>OX336345.1:8205222-10835137 GCA_946902875.1 Nematopogon swammerdamellus
TAACCCGCCCGGGTTGGTACCACCGCACTGAACGAAAGGTCGGTCGAAACGGCTATGTAAATAGTTTGTGTTTTCCGTCCAGTTCAGTGTAGCCGGCACAACCGAAGGGAAGGCTGACGTGGCACCAAGTTCACCCGGTGTGATGGGCTGACATCACGGATGTTGTAGGTGATGTAGCCAACCGTGTCAGCTTCAATAAAAAAAAAAAAAAAACTTACATACAACAGTAGTCACTCACTAGACACATAAACAATTAAATATGTTTGTGTAATTTTGCATTATAAATTGTATTTATTTAATTTTTTAGTATTTTAGTCAAAAGTGGGGTTTAAAAGCACTGAGCGTACTCACATAGCAATCACCACCTCCGAGATGACCTGCAGGAAGGTCTTTTGATGCTCGCCGTTGACGAGAAGTTGCCCCTCGACCGGAACTACTTTCATGACCCGCCCGCGCCCATCCTGCCCCCGGTACAGATACACCTCCCCGTACACACCCTCGCCTATCTTGTGGCAGTTCTTCAGCACCCTGCGTGCAAACACAAATTAACCTGAAGCACCCTGCATCATAAATCAGTGACAAGTAAGAGATGGATACACATTTGTCAGCGTCGATAGCTCAGTGGTTGTTGTTGTTGTTTTGGTTTGGGGTTGGCTCTAGGCCTGCAAACTAATCCCGCTTGGTTGGGGACCTTCGTGCAAAACCCCGCAGTCTCCAGCTACCCCAGCCAGCCTATATCTTCCATGAAAGCCACAAGTCGACCGGGGTGTCTGCAGGCCGCTTATCCCTTAGTCGCCTTTTACGACATGCACGGGGAGAGATACAGTGGGACTATTCTTATTAAGTACCGACCCCACACAGTACAAATGATTATAGCTCAGTGGTGCAGACAGTTGACTGTCGCTACTGATTGTTAAGCAACGCTGGGCCGGTCAGTACTTGGATGGGTGACCGCTCGACCGTTGGAGGCGGACCGTGGTTCGGATTCCACGTAAAACTGTAGGTCCCTTCCCCTCTTACCTTACTACGTGGTAGGGTTCAACCCGCCCGGGTTGGTACCACCGCACTGAATGAAACGTCGGTCGAAACGGCTATGTAAATAGTTTGTGTTTTCCGTCCAGTTCAGTGTAGCTGGCACGACCGAAGGGAAGTACTGACATGGCACCTAGTTCACCCGGTGTTTTGGGCAGTCAGTTTCCATAAAAAAAAATCTAAACACTAATGGCCAATTTCAACACCTCCTCCCGTTAAATCTCGTCTAACTGTTATCTATTTCTATACGCTAACTAAAGTGACATTTCTCATACAGAAAGAGTTCACTTTAATATTTGCCCAAATAGGATATTTTAACCTCTTGCCTTCTTGAATGGCCGGCCCGCCCCCAAACCGCTTACATGGGTTGACTTTGGGAAATATCGGACCACCCAAAAAAACAAACAATCGCAAATTCCCATTTCCCTTGGTCTTGAGAAAACAATATTTTGACCTAACTTTTTATACCTAATTAATCTCTGGCAGGATGGTAAACTAGTTTCCAGTCTAACTTTATTTAGAATATTGTGTTATAAGTTCACATGAAGGTTATATTGATCTCACTTCATTACATTACGAAATATTTGAGTTTACATGCACGCGGGAGAGCAAAATTGTGTATAGTGTGTGTGTACGCGAGCCAACAATGGCATGGAGGCCAAGGTGTGTAAGCATATTAAATATTTGGGAAGCCAAGGGGTTATAGATACAGTGCCTACCCGGCCTAATTCGATGATCGCGGTAGTCCGAACGATTGGAAATTCATAACCCTCAGCAAATTGCTCTAAATGTTCCGCGTAGCAAGCGATTTTTGCGTAATTTTGGTTCAACTCGCTTAAACACAATCGTGGCATCACAATCCAAGTCGTAAACATGTAACATTGATTTATGCGACAATATGAAGTGATTCAAATGATAGATCAAGGAGTAAGCGACCTAAACATTGCGAAGAAATGTGGGATTGGAAACAAGACTGTGGCTGACATCAAAATTATTTTTTATCCGCATAGAATAGGTCCCATACTGGTCCCATCTGAACACCCCGTTGTGTTTTTAGAGGTTAGCATTGGCGCAGCTCTACTGTAGTTTTTTATTTAAAAATATTTTTGTTTTGTTTTGTAAGTTCCCTATTACCTATAAAACATGGCATCAAATTTTCATCACTGATAAAAAAAAACATGCGCGGAGAAAGTGCACTGCCAGACGTCTCAAACACAATAGTCGCTACTTTATCGTAAATTAAATATTTGCAACCTTTACAAACAAAGGAGATAGTCTGCAAATATCTCGTGTATTATTTTGGATTACTATACGATAGTCGCAAACACATAATGATGCAAGCGCGACTGTGACGCTGAACCTATCTCCAGCTGCGAGATGGGCCTGATAGTAAAACTGTTGTGTCGTGCATTCACCTCGTACGCACGTACGCACGCACGCACACACGCACGAACGCACGAACAATATATTCCCAGCGAAACAAGCATTTTTCAGAAGGGAGGCACCACATAATCCTTTTGTTTTAGCACTTTTTCTACTACTATCTGTCTCCCTGTATTTGTAGCACATTCAGTAGGTATGTATGTTTGTCATTTACTTTGCTCGGTTTGCACACTGTACGCATCGTTTCGACGCAAAGTACCAGATTTGCAATTGACCAGTAACGCAAACAGAGTAAATTTATTTGATTAGAAGATATTATCGATACAATCATATTAAATGTTTTAATAACAGAACGGCAATGTATGAGGAGACCCCTCTGCCAAAATGGTGAAATTTTTGGAAAAAACTTAACTTATTCTGCAACAGTCATTATAATTTAGGTTTTGCAATGAACCATTAGCACTTTATTTTGTAATGAATATATTTTTCTAAATACCAAAAACAAAAACCAGAGTCAAGCATTATACATTTCTGCTTCTCCATAATATGAATATAGCATTACTCTCTTATCTATTCGCCTCAAATGTATTGACACAGAGAGACAATGATGTGCAAACAACCTCGCTCCAATACAAAGAAATATAATTCAATACCTTGACATACATAATGACTCAAAGAAACGAATAAACTCAATAATGCGTATAATGTTGTATTTATATAACAAACAAAAAAGAAATAGCAAATTGTTTTATTCCAAATTAATCATCCCAAGTGGAGTTCACTATCTCAAAGGCAAGTTGAGATGATTTTGTTAAACATTTTGAACTGAGATAAAGATATAGTGTGGTCCCACTCTAGCCCTACAGCATAACAAAAGATGTACAATACAAGCAATTCTCACTGCAGACTGACCTCGTATTATTGAAATATTCATTCATCAAACCAATAATTATGTGCTTAAACGCAATAAAGAAGCTTGCCTTGCTCGGCGCAAACTAACCAAGAACGTGACATAAAACTGAAGGCAATATGAGTACTCTTGGAAATAAACTATTTATGTCAGCAACTCAGACACAACATAGTCACATACAGAATGGAAACACAATTGACAATATTTAAATATAGCCTGTTTCAGGAATAAGGAAAGAATGTCTTTGTGTTGTCGCATATGACAGAGTTGTTTATTCAGCTTCATAGGTTCACAAAAAAAAACAAGAACAGGGGCAGCAGCTTTCTAATTAGACCTAAACATACACCAGACGATCACTCTAGGTATTACAACTAAAGCTAGTATTCACAACTCAATCTTTCAGGCTAAGTAATAAATAATAGACAACTTCGGAATAATAGAGGCAGCTGCAGCAGTACGAAGCAGAGAAATCACTGGTTACCAGATCAGAGTACTGCCGGACAGTGAGCACTGTGACGATCCACTCCGGACTAATACTCCAGTGCAACCAGGCTTTAGAGGGAATAGCAGCGAACAACAAAATGACCTTACAGCATCTCATACGGAAGCGATGCGGAAGGAAAACCGGAGACGCTATTCCAAAACTGGTCCTGGGACTCGGGAAACTCCTTCTAAAGTGCCACAGGGGTCAACTCCAAATTGCGGTGGGACTCCTAACAGGACACTGCCCACTCAACAGACGGTTGTTCATTATAGGTGTCACCGACTGCCCCCCAGGCAGAAGTTCAATGGCGGAGGACGAAACAGCTGCCTAGGCCCACGTGCTCTTGTCTAGTGACCGGTGCCTGCGAACGATCGGCTTCAGTTTCTTGGCGTCTCAAGTGTGGAGGAAATCGAGAAAGGTGCTCCACTTCATGAAGGAGCTCGGGTGGCTAGAGTAGCACCAACGTACGTCAACATACAACGAACCATTTTGAGGTCTCAGTGCAGAGAATTGCCCAACGGCCCTAACACAAGTGGCAGGACAACAAGCAACACCAGGTATTAACAAAATGAACTAACATGTTAAAAAATAAACATTACACAATGTGCACATCCACTGCGTGTATCTAGCCCTAGTTAGAAGTATCCTAAAATATTGCTCCATTCGATTATTTCTTGGTAGGGCAGTCCATTATTCTAGTTCAGGCCTGAAGTTATGATACTGCGACGGTTTAAGACTAACTTCACAGCGGCATGTAATGCGTCATTAGTCGAGTGTAGAGCGATTGGAAGTCGAGTTGAGAGAGAAGAGATCAAAGTAACCGGAGTCCAATGCACGCACAGAACAATTTATTAGTCTTTCTGCATTAAATGTCTGCTTGATACCTGCTTTGATACCAGTGTAAATTTTTGAGCCCCACAATTGTGCCAATAGTTTTCTCAAACAATGCAAGATTGTTTGAAAACAAACAGATTGGTTGCAGGAATTCAATTTGTTTGTGAATGATGTCAAATGGTCAATCAACTTCCTCAGATGGTAGTGATAAATAACAAATAGTAAGTGAGTGCTCACGATTCGGGATAACATTCGTGGAAGGGCAGCGGGTCTGTCTGTCCGCAGCGCCGCAGCACCACGTCGCGTGCGCTCGTCTCCTGCCGCTGCTCTAGCACGGTAACATCAAGCCGCGCGTCCGAGATGGAGTGCTCCGATAGCTCGCACAGAGTATCATCACAGTTCTCCGACAGAAAACCTGCAACGCACAATACAACCATTACTAATGACACACTAAGGCTATTTGCGAGAAATTACCCTTACTGTTGTTTTCAACTGCAAGGCTTGCAAACTCCATGGTCCCCAGTCATCCCCAACCAGCCTATGTACTCCATGAAGGCCACTAGACGACCAGGGTTGTCGAGGTAGGTGAAGACTTCCTACTCACTAAGTTACAGTCTGCCATTTTTTCTCCATATTCCACCGTTGAACCGTTGAGTCTGACCACGTGTGGTTCAAATTCCACACAAAACTGTAGGTCCCTTCCCTTACTGGCTGTATGAGTGGTATGGTTTAACAGTGGTTTATCCCGTTCGAAAATAGTTTGTGTTTTCCGTCCCAAAGGGAAGCACTACCATGGCGTTGCTTTGGCTTTATACCAGTGGAGTAGGGGGCGGGGGCGGGTATTAGGTTAGGTAGGGTTAATTTATAGAAGATGCTTCGCGAATGCACTTAGCAAATCACCTAAGAGAGGCCACGTAGTCTGGAGTGTTTTTATTTACTGTGGGTTTCCCGGCACGATGAGACTGGTCAGAACATCATCATTTACATATAAAATTCCTTGTGAAGACATTTTCAATAGTACAAACGAAATTTGCTCTGAAGTTAACTAAGTAGGTACCTGTCTAATGTTTTGAAAAATAACCACATTCACACGTGTAGGTTGGTAGGTAAAGTTATAATAACAAATCACCAGCAAAGCAGGGCTGGTCTGTTAGCTCGCGCGCGAGACATGCGGACGGAAGTTTTAATATATGTGTAGCTCACCTCATTACATTACAACGTTCATACATCATTTCATTAGCGACGTACATACATGATGTATAAAATAAACCAGCGTGTCTATCAATTTAGATATTTCTGTTCGAAGTGTTCGATAATGTCAAAGGCGAAACATAGGAAACAGTGCGCCCGCCGCCGCGGCGCGGGGCTATAGAGCGTCCACTTTCCATCTATACGTAATCGAATGACGCGTGACCTCGAGCGGCCCGCGCGAGCCCCGCGTACCTCATAGCAATACCAGAATAAGCACTCACCTGTGTAGTACAGGGGAAGATACATGCACTTGGCTTCGGCCACTTTTGCAGAAACACACAGCACCCGCAAATTACCGTTAGCGCGGACAATGGCTGTCTGTTAAACACGCTTTACTATGTTCGCGCGCGCGACCCAAGCACTCAAGCGGTTTACCGACGATAACAGTCTCTTCTCTACACGCGCTGATGGACTAGCGCCAGAAAGCGGTGGCAAAGCAAGCTGATGGACGACTCGAGATAAAAACCAAGAATATTTTCACTACGGAGACCAACCGACGGCGTCCCCCCGATAGGCGCTCGCTTTGTCCACGGGTTGAGTTGCTACACTTGAAATGTATTTACCCAACATGATCACGGATACTTTCACCTCCGCTGTTCTCTTTTTGTTTATTAGTTACATATTAACAATCTAGCCAATTTGAACTTACAATTTATTATAAATAAAAATTATTACTTATATTACGATTCTTTCCATGAAAATAGCCGAGCAAAAGTTATAGAATTTCGTTAGAAATGACGAATAAATTTACCCTAAAATGATTCAAATGTTATCGAGTGGCAACATCGGATTCTCAGAACACGCGATGACTACGATGAATGATGCGTCATGCGATTGGCCGAGCGAACTTCCGCTTTCTTCGGCCCCTCCCTGCCCCCGCTCACTGATACGAAGCGCGGGAACAAAGACTGTCGTTGGTTCGTTTATGTATGAACCGAATATTTCGAACTCGCTTTGGATAGATCTTCAACTTTGAAAGGACAAGAGGCCACTAGGCATCGATTGGGGGAAAACAAATTATCAAACCCGACTACAAAAAAGTGGTCAAGTGAACCGTGTTCACGTGCCGAGGGTCCCGTAACCGCACTGCTTCGCTTTCATCTAATTATATTTTCTACCAGGGTGCGGTCGGACTTTGGATGGGTAGCCGTACGACCATGGTTCGGCTGGCTGTGGTTCGGATTCCACTTGAAACTGTAGTTTCATCCCTATATGTACATATTTAGCTGGAAGGAAGGGATCAACCCGTTTTGATTGGTACACGAACACTGAACGAATGTCGGTCGAAGAAAACGGCTATAACAATTATACATGTTTTCCATCCAGGTCAATGTAGCCGGCACGACCAAAGGAAAGACTGACATGGCACCTCTCTGACACTGACTAACTAACAATTACTCTGGCATACACTTTACATGATAAATAGAATCAAGTCTAACTTTATTTGCATGTTTGTGCCAAAGAGTTTGTATTACGTCGGAGCGCAGCGACGTAATACAAACTCTTTGGTTTGTGCACTCATCACGTAAACTAGTTTGAATGGAGTTTGAATGAAACACTCGATGAAACACCAATTTGAATGGAGTTTTCACAAAAATATGGGATATGCCACTTTGTTTAATAGAAAAGTTTTTCTGCGAGACAGAAACTGTCGAGTGCAGGAGCCTCCTTTATTGCACTGTATGATTTTATGTGTTAATAAATATTTTCATTTCATTTATTTACAATTCATTTCATCCATATCTCCTACTTCCATCTTAATTATTATTATGCCATATAAATAAGTAAAGCGAAGTTTCTACGGGCGACCGGCGGCGGCCATGTAACGTATATATGCCAATTTATTTGAATTTTTTGTATTTTATTTAAAGCGCATCATGTGGCGCCGTGTCACCCATAAAGACGTGTCTAACGAAGTCCATGATTTCGCTTGGGATGGCTCTGCCAAATACCAGCCTGCGCCTCTGGACTTGCGTCGAGCTGTGCGACTAGTGGGTGACCTCGAAGTGTCCCGCGATCTAGAACCACTGCAACTCCGTGGGGATGTCGGCTCTCTAAGTGTGTTCTATCGCTAATTTCTGGGGGAGTACTCGGAGGAGCTGTTTAACCGCAATCCAGGGAAGTCTCCGGTATGGCACGACCTTCTCGGAGGTGATATTGGCTGGTCGGAGCATGTGCTTTGGCCCCTCCGACTCAGCCACTCATACCGGATTACATAAAAAAAAAACACTGAGCTACCGAGGCTGACAATAAATAAAGCGAAATTTCTACGGGCGACCCACCGTGTAACGTACTTGTACGTAATATATATGAAATATTCTTATAACTCGAGAACCACTTTATCGATTTATATGCGTTTTCTTTGCTACATTTCGTTACTTCTCAGGATGATTTTAAGCTATCAATCACAACGCTAGGTTATCGGTGGCTTGAGCTGTCACCAAAAAGTCACGCGAAAAATTGAAATTTTGGCTGTTCAGACATTTAACTTTATCTCCAAATGTATGACATTTTGATGAAAATGAATAGTTTTGTGCACAACTACATAAGAGTACCTATATTGTTTATTATTTTGAGAATTTTCAAACAACCCTTAATAAGTCAATGTTCAGCGACAAAAGTGCAGGTTTTTGTCAACTCTTAAACGAAATATTTGTTAAAGTAAACTCATTGATTATAGCAAAGTTATATATTTTTGATTTGAAATTGCCTTCAAAATACCTATAGAATGACATGACATTTGTTTTATTTAAAAAAACTAAAAATATTTTTGGTTTAAATTTTTGGGTACCCTGTACTTTCCACAGGACTATTAGATAAACTTATCTGTAATATATCTAGCGGCAAAAATTACACGTAATTTGACGTCATTTTTATCGAAATCGGTTCAGTAGGTCCGGAGATATCTGCGTGTGACCGACAGACAGACAGACAGACAGCCAAACAGACACCAGAGCGATCCCATAAGGGTCCCTTTTTTCGCATTTTGCGGCGGGACCCTAAAAATTAAGGAAATAAGGAATGATCACTAGAAAATGCTGTAGTCGGACTATCTGTCTATTTGAATCCTTCTATACGCCCGACTACAGCATTTTCTACTGATCTTTCCTTGTTTCCTTCATTATTTTAGCAGTCGGGTTTTATAACTTCTTTTTTGAATTTTTTGTTGAATTCATTTTACTTCCAAACCATCAAGTGTGGTTTATTTTGATATTGCCTTTTCTTGACAATGATATGCCACTCGATGGACTTTGAAGAAACACTATTTTCAAAGTTTGACAATTTTTGAAAAAAACTGAGAAACATAATACCCTTTTTTGCTTCGCGCAGTTGGGTAAAAAATATAATTTTGCAGAGCGCGCATGCTCTATCATCAATTCATCATTCATCACCTCACTCATCAGTCTGTCCGTCCAGTACCTGCTTCTGTGCAAAATGCTCTAATATAAGGTCCAAAGTCCTAACTAATCAACATGAAAAATACATCTTCTTTAGCATCTTCAGGGGATGAGAGTAAGATTCATAGGAATTCAGATTTACTTGGTTATCGTGACTGCTGTGCCCCTATTTTGAAACATTAATGAATTTTATACACGGTGTTGCAACCCCCACCGAAAGGGAGGTGATTCTGTACGTGAAATAGAACAACTTTTGTTCTACGACTTTTTTATTTGAAGAAAAAAAATTTTCTTTCTCCATACATTTTGAGAAGAGGTATTTAAAATTTGTATGGAAAAAAAATTTTTTTTTGTTTCAAGAAATGTTTTTTCTTCATAGAAGTTGTTCAGTTTCACTTATAGAATAACCCCCTTATGTCAGTTAAAAATATTACAGGGGCAACTGCAACACCGCCTATATCATGCACCGTGAAAATACATTACATAATATCGTCGGCGTTTTGTCAAAAGGGCGAACCAACCACTTTTGGCGAAAATGCTTTTATTTCACCATTGACATGTTTACAATACGCCCGATGTTCTGTCAAAACACCAAACCTATAATCTCAACGGAAATACCTGAAATAGAGAGTGCAAAAAGGGCCAATATCCAACTAGTACGTTGTTTTAATAAGGCGAATTTGGGATAATCGACCTTTAAAAACAAAAATACTTAACAATGGTTATATTATTTCCTTGTAAGGGCGATTATTGCAAGTTTGCCCTTACTACAATCTTATGTGTACCTGTTTCCATAACTTTCATGTGATGTAAGGGCGAATATTGCATGTTTGCCGTTACTACAACCATAGTGTCCCTAATAGTCCCTATATTGATAATTTTACACTGGTGTAAGGGCAAATATTGCACGTTCACATATTCGCAGTTCATAGGGGCACGTGCGACTTGTGGACTGAAATCGATGGAAAACGTGGTCCCATCGATAACAACAGGATAGTAAATACTTCTATTTCATGACAGACACCTGTGGCGGGCAAAATAGGAATCAGTTCTTTGCCACAGCCTGCCTTCATGCAATAAAAACATTGATCATGTTGAAAAACTCGATCAAGCGATTATGAGTCTGGGCACTCACAGCAGGAAGGTGACTCCATGCACTCAACTATTGAGCGAGTAGCCAAAAACCAGTGGCGGTTCCCGAGGTGAAGCAAGTGAGGCGCCGCCTCACGCCGCCTCACTTAATTATCTTGAAGGTAAAGAAAAAAAAAATCAACATGGATGTTTACTTATTGCTAGACTTTGGGCATGTCCTGTCCTCTAAATGAAAACTGCAATACAACATTAATAAAATGCTATTATTAGACCGATAGCGCTGGGCTATTTTGAGGACATAAGTTAAAAAAATTCTAAACTTGCTTATTTCTTGCCTGTGGATACAGTCGTACATAAGAAGCATAATATTGCGTTTTGTGTCACATCTGTCACTTGCATTTTCAGCAATTCGAAGATTTGTGGTTGTTTTTTTTAATTCCATTCAAAACTGGCAAAATTAATCTAAACTTTAAAATAATTATGGTGTCATATCTAGGATAGCCTGCGGAGTGTGCAAACCCAGTTTGTGTCATCTTCGTCCAGTGCAAACTGACCTATGGTCAGTATGTAAAAACAGTGCCTAAAACAAAATTAGAATTGACAAAATTGTTATTTCCTATCTCAGATCACTTACATATGCCCATTAAATGAATTTGTGCCAAATTAGGGCACGCAATTTTAAGATTTTCAATTATGTTATTTTTCCAAGCTACAAAAGCTTCAAAAAAATATTAGAATGATTAGAGTTTACATATTCAATTTCATCAATGCATAAAAAATGTACATTGTAAAGTTGTGTCATTTCCATGCACGAAATAAATCAATAAAACACAAAAACAGTTGTTGCGGTCAAAGCGGACGGACGCGGGCAGATGGCGGCGGGCGGGGGGCATACGCACGCACACACGTTCGTTCGGTACCTACGATTTCTTCTATGCGAAGCGGCGGCCGGTGGCTGGCTGGCGTGCCCCGCGTGCCTCGCTCGCTCGCCTCGCCCGCCGCGCCGCCCGCGCCCGCGCTCGCACTTCGTGCAAAGAAGTTTGGTATCTCCTATAGAGATAATAAATAATGCAGTGCGAATTTTGTACAAAGCCCGCGTCTGCAATCTCAATACCTACGAATGTCAATGGTCAATGTGGTCAATATTATTTTAGATTGACGCTTCGATTCGCTTAAAATTTGCATAAGTTCAAACTGACCCACCTTTCATGACCCTAACACAATCGTGCTGAACTAATATCCCGTTTTCTGTGAGAACTAGAAACTTCGTCATGAACTTTTGTTTTGGTCATAACTCGAGAACCACTGGTGCTAGACCCATCGTGTTGGTACTCAAAACTTCAGGTCTCGGTGAGATCTATCCATCTGTCACGTGAACTTTTGTTTTGGTCATAACTCGAGAACCACTGGTGCTAGACCCATCGTGTTGGTACTCAAGCTTCAGGTCTCGGTGAGATCTATCCATCTGTCATGAGAACTTTTGTTTTGGTCATAACTCTAGAACCACTGGTGCTAGACCCATCGTGTTGGTACTCAAACTTCAGGTCTCGGTGAGATCTATCCATCTGTCACGTGAACTTTTGTTTTGGTCATAACTCGAGAACCACTGGTGCTAGACCCATCGTGTTGGTACTCAAACTTCAAGTCTCGGTGAGATCTATCCATCTGTCACGTGAACTTTTGTTTTGGTCATAACTTGAGAACCACTGGTGCTAGACCCATCGTGTTGGTACTCAAACTTCAAGTCTCGGTGAGATCTATCCATCTCTCACGTGAACTTTTGTTTTGGTCATAACTCGAGAACCACTGGTGCTAGACCCATCATGTTGCTACTCAAACTTCAGGTCTCGGTGAGATCTATCCATCTGTCACGTGAACTTTTATTTTGGTCATAACTCGAGAACCACTGGTGCTAGACCCATCGTGTTGGTACTCAAACTTCAGGTCTCGGTGAGATCTATCCATCTTTCACGGGAACTTTTGTTTTGGTCATAACTCGAAAACCACTGGTGCTAGACCCATCGTGTTGCTACTCAAACTTCAGGTTTCGGTGAGATCTATCCATCTGTCACGTGAACTTTTGTTTTGGTCATAACTCGAGAACCACTGGTTCTAGACCCATCGTGTTGGTACTCAAACTTCATGTCTCGCTGAGATCTATCCATCTGTCACGGGAACCATTGTTTTGGTCATAACTCGAGAACCACTGGTGCTAGACCCATCGTGTTGGTACTCAAACTTCAGGTCTCGGTGAGATCTATCCATCTGTCACGTGAACTTTTGTTTTGGTCATAACTCGAGAACCACTGGTGCTAGACCCATCGTGTTGGTACTCAAACTTCAAGTCTCGGTGAGATCTATCCATCTCTCACGTGAACTTTTGTTTTGGTCATAACTTGAGAACCACTGGTGCTAGACCCATCGTGTTGGTACTCAAACTTCAAGTCTCGGTGAGATCTATCCATCTCTCACGTGAACTTTTGTTTTGGTCATAACTCGTGAACCACTGGTGCTAGACCCATCATGTTGCTACTCAAACTTCAGGTCTCGGTGAGATCTATCCATCTGTCACGTGACCTTTTGTTTTGGTCATAACTCGAGAACCACTGGTGCTAGACCCATCGTGTTGGTACTCAAACTTCAAGTCTCGGTGAGATCTATCCATCTCTCACGTGAACTTTTGTTTTGGTCATAACTCGAGAACCACTGGTGCTAGACCCATCGTGTTGGTACTCAAACTTCAAGTCTCGGTGAGATCTATCCATCTCTCACGTGAACTTTTGTTTTGGTCATAACTCGAGAACCACTGGTGCTAGACCCATCATGTTGCTACTCAAACTTCAGGTCTCGGTGAGAACTATCCATCTGTCACGTGAACTTTTATTTTGGTCATAACTCGAGAACCACTGGTGCTAGACCCATCGTGTTGGTACTCAAACTTCAGGTCTCGGTGAGATCTATCCATCTTTCACGGGAACTTTTGTTTTGGTCATAACTCGAAAACCACTGGTGCTAGACCCATCGTGTTGCTACTCAAACTTCAGGTTTCGGTGAGATCTATCCATCTGTCACGTGAACTTTTGTTTTGGTCATAACTCGAGAACCACTGGTTCTAGACCCATCGTGTTGGTACTCAAACTTCATGTCTCGCTGAGATCTATCCATCTGTCACGGGAACCTTTATTTTGGTCATAACTCGAGAATCACTGGTGCTAGACCCATCGTGTTGGTACTCAAACTTCAGGTCTCGGTGAGATCTATCCATCTGTCACGTGAACTTTTGTTTTGGTCATAACTCGAGAACCACTGGTGCTAGACCCATCGTGTTGGTACTCAAACTTCAAGTCTCGGTGAGATCTATCCATCTCTCACGTGAACTTTTGTTTTGGTCATAACTCGAAAACCACTGGTGCTAGACCCATCGTGTTGCTACTCAAACTTCAGGTTTCGGTGAGATCTATCCATCTGTCACGTGAACTTTTGTTTTGGTCATAACTCGAGAACCACTGGTTCTAGACCCATCGTGTTGGTACTCAAACTTCATGTCTCGCTGAGATCTATCCATCTGTCACGGGAACCATTGTTTAGGTCATAACTCGAGAACCACTGGTGCTAGACCCATCGTGTTGGTACTCAAACTTCATGTCTCGCTGAGATCTATCCATCTGTCACGGGAACCTTTATTTTGGTCATAACTCGAGAATCACTGGTGCTAGACCCATCGTGTTGGTACTCAAACTTCAGGTCTCGGTGAGATCTATCCAACTGTCACGTGAACTTTTGTTTTGGTCATAACTCGAGAACCACTGGTGCTAGACCCATCGCGTTGGTACTCAAACTTCAAGTCTCGGTGAGATCTATCCATCTCTCACGTGAACTTTTGTTTTGGTCAAAACTCGAGAACCACTGGTGCTAGACCCATCATGTTGCTACTCAAACTTCAGGTCTCGGTGAGATCTATCCATCTGTCACGTGAACTTTTGTTTTGGTCATAACTCGAGAACCACTGGTGCTAGACCCATCGTGTTGGTGCTCAAACTTCAGGTCTCGGGGAGATCTATCCATCTGTCACGTGAACTTTTGTTTTGGTTATAACTCGAAAACCACTTGTGCTAGACCATCGTGTTGGTACTCAAACTTCATGTCTCGCTGAGATCTATCCATCTGTCAAGGAACCTTTGTTTTGGTCATAACTCGAGAACCACTGGTGCTAGACCCATCGTGTTGGTACTCAAACTTCAAGTCTCGGTGAGATCTCTCCATCTGTCAGCTGAACTTTTGTTTTGACCATAACTCGAGAATCACTGGTGCTAGACACAACGTGTTGGTACTCAAACTTCAGGTCTCGGTGAGATCTATTCATCTGTGTGAGTACCAACACGATGGGTCTAGCACCAGTGGTTCTCGAGTTATTACCAAAACAAAAGTTCACGTGACAGTTGGATAGATCTCACCGAGACCTAAAGTTTGAGTACCAACACAATAGGTCTAGCAACAGTGGTTCTCGAGTTATGATCAAAACAAAAGTTCTCCTGACAGATGGATAGATCTCATGGAGACTTGAAGTTTGAGTACCAACACGATGGGTCTAGCACCAGTGTTCCTCGAGTTATGACCAATGTTCACGTGACAGATGGATAGATCTCACCGACACCTGAAGTTTGAGTACCAACACGATGGGTCTAGCACCAGTGGTTCTCGAGTTATGACCAAAACAAAGGTTCACGTGACAGATAGATAGATTTTAGAAATTATTCGCAATTATCGGATGCATGCAAGCAAATCCGAAAGCAACAGCTAACAATATATAAATTTTTGAAATGTGCTAATTAAGCCCTTTCATTTGATACCCCACACTAAAAACATTTTTTTAGGTCATCACTTTATGTCCTCTAGAGGGCGCCATATCCCATTTTTATGGGACGTCACATAGCCAACCAGCCAACCATAGTCAACCAGCAGACGGTCAAGACGCATCCAACGATACCTTCGATTTGTCAAATTATGATAAGTAGGTAGTTTTGAAGTTATGTATGAGGAAACAGATGAACATGCATACATACATACATACATACATACATACATACATACATACATACATACGTACGTACGTACGTACGTACGCACGCACGTACATACATACATACATACATACATACATACATACATACATACATACATACATACATACATACATACTGGTCAAACACATTAAATCAAATAGGAACTTCAGTTAAGTAAATATCCGCTAACATCGACTCGCAACAACACATTTTTTTACATAGGTTTGCACCTTAAATTAATCAAATAGATGGTAAATCTACATAATATTATGAAATGGAATTAAATAAGAAACTGCTCGAGACAATGCATACACACACCGCGTGGCAGCGCGGCAGCCTGGTGCGCTATTAGAACCACTCGCCCTCCCGCAGCGCCGGGCCCCGCACCACCGCCAGCCGTCCGCCGCTGCATGCGGAGGGGTGGCGGCGTGCGCGTGCCTCCATCGCTCGCTCGCCTCGCCCGCCGCCCCGCCGCCCGCGCCCGCGCTATTCCCCGCGCTCGCACTTCATGCGAAGTTAGTTTTTTTTTTAAATAATAAAATTCCGTGGATAAAAACGACACAAATTATTAATAGTGTTTTGTTACACCATAATAATCAAAAAGACGTAAACTCTAATAACCCGTATTTTCTTTTGTGGCTTTTAGAGGATGTTGTAATAAAAATATTAAATATCTATAAGTGTCGTGGATGAATTCGACACAAAATATTTTGAACAACAGATATCAGTACTCTAAAACGCGTAACACCTATTTAACCTTTTCTAATATTCTTTTAGAGCTATTTGCGCGATGTATTAGGTACTGGTTAAATTTAAGGATTTCCGTGGACAGAGATGACACAAAATGTTTTTGCACATCGGTTACTACTTCAATATTATCATGAAAGTAAAATTTTCTTTTCTAATTTTCTTTTCGTCCAATACTGATCTAAAAGACAAATACCTAAATTTCTACGTATGCAAATTCCTAGGATGACACAAACTAATATATTAGGTTGGGCAAATGGTTCGGAAACTATATGCGAAAAATAAACAAGTTTAATATTTTTGAAACCAAAAATCCTAGCGCTACAGGTCTATATGTAGGTGGTGCCTCACTAATATTCATTGGCCAGAGCCGCCACTGCTAAAAACCTTACTGTGAGTGCACCTTCAGAATGGAAGGTAATATTATGTAAAAATGGCAAGAAAACCCCTTCTTTATTCTTTTTCCATTCATCATCAAGACAGTACACTGCACTCGGATTCGTCATATTTAAACATTTAACATTTAATCGACCTCAATTAATACCCTCCTCTACTGCCGATGGGCTCGGATATGTTCGGTGAAGCCATCGCATCGCAAGCTTAGATCCACACCTTCCTTCCTAGCATGAATTTATATTATGTAGGTACATTAGAATTTAAAAAATCCACATATTATTCATGATATTTCGACTTATTGTCGTAAATTTACGATGATTTATATTTATATGATGTTTAATATGTCAAATAATGATGACGAATCTACATCATTTCGTCATCATTTTACATATTAAACTTGCTTATATATAAAAAAAAATTGTCTGACGACGACAATAAGTCGAAATATCATGAATAATATGTGTTTTTTTTATTCTAATGTACATAATATAAATAATAAAAATAACTACAACCAAATATTGCTATAAAAAGTATTTTCTTCATAATTTACACTATGAAGTGACTCTAGGACTTTATTGACTAAAAAAAATGGCTTTATGTAACAAATGTAAGACAAGTACCGATGGGAGTGACGTAACGTGGATGAAAATAAAATGGTTGCATTATCACAAAGATGAACCAAACTTGATTTATTTTCGATATTATTATGATGAAAATTTCAAATCAATCAAGGTCGACGGCCGCTCAAGCGACGCGAGAACAACTGCGGAAAGCCTATAACTATAACGGACAAATCCCAATTACGAATGCCAAATTTGACGACTTAATGTCGTTCTGCAACACAAGGTGTTATTTCGTGTGATTGTCGTAGTTATTTCCCACAATGCAAGCCGAGTACCAGAATAAAAATGTTAATGTTTATTTTGTTCATTAAAGATTTTCGTCGTTTTTTTTAATGTTTAACTTTTTTAGTTTTCATTTTCTTTTCGTAATTTCCCATTTATTTATATCCACCCCATTTTGGTATTTCATTTGTTCAGTATTTTTCAGTATTCAGTATTCAGTATTATTTTTCAGTATTTATGTTTCAGTATTTTTTTTATTTGCCTACCTACATGTTTGTATTTTTTTTATTTTAACTTTGACACTGTAATTTTAAATAAATCGTGTAATTAAAAAGAAGTATTTTTCGTTTTAAATCCCTGACAAAATATCATTGTCTTTAAAAAACCCAATAGTTATTTAGTGACGTAAGGGCGAATATCACAAAAGTCTAAATCAAAGAAAAAATAACAGGGTGATGATCATCCACGTTAAGTTTTTTTTTTCTCTTTTCTCAGATAAGCTAAATTATTTTTTGAATGCTACTTTAAAAGAATACAACTCATATTTTCGTAAATACAAATTCAGATTTTCAAATTCACAAAAGTGAAAAATGCTTCTGTAAAATTTGCCTTCTATGCAAAATTGTCTTTCCCTCCTTATATTGTGTTTTCCAAGTTGGATCTGGAGTTGGATTTAATACTCCCTCCCTCCCAGCTTCTTTCTTCTCCTTCAGTGCGAAGGAGGGCACAGTTACCAAGGTACACGAGGTGAGCATTATAACTAAGAGTTATAATACTCATAGGGAGTAAGAAATAAAATAATATGGAATAGTTATTAACTATTCCATGTTATTTTATTTCTTACCTCTGATTTAGTACCTAAGGGAATGTACCCATACCAGACCAGACCTATTTTAGGCCACTTGTGGAACCCCAACCCCCCCCCCTGCCCTGTGATCATGCGTGGTATCTTCAGTTTGAAAACATGCTGTTTTTCAATGTATTTTGTGGATTTCATTAACGCTTGTATTTGCACTTTTGAATGTGACCATGAGGCGAATAGTTTTTTGTGTAATTGAACGTGCTTGCTTGTCGAGTTCTTAGGAAAAATTTGCGAGAATGGAACAAAATAATATTGAAATACCTGTCTTTTTAAACTATATTTTGAAATACCACTAATGTGCAATAGTGTGACCCAATGTGGTATTATGACAAACACCTCCCTCCCCCCAAATCGAGAAGATAATCATGTGCAATAAAAATTATCATACATTAGAATAAATATATTTTACAAATAAATCAATAGCAGAAGTTCATTCCAAGGCACGTCGCTTAAATTAAGCGAACACCTCGGGGTCCTCGGAGTCGAACTGTCGCACAACCTGAACTTTCGTCGCCATATCGAGGGGAAGGCCAAGCTGGCTTCTAAAAAGCTGGGCTTACTCAATAAGGTGCGACGGTACTTCACGCCGGACCAAAAGCTGCTTCTGTATAAATCGCAGATCAGGTCCTGCTTGGAGTACTGCTCGCACCTGTGGGATGGCTCCGCCAAATACCAGCTTGCGCCTCTGGACTCAATCCAGCGTCGAGCCGTGC
Organism: Nematopogon swammerdamellus; assembly: GCA_946902875.1. Lineage (NCBI taxonomy): Eukaryota > Metazoa > Arthropoda > Insecta > Lepidoptera > Adelidae > Nematopogon > Nematopogon swammerdamellus. The sequence continues at coordinate 8,224,233 of OX336345.1, forward strand.
GACTAGTGGGTGACCCCGAAGTGTCCTGCGATCTAGAACCACTGCAACACAGTAGGGATGTCGGCTCCCTAAGTGTGTTCTATCGCTTATTCCATGGGGAGTGCTCGGAGGAGCTGTTTAATGCGATCCCGCCGTCCCCTTTCCACCTTCGCACCACACGCACTGGGCAGGGATTGCATCCCTACACGCTGGACTTACCGCGGATGCATACCAATCGATTCTGCAGATCTTTCCTCTACAGAACCGGTAAACTCTGGAACGCTCTCCCTGCCCATATATTTCCCCCCAAGTACAGTCTCGGGTCCTTCAAGAGGGGCGTGAATGGGCACCTGTCAGGCCGGCATGGCATTTGCAACCCCCGCATACGACCGAATGTCCATGGGCGTCGTTAGACACCTTATGGGTGGCTCGGCGCCATATGTCGCGCTGTCAATAAAAAAAAAAATAAAAAAAAATTGAGACTTCCTTTTTCTACTGAAATATTATAATTATTGGTATTATTAATTTTCACAACTGATATCAGTACAATTTTTCAGATTGATAAAGTATGTATCATCGTACGCAGACATGTCTATACAGGTTGAAATTGTTATGGGATTATAGATTACTAAAAATTTCATTTTAAACCTCATAAAAAATTCTTCATAAATTGGGAAGAAAAGGAAACAAAAGATTATATAAATCTATTATATATAATAACACTCACCAATATCATCTTCCACGATGGACGCGCCTGACAAACTCGATCGTTCAGTGCTCACCTCCTAAACAATTTTCAGATATGTTTGTGTATATTAAATTGTTTTTATTGGTACACATAGGTACAGAAAATTAAACTCACATACTTTTTGGACATCATAGGTCCAAAAAGTATGACAGTAAAATTTACATTTCATTTTGGAATATTTAATATTCTAAATAATGTGTACTACCTACACAACATGAAATAAAACTTTTAGCAGTAATAAATAACATAGCAAGCTCGAACTTAAAAAAAAAGTTCACAGACATTTTGTTAAAACTTTTATATATTTTTATTAATTTTTTAAATAAGTTACTGATGGGTAACACCTTATAGGTATTTAATAATGTGTATGTAACAATGAGAAAAAACAATTATTTACTTTACCTTAACAATCCTTATTGTCGATCTCCGAGGATTACACAGAATGCTTTGTCTCCCCTCACAAACTGAGTCATTTAAATAAAGCGTACCTGAAGTCAACAAAATAAATTTAATGTTTCAGCTGTAATGAAAATAGTAAAATAGTCAGCAAAGAATAACAAAAATAAATAATAACCTGACATTACACTCAGCGATTTTGACAACATGACAACTGATCCAAATGTTATAGTTCTTTTTGTGAAATCTGATAACTTTCTATCAGACCAGCGAAATTGAATCAATGACAAATCCCTAATCTGCAAATTCTTTAATAGCAAGCGGAATAATTCAGCAAATATCAATACTATAACTCACTCAAACAAAAATATGAATCAGCTGTTTGCATTCATCGCCCCTAGGGGTAATTGGGGTTATTTCTTTTATGCATTTGCTATATGAGGTAACCTAGTGCTTAAGAGCAGACCACAGTTAGTTACGTGATAATATTGTAGGTATTTGAACAAAGTATAGCGGTCTCCATTCGCCACGCGCACTCCCCGCCAACGCAAGAGGGACAGCTGCACGCTCTCAGCGAATATACCTACAAATTACATCAAAATTTTTCTTTCGGGGCTTATGTTTTCCCAACCCCTAAACCATCAAATTTTTACAATTATTTTTTTGTTGTAATAAGGATAGTTCAATCTACGTACCTGTTTGAAAATTATTACAGTTAGGAAACCTATACACTACAGTTCATTCATCATAGCAACTAATGCCGAGCGGTTTCTCTTTCTCTGTACTTCTCACTCTCGCAACGGGCGATTGAAGTGGCTGTGAACTGAGGTTATGAATATAGTTTAATTTAAAAAAAATATTGAATTATTGTTTATTTATTTGATGAATGAAAATTTTGCAATAAACCTGTTTATTTTTATTTTTTGTTTGGAATCAAGTTAAATATTTATATTTTCACTGTAAATTATTTTATTAAAATTATATATTATTAAAATTTTGTGCCTAATCTACTTACTTCAGCTGTCCGTTCTATTGTAAGTGGTTAAGTTAACCCACCAACACAAATAATATACAAAACTTCAAAATAACACGTGAAAAATATGCAAAACAATTAATACATTTATTATTATGACGCGTAGGAAAGGCTACTGATTATAATGCGTCGACTGACCGGCCGACTGCACCTGGCTACCAGAAACCTTCTCAGAATAAAAACGCAAAACTAACTCTAGGCGCAGCGGCACACGCGCCGTTATGGTTTTGAGATGACTTTCGCATACATCTATGACTCACAAACACAATGTTGTGTCCTGTGTAAAGAAGAGTAATAACCGTTGCGAGAGCGAGAAACCGCTCGGCATTAGTTCCTAGGATGAACGGGGTATAAGTGTTGTTCTGTACAATTGACTGGAAGAAATCACATTCTTAAATACATACATACATACCACACACTGTACCCCGACAATCAGGGTAAGCAGAGTAATCGGTGTTGTGATGGGAAAATTATAGCACGACAGAGACCACCACATTTCGCAAGTTATTCGGACAAGATAATTATCAAGCAGCAAGTACGGCACGAAGACCCGCCTGCTGCATGACTGAAGAAGGACCGTGCCAAGGTGAGAGGTGGCTAGCCTGTCGCCCTGTTATGTTACGATACTTTATGAAATAGGACCACCATACTGCAGAAAGTGTAATACATAGGTGTACACAATAACAAAATAATTTCAAGTTGTGTACGAGTGCAGTGTCTGAAGCTTAGTTTGAAAATACAATGTTTAATACCTCTAGTATCGTGTACATTGTGTTTGTGCATTATACTCTCCTTTCTTAAAAATTCCTTGTTGATGGCAGATGAGGAAGCTTCATGTATTGTGTCTTCATGCAGTGTACATTCCTGCAGCACTGTCTGCCTACGGTACACGCTCAGTGATCGCTCCCATTTTTTACCTGGCAATAACGCTATGGATGGTCTAATGAGATTATCCTGCATTGTGTTTGATGCTACATCATCAGAGTAGTTAAATGCACTTTGCCTTACTTTAGTGGGACTTATTACTGAAGTATGTAGCTTGTTCTGCACTATTTTGTCTTGTTCTAAATCTGGCACAATTTCAGTATCATGCTCTATATCTTTAGATTTATTCCAAATCACACATTTTGAACCGCAATTGTCTTTACCCAAATGGTCATCGGTGGTAATATTCTCACATTTGGCAGACAAATCTTCACCAGAGTCATCTAAGAGAATCATTACTGAGTTGTCCATGAAATCATTTCTTCTTCGTGTAGTTACAAAACTTGCTATTCTATCATCTTTGGCAGATCTCTTTGATTGTGACGAAGTTTTGGAACTCGAGGAATTCGTACTAGAGCTGGACCATGAAGATGTGTCTGAAGAAGAACTTGAGTCATTAGGGTTCCCCACATCTGAGCAGGAGTCAGATGATATACTTATGGATTCTCTGTAAACATCTTCTTTGGCATTTAAAACAGTAAGTTGAGACCTCATACTGCTCACTGAACTTACATTTGATTCACTAGTACTTATCAATGACTTTGGCGATTCACAATAACTGTGTACTTCTGTACATTTCATTCCTTGCGATTCATTAGGTTTTACAGGGCTTCCCATACTATTTTCTATTTCACTCAGTATATTTGTGTCATCTTTAGAAGAACCAGTGCAGAATACATCATGACAATTATCCATATTCTTATAACATTCAAGGGGCAAAGAGTCATTTAGTCGGTCGATACAAACATGTGTTTTAGCATTTGTGCTCAAACCTTCCACAGATGACTTGTTACTACCACATGTGTCATTAGAATCACTGTTTTTATTATATTCTGAACTAAAACTGTTAAGTGATTTCGCTATGTGAACACATTTTTTCTGAAGTTCGTTTATTGAAATATCATATGTCAGAGAGTCAGATTCAACCCTAGATTCATTTTTTTGTTGTGTGTTACTGTGACCAACATCAGTACCTCCGTCAATGTCAGTAGCGTCAACATTAGTGAATCCAAGAAATGGTTCACCATCTACTAGCACACTTTCCATTGACTTATTACGGTATTCACTATAATATTTACAATCTGCACTACTATTTTTTAATATAGCTTCTTCCGGCATATCAATAGTGATCATCAAATTATTCAAATCATCTTTTATGCTACACTTATCAATTAAGTTACTTTCTATGTTATTGGAAATAATATCTTCGTTTTCGTATGATGGATGTGCTTCGATTATAGGTATTATTGGACCTTTCTTTTGATTATGACAAATCGGTGAAACATTCATAGAATATGTTTTATTGTTTCTTTGGAAAATCGGAGTACTAGTTAGCGGCTCAGGCTGTTTTAATGGAGTTGAATTATTTTCTGATTCATTCAAGTTTGAACAATTCTTTTTTTCTGGTGACTTCTTTAGCGCATGAACTTTCAGATAGCTGATGAAAGAAGGTGATGTAATATTGCGGATAGAATTGGTAAGCTCTTTGTTCTTCACTCCTTCCACTTTCAGCTTGTACTTGCACATGTCTGAAGTTTGCAGAGTATTATCTGTAGTATTCTGTGTCAGATTTGTGTCCTTTCCACTGCTATTACATCCATTCATGTCGTTTTCTTTTATTGAATCTGGAAAGATAATATACCAATAGTTATAAGCAGTTTGTATACTTTTTTAAAACAAAATATATTACTTAATTAATAATTTATTAGAGATTGTCTAATCTTAAAATGAACGCCCCTCCACTTTGTTAACGCTCACATGCACAGTAGGTTTACAGACGAAATACGTGGCAATAAACAAAAATTTGTTCTTTGTCATTGGTCATTAAGTCTGATTCATTCACCGGCTAGATCTAGCCGGATCTGTTGGCCAACTAGTGTATTAATGATGCGACCGCACGACAGAGCGGACATCTCGTTCCATACAAAGTGCGAGCTCTCCGCCATACAAAGGCAATACATGCACTGATCGCACAATTAGTTGACCTACTAGTTGTGCGGGCGAATCGTAAAATCGCCACACGCACACAAGTAAGATTTGTGGAGGGGCGTTCATTTTTAGAATAGACAATCTCTACACTCTTCTTCACTGTGAATGTTTTATGTAATTCTTCGATATTATACAACGTGTCCTAAAATTCAATGTTAAACGGGAACCAGGGAGTGGGCTAGTTTATAATATACAAGCTGTGCCCGCGGCTCCGCCCGCTCTCATATTTCACTTCACTGCTAACCTCATAAGCTATTTAGCGTGATAGTAAGTAGCCTATAGTTGATGGGAAGAATCAAGCTATCCGTAGAATTTTGTTTTATTAAAATCGGTTCAGTGGTTCTTGAGTTATAAGCGGACAGACAGACACTCAGACATACAGAAAGCAGACGTTGGATTTTATTATAGGTAAGGATAGTTTATAAAGGAAAAAATAAGAAAAAAGGAGTAATATTTTTTTTATTATATAAATCTAACCTGCACCTTGTCTAATAGGCACTAAAGGCCATTTTCACAGATTTTTTTTTTATGGGACCTGACACGGTTGGCTACATCACCTACAACGTCCGTGATGTCAGCCCATAACACCGGGTGAACTAGGTGCCATGTCAGTGCTTCCCCCTTTGATCGTGCCGGCTACACAGAACTGGTCGGAAAACACAAACTATTTACATAGCCGTTTAGACCGACGTTTCATTCAGTGCGGTGGTACCAACCCGGGCAAGTTAAACCCTACCACCAAGTAAGATTAGGAGGGAAGGGACCTACAGTTTTACGAGGAATCCGAAACTCGGTCAGCCTCAAACGGTCAGCGGTCACCCATCCAAGTACTGACCGCATCCAGCGTTGCTTAACATTCAATAGCGACAGTTGACTGTCTGCACCACTGAGCTATCGAGGCTGATTAAAGGTAGGTAGGTAGGTATTAAATTAATTTTAAGTTCGCTCTTGTTTAGAAAAAGTGCAAGTATTTTTTAAGGCTTGATGATAGGAAGAGTTACATATTTATACCACCTTGAAATCTTCATTGGTCGCGCCAACTTTTGTGACAACTCACCATATAAACTTAAAATAATTATCTTTCAAAATTTGAAGAAAAAAATTGAACAGAATATTTATTTTTTGTGTTAAAGCTATTGTCATTCTGGTTTTATTTGGGATAGTGGTCAATAGCAGAGTTATTTAGGCTACTAATACAAACATTTGAACAGTTATATTTGCTAGCCATAGTAACTAAAAATGTTGCACGAGATGTAAATTTTCAATGTTTTTCAATTAAATGCTTATATCATTTAAAAAAATTACTCAGATTGTTTTTCTTATTTTTCCCTGGGTAGTCATAAACTGGCCCACCCTTGGTTCCAGCTTGATGTTGTATTTTGGGACATCCTGTATAAATAATAACAAATTACCACATACCATAATTATACTGAGATTCATCATTAGTCAAAATTGATTTTGGGTAATTCTTGATCGTAGATTTACACAACCACTTCTTTTCTGATGATTCACTGAAATAAAATAATGGTGAAATTCTATGTGGATATTTTAAACCTGTGACGTCACACTTTAAATTGGTCCAATAAGAGCATTTTGAAAAATGACAACTTTGAACCTCTCCCGTTTCGCCTGCTTTCAAGATTCAAAATAATTCTTTTCACTGTTATAAATTTGTTTTATTTTTTTATTTCTTAATTAGATAGATCCAAAGCTGAAAATGAAGAGGAAAAATATGTCCCAACCAGGATTCGAACCTGGAACTCCAGCTTGAACCGCCAGCTCGTTACCATTTCGCCACCGGGTCAATGACATATTCCCTCTAATTTTTGAACCATTGCATCTGCTCTAGTGGATATGACACAATCTCCTGCGTTCAGTCAACTTGCACGATTCAATATTGAATGTTATGCTGTCGTGACCAAATTTGTATTTGGCATCGGACACTAGAAGTTAACTTGCAATTTTTTTTATTTATATATGTTAGTACCAAGAATGTACCCACTTTATATATCTTTATTAGATAGATGCAAAGCCGAAAATAAAGAGAAAAAATATGTCCCGACTAGGGTTTTCTACCCGGGTACCCGGGTCCGGGTATACCCGGGTTTACGACCGAATGTCCATGGGCGTCGTTAGACACCTTAAAGGTGACTCGGCGCCACATGACGCGCTATCTATAAAAAAAATACAATCCACAAATAAGTGGTTTGGATTATTGTTCTACGTACGTACGTTTTGTGGCCTTTTAGACGCAGTGTTCTTCACCTAAACATTGCTATATTATTAGTATGGGAGAATTGTTAATTGTAGGTTAGAAAAATATACAACATAGTTTTATATCACCTGTGCAACAACTGACTGAACAAGTCCTTGTCTTCTCGACGGACACACAAAGCCTCCTGTGAAGTCTCCGCACAGAGCCGGTCGAAGGGGTCCGGAGCTCTGTTCACTCGTAGTGACTTGTCCGGAGTGAGACAACTTGTTGGACTCGCTTCCGAGCTACTTATCCTTGCACTAGGATCCCTCTTGACAACTCTCCTTTTCTTGCGGGTCTTGCGGACACTGCGCTGAGGCTGATTCGACCAAGTAGCGAACGACGAACTCGAGTACCGCTTCAACTTCTTCAGGTTTTTTATGGATAGATCTTCAAAGGTAGTGGCCACTGACTGCGGGTCACGGCGACCGCTGTACGTTCGCGTCATAGTTCCTATTTTTATTGTTTTTGCTGTATTCTCTCTAGAAAGAAATCTACAGAATCAAAAGCAACAATAAAAGTACAAATTATCTTCTTTCTTTCACTTCAATCACTTCACTTCTTTTTCAGACACGTCAAAATGACAATATCAATTCAAAAATAACGTTCCTCTCGTCCAAAGATCAAGCATTCAAGCATCAGTATCAAGTAGGGGCCTGGCACAGTAGCAAAGAGCGGTCTGGCACATGAAAGAACAAAGGAAGTCTGCCTGCGCGGATCAGCTGATTGTATCGGGTACTGTATGTACTGAATACTTCGATCAATGAAGAAAACTCGATTAAGTTTAACATTTAATAATACATTTTAAAAGCAAGAATATGCGAATAACTAAGAATTCATTTTAGTTCGGGAAAATAATCAGAAGTCTAACTTGACATATTTTCTTTCGCGCAGCTTGTCAAACCAAATATTCAAAAAATGAAAGCTGCCAGCGTTGGTTGGCGCCACATGACCCCCCCACGGAGAAAAGAAGGATAGAGAGAGAAAAGAATGAGAATGATTACAAATCCAATATATCCCTGAAGCGTACCCTACGACCAGACCGTGTTGTCACCACAGGCGTTGGCGAAGGGTTTGGTTCAGCTTTGTCTGATGAAGGAGGAATGGTTGAATTAGCAAGTATTGGTGTTACTGGGGTGCATAGGTGGTCTGTGCGAGGAAACGAAGGCTCCTCTTCAGCAATTATGTAAGCTGGCTTAATACGATCTAAACTCACTACGACATCTTTCCCTTTAATGTGAAGAGTGGCTGTTTTGTCACATTTCTTAATGATCTTATAAGGCCCTTGGTACGGCGGTTGTAAAGATGCTCGAACTTTGTCGACTCTGAGGAAAGCATGCGTTGAATTATGCCAGTCTTTAAAAAATGAATGTCCCAGGTTTTGAATGTCTTGTGGCTGGAGTTGGTCGTATATGAGCTATTCTTGACGAAAATTTTCCAACGAAGTCTTGTGTGTCTTCAACACACTGAGAATGTTTGGAAGAGACAATGAAGTCTCCGGGCAAACGTAGTGGTTCACCGTAGACCAACTCTGCAGCTGAAGTACTAAGATCCTCTTTCAAAGCTGTGCGCATACCTAGAAGTACTAATGGTAAGGCACTGAGCCAAGAATCACCGTGGCACATCAGTGCTGCTTTAAGTTGGCGGTGCATCCGCTCAACCATACCATTTGATTGTGGATGGTAGCTTGTTCTTCTTACACGTTTTGTTGCCCAACGTTGCATCAAACGGCAAAAAATACCAGCCTCAAATTGGCTGCCCTGGTCTGTCGTGATGATAACCGGAACTCCGAACCTGGAAACCCAGCCGTGAATAAGGGTGTCAGCAACCTCTTCAGCTGTGATCGATTTCATTGGAAATGCTTCTGGCCAGCGTGTGAACCTGTCTGTGGCCGTGAGACAGTACTTATAATCTTTGTTAACCGGAAGAGGGCCAATGATGTCAATGTGAATGTGTTGAAAACGACCAGATGGGTTGGCAAAATTTCCAAGAGGTGAAATTGTGTGTCTTGTAATCTTACTGCGTTGACAAGAAATACATGCTCGAGTCCAAGCATGACAATCCTTGTTCATGGCTGGCCAGACGAAACGGTCTGAAACAAGACGTGTAGTGACCTTTGCTCCTGGATGACTTAGGTTGTGCAGTCGGTCGAAGTATGAACGACGATAAGGAGGTGTTAGATATGGGCGTGGTTTCCCAGTAGAAGTATCGCACCAAAGATGAACATCTGTTCCCGGTAATAGAAATTTCTCTAGTTTGAGAGATGTGGTATTACCGCTTAGTAAATGTTGAAGGTCTTCGTCGACATCTTGTGATTTAGCGAGAGGAACAAAATCATCCTGTAGATTAATAGAGTCGACACGTGACATTGTGTCAGCAACGACATTTTCTTTTCCTTTGATAAACTCAATGTCAGTGGTGAATTGTGAGATGAAGGACATCTGGTTGAGCTGTACCGGTGGAAGCTTTTCTCGACGTTGAGAAAATGCATAAATAAGTGGTTTATGATCTGTGTAGATCGTTGCGTGCTGAGCTTCGAGGATGTGCCGAAAATGTTGAACTGCTTCATAAACTGCTAGCAACTCCCTGTAATAAGCAGGCCATGAAGATTGACGTGGTGTCAACTTCTTGCTAAAGAAAGCTAGTGGCTGCCAAGAGTGGTCGACTTTCTGCTGGAGACAGGCGCCGATGTGTGTTGAAGACGCGTCGGTGAAGAGCCCGAGAGGAGCATCGGAGGCTGGATGTGCTACGAGTGTTGCATGAGATAGACTGTTCTTGCATTCTTCGAAACAGTGTTCAAGTTCTGGTGTCCATGGGACAGGTTTTGATCCTTTCAGCTTGGAATCCGTCAGCATGTCTATAAGAGGCGCTTGAGTTTTGGCTGCATGAGGAAGGAAACGTCTATAGTAGTTTATCATTCCCATAAACCTTCGCAAACCTTGTGCTGATGTCGGACGTTGAAAGTTTTTGATAGCTTCGATCCGGTCTGTGGGTGGGCTAGTGCCCTTTGCGGATATTCTGTATCCTAGGAAAATTACCTCGTTTGCACCGAAAACGCATTTGTTGGTGTTGACTACCATGCCATAATCCAAGAGGCGTTTAAAGAGGATGCGAAGGTGTTGTGTGTGTTCGGAAACGTCTTTTGAAAATATCAATATGTCGTCGACGTACGGAAAGCAGAAAGGAAGCCCCTGTGTGACCTCATCGATGAAGCGTTGAAACGTTTGGCCAGCATTTCGTAATCCGAATGACATAAACGGAAATTCGAAAAGGCCGAATGGGGTGATAATAGCTGTTTTACAAATGTCTTCAGGGTTTACAGGAATTTGCTGGTATGCTTTGACAAGATCGACGGTGCTGAAAATGGTGCACCCTGCCAAGTTATGAGAGAAATCGCCGATGTGTCTTACCGGGTAGCGGTCAGGAATAGTTCGAGCATTTAATGCCCGATAATCTCCACACGGTCGCCAAGAACTATCTTTCTTGGGCACCATGTGAAGTGGTGATGACCAGGGACTTTTCGACGGTCTAGTAGTGCCGGCTTCGACCATGTTTTCAAATTCCTTCTTAGCAGTGCGTAGCTTCTGTGGGCCTAGGCGCCGAGGACGACAGGAGAGAGGTTGCCCATCAGTTGTTTTGATGTAGTGGACGGTGTTGTGTTTAATGTCCCGAAGTATCCCGGGTGGACGTGTAATTTCGGGAAAGTCAGCCAATACTTGTGTGAAAGGTGAATTAGGATTGGTAATATTCACAGCTTTTATACTAAGCTGGTCCGTAACGAAAAATTTAGCAAACGACGAGAGACCTGTTGTGCCGTCAACAAGTAGTTTCTTACCGCAATCCAGTTGTAATACGCAAGGAAGTCTGCCCCGATGATCGGTACGTTGACGTCGGCAATAGTGAATGTCCATTTAAAATCTCTGCGCAGTCCTAAATTTAGGCACATTGGTAATGAACCGTATGTTCTAATGTTGCTACCATTAGCTGCGTTGAGATCGTAATTAGTAGCCTTCGTGTTTCTGTGTTCAATAAATTTCCTTGGGAAACAACACAAATCGGAGCCCGAGTCTATTAGAAATTTGTGCTTAGAGTTTTGATCAATTATGAATAAGCGGCTCGATGTTTGTTGGCAGTCAGTGGCCGCGATTGATGACTGCCGGCTTAGTTTGTTTGGTTAGGCTTCCAAGCGCACGGTGTCACACATCGCTTTGCTTGGTCCTTCCATCTGCGGTGATACCAACAAACTTGGCTTGTTTGAGGATCCTTCTTACTCTGCCGACCTCTGCTAGAAGATCTGCTACGCGATCTGACATCGGTACCGGCGACCAGTACTGCAACTTGTTGCGTCAGCTGGTTGATACTCTGCTGCATAGTTGACAGAAGAGCATGAGGAATCACTGAAGATGCAGTAGATTCTTGGAGAGGGGCAGTTGTCGTGGACATTACTGACGTACTAATTTGTGCTACATCAAGAATGCGGTCAGCTAGGTCAGCCATTTTATCTACAGGAAGCTCTAATTGAGCTGCAAGTATTGTCTGAATTTGAGTTGGTAGTCTGCGGAGCCAAAGCTGTCGTAATATCCCCTCGTCGCGTATGGTGCCTCCAGCGAGTGAACGAAGTTGCCTGAGGAATTGTGACGGTTTGCGATCGCCGAGTTCTTCGTCGCCCAGCAGTTGTCGTACTCGACGCTCCTCCGAAGCAGACAATCGTTTTATAAGCTCTGATTTAAGTAGAACATACTTGCCTTCGGCTGGTGGGTTGATGATTATATCTTCGATTTCCACTGCCTGACTTTGTGTCATTTGCCCTACGATGTAGTTGTATTTAGTAGAGTCGTTTGTTATTCCAGCGATCTCAAAGTTCGCCTCCGCTTGTGCAAACCAAAGAGCGGGACGGTCTGGCCAGAAGGGGGGCAGTTTAACGGATACTTTGAAGATCTCGTGGGGTGAGGGAGTGGCTCCTACTGATTCTGTTTCCATTGCTCTAATGAATGGATACACAGAAAATACAATGCAAAACAATAAGTGCAACACGTTATGGTAAGTAGCTAAGTATCTCAATTAAAGAAACAAAAATGAAAAAGTAATAAAATGTAGGTGCTAATTACTATTAGTACGTATTATTTGCTTAATAATGCTATAAAAAAAAAAGGTGCGCTGTTGAACGCCGTCGCTTCCTCTTGCAAGGTGCAGACGATTAGATATACATTTTTCACAGGGAAAGTTTTGTCGCTACGCTGTCTTCACCGGATCGGGGAGGTGTCATCGCATCGTCGCGTTAGAAGAGTGACGACTGGCCGGATTAATCGCAGCGGTCGTCGTCGTTGTGCGGTGTGGTCATCATGTTGCACTTGTCAACTTGTGGCACTCACTGGTGCATACGTATGTGCTGTGGCTTTTGAGCGATAGTGCTGGGTTGCAGCTGGTGCCGCATGTGATCCGTAGTCGGTGTTGTTGTTGTCTCCGCGCGCCGCACAATGAGGTGCAGCACTAGCTAAGCAGAGTTGCTGCCGTCTCCGTGTCACAAAAATTCACATTTGGCACTGTTCATCACTTCGTGAAATATATTTCTAAATTTCCCTTTTTGTCGGGGTCACCAATATCGGGTTACTGAATACTTCGATCAATGAAGAAAACTCGATTAAGTTTAACATTTAATAATACATTTTAAAAGCAAGAATATGCGAATAACTAAGAATTCATTTTAGTTCGGGAAAATAATCAGAAGTCTAACTTGACATATTTTCTTTCGCGCAGCTTGTCAAACCAAATATTCAAAAAATGAAAGCTGCCAGCGTTGGTTGGCGCCACAATTGTAAAGATTGTAAGCAAATAGTATGGGTGAATGTTTTGGTGATGTTTTGGTGGTTTAAAAAAATTGGCTGTCTGTAAAGTCGGTTTACGGACGATAGTTTTACGTGATGACGTGAATAATCGTAGTACATAGAGCAAAGATCAGTGATTCTATTTCCAGTAGAAAGATTAATCATATCGTGACTGGCCATCAATAAACTTCTGTTGTCTGATCTTGACAGTTTTACTTCTTAAGACGTTTCCATGGTAACTTTGACTATACCGATTGTGCTTCTCTATCGCTTGTTACGCGCTCTCGCTTGCACACACAGGCTCAGATGGAACGTGACACTTTTTCGTGTGTGCAGCCGGTATTCATCAATTTATAAGACGTGACGTCATCACGTCAAAAGCCCCAGTTGCACTCCGGGAGTGCCGGCAGAAGTGAAAACTTTTTGTATTTCCGAAAATAATTCTTAGGTGGTTATAAAAAAAACTAAACACCCTAAAAAATTTAAACACCATAACATTGCTTAAAAAAGAAAAAAAAAGAAAAATTTGAGGGATTCGAACCGAACCCATTGTCAAAAAATACAAATCCTACACTCTTACCACTCTTACAAGCTCACTGGCTGACAAAACATGAAAATGTTTATTTGAAAAATTATGAAAACCTAAAAATGCACTATTTCGAAATTTCAACATAACATAAAATAATCTTAAAATTTAACTATGTTGTTCCCACTTATCACCGTTCTATAATTTGGAGATTTAAAAATGTATTTATTATTTAACTCAAATACGATACTCCTGGCGCCATCTTAGGACTTAAATGAAGACTAATTTCATGTTACCTTTAAAACGTCGCTGACGGTACATCTGACTCCCCCTATAAAATCAATGCCTCTCTATATCCTGGTTATTTTAATCTATAAGATTTAAGTACAGACTGAAGTGCTAGATGTCGCTCCATGAAATATTCACCAACTGTTCCCAAATTCGCCTCATAAGTACACGACACACGACCTATTAGCCGTGTGGTTTAAGACGTCGGTCACAATATATTGGTGACAGGTACCGCTGGTTCGAGGCTCGCAAAAGACGGAGAAATATATTTTGTATTTCCTACTATTGTATATGCCTCTCTATCGCGCTCTCGCTTGCACACACAGGTCTCTATCGCGCTCTCGCCTGTGTGTGCAACACACAGGTTTAGATGGAACGTGACACTTGTTCGTGCGTGCAGCCGGTGTTCATCAATTTATAAGACGTGACGTCATCACGTCAAAAGAAAATAACCAGGAGAAGATGCGTCGCCCGCCCGCCACGCGACGCCTCTTGCCGGGTCCTTCAGTTGTGAAGCGGTTTAATTTAAATTGAGGTTCTGTCTCTATCTTTTTATTTAGAGATAATAGAGGTGGATCGTGCATAGTGATCGTAATGAGGATGAACAGCATGGTAAAATAATCGTCGATTAACTATCAAACAATGTTCTTCTTAACTTTCTAATTACTCTACTTTTTAAGTGGTCAAAATCGATCCAGTATTTACAGAGTTATTGACTTTAGAAAATGAGATAAAATTCGCCGAGTCTGCGGTACTCGTCCGCTGGCTGTGACGTCACAACGAGGTAATGTGTTCGTGCGCGCCAGCATTACTATGCAGTGATACATTTCTGCAGTCTTCCCTCAGCTATTGTTTGAACGTTGCACGTTAAATTAGGTTTCATTGTGTCTGTGTCATTTGTGTGTGATACTGATAGATATCGGAAGTGGAAACTGTAGAAATACATATTCGAATACTATAATGGAGGCAGGATTCGTCAAAGGTCAATCGGACAATCTTCCAAGAGTGGATTCTTTTATGGTGGTAGAGTTCTTTAACAGAAATACTAACTACGCCAGTGTTGAGATTCGTGGCGCTAAACTTGCAAGGTAACTATTTTGTTATTGTTGATATTAAATTGTCCGTACCTACATATTTATCGAATACTATCAAACGAGCAATGTTTGTATATTTTATACTTTTTTTTTTATGGAAACTGACAAGGTTGGCTACTTGGCTACATCACCTACAAGTTACAAGTTACAACATCCGTGATGTCAGCCCAAAACACCGGGTGAACTAGGTGCCATGTCAGTGCTTCCCTTCATTTCGCGCCGGCTACACTGAACTGGACGGAAAACACGAACTATTAAATATGTATCGGCGATAATACGTATGCATTCAGTTGCACTTCATCTTTATTAACCCCCGACGAAAAAAACGGAGGGGTGTTATAAGTTTGACGTGTGTGTGTGTGTGTGTGTGTGTGTGTGTGTGTGTGTCTGTCTGTGGCATCGTAGCTCCCAAACGGACGGACCGATTTGGATGCGGTTTTTTTTATTAGGAAGCTTGTTTAATCGGGATGGTTCTTAGCTATGTTTGTAATCAAGTAATCAAGTAATTAAGTAATAAAAAAATTAATTATGTTAAAAAGTGGACCGATTTTCATGCGGTTTTTTTAAAAAAGCTTTAAATAAAAGTTAAATTACAAATTTAAAAAACCCCCGACCCTTAAAAAGTCAAAAATAATTTTCGTTTACTCACTTAAAGGAGTCGGGGGACCGCTAAGTAAATAAAATATAATAACTCCGAGCTGCGCGGGAATTTACTTAGCGGTCTACCGACTCCTTTAAGTGAGTAAACGAAAATTATTTTTGACTTTTTAAGGGTCGGGGGTTTTTTAAATTTGTAATTTAACTTTTCAACTTTATTGTTTTGTTTATGCAATAAAGTTTACCTGTATATTCCTCTACCAAAGCCATCTTCCATCTCGCCCACTATTTTCCAGCCATCTAGCTCTCAGCCTTGTGTCATCTGCCAGGGCCGTAGTCAACGCTCGGGATTTGAGAACAAATATTTTTTTAAGGTAGGTAAACTAGTAATGTTTTCTCTTCTATGTCAGCCCGCGAGACATACGGCGATAGTGCGATCGGTTATGTTCAAGTTCAGAGATCAGGCGATATATGCACTGTGAAGGCAAAGATCACTCCGGAACATAAAGTAAGGAATAAAGGATACAGTTGCTTATTTAAATGCAATGAACAAGAGGCGTCAATATTAAGTGTGGAGTGTGAAGATTGCGCGGCTCACCTAGGAGGTTGTAAGCATGCAGTCGCATTTTTGATGTGGCTTCACCGCAGAAGTGAGGAACCATCAACTACTGACACGAAATGTTACTGGGCGAAACCGAAGTTATCCTATGTAGGTACTTCAGAAAAATTTATAAAAGCAAAGGACATGCGATCAGATTCACAAAGGTTGCATGAAAGCAAAAATCATAACGGAGAATTCCTGAAAGAGGTTGTGAACCATCTAAAAGGGGTACCAAAAACAAATCAGCTAATGAAATACTTCTGCGAAGATAATAAAAAGATACTTTCATTGCATTTCCTTGCGTATAAATATAAGAAAGAATCTTGCAATCTTGGAGTCGACGATTTTTTACAGTTTTGTTCTTTAAAAATGACGTCACCAGCCTGCGTACAGTTGGAAAAAGACACTTCAGACCAAGCAGATTCACCTATATGGCATGAAGTGAGATATTGTCGCATCACAGCCTCAAAAGCCTACGAAGCAGCACAGTGCCGAACCAAAGATGGAGTTTTAGTGGAACAAATATTCGGTGCTATGAAGATAAAGGAAACTGCAGCAATGACTAGAGGAAAAGATTTAGAAAATGATGTGCGCGCTCAGGTTTCGAAACAAAAAAACATTGTTATAAAAAAATGTGGATTTTTTTTAAAAGCAGACTGGCCTGTAATCGGTGCCTCGCCTGATGGCATAACAATATAGATGTTATAGAAATAAAATGCCCATCAAGTGATAAAAGTAAGGAAAACTATGTCAAGAATGGTGTCATAACAAATAAATGTAAAGCACAAATACAGTTGCAAATGTTTTTCACAGGTAAATCAAAGGGACTTTTTTGCATTGCCTGTAAAAATTTTGAAGTTTCTAAGATTGTAGAAATATATGAAATTAATTATGATGAAGAATATTGTGCAGACTTGCTTAACAAATGCACCTTATTTTGGAAAGACACTATTTATGAAAAACTTGTGAAGTAACATTATATTATTATTAAAGTGTTAAGTCATGCTTTGCAGAACGGCGTACGTTTACAAAATTTAAAATATCTATGTTAAAATAAAAGAGACCATAGACTTTTTCTCATTTAATTTTATTCAAATGACACGTTTAATAGGCTCTCAGTCAGTCAAAGTCATAGTTCAACACCTGGACCTGAAAATATGTCCATAAATTTTATTTGTTATTTTACATACCTATATTACAAAATATCAGGAGGAGCAAGATTATTTAAAACAGAAAATTATTGTTGTGTGTTTTAAGTATTAAATAAACAATTTTGTAAATTGACAGTACCGCACGCTATTACTACCATATGGTCCAATATTTTGACATATTCACAGTCCACAGTACTGTGGTAGCAAGTAGCAAGTAGCATGTGGTGCAATAATTTCAAAGTCCCTCAACCTTCCTATACTTCTTTCCACATGCACTCTTAGTGCAGCGATCCTCTTAGTCTGAATGACTTCCTCCTTGCTAGAACATGAATTTGCACTAACACTCGGAGGTCTGAGAAGAGTACATCCTCGACTTTCTAACAAATGAGTTATGTTTTTGAATCCTCTGTCGGCTAGAATCACTGCACCAGCTGGAAGTTTTTCGAGAAACCCACAATCTTCAAATATAATGGAATCGGGAGTTCGTCCGCCATAACCTTCAGATATAAAGTTTATTAAGCCATCGGGTGTAATGGACACCAAGTACTTGATGGTGTTGCAACTTTTATATTGAGACCATGTAAGTGCTTGATAACGTGCGTTGCTAGGCTTTTCGATCTGTATCTCAAAACAATCTATTATGCTTCTTACATTTGCATACCGCTTTCGGAAAGGAATCGGTAAGTTCAACCATATGTCATCACATGGAGGCCAAAAAATC
The DNA here is from genome assembly GCA_946902875.1 of Nematopogon swammerdamellus. NCBI lineage: Eukaryota > Metazoa > Arthropoda > Insecta > Lepidoptera > Adelidae > Nematopogon > Nematopogon swammerdamellus. Next base: position 8,242,419 of record OX336345.1, read on the forward strand.
AGCTCCTTCATGCAGTCTGCAATAAAGGGTATGGTTTGTTTCAGTTTATTCGAAATCGAACTAGTGGAACAGCCGAAATGCATTCCAAGTAATTTATTGGGTTCATTTGTTCGAATTTTTTTAAACACTATTAAAATATCGACATGAGGTTTATTAATATGTTTGCACAAGTACTGCAGGCACGAATATGACGCCTTGGGTACGCCAAGTAATAATTTTGGTTCCCGTGAAACAGACATCAATGTACCTGTTAGCATATGTTTTTGGTAATCCATTTCTTGAATATCTGAGTGACTTGAATCTTCTGTACTTGACTCATGGAATGAAAACGAAGAATCAAAATCATTACTTGAATCGTGACTCAGATGCACAGGTGACTCTATTTTCTGAAGGTTTACTTTCTTTTTTGGCATATAGCCAGTATTGGTGGCTTTGTTGTCCACTTTTGTTTTAATGTTGACTTGTATTGCTTTATGACACTGTTTGCTATGTTCAGGTGATTCAAGGTTGCATATTTGTTCAGATATGTTTATCGGATCTGTTTCATGTTCGATATTGTTTCCACATTCCATAAATTCTACTGCCTGTGGCTGCAAGTTCTCATGATTGACTTCAGGGCTCAGCAAATTTGTATAATATTCGATTCGACGCCGCTTTTCATATCCTGGTCTTTCAACATTTTTCTTTTCTTTTTGACAGTCGAACTTGTGAGGTAAAACCCCTCTTTTCAGCACTAGTCTACCACCGACTAATTTGTATTTTACGTAGTTTTCCATGTCAGACTCGACCTTCGAACAAAGTAAATTTAAACAGATTAAAATACACACTTATTTCATGTGTCGTGTTCACGTGTATATTCAAAAGTGCCCAGTTTCCATTTATTTATTATATTTTATTATGAGAACTGTGTCGCTGAGCTCGATGTCAGACTTTCATATCACTCATTCATCAACGTATTTCAACGTATAACATCAAGCCATAGAAAACCTAAAATATGTTTCCCCTAATACGGCCCTGTGTGTGCAACACGTGTATCTGCCTGCCTGCCCAAAGTCGCATCGTTCGTTATCTGTGCAGGTAGAGACAGATGTAGAGAAGGTACACAGAGAGGTACACAGGTACATGCAGGTACTGTCCCTGTCCGACAGACGTCAATAGATCTTTCGCCGCCATACAAAACCAATGATGGCTACTACTACTACTACTGCATCGCATCTCATGTGAAAGGGAGAACATACATTTATATACATAATACTCACGCCGCCTGTAGCTTGCGTGTTGACTAGGTACAGATACAGTAAATAAAATACGCAACTTACATCGAAATGATCTTCGCAGCAATGCAATGTACTTCGGCAAGACAGCGGAGTTTTATCTTCTCTCTTCATCAGCTTACACCATTTCTTCCTCAAACCAGGATCGTTCGGCACATTGAAGAACAATTTATCGGGAGTTGATATAGTTGTATTGTTACATTTAGGCACAAGACAGTATTTGTACATGTTGATAATAATAAAAGATCAGTCGTCCGTTTGGGTCCGTACGTAAGGGCGCCCGTCCGCACAGTGCACGGGCCAGGCGGCGCGGCGGCTAGCTCGTTGTGACGTCATTCATCTTAGAGGGAATTATTTGGTCGCCGCAACTTTAAACAGCTATATCTTTGTCATTTTAGATCGCATTGCAAAACTAGTTTCACAGCGTTTAATGGCTTGCGAGGAAGTTTCTGTTTACTTAAAAAAAAAAAAACGTTGTTCATCCTCATTGGTGCTAAGCTATAATGCGCGGGGCGGATCTCGGCGTGTCGCCACCGCAGCGGTTCGTCAGTGTTCTTGTATAGTGTATTCGCGTGGCGGGTCGCCCGCTGCGGGACGACACGCCGAGATCCGTCCCGCGCATTATAACTGCACGAGTCCTTCATCGCAGGAGGATTTGACGGCTCACACGAGAAATGCACTATGGGAGTTTTCACAAAAACGACATGCGCCGCCTCAACATTAGGTTAAGGTTAGATTATAGAATATGCGTCGCGTAGCGGTAGCGACGCATCTTCTGTAATTTAACCCTGGTTATTTTTTTTAACCACCAACTCCCATAGTGCATTTCTCATCTGAGCCGTCAAATCCTCCTGCGATGAACGGCTCGTGCTAACTGCAGTGCTGAGCCCGGGTTTTTTTTCTGACAGGCTATGAATCAATAACTGTGCTGTGTTGGTTGACCTGACCGCACCGCATGCGAGCATCTCGCGCACTTTTAGAATACTGACTTAGTTATTTCCTACTCTCTCAATACAGACATGATAGGGATAAAGCTGTAATTTTTTACAGCATTGATGCTCTCGTTCATTCATTTGTGAGGATTGAACTAAAACAAGACATTTATATTGGTAATCTGTGACTAAAACCACAGATTATTATTTAATTCTGCTATACAGAAATCCTGAAATCCTGAAGTCTTGTTTGGTCTTGTTGGTCTTGTTTTTATTTCTGAAAATTCGAAGTACTTTATTTCTGCTATTATAGGAAATTCTGATTGCTCCCAGTTGCGGTGGAAATGTTTCAATCATTGTGTATAAGATAAAACCAAGTCATATTCTGTTCTTGATTCTACATAATCTTGAGGTCAGTTTTTGGGAGATGAATTTATGAAGTGCAAAATGAACAACAGCACGGACTCACTATCAGGTTAGCCAGTTGCCTTCTTTCTCCTTCCAAAAATGTCAGTAAGTGTATTATCTTGAATTATATAGATAAGATTATTATTGTTACCTATGCAAAATAGGCATTTTGTACAATTGTTATAGGTTATTATTAGGTGCCTACTTACAACCCGTCCGAAATATCTGCGGACCTGACCAAATGACGTCATACAAACTGGAGGGTCAGCAAACAAATAAAACGAGAAACATTTTATTGTAATATCTTTTTCATACCTACTTTAATTTAAAAAGCTGCATTCTACATCCCAGAAAATAAAAACTATAATAATAATCTGAAAATGTGCATTTGGTCAGGTCCGCAGATATTTCGGACGGGTTGTGTACTTGGGTCTGGTATAGGACCGCTTGTTCGCTAAAGGGGTGTGGCTTTATAGAGGTGTCGCGCTGCTGGTAAGCTTATTGTGTAGGCTAAATTATAAGACGATATACGATATTTTCGGAGAAAAAAAAAAAGAAACAGATTCCATACAAAATAAAATTTTCATACAAACAAACATTGATATTGAATAGAAATGTATGCAAAAACGCCCTTCCCCTCCCCCCAGGGGGATAATTCAATACTCTTCTCGTCCTATCTTATTTTATATGTCTATGAGGCGGCAAAGGTGTGTCAGGATCGTGGCACGTGGAGATCTGTTGTCTCTGTCTACCCCACTGGGAAACAAGCGTGACGCGATGTATGTATGTATGTCTATGGGCTCTTATTTAGAGTAGATGATGGTAAAACCGTGGGGGGCCGGTACTTAAAAAGAATAGCCCCACTGCATCTCTCCCCATGCATGTCGTAAAAGGCGACTAAGGGATAAGAACAAGAAGCCGTGCTAAAGGGCGACAGGCTCGCCACCTCTCACCTTGGCACGGTACTTCCACCGAGTCATGCAGCAGGTGGGTCTTCGTGCCTTACTTGCTGCTTGATCGATTGAATCTTGTTCGAATACTTTGCGAAACGTGGTGGTCGGTGTTGTGCTGTAATTTACCAGAGTTCTCGCAGCACAACAGCGATTACTCTGCTTACCCCGATTGTCGGGTACTGTGTGGGGTCGGTACTTAATAAGAATAGTCCCACTGCATCTCTCCCCGTGCATGTCGTAAAAGGCGACTAAGGGATAAGCGGCCTGCAGACACTACGGTCGACTTGTGGCTTTCATGGAAGACATAGGCTGGCTGGGGTAGCTGGAGACTGCGGGGTTTTGCACGAAGGTCCCCAACCAAGCGGGATTAGTTTGCAGGCCTAAAGCCAACCCCAAACCAAAACAACAACAACCCCGATTGTCGGGATTCAGCGTGTGTGATACGTACCTATGTATGTATGTAAAATTATTTGAGCCCACCACCTAGTAAGGGGCAAAAGAAGGGACCTAAAGTTTTACACTGGTTCGAACAGTGAAGTAGCACTTGTAGGTATGCATATATATTTTGACACAAACACTGGACGAGAGAAATCTTATTGATAGCATGTTCGTCAAGCATGTTTGAAAGTGTGTCCAGGCGCCGTTGGTGTTACAAGTCTCAGAAAAATGTGTTGCAATTCTAGGGCCATAAACATCTTTTGTAAATAGGCGTGAATAGGCACTTGTCAGGCCGGCATGGCATTAGCAACCCTGCATGTCGCGCTTTCTATAAAAAAAAAAATAAAGAGCCCCAACTAATACTAACAAGTTTGTGAAGGTTTGATGGTTTAATCTAAGAAAGTTAGTTTAGTCAGCTGGGTCTGTGTGCAATACGTTTTCATGAGCGAAACGAATCTCTTAGTTTTAACAAATTTTTTATTTTTTCTTTATCACAGTGTTAGAGTCAATGCTAGAAATTATTTGTCTGTATTGCTCATTGTTGCGCCACTTTGGAGGGAAAACTGCGTCGTAATTGGAGCCGTGTTGGTCAAGCACATTTTTTTTTTATTTTGCTTAAGCCTTTTGCCATTCCTGACTATGCCAGCCCCATAGTAACTATATTGATATTTTAATATACTTCAGCACGATTCAATGCCTGTGACTTTGCAAAAAAACTTAGCATGGATTCAAACTCCTCCCCCTGAGCTCGCCCCAAGGCGAAAGTGGGCGGTCAACAAAACGTAACATTTTACAAACACATTTAAGGCATCTAGCTTAGATTGGGAAGAAAATCAATCCCCAACATTGTGTCCCATACTATATCAACATGTACAGCATGATATGATCTAGTGGCTAGTTCGGCTAAGCACGGATCTGGAAAATGAAATTATGTCAAACTGCCTGACGAACAAATAGATGTGTAAGGGAACCTGAATAAACGCAATGTGAATGTGCAGTGGTGGTGAGCGGTGTGGGGGCGGGTGCGTCCCCCGCTGTGCTGCTGACGCCGGGCCGCACGCGTAACATCGCGCAGGACATGGAGGCTCTCCGGCTGTCGCGGCAGGACAACCCCTACCTACAGGTCCGTCTTACTGTATTATATATGCAATTTAAAATAAAATTATTTTTATGTGGGAATTTAGACTGACATTCACAGAAACTAAGACTAAAGCTCTTTTGACGTATTTGACTCTCATAGTAGTAAGTAGTACGTAGTAAGGCGTGAGCTAAGCATCAATCGGTGAAGCAAAAAATAATGGCCTTTCTAAGAGCACCTAATTGCACCTAATCTTAGTTTTCAAAAATAACAAAAAAAATCCATTTCCAAAAAAACCCAAGTGTTTCGCGAGCAGACACAGCGAAACCGGGAACTGTCCAGTTTTATTTTTCATAGGAAACAGAATGACATTTAAACAACAGATTGAAGTAGTGTACGTACACCCTGTGCTTATACAACGCGTCCCAAAACTCAACGTCAAGCGGGAACCAGGGAGTAGGCCAGTTTATGACTACTCAGGAAAAAATAAGAAAAAAAAAATCCGAGTCATTTGTTTTTTTAGAAAAAAATTGAACTGATAATTTTTTTTTGTAAAACCACAGGCATTCTGGTGTTATTTGGGATAGTTATCAATAGCAGAGTTATTTAGGCTTCATATATAAACATTTGAACAATTATATTTGCATATTTGTAGTCGTAGTACCTACAATGTTGTAGGAGATGTTAATTATCAAAGTTTTTCAAAAAATGCTCATAATATCATAAAAAAACAAATGACTCCAATTTTTTTTCTTATTTTTCCCTGGGTAGTCATAAACTGGCCTACTCCCTGGTTCCCGCTTGACGTTGAGTTTTGGGACACAGTGTATAAGACACCCATGATGCCGGCACTTCACTTGGCTTAGCGTATTCGTGACTGTTGCAAAAAATTTCGTTTTATCTCGCTCTAAACAAGCCATTAAAGGGAGACGAAACGGAATTTTTTGCCAAATACACGAATACGCTAAGCCAAGTGAAGTGCCGGCATCAGACTAATACCATTATGGAAAATCCATGCTTCTTGATTCGTCGCATTGACGAAGACGGTGACGAGATGGGAGAGAGCGGTTTATTAAAAGCGTGTAAATTTTGTTGTAACTTCATATTGTTATAACTTGAAAACTACTTTCAACAATTTTATGAAACTTAATTTTCTTAACTAAGAATGTATTCTTCTCCATCAGTTAACAGTTGCTATATTGCCAATGATTAATGGTGGACATATTCAAAAAAATATTCTCGCTGCATTTCTTCCCATGAGTGAAGGAAGGTGTGGATCTAAGCTTACGATGGCTTCACCGAACATATCCGGGCCCATCGGCAGTAGAGGAGGGTATTAATCGAGGCCGGGACTAGCGAGTGGCCACTCTAAATTTCCCGCGCATGCTTCACGTTTCGGCTCGCTCCGGCAGTAATAAAATTAGAAGATGCCGTACTAACGGGCAACATTACCACTTCCTTCCACCCAGTCATACAGTAGGTAAGTCTTTCCGCCTTACTTGCTGCTTCATAGTTATTTTGCCCTAATACTTTACCAAGTGATGGTTAGTGTTGTGCTGTATTTATCTGAAATCTTTATTATTTATTATTATATATTTAAACACTAGCAGCTTAAAGTTGATGTGTGTATTCTAATATTCCGAGTGTACTTGTATTTATTATTTTTATATTATTTTATTTATTTATTTTTTTATATCCTTTATTTCACATATTGAAAATTTTACATTAATTTTATATATATTATACAAAAAAGTTATAAAAATACACAAAATTAATACAAAAATTAAATACGGTAATACCGCCGGCGGCGGGAGACAAGCCTCCAAGCACGCCGGCGGGTGCAGGCCGTGGCTACGGAGCTCTCCGGGACGACGCGAGGCAAGCTACGAGCGATAGGTGGTGGTACTAGACACGTAGGCCACCACCACCCCCATCTCGGAGAGCTCCGTATCCGCCGGACTGCACGGCGACGTCATCGCGCAGGTCTGTTAAACGGCGTCATCTTCGCGCGCGTGTCGTCTCATGGCCATCGGCTCATTGGTCATATTTTTTTTATTATTATTTTTCTTTTTTAGATTTTTGTTGATATGGTTTTTGAAACTATTTATTGAGGGAGAGCTCATAGCTCCTTCCGGAAGTTTATTCCATGCGTGTACCACTCTTATGTGTCAAGAAATGCTTCCTGGGATTTGTGTTGGTTCTGATACAGTTCAGTTCAGCGAGTGTTCGCGTAGGCATTCATTACGTGTTCATTGAGTACATTGATTGAAGGCTCGGTCGGTACGGTGTAGTAATCTTTCAAAATTTTGAAGGTTTCAATCAGATCTCCGCATTGTCTTCTTTCTTCGAGTGTTGTAAGACCTACGATCTGCATCTTGCAGCACTACCGATTACTCTGCTCACCCCGGGGGATACAGAGTGTATGGTATGTGTATAATGTATTACGGAGTACTGTGTGGGGTCGGTGCTTAATAAGAATAGTCCCACTGCATCTCTCCCCGACCCCCGTGTATGTCGTAAAAGGCGACTAAGGGATAAGCGGCCTGCAGACACCCCGGTCGACTTGTGGCTTTCATGGAAGACATAGGCTGGCTGGGGTAGCTGGAGACTGCGGGGTTTTGCACGAAGGTCCCCAACCAAGCGGGATTAGTTTGCAGGCCTAGAGCCAACCCCAAACCAAAACAACAACAACAATGTATTACGGTGGACTTATAGCATGTGTATGTGTTGCAGCAAGTGATGGCGAGCCGCGAGAGTCTGATCGAGAGCCACATCGAGGAGTGCGAGTCCGACGACACCATCCTCATGTCACAAGTGAGTTTTGTAGAGTTGACGGGACAATCAGGCAGAGCCGATAACACCGCTCCCCGCGAAGCCACGCTCAGCGAGGTGTCTCACCAGCGGTGTTGATGACTAAGCACGGTACGACTAAGGGATATGACTCCCTTCTTATATTACTAGGTGGTAGGGTTTAACCCGCCCGGGTTGGTACCACCGCACTGAATGAAAGGTCCGTCGAAACGGCTATGTAAATAGTTTGTGTTTTCCGTCCAGTTCAGTGTAGCCGGCACTACCGAAGGGAATCACTGACGTGGCACCAAGTTCATCCGGTGTTATGGGCTGACATCACGGATGTTGTAGTTGATGTAGCCAACCGTGTCAGTTTCCATAAAAAATAAATAAATTCGTTGTTGACGTCTGTGTGTGTGCAGGAGTTTGGCGGCGCGACCCTGGACCAGGTGGAGGAGGATCCGCTGACCCTGAAGGAGGTGCACGATCACATGATCCGCTCTCCGCCCCCCATCGATTGCTGGCCACACGGTATCTATCTCTTACTCTATCACAGATCACTCATCTATACATTTATGTTAGTAATTTATGGTGCAAATTTCCAGCCGACAACTGTGTCTGATGGGTTTACATTATTGGTTATAGCTGTTCCCGTGGCGTCGCTTCGCCGTAAAATATCCTATAACCATCCTTATATGTGCCAGAATACAGTGAAAACCACCAATTGGTTGACTAGTTCCCGACTTATAAGCGAACATAGAACATCGGCGCATTGTTACAGATTTTCCATTTTATTATTGGTTATCTATCACACAAAGAAATGAAAATGTTAGAACTGGTTTAGTCATGCACTTTACTTTTCTTGAAAGAAAGGAAGACTTCTTTGAACTGAACTGTGAACACGGCTCCTTCGATATTAAATTTTAGTCTGTTTTCCACAAACTAACTGTTATATCTTTATGCACAATATCATTTTTAAATGCAAATATCTAATTCCTTTCATGAATGTGAAGTATGGGAGCATTAATTCATTGCAGGCCGATACAAACAAACCGCTGTCCGTCTGATACTAATAGCTATAACAGTATGAGTTGTATAGTATATGATAATGATAACAGTTTATTTATACGTTAAAAGTTTGTAATACCTCACATTGCTTCGCATGATCCTCTGTAAAGCCGGGTCTCCTTTTTTTTTTTTTCTTTATTGGCTGGGTAGATAACCATTTCTCGTGCGTGAACTTGCATTGTGTCAACCAGGCATTAGCATCTGCTGCTTAAAATCAAATTACTTCAGTGAAATAAAAAAAATATTTGTTCTTAGCTGTTTCTCCCTTTAATCTTCCATTAATCTTTTTTTCGAAACATTACGCAGAAACATCGAAACATTGGGGCGTGGCCATCCACATTTGTATGAAAACCATAGAGAAATAATGTTTTTGTTTCATGTTTTTTGTGTATTGTTTCGAAAAAAACATGCGCAGGTGACGCGGCTTTATATCAACAATACTGCAACAATCATCCTGTAATAAATATGTGATAAAGTTGAGTATGTTTAGAGATATTTATATCAACAATACTGCAACAATCACCCTGTAATAAATATGTGATAAAGTTGAGTATGTTTAGAGATATTTATATCAACAATACTGCAACAATCACCCTGTAATAAATATGTGATAAAGTTGAGTATGTTTAGAGATATTTATAACAACAATACTGCAACAATCACCCTGTAATAAATATGTGATAAAGTTGAGTATGTTTAGAGATATTTATATCAACAATACTGCAACAATCACCCTGTAATAAATATGTGATAAAGTTGAGTATGTTTAGAGATATTTATATCAACAATACTGCAACAATCATTCTGTAATAAATATGTGATAAAGTTGAGTATGTTTAGAGATATTTATATCAACAATACTGCAGCAATCACCCTGTAATAAATATGTGATAAAGTTGAGTATGTTTAGAGATATTTTCGCCAAACATAAAATTTTTTCATTAAATTTTCTCTATAGAATAAAATTGCAAAGTTACCTCCAAACCGTACAATGAAACCGCTAGTATTCAATAAATATTTTAATAGAAATAATGTAACTTTCCATAATAAATAATTGATCTGATCTCAATATAAAGTAGGTACTATGTTTTTAACATTTTAATAGTAATCACAATTATTTTCACTGTAAAAACAATTATCTAAACTATCGCATGTGTTGCAATTAATTTTGCACACAATTTTATTACTTAAGAGTACACATCCGACAATATTGTAGTTTCCCTAACAAAATCACTTTGACCTCGTTTGACCGCAAGCACAAGTGTGGGAGCGGGACAGAGAGTTAGGTGCCGCGGAGAAGTGGGGGCGAAATTTGAATTGCTGCTGAGGTATTACAGACTCTTAAAATACAGCTCAACCAGACAGGCAGCAGGTTACAGCCATAAAGAAATGTTTTGAAATTGGTTTTAACTTTTTTTAAATAAATAAATGAATAGTTTCACGTACACACTTCTGTAATTAAGATGAGCTTGCCCTTTCGAGTTCTTAGTACACTATACATGGTGTATGAACCCCAATCGTAAAACCCGAAAGGGGGTGATTCTGTTTGTGTAGAAAAACTTTTGTTCTACGACTTTTTAATTTGAAGAAAAAAAATATTTCTTTCTCCATAAATTTTTAGAATAGGTATTTCAAATTAGTATGGAAAAAAAAATTTTTTTTTTGTTTAAAAAAAAATGTTCGCCACAGAAGTTGTTTAGTTTCACATATAGAATAACCCACTTATGTCAGTTAAATATATTGCGGGGGCGACTGCAACACCGTGTATAGTGAGTATGCTATGACGCGTGTCATGGGATGTGATGGGAGTATAGGAGCACTAACATGTGTGTTGTGGACGCTCGCTCTGGACGGCAGACTCGCTGTCGCTGCGAGCGTCGAGCGCGTTCGACTTCAGCGGCGACGGTTCGGTGTCGTACAGTGCGTACTCGGTCCACTCGCACCAGGACCAGGTTACTAACAATATCTTATTACATGTGTGTGATGTCCTGTCGTGTTGTAGCGTAGTTAGTTGCCATCTCATAGTATATAGTGGTACATGGTCTTTGTTGGTCCAGTAAGATTATGTTTTAATCGGGAACTCAAAAATATTGAATTGAAATTAAAAAGTAGATAAAACTGAACTATTTAGTTTGTTTGACCAAAATGTACGGTGAACCTTTTTTTTTTTGCATTTCCTTTGTAATTTTTTCAGAATAACTTTTTTAGTTCGATTGTTTTTTTTTTTTATGTTATACGTTATGAGTGGCTGAGTCGGAGGGGCCAAAGCTCCGACCAGCCAATATCACCTCCGAGAAGGTAGGTGCCATACCGGAGACTTCCCTGGATTGCTGGCTGTACTGGACTAGAGGAGAACCTGCTATGCGGCCATCTACCCAGTTGGCTACAATTTGAGCCTACCACCTAGTAAGGGCTAAGGGAAGGGACCTACAGTTTTACACCGGTTCCGAACGGTGAAGCAGCAGGTGTAGGTATGCACGAAAATGTTTTTCGTCAGAAAAAAACTCATTGGTACACGCCGGCCGGATTTCAACCTTGGACCTCTCGCATGAGAAGCCGATGCTCAAACCACTCGGCCACCCTCCGCTTAAAATCAAATTACTTCAGTGAAATAAAAAAAAATTTGTTCTTAGCTGTTTCTCCCTTTTATATTATGTACTTAGTACGCGTTAATCCTACTGTACTTCACGTAAAAGTGCAATGGGTTAGTGCAATAATTGTACTAACCTACTGTACACCAATTGTGTTAGTACAATAATTGTACTAACCTACTGTACACCAATTGTGTTAGTGAAATAATTGTACTAACCTACTGTACACCAATTGTGTTAGTACAATAATTGTAGGAACGGGAAGGTGTTGAACTAAGCTTGCGATGGCTTCACTGAACACATCCGGCCGGGCCCATTGGCAGTAGAGGAGGGTGGACTAGCGAGTGGCCAGTCTGTATAGTTCTCCAGCATGCGTAATATTTCGGCTCGCGGCAAGACCTCTTCAGCTAGTCTGCTATGACTAGGATGCAGAGAACAACCAGTCCCACTCTCGACCTCCCTCTCTCTACCTATCCATATTCCGTAGGATGGGTCCATTGAAATTTTCGAAACTCGCTCCATATATATGGAGATATAAGACTTAATATAGATATAATATAGACTTAGTATTAGTATTAATTTAATTTATTGTTTTAATGTTATTATGTTTGTTTGATTATCTTTATTTATGATGACAATAAGACTTAAGGTACGTTGACACGATGCGAAGTTTCACGCACGAGGAGCATGCTGTCTTCTCGAACGAGAAAACTCGCTATCGCGAAGCATTCGTTGAACAGTTTGCGAGCTTGCGAGAACTGTCTACACGGTGCGTAAATGCGTTCGATAAGCATTTCTCGTGCGTGAACTCGCATTGTGTCAACCAGGCATTAGCATCGATCTTGGCAAGTCTAGATTCTTGAAGAGACTGTAGAGTGAATTCGCTGGTAGTCCTCTTGCTCCGACTTCCACAGCGAAGAGATCAGTCTTGAATCAGCTTCTCACTATCCAATCTACTAAGTTGCACCCCCTGCAATCCCAATGTCCATGGACACCGTTAGCACTTACAAGCGGGTGGAATGATGCCCCATGTTGCACCTCGTATAAAAACAAATTAAATCTGATCCTTATTTTAATTGTACAAAATGTATCAACTCTCCTTCAAGTATCTCATATCTGGCTTGTGGGGCTGTGGGGCCGGCTCTCCGCACTGGCACCGAAGCAGTCCACAGTATGTTAGCTTGCATTGATTGTATGTTGTGCGTTATAACAGGAGCTTCTGCCGTCGCTGCGGCGGTCGCCGCGACGTGACGCGCACGACGAGGCGCGCAACAACAACACGCGACCGCGCTCCGCCGCGCGCGCCACCTCCCCGCGCTCGCGCGACTCCTCCCTAGGCCGACCGCTATCCCTGCCAGGTAACAGAGTATCACGCGTTGCTCTATGTTTTTTTTATGGAACCTGATGTGGTCGACTACGTCATCTGCTACACCCTGTTACTGAACAGAAAACACGGACTGTTTTCATTGTCATTTCGAGCAACCTTCATTCAGAACGATGGTGGTACCAGTTTGGATGGATTTAGCCCAACCACCACCTATAGAATAGAATAGAAACTCTTTATTGCACACAATGGAAAGAAGAACAGTACATGACAAAGACAAAGAAACAAGCATTTTGGCAGTATTTCGTCGATCTTCCTTAGCTCTTGGAACGTGCTCTATCGAAGATCTTTGTGATATTGATAGACATCTATTGTGTGCCCGGCAGGTGAGTCCCATGTCAGAAGTGTGTTGGCCAAGAGGCAGAGCGGCCAGCACGAGCGGTTCTCCCTGCTGAGTCACGGGCGGACGCGCGGCGCCGGGGCGCGCTACCACGCCACCTGCGAGGACAGTGTACACCTCGTCGGCGACGCGGACAAGTGAACCCCAGCGCCTGTCCGCCTGCGCTGGTGCGTCGCTACGCTCGGATGCATCTGCAGATGTGTCAGTAAAGCTAGATCCGTCTGGAAGATCAGATGCGTCTTTAAGGTCAGATTTGTCTGTAAGACCAGAGTTATCTGTGAGACCAGATGTGTCTTAAAGGTCAGATTTGTCTGTAAGGCTTCATGTAACGTCTGTAAGACCAAATCTAAAATGTATATGTGAGGCCAGATGTGTCTGATTTCAAGGTCATTAACATTCTAAAAAAATTTTAGTAAGTACCTACTTACTTATTTTAGTAAGACATAACATATTTGAAGTTCAATTCATTCACTCAAAGACATACCTACTGTTGTACCATCAGGCGAGTGAACTATCAGGCTAAGATCAACATTTTTGAAAAATTAATTTTGTCACAGTTTAGCAGTAAATACTGTCAATGTGTACCCTAGCAAATAATTACGATGGTTGTACGTCAAATGAAACCGACCAATGACATCAGAGATGTTTGATAGTAAATGTTAAATTGTAAAATGAACGAGTTTATTCCAAATTGGAAAGACTAAAAAAAATTATTGAGTTTATTATACTTAGAGCATTCAATAATAGGCATAAGAGTTGTAGTATGAAGGTTTCTTATATTGGATTTCTCTGGTGTTCTTAGCAATGTAGTCAGGGTCCTTGCTTTGTTGCGACACGCACGATATATCGAATAATAAATTGTTGAGGTAAATATAAAAGTATAATTTCTTGTGTCGCTGTAGATATTCATTTCGATCTCATAGTGAATACGGCCCAAAGATATTATGTTTGAGAACTTATTACGTTATAATTAATTTAAACATTTTTTATTACATGTTGAATATTTAATGCTATCGTAAGGTACCCCTATGTTAATATAATGCAGATAAATATAAATTTATTGGTAATACATATGTAAGCGGTTGCAATACATGCCATGTGAGATTTGAGATACACAGTTGAGATGGCGCTGGCGCCTATCAATAAAATTGTTACAGGTATCTCTTGTGACTGGCAACATTACGCATCTATCTGCGTACTGTGTAATGTGATTAGTGATTCAAGCTGCAATACTTTTATGCGCTTCAATAAAGGCAGGTTTACATTATCTTAGTGTTTACTAGAGTGCTTTAGGAGAGTACTTTAGTAGAAACGTGTAAACGCTACTTGCTTTAGTACGGTTCCACTTGCCTTTCAATTAGAATCAAAATAGGATTGGTTTTTATTTTTGTTTCCAGTGACACCCCGGCGCGTCACTATCCTCGTTACTTATCTGTGTGTAAACTGAGAATTTAGTGAGAACTTTAGGAGAGTGCACAAGTTGCCTCTCTAGTTGAACTAAAGCACTCTCCTAAACACTAAGATAATGTAAACCGGCCTTAACACAGACGCACTGACATAGTGCGGCCTTATTTAGAATACTTCAAAGGTTCTTTGAGTATCCATCAACAGTCCATAGTTGAGGTGGTGTTGCTTTTCTTAACAAATCACAAATAATGGATGTCACCACTTGATTACTAATCATGTACTACAGATACTCTGCACACACAGTGTGTTTGTATATACGTATATTCCCCGGGTATGCGTATAGCATAAAATAAATAACTTAAGCCATAAACAAAAGCTCTCAATTAAATATTAGTTTATTTTAGAAGTAATATTTTAATGTTTGTTGTGTCCCAGAAACAGTAGTGTGTTTAACAATGTTTATATAAGTTTCGTCCATCCTTTAGTCTTACGTAGCGAGCTAGTGAACTTACGAAGAAATAAGTTGAGGTGTCAATGAGAACACATTCACAGGCATAAGTGAAGACGATAACCTTGTTTGAGGTGTTCTAAACAAATTGCTGAGTGGAATCGGTCTTAAAGTGTATCTCCGCTTTAAAGCTGCTTGTACAAAAATAATGGTTTAAAATAAATAATTTTTCATACTATGCAATTGCACCCTGAGCTGAGACGTCTTCTCAAGGTGCAGTTAATAATAATAATATACTTTATGCCACTTAATGTGTAGGAAGGGCGGGCTTATTGCCTTAGACAATTTTCTCCAGTCAACCCAGTGGGCCTACTTTTTTACATGGAATTCGAACCATGCAGCAGTAGGTGAAGGTATACACGTGAACTTTTTCAATTCAGAAAAACTTTTGGTACATGCCGATTGGAACCTCAGACCTCTCGCAAGAGAAGCCGAAGCCCAGACCGCTCGGCCACCCGCCGCTTGAATGTTTTATTGTATCCATCGGCGGCGGTGTCGACATGTTAAATCAACTAATCTCCGTTAGGGCGTAACAATGATGCAAATGTAATTTTTTCTCGAAACAGACATTTAATGACACATTGTTCTTTGGGATCAGCTTCAGACCATGCTGGAGGACCTCTATACAGCGTCGATGAAGGTGGGTCTGAAGATGAAGCGGGACAAAACCAAGGTCATGGCGACCGAGGTTATGACGGGAGGACAAATCGTTATTGACGAAGAAGTGATCGAACAGGTTGAAGAGTACGTATATCTCGGTCAAATTCTGCGGCTTGGTAGACAAGGAGGTCGAGAGACGAATTCAACTGGGTTGGGCTGCCTTCGGAAAGTTAAAATTCGCCCTGAGGTCTGATCTTCCGCAACGTGGACGCTGACGGTCGCTGTTGTCCAAAGGTTGAAAGTTGCCCAGCGAGCAATGGAGCGAGCCATGCTGGGAATAACGCTACGTGATATGGTGCGTAACGAGGCAATCCGCCGACGCACCAAAGTAGTCGATATTGAATACCGGGTGGCTAAGCTCAAGTGGCAATGGGCTGGGCACGTCAGCCGAAGAGACGACGACCGTTGGAGTAACCGTGTCGTACACTGGCGGCCGTGGACAGGAAAACGGAGTGTGGGAACACCATCCGCCAGGTGGGACGACGACATCAAGTACGTCGGCGGAAAGCAGTGGTTCCGTACCGCTGAAGGCCGGGAGGACTGGAGGAAAATTGGAGAGGCGTATGTCCAGCAGTGGACGCTTACACGCTGACTGACTGACTGACTGACTTGTTCTTTGAGCCGGTATCTCAGAGACAGAATGATTAGTGTGAAAGTTTATCTACTAGATGACATGGTATGTCTCGAGCGACAAGGACTGATGGGTCAGTAACGACGTAATGTAATTGTCCGATTAGACACTTTCTGTAGTGTATTTCTTAGCTAGTTTTTGTTGGAATCGTTCCATTGTATTAATATATTTTATATGAACATGTGAAATGTTTGTAGTCTCCTGTGATGCTAGTAGCCTGTTTCCAGATCACGCGGAAAATAGATGATTGACCTTTGAACGTAAACAGCGCAAGAGAAAGATGGCGCCTCGTGTGCCACGTTTTTTGCAAGGGAGCTCCGGGTCACACTTGGGGGTCAATGTCGCCTGCTTTGGGAACATACTGTTAGCGCGCACGTTCGTGGCCTCTGCGGGCGGAGGCCGATAGATCTTTAAACGATTATCCCTGTTTTGTCTTCGTACTTCAACCACGCAATAAAACCTTATTAGATAAATAATTTAATGCCATAAATAAAAAAGAGATTTCGTAAATGTCGTTACTTTCAGAGATTGATTCACAACACTATACATTCCATTCTCGCTTTCCTGCCGGAGGCCACGAACGTACGCGCTGACTGTACTTCACCTCACATATTGCATACTATGGTCTTTTTTTTTTTTTTTTTTTTTTTTTTATGGAAACTGACACGGTTGGCTACATCACCTACAACATCCGTGATGTCAGCCCATAACACCGGGTGAACTTGGTGCCACGTCAGTGTTTCCCTTCGGTCGTGCCGGCTACACTGAACTGGACGGAAAACACAAACTATTTACATAGCCGTTTCGACCGACCTTTCATTCAGTGCGGTGGTACCAACCCGGGCGGGATAAACCCTACCACCTAGTAATATAAGAAGGGAGTCATATCCCTTAGTCGCCTTTTACGACATACACGGGGAGAGATGCAGTGGGGCTATTCTTTTAAAGTACCGGCCCCACACGGTACTGCTGTCATTAATTTAATATGGTCATTAATTTTACCAAATTTTAGGCTGAAGTGAGTCAACACAAGGCCTGCGGTTTAGCTCTTGCAGTTTTACTATAAGAGCTAGCCGAGTGAGACATAACATGAGAGAAATATGATAAACCTAGAGAAAATTCAATATTTATGATCAAAATAAGTAGGTTAGTGAAAAAACAGTGTGATTATAATGCTGTTCGGTGTTAGTGATATAATTTTCGGAGATATGTATTATCAATGGCCAGAGCTAGTGCGTATTAATTGTGTGTACTAATGACAAAACCACTCGAAATAAACTTACGCGCTCGCCTCACTGTCACCTAAGTTGTTACCACCAGCAGAGAGAGTGCTAGAAATTATTTTCTTATTGCATAAGAAGTTGTAATCCTTTCGCCGCCAACTACATTAAATATATTTGATATCAGAATAAAATGGGCCTTGAGTTGAGATAGTCTCAGGGAGTATTTTTGTTGGTAAGATTAGTTTGATGTGTGGCAGCGAGAGGGTTGGTCACTGTGACCCATAGGTTCCTTTATATCGTACTTATGCAGAACGAAGGGTGGCTTTCACAAAATGTTAACTACTCCAAATAATTCAGGCTTCCTACATAAAACGCTTTCCTTCAGAAACTTAAGATTCCTATGGTAGCTAATTCTTTTAATTAAAATGATTTTGTGGCAGACAACAAGAAATAAAGAAAATTAAATAAAATTGTATTTTTATTCGTTTTACCATCTCTATCGAAATTTCAATCTACGTTTTTGGCAATGCATTTTATAGTTCACAAAGTGAAATAAAAAATATAATTTATCATGAAATCCGGATGGGTTATGTATGACAGCAACTTTCTTTCTAGGACAGCAATTTGAACGGATTTTTTTATAAGAGCAGGACATTGATGCCTCTTCCATCAGTGTCAGGTGTAAAAATAAAAGATCTTTTTAAATAAGACACTTCCCACATTTATTTATAATTTTATTAAATTAGTTTCCATATCTTTTTTTACATATAGTAAATTATATGTGCCATATATTAAAATTCTGCCAAGTGGTGACGGCAGTTTATCCGCAGGCCAAACTACCTATTGTTTTGTTTCTACATTCAGACAACAAATACGGCCGCAGGGGGGGGCGCGACGTATTATTAAAATGTCTAATAACTATTATTTACACTTCATTTGCATCTCCCCGAGCGGAGCCAACCCCCCGCCCCGCGCCCACCCCCGCATACCGCTCCCGCCGCGCGGCCCTCATCATCCACATTTGCTAGTTTTTTTGGTATTACAATTTTTGGTAGGAAAGTAACTATAAAACTTGTGATGTGTTTAAATATATTTACATTAGACTGATGTGTTTTTAAAATGAGCCAAATATATCCAAATGAAACATGATCATTTTGTACAGAATGTGTTGTGGGGCGGCGGGGCGGGGGCGGGAGGGGGCGCGCGGCACTGTTCATCATATACGTACTTGAAGGAAGAGACAACACCGAAGGCAGAGGTGAATGGAATCATACGCTTCTACTAGTTACGTACATACACGACTGTAGACGGCGCTCGCTCGCACTCACAAACTAAAATTAATTCCCTGTTTTGATTATTTAAAAATTAACATTTACATTCGTGTAGGGGCTTATACAGAATTTGTACTCTTATGCATCCCAAGTAGAATTATAATAGCTCGCCGCGAGCGCTCGGTCACACAAGGTGGCCGGCCGAGCGGAGCGCCGCGCACGCACGGACATTATCCGTGTCTACATTCATCTGTCGAAGACGCCGCTCACTGCAGAAATACGTAGAAATGCTATCAATTTTAAATGTGTTTAGATGAAACGTTTAGTTTAGTAGGCGAGGATGAAGGATGCAGGATACACACATCATCTACCACAGCTACGTTTTACTAAGTAGAAAAATTAAACATTTATTTCAAGTTTGCTTCGGACGTCCGGCGCCGGCCGCTTCATACTCGTCGGACTAAACGTCTTATCAAACAACACATAATATGAAACAATTTCCGATACATAGTTGCATGAATTTAACTTGAAATATTACTTATGTTTACGGTGGTTACATTACTGCCATACTGTGGGCGTGGCACAACTTCAATGTACAACTTGTGTTACAGTAACAGCTATACAGTAACTATATAGGGTTGTGCACGCAGTAGGAGCGCGGACGTACTATAATTTCAATGACTGAACACTTCACTAGTGACTCAAGACAGATGCGTAACATAATTTGAAATGGAAAATGAAAACACTTGTCTACTACGTCGGAGAGACTGAGTGATGCCTGGACGTCTAGATCCGCACACATAGCCATTCTCTATCTAGTTAGGTATTTACAATAACATGGGAAGTTTCATCCTCTCAGCAATCCTCTGCTGTCAATATAACATACAGAATATACCGTACGCACGTACGTACGATATCGATCAAACATTTTATTATTTTAAGAGATCAGACTGTCATTTCTAAAACAAAATTACAAATACACTTAAAAATGATAAAATCTATTCACCTTAGACATTATTACGATGACGTTTAGACTGAGCCCTCACGGGCGACGTGTCCCTGGGAAAATTCATTTATAAATTGAAATTATATTTGAAGCTACGAGTTTGTACATCCATTTCAGGTTTACTTGAAAATATTTACACAAAACAAATTCCTTTAATCTAAAATGCAGTTAGGTCGACTGAACGTCGACCGGAATCGAGCGATCATTTCTGCAAAAATATCTATAAAAATTGTAAAAACAGATCCTTTACACACATGGCATATTGTAAGTTGACAGCGAGCGGAGAGCGTGTGGGTGAATATATAACAGTGAATATACCTACACGCTGAGCCGGGGCTCCTCTCTCCACAACACTTCGGCAACATTAGTCGGCGCACGTCCACAGGAAACGTACCTACTAGCAATCACGAGACTGCATTACAATATTTTAAAATTGACAAATTCAAATGTGGGTTCTGCCATTTTTCATGTCAGAAATAAAAATTTACATATTATGTTGCTTGTGATGCAAACCGAATGTGATGAAGCGATGAGTGATTTTTTTTTTAAATGTTTTTTTTTCTTTAATTTCTTCTTGCATAAGACCCGCTTGCGAAATAGAAATGAGATCATCAAATACTTATTGACAGACAGGAAGCGACGCGGGCGGGCTCCGCACCGGTGCTGCGGTGGGGGTGTCCGGCCGGCAACCAAAACTGTTCATTTGGGTGGGTCCTTTAGTGATAGACAATCCCAATTCCCAATTGCATTATTACACTTCACAACTTTTGTTCTTCTCCATAGAAAACGAAAAAGAATTTTAACATGCCCATAAACTTTTAGCTTTCAACAAACTAGTAAATCAAAGTTTGCAGTGCGATACAGAATCATGACAATTATTGGGCTTGTATGTATGTACGTGCCTCACTATGCAAGACTGCATAATGTCGCTCGCGTAAGCTGCTGAGGGGAAATCATAGTACTATACAAGTGGACAACATGTCGGCAATCTGATGGTACAATGCAACTTATGCATGTACAACAGAAAATGCAGGTGAAAGGAATATTGAATATGTAGCGTGTGTGAGTTCCCCTTATAAGCTCTACACAGCGAATGGCGGAGTGGAGACACAATCACACAACATTACATTCTTGCGCCTCCGCTATTTGCCAAAAGCTAAGCTCAGACAAACCTGTTACGTATAATATTTTCACTGTATTACATACCAATTTAAAAAATACTCAATGATAAAAATACGTATTCGTGTTTAAAGCAAACAGACTGTCCAACAATAAAAATACAAAGCTTATTCTATTCCTCTACTGTGAACTTTTTCATCAAAGTACGACTTGTACAACTTGAAAATTAAAACAAAATTACTCATTTACATATTTTGTAAATTTCAATAATTCTTAGATACATTGCACAGAGTGATTGCAAACCATACTCCATAACGTGCTATCCCATGATCCGCCACCTGAGTCAGATGAATGCAAGTAAAATCACGTATCACCAATGTAAGACATTTTTTCCATACATTTTTGTATTACAATTACATGTCTCCCGTTTGATTTGGATATATTTCAACATGCTGCTCTAGAATTATTACTACTCTATAATTAAAATGTTATGTATATAAATAAAATGTTTAGGTGATGTAGCAAACCGTGACAGTTTCCATAAAAAAAAATGGTTAATATTGTCACTACTTAATTTTACTTTAGTTGTATAAAAGAATGCATGGGCACATCTGTGTAAGACCCGATAACCGCTGGGGTAGACGGGTGCTCAAATGGAGGCAATGTATGTACAAGCAAACGTAGCGTTGGATGTCCTCCCTAGCCGGGAGGGGTGGAAAGATTTACGGGAAGAAATCATTTATAGTGATAAGTCCGCCTTTCTGTTGCGGACTTCTGTATTTTCTCTTCATGTGCTTACTGTTGTCTATCAAATTGTGTTCAATAAGAATTTCTATTATATTCTAGGTGGACAGACCACATAGAAAAGGCAGCCATGAGTGGAGATAGTTAAGAGCAGCGGAAGGCCGGATGTGGCGGCTTGTGAAAGGTCTATGTCCAGCAGTGGACCCAAGCGTGTTAATGATGAAAAGATCCATAAACAAAAATTATGCCAATTCTATTCTATTCATTGGTGTGTAAACATACATTACATTACAAAGGTGTGTTCAATTGGATGTTTCAGAACATTATGAAGAAGACCAATATTTTTCCACATTCAAAAAGAAGAATGAAATGTATGATACGTATGCATTAGAGCTATGAAAAAGCCAAAAAAAAATATTTGGTACTAATATTAAATAATTTTACGCCAAATAACCTGACTCAGATGAGGTCAACTGCAATTTGTCCAAAAGAAACGTAGTAAACATACAGTATGCAATACATAAAACATTATTGTCAACATTGTGAGTACACAGAATGTGTTGTGCAGCGTAGCGTAGCCATCGCTAGTGAAGGGCCGAGCGTAGCGTAACCGAACGCTCCGAGCGAACTTACATACATCGTACCGACCACTCAACTTCACCAATACTCCCAACAGTCACACGTGTAAACATGGAAATAAATACGCAGAAACCTGTGTTATCTATCACACATTGTACGCACTTTACCTCGTCACTGATATTTAGTCGGCTTATGCTGCGTTTGCAGCAGACGGAAGATTCGAGAGTAAAAAAAACCGGCCAAGTGCGAGTCGGACTCGCGCACCGAAGGTTACGTACCTACCACCACGTCGATTTTTATTATTTATTGTTGTTTTACTTTAGAATTTGCACTATATTTACTTCAAGTTTGACGCTTGTATGTATTACCGTTTTTACGATAAAGCAAAAGCAAAACAAACACGTTTCTTGTGTGGCGACCACACGTAATTTTTTACTTTTTTTATTATTTGTTATTGTTAATATAACCGCCATAATAACACATTACCTATTTATTACGGTTCGAAAGATACAGCCCTTTAAAGGTAAGACAGACATACAGACAGACAGACAGACAGACCGCGTAAACTTAGTAATAAGGTCCCATACGGATACGTAACCCTAAGAAAGGTGCGTGTACGTGTTAGATAGATACATGTTAAAAGTTAGAACTTATACTTTTTTGGCTAGTTTCGAAGTTGATAGTTTCTAAATATGTACTTCCATTCACGCAAACAATAACTGCAGCAGGCACAGATACAAAGTAAGACACTAGCGGGGACCGGACGGGACGAGGTGCTGTGAGGCTCTCTCCCAGCACTCTAACTGACTGTCGCGCCACTCTCAACACCGGCTAGCTCGTCACACTTCTGCAAGGGCGTATGTAAAACAGCAAATTAAATTAATAAAAAAAAACCGGCCAAGTGTGAGTCGGACTCGCGCACCGAGATTACCGCATCACAAAAAAAAACATTGAAAAAAACACGTTTCTTGTATGGGAACCCCCCTTAATTTGTTACTTCTTCTATTGTTTATTATTTTTTGTTATATCCGTCATAATAACACATATTCTGTGAAAATTTGAACGGGCTACCTATTACGGTTCAAGAGATACAGCCCTCGGACAGACAGATGGCGTAGGCTTAGTAATAGTCTTACTTACTATACTTTTATTAAAATAAATTAATATGCTGTTTTACACATGCTCTTTCAGAAGTAAGATGACCTAGCCGGTGTCCACCCCTTAAGACCCGCACCTGTCAACTACGTTCGTTAGTGTTTTTATGGTGGACTATACCATTTTCCCAAACGCTTATTCGCCATTTCTGTATTATATTAAAAGGACAAATATCCCATTTGACATAATGGTTTATTCGTCCTTTTAATAAAATGGCGACAATATTGCAATATTTCTATATTGCAATATTGATCATTTCACATCATTCTATATTGCAAGATATATTGAATATTGATGCAATATGGATCTTCCCTGGTGCAACATTGAGGATAGATACGAGATGTACAGAATGCGCTCAAATAGAAAGGCTACAATTTGATAGGTAAAGCTCCACAGCATGGCACTCAGTCCCGAACTCCCGACTCGTCCGATCTTACACTACAGAGCAGTAGTGTCCATACAACAAAATATATAGGTACCTATTACACGAAGGCTAACATTAGGTAGGTAGGTTAATTATTTAAAACGTCTATTAATATAGTGGCTCGCTAGAATATAAAAACATGAGAAAGTCCCTAATAAGCTTTCTCAAGATAACAGTGAGAGGTAGAACGCGTTCAGTTCACAGAGAATGTGGAGGAGTGCGTCCGCGCGTCTGACAGACAGACAGACAGACGCGCGCGCCACATACGAGTATCTTGCGTAGCGTAGGTGGGTGAATAAACTTTTTCTTGTTTTTGTTATCTGTCTGAAAACTGGATATTATCTTGATAAATTCACCTTATTTTAATAGTTACTGCAACTCTCAGGTAAGTAATTGATTAATAAGAAAGAAGCTGCACAAATAATTGTGAGTAATTTAAAAAAAAATATTGGTTACCCTGGGGACAACCCCTTTTTTCCATACAAAACTTGGGACAAAATTGTCCCCTGGGCTGGGTCACCCCTAAAAATTTGGTTAATATTTTATTTTAAATAGTTCTCTTCTTTTATTTCGATTGCCTATCAACGTAAGTATTTTATACTTATTGATTTTCAACTAAGTAATAAATTGTAATAAACTTTTTTTTTTAGTTTGCAGCTGTTTTTTACGTTACAAGAAAAAGTTGATTCACCCAGGTATACTATTCAACCGATCCACCCACTGTGGAGTGCGCCTCGTCCAAGAAAACATAGAGTTAGGAGAAATGAAGTGTTCCCGCGCTATGCTAGCTAACAGATCGCGACTCAGCGTCGCGCGTCGACCGACGCACCGGTGACTTCACAATATTCATATTCACATCGTAATCGTAAGTGATATTGCAACAATTTAATTAATTCAATAAAGGAGCCACGCCCGATGAATATAGATATTTGTAAATATGTATATGATATAATGTAAAATAAATAATCAGTAAATAAGTTTCTATGCAAAGAAATACAATTTGAATAGGATTTTTGGTAATTTTGTACTCCACAATAGAAGAATATGAAAACAAAAAATAAATTGGTGGAGTGGGGAAGACGCGCTGCGTCCCACCTAGGTACCGAAATCTTGTCCAATTTTTATCCAGAATTTGTACGTTAGGGCACAACAAATTTAGCACGTCCAATTTTCCTAATACAATTTTACCGAGTAATCATAAATTATTATTTTTTTTGAGTCCGTAACTTCGTTTCCACAGTGTCGACGAAACGTCCAATTTGTTAACATTGGTTTAGACGCCCGCCCCGCCGCCGCCGCCGCCCGCCGCCCCCTCCCCGCTCGCACCGCCCCCTCCACACATCCTGCAACCCACAACACACAACACATTACACCAGCTTGCTGCTGCAACACCTCAAGCAACACGCTACGTCAAAGTGTTCTACTCTACCGTCCTCCTTCCTGTACTCATGCTGTTCCTCAACACAGGAGAATGAAGTAAGTATGTGTAGTAGTTAATATGAGTACTGCGCGCATCTGTCGTGGTCGAACGGAACTAGATGCGTTGTCGGGTGCTTCCCTTTTCTCGTGCCAACTGCATTCACTTAATGTCACAGTCGTTTCGGCCGACATATGCCACATCTTCTGTGAGCGCGATGTTATCTCGGCTGGTATCGATAGATATATAAATGTAATGCGAGAATAGCTGATATGGTACCTAGACTAGATGCGTGCGGCGTGGGGCGCGCGCGTGACGCACGAGGGCGGTGGGCGTGGTGGCGGACGGCGGCGGCGCGGCCGGGGCGGGCGGCGCGCGGCGGGGTCGCCGCGCGCCGCCGCCCGCGCCGACGCCGCTGTCGCCGCTGCCGCTCCGCGCCGAGCTGCGCGACTCCGCGTCGCTCTGGTTCGACGTGTAGCCCGTCACGTCCACCTCGTCTGCAATCACATAAGCCCCACAACGCATTACATAACAGATAAGGGCTCTTTGTCAGGCGTCAGTAGTTAGCTTCACAGAAGCTATTCCCACACTATCGTACGACCGAAGGGAAGCACTGACGTGGCATCAAGTTCACCCGGTGTTATGGGCTGACACACAGAGCACGGAACG
The DNA here is from genome assembly GCA_946902875.1 of Nematopogon swammerdamellus. Lineage (NCBI taxonomy): Eukaryota > Metazoa > Arthropoda > Insecta > Lepidoptera > Adelidae > Nematopogon > Nematopogon swammerdamellus. The sequence continues at coordinate 8,268,488 of OX336345.1, forward strand.
CCCCCCGCCCGCGCCCCCTTCTAGAGGCGCCCTAAGCGATAATATTTGAAACCCAATAACTGGACGCAGTGCTACCAGGCCTGCCACCCCTCCGGGTTTGACCCGGAGTCCACGGGTTTGAATGGTGTATATCCGGGCTACGGGTTAACATAGTATATCTCCGGGTCTGACCGGGCGGGTGGTGCGTCGAGCCGAGCGGTAAATTCGGCTCGACTGACTGAATCACTGGATGATCGGAGCGGAGTGGGTGGACAACGGACGAATTGGATGCACCGTGCGTGTGCGCGCGCGATTATGGATTCGATGATTATTAAAAGTAACAAATTTCACAGAATTACCGAAAATAATTGGATTTTTTTTTTCAATACCGATTATGAATGCTTTTGTGGAATGCGATTTTTCCTTAAAAAATTTTATGGACAGACGAGAGAAACTGCTTATCAGTCGACATGGTGAAGTCGGAGTTAATTAATTGTAAAGATTAATAATATAATATGACCTGTCGAGAATTTTAAAGTATTTAAAAAAACCCGAGAAAGAAAAGTTGATAAAAAAATCACAATTATCTGTTTTTAAATTACAATTTGTAATACTATTTCGTATTGAATGATACCTACCTCTGAAAATTTACATTTTATTTTATAAACATTTTGAATTTTCTGAATACTCCGGGTCTACCATTTTTTAAAGGTGGCAGCCCTAAGTGCTACTAGCGCTTCGTATGTGTGTATGTGTGTTAGTATCGACACTACACACAAAGAGGAGCAAGTTAGCCACACGCACAAAACAAATGCACACGCACAATACACATATGAAAGTCATAGGCCACGCCTACAGGCTTCAACGCCGTTGTAGAGAAATCGCGCTCAGGGCGCCTCTAGTAGGGGGCGCGGGCGGGGGGCGTTCCGTGCTCTGTGGGCTGACATCACGGATGTTGTAGGTGATGCAGCCAACCGTTTCAGTTTCCATTAAAAAAAAACTGTCATTCATGGCTGAGCTGGTGGTAAGAGCGAACTCTGGGCCCAACATTCCGACGCCAAACCATTTTTAAATCACCTCTGTCTGTCCCGCCTCCCCCGCGCCGGCGCCGTTCGGTACAAACGCGAAGCGGCTCTCCCTTTAATTCCCTTCCAATTACAATCGTGCAGATACGGAAAAGTCAAAGTCAAAGTTAATTTTGTACGGTGGCGGCGAACATGAAAGGCTTCCAATTAGTGCGGCTCGCTCGCGCGCTATCATAGAATCACACAAATCAATCGAAAGCTAAGGCGACAATATACTGGCAAGAACTCGTCGAGCAACTGTGCAGGCCGGTTGGGGCTGAGAGTGATAGAGTGCCGCCCCCGCCCCGCCGCCGCCGTGCGCTTCTTCCACGTCCTAAAGGATAGTTTGTAAAGAATTTCAAGAAACTCGCCGTTTGTCTCCCGTGTTTGTAAATGTGTGCATTGTGCAATAAAGTATACCTGTTTATTTTGTTTTGATTTGGTAAGTATACCAATGTCAGTATTCCGGCAATATCGTTTTCACCCGGTCCGGTAAGAAAAGAATAGAAAACGGAAGGTGAAAATGCAATGCAAAACTTTAGCATTTTGCAGCAAAAGTCATATATCGCCATACACGCCCGTTCCTGGCTGGTGCTGTTCCGCTAAGCAAGGCCGGTAAGCAAGCTAACCGGTGTGCGTCGCCGCCCCGCGCCGATCCGTCCGAGCCCTGCTGCTGATACAAACGGCATGTGTATCTAGCGTTGCCAGACGTTCGGATAAATCCGGACATGGTTAGTCTTTTTAAATGCTATTCCGGCCAAATTAGAAGGTCTCCGGCCTGTCCAGTTTTTGTTAGGCTTCTTTTTTCGTGCGTATCTTCTTTTGTAATTTTTGTATTGAAATTAAATACTGGATGAATAACAAATAATTACATGATTTTTATTATTTATTTTATGATATAGTTAAGTAAATCCTTAGTTTTTAAGGGTCCGGCCTTTTTATCAAAATGTCCGGGTTTACGGGCTGGTAAATACGGCTTTCAGTTTTATACACCTGGCATCCCTATGTATGACGATGCCCGTTTTCCATTCATTTCTTACCGGACCGGGTAAAAACCGCATGTATATTGCCGCCTTAAGTCTAGAGTGAAGATAAATTTCAGCCAGCTAATACACGATTGGATCTAGGTATTTGAAATTAAGAACCACTAAGAGATTAGTATTTTTTCTTTTAATTTTCCAACAATATACTGAACTAACCCAACCCGGGTTAGTTCAGTAAATAGTTGGAAAATTAAAAGAAATGACTTAGGTATCAACAGACAGTACATAGATACGCTCTCTACACTCGACCACCAGTCACATCTTCAACCAACAAACAAGGAATGCCGATACCTTACATTGCTCTAGCTAGATAGCGCTGCGCAAATCCTTTGTTTAATTAAATCTCAGGTTATAAATAATTAATTAATCTAATCTCGAGTCTGGCTGCTGAGGGCTATCGCTGGCCAGGCTGTGTTCTGCTTCTATGCTAAATAAATAATTTAAAAAGGTATGAAATAAAAAAATAAAAATCGAACCCTAGAGTTGAAGGCGGTCGGTTATTTTTGCTTGCTTTAGCACCACCGCCTTCACCTCTAGGGTTCGATTTTTATTTTTTTATTTCATACATTTTTGAAGGCGGTTTTTATATTTTTTTAAATAGTTTTTTATTTCAGTTTTTTTAGTAATTTGTTTTTAATATTTGCTATTAATGTACTCGGCGGAATCGCTCGGCCTTCGGCCTCGCGATTCCGCCTCGCTTTCCAATCCGATCTTGACAAAAAAAAAATGGGACCACCTTGGAGCTAGACTGAACCGAACACAAAAAGAATCATCGAAATCGGTTCACAATTGGGGAAGATATTGCTGAACATACATAAAAAAAAATACATACAGCCGAACATAGAACCTCCTCCTTTTTTGAAGTTCGGTTAAAAAAGATAGAAGAGGCATCATCTTTCGACCAGATGAAAGTGTGAGGTCGGTACTTATAAGAATAGCCCCACTGCGTCTCTCCCCGTGCACGTCGTAAAAGGCGTCTAAGGGATAAGGACGAGATTCCATGCTAAAGGGCGACAGGCTTGCCACTCTCACCTTGGCACGGTCCTTCCACCGAGTCGTGCTGCAGGTGGCGGTTTTCGTGCCTTACTTGTGCTGTTTGATAGTTATCTTGTCCGAATACTTTGCTAAACGTGGTGGTCGAGGATGTGTTGCAATTTTCCAGAGTTCTTGCAGCACAACACCGAATACTCTGCTTACCCTAATTGTCGGGATGCAGCGTGTGTGGTATGTACATATGTATGAAAGTCATTGTAAATATGTGTGACATAAATACTAAATTCCAAATTTACAAACCTGTCACACACTTGTGGCCCCTGGTATCTTTATAAACACGCTTGTTAATGCTAATTGTGTGCTTTATTGCGAGTAAAATAAATAATGTTGGAGACGAAGTTAATTACACGCAATGTTTGTCAATAACAGTTCTATCCTTTTCGATCCTATTAGAGCGAATACAATAGGACCAGCTAGTCACGTGCCGACCGCAACGGAAACCCGGACCATCAGCTAGTTTGTATCACGCGGCGAAATAATAGTTACGTGCCGCCAAAACTAAATTGACGGTCGTGCCGTGCCATGCCGCTCCTATATCAGTGACTGGTGTTGGTTGTGTTGTGTTGTGTCGCGGAGGGGTTGCGTTGCATAGTCAGTACGCATGCCCAAACGCGTATGGTGGCGTGCCTTGGGAGAGCCCTATGTCCAGCAGTGGACTGATACAGGCTGATGATGATGATGATGATGATGATGATAATGATGATGCCCAAACAGTTACGGATATAATGCGCGTCGGGCTTTGAAGAGAGACAGTCCGGTTGTAGAGGGTCGTCTCCGTCGCACAAACTCGCAAGACTCTGTGCGACAGAGACGACGCTCTACAACCGGACTGTCTCTATCCAAAGCCCGCATTATTACTTGTCTATTGCTGGTTTGCTGCTACCTCAGCCCGCGCTTCCGCACATCGCGCCTCACGCCACACCCGCTGACGCCTAGCTCAGTAGCGTTAGTATCGCTGTCGCGTAGCCAAAGAATATAATACCGCGTAGCCACGCCCGTATTATATGTGTAATTGAGCTACCTACCCCTCGCGCGTGTACGAATTTTGTTTTTTTTTTGGTGTTATTTGTTTTATTACTAACATTTGTTGTGTTCAAATGCCAATACGAGTAAAAAAAGGAATAGTAATATGACTATGACGTGTGCGCTAGCTTCACTAGTCATGTCACTTAATTACGTACAATTATTATTACATGGTGGTACATATTAATTCTATGCCTGAAATACGAAGTAACGACATTTCAGTTTAACACCTGGTGGCGGGAGTATTAGTCTATCCGACTTTTTTGTCGACGGTACCGATAGCTGTTACGTCATAACCGTTAGCGGTGGCATACTGGAACCAGACGACTAATAGTTACCGCCGCGTTACTGTAGGAACTTTTAGGCAGCGCGCTCGATGAGACAACGATTCGCTCAATCCCACCCGCGCGCGGTTTGCAACTGGTTACAATTCAAAAGAGTACATATCTAAGGCGAGAGTCAATCTGCCATCGTAAGGATGCAATGGAGAACGGACTGCAAGTGCAAGTGTCGCTGTCCGCTGAGGCATGGCGCGCGGCGCGAGGAGATGGGGGCGATGGATCGACGCGGGGTCGATATCGCGTCGGAAATTGTCGCCTACCTTAATTGTATTTCCACTTCGTATACGCGAGCAAATCCGACGAGAAATTTAATTAATGCAGCAACACACGCCGCCGATAATGGTGACCGTAAAAACTGCAAGCGGAATGAACCCGCCTCCGCCGCCGCCCCCGCGCGCCTCCACCACCTCCCCCGAGGTACAATCAGTCGCTCCGCCCGCAGCTATAGTGTGTGTGACTATGTAGCCGCCCGACTACACGACACGCTGCTGTAGCGTATGCAGTGGACAGTAAACTTACATACTTTATGTACGTACGACATTTTACATACAATTCACACGTACTACATGTACAAACCATTACTTTCTATCAACAATTACACTGGTACGCCATTTTCCAGTTTCGCGTGTTCAATAACCTGGTCTGTAAGTATCTATCTACCTACCTACTGAAAATTATGATATTGAATGTCTGCTTTATTACGAGTTGCCCGCAAGATGAATTCCGCTTCGCTCGTTTGCGAATGCTGAAATGTAATTTACATAGCTCCCGCCCTTCCTCCGCGCTCGCTCGCACAACGCCGCCCCCCCAACACCGCCGAGTGAAGCTGCGTGGTCTAATTACTGCCTCCAATTACGCGTAATCCGCTTAGCGGCTGTGCGTTGCTTGCGCTGCGCTCAGCTAGGCTGCGCGAGTACTGTGGTGTGGGGCGGAGGCGAATACGGCTCGATAGGCAGCGAGCGACTGACACGGACACACCCTCCTCTCCCGCCCCGCCCGCGCCCCTGCAAGCCGAAGCGCGCCGGTATCAATTTCCGGCAATACATATTGAATGGTCGTCGTGCCGGCGCGGCGAGGCCCTGTCGCTGGGCGGACGGCGTGGTGCGGCGGGCGCGAGGCGCGGCGGAGGCGTGCAGTGGATAGCCGGCCGCGCCGGTAGTCGCGGAGCACTACAGTTACGACAGTTACAATCGCGTTACAAATGCGCGCGCGGACAACGACACAATATTTCAATATGCTGGCGTCCATCCGGCGGCGGCGGCGCGGCGCCAGCAAACTCGCACGACGTCCGCAGTCTGCGTGCACACCTCATCATTATGGTCCGGAAGGTACTGATAATATTTCTAATCTAATGTTATATCCGCGCTCCGCCGAACTAGACAGGTGCTTCTCACTCAGGGTTCGATTTGCTTGCGGCCGCAGGAAGCGACAGAACACTCGTGAAACAAATTAGTCCTACGAACATTATTTATGTAACGAAGTAGTGAGCTACAAATCTCAAACACCTTTTTATGATGGTCATAAAGTAGCGGTGCGTAATAAGGAGACGTAAATCTTGCGGTAAGCTGTCGCGGCGGGGCGGGGCGGGGCGCGGAAGGCGTGGGTGGCCGACCGATAAGTTACAGCTTCTTTGTTTCAGCCGGTGATAAATTACAGCAAATGTACTCCCCGCTGCGGTCAGCCGGTTTCCAAGGACGAGAGAGGCGCCGCCTGCGGTGCCCGTTCCGGCAACTTCGAAGCCTAAATATAAGCCGGAAAGGGACAGTTTGAAAAATTGACAGGGTCGTAAAAGCTAAATATTACCCTCGCGACGCATCCTCTCCCGGCAAACTCGACCGAGCCGAACGAATTGCCAAAGGGTTCCTCAAAACTGAATTTTACAGATTCCAGGGGACGGACAGGGATTGTCCAAAACGAATGCCGTACGGGCGGCCCGCCCCCCGCCCCAGGCGGCCCCGGCCGGTCAGTGAGCGGCGCGGGGGCGCTGCGACTGACCGGCCGGGGCCGCTGCGGTCGGGCAGGGAGCGGCGTCTGTCCACATCGCCGCGAGATCGCTCGACCCCTTTCAATCTCGCAGCTCATTTCCTATTTTACATACAAAATCAGAGTCGAATTACGGAACTCGGTTCACCAATAAAGACACTTTTGGCGCGCTGGCAACAGGGAAAAGTGGAGCAAATTAGATTGAAACGAAATTGAATTCGCCGCCAGCGTTGGGGGGGGCAGCAAGGCGAGGGAGAAAGTCAATGATTAGCCCTTCTCCGGTGAGGAGGGTAGGTACACTCGCGTCCGCGTTCCGAGAGTCCCGCCCGGCACAACATGTGTCGCCGCGCCGCGCCGCCTTCCTCACTTCTGTACATACTCATACTGTACTTCTGTACAATGTAATACTAAAAGAAAACATTGAATTCAGCCTAATGTTGCAGTTTCCTATGCTGCAGAGTGAGTGTGGCAAGGTACTACAGGTATGTGTAGCGAGCGAGCGAGCGACAGCGCCAGGTAGATAGGATTAAACAATTCTACGCCCGTGCGTGCGGAAAATGAGGAAGGTGAATGTGGAAATGACTGTTGAAGTTTAATATCGTCAATCTGGCGGCTGCGGAGGGGCGGCGCGGGGCGGAGGGCGCGGCTCCGGCGCGGGGAAAATCGATATCCGAGCCTCCACACCGTCGGTTTCGAAATGTTAAGGACAGTTCAGTTAAATAGCAAGTAAGTTAAATAACCGGTTCCTCTGGAAACAATGTATGTACTCACAGAAAAAACCGCATGCAAATCGGTAAAATTTTTAAGATAATAATTTTTTTATTATTTAATTACTTCATTACTTCATTACAAACGAAGCTAAGAACCATGCCAGCTTTCTTTAAACCAGCTTTCTAATAAAAAAACTGCATCCAAATCGGTCCATTCGTTTGGGAGCTACGATGCCACGCCACAGACAGACACCCATACACACACACTTTAAACTTATAACACCCCTCCGTTTGCGTCGGCGTTTCAAAATATATTGATCCACACAAATCTTGTGCTGTAAGGCACTCCAAAACGTCCTCCGTTATGCTCGTTACGAAAGCCCTTGCGGCGGAGGCGGCGAGCCTGCTCGCGAGAGCTCGCGAACAGAGGGTGAGGGGACTATCTTGGCGGACGCTGCTAGAAGGCTCGACCTAATTAAACTTTGATAGTGCACGTAATTAGCGCTCTGTGTACAAACGACATCGGCGGAGGAGGCAAGGCGACCGACGCGGTGACTACAGCGTCCGCGTCGCCGCCTCCGCCCCCGGCCCGTCCGCCCCCGGCCCGTCCGCCCCCGCATTACTCCCCACTGTCAAGTTTCAAGGGCTCCTCGCTCCTCCGCGCTGCGGGTGATAAAGTAGCCGCGTCATCCGCATTCCTTAAATATTGGAGCCGCTCGTAAACGGCACAATGCAAACTCACTCTACTTTATTATCTAAATACTTACTTATCGCGCTTCCGCTTGTTATTTAAGATAGACAAAGTGCTACTTCTACTACCTCAGGGGGAAGCTTGAACTCGGATCATCGACTTTGAACAAATTGTTTGATTGATTACGAGAGACGAAAATATCTAGAGTCCGACTCGCGCATGAACGTTTCCGTACCACAAAGTCATTGTTCGGTTTTTATTATTTGTTATTTTACTTTAGAGTTTGCACTATAATCACTCCAATTGACGATTGTATGTATGACGGTTTTTACGATAGAGCAAAAACAAAAATACTTTTCTTTTATGGGGACCTCCCTTATTTTTTTTTACTTTTTGTACCTATATCCGCCTGTGAAAATTTTGCTACCTATTACTATTACGGTTAGCCCTTTTAGTTTAGCCCTTTAAAGGTAGGACAGACAGACCGACAAGCGGCGTAGGCTTAGTAATAGGGTTCCGTAGGGTGCGAAAACCTAAAAAAATTATAAATAAGATACTAGCGAATACGATTACCTAACAGAGGACTTGAAAAACTCGCTGACGGAGTGAGGAGCGCGAGCACAGGCAAAGCCGTACCGCTCCCGCAGCTGACGACGGTGCGGAGGCGGTGCGGGGGCGGCGGTGCTCGCCTGGCCTGAGTAATGAGCGGAAAGCAGATAGTCTTCCGGGAGATATGTGGCCCGGAGCGGAGGCCGCTCGGCTCTATGTCGCCCGCCGCGTACGTACCCGCGTGTGTGTCTCGATAAGCCGAGCTAACGACGACAACGCCGCGCCGCCGCCAGCTAATGACGACCCACACGGCGGCGGCGGCGCGGCGGAGGCGAGGGATGTCGCACACACACTCGCGCATCATGCTGTGGCTGCATCCTCCCCCGCACACACACACGCACACAGTCTACCGGCTCTCGTTTTGCACCTCGCCTCGCACCCGCCATGTTAATAATCCGCCGCTGAAGAGCGTTTCGCGAAATGTAAGTGTAGAGTCGCTACAACTGCATCGTCTCGTCTCGTCTCGACCGACGCGTCGTCGGTACGTTGTTGTTAAGAGGCAGCAGTACAAATAAATGGGTTGCTCTACTATAACCTGTTTAATAATGGCGGCGTTTTTGTCTTGCATTATACTCGTATTTATTTTATCTGTAAAGTGTTCTTTTTGTTGTAGTTTCCTTCGGGGCTGCTTAAAAAGCCTTTTATGTTTAATTCTAGATTATTAAGTTAGAAGCTTTAAAAGCTGTACTTTAAGCCCCTAGGAAATGTGCTTTATTGATTTAGCGGTTCATAGAACACACCTTCTTCCAAATTTCATCTATGTAGTACCAATCAATAGTTTTTTACTGAACGAAATTGTTTTTGCTGTCTATACGTGCGAATATAGACGGCAATACTGTATGAGCGAGAGGCAAATAGGAGCGCCGACATTTTCAATCCCTTTCTTTAAATAACCAGGTTATATGTTGATCCGTGCGTGCATCGACGTTCAAATTATTGTTCCATGAAGAAGTCGTGAGCGTGACACAGTGCAAGGTTGGTGCGCTCGGGTCAGTGACGAGTGAAGATTCCTCTATGTTGGTTTTATTTGCAAACCACTGTAAGTTTGGTGTTCACAATTATGAATTTTCACATGACAAACTGCATCCCAATGAAAATTAAATTTAAAATTTTATTTGGCTCTCCCGGTATGCTCTCAAAAATACGATTATGAATTGTAAGCTTAGCTTGTTATAGTATGTAATTTACGCAATAGCTATAAATACACTACCTACTCTATCAAAGAGTACAAAAGAGTTCAAGTAATTTCATAAAATATTACGTGTTCAATTAAATATGTATTGAACCTGCACTTACGCCCTTCCATTGTGAGCGATCGTTCTAGTCTAGCGCCAGGCACAACTTACATTTGTATGCTGCATCCCATTTGCAGTCAGGCTGCGATTGCTGCGATCTGATACTATTTGTATGCAGTGTGCCGGCCCTTAAAGAGTATCTATGACGCGAAGGCGGGCGGCCCGCTGTTTGTACAGGTTAGGCAGTAAACAAACGATTTGGCATTGTTTAATGGCCGGAGGCCGCCTCCGCTACCCCCTGCCACCTCCTGCCCCGCGCCGCCGCTGCGCTGTTAGCATTAGCGATGCGGGGCTAGGCTAGTGGAGGACCGCGCGGGAGCGGGCGGCGCGCGGGAGCATGGTCAGCGAATTACATTCACACACATTCAATTACTGTAATGATTTCGGCACACTAGGGACGAGGGGCGGAGTGTGCGAGCTACATTCAGGGTTCAACTCGCGAGAACAATTTCGTATTCGGCTACACCTACAGTGCTTTCGGTAACTAGTTACGAGTAAACAAACTCTTGTAAAAATATGTAAGGACAATTCAAAGTCATGATTAAAACTACAATCGACGTAACAGGTCTCTATCATCAAAACGACGTCTATACATCAGGCGGACAACTGACCTGGAAGAGGGTAGAGAGGTAGAAAACGGTTTCCTTCCCGAGATGAATTGGAAGAGTAAGTACTTAGCGGCGGCGCGGAGACGACGGAACGCACAACAAAGCTCGAATACGGCGCGGCGGAGCTTCACCGCGGCGCGGAGGCGGCGCGGAGGCGGCGCGGCGGCGGCTCGGGGGCGACACGCGGAGACGGAAAGAGAAAGTTGGAAGCTCCGAGCCGCCCCCGCCCCGTCTCCGCGCACAATGGATTAGCAATTTATGTAGGGCCGGGGAAAATAAGTGTGCCGGTGACAGTTAAATTGCAAAAGTTAATGCATAAATAAAAGGTAACAATATAAACGCGGGCGGGTCAGCGGGAAACGAGCCTAACGAATAAGTCGAGTCGAGCTCGGCCTCGTCGCCGCTCCGTCCGGCCTCCGGCCTCGCTTCCGATGAGACGGACCGGCATTGTGTCCGCGGAACAATACCCACGCGGCGCCCGTTCACCTTATTTAGGAGTTCGCCGCCCTTCTTACGCACTGAACAGTGGCGAGGAAGAATGTGGTGAGTGAATGAGTGTAGGTACACGGTCCATGTAAGAAGGCATCATTTCCATATGCGGTCTAAGTGATGGGCGGCCCTTACCGCCACAAACACTCATCAAGCATCTTGAGGGTGTGGCGTGTGCGTGCAGGTGCAGGTGTGTGTGGCGAGTGGTAGCGAAGTGTACTGACCGCTCTCGGAGACGGAGGCGGGGGAGCGGTCGGCGGCGGTGGAGACGCCCGAGGAGGAGGACTCGACGCTGGAGAAGGAGTGCGTGCGCTGGGGCGGCGGGGGCGAGCAGCGCGCGCCCGCCGGCGCCGCCGCCGCGCACCGCAGCTGCGTCAGCCGCCGCCGCAGGTAGCGCTGCTCCCGCGCCAGCTGCTCCTTGTGCCCCGCGTGCCGCTTCTCCCGCTCCTCTAGCGACTGCAACACACGTACCCCGTACTGTACCAACCTATGTACCAACGTACATGTACCCCGCCTTTGTCAAAGCGCAAGCGTTTATTGGAGGTTATGACTCATAACCTCCAATAAACGCTTGCGCTTTTAATTACTCTTATCATACCAGTAATGGCCGACAGGACAAGGGCGATAAAAATTATATCACGTATGTACGCAAGCGCATCTCTAGCGCTAGCCGTGGCGCTAGCAAATGTCGTTTTAATATAATATGTAAGAGCGGAGGCGTCGGGGCGGCGGTGGTACGAAGTAGTAGCGGCGCGGCACGGACAATCTCATGTTATCGTTTATCAGGCGAAGGCGAAGGGCTGCATTACGAGGGTCCCGCCTCGGCGGGACGTAGTATCCGACCGCCCGCCCTCCGCCCCGCGCGCCGCCCGCCCAACGACAATAAAATGTCTCATAAATCTATCGGGCTCATATCAGCGCGATTACAGACCGCACGACGCCGCCTCGCGTCGCAACGCGCTGCGTGAGCGCCGCGACGCCGGCGCCGCCCACGCAGCGCGTTGCGAAACAGCCGGACGCGACGCAGCGCCAGGTAAACTGCCGGCCGGCCGGCCGAGCGCGACGTTGCAATCTCTACCACTCATACAGTTCATAGACACGCACCAATGCACTTTATCGTGTGTATGTATGTACATCACATATCTGTAGGTATAAATAATACATATACCTATACGTTGGACATATCTTATTTATGGAAAATATTGACGACCTCTTCACTTTGAAGCGTAAAGAGGTCGACGCAAAAAACTTTCAGCATTTCTCAATTATAATTTCACAAGCAACGAGCAAGTGTCCTAAAACATATAGGTATTTGTAGAATATCTTTGTTAAGTACAACTTACTACAATGCAAACGACTCCGTAATATTTATTATCTGTTCGTCAAGGCTCTTTGTCAGTGAGCGAGAACTGCTGATTATTCCTTGTCAACTATATTTTCAGGAAGTGACGAGGCGACGTGACCCGACGATGGCGACGACTAAACTATGCGCAAACAATCTTGCTTGACCTCCACGCCATGCGCCACCCCGCTCGGCCGCTCGTCTGCGTTGGGGATTGTGGAAACTTTTCTAATTTCCATGATAATGGGAAAGCTGGATAAGTCTGTACAGCGAGTACTAAGCAAACAGAAGGGTTAACGAGAGTGCATCGAACGGGGCCGGCGGCGGCGGAGGCGGCGCGGCGGCGCGGCGCGGCGCCAACGACGCGGCAAAAATGCTAATGCTTGCAAATATTCTGTCAACAGAGACAGCCCCGTCCCCCACCCCCACCCCACCCCACCGCGCTGCAGCGCAGGTTCCGCCCGATAACGCTCTGTCTGTCCATCCATAATCTGCTTTACCTACGTTGCGTTCAAGCCGTCAGCATCTGAATTCTGAACGTACACATTTAGTTAACTTGTGCATCGATTTAAAAAAAAATTCGTAATTATTTATTTATTTTTATTTATTTTAAAATTTTAGGGAAAAAAAACACGCATCTGATATATATAACATGCAGGCTGTGAACACGTTTATGAGCGTAATCGGCCATTCCGAAGATGAACGGATGACGTCTTCGCGCAGTTCACAAAATATCGTAACATTCTCATCCTTTTTCATCGTGGGCAGGACAAAAGTAGTACTGTAGCAAATGTGTGATTTCTTGATTAAATCAACGAATATTGAACTGGTTTGATTGAGTGAGCATGCATGCCACTCTTGTTTTAGTGGTTTCCACACGATTATCTCAATAATAATTATTATGTATTATGGTTTTTGAAGCGAAAATCTGAGATATGTTCTTATTCAATACATCCGTTGGTTTTCAATGATAAATGCATGCAAATTTAATATGCGTTATATATAATGACAAAATCGCTTCAGGAGTGCGGCAGTGGAGAGCATTTGGTGTGGGTTGTCAGCTTTCGTCGACATTCATCCATTTGTGTTCATTCTCGCAAATTAGTCTGAGCCTTTTACTGCTTTCTCTCTCATTCGTCATCAATTGCACTATCTCAATTGTAAATCTCTTTTTTACTTTCTGGCTTTGACCATTAGTGATTTGTTTACCCCTAATGGTAAAAGTCGAGCCGATCGCCTTTAGCCGTTCTCAGGATTTTTAATTACCCGCAAGCAGGTGATCTAATCTTCGTTTCCGTCCCCACAACGGGGAGGCGGCGATCTTCTACGACCTTTCTCTTATTATTTCCGCGCAGAAAGCACGGAAACCCTCTATAACCCGATCATCGAGAAATTGCTCTTTGCTTAGGGGTCAGACCAACCCAACATCATGGACCACGTCCTCGAGTGCTCCCCTTGCGTTATCGCTCAAGGTACACTCAAAGAGTACGTGGTCTACCGAATCGATCGGTTCCCCGCACTCGCATTTGCTATAATCTGTGATGCCGAATCTACAGAAGTAGATATATTCATTCTAAATACTTTCTTTCCTCTCATCTTTACGATGACTCTCGGTATGAATTCACGCGTGACTTGACCTTTTTCGCATTTGGCCCATTCGTCCTGCCAAATTTTCACACTTCTCTCTTTGAATTTCCCCTTGATTGTAATGGGCAAATAATCCGTTCCAATCTCTATGTCTCTATACCGCTCGTGTCGTTCGCAAATTCCGCTTTTGCGGCTGAACATGCTCGCCCTTTCCTGTATCAGGATATCGATAGGGAGCACACAATCGATAGCGAATACCGCTCCTGTAGAGACTGTACGTACGGTATGCCCTTATGACTCTCAAGAGGACAGAGCGTTGTGCGCTGCGTAGTTGTCTGACATGTCGGCAGTTCAGCCTACGCGACCAGGTGGCCGACGCATAAGTCATGACGGCCTCATAGATGATGGTGGGTGAGGGCTTTTTGTCTAAGACCCCAGGCCGGGCTCGCCACTTTTGCCAGAGCATGAAACAGTTTTTTGAACTTTTCGCAGATCGCCGTCAAGTGCAAACCCACACCGAGTTTCTCGTCAAGCGTGACCCCCAGATATTTAAAGCTTTTGTCCATTGTGAGACTGCGCCCAGCCAGTTTAACGGTAGGCGGTCTATTTGTGTATAATTTGCCTTTTAAGAGCATCATTACGAGAGCGCCATCTTTACGCTTTTGCACCATTCGTTCATTCTGTCTATTACATTCTGAGCTTTTTTTTTCAGTTCCTTTCTAGAGTATCCATGTTATGATGTGACCTTATCATCTGTGTATAAAATCTCGTTTACTTTGCGATCGATACTACCATCGAAAACGATGTTCCATATTGTAGAACCAAAGACGGATCCCTGCGGACAGCATTTAGTCACCGGCTTCGCCACAGACCCGTACTTCGAACACACAGTGGCGTTTCGGTCACTGAAGTAGTCCTTCACGAGCCTGTAGGCGTTACCGGGACAGTCAAGCTTGTGTGAATCCATAATACTGGGCGACCGCAGGTTATCGAACGCGCCCGATATGTCAACAAATATTCCAAGAACATATTTGCTGACCGAGTTTTCGACTCGATTGAACCATTCGACCGTGGCATCCTCTGTTGATATACCCTTGGCCGAAAGCCATACTGATTGGACGATAGGCGGTTATCGAATTCAGCTTTCGTCGACAGTGGGTAAAGCGAGCTTACTGCCCAGCATTACATCGTCTTTCCGTCACAAGCTCCCGGGGGACGCCGCGCGCCGCGCCGCCGCCCCCGCCGCCAGGGGAGACGGAGGGCATGGCGAGGGGACGGCGCGGAGACTACGCTACACGAGTCGGCTCCGCTTTTCATTAAGAGACGCATACTAATAGGACGAGCGATTAAACGACGGAAAAGAAACGTATAAATCGTCCAAACGAGGCCCCGCCGGATATTTCATTATATCTGCCCGCCCACTTCGCTAATATCCCCTCCACAAATATTAAAAAATGCTCGGGACGTAGGCGCGGCCTTTGTCTCGCAGGGCGAGGACGGCTCCTTATCGGATATTTTCCAGATGAAATCTCGCCCTGAACAGAGCCCTCCTTTGTTCTCGTCGACGCGACGCCCGCCTGGAGCCGTTCGCGCTGCAGATACTCGTATAACATATTGTGCTCCATCTTTCGAGACTCGAGAAGAATATCGGTGAACGAAAAATGTTTTACGTGTATACAGTTCCCTGGAGAATATTCTAAAAGATAGACCTTCCCTGCGCCTACCTACCTATGTACGTATGTCGTAGCGGCTGCATCGCGTGCGTCGCGTATAGCCTGCGAGTCTGCACCTGCACACGCCCGCCTGTCTGTCCGCGCCGCTACCGGCAGGAAACTATTAGAAATTACAAAAGCCACTGAAATTGCTCAATTACGCTTCATTTGTTCCCGTCGAAGCCAAGACTAGGTAAATATTAAAGTATAAGCAAATTAAGTCAGCGAGTGAGCCAGCGTTTTATACAAGTACAAGCTGTGCCCGCGGCACCGCCCGCTCTCATATTTCACTTCACTGCTAACCTCATAAGCTATTTAGCGTGATAGTAAGTAGCCTATAGTTGATGGGAAGAATCAAGCTATCCGTAGAATTGTTTTTTATTAAAATCGGTTAAGTGGTTCTCGAGTTATAAGCGGACAGACAGACACTCAGACACTCAGACAGAAAGCAGACGTTGGATTTTATTATAGGTAAGGAAGGAAGTACTCTAAATAATGATTGGACCCATATAGACAGGGTGTCGCGCTCGCGACTCGTTGTCGCGAGCGCGCTCGGGTGTCGCGTACTCACTTCATTGAAAATCCTTTAGCAAATAAGGGATATAAATACATTATTCATTATTCGAAATGGAAACCCTTAGGAATACATAGGAATGAATTTATAAGGGATCAACTAAATCAACTGCCGTTTCTTGATACAATCCTGTAGGTAGATTTTTAACCGAATCTTTTAAAAAAATTGATATTTTCACATAATACTGTTTCGCCCCTGTTTACGATAGCGTGATGTTAGACAGCCGATCTTCGGATGGCACATATCATCCACAAGCCGGGGTGGCAAAACGGATCAACCCGAGCGACGTTGCGTTTTAATATGGCTTCTTCTCTGTATCTAGAGATAGACAAGAGATACGTGGAGTACCTATAGGATATAGGAAGGACAAGGAGGTGCCGTCCCCGACCCGCCTTGCGTCCCCCGGTCTGTTTACTCGCACGTACTCGTGGTGAGCTTAGCGCCGAGCTTGGTGCTGGGGACGCACCGCCGCCGCTTCCGTGCGAGATGGAATAACAGACGAAAGGTCTAACGAGAGCGCGGCGCAAGTGGGAACCTGCTACACCAACAAACAGCGTTAAATGTCTCCGTCGATAAATAAATAGGTCAATTGAATGCGATATAGAGATAGACCTACGAATATACTCGCGAAACGAAAATAACAACGGCTCTGAAATCCGGCGCCGCTCCGCGCGCGGTTCCATCCCACGAATAATATTCAATAAGCATAGCGTTGGAGTGACGTAAGAACCTTTCAAGGAAAGCCGCGTAAGAAACACGGCTTTCCTTGAAAGGATTATGAATGCGCAAAGTTTAAAACGAAAAAAAGATCATTAAATGTTGAGAGTAATGCTGCTGCACGAGACGCGGCGGCGGCGGCGGCGGTGCAGTGTGTAGTGGTCGGTCGGTATCGCACAGCAACACAATAGCTGACGCCATCTCCGGGTGGCGGCCGGGGCGGCGGCGGCGCGCCCGACCTAGCCCGGCTATTGTCGAAGAGCGGCGCGGGGGAACCGCATTTAAATCTCTAATTCTAGGATTTAAAAAAATTACTTGAGCGGCGTGGCGGTGCGGAGAAGCGCATTGTGCACCGGACCAAACTAGAGTCTTTCGATGCGATGATGCATAACTCAGCGAGTTCAGGCAACTCGTCACGACTGCACATCCCGTACGCGGACTCTACGTCCTATATGGAATACTCAATAGAATCGCGCGGAGCAATAAGTGTTGTCTCCTTCTCAAACGGTGTAATAGACATTATAATCTTGAGCGATACGCCCGATATCGATATCAGATTGAAGCGTTGTCGGTTCCTCAAAACCGGACACGATGATTGATCGTATAGCAGGTGGAGGAATACGGGAGGGCTCCGGAACGTGTCGGCGATTCCCTCCGAGAGTGAGTGTCGGTGGCGAGGGACGGAGGCGGAGCGGTGGTGTTGGCACTCTCGCCTCCGCCGCGCCGCTCCGCCGTCGAGCCTTTGTTTCCCAACGCGAGGCGCGCTGAAAATATTGACAATAACCTCTCTGTCTCCTCTCGCGGCGAGATGAGATCCCTATTATTCCCTCCGGACGGGAGCGGCGCGGCTTCGGCGCGAACGAGTAACGCCGAGGCGGTAAGGAGGTGGCGGGCGCGGGCGGCGGAGGCGGCGTTCTCTATGGTTTAACAAGCTATCGCGGTAGGAGCCACGTTGCCGCGTATGACTCGACGTGCCGCTAATGCTGGATTAAAACATGATTTACGATTACACCAAAACAGGACTCCCGACACATTGTTCGCGAGTTGAGTTATGGATTAGTTAATAAATATGTAATGTTCTCGCAGTGAGGCAAAGCGAGGTACGGTGATAGGATTCGTCATCGTCAGTATTAAAGCACGGTAAGGTCACGACGTGGAGGACAACGTAAAAGTGTGGAGAGATGTCAGCGTCCTCTGTCTACACTGTGACGGCTCAAGTCGGCTGCGAAGCTTGCTGTGTCGTGGGCGACTGACTGCCCTGTTACTAATATGTAGTACCTATATATACTGAGCGTAGAGAGAATTGTGCTAAGTATGGCATCTGACATATTTTGATCGTTAAGCGCTATCTCACGGCGTTGCTGTGAACCTTTGTTGTGTCAAGCAGCGCGAAGCGTGTTGTAAGCTCTGGTTTTCGATTTTCATGCTGTGGCTAGAGTTCGCCACAACGGTATGCCAGAATGAGTATTTTTCAGTTTTATAAAAACAAACACAATCATGCTCATAATTTATTTTGTAATACCTTGCCAGTTATCCTTTGATAATAGAGCGTAGGTGGAGAAATCAAGCAAGGTTTCTCTACCGACCTACACAACGGAGGCAGGGTGAGGCGGCTTCGACTGCACTTGGTTAAGCCGACGTGGTGTGTATAATGATAGGACTCGACACATTGGACGTTGGGCGTCCATAATCGGAATCCAATTTGGCAGCGTGTAATGAGCGTAAGACCGAAGTAAACCGGCGGCGTGTATTGGAGGCGGGGGCGCGCCCCGCGCCTCCGCGCCGAGCTCGGCAGTCGGGGATACGGATTCGGTGCCTGGTGGCCGTCCTCGTGGCCGCCGCCCGGTTCATTACTCCTTTATCACAGAATACTTCCTTTATCTCGAGCGCTTCCCTCGCTCGGCATATTGTAACGCGCAGTGTTGATCGAGTTGCTGTTACGACATTCGAGTACTTATTATGGTCGGTGTGCACTACACGGTGTTTACTGATTGTCGTCGCATGTACAAATGTTATACGACTTAACTGGAAAATGCTGTAAACAAGGGCACGTTTCAACTCACACTAAGGCCAGATAACGTCCACTTCCGTAACATTACATTATTTTACATCCTGGATTTTTTGTAGACACCACAAATGGATCGATCAAATTAGATTGCCGTCTGCTAGGCTGCGCTGCGTCTAGCGGACGGACGGCCGAGCGACACGACCGCGCAATCAAGAAAAACTCGCAAGTCTTAACTTCTCCAAGAGATAAATAAACCGCACAGCCAGCGTAAGCCAGCCTCCGGAGTAAGTTTAGAAGTTGCGGTGCGCTTCCGCACCGCCGATACGGACCTAAGCAATAGGAACAAGCGTCGATCGGAGACGGCGCGGAGGCAGGACACACTTCCGGCTGTGTAGTGGTCGCGTACCGCGTACGTGCTCGTCACGCATAGCGCGGCGCGGCGGCGGGCTGCGATCCCACGACGCCCGCCGCCGAGTCTTTAACGATCGATGGCGCTGAGAGATTGCATCTCCGGCGACGACGTCGCGGCGGCGGCTGCGGCGGAGACTTTCGGGACTAATTCCAGGCAACTTCGTAATTAGCTTTTAAATTCTGTTGATCTTATCGCGACGCGACGGCGCGGGGCGGCGAGTCTTTCGCTACCATCCAAGTTTCAAACACTATCTAGTCTAGTGCGACCCTTCCCTCTGCCTCCATCGCCATCTTCGGGCGATTTCTCATTACCCTCACCTGCTGTTTGGGTAAGACATCGTTTATCCCTTGCTCCCCTTATTTCCTTTTTTTTCTTTACATTAGGTTTTATGACTACAGCCGTACCAGGCCTGTGTCAGCCCCATGGTGACTCTTAAACTCCATCGAACCGCTCGAAACCAAAAATATATACAGGATGTTCGGCACATCGACCGACAATTTTTTTTTGTAGGTAAGTCTTGTAGCCCTAGCCGATACGCGTCTTTTAAGCCCTCAACCACCCTCAACCACTCGCGTAGCCCCAAAACTCGCGACACCAGAACAATTTCACAATCTCAGCGAAAATGGGGGGCTAAATACTGAAGCGATCGAAAAAACATTTTCAATGTTTAAAAATTTGTCGGTCGATGTGCCGAACATACTGTATATTGCAAACGTGACATAGGCACCGCAGCAGACGACATTAACACCAAAACGAATTTCTTTACTGAACTCAAACGATACGATGATCGGAAACGAATGATGAACGGAATCTAGCTAGTGGCGTCACTTCAACCGACGATATCCGCGAGACGGAGCGATTTGAGCTTGCTGGATGAACTCAACTTGCCTCACGGATTAAAGGCGTAGTCTTTTTGGCACATAAATTGTCGTCACCTGGGTACTGTAACGTACACGGAAAAATGTATACAGAGCTCGAGGCTTGCGCGGAGGGCATTCTGCGAAGGCTGCGCGGGGCGCGGCGCGACGCGGCTGCCCATATTTCCGCCGTCCGCACACTTTATCTCGTAGATTACTCTGCTCTGCTCCACTCTGCCGCCTCCGCCGCCACCGCCGCCGCCACCGCTCCCCATATTTCTTAATAATTCAAACAGAGCGAGCAACAAGGCGCGGCACCGGCGAATAGTTTTTCATCGTCTCAATCTTTCTCGCTCCGCAGTTTTTCGCTGTGGAAAATTTAATAAGTCGCTCCATCTGAATGGCGGCGGCCGAGGTGCGGAGTGGCGCGACCCACGGTGGTTCCAAGTTTAATTCTAGTGGGACAAATTGTTCATAATCACAATAAAATATTATTGGTGGTTACTATAAATGAATAATTGTAATTTTTCTTATTGCAAGTGATTGCAGCTTCACTTCGGCGCATATTTCTATTTTCAGGATATCATGCATAGTTGTTCTTATGTAGGTGGGGTGTGTACTATGTATGCGCCCCGTTCTATTGTTACGGGTTCTTTCGTATTTGTGTTTCGTACATTTTTTGTTTCAGGAAACTTTCCAGGACTTTTTAACGCCTAGCGATAGAATATAGACTTTCTAGGTATGAACTTGTTGTATCTAGTTAGACGTCTCTGGCTGCCTGTCTGCTCAGGCACCTGCTCGACGAGTTTTGCGTCACGTCGTCCTTGCCGATGTAGAGTCACGCTGGCTAAGTATTCTAACTTCTTAGGTGATCGTCTGCAGAATTTCACAGACATTTCGCTTTTTCGTTTTGTCGAAAGAAATACTTGAGTCTTTACTTTTTTATTTCACTCCGAAAGGTCCAGCTATTGTACGACATCAGCACTGGCGTCAATCAAGAGAAGATAAGTGCGATATTCAATTCAAGACCTGATCTGTGGAAGAAAACGCCCTGTCTTATAGTTGTTTGAGTTGAATGCTAATCTAAAAAGATATTTCACTACGAGTAACATTTTGATAACATATCGTCATGAAAGTCCTTCAGTAATGTCCTTCAGTAGATGTTCAAGTAGGAAATTGTGTACTTTTCCATTTCGTTGAGTTGAGATGGCTTCATTACTTCAAATCTCGAAAATTCCTCTCCGAGGAGGTATTTGACCTATTTATTTATTTATTTATTTATTTATTGGATCCTCGACATGTAGGACATATTTACAATTCATTTTGGCTTAGGTATACTGAAATAAATTTGTGTCTACACAATCATGGAAGAACAATGCTTTCTTAAAATAATAAGTGGATGGATCGATCGTGTCGTCCGTCGTCGCATATCCGTCCGCAAGACGGTGAAATGTACCAGGAGTACAATCAACAATACAAAAAACAAGAATTCGTGTATGGCGGGCGGAATAATGCGGGTCCAAAAATAATTGAATATCAAAGGAGAGAGGAATAATAGATTAACGTGATGCATAGATTTCTACGGGCACTCATAGACAAAAAAGTGTAACTACAATGAAATATGTAAAAATCCTAGTGGGTTCAAAAGTAATCAAGAATGAAAAGGTTTTGACCACAAAATTAAACTATATTTCAATAATAATAAGATACATACCCATATTTAATAGGTCCATAGTAAACAATTCACAAAAAACTAACTGAACACCGTACTATCACGGTAATCACCGCCCGACGTAAACAAACAGGTGAGTAGCGCTCGGCTTTCCCCCACCTGCGGATTCCACGAAAGCCACAAAACCGCAACTTCATAGAATTTATGAGACATAATTAGTTACTTATTGGATTAATAATAACAAAGGAAAGGATAATAAATTAAAATTAATAAGGAAATATTAATACGTATCGCTAGATGTTCTCTAGGTAGATTGTTTCTGGGGAACTTGTGTGGGGCGGCGGGCCGGGGCGGCTGGCCGCTGCTGCGGAGGCTACGAGCCGTCCGCACTCCTCCCCCGCACCCCCTCGCCCGTAATTACACACGACTTATCTCGCCTCCGCCTTCGCCTCCTCTACCGCCCGAGGAAGTGGACGGATGAACCGACAGAGTGCCGCTTCCGAGCGGCGCGACGGCGGCGGCGACGACGCGACGATGCTCGCACACATCGACCGGCAGCGCCGCCGAGCCCCCTCCCCCGCGCACCGCTCGCTATCTCTTATCTGCCTAATTAACATAGGTTCGTCCGCGCTTTACGTAAACTGCTCTCGCAGCGGAGCGCGGCGCTGGGCGGCGCGCAACTTTCAGCTGCGGCACGAGGTAACGTAAATCACGCATTACTGAACATTACTTACTACTCGTAGTTCGCGGCTCAGGTAACGAACACGCTGAAATATATCATTCATATTTCTTCTCTGCACCGAGTTTACGCCAGAATTGAATTGCATGAGATTAGAGGCGGCACACGTAGTCGGGAGCGGTGGGCGGCGCGGCGGCGCCCCGCCCCCAGCTGTAAGCCGGCCCGTATCATCCAGTAGCGGAGTGGATGGAAGCGCTAACACCGGCTCGCAGGAGCAGAAGGCATTTTAAAATCATCTAGGAAGTGTTAAATAATTCATGGTGCGCTTAGCCACCACCGGGCGTGTCGCTGCGGGGGACGGGGCGCGGGGAGGCGGCGCGACGTTTACAGCCAGCTCGACACCGCTCCCTCTCTACATTCATTAAACCTACTACCCCTCCACATCCATCGCCTCTACGGTACGCGTCACATACCGCCGAGCCCCCTGTGGTTGCTGGAATTGCAAGTCTATACATATAATAAAATCGTAGAGGTAAGAAAGTCTGTACATTGAATGTATTCGGAAAAAAACTAATCAGGGTGGCTTAAAATGAGATACTGAACATGTTAGAACAGTTTTTAAAATTTTTGTTTGTTTGTTTGTTTGTTTGTTTGTTTGTCTGTACGCGCATCACGCAAAAACCACTGAACGGAATTAGACGAAACTTTGTATAGTGGCAGTTTATATGCCGGGTTAACATAATACGTAAAAAAAATAACAAAAATAAAAAAAAATTAACAATTATAAACATTATTGCGCGTTTAAAATCACGTAGTCCAAAGTACATAATTATATCTTAAGAACTGGCAGCAAATACAATTTGAATAAAATATTCATTCGAAATTTAAAAATAAGTAGATACAACGAAAATGACAGTTCTTCTTTTTTATAACTTGAACACAATAGTCTATACATATCTATTCTTTCTATACATTCATAAAATCGTAAATGCAAAAATGTCTATTTGTACGCGCATCTCGCAAAAACCACTGAACGGAATTTGACGAAACTTTTTATAGTGACAGTGTATATCCCGGATGAACATAATAATTAAAAAATATAATAAAAATCACGTAATCCAAAGTAAAGGTAAAAAACAATTTTAAATGTCATGTTGACAACGGAGAACTGTCATCTCGACGTGAGCTGGCCGGTGACAAATTGTTTGACAAATAAAAATAATAATAATTGAAAGTCGAAGTTATGTCGCTGTCATTGGTGCAATAAAATTTATATATCTGTTGCCCGCGGCTTCGCTCGCGTGAAATTCGTATTTAAAAAAAAAAAAGTAAGTAACTAAAGGCGGGCCCGAAGGCGGATCTGCGCTCACGTAAACGATATTCTTTCTCGATGAAAGTAACTAAGGGCGAGGCGGAAGGCGGAGCTGAGTTCAGGAAGAAGAAAAACATTCTTGAAGAAAGTAAGTAACTAAGGGCGAGGTCGAAGGCCGAGCTCTATTCTGGAAGATCATAAACCTTCTCGAAGAAAGTAAGTAACTATGGGTAAGGCCGCAGGCAGAGCTGCGTTCAGGAAGAAGCTAAACCATCTTGAAGAAAGTAAGTAACTAAGGTGAGGCCGAAGGCCGAGCTACGTTCGGATAATTTAAAAACCATCTCGAAGAAAGCAAGTAAGTAAGGGCGAGGCCGAAGGCCGAGCTGCGTTCAGGAAGAAGCTAAACCATCTTGAAGAAAGTAAGCAACTAAGGCGAGGCCGAAGGCCGAGCTACGTTCTGACAAATGATAAACCATCTCGAAGAAAGCAAGTAACTAAGGGCGAGGCCGAAGGCCGAGCTGCGTTCAGGAAGAACTAAACCATCTCGAATAAAGTTAATTAATATTAAGATTGAGTTAATTTAATTTAAATTTTATTATAAAGTCCACGCTTCTAACGGCAAATATACCGTGCATCCTAGAACCTCGCGGTTATTCCCGGCTGGATGGCAAGAGGCCCGATGCTATCAACTTAGTGCCATGGACTAAGGGTAGTTTTTGATGTGGGACGCCACTTTTGTTCTCACATTGGCTCCAAGTCACATTAGGACATCTTCAAGAGTGGCTGGCGCGGCCGAGGCTGGGGCGGAGAGCCTCAAACGCAGCAAATATAGAAATATAATTCAAGATTTCGAATTTGTTGCGTTTGCGGTTGAAACCCTCGGACCGTGGAGCAGTGAAGCCAAAAGAGGCTTGAGCTGGTTGAAGCAACTGGTGTCCCGCCATCAAGGGCTTATGTACTTCATTCAAAGGGTAAGCCTTGCCATCCAGCAGGGTAATGCCGCAAGTACTCTAAGAACATTTGAAAATGCCCGTTTTCATAGTTATTTTAATGTTTGTTAGGTAGGTTTAATTCTTTAGTTATTAATATTACTTGTTTATTTTTATGTAATAAATAGATTGAGTAAACTATATTATATTCTATCGAAGAAAGGAAGTCTTTAAGGGCGAGGCCCGAAGGCGGAAGAGGGTTTTTGGTTTACCTGAACGCAGCTCGGCCTTCGGCCTCGCACTTAGTTCCTTCCTTTCTTCCAGAAGGTTTATCGTCTTCCTGAACGCAGCTCGGCCTTCGGCCTCGCCCTTGCTTAGTTCCTTTATTTGAGAAAGGTTTATCGTTTACCTGAAAGCAGCTCGGCCTTCGGCCTCGCCCTTAGTTAGTTACTTTCTTTAAGAAGGTTTTTCGATTACCTGAACGCAGCTTGGCCTTCTGCCTCTCCCTTAGTTACTTACATTCTTCTTTGGAATACGAATTTCACGCGAGCGGAGCCGCGGGCTCAGCTAGTCACAAATAAACCAAAACATTACGATATAAAGAATTACAACTTGGACATTTCCTTTTTAATTTGTTGATATTGTGTCATCGGCCTGCGTGTGAAATGTTCCGTAGAAATTTTGCGGTTCATAATATAGGAAAAATACGCGCAAGCAGATAATCGCAACTTTTAAAGCGTTCTCCACCAACAGCTCTCACTCACATCGAAACTAGCGCAGTGGGCGAGTAGTGGCGGCGCGGCGCGTAGTCGGAGCGCGGCGGTCGGCGCACTCGCCGCGCGAGTCCCGCCGGCAATAACTCGCGTAAAATACTGTCGCCGTCCTCCCCGCTCTGGTCTAGAGCACAATGTGGAATATTTCAGAGAAACTCCCCTGAAAATATTTTCAAACCCGAGCTGTAAATTAGACGGCAAGTGCTGAAGTTGCTTCGGGAAAATCTTCCAACTTCCGGCTCGTAAATAACGAGGTAACCCCGCCCGCGCACGCCGCCGCCGCTCGCGCGCGCCACTACCGCCTCCGCGCTGGCTGGGAGCTGGTGGCGGCGGAGATTCACCGCACACAGGCGGCCCACGCTGCCGTGCGGCGACACGCAGACACTCAATGCCCTGCCGCCACCTTTTCCGAAGCGCCGCGGCGCGGTGCCGCGCCGGCAGCTCGATGCGCCGCGGTGCCGCGCCGTGCCACGCCGGCGGCGAACGACAGAGCGAAACAAAGTTGCGCCGCTAACGGCCCATTCCCGCGATACCGAACGAAATAATAACATCCCAACTTCCCAAACAACACACATTTACCCCAATGATAACATTCAATAATAACACGACCTTTAAATACCGCAGGCCCGCGCGAGTTAATAAATTTATGTAACTACCGACACCGAGAGATTTATAATTTCCCTCGCCGACCGCCCGCCCGCCCTACGCGGAGCGGGGCGGGCGGCGCGGCGGCGGGGCCGCAGATAGCGGCAATCGGAAGCCGAAATACGTTCGGGTGCGCTCGGCTATCATAATCATAACTCCCCGCGCCGCCACTAATGGAAACTACAGCGTGCGTTGTCGCTACTCGCTAGTCGCTACCTACTCGTGTGTACTTTATCTTTGTTTCACTTCGTGTTTATCGATTAGCGACTTAATGTCTACCTCGCCGCTCCGTGTAGTCGCCGCCTCAGCGCCGCCCGCACTTACGTAACACCCGAGATAGTTTTCACGTGACTCGCTAGGTTAGCTCGCGGTGCCGCCGCCCGCCCCCGTTTTCCCCGAGCGACCCACTAGCAAGATAAAAATTGTGCCGATAAAATTAAATCTAGGTACACGCAATAAATTAATAAATTAAACGCACGGAGCTGTCGGTGGCAACGCGGGGCAGTGTTGGGGGGAAACGGGGGGGAGGGGGCAGCGCGCACGAGTCGGAGGGAAAGCTGAAAGTGACAAAGGAGTAATAAAGAAATTTATTGGCCATAAATTTAATGTTATGCGTAGCGGCGGAAGTAAACGGCGATCGTCCCTCGCTCGCCCGGGCCGCTGCTACTTGTGTGTGCGCCGTCCTGCCTGCCGCGCCGCCCCCACTCGCTCTTACCCGGCACGTGGTCGCCATATACCGCGTGCCGAGATTACCGGACCACCTACCTATCCCTGGATTGTAATTTCAGGAGATTTTAAGAGCAAAACAGAGTTTTATGGAAAGATGGAGTGGAGGGACCACTACAAACCAGGTTGCCAGAGGACCGCATCGCTACGCACCATATCGGCACGGCGCGGCGGCGCGCGACACGGCGCGGTGGGCGGGTTCCGGGTCCGCTGAACTCCCGGCCGGGTGGCACGCGAGTGGTACACAACACAACTCATACGGTTTTGTTTTTACAAGGCTCATTCATATTTTACGGTCGGGCTTATAGCTCGTAAATATAAGAAGAAATAATAAAAAAAATCTGCGCTAGATCGATGCGGGCGGCTGTTATCTGGCGCGGTTTAATTTGATGGCTGAGCCTATGGCTTAGCGGCGCGCGCCTTATCGGCGACACGATGTCTGCCCGCCGCGCCGCCCCGCACCGCCCACCTTTTATGGGAAGCATGACATATGGCGCGCGCCAGACTAACGCAGAGGTGTAGTCCAACGGCGCCCACGGGCATTCGGATATTTACGGGGGCTACGAATACCATGTCGGCTGGCTAGATGCACCTTCACATTATGTTACAAGGACCCCAGTCTTGCGGGTGGGTGGGAGTGCATTCCACAGGTTAGCAACCCTGTAAATAAAGGATTTACAGGATCGAGTTGTCCTAAGTGGGGTGTTATCGAAAGTATGTGGATGCATTCGCAACTTGTTGCACGTAGAGCGATTGTAGAATGGAGATGGAGAGATCGCGTCGTGCAGCTCCTTGGAATACTCTCCGTAGTACAGGCCATAGAACACACACAAGGATCTAAATCCCCTGCGGAGTTGTAAGGTCCTAAGTTTCGAGATGCCTCGGGGTCGTTAACGAGGCGTATACAGCGCGACGAACAAGGAATCGAATCTAAGGAGTCGAGTAGGTATTTTGAAGATCTATCCCACAGGTGCAAATAGTAGGTACTCCACGCATGAACGAATCTGCGCTTTATAAAGCAGCAGTTTTTGGCCCGGCGGCGTCTACTACTTGAGGACACCCAGCTTCCTTGAGGCTACCTTAGCTTTCTTCTCGATGTGGAGTGTAAAATTAAGGTCGTGAGTTAGTTCGACCCCGAGAATCCCAATGTGCTTCTCGACCTTGAGAATAGTTCCTTGGAAGGTGGGGGCTGAATTGAACGGTATCTGCTTCGCACTGAATACACATGCCTGGGTTTTACTTGCATTAAACTCGACCAGGTTTTAGAGACCCCAAGTGGAGACCTTATTTAGGGTCTCCTCGAGCTCGAGCATAAGACGTCACCTGTTTTCCTCCACCTCTGCCAGGCTTGCGGTTGGACGACTTGTGTACCTGGCTAGTGGCGTGCTGTCGTCTGCATAGCAATTAATTTCGCCCGATTTGGGCAAATCATTCATGTGTAGCAGAAAAAGGGTCGGCGACAGCACGGAACCCTGCGGTACGCCGGCATCAACTGACATGGCATCTGAGCAACAACCATTAATCAAGACTTTAATATTGCTACCATGCAGGAAGTCGGTTGCTTCAAAAGAAGGGCTTTATGCCAGACCCGATCGATCGCTTTCGCTACTTACAACCCATAGACGTATAGTTCCAACCCGATAGCCATGCCCTCGCCGTGATTTTCGAACGCATCACCCATCTTGTGTCCAGAAGTCCATATGAACCAGAAGGTCCCCAGCTGACCTATTTGGGCGAAAACCGTATTGGCGGTTGCTTAGAAGGTCCTTCCTTTCTAGGTATGTCATCAATTGAGTGTTGATGATGCGCTCCATCACTTTGCAGAGTAATGAGATGATTAGGCAGTTTTTCGGATTGGAACGTTCCCCTTTTTTGGGGACAGCCTGAACGTTAGCCATTTCTAAGCTGACGGCACGCGACCAGTGCAGTAAGACAGGCGATACAGGCGTGTGAGGACATAGGGGCTAGCTCTCGAGCACATGTCTTTAACACCAGTGCAGGGATTCCGTCGGACCCTCTCGCTTTTCTCGCATCTAAGGCGAATAACTCACGCCGGACAGTGCTTTGGCGGAATATTATTTCTGGCATGGAGCAATCGCACCCAGAAACGGATGGTGGTTTGGCACCGCCATAATCCAGATGTGAATTCCGAGCAAAGAGTGCCACTGCCACGAGGAGATCGGCCATCTCTTTGGCGGAAAAAGCGAGCAAGCCACCGCGTCGGGCCGCTGCAGCGGTGGGAGTGAGAAGCGATAGAAGTTTGCTTCGACAGATTTGGTACACAGCCAGTTTTTCACGTTCCCGCGGGCGCGCGTTCGGCGTCAGGAGCGCATGTAGCACGTTTAATTTTACTTCACTGGCATACATTTTCAGGGTTCCGTATCCATACGGAAGCCTATAACTAAGCCTACGCCGTCTGTCTGTCTGTCAGTCCGTTCGTCCGAGGGCTGTATATATTTTTTTATTGTATTATATTAAATCATTAGGCACGGAACTTTAAATACAACGAGTATTACCAAACAACGCAACCTAAAACGAACACCGTGGCAGGGCAGCCAAGCTTTAGAATCTCTAAGCTGGCTGTGTGCCGGCCATCGAGCGATATCTCTTGTTATTTATTTGTTGTGTTCTTGGAAAATGGTCGTACCTGAGAAAATCCATCAAAACATGTAAATAGTAAAATGTATCGTTTCTCGGGAACGACCTACAGCCAAAAGCCTTAATAATCTGCACGGACAGGCCAAATAAAACATGAGAAGCCTCACTCGCCCGGGGGCGGGGCGGCTCTAGCGAGGCGTTCTTTCTCAGATATATTCGGCGCATTCGTTTTCCGCGCCGCGGCGCCGCCGCGTCCGCTAAAAGCATACGTCTCGAGAGCGAGGAGCCAGCGGTGAAAAATGCTCCTCGTCGCGCGGCGCTCTTCGCGGAAACTGCGAAAAATGGCGGCCGGCGAGCGGAGGAAGCGAGACCGGAATCGCCCCCGGCGCGGCGGAAGCTCGGAACCCTTTGAGGCGCGAGCCGCCCGCCTTGCCCTTTGTGCGCCGAGCGGTCTTTTGGTGCGGCGAGGCGAGCAAGGAGGCGCAGAGGCGGCGGACGCGGTGCCCGCTGTAGATATAGCGCGGCGACCAAACAAACAGGAAGCCGCTACTTATTTTCTCTCGCACTGACATGTGACCGGCGCGGCGCGGTGGAAGGGTCAGGCTCTTGTATACTTTACTTGCGCACGTCCGGTCGGTAGCTTCATCACCACAAAAATAATTAATTTCGCAGCCTCTATCCATACCATTCGCAGTTCCTTTCGTTAGCACTTTCTTTGGCATCAATTCTACATACGACTATTTACAATAAATATCTATATACAACATTAATACAACAATAAAACAACATTTTTTATTATTACTTACACGCTGGACTCGACGCGGGTGCGTACCAACCGGTTCAGCAGATCTTTCCTCTACAGAACCGGTAACCTCTGGAACGCTCACCCTGCCCATATATTTCCGACAAGTACAGTCTCGGGTCGTTCAAGAGGGGCGTGAATATGCACCTGTCAGGTCGGCATGGCATTCGCAACCCCCGCGTATGACCGAATGTCCATGGACGTCGATAGACACCTTATGGGTGGTTCGACGCCACATGTCGAGCTTTCAATAAAAAATTCATACCGTTAGCGTTTAAAAATTATCACTGTTATAATAGTCAAATAAGTAGTCAGGTGCATAATAAGTAGTCAGGTGCATACACCTGGTTGTAGGCAGTGCATTAACGTAAAGTAGCACTTCTTGATTGAAGAACTCTACAATAGGAAGTAAGAAAGTTCGTACCTTTATAAACCTTTTCGCTTTCGTTAATAATCCTAGTGTTGTGTGTCGGGACGCCTCGGGGCCCAGCGGTACCATGTCTTTCAGCTTCTCCAAGCAACTCCTGAGGTGTGCTCTCCTGCAGACAACGCAAACACAACTTCCGTTACTTATTGTACAATCCATTCGGTCTACTGGATTCATAGACACGGAGGAAATTAGGGGAAAATAAACAATGAGGTAACTTATGTTAATGTGAATGATAAAGTTTAAGACTAATGGTGATATTACACGGTTCACTTTTGCCCTTTCAATTTGGTTGAAGCAACCAAATTTAATAGTGTAAACTTAAAAGTGAACCATTCAATGTCAATGTTCAATCACGGGCAACCACGTTCAACCGCATTGAAATGATTGAGCTGGCTCAATATTTTCACTTTTGACGTTCAACGTTCAATGCGATTGAATGAGAGTTGAACGTGTAAACACGCGCATTGAACGGTTCACTCGCTGTTCAATCTTGATCGCTGCGGTGAGAGAGAGACGTGTAGATATTGTGTACTACCTCCTGCGAAGACATCTTCTTGAGCAATGTGCATTGAATGGTTCACTTTTCAGTTCACTTATACGTGTAAACAGCAATAGCTTTCACTTCTGCTCCTTTCAACCGCATTGAATCAATTTGGTTGAACCGTGTAATAACGCCAGTGACTAAGGTAAGAAATGTTCACCTATGGAATGAGAGCATCGCACTGCTAGGAGATGGCAAGGCAGACGGCCGATATGAATTGAGCTACTTGTAGTTACGACCCACGGAATGGAGCTCGTCAATTCCCTTTTCAGCACCGCTCAGCAGCAAACATTATTTTTTATTCTCAGTATCGGAGAATTTTCGTTTTCACTGCCATCGGAGCGAAGAAAAACATCGTTATAGCTACGCCTACGCAGCACAGCCTAACGTTATACTTTAACTATATCAAGGCCATACACATAATTCTGTCACACACAGCAGCATACATCGTGCGGGCAACAAACAAACGGAAGGCTTAATAGTTCGGACGGAGCGGACGCGCAATCAAAGGGAACAATATCTGGGCGGTGCGGAGGCAAGATTGTCGCGCTGCTGCAGGAGTCAGGGCAGCGAGCGCCCAGCTGCAATAAGCTTTGTTGGCATTGTTGTTAGTAGCAATGCAGAGGAATAAACAAACGTAACGCGGGCGGGGCGGAGCGGGGGACGCGACGCGCTCACCTACGCGAGGGTTTCCTTTCACTATATTCGGGGAAATAATATACAGGGTGTTTGTTGTACAGGCCAGTACATTAATTTCGCCAGCGCAATCCTCATGTTTTTCCGAGACAAAAAAGTAAATAAAGTTTTTCTCTAAAGTATCTCGTTTTCGAGATATAAATTTTTGAAATTTATATTTTCGTCAAGTGTAATTTGACGCGCGCAGGGGGAGGGTGCTGGCGCGGAAACGGTCGGGGTCGAAAACTCACGCCGCGCCGCCGCCGTCGCGCATCTCCTCTCTCCGCGCACTTATCCCTGCTCGCTCACTCACCGCGAGCCTTTCATTCCCATGTTCATGCGATTAGATCCTTTTTACACTAAATAAATCAATTAGTTTGTATGAAAACTGTAACTTTTTATTTAAAGGGAATTCAGAAAAAAGTTATTTGACTTTTTTGTTACTATTGATCCCAATAATCATTTCCTAAATTTAAGGTACTGGCTGTTACAACAACCTGTAATAATTCTAAACTCGAAGCGGCTCGGTAACGGCGGCGCGGTGAAGCTTTGAACCCGACTCCGTTCGACCCAGGAGCCGGCTACAGACGTCGGCGTCGCGTTGATAATAAAGTTTTAATGAAACTTGACAACTCGATAAAGAGTCGGGGAAGCAAAGAAACGTACTTAGACGCTTTGTAACTTCGGCCGCCGCGCCGCCCCCGCCGCGCCGGAGAGCAAAATACTCAGAGTGCTCGGGGCCTGGCACTCGTTGCCGCTGAAATGGAAACGTCGAATGAAATTCGGTTACGAAGTGATCGTATGCGCGAGGCTCGCTCCGGCTTTGAGCCGAGTTTGAGCGCCCACTAATTCCACTCAATAGCGGGAATCGTTCTCGGACGCAGGGAACCGATAACGCACTGATTTTGGAACGTAATTGAAATGAAAGGTAATCTCGCCGAGAGCAATCGCACGCATCGAGAGTCCGGGGGGTGGAGTTGGGCGGCGGGTGTGACCGGGGTGGCGCGCGGGAGGACGAGGAGTCAAATTCTCGGTTTCCATACAATACGACGGAGCACGCGCTCTACGAGTACCTACTGACGTCGTATCGTAGGATAGTTGAGCTGTTATACTATATGTTATATGTTTATAGTTACATTTACCTATACGCTATGTTTTTATTTAAATCTAATTACGCAAGCAAATAGTTTAAATGACAATATACAAAAACATAATAATATCATTATTACATCGTCTCTAATCACATTGGGAAACCCTAGCCTAGTTCAGTATAGTTTTACATTATGCGTGCACAAATAAGCACACAATGGTGTGGTTGTGAGACAAACATTTCAAAAATTATCTCAATGCATTCTATTAGGTACTTGGCCTTACCCCCAAAATAATATATATATATTTTTTGCAAATATCTAAAATATACAGACACGCATATTTAACAATGTTATTAATTATTATACTCGTATTTATTGATGATATTGAACACAAAATACGTGCAAACTTAGTACATTATTTGTATTATCTATCAATCAAGGTATAAATTTCTCTCCGCCAACATTCGCGGGTTTATATTAACAATGCTAGGTTACTACACCGATTGCATGTCGTGAACAAGGTAGTGTAGAGTAGCGAACACTGGGCCAGCATAGCATGCGTGCGGCAGGGTCTACCGGTGCCCTTTAAGCGATGCGGCCACGATGCGGCCTCGATGCGGCCACGATGCGGCCACGATGCGGCACTTCACATCACGAGAGTTGCGCATTTCCGCAGCGACAGCGGCGGGATTATCTCGCGTTGCTGCGTGCCGGTCGACAGATATTTGTTAACAGATAAGGTGGAACAAGCGCGCGGACTCTGCGGTGAATAGAGGTGGATGCTGGAACCTTGCGGAGACCGCGACTGAATGTCGTGGGCGACAGTAGTGAAAAAAACCCCCGACCCTTGAAAAGACCAAAAATAATTTCCGTTTACTTACTTAAAGGAGTCGGGGGACCGCTAAGTAAATTCCAGCGCAGCTCTGCGTTTTTATATTTTATTTACTTAGCGGTCCCCCGACTCCTTCATGTAAGTGAACGGAAATTATTTTTTACTTTTTAAGGGTCGCGGGGGTTTTTTAATTTGTAATTGAACTTTTATTTCAAGCTTTAAAAAAAAACCGCATTTGGTCCACTTTTTAAGATAATATTTTTTTTTATTACCTAAGGCCCACTTGCACCAACACGAGTTTAGAGTTAAGTAGCGAGTTATGGATTTAAACGCGGTTCCCACAGTCAACGGGTGCTAGCTTAACGAGTTAAACTGGTTTATATCGTTAAATTTGTGTTGGTGCAAGTGGGCCTTACACCATCTTCATTTCTACGTGAGAACAAACAAACTTTAAAAATTAGGGTCTAGGGTGGTAAAGATAAATTAAATATGTATATATTTTAAATAATATTAAATAGCATACAATCTGTTATCGCTGCCGCGATGTCGGCGTGGCGGCGGCGGCGGCGCGCGGCGCGATCGCGGAGGTGCGGCGGCGGCAGGTCGCGGCGACGCGGGGCGGGGCGGGGCGGCGCGGTAGGTAGGAGAGCTGCGAGAGTAGCTGCACGACAATTAACAGGACGGCTGGCATTGTGCGCACACAAAGCACGCGTCACGCGACGTGGCATGCCGCCGCGCCGCCCCCCCCTCTCCCCCATCGCACCGCCCGCGCGCCCTCATGCAAATTAATTCCGATTGCGTTTGCATTGTTTTTGTTTGCGGCGCTCTGTGGCTCGCTACACTGCGCTCCTCCACATCGCACCCGCCTCCGCACCGCTATAGCCACGCTCCGCCGACGCTGACAGCGAGCGCACCCGGACCAGCCTTTACACAAAGTATTTTTGTTGGTTTTTTTATCGGAACTGTATTTTAAAATAATCACCGCCATCCCTGGCTCGAAACATGCAGCCCGCATCGAACGCGGACTTCGACGTGAAAAGTATCTATCGGATCGGATTCGGGGCGTCGCAGGAGGTCGGGGATCCAATTTGCCCGTTCGATACGAGGAGCGAGTGGGGGCGACACGCGCACTCAGTAGTAAGCGGAGCACCCGAGCACACGGGTAAGAAGCTTGTCTATTGTTGTGACCCGAGTGAGTGGAGAAGGAAAGGTGTCGGAGAAGGTAGATAACCTAGTCCATCGTAACTCCCGTCATCCGCATAATCAGCGAGTCGGATAATATGGGGTCGGCTGATAAGTCGGAGATAAGGCTCCAACCCCGGCTGAGCTAATAAAACGACGACGTTTAGAACAAACTGCCTCCCCCTGCCGCGCCGCCGCTTCCCGCCCCGCTCGCACCCTCGCCCGCCCGCTCCGCGTGCCGCATTTAGTGTGTGCACGCACACACAACACTAGCGAGCACACCCACTCCAACATACTCGGCCTGTAAACAAAAAAAGGGATCAAAGTCGCAAACATTTAAAAAAATTAAGATCGTTCTGACGAAAACGATTACGGCAGCCCTTCCCTGCCCTTCCCACATCTAGAATACGATCCGGTGAGTACACTTAAATTAGTGGACGGGAGGGCGACGACAGGAGAAAGTCAGGTTAGGTCTAGGCGCAATTAGCCGATTCCAATGAATGAATCTAGATCTCCGCTAGCGCCGGCAAAGCGAAGGAGGCAGCCGGAAACCGGACAGAATGAGTCGGTACTCGGTAGCGTAGAAGGGTGACGATCGTACGATTATGTTGGGCTCAGTGTACCCAGACAAACGGCAGCTATTGTGTGTAGTACAAACACGGCGCGTCATAAAGTGGGATAGTTTCTAAAGCGGCTTCATTTAGTGCTGGGAGCGGGCGCGGGGAGGAGGCTTATCGCGGCCAGGGCGCGGGCGGCGGCGCGGGAGCGGGGCAGCGCGGGCGGAGCGGAGGGCTGAGCCGCGTAGCTTTATTACGTCGTAAATTAGGCATTATCGAGGAGCGTAAAATCCGCGGAGGCACTCGGCCCCGCAGCCAACTTCAAAACTCGTAAAAAACTCATCAACGCCGACTGCGCGATTA
Source organism: Nematopogon swammerdamellus (assembly GCA_946902875.1). NCBI lineage: Eukaryota > Metazoa > Arthropoda > Insecta > Lepidoptera > Adelidae > Nematopogon > Nematopogon swammerdamellus. The sequence continues at coordinate 8,304,392 of OX336345.1, forward strand.
TAATGCTACGGCAATCACCATCATTAGCTCAATATAGCGTCGTGCCCTTTCATGACTAAATACGCCTGTCGAGCTTCACACCGCAACACCGCGGTGGCGGGCGGCGGGCGGCGCGGCTCTGCGCCTCCTTCAGCAGTCTGGCGGGAACAATGTGACGCTGTTCTGTTTCATATCATTCGCAAAATTAATACAAAATGTTCCATTTTCTCGGTTCCGTACCTCAAAGAGGTGAAAACGGAACCGAATGGTGTGACTCGTGCGTCCGTCCGTCTATCCGTCTGTCAAAGGATCACATAGCTACTAAACGGTTAATCATATCAAGTTGAAATTTGGTACGAAATTAGAGAGTATTATTTTGCATATACACACCCACAGGGGGGGGGGGGGGGGGGGGGGGGGTGTCGAATGTAAAATTGAAAATGTTTTGGAACAATGTAAATGTGAAAAATTGTAAGCGTAAGGAAGCGATGGATAGTTTAGTTAGGTAATATAAGAATATATAAGGTTAGTTTGTTATTAGTAACAGACAACAAGACAATAAGATGTTTAATTTGTTTCTTCAGGATATGCGATTATTTATTAGTTGGGTTTAATTTTTATTTTTTAAGTAGGTACCTATGCATTGTCCTGCATGCACGCTGGTCGTAACCATCGATCAACCAATTGTAGCTAGTTAAATAGCATACAATACAGATATATTAGTTAGTACAAACAATATCTATACGTACTCGTATTCTGTTCGTTTAATTTATTTGAATGGGTGCGTTTTACTTACTGGTCCACATTTTAAATCTTTCATTTTTATTTTGTTAGAGTTCAGTTCACACAGTCTCGTGTGTTCTGAATTTTGAGCTACCGAAAAGATGTTTTACAGCTGAAAGGGTTTAGTTAGTTTACTCTCGCAAGTTAAGGCTCAAAGGTTCGCGTTAGAGCTCAGCAGTGCCAAAATCGGTTTAAATTTGGTGTTTCTCGTAAACGAATAAGTTTGATGTTAGAAAAATTTCACCTTCTCGGAGGTGGCTGGTTGGAGCGCGGGCTCTGAACTGCTCCTCTCTATACAACCAGTTGTTCGAATGATCCAACTAAAAGAAAATCCTTTCTGAATGGATCGATCGAATGGAATTTATAAATTATATAATGTTTGCTCCACTCAGTAACTATAGTACTGAAAAATAGTGTCACCAAAAATAAATATAGAAAATAAAATAACTTAAACGTAATAACCGTGAATTTTATTTGTAAATATGAAAATATAGGACGAAGAACTGCTCGCGCGTTGTTTACACACGTAGCGTCTATGTAGGTGTCGCACTAGTGCGCGCTAAGCAGATGGGCAGGACTTTGATATTTACGTAGAGTTCGCTCTAACGGTGCAGATACACCTGTAGTCACTTCTCACGCGTACGTACGTACTGTCACGTAGTGCGGGGCCCTGACCCCTCGCTACGTATGATCGTCTTCCATTTAGGCCAAGCTCCCCTGTAAAAACTAACTTACTATGTATTATACCGTCAACCTCCGGCGGCACCGACCTATCGTAGGATCCCGTCGCCTAACGTCGACCACTCCGGTTCGCGCGGACGTACGGATCCCCCGCCGCCGTGCGCATGGAGTGATGGCGGGAGGCGAGGTTATATAAACTCGGGCGCGCGGCTGTCGGTCACTTTAGTCCTACCGCAGCCGCCCCGACTACACCTCCTGCCATCTACTCCAGCACCCGCGGCGGAGGCCGCCTGCTGCTCCGGTATTTAATATTTTATTCTTAAGTAACTTTCTCATACTTACTATTCCTCCCTGCTTGCTTGCTTAACCTGATACTGCTCACGATTGCTTCTCCTTGTCTCCCGCGCACGTGGTATTAGCCTCACTGCCACGTGCCGGCCCTTACTGTAATTACTGTACCGCGGTTGGTAATCTGCCTTCCAGCCGCGGGTGCTTCGGCGGGGGCTCGCCTCAGGGCTCGCCGTTGCTCATCTGCAAACAAACGCTTCGGCGGGGGGCTCGCCTTAGAGCTCGCCGTCGCTCATCTGTAAACTACTACCGCTTTGGTGGAGGCTCGCCTCTCGGCTCGCCTGCTGCGCTGCTGTACGTCGCTTCGGCCCGGGCTTGCCTTCTTGGTTCGCCCCGCCGCTACTGTCTGCCGGTGCCGGGACTCTGTCCGGCCCGGCCACGTGTGAGACCGCGTCCACACAGTCTTGCCGACCTACGGCAAGGCCTTCTGCTGCTCCAGAAGAAGCCGCTGCACGGCCTACGGCGGGTGCGCCTACCGCTCCCACCGCACCTCGAAGCCTGGCTTCACATACCTGCAACTTTCCCGGACCTACCGGGGAGATCCTCGCCACAGCATTGAAGATAAGTGCTGTGCAACGGACTCCAGATACTCTCGCTTCGATTGCTTAGCCGTCAAATCAGGCCCCATCAAGACAAGAACTAAACTCTATAACTGTACTACATAACTACCGCCTCCCGGTCTAGCTCTGTAATTAGAACATAAGAACTATACTTAGTAAAATTGTTACAATAGAACTAGATCGTCTCGTCATTGACTTCTCCCTTCCCAAGATCCAGATCCCATGCGGGGTCAGAACCCGAGCCTGTAACCACTGAGAGACTAATTGCGCACCTAACCAGGGTCACGCTCTGTAAGGTGTGACAGTACGTAGAGTGTTTGTAGAGGGCCACAGCAAGCTAGCTAACTAATAAGGTTCTAACGGTGTAGTTAACTAATAAGGTTCTAAAGCTGAGGCCGGCGCCGCCGTCGCCTGAATAAACAAAACTGTGTCTCCCGCCCAGCCGCGCCGCCGGCGGCGCCGCCGCTCGCTGGGGCGGAAGTGTAGCGAGCGGCGTCCACACCCCCGGCGGAGACGTCCAGCTCGGCGCTACGCATATACCGGTCGCTAAATAAACAATGAAACTATTTATAACGTCCTTTCTACACCACACCTCGAGCCGAGCCACGCCACACGAATAGCAGATTGCTGGCATACTGAAGCTGTAAAAAGAAAAAAACCCTGTTAAATAAAATAGGAAGCGAGCTACAAGACGAGACATCCCGAACGTTGTCGATCGCTTGAAGTCTAGAAAACAATACCCGGCATCTTCTCACCTGGGAACCATAGTGTACAGATTACGCAAACATAAGAGTTCCGGATTATCCCGTAGACGATCGTGATCGAGTTCACATAATAATAATTTGATCGTTAACTAATTATGTGACTGTATGAAACAATTATCTAAAATTCGGAATTAGACAGACGAAAGTACTAAGGACGTTGTTGCTACACTGGAAATTGTCTTGTAACTCTATAAATAATAATTTATTTCGACGACACAGTTCGGTAATGAAGCTCGCAAGTGTGCGCTATAATGGGAAGAACTCTAATTTAAATTACTTGTTTCTTAAGTGGCGGCGGCAAAAAGAAAAAAAAATATATAATTTGGAGGCACTTTTTCGTAGTAATTGAAGTCTCCGAGAGACGGTGGATGAAAGCGTAACAACTTCACCGGCGCGGGGGCGGCGGCGGAGGAGACCCCGCGATAACGAACCCGCACGACTATCCTGCTAAGCTAAATAGTAAACTTCTTTAAATTAGTAAGGGAAATTATGAAAATCCTTTTAATTAAAACTCCGAGGAAAAGAAAATAAATGCATTAGCACGTTACAACTAAGGGATACCTGAATTGAACCTAAAACGTAATTATTTAACGTGCAAATATATTTTAAGGCACTCACTATACTAATTGTCTGAGTAATTATGGCGACCTGTGAAAATGGACGAGCAGCTTCACAAAGAGATGTCTCTACCACGATGAAAGCGTTAATTTTAAAATTGATTTCACTTGCTAATTAACGTTAATTGTAAGCAGTATAAATATGTCACGAAACTAACAATTGCATGATCTTTTATTTTAGGTTTCCGTACCCCGTACGGAAGCCTATTACTAAGCCTACAACGTCTGTCTGTCTGTCTGTAAATAAACGAAAAAATTAAGGGGGTTCCCACACAAGAAAATGTGTTTTTTCAACGCTTTTTTTTTGTGGTGCGGAAACCTCGGTGCGCTAATCCCGCACTTGGCCGGTGTTTTATCAACCTCCGATATTTATTCGAGGACGTTTATTGAACAATAAAATATAAATGTTAACATTTTTAAACGAAGAGCCAATAGTGGCCTAACAAATATTGTATGCTCATCATTACTAGCACTAAATTACCTGCGTAACTCATATACGAAGGTTATGCAATACTTACAATCAACATTTCGATTTATCCATGAGATCAAAGCCAAGTTTAAATAAAATTAATAGTTAATAAATTAGTTATATAACAAATAATACAAAATAATAAAAATTAAGGGGGCTCCCCAAACAAGAAACCTTCGCTGGTGCAATTTGGGTTTTATAATTTGTAATGTTTTTTTTCCCGTGTAATGAAACAAATTTCTTAAATACAATTCAAATGAAATGCATGTTTATACAGTATACATAGATTCCACATGTAAGGCAGAGTGTGCGGTGCGTAGCGGGTGCTACGACGACGCCCGGTGTGTGGAGGTGGCGGCTCGTAGCAGTGCTACGCCACGCCGCACCGAATGCTACGCCGCCGCCGCAGCTACGCGCTACGCCACGCGGCCGAGCTCGGTTCATTATTCCCCCCTTCGAATTATTTCTTATTGAATTCCCTTTATCGTTGGTTTTGAAGGCCCACTATTCCCCTCTTTAAGGGGAATAAAATTACCTTCGTCCATTAAACCCCTTTCTTCAAAGTACAGTGCAATTGAAAACTATATTTTCGAAAATTAATAATCATGAGTTGAGTAGGTGTCCACCGCACCGGCTCAACCCACCAGTAGTGGGTGAACGGGGAATTTATTTTCCCCGAACACCCACAGCAATGCGGTGCGGTAAAATGTCGATAGAATAAAATACATTGTGAACGAAATCACAAGTTCCAAACTCTCCTGCAGTCTTAGTATCGGGCAAATATTAAAAAAAAAAATTGGTGATGTTGCGCTCTCTGGGGGTCTACCGCAAAGGTTAAGGTCTCTCCGGAAAGCGGAACAAAAGCCGACTTCGATAGCACTGGCGCGGTCCGTGAAAATCAGATAAAAAAACTGGCTTCCTTGCCACTTCTGCTGTCCTGATACTTACTGGACTGGCTGAGCCCGTCGTCTCGGCCCTAGCAGCATTGGACGCAGTTCGCTGAGATTAATTCATCATCAAGCTCTCGAATGGTACGAGGTAGATCTTCAGAAAATGGCCCAGCTCACCCATTTATTCGGCCGAAGTACCAGGAGAGCAGCAGTGGCAACATGGTTATTGGTGGATTTTGATGCTACGCTGCTTGATGCTGCGCAAGTGCTTTTGTGTTTACAGATCAGTGTTCGCCGACTAAGTTAGATTCGTACGGGGGTGTGGCAATAATAAAATGTACGTATACAATGCACAACTCGACATTGTGAATATTTAGCCGACATCGTAGGGACTTCTATCCTGTTATAACTTTATAACCACCTAGGGTAGGTCAGTGAGTGAACCTGGACCCCCGTAAACTCTCTACACCAAAATCCTCACGCTAACTAGTCGAAGAACACAGACCACATCACGACAGTGACAATAGAGTGCGTCTGGCGGCGAAAAATAATCTTATTAGTGTTCATACAAATCGAACACGGGGAATGATGGACCTAATTATATTTATTCTGCATTTTTTGTTATTCCCTTTATAGAGGGGAATTGTGGGTCTTCAAAACCAATAACATGGCGAATTCACGAAGAAGGCAATTCTAAACGGGGAATAATGGACCGAGAGCGCACGGCCACGGTCGCCGCCGCCGCCAGCCACAGCTGTGCCGCCAGCAGTCACGCGTGGGCTGGATGGGCAGGCGCGCGCGAGGCGCTACGACACGTAGCACGGTAATGATCTTACGTGCGCCGGTTCCTAATTGAAATCCGCAGCTAGTGAGCTCACGCGCCTATCTGCATACACACACCGGACGCGTGGTCGCGCCCCTCCGCACATGCCTCACCGCCCAAAACCGCCCCTACTAATTAATTTGTTATTTCATCGGCTGCACACACGGCATGTCGGCACGTATAACTCTCGTGCCAATTTATATCTGCACCGTCGCTGACCTCGCAGCATATCAATATCGGTTGCGCAGGTAATAATCGACGCCCATCGGAATCGAGGATGAATCAACATGAATATTCGTAAAAAAAAATCTAAAATATTAAACAATAGCGGTTTTTTGGCTCGGCGGAGGCGTACGATGCGTAGGTACTCGACGATTCCCTCTCTCCAACATGTATGTTCAAAATGTTGCCGCTGAAGACATATATAAAAAAAATCCGGCATACAGTCTGTAAAGGAAACACCGTACCCACGATTTTCGTTGCCGGACGATTGCGGGCTGGGGGCGGGCGCCACGGCTGACAAAATTGATACTGACAAGCAAATAGTGCGCGCTTCCTGGGCCGCGAGAAGGTGGAGGCGGAGGGGTGGGCGAGCTGGTCCGGCGACGCGGGGCGACGGACGCAATCTATATGCAAAGCAGCCCCCGGGGCGCGCCGCGACGCGCCGCCTCCGTCGCCGCTACCATCTCATTTCCGAGCGGACGCGCTCGCTCCTTTTCCTACAGAACGTCCTGTATCCGCACTGCTCGCTGTCCGTCTCGCCGCCGCGTCGCACGACATATCCCTCACGTCCACTTCTTCGCATCCCGTGTCCAGCGTGCGTCGCGTCAAGTTTCGAGTACCTCTGGTTCGTCGGCACAGCCCGCGTTTTCATAAAAGAAAAAAAAATTACGCCTCGCAACTGTTGGTCGGTAGCTACTTTCCGCTGCGATGGCGGTGGTAGCGTATAGTTGTGGCCGGTGTCTGGACCGGCGGCACGGTGCGGCGACCGACGGCAGCGGGGCTACGGCGGCGCACTCTGGTTCGATACCTACAAAACATGGACACGTACACTTTTTTTCGAATTTCGATTTTTTTTTTGCAGAATCTTTTATTTCGACTAAATACAAGCTGCTTTTATTCTTTCGTGATTTTCTATAAAGTTGACGGTTACGGAGATAATCGACCATATCTGATTTCGTTGTATGGAAATAGACACTTTTTATTAAATTTCTCGAAATGTTAAAATTTGTTAGAGTAGTGAGTTATATAAACGTACTCTACACATAAGCCCCGACACGACTGTAAAAAAAACTCATCCCGCTACGTCCCGCTTTTCGTTTTATTTACATTAAAATTTTTTTTTCTTGCTTATTTTAAAAATAAAAATAAAATACCATAGTGTGCCTACGTTACCAACAGAGTAATCCATTTGCAAGAGTCAATGCTTAACTTTAAAGTTAAATAAATAAAATAAGTAAATTTTGTGTCAAACTATAAAAATAAAGCACTCTGTAAACCCAATTTTTCGAGTAAAAAAGTGGTAATAATGTGCATATTACTTGTATTTTGTATTCTATTGTAACAAAATCTACTAGAAATATTGAAACGTACAACATAATGTACTTTCCATGGATTTTTATAACGAAACATTACCTACTACACGAAAACAAATCGTATAAAACGTAAAAACTTTTAAAAATAATTAATCATCCAGAATCATTCGTTTATTTCGCATCTATCCTTAAAACTGCTGCATGCCTGAGTATGCCGATACACGAAATGAATACACAGACGCGTAATAATGCATGTAGTTACATCTATCCTCAAAACTGTGGCATGCCTGAGTATGTCGATACTCTATAAAATTCTGATATTACATTATATTTACTCATTGCGTTTGTATCAAATTTCATAATTCATTATATCAAAACAGCTACAGGTCAGGGGCCTTGACTTGAGGAATTATTGACGAAAATATACTGTACATTTATTTATTCTTATGTTGTCTTGCATTTAAGAGTATCGCCATTTGTCATTTGTATAGAAATTTATAAACTCATCACTCAGTTGTAAAATTACACTTCTTGAGCAGAGCGAAGCGGCAACGTTGCATGAACGGTACAGTTAATCTATGATACAACTAGTTCGTTAATTATTATATTATGTAACTCGCTCGTTCAATTTTTGGGGAATATCACATTAGTTATGAATTATAGTAGTAAATTAAATTAAATTTATGAAAACGACTTTCTTTCGTTAGAATGCATGCAGTGTAGCAATCAGTTTCGCAGTTTAAATAACTTACAACTGCTACTCACGGGAGGGCTCGAGTATGAACGTATACTCTTCGGGAAAGCTTGCTACTTCCTCCCCATCAGGATGAAGGGATTGATAAAGGGAAAGGATGTTGCAAAGAGAGCAATCATTGCAGGAATAAGGCGGCTCCTGAGACAAAGGAAAAAGGAATAGGTGCGATACCAAATTATACAAACTCAAAACAATCTAGCACATCAGGTTGTGAACTTACATCAATAAATTCTACTTCTTGAATTTATTTTTCTATAGTTTCGGAAATCCTTATTCCGGGCCTCAGATGCCTCTTCCGATAGGTGTCCTATTCCTATAGGAATAACATTCAAATGTTTAATTATTTCGCTGCCATGAATGAGAAGTTTGTGAACGCTAAGTGGCATGCGATACCACCCATACGAAGCTACGAATAGCTTGGCAGTTTCTAAGGCATATTCGTGGAATTTTTCGATATGTATATTCAGACCACTAGAAATACTAATCAGAATAGTAGATAGTCTTTGAATACCTGTAATGTCTGAACTTAATGTGGGATCATCGAAAAAGCGCCGAGGCGTATTTCCGTCGTTTGTCGTCCCTGATCCCTGTTTCACAAAGTCAATCAAAAAGTCAAAAAGTCAAAAACAAACGCTGCGAAAGTACTGCCAGAAGAGGTTCGATCTCTCTTGATCTCACCACTTGGGGAAAAAGAAATTCAAGAAGTAGAATTTATTGATCTAAGTTCACAACCTGATGTGCTAGATTGTTTTGAGTTTGTACTATTTGGTATCTCACCTATTCCTTTTTCCTTTATCTCAGGAGCCGCCTTATTCCTGCAATGATTGCTCTATTTGCAACATCCTTTCCCTTTATCAATCCCTCCATCCTGATGGGGAGGAAGTAGCAAGCTTTCCCGATGAGTATACGTTCATACTTGAGCCCTCCCGTGAGTAGCAGTTGTAAGTTATTTAAATTGCGAAACTGATTGCTACACTGCATGCATTCTAAAGAAAGAAACTCGTTTTCATAAATTTAATTAAATTGACTACTATAATTCATAATTAATGTGATATTCCCCAAAAATTGAACGAGCGAGTTACATAATATAATTAACGAACTAGTTGTATCATAGATTAACTGTACCGTTCATGCAACGTTGCCGCTTCGCTCTGCTCATGAAGTGTAATTTTACAACTGAGTGATGAGTTTATAAATTTCTATACAAATGACAAATGACGATACTCTTAAATGCAAGACAACATAAGAATAAATAAATGTACAGTATATTTTCGTCAATAATTCCTCAAGTCAAGGCCCCTGACCTGTAGCTGTTTTGATATAATGAATTATGAAATTTGATACAAACGTAATGAGTAAATATAATGTAATATCAGAATTTTATAGAGTATCGACATACTCAGGCATGCCACAGTTTTGAGGATAGATGTAACTACATACATTATTACGCGTCTGTGTATTCATTTCGTGTATCGGCATACTCAGGCATGCCGCAGTTTTAAGGATAGATACGAAATAAACGAATGATTCTGGATGATTAATTATTTTTAAAAGTTTTTACGTTTTATACGATTTGTTTTCGTGTAGTAGGTAATGTTTCGTTATAAAAATCCATGGAAAGTACATTATGTTGTACGTTTCAATATTTCTAGTAGATTTTGTTACAATAGAATACAAAATACAAGTAATATGCACATTATTACCACTTTTTTACTCGAAAAATTGGGTTTACAGAGTGCTTTATTTTTATAGTTTGACACAAAATTTACTTATTTTATTTATTTAACTTTAAAGTTAAGCATTGACTCTTGCAAATGGATTACTCTGTTGGTAACGTAGGCACACTATGGTATTTTATTTTTATTTTTAAAATAAGCAAGAAAAAAAAATTTTAATGTAAATAAAACGAAAAGCGGGACGTAGCGGGATGAGTTTTTTTTACAGTCGTGTCGGAGCTCATGTGTAGAATACGTTTATATAACTCACTACTCTAACAAATTTCAACATTTCGAGAAATTTAATAAAAAGTGTCTATTTCCATACAACGAAATCAGATTCGGTCGATTATCTCCGTAACCGTCAACTTTATAGAAAATCACGAGATAATAAAAGCACCTTGTATTTAGTCGACATATAAGATTCCGCAAAAAAAAATTCGAAATTCGAAAAAAAGTGTGCATGTCCACGTTTGGTAGGTATCGAACCAGAGTGCGGCGGCAGCGTAGCGACGGCGGCGTTAGGTGCAGTCAGTGCGAGTGTCAATCCCGGCGGCGGCGGCGCGGCGCTGCAAACGACCGCTGCTTCTGCAGATAATTGGTGCGCGCCAATCTATATGCAAAGTGGCGCGTACGCGGCAGCGACGAGGACCCGTCGCGACGGACGGCGGCGGCGGACAGCAGCTGTCGATGCATGAGCTGCAAACTCACACCCGCCGCGGTGTGTAGCGGCGCGGAGCGGCGGGGTCGTCGCAATGACGCACACCACACCCCGCGCACAGAGTGAATGCAATAACGTCGACTCAGTCAACTCATGTAAATAACTTTAAAATTTATTTTACTTTTTCAGACGGAAAATTTACGTGTATACCTCCTGCTGCTTCACTGTTCAAAACTGTAGGTCCTTTCTCTTGTTCCTATCTAGGTTATAATGTATTCTGTGGTAGTAGGCTCAAATTGTAGCCTACTGGGTTGATACCATCGTACTGGATGTAATATGTCGCATAGCAGACTCGGTTGTGTTCTCCTCTAGTCAGTATAAATAACCAGACGGGAAGTATGTTGGTCAGCCACCCATACCGGATTTTTTAGATATCTATTCGATGTACCGACTAATTAAAAACACAAATTGGTGAAAAAATTATGGCCATAATTACGTGGTGGAACCAATTACAGCCGCAGTAATGAAATTGCGGTGAATATATGACACTTCCTCGTGTTGGCGGTGCGCGGTACATCCGCTTCAACCGAAACCACTAACAAAGATATGCTAAGCGATTACAATCCAACAGCACCCTCGCCATTGAAATCCTACAGCTAGCGGCCATTCATTCACGTGTATATGGCTGGATAATAAATAATGTATATACGGGAAGGTCGAGCGGCAGTGAGTGCGGGGCCACACAATACATCGACACGCACGCTCGCCGCGTGCTGGCTCGCGCCGCCGCCCGCGCCCCCGCGCCGGGTTTAGGGTGTGTAACGAGCGTGGTGCGGTTGCGGAGGTAGACATAGCTCCGGAGCGGTCGAGCTAGCGTGGTGCAGGCGCGGGGCGAGAAGGATGCGTCACATAAATAATGTGGCGCGCGTGATTTAGTGCGGAGTTGCGAAGTGTGGGGCGGCGCGTCCGCGGCGGCGCGGCCGCTGTGCCGCATCCCGCGCCTCGCACCGCCCGCACCGAGCACAGAGGAGTTGGTCCAAGCGATTACTCTCTGCAAGGCGATGAAGCGCATTATCAACGCATTGCTCATGAAGTACCTAAGGACGAATAAACTCATCAGCGATCGGCAATACGGCTTCCAATCAAACCGATCTGCTGCTAGCACACGTCACTCACCTTTGGATGGAATCGCTTTGAAGGTCATGGTAAATCCCTGACAATTGGCCTTGTTATTGCCAAGACATTTGACCGGGTTTTGCACAAGCCACTTTTTGGCAAACTGCTGGCTTACGGACTTCCTTCTGGCCTCTGTGACAGGGTCGCCGACTTCCTATATGGGCGTAGCATTCAGGGTCCTTCCTAGTGGACGGTTGTTCGTCGGAAGCTAGTCAGTGAATGCCGGCGTACCACAGGGATCTGTGTTGTCACCCACGCTGTTTCTTCTGCATATCATTGATATAGTTACCACTGAGAAAAATGCATTGTTATGCGAACGACAGCACAGACTCGTGTAGGATCTATGATCCTACACGAGTGACTCAGTCAGACGGGATGTTGTACGTGAGAAGAGGCGAATACTTGTGTCAGAACTCGAACAAACTCTCTTGTTTATTTCCCCATGAGGCCGTTAATTTGGTAGAGTTCAGCGACTCCAAGACACAAGTTTGCGCGTTCAGTGCAAAGAGAGCGGCGTTCACACCAGCACCTTCCTTCCAAGGCACGTCGCTTAAGCGCCCACGTCGGGGTCTTCAGAGTCGAACTGTAGCACAATTTAAACTTTCGGCGCCATATCAAGAACAAGGCCAACCTGACTTCTAAAAGCGGCGCGTACTCAATAAGGTGCGACGGTACTTCACGCCACGCCGCCGGGCCAAAGGCTGCTTTTGCATAAAGCTGACTTCTAAAATCGGGGCGTACTCAATAAGGTGCGACTGTACTTCACGCCACGCCGGGCCAAAGGCTGCTTCTGTATAAATAGCAGATTCAATACTGCTTGGAGCACTGCTCGCACTTGTGGGATGTCTCAACTAAATACTAGCTTGCGCTTCTGAACTCCATCCAGCGTCGAGCTGTGCGACCGACACGTTGGACGTGTCTTATTTCACCCCAAGTACAGTCTCGGGTCCTTCCATAATATTCTTCATGAATAGGCACCTGTCAGGCCGGCATGGCATTCGCAGCCCTTACGCATTAGATAAAAAAAAAATACAAAAAAAAACAAATACCAAGCAAGCAAACTGGGTACGTCGTCGCCACCAATTTGGATACGTCATTCAAGTGGGCGTGGTGTTGGATCAACCGCGTCCTCGGAGCGGTCGCAACCCACCGCACACATGGAGTTAAATGGTGCATGATTGGTAAACTACGAGTCGTGCTTCCCACGCTGGCCTCTGCACTGGCGACACTGGCGAAAAGAGAGCTAGCCACAACGACTCTCTACCGAATCTACAAGATATCTCCGTCGCACACACAGACAAATACCACGGCGACGGCGGCGTCACCTGCGACCTCAGATGCGACCCACCCGTGCTGCACCATTCTAGCATTGAACAATTCCACTGAGTTGTGTACTTCTATATTATACATATTTCATAAGGTTAAGATATTCAATATGTATTTTAGTTCGCTGAAATAAAGATATAAATAAAAATAAATAACTCCAAAATTAATCAAATATTTTCTTCAAAGCAATATTTCTTCTACAGCCGCACGACCGCTGCGCTGCTGTCGAGTCGATACCTCTCGTTATTTCCGTTTAGCGGATCGGTCGCGTCGGTCCGTCGGGCGTAAAAGGTCGATCATCACATCACGGTACAACAAATAGGTTTGTATTTTTGCAATAACGACCGGAGTATCGAACAAAGCCTGGGCACGGTGCCTGGGGAAGGGAGTGCGCGGAGTAGTTATCGGGGATGGGGGTCGCGGCACTCGCGGTCGCGCTGGAGTCGCGGGCGCGGCGCGAGACGGTCGGACGGATGCTTGCGGTCGGAAGCGGCGCACTTGCCGGAAATGAGCTTTCGATATCCGCCGCACGGTCCGAGCGAGCAGCGGCGAGCACATCCAATACCTTCTGTCCCAATATTTCATGTGCTCGCTCTCACACTGAACGTATATGTCTCATATATACACATACATACATACATACATATACACCGTACTCAGAACATATATACACATACATACATATACACCGTACTTCTTGCAGGTTTCAAAAAGTTCTATTTGATATCGGTAAAAATGCTACTAATAAATTATTTTTTTTATTACGAGTATAATGACGTAGCTGCGACGTTCTAGAGAAGGTTGTATTGATAAACGTATACCATGTCAGAGCCGCGAAGGTCAGCTGGTTGTAGCATGGAAGTTCGTGAGCGAGAGGGGCGGCATGAGGGCGGCCAGTCTAATGAGGGCGGGCGGGCGGGCGGGCGGCGACAGGCTCCGTGCCGGGAGCTCGGAACGGCTCTCGCGAGAAGCATTTATCCCGCGTCTCGTTAGGCCTCGCCGACTTCGGGATAATGCTCTTATATCATGGCCCAATTTATCTGAGCGCCGATATTTATTGTACGTCCCGATGAAAGCCGCTCCTCTAATTCCTCGCCCGTCGGGGATCTTAACCTTTCACTACGTTCGGAAGCTTTATACCCATCGTAATCCCTACTCTACGACCCTGGAACTAGGGTAACAATGAGATGGAATGAAAAAATATAGAGAGAGTGAGAGAGAGAAAGAGGAGTGATTAGGTTTTGGTTTTGTTTACGTTAGAACGATGAACATGCATCCGCACAAGTTTATACGAGTATACATAAAACCTCACCCGCTTTTATACACATATCATATAGCTACCTCAGCTACCAGAAGTCAACGGCGGCAGCGGGAAGAAGCGTCGAACCTCTTCACCCTTTACGAGTAGGCTTTCTATCTCGTAAGTTTCCTTTGAGTAGGCACTCGCAACCTTTCCGCTCATTCTCCTGAGAACGTTATCAGGATTTCGTAGCCAGCCGAGCTTTTTATAAAATCGCTCGGGTTCTGTCTTTGTATTCGTTTGACTGGCTCGCTCCGCGCACGTCCCACCGCTATATACGTCTTTGTTTACTTTAGATATGAACTTATATACGTTTTTATTTACTTTAGATATGTAGATTATGTACCTTTTCCAATTAAATTTGTATTGTGCTGTATTAACTGTTCCCGGAGAATTTTCCGCCAGCCCCGCACCATTGGCTCGAGTCAGCCCGGCCGGGTGGGTCAGGTAGTTCGTAGTAAGTAAGTAATATTACCTGAAACAAAGACAACAAATTGCATTCATTATAAAATAATTGCGGGTAAAGTGCTCATACATACGGCAAGATCTGTTAGAATGTTATTGCTGGTTATACTACCAGTTTATTTGTCAGTATACATAATTTTCAGATATTTGAAAGCATACGCGCGAAATCCTCATAAATAAAGCGGAAAATCTGTAACGACGTTTACGTGTTTAGTTCGCTTAGTTCGTTTTAATATAAGTTGAACGTGCCGCCTTTATGTCCGTCAACAATAGCGGGGCGGGGCGGGGCGGGGCGCCGCCGGGCGGCGACACTAGCTCGTAATAACGGAACGCAATATAATACGAGAAGAATAATTCGGCCAGCAATAACGTTTAGATTTCCCTCGTAAGTCTGCGTTATGTTATGATACAGAAGTCTCGTAAAACTAGCTGAAGGCAGGCACACACGCGCCTGTGCCGCGCTACCGCAGCTTATTTGAAAAATATACCTTCAGACTCTCTTGACGTCGTCAGTGGCCGCGCTGGCTTCGAGTATATTATCAAATAGATACATTGAAAACTAAGCCCTAAAAATTGTACCATCACCTAACATTTGTGACGACACTGACCGCACCGCGCTATCGTCGGATATGCTTTCAAATGCAGGACTACTTCGCATGCAGGCACTTTAAAATATACCCGACATCAACGCGACGGCAACGAAGCAATCTTCGGTGTCTTCGGTAGCTTAGGTACTATTTCAATCTTACACAATTAATTAAATATGCATTCTCAAAGACGACAACGATAAAGCATACTATAGCGCTGTAAAGCTTTTAATTAATGCTTGTGCTTTGGTAGATTTTATCATATCAATTTTTTTTTATTATTTTCATCGACGTTTATTACGCAAACATGCGAAAGACCAAGGACTCTATCTACGCAATGTTCGTGAAAACTGCTCAAAATATTAAACATATTTCTAAAGTCAATGATTATAACTACAATGATGAATCAGAGACAACACCAAATTCTTTTTATTTACACTAGCCGATGTAGCCGTTTGCGAGTGTGAGTTTGGAAAATGTTGAAAATTATGCAAGTACCTTTGCAGTATTGAGCACAAGCTTGTGGTTATATTTCCCAACTCTCCTCGACTGTCTATTCATGATACACTCACTGGCAAGAATTGCAAACGGGATTATATGAAAATTTCTATGATAATATAAACTTGGATGAATCACTGAACAAT
Organism: Nematopogon swammerdamellus; assembly: GCA_946902875.1. Classification (NCBI taxonomy): domain Eukaryota; kingdom Metazoa; phylum Arthropoda; class Insecta; order Lepidoptera; family Adelidae; genus Nematopogon; species Nematopogon swammerdamellus. The sequence goes on from OX336345.1 coordinate 8,320,469, forward strand.
GATATGGATATGAAAGTTGCTCAATGACTACACAAGTGTCAATAGTGTATGAGACCAATCCCTCGTCTTGCTCGCAACAGATCTTCAGTGCTGTAGAATTTCCTGAACTATATAAAAATGCAGTTGCAGAGTTTAAGACTGAAGAACAACGTTTTACCTAATTATTTGATTATTTGAAAAGAACCCTAACAGCTCTTACGAATTCAGAAATGTTATAAAAAAAAGTAAATTCAGAACAATTATAAACAACAACAAGGCGTGCACCAAAGAAAATTAAAGTTCAAAGCACAGCACGAAGTAGGCGTAAAGACAGGGGAATAAGACTACTTAAGTCTAGAATTCAGGCTGTCGTCGGCGAAACTAAGGCGGCCGTCTAACACATAGCGAATAACTAAGAAACGAGAGCATGACTTAGGAACGAACATTAAAATGAATATCCATAACGCGCGCTAAGTTAAAATTTTTCATTGCACTTTTTCTTGTAATTACAATTTTTCATACTCCTAAATAATGTAAATTTTAACTTTGTAATACATTTTTCAATTTTGAAATCTATGCTTTTCTTGTATTCAATACCAGTATAAACTGAGCCGCACTACAAGGCAAACTTCATAAAAATCGAAACTGTTACGTTTGATTATGATTGAGTGTACATATTTACCTAGTTATTGCATACAAGTTCATACCGAATATTAATAACACCACCGTGTTGGGATCATCGGGTCTACATTCAAGGACAGCCAAGCGGAGTTTCGTACATGAAAGTATACCATGGACTGTGTTGTGGCCGGGTATATTTTCAAGTGATAAAATTGAGCGAATTCCGGATACACAAAAATAAAGGAATAGGAATCAGACGGAGACTGTTTGAACAGAAAGTGAGTAAACAGATGGCGGGCGAGTAGGTTACCTACAACCTACTAGAATGCACAGTGTGCGAGCGCACTAGTCGTCGTCTCCAACATTAACTAACTGTATTAGTACATGCGGAATACGAAACTTCCCAACCCGACAATTCGGCTCCCTATTTTGACGTCGTGATGGACTGGCCAATCACAACCAAGCATTACCTCCATTCAATTATAGGAATTGGAACAAAAGTGTATTCAGAAGCGAACAAACAAGTCGGCGACCGAGCGGCCGCGCTGCCCCCGCCCGCCCGGAGACTACGGATAATGTTGACCTACACGGACCGGTCTCTTTCAGATATTGTCGGTTTATTTATTCAAAGGCACGACTTCTCCTATTTACATATGTATGCGTCCGTACGTGGACGTGTAGAATGAATCGAGAATGATTTATGAGTTCGAAACGGTCGTGATAAATATTGCAACATTTTACGATCGAATGGAACTAAAAGCAAACTCTGATTCTACAAAGTGAATAATGTGCCCTAACACCTAACATACTACTGCTACTGCTTCCATCAGTGTCACGCACGAGCCTCAACTGTTCAATAGGGTTATTTATTATACAATAAACGAACTGTATCAGAAAACACATTGCATTAGAAGTGAGTTCATGTGAATGGAGTGTGTAGATTGAAGAGGCAATATTATCATCTTATTTGTTTGAGTGACATGGATTTGTGTAGTAAGTTGCTAATACATATATGGTAGTAGTTTAATATTCGTACATAAGATAGTTGGCGACGAGAACAGCTACCGCTGCTGATGGGCTCGCATATAAGGTTTGCGTGTGGTTGCGTGGTTGTGTACGCCGGGCGGGGGCGGCGGGACGCGGTGGGCGCGGCGGTGCAGCAGGCAGTGCAATTAATCTGGTGAGCGGCTGGCGGATGCGGGCGCCCCCTCGCTCCCCGCACCGCCAGCTCGCCAGCTCGCCACCTGACGCAGTTTTACCACTTTACAACCTGCGAATCCGCCTCGATAGCGCACTGGCCGCTTCGCCCCTCTCCGACGCGGAGCCGCCCGTACGTACGCTAACCTACCGTGAAATCTGAAGAAATAATCGGGAATTATGTTGGTTCCGCCGGCTGTTGGAAAAGCCGAAGAAGAGTTTAACAGAAAACGCCGCTTACGTAACGGGGGTTGCGAACGGTAATTTGAAAACTCCTGTTAAATTCATGTATAGATGCACTGTAGACGTTACGTGTACGTGAGTTTGTCTAGGACTTTGTAGACGAAGGCACAGCCAACAGCATTGTCTATAGAAAGCTCCGACCGAGAAGCAAACTGAAGCAATATGGACTGTTCTGTTTAAGTATTTTGTATGAATTATTTGTATTATACCTATGTAAGTATTTTGTTAAAAATAATAATTTTCAGACTGTACAGTCCTATTTCAAATTGTAAACAATCATATTAATTTGTCCTCCGTTACTACGCAGGGTCGGGTTCCAAGTGTCTAGACTTAAAGCTAGACTTCCGAATTTTACTATTTTTAACCCCGACGAAAAAAGAGGGGTGTTATAAGTTTAACGTGTGTGTGTGTGTGGTGTGTGTAAGGGTGTGTATATCTGTGGCATCGTAGCTCCCAAACGGATGGACCGGTTTGGATGCGTTTTTTGAAGTGAAAACTTCTTTAGCGGCGCTTGGCACTTTTTTAGTTGGGTAAAAAATGTTAAACTCGCGTCAGATCTCGAAAAGCGTCAGATTTATTTTTATTATTTAAAATGTAACCTTATGTCATTGCATTAAGGGTTAAGTTACGAGTGGCTCGGGATCAATTCTGTTCCGTCTCTCAGTGACAGTAAAGCCGAAAGCGAATCAAGGGAATCCGATATTCGTTTGGTCGTTTATGTGATTTCGTGGCTCAATGGTAATAGTGTAGGATTTGTATTTTTTGACCATGGGTTCGAAACCCTCAAATGTTTTTTTGTTTTTTTTTCTTTTGTTTTCTTTTTAAGCAATGTTACGGAGTTAAAATTTTTTTAGGGTGTTTAGTTTTTTTTGTAACCACCTAAGAATTATTTTCGGAAATACAAAAAGTTTTCACTTCTGCCGGCACTCCCGGAGTGCAACTGGTTTTTATTGGAAAGCGGGCTTAATCGGGATGGTTGTTAGCTACGAGTATGTTTGTAATCAAGTAATTAAGTAATCAAAAAATGAATTATCTTAAAAAGTGGACAGATGCGGCTTTTTTAAAAAGCTTGAATTAAAAGTTAATTTACATACAAATTTGAATATCCCCGACTCTTAAAAAGTAAAAAATAATTTCAGTTTACTTAAAGGAGTCGGGGGACCGCTAAGCATATAAAATATAAAAAACTTAGAGCTGCGCGGGTATTTACTGAGGAGAGAGCGCTGTCATTTCCTGCTACAGAAAAACCTCTCTTGAATTCCCAAACGCTACAATTGTCCAGTCCGGTGCAGTGGCGTATATTCTGCGGGCTGAGCTCTAAAAATACATATACATTTCGAAAAAAAGTCATCGGGAGCTCTGGGGCGCGGCGCGTGGACGTCCGACCGCGACGACGGCCGGAGCAGAGCGGAGCGCCCGGGAGAGGAATGCCGACCGGCGTCATTTGCATCCGAGTTCCAACAGAGGAGTACAGAGCGGAGCGTAGTCCAAGGAGCGTACCGTGTGGGGCCGGTACTTTAAAAGAATAGCCCCACTGCATCTCTCCCCGTGCATGTTGTAAAAGGCGACTAAGGGATATGAGTCCCTTCTTATATTACTAGGTGGTAGGGTTTAACCCGCCCGGATTGCTACCACCGCACTGAATGAAAGGTCGGTCGAAACGGCTATGTAAATAGTTTGTGTTTTCCGTCCAGTTCAGTGTAGCCGGCACGACCGAAGGCAAGCACTGAGATGGCACCAAGTTCACCCGGTGTTATGGGCTGACATCACGGATGTTATAGGTGATGTTGCCAACCGTGTCAGTTTCCAAAAAAAAAAAAGTGCGTGTGTGCGCGGGTGTGCGGAGGCGGCGCGGCAAAGAGCGCATATGGCATCGTAACTTTTTAGAGTGGCATAAACGAGAGCTGTAAAGATAGGCAACAACGCTCGCTCCATCGCCGACGCGACGCGCCGCTGTCGCCCGCAGCCTTCGCGACAGCGCGGTGGCATAGCGCTCGGCGTCAGCGCGCTAAAGCTAACTAAATTTAGCCAAAATAGGGCAATTTATAGTTGGGTACGTCATTCATTACGTTTACGACCTAAACGCTGCGCTGAGCGCCCAGAAGTCGAGATTTGTGACCGCACAGAGCGATGGCGTAGAGTTGCAAATACGAAACCCTCGCTCTGGTCATAGCAGTTATACAGTTCATAAAATGTTCGGATTAAGGTGCATTGCTAGAAATACGAGGAAGGGCCCACCGGTATTTAACGAAATAGCCAATTATATTTATTTAAATACATACATGTAAATTAAATTTTACTACAAACATCAAACATCAGGGCGGTATGACAGTAAAGAGCAATAATTGCTATACCTAAGCCACGTGTGTCCCTATCGAACGTGTTACTCTAGCTAGTAGGAGTGTAGGCAGGCGAGGCCGACCGGCGCGGCGGCGGGGGCCCCACAAGGGATTACGTCTTATTGAAGCCGCCTCGTCCGCCTCCTCGGCCGCGCCGCGGGCTTGTATCAGCGTAGCCACCCCGCCGCCGCTTCACGGAAAATAATTACATTCTGCAACTGAATCGCGCAAACAACTCGCATTGTTCTCGCGTTCTTTGCTGCGATCTTTGAAAATCCCGTTCGTTTTCAACGTCTGAGCGCGCCGAGGCCGCAAGGGGTGGCAAGGCCAATCGGGTTTCAGGTTTCTACAAAATACATTTACAGAATATAAAACGAGGAGCGGGGTTGCAAAGGTGGAGTTCACATTCGCACATTAGAACTGAATGGCCGTGTGACGAAACTTGTGTGCTCCGGAACACCGAGCAGGATCCAACGAGGCACGGGAGCGGTGAGAGGAAAGCTCTCGTAAATAGTATTTAGTTAGAGACGTCTCCTGTAAACAGCGGCGCGAGTGTTGCTTTCAATATAGTTTGTTCGTTTCTAATAAAATAAATCTGTCGCGTCGGGAGTAGACGCGGAGTAGAGTGTACGCGGTGGCGTGGCATAGGCGAGCATACATTACCCGTTCGCGCATGCAGTGTGCCGGCGGCGACACAACAGATAAAGGCAGATGAGGCTGGGGTCCAGCGAGCTAAGCTGCTCGCGGGCGCGGGCCGGAGGCGCGCGGGTCGCCGCGCCGCCCGTACGTCAGCTTTGTCGTTTTTAATTTTGAACGAGCGAAAACTAAATTTTAAATTCTTTCCTATTAAATCTCTGACTGTTGAAAAAGCTACTATATTAACACAACATTAAAACCAAATAATAAAAAAAAATTCCACTTGGATTCAAGCACTGATTCTGTGACTACAGACCATCTGAAAGTTTCGGGTCACCAACAAGACGGATGGCTCAGCGTTATATCGAGTCCAATGACGCAGATATTGGGGACTAACCTCCCAGATGTAACTGCAGTACTCCATCACTGGCCTAATCTGTGTGTACAACAGGAATAGTTGTGAAGGTGAGATAACGGAAAAGTATTCCCAATTTTCTGGATGCAGTATCAGTCGACTCGATTAATTGCCGGAAACCTACGTCTTGGTGGTGGTGCCCAAGAGGTCCAGGGCTCCGAGACAGGTACGACGCTGCCTTGGAAACCAGCTTGGAAGGAAAAGGACCTTAGCAGATAATGCGCAGCACTGTGTCTTGCTAACGTTGAAGGTGACAGGTTCTGCTGGCCCATATAGCTACTTTTCCGAAAACGTTTTAGATCTTATCAAACACTGAAAATTGAGCCTCACTATGCCGCGAACCTCTACTCATCCGGTCCTTAACATAGCCCTCGTATGTCACACGATGCACTAAACTTTTTTTTAAGTTTCTAGTTTGTTCCCCAAAATTGTCCCACAAAATCGTTCATTTACGCTATACGTCCGTGTTTGGGTTATCAAACTTTCTAATATGTACCAAATTTCAGTACAGTAGATTCGGAGAAAATAAGCTGTGACAGGCGGACAGACAGACACAAGAGTGATCCTATAAGGGTTCCGTTTTTTTTCCTCTTTTGCGGTACGGAACCCTAAAAACATTCACTTTCACGACGGACATGAGAATCCTATCAATTACAAGTATCTATTGAAAATGAAAAAGCGCGGAGGCCCCTTAGGCGAGGTACACCGCGCAGGGCGCAATGTTGCACAGTATGACTGCAGTTGTGTCGGCTTACAGGAACGACGAGCGACGACGCCTCGGGACAAGCGATGCGCAATAAAAAAGCGCAAAACAAAGAGGAAAGCGCGCAGGCAGGACTAGAAGCGAGACGGCGCGCGGCGCGGCGGCAGGGAGGAAGAGTTGGGTTAGCGCGCGGCGCAACACAAAGAACAGAAATGCTATGGGATTTATTCGAGTCTTTGTTCGTTGTTGCGTAGCGGACGGACCGCGGGGGCGCGGCGGAGGAGGTTGGTCCCGCGACGGGCGCTCGTCGCTCGGCTCGGCATAACATGTAGGTACTTGGAATTCGAGAACGTTTCTTTGTTTTCTCTTGGTCGAGTAATTGTAACGTGCACTGTTGATGTTACTTCAGAGCTACACAAATGTCATCTCATCGGGCATACATACCTTTGAAAAAGTATGATTATTAATCATACATAACAACTGATACTAAACTGGAAGAGCAAGCGACGGACGGGATTCGTGATGGTTAAATATTCGACGCCAGTAACTGCAGCGTGAGTTGACTGCAGGTCAACTCTGTCTCTGTAGGTTCCTGTCACAAGTGCAAGCAACACGTTCACGCACGGCGAGCGTTTGGCGAGCGAAGACTATCCCATATGAGACGAAACGGTGTCAAAATGCGCCGCAAAAAGAAGGCTGAGAGAAAAAGTTGCCCTGCGAGGCGTGCTTTGTTCGACTACCAACCGCTCGCCGCCCTCGAGTTTCGCGATCGTTGCTACGAGACACGCCTGCTATAGATATTCCTGGGAACTCTAAATTCGAACGGCGGCGAACAGGGACGACACGACGACGACGGTACTAAAACAGAAAACGTTCATGAAATAATTTATTATTTGTTAACCAACAATTTGGTCCTTCGGTCTGCATTGCGGTTTTTCAACCGTCAACCGATTATTATGTAATATTACTAAAAAGAGTGAAATAAAAAAACTGTTTAAAAAAAAACATTGAACCGACTTCAAACCCTAAAAAGTATTAAAACATATTTTGATCTTGAGAGTACAAAAGCACACCTGTAGATGGACCCTTTTGCGCTTTTGTACCGTCTTCTACTCAAAATAAAAATATTATTTAATACTTTTTAGGGTTCGAAGTCAGTTCAATGTTTTTTTAACTGTTTTTTTTTCATCAAGTAAATTTTTAAATGATCGTCTTGAAGGGTTCTAATTAAATTTAAGAGTGGCAACATAAACATTTTGATCTGTCGCAATGCGCGGTGATACCGAGGACAACGTAAATCGCAACGTAATACTTCCGTGTAAAATTCGAAGAAGTACACCCTTGCCGCTATATCAGCTCTGTCGGCTGAGACAATAAGAAACTCGTGGATATAAGCAGAAGAACCACAAAGTTTCCGAAAGGCAGCAGAGGTAATGCATTGAGGTAATGTGTTAACGCCACGACGCAGACGACGCAGCTCCCGCGCGGAGAAACAAAGAGCTCCCTGGCGACGACGGCGGCGACGACACGGCGGCAGCGGCGGGAACGAGATGATCCCATTTACCTGAGTAACTTCTCCACTAGTCCAGATCTAGTGCCGTCCTGCGCTAGCCGGCAATCTTCGGGGATATCATTCAATCAACCCTTCAACTAAAAGAAAAGAAGCGAGTAATATCGCTAGAGCGAAACGACCGCATCTAAATTAAATTTAGATATATTTTTTATATTTTCGCAACGACTTCAATTATTTCCGTGAGTATTTTCGAGTATTTTTCCTTATAAAACTCTCCTTCCTGCAGAAACGCAGCGAACAGTGCAAGAAACACTAAAGATGTAATAACATCTCTCAATATCATCTGTACCCTTGTCACGAGATTTAACCTACACCGTGTACTACGGCTACGCCGTGTTCTCCGCATCATTTTGTATGGAGAAACGGAGCAGCGCCTCTAGTGATAGATTTGCGAACTTTGTTTCTCCATACAAAATGACGCGGAGAACACGGCGTAGCGTAGTAGGCGGTGTAGGTTAAATCTCGTGATAAGGGTACTGACAGTTCGCGAAGAACCCTAAACATTGGCGAGACTGCAGTTCAGTAGTTTATATCTCATAGCATAAACAGAATTTGTGATATCATCGTGTTAGTGTTACCCTTGGAAGTTCTATCCATAAAATTCCAAGCCTCGGTAATGAATGAAGAGGAAACTTTTTAATTTTGATCTATGTTGCACCGAGTCTAGTCATAGCGGAAGGAAGGGTAAGATTGTTGTCTGGAGGAGTGTCGGTGTCGCCTCGCGAGTTGTGCGCGAGTAGTGGGTCGTAAATAGGACGTTTGAGTGTTACAACTAATAAAACTATTTCATTGGCTGTAAAACTCATGCCGCGATGAGATGCCCGTTCGACTTTCTCGTTTACGACCCTTCTTTATCCCTTTCTTACTTCTAACCTGGCAGACAAATGTGTAAAGGTGTGGAAGTAACGGCGAGCCCTCGGGAGATGCGGAGGATCAAATTAAGAAGTTTCCTCCGCCGCTACCTTGTCAAACTTAAGATCTATTTAGACGCAAGATAAGATACTGCGAAAATGTAACATTATAGGACTAACGCCGAGAACCGACAAACGTCCTCGACCCAGCACCGTACTCGTACGTACGACGACGTCACACCGTCTCGCTGGCCCCGTTTATGTGTTGAATTCATCAAATTAATGAAGACTGTGTGTGATTAGGATAAGACGAGAGTAATATACTTTCATTCATCTCCTCCGCAAACAATAATACCTCGATGAGATCAAGTTCTGAGACTTAATTAGTGCACGTGAACATTTCCTGTGCAATGTGCTGTGACTGCAACAAATTGTCCATTTCACCTGCGGTGCGGCCGAGCAATGCACTCGGCAGATCGTGAGGAGGCAACTCCGCAACTGGTTTGTGACGGCCTCGCCTCGCCTCGCGGCCGTCGCTCCCAGCAGCAGCGCGTCCGCCGCCGCTCCACGTCCACGATTGACATTTAAAAGGCCTTATTAGCGGAGCTCCATCCCGGACTATACATTGCGGCTCCAGCAACCGATAGACAGTCGATATATCTGTGAGGCGCGACGGGACATTTCCGCTCGCCTTCCACTGATTTCAAGGCTCCGCCAAGATCGGCACTATCAGAAGCACTATTAAGCAAATAGTTGAGGAGGATCTGAAGCGCACTTGGGAGTAGTCCATGAGTAATGGACTAGCTCTTAATGCACTCAAAACTGTAGTAATGGTTCTGGGCAGTAAAAAAGCGGTAGCAAAGGTCATGGGAAGCAACCCTGTAATTAGGATGAATAATGTAGTACTACCAATAGTAAAATCAGCTAGAAATTTAGGGTTAAATATGGATAGCCATTTAAGGTTCGAAGAACATAATGACAAAAAAGTAATATTGTCATTTGGAAAGCTAAAATCTCTACACAATTAAAAATCTTCGTTAAAAAATGCAAATATCCAGCTGTCTGAGGCCCTGATTCTGTCACCTCTAAATTACTGTGACACTGTTTATGCTAATAAATCTACACTAGTGATAGTAGTATCGTTTTCCCCATTGGAATGCATTTCACTCTTCTGTCGAGTAAATGTACGAGTAAGTAGATTTTGAATAATGTGACCGTGGGAGCTATGCAGACATTGGCGAATTAAATGTGGTCGGTGCAAGGCGAGCAAAACCACGAGGGCAGTCGCGGGAAGCAGTCACCACTTCTGCGCAGTGAGCCACACTTCAGGTATCACATCTATCACAAACAATACATTATTGTCAATAACGGCGGCGCGGCGCTGAGTCTGGCATTGCCGCTAGCCTGGCTGCTGCAGTCGGCGGCAGCGGCGCGGGGGCGCGATGGGGTGAAGCGGACAGCGGTACCGACCAACTGCCGTGGGTGTAATTGCAAGGCTCGACGCCCCACGTGGCGCACTTCGCAGGCTTCCTCGCTGAATAAATAAAAACCGACGACAAATGACTCGCGACACTCCTCCAGCCTGGCCTGGCCGCTCGGGACCGACGACGAGACGGTGGCGGCGGCGGCGCGGCGGCGGGAGGCGAGGACGACCCGCACGTAACCTGTAATCCGACCTACTATTACTACCTACCTAGTTTTAGCTGGCGAAGCGACACCATGATGAAAGTTAAGGAAAAACAATTAATACCACCTATAAATCTAATATCTGCTTTTCAAATACCCTAATTATTATTATAACATATTTTTTATAAAATCCAATTAATATTTGTAATTCCAATTTCCATAATGTTTATCGCAGGGTTTCACTTGATGCACATTTAACAAAGCACTCACGACACACAGTAGCTCGTGCTCTCCGAGTTACGTTACGAGTATCTACTGCTTATACGAGGAGTGTCGACCAACATACATTTGATTCTTTACACACTTGGACAATGTCCCGCTCCTGTCAGGATGCCCTCGATGCATAAATTGCAAGCTTCAAGTTTTCCGGGTTGCAAGTCCCGCGTGTGGAAGTACATGGATATGCTGACTTTTCCGAACGCTGAAATAACAAATGAATAACCGAAATGACCGGCAGTTCGCGCAAGTGTAAGCATTGATATCGGAGGTTCGTACGGGCTCGAAGTTGGCACGAAAGTGAGTCGTAACTCAAATGAAATCACGTGAAACTAATAAATAAATACGTTAATAAGAGCGGCCGGGCCGTGCATTTCCGCTTTTTTGCCCGCGACGAGTTAAACAATGTTGAGAGAGCGGCCGACGAGGGGGGGTGGCCGGGGAGCGGCGGCGCGGCCACCGTGTGACGGCGGCGGAGCGCGGAGCCGGGCGGCGGGCGCGGCCAGCCGGCGGAGCTGGCGGAGGCGGTGAGGCGGCTGGCCCACGTTGAACATGCAAGCATAATCCGATGAAGCGCGAAGCTGCGACCGCGCCACGCCGCCGCCGCCGCGCCGCTGCACCCCGGCGGCGTCGGAGCCTCCGATCACGAGAAACCTACAATCTACACACGTGACACGACCAACGAGCCGCTCCGCCCGCCCCCGCCGCGAGTTAGCTACTCTGAAACTGAACATTGATCTAGGTATAGTCAGCGCCAGTGACGTATGATGGACGACCAAAGTCAAAAGGAGGGTTTTTGACTGAATGTGTTTTGTATTTGATGCATATTCCAATCAACCTATAAAATGATGGTCGCTGGTCGCCTCGTATGTTTGTAACGGAGCAAGCTTCGTCAATCAAGACAGTTTTTACGAAAGCACATTTATAAATTACGTATTTAACTGCCAACTTGCGATTGGAGCAAATAACTCGGTACTCAGTAGCGGCCGCGACGGAACACTTCATTCAACATTGTAGGCGAGATTTATATCTAGGGAAAACATTATTTGTCCTCCGGCTTTATGTACATGTACACAATACCATGTTACCATTACGCTAATTTTATTAGAACTATAATCTTTCTTTCTTTTCATTTTATTTTCGTTTTTAGGGTTCCGTACGAAAGCCTATTACTAAGCCTACGCGCGCCGTCTGCTTGTCTGTCTGTTCGTCCGAGGGCTGTATATTTTGAACCTATTAAGGTAGATGGTTGTAATTTTAACAGAATATGTGTTATTTATTACGGCGGATATGCCAACAAATAATAAAAAAGGTAAAAAATTAAAGGAGGTCCCCATACAAGAAACGTGTTAAGAAGCGTGTTAAGTTAGGTTAGCACATATTAACGCTACTAAATAATAGATGTGTAGTTTGCATTGCAATACACAAAAGATAGACAAATATGATTTTTTGACACGTATGGTAGAGCTGATCTACGGAACCCTCCGTGCGTGCGTAAACTCGCACTTGACCGATTTTATAAATTGCCGATGCAGCCCTATACCTGTCTGGTTATAGTGCTGCATCGAATCGAGGCAAGTGGCGATGCGCACTGCGGCCGGGCACGTCCTTCTGCACGGCAACTTCATTTGTTTGCAATATTAAAATCCATTAGCGAAAAGATTTTGTTAGGAAAAACGGAAATGTTTTTAATTTAACAAGCGCGAAGCTAATTGGAGCAGCGAGAACGGACGTCTATCCTGGGACGCGGTGCGCGGGGAGGGGGGCGCCGGGAGCGGCGGTGAAGAGGTCGCGTTAAGCATCATTCCATAAAATCCAGTTTTACTGCGTCTTTTACGGCTTTATTTGAGGAGGCATCATCGCGGGGCGGCGCGGCGCTCCTTCGCCGCGCCCCAGCAGCCGCCACGCCGCCCCCGCGGCCGCCCGCCGCCGCGTCGCAGGGGCTGAACTGAGACCGAGCGTCGCTTAAGTGATTAAAATCGCGACGCGACTACACAAAAATAAAACGAGCAAAATTTGAGATGAACTTAAATGGGAGCTGCGAGACAAAAGCCGCGCTGGGATGCAGCTCGCCGTCACTCGCGATGTCATCTTGTAGCGAGTTGTACTCCACACCCCGTCGTCGTCCCCCTCCCTCCGCCGCCGACGTCGTCGCCGCCGCTGAACAAAGCCGCCACTGGCGCGGGGGCGGGCCAGACGCGGCCTGCATTAAATGCGATGTCATTTTGCATGCAAGCGCCGAGCTCTATATTTTAGTCGACTGGGTTTTTGAAAGCCCCTAGTGGCATAATTTTTCACATCTATAAAACTCCGTCTATGGACTTTCCCGGTGGTGAGGTGCGACGACGCTACACAACACATTCACAGCGCAGCAGAGCTGACGGCTGCGCACTACGCTAAACTAAGCTTGAAGTAAACTGGCAATTGCATTTACTGCAACTGTGACAACGCGCGCCGAGTACATTGCCGATAGTATACTAAATAGTAAAAAACTTATTATAAATAACCGCCCTTTGGCGTCGGGGGGTTAAAATAGCGGTCATGTGCGAGTCGAACTCACGTGGAGAGGGTTCCGTACCATACCGTTTTCTGTGAGAACTTTAAGACGTTTCGGTTTTCCTGTAAACTATACGAGAAGCCCTATATTCAGGTATTTTTAATTTTAGACTCAGTAGTTTCGGAAAAAAATGGGCGGGGGGGGGGGGGGTTTGCTCGATTTGCGTATATTTTCTTTAATACCTTTTAAACTATGCATTTTAAATTTATAAAAAACAATTTATTTGTATTTCTTATAACGAGCCCTTCCAATTTATATCACATGAACACATGATGCACATTTTTCTTCAATTTTCTAATTTGTCCTCCAAAATGTTCAGCCAAAATCGAAATTCATTCTTTTACGCTATGTATACGTCCGAGATTGGGTCATCAAACTCTACATATGTACCAAATATTTAATTTTTTCGTCCAGAAGATTCGGAGAAAAAAGCTGACAGACGGACAGACAGACAGACACGACAGTTATCCTATAAGGGTTTAGGTTTTTCCTCTTTCGAGGGACAAAACCTTAAAAATTAAAATAATTCCAAGCTTGAATGGGGATGGCTACATAAATAAAGTGGACTAACTAAAGTGGAAATTTGTTGCGTGAGAGTATGGAGATTCTTTATTTCAACTGTAGCTCCCAGCGTGAATATTTGTTTGTCTCTTTAGCGCCTAGTGTCGTAAGCAGCCCAGCCATCAATCTTTCGTTGCCGTTGTGGCTAGGTGGCGCCACAGGTTAGTATAAGCACAGTGCAGCATCACTCTAGCTAGATATGCACTAGGGCAGGCCTCACGCACTCTATGTACTTGCGGGCGCTAACTACCTATCGCCCGATGGGCCGCCGGCGGTCTTTTTCAGTACAAATTCGTCAGCCGCGCGAAGTATATATAGACGCTCGCCCACGCAACTGCGCGCAGCTGCAAAGCAATAAACACTTTACACTCGATCGTTAAGGTACATTTTCGCACGCAGCGATTGGCGATGTGAAACAGTAGGCTATTAAAGCCCGAAGGTAGGAACATTTTCTATGGAGTGATTTATCTGTTACGAAGTAACTATTAAGTAATCTGTGACTAGGGCGACAGCTTGGAAGGCGGGTGCGGCTTGCAGCTTCAATGGTGAGTACGATGGTGAGACTGCCTGTCTGCCTGGAGCGATCGATGAGAAGACGTCTCACGTGCCAATTTAAAGGCGCCACCGCGCAGCACCGAACCGTTTGAAAATTTCGTCATCAAATTGAATTTGAAAACATAGGATCTCAACGGGAAATTTAATTTGCGAATCGCGTCTTCCTAGTTCCGATTTCCTGGCAGACAATAACATTATCGCATAAGTAAACACGCTCGTACGTCGTCGTCGGGCGCCGCTTCCGCGCCGCCGCCCCGGCGCCGCGCCGCGCCGCGCGCCGTCGCTCGCCGACCACAGCGTAAATGTAAATAATCACCGCCTCCAATATATCTTCATTCCAGAATAAGTAAAAACATTGAGCGCTCACGCAGCGAGGCGTACTACGTTACATTAGGTACGGAGCCGAAAAGCCAACGTAGAAGCCTAACGTAGCGTCGCGTTCCCGCTCCGCCCGAGGTGCCGCACTCGATTGACGGAAAATTCCTTAGCCCGCCCTCGGTCGCGACCTAACTCGCCGTCAGTTCCGGCGCGAAAGGAATCCTTAACGCCGACAGAGAGAGTTCAGAATGCAATAGCAGAGGCGTCGCGTTTCGAAAGCTCTCCGAGGAAAAAGAACGTGATTGATTAGTCGGCGTGACAGCGACGGCGGCGGCAGAGGCGGCGGCGCTGCGGAGTAGCGCGAGAGCGGCGCGTTACGACAGAGCGTGTATCCTTCGGTATAATGTCTCGCATTGCCAGATAATGTATTTATCCTTCATACTGTATCCATCCATCTTGCGTATCGATTCGCCGAATTAGGAATGCTTGTATTATGCGGCATTACGAGCGGCTAAGTGAAGCGACGCCCGTGCGGAATTAATATGATGGGTGAGTCGGCACTTCGCGCCAGCCAACGTCCGCGGCCGACCCCAGCCCCAGCGAGCCCGTCTTTCCGATGCTCCGTCGGAAATAGCATTTTCTACCGGTCACATTTGTCCGCTAAGGGCGCGGAGCGCTGCCGAGAAATATTTTAATTTCACAGCAATAATTTATCTTCCCACGCTGCAGACGATAGGCCTGTACTCGTAGAGTTCGCGATCACTTTTAGCAAGCGAATGGTGTCGTGGCTCCACTTGTGTCTTACGTAAAAAGCTGTTGCTCGGTGGTACGGACTGGAATGATCTTGTCTTGGCGTAAACAATGAAGTAAATTTCTTAGAAATGAAGTTATTGTGTTCTCGCATAAATCTTGCTGGACGGCGACGACGCTTCCCTCCGCGGAATTGAATCTTAACAACTTCCATTCAATTTGATTTCCGCAGCGCGCCATCTGAAGTGGATTAATTCTTCAATTTATCGTCCGAAGTCGAAACTGATGTATCGGCCGGCATGACTTGTTCCGCGGCGTCACCTACCTCTCTAACAGATCGCCACATTTCCTACCAGGCCTCGATTAGGCAGTAACGCAGCCGCGCGCCGCGGCGCACCGCACAAAAAATTTACAATGCGCTCTGGTGCCAACAGCGCGGTTGCGAACAACTGTGGAAGCACGGGAATGGGGATGGGAACCAGTGCGCTCTGCGTGTGCGGAGCTCGTAGGCTCCGTCGCGTCGTCGTCGCTCCCGGTCGAGGCGGGCCGGAGTGTGGCGGCCGCCCGGCGTGGTGGGCCGGAGTGCGGCGGGGTGGGCCGGTGGCGGGTGAGGCACGCAGGCAGGACGACAGTTGCGGTCGGTAGCTCGTGTAATTTATTCCCATAAATAATGTATCGGCGCGCCTCCTGATTTATTTCATTCGGCTCGGTCGTCGCACCGAGCCGTCCACTCCGTGACACCGGCGGCGGCGGCGGCGCGGTGCGGAGGCGGCCGGCGGCGCGGTGCGGCGGCGCCCGGCGAGGTCCGGTCCTTCAGTATCTTGGCATGGTGTGCATTATTCTGCGCGGTCTTCAACTGTCGGACGAACTTCAGACATGTCATGTGGATGTGTCATGTCAGAGCCGACTGTAATTTGAAGAAGGTAAGAAAAATGACAGTCGGCTCTGGTCATGTCGATAGCAAATAGCGACAACACTCAAAAGACTATTGTAAGCTGGAGACATAGAAATTCATCTATGATGTACTTTCGAAAAACATCAAATTGACAAGTGAAGGGTAGGTAACTTCGGATGAATTCGGAAAAACTCGTGAATTCATTCATTCACTCGATCATTCCTCAATGTACAGAGAGAGACATCCAATAAATTGTTACAAGAAAATTCAAAATCTGTTCCCAACACTTTCTTACGCCATGCGACCCAGGTGAAATTATACGAATAATTGGTTCCTTGAAAAGCAAAAGTTCGCAAGACGTAAATTGGATGCCATTATCACTCCTGAAGAAATGTTTTGGCGCAGTTATCACTGAATTAACTTTTCTGGTGGATGTTTTATTCGAAACAGGGAAGGTCCATGTTTCGAATGAAATATCCTTAGCACTTACTAATGCCAAAATTCTGCCTTTGTTTAAGGAGTAGGATCATCCCTAGAGAATTATAGACCGGTTTCTGTTCTACCCATCTCTCGAAGCCTATATACGAGTACATAGACTTCTCGGAATTTTTGAGAAGATTTTTTTAATAGAATAATGACATTCATAGAAGGCAAAAATGTGCTTACCGACTACTCAGCATCGGCATTTGTGTCCCTACAAAAAAGTATCCCAGATACTACGTTCGGTAAAAGACAAGTTACCTCTCCAGTCTGCCGGCGTGTACCAAATCCCATGTAGCTGTGGAAAGTCATACATCGGGCAGACGAAGAGGAGCGTAGCGACGCGGGTCTCGGAGCACATACGAGCGGCGAGACAACTGGACTCCAACAAATCGGCAGTGTGCGATCACATTGACTCCGGAACGAACCACTGGATTAGTTTCGATCAGGTCGAAATTCTTGCGACTGAAACACGACACGTCCCACGTCTCGTCCGAGAGTCCATCGAAATCAAGACGCACGACAACTTCAACCGGGAGGACGCCTTCAAGTTGTCGCCGATGTGGAACCCAGTCATAGCGCCGCTCAAGAGAAGAAGACACGATGGACACGACCAGCCGGAAGTGGACACCGTCAGCGCCTTCTGTCTCTCCGCCGAGATCCGGAACGCAACTGAACCCTCGTCTACGGAAACTACCCGCACTAGCCACAGCTACAATCTTCGTCAACTACGGACGGACATCAGACAGTCTCTGCCAACCGTCGCACCAGGCAGACTGCTCATGAGGATGGGCCATACGCTTGGCCCGAAACGTCGAGCCACATAGCTCAGAACAACCGTGAGTAAAGCTGTTTTGTTTAAAAAAAAAATTATATCCGTATGGGTTTCGGCCCGGCAGATCCATAGCCACAGCGACTTATCAACTTACTACGGCCATTATTTTAAATCAACAAAAATCAATCAAAATAATGTCTAACAACCACGGTAATTTAAAAACCCATATTACTACGGCCATTCTGGAAAGTCTAGACAAGCAGGAAAGTGTCGCGGGTATGTTCGATCGAGGACCTTTCCAAGACGTTTGACCTTGTGGACCATGAATTACTACTCAATAAGATAGAAGTCTACGGGATACGGGGTGTCGCTTTGGACTGGTTCCGAACTTACCTGCAAGACAGAGAAGCACAAGCCTCAATTAAATGTATGCGTATGGCACTGAACTCTCAGACGCACATTCAGCGCCCTTCAACAATAAATACGGAGTGCCACAGAGTTCCATTTTTACTACACTTCTATTTTTAATATTTATTGACGATCTACCTGGATCTGCAAAAACTGCTTTCAATATATTGTATGCAGACGATGCCAATGCAATAGTAAGGGCAGATAATAAAACTGAACTGCTGAACAATCTAGAACACTGCTTACTTGGTTTACAGCAAACAAGGTTTTGATGAACAAAACGAAAACCGGATGCGCGCACTTCACTATCATGAATAAAGCAGGACCTCAAAATATGTGCATAAGTCATTTGAATGACACTATTGATTTTCAAATGTCCCACAAATTCTTAGGTCTAACACTCAACAGCAATATAAGGTACACAGAACACATTAATAATGCAGCTGAAAGGCTCAGAAGAGCATGCTACAGCCTCAGAGTTCTATACCAATCATGCGATGCCGTCACACTAAACAACGCTTACTACGGATACTGGGGTGCAGTGGGCGCCGCCCAACAAATATTTTTGCTGGAAAAACGTGCAATACGTATTATTTTCACCATGGGATGAACACTGTACACCGCGTTTAAAAAGTTAGATATTCTAACTATTTGCGAGGTGTAACAACATCGGAGTATAACACGAGAATATAACGCGCACGCTCCCGAGCGCGGGAGGTGTGCGGCTACACACGGAGAGTTGCGGCTCTATTTGAAGAGTAGGCGGGTACACACGATAAGTATCGTGCTCGGATCACGCGCGGCCGAGTAAACAGAGCGGACGCACGCTACGGGCGCGGGCGGCGCGGCGGCGGCGAGGGCGGCAGAACGGTGGTTGGTAGCGGCTAGTGGCATGGCACGGCGCGGCGGGGCGCAGCGGTTGCGGCGGCGGACGACAAACACGTCGTGTGTTTACCGGCCCCGCCCCTCCCTTCAGCTGGGCTGCTGTGGCGTCGCGCCCTCCGCCCACACTCGAAGCGTCTTCGTCGAGCGGTCGCGTGATCGCTGTTTGCTGAACTTCGCCAAGCAAGACACACTCCGGCAAAATATTCCTTATGAATACATACACATACGAATGAAGTATTTGCACGCGTAGTACAGGCCGCGGCGCCGCGCCGGCGGAGGCGGCCTACGCCGCCGGCGCCGAACTAATTGTGCGATCTGCTCGTATCGAATAGATAGACCCTTTTAACTTATATATAATATCATTGAGATGGACACAGTGAACGATGAAACTTCAACAATGCCAATTGAAAAATTAAGTTTCGTTAGGTAAGTCAATCTCGTCTCGGTCGTCGGGGCGATGCCCATCCACCGCCTCATCCACCTCCGCCCGCCACTGCTGGAAACTCCCTCGCCGAAAGTGGAAATCGACTATCCGATTTTAAATTTTCGGTCGAGCCATGGATTCGTGGAATTCAACGCCGATAATATTGATTGGAAAGGATTGAGAAAGGAATGTACGACATTCTTGTTCTTCAACAACATGTTGGAAGAATCGACGATAGGAGACTAACGAAAGAAATTTATGGAGCGAATGTGAGTGGAAGAGTCGGGTCGGGAAGGGTCGCCCTATACGCACGTAGCTAGACTAGATCGGGCATGTGCACAAAAAGGGTCAAGCGCGTAGTACCCGTAACCGACGAGCATGTATGAAGGACATTATGAGAGTGGGAGAGGCGGCAGAGGTGTGTCAGGGTCGTGCCACGTGGACATCCGTTGACTCTGCCTACCGAACTGGAAAACAGGCGCGCCTTCAATAAAATGCACAACGGTTCGGTGAAGCGGTCTATGCTGCGCTTAGCGGAGGTGATGACATTAATGCAGGAAGCAGTACTCGGCCAACTCGGTAGAGGGGCGGGTAGTGAAGGCAGAGAGCGGGGGCTGCGTTGGCTGTGTGGAAATGGTGGTGGCGCGCGGCGGGGACGGCGCGACACAGCACGGCCGCCTCCGCTCCTCAGCACGAGCCGGTAATTTGATCGATTCTCTTCCGCCCCAGCACGCCCGAGGCCGCTGCACGCTGCACGGACGCACGCTGGAGGCAATCATTCACTCCATTCGCCATGCAGACACGCAGGGTGCATCACGCTCATTTATTCTAATAACATCGATTGATTTCCTTGTTCTATCATTTTATGGACTAGAAAATGTTTAATAAGTAATTTACATAGATAAATAATATACGGGGGGATATACCTGCCTTTATACGCCTATGGTAATTTAATATATATGTAAGCTTCGGGTTTGAACCTGCCTTTGTGTATTGTTTTTTTTTTATATTGACAACATAACATAATAGTAAAGAAAAAAAATAATCCCACCCGCCAGCCGGAGCGCAGTCGTCTAACCGAACATCCATGCTCTAATCCCTCCATCAGAAACCGTTTATCCGATATTCGCCCCGCTTAGAACCAAATAAGCAATTCAATTACAACCCAAAGAGGATTGGCACGAGAAAAGGCAGAAGGCAAAGATTTCGCCCTGAATACTTGTTCCAAGTGTAGGAAAAGCTCGGTGTGGTAAGTTAAAGAGTGTTTCGGAGATGGGGTACCGCTACACGATCCCGGTATATTGCGATAGGTGCACCACATACCGCCTCCGATACATAGGCGTAATACGCGATCTGGTTGTTATTCTAGACAAAATGCTGCGCCTGGATCAGCACACACAAATACAGTTGGAAAGCTTTCTAAAATGCTGACTTTTGTATTGAGAAGCACAAAATGTTCTAAGCCGGCAAAAACTCAAATAAATGTTATAGTATAACGCTGTAGTTTGCAACAATGGTTCTTAAAAAATATTTCAAAGCATTACAATTTTTTGAAATCGTACCCTGTTTATGTTGACAAGCTAGCTAGAGCAATAACATTGTTTGTACTTAGATGACGGACGATTTTTTTTTATGGAACAAGGTTGGCTACATCACTTACTACAACCGCGATGGCAGCCCATAACACCTTGGTGAACTAGGTGCCATGTCAGTGCCTCTCTTCGGTTGTGCCGGCTACACTGAGCTGAACGGAAAACACGAACTATTTACATAGTCGGTTCAACCGACCATTCATTGAGTGCGGTGGTAGCAAGCCGGGCGGGTTAAACCACCTAGTAAGCATAGGTTGCTATTAAGGTAAGAAGGGAAGAAGGGAAGAGAAGGGATTTGTTATTCCTATTAAAATTTATGAAACGAAATGAACATATTCCTTATTTTGCACAATAAAAAGTGACAAAAGACGAACTTAGAGCCTAAAGGCATACTCTACCAGTCAAGCCTGGGGAGGTGAGTATGGTAGATGGTTGTGCAAAAATAACTGAAAAAAAATTATAATATACTTATTTAACTTACATATTTAATAACAAATAAATACATTCATTACAGTTAGTGTATCTATTTAATTTGTATGATTTTTTTGTAAATAGTAATGTCCTAATGTTTATCTCATTTAAATTGTTAGGTACGTGTTATTTATTTATTTGTAGGTATATTCTATACCGTGCCGTGCTTGCTGTGCTCAATTGTTATCGGGGTGCATAATATTGCACGTACTATGTTCTGGCTAATGTTATGTGTACGCCGAGTGTATTCTGTCTGTGCATTACAACTCACTGTACTGTTGGGAAAGAGACAACATTTACTGAAAGCAATAAGAAAAGTAATATGAAGCGAACCAAACCCATCATACATAAAGTATGAAAATTAATAAAATACCTACCTACAGATAGGTGAGTCGATAGTGGCTAAGAGACGGCACGTCGTCGTCGGGATAAAGATTATCTGCCTTAAAGACGTAATACGATATGAAAACAGGTGAAGCCATCGTCGCCGTGCGTTGTTGGCCGGGCCGGGGCGCGCGCGCAGCAGGTAGGCGCGGCGACCGCGGTGCGGTGGGCAGCAGGCGTGCAGGAGGTGCGGAGGCGTGGCGGACCAACACTAGACATAACCGTAGACTACTCATATAAAGTTCATCAGCTCATAATTTTGAGTTGAATGAATGAATGAATGGCGATGCGGCGACGACGCGGGCGCGGCGCGGCGGCCTTCATACTCCATTAGGTTCAGTTTGCACCTCTAGATACGAGTATATACGTTTCGTTTGACAGTGCAGAGGAACTGGCGGTGCGGCGGAGCACAGTGGGTCGAGAATGCTATATAAGGGACATAGCGATTTTTTTTACAAATTTCATTTTTTAACAACACCCATCGATAGGCCTCGTCATTCTGATGAATAGTTGTCATTAAACATTTTCGTCTAAAACTGATAGTTTGCCAGGAAAAAAATATTTTCAAATTTTGATGTATGGAATTAGACATAAAACGCTCCGTTTCGGCCAAGTCTTGACAGGTCTTGCTTTAAAACTATTTAAGCATTGTTCTGTGGTTTATTGACTATAATCCTACACTATCAGCGCGCGCCCAATGTTGCCCGTTCACGAGTTATGTGGATCCTAAAAATCAATTAAAAATGTAAGTAAAAATATTTTTTTTTATTTCTAGAATCATAGGGCATTAATAGATTTAATCTAAATAATTGTTTTATATAAAAGTATTAACAAATACATAAAGTTCTTAATTTTAAAACATTAGTTTATCGGAAAGATACATCAAAATCTAATAAAAAAATTATAAAAGTGTTTATTAATCAGAGAAAGTTACATATATTAAAGATGTTTTTACATAGAATGCATGACGCATGACAAATAGTACCTATACTCAGATGTATCTACACTGTACCCGCTAGTTCGAGCTATTTGATGAACACTGTCGCCTAAACTGGCCCTAAAACTGTTTCATAGGCGACATTGTTTGGTCAAACCACTGGTGATTACATTTGGGTACTTAACTTTGATGTTATATTTAAATTTTTTAAACCTATAGTTATATATACATACTTATTCTAATTTATCTGTGCGCGGTGAGTGAGAGAGACTCATTAGTGCAGTGTGTGCGTTAAATGTGTGAGTGCATTGCAAGACAACCCACACGATGAAGCCTTAATCGAAAGTGTCCACGTTATTTTGCAGACAGTGGCTTCAAAAGAGCGAGTGGATCTTCCAAAATTCTGGAAATTTGGTGAAGATACAGCAACTTTGCATATCCAGTTATATCCGTGGTACTACATGCCCTCTAGCGTACATAAGTTGCTTGTGCATGAAACGGATATAATAGAACATTTAGAACTTTACCAATCGAGAAACTGTCGGAAGAAGCATCGGAGGTTAGAAATAAGGATTTCCGTAAATATAGAGGGAACCATTCCAGAAAAGTAAGTAGGACAGCGACAAATGAAGATATCTTGCATAATCGTCTCATGTCATCCGATCCAAAACTTATTTCTCTAAGGCCAAGAATGGCCAAACAACGGAGAATGGAAGTCTCGCCAAGAGCAATCGAGCTTTTGGTATCTTTTACCCGCCCGATTTAGAATTTATTTATATAAATGATTGATTAATATTTTTTTGTTATATTGTATAAGCTGTAGTTGTTACTTGCATAATCTTCTCAAGTCATCCGATCTAAAACTTACTTCTCTAAGACCAAGAATGGCCAAACAACGGAGAATGGATCTCTCACCAAGAGCAATCATAAATAAATAAATTCGTAATACATTCGAAGACGAGAAGAAGAGTGGACGAAGGTACTATGTAACATTTTTTTAGAAATGCATTTTTTACCGTAGATGAAGGTGTTATGTGCCGAGTAATCAAGTGGCACTGACAGAAAATCCGAAATCACGACGGAAATAGGAGTTATTCAAGGTGTTATGGTCATAAAACACCTTATTCCAGTTTGATCATCTCCAAAGATCATCTCATAAATTGAATTTTTTGTGCATGATGAAAGAGCTATGTGTACAAAACACCTTCATCCACATGAACGCATGATTTTGTATTAATGCATGGTTTTGTACGCTTTTCATGTTCATACAAAGTAAACTTAGTCAGTTAGTTATGAGGTATAGAAAAAAATCTATTCAAAAGTCAAAACTTTGACCTCATTTTTCTCAGCTTTTTGTTTTTGTTACATAGCACCTTTGTCACCTGATGTCTTCTCTAATTCGGGCGGGTAAGAGACACCAAAAGCTCGATTGCTCCTGGTGAGAAATCCATTCTCCGTTGTTTGGCCATTCTTGGCCTTAGAGAAGTAAGTTTTGGATCGGATGGCATGAGAAGATTATGCAAGATATCTTCATTTGACGCTGTCCTACTTACTTTTCTGGAATGGTTCCCTCTATATTTACGGAAATACTTATTTCTAGCCTCCGGTGCTTCTTCCGACAGTTTCTCGATTGGTAAAAGTTCAAAATGTTCTATTATATCCGTTCCATGCACAAGCCACTTATGTACGCTAGAGCCTAGATAGAGGGCATGTAGTACCACGGATATAACTGGATATACAAAGTTGCTGTATCTTCACAAAATTTCCAGAATTTTGGAAGATCCACTCGCTCTCTTGAAGCCGCTGTCCGCAAAATAACGTGGAACCTTTCGATTAAGGCGTCATCGTGTGGGTTGTCTTGCAATGCACTCACACATTTAACGCACACACTGCACTAATGAGTCTCTCTCACTCACCGTGCACAGATAAATTAGAATAAGTATGTATATATAACTATAGGTTTAAAAAATTTTAATATAAGATCAGAGTTAAGTACTCAAATGTAATCACCAGTGGTTTGACCAAACAATGTCGCCTATGAAACAGTCTTAGGGCCAGTTTAGGCGACAGTGTCCATCAAATAGCTAGAACTAGCGGGTACAGTGTAGATACATCTGAGTATAGGTACTATTTGTCATGCGTCATGCATTCTATGTACAAAACATCTTTAATATTATGTAACTGTGTCTGATTAATAAACACTTTTATAATTTTTTTATTAGATTTTGATGTATCTTTACGATAAAATAATGTTTTAAAATTAAGAACTTTATCTATTTGTTAGTACTTTAATATAAAACAATTATTTAGATTAAATCTATTAATGCCCTATGATTCTAGAAATTTAAAACAATTTTTTTACTTACATTTTTAATTGATTTTTAGGATCCACATAACTCGTGAACGGGCAACATTGGGCGCGCGCTGATAGTGTAGGATTATAGTCAATAAACCACAGAACAATGCTTAAATAGTTTTAAAGCAAGACCTGTCAAGACTTGGCCGAAACGGAGCGTTTTATGTCTAATTCCATACATCAAAATTTTAAAATATTTTTTTCCTGGCAAACTATCACATTTAGACGAAAATGTTTAATGACAACTATTCATCAGAATCATGAGACCTATCGATCGGTGTTGTTAAAAAATGAAATTTGTAAAAAAAATCCCTATGTCCCTTATATAGCAGTCTCGACCCACTGTGCGGCGGCGCGGCGAGGAGCGGGAGCGGAATGAGCCTTGCGGTGTAGTGTAGCGTCGAGTGGGCGGCGGCGGCGCGGCGCGGCGGCGGGAGTTAGCCGGCGGCGGCTCCGACCGAAGCCCCGCGATTCAATTACCGGGCGGGAGGTATCGGCGGCGCCTTCTTGGATGTAATTGAATTTCGGGAAGCCCGTGGCATGCGGCTCCCGCCGGCCCCGCACACACAAATGAAACCTCGCGGCTAGCCTGATACCAAGCGGTTAAGAATCTGGCCAGTTCCTGCGTCTTCATTCATACTCGCATTCACTCCACTACATGCGGTCGCGCCGCGCCGCGCCCGGGCCCGCGCCGCCCGCTCTATGTGCTCGCATGCGCTACGCAGCGTGACAGAGAGACTATAAATTTTAAGTATTTCCATCACAGAGCATCGAATAGCGCGCGCGCCTCTCTAGAGGCGAAAGTAATATTAATAGTTGAAGCCCAATAACAAGATGTCTTTCTAGCGCTGCGTGTATGTGTGTTAGTGTCGACATTAGGTACACATCGGAGCAAGTTAGGCACGCACAACACACATATATGCGTGGCCCATGACTTGCATATATGTGTGTTGGCAGGCTTCAACGGCTTTGTAGGTAAAACGGCGGCGGTGGTGGCTGCGGCGCGGGTCTCAGGGAATTTCTAGTAGAGG
Organism: Nematopogon swammerdamellus; assembly: GCA_946902875.1. NCBI lineage: Eukaryota > Metazoa > Arthropoda > Insecta > Lepidoptera > Adelidae > Nematopogon > Nematopogon swammerdamellus. Next base: position 8,346,307 of record OX336345.1, read on the forward strand.
CGGGCTACTACTTCACTGCTCTGTAATTTCGATGGATTGTGGGATTAGACGTTAAAAAGTCAAGACAGAAAATCGCGAGCAATGCAGGTGAGGCCAGTTTTTTATACATGTGGTAGTAGGCCAATATTACCACAATGATCCCCAGCCCAGTAATCCATTATTATAAAAAAATAACCTTATCAAGTTGTATTGTTTTGTAAATATACGTCAAAGGTCCAAAATGTCTCGCGGCTGTGAGGGACAAATTTACAAGTTCGGTAGAAGTTTCGGTCGAAAGCTGGAGCGACGCGACCGCAAGGGATGAACGTGAGACCTCTCGGCCGGGAGAAAGTACAAGTCAGCGATGGAGGAGAGGGGGGAGGGGGAGGATCTGTCTTGCCGCACTCGCCGACCGAGTGTGGCAAGACAGATGTGTAAGTAGTGTTAAGTTGAGTAAAGTAGGAGCTGGGAGTTGGCAAGTCTCGCGAGCGGGTACTGCAGCCGCACCGCAGCAGCGTGGCAGTGTCCTCTGGCTCGGCCACGGTCACACACACCGCGCCGCGCTATAAGCTCGCCTCCAACTCTACTCGAGCCGCCGCCCCGCCGCGCGGGGCGGTCAGCGCAGCGTCGCGCGAGCTTTGCGAAGTATGAAATTTATTTTAAACGACTTACTTCATGTTTCACTTGCTGTACACACAGATATACTCGTATGTAGTAATGTGAATTTAAATGGTATGAGTTGAAAATGGTCATGCCCACAGATAGAAGTTGCTCAAATAAACACATCACACCGTACACGCTATCGTACTTAATTTTGCATGTGGATTCATAATCGAATTGATAATAATCATGTTTTTAGATGTAATGGAATCTATAGTAGTACTACGGTTTCGAACGTTTTAGATCTAAATTAAATCTGATACAAAATTCCTTCAGAGGCAAATGTGAAAGTGTGTAGGTACTTATGTATGTAGTGTTGTGGGGTGTGGGAGTGAACCCGCGGGCCGGAATACGTCGCTGAATAATATATGGCGTGATTACTGCACGAGCAGTTCACTAGCAGTCGGCACACTGCCACCCACCCGACCGGTGGTGGTCCGACCCAGGCGAGACGACAGCACCCCCGACCGAGCTAGCCCACTGTTTATTCTACGTCCACTCCACGCTGAGTGCCGTCTGCAACACGAAAGCATTCACCGCTACTTATTTACACCTTCCCTGCTGGGCACGGCAGGCAACAGTTCCGTTCGGAACCGGTGTAAAACCGGTCCCTTCCCTTGCCCCTTACTAGGTGGTAGGCTCAAATTGTAGCCGACTGAGTTGGTACCACCGTACTGGATGTGAGATGGCCGCATATCAGCCTCGGTTGTGTTCTCCTCTAGTGCAGTATAGCCAGCAATCCAGGGAAGTCTCCGGTATGGCACCTGCCTTCTCGGAGGTAATATTGGCTGGTCGGAGCATGCGCTTTGGCCCCTCCGACTCAGCCAACCATACCAGATTACATAAAAAAAAATTATAGGTACTAATTACCCTGGACGTCAGACTTTGCCAAGCCAACTAACTACATTGACTTTGTAGTTTACAGATACATACCACGCATGTGGCACAAGAAGGCTTCCTCGGTTTATCAATGTAGTCCCACGTCGAGAGCGCGTTATCTCATCGAAGGCATCGATCGAGACCGCGGCGCGGCGGAGGCGGCCGGCTCACGACACGACACGAGCGTTGCCGCCGCTCCGAGCCACGCGCACGACACCATATTATTTGCACGTTTCAACACTGGGTGGAATTTCAAGGTGTCGTCGCGTCAGTCCGCAAACTAAACGACCTGTACCCTATCACGAGATTTAACCTATACCGCGTACTAACGCTACGCCGTGTTCTTCGCATCATTTTGTATGGAGAAACAAAGTTCGCAAATCTATCACTAGAGGCGCTGCTCCGTTTCTCCATACAAAATGATGCAGAGAACACGGCGGCGTAGCGTAGTACGCGGTGTAGGTTAAATCTCGTGATAAGGGTACTGAAGCGCCGAGCGAAGCGCTTCCCGCACGGCTCACACGGATCGCACTGCCGAATAAAAAATATACGCATCTTTAAAGAATCTTCACTCGTTCGTTGTACAGTGCGAAACAATCTGAGAGCTTGTCCGGCACAATAAGTGTGGGGCGGGGGCGTCAGGCGGTGGCTCGTGAGTAATGGCGGCGACGCGGACGCCGCTGCCGCTGCTGCGAAGAAGGCGGCTAATTGATGAAGCAGCGCTGCGCCGAGCGGGCGCGAGGACGGTGCGCCGGAGACGGGGCGCTGCCGCGGAGATCGGCTCGACGCTCGCTCGCGTGTCACTGACCGATGACCCGACCGCCGCGCCTTCCATGTAGCTAGGCAGTAGGCACTCTCCAGCAGCGATCCCAACACAGCCACTCTTTATTGCACTTCTCGTTGCTCCAACAGACGAAGAACGAATGAACCAGAAATTCCGCACGCTCAGTTTGAAATAAAACCGAAGGGAATACAAACGGAATTTGTTGAAATAAATTCGTATTACTGAATGCTGAACATGGATTCGAGCAACGCCAGCATGGCTCATTAGCTGCGAGCGAGCGGCGGCGGCGCGGCGGCGCCAGGCCGCTCGCAGTCGGTCCGATATTAGCGATTAGTCAACCTCCTAATGGCTGTTCGTCGATTTGGAACGCAGAACAAATTATTCCTCCCAGTTTACGCTCGCGCACTCTTTCTTGTTAATAATTTAGGAAAGCGTCGAGTCTGCGGTGAGCGAATAAGACGAAGAGAGGGGACGAGACGTCGAGGTTGGCGCGGGGAGAGAAGGAGAGTACATTATGTAAAAGACGTCGAGTGTCTCGTTCAATTAGAGTTCCGGATGACAGCTAATGATACGAACCGGGTTGGCGGTAAATGTTTTTTTTTTTTCAAAAACTGTTTTTCAATAGGTCGTAACATTATCATAACCCTCCTTTTGCCTGCCGTAGTCCGACAAAAACCAACGCTTCCGACCGTTCCTATTCATCCGACAGCGATTAAAAGACCGTAAACCTACCCGTATTGAGTGAGGCAATACAAGTTGTCTTTGACAAAAAGAAGCCTGGATTGTTCGACTATCGGTCGCTCGCCGGATTGACGATGCCAGTGAGCCGTCCGCCCGGAAGTATAACGGTTTATGTATCTAATATTAGCTTCCTCTCCTGTCCAAAGGACTAGGACCGCATCAATCTAGGCCGGTGACAGACGCGGCTCGGGTCCCACGGCTTAATTGGACATTGAACAAATTATACGATCTCATGTTACGACGTTACGTCTACGAGCAGAGAACCGATATCCCCGGTGCGGTGGTGCCTCCATTATGTACGGGCGAGCGACCGTTTAACGACCGCGATCGTACACCGATGAGGCGTGCGCTCACAGTACGATTACACTGCTGCCTGAGTACATGTACTCACATGATCACGATTACCAGTGCATACGGGCAACCTGTTTGCCTAACATTAGCCAAGGTAGTCGTTGGCGGTAAGTAAAAAGTGAATTACTTGTGGAGCGAGTCGGTTGGTGCTAAAAAGAAGACGAGAGCATTATCTAATCGTACGGAAATGGCGCTGCAAACCTTCACACAGGCATCATCAGGGTGACGCGGGGTGCGGTGCCGCACGCCTTCCGGTGGCAGCGCGGTGGAGGCAGCAGCAGCGAGGTAATGGTCCGTGAAGCGGCGAGATACCTACGTGCGCCTCCGCTGCAGCATGCCGCCACCCCGCCACCCCATGTCGCCCCCGCCTCCGGACTAGCCGCCAATCAATAAATAAACCGTCGTCGTCGATCCCTACCCTACCCTACCTCGCCAGTTAGCTGTTCTACTACTCTAAGAGCGTTCGTATTTACAAGCGGATTTAGGTAATGATTTTGATGTATCTACCTAAATCGTCTTCTCTACAAATTTGGGACACTGCTGGTCGAAGGTATCGACGGGGAAGATTAATTATTACTATCATATGAACGTGTGTGGCGGCACCTAGCCACAACTGAATGAAAGATCGATTACCGCTTACGGCACTACGCGCCAAAGAGACTAATCCTCCCCCCCCCCCCCCCCCCCCTCCTCCCGCCTCTCTGCCCTTGCCTATTGAAGTAGTAATACTGGACACCCGCCCCGTCGTCGCATCGGGGCACTCCAAGGGAGGGACAAATACGAGAAGACCAAAACCTTCATTAGGTTTCTCCCGATACTCCCGAGGAAGCTGACAGGACCATGACGACAACGGAGTTGTGTCACACTTTCAAAAATATTGAGTGTAACCTTTGTCTTTCCTCGTACAGTGTATCGATTTATAATTATTGTCAAAATGGGTGGAAAAGGTCACACCTAACTACACTTTTCTCGTAGGTCCTCTTCGATCACTTTTGTAAAGATACGATACAAATACCATATTACTACATTAAGGAATATTACTACATAAAGGAACTAGACTTGTCGGTGTAGTGGACTAACTCCAAGAATCTCGCCAAGAATAGTTCGCCGTTGCTGCCTTCTCTTTGTTTTAATTGTTGCCATGTCAACGAGCGCGCAAGGTTTCCAGCGGCGCGGTCGCCTTCGCGGTTTATATCTGTGCTCTACACAGAAAAGGTAGTTTAGCAGCATGTCTTAGGACCCTAATTGCCTGCTCCGTACCGCAGTCGGTCGGCTCACTTACTTTTGTTTGCTAGAAAAATAGTTCGCGTAATCGCGTACATAAACTTAGGATTCCGTAGATGGAAATTAATATTTGTAACGTTGAAGTTATTCGTTGATACTTTATTTACATCGCGTTTTACTTAATCTTCCGTATGTTTGCGTAATTTTCGTATCTCTGATTCAAATATTAAATTCAAGAACAAGTTTCGAGAGGTGAATTATAGGTATGGATGAACCTGGGCGAAGTGTCTGCTAGCAAGGTTAACTACGGAACACTAAAAAAAGAGACGAACCGCGCCACCGCCCCGGGGCGCCGCCGCCTCAGCGCCGCTGCCAGGGAAGCGTATAAATTAACGATGACCACGAACAATGGCCAGCTCATTACCGCAGCGGCCGAGGTCAGGTTAGGTGTAGAAGGGCGGGGGCGGGGGAAGCGGCCACGCGGAATGGAATTGTCTTTGTTGTGGAAGTGGCACCGGAAAAACGGCTGCTCCCAGCTAGTCGGGAGGACCTGCGCGGCGGCACGGCGGAGGGGCGGAGCGGCCTCCTTCCGCGCCGCCGAGCAGTCGCTACCTAGCCACTTCCGCCGCCTCCCCGGCCGCCGGCCGGCCCGCGCCCGCAGCCCGGGCGGCGAGCCGTTAACTCCGCCGGGTTGGGTAACTACCAGCCATCAACAACCGCCTCCGCGCGCTGTCGCAACCTACAACTTACACAACGCCACTGTACGCACACACTATACAACCCTCTTCACATACCGTACCGCTTGAGTGAAATATGAATAGTAGCAGCAGGGAAGCATTTTTTTCATTAGTTTTGGAGATGTAAATAATGTAACCGTACAAACACAACAGACTCCACATATGAAATACAAGTAGTACGTACGTTCACATTTCGAGGCTTCGTTCACACGGACAATCTCACTTACGGTTATCAGTGTACGTGAGTAAACCTCCCAAGACTGTAATCGCAATTACCGTTGCCGCATCCTTATGGAAACAAATGAGTTTGTATAAAACTGCAAAGCAAACCGGGCGACGCCCAAGCAAATTGTAGGTATATAGGCTGACTTGCGTAAGCTTCTTTCATTGTGCAAGCTTTCGCTTGTATACAATGTAGCGGCGGACGAGTACGCCCGGCAGTGCCGCCCAAGGAAACGCAGAGGTCATCGGCGGCAGCCGCGGCAAGGCAGGTGCGCCCATAGCGATCTCATAAAATAAGTAGGGATACGGGATACTGGAAGGGATACGAGCACGGACAAGTTGGGTACAGTATTTAAACACAACAATTACTATTATCTCTAACTAAATCAATGTTCGCGTAGGAGTAAATAGTGATTTTTGCACCTAGGTATATAATATCAAAATAACAGAATGCAGGGCTAATAACATACGTCCAATCCATTTCATTCGGAACGTTATGCAGTCAAGTGGAACAACGTGCTATAAACGCAATAATGGAAACTTAAAAGTCCAATAATTGGATTGTTCCCAAATTACTTCCTCTAATCGCGTTAGTATGTAATCAGGGTTGCGCTACAGTGAAGGGATCCGAAATAAGGCGAGGGGACGCGCTCGTTCATCGGGTGTTTAGTTGGCTCGAAAGTAAAGATACATTATGTAGAACTTTATCGCACTAATACGTTTTTGTGTACGCGCAACTCCACGCGGCGAACGACTGTTCGACGACAGGCTTCTGCAGGTGTTATAAAATATTAAGCACTCGTGGTGAACTAACTATACGTGCAGATACCTAAAACGAAAAAAAAATCCTGTTAAGTGCGAGTTTTACTCACGCACGGAGGGTTCCGTAGATCCGCCATACCATAGCTGTCAAAAAACATATCCGCCTATCTTTTGTCTGTCTGTGATGCAAAGTACCTGTGGCGCCATCTATTATTTAGTAGCGTGAATATGTACTAATCGATTCTTAGCACGTTTCGTGTACGGGGACCCCTTAATTTTTTACTCTTTCTATTTTTTTATTTTTAGTTGTCATATCCGCCATAAAATAACACATATTCTGTGAAAATTTCAACGTGCTAGCTTTCACGGTTCAAAATATACAGCCATCGGACAGACAAATGGACAGACAGACAGACGGCGGCGTAGGCTTATTACTAAAAACTAAAGGCTTCCGTACTAAAAACTAAATATCTACTCAGGATAATTCAAAAAAACAATTAAAGGTGCTTTTATTTTTCTTATTGGAATTTCGTAAAATGGATATTGCTTTTGCAACAAGAATGCTATCTACGATTTCATTGCGTAAATAGTAGATATATTTATTTTCCACTAAATAAACTGAAAACGTATTATGTCTCTAATCAAAGATGACAAAGAAGCTAATATCAGTGAGCTCCAGGTGGAGCAACCGAGGCGGAAGCGTCACCAATGAGGCCGCGGAAGATGAGAGCCAGCCCGCAACAGCACGAAGTAAAACGGTTCGAGTCGAAAGCGTTGCCTCGGAAGGCACAGACTGGGAAGAAGCGGCCGCGCTGCGGAATCCGTGCGGGAGGCAGCGGGAAGCTCGCCGTCGCGCCGTCGTCGTCGCCGCGCTGCGCTGCGGTGCGGGACGCCGGACGGGAGAGGCCGACTACTTACGCGCACTTTACATCGAATAGGAAACGACATAATGACACAGCTTTAGCAGTAAACGGAGGACGATTTGCCGGAGCGCTCGGCGGAGGCGCCGACTCCCTTCGAGTTCGTTTTATGAGATAATTCCGCGCGAATCACGCTCCCAGCCGCGGCACTTAGCGCTTCCGATATTATCCTGGGAGAGCTTCTTTATGCACTACACTTCGCGGATGGAAGCACTTTTTCAAATGAAAATTTGGTACTCAGTGCGAAGGAGCCCCGAGCGAGCCATGGACCATTAACCCACCCCCGCCGCGCCCCCACCACGCTACGGCCATTACTTGTTGGCGCCCGCAATTACATTGGAAGCGAATCGCGACCATCGAGAGCACTCCACTAACTTGTATTCGTACCGCTGCCAGAGCACTTTAATAAAAAAAATAATACATCACTTTTTTTAATACCGGCCATACGAATTATTTATGCATATATTTTACGTGCTTGCAACCAAAAAGTGAAACCTAAATTCAATAAAAAAGTTAAGCGGGCTCGTCCGGGATTTGAACCCGGGACCTCTCGCACCCGAAGCGAGAATCATACCCCTAGACCAACGAGCCTTAACGAACAATCGCGAAATATGCATTGGTGTGCGGCGAGCATATCACGTCTCAAGGCTTTCTGGGTCACGAGTGTATGTAGGTCGGAGTACACACTCAAATATATTTCATTGGAAGACTTTACCTATACCGAGGATCCCCCGTCATATTCTTCAAGGTTTACGTAGAGGTAATAAAAAGAAGAACTTTTTTTATATGTAGAACTTTATAATGCACCAAAAGTCGGCCACAATTTTCAGTTAGCGAGGTTTTGGCACTTGTAGAAATTTAACGCTGTACCCGTAACCGACGAGCATGCATGAAGAACATTATGAGAGTGGAAGAGGCGGCAGAGGTGTCAGGATCGTGGCACGCGGAGATCCGTTGTCTCTGCCTACCCCACCGGGAAACAGACGTGACGCTATGTATGTAGAAATTTAATAGATTACCATATGTTCACGAACAGAATTAATAATATGTAATCCAGATTATCATTTTTCCAAAAAGTTAAATTACAAATTTAAAAAACCCCCGACCCTTAAAAAGTCAAAAATAATTTCCGTTTACTTAATTAAAGGAGTCGGGAGACCGCTAAGTAAATTCCCGCGCAGCTCTGGGTTTTTATATTTTATTTACTTAGCGGTCCCCCGACTCCTTTAATTAAGTAAACGGAAATTATTTTTGACTTTTTAAGGGTCGGGGGTTTTTTTAATTTGTAATTTAACTTTTATTTCAAGCTTTTTTAAAAAAACCGCATGAAAATCGGTCCACTTTTTGAGATAAAATTTTTTTTATTACTTAATTACTTGATTACTTGATTACAAACATAGCTAAGAACCATCCCGATTAAACAAGCTTCCTAATAAAAAAAACCGCATCCAAATCGGTCGATCCGTTTGGGAGCTACGATGCCACAGACAGACACACTCACACACACACACACGTCAAACTTATAACACCCCTCCTTTTTTCGTCGGGGGTTAAAAATTATTTTTATTGCCAGTATGTAGTTTAAAAGATAACTGGTTTATTTAAGAACTTGCCAATTTTTCCTTAAGTCGGCTAATCTTAATCTTAATGTCAGCTTTTCGGACTACAAAGTCGCCACGGGTATCGGTTAGGGTAACCATGACATGACATTTCTATAAACATAACCATTTTAATTAAGCTATACAATTCACTATTAGGTTTCCGTACCGTACGGGTACGGAACGGAAGCGTATTATCTGTCCGATGACTGTATATTTTGAACCGCAATAGGTAACCAGTTGAAATTTTCACAGAATGTGTTATTTATTCATTATTATCGGCGATATTCTAACAAATAATAATAATAAAAAACTGTCAAACTGACATGTCGAACAAAATTTCTCTGGGGAAAAAAATTACTAAAATATTTTTCTTGGGGCGCAACAACCAAGCCCCCGCCACGCGCGGGCCTTTCTCCAGCGGCGCAACGACCGGTACCGTGCCGGTATCACCACCGCCGCCGCTCGGCGCCTCTGGAACTACTCCACCACGACTCCACCCAACTCGACATGCCTGGTGATAGTAGCGGCTGCAGACCACCCGGGACGCGACCTGCGTGATGGAGAGCGGGCTCTGCAGCGACGGCTGGCCGCCGCCGCGCTCGACTTCGACGCCGCCGCCGCCGCCACCGCTCGCCCGCAGCAGCACTGCCTCCACCCAACGCGTCGCCCGGCCTCGCCGCGCCCGGGTCGTCCATCACGAGAGCCGCCGTTCTTCTTAGCTCCAAGCCGCCGGTGAATTTCATCGACGGCGAAGATGGAGCGTTGACGTCGGCCGAGCCACAACACCTACGGCGAGGGCGACGTCCACCACCGGCAGCTTGGGGTCATCGGGACTTCACGTCCCGTCTAGTGCCCCCGCTACCGGTGGTGCGTGCGACCACGAGGCGACGCGCGCGCGAAGATTAAGACTTCAAAGAGCTGCGCGACGATGACGCCGTGCAGTCCGGCGGATACGGAGCTCTCCGAGATGGGGGTGGTGGTGGCCTACGTGTCTAGTACCACCACCTATCGCTCGTAGCTTGCCTCGCGTCGTCTCGGAGAGCTCCGTAGCTACGGCCTGCACCCGCCGGCGTGCTTGGAGGTTTTTCTCCCGGCGCCGGCGGTATGCCGTTTTTGTTTTTTACTGTTTATATTAATTTTGTATATTTTTAATATTTTTTATTATGTATAAAAAATTAATATAAATATTGTAAGATAAAAATGTGAAAATAAAGGTATAAAATAATAAAAACAAAAGTAAACAAATATGGGGGCGGTATCCACTTAATTTTTTTTTTTACAAGTAACGTGTTTTTTTTTTATTTAGTTTTTGCTCTGGTAAAAAAGGTAATACATACAATCGTCAGATTACAGTGCAACTCTAAAGTAAAAAAAATAACAAACTAATAGTAACGGGCCAATTACGTGGTGGTGCAGAAACCTCGGTGTGCGAGTCCGACTCGCACTTGGCCTTTTTTTTTATATAGTTGGATTTAATTATATTGAGTTCGACGACTGTAAACGCAATTGTTAAAGTAGATGCCGCGACATTTAGATCCAAAGTTAATGTCTTCTATTCGGCCATCATCCATCACAGAACGGAAACTCCGGAAATTTTAGAGAGCCTACCGTACCGTATGCACTCGATGCGTATTTTTTTCAAAACCGCCTATATTCATTATTCACTTTTTGCACACTAACTAGACATTCAATGGTTCGACCATCTAGAAAATGTTCTAGGCTCCTTTCAGTATTGGAATTTCCTTTTATCAAATCGGTAAACCTCTCCGAACCAAAATCCTAGGCACGCCCGTGGTTTTACGTACTGGTGTATTGTGTACGACTATGTCGTAGCACATATTTCAGGTCTTCATTTGGAGTTATCTTTACCAATTAATTTTTTTTTTTATAAACAACCGCCACGCGTGGCTGTTACAAAAGCACAGATTACTGAATAGTTACTTCGCTACAGATAAATCACTCCATAGAAAAAGTTCCATACCTTCGGCTTTAATAGCCTACTGCTTCACGTCGCCAATCGCTGCGTGCGAAAATGTACCTAAACGATCGAGTGTAAATTACAATGCATTATTGCTTTGCAGCTGCGTGCAGTTGCGTGGGCGAGCGTGTAGAACCTGACGAATTTCTACTGAAATAGACCGCCGGCGGCGGCCCGCCGGGCGGTAGGTAGTTAGCGCGCGCAAGTACATAGAGTGCGTGAGGCCTGCTAAAAGTCCAATGGAAGATCAGATACAGCAAATAATACCAATAGGTCAAAGAGACACGAATAGGCTACTATGAGGATAATTACATAGTCGCCATCGCTGAATGAACATGGAACTCTAGCATATTCAATCATGTTTTGAGCGGTGATTAGTGTACTGCTATTGTTCGCCGTGACAACTGCCATTCATAGCGCGCGTCAATTTGTCACCGGCGACTCATCTCGACCTCCCGTCCCGCCGTCCACATTGTCATTACATTCCCAACCGGTCCCCTCGATGACTGCGGGGGAGCAGATGACGAGACATCTTCGCAGCTTCCGATTATGAACGTGCTTTCTGTAGCCGAAGAATGTCGTTATCGATAGACGGTCAGGCTGTAGGAATTTTCGTGTCAACCGAACAATATATACTTACCTACATGCCTCAATTACGACGGTATGTTGTCGACCAGAATGCCTGAACAATACAAATACCGATGGTAACTATGTATGATATTAAAGCCTTGACTTTCATTCAAGCCACTGTTCAAACAGACGTCCTAATGAAAAAGGTAATTTTATATTAGAAGTGAATTTTTCCGACTTCCAGCATAACAAGAACTTGTATGAATCATTTGTAACAAAAAAATGGAAAAAAAATGTCACAGGTTGAAATACTTTACATTGAAAATGTAAAAAAAAATTAATTAAAACAACAGAAATAATAAAAAAACTTTCAAAAAGTAAAAAAAATATCCAATATAATTAACACAACACAAATAATAAAAAAAAAACTTTCAAAGTAGGATTACTCAAAATGGACAGCGAATCGGGACTAACGCCTCAGTTATTCTTATTATACAAAAAACTACCTTTCCAACAACGTATCACTCATCTTGATTGGTGGACCAGATTCCATCCATTTGTGCCCATCAAGGAGGATTCCTATATATATCCTATAGCTTAAACTGTACTCCTAAATACTCTCAACAAAGAAGTCTAACAATTAGGCCTGCCTAGGGATCTATCCCATTGTGACGCGACAAAAAATGACGAATATACAACATAAAAGATCAAATCAATTCCGGGGTCACAGTCATGGAGCACGAATTCTTTGACGTAGTCACGAAACGATTCCTGATCAGATTCTGATCCCAAGAAAGGGCGAGTTGTGAGCTAGCCCTAAGACGAGGAGCTCGTCCTAAGCACGGTCGTCTCTGAAATGAAGGTGTATTAGATTTTCCGCGCGAGCGAAGTTACCGGGACAATGGATATTAAATTACAACCGGCCTCGCGTAGCCCCACGTTTTCCCGAAATCCTGATAAATCATTGACGTTCGCCGCAAAAGGTTTCCTTAACAACATTGTTCGTGCGGACAATGGGAGCGGAGGCGGTGGCGGCCGCCGACATCACCACCATTGTCGGTGCTAAGACAAACACCCGCTCCGCACCCGCTCGGACTACACACTCATTGAGGTTAGTTTAATTAACGCCCCTCACCGCAGTGCCCTCCATCCGCTTCCCCTACATTGACGATCAAACAAATCCCATTGCAGCTTCACCTGCATACAAACTGTTGGTCGAGTAAACGTGACGCTAGCGCCTAGCGCCACCACCCAACCCGTGTCGCGTTGATGCACAGCACGGCCCTATTAATTCCGCTAGAGCAAAGTGTAATAGAGTCGGGTGCACCGATCGACCGCTTAACGACGTGAAATCTCTCGAAAAGTAGCGGCAATTACTCGAACTGTGAACTAAACACTCCTTTCCAATTTAATATGAGGAAAATTTGTGCGAGATGATTGCGATTGTGGGAATGAAACAAGAGAGAACGAGATAGAAAAAAAAACTTTACGCGAAATAAACCTCCAGTGAATCCTATGAATTCTAGCACTGTTCAGTGCGCACGTGCACGTGAGTTATTCTCGCGTCGTCCTATAGATTTTGATGTGCTGTATAAAGTAACTTGAGCAGAAACATTTAAAAGTGGTCGAGTGAACAGTTGTGCTGGGTGGAAGTTGAAAATCATTAGAAAATTGTCAATTTCGGATAATGCCGCCCAAGCACGAAAGCAAGCAGCTGGAAAGGCTGGAAAGGCGATAAAGGGTCGGATCGGATCGGTTCCAACCGAATCGAACAAGCCTCTCAAGTCTCGTTTACAGAAATCGCGCGAGGCGCCGCCGGAGCGCCTGTAGAGCTGAAGCGGCGCCTCAGCTCTAATTAATCTCAGCTTTAATTTTACACACTTACATTCTTGAAACTTTAGTCTGTTGGTTATATAATATATAAAAAGTAAAATTATAAATAAAAAAAAAACCCCGACCCTTAAAAAGTCTAAAATAATTTGCGTTTACTTACTTAAAAGAGTCGGGGGACCGCTAAGTAAATTCCCGAGCAGCTCTGAGTTTTGACTGCATTGTTCGCCCCATACGCTTCTTCATATTGCATTACCCAAAAGTGCATTGCAATAAACCCGCCTTGTGTGGTCCATGTTTTATGTTGTACAATAAAGTATATTGAATTATAAATTAGTTACGCATTAATATGAAAATGTATCAAGGACACCGGGGGCAGAGCTCACCTGAACCTATTCGGTGTTTCAGAGTGCTGACCACGGCTAGCGGATCGAAATTTCGGCCATCGTAGTCGGCCATAATAAAGATAATGACGTCACTTGGCGAGACGGCCCCTCTCTCCTCGTGTTCGAGGAGAGCTCGTCAAAAAATCGTTACAAAATAATACGGCGAGGTGGATTCACGGATGTCGGGGATGAGGGTTGCGCAGGAAAGCGAGCCCGGGGGTGCGAGGGTGGCGCAGTGAAGTGCCGACGCCGCATAGCTTTGTACGAGTGGTGGAGTCTTAATTGGGCTCATTCCGGACGAACGGCGACGATGCCGCGCCGCCTCCCGCGCCCCATCTCCCGCGCCTCCGCATGTACGACACGTCGGCGACGCGACAATACACCGCAATTAGTACATCTCGTCTCACCTCACACACAACCGCCAACCTGTTCACAATGCCTGGCGCCTGCTGTGCGGATCTCAACTTCTGCATCTGGCATTGCATCTCATCTCATATTCTATATTTACAAGGATTCCGAAAGGCGAAGTTCGGGTGTGATTCGTCGGAAAGATCCGCCCGACCCATATTTTGATCGGTGCTCAATGTCATTCGTGTCACTTCGTCTGTCGTGGGAGCTGCTGGACTGCTGACTGAACTCTCATAGCAGCCGCACAGCATTTCAGCCGTACGCCTGTATCTATGCCGTCATGGGGATGATGTCTGATGTTTCATCGCATCGCTCACCACATAACGGAATTCACATAAAGCTGCGCCCATTCAGCGTATGTCTCTGTGTTTTCGCATCGTAAGCGTAAGCATCACAATAATACTGCCTCTCCTGTGAAAATTTTTATAAAACCAGACTACGAAACACGAAGGAAATAACAAGGAAAGTAAAGGGCAGCAGAAGAGCTGTAGTTGGGTTCCCTGTCTATTAAACTTCTTCTACACGCCCTACATTTTCGCCACCGCCGAGCATTTTCTCCTGCTTCTATGGTTCTAGTCATCATTACCAACCGGAGTCATATCGTTCAAATTCAAGCTATTCTAAAGAAGAAAACACGGAAGAATGTACAACAATAAAATAGAAGGCAACAACGCAGCAACGCTCATTACAAGGGAAAGGGATCCCAGTATCCCGTATTTCCACCTCCAATTTTCCATACTTTATACTGGCTTCAGGCTGAAACATAAGCCGGTCGATTATATCACTTTCCCACCCATCCTGGAGTGTGTCTTCTTTAAATCCTGAAAAATTAACTCAACTTCTGGTATCTTCAGTCTTGCACCGTTGTGGGAGATTTCCTGGCTGGGAGGTGTAGAAGTACAATTTCAAATGTTTTGTGAAAAAAGGAACAATTTCAATTGAGACGCTTTTCACAAATACATTTTTGCTTTGGGTACGAGGGCTCAATTTAATTTGTTTTATACATAAAACATATTTCATCAATAAAAAAATTCATAATATTCAGGTCTAATTAAAGTTGAGTCTAAACTTAAAATGTATTACGAGTATCAATCAAAGGCCCTTAAAATCGTTTGATATTTATATTGATGCCATATTAATTGATATTTCAGTAAATTTTCAAGAATTATTATCTTTAACACTTATACACCAATCGATAGGAAATTGGTTTCTGAACAAAATGGCAGTTTTACCTTAACACCGCTTAAATTTCACTTGCGTCCTTTTTCCAAGGGCATCCATAATTATTTCCTGTCACATGCAACGACGACACTTCCGTAGTAAGCGACTCACTCGCATTGTGCGGAACGACACATCCAAAACGCAAATACGACTCGCTCCGAGCCGCGTCGCCGTTGCCGCGCAGAATTTAATAATTTAACGTTACGAACAACAAAGCTTTCTGTTTGAAGCCGTTATTATGTCGCATAAAATATGTGACAATTTCGACAATTTACGATTGAGCTAACATTATAGGGCCCGAGCTGCACGGGTGTTGTATTGTGTGCGCGTCCGGGACGCGAGGGGGAAGGCGAGAGCGCTACTGTGCTGCGCGATACCACCGTGCCTAATAAAATCCATTCTAATGTCAATGCGCGCGGCGGGCGGAGCGGCGCTCGCGGCATACCCGTGAATGACGACTCCACTCGGCAAACAGTACAAAGGGAAACAATCGCGACTACCACTGCATCTGACGTTGAGTTGTGTTATGTGAAACAAGGATTCACTAAAGCGCATAGAGCTGAGCGACAGTACCGTAATCTGCAGAAAGTTGATTGTAATTGAGTTGCGACCGCAAGGTGAGCCGGCGCGGCGCACTCAGGCCAGAGGTGTCTGTCGTGTCGGTTTGCGGCACGAAATCGCACACGACAGTTTCGGGTACAGCCCGAACACGGTGCGTGCAAGCCGAAATGTTCCGAGCACGATCGTGTTTCCGTGCTAGCTAGGCCAGCCCGACGCCCGGTCGACACGATAAGCACGAACCGTGTTGACGGCATGCTGATGTGATTATGCGCGCGCGCACCTACAAGAATTTAGGATTTCTTTATTTATTTCTTACTTATACAATGTCAGCCCAACGCAAAATTTTTCCTATAATTAGGAATAAGATGTCAAAGAAACAAAAGAAACTCTTTTGTTTTCTTGTTTCCTTATCCCTTAGTCGCCTTTTACGACATGCACGGGTAGAGATGCAGTGGGGTTATTCTTTTTAAGTACCGGCCCCACACGGTAATACAATATCATTGCTAAATCATGGCCCAGGCCCACTTGTGGCATAATAACTTCCGTCTCGTGTACAGCGGGCTGGCTCGTGTCGTGCGTGACACGAACACGAAACGGGCCAGCTAGGCTGAGCCGAGTTTAACCGAGCACGCGCGGCGTCGTACACGGGGCGCGCACGCTCGCTTGATTCCTGTGCACGGGGCTGCGTTCGTGTCCAACTCGACACGATACGACAGGTCTGACTCAGGCGCTCCGCTCCACGCACGCAGGCGGCACGGCCGGGATAGGTCATAATCATAAATTAGCACCCAGCATAATGGCGACGCTTCCCTGCGCTCAAATCTCGCCACAGAATTAACATAATAAAAAGGGAGATCATTCAAACGTAGGTCGTAAATATCGTTTTATAGTCGACGCTCTAATGCCATGAAAATGCCGCGCGAGGGTCGCGCTCGCCCAAACGCGCCGCTGATGCTATGCGACGCGCGACACCACCGCACCGGTGCGGTGGTACCTCGGTATTCCGGATTATAGCGTGTTTTAGCGGTGCTTCTAGGCACAACGACAGGAAATTATGTAAACAACATTCATTGATTTGGATTACGGAACAATGGACGTAACCGACATGTATTTCTCGGTTGTTTTTCAGCTCAAAAATATTTACAAAATTATTTGCTAAACTTAAACCAAACAAGTTACATCGAAAGTGACTCATTTATTATTTCAAAAATATTTTGCTCGTAAATTCCTATGGTCTAAATGGATACGAAAATCCTTATTAATTATGTAAAATTACTGCTACTTAAAATTTTGAAGTTACTTGTGTGTGCGTGGTCTGTAGTTGTAGTGATTGGTTTGGCCGCGGCAGCACCGGCGCGGCGCGGGAAGCGAGCTCCGCGGCGCGGCGGCGCGCGGCGGGTGGCGCTCCGCCGCCGCACAATGTGACAAAAAAGTTATTTTGATCTCGTTTATATTTGAGGAAATTTTGTTATATTTTACATGTGTAAAAACTTGAAAAAATAAAATGCATACTCTACTATTCTTTAATTTTAAGTGTGCGATTTTTTTAGAGGCAAATAAATAAAGAATTACAAGGTAAAAACCCATGGTTTCAATCATTTTGGAGAATATTCAAAATAAACTTTATAAGTAGTATTGAATATAAGTAAATTATGATAAGATAAGTCTATTGTGAAAATGGAGATCTCAAAGGAAGATTTATGTGCGATAATATTCTATAACTTTCGAAGAGGATTAATGGGACTTCAATGCTTTGAGGAGCTGACTTCTTTTTTCAGCATAGACGTATAAAGGAAGAAACCCCGTATATTATTTCTCTATGGTTTTCAGTAATAATAAAGCAACGTGCCTTAGAATTGTGGAACGCTGGTATTTAGAACTTCGACATGGACAATCCAGTCTCAGTGAGAAACCATGTGAAGATCGTCCAAAAACTGCCATGAACCAAGAGAACATCCACGCTGTGAGGCAGCTGATGATCGTCGAAGATCGTAATGTGACGTGGCGTGAGATTGAAGTATCTGTAGGCATTCACAAAATCTTGCATGAAGAGCTCGGTGTAAAAAAGTTAATCTCTCGTTGGACACCACATTTACTTAGAGATGACCAAAAACACCTCGTGTTAGATGGTGTCGCAAAACTCTGGAGCGATTCGGCCGAGGAAAGTCAAAACACGTTTATGAATGACATTATCAGTGTTGACGAACGTCTGGATCTTCCAAGACGAGCCAAAATGGACCAAAATCATACCTCACGGAGCACTTCGTTCGTGGCAAAGGCTGGTCACGCTGCCACCATCATCGTGCTTGAACATCGCCAGACAGTTAACGCTGCCTGGTTAGACGCCGTATGATACTGCTCCATAACAAAGCAAGCTCTGTTCCGCTCGGCTAACAATTGAGTTTTTAAATGAAAAAAAAAGGGTTGACCACTTGACCACCCGACGTACAGTCCTGACTTGAGTCGTAATTATTACTTTACCTTCCCAAAAATTAAGCAAAGTCTTCGTGGTCAACGTTTTAGCACACCAGAAGAAGCGGTTGAATTCGATTTGTATCGTTTATTTTGGAAACCCCAACTTCTGAGTGGTATTTATGTCGCAGTATTATCATAAGATTAGTAAAATTATAATTTTACTAGACTACCTTAGAAAGATTATCTTATAATAATACTGCGACATTTATACCACTCAGAAGTTGGGGTTGCAAGTGTTTCCAAAACTGGTTCGATCTAATGGAAAACTGTATCAAATATCGCGACGAGTTCTTTGAAACCAATAAATGTTATTTCAGCTTTAAATGGTTTATGGGTGCTAAACGTGGTGGTCGGTGTTGTGCTATAATTTAGTCCTTATAGTACAACACCGATTACTCTGCTTACCCTGATTGTCGGGATACAGCGTGTGTTATGTATGTATGTATTGTTTATGGGTTTTTTAAACGGCATGACTTAAAAGCAATTAATTTTCTTGCAATAAATTGAAAAAAATCTATGCTTCGCTGCAGTAAATCCATGCCTATAACTTCAGTATCACACTCGTATAAAATTAAACGTAAACACACCGAGCGAAAAGCAATAAAACATTTCGCCCATATTTCTTCATTTTAGGGTTCCGTACGCCTTACGATAAAGTAAAGGGCTGTATCTTTTGAACCGTAATAGGTAGCCGGTTGAAATGTTCATAGAAAATTTGTGTTATTTATTATTCACGAATATGAGGATACTAACTAATATTAAAAAAAACAAAAGTAAAAAATGAAGGGAGGGTCCTCATACAAGAAACGTGTTTTTAATGTATTTTTGTTTTTGGTCTATCGTAAAAACTGTTACACACAGTTTAGAGTCTTTGGTGTGATTATAGTGCAGAGTTCAACTCTCACTTGGCCAGTTTTTATATAAAATAAAATAAAATATTATATCTGCTTTTCATGTCGCGGCCAAATTTGTCGATATAGCAAATGGTCTGGTATCTGGTATCTGCATCTGTAAAAAAATTATTAGTCGTAAGACTATCACACCGCTACCGGTCTTTTTTGCGCGGTAAACCGCACGACGCCTGCCGTCCCTTTGTCAGCCCTATATAAAATAGGGCAGTCGCCGTGGCCGGCCTACTGGCGATTTAGTAGAGGTCACTTTGTCCGCCCTAAGTTAGCGCGGTGCGCAGTTTTATGCACTAGAAACGCCTGCGGAAAAAACTCACTTGTCAAAATCGTTGCGTGCGCTCTTCTGCACACAACCACAGTGTCTTTATCATATGTAAATTAGCCCGCGTGCGATCGGATGTCCATGGGCGTCGTTAGACAGGTTATGGGTGGCACCACACATTGTGTTTTCTATACAAAACCACCTAAGCAAGGATAAGAAAACAAACTTAAGAAATAGGCTATAACTATCTGGCTACCATTTTTTACTGAATAAACTGAAATTTGACTGAAATAGTTACTCGAAGTAGCAGTAATCCGTTCTGAATTTTCGACCGACTTTCTTAATCCGGTCAATTTTTTTTTTAGGAATGAGCAATTTATGTAATCTTTGATAATAAGTAGAACCTACCATTGTCAAAAAGTTGCAAATATTTATTAAGAGAGACGTCAGCGGTCAGACAACAATAAACGTCGCCGTATTCAACGCAATAAATTCGAATTGCCTCGCAAGTCGCAGAGGCCATTTCAGGGTTACATTGAAAAATGTTGCAGTAGTTGAAAAAGATCTTTCCTTAGGCGCGCTACACTGTGCGCCGCGCCGCACAGTGCAGCGTCCCGAAGAAAAGTCCGGACGTTTGACATTTTCTCAAATGTCCCAAAATCCAAAAAAAAATTACTATCGCCCATTCTACAGGATCATAGCTATAACAATGAATAGCTTTTATTTTTTTCACCATACTCTAACATTTTTTAATTTAATCCGGAAAAGACCTCTGCCAGGAAATTTCAATGTATTGCATTAAATACGGTGAAATGTATTATTTTCTGTCGCCTTTCTTATTTAATATTTATTACTTTTGGGTAATAATGGGTTCAAATGGTATATCATAGAATATATAAATGTAAGCATATGGCCATTTTACTAAATAACGTAATTTTTATAGACTAGTTTTAGAGAATCGATAAAATAATCTGAAGTGAAATATTTAAACATCAAGAAAGTAAAAAGTCCAAAACGGTCCAAGAAATGATTATTGCTGCGTTATAGATTAGCTATTGGACTTTAGCCAGTATGAAAATGGTAGCCATATGCAGCCATATCTTATATACTTTTTATGTTTGTTTACGATCGCGCCTAGCCGCGCCTGACGCTCAAAACGGCCGCTCTTTGTTTTGGTGACACATCACATCACAGTATTGTATTTTTATGGTGTTATACTGTTCTTATAACAACATCACAATGAGCACTATTACATACGTCTAATAAAATAACTTATTGGGGGTCGAGTATTTTAAAATATATATTTTAACGAGTCACCTTTAATTCTAATTTACTTTGATAATAGTTTATTAAGATCTCACAGTAGAAATTATTTTATACATCATGCACTATATCTTTATACATAATAGGTATATCGCATAATATGTATACTTAGCCGGTACTATAGTACCTTTATTTTTTGTGGTTTAAGAGATGAAACATAATTTAGTATAAAAGTGAAGAACTGGAACAATATTTTATTATTTTGTTTTAACACGACTACGTGCATACTGAAGCCATGTATCTACTGCAGCGAACCATTGATTTTTACGTTTTATTACGAGACAATTCTTTACCATTAAAATAATATATAATATATTATTGACTCAAAAAGTGCTGGAAGTAATTGTAGAATCCTTTACATCCGGAGAACGAGCGACGATCAAGACTTGGCAGAATGTGCACCTGAAGTAAATAGAGTTTAGAATAGTACATAATTAATTAAGGTACCTACTTATCTTGTCTAATTTCTCATAATAAATAAAAAAAAAATCAATGTTTCGCTGCAGTAGATCCATGACATATCATTATTACGAATGTATTTTCTCTAGTTTATTTATAAACGTAGTTCCTCATTTCATTTATTTTTTCTTTACTTTTTAATAAAAAAATATAAATATGTAGATTTAATTTTAGTACTAATTTAATTTCGAAAGTTTAATTATAATTTTGTTCAATTAGTTTTCTAGTTATGATTATGACTACTCTTGTTTTTAATTAAAACTATACATATTTAAATATACTATCGATGTTATGAATTCATATATATCATCAATATCACCGTCAGCTCGGCAGCATTATCTGTCCGCGGTCACTGATGAACATAGGCTTCTCCCTAAGCATGCGATCTTTTATGCAAACTTAATATAAATACATAATAGAAAACTGTTGTAAAACTAAATAAAAAGCATTAAAATTTCTTTATTTTAATTTTTAACCTTTCCTGAATAAATAAAATAAATACCTGGAAACACACAAAAAAAAAGTCTTACGCACAGCGCATATTTTGAATTTCAAATTAAAATAACTATAAATACTAATGCTGCATTTTTTTCAAATTTACAGAATTAGTAGCTAAACTATTCAAGATTATTCATGCAAAATTTCAGAGCATTATCTTGAAAAGTTTCGGAGAAATCAAGCGATGTCCGCAAAATCGTATTTTGGTTGCACTGTGCGCCGCGTGCGGATGCGGGGCGCAGGCGAGTGCGGAGTGCGGACTGCGGACTGCGGAGAGGAGATTAGGGGCCGGCGGCGGCGCGGCGGCAACAACGACGACGACGGTGCTCCTGCTAAAAGCGTAAATATAAATTGCGCCATAAATGTCAAACGGACACAATGCCTCAGTCGCCCTGTGCTTTTCACAAATTTAAGTGGCTCTTTACTCGGCGTCGCGCCTGCATACTTTATAGAGGTCGGCTCGTTCTCGCTCCTCGCCTCGGGTGCTCCGTCGCGCCTCCAGTTCTGAGCCGTACCGACCGACCGCGTACGTTATTGCGGTTCGCGACATTGTCCGCAGGAAGCATAAACTACACACGTGTCTAGTTCCGGCCGCAACAGCCGCGGCACCCCGCGCCGCCGCCCCGCGCTATTGCGAAACCAAGTTGTTAGGCGACCCTATTAGAACCCACCATTACAGACGGCCCACCCTAAGGAGCTTCAGGGGCATCGGGAGAGCCGGCCGCAGATCTGAGGGCGAGGAGGGCGGTGACCGGTCGCGACGTGTTGGGTTATTGTTATAGCTGAGTGAGTGCGAGTTGAGCAGTGGCGCGGCTTCCGCGTGCTCCCGCGGGCCCCAAGTTTATCTGCGGCCCGTAAACTTCGATTACATCGGACGGCGCTCATACAAAACAAACCGAAAGTTGGACAGGAGAGCGCGGCGCGCGCCGGAGCAACTGTGGAGTCGGAGGCGACGACGACGGCAGAGGCGCCGCCGCAGGTGGTGGCGGACGGCGACGTATTGGAAAGAATCGCAAGAAGGTTGTTTGCCGACGACGGACGTCGTAAAGTGGCGATCGGCGGGCGGCAGCAATACGAGTTACCTACCTCCGCGTCGCCCCTAGCGCGCCAGCTCGGCAAACTTTCTCTCCGCCAGAGATAAAATTCAATTAGGGTGTCGGCGACGGACGCCGACGTTCGTTGGCGGCGATGGCGTGGCGCGGCGGGGCGCGGCGCCGCCGGAGACGATGCCGAGTTACACATGTCGACAGTACCGGACCTAATCACCGACGACGACTCGGCATGGCACTCCGCGCCGTCCAGACTGCACTGTGCACAGTGTACACCCAGATACTAGTATTATATACTATAGACAAATATTATATCCACCAACTGACTTCACACACAACTATTGCTGAAGAGACACGAGAGAAAAATTGGTCGGAGTAGTTTAAAGCGGTCAACTGCGAGTTTCCATTTTCCGTGAGACTTAGGATTTTCGTTTAGGTTTTCATGTAAACTAAAAAAGAGACCCCTATATTCCCTTTAGGGTTCCGTAGTCAAATGGCAAAAACGGAACCCTTATAATTTCGTCCTGTCCGTCTGTACGTTCGTCCGTATGTCACAGTGATTATATTTAGATGGAAGATATTTTCTATGAACCGCTGTACAGTGATGTGGTAAAATTAAGAAAAACAAAATTGGGTTGGCACACCATCATCCCTAAATGAGGGATGAAAAAAAAATCAGTGCACATAAGCGTGTGGGGTATCGTTAGATAGGTCTTAAATCATAAAGAAGTTTAAAAATGACTTTTTTGTTTAAGTACATAGTTGGTGAGATATGCGCTTCCAAAGTCGTAAAAACTGTGCCCCGCTTACTTTTCAACAATACGGTGGATCATTCTGAAAAAAAATATTAAGGTGGTAGAACTAAAAAAAAATTTTACAGCCCTATCACATTTTCATCTTTAGTAAGATATATTGTGATCTTTCAATAGTTTGGACATGATAACATCAAGCAGTAAGTAAGGCACGCAGACCCACCTGCTGCATGACTCAGTGGAAGGACTACCGTGCCAAGGCGAGAGGTGGCTAGCCTGTCGCCATATAGCAGGACAGCTCGTCCTTATATCCCTTAGTCGATTTTTATGGCATGCACCGGGAGAGATGCAGTGGGGCTATTATTTTAAGTACCGGCCCCACACGGTGCGACCCGTGCATACAATCGATCGACTGCTCCTCGACCTAACTAGAGTCGTAATCGCATGGATATGGTATGAGCGCTTTCATACCATAATAAATACCCGTAGAATTTTGACCGCAACTAAATAGAACCTGGGAATAAAGCCTGTCGAGCTTAAGAAAGAGACAATCCGGGTGTAGAGCGTCGTCCCTTTCGCACAGAGACGTGCGACAGGGACGACGCGCTACAACCGAATTGTCTCTTTCTAAAGCTCGACACGTATTATTAACTGCTGGGAACTGTACACAGAGTTATTGTAAAACTAAACATATTTTAAGTATGCGCTAAGGCGACTATTATTACAAATTTTAAAAACCCGCGACCCCTAAAACGTCAAAAATAATTTCCGTTTATTTACTAAAATAAGAGTCGACGGACCGCTAAATACCCGCGCAGATCCGAGTTGTTATATTTTATTTACTTAGCGGTCCGTAAGTAAGCGGAAATTATTGGATCGGTTTTTTTTTATTTGAAATTTAACTTTTATTTCAAGCTTTTTTAAAAAAAACCTCATCCAAATCGGTCCATCCGTGAGACGTAATTTTTTTATTACTTCATAATTATTTTGCTTACTTCTAATAAAGAAAACCGCATCCAAACCTGTCCATTCGTTTAGGAGTTACGATGCCACAGTCAGACACACAGATACACAGATACAGATGTTTTATCTCACGAGCGCGGGTGAGCCATACTTGTAGTTGCAATGCGTATAGACCGCGCGCTTCTGTGTGTGTGTGAGTTTGCTAACGCTACCTGTAGTTACGCACACAGGAGCTCGTGTCTATACGCATTACAACTACAAGTATGGCTCACCCGCGCTCGTGAGATAAAACATCTGTACAAGGATATATATATACTTTAAACTTTTACCGTGTACAGTTTGTACCGTGTGGGGCCGGTACTTTAAAAGAATAGCCCCACTGCATCTCTCCCCGTGTATGTCGTAAAAGGCGACTAAGGGATATGACTCCCTTCTTATATTACTAGGTGGTAGGGTTTAACCCGCCCGGGTTGGTACCACCGCACTGAATGAAAGGTCGGTCGAAACGGCTATGTAAATAGTTTGTGTTTTCCGTCCAGTTCAGTGTAGCCGGCACGACCGAAGGGAAGTACTGACGTGGCACCAAGTTCACCCGGTGTTATGGGCTGACATCACGGATGTTAGAGGTGATTTAGCCAACCGTCTCAGTATCCATAAAAAAAAAAAAAAAACTTATAAAACCCCTCTTTTCGCGTCGGGGGTTAAAAATAAGATAATATATGTAGTAGTGAGCAAAGGCGGATATTTATCACTACATACATGCGAATAAAGTTGAACGACTGTCGACTTGTTTTTAAAACGTCCGCGTTACTTCCTTTTCCTGCCGAACGTGTTACCATGGAAAGTGTTCTTTTAGTTTTCCTTATTCAGCGTAATATGTGTTAGATCATGGCAGATAGGGGTGCCGCCCTCAGTTTGTTCGCGTGCGGGGGTGACGCGGCCGGGAGGAGGTGGGAAGAAACTGATAAAGCGTGTATGGGACAAAATAGTATCTGTAGCGTTATCGGGAGATGTGTATCGCGTGCCGCCCTGTCCGCGACAAACTTCACTTCTTTCTTATCGATAAACCTTCGCCGCGCCCTCAGCACCCGCGCCGCCCGCCCGGCCTCGCCCTCAACTCGACGCGCTCACGCGCCGCGCCGCCGCGCAAATTGGCTGTCTTCGACCTAACAGAGACGGTTTCTTTGTAGGACCGGAACGTACAACCTTCGCATGTCGGCTATGTTTTATTCATAAAATGTATATGTACTTAATGTGTTTATTACACTGTCAGCTGAAGGTAGAGATCACACCAGACTGCCTTTTCTGAAATTAGAAAAGTGTCACTGCATCAAAATCTCGTAGAAAGTCTAGAAGACGTCTGTCTCCTCTTCGTCTCGTATTGGAGCATAATATGTGACCTTAAGGTCATGTCGTGTGTCGAGAAGTGAAAAGGGCTTTTTCCCCGATCTCATGGCTCGCGGTGTGTGTGCCTGCCCTGGTGTGTGTGGGTATTATGTATGAACGCTGCTGTGTTGTCCGGCTCACGAGCTGCGAGCGGCGTCGTCGTCGCGTCTCGCTCCACATCAGCAAAACATTCGCATCGCGATGTGCAGACGTATTGTATCGCGCGTCGTATCTGTGCTCTTTTCAATTTATTCGTACGTGACTCGTAAGTCCCGGACGTGACTACTGGTGTGTAGCGCGCTTCTTCAATTACGCCTCGGCTGCTCCGCTTTCCTTATTTTATTAAACAAAATTCCAGGAGAGGCTGCGAGTGGATTTATCATATCGCGTATACTTCTCGATCGCTCTTTGTCCCACAAAACTGAATAACTAACTATACCAGCGTAATGTCTACGACGCGCGGCGCTCATTCCGAAAGAAATCACCTACCAAATGACATTTTCATTTCTATATATTTTTTTCGATCTTTTTTTTAGGATTCCGTAGCGAACGACGCTGGCAGGGATCCTTATAAAATCGGTCAGGTATCTCTGTCTGTTTGGCACAGTCAGTAGATGTAGAGAAAACGGCTTGATATATTCTTGAAATTCGAAATGTTTAAAGATTTTCGGAAGGCAATAATAATGTTTCAAACGTTTGACGTCTGGTACAACGGACACCAGACGTCGGCTCCAGGAACTCCCGCAGTTCCTGATGAAGCCCGTGACGTAGCGGGCGAAACGTCGACTTATGTAAGTCTTTAAACCTACTGTTAATCCGTAAACTTAAAAATGAATAGAAGGCAATAATAATGTCAGGCAGGGCTATTTCAACTATAATTACCTAACATATTGTTGAAAATATGCATACCTATTTTGTTAGTTCGAGTTGTATACCTTGAGGTTTTCTTGTATCGAGCACCTGCCACATTTGGTCCCTCGCTCGGTATAGCCATCCATACTAGTTTTCATAAAAAAATCAATAAAATGGTCTTAAAAACCCTAGATTGTAAATACAGTTATTTTATTTTATTGTACTACATTTACTATTTTTTTTATATTTTTTATTGTACAATCCACCTTAAAATAACACATATTTTGCGAAAGTTTCAACTGTTTCCGAGACTGTTTCAAAAGATATAGCCTTCGGACAAACAGATAGAGAAACAGACGGCCTAGACTTAGTGATAGGCTTCCGTACCCGTTCGGTACGGAACCCTAAAAACCTCAAGATATAAAAAAAAATAAAGTATGTTTTTACTTTATTTAACAGGTTCACACAAATGCATTCTTATATTTAAACAATTTAGCATTAGACAGCGTGCGCAGACCCTGTTGACAATTGCAAAACTGATTGCAAATTGTTTGTGATGCGAGGCAGGCGAACCGTGTCCACGTGTCAGATGTAATTACAGTACGCATGACGCCGCGCGCCGCTCCGCCCGCGCCGCCGACCGCATCGGGTGCGCCCGCTCGGTCTGCCTCAGCCGCAATCCGCAGCCTTCGAGGCGACAAGCAAGACACGTGTGCCGCCGCACCTGCGTCACCACCGCACCGACGCGCGACGCAACTGGGCGGAGTCGACACGACACAATCATCACAATCACGTGCTGAGCTGCTGACCACGAGCCTAGCTGAGCGTCAAGCTAATCAAGCCAACTCGCTTTTGAGGGACCTATGTAGCGCGAAACTTGCACATGTTTTTTTTTTATTATTGAGTTCTTGAACAATCAAACAATGGTCAAAAGTACAAATTTTTTACTATAATTTCTTATAAAATTTATTCATTTATTCAGACATACCTAGTCCATAATTTAAAAGAAAACGCACATTGAAGCACGGCGGGGCGCGGCGGCGGACTGACACCCGTTGGGTTTTTGGATCCGTGGCTCTAGAGCCGAACTAGGCGTGGTTGCCCCGTATGTCGGCTAGTCCCAGGTGGTGTCTGTAACCCCAGTTAAACATATTTTTCCAAAAAATAGTTGTAATCTAGGCTTTGAAATATGTTTTCATGAATGTACTACTACTCACTCGACCTGTTAAAACATATTCTTGATTTTTTTATTAACATATACTTTGTTTTTGGGCCCCCTATTAATTAATGTTGAGGACCCTGACATTATTTACACATTCAATTTTGTTACATCTCAGGAATCTATTAACATTTCAAGTTTAAAAAAGATACCTCGAACCGTTTAGGAACTACAGGCAGTGATGTATGGACGAACGGATGGACGGACGGACGGACCGACGGAAAGACACGCGATCGATTTTATAAGGGTTTATAAGGCCAGAGTCGCTGGCTATGAAACCATAAAAACTAAACCTAACGCTTTCCAGTTCGCAACTACAACGAATTGAAGGAACTACTATGCGGACGGTTCTGGCAGGGGTAGACCACTCCTTTGAAGTGGAGCTAGATGCCGCCAAATATTTACCTACACTTTCTTCGTAGGTTTTTAACGCCAAAACAAGGTTAGGGTTTTCACTAAATAATAATTTACGGTAAAAACTAATTTGATGGATTGGTCGTAAAATAGGCAAGGCATAGGTATCTTTCAGTCGTCTACTTTCAGCATTGACTTAAGGACGACGTTGCACGACACGCATGCACGAGCACGATTCAGACAAGTCGAGACAGGTTTCGGCGACGCGGTGACAAGCGAGCGGAGCGCATGCGGCGGCGTTCAGCGGCAACGTCGCGTAGACTGAACAACTGACTGAATACCGACTGGCCCGCTCCGCCTCCGCCGCCGCACGCACAGACAGCCCTCGATCCAAGCTGCCTCACCGAGGCTCACGAGAGTAGGCACTTATAATGATAAGCCCCTCCCAGTGAATCTTCTATGCAGAGTATTATTGTATGTTCCCTGGTTCTGGTCTGGTATGAGAATAAAGAAGACGTTAGGGGCCAGGCGCGGTCTCAGCGGTCGCGGTCCGCTGTTGCCAAGGTGCCGTTGCCGGTATGGGGACGCACTGGTTGCCGCGGCTCAGCGCAAGCTGCTGCGAGCGCAATTATTCCTCGCTCCGTCATACAAGTGACAGCCGTGATGAATCATTGAAAGGGTATCTTGTCGGCTTCGCGGCAACATGGCTTCGCGGACGATTACTCGAGCGAGTGCTCGACACGGCCTGAATATGAATGTCTGTATAGTATGCGGCAGTAAATAATGAATGATGTACATTTAACATTTAATGAGCTTTAGGAAGACGCCATCCGGTTCTACAGCGTCGTCCCAGTCGCACAAACTCTATGCGCGACAGGGATGATGCTCCACAACTGGATTGTCTCTTTCTAAAGCTCGATGTACATATTGTACATTATTTACTGACGTGTTTGCCTCTGTGTTTGCTGGTAAATAAATAAATAAACTCGATGCGACGTCGTCATCGCGGTCGTCGTCCGTACCCGTCGAGATCGCTTCGCTCCTGTTTTATTTTTTATGTTTTCATGAAAACCAGCATGCGTGGCTGTGCAAGTAAAAACTGCTCGCTAAAACAGAAACAAGTGTACAAGCAAAATTAATTTATATATTATTCAGTTTCCCGAGCATTCCTTTCCACTATCTACTCGGCGCCTGTTGGTAGTTACCTAATGTTAAAATCAGTGATGTTGGTAATGCGTTTTAGAGCTCGAGTTTTATTAGCGACCCTAGAGAATCGGCAAGCGAGGTGTGCTGGTATAAAATCCATCCAGCAGCGGCGTGTCGGCGCAGCGCAGTGCATGCAGTATGTCGTCCTATAGCTAGCTACGAGTAGTGAGACAAAATGTCATCGGTGGAAATGGCTCCAGCTGGTATCATTAGCGCGACATTATCAACATAAAGAGCAGGGCGTGACCTACTCCTCGCGTCCCCCTAGCCTCGACACCTTCCTACGTGTGTCGCAGCTATTTGCCGGCACGACGTAGTGGCAGAGGTAAGGGAAAGGTCGATGAGCCTTTAGGCATTGTTTCCTTAGGAAAGGAAATTTTCAAGCGACAATAGGAAACATTCCTGTTCAACAAACCGTTCGTGTGCAACACGCCGCTGGGAGATTTCGTGTGATCTAATCAGAGATTGGCAATAATGAACCTAATACAGGTTGGGCAGGCATTCGTTCGCTGCCCATTCTCGTGTTGAATTACAGCCCATTCGATACGAGAGGCCGCCGCGCCGCCCGGCCCCCGCGCCGGCCTCGGCGAACGCGGCGGAGCTTCGGAACGTCCGAAGCGACTGCGCTGCGCGTGCCGCCGGTCGTGTCGTTTCCGACACACGCCGCGCGATACGTGTGGAACCACCACCGGGCGGCCGCGCGGCAACTAAGTAGGTACATAAAATCTGTTTTGACATTGGAAATGTCTTTTCGATCGCTTCAGTATAGTCCCCGATTTTCAGCGAGAATACGAATTCGCCTTGGTGTCGTGAGGCTTATATTTGATACGTTTTTATTTGAATACGCCCTAAAAGTAATTTTCAATGTACCCAAATGTCATGTAATGCATGAGATCTGTGAATTTTTTAATCTGAAATTTCTTGGCTTGCCTGTTTTTGCATTTCGAATGTTTTTAGGGTTCCGCACCTTAAAAGGTAAAAAGGAAACTCTTATAAGATCACTCCCGTGCCCGTCCGTCTGTAACAGAGGTTTTTCTCGAACACTAAGTAGGTAACGTAGAAACTTGAAAGACATAATGATATACTCCTATGCACACAATATTGCTCGTCAATAACTAGGTAATAGTTTCAGTTTGGTAACAACAACAAAAAGTTTAAAATATCGTGTGGGGTATCATTTGAATGAGCTAACTGTAATGAATGAATGATTCTAAAAATATTTCATCAGATTATATGAAAGTGTAGTAGTCTTAAGTATATATAGCTAAAAAAATTCAAAAAAATCCCTCCCCCGACAGTTCTCCTAGGTTTGATTTTATTTTATTCTATTTTGATTTTAATAGGGTTAGTAGATTATTAAGCCATAGATTACTGGAAAACTGCAGTTTTTTTCGACGGCAATATTTAAATTAAAATATAAAAAATACTTTCCTTTTTCGATTTTAAATACAAGAAGCAATGGTTTGCCTGACAGTCAAATCATTGCTGTGGTTTTTATTTAGGCGTTTCGTTATAATTGAAAAAATCATTGGTGCATGTGAGCCTTATTCGAAGTACGGGTCCTGAGATCAAGAGTCCAAGCCAAGACCGCGTCGGTCAAAAATGTAAATAAACGCACCAAAATCGGTAATTCATATTTGGGTCAAAATAGCGTAAACATGTTTACTACGCACGACGACTGAATTACTGAAATACGACAGCTGAACTGCAATATTTAAATTAAAATATAAAAAATACTTTACTTTTTCGATTTTAAATACAAGAAGCAATGGTTTGCCTGACAGTCAAATCATTGCTGTGGTTTTTATTTAGGCGTTTCGTTATAATTGAAAAAAGTCATTGGTGCATGTGCCAACTTCATCCAACTGTAGGACGAGGTGTTGGGGATGGATAAAAAAAAGGAATCGACAGCTTACCCGGTGACGCGGCAGAGCGGTGCTGTGTGGTTGTGGTTTTCTGAGTGGACTGTAA
Source organism: Nematopogon swammerdamellus (assembly GCA_946902875.1). Lineage (NCBI taxonomy): Eukaryota > Metazoa > Arthropoda > Insecta > Lepidoptera > Adelidae > Nematopogon > Nematopogon swammerdamellus. The sequence goes on from OX336345.1 coordinate 8,377,798, forward strand.
ATCGATGGCGAGGCTCCTTCCCGAATCGTTGCTTGATCCAGGGAGGGCTATTTAGTACTTATTGCGCACTGGGTTAGCTGCTGCAGTCAGCTCGTAAAATCCATTCGTTCAGTGCTGTTCTTCCGTGATGGGGTGAAAAAAACGAAGCAGTCACCTCTAGGTCGATCTTGGGAGTGCGGTATTGCGAGCTACCCTCAAAGTTGCGAAAAATCTAAAGTGAGGCTTGCTGCCGATTTGAGGGTAGGTAAAATAATGGAGAAAATTTGGTGACAGAGAGGCAAGGAAAGGAACAGGGCATGATAGGTGGACAGTGGACGAGTTGGCACGAATCAGGACCCATGAGCGTACAATACTAAACTAACTAAGTTAAAAAAAAAAAGTAGAAAATATAGACTATAACAAACAAAACTAAAACTATATCAAAACAAAAACTAATGGTGAAGATAGAACAGTGCATGTGAGCCGTATTCGAAGTACGGGTCCTGAGATCAAGAATCCAAGCCAAGACCGCGTCGGTCAAAAATGTAAATAAACGCACCAAAATCGGTAATTCATATTCGGGTCAAAATAGCGTAAACATGTTTACTACGCACGACGACTGAATTACTGAAATACGACAGCTGAACTGCAATATTAAAATTAAAATATAAAAAATACTTTCCTTTTTCGATTTTAAATACAAGAAGCAATGGTTTGCCTGACAGTCAAATCATTGCTGTGGTTTTTATTTAGGCGTTCCGTTATAATTGAAAAAAGTTCTTGGTGCATGTGAGCCGTATTCGAAGTACGGGTCCTGAGATCAAGAGTCCAAGCCAAGACTGCGTCGGTCAAAAATGTAAATAAACGCACCAAAATCGGTAATTTATATTTGGGTCAAAATAGCGTAAACATGTTTACTACGCACGACGACTGGATTACTGAAATACGACAGCTGAACTGTATTACACATAAAAATATATGAAACATTTAACGATTCTAAAAGGGTCACATTTTTAAGTTTGACATTTACATCTGTCAGATTTAGTCTCACACTTTAGAAGCTACTAAAGCGTACTATAAATCACTACCACTGTTGGGACTGAAACTCTTCAGACGGATCCTCGGACGTCTTCATTGCACGGCTCCCAACAGCATCTGCTTCCACTCCGCACCGGAAGCGTCGATGCCCCGTCTCGCTCGCAAGTCCGTCTTCTGTCTCGCTCTATCGCGTGTCCATTGGACGGATAGCTCTTCTGGTTCGCTTGATTCAACAGAAGGTGGCGATTGCACTACGTATACAGACACACCGACAGGCGGACACGCACACGACCGCAGTTTTAATTTACACGGATACGATACGGACGGAGGCGATTGGCGAGGTGAAGTCTTCGTCGGCGAGATAGCGTCGTTTTATTACACGCACGCAGCGCGTCGCCGACACGTGGCCGGAGCCGGCCCGACCCGACCGAGCCGAGCTAAGCGCCTTTGTGCTTTCTGCGATTTACTGCCTATTTCACGGGCAAGGCCCGTATACCAAATGCGGAATTTACGGCTGCCCAGGTTCATCGTGTTCCTGATAAATAGACTGGAATACGAACCCGCTTCCCAATCGCACGCACCTGGTTTACAACTCAAGATAAAATAAAGTGTTAACACAAGTATCGTTTTCTTCGAAGGGATCGCACATGGAACGCAGAAAAATAAGTGGAGAAGAAGGCGACGCGAAGCAGGAAATGTCCTAAATATCAGCTTTTATTCTTTCGCAGCCGTAGCAATTTTGTATTGAATGAGTGGAAGCGAATGCGAATGAGAGCGGCGCGGAAGGTAGGTACAGAAATAGCTGGCAGTGAGGTGTGCTCGTCACAGGGGCCGATAAACAACTCTTCCGACAGCAGCGGCCTGTGTCGAGGCAACACCAGCAGTGAGCTCATGCTCCTCGTTCACGTATCACTAAAGGGCAGGCATGGGCGCGAATATCGAGTACGGAACAGCAAGAACATGGTCGTGGAGCAAGATCGTACATCATTTCAAACATCATTTCACACAGGAATACAACAAAACACGAAGATTACAAATTTCTACATGCAATTAGGACTTACTGTCTACCTATGACAGCCTCCGACTCCGGGCTAGTTTCGGTGATAGGGTTAAGAAAATGCAGAGAAAATGACCAATTTTTTACTGGATGTTTTAAATTAGCGCTCTAAATTAAGAATTCGAAATTCAAATAATATTTTCTCCAGCGCTGGCGAGGACAAACAAGGGACGTAGCTGGCGGAGGTGGAGGCGCACGGACGCGGCACGCGATCAGTGCGGACTCGATAACCCTAACCGGTGACCCCAACAATAGAGGATTACGGCGCGCGGCGCGGTCCGTTATCTTAATCGACGACCATCGCAACCGGAGTCCTCCTCCCCATTCAGTTTACCTTCCTCCGCCTCGTAGTCGCAGACGATAAACGCTCATAACTCAATGATACGGAAATTGCATTGCTTCAAGAATTAGCTCGCTCGGCGGAGCGCGGCCCGTCGGCCACCGCGCTGCGCGGCCAGCCCGGTGCCAGTGGCTCGCCGCTCTCTCCTCCCTCTCCCTCCTTTAACTCCCTCCCTGCCGCGCCGGCTACTTCTTCGTTTACACCGGCAGTTTGCAGCTTAGCTTGCACCGCATTATGAACTCCCTTCAACATAGAGCAGGCTGCTGCTCGAATGTAAGTCCCTCCGGTGGTGGTGGCAGTTCCGCTGAACACAAAGACTGGCATTTCGGGATATGAAATCCCAATTGAGCTAGAAATTTTGAGTTGGTTCAATGATGAGATAATTTTTGCGAGGCAGTCAATAAATAGCTCTTTTAATCGTTCGACGGTCGAGATTTTAGCGAGTAGCAATTTTGTTATTCAAGCGGGGGCGGCCGACCTGCGGCCGACACGACAAAGATTTTATATTGCCTTTAGTTGTTACTTAGGCCGCGGCGCGGTAAGCGTTGCGAGTGCGGTGCGGGTACAGACAGCGTTCCGCCGTTGTCTATTCTCATCTATTCTTCCGACAAACTTTTGGGGACGCGGCAGCTGAGAGCGTGTAGCTTTTATCTCGGCGGCGACGGCGCAGCGGCGGCGGCGGCGGGCGTACTATAACGCTAGATCTAGGACTGGCGAGGGATAGGACGGCAGCTTTATGTCTACTTTATTCAAATTCTAGTGGCTTTCCTCTCCGCGGAACGTTACGAAAGGACACAGAAATAGATAAAACGGCCTCGGGGCCGGCAACAAATTTCAAAACGCCGACGTAACGGGGGTTCGTCGACATTGTAAATAAACGGGCTAGGGGACGAATCGCCTAATGGTGTGGACGAGATACATTTTAGATATGCAACGGGAATACGGACCGGGCGAGTGAACGAGCGGCAGAGGGAGTGGCGGCGCGGGGGGGTCGCAACGGTTCGGAGAAAAATGTAGACGTTGCAAGTGACAGGCGTCAGGGAGGCGGAGGGCGGTTACGTTGCCAGGCTCGCATTGTCCGCAACCTTCGTGTTCACACCGTCTCCGCCGCCTCCGGTCCAGAAGGCGAACATCTTACCCTACGTAGGTACCTACATAGGTACACAAACCACATTACTCACGCAAGCAATAGAAAAATAACATTGTGTGTTGGATGTCCCACCCAAAGTCATTTCAATTCATTTCAAGGGTACAATTTAAACGGAACGATACGTTATGCAAACACACATTTGATATCTGGCTTTGTGTATAAGCGTGTATAATAAATAAGTAAAGCAAGGTTTCGTAACATAAAACGAACAATGTACGTACTTGTTTAGAACATTACGCAGAGTGCGGGCAGAGTGCACAAGTAGTGCATAAGATCCGGAGCGGGTAATTCAGATAAATTAAAGTTTAGCGAGCGCAGGTTTATCTCCCTCCGGGTAATGTTGCGCGGGCGAATGTTCTGCCTTCAATCATCATTTGAGCGTAGGTAAAGCGCGGAGGAGCGGCGTGCGCGGCGCGGCGCGGGGAAGGGAGTGAGCGCGACAGGAGAGGAGAGCGCGAACCTGAGAGCGTCCGGTGTGTGTGGCGGACGGACGGGAGCAAAAAGCATGTGAAATCAGTGGCCGAGAGCGGACTGGGCGGCGCAGCGGAGCGCGGAGCTGGGCTGGCTGGACGCGCGCCAAGTGCTAGTGTGGCGGCGGTGGTGGCGGCGCGGAGACGGTGTCCCGCACCAGCGGCACTCGAGCCGGCGAGCAAACCGACTGCTTCCTCACCGACCGCAACACCAACATTCCACATTACATCAAACTCATTATGGAGCATACACGGAGAATCGATTGGAACTTACTAAATAATACTGTAAAGATGTTATAAACGAACTGAAGTCGTTCTCGTAACAAAATAATTAGAACAGTCGAGAGGAATATAAGCGAGGAATAATTTTCCTAAGAGGCAAAAAGTAGTAAAAAAACAGGCAAGCTTCACAACAGCAGCAATGCTCTATGCTACCGCGCGGCGGCGCGACGACTGGAAGCACTGAAGGGCAGTGCTTCCAGTCGCCGCGCCGCCCCTGGTTACATCCGCCCGCGACCGGGCGGGGCGGAAGCGGCAGAGGGGCGGGGGCTGGTTCGGGGACAGTTGGATGCGGGACTCGCGACGCGCTCTCTTTAATTCCGCCGGATGATTTATCATCATCATTCTACCTTGGCAAATAAAATTAGCAAAATTATAACAACGACGCGTGGGTTTTCCGCAATGTGTCTAGGGGCCGAATAACGACTACACAGTGGAGTGGGTACCCGCCGCCGCGCGCAGCAGTTTCACTCACCACCTGAGCACATTTCGCCGACCTCGCCTCCGCCCCCGCACCGCTTGCCGGACTAAGAAAAATGATAGAGCAGTAAACGTGTTACGGGAAAACCGACTTATGAAAAGGTTTCCTCCTAAATCCATTTGTCATCCATCATACATGTGCTGTGTCAGCGTTACGCGCTGCTTTTTTTTACAAGTATAAATAGAAGGGGTAGGTAGGTCCCTCCTGAAGTAACAATGTCGGTTCACATTCGCAAGGTCGCAATTGTAAATCAGTACCTACAGTCGGCTCTGAAGTAGACATTCCAGTTAATGTTCACTCATTAGTCCCGAGACCGCCCTCCCGGACCCCACCCTCTTCCCGCCAATTCATTTCGCGTGAAATTTGTTACAGGAGGAAAAACGGCTTCGGAGGGACTCTTCGACTCGGGAACAAATTGATGCTGTATTTTATCATCGATGCCGCGATGGAGACGCGAGCGGCCCGCCTACGCGCCATGCCACTCACTCCACTACCGAATCGCAATTCCTTAAATAAAATAAATTTATATAGAAATAGAAATAAATATTAGTAAAATAAATAGAACTCACGGCATCGTATTACGTTCTTGAAGGTTTTGCTGCTCACCTGAAAAAAAGAAAGAAAATATTAGATAATTTGTACAAATAGATCTAGAACGTACGTCTCAGGGCGTCGTTAGACACCTTATGGGTTATTCGGCGCCACATGGCGCGCTTTCAATAAAAACGCTGGTACTTTTATGTATCATTTTCCGTGATGCTGAAATTTCCCAGCGCAGGACTATAAAATAGCGAAAGCTGACCAGAAAATTTTAAGGAATATGGGACCAATTTGGGAAAACCAAAATCCTAACCAATTCACAAAAAATAACAGCTACATTATAACATCTACAACGTCGACATTTGAATCAGATAGAACAAATAGTGACAAGTTCGAGTGCAGTCTTACTGCACAAGAATGCTTAATAAACAATAAACGTCATCTCCTGTACTGTTAAATATTTCAGGTATGCTATAGAAAGTTTAGTATCTAAAGATAAAGATGGAGGTAAAAGCCGCAGAAGAAATGTGGGAATACCTACGCATACGCAGTGGCAGTGCGCGTCCTAATCTCCTGAACGAGTGTCCTAATTGCGAGTCCTGAATTCGACGTTTCTCTGTCAAACGACGCAAACCAGATCAAAGGTTGGAAGATACCGTGAGACCCCCCAATAACTGGCTACAGGCACAGACAGAACCTCACTCACACATACCAGTGCAATATAGCTTGAAGGTAAACGTAATCGGTAACGTCCACGATATACGATACGATTGTGCCTGACTTGCAATGACGCTACTGGAAGCCGAGTGCCTTGTTTTGTCAAACCCTTGTCAGTCGATCGGTCGATCCGTCGTCTACAGCGCGCGGCCGGTGCCGAGGGAGGGCGGGATAGCTTACAATTATTCTCATCGCGCCTGTCGCATGCTGCTCCTCTTCCGATCCGATGTTTGAATCCGAGCATCCTGCTAAGTACGCTAAACCTTAATATTTCAACTACAACGTAGTGCCAGAAGGAGCTTTATGTGACAGATTTCGCACACGATGTCACATAACGCTATTCCTATCACTAAGTGGAAGTTGAAATAGCGGCCCTGAGTGTGGTTGAAGAATTCGAATCGAATACTTCGCAGCTTTACTCTATGCGAATAAAACTTAGTACACTCATCATCGTGCTTGTGACGTGAGAAGAAGCTTTAGACGAAGGCGAAAGGAAGCGCGTCCACAATTCGAACCGAATCGTACAATGTCTAAAGTTCCTTATCACATTGAAATGGTGAATATATTTTCGGAGACGCTCTGCAGAGAAGTTATTTCCATTAGGCGGGCGGCATCATTCATCCCTGTCGGTTGTTTTTCATTGAATTTCCCGTCCCGGGGCAGTTAGAAGACATCGTTCCTCATTAACATACAATCTGTCGGCCGCCGAGATGGATGCGATCTCTTAACCAAATTGCGAACTCCAGGCGGCCGGCTCCGGAGTGCCCGACCGCGACCAACTGACAGATATTACATACTTACGCATTCTATGAATCTCTAGCGTCCTCGCAACGTCCGCTCCACCTCTTTATACTTCTTGTGCCCTTAGGTACTTGCTCTTATTACCTGCCAATGTACATGCCAATTTTTTATTTCATGTTGCACGGTGGAGCTCTCATATAGCGTCAATGTGGGATTGCCGATTGGTATTAGTACCTAAGTACGTAATATTTCACGTAATCCAGATGATGACGGCAGTTGCGTGGGGACTCCCAAGTTCAGCGCAAGCGTATTGACTGTGTGCGGGCTATGTAAATATTGCGCTACGCAGATCTGTAGTGGGTCTCACGGTGCGCTAACACAATACACTAAGTTAATCGTCCTCAACTTGGAATGGAGCTAGGCTACTGGTATTGGCGCGGAGCTGAGGGCGGGTCGGCGGTCGCCGGCACCTTGTTTATTAAGACGCCGCCGGTACAGCTGGCTCTTGAGTCTCGAGCGATCTCTACACTCTACACGCTTACACCCCTCACCACTAAACTAGCTGCTCCTCTTCCACCGGAAACTCTCCGTATCGCCCACATATAATTCTGATTTAAGATAAGTGGGAGGTCAAAAGGAAGAAGAAATGCAGCCTCTACCAATCAAACCTATTTTGGTTTGATTGGTAGACGTGAGAAGTTCAGAATTTAACAGTGCGAAGATGAAGTAGAAACCACCCCTCCGCCCACGTGACAGCAGAGCGGTCAATCACAAGAAATGACTTAATTACGAATAACAAATTAAGACTCTGGCACGTTCCGCCACATTCGCATTATTTCGCATACGCGAGGATTTAACTGTCCTTTACCTTTATAATAGCAAAATATAATGGAACTAGTAGTGATTTCATCCAGTGAAACTTTGGGTAATGAGGAGTTTATTAAAAAAAAAGGAAGGGTAGTGCAGCTGCAGACCTTCGTATTAGCCACCAGTCGACGTAAATATACTTTCACAAATCCGCTGGTTGGGCGATGCCGATGTCCAGAGATACGAGTAGTGAGCACGTCTCGCTCGCTGCTGTGCGGTGACTCGCCACTCGGGACTCGGCACCGAGGACGTGAACGAAGCAAATACGCGGCAATCTATGTACATCGCGCCGCATCATTACTGAACGAGGACAGTGATTTGAAGCGTGCCCGGGGAGATAAACTTCTCTGAGAAGGCAATAAATCTAGCGAAGTTAGTTTGATCCAAGTCTTGGCAAGCCCTCGTCGTCGTGACAAATCGTGAGTTGCCCTCCGCGCCGCCGCGCCGCCGCCTCCGCCGTCCGTCCCCGCCGCGCCGCGCCGACCCCGCCGACCTCTCGCCGACAAAGACTAAACTGATCGTCTCTAACCGAAGAGAAACTCTTCCAGCATATTCCGATTCTATAAAGTTGTGTAACAAGTTTGTCGTTTAGTTGGACAAAGACGGCGCGGCGCCCTACCTACATCTATCTATCTGATCAGAATTAACGCTCCATGATACCATACCTACCTATCATGGCACGAGTATTATAAGTAACGTCGTATCATAGAAGACGATACGAAATCAAATAATATTATTTTACTCGAGAACACCAATGTTCATTTGAAAGTTATATTGCCCATGAATATTTTTTCCAGCAAATCCGCGTTTCTGTCCGCACATTTTAAAGTATTTCGCAATTCTCGAACGAGCGAAAGGAAGGAAGGGACGAAACGATTGTGAATGGCCGAAGGAAGGAACGTGTCGGCTCGGGCGGGCGGGACTCGGGACGGGAGGCGGCTGCGGCGCGGAGGCGGCGGCGGCGTGGCGCGGCGCAGCGGTAGTCGGTCGGTACCAGGAGTATTGACCTAGTGGCATTGTCCCGTTGTTCGTTACCCGCATACTATTTAGTAAATCATCCTGACGCATTGTCCTCTGTTCTAAACCCTTCCATTGTCTGCACACACTGAGGCCCGTATACACAGAGCGTACTCGTATTGCTTCTTACGCTCAATTCAGTAAAGTCTTTCTCAAAACTTACTCGAGCGAGCGTACTCAATCGTATTCACAGACAAATGTTGTCAACGTCTTTTTGCTGCCTGCGTTCCATTTTCTTTTTTCAATCATGCATTGAATAATAAAATAAATAATAATACAAATGATGCGAACTCGGAACGCAAAGTTTACTTCGAGCCGTAGGATTTTGCTACTTAAGTCGTGATACTTTTAGACTTGGGTTCCACTTGGCAGAGCCGACATGATTGTAAGTCTAGTCTAAGCATTGTCTATGTATGCCAAATTAGGGCCGAGCTTAAACTTATAAACTTGAGGCCGAGTTTTTGCCGAGCTACGACTGAGAATTATTTATGTGTACGAGTCTGAATGCTTCTTCGAGGGCTGAAGTGTGGCGAACGACGTGAAAATTACACTAAATTAATTAAATTCTCAACGCCATGGTATTAATTAATTTTATTTTTACTTTAGCCATGACACTAGTATAACATATCTGGCTCTATATTGTGTGGAACAGTCAGCGGTCATAGAGAAACGCCGCAATAATAAATTTGCCCATACAATACAAATACTGGCTATATATAACACTCAACCACCCAGAGAACTATGTTCTCAAATGCATAGCCAGGACTTACAACGACCAGTTCAGCAATATTGATCCCTTTCATCAATTCCAGAAATTTGTTGAAAATTTAATTAAATAAAGCGATTGTAAATATTCCGCATTATATTGTGTATATAATAATGTATATGAATGTATGGACACATCCACACTCTCCCTCTCACCTTTTTTCCAACTTCCCCACAACCCAAATTACACAAACACACCGTCACCATGCCTGCGTATGTAATTCATAAACTAGGTAATATTTGTTTAAACCAATTATGGAATGGAAGCCTGTTATTGGACGTAATTTTATAAGTTTATTTATGTAAAATATTAGTTATGCGAGCTGTTGGTTTTCCAAATAAAATTAAATAAAAGATAAAAACAAACTGGTTTACCATTTTTAGGGTCTCGTGTCCGTACGGAAGCCTATATTACTAAGCCTACATCGTCGTCTGTCTGTCTGTCCGAGCGCTGTATATTTTGAACAAACGAACAGTAATAGATAGCCGGTTGAAATTTTCGGAGAATATGTGTTATTTATTATGGCGAATACCCTAACAAATAATAAGTTTTTCCTCTATCGAGGTACGGAACCCTAAAAAGTTAAAAGTAAAAAAAAAATCGTTCCTTCACAAGAAACGTGTTTTTTCAGCGTTTTTTTGTTTTGTTTTTGTTCTATCGTACAAACAGTAATACAACATACAAACGTCAAACTTGGTGTGATTAGTTGATTACTGATTATAGTGCAAAATAACAAAAAATAATAAAAACCAGTATACGTGGTGGTACCCTCGGTGCGCGAGTCCCGACTCGGAATTGAGCAGTTTTTTAATCAAATAACACAATCATATCACCCCTTTCTTTTTGCCATTCCTCTATGATCGATCGCTAACGCGCTCCACCTTCTTCCGTTCATACTTACCTCCCTCGCGCCTTGCGCATCGTCTTACTTAGCTGGCCCCTCGCCCACCCGTGCCGGGGGAGTTAAGGGAGGAATCGCACTACATTATTTATTTTCACTATTCTTGAAGGCAAACGAGTTTATTTTTCAATAAATCACAAAAATTCATTCACGCGAGTCAGTAGGTAGGTAATTCAAAAATATAACATTCTTAAGGCCCTATTCCGCCGGCAAAACATGCGAACAATGAGCGTTTTGGCTTATATTATGTGCCATTTGTTAGCTTTATCTCCCTACCTCAACTATTTCTCTCTCCCTCCCCTCCCCTTCCACCCTTCCTCCCCTCACACCTCTCCTCCTCTCACCACCCCTCCCTCCCATCCTTTAAATTATTATTGTTACCATGGAATATACAATTAATTTACAGGAAAACCTAAACGAAAGTCCTAGGTCTTCTAATTCTCACAGTAAACGGGGTGGTACGGAACCCTCTTTACGCGAGCTTGACTCGAACATCACCACTTGTTTTTTAATTAGTTTACCATGGGATATACACTTAATTTACAGGAAAACCTAAACGACAATCCTAATTCATTTAGTTCTCACAGAAAACGGGATGGTACGGAACCCTCTTTACGCGAGCTCGACTCGAACTTGATCACTTTTTTTAAATTATGTTACCGTGAGATATAGACTTAATTTACAGGAAAACTTAAACGAAAATCCTAAGCCTTCTAGTTCTCACAGAAAAGGGGATGGTACGGAACCCTCTTTACGCGAGCTCGACTCGAACTTGACCACTTTTTTTTAGAATATGTATATACTCCGGGATATACACTACCACCATACAAAGTTTCGTCAAAATCCGTCCAGCCGTTCAGACGTGAAAGAGGAACAAACAAACAAAATACTTTCGGATTTATGATTTTAGTGAGATGAGAAGTGAGATAGTGAGATGAGATGAGATATTTTTCAGGCGGCAGCGGAGGCGGTCGTGTCGGGATCGAGCGCGGACACGGCGCGCTGATGCGGAGCGCTGAAGCGCGCGAGCGCTGGGCGGCTCGTGGGCGGTTCCTGGGCGGCTCGGGGGCGGCTCGGGGGCGCCTCGGGGGCGGCTCGGGCGCGGTTCCGAGGAGGCAGCGGGGTCCCGGCGGAGCGCGGGCAATAAAACTATCCCCGCACTTCGCGACCGCACTACGTTCCGGCGATTTGTCATTGTCTTCGCGACCATCTCGCCTCTTAATTCCACCCTTTCCTGGTGTCTGCAGGGGTTCGCCGCCTCCGCTCCGCACAGATCGCGCGCAGTGCGTCCCACTCGGATGCTCTTTCTGAGATAGTAGACTCAAGTGTAAAGATAGATTATAGCCTTACAAGAATGCAGTATAGAGTTACCCTTTCGTCGACGTCGTCCAACTAAACTACATAATAGGTTCCACTTTTGTGGTAATTTAAAGGTAAATTACCCTCTATGTAGAGAAAAACCACTATCGCTCTCTCAAGGTGCCCATGTTGTGTTCTGGGTTCACACTGGCGATATTCGGACATATGTTCGCGTTTTATCGTTGATAGGACTACGTTATTAACCTCCATCGCCACGTAAGGTGAGTTCAGTGACGGCGCGGCCGCAGTAGAAAGCTGCGGAGGTGGGTCGGCGCGTGCGCGTGTAGTGTGATCGGTGTTGTGTTGTAGCTTGTTACTGCTACAAATAGTCTAGCTAGCTAGTGTACCTACACACTACAACACACGCCGGGGTCGACGAACGACGATGCGGCGCTGTAGGTCAGCCGTTTCAACACGCTAGCTCGTAACTTTACGCGCTGTGGAACCATTCAGTTGACATAACACAGTTGACATACATACGGGTAATTTTCGAAGTCGTTAGAAGCGTGAAACGTGTTGTAAATGCTGTTTTAAATTACTCGCGAATATTTCATTTAGATAGAAAACATTAATTATTGTGAACGTTCAGTGGATTTGCTATTTTTGTACAATATACAAATCCTCGAAGCATGCGGACTAACCCTTACATACGGGTAGTGATTTCGAAAGAAAAACGAGCATTAGTAATTTATATCACAATGCCATTCTTGGAACTCATGGAGTGTCTCCGTTAACTGTTCCGTAGTCGACATCGGTCGCATGTCTGCGGCGGCGCGGCGGCGAGACGGCTGCTCGCTAGCGCTGCCGCCGGTGACCCCGGGTTTCGTGAGCGTGAGCGCACTCTGCAATTCTGCATAATAGAGGCCGAGCCACACCGCCGCCTCCTCCGCCGCGCCGCCGAGCGCAACAGTTTCCCCGCACGTCCTCCGCCCCTCGCGCCTCGTCCCGCATCGCCCAGATCCGTCCCGTTGCCGCGTTGCCGCAGAGCCGCAAGCGACGCGGCATATATCAGTCGCACGCACCACACCGCATCTCCAACTACAACCGCCAACTGCGAGATATAATAAATTTTAATATGTAATCGTAAGTAGAGTGTTTTCATTTTACGAAGGCACGAGGGGTATGAGGTAGGAAGTGGTGTGAGACCGCGCGGAGCTCAGTAGGGAGGGAACGAATCAGTTCGACGGAGCGATGCGGTGACGTGTAGATCGTGTGTACCGACTGGGCACCGAGTTCGTTCTCTACTGAGCTCCCCGCGGTCGTCGCCTCTCGCACCACTTCCTACCTCGTACCCATCGTGCCTTTGTAAAATGAAAACACTCTACCTCGCTTATTTTAATTACTTTGGATTCAGAAACTCAGTTTAGGGGTATATTTTACTTCGATTTCAGATAATATTATGGCAACGTCGCGGTCGGTTGCCATTGCGTAAGGAGCTTCTATTTCATCATCATCACTGACCTGTTACTGTCCAATGCTGTGACATAGGTCGCCCGACACGGCACTAGATTGTCATTCTACGGCTAAAGGTCCCTCCATGTGCGGCCTGCATCGAGGTGAAACTAGAATAACAAGAATATACTTACGCGATTATTTCCCCGCCTGCGGAGCCAGCTCGACCGCGATTATCTCAGACCACGGCTGCACTCTCCGAGGGGCTAGATTTTCATCAATAATGCATCGGCTGCTGTTACGATGCATTTGAGTTTCCATATTGAATGTTGACGTTAGGTAAGGCGATACCGCCTGAGCGAGGCGTTCGTCTCGCTTTCCCCAAATAAGAGGATATATAGGCTTAACAGCTATCGACCGAATGGTCGATTTGGAATTGAATATTTCAATCTATTTGTTATGAGTTGAGGATTGTTGTCAGATTGTGGATAAACTGGACCGGATTCCGGTTAAGACGATCGTCCACACAGAGCAGCGATCGGCGGCCGTCGGTGCGATCTCTTGCTCTGTGGTCGTCCATAATGTAATATGTACGCACGTTATTTAAAACTGCATCTCTCGGAATGTGAACCTGAAATAAAGAAGCGCGGCTTTCGGGACGCTCACTGGAATATTGGCTGCATTTTCACGTAATCTACAAATTGTATCATACATAAAGTATGAATGTTTACTTTTCATTGGCGTTTGTGCAGACTCCGGCGCAGAAGGACGAGCTCGGTCGGCAGTAAGTAGTGCGCGGTCCCTCGCTCGCGGCGCTGACGCCATCAAACACTTCGGGTTCGCTATAAAACGCGATAAGTTAAAAGCACACACATAGCGAACTGGCAGCGCGGCCGACTCCCGTTGCCAAATTATTAACATAAACATTACGGCTACAGTTTCAGGGTTTTAGCAGATCACGTGATGCAAGCAGCGCTATTGCGAAAATGCTTACATTATGAAATAAAAATATTAGCGGTAGACGACATTCAGTCACATTATCCTCCGCTGCGCGCACACGGCCCGCCCAATGTTATATTTATCGTATAGGTACCTTAGACCTCGCCTTAGCCCGAAGAATCAGAGCGCCTGCGTGACATGCATTCGTTTTGAAAGTCTGTTTTATCTAAGTACTACATAAGTCTTTAATATATGTAAACATAATTCCTAAATTACAACATAGAACGGGTACAATGTCCTAGCAGAATTGCAATTGTCTAATTGGTAAATGGTTTCGTCACGCGAGGTTTGAAATTCTCGTACGTGTCAAGGTTGGGAGACTGCAAGCAGACTAGGTAGCGGCAATTGCTCAACTCGGACACAAACTCGGAGTGCAGTATCTGAGTACCTACGCTCAGTGGCGTGTTGAGCGTCGAGTGGAGGGAGACGTGGCGTGGCGTGGCGTGGCGTGACATAGCGTGGCGTGGCGCGTAGGTTGCCGTCGCAGGCGACCGTTTCCGCTTTAATTGCTGTTTATGGGCGTCCAATGCGATCGGCACGCGCGCTCTGCCGAATTAATTCGCCTAGCTCGAGCCAAAGCTAACTCCGCCGACGATACGCTAGGAGCAGAAATACGAAGCGAAATTAGTTTTTACTCAGCGGGAAAGTTTCAGACAAGAGCACGTGTTTGTAGTAGGATGGGAGCGTAGGGCGATAGGAGGATGTAGTAGGATGCGAGCGTAGGGTTGAACCACTCGTAGCCCGGGAGAGGAGACGACGGATTTATTAACGTCAACGTACGCCAAACGCCAACATGCCGCAGTAACGTGAGTAGTTATAACGTCACTTACTCAGTTATAGCGTTATAATCAGTTCCGATAAGGCGATTGGAGCAATGATATTCAGGTGAAATGTTGAGACGGTTTTTTTATATTTAGAAAATTACCTAGGCACACATTTCAATTCTCCGCATCCATACTAATGAACATCCCAAGTAAACAAACAATCTTCACAAATCATATTGCGATTATAATTAATTCAGTTTTATATTAAAAGTCGAGACTAATTTCACAAGTTTGCTGATTCTGTTCATAGGAGATCGCCTTTTTTTCTGGTTCGTTAATGAAAGCGGCGCGCGGCGCTCGGGCCGCGACTTTGCGGATAGATATCGGTAGAAATATTTGCATACGGCCGATCTATTTACTTATGCAGGTCTGGCGAGACCCAAAACGAGCGTGAATCCTCATTGGGTACTACTGGCCGGCGCCGTTTCCAACTAAATAAAGACGTTACGCCAATCTTAAACATCCACTTAAACTTTATGAGGGCAATCCGGTAAAGATTAAATTATCGGAAATTACCAGCCGGTCGCTCGCTTCCCTCCCCTCCCCTACGCGCGTCGCCTACTCCTCTCCTCCGCCGTCCCGTCACACTCTAACCGCCTGTCCATGCACACAGACGCGGACGGTGCGCTCCCTTAGGGCCGTTTTCACCAGCTCCGGCTACAATGTAACTGAGCTATCAGTTAACTTGTGTCAAATGTATGAGAAATTTCACTAAGTATAACCGACAAATAACTACTCGACTTGACCGGAAATGAGTGAAAACGGGAGTTAGTTAGACCACCTTATTTTGTTAGCCCTAACGTAGATTTACACTACACACACACGCCACAATTTAATGCACTTTCACTGCATTTCTCTCACCCATCTTATTTGTCGGTTTACCTATTATAAGCTAGGCATCAGACAGCAGCGTGCATAGATAGGGAATAGTGGTGTCATTAAAATTAAATATATTTTGACAGTGAGACGTATCTTTCAGTACCTACTTTAGGAAAATTTTCAATGGGTGATCGCATCGGAGAAAGCCTTGACATTTGACCGCATCCTTGACCGCGTGCAGCTACAGACGAATAGCGTTAGACGGTGAGCAGGAGTGAGGAGCTGGCCTAGCTGCGACGGCGGCGGCGCACAGTGCAGCGTCCCGAAGAAAAGTCCGGACGTTTGACATTTTATCAAATGTCCCAGAATCCAAAAAAAAATTACTTTCGCCTCATCTACAGGATCATAGCTATAACAAAGAATAGCTTTTATTTTTTTCACCATACTCTAACATTTTTTAATTTAATCCGGAAAAGACCTCTGCCAGGAAATTTCAATGTATTGCATTAAATACGGTGAAATGTATTATTTTCTGTCGCCTTCCTTATTTAATATTTATAACTTTTGGGTAATAATGGGTTCAAATGGTATATCACAGAATATATAAATGTAAGCATATGGCCATTTTACTAAATAACGTAATTTTTATAGACTGATTTTAGAGAATCAATCAAATAATCTGAAGTGAAATATTTAAACATCAAGAAAGTAAAAAGTCCAAAACGATCCAAGAAATGATTATTGCTACGTTATAGATTAGCTATTGGACTTTAGCCAGTATGAAAATCGTAGCCATATGCAGCCATATCTTATATACTTTTTATGTTTGTTTACGATCGCGCCTAGCCGCGCCTGACGCTCAAAACGGCCGCTCTTTGTTTTGGTGACACATCACATCACAGTATTGTATTATTTATGGTGTTATACTGTTCTTATAACAATATCACAATGAGCACTATTACCTGTGGCACTTTAGCTACTATATGCGAGTGTCCTATGTAGGGTGTTAGTGTTTAAGGTCCAAATGAAACACTATGATAGCTGTGTATAAACGTGTAATAAAACGACTGAGAATTATTATGGACTCAAAGCGACTATACTTGACTCCGTGGTGTGATCGACTGCCAGGGCGGCGGGCCGAGGCGAGCGCGGACGCACGCCGCGCCAGAGGGGCGCGGGGTGCGGTAACCGCGTCACATCGGACCGATGTGTCGTGTCCGGCACATC
The DNA here is from genome assembly GCA_946902875.1 of Nematopogon swammerdamellus. Lineage (NCBI taxonomy): Eukaryota > Metazoa > Arthropoda > Insecta > Lepidoptera > Adelidae > Nematopogon > Nematopogon swammerdamellus. Next base: position 8,394,761 of record OX336345.1, read on the forward strand.
AATTTCCCCCTTTATGAAAAATTTTTTGTCATTACAACATTACCAAAATTACCTTTAATTACGAATCGTTCATTGCTTGTGACAGTTATCTGCTTTTAATTACCAAAATTACCTTTAATTACGAATCGTTCATTACTTGTGACAGTTATCTGCTTTTATACGACTGCCTCCACTTACTACAAATATAGAAAACATTTTAAAGACGAGATATAAACACGATGAGAAAGATAAAAACATTTCAATAACATACAGGGTGCTAGGAACCACAGAAATGATGGCGTACAAAAGAGACACTTGAAAAATTTGAAGAGGTGCAATAAAACTATCCTAACAATGACCCTAGATGATTGTGCTCACCAATGCGGTCGTAAAAACCGCTGAGGCGAGAGTCCTTTTGTTTTGCAAAGAGAGAGACCGCCAATAATTTCACACACAAGTATGACTAAGCTTAATACCTATTACATAACACAATCGTAGATAGGCATAGGCATAGATTTGAGAACACGTACCATTAAAATTTCTACACTAACTTTTAACTAATTCGAAGTACTAACTAACACAGAATGAGGTGTACATTTACATAAAATCAATAAACCATACCGCTGTATGAAAATAATTGTGTAAAATATAATACATTTCTTCTATAATTTACTGATTACGTTAAGATGCATGCATACTACGATTATTAATTAAGTAAAAGTAATGAGTAAGTGTATTATGAAAAATCGACATTGCGATCAGGCAAAACTACAAGCGTTGGGCATGGAGTTTTGTGCGTAACCTTCCGTTGTCGTAAAATTCTTTACATCTCTCAGCATAAGTGCTTTACGCCCGTGTGTACGAACGAGGTTTATTGTTTGAACAAGAATGCATTTGATGAAACGTGCGTTATTATAAGTTATAGTTATAACTACGTACGATCTTGCGATATTTGTGTCTAATCTTACAAATTAAACATTATACAATAAATTAAAACTATTAAATGTTCAAATTAAATTACAAACTATTCAGTGTATCTTGGAACAGCAGGTATTAGCGCTATTGTTATAAAATATAAGTGATGCGAATGAAATGATACTCTAACAAGTTGACGGATCTGTCGTAGATTTCCTTGAAGGATGTTAAACGACGGGTTTTCCAACTTTGTATGCTTCCTAATACAACTCACAAAACGTTATTGCGATTTCTAAGATTGATTGCGGCTTTGTTAAAACTAATACATGCACATTTATCACTTTCAAATAGATTATGTGACACAAAGAAAGTTTAAATTGAACTCATTTTAAGCAACATATTATTAACATAACTATAATCACGACATAAAAGTAAGAAGTATAAAGTAAATAGCGTAATATTAGTCCTTTCATAATGTTTCTGGTGCAAGCAATAAACAGTTCGAGTATCATTATTGTTTGTAATAGTTTTATGGTAATTTTTTTTTGTCCACACCATTGCACTTTGTTTGGATGGGGCTTAGCGCCTCAGATACACCTGTTATTTGTTTATTCCACTGCACTTTCACTATTTTTATGGTTCACAGACAAACCGGGACGCTGACCGGCACTCAGCTGGTCGTCGATATGGGTGAGAATGAAACGAAAGTTATTGGTCTGCAAAACGAACAGTTTTTTTACATATTCTACCGAACTTAGACACGTGATATGGTATTGTAGTGTCTGTCTCACTTGAATTATGGGTAGGAGATGTGGGACTAGGCTTCGTTGTAGGTACTTGGGCGGAGTCGGCAGGTGCGTCGCGTGAACCGTTTCTTTCATCGTTGGGTAAGAAAGCCGGTTTCAGCCTGTCCAATGTTATTGCGACTTCCCTGTTAGGAAGTTTTACTATAAAATATTTGTCTTTCTTTTTTATTACCGGGAACGGTCCTTCGTAAGGTGGTGTGAGAGGTCGTGTCACGCGATCACACCTGACGAACACGTGTGTGCACCTACTTAGTTCCGGATGCACAAAAACTGACGTCTGCCTAGCTTCGCGCTTAGGTACAGAAGCTATTTTGCTTATGTGTTCGCGAAGTTTGTCCACATAGCTCTCGTCGACGGTGTACGATGTTGGTGAAGGTTCGAAAAACTCTCCCGGCAGTCTAATAGTGGTTCCATAAACCATTTCAGCTGCGCTGATTGATGTGTCGTCTCGAAGAGCTGCTCTCAGACCATATAAAACTGATGGTAATTCTTCTGCCCAGTTCTCGCTGTTTGATCGGGCCATTAATGCTGCTTTCATACTTCGGTGAAAATTTTCGATAAGGCCGTTCGATTGCGGGTGATAGCTGGTTGTCCTGATTTTTTTAATACCCATGCACTTCGCGAGGTTCTGAAACAGCTCTGCCTCGAAGTTACGTCCTTGATCTGTGGAAATTCGTAGGGGGCAGCCGAAACGGACAATCCAGTGCTCGTAGACAACCCTCGCGACAGTTTCTGCCGACATGTCGCTGACGGGGATTGCCTCTGGCCAATTTGTTGCTCGGTCCTCGATCGTCACTGCGTAGCGGTATCCATTTGAAGGCATGAGTGGACCAACCATGTCCACATTCAGGTGCTGAAACCGATCACTTGGTTCATACTTCCCAAATGGCGACTTTGTATGCCGTGATACCTTCGACTTCTGGCATGGTAGGCACGACTTTGTCCACTCCTTGACGTCGTTCAGCATGCCGGGCCAAAAGAATTTCTCCTTCATCAGCCTGCGCGTTCCTCTTACGCCTGGATGTGAAATACCATGTATGGTCGTGAAGGCTTGATGGCGAAAGTTCTTCGTGAGGTACGGCCTTGTCTTTCCGCCGGTCGTGTCACAATAAACATTCAATTTGATGGCCGGAATCTGAACTAATCGAAGAGTTGACTTTTCTCGTGAAATAAATTCCTTCAGCTCTTCGTCTGCTTGTTGTTCTTGTGCCAGTTTCTCATAGTCTATTGCGCTGGGACAATTGATTTCGGCGAGGCGTGACAGAAAATCTGCCACAGGATTGTCCTCGCCGGCGATGTGTTCGATGCTTGACACGAATTGTGATATGTAGTCAAGCTGGCGTAATCGTCTCGGCGTATCATTAGTTGTTTCGTTTTTCTTGAAGGCGAAAGTTAGAGGTTTGTGGTCGCAATAAACTTTAACAAACGATCCCTCGATAAGCCGACGGAAGTGCTTGACCGCCATGTAGATACCTAACAGCTCTCGGTCGTATGTGCTGTATTTGCGCTGTATCTCACTCAACGTCTTACTAAAGAAACCCAATGGCTCTCTCCCCTTTGATGAATGTTGGTGCAATACAGCTCCGACACTAGTGTTGCTGGCATCTGTCATTATGCTTAGTTGAGCTCCCGCTGCGGGGTGCGCCAACATACACGCATTCTTAATTGCCTCTTTACAATTTTCGAAAGCGACGTCTGCCTCCGGTGTCCATTGAATTATTGTTTTGTCTCGTTTCTTTGAGTTCACCAAATATCTATTGAGTGGTGCTAAATAAACTGCAGCGTTTGGCAAGCATTCTCGATAGAAATTTATGGCACCAATGAATCGTCGTAACTCGAGAACCGTGGTGGGTTTTTTGTAATTGCTCAACGCTGAGACTCTTTCGGGTAGCGGAGTGATCCCTTCCGGGGAAACGGAGTATCCAAGGAATGTCAGCTGTGACCGATTGAATTCTGACTTCTGCATGTTTAAAGTAATGCCGTGCGCGTCGAGGCGTCGTAAGACTTCTCGCAGATGTTTTTTGTGTGCTTCCTCGTCCTCGGATGCTATTATTATATCGTCAACGTAGGCGAAGACATAATCTAGTCCTTGTAGAACGGTGTGAATAAACCTGCAGAAAGACATCCCAGCGTTTTTTTAGGCCGAAGCACATGCGTCGGTATTCAAACAGGCCGACAGGTGTGGTTACCGCTGTCTTAGGAATGTCTTCTTTACGAACCGGTATTTGATGGTAAGCTTTGTTAAGATCAATCTTGGAGAATACCCTTTTGTTGTGTAAAATGTAGGTGAAGTCATGTAATCGTGGAGTGGGATATGCGTCCAAAATCGTGTTTCCATTGAGTAATCGGTAATCACCTACGATTCTGATGTCGCCGTTTTTCTTGTCGACCACATGTATCGGCGAAGCCCACGGACTCTTACTGGGTTGTATAATACCGAGTTCGAGCATTGTCTCGATTTCCTGTTTAACTTTTTTGTACTTGTCCGGAGCAAGGGGTCTAGGTCGGCAGTGAACGGGGGGGCCTTTTGTCTCAATATAGTGCTCGACGCTGTGTTTTATGGCTTCCTTTCCGAAAACGGACGGCTTTGTTACGTTGGGGAAGGAGGCTATTATCTCACCAAATGGGTCGCCGGCGCAGACGGTTTTTATTGTCAGTTGATCGGACGATATTGCTGTAGTTTTCACGTGGAGTTCCGTTGTACCATCGATTAGACGTCGATTCCTCAGATCCACGAGCAGGTTATGATACTCCAAGAAATCTGCGCCTATTATAGGCATCCGCACGTTCGCCTCCACGAAACTCCATTTGTATGGCCTTCTTAGTCCGAGATCGAGAGTTAGTGACTTCTCACCGTATGTGGTTATCGCCGACCCGTTTGCCGCGTATAAAACATAATCCGAGGGTGAGCCTTTGTTCCTACTCAGTACCGAGATGTCTGCTCCGGAGTCTATGAGAAAATGTATGCCCGAGTTGCGGTCGGTTATATACAGGCGTTTCGAGTTTTTCAGTGTGCAGACCTCCGCCTTAGGCTGCACTGCGTCTAGTTTTCCGATTGCATTTTCGTCTGGTCCTTCCACGCGCATGGCTGCTCACATTTGTTGGCCTTCTCGCGGAACGTATGGTGGTACCAGCATAGCCAGCCGGCCTTCTGTTCCGATGCACCAGTACGCGAGCTGGATCTGTACCTGTGTGCCGGTGTCCGCGAGCGGGGACGGTGCGGGCGTCGCTGTTGCACCTGTTCGTCGCGTAGCGACACGATTTCGGCACACATGCGTGCCATCTGTGTGGTGAGAACGACAATGGACGCCTGCATCGCATCTTGCGCCACTAAATCCGCACGTTCTCCGTCGCTACTCATGATTCACAGTCTCTACTCAAACTAAATGTCACTTAAAACACTGAATGTCACTACATAAACACTAGATGTCCACAATTAACTCGCGCGCGAATCACGTCGGTAGGTCACCAGTTGTGGCACTTTAGCTACTATATGCGAGTGTCCTATGTAGGGTGTTAGTGTTTAAGGTCCAAATGAAACACTATGATAGCTGTGTATAAACGTGTAATAAAACGACTGAGAATTATTATTGACTCAAAGCGACTATACTTGACTCCGTGGTGTGATCGACTGCCAGGGCGGCGGGCCGAGGCGAGCGCGGACGCACGCCGCGCCAGAGGGGCGCGGGGTGCGGTAACCGCGTCACATTGGACCGATGTGTCGTGTCCGGCACATACCTATGTCTAATAAAATAACTTATTGGGGGTCGAGTATTTTAAAATATATATTTTAACGAGTCACCTTTAATTCTAATTTACTTTGATATTAGTTTATTAAGATCTCACAGTAGAAATTATTTTATACATCATGCACTATATCTTTATACATAATAGGTATATAGCATAATATGTATACATAGCCTGTACTATAGTACCTTTATTTTTTGTGGTTTAAGATATGAAAAATAATTTAGTATAAAAGTGAAGAACTTTAACAACATTTTATTATTTTCTTTTAACACGACTACGTGCATACTGAAGCCATGGATCTACTATATCATGGATACTGCAGCGAAGCATACATTTTTACGTTTTATTACGAGACAATTCTTTACCATTAAAAAGAATATATAATATATTATTTACTCAAAAAGTGCTGGAAGGAATTGGATAATCGTTTACATCCGGAGAACGAACGACGATCAAGACTTGGCAGAATGTGCACCTGAAGTAAATATAGAGTTTAGAATAGTACATAATTAAATAATGTACTTATCTTGTCTAATTTCTCATAATAAATTGAAAAAAAAAATCTATGTTTCGCTGCAGTAGTACATGTCATTACGAATGTATTTTCTCTAGTTTATTTTAAACGTAGTTCCTTATTTCATTTATTTTTTCTTTACTTTAAAAAAAAATATATAAATATGTAGATTTAATTTTAGTACTAATTTAAATTCGAAAGTTTAATTATAATTTTGTTTAATTAATTTTCTAGTTATCATTACTGCACATCATTACACACTACTCTTGTTTTTAATTAAAAATATGCATAATTGTTATGAATTCATATATATATCATCAATATCACCGTCAGCTCGGCAGCATTATCTGGTCAGTGATGAACATAGGCTTCTCCGCCTAAGCATGCGATCTTTTATGCAAACTTAATATAAAAAATACATAATACAAAACTCTTGTAAAACTAAATAAAAAGCATTTAAATTTCTTTTTTAAATTTTTAACCTTTCCTGAATAAATAAAATAAATACCTGGAAACACAATAAAAAAAATCTTACACACAGCGCATATTTGGAATTTCAACTTAAAAGAACTATAAATCCTATTGGTGGATTTTTTTCAAATTTGCATAATTAGTAGCTAAACTATTCAAGATTATTCATGCAAAATTTCAGAGCATTATCTTGAGAAGTTTCGGAGAAATCAAGCGATGTCCGCAAAATCGTATTTTGGTTGCACTGTGCGGCGCCTCGGCACGCACACGCAAATAAAGTAACCAGTCACAGGAAGTGACCGGTTACTTTGGCCGCAGCGTGTTCTGAGTGTTGAGTGTTGGCTAGGGCATCCAGAATTACGGATATATAAATTACGTAACTGAATACGAATTTTGGTGGTCCAATTACGTAACTACGTAATTACGTAATTTCTAAGATATTTTTTAAATATAAATTTTTCTTTAATTACTGTATGTTTATAGGTAGCAAAGGGTAATGTGAAACAAACTGAAAAATTACATTAATTAAACAATAGCTTTTATTTAAAAAAAACAATGGATCAATGAGTATTCTGTATAGTACCTACAGTATGGACTTGTACTTAAGAAATTTTGCAACATCTCCGTTTAACTGCTATATTTTTGGCACATTACACAAAATTCCACTTAATTTTATTTCATAAAACTTCATGAAAACCACGCGAGCTTAGTTAAATAAATACCTATGCCACATTAATTAGTATAATCTGTCAAAGCTAGCTGATGAAGTAATTTAAATAATCGTACAAAAATTTATAATTTTTACTCGTACGTAAAATCATCCTGTATAAAAGAAAAGTGTGTATGTGTCTGCACGCACGATTGGAGTTTACTCCATACTGGCCGGAAAAAAACAGTCACTCTTTTGAGTTAACGCTTGAATTATTTCAATCCTCATAAAATTTCCATACCGGGGGCCTTATATTATGAAAAATCTATTCTTGGAGTAAACTCCAATAAATACATTTTATCCCAGTACTTAAATATTATGTAGTTATTCCGTACATTTTTTTAATTTAAAATCTCCAGCGAGGCTGAAGGCAAATCTCTCTCTCTAAAATATGTACACAGGCACTCAACAAAAATACTTTAGTGACCAAGTCAGTTCGTGGACTTCGCGGTGTGAACTGTACTGTGAACCTAATAAATTACAGACAAATCAATGAGACTTTATTTCATACGTCTAAAATAAATCATAGTGTTGAACATACACATTGAAACACGCGGTTTCCCTACGGACGATTAGTTAACAAAATTAAACTGTATTACTTACGTGTCAAAGATAATTAAATTATTGCGTACGATAACCAAGACCGAAATAAACCAGGAACCACAGATAGGTACTCGTATTTAGGGATTGAATTTATTTTATATAAGGGGGAATACCCGCTTGTCCGGTGTCAGTGTTGGCTGGGCTGGGTTGCCGTCATACTGTTTAGAATAAATGTTTAATGTTGCCATTGCCAACTTCAATAAGTCGCTGATTTGTGATTTAATGGATCAATAATTTATTTATGTTATATTATATTTTGTTAAATAAGAGAATCCTATACTTACTTACGTAATTACGGATTTCTATCCTTCAGTTACGGACTTGTCAGAAGTTTAAAATATTTGCGTAATTACGTAATTACGTAATTACGGAATGGAAGCCCTAGTGTTGGCCTAGCAGGCCCGCACAACACGCTTGGCCGACTGGTAGTATGCCACGAGTAGATTATTATGACGACCGGTAGTGACTCCAGCGCTCTATGTAGCGTTATCTTTAATTATGAAGGTTCCGCGTATGACCTATTTCTTGAAAATGACAGAGAAGGGAATACAATTAAAATGTATTTCACATTCGATTTGAATAGATCCACGAAGAATAATTTTGAAGCTTAGATTGATTCATAAAAATATTTGTTCCTTTGATTCATAAAAATATAGTTCCCCGTGCGTCCTTTTCCACGTCGATTATGACGAACGATGCACGTCCGTGTTATCAGATAGTGTCGATAAATCATTATTGGCGTGTTGATGAAGCATCGCCGAGAATCCTCAAAGTGAGATTGATTATTTATGTCTCTATATGAGTCGGCTTGCAGTCGTGAGCGATATTGAATCGACTCGTAGATGGCAACGAGGAACCGGTCGCGTCGTCGCCGAATTTGTATTGAAAAAATGAATGTTTGGATCGAAAGTTCAATCGCACTATGAAGTTTAGAACAGAGAGTACCTTTCTCTGAAGCAGGAGTTAGAGCGTAAATGTAGATAGGTGTGTCAGGATCGAGACACGTGGAGATCCGTAGTCTCTGCCTACCGCATTGGGAAACAGGGGTGACGTTAGGTGGACTACGAGTAGGTACGCCGAAGACGACGTCTGCGATGCGACTGCGAGCCTACTTTGTGTTCGCAGCAAAACTGACTGTTACGTGTACGTACGTACGGAGTTTACTCGACGCGTATCTAGTGTGTCCGACTACGCGAGACAGTGGTTAAGTCGGTGTAGATATAGTGGCAGAGCTGGCAAAGTGCCAACAGCCCTTAGAGCGGAGTGGAATGGAAATTTCGCTAATGGAAATAATGATTATCAAAATAATCTAGAACAACGGCGTCAAGAAACAATTATTATACGCTTCAAATATAATTTTAGTGCTGAATTTCAACAACAGCGCTGACTGCGACCATGCTAGAACTTCATTTCATTCATTCTTCTTGTATTAACCGGTTTCACTACAAGGAGGAGGTTTGTTTCATAGTACATTTTAGAAACAAGTTTAATAACGAGCTTTGTCAAAGCAAAGTGGTTTAAGTGGTTCAAATTACGTCCACCGCTGTAAAAATGTTCACTTACACTACGTATGTAGGTTAGCTAGGTACACACAGTACGTCGCCGAACTAGATTGGATCGGAGTGGAGTCAAGCTTTTTTTTTATGAAAACAAAACTTGGATGAAAACCAAAGGTGCAGTTGAGCTCTTCTATCGAAAACACGCTCAGTGAAATCCCATGCTAGCAGCAGATTTTCTAAAGTGCTCCCGCCACGTCACGCTCACTCTACGCTCACGCTACGCTCGGCCATGGCCGCAGATTGAATTCAATCTACGCTATGATGGCGGCGTACTGTCTATGTTGTGCGTGCAGCGCTTGCCAGCTGCTCCATACCCATACCGCGCGCCGGGGTGGCCGAGTGTACAGGGGAGGCAGCGGCGCGACGGCTGGGTAGCGCCGCGCGTGTCCGAGTGGCGGATCTGTGCTCGACTTGTGTTATTTAATTATGGCGACATTGGCCGGCGCAAGAGAAAAGCTGCTCTCGCTTTGTTTGTTGTGCGCGAAGCTGTACTGCAAACACTCTCGGCGCGGACATCACGATCATCATAGAGACATGCCATGTGCATTTTAATTATGCAACAATACTCTGCGGAAGCGAGGCCCTAATCAAACAATGGAGAAATATTTAATTTAGAGTGAGGAAAAAGAAGAGAAAGATTGATATGGACGGGAGAGTGAGTGGAGCGGTGGACTGAGGCGACGAGACGACGCGGACGATACGTTTATCTATCGGCGGAAGCGGCTGCTGCGGGGGAAGGCTGTTTGTCTAGAGATTCTAGAGAGTTGAAAAGAAAAAAACCGCGTAAACCGCGATGCGTTTACACAAGTAATACTAAAGTCAACACTCCCCTTTCCTCTCTCCCCCGTCCCTCCCGGCTTCGATCTCCCTCTGCGAACACGCGCACCTAGTGCTCTGAGCGTATTTTCATTATCAATTGTTGAATTTGCGGAAACGACATTTAAACTTTAGACATTTTAAAAGAATAAATTCAAAGCTTCAACGTCATTTTGTACGCTCGGTACTCTGTAAGGAAGGACTATTATAAGAGTGGTTGAAAAAAAATCCAAGATGGCGGCGGAAGGGGCAATTTGAGCAATGGGCAAATACAAGTTTATGGGCTCTGTCGAAGACCCTTTTGAATGAGCAACAAAATGAAAAATGTGCTTGAAATTTTTGGATCCCCATATAATTATTCTCCCTGTCTACGGCCGCCAGTGCAGGACCCATTTACTCCAACGACCGTCGTCTCGTCGACTGACGTGCCCAGCGCATTGAGCATAGTTACCCGGTGTCCAATACCTACTACTTTGGTGCGTCGGTGGATTCGTTACTCACCAGATCGCGAAGCGATATTCTCACTTTTCTCAGCGTGGCTCGCTGGGCAGCTTTCAGATTGTGGACGACAGCGACCGTCAGGGTCCTCGTTTCGCACCTGTACGTCATAACCGGGAGGACGCACTAGTTGCGAATACTATTTGAACAATGACCGAAATGTAAAAGTCAACGAAACCGTTTTTACTTTATGGCCTTCACTAACGTGTTTTGCCATTTTGACATGTCGAATATTTCGACAAACAGCGAATGAGCCGACAAAATAAATACTCAACATACGTAAGTAGAGAACGCTATGAAAATCATGAAACGCCTCGCCGCCGCCGATGCGGCCTTCCACTAAAATGAATATGGGTACACGTAATTATTACAATAATGTGTAGAGTAGAATGTAGAGTAGAACTGTGGTAGAACTCTGTAAGTATAGTAATCTCGGTGAGACTGAATAAATAAAACAATAGCAATGCGCTATCGATGGTACAGGACAGGGCAAGCCAGAAGCTGGTCTGATGTAATCCAAGGACGACTCCCTCCACAACATCCCATATAACGTGCTCTGGGGAAGGGACGCGAGCATAGCACGCACCGACGACAGCACGGGACGTCCCATCAGAATTATAATAATTTCGGAGCCATAAAACTGATGGAATCACCGGCAATCCCGAGGCCACCGCCATTAACTAAATGGCTTTTTAACTTAGTAATCTCTTGTTGTTTCTTCACGTCAGTCCCTCGTAAAAAACATTTACTTGGGGAGTCCACCGAGTGGGCGAGCGGGCGCGGATTCGTGGGCGGGTCTCGACGCCGAAACGGAAGGAAGCAAAGTAAATAATCGAGAAACTGTAGGAGAAACCTTGGAACAAAGTAACGAGCTAAAAACACGAGATATGGTTCCTGTCAACAACGTCACATGGAGAACGTGAGCAATCGCTACCGCTAATCGCCTTTTCTCTTCTGAATGTGAAAGCCTCGTGGCTTGTATGGCAATATTTTTGTACGTGTCTCCTTGAAGCACAATGCATTTTATTTCATAAAAATGTTCCACTTCATTATGCCCTCTGTAAGCCGATTCGCCGAGGTCTACAAAATAAGAGTTATAAGCCGTTACGACCTTCTTGTTTGACGAATGAATGAATATTTGGCGGGTTTTTTTCTAAGTTGTGAAGGTGAACGTAATGATAACCTGCGTTACATTTGAGTCATCTGTGAGTAAAGATGATATTTTGCGATATGAAATGGAAGAATGTATCAACTTACAATGCATTATAAATAATTATAATGGAAATAAACCTCACAAAGATGTAATCTGGTATCTTTACTAATTAAATAATTGCCATTGAATAAAGCCTTAGGTGAGTCGTTCAAGTTAGTAGGACGGACTACGTACAGGTACTCGTTATCTCTTAATTTCAATAAAGTGGCAAAATGTATCGCGGTAGGCGGTACCGCGCTCGCCGCGGCGCGCCGTAGAGTAAAGCCAGCGACTCGTAATAATTTTCGAACCGGCCTACGCGAACACGACAGGAGCCCCTCGGCGTCGACCCGCACCCTCACCAGCCCAACCTCATACATTTTAAACTAATTATAAATTGGGCATCCCTGACATAATTAGGTATATTCGCCAACGACTCGGACCTCGTCAAGGGCACATACATATTTTATCTGAGCCGCGAAGCGCCTCCCCAAACGAAGCAGCGACGTCTGAACCTTTTATACTTTCTAAATTGGGCGGTTACGCTGAATGGCCACCGGTTATTCCCACGAACCAAATACCGCTGAATTACACGTTCAGAATAATGAACCGAGTCGAAGAGAAAATTAAATTATCGCGCAAAAAAGTTGGAAAATATTAGCCAGCGAGCGGGGGTCGGGTGTGCAATATTCATGTGGTCGCGAGTGGACACATAGGTACTCGGGATCCCGGCGGCGGTGGTGGCGGGGCGGAGCGACGACGACAACGCGACGACGCTGCGCTGCGCTGCGCTGCGACCACGTTACGTTACGTGCATTAGCGGGTGACAAGTAAGAGTCTCACTCCATCCACCGCACGGAACAGAGCAGCACGCCGCAGCAGCATCAAATCCACCGCGTCTCATACAAAATAATGTTGATGGTCCTAATATATTCGTTTCCCTAGTTTTTTCGCAACGCGGCAGGCAGGATTTAAGGAACATTTGTGTTACTTTTCGCTCTCCTATATCGAGCGTGCCGCACGCTCTTTGCATGAAATATTAGAGCGGCAGGCACTCGATGCTGCGCCGGTGTTGGAGTACTTACTCCTCACATTTTGACAATGGCGGCGCCAAATGGCTCCACATTCCATCCAAGTGGATGTGTATGTGTAATACTGGAACTGCTCTCTGGAATGGTACGAATGGATTTTCAATGAAAATAAAGTGCGATACGGATACGCATTGTTTCTCCTGCGCGGTTCGAAGTTGACTATACGAGTATATTGTATCGATCGCAGTTCGCAGTTCCATTCCATATTCAAATGTATGCGCTGAAAACATTTTCAGTGCAAACACATGCGTATAGATATACATATTTGATAAGTCCCCTTTCGTTTACTTTACTAGTAAAAGAATTGAAAATTCTTTCTTTAACAATTTTTTCGGTGTTATTTTTCTTTCTCGTCTGTGCATTTGATTCTACGGGGTACTGAAAACAGTTCAATTTATTCACACTATCTAATCTAAGGGTTGACTCCTCCAGAAATGGTTCTGCGTAAGGTGTTGTGTATCTCCGTAATCGTTGCGAAGTACCGCGTGTAATCCAGGAACACGATCACACGGTACGACGAGGAAGACTTGGACTGGGTCTCGCAAGGGAGCGGAGAGGATTGGACTCTGTTGGTGTTGCATAATCCGGCCAGGGCGGGGGAGAGGGGAGTGAGAGTGAAGCGGAGGGATGGGAAGTGAAAGGGATCTCAGTCCGCTCGTGTCAATCGGAATACGGAATACGGGCACGAGTTGATGAATGTCACATTAGACGTATGAAACAATTAGTGTACGGACTACGGACCCTCGTCACGCGGCTCGCTTGTCACGACCAGCCTACAGCCTCCCCGCCGCTCCGCCGTCCTCCCCGGACCGTCTCCCCTACCTACCCCACCCGTCTACATCCTATTCGAGGATTATTTCTAAATCTGTTAATCGGAGAGATGCTCTCAAATATCGTGCCAAACTCAGAACTCTTGAGGTGCCACAGTGCCAAGACTATCTACGGAAAAACTAATCTCTATTAAATTGATCTAAATTTACACTTTCAAGGGCACACACGGACAATAAACGTGTAGTCTTCAACGAGCTTGTTATTTTATTAGGCAATAGGGATACCTACGTAAAAATAGATTTACGTAATTTCTTTTCTAAAATAGACACACCAATAGGATTAAAGTACCTACAAAAAAAATCACAAGATAACTAATAAAAGATAATAAAAAATTACCTCGAGTTTATCTAAACCCCTATTTATTACAGGCGAGCATATTATGAAAAAAAAAAACCGGTCAAGTGCGAGTCGAACTTGCGCACCGAGGATCCGCATCCGATGCCGAACCGACGACGGTCTAACGGCGGCGTAGGCTAAGTATTAAGGTCCCGTATGGATTGGATATGGAAACCTAGAAACCAACAAAGACTTTTTAAACAATTATAAAATAATTTTAATTTAGTAATTTGCTAGCACAGAAGACGAATCTCATTACAACGAGTACCTATGCCGCCGTGCCCGTACCCGTACGCACAGTGCGTGAGCGAGGCGAGGGTGGCCATGGCGACGCAACATTGTCGGGATCTCCCGCCGACGATATCACTTTAGTCTTCTCGGCTTATCCGGACGTTCTCCTAAGTAGGCGGCCTAATTACTTCCCTTCCGTTCAGTGACCCGTACCTGTCGTTCTCTCGAAGATAATTATGGGAAATGGAATCCGTCCAATTAGGATAATACGTGCCCGTCGGAGAGACATCAATTTGCCGCCCTCGCAGTGCGTACCTGAAACAAACAGTAAAGACATTAATTAGTTAGGTTATAGCACGCAAATAGAGCATAGGGCTGCCACCACTTGTCTGGAACTGAACCGTCTGTGTGGCTTGAAACGTAGCTGATATTGTTTAATTAAATCAAACAATATCAGGCAAATCAATTCAACAATGAAGTCATTTTGGGCGTATTAAATTTTCAGATCAAAGCGTTAAACACATCAAGGTCTCCTGATTTCGCGTCAAGCTAGTGGAGTGGACACCTTGGCCCGGCTGGAGCAAGCGTCCGCGTCGTCGTCTGATTCTTAATGTTTTTTTATTCAAACTGACATGGTTGACTACATCGCCTACAACACCCGTGATGTCAGCCCATAACACATTGGTGCCATGTCAGTGCTTCTCTTTGGTCGTGAACTATTATAATTAGCTTCGACTGACTTTTAATTTGGTGCGCTGGTACCAACCCGGGCAGGTTAAACCGAGGGTTAAACTCCACCATCTGGCAAGGTAAGAAGAAAGGGACCTACAGTTTTACGTGGAATTCGAACCCCGATCAGCTTCGAATCGAACGGTCACATATCTAAGTTCTGAATGCGCCCAGGTGTGCTTAATAACACAGGCTGACGAACAGCCCCTTGTACCTAAGCCCGTCATGTCATATCATGTCCCGAATAGCCCCGATAACAACGACGCGTTGTCGTTCGGATAGGCTAAGCAACCCTAAGTACACAGATTCACAGCATTTATAAAAAAGGTATGATTAGATTAAACATTTATTTATATTAAATGGTCGATTTGCGGTCGTGATAATTTATAAAAATTTAAAACAAGAGAGAGGCCGCGATTTTCACATGACACAAATTTACAAAATAATTTTGTTACTTAACTAGAATATGTTATTTCAAAAAAAAATTATATTTACCTATAGCTAGAACATATTTTATTTGTAAATACAACCCATTTGCTAGTTCATAAGGTTTCATGGAAAATATTTTTCACGTCCCGTTCGGCAATGGAATCTGTAAGCACTTTTTCCTTCTAAGAATAATTTAAGGGTACCGTAGGGGTAAGGTAACGTTGAAGTGTATATATATAAGGAAATATAAATAATGGGAAACCTAAACATATGAACCTAAATAAATGTATGCTATAATAATTTATAATGCTCAACCGTTTACCGACCCTGCCCGGTTGTCCACACAGTCAAGCCCATCATCAAGGGCAAAGGGTTATAAAGTTAGCCCCGGCCGGAGGTGGTGACGTGGAGGCGAGGCGGAGCTGCATCACGGCTCACCGCGATACATTATTCGGCATTTGCAGCCCACGCACTGAACAGAGACGAGCTTATACAGGCTGAGGAGGCATGTTGGTTGCTAAGTGCGCCTGAATTATGAATGAGCCAACATTTAATTTAATTTCGAGTACGAAGTTGATTGTGTAGCTCGCACGCCCGAATACACGACTCATCGTGTTGCTGTTCCGCGATTAAGGTTAAATTGTACACTCTTGACATAGCTAGCATTTTTTTTATTGTTGGAACCTGACACGTTGGACTACATCACCTACAATATCCGTGATGTTAGCCCATAACACCGGGTGAACTAGGTGCCCATGTCAGTGCTTCCTTTCATTTCATTTGCATAAAGATGAAGTGTTAATTGGCTATCGTTGCATTATTAAATGTTTATTTTTTATTAACTTAAAGAACTACTGTGGACACAATAAGCACGAAATCGATAGTGAGAAGCTCGAACACTTGTATTTAGTGAGCTAGCTACAGCACTTCTTCGTCCCATTATAAATGATGGTAAGCTATAAATGGCGTGACGTAGCGAGCTCTCTACACACTGATAGAAAAGACAAAGAAATACAGGCGGAACAATTTGAACTAGCGCGTCGAGCTGTGCTGTGTTATGTTACGTAAGTACAAGTATCTGTATGCACTGCGCACGTAGAGGGCAGGTGTGGTGTGAGGCGCGGTAGGAAGGGTTGTAGCTGGCAGGGCGCGATAAGGGTAGGTGTCATGTGGAGCGCGTGCGGTGAGGGCCGACGGGAGGGACGCGGCGGGAGAGCGGAGTGTGGGGCCGACACGCCCGCACCGCTCTGAAACTAGGTTAGAATGAAGTGAGTTTCGATTGCGTAAGACCTGGATTCGTCAGGACTCAGGAGATGAGTTCTTATCCGCTCTATGATGAGTATTTAATAAATAACAACGCGGGGACCAGATAGTTGCAATTTCCATGTATATCATTCTTGTGACCCCAAGATACAGTCCTTGCAATTTCGAATACTAGTTGGACTATCAATAATTGAGTCTCTTCAGCAGGTATCAAGGAGCGGTTAGCTGTATACATAAGTACCTAAGCGCGTGGAGCATGAACTGGTGAGATAGAACTTTATGCATTTTTGTCGCCGAAACTTTAAACAAACGTAGCGAAAAACAAAAAGTTATAAACTTTAATTGTTCATACAGATCAAAATAAAAACTATTTGCTCGAAATTCGCGTCTCGTCATTTTGTCATATTATGTGCCTTTAGGAGTTTCCATCCGACTTAAAACAAAACTGCATCGTACTTTCTTTGTCTCCGGGCTCCCCCTGACCCCGCTGAATGAGGAATGAGGATTATGTCATTCATTATCAATTTTCATTATTGACGATATTGCCTTAGGGGTCTGCCTAGGTGCCACACGTGAATTTTTATTACGATATAATTCCATATCGTTCGATATCTTAAGATACTGTAAGATCAAAATACGTATTATCTTCGCCGTGTGTGATGGATGGTTCAAAGGGTTCTAATGGTGAGCGATATTGCTAAACATGCCCTAAAAAATATATTATCTTCATCGTCTGTGACGAGCTTCACGAGCCGGGTGTCGGCCCCACTGCCGGGATCCACCGCACCTTCGGCTGTGCTGCCGCGCGGATATTTCGCGACGCGAAAGCGCGCCGCCGCACTATGGGCCAAAGTGCCACTTTTCGGTCATAAATCTGTATCTTCTAAACTAGAAGAGCTTTCTTGAAAAATTTTTTTATGGTATTACTTGAATAGTTACTCTTCAAGAAACAGTAACATTTGATTGCAAATAATATTTATTATTAATAAAAAAAAATCCTAAAATATAAAATAATTTATTTCTAAACTATGAAAATAAGATAAAAAAATTATTATGTACATTTACAAATAAAGTATCAATTTTTATTTAATATTCACTAATAAAAACATTTTTGTACCTATAATTCTGATAATTTAAAAATTAAACTTTATATATTAAACGCATTAAATGCGCTTACAGGATAGCACCAGTTTTTTTGCTCCCTGAATTTTATTATAAGAAGGGAAGACGATAGAATATCTTTCCAATAAACAGCTTCTCAAATATTTTTATTGCACTTTAGTCAGATCTAAATCTATGAAGACACTAAAGCTTCATCGTCGATGAATTGAAACAATTTAGCAGAATTTCCTTTGATAATTTCATTGCAATTTTTCTTGTTTTATTGAGTTACGACACGTATTTTTTTAACAGTAGAGGCTTCACCTTTTTCGCAAATTGAATTCAGACCTTTAATGTACTCGTATGAATGATAGACGTTGTCCAATCCAAACCAGATTCCCCAAAAAGTTTCACAGCTTTACGATTTTGTACCCTCTCTGATGAAATTGCGTAGTCCTTGCACGGTCGATCAGACAAAATCTAATTCTCCTTTATATATTTTTTGGCACTTGATATATGGTTCTATTTTTCAAGAAACACAGTGGATAGCTCACCTTTAGAATACTTGAAAGACGCCATATCCTTTTAGAAACACTACATTGCACTCATCTGGCACGAATATTCAGGCAGTACCTTCCCCTTGTTGTTCCTTGCCCTTTACTAGGTGGTAGGCTCAAATTGTAGCTGACTGGGTTGGTACCACCGTACTGTATGTAAGATGGCCGAATAGCAGCCTTGGTTGTGTTCTCCTCTAGTCCAGTATAGCCAGCAATCCAGGGAAGTCTCCGGTATGGCACCTACCTTCTCGGAGCTGATATTGGCTGGTCGGAGCATGCGCTTTAGCACATCCGACTCAGTCACCCATACCGGATTACATAAAAAAAAAATAAAAAAACTACAGTGTGTAAATATACCACGGACCACCCCTCACAGAATGTCTTATATTCGTACAAAAAAAATGTGGCGTGTGCACCATACCTCCTTACACTCTGTGGCTTAGAAATGGTGTGCAAAACATCAAATAACACAAAAACACAGCTGGCGTAAGTATATACATTATATATATAATCATATCATAGTTTTAACCGCAATAAAATTGTTTCTGTTACGAAGTAGTTATACCGTGAGAATGCTGAGGATGTAGTGTATTTTCTTTGCATAATAATTTATACATTCAGTCTCTTAAATCAGTACTCTTAAGTAAACTTTTCAAATAAAATCATTTAAAATCAACCTCGGTAGCTCAGTGGTGCGGTCGGTCGACTGTTGTTAGGACGAGACGGAAGTAAACTTTCTCCATTCTCCATACAAAATTATCTTTCGGCATTTATGTTATCTCGCCCACTAAACCTTATCCGATTATTAAAATTTTTTTTAGTAGGTAGGGTTTATCCCTTCCGGGTTGGTACCACCGCACTGAATGAAACGTCGGTCGAAACCGCTATGTAAATAGTTCGTGTTTTCCGTCCAGTTCAGTGTATCCGACTTGAAATGAAGGGAAGCATTGACATGGCACCTAGTTCACACGGTGTTATGGGCTGACATCACGGATGTTGTAGGAGGTGTAGCCAGCCAAAGTGTCAGTTTCCATAAAAACAATTAATAAAATAAAATTTAAAAAAATTCATTCAAGCGAACGCTCCGAGCACGCATATTTTTTTAATTTTCGTGCCAATTTGCAGAGTTTTGCAGAAAGTTGTTTATTAATTTTAAATAAACAGTGTACTGGCTGTACAAAACCATTATAATATTGACCCGGGCAGACCCTGATACCATTTGAAAGCTTAGATGAAAATTGTAGTTTTAGATAAATTTCGCGTTTTCGTTAGTGCTTTAAATAAGGGATGATATATTTAAAAAACCCAACCCAGTTACCATTACCTAAAAGCCCAAGAAGTATGCTTTCAGAATATGTATGGGTTTCTATATGTTTACCTAAGTATTTTTAGAGAAAAATATACATAAATATGCGCTCCCTTAATATGCGGATGTTTGCGCAAAGAATTTGTGCAACTTTCAAGCGTCATATAACCGAGGAAAGTCACCTAAAATCTAAAATATGTACGTATAAAACAAGTACCTTTCATGGCCTATCAAACCAACTATATTTCATTACCCCAGGTGGTATGTTGCCAAAACCATTTTTGTCAGTTGCTTGTATGGGGGCTGTCCATAGTGCGCCGCCGCCGCCCCGTCAGCGCGCCGTGTCGCGCGCGCCGTCGCTCCTCCGCTCTGCCTGGCTTTGTGTGGGAGAGTGACGGGTGTGAGACGCACGTGCGCCGCGAACGCGACATAGATAATATCCGAGCTGTGTCTGAGCTGAGCGTCCCTGCCTCCGCGCCGCCTCGTCCACCCCACTGACATTTCTCCTGGAACGCCAGCAGTCTAGCAATCGAGATCTGGAACGGTACGTTTCCGAAAAAACAAAAATACAATCGAGTGGGAATTAGCTAATAGCTCCCGCGCGCCGCAGGGCGGATCGATGAGATAATTTACTTTGTCGGTTGAACCCTAACAACTTCGGTATCGGTCTCCGGAACTCTCCGGAGACGACTGTGAGTTCCTTATTAAGACGCCAGGCCAGGACCAGCCGAACCACGTATGTGTTTACAATAACTTTTATTTCAAGCTTTTTAAAAAAACCGCATGCAAATCGTCCACTTTTTAAGATGATTATTTTTTTATTACTTAATTACATAGCTAAGAACCATCCCGATTTAACAAGCTTCCTAATAAAAAAAACTGCATCCAAATCGGTCCACCCGTTTGAGAGCTACGATGCCACAG
The DNA here is from genome assembly GCA_946902875.1 of Nematopogon swammerdamellus. Classification (NCBI taxonomy): domain Eukaryota; kingdom Metazoa; phylum Arthropoda; class Insecta; order Lepidoptera; family Adelidae; genus Nematopogon; species Nematopogon swammerdamellus. The sequence continues at coordinate 8,415,371 of OX336345.1, forward strand.
GCAGACAACACACACACGACACACACACGTCAAACTTATAACTTCCCTCCGTTTTTTTCGTCGGGGGTTAAAAAACTTCTATACGGCACTTCGAAAGAGTGTGGTCGATGAATTGCCATATTTTTTTTTTAATATAAAATAACAAAAACAGATTTTAGCAGATACGTTGAACTTCGGTTGGAAGGAACAAAAACTTTCTAAAGATTTTCGCCGTTTTATACCTCCGCTCACCTCTACCCTACGCCCGCTTTCGAGATAAATAAAAATAATATCTCGCTTGAACATCGAACCATCGCGAATATTCAGTACGTCCGTTCCAAAGAGTTTGCATTACGTCGCTGAGCGCAGCGACGATGTAATACAAACTCTTTGGTTCGTTCGAAACGCATAGACGTAATGGGTTGCATTGCATGAGTGTACACGTCTGACGGCGGCGGCGCGGTCGCACATCTGTGCTGGAACTGCGATGCGCAATGGGGCCGACCGGAGCGCGGAGCGTGGAGCCCCACCGCGGCGCGCGGCGCACCGCAGCCGGCAGATTTATGAAAAGGACATTAGCATGTAGCTACATGTAGCAGCTATAAATCTGAGGCGAGTGTTTTTGCGTCGGGTCATGCCCAATTCGGTGGGTGCCCCGTGGAGCGTGAAAGCCCGGATTGGCGGTAAATCTACATTTGCGTCGTCGAGATGGGCGTTAATTGAAGGCCCCTGGCGAGGATACGCGGCGGGGGACGAGAGGGTCCTTCTCCTCGCTTCTCTTCTCTCTACATGATCGTACGAACTGCCATTACATATGCACAAGGACACAACAAAATGTACGGAAATCTTCCGCGCGACTTCATCTGTGTCGCGAAATCCGAAGGGGTTCGCTGCAAATGACGCACGGCTATGTAAGTACTAACTAGTTGACTCTATAATTAGTTTGGACATGTCTGAGATTCCTTTAATTAAGGCCTGGCGGGGCGCGTGAAGGCTGGCCCAACTTTTCGTACAATCAAGATGGAACGTGCTCGAGCATAGGAGCTATTACTTTTAACAGTTTGTTGATACCGTGCAAAGCATACAATTCAACTGGTTTAGAAAGAACACATTTCTTCTCAAACTCGCTCCGAGTGATTCAAGTATGGGGTGGTTCTATCGGGGCTCTCACCTCCGCCCGCGGCGCCGCCCAGCACGACGACGGCGCGGTGGCGGGTAGATTGCGTGGCTGTACGTAGTAAAAGTTAACCAGGTCGTAAAATATTCCATCGACCTTCTCGAGCCCCCGGAGATTCGAAGGCGTGCCTCTAGAATACATTCCCGACACATAAAATTCGCACACTAAACTAAAATTACTGCGATAGGTATTCAAAGTTTGCTGATTTTGATAGAGGGATATAAGCTAAATGTAAATGAACATTTCTGGCTAAGGTGGTGCTCTTTTACGATGCCCATTAACATTCGGTAATGCCAGTGTGATATATATTTTTTTATGTATATATAATTTACTTGTTTTCAATGTAATATAATGAATGACATTCGCCTTATCGATTTACTGAGAAAATTTGAATTATTATGGGCAGCGTAAATTAGTCCAACAATCTCTACAAAAGCGTTACTTCTGCATTGCACTGCTGAATAGTACACACTCCACAGTCGCCACAGTACATTCCGACTGAAAATAGAACGATTGCGATCCGGATTAGACCGAGCAGGAATTCCAGAACCTAAACGCTGCTGTTGGCGTGGCGCGGTCGGAGCGGACGAGCGCTGGGCGGTTTCGAAGCACGCGCGGGCGCAACGCCGCGACGGAAATAGCATCCGACATTTTCAATGTCAAGTCCAGCACGTGACAGCAGGCGAGCGTTTACGTACGAGTAGGTACAACTCTGCTATGCAGGCATATTGACGCGATGCGCTGCTCCGCTGCACACGCGCTCGCGACACGTGTAACTAATGCTGCACGCTCTCGCACAATGCACCTCTCAAGTCGTGCAAAATTGCTTATAAAATATGTTGCAGGTACTTCTATTTTCTGAAATCGAATGACTAACAAATCATCTTTACATGTCCATATCCAAAAGGAGGTAAGTTTAGCCGTTAGCATCATGAGACAACGATATGGATGCCGGTTCAGATAACAAAGAATATAAGAATGAGATGCGAATAGCCCACGAGCGTTTGCTCGCGCAGTGTCCCCTTACCCCTAGCTATTCGGTTCGATTCTCACGAGTTTAGTGCACGGTGGCTCAATTGAAAGGCAGTGAGGGTCGCGTGCTACGTACGATCTCGTTCTCGGGGTGTATTTGGTTCAGGTAATGCGAAGCGGCCGGCGGCGGCGGGAGCGTAGAGCATGGTAGAGCGGAGTGAAGCGGGCCTGAAGGCGGTAGAGGTGCAGCGGAAGCGGCAAGGCCAGGGTTCGGCGCGCCGCTGACGTCACACGCTCTGGAGCGGCTCGGTGCAGCTGCATTCTGGATTGCACGGACACTCGGCGCTCTTCAGTAGAGAAACTGTGTTGGCTAAGTTGTTTTTTATGGAAGAAAGCGGCCTATTCACGTCTCTCCAAGCAGGACCGATACTTATCGGAGGTAGCGTTGCCAAACATATCCCGTACTGTCTCTCTCTCTTGAGCTCATACTTTAATAAAATACACAAACACTAGATGCTTATCTTGGGTCGGCACGCCCGTTGTAAATAATTACATTAAATAATAAAAACAATTCAGTCAAAATACCATAGATTTAATTTTAAATTATGGTATTTTGACGGTACAATTATGCTACAGAGAGAGCATGAACATAATATGGTATGAATACCCATAATTTTATTATCATGGTACGTCTCGATACCGGCCCTGCTTGCAGGGACCTGAATAGAACGCCGTAAATATGAAAACTGTTTTGTTTTAATGGGTTTTCGTTTGTTTTTATGTAGGACTACTATATGTTAGGTGATGGCGCAATGTTCAGTGATAGGTACGTGTTGTCTGTATTTGTTATTTTAGACGCGATTTTTTTTTCGCCAGAAATGCGTCCTATGGACTTGTATAGGAGTGCGCATAATACGACAAAAAAGCGCCGCGATTAAAAATCGCCAAACGTGATTGTTGCGGAAGGAATTTGTGTGTGAGTGCATTCCCCCACCACATAAAAAAAATTAAAATGAGCTTTACTACATCGTAACTGGGTTGATGTTTGCATGGTGAGAAATGCGCCCAGGTTGAACAACAACATTGCCAGTAATGTTTATTGACATACAAAAACGAGCTCTACGTATTGGGCCGCTGGGTTCATTTTTGCAGGCGCGGAAATAGTACTGACTGTACTTTTTGTCAGAATTTCCCAGTTCCCACCTCTAGTTTTAGCGATTTTTTGTCGTAGTGCACGCGGTGTCATTCCGTCCTTTAGCGATTTTAAATCGCGAATCAAATCGCAGTGTAAGCAAATCAAGGAGCGTACTCACCGGGAGCATTCGCTTCACGAACTTCGCGCTGCGAACAAAAATTCGCTCCGCAAACAATTCGAAAAAAATATCGGGCTGCGAAATAGTCTCGCCACTCGTTACCCAAATATTTATTAGTCTTCTTAGTAAAATAATAAGTATATTCTTTTTATAAAATGAACGAAATGAAATGACGTATCTTTTCGGTCGGGGCGTATTTTTTCTCTTCATTTTCGACTTTGCATTTTCTCTAATGAAGAAATATAAAAAGCGAGTACATGCTTAGTACTAACATATAAAAATAAAAACATGAAATGAAATGAGTTTACTCGCTATTGAAGTTCAATTTATTTGTAAGTATTACTTCCAAAAAAACAAACCAGGCGAACTGGTCATACTTTATGAAATGTTTGTTCGCGGCGCGAATGCTCCCGGTGAGTACGCTCCATAATACAAGTAGGTACGTACATTATTATATGATGCCGTGACGGCGCCGGCGGCGCACATACATACATATGACACACAGAAGGCAGACGTAGAATCTTATAATATTTAGGGATAATATCAAACAAACGGGTTCAGCCGTAGGGGGAGAATAAATGAAGAGACAAATAAAATGAGGGGAGAGGGGAGGGGGTGGGGGGGGGGGGGGGAAGGGGTCTCGTACACGTGCACCGCCTTACACCGTCAGTCAACACACACGTTGCATAGTCACTGTAAACGAGCGAGAATTACATTAATCAGAGGAGGATTACATTAATGATTACAGCTGCGAAAACGCTGCGAAAACAAATTAATTGAGCCGACTTGGCAGTGCGTCAGGGAGTTACATCGATGCACGCGACAAGACGACTCGGCGTGCGGAGGGTCAGTTCGGCTACGGCTTCGTTTTGTCAACTCAGCTATGATGACATCGTCAAATAACAAAAGCGAGATGCGAAGAGAAAAAATATCGTAATGCATAACTTCATGTTGTTTGTTCTAACATTAGGTCAATCTTATATAATGTGGCATTTTTTGTTTTTTTTAGGGTTCCGTATCCTTACAGAAACCTATTACTAAGCCTACGCCGTCTGTCTGTCTGTCTGTCCTACTGCTGTATCTTTTGATCCGTAATAGGTAGCTGATCGAAATTTTCACAGAATATGTGTTATTATGGCGGATATACAAAAAAAATATAAAAAACCGGCCAAGTGCGAGTCAGACTCGCGCACTGAGGTTTCCGAACACTGTCTGTGTTTCCGAACCACAAAAAAAAACATTGAAAAAAACACGTTTCTTTTATGGAAACCCCCCTTAATTTTGTACTTTTTCTATTTTTTATTATTTGTTATTATATCCGCAATAATAACACATATTCTGTGAAAATTTCAACGGGCTACCTATGTATTACGGTTCAAGAGATACAGCCCTCGGACGGACAGACGGACGGACAGACAGACAGACGGCGTAGGCTTAGTAATAGGCTTCCGTACCGGATACGGAAACCTAAAAAAGCAAAAAGTACAAAATTAAGCGGTCGCCATATAAAAAACGTGGTATGAATCGATAATTACGCATTCACGCTAACGAATAAACATTGGCGCCACTGGTACTTTGCATTGAAGACAGACAAAAGATAGACCATGTTTACCGTTACAGGTATGGTATAGCTATGATCTACCTACGGAACCCTCCGTGCGTGAGTAAAACTCGCACTTGACCGATTTTTTTTATCTTATGTTACATTTTGTGTTTAATCTGAATTTATATTTACATTGTGTTTTGTTTAATATCTCTCAGTTTCTTTGAAGGAACCTTCGCTGATGTAATTTGTCTTTTTATAATTTATTATGTTCTTTTAATTCTGTGTACTATGTGTTCTTAAAAAAAATTAAAAACATGTGATGTGATGAGGCATGTGTGAAGTAGTAATATAATAAGGCCATCTTCTGCATAGCAGAAAAGTGTAATACAATAAAGGTAGTGTCGGTACTACGACGTACAAGTCTTGTAACACCACCACCGTGTATAAATTAAGCTAAGTTTCGTTTGGTTGCTGATGTAAACACTCAGATTATTTATTGCTCATCGCACGGTGTGTTTATCCGTAATTACACCGACGTGGGTGTCATTATCAGAGCACGCTTTAATTAAACGCAGCACACTCGAAAAGTGCCGCCATAAAAACTGCCCCACCGCACCGCCGACGCCGCCGCGCCACGCCGAAGCGGTGGCGGCGGCGGCGGGCGGAGAGAGCGGCGGCGGAGGTGGCCACGGTAAACAAAGCCACTGCGCTATAATTATGCAAATGTATTAAAATCCAAACATTGTATCTAATGTGGAGTGGGACAGTAATTAAACGTAAATTACGCTAGTCGAGGCAGTGACCCACCGCGCGCCGCCTGTGATGTACGAGACAGAAAGAACACACAAGATATTCCGCGGACGGGACATGGGACAGGAGCGGCGACCGCGACGGCCGAACGATCACCAAGCACGCACTACTCTTGACTGTCACGATACCAACTATTTGATTCAAGCAAGTTGGAGATGCAATAAACATGCTCGTACATCGCATCGGAGAGACGGAGCAAGCGAGGCCATTCCTGGTGATCGTGCACTGGAAAATAGCGTGTGCGAGGGTGTGTGTGAGGGTGTGTGTGTGTGTGTGTGTGCAAGCCAGCTCGCCAGGTCGGCAATGCGAACAGAGAGAACAAGTGATTCAGTGCCGCTGAAAGTTGGAAGTAATGAAAATGTAGAGACAAGTAGAGAGTGTTCGTCGACACGACACACAATCATACATTTTGTATTTCACTAGCTTATGCGCGCGGCTGCGCTCGCTTTAAATTCGCTTATCAAGAATATCGCAATACATAACAATGACTTCTTTAAAAAAAAAAAGCAATTCCCTCTGGGTGATCAAAGGCCCAACTGGGTTCAAACTAAGTATATATTTTTCGAAGAAAGTAAACTGTTCTGTTTGGGCGAGGTAGAAGGTCAAGCCATGTTTCGTTATATGAAAATAGTTTCTGAAAGAAAGACTTATTTCGACAGAAATAATGTATGCGGCTTGTCCATAATACTCGAACACCATTTATTTATGCGATGGTGGTGTGATTGATAATTTTTATACATTGTGTGGTGGGTGTTGAACAGGGTGAAAACTTGTGTGAAATGTTGTTGTCTATCGTTTGTATATTCGTTAGATAAAGGTATCAGCTTCATCTGTATGTAGTTAGTATACATTTGCTGTAATCAGCAGATAATTGTTTAGTGCTTTTTGTATGGGTCGTAAGTCGTAACGCACTGATGTCGAAAATTCAGAATTCAAAATTGTGGCTTTAAATTGATAAAATGTTCACCTACACTACACCCATGCAAAAACAGCTTCATAGCTTAGATTATGCGTTAAAGACAGACACCATTTGAATTTTATAATAGTAGGAATACCGGGCGCAGAGAAAACTAGTTTACATAACAATATTGTACCTATTATCTCTACCATCAGCTCTGTTAGATTAGAATTTATCGTCATCACATTATTACCGTGGGGGACAGAAAATTATACGTTAGCCACATGTTGATGTTGACTTATTTGAATATTTAAATTAAACCAAAATAAGAACACACCTTAAACCGCTGTAACATACTCACATTCTTGTATTGTGAGGATGTATGGGGCTTAATTATAAATTTCAACCGCCAAAAACCGATTCCTATTATCAAGCAGGGCACACACAATTCTTGCGTGAAGGGACCGCCCTACTCTTGTTAGATCATAATTTCTACTAGAGTCGTTTCTTACTATACGTTTACAATCATATACGGCCCCACCCATCTAAAGTAACGAATGAGCAAAGAGTTTGTATTACGTCGCAGCGCAGCGACTTAATACAAACTCTTTGCGAATGAGTATACGTGATAGAATGTAGAGTGCATATCACTCGATAAAACGTAAACAAGTGCAAGTACTAGATGCCTGCTGAGCAGCTACTAGTACTGCTAACGTACTTTAATTTTTTTTTTTATTTAATCCGGTGTGGGTGGCTGAGTCAGAGGGGCTAGAGCACATGCTCCGACCAGCCAATATCACCTCCGAGAACGTGCCATACCGGAGGCTTCCATTTGGATTGCTGGCTCTAGGCTGGCTATATTGGACTAGAGGAGAACACAGTCGAGTCGAGGCTGCTATGCGGCTTACGTTCAGTACGGGTGTAGTATAGCGCGGTTTTCTCAACCGTTCACTTGGAAAGAATGCGGCGCGCACCCGCCGCTCTCCGCCTCCACCGTACCATATATATTCGGTGACCGTACTGACGGGCAATTGCGGTGGGGGCGGAGAGCGGAGGGTGCGCGCCGCATTCTTTCCAAGTGAACGGTTGAGAAAACCGCGCTATAACCCAGTCGGCTACAATTTGAGCCACCTAGCGAAGGGCAAGGGAAGGATCCTACAGTTTACACCGGCTCCGAACGGTGAAGCAGCAGGTGTACGTATGAACGTAAATTTTTCGTCCGAAAAAAAAAACCATTAAAACATGTCGGTCGGATTCAAATCATGAGATCAAGGGTCCGAGTCAAGACCGCGCCGCGCCGACCACCCGTCGCTAATCTTCGATAATATCGTTTCGTCACTTCATACCTTAGGTTGACATTTTTTTTATAATAAATTTTTTTTCCAACATTTCATAGCACAGCCCATGCATTTCATGAAACTACTCCATATTTCTGAAACACAGTATAGTATCTCGTGTCATAGTATCAGAAGAACAGCATAATGCTATGTGATCAATTTTCTACGATGGCGTTTAGATAGGTAATTTGTGGGTGCACTTGGCAGCGCTGCGGCAGCCGCGTCGCTGGATAACGAATGGCTACATAAGTATGGAGTAACAGGAGAGCGAGCTCCATACTTTATGATGAGAGCTCTAAGTGCAGCAGTGGCGTTCGCCTCACGAAAGACGGGACTGGGAAACCCGCTCGCTACTCACGCGGTGGTCAAGAGGACCGAGGACTACCGCGTGAGTAGTGGACGGTATTGCGGGCAGCTTATCGGTAATGGAAATGCTGTCCGAGTGAGTAGTCCCCGCTTACGCCGATGCTCGAACTTGGTTAGTGACGTTAGCATCGACGAGTAACGCCGCAGACTGGCTCACGCTCGACCCTTTACAGTGTACTGTGAAATTATTCAAGAGTACACTCAACACTCACCCCACCCCTCTCGTACAAGGATTATAACCCCGAGGCAGCTCAGAATACTTATCTACCAAACTAACTGTCTCTACATTATTTATAATAGTAGAGAGACCTTGGAAATCAAGCGAAAGGCCATAAAAGCATTAAATCATTTAACAGCTATGTGATATTTGCCCTACTGAAGTTAAGTTCAGTTCAACATAATTAAAAAAATATCCCCATGTAAATTAACAATATCACAGAACAAAACAATACATTACATTAATTTATGGCTTTGCATGGTTTTCGAATATTTCTACTAACCTATACCTAAGATTCTGGTACGTACGTATAATAATCGTTGAAAAGATCTTCATCAGTCAAGATTCAACTCAAGAATAAGGGAACGTTCCCATACCACGTGACCGATTTTAGGCCACTTTTGGACCCTTTTCTATCTTGACTAACCACGGTCAGCCTCCAACGGTCGAGCAGCGGTCACACATCCAAGTACTGACCGCGCCCAGGGTTGCTTAACAATCAATAGCCGCAGTCGACTGTCTGCACCACTGAGCTATCGAGCCTGAGCTATCTCTAAGAGAAAACGTGTACGGGAACGGTGCAGTGTCGCTACAGCGAGCTATAGTATACGCGTCCCTCTGTGATTGATTAATCATAATCACCGAGTAGCAACATCTAACTGGACTAATGACTAGCGTGGATCGATTAACGTCAACATTGTTTATTAATACGGACCGCAGAGGCCGAGTCTGCAGTAGATATCCGAATAATTACTTGCTATCGGACAATTTACTCTTTTAATACAACAAATTAATCCATGGTTACATATAAATTAAAACGCATCGTTGACATGCATGCGTGCACTAATAAGTATTCCTTTATATAATTTTGTCTTCGACTGAACCGGAGCATGACAATGGCAAAGTCGCGCGCGATTACCATAGACGACGATGTGTTGCGATTTCTTTGTTTCAGTTAGAACGTTAAACGAAATCTACCTTAAATATACATAACAGATATCGGCGGACCTTTTCCCCCGGCCGGCTCTGCGCTGTATCTGTCGATCGTCTGAGTGATAGTCGCAGTCCCGACTAGTTTGTTATCCACTACATTAATACAGATAATTTAGAAAAACTGTAAAGTTTCCTTTCCCTGGTGTCCGCAAGTTGTTCACGTTTTCTGTTTCGTGCGCCAGTGGATCGCAAATACGGCAGAGAAGTGGAGATACCAAATAGATATTCCTCGTGCAATGCGCGGCGTCCGGAGTGCGGTGCGGCTGGAGCAACGAGAGTGGGCTGGAGTCCGGTGCGCCTGCGCCCCCGCCCCGCCGCTCCGCGCTGCTGGTGGAGCTGCGAGGGCACGTGAGCTGCAGCAGCGGAGCGGATAGTGAAGCGGAAATTTATCCGAAGCATCGTAACCCGACGTAAGCCGTAAGCCGACGGTTTTGTTACTTTGAATCTATTATTTGGTATTGGTATTTTGTTCAGAAGTCGGTATAGGTTGCCGAGGCAATACCAATGGGGCGGGCGGGCGGATGCTAAGCGGAGGCTACTGTACTGTTAGACCTTAGAACTGTAACGAAACGCTGCTTCGCAGAGTCCATATTCCGAGCTCCATTTTGGATTTGTACAGGCGACACGTTTCAAGCAGCGATGCATGTAACACCCGACGGGCATTCGACATCGAATATTAAAGGTGTCGAAATCAGTCAATATTATAGTTCGCCCCGGAGAATAGTTTGCGGAGACGAGCGCGAGCGGGGCGATATGGACGATGCACATAGGCTAGCCTAGCTGGACGGTTGGGCCGCCGACCGGTAGCCGGCTGGAGACGGACGGACGCGCCTATTGTTGTCGGCGATGCGTGACGCAGAGCGAGAGCGAGGTCGCAGCGTCCACCCCCGCCAGGCCCGCCGCGTCTCCCTGCCCTGCACACGGCGCGGCGGGTCCGTCGCCGGCGCGCGACGTCTCCGCGCGCCGCCGCCCTGCCCCGCGTGCGGTCGTGTCAATGTCAAGGCCGCGCCGCACCGCGCCGCGTGCCGCTCCGCTCCGCCGCCATGCTACCGTGACCGCGACCGGCTGGCATCCTCGTCAATGCTGGCAACTCAGACCGTCCCATGATTTTTAGGTTTCCGTACCCGTGCGGAAGCCTATAACTAAGTCTACGCCGCGCCGTCTGTCCATCCGTCCATCGGTCCAATATTTATAGGGCTGTATCTTTTGAACCGTATTAGGTAGCCGGTTGAATTTTCACAGAATATGTGTTATTTATTATATTATAGTGGATATCCCAACAGATAGTTAAAAAAAATGGGTCCCCATACAAGAAACATGGTTTCTTTTTCAACGTTTTTTGTTTTTGCTCCATCGTCAAAACGGTACATACACGCGTCAAACTTGGTGTGATTATAGTGCAAACTCAAAAGTATAACAACAAAAAATAATAAAACCTGCCAAATACGTGGGGGTACGAACCTCTTTGCGCGTCCGATTCGCACTTGGCCGATGTTTATAAGAATAATGTTGCGCCGGCACCACACATAATATAGGTAATGCGCGGCGGCCGAGCACCCCTCTGGAGCGCGCGGAGGGTCAACCGCCAAAATACGTGAAAACTCGAAAACTCAAGCGGGTCCACCCACACATGCATGCACTACTGAAAATAGCCGTAGCGAGATAACAAAAACAAGTTGCGCTTTCCAATTAGAGATAATTTTATTATGAATTTTAGATGTCCCACCCATTGCATACGCGTGTTGTGGCGTGTTGTGGCGTGGTGGTGGGAGCTCGACTTGGGGCAGGAGTGTGGACCGATAGCATCTCTTATTACATTTTAGTTGTGTTTTTATGTGCGAGTGAAGCGGGCCTAACGGCACGGAAACTGTCGTCGGGATTCAATATCAACTTGTTATTTACTGCGTATCGTACGAATAATGACTATTTTCATGGCATCGTAAAATGTTTATATCGGGATAGATAAGATTTTGATTTGTCATTTGACGTGACCGGAGAAGATTGTTTACGGGCGCTCGTACAATAAAAACGCCGTAATACTCGGGCGCAAGGAGGAAGCTAGGCGCTCGAGTGAGCGATAAAAGTTTATCAAAAATTCTGTCTGTATTTCCATGATGCCCTTATTACTCGTATTCGCTAGCGTGAGTAGCGCGCCCCGTGCGTGTGTGACAGACAAGGAGCTTTGAACCAGACCAGTCTGGGGGGCGCGCGGGCGAGGGCGGTGTGGCCCGATCGTTGTTCTGTGGTGTGTGATTGATGAGTAGCGCGCTTCGTGCACGTCGTACTCTGCTGCTGCAGCGCGTGCAATAAGTACGCGCGGAATTAAAATAAATAAAACAAGGCAAGTAAAGCAGTAGAAAATGATGTAGCGGTAGAAGTACAGTGGATTTTATAAAATCTTAATAAAAAATGCATTTCATTATTTTTAGTTGTATTTAACAAATGTAATATTTTTAAAATCACCTTTTCAAGCAAGGGGAACCCAACCTGTACATCGTGTAATAATCACACCTGGGGTGTCGCGATCGCGGATTAATCCTATATAAATAAACATTAAATGCTGTTCGTTCATCATCACAATCATGAAATGAGAACGGCTGGACCGATTTGGCGATTTTTTTTAATGTTCGTAATAATCCGAATAAGGTTTTTAGGGTGTTTGAATTGTGAGCCCAAAAGTCACGCGAAAAAGCTAGCATAAAATAAAAAGTCTGTGGATACACGGACGGAACGGAAGAGGTTCAGGAGCGCTGCCCTGTGACAGCAGCCAGCGCTATGCGCAGCGAGTAACGGTAATGTTCGCTCCAAAAGTGCCAGAGAAACGGCGGCGCAAAGCGCCAAAGCGGGCCAATCACCTGGTAATGAGTTCGCGCCACTACCGCCACCGTGCTACGCGGCGCACGCGTCGCGTGATCGCGTCGCCAGCGATGACGGTTTTTATTCCCGCGCGGAACAGGTTCCTGGCGAGATGAGCATGTAGTACTGAGCCTGGGAGGCCGAGGTAGAGTGCGTTTCACGAAAGGTTCCTTGGACGGAATGTTGATTTGGCATTAGGTACAATTTATAGATGTTTCGGTGTCTGTGGCCTTATTAAGATTTCTCAATTTGTTTTAATTTAATTTATAATATTTCCAATAAATGATAATTGATAATAATACATCAATTTTGAAGATAAATTATATACATTTTTAAATGTGTTTATACAACATTAGACTACGGACCGCTGTAAAATTCCTTTATTTCTCCACTCCCCTACACACCAGAGCCTGAGCGTTAGTGGGAGATCTGCTTTGGAGGCCATCAGTAGGCCGCACTCGGCAAAGTTGCGGGTGTGTAAATCAGACTTCAGACTGAGCCTAGTCTCTTGGGCGAGGGTGTCGGCGCGGGGCGGTGTTGGCGGCGCGCGCGTTGTGCGAAAACGAGCGACTATTACTAGCGGTTTGCGGGCGGCGGCGGCGGCGGCTGTGTAGTGTGTGTCGAGCTATTGCGTGTGTCGGCGGCAATTTTTCACAAAGCCGGCGCACGGCGCGGGTTGTAGGAGGCAGAGGCGGCGGGGGCGGGGGCGGTGGCGACGCGCGGCCGCGGCGCGTGCGATGCGGTGGCGCATGGCGCCACGCGTGAGCCGCAATGCGATTTCCCCGGTAAAATAGCTTCCCCCGTGAGGTGATGTCATTCGGCGACGCGGCAACGGAGGGGCCCGTAATTGGAACATCTAGCCGCCGACGCTTCCTCGTCTCGTGCGCTCCGTCTTCTATATCATTTATTTATGTCCTGCGAGTTCTATTTGCAGTAAAATATGTATCTCGCAGGAGATTCCCTTCATAAAAAAGTTATTATGCGCAGGCGGCTCGAAGGCGCGTGCGGGTGTCGGCGCCGCGACGTAATCGTTTTTTGATTGGCGTTGATATCTCACTCGCGGAACGATATACATATACTTAAACGGGCGTCTGGCAATTTTAAAATAATTTGGCAACGCGAGGCGGCTTACTCCTCCGCGTCCGCGCCGCCGCGCCGCCGCTAGGCCGGCTTGCTTGTTGCTCTTATTTCATTGTTTATCTGTCGTGGAGTGTGACGAGTTGGGGTGATTATCCTGCGCACTCCGCGATCAACGAGTTCGTTATCTGGTTGCTCATACAGATAAGCCGACTGCATTATTGTATTTGATAAAGTCAGTATCGGAACGATTCTTATATGAACAAAACATTTCAATATCTAATTCCATATTATAGTATACCTTACTATTACCTTATTATTTTCCTTATATTATATTTTACATTCCCACACTCAAGTCTTTTGCTACTACCTACTTATATCTCACAACATACGACTCTCAAACATCCAATGGTTGACTGGGAGAAATCCCTGTAAGGGATAAGTCTACCTTTGCCCCTCATGTAAAATACTTATCGTTTGTTTCTGTAAAATGTTTTTAGAGCAATAAAGAATTTCTATGTATCTATCCAAATGGAATGGCAAACACGTTGCGCGATGTAAATGTAGTTAGTTATGAAATGTTTGTGCGGTTATAAGGTTGCAGGCACAGGTAAAGTCTGTCTTGCGAAAGCACAAAAAAAGAATATCGGACCGTTATTCCTTAATTAAAAATTATACGCATGTCTGCTAAACATTACAATCTCGCGGAGGTATGAAACAACAAGCTGTCAATGAATACAATATTGGGTAGGTAATAGCAATAGCACAGCACAGTAAAGGTAATAAATAGGCATCGGTTTGTTTGTACTGCTGTCTGTGCAGGCGGGCGCGGCGTGAGAGAGCGGTATTCATCGGCCTTATATTTATTTTCTGACAGCTCGCTGAATGGACACTCGCTCCTGGGGCAGAGCGACACTGAATTGGCTGAATGTACAATTTCGTCTCCCAAAGTGGAGACAGACTTGAAGAACTTTGTCAAAGAGCAGGTGCGAACACTCCTTCCGGCGGCAGCAGCGGCGGCAGAGCGACCATGTGACACATGCATAGGTAACCGAAACCACAGACGTAACCTTTACAAAATTCCTTTCTCTACCGACGACGATGTCCTAAAAATCGAACAAGTGCAAGTCGGTCTCGCGCACCGAGGCTTGGTCGGTTTTTATAATTTACTAGCTTTTGCCTGCGGCTTCGCCCGCGTGAAATTCGTATTTAAAAAGAAGAAAGTAAGTAAGCCCGCTACTGTACCTTTATTTCGGCGCGCGGAACATTTCGGTTCGTATGAGAGCCACATCTTAGCGTAACCGGAACTAAATTTTATTTAGCATATTATCCTGTGTCCCACATAGTTAATTGTGCTTGTACAAATCTTTATCGAATTCGGATGATCGGTTTAAGAGTTATGGAGGAACATACATAAATACATACATACAGAAAAGATTTTTAAAAATCGTCAATGTACGATCATCAATCGTAACTTTAATCATACATATATATAGTCTACAAACGCAGTATCTCATATAAAACAAAGTAACTTACTCCATGACCATCCCTTACAGATTTATTATTAGTATTGATTGATGATTGTTCTACTTTAGAATTTCCACTAGAATCACATCAAGTTTGACGCTTGTATGTTTTTTATGGAAAGCGCGACATGTGAAATCGTTACACCTACGATTAGGTGACAATACCCATGGACATTCTGTGACACACGGGGATTGCGAATGCCATGTCGGCCCGATTTTAACTACGGATTATGTAAAGGTTATATATATTTACAATATAGCAAAAACAACAACAAAATAATTGAAAAATAAAATACGTTGTTTGTATGAGGGAATAGGCAAGATGCGTATTTAATAAATTTACACTTTTCTTAGCTTAAAAAAATCTCTACAAAATCGCAATAAAATCAGCGAAAGAATCATCCCTATATCGCTAAAATTGATTTGCACCTAATTTTTATCTTTTCGTTTTTTTTCGATTATTTCTTAGGATATCCGCCATAATAAATAACACATATTATGTGAACATTTCAACCGGCTAACTATTAAGGTAAGCTATAACTTAACTAGTAAGGCCATTTAAAGGTAGGACAAACAGATGGACGGACGGACGGACGGACGGACGGACGGATGGACGGACGTAAAGTACGGAACCATAACAAAAAGTAGCGGCGGAGGCGGCGGGGGCGTGCGGCGGCGGGGGCGTGCGGCGGCAATTATTTAATCGTAGCGTAGGTACATCTGTTTTCGTAATAATACACAAAACATTTACGCAAGTGGACTTACAACAACATAACGAACAATTCTTTTACACGTCATGGCGCGTGAATACGAGAATAAATACGAGTAGCTCTGCGCGGGCGCACCCGCCTCACACAGAGCGAAGATGAAATTTTGCATTCTATCTATTTTCAACGCAAAATAAAACTAACGTGTCGTTTTCGAATAAAAAGCTAAGCAGATGTGAAGGATGTTTGAATTCAGTAAGATATCAGTCCAACTGTATTTATTCAGTTTGCTTTATTTATTTCTGTGAAACTATTCATATAATATTAATTAATTCATATAATAATTATACCACTGCACAGTCAACATCATCATCATAGGCCTCCACACCGCCACACAAACATCAGTATCAAATAAGTCTAGTATGGACGGGAGAGAAAGAAAGAGATTATATACGATTAAGAGAAGCGATGCGTTAAAACGAACTTACTATGTTAAGCCGAGTCTACCGCGAGCGAAGCGAAGCTAGTATTTAATATAAGCCGTGTTTAGGAGCGTGCCCGGCCCACCCGCGCCGCGGGCGCCGCCGCCGCGATGCCGCATCGTCGTCGTCCGTCGTGCGCGGCGCGGCGGAGCGGGCGACGACGACGCCAACCAGTCAGAAGGAGCAAGTGTGTAGCGACAGCGCGCGGCGGCGTGGGATTGTGCAAGAAAATGGAAATATCTCTTCGGATTACACATTTCCATAATTTATGTCGCTTTCTACTCTCCATTAGCAGATTACTAGCTAGGGGCGAGGGGAGAGGGGTGAGGCGGTGCGAGGAAGAGACGGGATCGGGCAAATTAAAAAATACTTGTTAAGTGCGAACGCTCTTCACTCGTTTTATAAATATTAACTATATTATAATACTATTCATACAAATGCATAATATACAAACAGCATAAATACACATATACATAATATACATACTATATACAAATAATATAGAGTAGGTAGATACTATCTACCTACGTCCCACACTATTCCACAAAAAAAAACTATTTTGCAGCGGAACCCCAAAATTAAGAGTGTTTTAATTTTATATGAGTGAAAAGACAATTCTCAAGAAGTTTACTAATCTGTTTAATCCTTGGAGGAAAGAAGGACGAACTTCCAGCTCAATGGTTTAATAATTTCGATTTTAAAATAACTTTTGTAGCGCTCTTCATCAAATTCTTCCCCCCATGATGGAACTCATCAAGCATCTTTATTTGCACCAGAAACATTGAGATGTTCATCTGCTCAAAGTAACACAAAGGCCGCGGCGTGCGCGGTGCCAGTCGGTGCGGAGCTAGCGAGGCGTGTAGCCCAGATAGTAAACGTGAATGAATATACTATGTACCTATTTGCCTACAGCTTAATATGAGGAAGCGTGTAATTTTTTCGCGAAATCCGCAGGCGCTACTCAAAGCCCATATCCGCAAAGGAGTTGAGCAAACACTCGCTCGCGCGCGTTACCTCGCATGTCTATTACGCAAACAACGAGATAAACCTCCCAGCTCCCTCTCGCCCCCAGCGGGCGAGCTGCCGGGCCGCCGCCGCCCCCGTCCCCCCGCCCCCCGATGTGTGGGGGCGAAGGCACCATTTACGGGATCCACCGCGAGCCCTTCAAATTGAATTGAAGGATATTTTAATATTGGAAGATTTCACCTCACCTCGGTTCTTGACTTGACACGTGACGCGGTTCGAGCGCGATGCAAACGTGGTAAAAACTCGTCGTCTCGGAAAATGAAGTAGGCCACCCGAGCGGAAAATGGCCCATTCCATATTGTATTACGAAGAATGTGTAAAGATTCAGAAAATGTTTGAAAAAAAAACATTTAAGTACTCTCGTTTAGTTCCTAACCCCCGACGAAAAAAGAGGGGTGTTATAAGTTTAACGCGTGTGTGTGTGTGCGTTTATGGGTGTGTCTGCCTGTGGCATCGTAGCTCCCAAACAGATGGACCGATTTGGATGCCGTTTTTTTATTAGAAAGCTGGTTTAATCGGCATGGTTTTTAGCTATGTTTGTAATCAACTAATCAAGTAATTAAGTAATAAAACAATTCATTGTCTTAATAAAAAGTGGACCGATTTGCAATGTGTTTTTTTTTAAAGGTTGAAATAAAAGTTAAATTACAAATTTAAAAACCCCCGACCCTTAAAAAGTCTAAAATAATTTCCGTTTACTTACTTAAAGTAAATATAATATAAAAAGTTAAATTACAAATTTAAAAAACCCCCGACCCTTAAAAAGTCAAAAATAATTTTCGTTTACTCACTTAAAGGAGTCGGTAGACCGCTAAGTAAATTCCCGCGCAGCTCGGAGTTATTATATTTTATTTACTTAGCGGTCCCCCGACTCCTTTAAGTGAGTAAACGAAAATTATTTTTGACTTTTTAAGGGTCGGGGGTTTTTTAAATTTGTAATTTAACTTTTATTTAAAGCTTTTTTAAAAAAACCGCATGAAAATCGGTCCACTTTTTAACATAATTAATTTTTTTATTACTTAATTACTTGATTACTTGATTACAAACATAGCTAAGAACCATCCCGATTAAACAAGCTTCCTAATAAAAAAAACCGCATCCAAATCGGTCCGTCCGTTTGGGAGCTACGATGCCACAGACAGACACACACACACACACACACACACACACACACACACACACGTCAAACTTATAACACCCCTCCGTTTTTTTCGTCGGGGGTTAAAAACTCAAGAGCAGCGCGGGAATTTACTTAGCGGTCCCCCCGACTTCTGTAAGTAAACGGAAATTATTTTAGACTTTTTAAGGGTCGGGGTTTTTTTTTATTTGTAATTTAACTTTTTAGTATGGATCACTCTTATGGTACTTACTTATACAAGATTTTCACATGCGTTAAGTTGTTCGTTTTCACAATTTAGTGAGTACAAAGGAGTCGGGGAGCGGCGGCGGTGGCGGGGTCGCTGGAGCCGCTGCTAGTTACGGCACATTATTCGCGGCAGGAAGGAAGGAAGCCCGCGGCGGCGCGGAGCGGCTGAGAGGAATGCGGGAGGCGGACAGGACGGTGGTGGAACAAGCGGAGAGACTCTCCCGGCGTGTCCTCGGCAAACTCGCCGCGCGCAGATATCGCGCCGCCCTTATTTGCCTTCCCACTCGTCACCACAAAAGACGCGCCCTCGATACGTTAAACACACTTCATGTAAGCGAAATCCTGAGCTTACAACATGCTCCGTGCGAGTTTTACGGATTCAGGACGATTGTGCCGTAGAAGGACAGAAAAGGTGTTCGGCAGCGGACTGCGTTGTGGCTGAGGGTTTTCGACATGCGTTCGGTTAGATCTGCACCCTAATCACGAGATTACGCCTACTACGCTACGCCGTGTTCTCCGCATCATTTTGTATGAAGAAACGGAGTAGCGCCTCTAGTGATAGATTTGCGAACTTGGTGTCTCCATACAAAATGATGCGGAGAACACGGCGTAGCGTGCGTAGCGCAGTAGGCGTAATCTCGTGATTAGGGTACTGGTATAATTCCCACAAAGGTATAAGGATTCAACGTAAGCCGTTTTGTAATGTTGTAACATCACGCCATTACTTATAGGTACCGAGTAGTAAGTTTTGCTTTAAAGTTATTATTCCAAAAATAACCAACCAATTTACACTTAGGGTTTCTACCAATGCGATCTTGTGGTGTTGCAACATTATTCCATCACTATAGAGAACAATTAGTAAAGACAAAAGTAATCGAAATTATCTATGTTTTCGTGTAATTTATAGGTTTCCACCAATATGATCCGTGATGTTTGGGAGTTATATTTTTTTTCGAGATAGCATTACCTATTATGCTCTCTCGAAGAAAGTGGATGTTTAGATAGAACTCTCTCTACACATATATTAATGTTTTACCTGAACGCATCTTGACGCTCGGACTCGCCCTTTGTGGACGTAACCTTTACGCTGCTTGGAGCATGTGCTCTGGCTGCAAAATAATGATAATACCTATAGTTTACTTCAAATTAGCTTGACCTTCGGCCTCGCCCTTACTAACAGACTAGACCCAGAAGTGAAGAGGTGATCGTATAGCTCTGATAGTTTGAAATTTAGAACATTATTTGTAATCATATTTTATTTTATATTTACGACAAAATGTGACAACAAAGAGAACACTTTAGAAGAAGGTGACGCAGGTGATCGGAGGAGGTAGGATCGGAACGAGCTTCGGAACGAGCTGCCTCCGAAACAAAAAGCGCTAACACTGGGAGAAGGCGGTGTGACGCGGTCCCCGACGCGCTCAAACGAACCGTCTCGAGACGGCGCGGGCGAGGACGTAGGTAGGTAGCGGTGCTGTCGGCTGTTGGTGCGGGCGGGGGAGGTAGCGAGTGCAGCACCGCCGCGGGCCAGCTTCCTCCTTTAACATGAGACTCATTCTTCAAATTACGGCGAACTCTCTGCCGCACCATCCCGCACCGCCTCCGACCTCGGGGGGTGGGGGCGGTCCCGGGCCCACCTCGCGCACTAAATTGAATTTTATTATATTCGCTTCGTTCGTGGCCGTAATATTGTCTTCGCTGGCTTCCGAGACGTCACGTCTTCGGCGGAACCGCACTGAAGGGAGGAGATTGTCGACGAGATATTGCCAGGCGGAATGTTATTGTTTGCGGCGACAGATAATGCGCCGCGCGCCGCGTGACGTTCGCTGATAAGTTGCCCCTGAAAATGTTACAGAAAGTAAGGAGGAGCCGCGCCGGGGCTTCGGCGCCTTCCCGCTTCAACTTTACGCTTTGAAATCGCGATTGAAAGTATCGATAGACGCTTCACGCTTCACGTCGAGCACTCGCTCGCTATACAGTTGTGAGAAAATTCACTCTTCATTTCGAACGGGAAATGGAAAATGTTCTGCGCATAAACCTAGCGCGATTATTCAGGCGTTCTAGAGCGTTCACTTATACAGGGTCGCAAGAGTGAAAGCGGAGTAAGGGGGGCGCGGGTGTCGGCAGCGGCAGTGTGTGTTACCCGCCGAGTGAGCCGTCAACTTGCAAGTTGGAACTGGCTGAGTGAAAATGCCCTATTGTCTCCAATAATGGCCGCAATGTATCGCATCGCAGCGAGACGCGACGAGACGGGGCGGGGTCGTCTCAGAACACCGCTTCCTATCTAGAACATCCGAGCTCTCCCCGGAGTGCGGGGCGAGGTGACAGGCGAGCGAGCTTACAGGTAGCGTTACAAAGTGAAAATTCTTCAAGTGTTATATCGCGTAGACAAAATGAAATGTGCTCTAAGAGATGGGATTGCTTGTGGCGTTTCTTTTAGACACCTAATCATATAAATTATGGGCTGACATCACAGATGTTGTAGGTGATGTAGCCAACCGTGTCAGTTTCCATAAAAAATGGTATTTAATACATTAAATGTTGAAATGAATCAAATTTTGAACGATTTATAGAGCTTCTTTAGGAGTGTGCATTACTCACATATCTAAGAGGCGGAAGGTTCTTTGATGAAAGGGAGGCATTGCTGAGGCCTACTGACTGATATCTTCGTTATATTGGTTGGTTCCGATGAGCGCATTTGGCGCCACATAAATCTAAGTGTGAACTGTATAGTATAAGCCTGCCAATATGTGGGTCGGGTCTGCTAGTGAGCGGCTCGGCAGGAGCCCGCGCCCTGCATGTAGGGCGGATGACCCGCCCGCCCGCCCCTTCGCAAACATAGCGCCCTCCGCAAATACGTTTTATTGCCGCGCTGTCATTAATGGTCCCTCCTACAGCTCCCAGATTAAGCTCTCCGCGTCCCGCCCACCGTTCGTTCCGTATTTGACGCTCGGCCTACGTAACGCATTATTTTAATATATCTTAATACCAAATAATCTTCTTCGCTCGTTATTGTTGGCATTCTGCGAACGAGTAAGCATCTCTGCCTGCACATCTTCACCGTCCAATATCGTTAAACTCAATGCTGAGTTACGACAGGAAAATTGTGCGAAACGACGCGACGGGCGTTGCGCGCGTCAGGCACCCGCTCTCCGCACATCAGAATTCGCTCAACGGGCCGCCGCCGCACCGGCGGCGCGGCGGCGCCGCTCAGCCTCAATGTCTTCTGGAGCGCTCTTGAGATATGCGAGAGGAGCTGCTGCTACACTACCGGTGAAGTCTTAGTAGTGTGCGGACTGCGGTGCGAGGCGAGACGAGAGGATCAACAGGAACATGAAGAAACACTGGCGAGCCGAGAAAATGTTTTGTGTAGACACGTCTCGGCCGGAGCGGGGCGGCGGCGGCGGCGGTGGATTTTCGGGGAATCCTTTCAGCGGCAGCCACCTCCCAGCCGCTGTCGTCGCACCCGGCCACGTCGGCAGCGGCGTCGAGCTCGCCAGCTCTAAATAAAATATAAACCATCTCCTCCGGCGGCTCGGCGGCGGAGGCGGCCGAGCCAGCGTCCGCGAGAAATGGAAACTCGCCCGCTCTTTACTTAGTTCCGACCGAATACATTTTGTTTTACGGATTCTGTTTTTGTTGAGAGTATCCGGAGCGGGTAAACATGGCGCGAGCGGCGCCAACGCGGCGGGTGGAGGAGGTCCCTCCTTCATCTCGATAGGAGCGGGCGAGGCTTTCATTTTGTGACGTCGTTCCAGTAAAGTTTTAATTAAAAGATCGCTAATGAAGGTTGCGGTGGAACGGCACCGGATGCTACCACCACCGGCCGGCTGTCCCCGGCTGTCCCCCGCATTCCTCCCAGCAGCTGACAATGTTACCTCACTCGCACCAGCACTCAGCAGCGCTCCGGCGCGGCGGCGAGGCTCGGTTTACCATTTACTGGATGTGTACCTGCAACAACATACATCTCGCTGTAACTAATAGTGCAAATTACATCATTCATTCGAAATCACACAACGCGGGTCTGAGCATAGTTTATTGGTTTAATGCGGAGAGAGCCGATACCGCTGCAATGAGTGCATTATCGTCTATATTTAAACATCATGTAACAATGTATGTAACAATCATATCATCAATCAATTAATACTAATAATAAATCTGTAAGGGATGGTCATGGAGCAAGTTACTTTGTTTTATGAGATACCGCGTCTGTAGACTCTATGTATGTTACTAAAATTAAATTGACGATTCTTAAAAATCTTTTCTGTATGCATGTATGTATGTATGTATGTATGTTCCTCCATAACTCAAACCGATCATCCGAATTCGATGAAACTTAGTACAAGCACATTATAACGTGACACAGGATAGGCTAAATAAAACTCAGTTCCGGTTACCCTAAGATGTGGCTCTCATACAAACCGAATTGGTCCGCGCGCCGAAATAAAGGTACGGTCGCGGGCTTACTTACTTTCTTCTTTTAAATACGTATTTCACGCGAGCGAAGCCGCGGGCAAAAGCTAGTTTGTCTATAACTTGATATTTATGTTACTAATCTCAACAAAGGTTTATGATTGACATTAAAAATGTCAATTTCTCTGAAGCAGTCGTTATAGGCTGCCATGCACCGATTTAGAGTCGACCACTTGGCATGATTATTTCGACACAGTCCCACATGAAACAAATTCGGACGGCCGCAGAGACATTCTCGCTACCAGCTCAGGACAGTCCACGCCGTCGTTCAATATTTTGTGAAGCAGGCTAGTGTCAGCCATCACACGTCTGCTCTCGAGAGACATCAGCTTGTGGTGTCTCACCGCCTCCTCGTCGCTCCCTATAGTTTAAGTGCTTGACAAATTTGTTTTGGATTCGCTCCAACCGATCAATGTGTACATTATTACTGCGGTGACCATATAGGAGAAGCGAACTCCAGTGTACTGCGGACATAAGCGTAATAAAGAGTTTTGAGCGTGGATATCCTCTTAAATGGCACGCATATGCGTCGAACGAAACCTAGGGTCCTGTAAGACTTCTCGACGATTTGGTCGTAGTGTTTTTCGTAAAGTAATTTGGAGTCCAGCAGAACACCCAAGTCCCGCACGACGCTAGTCCGCGGCACACTAGAGCTCTTGATGCTGTAGTAATCATAATGTATCACATTTTTATTACGAGTAAAAGATATGACTTGGCATTAACCTACATTTAAATCGAGAATATTCGAGTTACTATATTCACTAACCCTACCTAAGGCGCTCTGCAATTAGATGGAATCGGAATATTCTTTTACGGGCAAATAGATTTTCATATCGGCTGCATATAATATAAATGTTGAAAAGAGGAAACACTTAGAAGTATCGTATAGATATGCATTATACATATAGATATCCACATGGGATCCCTGAGGTAATTATATCAAAATGTGATATTTTCATGCCGTAAGGACTTTTTTAGATTTATTAAGCTTTACATTCCAGAGTAATCACCTCGGACAGCGCGTGTGACAGACAGACGGACGGACGGACAGACGGACAGACACCTGACCGATTTTATAAGGGTCTCTGCCAGCATCGCTGGCTACGGAACCCTAAAAATAGCACGTAGGACGTTAAATTCGATGAGCGGGCGAGGTAGTGTTCCCGCGGTATGGTATGGTATGTACGGCGTGGCGTAGCGGTCATGGCGTGGCGTGGCGTGGCGTGGCGTGGCGTGGCGTGGCACGTGCGCGTCAGATCAGCCGCATTACTTTAATTAATACCGCCCTCCGGTTATAATATCTGTTCACGATTACCTCGTGTTTCAGCAACACACAAACGCCGTGTTGCTGTTCGTGTCTCACGTACCTATAATGGATTGCCGCTTCAATTTGTCATTTGACTTCCGACCAACGACCCCCGACGAGGCATGCGTCGTTTTACCAGTTCTGGAAAACTGTACTATCATATATACCTAATTAAATAACAATAACATTCAAATAAGCTAACCAATTAACGGCATAACACAAAACCCAGGAAAAGTAAAAATCTAAACAAAATTTACAACTTCACCAGGCAAACAAAGAACAAAATAAATATAGGAAAAAAAAACAAACACTAACACTAAGATACTTACCTACACAAATTTTTTTTTTGTATAAATATAAATTTATTTATTGCCCTGCCTTGCCCCAAAGTATGTTACCGTTAGGTTAGGTTAGATAGGTTACAAGTACATAAATTAGTATTGTAATAATTTCCGTTGATTTACTTAAAGGCGACGCGTGAAATGTAGTAAATTTAAATTTTAAAGCTGAGATCGCTTCACCGTTAGGAAAAGTGTACATGATATTCGAATCGGTTGACCTGATCTTCATCAAACATAGCTAAGACCCATCCCGGTAAACCCAGCTTTCTATAAAAAAACAGCATCCAATTCGGTCCATCCGTTTGGGAGCTACGATGCCACAGCAACAAAGGCAGACGGAGGCGTCAAACTTATCGGGGGTTAAGAAAAGAGTTATACGCCGAGAAAGGCAACGGCACAACGCGAGCCCGGCGAGAGAAGGTGAAGATGTGGATCGAAGGCTGGAAGCCAAGCAAGCCACGTGGCGGCCGAGGGCGGGGGGGGGGGGGGGGGGGGCGGCGAGGGGTGCCGGTGTGCAGTAGCGCTTTGTTCGTGCGGGCGCGTAGGGCGGGCGGCCGGCACGGAAGGGCGCGGGCGGGGCCGGGCGCGCAGGGCGCGGCGCGGCGAGGGCGGGCAGATCGATACCGCTCACGTGCGCCCCACGCCTCCGCCCCGCCCTGCCAGCGCCACGCCGCCGCCGCCGACCACTACTCTTTGTTCCTTCTCCAATTAAATATGCCTCGCTTGCTACTTCTTACATTACACCACTCTTTACTTTGTCATCTCCTCGCTCCTTGCTCGCTCTTACGGCGGCGGCAGACGTATCTACTCGACAACGTACCAATTATAAGAATAACACGCGTTTTTTTAAATATGCAACTCTTCGTAAAGCGTGCGCATTAATTTTGAAATTTTAAGGCGTAATGATATAATATTAATGACCTACGATGTAGTTAATTTCTTGCATGTAAGAAGTATCCCTAACTTGACTCGGATTTGTTATCCCATCGTTATTAATTATATTTTGTGGATAAAAAAACGACAAAGTGACGAAATAACCTAATAGCGAGCACGTCCCGACAATAACTCGTATTCTAGTTGTTGGAGAAATAATAACTTCTATTACACCTCCCCTATACAGCTGTAAAGCCAGAATGCTCACAATGGCTTACTATTGTACCCTCCTCCATCCAACGACAGCACCGACCTCACAGACACACAATTTAGGGACGATTTGGCAATAGGTTATGGATACGAACCAACAGGAATACCAAACTTCGGTGATGGCTTGTATGCTTGCGGTGATGCTTGCGATGGTGCCAATGGTATGGAATATAATACTTGCAACAAAATTTGCCTACAAGTGGCAGAAGCCTTACTCACACTCGCATGGTTAAAACATAGACGCAGATCTCCATCATAAGGGCAGTTTCAACGAGAATCCGGGGCACACGTAGGAAAATAATCAGATGGGTTGGGCTAGAAGACGGCGGCGGCGGGCGGCGGCTTATTTTCTACCGAAGAACAATAACCATTTCATTCCTTTGAACACTGAAATTGTCTGATTATAATGTATATATCTGTACATGTACCTCAAATATATAAATATTACACCTCGCCGCGCGATTACATGCCTATAAAATTGTACTAACCTGTGTTCAGTCAGGTAACTAGCTCGTGTTTTAAATTGACACAATCCCCCTTCTCGAGTTGGGAGCAATAAAAATAAGTGAAAAAATAAATTCAATCTACGACTAGACTAGCACTCGCAGACATATATTTGCCTAATTATGATCTAATTAGGTAGCAGCACATATATACTAATTTGGCAGGGCGCTGAAGCGCATCCGTGATTGCCTACATAAGTAATGCCACGTATACGTACGTATATCCCGTATTACGTTGTAACATCGCGCCGCGAGCTGCGTGCAGAGGTTGGTGTGGAGTGTAGCGAGAGCGTACACGCGAGCAATTAATATTAAGCAAGAGATAAGATCCGATTACCGGAGGTGTCGATTAAATAACCGCCGCCGCGGCGGCGGCGGCGGTGGCGGAGCGATCGATGGTTACCTCGTTAACCGCAACTCTGTTAGCCGGTAGTTGGTGATGTTCGCAACCACTAGTCGTAGTCGGTGGGAAACGCGCGTTCCTAAAGCCTAGTCGCTGCGGGGGCGGCGGCGCGGAGGGCGGGCGCCGGCAGGGCTGGCGCACGCGAGGCGGGAGCGCCGAGCGACGCGGCGGAGCACAGGAGCAGTCGGTTGAATAGCTCTCGTCAACTCGTCAAAACTTGGAAGCGGCCGGATCATTAGAGTGTGTTTATCTCTCCGAAAAGTTTCGCCTAAGACGGTTTCGGTCGACCTAATTTTCGGCACGGTCTGCCGGCTCGGTGCGCACACTACTGCCGCGCCCCTCCGCCGCGGCCGCCGCGGTCACTCGCCGGCCGACGAAAATTAATAACACTACTCTTGACGGGCACTGATACCTACAGAGGGGAGTCAAGCAAAAACCGAAGTACTTACTTTATTTTGATTAATTTCAATATAAATGCTGCTGGTAATAAATTGCATCTGCTGCGAGTTATTTACGTCGTTACGACGTCTTACATACACATATTTAAGAGCAACTAAGACTGAAAATCGCAAAGCGTTCAGAAAGCGTTCGGGAATGCACCCGGCCCGGCCATTGGTTGCTAATTGCTATTGCTTCATACATACATACATACATACATATCACACACGCTGAATCCCGACAATCGGGGTAAGCAGATTAATCGGTGTTGTGCTGCAACAACTCTGGTAAAATACAGCACAACAGCTATTGCAGGGTTCAACCCTATCAAAACAGTTTAAGCATAATCCGTGTTTAAACTGCAAGCGTCTGCAAGCGAAGCTGGAAAATATATCGTGTGCGGGATGATTAGGCACCTATAATATAATATGTATTAAATAATATAAAAGTAGGCATAAAGCCGCGTCTCCTGCGCATGTTTTTTCGAAACATTACACAAAAACATTTGTTTTCATACAAATGTGTATGACCACGCCCCAATGTTTCGATGTTTCTGTGTAATGTTTCGAAAAAAACATTCGCAGGAGACGCGGCTTAACGAATGAAAATAGGTTTGTGTGTAAGGTACACTACCGAGTCAGTTCGGCGGAGAGAGAAGGTGTGTTGTGGTGGCTCACGGTGCTCAGTGCTCACGGCGAGTGGCGAGTGGCGACCCTCCAGAGCCCTCGCGTCGCGCAATCTGTATGGATTTAGTGCTAATCGCGGATAATATGATCTCGCCGAGAGACCCAACTTCCGCCGAATCAATCGGAGGAAAAAGTTTCTTGTTCGCGCACAAAGCGAACGCTTCCAAGTTGGCGATCGATCTAATGAGAAAATGAAAGTGCCACTCGAGTTGCGCGCCCGCCCGCGGCCGTCGCGCCGCGCCGCCCCGCCGCCGCGCCGCCCTTTCTCGATAAACCAAGTTCGGACGAGAAGTTACGTATGAATGAAATATTATATTTGGCGACACACGCCGCACGCCCCGCCGCGCCGCCACCGCACGTTCGCATCGCGACTAGTAAAGTTGAGTTGGATTTGACGGGGCGGTCGGGGGGTGGGTTTTGCAATAATTTTACTTGACGTTTCGCTCGAGTTGCGTCCTGACTCAGGGAGGACTGGCGGACGAGCAAGGGGGGGTTCGGCTCGGCAGCGCGCGGCGGTGTATGCCCTTAAATTATATCGCAAATAGCTCACGAACCCGAGATAATATTAATTTAACGATGCGCCGGTATAATAAAGTTTCCTCTCTTTGAAAACGGTCACATATTCCGACCGAGCGCGTTGGCCAATAGCCAGAACGAATAAAATATCGGAGACCGCTCTTCAAAGAAACTAGAGTGTTATTATTTTTGAAAGGCATCGATAAAACGGTGCGGAGATACCGACGAAATATCGTCGGTCGTGCAATAGTTTTTATTCGGAGATTTAAAATGAACAATTTCGCAAGTTCATGTTGCGACGGTTGACGCGGGGGCGTGGCGGTGCGCGGCGCCGCGGCGCGGCACGCTGGGAGCAGAATGTAGTTTAAAAGCAGAAATAATTTGAGCAGTGACTTTTGGAGGCGCGGCAACAAGCGGTACCTACTTACTGAATTCGGGAGGACGACGCGGCGTGTGCTGTGGGTGACGTCGACGAAACACGGAAGCACTCAAACTACAATTGAAAGGAAGGGCGGTCGGGCACTGCGCGACTGCGCTAGGCGGGGCCGTGCGATGCCAATGCATTTACAGTTCGAAGACAACACATTTCAAGTTACAACTGCGTTTACGATATTAACATGACGGAGTAATATTTCGTGACCTGCCTAAATGGCAAAGGGCTGGCGAGTGAGACGAGATTTATGCTGAAAACCTTGGCTACAAATCACTCGTGAAACTCTGAATTTATCGCTACCGGTTGCGGGGGCGCCACTGTCGCAGCACGGAACCTCGAAGGTCGCGTACCTACCTGCGGCATCTAAACTCAGGCCCGGCTTCATGCGCAACCGAAATTAAAAACCACTGACGGTCGTTTCGATAGAAACGACTGTGACGGGAACGAGCGGGCGTTCCGGTAAACACCGACCACGTCGCCAGTAACGAAAAACTATTAATTTTCAGTATGTGAAGCGGCGACTAGTGTCAATAGTACAACGTACGTACTCTTGGCCACTCATATGTAGCGATTTATTGGTGCGAGCGGGGGCGGGTTACATTTACAACACGCGACGCTGCTGTGGTAGCGGCGGCGGCGGCGCCGGCGGCGCACGGCGCGGCGTGCGCGCGCCGACTAATTGAACGTTTCCTAGTCCTCCTACCTACTCGCACTCCAAGCCGCGCGCCGGCTATCGGGCCCTGGTCGACTTAGCGAACAACAGGAAATTCCAATTCAAAAGCTTTTGGTAAAATTGATGGCTTCCAGAAAGTAACGGGAGCAATGGTAGCAAATGAGAAAATGAATTATGTATATGTATTTTTATTATAGATCACGTTAATTTAAGTGAGAGTGGTATAAATAAGGGCTTGGGCAGACGACTGATTCTTATCCAGCTAAACAGTTTAGTAGTAATAAAAAAACTTACAAAATACCATTGATGTATATTTAGAGATATGCCCATCCCATACATTACTCCCGAACAAATTTGTTCTCGACGAGAACTGCATAAATTGCAGATTTCACGGACAGCCGCTTCATACGGCGTGTGCAGCGCGTGTTGAGCGTAAGTCTTACTGTACCGAGTCTGTGGCGCAAAAGTGCGTGTGTTCAGCATGCCGGTTGCTGTTACAAGTATTGTAACAGCTCAGATCGAAATTACGTAAAGAATGGCGTCTCCTTCCATCAGTAAGTATTTATTTTGCTGGTTTTTTTCTCAAATTTTATGTTAAACAGATTTTTGTATACGTAATTAATATAAAGAGCGAACGAGAAAGAGTAAAGCTGTGTTTTATGCAAGAGTAACAGTGACAAACGTTGTTGTTTGTTTCGCCTGAGCATGTTATGACGTGTTAAGAAGCCATGCTGACTTGTGTGACGTAGCTATCGCGTTCTCGTTCCCACCTGCCTACTGATCATAAGAGCGAGCGGAAATACGACAATCGCGCCGATGGGCGAGCGATGACAACTTTCTCGCTCACTCTTATCATCTGCAGGCAAGTGAGAACGCGACAGTAACGTCGTAGGGATCGCGTCACGTGACAGCATGGCGGTGTGTAAAATGCAAACACGAAAGTATCTCGTGGCAGGAGGCGCGGCGCGCTCCGATGCCCGCCGTTTACGGACATGAAACGACTATATGATGTAAGTGTGTGCTTGTGTGAGTATCACAATACTGTGTGTGAATGCACGCATACTTGGTAAGACGAAACGTAGTACAGGTTAAATCGCGCGACGTTCGATCTATAAAATTAGACATCAATGCAAAATACATGCAAAATGACGAGGGTGCGACAACTCAACCGTTTAGTTAGCACCGACTCTCCACGACTCAATTAAAAAGTTATAGATTTGTTTACCAACTAATCATAATTTGCGCGACCACCCACCGAAGCAGGAGGTCTACTCGGAGTTGTAAAAACGATGCATCGTGCCATTTGTCGTGTCGTAACCTACTCTAATTGACATCGTTTCGATATATCGTTTTTAGAACTACATAATAAAAAAATGGCAATGTCATTGTCGTGTCGTAACCCTACTCTTAGGTTCAAATGTCAAAGAACGAACATTTGAATTTGACCAATGAGCAAAAGACAATTTTCGATAATTCCAACGACACCTCATGAGCTCTCGTTGAGATTGTCGTTTTTTTGCCACTATTAAATAAAAAGAAGAGATTGTCGTTTTGGTGTATGTAGTGCGTTCATTGACTTACACACGATTTACGAGTACCTACCTATGTGTGCATTGGTGATTTGTTTTCGTTTTTTGTTTATTGTATAATTTCATCCATAAGTTGCTACCTACGCTTGGAAAATATCAAAAAATTAGAGGACTCAGCGCGATCGTCGCGGCGGTCATGAAGTCATGACATGACTGACTGGGCTGAGTGACGGGCGGCTCCGGCTCCGGGCGCTCGCCCCGCCTCGCCCCGTCGCGGACGGAGCGGCCGGCTACAGCCGGCCGCTCCGTCCGCCCCGCCTTCATCCATCCATCCAGAGATTACCAATACAAAGAATATAATCCTACTATACCAATATAATATGCTTTTGTATAAGGTGCGACACGGCGAGAACCACAAAATATATATTTTTAATTACAACGACGACGCGACAAACTTGCGCCGTCCGCCATCTTTTTCCACTGCATCCATCCAATACTTTAAAAACACAAATCTGACCACAACAACTTTTATTTTGGTCTTGGACACAAATCGCTTGTCTATGATTGCGAGAAAAACAAAACTTTTTGTCTATGCTTTCGATATGTCACTTCTTCCGACCGACCGAACATTTGGTTAGAGTGGGATATTTGTATGAGTTAGACACGTCCCGAGATACATCCGATATATTCGGATCTATCCGAATATATCGCAATCGAAACTCGGAGTAGACCCCCAGACGTCTGCGCTCCATAGAGTGCGTGAGACCGCTGCCTGCTGCCTTGACAAAGCCGAGGACAAAGCGCGCATTGGATTTGTCTACCAACTCGTCGGCCAACAATCTGAGTGATAAATTTATTATGCTATATTAATTCGATAAGTCCGCCTTTGCACCTTATGTAAATTTTCCAATGTATTTGTTACTGTTTAATGTTTACTGGAGCAATAAAGAATTTTCTATCTATCTATCTATCTATCTAATGCGTGCGTACTATAATACATGCGCGCGAGAACGACTGAACAATCGCCCGTGTAACGACCAAACAGTTGGGTTGAAGAGAAATCGGTCGCCATGCCTAACTCAACAAAACTGTTCAGTTGGGTGATACAATCGGTCGTGTGGCCTGGCCCTAAGGGTACACTCGCCGCAGGATGATCCCGCGCTGCGAATGAGTGCAGGCAGACATGGCGGCAGCCGCGCGGGCGCGGCGAAGTGACCGCAAAATATGCAATAGCACCGCGGCAGCAGTCGGAAGTCGCGACGAATGTCTCTCCACTTTGCCGTGTTCCGACCGTTCTCCCCGCGCCTCGTCTCGTCTCGTCTCCACCGCCCGGCGGCGCTCCTGACCTATACGACACGGATCGTAGTCGTAGCCAGTGCGGACGACACAGCGGCGGCGGGTGTTTTTGTTCCAGTTTCCAAAAGCAATTGGAGTTGGGTCTCGCGGCCACGGGCCCACGATACTCTCGGTATGTTCGCCCAAATAACGACGCGAGCGTTGAAAAATTGCGGGAAAATCTTACGTAAGGGTTTGAACGAAAAAAAAATTCCCGTCGAAAACAACGTCTACTTACGCATGCACGTGTATACATAGAGCGTGCGGTGCGGAGGCAGCGCGGAGGGGGCGCGGCGACGTGCGGAGGAGGAGGAACGTGCGCTTTGGAATACATCCAAAATGTATTACTTTACCGCATCAAAACAACCGATGAGTTAACATCTTGTGATTTTCATTACCGATAAATTGATAGAACGTTCAGAAAGTGAACGTCCGTGAACCTGGAGTAGATCATCATGATAATTAGTTGAAAATGGTCTTAAAATTTTGTATTCATTTAGTATAGTTTTGTATAGTTGAAAAAAAGTTCTGTATAGGTCTAGTTTAGCTGTAATATCAAAATGAAATTAGCGACTCCAGGTTCACTTTGGAGTAGTACTTACACTCTCAGAGCTGGGAGTGGTGTCAAATTTTGTATAAAATTGTGTATAGTTCTGTGTATCAAATAACTTTTTTTGCATAAGCACAGTTTTCCCGTAAAACCTGAAAAACACTTAGAACCATGTAATTCTAGTTGTGGGATTATAATACACACGTTCCGATGAAGTTTCATAGATTTGTAACTGCGACAGGGTTCTACAAGCCGAGCAATATCAAGCTTGGCCGTCGGGTTAATTAATTTTCAACCTTATGCCTAATAAATTAGAGATGAAGTCGTGGAAGACTACCAAATGCACATGAGGTCCTTTACTTACACGTCCCGAGAGAGTAAGATGACGCATTCAAACGTGAGTTGGAAAGAATGAGCAATACTCTTCAGAGAAATAAGGGATAGGCATGTTGGACTATTATTTTAAAATAAAAGAAAGGGCATTTTTTTACAGCGGCGGAGAGGAGGCGCGCGGCGGCGCGGCGGCGGTGCAGTTATTTATTAGAAACATGCAATTAGTTACGCGTCATGTCGGTGAAAGATCAGCTGAATGGAGGCATGTTTTATTTACGATTTGTGTGTTTTGGAAGAAAGAAAAAAAAGAAGATACATGGCATACACCACTGAATATTCAGTGACATACACCTACCTACACACATCCCTTGACCGTTTCCACCGCAGACTAATAAGCGCAAAGCAAACTTCGAATTTTGCTATCGCCCTGGTTGAGCTAGGCTTATTACAAAAAACCTAAACGTTGAAGTTAAAATAAGTTTGATTGTATGAAATTGTCTCAATTGGCAATTACCCTGAGGGAGTCCAGGTAAATTTATAAAAAATCTACCAATTGCGAATCGGACTCACTCGCGCACGGAGGTTTCCGCACCACAAAAAAAACGTTGAAAAAACACTTTTCTTGTATCGAAACCTGCTTAATTTTAACTTTTTTTATTGGATATGTATAATTTTTAACTATATATGCCAAAATAAGACATATTCTATGAAAATTACAACAGGCTAGCTATTACGGTTCCAAAGATACAGCCATCGGACGGACGAACGGACGGACTGACTCTTTTTTAGGGTTCCGTATGCGGTGCGGGACCCTATTTCTAAGCCTACGCCGGCTGTCTGTCTGTCCGTCCGTCCGTCTGTCCGAGGGCTGTATCTCTGGAACCGTAATAGGTAGCCCCTTGAGAGTTTTACAGAATATGTGTTATTTATTATGGCCGATATAACAACAAATAATAAAAATAAGAAAGAGTAAAAATTTCACGGGGGTTCCCACAGAAGAAACCAAAAAGTGTATGCGCGCGCGCCATCTACCGAATATATTATGAAGCATTTTAACTATTCATGACATTTAACTAATATGAAGTATTTCATAGCACGCCATAGATGGCTTGAGTGGCGCTAGCCATGACATGGCGATACGGAACCCTCGGTGCGCGAATTCGACTCGCACTTGGAGAAAAAGAAAATTCGTCAGCCTCGGTAGCTCAGTGGCGCGGTTGGTTAGTCAACTGTTATTAAGCAACGCTGAGCGCGGTCAGTGATTGGATGGGTGACCGCTCGACCGTTGGAGGCTGACCGTGGTTCGGATTCCACGTTAAACTGTAGGTCCCTTCCCTTCTTACCTTACTAGGTGGTAGGGTTTATCCCGGCCGGGTTGGTACCACCGCACTGAACGAAACGTCGGTCGAAACGGCTATGTAAATAGTTCGAGTTTTCCGTCCAGTTTAGTGTAGCCGACATGAAATGAAGGGAAGCACTGACATGGCACCTAGTTCACCCTGTGTTATGGGCTGACATCACGGATGTTGTAGGTGATGTAGCCAACCGTGTCAGGTTCCATAAAAAAAAAAAAAAAAAACTTGGGCGGTTTTTTAATATACCTAGAATTTTCATAAAAAGCCGTGTCTTACAAAAACCCTGCGACATAAACATAATAAAATAAATATGGAATCATCCAACTAAACACTGTCTACTTTCAACCAACATTATTTTTATTTATTTAATTCTACTTTATTTTTACAACTATAAGGGTCTTGATTTTTTGTTTATTCCCATTCAACGCAATAGCGCTATGGGGGGCGGCCGGCGGCGCCTTTATTTATTGTAGTCCTTAGCTAGAAGCCAGTGAAGTGCCGCAGCGGCATAAAAAGTCACTTTCTTGCCTTTTCTAACTATTAAAACTATTTAACTATATAAAGGACCTAATGTGCATTTGGTGGTCTTCCACGACTTCATCTCTAATATTTTAGGCATAAGGTTGAAAATTAATTAACCCGACGACCAAGCTTGATATTGCTAGGCTTGTAGAACCCTGTCGCAGTTACAAATCCATGAAACTTCACCGGAACGTGTGTATTATAATCTCACAACTAGAATTACATGGTTCTAAGTGTTTTTCAGGTTTTACGGGAAAACTGTGCTTATGCAAAAAAAGTTATTTGGTACACAGAACTATACACAATTTTATACAAAATTTGACACCACTCCCAGCTCTGAGAGTATAAGTACTACTCCAGAGTGAACCTGGAGTCGCTAATTTCATTTTGATATTACGGCTAAACTAGACCTATACAGAATTTTTTTTCAACTATACAAAACTATACTAAATGAATACAAAATGTTAAGACCATTTTCAACTAATTATCATGATGATCTACTCCAGGTTCACGGACGTAGAAAACGACACCAAAGAGAGCGAGAGAGAGAGAGAGAAAGACAGATCTTGAAAAACTTAATAATAGATATCCAATCCACCGATTATTTTCTCATTTTCCTGGGTAATGTTAATAAGATAAAGAGAGAAGTGGATGTCGCGGGAGTTAATTAAATAGTATAAAAGTTAAATTAATTTTTTTTAAAAACCCCGACCATTTAAAATTCAAAAATAGTTTCCGTTTACTTAAAGGAGTCGGGGGACCGCTAAGTAAATTTCCGCGCAGCTCTGAGTGTTTATATTTTATTAACCCCCGACGAAAAAGAAACTGGTGCTATAAGTTTAACGTGCGTGTATGTGTGCATGTGTGTCTATCTGTGGCATCATAGCTCCCAAATGGATGGAATGATTTGGATGCGGTTTTTTTATTAGAAAGCTGGTTTAATCGAGATGGTTCACACCCATACACACGTTAAACTTATAATAACACTACTCTTTTTGCGTCGGGGGCTAAAAAGCAACACGAAAACGTGTATACGCATCCACGCATTGATTAAAGCATCGGAAATATGAGTAGAAAACTAAGAAAGAAAAAAATTCACCGCGTACCAGATAGGTACTTGAAGTGGGACTCGAATGTAGAAAATGTCCAAGCGCAGGTCCACTTCAAGACGTCCGTGAACCTGGAGTAGATCATCATGATAATTAGTTGAAAATGGTCTTAAAATTTTGTATTCATTTAGTATAGTTTTGTATAGTTGAAAAAAAATTCTGTATAGGTCTAGTTTAGCCGTAATACATAGGGCACACTAAAAGTTTCCGGAATTGGCCACTTACATAAACAATATTTAAAAAGTAATTACAACATTTGAAAATGGAACTCTTTGGCTGTAGAATGCAGTTTGTTTCATCTGACTGTCAATTGTTTTTCCATTGTGGCGCCATTTTAAAAATTGCGTGTCTACATTAACATAAATTTAACCCGGGAAAATTTTCGTAGTATGATTTTCTACGATTTTAAGTGTAATTTGACAGCTCATCAGAGCCTCGCTCGGCTTCAATCTGCTTTTGGCGATGAAGCACCATGCAAGACGACTATTTATTGCTGGTTCGCAGAATTCAAGCGCGGTCGTGTCAATCTCAGTGACGAATCTCGCGATGGTCGCCCGTTCACCGCTGTGAACAACAAAAACATCGATGCTGTGCGCCGTATGATCGAAACAGACAGGCATGTGACCTACCATGAGATTCGGGCATCCTTAGACATAGGCATGAGTCAAATACAATCAATCCTACACAAACATTTGGGTGTGAGAAAACTGTGCTCGCGGTGGATCCCACACAATTTGACCGAGGCTCAAAAAACGCACCGCGTCACTTGGTGCAATGCCATGCTTACCAGATTCAACAAAGGCGCTTCAAATTTGGTGTGGGACATAGTAACAGGTGACGGCACCTTGTGACTTTTTTCTGTTCCCAAAAATTAAGAACCAATTACGCGGTCAACGATTTTCATCACCAGAAGAGACTGTCGAAGAATATGAAAAACACGTTTCTGAGGTCACCACGGAGGAGTGGCACAAAAGTTTTCAAAATTGGTTTAATCGTATGAAAAATTGCATTTACGCAAAGGGAGAATATTTTGAGAAACAATAAATTCATTTTTGACCTTTAATAGTATTTTATTCTTATTAATTCCGGAAACTTTTAGTGTGCCCCACGTATCAAAATGAAATTAGCGACTCCAGGTTCACTCTGGAGTAGTACTTACACTCTCAGAGCTGGGAGTGGTGTCAAATTTTGTATAAAATTGTGTATAGTTCTGTGTACCAAATAACTTTTTTTGCATAAGCACAGTTTTCCCGTAACACCTGAAAAACACTTAGAACCATGTAATTCTAGTTGTGAGATTATAATACACACGTTCCGGTGAAGTTTCATAGATTTGTAACTGCGACAGGGTTCTACAAGCCGAGCAATATCAAGCTTGGTCGTCGGGTTAATTAATTTTCAACCTTATGCCTAATATGTTAGAGATGAAGTCGTGGAAGACTACCAAATGCACATTAGGTCCTTTATATAGTTTATATGGGTGACCGCCCGACCGTTGGAGGCTGACCGTGATTCGGATTCAACGTTAAACTGTAGGTCCCTTCGCTTCTTACCTTACTAGGTGTTACTTTTAGGGTTTATGCCGCCCGGGTTGGTACCAGTGGCGGCTGGTGACTTCAGTGACCGGTAGTGCGCTAAGTACCTACCTACTTAAATACCAAATTTCCCAACACATTCCCGTCATGTTATTTTAAGATCGGGACTTCCGAATTTTTTAAACGCCTGCGTTTTATTTTGTTTATTTCTTTAGTTATTAGTATTACTTTTTTGTTATTTATTAAATAAAGAAAAATTATGTAAGTACCTAGTATGAATATTCTCAAGACACTCAATGAGTTGCAAAAAACAAGAAAAAAAAATCCAAACAAGTTTTTTAACTTATTTTTAGTACCTTTATGAATACACCCCATAGACCACAACACTACTGCAGCTTTCAAAAAGAAAACAGTCCAAAAATACTTAAAAAAAAAATAAAAAAATAAAAGCATTTGAAAAGTAGGAATTGAACCCGGGATCACCTGATTGTAAAGCCTTGCCTTTAACCAACGCTTAGGCAAATATCGGCACCACTTAATTCACAGTATCACGTGACACAAAGCACAAAACCTAACCATATCCCATTTTAAATATTCGCGCGCTAACGGGTATGTGACATCAGCATCACATGACAGCGCGCTGACTCTAGGTAGACGGCAAAGAGTTTGTAAGACGGACTTGTGCAAAACGAATCGGTCGCGACGCGACGTGTCGCACGCGCGGGTATTCACGATATAGCGTCCTTGTTTGGCGCTCGTGCGCCGCACGCAGAACTCCTTTCGGCCCATACTGTTTCTATGAAGTATCTTCTGTCTCACGCGCCAGCGGTGTTTTGCCGATCCCCATACATTCAGTATGGGAGACCCGCGTGCGATTTATATTCCGCACGGCGCGCGCGTTTACTCGCAAAAACGTGCCTTGTGATCTATAAAATAAGGTCGAATTCACATTCGTATTTATTTGGAGTACGATCTTTATGGTTTTAATGTAGTATGTTGTAAGGTATTATTTATTTTGAGTGAAGTGAAGACTTCTCGTGGTATGGTAGTGCGGCGCACGAGCGCACTTTAGGACCAGCCGCCAGTGGTTGGTACCACCGCACTGAATGAAACGTCGGTCGAAACGGCTATGTAAATAGTTCGTGTTTTCCGTCCAGTTCAGTGTAGCCGACATGGAATGAAGGAAAACACTGACATGGCACCTAGTTCACTCGGAGTTATGGGCTGACATCACGGATATTGTAGGTGATGTAGCCAACCGTGTCAATTTCCATAAAAAATAATCTCGTTTTTGTATCATCATCAGTTAGCATGTTTTTAGTCGATTAGGGTTAGGTTAGGTTGGTTTTATACTTATACATACTTAACTTGATTTAATAATTACACATAAAAATGCGTGAACTATTTGAAATGTAAGCGATTGAACCGCACTCCTTATAACTAAATATATTGTATCTGTGTTGTTGGTATCATAAAATTTTGAGATATTTCGGTAAAGGTAAAAGTAAAATTGCTAAAAGTAACAAATTTTGCATTATAAACGATACCTTACAGAGATACGAACCTAAACAGTAATCCACTAAATTAAACCCAACATTTTCGTCACTAATAATAATTGCATGTTTATAGGATTATTTGTTTTCTAAAATACATATATGTGTGAAGAATAAATCTTCTTTTTTGTTCTTTCTTCCAAAACACACAAATCGTAAAATCGTAATCGGCGCCGCGCGCCGCCGCGCCGCCGCCGCCGCTGTAAAAAAATGCCCTTTCTTTTATTTTAAAATAATAGCCCAACATGCCTATCCCTTATTTCTTTGAAGAGTATTGCTCATTCTTTTCAACTCACGTTTGAATGTGTTATCTTACTCTCTCGGGACGTGTAAGTAAAGGACCTCATGTGCATTTGGTAGTCTTCCACGACTTCATATCTTATATATTAGGCATAAGGTTGAAAATTAATTAACCCGACGACCAAGCTTGATATTGCTCGGCTTGTAGAACCCTGTCGCAGTTACAAATCTATGAAACTTCACCGGAACGTGTGTATTATAATCTCACAACTAGAATTATATGGTTCTAAGTGTTTTTCAGGTTTTACGGGAAAACTGTGCTTATGCAAAAAAAGTTATTTGGTACACAGAACTATACACAATTTTATACAAAATTTGACACCACTCCCAGCTCTGAGAGTGTAAGTACTACTCCAGAGTGAACCTGGAGTAGCTAATTTCATTTTGATATTACGGCTAAACTAGACCTATACAGAATTTTTTTTCAACTATGCAAAACTATACTAAATGAATACAAAATTTTAAGACCATTTTCAACTAATTATCATGATGATCTACTCCAGGTTCACGGACGTCACTTCAAGCACTGATATATCACAGCTCTGAGACTTCAAGTATTTGGTACGCGGCACGAGGTGAATTTTTTTCTTTCGTAGTCTTTCTGCTCTAATTACGACATAAAATGACGTATAAATAAATTTAAAATTTTAAACAAAAATTAGCAAAAACTTTCGTAAGAGTAAATTTTGCCAATTTCATGAATGTTTTCGCTTAAAACGCTTGAGTTTAAGTGAGACGAACTTTTAAGTGAGACGAACTATAAAAGTTCATCAGTAAGAAGAGGCGCCGCGCCGCCAACGTAATATGCCGCTGGATGGATCGCCATCCGTCATACATAACTGGTCCATCGTGAAGCGGCTGCGTGTGACATGGCGACGTATGCCAAATAATTAAAAGCATGAAGGCCACGTTCTATTTTCGAGAAAGAGACCGCGTCTCAGGCAGGTTGGCCTATGGAATGTGCGACACTTGTTTCTTCCTACCGTTCGTTGCGCGTTGTCGTTGCCTAGCGATCAGCAACTAAAAAGTGCGAGCTAGGTTGGAGGAACAGCTGAACAGATGATCTGATGATATGCCATTTTTATTTATGGTATAAACAGTTTTCTTCAGAGAGGAAACACATGTACTATCAATATTTTTTTCATATTGTGGTGTCACACACAAGTTTCTGATTTCACAAGTGTCTGTATGTATGTGTGTGTAGTAGAAGAATGCCAGAACAGAGTGGAGACGGCCGCCGGCGCCGTGTCCGGCGACCCGCCGCACCGCGCCTATATTGGAGTTTCCTAATAGGGAAGACGCACATTATTATTTTGAGGTAGAGTCGCGTTTCACATGAGCAAATTACCATTTCGTGCGTTATGGTCTCGCGCGGCTCGCGAGAGACGGTCGTCGACCCGCTGCTGCCTGCCTCGCAAGTCGCGCACAGCACAGCACAGCCTGTGTCGCCAAATAGCCCCCCCCCCGCCCGCCCACCCACGCAACGGCCCGCCATGCATACGAGTTGCTTTGCAGATTATACGGAACGACCGAGATAAGTAGAAATCTGCCATCGCCTTCGTGTTAATAGATGACTTGAGATATTTAAGAGACGAATGCGCCTTTGAATGTGCACATTACGTAGACCTGGCAAACTTGATAAAAATAATATAAATAAACATAATATTATTATTAGAGTGAAGTTGCAGATGGTTGCAGACAGCTGCTGGCGCTGCTGCCACAACAGCATAAATTACGCTCACAATTCGCGCTTGAATTCATTAAATTATTTTGACACACATTTTATTTTGGCCTTGGCATCAATAAACCTCGTAAACATTGAATAACTTTCATGTGCACACAGAGGACCACATACTTTAATTATGTGTACTACGCTAAATATGTACTGCTTGCTAGCTTACGAAATTATTCATTACATCATTCCTAGGTATCGGAAGTGTTGTCGACTAGTCTGGCTGGACTACACGCGGAGTGCGCGAGTCGGGCGGGCGGGGGCGGCGCGCACTCCCGGGAGCCTACCGCGCCGCTTTGTTAGCGTCCCGGGCCCGGGGGGCGACATTGCCGCCGTTATTGCCAAATCTCCGCTGTCATTATCATTTTAATTTAATGAGAAAATGTAACGAGATTTCTGCGAAACTATGACCGCCTTCCTGCGGAACGAAGCGCGGCTACGTCGAACGGAGCGTAGATTTATCTAGCT
The DNA here is from genome assembly GCA_946902875.1 of Nematopogon swammerdamellus. Taxonomy (NCBI): domain Eukaryota; kingdom Metazoa; phylum Arthropoda; class Insecta; order Lepidoptera; family Adelidae; genus Nematopogon; species Nematopogon swammerdamellus. Next base: position 8,457,255 of record OX336345.1, read on the forward strand.
AGATATTTAGGGAGTTCGCTTGAACAAGGCTTGAATCGAAAACCTAGCAGCAGCGCAGCGGTTCGAGTGTTCGCCGGAAGCTCCATTTGCGTATCTCGAACCTATACATATTAGCTCGCCGTAGTGGGACATAAAGATTCGTTATCGATAAGTGGTGGCTATAGCAGCGCATCGCGAATAGTTTTACCGTTGTTAGAAACCGGTGACAAGTTATTGAGGGCCGCACATGAGTCGCTCGCGCCGCGTTACATTATGCGAGGCGCGCTGCTGCCGCCGCCGTCGCGGCCGCCGCCCCGCGCGCACGCAACTGAAGGCACAGTTCGCGAGTAGGTAGGTAGAGCGCTTCCTGACCGCGGCCGGGGCGGGGCGGAGGCGGCGGCGGCGGGCTTCGCGTCAGCGCGTCTACTTGGTATTCATCCCGCGAGCGGGCGCGGCGGCGGCGACACTCGCTAAAGAAAATTGTTAAATAACTGCACTGAGCCGCACAAAAGCTTTCAAAGAGTTTGAGCCAAGCGGCGGCGCGGCGGCGGCGCGGCAACAGCCGCCCGCCGTCGCGCCCTTTCATTTGCGCTTACGATTTAAAAACTTTTTGTCTACTGAATATTTTTAATTTTTTCGTTGTCGGAAAGAAGGGTAAGTTTCGCGTGTCCACGACAGTGTTGGAAACCGATGTTCTCATTGGAACTCAATCCCATTTAGATTTTTTTCCAATTAGATTGATTTCCGCGGCTTCGCTCGCGGTAGACTCGGTGTAATAGCAAACCCGATTTAAACGCAAATATTATATTATAATAAAAAATCGCTACTCTTATATTCTATCTCTCTCTCCCGTCCATACTATACTTTCTTTGATACTGCTCGGCCCTAAGGCTATTTATGTAGCATGATGGCCTATAATAGTGAGCCTCAAGAAGTACTCTTTCCATTGGTGCATACCGCATCAAAATCTGTTTAGTGGTTCCGGAATTTACTTCAAACATACATACATACAGACAGAAGTTCCCTTTTTAAGAAGAGAGGATTAGAGATAGAGATGGAGAAGATAGTGATAGAGAGTAGAGTTAGGGATAGATATATTTGTATAAATGTGTTACTTAGGTAATTTCTTCTCTAGCTGGATCCAACTAACTTACCAAACCTATCTTCTATTATTTATTACTTATCTCTAAATGATAAGCACCTACTTCCTGGTCTGATAGATGCTTAGGTGTACGGATGCGTACGGACGGAATACGTATCAAGTAAGACCAGCGCAACTCACCAATGATTACGTAACCACGAGAACAAGAGCGCGCCGCGCCGCCGCGACGCTTCTGTCCGTAACATTATTATTACAATCGCGAGACGTGAGATAGATAACGCGAGATCTGTAGCCATCAAGATATGAGCCGTACGTGTTGGACGGTTTCGGAGGTCGTGGGAGGGTTCCGCAGACTAAAAGGGTTTCATTTTGAAGAGCCATCAATAGAAGAGCAATGTATACCACAGAGTAAGAAAGACGCGCCGCCTCCGCATCGTAGTATGGGCGGCTGGGGGCGAGGCGCAGGGCGGCGGCGGCGGCCGGGGGTGACGGCCGCCGATCGCTACTAATAAACATATTGTATCTAACTAATAAAATGCATCGGCAGAATGCTGTACTCGGCAAGCGGGTGTCACAAGAGGTAGGAGTCAATAACCAGCAGCGGAGACCTACCTACTCGGAGCGAGAACAAAGACGCTCACAACTTCACAAGAACAACATACTTCCTCCGGCGCCGCGCCGCGCGCCTCCCCGCGTCGCTATTGTATTCGACGATAGAGTCAATACATTCGATCGTTCGAGCCGATCTCGTTTCCACGGGCCTTATTCTTTCGCTTCTTGTCGAATAGAATTTCAACACTCGGGAAAGGGAGCTGCGGGCGGAGGTGCGCGCACGCACTGAATAGCACTGACTAGAATATGACCACGGAGAAGATAGCTAGAGTGGAGTCGGTATGAGCAAATTGCGTACGTCGTCGTCGTCGTCGTCGCCACCAACTCGGGGCGTACGCGTGGCACTGCATCAGAAGCGTTCGCGTTGAGTTAAATGGTGCGTGGTTGGTGGACTACGAAGCCCTGCCTGCCCTCGCTACCGACCGCACTGGCGACACAGGTTTTACTAGAAATTAGAGCTAGCTAAAACTCCTCTCTATATATCTTCTCAGTTTATATGAATGTTCATATTAATCGCAACTATTCATATTTTCTCCCATAGAGGAAGATCTGCGTGAGTTAGATCTGGTTGCTTCGCCTTCAATTTCGTTCAGATAAGGGCTTGGGCCACACGAGCGATTGTATCACCAACTGAACAGTTTAGTTGAGTTAGGCATGACCGCAGATTTCTCTCCAATCCAACTGTTTATGTTTAGTCGCTGAAGTGCGCACACGGACGATCGTTCAATCGTTCGCTCTGCATAGTGCAGCGTAGGTTGGAGGTCATTTTTTCAGTCGGCGTCCGACTAAAACTTTGGACGCCGACTTTCGGCATAGACTATAAAGTTGTACAAATGTTTAATTGAGTCGTGGAGAGTCGGTGCACTAAACTGTTGAGTTGGCGTCGTATGCGTACGCGTACCCTCTTTATTTTGCGTGTATTTTGGAAGCAATCGCTACTACGTGATTGATAGAAGATTTCGATTGACGTGCCGTACATTGACGCTCATTGACGAAAATTCACAATCGTTTTCTTCAATCTCGACGGCGCCACCGAACATGGCGGACGTGCATAGCGGCCTTGGCTGCTAGCGCCGATCTATTACAGAGCGCGATTTTGTTTTGTTACTCATGTCTTTTACATGGATTTTTCTGTGTTGTGGAAGGTGAAAAGCAAACATTACATGAACAACAGTCCATTGCGTTGCAAACCATCACGCAGCCACTACTAATTCATAATTCGACATATAAGGAAGAACAATAAAATTTTTTTTAAAAATCTGGTCCATTCGAAGAACATTTTTATAATCATCCGGCTCAGTTTCCTAAGAGTTCTTTGCAAATGTTCATGAGTGAACCAATATCTCAATTTGTAACATTTTACCAATTTGTACCATTTTTTTTCTGAACAGAAACCGCGAGAGTTATTCCAAGAAAATGCCATATCTGCATTTGAAATCACTGTTTATGTATGAGCGAAACTACCATTCTCAACACAGTTCAGCATTCGAATGAGGCGTGGCGTGCGCGATTGATGCACCGTCAATTGGAGCTTCAATCGCCCATCATTGAAAACCGTCAATCACGTAAACATTGTCCATTGCAATAGATCGTCTCCGGGGCCACTAAGAAGATCGATCATACATCGCCCGGAGGATAGCGAGTGCGGGCAGGCGAGCGCGGTGGCGCTGCTGCTGAGGACGGAGCGCTCAGTCAGCGCAGTTCGACGGTCGGTCGTCGACCCTGCGTGCGCGCAGCGCGGTGCGCGGAGCTCGGAGCTGCGCGGGCGCGAGCGAATCACGCACAGCGCGCGGTGTAAATATAGCTCGGTATGACGTCATCTGTTTATCACCGACCGCACCGTACGCAAGGTTACGTGCCGCCTCCACGTGAGTTGCACGACTCCTCAGCGCCGCCGCCCGCCCGAGGCGCCGCGCCTCTCAACTCTCAATCCCGTGTGTGTTTAACCTTCGTTCCGCTGCCTCTTTATCAGCCTCTAACTCTAACGAGCACCTACCTAATCATTAACCGAACTACGAAATTAATTAGAACGAAGCGAAATTGATTCAAGCACGGTTGGACTCAATGGGTAATGTTTTGGTAAACTTGGCTGGTCGGAGAGCATGTGCTCTTCCGACTCCAGCCACCCATACAGGATTAAATAATAATAATAAAAAAAACTATATATTATGTGTTATTTATTTATTATGTATGACAGAATATCCTAACAAATAAAAAAAATTATAAATAAAAAAATTAACTGGCCCATAGTAGAAACGTGTTTTTCGAGGCTTTTTGCTTTATCGTAAAAACTGTAATAGATACAAGCGTTAAACTTAGTGTGATTACTGATTATATAAGTGCAAACTCTAAAGTAAATCAACAAATAATAAAAACCGACAAATGTGGGCGAGCTCTCGCTAAACTCCCGGACTGAATGAAAGAAAATAATGTTTTTTCTGGTAAATACATAACACAAAAAAATATATTGTGTCGCCTCGGTGCACGAGCCCACCGCACTTGGCCGTTTTAGTTGTTACCAACATTCGGTTTTCGGATAAACTTGGTTTCGCGAGGAGGTGTGATTTTGGCTCTGTCGACTGCACCATTAGTCTCTCCGCACGGCCACCCATATTGGTTTACATAAAAAAATAAATAAGTGCGAGTCGGACTCGCGCACCGAGGTTTCGCACCACAAAAAACATTGAAAAAAAAAACACGTTTCTTGTATGGGAACCCCCTTAATTTTTTACTTTTTCTATTTTTTATTATTTGTTGTTACATCCGCCATAATAATACATATTCTGTGAAAATGTCAACGGGCTACTTACCTATTACGGTTCAAGAGATACAGCCCTCGGACAGACAGAAAGACAAACAGACAGACGGGCGAACGGACAGACAGACAGACAGACGGCGTACGCTTAGTAATAGGCTTCCGTACGGGATAAGGAAACCTAAAAATAAATAAAAAAAAACTCCAGTATTCTGTGACCAGGCACACAGAAGTAAGTGAACAAGAGTGACGATGTAAATGAGAGTGCGACATGTATTTATTTGTTATCTCGTCACATGTACGTACATACATATATTTCATCTTTTAGGTCTTCTACTTATTTATTTGTTTGGTTGTCGCTATCTATATTTTGTTGGGCGTTGGGTCGGTCGGGTCGGGTCGGGTCGGCAAGGTGTGGTGTACTCGTGTTGCGAGTTTCGTCTGCTTAGTTAATCGGTTTGTCTGCGAGGCTATTGACCGAGAGCGTCCGCGCAACCACCCGGCGGCGCCTGGCGCTGGCGTCTACTATGTACCTACTCGCCTAGCCGGCCAGCCTACTCCGCTAGTGATGCGAGATTGCGACTCGCAGTCGGAACTGGTTTTGTAAATCCTAGGTGTATTCACTTTTTTTATGGGAAGCACGACATATGGCGCTGAGGTGGTAGTCCGACGGCGCCCACGGGCATTCGGATATTTACGGAGGCTGGGAATACCATGTCAGCCGGCTAGGTGCACCTTCACTTCAAAGGCGACTTGTCCAAAGTTTAAAACAAATATTTCAGGAGCCGAGATTTTTTTTTATGAACAAAATAAATTCGACTACAACTGGAATAGTGACGTCGTCGGCTGCAGGCAGTGGAAGTGGAACGGCTTAAGGATTGTGGTTGAAGACTTCGATACTGTAATTTCTTCTGAAGTTTATCTCCAATAAGTAGGCAGATTCGACAATGTAGTAAATAATTTTGTATAAGAAGGTAACTAAGGAAATGTGTCTTCTCTGCGAAAGAGGATATAAAGAAAATAAATATTCATCTATAATTGCGCCATTCATAGTTCGATAGCCCACGTATCTTAAAAATGTATTTTGTATACGTTCGATTTCATTAATATAAACGCTGTACTGTGGATTCCTGCGCATTCTAAGTGGACGCTGACGTACTGAGTAAAGTAAGTAAAAAGTTGTAGAATTTTTGAAAATAGCACACGTGCGAAAAATGAAACCTAACATCCGTTATGCCTTTTTGGTTATATTTTCGATGTGAGATTTAAAAACCAATTTGCTGTCCAATATCCCACTCGCTTTAGGATTTGATTGTACATGTTATAGTTATATTTAATACGTTTTATTTCCTCTTATATGTGATACAGCAAGTTAAGTTGAACGAAGTTGAAAAATAATGAAGTAATGCACCACACACTCCGTATAAAATATTTATAAGTTATTCTCGGGATGGGAATTGGAAGGTTACATAACTCGGGACGTGTGGGGAAGTTGCCGTTTCGTCGTCTTCGTCGCGTGCCTGCTTACGTTGTAGTTTCAGGCGACAAGGTGCGGTAATAGAGCATCGCGTGGGGAAGCGGAGGCCGGAGCAGCATGAGCCGGAGGAGGTGCGATTGGTTTGCAAATCGTTTTACGTCGTCCTTCAGTTGAGCGGACGTGACGGCGAGCTGCGGCAAGGGCGAGCCCGGAGTGCGGGTGGTGGGGCGGAGGGGCGGAGTCGCGGGGCGCCGCCGCCGCCGCCCGCCGCGAAGGGCCGTGACGTCACGCGCGCGGCCCTCCGGTCGTCGACCCCGCCCACGTGCCTCGGCCTCGGCCTCACAACAGCTGAGCCGAGCGAGCGAGCCCGGTAGCTAGGCTGGCTGGCTGGCCTGGTTGCCTGCCTGTCTGTAGTGTAGCGAGACAGTCAGTAGTACCGCACGGACTCTCTTCACGATCGTACGTCTCTCTCCTATCAGCCTCCTCCGCGCCGCCGACGCACGACGATCCAGCCGACAGGCCCAATGCGAAGTAGATATAAATATACGCAATTCCAAATCTCAATGGGGTAACCGGTGCGGGGTCGTTATTGAGCCCTTTGTACCGTTCGCTCTCGCCCATCTCCCTCCTTCGGGTCCCTCCACTCCGCACAGTTACTGAGGAAATCGTTTCGTGAACACATACGTACGAGTATACCTTTGTGTTTCACAATGTAAGCTAAGCGAATGTGTAACCAAATTGAAACATTAAAATATAGGTCATGTATCTCTTGATAGAAATTGTATATTTCGTTTATCGCCATGATGGTATTTTAAATTAAATCCCTAAAACAATCAAAAGAAGACTGTTATTTCAAAGATATAATATTTTTGTAAAGTTCCTTATCGCACGTTACAATCCAGACACGAGTGAATTGGCGAATGAGAGATAAGTTAAGAATAAGAATAAGAAATATTTATTTTTCACTTCAAGTTAAGTACATACCTACAACACCTAGACAGTTAGCGCTGTAACACTTCGACCGTTACGACACTTTTGCTGTAGTATATGTGTTTGTGTGTTAACAAGCGTATGTCTATGTATAGGTATATTATATTACTGCAGTATAGACTATAGATATTATTTTTTTCATTGTTCACCCATAAAAGGTGACCAGAGACATTCGGTCGTATGCGGGGGTTGCGAAGCCATGCCGGCCTGACAGGTGCCCATTCACGCCCTCTTGAAGGACCCGAGACTCTACTGTTCTAAAAAAAATGGGCAGGGAGAGCGTTCCAGAGTTTACAGGTTCTGTAGAGGAAACAAAGAAGAAAAATTTAAGTAGATAGGTATCTACTTAAATTTTTCGAATAAATTAATTTTAATCAATTCTGACTTTTCGTCATTCATCTCTATTTCACCATTTGTTGAAGCGGGAGCTGCTCGCAACATTTGTAATACTTAGATAAAGAAATATACTTGCGAATGCATATATGTATACTCGTATACTTTACATAAAAAAATTAATAACAAAAATTGCGGAAAAAAACAAAACACAAAAAACGCGGGAATTTATTGCACAACCCAATCTTACTTATTTCACCTCCCCGAAGATTTCGTACAGTACACGGCAGTAAATAATGCACGTCGGGCTTTAGAAAGAGACCATCCGGTTGTAGAGCATCTTCTCTGTCGCACTAACCTCGCAGGTGTGTGCGACTGGGACGACGCGCTCTCCAACCAAGCAAGCCTGCCGTGCATTGTGCAAGATGTTCGGCACATCGACCGACAATTTTTTTTCTTCAGGTAAGTGGGGTCATTAATTTGCTTGATTTTGACCCATGATACATTTTGTCAAGTGTCACCTGGTATCGAGATACGATTTGTTTTTGAAATTTGAACGTGACACCTGACAAAAAGTATCATGGTTCAAAAGTAGTCAAAACCTTGCAAATGACCTGAACTTACCTGCAAAAAAAATTGTTGGTCGATGTGCTGAACACCCTGTATACTCCTGGGTACTGTAATTTACATGATCATAGCAATAGTAAAATATTGCAATCTGACATGTTTTCAATTCTAAAATTCTCTAATTCTACAAGTTCTTGGATTATTATATACAACACTTGTACTCGTAGATGATAGGAGTGGAACAAACGTCTTCACGCATGCGATGCAGAACGATTTATGGCCGCATACATTTGATACACAACTCGTTTAAATTGCGTACAACGAAATAATGGAAATAAATACCGAATAGACTTAAAATGTTAACAAGTGCACAATTATTCAAAGTGAAACTGGTCGTATCGCTGCGTTGCGTGCTGTCATGCGCAACTTCACTACTTAATTGTTTCGAGCGCACAGTGGTACGCAGGCGCTACCCACTAGCCACGCGGGACAATACTCTTCTGCCAACACGACCGGCTTTCACGTGACGCAACCGCAACGCAAGGCAACGCACGTCCTTAGCGGAGTCGATACATTATCGACAGTCGCCTAACACAGGTTTCCAGCAGCAGGTCATTTCAACAGTTTCAGCCAGTCAGTCAGCGTGTATGCCGTGCACTGCTGGACATATTAATGTCCAATTTTCCTCCAGTCCTGCCGGCCTACAGCAGTACTGAACCACTGTTTCCGCTGACGTACTTGATGTCGTCGTCCCAACTGGTGGATGGTATTCCTACACTCCGTTTTCCTATACACGGCCGTCAGTGTAGGACGCGGTTTACAGTCGTCGTTTCTTCCACTGCCACTTCAACTTAGCCAGTGTCCAATATCTATTACTTTCGTGCGTCGGCGGATTGCCTCATTACCCACCATATCACGTAGCGATATTCCCAGGATGGCTCGATCCATTCTAGCTGGAAAACTTTCAAACTTTGGACAACAGCGACCATCAGTTCACGTTGCACATGCGTACGTCATAACAGGGAGGACACACTGGGCTTTATATTTTGAGCATTCATGTCTTTAAATTTTGTGGAAAGTCAGACTTCAGGGCGAATTTTAACTTTCCGAAGGCAGCCTAACTTTTTTTTTATACCACGTCGCAGAATTGAGATTCTACTATTATTATGGTTCGAATGACGGATCCCACGAATTCTCATCTGAAGCCGAAAGGTCTCGTTAAAATTGATTTTTTTCGTCAAAGTCAAGTTGTCGGATGAACCTGGAGACGTCGTCGTCGTAGGTTTTATTTCAGCGTTTTGTTTCACCTTCATCCCAACAGCGTACTCCTCGAAGTCGCCTTTCACCTTCGCCCGAGTCTTTTGTCTGATTTCAAAAGTGATAGCCTCGACTGGTCGAGGCCGCGAGTGGGCGGTTCAGACGCGCTCCGAGAGACAAGACGACACGAGGTCGCCGACCCCTCCGGTTAGGTGCCTACACATTTATTACCGAATCGCGCCACGCGGTTTACGCATCGAAACGCAAATTATTCAACAGCATTTGCATAAATATGTTATTCAACCGCACGGCGGGCTCGGCTCTGCACTCCGTTGCCTGCCGCTACTGTTCATGGGTGTTCCAGTTCCTGTTGTTCCCGGCGCCGCTGGCGTCCGACTCCCGACCGGGACGGGAACTGATAGACCTGGGATTTGTAACACGCGTTCTCAACTTCTCACTCGCCGACCGACCGCTAAGCTAGTGAGTTATGTATGACAATGTGGCGACACCTAGCCACAGCTGCATGAAATCGATGACCGCTTACACACCACGCGCCAAAGAGACAAAACAAAGATTCACAATCACGCCGTGATATGGCGCTGACGATCAAAACGTTACATGCAATACGTTTCTACAACACATTCTCGAAATAATAAATACGCTCTGTATATATACAATTACCTGACTGAGAGCATGGTGCCCACACAACAGAAAGCTGCGGAGGTAACCCCTAGAGACAGGACGCGCTGACATCTCTCCACTCTTTTACCATTATCCGGTACAACAACGTGTTAAGTGTTGCGACGCAGCCAAAACCGGACAAAGTTAGCCCGTCTTCGCTCGCGTCTTCGTCACATTACTTCCACAGTAATTAATATCACGCGCGAACTTTACATTTCGAGATTCTCATCTGCTTAGAAGAATGAGTTCTAGAGAGTTAAACCTTTCTCTCTGCTATTGCACGTTTTCGTAAAAATAAGAAAACAAATATTCGCAAAACTTAGCTAGACTAATAGTAGAGATTCCGTTTGCCGGAACACTCACTCGCCTAATGGACTCGAGCGACTCGACCCTCGCATATTTCAGAAGCGAGCCGATTTTCATCGCAACGCTCGTAAACAAACGCAACAAATAAACTCAATTACACGAAAACAGGGTTGGAGTGAAGTGGAGTGGAGTGAGGTTGCTCATCACGGGGTTCGTATCTGCGCATCTCAGCGACGAAGGCGGCATCTTGTCCCGCGTCCTCGATCCCAGCTCCGACGAACCTATCGGCACAAGTAAATGCTTATTTAATAACAAGACGCCCCGCCGCCTCAGCTCCGCGCGTCTCCAGCGGCGGCGGCGGCGGGGCGGTATAGAGGCGCCGCGCCGCCCGCACGCCTACGACGCAATTCACGTTCCGAATCAAACGTTCTCCCGTCCGCTTTGCGCCATGAATAGAAATCGCTTATTTTATCAATAAGTTGGAGTGATGATAAGGATCCCCCGCTCGCTTTATGTCAATACACTTCGCCCGCGGCGCCGGCGACCGCGCCCCCCGCCCTCGCTCCTGCCGAGACGAGAGGAATCTTCCCATCTCGACAGCACAGCGGTACAGCGAGGCGGGCGGCGGCGGCGGCGCGGTGGCGCGCCTACACACAGACTAATCGCGAAATACGAAGGAGACTCCTTTCAATCAGCACACTCGCCTTTCAATAAGTCTTCGTGGGCGGTATTGATTCGCTCGACTTGGAGCCCTATCTGCCGAATACCGCAGTAATTTCATTAGACACGGGCGACGGATTGAGCCAATTTCCGAATTGTAAAGGTCTCGTCGTTAGACAATGCAGGATCAGTCCAGGGACCGTGAGACTTGATAGTCATTCATTATACCTCAAGTAGGTCGCTGTCAAGATTCGGCGCATTTATTTTTATTTATCTATTTATTTACACACTACTAGCAAACCTTACAGGATATTATCCTAACTCGTTTACCTACTAGTCTAACTTCGGGCTATTTCTACGCATATTATTTATTAGGATAACTTTAACTAGCCTCTCTAAAATTTTCCTAGACTATTAGCATCGGACGTCTAGATCACCGGATTGAAATCCGTTAGATTTTTATTATTGGGGCTATTTAAAAGAAAAAGTTTACGGGAAACCGGTGGAAAACTTGATAGAGCTCAAAGAAAGAATTACGGCAGTAGCTCACGTTTTTTTAATGTAAACTGACATGGTTGGCTACATCACCTACAACATCCGTGATGTTAGCCCATAACACCGGGTGAACTTGGTGCCACGTCAGTGCTTCCCTTCGGTCGTGCCGGCTATTAGTCAACTGGACGGAAAACACAAACTATTTCATAGCATAGGTGAACGTATCTGCACTTGCATTGAGTACTTGCTTGACGCATCAACCGGGCATTTGTGAGAAGATGTCGAGCTAGCATTTGTGCAGGTTGTAAACAATTTGAACATCTACTTTAACAGGTTAATAAAGACCAATTACTTCAAGTGTTTATTTTATTCCAATTCTTATTTGGTAGAAGAGTTATAAAATTCCGAGGTCCTTTTTTTTTTTTTTTATTGCTACCGAACTGGGTGGCTCTGTCCGAGGTCGCAACCTCAGGCGCACCCAATTTCACCCCCGAGGAGGTGCCAGTCCGGCTTGGAGGGGATGTTGCTGGGGAAAGGCTATTAACCCGCGATTTGAAGATCTGTGGATTGTAGGAGTGGGGGAAGATATTTCCTGGGAGCCCGTTCCACACCTTTGCAGTGCGGCACAAGAACGATTTAGAGAATCGTGCAGTTCGAAGAACTCTTCTGTCGACTACAAACGGGTGTTCCGCGAGAGTATGGCGGGTTTGGCGAAGGCGAACAGGAGGAGGAGGGATAAGGGAAGCAAGTTCGTCAGAGCAGCGGCCATAGTAGTACCGATAAAACAGGCTCAATGACCCAACGATACGTCTGTGCTTTAGAGGTTGAAGGTCCTTTGTGAGGACAATATCTCATAAATTATTGGGCAAATCGGTAAGTGATGTACCATTTTAAAAACTACATTGGATGGGCGTATTTTTGTTGCATAATGTCACTTTAGTGTAGTTATTTTTTTTTTTTCACCGCGAAGGGCCAAACTCAAGGGATGAAGCTGAAAAAATTTTAACATGTGGCTCTTAAGTCGTTTTTCAGCTAAACAGGATTAAACATGAAAAAATAAATTATACTGTGTGAAAGCCTTACTTTTCAGGAATATTTAACAAAATCTAGATTTAAGAAAATCTTACATTTGTACGTGTGGCATTTAAAAAAAAGTGGTCAAGTGAACCTTGTTCACGTGCCGAGGGTCCCGTAACTGCACTGCTTCGCTTTCATCTAATTATATTTTCTACCAGGGTGCGGTCAGGCTTTGGATGGGTAGCCGTACGACCGTGGTTCGGCTGGCTGTGGTTCGGATTCCACTTGAAACTATAGTTTCATCCCTTTATGTACATACTAGCTCAGCCCGCGGCTCCGCTCGCGTGAAATTCGTATTTCAAAGAAGACAGTAAGTAACTATGGGCGAGGCCGAAGGCCGAGCTGCGTTCAGGAAGTCGATAAACCATCTCTAAGAAAGTAAGTAATTAACGGTGAGGCCGAAGGCCAAGCTGCGTTAAGGTAAACGATAAACCTTCTCAAAGAAATTAAGTAACTGAGGGCGAGGCCGAAGGCCAAGCTGCGTTCAAGAAGACTATAAACCTTCTCGAAGAAAGTAAGTAACAAAGGGCGAGGCCGAAGGCCGAGCTGCGGTCAGGAAGACCATAAACCTTCTCGAAGAAAGTAAGTAACAAAGGGCGAGGCCGAAGGCCGAGCTACATTCAGGAAGATCATAAACCTTCTCGAAGAAAGTAAGCAACTGAGGGCGAGGCCGAAGGCCGAGCTTCGTTCTGGAAGACGATAAACCTTATCTAAGAAAGTAAGTAAGGGAAAGGCCGAAGGCCGAGCTACATTCAGGAAGATCATAAACCTTCTCGAAGAAAGTAAGCAACTGAGGGCGAGGCCGAAGGTCTCTATAGGAAAACTATAAACCTTCTCGAAGAAAGTAAGTAACAAAGGGCGAGGCCGAAGGCCGAGCTGCGTTCAGGAAGACGATAAACATTCTCGAAGACAGTAAGTAACTATGGGCGAGGCCGAAGGCCGAGCTGCGTTCAGAAAGAGGATAAACCTTCTCGAAGAAAGTAAGTAACCTCGTAAGTAACTGAGGGCGAGGCCGAAGCCCGAGCTGCATTCACGAAGACTATAAACCTTCTCAAACAAGTAAGTAAAAAAAAAGGGCGAGGCCAAAGGCCGAGCTGCGTTCAGGAAGACGATAAACCTTATCTAAGAAATTAAGTAACTGAGGGCGAGGCCGAAGGCCGAGCAATATTCAGGAAGACCATACACTTTCTCGAAGAAAGTAAGTAACTGAGGGCGAGGCCGAAGGCCGAGCTGCGTTCAGGAAGACTATAAACCTTCTCGGTGAAAGTAAGTAACTAAGGGCGAGGCCGAAGGCTGAGCTGCGTTCAGGAATACTATATACCTTCTCGAAGAAAGTAAGTAACAAAGGGCGAGGCCGAAGGCCGAGCTGCGTTCAGGAAAACGATAATCCTTCTCGAAGGAAGTAAGTAACTGAGGGCGAGGCCGAAGGCCGAGCTCCGTTCAGGAAGACTATAAACCTTCTCGAAGAAAATAAAGCGAAATTTCTACGGGCGACCTACCGTGTAACGTACGTGATGATGAACGTGATATATGAAATGTTCTTATAACTCGAAAACCACTTTATCGATTTACATACGGTTTTCACTGTTACATTTCTTTACTTCTGATTTTAAGCTATCAATAACAACGCTACGTTAACGGTGGCTTGAGCTGTGACCGAAAAGTCACGCGAATAATTGAAATTCTGGTTTTTCAGACTTTTAACTATAACTACAAATGTATGACATTTTGAGGAAAATGAATAGTTTTGTGCACAACTACATAAGATTACCTATATTGTTTATAGGTAATATGTACCTATATGTTTTTTTTTTCAGAATTTTCAAACAACCCTTAATAGGTCAAAGTTCGGCGACAAAAGTGCACTTTTTTGTCAACTTTTAAACGAAATATTTGTTAAAGTAAACTTATTGATTATAGCAAAGTTATATATTTTTGAAATTGCCTTAACAATGGCTATAGAATGACAGGAAATTTGATTTATTTAAAAAAACAAAAAATATTCTTGGTTAACATTTTGGGGTACCCTGTACTTTCCACAGGACTATTAGACAAAGTTATCTATGATATATCTAGCGGCAAAAATTACACGTAATTGGTCGTCAGTTTTATCAAAATCGGTTCAGTAGGTCCGGAGATATCTGCGTGTGACCGACAGACAGACAGACAGACATACAGACACCAGAGCGATCCCATAAGGGTCCCTTTTTTCGCATTTTGCGACGGGACCCTAAAAATGAGCCGAGGGAGAAAATTTTGGATTTTTACAAAAATGACAATATCTAAAAAACTAAGCCATTTTTACTAAACCTAAAATTAGATATTCTGAGAGGTAATTAGCAGCCCTATCTTCTGTCAAAGGATTATCGTCGGTTTTTGGGACAACCTGTATATACAATTACCTGACTGAGAGCATGGTGCCCACACAACAGAAAGATGCGCAGTTAACCCCTAGAGACAGAGGACGCGCTGACATCTCTCCACTCTTTTACCATTATCCGGTACAACAACACCGGACAAAGTTAGTCCGTCTTCGTCACATTACTTCCATAGTAATTAAAATCACGCGCGGACTTTACATTTCGAGATTCTCATCTGCTTAGAAGAATGAGTTCTAGAGAGTTAAACCTTTCTCTCTGCTATTGAACGTTTTCGTAAAAATAAGAAAATAAATATTCGCAAAACTTAGCTAGACTAATAGTAGAGATTCCGTTTGCCGGAACACTCACTCGCCTAATGGACTCGAGCGACTCGACCCTCGCATATTTCAGAAGCGAGCCGATTTTCATCGCATCGATTTTCAACACACACATCTTAAGCATTCCAACCAGGTGATTCCAACAGTGGACGACAACTGTTGCACACAGGTTTCACTCAGCCCGCATCAGGGGCTGACTGCCTTCGGCCAGCCGAAATATATGTGCGTTTAGGCTTTTACCGCTGCGCTGTTACACATTATCGTAATGTTTTCGTATATGAATCAAAGTGACTTACAGTCGTCAGTCAGACTGGACCACGTGTCGGGTGTCCTCCAGATCGTCGCAGTTCCGCGAGTCCTGACGATGTCCCCAGAGCGAGGGACGAAACGACGACGCGACGAGTGTAGGTCGCTTTGATTCATATACCGCGTAACCGAAAACATTACGATAAAGCCGAAATACATTTATTTCATCAGTATATTTGATGTAAATTGGCTGACGTGACATATATAATATTATTTCATATGATTTTTTGTCATGCCTTCGTCTTGCGGATGTGGAGACCTTTCCACAATGTATGAACTAGCGAATCTGGCAGTACCTCGCCCTCGCTCGTGGGTCATAGGAGTGGTGGCTGGCGAGCGTCGTCAGTAGAAAGTGGCCGAGCTTACCTGCAACAAAGGGAAATAATGCACTATTGAGTCTGACACTATTCATACGGCGCTGCACGCACGAGGGGCGCTACAACGCGTGGTGGACGCGGCGCAACGACGTGAAGCGTCACGCATACCGATCTTCATTGATTTATTTCACAACGCATGTGTTGCGTGACGCCTCCGTCTGCGTCTAATATTTGACAACCAGAAATGTTGAACACTGTCTAGTCATATTGGAATTTTAAGCGTTCAAATGCTCTAGTGGAAAGTCCAAGTTCTTCCTCTAATTGGGCTCCCATAAGGCTCAGCAGTGCCAAAAATCGGTTTCTCCCGATTGACGTTTCCTCTTAAACCAATGAGAGTTTGATTTTAGAAAAGACTTATGGCTTTCTACGAGACATACTGCTTCTTAACAAGGAGCCTAAAGCTTAATTGGATTATTGTATTGGATTATTTGAATATATAGAAGAAATCGCAAAATATGGTCTCGGAAATCCGGAAAAACCTTGTGTCCGCGTCGTTCATCGTGTTATACAGTCATGTAATTTTATAATATGTAGATAAAATACAACACTCCTTCCCGTCAAGGAGTTTATTTTATTGGTTATTAAAAAAATTTAAACCTATAATTAAATATTTATTGATTATGCACTTACGTCCTCCAAACTCACAGTGGTTTCCGGGAAACATCAATCGGAAGAAACCTACTCAAGAGTGGCTTATCAAGATAATGCTGGGTCCTAAGCAGCGGTATTTAAAACACTACAATTAAGATTTTAGGTCGTGGTAAAAGTGGCGGTTGACCGAGTGGTCTGGGCATCGGCTTCTCGTGCGAGAGGTCCGAGGTTACGGTCGGCGTGTAGGTACCAATGAGTTTTTTTTCTGACGAAAAAAATTACGTGCATCTCTACACCTGCTGCTGTAGATCCCTTCACTTGCCCCTTACTAGATGGTAGGCTCAAATTGTCGCCGACTGGGTTGGTGCCACCGTACTGGATGTAAGATGCACGCATAGCAGCCTCGGTTGTGTTCTCCTCTAGTCCAGTATAGTCAGCAATCCAGGGAAGTCTCCGTTATGGCACCTACCTTCTCGGATCGGATTACATTAAAAAAAAAGGTCAGAAATGAACGAAAAAAATGTTGGATGGAAGAGATTCTGTCACAGATTACTTAATAGTTACTTCGTAGCAGATAAATCACTCCACAGAAAAAGTTTCATACCTTCGCCTTTAATAGCCTACTGCTTCACGTCGCCAATCGCTGCGTGCGAAAATGTGCCTAAACGATCGAGTGTAAAGTGCATTATTGCTTTGCTGCTGCGCGCGTTAGCGTGGGCGAGCGTGTAGGTATGTTTCGCGCGGCTGACGAATTTTTACGGAATTAGACCGCCGGTGGCCCGCCGGGCGGTAGGTAGTTAGTGCGCGCAAGTGCGTGAGGCCTGATTCTGTGCCGAAGCGAATCTATACCGACCCTGTGTCGAGAGGAAGCGCGCCAACTTCAAATTCCGAGTAAAGTCCCAAGTGCCCAGGGACGCCTCGCGTCGCCGCCGCCGCCCCTGAGAGGCGCGCCGCCGCGGCGGCGGCGGCGCGCCCCAGGGTGTCCCGGTGCACACTTCGGGACCTCCTGAAGTATGCACTTATACGCAGAAGTCTTGTATGTACGTGCGTCGAAACTGCCCTCTAAGCCGAAAATAACCTTACATAGTAGGTATATAGTCGGGCGGTAGCCAGGGAGATAATGTTTTCCATACTTTCCCTAGACACCCTTAATTCAAACAGAGCGGTTAACTTCATGTTCCCTGTTACAATTTGCTTCTCCTCGTTATATCCTTACATTCACATAATATTTTGCAGGTACTCTCAAGCACTCGCCGCTTAGCGCCACCACCACCGGTATCTGAATTAGTATTCATAATGCAAGGACACGGTTTGCGGCGGATCTTCTCCTACTTGGTAAAAAAGAAACAAGGCGAGCTGAAACGCTGTGGTGCGTTTAGCAGATTAGTAGGTTCGGCAGTGCGGGTCGGGGGCACGGGAGAGCCGACGGCGCGGCCGGGTGTATACTAATGAGATCACGTACGCAATAGTATTTCGAAACGAGTGTACTCGTGAGGCAGCAATTACCTCTCGCCGGAGATACGCGGGCTCCACGCTCCGCGCGCTCGTTACCCGCCGCCGCGGCCGATCCCGCCCACCGATAACAACGTGACGGTTTACACGAGCCGAGCCGGCCGCGAGCATCACTCACTCTGCGCGTCCGCTGCGCAGCCACCGCACCGGGCCGGCCGCCCGCTCCACGCAGCTCCCACCAACCAGTACACGCGCCATCACAGATATTTTAGGCTTCCGTACGGGATACGGAAACCTAAAAATATTTATTCTTTATTTAATCATTCGTATGGTAAGTACACTTGCACTTCTGAATTTGTCATACTTTGTTTTTACAATCCGGTTCAATTTTATAAAGAGCCGGCAAGAAACTTCGCAGGGTTTGCAAAAAATAACTAAATTAGATGATGATGATTCTGTACTTTTATGGATTTAAACCCAATTTCAATAGAATCCTTGAAACAGCTCGTGCAGTTCAGACACCAGCGAACTGTTTCGACAATTGTGTCTTAGCAATATGATTAGACACTCTTTTACAACACTTTTTCCAGACTTTCCTCCCACACGCCCGTCTCAATCGGTAAAGAACCTGTTTCTCCGCGTGCCTAACAGCAGGCGAACGATGCAGAATCGTGGCGTAGAGGGCGGAAAGCAAACTTCAAGTGGATGATGCGATGGGAATCCGATCCGATGGAGAGCAGCTCCAGAACAGTGCGGGTTCGCCTGGCTGTCCTGTCCATTATCGTGTCGCGTCGCCGACATAATATCTGCTCCACCGAAACAGCCGCCCCCCCCCCCCCCCCCCCCCCCCTCCTCCACGGACCTGACTCAAGAATGGGCTGCCTCGAAACGCGAGGAAAATAACGCGCCCCAAGAAACTTTTGTTACGATCTAACAACGCATGGGGAATCTATACAGTCAGACAGAACACACCAAACATGAAAATTGTATGGCTAACGGTGTCTGCTCTTACCTACCACGCGTTTACATATTATTCATATACCATCGAATCAGCGAAATGAAAATGACCGAGACCAAAGAGTTGAATTTGGAATTTTCACAGAATACATATTCGGCAGTAAACGTAGGGAACATCGCCGTTATAAAAATTTATAATATTATTTGTTTTGGGGTGAACATTTCCTGAAATTAAATGTTTCCTGATGTTCAAGATTTCCAGGTAAGTATGACCGCCGTCCCCGAGGTGTAGTTTAACTGGACAAAAGTGAGTTTTTGCGCGCGCGATGAACTCTGGTCGGGCCGGTGGCGGGCGAGACGGTGCGAGGACGCGCGTGCGACTGGTCGCGCTTCACAGATGCACCCAGGTAAACAATACCGCGCGCGCGCGCGTGCTTGGCTTATTAGTTTCATCAGCATTCAGCCGGCTCGAGGTCGCAGTGCATTATTATTCAGTGTAAGCGCGGCGCGGCACCCGGCCGCCTCACTTTGTTCGAATCACCTTAGCAGTTAGATATTGTGTTGTGTGCCTAATTAAATTTAGCCCCGTCCGAACCGTGCACTTGCGTTGTGCGTGTGCGCAGAATGCAGATGCTATGATGTTCACTTATTAATATATATATTTTTATACAAAGCGCAACATGTGGCGCCGAGCCACCCATAAAGGTGTCCAACGACGAGCCTGGACATTCGGCCCCATGCGGGGGTTGCGAATGCCATGTTGGCCTGGCACAGGTGCCTACATTCACGCCCCTCTTGAAGGACCCGAGACTCTACTTGGAGGAAATATGCGGGCAGGGAGAGCGTTCTAGAGTTTACCAGTTCTGTGGAGGAAAATCTGCAGAACCGATTGGTATGCATCCGCGGTAAGTCCAGCGTATAGGGCCCACTGCGCGTTGTGCGGAGATGGAAAGGGGACGGCGGGATCGCTTCAAACAACTCCTCCTTGCAACTCCCCATGGAATAAGCGATAGGACACACTTAGGGCGCCGACATCCCTACGAAATTGCCAGTTCTAGTTCGCGGGGCACCTCGGTTATGTGAATAATTTATAGAAGATGACAGAGCTAATTCAGACAGCAGCGGGCGGACCCGGACCGATCGCTTCAGAAACCGAGCGGTTTGATTGATAGCGATAGCATCACATTTTGCACGAACAAAAACCATTAAAGTGAAAACACATGGTGTTGCTGCAATAGCTATGTGCTGGCTGGTAGATGGTGCGAACTTAATGCAGGCTCGGCGGGGAACTGTCAATATCGGAACGAACCGGGCGCGGCGGCGGCGGAGGCGGTCGGTGCGTCGGATGTCGGATGCGACCTGAAATATTCGTGTGTACACAAAATGTTGGCACAAATGTTTAGCGCTTAGTCGCGTCGAAAGGGGGACGGTTTTGGTCCGAGTTTCGCCGAAAACAGACGGACAAAAAGTACGAGTGACGAATTCCATTAGCCGCAGCCTAATTACAAAACACACTCAGTCAGTGCGCCGCCGCCGTCACGGCTGCCGCCTCCGCTATCGCCTCCGCCGCGCCGCTGGCGCAGAAATGTTCTAGTGGGACATTGTCAGTCTGCGCACAAAGGCGACAAGCCTCGGAATATTAGGGATCGCTACACAAATGTGGTTGACGCTTTCGTTACTCTATATTGCTTGCGAAACATCAAACATGCAGCACACGTTATAAATATCATTTATTTTCAGAAAATATAAAAAAGTAATACTAATAACTAAAGAATTAAAACCTTGTAGAGGCCCGAATGTGACTTGGACTGAGCCAATGTGTCGACCGACACAAGTGGCGTCCCACATCAATGACCTACCCTTAGCCCATGGCACTAGGGTGATACCAACGGGCCTCTTGCCATCCAGCCGGGAATAACCGCAAGGTTCTAGCATGCACGGTATGTTTGCTGTCAGAAGCGTGGACTTTATAATAAAAATAAAAATTTTGATGCCTGGAGTTTCTACCTGCACTTTTGATGCATGATAGGCCGTGCTCTGTGGTGCTGGCCATAAAATATGTCGACTGGTGGGTGACCCACACACACAAATTATGACTTTCACTAATTTTGAGGCCTAAACGAAGTGCAACCGAGATTTTGGTGGTTTTCTGATCTAATAATGTCCCTAGGTGACTCGATGGGTAAGCTTCAAGCCACGCTCCAAATTCTTTTTCTGAAACGTATTTTGGCAACGTGCACGATTAATTTCTTTTCTTAATGACTTCCTCTGAGAGTTTGTTCGACGAGTCAACTACCCGGTTCGCAATAAAGTGTTTCCTTGGGTTTGATTTGCTTGAGGTTCGGTTCAGTTTTGCAATGCATTCAGATAAGTAAACAATAAATATATACATCGCACCTATCGACCGTCCGACTCGCTGAGCTAATCGTCAAATCATAAAAAACTGATTTAACAAGCTCTGTTATCAATTACGGAACCACCACGAGCACCAAGACCACGAGACCGCATCGAAAGGCCAGTCCGGCCAGTGTATTTAATTCAAGCATTTTGAATAAATAGTTGGGTATTAGTAGACTTAGACATAGAGAATAACGGCCGCTTCCTCGGCTTTCACACGAACGAGTTTCAAACGCACCACTAATCCCTGTAGAGAGGCGCGTGGGGCGGGCTGCGTCTCTATCGCCGAGGTAGAGCGACGAGGAGGAGACAAGGCGAGCCGCATCCCGCTAACTTCTCTTCAACCTTCGCACGCCCACGCCTCCTCTCCGCCGCCGCACCGCGCCGCGTCTCGCCTTCATTAATAAGACGTGCTTAATGCATGAAGCTTTTGAGTCTCTCGCATCACTAATTAGCTGTTAAACATCAGGCGCATAGTATATTTTAAAAAATACACTGTCTCGTGGTGATTAATCAGGATTCAGTCTTAGTGAGTAGCGTGTGACATATATTCCTACATACACTACACATGTACTGTATATACATATTTAATATTCAGACCACAGTGAATTCAAGAGAGAATACTCTCAAAACAAAACTTTAACATTTCATATCAGCTTTTAGGGATTAGGATAATGTGACGGCGAAGAAGCGTGTGGTGAGGTGAAGTATAAAAGGTTGGTAATGTGGCGAAACGGAATAACTAAGTATCGAGGCGGTAATTAGAGAAAGGTTGGACGGGTGGTAAATGATCGTAGACCCGCGCCTAGACAACAATTAAATAAACAATTAGAACTATTATCCCAACGACGCGTCGGCGTTGGGCCACGTGTGTGGGTGTGTTCTTTCAGTTCTGTTTGATTCACACGTGTGTTCTTTTTCGTCCGTAAATATAGCGGGCACCCGCCCCCAGCCTCGCCCTGGGCGGGCGGATACATGAAAATTTAATTGTGGAAAAAACTATAAAGCACGAACATACTTCGTGCGCAGAGGGTTCCCTCAGTGTAATTTATATTTCAAAACTGTGACCTGGCAGTATATGCTACATATATTGTGTTATAATAATATTCATATAACGTCACTCACACTAAGTAAAGTGTTTTTCTTTCACTATATAGTAGTCGAGTAGACAGGACAGGAGTGAGTTATGTGCGGTAGATACGTATGTACGGAATGTATGTGTACAGCATGTAGATATATATACATACGAATGAATAGCTATAAGTATGTGGTCTAGTCTAGAAGTTATATGTATTTAAATTACCGTAGGAGATGACTGCTACAATGCACGGACACCGGTCTCTCGTCGAGTCGAAGGTTTCGTTTCAACGAGGAGATTAAAAAATGTGGTGTAGCGGGACACTCCTCACCAGGAGTGAGGAGGCGGCGATGCGGTGACGTGATGTGGTGTGAGGGTAGGTCAGCCGCGTCGCCCCCGCACGGGTACAGGGTGGCTCGCGCCGCGACACGGAAGGGGCGTGTCGCGGCCTCCGCTCTAACTTAATTAAAACACCGGCACACAGTATTCTTCTCCTATCGACGGTCGTTGCGTGCCGCCCGCCCCGCGCCGCGCCTCCGCACCGCACCCACAACCCGCCGCCGGCCTAATGGCGCAATTCATTAGAAAACAGATTACAATTGATTGGTTGGCAAGGAGCTGCGGCGCGTGAGTAGCGCGTGCACACTGAGGCGACAGTTCACCTTTCGGAGGCGAATGCTCTACAAAAACAGGCCCGAATGACGTGAGTCAGCCAGCCAGCCTCCGAGTACATAGGTGCTCCAGAAAAGAGCTAGGTTTCTATAGGCGACGAAGAGAACGGGCGAAGATACAGCTAGCTAGAGTATTTCAGCACATTACTTACAGTTAAACTTGAAACGACAACGTGCCCCTCGTTTTCACGTATCGAATTTGTTGACAAAACCGGTTGTGTAAACACGGGATAAAGACACAAAACACGACGGAAAGACTTCGCGACTGAAAACAGAGAAAGTGACGTCAGTGTCGTAGGAGGAGGCGGCGAAATCTAGAGGAGGAAACTTCAGGAAACAGGAGGGCAGCCGCCACCGCGCTGCGAGGTTATATATACATTCGTCGCGATGTTACGTAACAGTGTAGCTAATCGTGCAGCACAGCAAGAGGTGAACTTGACATTGGCCCGAAGGTGAAGCGATAAGATAGCGAACAGCTGGTCGCGATAAAAGTTTTTATTTATAAATGCATCGATGACGCGCGCGGAGCGTTCTCACCGCGGCGACTACGACGACGACGCCACCCACGGTTCTTCACGTACAATAATACATCAACGCTACCATTTCATAGTGGAAAAAAACCGCGACCGAAAAAAATAAGAAACAAGGTAGGTTGATCTAGAAAAGAGCAGTAGAAAATGCTGAAGCCAGAGGACAGAGCGCGGACTCTGTCCATTCGAATTCTTCTAAACGCCCGAATACAGCAATTTCTAGTGCTCTTTTTCAAACTTGGCTTGATTTCTTCTTTTTTATTTATAGTCGGGTTTAATAAAATTTTTATTGAATTTTTAATTTTTTTTAATTCTCGTGTTAGTATCTCGTCAGTCGTTTCAGTCTCTTGGGTGTTATGTTATCGCCTTTTCATGCGCTATAAAATGCTATACACACCTGCACACCTGGCCTGGCTAACAGCGAATACACGATGGGTTTTGGAGTATTATTTTTATAGTTGGTGAATACGACGAACAGCTTATTTATTATGTCTAAATCTTCAGTTGATTCCAAAAAGTGTTTTTTTTTTTTTATTGAAATAGATGTAGCGAGCGACAAGTACCGTGTGGGGCCGGTACTTTAAAAGAATAGCCCCACTGCATCTCTCCCCGTGTATGTCGTAAAAGGCGACTAAGGGATATGACTCCCTTCTTGTATTACTAGGTGGTAGGGTTTAACCCGCCCGGGTTGGTACCACCGCACTGAATGAAAGGTCGGTCGAAACGGCTATGTAAATAGTTTGTGTTTTCCGTCCAGTTCAGTGTAGACGACCGAAGGGAAGCACTGACGTGGCACCAAGTTAACCCGGTGTTATGGGCTGACATCACGGACGTTGTAGGTGATGTAGCCAACCGTGTCAGTTTCCATAAAAAAAAACATAGGTCGTATTCAATACTGTTTCCAAAATAACGCCAGAAAAAAGTCTTTGTCGACAGTAGTTTTCACTCTTAGATGTTAAAAAAATTGACATTCAGCATCGCTTGCTTAGAGAAAGAGCATACTTTTAACATACCTACCTACAAGCATTTTGGGAATATTATGTCAAATTTAGTGCAACATAGGTGCCAAGAATTCACGGCACTCCAAAAGGAGCACCGTATTTCGCTGCAAAGCTGGCAACAGTCACCATCATAAATCAACTCCATGACTACGGTTGATAAAACGTAATATATATACAATTGAAGCTTAGACCGAGACAAAAAACAAAAAAAAAAAGCCTCAGGTGCACTCCGGGAGTGCCGGCAGAAGTGAAAACAACACCGTAACATTGCTTAAAAAAAATAATAATAATAATTAAAAAAAATTAATGTTTTAGTAGAACGGACAGACATGCATTTGTTACGGAACCCTACATTCATTTTGCAGAACTTAGTAGAATGGACAGACATAAACGTGTTACGGAACCCTACTTAACAGTTGCACTCCGGGAGTGCCGGCAGATCCCGTGCCACTCGTAACTTAACCCTTAATGCAATGACTTAAGGTTACATTTAAATAATAATGACGCTGCCGCGATGTCGCGATGGCGCGAGTTTAACATTTTTTACCCACCTAAAAAAGTGCCAAGCGCCGCTAAAGAAGTTTTCACTTCAAAAATTTGGAGTTTGTTGCTATGGTTGCTTGGACCGTCAGAATTGACCACGACTTTGGATAAGTGACACACTGGTCTCGCTTGTGTTTGTTTGTTGACGAAAATAGCACGCTGTGGATAAACTTCAACCGTTATCTAACGTGATAAAAAAAACCGCATCCAAATCGGTCCATCCGTTTGGGAGCTACGATGCCACAGACACACACACACACACCCTCACACGTCAAACTTATAACACCCCTTCCGTTTTTTCCGCGGGGGGTTAATAAGACTCGGCTCGGAACAAGATATAAAAAAAATCGTTGGAGTTAATTGACGATATCGAGTCCGAACATGCTGACTCTTTGCGAACCGTATCTGAGAGAGAACATGGATCTGTACCCTAATCACGAGATTTAACCTACTACGCTACGCCGTGTTCTCAGCATCATTTTGTATGGAGAAACGGTGCAGCGCCTCTAGTGATAGATTTGCGAACTTCGTTTCTCCATACAAAATTGTGCGGAGAACACGGCGGCGGCGTAGCGTAGTAGGTTAAATCTCGTGATTAGGGTACAGACGTTACGGTCTCGATGTAGACGGACGATCAAGTGTCTGCCGTGTCGCTGCATTGTGCGGAGCATTGCCGCTTATGGCAGAGGAAGTCGACTCGCTCGCCGGCGATCTACGATGAACTCGTTAAACATTTATAACTACACAGTATGTAAATAGGTGTTCGTAACAAGAGTGAAGGACGCGGGGGCGAGATGGGGCGGAGCGGGGGCGCGTGTGAGCCGGGCTCTCAACTGCTCTTTAGTCAATATCATGCGAGCACAAGTGGAAGTGGATGGAAGATATCTGTAACAAACGTCACAAGTAATTAGGGTAGCGAACGACGAGGGTGCGGTGCCGGGGAGGGGCGGGGGTGGTACGGGGCACGCCTGCGAGGGTGAACTTCACTCCGGTCGAAGTTGCCCCGGCGGCGGTGGAGACTCCATGCATGCACAACGTTCCAATTCGATAAAAATACACTGAGGGCAACTCTTAATACATTTTTGTTTTTCTATTTTTCTATTATTTAAGACTTTGTTTTGTTGCACCTACCCTGGTTTTATATGTAAAAAAGGGTAAGCTGGCGGAAAATGTCATAGGCATTAACCTTCTATAGGACTTAATGTGCAATAAACGTTTTTTTGATTTTGATTTGATTTGAACTCTTCCGTTGTTGAGGCGTAACGAGTACGCACCAAGCCGTCTATTTAATGAGAAAGGTCATTTTTATTTCCTCCTAGTTTAATACCGAGGTGAAAGATCAAACTGCATTCTGAGAAGTATCGGCTGCGGCGGCGTGCGTAGTGTGGTGTGGTGTGGGGGCGGCGCAGACACTGCAGGTGCAAGTAGTAATGTAGGAAGCCACACAGATTGGCGGAAATGGAGAGCGAGCACACTGCACTCTAGTCGAGTTGAGCTAGAGATGTATCTTCAAATAATAGGTAGGTAGGTATACATAACTGAAATACAACGCGAGTTATCTCGCACATGAATATTAATATCGTGAAATGAGCCAATTATTACAAAGTGAGCCTTCTCAGAGGGCTCACTTTGGCGGTATACTAAGCGGAGCCTCCGTGTTTCTATTCCTCCACGAATGTTGCTGAGTGAATAATTAAACATGTCCGTCGTCATGCTGAGCTCGTCGTCCTCGTCGCGGAGCGGAGGCGAGAAACACTCGACACTCCTCACCCTCCGCGCTTCGCAAGTCAGCTAGCCTGCTGGCTGGCTGCAGGCGGTACTATCCACTACCACTACGTTCTTACCGACTGCTACAAACTCTTAACTAGCAATCTCAACCGGCGACCAATTATCTCTTTTCGTTAATTAAATCAGAACGAAGAGAGTACTTTCGGAGTGTTTCCGATTGGATCATACATTGACGCCACATCACAGGCATCCATCGTCCTCACGATGCCGATCGGATTTAGTTTTTTAATATTTTTTTATGGAATGACACGGTTGGCTACATCACCTACAACATCCGTGATGTCAGCCCATTGAAGATGTCAGACCGGTTGAACTTGGTGCCACGTCAGTGCTTCCCTTCGGTCGTGCCGGCTACACTGAACTGCGCGTCCCTTCTCTATCGCCCTTGCCGCCGCCGCCGCCGCCGCCCGTCTCCTTCGACCCGTGTGAAGTGAGAAGCGAAGGGAGGAGCGCGAGAGCCGATACCGCAGCGAGTGAATAACAAGCGGGAGAAGGAGACACCGCACAGACCGCGAGACGCGTCGAGCAAAGTGACTTTCCATCGAGGGTACCGTCGTCGTCCTCGTGTTGTATAAGACAAATTGTGTAAAGCTCGTTAGGAGATTTCGCTTAATTTAAGTACGTAGATGCGGGTATAAAGTGATGTTTACGATGCGTAGAGTGGTTGGAAGCGAGGCGGAGTGCCGCAGGCGCGGGGGTCGAGTGCGGAGTGCGCGAAACGAACCGCGGCGCGTCTCCGCTAATGGGGCCGACGAAATTGGAACAAGTGATACCATTTGCTACTGTATGCTACTGATCTGCGGTTGCGATACAAAACGCAAGGCAAATGCCCGTCACGAAATAAGGACGAGTCAAAATTGTTACTCGCACCGCTGCTGCCCTCTCCATCGGTTGACGCCCAACACTATTTGCATTCTCAGCACATTTTTTAATTGTCAAATCCTACGAATAAATAGTAGATTAAGAAACAACGTGAGGATCGCAGCAATTTATTATGCCGTGACAAGGTGTTTTTTTCTGTTTCGAACTTTACATAAAATCAGACGATTTTAATGTCCCGTACATTAAAATCGTCTGATTTTTCTGAATATAAAATGAATTTAGTAAAAAAAAATCGAATCAGCGAGGAGCTGCGATACGAACACATCTAACTTTCTAATGCGCTAAGTGCAAGATTCATGCTAACCGAGAGGAAAACGCATTCTAGCTGGGAGTGGAGGGAAAATCTATCGTCTGCAAGCTCGGCAACAATATTTAAATCGGCGGGGGAGAGGGGACGGAGGCAGCGGAAGCCAGCCCGCTCCGGACGGATAAATCCCGTTCTCCAATTACGAGTTGCCGCCGTCGTCGTCGTCGCGGACGAGGTCGGAGCGCCGCGGCGGAGTTGGAAATCAGTTTGCCACTATTGAATTATACGAGGCGACGGCGCGGGACGGAGGCGGGGGGGGGGGGGGGGGGGGGGGGCCTGCAGCCGTAACGTCATACGCCAAAGTTTAATCTCCCGGAGGCACGGCCGGGCTTATTATGCAAATATTCCTCTGCCCGGTCATCTTAGCGAGTCACGTACGTCGTCGGCCGGCGCCGGGCCTGCTTAGCATCTACTCATACAAGCTAGCCCTTGCCGCGAGAAGCGGGCGCCGACCGCCATCCCCTCTAGCGGGCTCTGAGATCTAGCATTAATTAAATGATGCCTTGGACGTAGCTATTAGCTGACATGAGTGATCCGTGTTTGTGTGTTCCTCGACCGCACTTATTATCCGACCTAATTCTAATTTGATACATTTCCACCTAGAATGTTTTATACAATTAAGAATATTTTTAACAATTAAAATAGCAATTATCAACATAAACATGTACAATCTGAACCATTAGAAAAAAAAATTTTTACTTATTTTTACGGTCCCTATTATCTAATTATGCTTAGTTGAGGGCGCCTAACTTTGCTTACCTAACCCCTTAAATTTACATATCTATAAACATTCCAAATTTCAAGTAAATTGCTCAAGCCGCTTAGGAGGCTGTGTGTGACATACAGACGAATGGATAGACAGACACCTGGCCTATTTTATAAGGGTCCCTGCCTACGAAGATAAAAAGAAATAAACCAAATACGCCTGTACATATAGGTAAATTTGTGCATAAAACAATATATTATAATGTTACATTTAAAGAGTCGAATAATTTCACTTTAATAATAACAGGCTAACGTTTAAGTAAATCAACCCACCACCACCGACCGCCTCGAATACAGAGTTGAACGGAAAAGTCTAAATGATCACCGGGCGGGCAGTAAGGAAGAAGCACCGCCCCGGGACCGCGCGCGGGGGGCGGGGGCGGGGGGCGGCGTTGCGAGAAGCGCCAAACTTTTTCCTCACACCAACAGCGAACGGTAATTAAGCGAAAGTCTAAAAACGTCAAAGCTCCAGCCGAGCGAGGCTTATGCAAATTCAGTGCGATTCGACTAGGCACTACTCCGCCAGCTCTACTCGGGCATAGACGCTTCTCGCATGTACCCCGGTTCGGTTCCCGGACACGGTCACTCTGTTTGTACTGGTCTGTCTGCCACCTCACGCCCCTGTCTGGCCTGGGCAGATACAGTGCATGATTTACTTTATTTAAATTGGTGCAATATGTCAAACACTCAAAATAATGCCACTAAGTTTAAGTCAATCACAAATGAAAGCAACCGAATGTCATGGACAAGGATAACGATCAAAACAGGTAGACATCTGGAGATGTCGGGGAGTGTTCGGAGGAGCTGTTTAATGCGATTCCGTCGTCCCCATTCCACCTCCGCACTACGCGTACTGGGCAGGGGATGCACCCCTATACAATCGACCTACCGAGGATGCGCACCAACCGGTTCTGTAGGTCTTTCATTCACAGAACCGGGAAAATGTGGAACGCACTCCCTGCTCATATATTTCCTCCCAAGTACAGCCTGGGGTTATTCAAAAGGGGCGTGAAAAGGCTCCTGTCAGGCCGGCATGGCATTCGCAAACCCCGTGCATCACAGAATGTCCATGGGCATCGTAAGTCACCTCCTCGTAAGTGAAACGGTGCCACATGTCGCGCTTTCTATAAAAAAAAAAAAAAAAAAAGATGCTATGTTGGCAAAATTACGAACAAAACGCACTGATGCTGCGATAGTGAGTGTCCGGGCTGGAACGTCGACGTATGTGGGTGTTATGCTGTAACTAATTAAACAGTCCCGGAATCGGTATCAATACATACAAGCCTTGAAACACCCACGCTTTTGAGTTTGAAAGTTGCTTATGTTCACTCCGCGAATAAACAAACGAACCAGTCCAAACTCAAGGTTACGAGTATGACAAGACACGAGGTAATGTGATTATAGCACTTCTCGTAAATAAAAGATCACGTCCGTCATTCCGGCGAGCGACTGAAACTGATTGTAGGAAAAACATGAGCGCCGCGCCGCAAGCATATCTCCTCCGCGCCACTCAATTCCAATCACTCACTGCACGTGGGAAATAAGATGTTGGGAAATGGTTTTCGTCGTCGGCCCCGCCTTCACAAAAAGAAATTAAGCGTAACATTCCGGCGCAACTTGATTCCGCGTCGCGTGCACGAAATAAACGCGGTCCTAATTCGGATTTCCTCTAACGAAGTTCCGGCCGCAAAGTTGAGTAGGCATAAGTAAATCTTTTCCATTTTGCTACAGAACTGCTACATCACGATGACGAATCGGTCTTCCGGCTTAGATAAAATGTTTTTTCTTTATCGACGCTTCGTAGCCGCTGGATCGAGCAAGACAAAAGATCGCGAGTACATGCGGAACACTTTGGAAGGTCGTGAAGTTTTGTTTTTTGCGGTAGTATACATTTCAGGCAGACCGAAGCTGTACCGGTAATTGCTTCAACAGGCACCAGCAATACTAGCTTCCTTGCGTTACGTACGACTACCAGGTCGAATCTACCTCGACACACCTCAGTATGAAGAGGTCGGACGCAGCGGGATTATAGATCAAAATAAACAATACACATTTAAAAAGCCCGGACCCTTAAAAAGTCAAAAATAATTTCCGTTACTTACTTATAGGAATCGGGAGACCGCTAAGTAAATTCCCGCGCAGCTCTGAGTTTTTATACTTTACTAGCTGTGCCCGCGGCTCCGCCCGCTCTCATATTTGACTTCTCTGCTAACCTCATAAGCCATTTAGCGTGATAGTAAGTAGCCTAAAGTTGATGGGAAGAATCAAGCTATCCGTAGATTTTTTTTTATTAAAATCGGTTCAGTGGTTCTCCAGTTATAAGCGGACAGACAGACAGACAGAAAGCAGACGTTGGATTTTATTAAAGGTAAGGAAGGATAAGGATAAGGATAAGGATAAGGATTTACTTAGCGGTCCCCTGACTCCTTTAACTAAGTAAACGGAAATATTTTTTTATTTTTAAGGGTAGGGTGCTTTTTTAATTTGTAATTAAACTTTTATTTCAACCTTTTTTTAAAATACCGCATCCAAATCGGTCCACTTTTTAAGATAATAACTTTTTTTATTACTTAATTAGCTATGTAAGCTAACAACCATCGATTAAACCAGCTGTCTAATAAAAACAACCGCATTCAAATCAGTCCATCTGTTTGGGAGCTACGATGTCACAGACAGACAGACACACCCGTTAAACTTATAACACCCCTCTTTTTCGTCGGGGGTTAAAAAGAGGCATCTTGTTCGTGCAGCTATCGAATTGCAATGTGTGAGGGCGTGTGTGTGCGTGCTTGTGTGGACTGTGGATAGCGATGCAGCCGGTAGAGTGGATGTTGTTATGGCGTCTACGTGCGGCGACGGCGGGGCGGCGGAGAGTCCGTCGCGTCGGGCGGACATAATGAAAAGTCCACAGAGCGGACGGCGACATGTGGCGCGGGCCGCGACGTTCCCATGCGCCGCATCGCAATTATATACCGGTATCTACGCTAACAGCTACAGCAGCGATATCTACGTGGACGCAAAGGGTAGCCGGTAGACACGCTCCTGTCCACTCAATGAGTCGCACTTGGGGAAACTATTCACTTTACACGTTAGCCACCGTCTGGTCGCTCCGCCTCAATATTGCTTCTGCTCGTATAAAATACGCTTAAACTTAAAAAGCTTAAGCTTTTCTCAAAGGCGCAACAGTGCAGTATCCCTACATATTATAAGAAGATCCAACATTCTTCTATCCAAGTTCTATCATCAGAACTTGACCAAATGTATATGGGACCACAATAAGGTACTCTCTAATAAAAAAAAAGAATAATCGATATTGGTCCACGTGGTAATGAATTATTGCTGAACATACATAAAAAAAGATTCCGACGCATTGAGAACCTGCTCTTTTTTTGAAGTTGGTTAAAAAGGGGTAAAACAACAGTATTTAATATTGTTACCCGAAAAAACCCCTCCAAACCTAACTGAGGTACAATGGCCAATTTATACACTTGAAAATACAATCGACTCAATGTTTCTCAAAATGCATCTGGCGGATTGAAACAAATATTGTTCTAGCTTGCTGCATGTACATAGTAGATATTAATCTGAGTCACGAGTAAAACGTCTTCACGTGAGTGAATTCTTTACAGTATATTGTGCGTGACGACGACGACTGCTGATGTTCGAACGACACGGCGCTGTAACCGCGCCGGAGTATTGTTAGCTATGGCCGAGGTGTGTCGACGACGCGCGAGGTCGTTCGTCGTAGCAATGCTGCACTCTAATGTACACTCATTTACTTGAAGCGTGCTACGCACGGCGCGCGGCCCTCTGCATGTCGCACTCACGCACTAAGATAGCGGAGACGATAGCAAGTTCGACCGATTACTTACACGTTTTCTAACGCAGCCAATGTATCCTCCAACATAGGACGTTCCAAAATAAGAGCTTAAAAATGTTTTGAAATGTTAAATAATTGATTGCGGATTTAATTTCTATAGATCGGGAACACGGAAACACTTTCTTACTAATAGTAGTTGAGTCTGTTCTGCAGTCTTCATAAACTTATCGGAACAAAGATGTGGAACAAAGCAATTTTTGAAGCACACAATTCAAGCTATAATGTAAGAAAGCTCGGCGGAGCAGAATGGAGTGGCAACACTGTCTATGCTGTTGCATTGTGTTTATGCACGTTCTGTTGGCTACACTTGAGCCGCTCCGCGCCGCCCGCCCCGCTCTTAATGAACAAATAATGACCTAACCTCGTACGTCGCCATTATAATGCAATTTTAAAGCCAACTTAAGACTCCAAATGACTTCGCAGCACAATACAAAATAAATTTATACGTCTGGAGTTGGGGTGTAACGCTGACGCGTGGTGTACTGGTGTAGTGTACCGTCCTCCGCTCCTGTCCGCCGCGCCGTCTCGGTGTGCATACTTACATGTATACCTATACGTACATATCTACACAATTCGATATACTATTGTCTATAGTTTTTATAAAAATCAACCCTTCGTTCTAACATAGAAACTTACTAGTGAAGATTTACTCCGACAAGCTTCGCTCGCTGCAATGCAAGGGCGTTAAGAATCTTACGTAAAGCCATCATTCGCTGAATTTAGCTAAACAATAGGCGAGGCTCTCAGAATAAAGTAACTTGCACAAATATGGATTCAGCATCGTCGCCGGCATTGTGGCGCAACGCGCGGCGCGGCGTGCGAAGACTCTTGAGGCAGCGAAGTATAAGCTGCAAGCGTAACTACAATGGCAGGTTTTAAATTTGAACCGAGAGCCTGGTATTTGAATAGCATTTACCTAGCGCGTGGGGACGCGAGCGAGCTAGTGGGCGGGGCGGGCGGGGCGACGAGGGTGAAGGGAGGCTCTAGTTATTTATTCCAGGCTCGCAGCGAGCGTGCCTAAACTGTTTTACAGGCTTTGTGCAAACAAGAGCGGCGCGTGTTCGCTTTCACGAGTCCTACTAATAAAAGTGCAATTTGCGTAGCGAGACTACCGTGCTGAGTCGACGCAGCGTCTTCCTTTGTTCTGACTTCCTTCGCCGTAGCCGGTAGCTCGATAGTCGCCGCCCACGCGCCTGCCCTCTTACCCGACCGACTACGACGAAGCCAAAGGGAGGGTTATGATTTTGGCAGCGTGTGCATGTATGTGTACGAATAGACAAGAAGACCGACTACAACAGCATTTCGATCAACCTTCCTTGTTTCATTAGTTTTTTGTAATCGGGTTTTATAACAATTTTGCGTAACTTTTTGACTACTTACTGCGAATCGGCGACAATGAGGGATTTTTCTCATTGCCCCTAGCAATAAATTAAAAAGGAAACGTACCATAACAGCATCAATTCTTGAAACGTACCTGAAAGAATAAACAAAATCTAATAAGTAAACAGCCTTTAAGAAGTGCAATACAATAAATAAGTAGCTCTAAAAGCAATATGCTAGCTGTTACCACGCTGTACGGTAACACGAAATGGAATGTGTATGTTGTATGCGGCAAGCGGCTGTGCTGTCACCTCACACTCCTTCGCAAAGCTTATCCGTTATCCCGTCCTCGCTGGCTCGTGCCGCGCCACGGGCGCGGGCGCGGCTGGCGGCGGCGCGGCGTGCTAGGCTCGACGCTCTGGCGACTGCGATGAAAAAGAAGCCTAATTACGAGTAAAGTCGCTTCTCCCGCTCAAAGTGCTCTACAAAGAGTAACGGCGGCGGCGGCGCCACCCGCTCCGCCGCCACCGCTCGACGTTGAAACAATAATTATAAATTCAACAAAGTCCTCCTCTGCTTTGCGGCGAGTATTCGCGAGCGAGCGGAGGCCGCAGCCACCTCCCTCGTGCGTGCGTGCCGACTCGACCTTCTGCACCGCTCGCTCGCACCAGTTACAACATTCCGCGCCTGTAATAATGCCATTATAATAAATTATTTATTTCAGGTATTATCCCCGTATTGAAGATAGAAAGAAATACAATGTATATAAGATCGATCCATACATATCTATGATACATCTACGTTAAAGTCTAAAATAATTTCCGTTTACTTAGTGAAAGGAGTCGGGGGACCGCTAAGTAAAATACCCGCGCAGCTCTGAGTTTTTAAATTTTAATTACTTAGCGGTCTCCCGATACCTTTAAGTAAGCGGAAATTATTGTTGACACTTTCATGGTCGGGGGTTTTTTAAATTTGTAATTTAACTTTTATTTAAAGCTTCTTAAAAAAAAACTTACCCAAATTCGTCCATCCATGAGACGTATTTTTTGTATTACTTCATAATTACTTTATTACTTGATTACTAACATAGCTAAGAACCATCTCGGTTAAACCAGCTTTCTAATAAGAAAACCGCATCCAAATCGGTCCATCCGTTTAGGAGCTACGATGCCACAGACAGGTACATAGATACACAGATACGTTAAACTTTAACACCCGTC
Source organism: Nematopogon swammerdamellus (assembly GCA_946902875.1). NCBI lineage: Eukaryota > Metazoa > Arthropoda > Insecta > Lepidoptera > Adelidae > Nematopogon > Nematopogon swammerdamellus. The sequence goes on from OX336345.1 coordinate 8,492,309, forward strand.
TTTTTGCGTCGGGGTTAAAAAGCCGCAAACAAGCCGCTAGGCGAGAGCGGGAGCGCTATCAAGGTGCAATTGGAACGAGTTGTTCTTCCATAATTCTGGTCTTTTCCTGCAGAGACCTCACGCAAGCAAACTACTACTAAGAACTACTAGAAAGCAAAGTAGCGTTACGACTCAGTGCGAAACGTTCGCGTAATGTTCTCGGAAGCGGCGAGCGAGCTGCGCGCGCAATCTTCCAGGAAGCGCAACGCATTTTTTTATGTAAACTAACATGGGTGGCTGTGCCGAGGGACCAATGGTGCAGTCGATACAGTCAAAAACACATCTCCTCGCGAAACCATGCTCATAGATGCGCCATGCCATGCCAGCAGATTAGCGGACTTAGGCTGTCTAGCCTGTTAATACGACATTTGAAGACACTCAGGATAGGATTTAGGATACACACTCCAGGAAGGAAGCTCCACACCCTAGCGGTGCGACAAAGAAACGATTTTGAGAACCGATGGGTTCTCAAAAGCCTGATGAAGATAATCTAAACGAATGATACGAGTATGTGTTAGTCGCCGGAGCTTTTGCCATTGGAGAATTTATTTCATAATCAAACGGGGCTGTAGCAGCCACCGTAGCAGCTCTACAATCTAAATAATTTTTTTTAAATTAACATTTAAATCCTAAACTATGAATGGACCTTAAATTACTACCGTAATATAATGAGGAATTTAGGCGGTTTTTTTTTCTTGTCCTATTGCGCAGTTCAGGGTCGAGTCGAAGGAGTGGGGGTGAGTCGAAGGAGTGGAGTGGAATCGAGAAAATGAAAGGGAAATGGCAACGCTAACGTCATTTAGCAGTTTCGTTGCTGAAGACAATAGGCCTCTCTTTGGCGTGACAACGAACTGCCGAAGATCACTCGGTTGTGTCTCCAAAGGAGGGCATTATTCGGGTGCCATTGCCAGTGGGTAGAGCCTACTAACGAACGACTAGGCACACTTGTGGGGCCGGTACTTTAAAAGAATAGCCCCACTGCATCTCTCCCCGTGCATGTCGTAAAAGGCCACTAAGGGATAATTATGACTCCCTTCTTATATTACTAGGTGGTAGGGTTTAACCCGCCCGGGTTGGTAACACAACTCTGAATGAAAGGTCGGTCGAAACGGCTATGTAAATAGTTTGTGTTTTCCGTCCAGTTCAGTGTAGCCGACAAGACCGAAGGGAAGCACTGACGTGGCAACAAGTTCACCCGGTGTTATAGGCTGACATCACGGATGGTGTAGGTGCTGTAGTCAATCGTGTCAGCTTCAAAAAAAAAAAACTTACTCGCGGTCGGTCGGTCGGACGAGCGCGCGGTGCGGCGCATCGGTCTTGCGCGCTGCTGCGAGCGACTATCTACACTCTACACGATTCCAGTTTTACTTTATTTTATTACAATAATTTGTCGGCAGCCTAGTGGGCTGTTTATTGTTATGGCGGGTGTTTTGCCGCACGTTGCGGGCGCGCGGCGAGGCGCTACGTGCGGGCTTCAGGATCGCAATCTATGTAACTTCACTCGGACTGTAATTACGTACCTAACTCGCAACGCGATCCATAAAACGGGCACTTAAGAGAAAGTAATAGCAATGCGGCAGGTACGCTCCAGGATTTACAGTCATTTAGATTAAAGGTAGGATAAAAATATAAAGTAGCAAATAGAGGGGCGAACTCGGCTCGAAGTCGCGGGCGGCTGCGACCAAAGTGAACGTTTTTCTGGAAGCTTTTAGGGAAATATTTCCAAACTTTCGCTTGAAACGCTATTTACCAATAAACACAGCGCTTTTAGTTTTGTTTATATATGTGACGGCTTATTTTATTCTTGTATAAATAAACATAAATAAGGGGAAAGGCAGGTTTATTAGAGGTATAGATATACAGAAGTATACTTATGTGAGCGGGCTACGAAGGATAGCCTCGGCTGATGACCGGGCAGACGACTCACGAACTTGGCAATGCGACACTGCCGACTCCGCCGCGCCTCCGCGCCACCGCCGACACCGAGCAACCGAGCGACGGCCGACGACGACTCGTGGATATGATTCATGCCTCCACACTGCACAGTGCACACGTACTCTACATACACGCCGCGCCGCCCCGCGCCGGCTCACACATTGTCTTCTTATTGCACTGTCAAAGCCGCCGTTTGTCACTGTCGTTCCGCACCGCATATCCCTTTCCTCTGTGTGCGCTGGTGCTGGCTCTCCTCGTAGAGGGACACATGGGGGCACGTCGAGCCACGCAATCTCTCCGCTACGCTGCATACGCCGCACTACTATACTATAATAATTGTAATTGTTCATTTCTATCAATTCCAACAGGGACAATACTCAGGGTTCTATTCATACGGTTCCGGTTCTGATGTCTGGAATATTTTCTCAGTTGTGAATTGGTTTTCAGCAGCAAAACCGTCGAAGAAGCAAAATTTCTGGTTCTTTTTCTTTCCATCCCTGCGATCCAGATTACTTCTAAGCGAGAAGACACAGTCATTTTCGTCGACGCACAATCCTCATGCGGTGACCCCATCGCATCCTATCGAACAGAAATTCGTTCTCGTTTTCTAGACTCGCTTTCGGTATGCTATTCGGAAGGCCCTCGTCTATCTATTAATTATAAATTCATCAAAATATCTCCCACACACATTAGGACGAGACTGGAGGGCGACATTTAGAGGCATCGTGATTACGCGGCAGAACAGAAACGCCGAACTCTTGAAAAATTAATGCACATTAATACATACAGCTGACACTTGGCTCCTCGCTCGCTCCTCATACAGAATAACGGCTCCATTCATCCACACTTGCAGAGCAACGCAGGATCACGGCGGGAGGCGGAAGTGCGGGCGTCAGAGGTGTAGAAAAAAAAACTACTCATATAACCCCTTGAAAAGTTGAAATTATGAGGTTCAATTAATACATTGGTGTCAAGAAATTTAGAACTAATGTCGAGATGTCGGCTTTCGATTTATGCCGACATCTCGATCGGCGATCGAAATAGTATTATTTTCGGAAAAAAATACCTCAACATTTTAATTTTTTTTCATAACCCCGGGCTTTCACTCACTAAACTTCTTATTTGTGTAAAAATTATAAATGTTTATTTCTCTTGTGGAAAACGCGACTTGTGGCATAGTTACACCTACGAAGAAAGAAGAAGAAATAATGATTTATTCGTCACAAAAAAAATCACAAAACTATTTAACCAAATAAATATAGATTAACTATTTCAAAATTACATAATATAAAAAAATAGGTGTCTAAAGGTACCTAACGATGCCCATGAACATTCTATTGTGCATGGGGATTGCGAATGCCATGCCGGCCTGACAGAACAGGCAACGTATCCTACGTTCTCCCTACTGTCGCCCTCGAGGATGCCTAATTTATAGAAGCTATAATATATTATAGGTTACCTGTTTATTTCTTATTTATTAATATATGTCATTGAGCATAAAGCTCCATAAAGGCGATCTGAATAAAACCTTGTGCGGCTCGACTGAAAAAATAGACACTGACAAATTGGAACAGGTTGTGGCTGTGGTGGCGCGTCGGGCTGTAATGAGTACCAACAAACAGAACCAGAGACGCGTGATCACACGAATAATTCATTGGCTGTCTCTCTCTACATTGTGTCTATACTTGTATCTCTCTCTCTACATTGTGTCTATACTTGTATCTCTCTCTACATTGTGTCTATACTTGTATCTCTCTCTACATTGTGTCTATACTTGTATCTCTCTCTACTTGTACCTCTCTCTGATTGTGTTCGTACTTGTGTCTCTCTCTGCTTATGTCTGTACTTGTATCACACGAATAATTCATTGGCTGTCTCTCTCTACATTGTGTCTATACTTGTATCTCTCTCTACTTGTGTCTCTACTTGTGCCTCTCTCTGATTGTGTTTGTACTTGTGTCTCTCTCTGCTTATGTCTGTACTTGTATCACACGAATAATTCATTGGCTGTATCTCTCTACATTGTGTCTATACTTGTATCTCTCTCTACTTGTGCCTCTCTCTGATTGTGTTTGTACTTGTGTCTCTCTCTGCTTATGTCTGTACTTGTATCACACGAATAATTCATTTGCTGTCTCTCTCTACATTGTGTCTATACTTGTATCTCTCTCTACTTGTGTCTCTACTTGTGCCTCTCTCTGATTGTGTTTGTACTTGTGTCTCTCTCTGCTTGTGCCTCTCGCTGATTGTGTTTGTACTTGTGTCTCTCTGTCTGCTTTTGTTTGTACTTGTGTCTCTCTCTGCTTGTGCCTCTCGCTGATTGTGTTTGTACTTGTGTCTCTCTCTGCTTGTGTCTGTACTTGTGTCTCTAACTTGTTTCTCTACTTGTTCCTCTGCGTGTGTCTCTACTTGCGTCTCTACGTGTGCCTCTGCTTGTGTCTCGAACTTGTGTTTCAAACTTGTTTCAATACTAGTTTCTCTACTTGTTTCTCTACCTTGCGCCTCTGGTTGTGTCTCAACTGGTGTCTCTACTTATGTCTCTACTTGTGGTTGTGTCGGATTATGTCCATTATATTGTATCCTCGGCACTCTGCGGCCACATAGCTCCGCGACGCGTCGCATCGCGAGCCCGAGCCGACCGGTTATGTTGTAAAATCGAAACAACATCAATTAGACGGCTTCCTGCGATTGTTCCGCGGCGTGTCTTTCCGCAGCGGTGAAATTATTTTATGTGCGTATTTGGCGCGGGGCCCACAAGAGGAGGAGGTAACAAATGGTCCGGGCCGCGGCGACTCGTGCAACACTTCCGAGGGTAGCCCTGCGGTAATCCGCCGCACCTGCTGCCTCCGCCCCCGCTACCGACCGCGAACCGCAAATCATCCTCCGTGGCGTAAGCTCACCAATAAACCTTCCGATATCGGCCAAGAATTAAGAAAATAACTTATTAGCTGACCGGCCACCGCATAACACCTGCGCTGTGCTGTCTGCTTGTGCGTACTTCCAAAAGTATCTAATGCTGTCGCCTGTCGTTGCCTCGTACTTAGTACAGGGGGTGACGTGAACATGCATTCAAGATGTAAGCTCACACTCCACACTCTCAACGAATACACTCTTAGCGTCATCTCGCTCTAAACAGAACAATTCAAAGAGAGAGGCAGAGAGATAGAGAGCTATGGCGATGAAATGTTCTGGAAACTTTCAGCCATTACAAGATTGACAATTCACAGAGTTTTCACTGCAGCCATGCAGCCGAGGTGGTAGATGAATTTAAGGTGGCGGCGCCGGCGCTTGGATTTCTGCTTTACAGCAAGTTTATGGTTGCAGAGATGAGGGAGGTGCAGTGCACGGGGAGTCGCCGGGGCGGAGCGGTGCGGGGGCGAGGGTGCGGGCGCGGGCGAGGGAGGCGTGCGGGCGAGCCGGCGGCGTTGGGAGACAGTGTTATTGATTGATGGATGAGCCGCGGCCGCTCGATACCTCCGCGATGACATTCGGCGCCTGCTCGCCGCACTCCACCGCCGCCCCCGCCAGTCACATCGCGCCCACACGAACCTTCTGGCCACACACATTCTTACTAGTAGACGTGTAAAAGCTTTGCTGCCTATGTTCTCCTCGCTTGCTCCCACTATTTTCAGTAACTAATTGCCACATAAACACGCGTAACCAGATAACCCACCAATATTTTTATACAATCACGAATATTAAAAGTAATTAAAACGTTGAAAAACTACAGTTCATTACTAGTGAATACAGAATTTCAAAACAAGTTTCTTGTAAATTTCATAAATTGGTAGCTAAACGTAAATAATTGATAGCCGCTCATAAATGGTGAATAGTGAAACGTGAATAGGGCGGAAGGCAGAGCGGCGGCGCGGCATCTATTAAATTAATACCTAAGCCGCGACGACAAAAGAATTTATAAAAAAAATCTCCGCTCTCGGAATTCTTTTGAAGACAATGGCCGCAATCAAGCGGGCGGAGCGGGGCGGGGCGGGGAGCGAGACGAGAGGGGGGACGCGGTCCGTGGACGCCGCTACCTCTCCACTCGGAAATATCATAACTCCACTTATAATCCTCGGATCTATGAGCGGAGCGCTTCGTCAGCACAACACACACACTCACTCGGTCGGAGCTCTAGCACAGGCTCTAGCCGCACCGCCCGAGGACGTGAAATCAAGATGAACTCGCCCCGGCACGTATAACACCACTAATACTAATACACGGTCTCGTGATTCACGGTCCCCAAAAACTCAACGCCGAGATGGTATTTATCAAACTACCATAGATGGAAAAGCAGGGTGTATTTAGTTAATCAAGGTAGCAAAATGTTCTGCGTATCGCGCGCGGGAAGTGAGATACTAAATTAGCAACCTAGTGGATGCCATCCCCAATTAATTGTTGATTGATTTCAATAAATCATATAGGCTCAAATAGGCTGGCATGGCATTCGCAACCCCCGCATGCGACGTCAATAGGCGTCGATAGACACCTTATGGGTTGATCGGCGCACACGTCGCGCTTGCAATAAAAATAAACGAGCGACAACACAACTTGGCGCGATTACACAAAAAAATCAGGTACCATAAAGACTTGGTCCGCTGTCCGCGAAAATACTCGTTTAACGAAAGTTGAATTTGGCCGCACCTGTCTGGACTCTGGACAGGATTTTTGTTGAGTGCAATAGAGTCAGCAAATCAAAGGATGTCGTGGCCACGGCAGAGAGGTACTTGAAGCCGGAATTGGAGAGGAGAGAGATGAGCCTAAATTTACCAGAACCCAACCGACGAGAGGAGACACTGACGAGGCGAATTTGCGATGGAAACGAGTCAAGTCAAGAGGTTTACCGCTACACGGAGCCGCGGTGACTATACCTACGGCGGAACGCCTGCCTGACGACGACGACGACGACGCGACGGCGGTGGAGTGTGCGGGTCGAGTGTTGACTTATTGAACCTAAAGGCGGGGGAGCCTCTTCAATATCGCATCGATGAGCCCGACCGAGCAAACTTTGACTCTTCTGGTTTAAAACTTTGGTTAGAATATGAAAATCTACTAGTTGCAATCGTGTTCAACGAGTACTTGTCGCGACCGTCTCGTCGGTACTGAGGAACGCGTCGTGTGCCGAGTGTCACATTCCGCCTACATACAGCTGATAAATTCACGTTTCCGCTCGATTCACTACAAACTGCTGCAGCTGTAGAGAGTTCACAAATATACTCAATGAGGCACATTATCATAAACAGCGAAGCGTGTAGCGTTATCGAACAACGTAATCCACAACACAACGCCTGAACAAAGCGCACGAAAAAAAAAACAAGCGACAAACAAAATATCAGTCGATCGATGCACGCACGAGTAGGAGTAGAGAAGAGCGGAATGGAAACACTGCACTAGAAAAAGTAGAGCCTCGATAACATTGGACGTTCGCTTCTTTCGGAATCATTTGCATAAGTTAGAAAGTCGACAACCGAATATAGCGAATGAGTCAGCTCCTCTACTGCGAGACGCTCGCCACAGCGACTGTCGTGTCGCGCTCTCTGCTTATGTTTGACGCGGCCGAGGTGAGCGCTGTTGGAGTCGTATGGAGTGGTGCGGTGTCGAGCGAGACTCGGACGCGGAGAGGCGCGAGGGTACAGGCGTTTGTTTATCGCAAATGGTTCGGTCGTCTGTTAAGTTCACGTCACCGACGACGAGGTGGCGCTTAGTCTCGGATGAACCTGTATAGTATTACAATTTACATGCGCTTACATGTCGGTGCAATTTTACACACACGCTAATAAATTCGAGATTTTCGGTGGTATGTAAGAGTAAAGTTCTTCGAATTACTCGAAAGAGTTGGAAAAGAATATAGTGCTAATATAATTATAGTGCATGCGTGCACGAGATCTCGAACTCGTAGCGGTGCGTGCGATCGAACACGATCACTCATATCAGTATCACACACTTCAATATGGCGAGTGGCGGGCGGGCGACTTATATTATCACTTCGCAAAGAAGGCACAGAGAACGAACGAAGACGTAAGTAAGGTAAGATGCGCACGTCAATAATACTCAAGGAGGAGGCTTCGAATCCAACTGTGATCCCCTCTCACCTCTCGGGTTGCCTCCAGTGCCTCCACCGACTCCAGCGCCGGGTGAGCGAGCAGATAGCGAAGAGCGCTGGCACAGATAACCGACATAATAATCCTAATATTATGTATTCCACTGAAGCGAGCTTTCGCGGGGTTCCGTAAAAGGTTTTTCCGTAAAATAATGCGTAATTCGGAGAAAACAACAAGAAACTCCGGATTTAAAGACGGCTCTTCACTATATAACGATATATGCACTGTCAATTGGTTATAAGATCCATTGACTTATATATTAATAAGATCGGACATGCTTGACAACAACTGGAACTGGATGCTGGCATGATAGATAAAGGACGACGTTTTTGATGTGATACACAGGAACAAGATGTCTTCCCTCATCGGCGTCCATCCGGAGCAGAACAGAACATGGGGAGGATGTCGGGGTGGAGCAGTCACAGTGATCATTCTTTAAGCACAAATAACAATAAAATTATATCAATCAAAACCTATGTACACGTTTTGTCTCATTCATTACTTACGATTTCATCTGCGCTTCGCCTACGCAAAAGTCGTCTCGCAAAAAAACGTGTATCGGTGACGGTCGGCTCGTTGCCGTGCGTGGAGCATGTGAAGAGTGGTACTGGTAATCGTTCGGCATACACCGTATCTACCTACATACACACACATGCACAGCTTGTGAGAGAAGTGCGCTCGTCTAAAGTCAAGGTGAACCAGATATTATGATCCGAGTACGGCCGCAGCCTCCGCCGCGACTTCGGCGTCAACGCTGATGTAACTTGAGGACCGGCTAAGGTTACAATACAGTATGTACGCGGCAATGACGAAAGCTTCTATGTAACATAACCATCACAGCAGATAAGATCCTAAAACCTGAACTTAGAAAAAAGAGATCGAACTTCCACCCAAGCGGACGAGAACCAAAATAGGCAAACTTGGCCCCGTGCACCGACCGATGGTGTTTAGTCGCCGTCAAGCGCACCCTATTCAAAAACGCACGGTCAGTTGGTATTGTGTAATACAGTGGCAGAATCGATCGCCCATACCTGTATTGAAGTTTCGTCAGGAAAATTATGGCTTGACATTAATTAGTCTAGCAGGCTAATGAATGTCAAGCCATACGCAAGGTTCTAAATAGTAAGATAAACATCGGGAAAGCGCGTGTTTTCTTCACGCAGCACGGAGGTTTCCATAGATCCAGTCTACCATACCTGTCAAAAAAGCATAATCGTCTATCTTTTGTCTGTCTGCAATGTAAACTACCGGTGGCGCCATCTATTATTTAGTAGCGTGAATATGTACTAATTGATTCTTAGCACGTTCCTTGTATGGGGACCCCTTCATTTTTTACTTTTTGCTTTTTTTATTAATTGTTGACACATCCGCCATAATACCACATTAATGTGAAAATTTCAACAGGCTACGTACTACGGTTCAAAATATGTATACACTATAACCCTTCCTTTTTTGGCTTCGCCGTAGTCGGGTAAAAACGGACGGACGCGGACGGACGGACGGACAGAGATAAACAGACAGACAGACAGACATACGGCGTAGGCTTAGTAATAAGCTTCCACATGGGTACGGAACGGACGGATCCTTAAAAACATTTCTTCAAGGTCGCTGCCCCGCCGCGGTCGCATCGACCTACCGCGTTGACGTCGCGCGGCGATGATGGCTGGCTGCCGCTTGACCAGCCGTGAAGAAACTGAAACCTCACGCCTCGCTGACAACACACGATGGAAACGAGGGACAAACGAGTAGTCGACATGGCAGCACTCCACCCGGAGTTAACACAAACGTAACTACACCGACACCGTGCCTATCTACTAATAGTGACTCATTTACAGGACAGTAACACACACACACACAGTCCGCGATCGGTTGTATCGTAGATTGAATATTCAGTCAACGCTACATACAGTTACTTATTTATTACAGTTCATCGCGGACTGTCTTCGTCTACCGAGTTTGTCTACATTTCGTTACAGTCACAACACCGATGATTCAATGGAACTTAATGGAAGTAGATTTAATTTAAAAACATATCGATGTGTACGTGAAAACAAGTGACTCAAAGTCCCCGTATGTAAAGTATGCCTATGCTCGTACTTTGTAATGATTGTGAATGTAATGAATATAAACGTTAAAATAAATAGAGTTGGATGCGACAAGGGGCGAGGCGGACGGAGGCGGAGGAGGCGCGTCGCGCATATTGACTGACGCTATCTGTTCAGCAGACGATGCAGCCGGCGCGGCGCGGTACGACTGCCTACGCATTGTTTTTACTCCATAAACTCTCTTGTTACATTGAACGCAAAATAATGAGGTCAGACGCTCGTAAACAAAGCGGAGAGATAACATCGTACGACTCCGTCTGCGGCGTGCTTGCCGACCGCACACCCACTACACACCCAGCCAGAGACGCATTGCGCAGACCAGACACGTCTTGCGCGGGGTGAGGCTGCACTGCAACTACGGAGTCTATTGTTACCGATAAACGCTTGGTATCGATGAACACTGTTCATACATAATATTCATCTCTAATTTAATGCAATTCACGTTAGCCATAACAATACACCGTCATAATAATATTAATGTGCTGATCATTCATAAAAAACAAGTCGCCTGCAACGGCGAAAGAAGCGAAGAAGTCGTCTATCTTCCGAACAGTGCAGAAAAATACAAATAGCAACTTAAGCCCTCTACCGAAATGGAATAGGAGGAGACGGAGTGAAATGAAAGGCTGTCGTTTCGTAGAACATGAAGAGTGGAGGCGTAGGTACGTAAAAAGTTGGAATCGGTCGAGCGCGAGCGACACGCAGATGACGTCGCGTCGGTACAACACAAGCGGGAACAAAGTATACGGACCCACGTGTCGCGTCGGTTGATCAGACCTCCTTCGTGGTGGTTGGTACTCGGAATGGGACCGGTGGAAGAGGTGGGAGCCGCCCATGGACAGATTCTGATTAGGTATGCAGACAAATCAAATCCGCAACCTTCGTTATCTTGTGATCGCAAGCCCAATATTTAAAATTTTAAGTTTACGATCATTGAAATTGATGAATTTTATGTAAACCAACATGGGTGGCTGTGCCGAAGGACCAATGGTGCAGTCGGTCGACAGACCCAAATTCCTCAGTGAGGCGTCTTCCACCAGATTTGCGGACAGTCTAGACTGCTAGACAACGTTTGAAGACTTAAAGGATTTACTTTAAAGGATTCGTGATAAAATCAAGCTTGAGCTGTAAAAATCAAAGTGAGCTGAGTCGAGCTGATCGAATTAAATGTCTTGAACAAAGAGATGAGTTGAGATGAGGAGAACGGAGCCGAGGTGAGGCAGTTTTTACCAATAATTTGAACATGGCTTTACATATAGCGCCCCCTGAGTTGAGCGGGACGTCTTTTTCTTATGAATACGTAATGCAGTAATGGGGCGGCCCGGGCAAACGACTCGTTGTAGGTAGGGCGGAGGGTGGTCTGTAACCAGCACTTACCCTTTACAGTACATTAACTAGGAATCACTGAAAGCACTGATTGTAGAGTTAAATCACGAACAGTGTAATCGTCGGCGCCACGTTTAAGCAGTCCCATGCTAGAAGTTTCAGGGTTGGTAAAAGGGTTGGACGCAAATATTTTACTTGGAAGTATTAGCTGTTCGCGGTTATACCCGATGACGTCAAGTGTTCGCAGTTTTCCAGCTATTAAATTAATGTACGACTTAGTAAATTTATTTTAGATATGAAGTAGTGGTATATGTACGCAATAACATTAATTCTTTTGAGTTTAATAGCGCAAGTCACCATTATAATAAATAACACACGTGAATAACTCAGAGCGTTTAACGTGGTTTAAAATCTGTTGCGCATGAATCGGCGATGGCTGAAAAAGACCCTGACGTGATTGGACCCAAATTGTACGAACATTTTCCTGATAAAATTAAATCTATAAATAGTGTCAATGTGTTCCAGAGTCAGCTGAAAATATTTCTCTAGACAATCCATTTTACAAGTGAATTTTTTTCTTATTGTAAATAAAAATTCAGCGACTGATTATATTGTTTATATGTTTAAGGTCAACTATTATGACTTGACTGAACCCTATGTTCTTTGTCTTTTCTTATGGATCTCTTCTTCTTTTTATCTTTATAGGGATATATCCTAGACGTATTTATTGTTTAGACATAGTTTGTTATATTTAACGCAATTAAAACTTAGTATTTATATAAAAAAAACTCTATAAGGTTTACCAGGTTCTTCCCGAGGTTCTTCCTTATAGATAGACTGCATTGCTGAACGGGGCATAACAAAATAAATGATGATTGATGAATGATGACGAACCATACTGAATAATATACATATGTCTCAATGAAATATTGTTAATGTTGTGTGTTGTGCGAAATAAATAACTGAATCTGAATCAGAAACAATGGTTGCGTAATTGGCCGCGTTGCTAACTTCACACGGGCAAAATAATGCAGGGCTTGATACGTTCTAGCTAGACATAACGATATGAAGTAAAGCTGGGAACGAGCGGCGGTGTGGAGTATCAGCTAATAAGGCAATTAGTAGGAAGTAGCGAGGAACAACGGCGCCGCGAGGGGAGCTGCATCTCCGCCTGTTTCTGAGCCAGTCGAGACGCGCGGCCACGAGTGGCGAATCGTCTGCTGAAGAGCTCTTCTCGACTCTGTGAGGGGTTGCGGGACTTGCGGGGAGGCAAAATAGTTAAGAGTTAGCTTTCAAAACTACTATTGCGCACGGATGCAGCGAACGCACTTGTGCCTTTTGAAAAGCTCTTTGATTCCACCTGGTAATTTTGGTGAAATTGATTTTTTTGTTCTAATTTTAGGTAATTTACCAATTTCTTGAAATACACACAACAACTGTATAAAACAGAACCCTAAACTAAGACTCCCTCAATATGTAACTATTTCATTGCGCCTCCCCTGAGTTATGTTAACTTCTAGGAACATCTTTTAAGTATTGAAGGCACCAAGTTCACCCGGTGTTATGGGCTGACATCACGGATGTTGTAGGTGATATAGCCAACCGTGTCAGTTTACATGAAAAAAAAGGGATATATGAAAAGCCATAAATTGACAGAAGTGTGAAAAGTATCGGAAAATCGCCGAGTGAAAGAAGAGTAAACGAAGAACGAACGGCACGTGCGTCGTCGTAGGTCCTGCCAGCGGATTTTTAATTTCGTGTTCGAATTATGTGAGTGAGACAAATGAGAGGATAACTTATGCAGGATTTTTTATTTTATTTTATATTCTTGCGAGGTGTGAGTGATGGTGCGACGCTCTGGGGCGCGCCGCCGCCGGTTTAAAACATCGGAAACCATCTCTATGTTCCGGTTGGTCATACATAACATAACAGAAAACGTGTAATGCGGTCGTACCACTTGCGGGGGTTGTGGCCGAGATGTGCGGCGTCTATAAGGATGTACGTGCGTGGATACACGTTGAGGTGGAGCGGAACAGCCGCGGCAGTCGCCCGAGAAGATAGCTAATAAATTAAACATTCAAGAGCGATGTCTGGCCAACGCAACGTGCCGTCCGACGCCACCTCCGCCCTCGGCCACCGCGCCAGCCTCACTTCCATCCAATTACACAAAATGTCTGCACATTGCTGCAACAGCGGCCGAATCACGCCGACCCGCGGCTAGGGTTGTCATTAGTTAATTTTGCGCAAAACGTGACCTGATTTTAGGCTGTTTCAGGAGAGTTTCAATTGCGTTCCATCAGGGGTTTGATTCTGAACTCTATTCTCGTGTAGTACCTATTTGTGTGTAGATTTTTTTATGGAAACTGACACTGTTGGCTACATCCGTGATGCCAGCCCATAACACCAGCTGCCATGTCAGTGCTTCCCTTCATTTCATGTCGGCTACACTGAACTGAACGGAAAACACGAACTATTTACATAGCCGTTTCGGCCGACGACGTTTCATTCAGTGCGGTGGTACCAACCCGGGCGGGATAAACCCTACCACCTAATAAGGTAAGAAGGAAAGGGACCTATACAGTTTTACGTGGAATCCGACCCACGGTCAGCCTCCAACGGTCGAGCGGTCATCCATCCAAGTACTGACCGCTCATAGGGTTGCTTAACAACAGTCGACCAACCGCACCACTGTGCTACCGACCGAGGCTAACAAATGATAGACTCGGACCAAAAAGCGCCTGATGAAAGTGTCTGAAAACCGTATGGTATTGACATGAGCGACTAGCTAAGCTAAGAATCTACACGTATGTAAGTATATGTTACCTAAAAATTGTATAAACTTTTAGAAAGTTATCTGTGTCTGTCTGTATACAAGAGTTCGTTTGAAAAAAAAAAAATAAAAATTATGGAAACTGACACGGTTGGCTACATCACCTACTACAACATCCGTGATGTCAGCCCATAACACCGGGTGAACTTGGTGCCACGTCAGCGCTTCCCTTCGGCCGTGCCGGCTACACTGAACTGGACGGAAAACACAAACTATTTACATAGCCGTTTCGACCGACCTTTCATTCAGTGCGGTGGTACCAATCCGGGCGGGTTAAACCCTGCCACCTAGTAATATAACAAGGGAGTTTTATCCCTTAGTCGCCTTTTACGACATACACAAATATGGAAATGTGCAGATTTTGAAGACTCGCTGCCATGGTGAATGGCATCCTTGCTTGCGGCATACATAACATAACAACGCACTGATTGCCGCATGCTGGCTGAGTACATCTAATTCAATTATCGGCAGTCAATCGACTCAGCGGCGCTTGACATCGCGCACGCTTCCTCTATTTCCTGTTGCCATCCCACTACTGATACGCTCGGCTGAGCCACAACTCCATTTTTCGGATGCAATCGGCTTCACTCATCAAGTTGAGTTGTTGCAGGTTACCGTACGTACCGAGTCCCACTTCATAAAGGTTACGATGGCTGCACTCACAGAACAGCCGATCGGCTCGGTTTCTTGTTCTGTGGCTATACTATTAGAAAGAAAGAAATGTTTTATTTTCACTTCACACAAATACTACTACTAAAAAAATTTTGTAGGTCTTTAGAACGGCAAGATTCTATAAATAGTTTTTGTGTTGTACTGCAATTGCAAATTTTATATTATTATAGTTGTAGTTCTTGTGGTTGTTTTATTTGAAGTCTCTGTTTCTGTATCTAACTTTTATGTATTAGTTTATATCCACACAGAGTCTACAAATGCAATATCTTATAAAACAAAGTAACTTAATCCATATAATAATAAATCTGTAAGGGATGGTCCCTTACAGATTTATTATTAGTATTGATTATGCTTGCTGTGCATTGGGGTGCACATACTAGTATGTACTATTTATTTGTATCGTGAATCTTTTATGTTTTAAGCCGTGTGTTCTGTTCGTGTTTGATAAAAATAAATAAAAATAAATTAAACGTGTGGAAGGTCTTCTGGGAAATATCTTCCCCTACTCCTACAATACACGGTTCAATTCGCGGGTTAATAGCTTTTCCCCATAGCGACCTAACCTTATCAATAGCTCGATAAACTTCCTGCACGTATATTTCCCCCCAAGTCACAGATCAATCAAGTACAGTCTCGGGTTAGGGACGTGAACACCTGTTAGGCCGGCATGGTATTCGCAACCCCCGCAACGACCGAATATCCAAGGCATCGTTGGACATGTTATGGGTGGCTCGGCCCCACATATGCATGTCGAGTTTTCTATAAAAATATATACCTAAGATCTTTCATTAGTGTTCGCAACCCCCGCAACGACCGAATATCCAAGGCATCGTTAGACATGTTATGGGTGGCTCGGCCCCACATATGCATGTCGAGTTTTCTATAAAAATATATACCTAAGATCTTTCATTAGTAGGTAACTTTACGCTAAGGGGTGTATGTGTATCAGATACTGATCACGTTCCCATACCCATTTTTTTCGGATATCAAATACCTACCCATCCTACTAAAATAATAGTTTATTAGCAATATTTGATAGCATGGGTAGGTAGGTATTTAATATCGTAAAAAAAATAAATGGGTATGGGAACGTGATCAGTATCTGATACACATTTACGCTAAGGCGCTAAAGTTACCTACTAATGAAAGTTATATACATTATAAATATAATATATTATGTCTGATATGGAGGCGATGCGATAGCACTCGCCGAGCAATAAACCCGGCGCCTAATAAAACTGGATGTGCGAGTGTAATGCACGGCCCATCGCGTTTATTAAGGCCAGAGTTTAATTAAGGGATCAATCGCTCCGGTCGCCGGGGCGCCACCACCGCGCCGCTCTAGAGCTGCACGTCGGATTGCGATAACTATGCAAATAGGTACACGTGTAACCGTAAGCCAATGCGCGCCCGCCCACACCACACCGCCACCGCCCAAATTGTATCCGTTATGTCGTATCGATCGCCGTCCTACCGCGCCTCCGCGGACCCGCCGGCGCCCCCCGCACACCCCCCGCAGCCGGTGTCACTGTACACGGCTACCTCCTCCTCTTCGAGTGGAAATACACCTGTACAACTAACTGTGTCATAATTTCTATCTTGTAGCGCGCGTACCTCTCACGACCACACGCGTCAATGTGATAAGGTTCTAAGCACGTTCTAAGCATATTAAACCTAACCTAACCTAACCACTCCAGTCTGCTCTAGGCGCACGTTTAAGTCGTTTGTAAATGTAATCAGAAACGTTACGGAATACTCGGTTCCGCAAAACACCTTCGCAAAATTGGGTGCAGCGCGGGACGGCGGCGGGCGGCGGCGGCGCGCGGCGCATAGTTCAAAGCTAGAACGATAAAAAAGGTATGGCCCCCTAACCCTATCCTCGCCAGCGTAACACGATATAAGTAAAAGCATACTTGTTTCATTGGACGGTCGCGCGCTGGCCCGTCAGTCTGTCATCGGCTGCGTTCGCAAAAACCTGTTTAAAATGCCCGCATGATCTGTTTTTACGTGTAAAAACACTACAGCCAAGTTTAGTGTGCACAATAGTGGAATATCTTATCATCGGTAAGTACACTCCGCTCCCCGCAACTCGGCGATGCTAGTTCTCATACAAGCATTTGACAGTCCGGCGTCCATACCTTTTTTATCGTTCTAGGTTCAAAGCTTCGGAGCGCAGGAGTCATCATCTCATTCGAGTAGAGTACGCGACAAATTGTTCGTAGGAACTTAGTTGGGTTGCACGGAGGGAACTAATAGACATTTGCTGGTTTTTCATTCATTTCATCTACGTTGCGTATGATGACGTTCTTTTTACATTTTATGAATACTTAAAATGCCAAATATTCATCAATCTGAGTGCTGATTGCTGTCACCTGATAGAAAAAATATATTTTATCTCAAGGTCGGCGCGAGCGACCCCATCCCGCACCCCGGATTCCGTGCATTCCGTGAATGGGCGCGCTGGAGACAAAGGTTTTGAATGGATTGTGACGAGCGGGGTGAGGGGCGAGAGGGTTGGGGTGCGGTGCGTCAGGCAGGAATGCGCACCGCGCCCTCCCCGAGTACTGCCATCTGATGGCGGGGGAGAGGAGAGGAGAGGAGAGTTATAGCTAGCTGGCTGCCGAGCTTCCCGCTGTGTTATTTGGTTGATTGTAGTTTTAGCCCCCGACGCAAAAAGAGGGTGTTATAAGTTTGACGCCGTCTGTCTGTGGCATCATAGCTACTAAACGGGCCGATTGAATGCGGTTTTTTTATTCGAAAGCTAGGTTAACCGGGATGGTTCCTTAGCTATGTTTGATGAAGATCAGGTCAGCAAATTCGAAGATCATCGGCATTTTTCCTAATTGGTGAAGGAATTTCTGCTATAAAATGGAAATTTATTACACTTTCACTCGTCGCCTTGAACGGAAATTATTACAAAAGTAATTTATGTACTTAATTACATTATATATAACCTAACCTAACAAAGTTATTACAAGTTCTAATTACGTCTCTTAAAAAGCTTGAAATAAAATTTAAATTACAAATAAAAAAAAACCGACACATCTACAATACAAGCCTTAAAAAGTAAAAAAAATTCTGATTAGTTAATTAAAGACGTCGGGGGAGCGTTAAGTAAAAACAATTTACTCAGTCCCCCGACGCCTTTTATTAAGTAAGCGGAAATTATGTTTTACTTTTTAAGCGTTGTTGATGACGTGTCGGGCGTTTTTTAAATTTGTTTTTTAAATGTACAGCGCGGAGCAAAGTAAGCTTGACTAGGAAAGCTCCATAACTATCATTAAGCTTTGAAGAAAAGCTCTAATAATTTGAAATATTTTTATGTTCAGAAACTGACCTTATCGCACAGATAAATCATATATTTAAATATGTTTCTATGTATAATAATAACGGGGAAGCGCCATATGCGAAAAAATACTGCTTTCTTTTGTAAACAAAAAAATTAACAATCGTGGGATGGTATTTTGCGTATACTTTTCAATGATGCCCGTTAGGATAACAATGCAATAATAGGGTTCCATTATCCCCATTGAGTACGGAGCCCTAAAAGTAATATAAATAGAAGATGAGCATCAGGGTCGCCAGGTAGTGAGTGGGATGATTGGTGGGGGGGGGGGAGGTCTACACAAAGCTCCGGTTACGTAACGTCATCGTCGTCGCTGCCTGCCAACGCTGGGTTAAGGTCACCGCCACCCCGCCTCCCCTCGCCCCGTTGCACGCACCCTCTCCGCGCTGACTGCCCACCCCACCGCTTGCTGTGACCGTGACTGTGCGATTTGTTAGCGAATAATCTGGTTCCTCATTCCCCAGCCTAAACATCAAGGTCCTTCTTCGTTTAATTTCAAAACGCACACGTGACAAAGCCTTAAAACAATGTAGTCGTCCGCTGCAACGGGTACGGGGCAACGGGTACGGGGCAGTGGGCGCGGAGACGCGGGAAGAGAAACGCGGGGTTGGCCGACAATCAGCGAGGTGTCGGAAGCGATTGTGCCCGTAAAAAGCCAAGAAAAAAAATCGAGGAGGCCATTTGTCTGTGCGCAAGTGGCGTAGCCGCAGAAAGCTCCATTTATACGTTATCGCTCATTACAATTGGGGTAATGACGTCCATCGTCACGCGATCGAGGCATTAGTTTCTCTGTCGCCTGAGCGTCCGTTCTAATGCCGCCTCCGCGCCTCCGCTCCGCCTCGCCGCCCGCCCGCCTTCTAACGATCAGCTGTTGTTGGAAATACACACCAAGAAGCTTGTCACACTCACCAGTTAGTTTGCTGGAAGCCATTTGGACAGTACACGAAACGAACAAGCGAGAGTGAGAGAAGGTTCTAAAGATGTATTTTTACTTTTATACGTGACTGTACAAAGGCACAGCCGCGCGCGCCCGCCGCCCGCTGACGACCCACCGCTCTCGCTTCCCTTCCTGCTCGCCGTACCTACTTCTATAAATTACACTTCAGGTTCCAGCAAAAAGTGATTGATCGAGCGCGTAACTTCAGTTCGGTGCTGAAAAACAGCTACGCTGCCGACAGGGCAGCCAGGGGGCGGCGCCGTAGCAGCGGTGGGTCGAGAAGTATAGCTTTGTGAGTTCGTCGTTACATATCTGCGTAATATTAGATTTAGGTATGTACATTTGGAGCTAAGTTCTCATTTATATTATTCTACTAAACCAGACCTGCACTAGAAACTTTGAGTCAAGTTTTTAGAACCAAATCAGCCGCTAGAGACAGTGGATCTTTTCTATACATATTATCAATCACATTACATATTTATGATGATCGCTGAACGGAGGGAAGTGGCAAAACAAAACTCGTGATAACGCCACTGGAGTTGGGTTACACCCACACACAACACGAGCGACGCGCGCGGGGCGGGGCGCGGCGGGGCGGGAGTACGGTCGTGTACAGTTCGGGAGGGGTCAATGAAATTATTACTTTTTTTCGTAGCTGTTGTTCTCGGCAGCCCGATGTTGAATAATCGCCTCATGAAACATAAAAATAATAAACAAAGACCGATTCGAGCATGCAGACAAAAGTTCTCAAAACGCGCTCCCGTGCCTCATTTGGATTACGTACCGGCGAGCGACTGAGCTGCGCTCGTGTGCAAAGAAACTACGAATAGTAAAACCACTTATAAAATTCTGCAAAACTACAAACGCACGCGAGATAGGTGCACAATACGATGAGGTGAGGTGCTATAAACAATTTATTTATCAGAGTAATGGTTGTGTTGCCTCTAGCTAGGCCTGGAGTCTAGCTAGGCAAACATCCATGGCATGCAGTTGATATGTTCCGAATTCCGATCTTTTAACAAATAAACGACTACGGAACGGACAATAAAACATTATTCAGCTCAGCGTCAACGCGCTAAAGTAGCACTCATACGGAACGGAACGGAGCGCCCCGCGCTGGCGCCGCGCGCTGCTGTCGCTCGTTTCTAACCTCGCGCAGTAATCCGTTCGTAAAACGATTAACAATAGTAAATATTATAAAATATATTGACTGACAGAAATATAGCTAGGTAATAAGTTCGCCTTTTGTAGAATTTTATTTTAATTGTGAATGATTCATTTACTTACATAGTTATTAAAATTTTTGTACGGCTTTATTTATTACAAATATATTAAATTGGGTTACACATATTTGTTAAATTATACTAAAATTGACGATGGCATCGAGCAAGACCAGATATGCAGGGCCAACAGAAGGGCCAGTTTAAATTCGACTTTAGCGAGGACTTTACAAAATGCAAGGATGCAGTGCACATGAACAACACAAATATATTTCAACAAGCAGTAGGTACCACGTACGTAGGTATTATTTAAATAAAAGGTCTGCTGCCGCGCCGTTGCTTGTACTTACGTAATCTATCCACGGCGACGGCTCGTCTAACTAACGCACATCAATAATAGAGCCGTCCACGAGTGCAGCACAACAGCAACAGCAACCCTTCCGGATTCGAAAGCTAAATATGTAATAAATAACAAAGCGTGTAGTCGATTCTAAAAATGTTGATATACACTTATGGGAACTTCTGACAGGCATGCACTTTCACCGCGATTATTATGACGAGGACATAGTTAAAAAACCAGACTCATTTTACTATGACGAGGAGGTGGACAACGCGCTAGCGAGTATGAAAAGGTCCTACAAGTTTAGTGTTTCTAATTTTCTATTCTACCTCAGCTAATTGTTTGAGCCTTTTATGAAAACTTTTAAATTACATCCTTCTTGCACGTTTAAAGTTAAAGGTTTATAAAGTTGCCAAGCGAGCAATGGAGCGAGCCATGCTGGGAATATCGCCACGTTATATGGTGCGTAACGAGGCAATCCGTCGACGCACAATAAGTAGTCAATATTGGACACCGGTTGGCTATGCTCAAGTGGCAGTGGGCTGGGAAATCCGCCGAAGAGACGAAGACCGTTGGAGTAACCGTCTCCTACACTGGCGGCCCTGGACAGGCAAAATGTAGGAAGACCGTGCGCCAGGTTGGACGACATCAAGTTCGTCGGGGGAAAATAGTGGTTTCATAACGCTCAAGGCCGGGAGGACTGGAGGAAAAATGGAGAGACGTATGTCCTGTCTATCTGTCTAAGCCTTAGGCAGTGAACGCATACACACTGACTGAAAGCACGTTTTAGAGTTGTTATTGAATTGCTCTTGATTTAAAATAGCATTTGCGATTGAAAAGATTTCTCGAGTCACATCCGCTCACCGACAAACCGTTGCATTGCATCGCACACACGCCAGCCATTGCGCACAGCACAGCAACATTCAGTTTATCTCAGAAGAAACCTCTGTGGATAAGTCTGCCTTTGCAGCGCATGGAAGTTGTATGTATTGTATTCTATACCAAAGGGAAGCACTGACACGGCACCGAGTTCACCAAGGTTGACACCACGAATGTTGTACGTGATGCAGCCAACTATGGCAGTGTCCATAGAAAAAAATTGTGGTGTCAGCTCAAATTGTAGTCGACTGGGTTGGTACCACCGTACTGGGTGGAAGGCGGCCGCATAGCAGCCTCGGTTGTGTTCTCCTCTAATTCAGTATAGCCAGCAATCCAGGGAAGTCTTCGGTATGGCACCTACCTTTTCGGAGGTGATATTGGGTGGTCGGAGCATGTGCTTTAACCCCTCCGACACAGCCACCTATACCGGATTACATAAAAAAAAAAATCGATCTGTCTAAGCCTTAGACAGATCGAAATATTTTTGAACATTTAAATAAACATATGTTTGAACATTTAAATAAATAATACTTTTTTTATGAGACCGTACTTTATATTTACCAACCCTGAAATCAGAAGTACGTTATTTCTTCTAAAAAGAGTTGGCAACCCTAGTCTAAGGGCACACGACCGATTGTATCACAAACTAAACTGTTTAGTTGACTTGGCCATGACGGGCGATTTCTCTGCAACCCAACCAAATGTTTAGTCGTCGTTTAGTCGTTCGCTCCGAGGTTCGCTCTGCAGGAGGTAGTGGTACTATGGTATGGTATCACTCATGTATTAGTATATACTATATACTCGTAGCATAATATAGGTAATCAATTAATCAAGCAGATTGTTGGCCGACAAGATGGTAGACAAATCCATTGAGTGCGTTATCAGGGCAGCAGGGATAGTACTATTAATTAATTATTCTGTGGTAGCGGTAACAACCACGGTAATTTAAAAATCCATATACGACTAAAAAGTTCACTTTGATAAGAATCGGTCGTCTGTCCGAGCCCTTAGTGTCCGTGATCGCATGTATAGGAATACCATTCAACTCTATATAGCATTATTATTATTACATAGGCAGTGAATTCAGACTTCGTCACGAGTTATCTAGGTTGTTTTCAAAATATGCGCCCGACCACCGTAGTGACTCGGCCTAGCTCCGCGCCGCGCGCTGCCGCCGACCGCTGTAGTTCAATGGCCGCGTTTCTACTAAATGTAATCTCAAATCTCACACACAGGTATAATCTAGCTGGAATCAGTGATATGTAAGATTTCGGCTGGAGTACAGTACCGGGAGTGGGTACAGTACAGATAGACAGAGAGTTTTTTTTTTTATGGAAACTGACACGGTTGGCTACATCACCTACAACGTCCGTGCTGCCAGCCCATAACACCGGGTGAACTAGGTGCCATGTCAGTGCTTCCCCCTTTGATCGCGCCGGCTACACTGAACTGGTCGGAAAACACAAACTATTTCATAGCCGTTTAGACCGACGACGTTTCATTCAGTGCGGTGGTACTGTTTAGTTTAGGAAAGCTGCGTTCTAACAGGCACACATGTCGTTCTAGAGTTGTTCTTTTGTTAGTGGTGTAGGTACGCAGGCAGGCGTACAGTGACATAATTTGCTACCTATTTATGTATATACATTATCAGGTTACAAAGTGGTTTTATCATCTTAAAATTTTATATAGAGAAAAAATATATCACAAAAATATGCGTTCATGGTTCATGAAATGTTAAGGAATGAAATGTTAATAAGTAACTATATTCCTCAGTCCACTTTTTCATCGCAAAAGTTGAAGTAACCGGAAATACGAAAAACATAAAAAAGCGGTCAAGTTCGAGTAGGGCTCGCGTACCCACGTTCCGCACTGGTCCTGATATTTGAGTCAGGTTAGGTTAAGTCGAGGGTTAAGTTTAATTTCTCAGAAAGTCTTAACCTGAACAAGGTACAATTCATGGATATGAAGTTGTAGGTATATCCGCTACTCTAGTTCAGCAGCCAGAATTCACAATTCGATAGACGCGCGATTGCTTCGTTTCCACCCACCACGCAAGGGCACCATATCTGCATTGCCGGTACGTTCCTTGCACATTCACGCGTAGTGTAGTGTACGGCCGTGTTACTAAACTTCACTGATATGCAAATGTGCTCGTGCGCCATTACACCGCGATGCATTCCGTAACGCGTTTCTGTCAGCGCCACTCGAAGCAGGGGGGCGGGGAGGACCGGGGAGGGGCGGAGGCGACAAGCCGAGTTCCAATTTCCGAAACAAGTAGTCGCTACGGACGCCGCGTCGGACAGCTGACGGACATGTGACAAGACAAGGCACAGTCATGCACAGTGCTAGTCCAAAACCAGTCAAGCATGCACGTATTCCACGCGAGACGTGGGGCGCCGAGAGGCACAGAACCGGACAAATGTAGAGCGCACTCCCTGCCTATCTATTTTCCTCCAAGTACAGCCTGACGTTTTTCAAAAGGGGAATAAAAATGCTCCTGTCAGACAGACCGGCGCGGCGCATGACATTCGCAATTCCCCGTGCATCGTGCATCACAGAATGTCCATGCAGTGTGTGAATGAATAATTTTTGAAGTGAAAACTTTTTTAGCGGCGCTTGGCACTTTTTTTGGATGGGTAAAAAATGTTAAACTCCCGTCAAAACTCGCGTCAGGTCCGTAGCCTGATCGAAAAAACGTAAGATTCGAAACTTCTTTAGCAGCGCTTGGCACTTTCTTTAGATGGGTAAAAAAATGTTAAACTCGCCTCAGATCCGTAGCCTGATCGAAAAAGCGTAAGATTCGTTGAAATTATAGATGAAAGTAGATTTTTCTGAGAAATAAACTTTTTGATGTAAAATAAATTATAATAGTTCTGTTTAAGTTGTCACTTCTGCCGGCACTCCCGGAGTGCAACCCGAAGCTTTTTTATTATTATTTCGGGTTTATTCCGTTTATGGATGTGAGTGAACGAAGTTCGCGTACATGCTTTGTCTGCCTGCCTGTTGGTCGGATTCAGAACAATTCCGTAAGGGTTTCTTAGCCAACAGCTGTTTGTATGCAATTGTTTACTTTCGAAGTTTACTACTACTTAGTATACAGAAAGGAAAGAAAATACGCATAGGTATTATACTTAGTCCGACACATTTTCCTGTAAAATTACTCTTGTAGTGAGAATGGTGAGATACAACGGCAACGATTCATTCAAATTCACACGTGCCGGATGAAGGGAGAAGAGCGTCGCATAGGAACAATACTCGTACTTCTCTCGAGACGAGATTAGTTCTCGGCAGCGTCTTACATTGGCGTATGCACTACGAATATATAGCATGGGACTGGGTGAAGTGAGAACGTGCGTTGCAGAAGTTCAACGAGTCTCGGCTACGCTAACAGCGGCGGGGAGGAGGCGGTGGGGCGGCGCAGCGCGGGAAGGTGGCGGCGAAGCGCGCGAGTTATAATGTTCGTGAGCTCGCGATGTTATTTGCGGCGCACGCACACCCTGCCGCCGCCGCACAGTGGGGCGATACCGCAAAAACCGGGACATAGGGCGAAATGACTACGCAAATAGATTCTACTATTAATTACGAACAACTTTCATTCTGTGAGATTTTTTGATAAAAAAATTATTTTCCGAGATATAAGCACTTATAAAAACATTTATAATATAGTAAAAAGTGAGTATGTTAATATATTCTCTTAATGATTACAAACTACTTTTATTCTTAGAAATTTTCCATTTTAAGTCTTATTTTCTGAGATATAGCAATTTGAACTTTAAAAAATACAATTTCTTGTAACTAGTATTACTCTTCCATATTTTCGGTTTCAATTGTTATTTTTTAGATATATCACATTGAAAATTCTTTAGTAAAAAAAATTGGGATATGTGGAAAACTGAATATGTGAATACATTTTGTTCTCAGAGATTTTCTGTTAAGGTGTTATAATCCTTTTCAATAGTTTGTACAATGGAGATTTAGTAACTTTTTTTATTGAAATGCTTAAAATAACTAGACCTGTGGTTACTTAATAATGATTCTTCAAGTTGAGTAGTCTAATCTGAATAAAATTATTGTAGTGGAATGGTACGTTTATTACACACAAAATACAATCAATCAGACGGCGCATATTTGCATAAAATATTACAAATTAATCTGGCGATAGTAATTAAACATATATAAATTACTACATATTTAACTAACTACATATATTTTTGTATTTACGGAACTTACCGAATTATTAACTTATTATAAGTTATATATATCGTTGTGTATTTTCATTTCGTCATTTTGGTGGCTCTGCACACTTCGATATATCAAACTTACTATAATTTATTATAATTAGGCAAAAAATTGCCCCCGTCAAAGTATATTATAAACCTACTTCAAAGTATAAAATTAATAACATCAACATTAAGAATAGTGATTAATGATGAGAAAAGTAATAATACATTATTAAAAGTAATAATAAAAGTTTTCAAAGTAATAATACATTATTACCCAAATACCCATGGCTTTTAACGGAGCCTATTTAATGTAAAAATACCAACTATCAATAAAAATTATGGTCAAGAATAAAAGTAATTTTCTGAAGTATGTTTATCGTGCATAACAAAAAGAAATTCAAACTACATATTTCTGAGAAAAAATCTTATTTCAATCTTACAAAAACCTTAAAATAAAACATACTTAATAACTTTTAAATAAATATTTTTAAAGTACATAAAGCTTCCTATTTTTATTACAATTTATTTACTCAATATTTCTACAAATTTTCATTTTCATCACTGGAACAACCTAAAGCGTCTTCAGCGTCAGAATCATCATCATCCTCCACATCCGATTGAACACAGATAATACTGGTATCAATAAATTCAATATTTTCCTTATTTTTATCGTCTATAATTAGCAAATGTCGCACTTCACTGGATAAGGGCTGCTTTTGTTTTTGAAGTTTTGGCTTCATACTAGACAAATATGGATCCGACGATACGAGCAAGTTGTTGAGAATGTCTTGATTAGTCGATTTGCGATCGCATTTTCGAGAGTAGTGTTCCCTGTACTTCTTGAAATCTTTATTTCTTGCTTCTGATGCCTCTTCGGAGAGTATGCCAATTGGAATTACGTTAAAATGCTTTATTATTTCAGATCCATGGAATAAAAGTTTATGAACACTTGCTGGCATATGATACCAGCTATACAATGATATATAAAGTTGAATTGTTTCTTGAGCATAGATTTCAAAGTTTTGAGTGCAAACTTTTTCTCCCGAGGAGATGGCCTTAAGGATCACCGCGAATCTATTAATTAAATCCTTATCGAGACCGGTAATAGAGGCAGTTTGCTCGGGATTCTGGAAAAAGCGCCTTGCAGTGTTGCCATCGTTCGTGGTTCCTGAACCTTGTTTTACCACGTCGATCAATAAACCAGTTTCTTTCCTGAAATTATCTTGAATTTGTTTTTTTTTCTCGGTCATAATTTCTTTATTATTACCTTTGGCCGACCACTGCTGAAAATCCATGCGGTATGCAATATGGAGAAGG
Organism: Nematopogon swammerdamellus; assembly: GCA_946902875.1. Classification (NCBI taxonomy): domain Eukaryota; kingdom Metazoa; phylum Arthropoda; class Insecta; order Lepidoptera; family Adelidae; genus Nematopogon; species Nematopogon swammerdamellus. The sequence goes on from OX336345.1 coordinate 8,519,576, forward strand.
CATTCCATGCATCGAATCCAGGCATGCAACGTATAAGATAGTCCGAACCGGTACATATTTGTGTTTACTTCTTTACTTTTAATTATATTAACGTTATTCATCTCAGACGGTTTAGCTCTGCAAATATCACATGACTGATTAGAGGTACCGGAGATAATCGATCGATCATCGTCATAATTAACGAATGCTCAATCAAAACGCCTTCGTAATCGCTGGTTTTGAGATCTCGTATTTCGGATTCTATGGTAGCCATTTCACTTTTCACGTTATCGATTGTCTCCTTCATAAATTTGAAGAAGATAGGACGGCAGTAGTTCGTCGAAGATGGCGTCTCATTTTCCCAGATCACTTCGTCTCCATAAACCAGTTTTATAGGAACCAAACTTGCCATGAAAATGCTTGAGTCGTCTCCTTCGTTCAGTTCTTGAAATCTTTGTTTATATGTACTTTGGCCAGAAGCGCCATCGAATCCCCACTTGCTTGTTAATGTTAGCTGGCAGCCTGTGAGGTTTCGGTTCGCCACTTTCAAAATTCTTTTTGCAGTATGGTCCAAAAGCGCTTGCAGTTTAATTTTGGCCTGTGTTTCGGTAACTTCAATGTCCTGTTTTGGGGGGTAACACTCAATTTTCGCATGTTGAATTTTATAATAAGATGGATAGAGGTCGGAACCTTCTTCCTTAGCCATGTCTCTTAAAGTTATATATTGCCATCTTGATAGCTTTAAAGACACCAAAATCGCAAGTGCTTTTTCAGATGAATAAATAGTCTTGGACTCCTTTTTTTCAATGAATTCTTTGACTTTTTCGATTTCGCCTGGATTCTGAAGCAAATGGTCCAAAACTTTCCCCAGGTCCTCGTTCCCATTTGCCTTCAAACGCATTTTGGTCGCAAATGCTAGTTCCTGCGATGTATAGTTTGTGCGAATGTCTTCGGTTCTTCTTCGCTTTTGTTTGGCTCCTAAACTTTCAAATGGTTTTCTCGGCGATGATTTATGTGAAGATGCTACAAAGATAGGAGGCGCTGTCGATGGTCCCGGAGAAATTATTTGAGAAGTGCAAACCTTTTGGTTATCCGCGAGGTCGCTACTCGCTGAAGGCAGTTGTTTCTTTACGAATTCGGGCCACTTGATGGCCGAGTCCAACCATTCTCGATTCTTCTGTAGAAAACGTTCCTCGTTGTAGCTTGACTTCACCCATCGTTTGTGTAGATTGTAACAATATTTACGACAAAATTCTTTCACTTGTGTCTCTTCGGGCAAATTTACACTAACTATTGAGGCAATAGCGGCAACCAATACCGCGTAATTCAGAAAACTGTCACAATTTCTCATAAACACGTAAATATCAATGTTATTAACAAAAGACTCCATGTTTTCGTATTGAATAGTTTTAAATATGTAAAGCACGGGTATGAAGACTGACTCGTGCAAACGACTGGAGCAGACTGAGTGCCAGATTGATTGTGTTGTTCACTAATGAATACTGCTAATTAGTTCGCACAGTTTGCAGTATTCCTGGTATATCGTTAATCCTTGTTAAGTAGATAACAATTAGCAATGCAGTGTAATTGTTTCTTCGAGAGCTTTCATGGAAATACGTGACAATTCACATAAATATCCCTAATCCGCTAATCCTCGCGAAGTTGAAAATATTCCTAATATAATGGTAAGCATTTATAAGAGATATTATAAGTAAGTATAGCAGCCGATAATAGCGGCTCCGTAGATTATTATCAAAATAGACCAATGAAACTAAAAGTACAAAGTTAATTAGATGGGCGTCGTTTGTCACCTTCTGGGTGCCTCAGCGCCATCGCGCTTTCATTAAAAAAAAAATTAAACATTTTCATCAAGTTCAAATATATAGGTGATATGGAGAAATATATTTACCATTAAAATACAAATATATACATCCAATGCAAATAAACAATATTTGTTATTTGAATATAGCTGAAAGTTACGAATATAGTGAATTCCTCGTAATTCGAGCGGATTCCTCGTAAAACTGTAGGTCCCTTCCCTCCTAATCTTACTTGGTGGTAGGGTTTAACCCGCCCGGGTTGGTACCACCGCACTGAATGAAACGTCGGTCGAAACGGCTATGTAAATAGTTTGTGTTCTCCGACCAGTTCAGTGTAGCCGGCACGATCAAAGGGGGAAGCACTGACATGGCACCTAGTTCACCCGGTGCTATGGGCTGACATCACGGACGTTGTAGGTGATGTAGCCAACCGTGTCAGTTTCAATAAAAAAAAAAAAAAGAATAAAGGTGAGCTTTGCAGGAATAAATGTTATTATAATATTAAAATGGCATTATACGGAAAAGTCGGACGTCGTCGGATACGGTTTTTACACAGTAATAATCTTTTTACCTTGGGGAATCATTATTTAGTAACCACGGGTCTAGCTATTTTAAGCATTTCGAGAAAAAAAATAAAGTTACCCAATTTCCATAGTACAAATTAATAAAAAGTGGTATATCTCGAAAAATAAGGCTTAAATGAGAAAATATGAATCTATGAATGTTATTTCTAATGATGGGTAGATTAATTTAGCGTACTTAGATTTCAGAAATAAAAATAAAAAAATTTAATTATCCTATGTCCCATTTTTTACGGTATCGCCCCACTGTGCGCCGCCGCTGCCGCGGCGCTGCGCGCCGCCACGTGGCACATGCTAATGCAACGGGTGCGGCGGCATCCAACGTCACGGCGCAACTTGACACATATTTACCACATTAAGGGTCAGCTAGCTCATCTTATTTCTGAAAGGGCTTGTGCGAAACATACATTAATTTATTTAAAATAAAAGGAACGTTGAAAGATGTCTCTACGATTGTAGTCTGGTCGCCTAGCTGTGCCAATGGTGTTCCAAAGTATAAATATTTCTAAAACAAAACGTTTTGTAAATTTTAATACCTTGAATTCTAGAACGGTAAGATTGTTTAAATAAATTAATTATGTTTAACATTTCACGTCCTTTAAGTACGGCCAGCTTGCCACTATCTATTCGACCCTTTTACAAATTTTACTTGCACATAGGCACATACTAAATGTACAGCCCGCTCTCAAAGTCAAGATAAGTATACGCGAAGAGTCACGACTACGACACACTACGACAAGGTTTTTTTACTCTAACGTTTAGCCCTAGCACCCCTTCAGTGGAAATGGAAATACATAATAATAATGTTCTAGGGTCATTTCCGGCACTGTAGCCGTGTGTCGACTTTTTTTTCAGAATTCTGCAGCGTGGGTGCATTCAAGTGACGTTACTTACGAATAAGCATAAGCGAAGGATAACATTAAGCGGAAGCCGAGGCAGAAGCGGTAACTTCAAAATAATAGTCAGACAAGGCCGACCGGTGTACATGATAGATAACCCGGCACCTGGCCCTGCCTGTATAGCTTGTACACGCTTATGTGGGGATATCATTGATCTGTGGGAGATATCGATTGATACGTTGAAGCATAATTTGGAGCGCGCGGGACGAGGAGGCGACGCCCGCCCCGCAGCGCCGCCGGGACCGGGCGGCGGCGCGGGCGGCGTGCGGGAGACGCCTACCTAGCGTTGCTTGTATGCTCAACGGAGCGTGTATACGCGTAAATTTGTCAGCTCATTAGCGGCAAGGCGCGACAGCATTCAATCTACTCAGCAATCCTGGCGTACACACCTATGCGAATTAAACAGTATTGTGGATTGTGGGGCATCGACATATAGATAGATACTCATTTAGATATAAGGCGCGTTTGCTAGCTTGACCTAGGAGGTCAAGCTGTCTCGTTCGCTTCTACCACAGCTGTGCTGCTGATGACGAGCAGATAGCTACTCGATTGTCTCTTTTCTAAAGCTCGTTTGTTCCGCAGTCCTATTTTAACAGCGAACCGCATCTAAGTGCCAGCCAGTTTCCAGCTCCCCCACCGCGAGCACTTGCATCTAATTCGAAGGTAGATGGCGTTGGAAAGCCGCTCGCAATGGACGGAGAGGCGCGTGCGGTAATGACGCCGACTACGTGGCTCGCCGCAATCGAGCCGAGCCTAGTTAGCTGCCCAATGACCTCGACGTGAAGAATAGGCGTATTGTTGATCGCGCGGGCGAGAGCGCGGCGGGCGCGGCGGGCGAGGTGGGAGGAATCTGCGCTCTCCGCTGCCGCCGCGCCGCGCCGTGTAGCCACAATACTCGAGGCGACGACGACGACGACAGGCCGCGCGCCACCGCAGCATAGCAGTACATAATTATACCTAATGACAGCGGCGCAGCGGCTGCGGCAGGGCTGCTCGACTACTCACTAGGCCTCCCGAGAAATCGAGTTCATCTGGACATTGACTCTAGCTCGTTCTAGGCCGCGCCCGCGCAAGCCTTCGCGTCGCGCGCACCTCTTCGCGTGGTGAAGTCTCCGCCGCCGCCGTGGCGGCGCCGGTAGGCAAATATTTTTCTTTGTAGAACCAATAATTTCTCAATCGAGGCAAACTTTATTTTCAAACATGGGTATCTCAGAATGCATGTATCACAATGTACCTATTACGAGTACGTACGCCACTTCCAAAATGTCTTCAATATCAAATCAACATTTGCCGCAACTACAATGTTATTTACCATGCCCATTCACTTGACCTCACATTTGCTTCCTTGCATTCTTTTAAAGATTTTCTCCGAAAATGTATCTGAACTCTGAAGTGCTTTTTGTTTCATTTTTAATTTTCTTTCTTTTTTTTTATGTACATACATACGAGTAACTTACTGTAATTGTATGTATGTTGTTTAAAATTGTATTGTTTGTTCTTTTAATAGTTTTAGTTTCAGTTATAATTTTAGCTTACTTAGTATCTTAATTTGTTCATGTTGTGTTTAGCCGTACATAGTAGTTCTATCCCTGTAACATATATTTTTAAAATTTGTATTTTAGTATGTACAGAATGATTCTGTGTACCTAAACAAAATAAAAACATAAAAAAAACATCGTAGAGCTCTGTAAACATTTCATTTAATGTCACCGCATGTACAGTTGGTTCGAACGGTAGGTCCAAAAGTGAATCCGAGTTTACGACTATATGCACCTAAATAGCAATGTCGCGGTCATATTATCCGATTGGGTGCACCGCCCCGCCGCGCCGCGCCGCCGACTACGATCAGCTTGGAGGAGAGGAAAGTTTTATCGCCTCGTAAACGACACGCGCTCTTGAAAATGTTCTATCGACACAATTCAGCGCAATAAATAGCAGTTTCGCGTGTACACTCCACGGGCATAATGCAAGAACTTGTTATATTCAGCTGTGAAAATAAATAAACTTAGGCGCTGCCCGAGTTACTTCAAGCTATTGTGCTCTTGCATTTTATCGAAAATGGGTTTGTATTGAGCGCGATGAAAATATGATAAAGTGATCTACTAAACAGGTAGGTGTTCGTTGAGGCGGCGGCGCGGCGCGGCGGCGGCAGTACGTGCGCGGCCCGCTACACTCATTTCTCGGCAAACTTGATGGAACTTTCACACTGCTTTACACATCTCTACGCTCTCTCTACCTAGGTACGTGATGCAACATCTTCTGCCGTCTGTCTTCGCTTAGGCATACCGCTAGAACGACTCTACCGATTTGCATGCAGTATAAATTAATGCGAGCGGAGCCACAGAAAAAAACTGCTGCTAAACTATACAACTGCTAAATAATAAATAACTGAGCTGAAAATATTGTTGAAGTTCAAGTTATGAAACATTTTGCATGTCGTGTCGACGACGCTATTAGAAGACATTAGCGATAACACGTGCTCACGTAACCTTTGATAATTAATTGAACATAATCTAGCACTTGTTATCCCTGCAGACAAAGGTTTTTTTGTGTAAGCTTTGATGAGTAGTGGACGGGTGAGCGAGGTGAGCGCTACAGGAGGGAGCGCAGTCGGAACGCACACCTGCGCGGTGCGACGCGCGCGGGGCGGAGGGGGCTCTGGCTCGCCGGACAGGGTAGGAGAGGTTAGCCGGGGCGCCTGCGATAACACGCTCTAGCTAGATCACTATCTTACTCCTGACATTATCGATAAGCCGTCGACGAGCAGCCATTGTGTCGCGGCGAGGGCCACCCCGTCCGCGTCGCCACCGCACCCGTCCCGTCGTGTCGTCGCGCGTCGGCGTCAACCGACGACGCGAACGCTTCCACTAGCCGCCATCGCACAAAGCAACTTCCATCCAACTATCGACGATCGAACGATCGTCAATTCGAAACTAGATGACCCTTCACATAGTTTGTGATGAAAGAAATAAGTGGACGACAAGTACCTAGTGGATTTGGTTGGACACCACATCGGATACCTATACATATAGATAAACACTCCAGGGGTGGAAACTAATTCCATGGCCAAAAATACTGATTTCACTGACTGAAACCCTCCAAAATACTGAACATTTACTGACCCTTGTTCGGCCAATTTAACATCGAAATACGAATGTTAGTTGCTGTTAGTTAAGTATATATGTTAATAATACATATATGGAGAATGTTTGTGAATAATTAAGAAAAATGTTTTTGTGTTTGGCCTCCACCATCCCCATAGCCAACCTCACTGAAATAATTAATCACTGGGGCACGCGGCCCACATGCTTGTAAAGCGATAGTGTATATCCAAAAAAAAAGGGATTAAAAAAGGGATCCAAACAAATTCTTTAAAAAAAGTTAAATTACAAATTTAAAAAACCCCCGACTCTTAAAAAGTCAAAAATAATTTCCGTTTACTTACTTAAAGGAGTCGGTAGACCGCTAAGTAAATTCCCGCGCAACTTTTGAGTCTTTATATTTAATTTACTTAGCGGTCCCCCGACTCCTTTAAGTAAGTAAACGGAAATTATTTTTGACTTTTTAAGAGTCGGGGGTTTTTTAAATTTGTAATTTAACTTTTATTTCAAGCTTTTTAAAAAAAACCGCATGCAAATCGGTCCACTTTTGAAGATAATAATTTTTTTTATTACTTAATTACTTAATTACTTGATTACAAACATAGCTAAGAACCATCCCGATTAAACAGGCTTCCTAATAAAAAAAACCGCATCCAAATCGGTCCATCCGTTTGGGAGCTACGATGCCACAGACAGACACACACACACACACACACACACACACACACACACGTCAAACTTATAACACCCCTCCGTTTTTTTCGTCGGGGGTTAAAAAGGTATGTTTAGGGACCTACCGAAAAGAAAAAGAGATGTTAAGAGATTTTTAAAAGACTCCCACTCCAAACCGGCATTTTTGTCACCTCAATCTACAGAAACCAGACCACTTTTGTGGGAACGTAGCCCCTGATCCTCAAAATACTGACTTTACTGACCATTTTTCGAAAAAAACTGACTTTTACTGACCTTAGCCAAAAAAACTGACTCTTACTGACTTTACTGACCATTTTCCACCCCTGATACTCTATAAGGGTATATATGAGGTTTTGATAATACTATAGCTAGCTAGGTCTCATGTCGCTAGGTAATCTATCTGTAGAAATAATGCAGACTCCGTAAAGCGAAGCACACTTAGCAGAGTAGGTACCATGTAGTAGCTACGCAATCGCCCATGGCTGTGCTCTATACGATCGGGTACACAAGTGCATCACCATCTTTAGAACTTTGTCATGTCACAATAGTTTCCCGCACGGTTCGCTAAAGCACTGCACGCGATATGTCATGTATATTATGTATATACATTCGACACTCAACTGAAAGTACATACATTCAAATCTTTGTAGGTATAGTAGGGTATTTTACAGGCGTTCCGCTGCTGCTCGCTACTCGACACGTGAAATGTTTATAGGGGCGTTAGGGAGGTCGACAGAGTCCTACAGATCACGTTTTAGTGCCATGGTAATGAATTCGTTATTCTCCGCTCGCTTTATACTATGCACTAAGTAGGTAATAAGCCCACGGACCGATATAACGAGACTCCGTCATGTCATGAATGACGTTCGCCCAATGTTCTCTATAAGGCGTGTAAGTATTGTTTTCGTGAGATATGCACAGGTCGCTCGCGCAACGTCCCATAATATACACGTAAGAGTACACGATATACTAAGAAGACCATTAATTTATCGAGGATGTGCAAGAAAAGCTCGAAGAAAAGTGCGCAAAGATGAAATTATAAATTACCTACCTCTATGACCTATGCCAATCTCAAGTTCATTTAAACACAACTTAACTATAACAAAATAACATACATAAACATAAAGAAGTAAAATAAAAATTTAAAAAAACAAATTGAAACCGTCCAGGTGCAGACGAGCCGGTATCGCAGCGGTGCTGGGAGCCAGCAACGACGTCGGCGGCCATCAAACCAGATCCTCGACCAGACCTCATCAATGTGCACCGACGGCGGAAAAGCCCCCATAACACTCGCTCCGTTCCCCCTCTGAACGGCCAGACTGACGTGCAGGAGGAGGAACGAGCCGGCTCGACTGTCCCCAGACGATTCGCGTAGCCTCTACGGCTCCCTCAACAATATTGTTTTCCGGCTGCGCAAATGGGACCTAAAGTATAGTTACTATTGCAAAAGGCATGAAATTTTAATGTTGATCTCACGTTTACTCACATATTTTCTGTGCGCTGTAGGTAAATGGACTGCACGACAACAAAATTGTAAAAGGGTTATAAAATCAACGTAAAAAGGTAAAACCTACGCAGTAATAAATAAATGACAACTTAGTTTGGGGATATTTATTTCCACGAGACAGCTCGTGTAGCGCAGCGCAGCATATTGATGCTTCGATTATTGTTGAAGGAATACTCAAAGCCACCGACCCCTACTACCAACTTCTAGCGACCTATGCAACGCGTGCAGGCGTTCCCGTCTATCATGCTAAGTCACGACCGGTTTGCTTTCGTATTGTTTTGTTTGCTCGATGTGAGAAAACAAATATATTGTACGGATAATAAATAAACGACACTCCCCAAGCGGTAGGTTGAACTTCGAATAGGTAGGTGCTATTAGTAGATTGGTCGGCTTGTAGTATGGAATAAAATAAATAATATTAATTGAACCTGTTTCGCTGAAGACTTTTGGAGTAAGAGATGAACAACTGTAACCGAAGTACTTAAAAGGATAGGGGACATAAACTCGTCGCGGCAGACAGCTCGCTATTAGCACGATTGGCGTTATTGATGCAAGTGGCTCTTATTAATGTGTGCTGAGGCGACGCAACATTCGCGAGGACGACGACTTCTCTACTCGCTAGCGATATCAGTATCGTAATCGACGAGGAATTCAGCTTTATTTCTTTGCGTAAATTAATTATAGAGCTTGCTGTAAATAAAAAGAGCAATATTTCCCGCCTGAAGTTATGTTAAAGTGCTACTTCCGATAAAATTATGTTTTTTTGTTCCGAAATACTGAGGCATAATAATAAGCCCGACACAGCAAAACTTCAACGCCTTATTCACGGAGCGCATAGATGACCTGTATGTACCCTAATAACGAGATTTAACCTACAACGAAGTTCGCAAATCTATCACTAGAGGCGCTGCTCCGTTTCTCCATACAAAATGATGCGGAGAACACGGCGTAGCGTAGTACGCGGTGTAAGTTAAATCTCGTGATTAGGATTACTGAAGCAGCGAATTAACGCGTGGGCCCAACGTATATATGAACGCTATAGGAAGTGTGTCGTCCGATCCGATACCATCAGAATCGCCAATTTCAGAGTGTCCAAAGGTGCCAGCCGGATTCCGGTTGCAGACGACCGAATTCCCATACGGCGGGGGATCTTTCAGGAAGACAGCCCGAGTCCGCTTTGGTTTTGTTTGGCTCTGACTGAACCCTCTTAGCACTCTGCTGGAGGATTCACGGCTAGGCTACTGTCTTCGAAGAGAAGGTTCTCGAATATCGCACCTATTTTATATGGATAACCTCAAAATGTTTGATAATTCGACACCGAACTAATGTCGATGGTGAAGATAACCAAGGCTTCAGCAGCAACATTGGCTTGGAGAAATGCGGGACCATGTGGAACGAGGTGTGTCATCGTGAACTCTAGCGGCATACAGTTGTCCGAGTTCGTGAATGTTCGGGCTCTCTCCGAAGAAGACGAAACCTATAAATAAATATCTGGGAATATCGGAGGCTCTCAATATACGGGATACGGGCATGAAATAATCAGTTAAGGAATTTTTTTTCTGCCGTCTTACAAAAGTGCTGAATAGCCATATTTTGTCAGACGGCAATAAAATGCGTGCCTATAATGGTTGGGTCATGCCTGTGCTCGTGTATACCTTCGGTATTATCAGGTGGACTCAGACGTGTGGGTTCGAGTTTTGTTAAATGCCAAGAACCTACACAACCGCGAGGAATGCAATATCGGTCATTAATTTCTGGAAAAGACTGATGTTTGAGATGCACTGCGACGTCGTCACCAGCGATAAAGGTCTTACACCGCTGGGTATGGGAAAAGAGAACTGTCGGAAGCCCTTGCCTTTCCATACTTCCATGCGATCCTCGGTGCTCAGTACAAACTGAGCACCGAGAACCGCATGGAAGTATGGAAAGGCAAGGGCTGCACGGTAGGTACTTCAGCTCTCTCACGGGACGGATGTAAGCCAACCTTCGGGGACCTCTTCGGGGAAACCGAGGGTTTTGTCTTTGCAATACAAGATGCGGTCGTCAAGACGAACAACTATAAAAGAAACACATGTATCATGAAGGACGGCACCATTAACATCTGCCGCGCTTGCCACCAACCTGCCGAGTCCCTCAGACATGCAATTTCCGGTTGTTCGCAGCTTGCCAACACCGAGTATCTGCATAGACACAACCTAGCAGCCAGGATTATCCACCAGTAAATTGCCTTAAAATGCAAACTTGTGGGTACCGAGGTGCCTTCCTATAATTACAATCCACGGTCACGTCACACTCTACTGGGACCGGTCCATTATCAATCATAGACAGGACTATTCTCCTGAATAGACCTGATATTGTGGACCGGGAGGCGAGCCGCGCAGCGCCCGTCGATATCGCCGTGCCGCACAATGGTAACTTCGTCAGTAAGGAAGCAGATTATCTGGATCTGCAGCACGAGGTTACCAAAATGTGGCCCGTCGACTCGACGATCGTTGTGCCCATAGTCGTATCGGCGCATGGGCTGACAGCGAAGACTCTCAAGACCACCTTGAGAGGCTCTCGTTGTGTTTGGATCAGGAGCCAGATCCAGAAGGCAGCCCTGCCCGACACTGCACGCATTGTCCGGAGGTTTCGACCCTCGGTAGCCTGGGTTCGCCCCTCCGCCGGTGGTGGAAACTCCTTTTTAACCGACTTCAAAAAAAGGAGGAGGTTCTCAATTCGACTGTATTTTTTTTATGTTTGTGTTTTGTATACATTTCAGATTTTAATTTTGTACAGATGTAAAATTTATATAAAAGGAACCGTGTGAATATATTTGTATTATATTTGCATTGTATATATTTATTGCACTCAATATTATAAGTATTATGATATGACAGATGTACGGGAATACAAAAGATAGATAAACTTAAATATGAATAGTTTAAATACTATACCTATTATAGGTATACCAGATATATACATAAGATAGACTAAATATACTTAGTTTTTACGTATTATATAAATTAATATATTTTATTGTACTTATATAGCGCTATCTTTCAATATGATCAAGCGTAAGTAGTCACTAGGTATCGTTGGTTCCCTCAATAGCATATTATGTAATTCAATGGTCTCGTGTGTGCGTCTCGATCGGAATCATTAGTAGTCCTAATTAATACCTACACAGACACTGCACCTTCGGAGGGCAGTACTAGTCTCCAACACTAATAATGTATTCTGTCTGTGTCTCCGCATAAATGCCTATCCTTATTAATACATTACGTCGTTATGGTGATACTGATAACGAATAATTATTTCTAATTGATCTAGTTCTATGATAGATAAAGTGAGTTGAGCTGGTGTTGTGGAGCTTTTATTTTACTAAAACCTAAACAAGTGAAATAGTAGTGACGATCGTTTTTGAAGGACACCATTTTTTTATTGCTTAACTGGGTGATTGTAGTCGAGGTCGAAGTCTCAGGCAGAGCCAATTTCACCCCCAAGGTGCCAATCCGGCTTTATGGTGTAATGTGAAGATCCGTGGATTGCAGGAATAGGGAAAGATTCCCCGTACGTAAGCCTGATCCAGTGCGACACAAGAACGAAAACTTTGGAATCGGAAAACTAGAATTTATCAAGCGACTAAAAGAAGAGATCTTCCGCAGGACTACATTGATGTATCTGAACTTAGTAGGTATGGACACAGATGTGCGCTGAAAAAAGCCGTATTATCTTTTTAGCAGCGGGACAGTTTTGAGCTTACAATTTTAAAACAAAATGAAAACATGCGGCCGAGGTCATTCGCTAGGAGAGTCGATGTGAGCGAATGAGGCGCTCTATTGAAAAATTGCTCTTTGCTGCAGCGCACGCGCACTCAAACCCCCCCCCCCCCGCAGATTGTCCTCCCTAGCAACTGAGAGCATTATGTAAATAGCGGTTAAATTGGCGCTCGACACTCGCTGAAATTATGTCGCGACCCCGAATGGAGAGCTCTCCGCGCGCGGTCACTACTATACTACACAGCATACAGTAATCTATGTATGTACCCGGAATTTTAGTACTATCCATATTATGGTCATTTTATGTGCTGAACTTGACGCAGTGCCCAGTCAAATGTATATGTATCTCTATTATCTTCCTACCTCCACAAAGGCATAGAGCATTCTGACGCTCCTGCGTTATCATTGTTAAATTAAAACGTAGCCGCACGCAGAACACAATATTTACACTGCCAGGCTGCCACCAAACGCTTCCAGTACACCCGTGAAATGAGTGAGAGGGGCTAATGAACGAGGCTACGCTTACATACAACCCTGTGAGCGATGCGGTGCGCCGAACAAGGAACCTCGCGCCGCGCCCTCGACTCTCCACCATCACCGCCATCACATCAATCACCGCAGCGCATAGCATCCACTTCACGCGGCATGCAGATTGAATGATGCCAGCGTTCATTCAAACGATCAAATAAGGCAGGGCCCCTAATAACCGACACAGTATTTATTCCTATACGGCGCGCGTCGAGTCGATATCGGGGGAGAGCACGTCTCCCCTGTGGATCGCCATTCGCCTCCGGGCGGGTTTATTTCATTTCGTCGAATCGGCATTTTTTAACACCTGCGCAGTCCTCTGACCCGTCGAACATTGTGGAACCCACGTTGACAAAATCGTGAGATACGTATGTTTTGTTCAGCAACGTTTTGAAGGACGCTTTGTCGCTAAGGTAATTATGAACAGGCCTAGGCTAGGGTTGCCATTCGTCCCGGTATACCGGGACTTGTCACCGGTTTAGATTCTCGGTCTCGGTCGTCCCGCCTGACCACCTAATGTCCCGGTCGGGAACCAAAAGCCAGTTAGTTTTATCCATACTAATATTATAAAAAAAAAACTTTAAAGGGTTTATTTAGTGTTTCTTCTTATTTCCTAACACTCCTTACTCCTTACAGAGCGTTTCAGGCATCATACATAAGTCTGCAGATTTCAGTCGCAGATGTCAATTATGTGTATACATAGACAACGAACGTTCAGTGGACTTTTGGCTAACTATCTGTGCGCTTATAGAGCTGCGTGGATCGTTCTGAATCCGACACTTTTCTGGGGCATATAATTTATTGGCTATGTACATTTAAAACCATTGCCTACCTAAATTATCTAATAGAATTTATGCATAATCTATCCTTAAATGTAAAAGATACCTATCATCTAAAATTTAATTTAATATTTATAGAACAGGTACTGCATTTCCCCGCTCAAAGACAATCAACTTTTCTTAGGTTTTGATATAGTGTCCCGGTCAGTACCTGCACCTTTATGGCAACCCTAGCCTAGGGAAGCGTTAGCGTCTGAGATTGCAGGTCGGATGCAAAATAACCAAAGGTCATGACATGAGCCTTTCACAGTGCATCCGACACTGCTATTCGAACTCAATTCAATCAAAGAAGCCACACCTAACAAGAAATCAGTTCCCGATTACTCAGCACGTGATAATCGCACCAGTCACGCTGTTGTTGTTCGTCGCATTGTGTGCGGTCGCAGGACAAAGATGTCCTCGATCCGAGTGCGGTGACGATGACAAGTCAAATATTGACACTGCTGCACCGCATCGGGGTCGGACGCGCGAGCTGGCTGCGGGCGGCCGTGGTCGCGTGCGATGAGGATAGCGACATCGCAGCTCGTTAGTGGGAGCAAGAAATGTATAAATATGCTTTTGCATACAGGGTATTTCGCAGCGTACATGCACGGAAAACAACGTGTATTCTGTGGAAAGTTGTGCCGCGCCGCGATCATGACAGAATTGGCCGGCACCCTCGTTTTGCGGAGGGCAATTGCAACACAATTGCAGCTTAGGGCAGTTTGTAGATATTTGAAACTGTCCACATAGTTACCTATATGTAATATTCGGTGACACATTTGATCGCAACTGCTATGTGTGCAGAGCCATTCATTCCACGATTCCTTCATCGCAGGAGAGCTTTGACGCAGCTGCTGTGGTAGCAGCCAAACTGCACTATGGGAGTTTAACAAAAACGACATGCACCGCCTCAACATTAGGTTAGGGTTAAATTAAAGAAGATGCGTCGTGTAAATTTAACCCTGGTTATTTTTTTTTAAACCACCAAAACAGGTTAATAATCTCTGTTTGGGGAGAAAACTCGCATAGTGCCGTCCGTCACAGCTGCAGCAAAACTCTCCTGCGATGAAGGACTCGTATTCATTCCCGGCGACGAAGAGCGTGTCAGCTGGTTGCGTATGGGCTCGTTAGGGTACACTGCGGCCGCGCGGGCGACTGTATTTATAGACGCACCTTATCGCATCGCGCAAACAAAGGCTCAATACCGCCGCTTGATAAGGACAAGTGCAACTGCAGGCTGCACCGCGCGCCGCATCGCACCACAGTCCAGATACGAGAGCCGCGCGATAAGCAGGACAATACCTACCTACATGTCGGTAGGTACCTAGGTAGCATAGAGAAACGTCTATGCTAGGTAGGTACCCACACTATGCTACAGCTATATCGTTTGAGAGAGTTTGAGATGGAGTTTGTGTGTGGAAAAAATTTAATAAGTACCTACATTCGGTCTTCTGTTAGCATCGAATGGACTAGCTAGAATCTCTTCGCTAACTACATGTGGAAAATTGTCTAAAAATTTTACAGTAAGTATACAAATTTTAGGTTAGCTATGGTTTCAGGAAACGCTCTTCGATAGGTAAAACAAATTCTCAATTCATTCAATTTGAAAACAATACCGAATCGAAGGTTTGGATGGCAATGTTTGAATGGGAAGAGGGCCCAGTGCCCTTTGGGAAGAATTTTCACAACCAATGTAGGTAAGTTGTACCTACCTATTGTTCTACATATTGTAGAATTTGATTTGTCCTACTGCCGATGTCTCACTGAATAAAACAAGGAATGCAATAAAATTACTGTTTAAGGACAGTCGCTGAACACGTGAGTGCAGGCACGCGGCTCCGCACCGGCGCGGAGGTGGCGTACTACACCGTAGGTACGTGGTGTACGTGCCGCGAGCTGCCTGGTAGGTACTCGCACTAGGTATCGTATCATCTCGGTTGGAAACGTCACGGAAATGACACGACCACGCTTGTCGAGCGCTCCGCCGCTCGGTGCCAAATAGGTTACAAGTGGCCCGAAGGCCTTTATGGTAGTTTCGGTCGAGACGTTACTTTCGTAAAAATAAAAACATCTCGACGGCCAAGGTCGAGACGAACGCGGCGCGGTAGAGCGTGGGCAGCGGGAGGCGAGTGCACGCCGCCGCCGTGCCCCTCCGCCGTAACGAATGCACGCGCAGCTTCGAAACGCGTCGCTGTCCCTGCCGCCGCCGTGATCTCACCGACACCGACCGCCGCCTCTCCGCGCACTCCCCCCTCCTCACCCGCACCACCGCTTCGACCGCACGCGGCACGACCACAACAATCACTTTATTTATAGTGTTAGGTAAACCAAGACTCACCTGTTCTTTTCCAACTCGTTATGAGTCGTCCTGAAACAGAAAACGACATATTGAAACGTCGGGTCGTAGCACCTGCACATTCTAAGTGTATTCAGTTATTTGATTCACCCATCTACACTTTCACTGTGAGGGCAGCGTGCCGCGGGTCGAGGGTCGAAGGTGAAGGTGATCCGACTCACCTGCTCCCCTGCGACTTCTTGCTGCGATGTCGGCGCGCGGCAGAGGCGACGACGCGCGGCTCTTCGCACGGCATGCTCGCATAGCCGTGCTCCGCCTCTGCAACAAACAACGCCGCCTCACGTCAAAATCAGCTGATCCGATCGGCCAAAATAGACGGGAGCTCGGTCGTTCCCGCACTCACCTCGCTCGCGCCGCTCTAGGTACTCGGCGGCTTGCAGCAGAGCGGCGATACTCATCTTTCCTTTCGTGCTCATCTCGAACCACCGACACGACACTACACGCGACCGACGTCTCTCGACTGTAAACAGCGACCGCACACACACGACCCCGAACTCGCGACCGCGGTTTATCGACGTCTGCGACGCACTGCTGGCCTGGCACGAGCGCGACCGACACTCCGCCGGAGGCCGACCGCGGAGCGTCGCGATTCGTCAATTCAATTCGCGCGGCATTAGTCCGGCCAATAGAAAGTCGACTTTCGAACCATCGGGTACCTGGCCGATCACGTGAATTTCACGCTTCCAAACAAAGCGGCATTTTTTATTCTCGTGCATCTTATTTTTGAAGAATTTTATTATCTAATGGTTGAAGCTAATAGTTACACGATAAATATCACATTTAGAAGTCAACATCTGATAGAGATACTTTATCTAAAAATCTTACCAAAACTTTAGAAATCCTTTGTTCCATAACTTTGTTCAGTGAGCACATTTTGAGATCTGACAGACATGCTGTCAATAGTAATATAAAAGTCAATGGCTGTCAAAGAGTTCGCGTGGTTCGTCGCTTCTATTCTTAACCATGCACGATTTGACCGTAGTAGTTATATTCTTTGCATTTGACGTAATGTACCCAAAGAGATTTAGATATACCTATATGTACCTATATAACATAGAATACGTACAATATACCTCAACATCGTGCCTCAACCAACCTATCAATCTTATGTTGGATGCTCCTCAACACCAAGCTATAATAAAATCCCTGAAAATAAACTTGAGGACCTCAATTTTGAAATAAAAAAATCGGAAAAAATTACCAGAGTACCAACATCCGCAAACAAAATAGAGATACCTATCATATTTTATCAATAGATAGGTGTCGTCAGTGAGCATTAATTTTGATAAAAAATTCAAATTTCTTCAAAACCTTAAAACATTGATTAACGTGTACAATAGTAATTAATTAATTATTATGTGTATGTCTACTTACCTACGTGTTGGCGGGAACAAAGAAGTGAATTCCTATCTTTGAGAACCATACCAGGATTTATATTTATTTGAAATAAGCAGCCTAGGCCATGTTATACATATATGTAGATACCCGACTAGGGTTATTATAATATCAATGGTCTAGCTAGGCTGATGCATCTAAAATGTTAAACCCCTAACTTGTTTTTTTATAACTTTAGGTATGAGTTATGCAATTAATTAATCATTCAGTCTATTTTTGAATTGATCGGTACTCTTGTTCTCCACTGCTCAGATTTGCAAATATGTATTGATTTGCAAATCTGAAACAGTGCGACTTAGTTTAATGCTGTTGAATTGAAGTTGGAATTATGGTTCAGTGCGAGCATTTCACATTTGGTTCAGATTATATTTAGAGTGGATTGAGGATTTTGTTCACATCTCTAATATTAATTGTGTATGAAGGGCTAGATTTAATACAGTGCTGAATCTAGTGAAAACTTCACTAGATTCTGCATCTGATAGGCTGTGGTGCAGTTCTTTTTCTCTCATAGCTTGATGCTGTGTGATGTTCTAAGTGTGTTTATTTACGTATGTAAAGCTGAAGTGAAAAATAAATATTTCTTATTCTTTTTATTCTCAATGTGCCCACGCACATTGTAGGGGATCCGAGGTATTGTTTAGTAATAATGTTGAAAGAAACTTCATAATTTTTCAACATGCACACTCTTCGTTTTCCTAACTTAAAATAATCATTAGTAATTTTAACCGTAGAGTGAATGAAAATAAATTGACAAAAAGAAAAAATGCTTTGAAATATTAGACTCATTTTATTATACCCACGGTGGTGATAATAACAGATATTTAAATATTTTATGGATCTATTTACATTGCAATAATGAGAAAATAAAAAATATATGCTGCAACCATGTCTACATCTAGTTCTTAAAACTAAAATGAACTTTCTTTTCTCTATACCTACACAAACACAGCCTTTGCAATTGTAACGGACAGCCTTTCTCCAAAAAACTTGCCTCAAGTCTGCTGAACACGGCGGGTGATATGAAGTCAACAGACTATAACCCAATTTTTATAACTGCAAGGGCGTGTACTGATAGGCTTCGGCGGAGAGGTGAGGAAGTAAGCGGGGGGTGAATTCAGTCCTGCCAACCTAACGACTTTGACAGCTCGAAGTGCAGTTATAAAAATTGGGTTATAAATCGGACTACCTTTCTCCAAAAATCTAATTCAGGAAGCTGTCCCTGCTACAATACGGGGAGTCACATTGATGGATGAGGGACACTCACTCACTCAACACATCTAATCAACATCTCATGAATGACATAAAAGTCCTCTAACTGATGGTAGATGAAAATGAAAAAAAAAAAAAATACAAATATGATTTTACTGGCAGTGCTGTTGCTGGAGTTCCGGTCTCTGCACTGGGACAATAAGTAGAAAGTAAGTAGAGCGTCCATTGCACATTCTACTGACGGTGTTTGTGATGAGAACTGAAACACGACATGCGTACAACCGTACTGCAATGTTGAGAACTCGACTGGTTTGCAACATCAAGTTGAGGGCGGTGAGGAGATGCAACTGAGCGCACAACACCTCTCCTTCCTTGTTTTAGGGGTGTCTCGCAAATTTGCGAAAAAAGGAACCCCGTATGGGATCACTCTGGCATTTATCGGTTGGACCTTTTTTAGGGTTCCGTATCCGGTACGGGACCCTATTACTAAGCCTACGCCGTCTGCCTGTCCGTCCGTCCGTTCGTCCGTCTGTCCGTCCGAGGGCTGTATCTCTTGAACCGTAATAGGTAGCCCGCTGAAATTTTCACAGAATATGTATTATTATGGCCGATATAACAAATAATAAAAATAAGAAAAAGTAAAAAATTCACGGGGTTCCCAAAGAAGAAACCAAAAAAGTGTATGCGCGCGCGCCATCTACCAAATAGATCGTGAATAATTTTAACTAATCATGACATTTAACTAATATGAAGCATTTCATAACACGCCATAGATGGCGTGAGTGGCGCTAACAATGACATGGCGATACGGAACCCTCGGTGCGCTTCTACGTTCGACTCGCACTTGGCCGGTTTTTTTCTTTCTACCAGTCATGTTCGGACACATAACACCATTCCGGTTTCCCAATGACGTATCCAGAGACAACAGCTCTCTACGTGCCAAGGTCACTACTGACGCGCTCACAATGTTTGTTTGCGACCACAACGGGAACGGATCACATGCGCGAAACAGCACCGATGTTGAGGACTCGCAGAGCGGTGTGCAGCACCGAGTTGAGTGCGGTGAGGAGCTGCAGCCGAGCGTACAGCACCGGCATCAGGTGCGCTCTGCCTTCCTGTTGACAATAGTTATTGCTGTTTGTAGGGTTAGATAAATAGATAGAAAATTCTCTATTGCTCCAGTAAACATTAAACAGTAACACATACATTAGAAAATTTACATAAGGTGCAAAGGAGGACTTATCCCTTACAGAGATTTCTTACAGTCAACCTTTGGATGTTTGAGATTCGATAATATAGTGCAATGTAAGTAGGTAGTAGCAAAAGAGTTGAGCGTGAGAATTGAAGATAAAATAATAATAAGAATTCTTATTAACAATACATATAAGTACATGCTAGTAAAATATAAGCCATACATGTGTTAATACATATAAATTACTAAATATATAGAATATTATATACAAATAAATATACATAGATAGGGGTTGGCTATAAGCCTGCAAAATAATCCCTCTTGGTCGGGGAGCTTCGTGCAAAACCCCTTCATCCCCAGCCACCCCAGCCGGCCTATATCCTCCATGAAGGACAGACCAGGGTGGCTGCAGACCACCGAATTTTATTGATCACCAAAGATAAGCAATGTCAGTTCGTGTCGGACCATTTAGGCCGGCCGCGGTTCGGTTTCTAGGTAAAACTGATTGTCTGTTCGAAAATAGTTTGTGTTTTTCGTCCAGTTCAGTGTAGTCGCCACTACTAAAGGGGGAAGCACTGACATGGCACCTAGTTCAGCAAGGTGTGAGAGGCTGATATCACGGGTCTAGATGTATCAATCATAGCAGGTAAGAAAAAAAAGAAAATGCATACACCTGAGTGTAGAACCTTGGCCCACTCACTAGATTTCTACGAGACAGTTCTTGGGGTGTGTCAAGCAAGGTGTACACCAAAAACCATTGCCTGTTCAAAATTGTTTTATATGCTTCACAAATGTCTGCTAAAGGACACAAAGGCTGTGGAAGGTCAGTCGGTCAGACAAGTCAGTGTTTATGTCCCCACTGCTGGGTATGGCGTCTCCAAATTTTTCTCTAGTCCTCCCGGCCTTAGGCAGTATGGAAACACTGATTCATCATCATCAGCCTGTATCGGTCCACTGCTGGACATAGGCCTCTCCCAAGGCACGCCACCATACACTGATTGCCTCCGACGAACTTTATGTCGTCGTCCCAGCCGGCGGGTGGTCTTCCCACACTCCGTTTCTCGGTCTACAGCCGCCAGTGTGTATGGGAGAGAAGAAGTTAAATTAAAATGTGGAATCATCTTCCAAGGTTAGGTATGGTCTAGTCCACAGAGCACGAAATCACCCCCGCCCGCGCCCCCTCCTAGAGGCGCCCTGAGCGCGATTTTCCTACAACGGCTTTGAAGTCTGTAGGCGTGGCCTATGACTTACATATGTGTGTTGTGCGTGTGCATTTGTTTTGTGCGTGTGCCTAACTTGCTCCTCTTTGTGTGTAGTGTCGATACTAGCACACACACACACATACGAAGCGCTAGCAGCGCTGCGTGTAGTTTTTGGGTTTCAAATATTATCGCTTAGGGCGTCTCTAGTAGGGGGCGCACATGCGGCTCAACTGCCGAATGCAATTTAATTCATTCATCCTGCACATAATATAATATTGTTTGTTACTGTAAAATGTTTTGGAGCAATAAAGTATTTCTATCTATCTATCTATCTAATAACACTTCAGCACTGTTTTAGGTGTCCTCATGAATGTATAATTTTTTTTTTCATAATAGGGGCCTTGATACATACATACAGTGATCAAGGCAACCCCCATGGAACCCTTAATTAAATAAATTAAATTACCCGACCGCGCAAGAAAAAAGGAGGGTGTTGTTTTTCGAGTGCATGTATGTATGTATATGTGTGTCTATTTCTATAGCATGCGCTGTAGCCGAAACGGTTTGATGGATTTTAACATTATGATATGAGGTGTCGTTAGATTGGTTTTAATTGTGGAAGTGCTATAGGCTAAAAAAAATTTTAAATTCAAAATGGTGGCCGACAGGTTGTCAAACTTGTCAAACTTTGAAAAGAGTTTTTCTTCAATCCCCATCGAGTAATTATAAACGTGTCTGCTAAAAAATTCAGGAAACAAGGAAAGATCAGTAGAAAGTGCTGTAGTCGGGCGTGTAGTTGGATTCCAATAGACAGATAGCCCGACTACAGCATATTCTACTGATCTCTTCTTGTTTCCTTAATTTTTTAGCATTTGGGTTATATAATTTTGTTTTATTGTTCATTGAGCATTCTTTAGACAGTAAAACTACACTCGAACTAGTCAACGTTTATTCTGTCCGGTTCGAGTACACACTGGTTTCTCATTTCAAAATAAATTTACAAATACAGAAGTTTTTTTTTTTGCTATGTAGTTGGCTGGGTTAATGATTTATGATGATTTAAAGTGTGAGGTGTGAGTCCTATAATCACTGCGACCTAGACCTATTGTGATCTCTCAATAATTTGGACATGATAACATCAAGCAGCAAGTGAGGCACGCAGACCCACCTGCTGCGTGACTCGGTGGAAGGAACGTGCCAAGGCGAGAGGTGGCTATCCTGTCGCCCTATATCACGGCATCTCGTCTTTATCCTTAGTCACCTTTTACGACATGCACGGGAAGAGATGCAGTGGGGCTATTCTTTTTAAGTACCGGCCCCACATGGTACAGGCTGGGTTAATACCAAAGAACATAAAGAATATGTAAAAGTAGCGCGATAGATAACTTATTAAAAGTATGAAGACCAGTGTAACCAAACTCCGAGATATAAGATATGTGAGCTGTGACACCTCCAGCACATAATTTACCTTAAGACGGGGTGGGATTTTTGCATTTTCTTAGCTTAATAGTTTCCGTCAAAGGTGGATGTGAGCGAAACCAAGTGCGAGGAATTAAGTTAATTTTTGGTACGCGAGTACCGCCCAATTACGATCTCTATTCGTTTTTTTATGTTTTGTGATTAATATAGTTGCATAGCTTCTGACATGGTAACTAATAATGTAGTCGTCAGAATGACCAGGTAAACTTACAGTTAAAATCCTAACCCGCCGATAGTAGTGGCTGAAAGTCCGCACCAACGAAGAGAGGAAGTTGCACAGAAGGTGTGGCGCCACCGTGCACGTGGCGCCATCTACCCGCAGACAACTCGCCAGCACGCTCGGTAAACCCAACACGTAGTTGAAGAGCAGATTCCACTCATCCTGCAAGTGTTGTAGAAGTAATGATTCAGTACCGCTCGTGCTCGATTTAAATCTTCTCTTACTTGCAATGGGCCTGGATGTGTTTGGGGAAGCGTAGGGTGACGCCTTTGAGTGTGGTGTTCTCACCTACGATATACAGTAAATCTTAAATATATATCAAATACATAATTAAATTTTTTATTTAAAAACATGGGACATAAAAGGTAACTTATGAAAAAAATTTATTAACCCATTGACAAATTGAGGCTTGGGTTTCCCATACGTACACCTTTCTTTCAACTAGCTGGTTGATGGCGGTTGGTGGCGGAAACTAGTAGTTTCGGAGAAAAAAATTAATAAAGAAACTTTTATTTCTGTTTCTGCGACTTTGTCACACTCACTCGCTTGCTGTACACATACGCTTACTAACTACGACTTAATGTGACAAGGTACCACCCGGGACAGTAAATATTATAGCTTGAAGTGTGTTTCGTACAGAATGGTATAGATAAGGTGTGTTGCCATATAGACAACATTTGAAAGGACAATGGGGTAATTAACATACTTTGCGGAAAAACTAAATCCACCGCCCCGACATAACCTGTTAGTGTGGCTATTCCCTAGAGTGATTTCTATAAGCCGGAGGCGCGGAGGGAGGTGCAGCTCCCGTCCGCCGTAACAAAGTCCCGCAAGGACGGCGGGGCTGCAATTCCCGCAGCGCCGGAGAAGAGGCAATCCTAAGTCGCTATTGAAAATTAAATTTGCGGAAGTCACCATTTTGTATGAAATTTTTTCATTAAATTTTACAAATTGTGACAAGCTCTAGTGCAGTCTAACTGCCATAAGAATGATCAATAAGCAATACAATACAATTCTATCACAGAGTTTTTATGTTGTTAATTATATGAATATAATATAAAATCATCTGTTGAAAATATCCGGATCTTCTTTATTTGGTTCCCCACAGCTGTGTTTTTCCATTTTGTACGGTCAGGTGCTAATCACTTCCACTCCCTAATAGTCAGCTTTACAATGTCTTGAATCCAACTCTTGCTTTGACGATTTACACAGGTTAATATACATTACTGAAATATCAACCGCTTAACCATTATAAAAGGACCTTTCAGTTGGTCAGTTGAACCACGCTGCAGGGCACGTTCGTATAGCAAAATGCTGGGTTTGGGTTGGTTCCTCCTTCCTCCTTTCACAGTTTTGTTGTAGTTTTTTTTACATGTTTATGGGAGAAAATAAATATTGTTTATATAATTTATTGAATAGGTATAATATACCTCATCAGTGAGTAGAGTGAAGTCTGTGTGCTGTACGTCCGGCGGAGATGGATACTGCCCCGAGTCCACCTTCTCCTCAAATGTCCTCACCAGAGTCTCTAGCCTGGCACAGTTGTACAGCACGAACGCAGCGCCTGAAAAATAAAATTCATGGGTTGAAAAGAAGAACCCCACCGGACCATCCCCTAATCAAATAACATAATATTAATAATTCTGGATGCAGTGGATGTCTGAAAAAAAAAACATGGAATCTAATCATAATATTAAAAATATTAAGCACTCACGCGTCGCTGTTCCAGCCGTATGGAACGGCATGCTAGAGTACAGCGGAGCGTGGTGTTCCACCCGTATGGAACAGCAGCGCAGAAGACTTTCGGAATTGCAATACACATTCCTTGAATATTGGGATAAGGCTTATTAATTATTATACTTCTAAATAAATATGAATATATGCCCTACTTGATCTGATTCATTTTGGCGTCAGCCTAGAGCAAACAATTTAGAGATTTTTCAGTTGATTTCGAGATCTGGTGACGGACTTTATGTTTGTGTGCGAATTTTTGTGCCGTCACCTCAAATGAGAATGATTTTTGGTCTTTTTAGTCAGTTGTTTGTTGTGTTTGTGTATTAATTCGAAAGAATACAATATTTCGGAAAACAATTTTTTTCTCTCTTTGCTTAACGAATCGCGACCTCGAATATCTACGATGCTCTACGGCAGTGGTGCCCAAACAGCCAATCGCGATTGACTGGTCGATCCCAAGAGGCTTTTGGGTCGATCACTTAAAATATTTAGTGTTACAAAAAGTTACTGGTAGAAACATCAAAGTGTTAATAATATTTGACGTGACTAACGTTTTCCGGGTGGTGTGGTTTTCTGCAAGGACCCCAATGGTAACAAATACATTATAAAGGATGTAATGAACATAGATACATAATAAAGAAGGATAAAGAATGTGAATTTAATTAAATTTTGAGCAAGATTGGTTTAATTTTATTTTTAACTATATAAGAGAATAAATTAAACTCATGATGCAGTTGAAATTTATAAAATTGTTTTAACTGTAATTCAGAAACAATTTGTAGGTGTACGTGTACAGTTTATTTACCATAAAAAAAAAGATAGAATACTTAATGTTGAATAATTACAACAACAAAAATTACTACAAATTAATAACAACGAAAACTTCTGGCACACATGTCGATCTCACAACCTTAAATTTTTTGTAAGTAGATCTTCATAGAAAAAGTATGGGCACCACTGCTCTACGGAGTCGGAAGTCGCACGGCGTCGGATGCGTGAGGGATTAAGGAGGTCATAAAATAATAATAAACCTATCTGGAGTGGAGTTATTTATTTATACAAATGTTCACACTTTATGGTCTTTCATAATCTACTATTGCTGGTGAAAAGTGTTGGCGCGAGAAGATTTTTCGCTTTCACCAACTATATGTTGCGTAATGTAATTGGAACATTATGTCAAGTTTATTACCTTTACTGCATCCCGCAGCTGGATGATGGAAGTTGATCTTAACAGCGCTGGCCGGCCGGGCCTGCAGCAGCTCGAACGCGACGGCCGCGGAGCCGAGTCGCGACAGCAAGTCGCTCCAGCGGCGATCGCTCGACACGCGCACCCCGTACTTGTGCTGCGCTACCAGTGTCATCTGGCTCTGGCGCTGCCTGGAGGAAACAGGCAATGAAATGAGATAATGACATTAGCAACAATTATCGACGATGCCACTATACACCAGATGTAGGTAATGTCAATAGGCAGAGTGGTCAGATTCTTAAGTAGGTATTCACGTTTATGCTGTAAGTAATAATGTTCTTGTGAGCAGTAGTATGGGTTAATAATTTGTAATTGACAAAAATACTTATAAGGTACTAACAAAACATTGCGACTTGTGAAGATCGATTCTCAGTTCTTCTTTGCATTTTTTGTTAGTTTTATGTAAACCAACATGGGTGACTGTTTCGAGCGACCAATGGTACAGTCGACAGAACCAAAAACACCTCTTCGCGAAACCACACTCAGTGAGGCGCCATGCCAGCAGATTTGCGAACTGTTGCTAGGCTGTCCAGCCCTTTGATACGACGTTTGAAGCATACAACATTGATACACATTGAATTAGAACTTTCTATATGTTCAAGCGTAGGTTAGGTATGTATGAAATTATACAATAAACGATAAAGCTTGTTAATTTAATTGTGGACATGATTAAATGAGTGAATTATGATAATGAGGACAGTTCAACATTGACACTGGAATTCAATAGTTATTATTAAAATTTCCTTCTGCTAATGGGAGAACAGGCTGCGCCTTGCGGCAGTCTGGTCTGCAGAGCGACAGAACAGATGACAGTGTCGAAGATGTGGAGCGAAGCTTGCGGTGGCTTCATCGAACACATCCGTGCCCACTGACAGTAGGGGAAGGAGTCAATCGAGGACAAAACTAGCGGGCGGCCACCCAGTTCTCCAGCGCGCTTGACGTTTCGGCTCGCATCAAGCCCTATCCGCTAGCTTGAATTACACGAGCGTGTAGTAGTAGAGTGGCGCCTGGCTAGCGAATTGCTGGTAAGCTTATTGTGTACTTGTGTAGTCCGAATTAAGAGATGAATTTTAGTGAAAGAATTTTTTGGCAGAAAAAAACCTATTTTTAAATGTGGTTTTTCCTTTTATATTATGGCAACTTCGTCATGCGCGCATACGCAGGCAAGACATACGGGCCAGATAGCGTGATGACTTGTCATTAAGTGCTGTATGCATTTTGTTTGCATTTGTTTAGCGTTGAGTTGAGTTTTGCATTCCTTTACTTTACGTTACGTGCGTCTTGTAGCGTTCGTGTTGCGTCGAGTTTAGGTCGCAGATTCCTCCGCATCGAACGTTTCGGTGAAGTGTGTTGCAGCAGAATTTTTGTTTCTCCGTACTCCGTAGAAACGGGATAGAGAGCGGGTCACCCAGCCCGCCTGGGAGTCCATAGCCCGACCCGCGAACACAAGTTTCAAAGACCTACTTACTGGTAGAATACCAGTGGCCCTCGGGGTAAGAGGGACCCTTTCACAAGCTTACTGAAAGCTGTGAAGAAGTTGACTATTTATATATGTACTTACAATAAGTTGTGAAGTTTCATTATTTGGATTGCACACTGTTTGGACTGTTAAAATTCTGGTAATTTTTTAATGATTTTTTTTTATTGTCCCTCTTCCCTCCGGGAAAGCTGAGGGGGGATCGATATGTATTGCCACGCGCCCCATTTTCCTCCCCCTTGCCCCCTTAACAATTTTTTTTCATACAACCTTAAAACACACCTCGTCCCTCCCCCTTGCCCCTCTGGCAAAGGGACGGGGTTGGATCGATATATATTGACCCCCCTCCCAACCCCGGCCCCCTTGGATCCCCTCTACTACTCCACCCCCAATTACACAAATTTTTGCGGAGAAATAAATGATTTAAAAAAATTGTAATCATGTTAAAACTTTATGGAAAAATGTATTCGTCATATCATATTTATTGAAAATTTGTATATTTTTTCGAATTCTCAAATTTCACTTGAATAGGTTAGTTAAGTGCACATCCTTACTTGATGTAATCCTGAGCACTAAGTGTTGTTTCCTTAGTACCGGTGTCCACATCGAGCACGGCTCCGCACAGCACCACGCAAGCTCCGCCCGGCGTCCCCGGCGACGCACGAGCGCTCACTACCACCTCCACTACGTCATCACCTTCACTCAAACACAACGCTCCTAAATTCTCTACAACCTGTCTCATTTTTGTTACCCGCAGGTTAATCAAACTGTCTTCGTTTCTTGGAGAAATGTCTTCAGATACATTTATGGCTTTCTTCAGGAATGCATTTTTCACAAAGTCATTATTTTTTATGCACTGAAGGATTCCTAATTTTGCAGCCGCCGCTCTGTGTACAGATAGAGCAATCCTATTTGATTTTTTCGATATAGAAACGATATTTAGAGACCAATTGGCGCTATTGTTCACAAGTGTACTCTTTTCACAGCACTTTTCAAAATGTTCATGACGATCGGCATGGTCAGATAGACATTCCGGCGAGATGTGTGGCAGCCAGGGTTTCAGATGCGCCGGGAAGCTGAAGTCTCCGTGCTCGTGAAGAGCTTCCGAATGTTTTCTGATGATATTGGAGCAATAACACGTTTTATTATTGCAAGTTATGAAGTTGTAGAGGTTGTTGGTGAATAATTTAAGCGCATCTTCCATTTTTTTTTTATAAGTACTTGTTCCTTATTTCTTTCCGACAACAGAAATTCCCGTAAAGTAAAACCACTGTCACACACATGAAAAACCCTAGACTTACTCAAAGAGTACTTTCTTTCTTTGCCTTCGTGGTGAATGGTGGTGAAAACGGAGAAAAATAACGCCAAACCAAAAGGACGTTTGAGGGTTGACGTTTGCAAAGAGAATACTAACCAAACCACTGACTGACGTTTGTTGTTGTTTTCACTGAAGCACGATCTGAAAGCTGCCACTAAACTTATATGGCCGGGTCCGGCACATGAGAGAACAAAGGAATAGGATTGACTCTTGCGCTATAGATCAGCTGATTGTACACATAACCAAAAAAAATAACGATAAAAAAAATAACCAGGGTTAATATAAAGAAGATGTATCGCTATGCATCTTCTCTATATTAACCCTCCTAATGTTGAGGCGGTGCATGTCGTTTTTGTTACGTTTCGTTTCGTACATGTGGGTGCGCGCGAGAACAGCTGATCTTCCTATGTTCTTTCATGTGCCGCTTGCTATATAGCGAAGCATAATTTTTTTTATTGTTATTGTCTTGGATACTGGGTCCATTATTTTTAATAAATCTACTTTCTATTACTATTCTATTCGGGGTTTTTTTGTACGTTCATGTTCATGGCAATACTCTTCGACTGTCTGACTGAACCTCATGTCTTAACAGGTGCACTTTATTTAATCACTGGAAGCGTGTGAACGGGTCAATAGTTACGAACTATTTCACGTTATGAACGCATCTGTATAAGCGAAATTTATGCAAAAAAGATGGCAAAAAAGATATGTAAAATATATGCAAAAAAGATGGCGGACGGCGGAAGTTTGTCGCGTCGTCGTTGTAATTAAAAAAATACATTTTTGTGGTTCTCGCGGGCCGAGAATTTATACAACAGAACGTTAAAGCTACAAAATAAATGGCTGTGTACTGTGATGAGTTTTGCCTGTTTCGGGAGGAGACGAATTAAATTTAAAAAAAAAGCGAAATTTCTGCTCCGTGACGAGCCCCTTGTTTCCGTCCGCCCCGCATTTTTGGATTTGCGTGCCTTACCCGCCAAAGGCGAATATATAAACACCAACACATTTTTTATTTAGAGTTTGTTTCCAGTACCTACTTATTGAATTATTGCAGCTTGAGTAAAATGTTCAGACTTTTTTCAAATTGCCGGTTTTTAGGGTTCCGTAGTCAACAAGGAACCCTTATAGTTTTGCCATGTCCGTCCGTCTGTCTGTCCGCGGCTTAGCTTAGAGACCCTTAGTACGAGAAAGTTGTAAGTTGGTATGGGCACAGATTACTTAATAGTTACGTATGGGTATTAGTAATAACGCCGACAAAGTGGTAAAATAAAAATTTTGAAATAATTTTTTTTAGGGTACCTCCCCTATACCTAAAGTGGGGATGACATTTTTTTTCACGTCTACCCCATCGTGTGGGGTGTCGTTGTGTTTGTGAAAAACATTTTTCGATTTAGGGATCCGTTTGCGAATTATTAAGCTTTTAAGTGTAAATTTTTGCTAGAGCCAAGTGTCCCCCCCCCCCCCCCTGCCAGCTAAACGGTTGTTATTAGATAAAATAGATGTCGATGATTAGATATGTGAAAAAATTCACAGCAGTAGTACATTATATCGAAATTAAAAGGAAAACTATCACAGCTAAGTAGGCTGTACAGGTTGACGAGCAATAGTCGACCAACTTATAAAATGTACGGACGACAGCCATCATTTCACTGTTGAAGAACTTTTTCAAATTAACATTCATTTATTTCCACTACGAAATTATACAAATAATCAAATAATTTATTTTGATAGGGTTCCGCAACTACGGAACCCTACACTGCGCGTGGCCCGACACGCAATTGGCCCTTTTTTGTTAGGACTTTTCAAATTTCGAAATGTTCATTTCATAATAACAAGGAGGAAAGAAAAAAAAGGATTATGAAAGCATAGTAGTTTTAAATGCATTTTGACTCACCATCATTAAACATGCGAAGCTGACAGGCTTACTTGTGACTACCTCGCAAGTTTTTTAAAACCCTTCTGATTAGGTTTATTCTAATTTGAAATTGTATAACAGATTTTTATGCTGAGAGTGGAGTAGCCTGTCTGACGTAAGACAATAATAATAAGTTGTATTGACAAAGTGTGGTATTCATGTTTGATCATTATGAAATGGCACAAATGAGCTAGGTACTTACATGTTATATCCGTAAATTCAATCTACTACTTACCTATATTGACAATTTTTCAACATGCGAAACCACCTGAGCAAATATAGTTTCTTCTACTATTTCGTATCGAAGTTTCTTACTGTGAACCTTATGCCCCTGTTATTTAATAGACCTAAGAAAAAAATTCGTTCCTTATTTTATTATACTTGCGCAAGTAAATAATAATGTCCTCGTCTTTTACTGTGACGTGCTATTCAACCTGTTAGATTATATCACCACGTGTTACAATGACATTACAAGTGAATTATTTCAATATTATATGTTGAATTATTTAAATTTAATTATATGTACATAATATGATTGATTAATTCCTTCATTTAGTGTCCAGACATTTTTAGCTGGAGATGTTGAATAAAAAAATTAAATAATTTAACATTTATTTCACATCACAAAACAATATAAATAGGTTGTAAATACAATATGGTACATGACATAATTAAAATCATATCTACTAGTTTACAGGAAGCAATACAAATGTCTTTTTCTTCATAAAAGACAAATCTCAAATAAAAAATTAGTTTTTCTACATGGTTGTAAAGAATTAAAGTACATAGGTATAATGCGCGGGACGGATCAAGGCGTGTCGTCGCCGCAGCGGGCGACCCGCCACGCGCATACACTATACAAGTACGGTGCGGGTGCGAGGGAGACCACTGACGAGCCGCTGCGGCGGCGACACGCCGAGATCCGACCCGCGCATATACTTCCTTCAGTGTTTGCATTTTCTGTTCTTCTGTATTAACAATGCCAGAGTTCTGAAACGTATGCTTAAACTATGTTGATTTTATTTAGGTATAAATATAAAAATATATTACAGAGTCATTTCACAACATGAAATAAAAAATTCACAACATGAAATTAAATAGTCAATTTGGCTTTCAACATATAATATATTTAAACAATGAGTAAAGTTGGGAAGGTCATCAGGAGTCGTCGAAGGTCATGCGGCCGACGCCGTGCTGCTTGATGTAGCGCCGGTACTGCTTGTACTTGTTGTTCTCCGCTAGAGCCTTCTTCGCTTCCTCCTCCTTCACCTCCTTCCACTCGACAAAGTTCTCCCACACCCACAGCTCCAGCTCCAGGTACTCCTCCTTCTCCGACTCTTCCAGCGCGCTGAACTGGTGCCGGCCCATCTTCATGTACTTCCGGATTAGGTATAACTGCTCCTCCGTACCGTACGCTTGTTTCAGTATAGTGAACTTCCACAGCCACCTCACGTACCAAGCGACGTAGGCCGCTATCGTGTAGGGCAGTATTATCAGCTGCACCCACAGGATGTCCGTCACCACCGGCTTGGCGTAAGAGCCCTTGATGTCCATATTCTCTTCGATCACTCGCCGGATGATTCTCTCCTGCTCCTCCTTGAGTTCGGGCTTACTCCGCTTGTTGCCGCGCGACTTGCCGCTCCCCTCCTTCGTCTCCTCCTTGGCGATGTCGAGAGCGCGGTTGCGGTACTTGGGCACGGTCATGAAGTACTTGATGGCGGTGTCGTACTTCTGCCACGCGCTGTAGTACTGGATGGCCGATATGACGGTGACGGCGACGGCGATCACGATGCGCACGTCCACCTTGGGCGCCATGCGACGGCGGTAGTAGCGGTAGTAATGCGCGTAGTACTCCTCCGGGTTGTCCAGCATGTAGTCGTAGTCGGCGCGCTCCTCCTCGTCCTTCAGGATCTCGTACGCAGTGGCGATCGCCTTGAACTTCTCCTCGGCCTCCTTCTTCGCTTCGGCCGTGCGGTGCATATCGGGGTGGTAGCGACGCGCGAGCTGCCGGTAGTTCTTCCCAATCTCGCTCTTGGTGGAGTCGCGGGTGACTCCGAGGACATCGTAGCAGTTCTCTTTGCCGCAGTAGATGCCCTCGAGCAGATGGCCGTCTCCCAAGGCGATGCTCGCGCAGAACCACAGCACTGTCACGGAGCTCCATATTGAAGGTTTTAACCGCACCATGTTGCCTCAATATTCTTTTCAAATTGTCGATCCAAATGAGCCGATTGTGCAGCCGCTTATTCCGCCGACCAAAGAGGACTAGATGGAACTTTCGATTTGAAATAGTCAACGTCAGATGTTTTCACTGACAGTTCCTGACAGCTGTTGTTGTTGTTGTTGTTTTCGCCATAAATAGGCAGGCAAAGATCATCCGACCATACAGCCAATTCTCAATTTTCTTCTTTTATATGTATTTTTCGTAATTATATTTTACCAATGGTTTTTCTTATATATGTATAAATGGCTGGGTAGTTGTGTGTATTTGAAAGAATTCTTTCCAAAGATGTAGGGATCGTTTCGGGATATTTGTAGTTTTCCATAAGTTGGTCTATCATGAGTAATCTTTGGATTGTGAAAGCGGGACAGTTCAAAAATATGTGGTCCAGAGTTTGCTCTTCGTCTATATTGCAGTGTTGACATAGGGAGGAATTCACTAAATTCATTCGATGAAGGTGCGCATTGAATTGACAGTGACCCATACGAAGTCGGCAAAAAGTAGTGTAGAATTGCCGTTCCTTCAATAGCATTCCTTTGTCAAACCAGGATGTCTTCGTAATATTATTTTGAATTTTATGATACCACCTTCCTTTCTGTTGGAGAGATTCAGACCAGACTGTAGCCCATTCATCATCATAGATTTTCGTTAGAATTGCGTGAAAGTCAGAATGTGGTATGGCAACATTTTTGATCGGGCTTTGAGACGTCAAGTCAAAATTGTTTTTGCGAGGTTATCGACCAATTCATTACCTAAAACATCAATGTGGCTCGGCGTCCAAAATAATCCCACGGTAAATCCTTTCACACTCAAATCAAGTATCTTCTCTCGTATCTTATAAATAAAATATGCCGTTCTCGCATCAAGTTTCGTGTTTTCGATGGCTCGAAGAACGCTCTGACAATCACTGACTATTAGTTTACGGGAGCTCTCATTCTGAATAGGTTCTTGATAATTCTCGTTGTATTTTAAGGCTTCCTACGGCGAGGCCTTCAGCAGTATAAATGGTCGCTTCGCTGTTTATTTTGTATCCAAATCCTGTCCTCGTAGATTGGTCATAGATTGCCAATGAAACGTTTTGATCATTTTTGGAACCGTCAGTAAATATCTTTTTATAATTGTCGTATTTTGCCAAATTAAAATATACCTCCTCTTTTGTCGACAGACTACCATCAATGTCTACCGGAATCTCAAGAAATTTACTTGCGAATGAACCATCATAACAAGGTAATTTTTTCTCGCAAAATAATATATCTGTCTTTATAGAATTAATAAAAATTTGAACATTTTGACAGACAAAAGGAACATTATTATGCAAAGGAACACTTGCGATCTTCTTCAATAATATATCGTCTGGTGAAGACAGTAAATGGATTATGAATCTATTTTTAAGGTATCGGAAGCGCAAACTTAAAGGAGATATGCCAGATTCCGCTTGCAAGGAATTAATTGGGGTAGTTTTCATCGCACCTGTGATAAGTCTCAAATTGCAGTTTTGTATTTTTTCTAACTTTTCAGTGAGGTTATTCTTATGAGCAAAGCAAAGATAACCATAGTCAAAATGACTTCTTACAAGGGATTTATAAAGGATTTTCAATATTTTAGGATCGGATCCCCAAGATGTAGAGGCTAATGATCTTAGAATATGGGATGCTTTGTTAGCTCTGTTTGAAATACTATCAACATATTGGTTCCAAGAGAGTGTTCGTGTGAATAAAATTCCCAGGAAATATGCGCTTTCCACGACGGGTAGAGCGTGATTATTGAATTTGACCTGAGGGTTGTGATAGTTTATTTTTTTCCCAAAACATATGACTTTGCTTTTTTCAATGCTGATTTCTAAGCCTAATTTGTTGAAGTATTTTGAAAGATTTTCAAGTGCTGTATTGATTACTTTAGTAGTATGATTCAAATTATTGCTTGAAAAATAAATAACTAAGTCATCGGCAAACTGAAGATTTGTGACTAATGGAGAAAGAACTAGGTTCAATCTCTGAATATATAAACAAAAAATTAGCGGACTTAAAATACTGCCTTGACATGTACCTTTGTAAGATAAGCGTGGACCGTACAAGTGGTTATTGAATTTTATAAAAACCTTTCTACCGTTTAGAAAATTAAATAACCAAGTGACAAGTTTATTAGGTATTCCTAGTTCCGCCAATATTGTATTTAGAACGTTATGATTTAAATTATTAAAGGCGCCCACTATGTCGAAAAAAACACACAGGAGGTTTTGCTTTTCTACTGTTGATTTGTAAATATCTAAATGAAGATGGCTTAAACTTTCCCGACTAGATTTACCTCGTCTGAAACCAAATTGGTTGCTAGGTAAAACTGAATTGCTCTCGATGAGGAATTCCAGACGATGTTTAATTAGTTGTTCAAATATTTTGGCCATACACGATGTTAAAGCAATTGGTCGATACGAGTTGGGATCTCCTGATTTCTTATTTGGCTTTAGAATGGGCACTATACAGTCAATTTTCCACTCCTCAGGAATTATACAATGCTTCCATAACCTATTTAGGATATTGAGTAATATGTCCAGAGCAAAATCACTCAAGCTTTTAATCATTTTGTAGGTTATCATGTCTAGACCGCAAGCGGTATCTCTTCTTGCTCTTAAAGCTGACTTTAATTCTTTTATTGTGAATGGATTAATTATATAAGTTTTATTTGATGTTACAGGTGCATCTGCAGGTGGAAGGTCAGGTGTCTGCTCGACGGAGTCCGGTGTATATTTTTTCAAGAAATCTAAGACCCAGTTATCGCTTTGGAAATTGGAATAATTAAATGTTTTATTGAATTTTCGCATGGTTTGCCAAATTTTGCTCATAGGTGTATTCCTATTTATTGATTCACAGAAAATTTCCCATTCCAATTTTCTTTGTGTTTTCAAAACCATTTTTTTCTTAGCTTGAAGTTTTTTAAAATTAATGTAATCTTCACAGTTGAATGACTGTTTGAATTTAGAATAAGCCTCTCTACATTTTTTAACTGCGTCCTTACAATGCTCGTTCCACCAAGGAACTGGAACAGTACGTTTTCTTTTCCCCCTAGATTTTGATGTATTTTGCAGTTTAATTTGGTCTTTTATAGCTGTATCTAGAATGTCAGTAAAGTTATTATACAAAGTAATTGTACTTTGTTCTATATTATAGGAATTAGTTACAGTATCGTCCACTCTTTCTGCATATAATTTCCAATCAATATATTTTAAGTTACGTTTGTTTGACACATTAATTGTACAAGAGTCGGAAATATCCTGATTAATTAATAATTTTGTGATAATAGGTAAGTGATAACTACCCATTGGGTCATTTTGTACTTCCCAGTCGCAAGAGAGAGCTAATGATGGTGATACAATAGTAAGATCAAGGGCATTCGGTTTCCAGATGTGAGATCCTGTAGTAGTTGTTTCACCACTGTTGAGTAAAATCAATGAATTATTATTAATGACATCATGTATCATTCTTCCCCGAGCATTAATAGAGTCACAGCCCCATTGGGTGTGATAAGCGTTAAAATCGCCAGCAAAAATAAAGGGATCCGGTATACTATTAATGAGCTGCTCAAATTTTATTTGATCAAAGTTTGGAGTGCAGTTCCCAGGGCTGTAAAAACTAACTATAGATATAAGATGATTATAACAATGTATTTGGACCGCTATGTTTTGTAAAGAGTCATCACAATATGTTGTTAAATTGTCATATTGAATTGACCTATGTATTAGTATTGCCACTCCATTATGGCTATTACCTGAATTTAGATATTCAACATTGTATTTATTAATGTTGAAAATTTTATGCCATGTTTCACAGATAATACCTATGTGTATATTGTTAGAGTAGAGAAAATGAATTAAAGAGTTTCGATTAGAAGTAATGCCTTGAGCGTTCCATTGCATAATATTTAAAGTTTTCGTGTTCATTGTAATAAAGATATGTTTTGTTTCAGAATGTTTTTTATTTTATCATTGTTAATAATAATATTATTCTCCTTCTGTTGTGTCATTAAACTTGTCAGAGTCTTTACCAGTATATTAATAGTAATGTCAGATTTTAGAATTTCTGAGATGTCAGCGGTAGGATTTCTGATAGTTTTGGTGTAATTTTTAACTGCTGGTGGTTGCAATTGTTTTCTTATTGTCGGAGGTTGCAAAGACGGAAAATGTTTATCATTTAAAATATCTGCAAATGTTGACGTCTTTACTTTCCTTTTGTTCTCCTCAATGCGCCTCTGTTTGACAGGACACGCGGAAGAGATAGAGATGTGGTTGCCTTGGCAATGTACACACTTAGCGTCTTTAGTGTCGATGGTGCAGTCTTTATAGTTGTGCGGGAGTGTACAGATGCTGCAGCGGACTTTGTTCTTGCAGAACCGGGCGAGGTGTCCGTACGTCAGGCAGTTGAAGCAAAGCTTGACAGGTGGGATGTATGGTTGAACTTGGAAACTCCACAGATCTAAGTCTACTGAGTTAGGCAAGGAGCTAGATGAGAATGTCAGCGTGACTGTCTTTGTCGGCGAGAGTGTGAATCCATTTTCCGTTTTTACCTTGCGCATGATTCGTCTGACGGAGATGACTTTGTAAGGTGAAGTGATGGCGTTGAATATTTTCTTGTTGGCGAGTTTAGTTGGGATATTGTTTATTACGCCGATGATCTCTGTTGCCGAAGCCGGTATGGATGCTTTGAATGAGTACTGATTCAGGAAAGTCTGGTTTTGTATCATTGTGTTGGCGAGAGCAGGCTTATCAAATATAAGGCCGACTCTGTGATTGTTGATTCGCTTGAAGCGTTTAATGCCTTTTATGTTTCTTTGGAAGATGGCAGAGAGATACATGATGTCTCTGTCTCCAATGGGCTTTTCTGTCGTTGACTCTACGAATACAATGAATTCGCTCTCACCTGCGCACTCGTTGTAAAGCCTTTTGTACTTGGTGTCGAAGTATGTTTTGTACTTATCCTCATCTTCCTCCATGTCAGAAGCCGAGCTGGATTCCGACGGTACGTCGCCTGTTGTGCCGGTTGTATCCACTTCTTCGTTTTTTTTTCGTCCCTTCTTCCCCGAGCCTCCCATTTTCGGGTGAAGATAGCTTTTAAAATCAAGAGAAAATTGTTTTTTATTAAACGCGCGAAAGTTCGTGTGTCCCGCTCAACGTTTCCCGCGCTTTTTTTTCGTTCCTGACAGCGTGGGAATTAGTTTTTTTGTTTTGTTTTATCCCTTTTTTGGGATAGGCAAAGGTATTATACCATGCAGCCTTGTCTGTTGTTATTCTTTAAATTATTTATATATCGCCAATTGTTGAAATAATGAAATCGTAAATGGATGGAAAACAGTCTGTGTTGGCAAGTAAATCTTGAGTGACGCGCGGCATATTGTCAGGTGTTTTATAAATTTTCATTAATCTATCTATTAGCGAATGTCGTTGAAGGTCAAAAGTCGGGTATTCAAAAAACAAGTGATCCAGAGTCTCATTCATATTATTATCTCCTTGATTTTGTACGTCGACATCATTAGAACAGTGTGGGCAGACAGCAGAGTTAATAATATTCATGCGATGAAGATGGGCGCCGAAGGGACAGTGGCCAAATCGAAGACGACATATTATGGTGTAAAATTTTCTTTTCTTCGGAAGATATTTGGAAAACCAAATTTTTCTATAGTGTTGCGACAAACAGTTGCATACCAGCGTCCAGTTAGGAATAAGTGTGGTCAGCGGGCAGACTAATCAAACCAAAGAATATAATACTACTATAAAACACGAGTCCTTCATCGCAGGAGAGTTTTGCTGCAGCTGTGTGTGACGGACGGCACTATGCGAGTTTTCTCCCCAAGCAGAGATTGTTAACCTGTTTTGGTGGTTTAAAAAAAAATAACCAGGGTTAAATTACAGAAGATGCGTCGCGTAGCCCGGAATTTAACCCTAACCTATTGTTGAGGCGGTGCATGTCGTTTTTGTTAAACTCCCAAAGTGCAGTTTGGCTGCTACCACAGCAGCTGCGTCAAAGCATCGTGGTCAAAGCTCTCCTGCGATGAAGGAATCGTACTATAAAAACCGTGAAAAAAAGGAAAAATGGCGGCTGAACAAGTTTATTTGCCGCCGCCGCGTCGTCGTAAATATTCGAGTTTAGTATATTATATATTATAGTATTTATATTATATAGTATATAAGTATATTCGAGTTTACAAGTTATACTACAATAGTTTTTCACCTATTCATATGGTCAGAACTGTTGCCCTGATCCTTCCTTGACGGGAAAACTGACTTTAGGTCATCATAATCGAGTCTAGCATGCATGACGAGCACATCCTTAATAGCTGTGACTCTGGCGCGCATAGGTTATATTATAATATACTGTATGCTGCCGCGGCTTTGGAGTATTTCTTGGTTTTTATAGTACTAAATACCTAGTATATATTTACAGTTTACTTTAATTTCGATAACGCTAGTTTAGGCGGCAATAATTTAGTCGGCCTTAGTTTGTTAGCGTAGCGGTCAATCATCTTCACAGTTTGGGAAGGTATAATGCGCGGGACGGATCTAGGCAAAGAATAAAATACTACTAGGGCGTAGAAGAAGCACAACCCCATACAAAATTTGTTTGCCTATGTTTTAACCTTGGTGGCGCCAAATGTGCCCAGACGGCGAATTGCAGAACTAGCACTTGGCTGTAATTTCGAATTTAATTTATTTTTAGTAGGTAGGTACTGCACATTTAGCCAAACTGTGACCATTTCACACTGATATTCCTAAAATTTTCAGCCCACTCTAACTGAGCAGACAGGACTGACAATTTTAGAACTATCAATGTGAGATGGTCACAGTTTAGCTAAATGTGCCAAATAAATAACATCATGAGTACACAGCTGATGCCTTCTTCGGGACGGCCCGTCCCGAAGGCTATTTAGCGTGATGGTAACTATATAGCCGTATATTATATAAGTGAGACTAGTGAACTACCCTTTGCATTGGTGCAAATGCAAACCACATCAAAATCTGTTCAGCGGTTCCGGTGTTTACATATTAAATAATAATAAAATAAATACAATAAAACTTCTTTATTTCGGACAAGACAGACGTTACCTTTTATAAGAAGTAGATACATAGATAGAGAAGATACAGATAGATATAGAGAAGTAGAGATAAGCCATAGAAAAATTAAATTGGTACTATTTACCTCCAGAGAGAAAAAAACGGTTTTATATCAGTATCACTTATGTTCAGACACAAAAGAAGCTAACTATCTAGGTATATCATGTTTCTGTCGTATGAAGGTGCCATGCCACTATCCTTATTATTATCTTGGGTTCCGTCTACACTGAAATCCTTAGCAGCTACTCTAGTTTAAGCGAATATCTATATATTATCCATTCCATCAAATATTAATTTGGCTTGACGGGCATTCTATTCTCGTCGTCGCCGCCGCCGTGGTTTGACTTTTGTATGACCGCCAAGTGCAAATTGTTCTGTAACCGTTAGATAACACCTTCAGTTTAAGATCTACTGCGGGCGCAAGCAACCAAAATCACTGGAGTTTTATCGGAGTGCCGCCTGCCTGATAAAAACAAATACATCTTAGATAGAATTTTATTAATTCGCGACTTTATTGTAGGTACTTGAAGAGAGGTCTATTTAGATAAATATTATGACTTTGAAGACTGTAAGATAAAGCCGTTTATTGATGCACTTGAATTAGAGGCGAGGCGACGACGACGGTGGCTAGCCAACTATAAAGCTCGAGTTTGTGGAGTGCTCTTACTATTACGCCAGTGTTTATTCATTGTGGTGTTTCCTGTTCAGACAATAAATTGGTGAGGTGATTTGCTGAGACAATGGATTTGGTTGATTATAAGGTAGGTAAATTTTTATTATATCATTGCCAGTTATATTACGCCTGCTTGTTTAGATACATACTAACGAGTGCAGTCTTGATACCTCCCCGCAAGTTATAAGTAGGCAGATAGAATTTGATTAGTTGGCATCGAGCCCAGTGGTGGACGTAAACAAACGTACAGAGACAGAGAGAAAATATTACGTGTAAGTAAAACTGTTCAGCAGTGGCACTAGCCGTTATAACAATTTCTTACCTTATTCTAGCTAGGCCTTCTAGTTCTACACAATAAAAAAATTGGAATTAGCAATTTGAATATACCTACAGCGTGTAAAGCGTCCACTGCTGAACATACGCTCCTCCAATTTTCCTCCAGTCTCCCGGCCTTCAGCGGTATGGGTTCCATACTGCTTTCCGCCGACGACGTATGTCGTCGTGCAACCTAGCGGGTGGTCTTCCCACACTCCGTTTTCCTGTCCACGTCCGCCAGTGTAGGACACGGTTACTCCAACGGTCGTCGTCTCTTCGGCTAACATGCCCAGCCCACCGCCACTTGAGCTTAGCCACCCGGTGTCCAATATCGACTGCTTTAGAAAATGCTCATAGAAAATTCTTTATTGCTCCAGTAAACATTAAAAAGTAACAAATACATTAGAAAATTTACATAAGGTGCAAAGGCGGACTTATCCCTTACAGACATTTCTTACAGTCAACCTTTGGATGTTTGAGATTCGATAATATAGTGGAATGTAAGTAGGTAGTAGCAAAAGAGTTGAGTGTGAGAATTGAAGAGAAAATAATATAAAATATAAAATTAATATAAATATGTACGTGTATGATAGACAAAAAACGTGAAAAAAAAGAAGAATACTTATTAACAATACATATATAAGTACATGCTAGTAAAATATAAGCTATACATGTGTTAATACATATAAATTACTAAGTATAATATAGAATATAGTATGATACAAATAAAATCACACATTATCACTGTTAAAGTTAACCATTGTAAGTACATCATTTTCTACATTTAAGTATAGGGTGTCCAAAGTGTGATGTGGAATATCGAAGGATCGTGATATGTATCGTGTGTAAAGTGCAGTGACGAAAGATTTTTTTTTTATCTCAATTATTTCCAATTTTGCCATTTTCTAACAAAGTAAATGCATACGATAGTGTGAGCGCGCTCTATGCTTGTGCACGGCCGCGTAGGGCTATGCGAGGGACTCGGCGCGAGGCGCGCGTTTCCCGATCGCGAGGCGTGAGATGCGCGGGCGCGGGGCGCGCGCGGCGCTCATAATCAATCATAGATTTCATAAGACGTAGTATGTAGCCAGTAAAAAGTAAATGATTATCTACCAGTCGCGACTCCTGGTCCTGAATATTGGGTTGGCTCTGGCTAAGGAATTATTTTTTTCATAATTTCATAACTTAGGTACCTACGCGTTAATTCATTTCTACCACAATGAGTTCAAAAACTGAAAGCCGATTACGATATAGATAGTTTATAATATTTAGTTTAAATGATTTATTTTTCTCACTTACGATTAATTTGTCTGTAGATAGGTACCTACTGGTTGTGTCAAAGCAGTCGAGTTGCAGCCGACAACAGCGACGTCTCCTCTGGCACGGCGACGACGAGACAGGCATACAAGCTTGAATTGTTACATTTTATTTGTACACTCGTTTGTACATGAAGTCCACTCTTCGTTTCCAAGACAAGAAATTTTCGATGGCTCGATCGTGAAAATCTTCTTTCTTCCTCAATTTTCTTAGCAACTCCTTTTCCACAGATAAGAGTGCCAAATTACTGAGCCTCTCTTGTCCTTGAGTGCTCCGTAGATAGCTCGGTAGGAGTTTGCCATTATAATTACCAATAAATCACTTTAATTTACAACACTGCACAGGATTCATCCATACAAAGTCCATACCTACATAACGGAATATATGCAGCTATCAACTCGCGACCGCGAGCCAATGCGCACACACACGCGCACACAACACACCTAGCCTAGCTCGCTATAATAGTCGCATCTCATCGCACGTCGCACAGCACAAGAATACTCGTCGTGTGGTTGCAGCGCGCACACACCCACACACGCAACACACACACCTAGCTCGCTCGCTAGTCGCTCTACTCGCTACCGCGTCACTAAATGCACTCCCCGCTGCGCCAACTCGAAAGGCTGAGCAGCGGGTCTGCGCGGGACGGGGGGGACATTCGGCCGCTTCCGCCTTGTATGGAATACGATGGCGCTTCAAAATGTAGCCAACCGGCCAATGAATGCCTTGATGTGTCGTCATTCGTCGTCGCCCGCGTTTGACGCGCGCGAAATTTCAAATTATGTAACGGGTACGGGATTGACGTTTTATCTTATTAATCGTGGGTTGATATAAATAATTTAACTCCGATATTTTTTCACATTTATTTTAGCTTGATACTTCTGTAGTAATGGTGTCATTCATTTTATTTAGTTTGGCGGCGCCAACCTCGCCAACTGAAAGGAGTCGCCGCTGTTATCTACATACCTCAAATGATGTGAAGGTTTTCTACGTGATCTCCTTGCAGCTCGATGCATTATGACGAGACCCGGGCGATGCAGTAGCGGGTCTAGATTGCCATGTTCCCGTAAACAGTACAATGCACGCACAATTACTTCAGCCAGCACCGGCAATCTTTCACGATAAATGCGTTTGAAGCCCATTTCCGTTTGCTGCTCCATACGCGAGCGACATATCCACATATTCGCTATTCGTGAATGGAACATTTAACAAACACTTTAACCTGTGGTAGGTACGTATTGTTAAACACGAGCGCGAAACTTTCACTAATTCAATTTACGAATCGAATTACCAAAAATACGTCAACACGGTCGGCCGCCCTTGACATACTGACCGACTGACACACATTGATCTTCGGCGCCACGTGACTGGCTGGACTGACGCAATGCAGGTCGGTCGCCCGCACCCCGCAGACAGCGCGGCGCGCCGCCCGCTGCGCCTGCGTCTCCTTTGATAGCAGCGCGCGATGCCGCCACCGGGCGGCGTCTCCTTTGATAGCAGCGCGCGATGCCGCCACCGGGCGGCGTCTCCTTTGATGGGAGCGTGCGATGCCGACACGGGGCGGCGCGGGGGCGCAACAGCGCGGTGCGGTGCGGTGCTATAGCGAACATTCCACCCGGCCGGCGGCGGGCCCGCCGCGCCGCTCCGCCTCCTCCGCACCGCCGTGGTCTGGTCGCTTAGAGCGCGCATAGATTGACTAAAATGAAAACTTTGAAAATTCATATCTCGAAAACTAGTATGGATAGGACCATTTTTCTTTTTTTTAATGTGTTTATTAGATGATATACAATAGCTCATTTCGATATTCCCGAACAGACCCTGGACACCCTATATAATAGATGGTGTTCAGTATATCCGACACGAACAGAAGGAAGCATATAGCATGACACCTAGCCGTTTCGACACACTGTGGGCTGTCATAATGAGTGTAGCCATCAGGTGACTTATGTTTAGTAAACTCAAAAAAAATAATCCGCCCATGGATGCTTGTGCTTTATTATGTATACAGCGA
The DNA here is from genome assembly GCA_946902875.1 of Nematopogon swammerdamellus. Lineage (NCBI taxonomy): Eukaryota > Metazoa > Arthropoda > Insecta > Lepidoptera > Adelidae > Nematopogon > Nematopogon swammerdamellus. The sequence goes on from OX336345.1 coordinate 8,563,642, forward strand.
AAGTCAGTGATGTATATAAAATTTTAATCGAAAACTTGAATAAATCTAATAAGGTCATTGAGGTGCGTTTCTAAGTAAATAAAGATTGTCAACTTCGGTAAATTCCCGACGTGATAGATTAGACAGGATAATAGCTTTTGTGGCGAATTATCTTTATTATTTATTGACACATTCTTGGAATTACCTTGTTGAATGTGTTTGTTTGGTTTAATTTATTTATTGTTTACTGAGTGATTTTGTTACCATGCCGGAACTTTCAAAGAACGGTGGCGAAATTGGAAAACTTTTTGAGTTCTTCTTACGTTTTCGTAAATATCTATCCTCAAAATGTATGGAGAACTCCAAAAAAATTGTTATTCCAATTCGAGTTCTCCATACATTTTCGTAAATACCTAACCTAAAAATGTATGGAGAATCAAATTGGTTTTTCCAATTTTGTCACACCGTTCTTTTTTACAGTTTTTTTTTTATGGACACTGACACGGTTGGCTACATCACCTACAACATTTGTGATGTCAGCCCATAACACCGGGTGAACTTGGTGCCATGTCAGCCTTCCCTTCGGTCGTGCCGGCTACACTGAACTGGACGGAAAACACAAACTATTTACATAGCCGTTTCGACCGACCTTTCCTTCAGTGCGGTGGTACCAATCCGGGTGGGTTAAACCCTACCACACCACCTAGTAATATATGAAGGGAGTCGTATCCCTTAGTCGCCTTTTACGACATACACGGGGAGAGATGCAGTGGGGTTATTCTTTTAAAGTACCGGCCCCACACGGTACAAAGTCTACTTAGTTTTCGATTACCGGAAAGGCCCGGCCAGCCCGGCATGGTAACAAAATCACCTGAGGGCCTAGTCCGAGTTTACGTGACAGCTACGTAAACGTCAAATACCGATCGAATTAAGTTTTTATGTATGGAGCTCTCTAGTGGCGCGGGCGCCGCGCCGCGCCGCGCGCCGCCGCGCCGCCGCGGTGAGCGTATTGTGCTCCCATACATAAAAACTCAATTCGATCGGTATTTGACGTTTACGTAGCTGTAACGTTAACTCGGACTAGGCCCTCTGTTATGTTTAATATATTATCATATCAATATCATATCAACTATAGTACCTACTTGCAAGTGTTTCTCATCATGAACATTACGATTTGCTTCATGGTTTGTATTGTGTGTATGTTAGTATGTAGCTTTTGCCCGCGGCTTCGTTTCGCGTGACTTTTTGCTCACAGCTCAGGCCGCCGATAGCACTCTTGCTCACAGTGCAGCGTTATTTATTATGATTTATAGCAGTGTTGTTCGCTCAAACGGTCGATCGCGGCCGTTTGGCCGAATATTCACCTACTGAAATAAACCTAGTGGAATAAGAAAGACTAATGTACCTACATGGAAAACCTACACATAATATTTTGGGTTTTTTTAAGTACTTACATAAATACTTACTACTTACTTAATAGTAAATATTGTTGTATGTTACGAAAGTCGCACAATCTCGCAACATCTATCTGGAAAGCGGAAAATAATATATATAATTTAATACAGTACCTACTTAGTTACTTTAAGTTTGTAGAAAATTATTAATAACTAACCCCTTTCCACTTACGCACTACGTACCGCACGCACTGGGCAGGGGGGATTGCATGGCATCCCTACACGCTAGACTTACCGCGATTGCGTACCAATCGATTCTGCAGATCTTTCCTCTACAGAACCGGTAAACTCTGGAACGCTCTCCCTGTTCATATATCCCCCCCCCCCCCCCCCCCCCAAGTACAGTCTCGGATCCTTGAAGAGGGGCGTGAATGGGTACCTGCCAGGCCGGCATGGCATTCGCAAACCCCGCATACGACCGAATGTCCATGGGCGTCGTTAGACACCTCATTGGTGGCTAGGAGCCATATGTCGCGCTTTCAATAATAAAAGTAAAAAAAATGAGGTGTGTACTTATTTAAAAAAAAATATCGTTCGTGCCAAATTTGTATTATCGCGTAAGCAGTATTGATTAGAAATTATTTCGGAAAATTCCAAACAGATAACACAGTCAAATCATCTGTAAGTGCCTACGGATAGTGACACTGCAATGCTCAGATAAGCATCACAATAAATAAGGCATACCTTAACAGTTAACCCGCTTTATAGGTAGGTACCTCATACATTTTTGCTTCAAAATAACATAATAATTCATAATATATTGTGAGGCATTCTTTCGGTTTTGAAGAATTATGAACCTGTTTTATTAGAAAACTAAAGATCATTTCTAAAAAATAACATTTTCATTGCTCACTTTTATGTTATCTATCACCTGTACTTATTGAAATCTCGCGCCATTTTATATCCACTCGTGTCGCTGCGCTGCTCGGATCACGGAGGGTAATGCTCTATGCCATAGCCTCCTTCACAGTGAAGGAGGATATGTCTATGCTCGACTCATTTGTATTTGTACACAATACTAGGTTATTAACTTGTTAATAACCTAGTATTTATATTCTTTGCCAAAGTTCCTGTAACCATACCGTAACAATGTAACAGGCAAGGATAGGCCTTCGATAAACCCGTTCCTTATCATGGCGGCGGCGCCGGCGTGGCGTAGATGTAGCGTGTCTAAAAACACAATCTAGACAAAGTCTAGACTTTCACTCACCAGTGTGGCAGATGTGTAATTTACTTCTATGTTCAAAGCTGATATTTACCGTTTCCAGTCGACATGTTTGACTTACCTACACTTACTTACGGGGCGAGAAGCGTGATTTATGCGCTCACTGTTATTTCATCGAAATGCGATTTTTATGAAAGATTTAATTTAATGTAGGGGAATACGTCTGCCTTAGAACGTTTTGCCAAAATCTGGCCGCAAGTACCCTTAATTTGAGCTGTTTTCGGAATGGTGGACGACATGGTTGGCTACAACGAGGTATTATCTCGTTGGTTGGCTACTACACTCGCTACTGCATCATCTAGTACTACCATCATGTCAGCCCATAACTCCTTGGTGAAATACATAGATGCCATGTGATCGTGCCGGCTATACCGAACTCTACGGAAAACTAATTAATATTTTTTTATTTACATAGCCGCTTCGTTCGACTGACCATGCATCGTGGATAAAATCTACTATAGTATAAGTGACTCTATGCCTTTCAATCAATGCGGTGGTATCAATCCGGGCGGGTTAAACTCTACCACCGAGTAAGGTGAGAGAAGGGACCTAGGTAGGTACCTAGGTAAAATGTTTGTTGACGATAACGATCGCATCGCAGTTCGCCTGGACGTCAACGAATTTTGGATATTTATGTGCAGCTGACTATGCATATGAAGTTCGAGGTTAGGCGCGTGGTGGGCGACGGGGCAGCGGGGTGGCGGCGATAACTACTAACAATATTTTATGTAATATTAGCCTAGTTTCCCTTCTGCTCAACAGGTAAATATAAATAAAATTACTTTCGTATAGGAATTTCCTCTGACGCGCGGGGACGGGCGGCGGAGGAGGCGCGGTTGGCGGTCGGCGATCGATGGTTTGTGCAAGGTTTGTGTCGATTGGGCGACCGCGGAGCTGTAATTTGTGTGAATAGTAGTGGCGGAAGTATTGTGGCGGTGTATATGTGGGCGGTGTGCGCAGGCGTCTCTCGCCGCGGCGGCGCGCGGGTGCATGTTCGGAGGCACGTACGACACACCTCCGATCCGAAGTTCCTTTCACCTCTAGCCGAGAGCCGCGCCCGTCTGCACAAATAGGTAGTGCGAAGTGCGAACCAAACACGCCGCCGCGCCGCACAGTGGGTCGAGACTGCTATAAAAGGGACATAGGGATTTTTTTTACAAATTTCATTTTTTAACAACACCCATCGATAGGTCTCGTCATTCTGATGAATAGTTGTCATTAAACATTTTCGTCTAAAAGTGATAGTTTGCCAGAAAAAAAATATTTTCAAATTTTGATGTATGGAATTAGACATAAAACGCTCCGTTTCGGCCAAGTCTTGACAGGTCTTGCTTTAAAACTATTTAAGCATTGTTCTGTGGTTTATTGACTATAATCCTACACTATCAGCGCGCGCCCAATGTTGCCCGTTCACGAGTTATGTGGATCCTAAAAATCAATTAAAAATGTAAGTAAAAATATTTTTTTTTAATTTTTAGAATCATAGGGCATTAATAGATTTAATCTAAATAATTGTTTTATATAAAAGTACTAACAAATAGATAAAGTTTTTAATTTTAAAACATTAGTTTATCGAAAAGATACATCAAAATCTAATAAAAAAATTATAAAAGTGTTTATTAATCAGAGAAAGTTACATATATTAAAGATGTTTTTACATAGAATGCATGACGCATGACAAATAGTACCTATACTCAGATGTATCTACACTGTACCCGCTAGTTCGAGCTATTTGATGAACACTGTCGCCTAAACTGGCCCTAAAACTGTTTCATAGGCGACATTGTTTGGTCAAACCACTGGTGATTACATTTGGGTACTTAACTTTGATCTTATGTTTAAATTTTTTAAACCTATAGTTATATATACATACTTATTCTACTTAATCTGTGCGCGGTGAGTGAGAGAGACTCATTAGTGCAGTGTGTGCGTTAAATGTGTGAGTGCATTGCAAGACAACCCACACGATGAAGCCTTAATCGAAAGGTTCCACGTTATTTTGCAGACAGTGGTTTCAAGAGAGCGAGTGGATCTTCTAAAATTCTGGAAATTTCGTGAAGATACAGCAACTTTGCATTTCCAGTTATATCCGTGGTACTACATGCCCTATAGCGTACATAAGTTGCTTGTGCATGAAACGGATATAATAGAACATTTAGAACTTTACCAATCGAGAAACTGTCGGAAGAAGCATCGGAGGTTAGAAGTAAGGATTTCCGTAAATATAGAGGGAACCATTCCAGAAAAGTAAGTTTTTTTATTAGATTTTGATGTATCTTTACGATAAAATAATGTTTTAAAATTAAGAACTTTATCTATTTGTTAGTACTTTTATATAAAACAATTATTTAGATTAAATCTATTAATGCCCTATGATTCTAGAAATTTAAAAAAAATTTTTTACTTACATTTTTAATTGATTTTTAGGATCCACATAACTCGTGAACGGGCAACATTGGGCGCGCGCTGATAGTGTAGGATTATAGTCAATAAACCACAGAACAATGCTTAAATAGTTTTAAAGCAAGACCTGTCAAGACTTGGCCGAAACGGAGCGTTTTATGTCTAATTCCATACATCAAAATTTGAAAATATTTTTTTCCTGGCAAACTATCACTTTTAGACGAAAATGTTTAATGACAACTATTCATCAGAACGATGAGACCTATCGATCGGTGTTGTTAAAAAATGAAATTTGTAAAAAAAAACCCTATGTCCCTTATATAGCAGTCTCGACCCACTGTGCGCCGCCGCGCCGGCTTGCATAAAAATGACGCAAACGAGCGCGTCTGAGCTCTGATAAGTTTATGGCTGATACGATAATCGTAGTATTTTTTGAGGTACCTATTCGTACTATACCTATGCTTATGAAGTTATGAATGGCATTATGGCAGTAAAGAAAAGAAGATTTTAGGAGTAGCTTGTTTAATTTCGCCGTACAGAAATGTAGAAGTCCACCTTTTCGTATTCTTTGGGCCCATGGACATTCAATGGCCCACGGACATGACATGATAATGCTTTGCTCGCTCGAAAGCTACGATGCTCGACGGTTACCATTTTAGAATTTAGATGTAAAGGGTACCCGACCCGAGGTTGAAATTAGAGGGAAATTCCCTAAAAATATTAGAATTTCAAGTTATTCGTACGAAGTACATTATGCTTAAGGTCAATCGGTTCACTAATTTTTTTTTAAGTTTTGTTTGATAGCCCATGCGTTGCGCTATCTAACTTAGATAATAAACCAATGTAACGTGAAATTCAAATCAACCAGGATTGGCTGGTTGGGTAACCTATGTATTTGCACGGCCCCAGTTAGCTCGTCCGGTGAGCAGGATGATGAAACAATCCGTTGTAAGCCTCACAGCAGCCTCATTTGAAAGGTCGTGGCAAGGACGACTCGCCGTCTGTCTCGTCGTCGTTGAATCGGTTTCCATTCCAACAATCTTTCCAACATAGTTTTTTGTTTTATTTTTAAAATGTTCAGATTGGAGTTGTTTTATTGTCCAATTTGATATGCATGATATGCATGCATGTGGTGGTATGCATGCTTTAAGTAATGATTACGATCTATTGTTTACTAACTGACTTGAGCCTGAAAGCCTTTCCTACCAAGAGAAAGCCGATGCCTGTCTGAGCGAATTTGAACGAATCTAGTTCTAATCAGGTACTTACATACATACATAAATAACTTTATTGATAAACTCGTCCAATATTCTTGTCGTATGTGTTACAATATACATAATGTAATATACCTGCCCTACATGTATAAGAACCAACGTTTGTCGCCGCCGTATGTTCGCTTATATATAACTCATGAACGGCTTAACCTATTCGCTTGCAGTTTTTTTCCTATACGACCAGGTTAAAGGTTATATGTAGCATCACGCCATTATTCATGAGAAATCCACCAATTTCTTTTCCATTTCTTACCGCTAGAGAGCCGCGGGCACAGCTAGTCGATGTCCTATCCTATAGTATAACGCAATAATGTAACAATTTCATACAATGTCTTCTGAAAAGTTACATGCAGGCAGGCACTATTATTATTGTCCGCAATATATTGTCTTATCTGTATTATTATGCGGAAATTTCAGTTTCCTATCAGATAATTTCACTTTTCAGACGATGCGTAGGCGATAAGATTGTCTCGGCTTTCGGCAAATGGGCCAGCAGGCAGTGTAACCTATCACTTTTTTACGTGTCTGTCCAACGAAGATTTGTTTCCTCGATTCAATCAACCTTTCTTGAAGCGATTACAAATAATGCTAGTAAACATACCATAATGAAAATTATGAAAAAAAAAAAAAATTTACCTGATCCTGGCAAACAGTCGACAGAGAGTTTTGTATCGAACAAGTAGTTTTCATGTCCTTCATTTATTCTACATTATACTTACGTTTGTTACGTTATGTAACATCGTAATGTTACACTTCTTTGTTAGGTACTGTTCCTAAAATCGTCTTACGTAAGTCTGCCCAGAGTTTACACGAAATGAAATGATAGCGCATTCGCTCGCAGTCAGGGAAAATTTCGCCGGGCCTCGCCAATGATACACACACACACTGTGTATCATTCATTCATAACAATCTATTTATGAAGCCATTTCCTCATACTGGCTGGTTGGCTGGCTGGACTCTCACCCAGTAAGTAGATAGATAAATGCTAAAGAGTGACTGTGGTCTGTGTGCGTCAGCTCAGCTAATGGAATCGCAAGCAAGGACGAGGCACGAAGGCGAAAAGTATCATGTGACCTTTGCTTCGCAAATTATTTGTTTAAAATTACTTATTAGTATTAGCATATAAAAACTGGACAAACTTCCGCTCAGTCTGCGAGAAAAGCTATAAAAGAATCGAAACTAAAACCACACAGCAACTTTTCGCGGAAAATCGGTGTCGTATTATGGAGTGACGAAACTAAACGTAAGCACGGTGCAAGTATGCTGTAACATGGCTACAATTGTCTACGCTCAATTTCTTGCAATCCCACTTCCGCCGGAATTAGTGTTACCATGTGTTTACTTTCGGATTTCTTTATTGCATGAGATACCTATCGTGGCACGTTTACATCACGGTTAATAAGACATTTAAGTAGGTATTCCTCACACTACACCTTCCTTTGCGTCATTTACTGGGCAACTGCGGCGCGGCGAGATTCCTATTCGAACGAGGAGGGCCGGCAGTGACGTCACACGACGTCGCGCGATGGAGGGCGCGGGCGCGGGCCGGGGCGGGGGCAGGAGAGCGATGAGGGGGGTGTGGTACTACACATGCGCCGCCGGCTGCTGTCAAGGTGACCTGTGCTCGCTCGCTGTACGTACACGCGCCTCCTCCGCGCCGCGGCCACTCAACTCGAATTTTCAGTGTTAGCAGCTTCGTTAAATTCCTAAAGTGTATTATCTTGCATTAGGGACGTTTTACAGTGAAGAGCCAGGACATAGGCCAGGAGCCAATCGGTCAGAGCCATCGTCCATTACGAGTGCGAGGAGGAGATCGAATCGATATGCGTCAAGCTCGAGATGTTGTGAGTACCACCTAGTTACCTACATTTTTACCCGACGACATGACATTAGCATGGTCGTCCTTCAACTTCGACCGATATTAAAATGCTGATCGATGTGCAGCACCGATGTGCAGTACAGTCGGTTTTAATTAATAAAGGTAGGTATCTAAACTGGGTACTTAGTGTGGGGGTCGGTACTTAATAAGAATAGTCCCACTGCATCTCTCCCCGTGCATGTAGTAAAAGGCGACTAAGGGATAAGGACAACATGCCGTGCCGTGCATAAGGGCGACAGGGTAGCCACCTCTAACCTTGGCGCGGTCTTTCCACTGAGTCATGCAGCATGTGGCCTTCGTGCCTTACTTGCTGCCTGATAGTTATCTTGTCCGAATACTTTGCTGAATGTGGTGGTCGGTGTTGTGCCGTAATTTACCAGAGTACTTGCAGCATAACACCGATTACTCAGCTTACCCCGATTGTCGGGATACGGCGTGTGGTGTGTAGGTATCTAATCTGCTATATAATATTAAACCTTGTCTGTCACTGTCACACACACTGAGCACTCTTCACTTACTTAATGAACACCCACGAGTCAGTAAGCCTGGAGGCGCTATACATAGGAGGACAGGGGTAGCCGCGCGTCGGCGCACACGCGCCAGCGCGTCAGTCTAGCGCCGGCGACCGATCTTAGTCTCCGTCCGCCGCTCAGGCGGAGCGAACGTGCGCGTCTGTCACAAAATGCCTCATTGTGCAGTGCTTTGGTGCAAAAAGTCGTCGAAAAATTCAAACTTGAACACAGATGGAGTCACCTTTCACAAGTAAGTACTTTCATTCAATTTGATAGCATTTTTCGCTTGAATTTCAGTAACAAACATCGGCGTAAATATGTATGGAGAGCTCTTTTCTGCTTACCCACCATAGGTCGACTATCGTGTTGGATGCAGTTAGCTCTTGTAATTTTTTTTGTTTATTGATAAATATGTATGTTAAATGTATACAGATATTTCATGCATTCTGCCTTATTGCCAAAGGACATTTCTTCTAGTCAACCTCAGCAGGTTTCCTCGTTCAATATTCGTTTATCGCGCTTTTTTCATTCAACCAGTACCTACCGGTTTTTACTTTTGAGCGACTCTAAAGGAATTAATTTCTTTAGGTCATGCGTCTACCGGGAATTAGTCTTGTTATGCTTAGCATTAACAAAATTAATTCATAATGAATACCCCGTTAGCATTTAGCACTGCTAAGCGCCCTGATGAATAAAAATTAATGCTAAATGCTAAGCAATAATTAATTTTAATTAGCATTGCTGTTTCGTTCGTAAAACTTTGCTGGTTCGTTTGTTTTGGAACGCACAAAGCAATGAAGTATGTGCTATTTATCTGTGGTACTGCTAAATGCTAAATGCTATATAGCGCCTGCGCTCCGCTGCTAGCTAGCTAGCTAGCATCTAAATGCGAAATGCGATGCGATCATGCGAGTGAGGGGTCGGAATTATCATCTGTCACGTGATCATTAGTTTTGGTCATATCTACAGAACCACTGGACTTAGACCCATCGTGTTGGTACTCAATCTGACTGAACGTCTCGATGAGATCTATCCATCTGTCACATTAACTATTGTTTTGGTCATAACTCGAGAACCACTGGTGCTAGACCCATCGTGTTGGTACTCAAACTTCAGGTCTCGGTGAGATCTATCCATCTGTCACATGAACTTTTGTTTTGGTCATAACTCGAGAACCACTGGTGCTAGATCCATCGTGTTGGTACTCAAACTTTAGGTCTCGGTGAGATCTATCCATCTGTCACATGAACTTTTGTTTTGGTCATAACTCGAGAACCACTGGTGCTAGACCCATCGTGTTGGTACTCAAACTTCAGGTCTCGGTGAGATCTATCCATCTGTCACATGAACTTTTGTTTTGGTCATAACTCGAGAACCACTGGTGCTAGACCCATCGTGTTGGTACTCAAACTTTAGGTCTCGGTGAGATCTATCCATCTGTTGCGCGACCATCTCTCGAGACACATGTTATTCTTTAGTTCTTTAGTTCAACAATAACAATGTAAATGTCAACAATGTAAACAGTAACAATGTAAATGTCGTAAATTGTGCTTTTAAATTTAATTCAATTGTTCAAAAGTTACCAAATTAAAAATTTAATATAGATACCGATCTATAAATAAATAATTAAGTAAATTGTTGTTCTGTTTCAAATATATGTTTCTATTACAGACTACACAGCCTTTCATTTGTTATTTTATTAACCCTTATATGACGAATTCACACCGTCAAACTGACAGAGAGACGCATGGTACATTTTATAAGGCTCTAGCTGCATGGCTGGTTAGTTTGTTAAAAAAGGCAAAGCCTGGAAAACCTCATTTTACCCTAAAAAAATTAAATATCCAGGTGGGTATGGCTGGTTAGTTTGTTAAAAAAGGCAAAGCCTGGAAAACCTCATTTTACCGTAAAAAAATGAAATATCGAGGTGGGTACTCATAAATTTTTTATGGTAGGGTAGATTTTCGCGAATTTTTCGCGAAGTCATATTGCAATATAATTTGTCATATCGTTGGCTAAGTAATTAGCAAATAGTTGTTAATAATATAATAATTTTTTTTTTGGTTACAAAACTTTTCGACTTTCTAACATTATTTTTTTAATTTTGGAAAATTCCAATAACAAATACTCCAATAAGATAATACCAATGTACGAGGTCTTACATATCATTGTTTTGGAAATTTCATGTAGATTTATAATAAAGTATCCGAGGTATCTCAGAACTTAGAACTATTATCGTGTTTATGCGAAAATCTGCAAATTCGCAAAATTGTGAAAGGGGCGTTGCCTTTGTTCATTTAAGAGAAAGTTATATTATTCCCTTGATGTAAAGAAGGGTTAAATATTGTTAAATCCGTTTCATCTTTTCATCGCGAATCGACACAATGAGCGACTTATTGTATGAATCCCGTTCAAACGTATGGAAGACTGGCGTCACGTGGCTACCTACTCGCTCGGCCAATCACGGCGTTCCATGCGCCGCTCCCGCCTCAGACTTCACACCCCTTTGGCGGCTACCTCGGTTCTCATACAAACGATGCCGTATTTCGTATCCAGGCTTACTGACTCGTGTGAACACCACACGATGAGCATGCATTTTATGTGTGACAGACAATACTTATCCTCGGGCACTTTTTGAGCGATTGTACAATAAGTTAAATACACTTCGCCTGGGGGTCAGCAGGTTGTAAATGCCAGCTGCTGGCAAATTTGGCCTGCCGCAGTAAGAAACTGGTTTTAGGATATTTTAGGATTACGTAAGTACTTATTCCGTATAATTTTTTAATTATACTAAAATTATAGGTATTATAGGTAAATCCAATAACACCTAACACCTCATCTAACTAATCTGTCATATGAAATTACTAGTTACGACCCAATGATGAAAGAAACCAAACCCCATATATGAGTGAAAACACGACACGGGTCGCCCCTAGTAATTAGGTTTTTTCTTTTGTTTGGGTAGGGGTGGACTCTAACTTTAACTCGCTCTTGGTCGGTAATTGGGAGGTGTACTAAACCCTTTTTAACTCACGTCTGGAATAAACGGATGTTTATGTATTTCAGCAAATTATATAAACAAGTAACACAACACGATGTCCCATTGAAAATGATTATTTTTGGAAAAAAAACAACAACAAAAAATCTGTTAAGTGCGAGTTTTACTCGCGCACGGAGGTTTTCGTATCTAAAAAAAAGATTGTTGGTACAAAAATCGTAACCAACCAAGGAAATAACAACGGCAACCAAGGAAGTAACCGTAACCCTGGAAACAATCAGAACCGTGGTAACAATTATGTCCACAAATGCAACATAAACAAAGATATCATATTTGAAAATTAAATACGTCAATGTGAAAACTGTCATGAAAAAATATATATTCAAGATAAAAATATTCTTCTATAAATAAATATTCAAGAATATCTATCCGCTATTATCCGCCTATCTTTTGTCTTTCAACATTGTAATGTATAAAAGCCTGTGGCGCCATCTATTATTCAATAGTGTGACTAATCTATTTTATTGTACATTTGTTGTATGGAAGCCCCCCTTAATTTTTAACTTTTTCTTATTTTTCTTATTATTGTTATATCCGCCATAGTAATACAACACATATTCTGTGAAAATTTCAACGGGCTACCTATTACGGTTCAAGAGATACAGCCCTCGGACAGACGGACGGACGGGGCGGAGGCTTAGTAATAGGCTTCCGTACGGGATACGGAAATCTAAAAACTGTTCGGAAAACTAATTTTATTTTGTCAAAAATATAGTTAGGGGTGGTTAGGAAAAGTACATACTTAAAGACACGAGTCACTTTTAAATATGCTGAAATTTTGTCCGAGGTCAGCATATTATTTAAATATGAAAGCTGACGACGTGGAAACGAGACCCTTGTTCGGCACGAGGACATTATTCACATATATCCGGTTTTTCCTTGTGTTGCATTCCGAAGAGCTCAAGAGATATACTGGATTTATCAGGTTTTATTCGCTTCGGCGGCGATCTGGTTCTCCCGCCAATCCTTTGCCTATTAGTTGGTGATGGTGACCGATGAAAAATGCGCGCAACTCACGTCGTCGTCGCCATTGTCGTCGCGTCGTCGGTCTTTTATAGGCTAGTGGTAGGTACTCGTAGTGTAGTGGTAGGACCTAGGTACCTACCTTTGCTTGCTCTTTTTGCGTACGTAATGATATATTTCCGCCAGGTTATAGGATACCATACCTATAACACATGCATGATGCATTATTCACATGATGGTAGGAAGTGAACGCAGTCAAAGAAATCTTCCCAATTGTGTTAGCTTAGCCGATTTACATAGGGTTTTCACCAATATCGATGTATAGTTAGTCTTCCATTTGTTCATGCAAAATACATCATACAAAAAAGCGCTTATCCTACCCCATTCACTACTGAAGTATTAATCGGAAAAAGCATGAAATAAATATAGGCAAATTAAATAAAAATATTAAAAAATATATAAAGTATAGGCAACATTGTAAAGTTTAGTATTTTGAAGACATTTCAGAATAACTTAGTTTTGGATTTTTTGCAGTATGTAAATATCAGTACGGAACACTAATTGCGCGTCCTACCATCTTTAAAATCTTACATATTTTAGCCCTTTTAGCGATGGAGTGTCAAGTCAAATGGCTTACGGGCACAACCGGTACAACTCGCAATGCTAACACTTCAGCACGATTCCCAACCTCACATCGTTATCGAGCAAATAATATATTTGCACAAGTCATCTATATTCCATTGATGAGTAGTGGAAAGTTCTTATCGACGTGTTCATGTATAAAAAAATAATAATACAATATTGATTATCGCTGAAGCTTTGCGGAATAAAATACGAAGAAATAACAATTTCAGCACAGGTACGAAACGTAGGCAAAACCACTTCTTTGCGTACCTAATAATAAATAAAGAATTCCAACGATATCGTGGCAACGATATTCTTCATTCAATTGTCCAGAGGTTGCAAAGGTCAACGAAGCCGTTTTTGCACTGGCGCAGTTACAGAAGCAACTGATAAGTTTTCATGAAGAATATAATACGCTGCATGATACGCTGGTTGTCATAGTGAAGTCTTCGCCGTTAGTGAAGTTTTACCGTGGCGAGTTCTAACGTTGAGAAACTGAACGTCATTCGATGGAATAATGTGGCTAATAGCCCCTTTGGTTATTGTAATAACCTCAACCCTATACCTATTGTTTTACCTTAGATATTAAAGGCAGAATTATTAAAAAATCAACTCTATAGCTCTAGAACAACTAGAATATAAAGAATCGAAATATGGCCAGCGTATAGCTTTCAAGTGATCTCTAGGTTTGTCAGAAACAGTGTCGCTAATTCGTACACATATTTCCTGTAAAATGGACCCAATTATTACTTCCTTTCCAGAAAGCCGTTGTGTACCGTAATAACTCAGAGTACTAACTCTCATTTCCTAAATCTATTCTAGTAAATTCTAATATCAACATTTAAAACACTTACTAAACTAATTGCTCATTCATCTATAGTCATTAAACCCTTCTGGTTTCCCTCTGTGTTCTATGTGCACGCTTCGACAGCGCGCTCACGCGCCTCGCTTGCGAGCTTGTGAGACCCGCCAAAATTCGAAATGAAATGTGTTCTGATGTTTGTGTTATTGTTATTATTAAATTATGATCAATGTATTACTTGATAGCTTAATTTTGTTGTGCCATTCAATAGATGAAATCTATTGTTTATATTTTCTTCTATATTTTAGAACTTCAACAATACAAACTTTTATTGAAACCCCCCCTGAAGGGGTTTGTGGAACTGGCTCCACTAAATTCGTATGGACCCTCTGTCCATACGATATTTATCCATCGCCAGTCCCCGTGACTCCCAACGCAGATAAATTTGTACTTAAGTTACAAATTTATTATTTGTTCCTAGGAGTCCCCGTTTTCTAATCTGTACAAAATATACATCTTCAGACAGATTTACCAATTTAATCTCGTAGTGTTATGTTGGAGTTCAAAAGATATTCTTTTGTCCTCCCTAAAGGCAGAAGTGTATGCTTTTAATTGTGAGTGTATAGTGTATGTTATGGTTTACATTTCTGTGGCTATCTATTGATATACCTACAGAAATTGTTTTATTCCAAATGATGCGGTCAGGGGTCCACCTTTCACCGAAATCATTTAGGAATATTTTCTTAAGGGTTTATTAAAATTGTGTGCTGATCATAATCTATATAACCTATACAGGTATATTTAAACCTGATTTACGCAATCTCCCCACGACCTAAAACGTAACTAGCCAGAATGTTGCATGTACATATATTACAAAATTTACCTTAGAATTCCACTATCCTAATCGGTCTGACACGATTCACTAAAATCACCTTAAATAAAACACCATTACAAATAGAATAGCGTAAAATATTAAATTCAAACGAAACCACAACACCCGCCACTGAATCTATTCGCGAAGTTAACACTTAATAAAAATATACTTTTATGTCAAAATACGGTAAAACCACTGATTTTACATATTTAAAACCGACATATTTTTTAATAATTACGCGTGGTTCAAACACTCTTATATACGTAGAATTTACGAATTTAAAAATCGGGTTTTGTTTCTTTTAATTTTCCCTATATTTTAAAATACCTTCCCAATGTACTAGTCCTCATGGTAGGCCAGTTCGGACATAGTGTCATTGTAAAAGCTCTTTGGAAGTCCTTCCATCACCAGTCAAGATTCCAGAATCCAGACGCCTTCATCCAGAACTCAAAAGGCTCAAAAAGAACATCCAAAATATTTTCCGTAAAACTAGTTGACAACCCCTATATCACCCCCAAAATTACAGAATCCAGACACCTTCATCTGTAACTCCGAAAGCTTTACAGAGATCCCCACACTAATATTCACGAAATTAAACAACCTCTATTCACTGACTTCCCTTATTTGCGTGTAATTTAAGATCAGGTCCCAGTACAATATATGTTAATCCAATTTAAAACCTTCCCAATGTACCAGTCCTCATGGTAGGCCAGTTCGGACATAGTGTCATTGTAAAAGCTATTTGGAAGTCCTTCCATCACCAGTCAAGATTCCAGAATCCAGACGCCTTCATCCAGAACTCAAAAGGCTCAAAAAGAACATCCAAAATATTTTTCGCAAACTAGTTGAAAACCCCTATATCACCCCCAAAATTACAGAATCCAGACACCTTCATCTGTAACTCCGAAAGCTTTACAGAAGTTCCCACACTAAAATTTACGAAACAACAAACTCTATTCACCGGTTTCTTTACAAAATCATTTATGTACTAAGAAAACCTTCCCAATGTACCAGTCCTCATGGTAAGCCAGTTCGGACATAGTGTCATTGTAAAAGCTCTTTGGAAGTCCTTCCATCACCAGTCAAGATTCCAGAATCCAGACGCCTTCATCCAGAACTCAAAAGGCTCAAAAAGAACTTCCAAAATATTTTCCGTAAAACTAGTTGACAACCCCTATATCACCCCCAAAATTACAGAATCCAGACACCTTCATCTGCAACTCCGAAAGCTTTACAGAAGTTCCCACACTAAATTTTACGAAATTAAATTAATTATATTCACCGGTTTCTTTACCAAACCATTTACTAAGAAAACCCAATCAAAATACACGCGAGCGAAGCCGAGCGAAAATATTCACTAATAAAACCCAACCGAAAATACACGAGAGCGAAGCCGAGCGAAACTTCGTTTCCCGAATTTATTCGAAAACTCACGCGAGCGGAGCAGTACCAACTTTCGTACCTGGACTCTCGCTAAATACGCACGACCGTCTCCTTCGACTCCCAAAACAGACTGAACTCCCCACGCTCCCCTCCCTCTCCTTTTATAATCTTTCCTCGTGTCACAATCCTGACACGCAGGAACAAATCGAACGGTGGCCTCCTAGTATGGC
This sequence comes from Nematopogon swammerdamellus, assembly GCA_946902875.1. NCBI lineage: Eukaryota > Metazoa > Arthropoda > Insecta > Lepidoptera > Adelidae > Nematopogon > Nematopogon swammerdamellus. The sequence continues at coordinate 8,580,302 of OX336345.1, forward strand.
CATGACACGTTCGTGTCACGGAGCGCGATTTTGTATGGAGATTGAATTTTGATTTTTAGTATGGGCTGGACACGTTTGTGTCACGCAGGAACAAATCGATCGGCTGCCTCGTAGTATGGCCGTGTCACGTTTCTGTCCGGACTCGTAATTTGTATGGAGGATAATTTTATGTTTTTAGTATGAACTGGACACGTTTGTGACACGATATAAATTCGATTTTGGAGGGAAAACAAACCCTCTTCGTACCTTCCACATGGTACCTAAAGCTGTTTCGCTCGTCAGCGATGCGCTTTACCTCTACTTCGGTGGTTTTAACACCACTTCCCCGCACCCATTGTGCATCTCCGCATGCAGAGAACTGTTGCTTTTGTTATATAAATTAATTGATGTTATTACATGTGCTCTATTAATAAGTCGACTTTTAGCGCCATGACGGAGTGTTTTATTTATATATTTTTGTTTAATTTTGTATATATATTAATTTCTGTACATACGTGATACCATATTCCGTGTTTGCTAATGCTAGTCATGTACGGAACCTGGACACGCAGAAACCAATCGAAATCTCCTTACCATAGTCGTGTTTTATTCATGTCAGGACACGAATCCATTCCTTCATACTAACATCGCTTAATGAAAACCCCTCCCGCACCGCTTGACAAATTACCTCAGGTCGCTCCGCCTCGCCCCGCGGCCCACGCGCGCCCGCAGCTCGGTAATACCTCACCCCTTGTCTTGTTTACCTCATACCTCTCTCCGCCCCGCGCGCACGCTCCAACGGATATTTATTTGAATGTTGGCGTCATACTCAATGAAACGTTGTTTTGTTTTATTTTATGTTTTTGTTTAATAACTGGTACTTTGTTTACATACTCTTCCCTTTATAAAAATGTTTAGTGTATTAGTTTGAATCATTAATAAATAATTATTAAAATAATTTTAGACCCTGTGCGATATCTTCACACAGATCACAAAACTTCAAATTCCCATAAACTCCGTCATGTCCAGATTCCAGACACGCAGGAACAAATAGACCAGCGACCTCATAGTATGGCCGTGTCACATTCGTGTCCTGACACGAATTTAGTATGGAAATTAAATTGAATCATTAGTATGGACTCGACACGAATCGGACACGCAGGAACAAATCGAACGGCGCCCTCTTAGTATGGCCGTGACACGTTCTTGACACGCAGGAACAAAACGCTCGGTTGCCTCGTAGTATGGCCGTGACACGTTCGTGTCACAGAGCGAAATTTCGTATGGAGATAGAATTTAATTTTTAGTATGGGCTGGACACGGTTGTGACACGCTCGAACAAATCGAACGGTGGCCTCGTAGTATGGCCGTGTCACATTCGTGTCCTGATACGAATTTAGTATGGAGATTAAATTAGATTATTAGTATGGGCTCGACACGAATTGGACACACAGGAACAAATCGAACCGTAGCTCCACAGTATGGCCATGACACATTCGTGTCCTGACACAAATTTTAGTATGGAGATAAAAATAAATTATTAGTATGAGCTTGTCACGTTTCTGACACGTAGGAACAAAACGTACGGTGGCCCCGCAGTATGGGCGTGTCACGCTCGTGTCCTGACAATAATTCATTCTTTCATACTATCAACTCGCAGCGAAATAATCACTACTCGCGCTCCTTGACTCGCTACCTCAAGCCGCGCTTCCAACGGCGTGATGATACCACGATCTCCGTCCCCGCGCCCGCAAGACGCGCGTCTTCTTACCTCACCTCTCCGCTGTTTCGTACGCGCCCATGTCATGTTCCCCTCTCACCGCGTGTCAGGATTACCTCATGCTACCTTCCCCGCCTCGGCGCTCTATAGTGTTTTATATGCGAACCAACTGATGTTATTAAATTTCTTGTTTGTCTAATTGCGCGTCGTATTGTAATGGCCGTTCGCGCCATTTTATTTCTTAGTGGAGTGTGCAGTTACGTTTGAATTTATTAGGTGATTAGTTAAATTGTAATTTAAATTATTTTATTAATATTTTAATGAAAAGTTTTAATGTTCTATATTTTAGCTTTGAATTACTATTGACTATATATTTATCTTTTTACCTTGTGTGATTCCATCACAGTCGCCCGCATAGAGGTTCGTAACGAAGCAAAGTCAACGGAACCTCATTCCGTGACGCTTGATCTCGTTAAGAAGCTATATACATTATGATCTTGAAAAATTACTTCTTCTTTGTTAGGGTTTTATTGTTCCCTTCCAAGAAGTTTGTATATATAATCTTTTATCACTGTTAGGGTTCAAGTTCCCTTCCAGAGACCCCCTTCTTCTATAATTTTTAATTTGTGTTTTTTTTTTTCAACACCATCTGTCCACGTGCTTTAGGAAGTTCTTACCCTCCAGCTTAGGATTTATTTCCCTTAGCTTAAAGAGAAAGGATTTTTTAGAATGCATACCACAACCTTACCACCTCCGGCTTAGACCATGTTTGCACTCTTTCCCTTATCTTCCATTTGCAGCTCGTGCCAGTACTACATTAATCAAATAATTTAGTGTAATTGAATTAGTTTATTATTAATAAATTTAGGAATTTAAGCAAAAGTCATCACCTCAAAGCCTTAGATCCCTATATTCTGCCTCTAACAGATTTCCCAACAGTGCAGGAACCTCTAGTCTCACCCTTTACCGTATGGGCCGAAACAGAACATCACCGCTTACAGTGCAATACACACCTTACCACCTCCGGCTTAGGCTATGCAAGCAGTTCGGCAGGACAGAACTGGTCCGTGAAGAACACATAACACACCTTACCACCTCCGGCTTAGGCTATGCATGTATCCTAGCACAACAAGCTTCCATTAAAGGCAGAGTAGTCGGGATTCATATTTTCAAAAGACTTCGAAATCGACTCATGCATCATTTTGGGTCCTAACTCACCTATTGACGAATAGACGGACTCAGTATGCTTGTAAACGATTCTACTTTAACTCATCCAACATTGCTCCGGTTAATGATTTCAAACCAAATACTACACTCATTCACTGTACATAGACCAGAAAATGTCATCCTGAACTTTCAACGCTCCATTTTTTGTGTGTTCGGAACGCCTTTAGTAGACGATGTCATAATCCCTCCCCAGCGTGAGTCAGACTCAGTAAAATGTAAAGTTCTGCACTTAAGGCATTTTTACCTCACCTTTCCTAAGTCCCAAATTGTGTGTTCTTCACACTGAATTTAATTTAACATTATTTTCGAAGCAATGTATGGGAAAACCAAACGAAGCCAAAGTATCCTGATTCCTTGTAAAGGTCCCTTCAGGTTAGAGCGCTGCTCTCATTAGAAGGAAATTTCACTACAGAGTACAGACACTATAATACCCGCAGGTCTACTCGCGTATTTTACACAAACATCCAAAACCATCCACTCAAGTCAACAAGTCTATTTTAAATTTTTGTTACTTCTTGTTCAGAAGAAATTTAGTCTAACTCCCCTCACTGAACAGCATTTTATTTATTTATTTTGTCATATTTTATTTTCACGTTTTTTTTTTTTATATTTACATTAATTCTATATAACTACAAAATAAACCACCTATACAAAATTTATACAAACAGACAAAACAAAAGACGGTATTCTCGCCGGCGACGGGAGACGAGAATTATTATTATTATTATTATTTATTGTAAGGACCGTAACAGTACATCACCGTTTACAATGCAATACACGCCTTACCACCTCTGGCTTAGGCTATGCAAGCAGTTCGGCAGGACAGAGCGGGTCCGTGAAGAACACATAACATACCTTACCACCACCGGCTTAGGCTATGCAAGCAGTTCATTTAAATTTTTTTTTTTTTTATTTAAAGTTTTATTTTTTCGCCCGCATGACTTTTCTTACTCAGTGTATTTTAATTTAATTTTTTTTTTAACCCGCATGAATCTATTTATTTTAACAATAATTTAATGAGCACTACTCTAGTGTTTATTTACAGTATTTATGAGAATGTAACCCCACAACTATGTCTATCAACAATTCAACACGCTCGCTCCCGACAAAGCATCCTTAACATGGTAAAGTTACTGATAGATAACGTGATAAATAAAATAGAAATTGAAGAAGGTTTTGTATAGTGTAACGATTATGCGTAACAGTAGGTTGTTTCACATAATCAATTTAAATTAAATAAAGTGTATTCTTACCATACCATAACCTATCGCATCCTACCTTTACCAACCCTTACCATACCCTTACACTTCTTTACCTACACATCTTTACCAACCTTACCTCTCACTATAGTAAATTATGAACGGAACCCTATCACTACTCTAATATTACCGCCCTATATCCTAACCTAAAGGTGAGGAGTGGAGTTTAGGATATATCTTATTCTACTTTACCTACTTAATAAAGTACATAGCAACCCAAACAATACACCCGTCGTACTATAACTATCTATATAGTACATCCAACAAATGTTGATCATCCATAAATGTGATCCAATTCTAATCTGCAATCGTGAAAATAATTAGGTACTCTACCTAGCACTATATTACACCCATCAGATATTTACATGACTTTTTACTTCCTACTATTTAGTCTATAATATAATTCCTTCTTCCAACACCAGACGACACTCCAAACTCAAGCTCTTTCTTCTTTACTCCATGTTTCGTTAATTCGATTAACCCCAGCGAAGATGAACCTATAAGAACCTCTCCTATTCTAAATAACTATAATTGTAATCCAACCCGATGATTCGTCCTGAAGTTCCTGAAATTAAAACACATTAAAACATTAAATTTCTACTGTATATATTTAAAAGTACTCCAATGGCAGCGACCGATGGTGGTTTCTCAGCATGGCAACCGCAACTTACCTACTTTGAAATTTTTTTTTTTTTTAAAATTTTTTTTTTTTTTATAATGTTGATGAAGTGTAGTTACATTTAAGCTCATTAAAACATGATATATAAATAAGTTTTATATGTTCATGTTCAATAAAAATAAATCCCGATATGCTAATAAAATGATCGCTTTCACAAACTATTTCATGTGATGAAGTGACAGAAAATTTTATTATTTATCTATTTCCTATACAGGATCAAATATTTTCAATTTCAAATTGTATTAAATTTGCCAGTGAATTAAAAATAATCAAAAATTTTTGCTATAACGACTAAGTTCAGTTGCAGGAATTGTGACAAAACTTAGAAAAGGAAAAAAAAAACATATTCGTAAAATGCGGATTTGAACCAGCAACCCTCCGATTCCAACTCATAGTATGATTCCATTAAACCACGAGGAGTCACAGCGAACTCGACGAATATACTAAATGTATGCATTTCTATAAAGGCTGAACCACACACGTTCGGCGCACGCTCGCAAGAGAACGGCCACCGCTGCACTTCGCGGAAACGCGTGCTCGCGGCTTCCGCGCGGCAATTATGAATTCTTGAAATTATAAAAGGTGCAAATATTAAGGTGTACGAGCGGTGTGCTCAAACAAATCGCCCTTTTTCCTTATATTGACGTCTGCCACTGTCCAGTGGTCTACAGAACTACGCAATCCGGTATGGTGATTGGTTACAGATCTTCTCGCCCGCCTGCCCATAACAGTTTTCCTAAAATCACATTAATATGTAAAATACAAAATACAAAATCTTTATTTATGGTAAATATGAATGAAACTAGTATAAATTCAAAATCAATTCGGTTTAATATACTCACATACGTTTAATATTGTTACTTAATAAAACTTATGTTCGGCAGTACATTTTTGTTAATAAACTTGAATTTAAATAAAAGTATTGTGGTGTTAGCGACACCTATCCCACAACCGAATAATAAAGATCGATAAAACCTGTATAGCTTTGCTACGTTGAAACAATAGAAAGATTCGTTAACACACCAATAGATGGCGAATAATTAAAATTTTTCACGCAACATTACATCTCACTGTGAAACAAAAACACACACCTCACATAAATATGGTTTGCTAGTGGGTATGATTATTCTTTTTTTTTTTTTCTTTCTCCCCTTTTTCCATTTCTTTTTTTTCCATTTTCCCGGGTTCTTGAGTATTTGAGTACCCTACCAAATCTTTCTCCATTCGGCTTATTTTCTTTCCCCTTTTTTCTCCTTTTCGGATTTACTCCGAATTTCACTCCGTAAGGTTGGTACTTATTTGTTTTAGTACGCAAGTCTGGTCCCCTTACGCTGTGAAAGCAAAACAAACACTGTCATTGGTTCTTATTGTTCGCGATAAGATCCATATTCCTTCAAATATTTTTGAACCGGGCGCCCTGAGTCAGTTAATACACAACCACAGCAACGTTACCATTTATATGGAATTATCCATTTTTAAATGATTTTCAAGATAAAATGTGGAATTAAATATCCGGGCATTTCATACAAGTTTTATCATTTTACAGATTTCCACATAAGAAGATCAGTTTGGAATATGGATTTTCTATAAAGCTTTTCTATAACTTCCACATTTAAATGATTTTCCAATCGCATATTGATTCTCGGAAAGCCTTGAACCGAAACGCCATCACGGTTTTGTATCTTGTGTGAATCTAATGAATGACCGGCTAATGTACGATCTCACGCCATTCTTTCAATATCTAAATCGTATTTAAAATAATATAATAATCTAATTATAATATCTAAGCTATTTGCTCTAATAATTTGGCGGAACAGGTTACACACGAATGCCTACCCCGTTAGTGTCGGCCACACTGAACCGAACCAAACTCGAATCATCCATACAACCGTATCAATCTTCTACTCAAAATGGTGGCACCAACGTGTTCTTCCTGGCAACTTTCACACCCACACCTTTATTCACGTAATTTTCCCAAGCAACCAGCTCACATACAAATTACCCACAAACAGGTAACACCTGCTGTCCACTTCCAGTGGTAATGGACTGAGCACGTCAGGTCAAAATTCCGACTGGACAACAGTGTTTCGCTCCGACATCCGCAGACAGAATACTTAATATAGGAAAACCTCCCTTTTCAGTCAATACGTTGACATAAAGTAATTAGCGGAATTCAATAATCCACATCTTCAGAACTGAATTTCTACATAGAAAATGTTAATACATACGTTTTCTATTAGACCGCCATCACATCCATTCAATTACCCCAATAATGTTAGTGAGACAAGATACGACTATCTTATATTCTAACGCCCAATCACGTTGTACGAATACACAAATACTAATATATTCATGTACTCGCTTTTATAAAATGAACAAACTCCTTCAACTAGACAAATATTTATGCTTCGTTCCCATACACAAAATATATGACTTCAATTAACACGGAATTCATATACCTACATTAGCACAAACATACTTCCTCAAATACATACCATCCAACATTTCCAATCCATAACTAAGTTGATAAAATGGATCTACACCGTTGGATAGTGAAATACGCCTTCAACATCACACCGCAACAAACCGTCAACTAGTAATTCTATTGCGTGTCGCCTCGGACTAGGCGCTTAATAGCCTTCTTGCTTGATTTTCAACAAACACTTATAACTTCATCTTTCTGAATCGTTGTAAAACTGTAGTCCCTTCCATTATCTATGTTAATTGGCACAATTATAATGTTCTAATTAGCTGAAACGTTACATCTAATATCAAACTTCTGCTCTACAGCCAATTATATACATTACTGCTTGACAAATACATACAATCACAAACTGATATATATTTTTTATTCCAACCCACATTCCAAGCAGTGAAATAAACAGCGTTATGCTGCTGACCACACTAACGTATATTCAACTCCACAGATAACCAACACCCCGACATGGCATCCACAAAACCCATCTCCCACACACACCAACATGCTGCATCCAGGCAAGTCAACCTTCACATTGCAACAAGATACAGGGTCCTTCTCCCGCACTACCTAACAGTATAACCGTGCCAAGGTGAGAAGTGGCCAGTCCGTCACTCGCCATCCGCAAAGTTCCGCCTCACTCACAATCACTCCTATATACTAGCGTAAAACTACACTCTCTTCTCAACATATTACTTGATAAAAGTTTTTAATTCATCAGTAAAAAAATCTCCCGATGCGCCCCAACAATTTCGCAAGAAGCAAAACATCGCAAGTTCGTTTTTTTTTTCTTTCCCTACAAAGCGCGATTCGTCAACCGCAAAGTTCCGCCTCACTCACAATCACTCCTATATACTAGCGTAAAACTACACTCTCTTCTTAACATATTACTTGATAAAAGTTTTTAATTCATCAGTAAAAAAAATCTCCCGATGCGCCCCAACAATTTCGCCTCGCCTGGCGACAATTTCAAATTGTAACCGTCCGGCCTCTCATTTGTTCTTATGAAACTGCAAGTTTCTGACGCTGTAGACGGCATGTTCATATTATTAATGTTTAAGTGGCACTATATAACCGGACGTAAAACGAGCTCATAGCATCCCAATGCTTTCCATTGACACGGCACAACAATAAAACCCTCAATTGCACTCCAGGAGTACTGACAGAAACAAAATCTACATACACTTATTACAGAACTCCACATTCCTTCCGAATTAACTGTCAATTCTAGTAGAACGGACAGACACAACCATTCTACAGAACTCTACATTTACCCTGAAACAAATATCAACTTTAGTAGAACAGACAGACATACAAGCAGACAGCGTAGGCCCCGCAAAACGTTTTCATCAATCGCTTTTGTGCACAAACCTGCATCCTACAACTTGTAATATTCTATGCTATGCCGCTTAATACTATAGTAACCGAGGCACAACGCCGATCACTCAACCCATACACATCTCAAGACTCAGTGCATGACAAAATAAATTGTATTTTCTGCGCATTGTTTTCCCGACGAAATACTTGACACAACAGAAGAACCATGCTACTGTTAACATCGCTAATGGCTTTCCTATTCTTCAATTACTTCGCTAGCCACGCTGCGCCTCCAACGGCGTGATGGTGTTGCGAACTCTGTCTCCGCGCCCGCAAGACGCGTGCGCGAGCTACGACCTGCTCGGTCATCAACTCAACAGAGTCTCCGCATAGTATACTTGAATCATGTTAATATAGCAACAATCCGTCCAACGAGCGTATGTCCCTGCGTCACAAAATGATCAAAACGGTCTAGTCAACGTGCGTTGACAATCCATCCTGTCAAACCGTACACAAACATTCATACAAGATAAATATGTAATATTCATCTTCAACAAAACGAAAGATACGTTGTCACAGTTACATACTACTGAGATGTAGCACGTTGCAAGTACAGTTGCGACACTTTTTCCAGTAACTACGCGCAGCAGTACAAAACGCATCCGTCTGTACAATAACCGAGTAAGCCATGACAAAACGAGAGGTGGCTAGTCCGTCGTCTTATCGCACAGCAACACATAAAGTCACGAAGTAATAAATCAATATGTATTGATTTATTCTCAATCAAGTAAAACCCCTTCATATACAAACATCCACTGTGGTATGATACTCGCACAGTTTATTCTGCACACATTTGACGATACACAAGATACCCAAGAAATTAACAGTAAAATCATACATTTACCTACTCATCATTCACTATTCATTTCGTTTACCTAAACATGATAAAATTTTTTTTCTTTCTCGGCACTGCTATTTCATTGCCTCTGACAATTATATATATACCAATATTCATTCCACTCTTTTACCAATGTACACAAACCAGACAAACATCCATGCATCAGCAATCTGAGCTAAACCACGCGCTTCTCCATTTTTTTTTCTAAACCGAACACCTGCACCGGTCACGTGGCTAAATTCTCTAACTTTTGTTAGTCTCGTATATAAATTGTATCTCTCTCTCTCTCATTCACTCCCCACTAGAAGAGCAAGTCTAAAATAGCGCTCTAGTCTACTGTCTCGTTCTAACTCTTACTTGCATTGCATACACTTTATACGAGTGGGAAAGAGATAAGAATCAATCGTACACTTAAGCCGAACGAAACTAATGATCAACCACAAACAGTGCAACACGTGCAACCATAAATCAATCTTTCTTGACCATGGTTCTCTCCTCATGGGCCTAATCAACACAAAATTTACAAACTTGTGTAGGGTTGCCAAAAATATTCCACCTTCTTACTTCAAATTTCGTGATTGTAATTTCCACATAACAACAAAGTAATTGAAATCATACATACATACACACAACACACGCTTCCCCCTCCGACAGATCAGGCAAGCAGAGCAATCAACGCTGCGCCACAAGGACCTTGGTATCTGTTCGTTTTATTCCAAAACAATTCAATACATAAGGTGACACACACATAAACAACATCTGTATAATACGACTCCGTGCACCACATATTATTATTATTTTTCTACTTCCTTCTTTTTTTTTTTTTTTTGAACAATATAATTAAATAAGTCAGATTAAACTTCCCAAACCCTTTAGCACGAATTTCTTTAAACACACAATGCACCCAAACATGCTTCATCTTAAAACCAATCCACACTAGTCTTTCAAAAATTTGGCAGCCCTGCGCCCGCAAGTATTCTGTGGCCCTGGCCAAGCGCTCATCAATCAATAATTCTCCAGTTCCACTTTTCCATAGAACAAATAATCATTATGCAAGTGACATTAAAATTTCTTTTTATAATAAATGGCTAATAACATACTTATGACGATGTAATTGCGTAGGTCATGTAAATCATTTCACAATTACGTACAACATTTTCCCTCTGAAAAGAAACACTTATTTTGTAATCTCGCCGGATAATGGAATAACTCACATTGTTGCTATGGACCAAACCATAGTTAGATGTCATCTGCTGGAAACTGCTCCGATGTTTACTGGCAGTAGACTGGGCACGCCTAGACTTACATTACGAATCGTAACCATACAATTCGCTCGCAAATTACGTTTTGGCACAAAATAATAAGATTTCTCGTGTCAGACCATTACAAAACGTTTATATATATATATCTACACATTTTAAACTTTCCTAAACCATGGTCACGGGCACACCCGCGATAACTTTCGTACCTGGACCTTAGAATTCCATGGATTTATGATAACACTACTATAACTAAAAAGAACTTATTTTTACATAATTTTTTTTTTATATGCTGGTCACGCGCACTACTGTAATAACCTCAACCCTATACCTATTGTTTTACCTTAGATATTAAAGGCAGAATTATTAAAAAATCAACTCTATAGCTCTAGAACAACTAGAATATAAAGAATCGAAATATGGCCAGCGTATAGCTTTCAAGTGATCTCTAGGTTTGTCAGAAACAGTGTCGCTAATTCGTACACATATTTCCTGTAAAATGGACCCAATTATTACTTCCTTTCCAGAAAGCCGTTGTGTACCGTAATAACTCAGAGTACTAACTCTCATTTCCTAAATCTATTCTAGTAAATTCTAATATCAACATTTAAAACACTTACTAAACTAATTGCTCATTCATCTATAGTCATTAAACCCTTCTGGTTTCCCTCTGTGTTCTATGTGCACGCTTCGACAGCGCGCTCACGCGCCTCGCTTGCGAGCTTGTGAGACCCGCCAAAATTCGAAATGAAATGTGTTCTGATGTTTGTGTTATTGTTATTATTAAATTATGATCAATGTATTACTTGATAGCTTAATTTTGTTGTGCCATTCAATAGATGAAATCTATTGTTTATATTTTCTTCTATATTTTAGAACTTCAACAATACAAACTTTTATTGAAACCCCCCCTGAAGGGGTTTGTGGAACTGGCTCCACTAAATTCGTATGGACCCTCTGTCCATACGATATTTATCCATCGCCAGTCCCCGTGACTCCCAACGCAGATAAATTTGTACTTAAGTTACAAATTTATTATTTGTTCCTAGGAGTCCCCGTTTTCTAATCTGTACAAAATATACATCTTCAGACAGATTTACCAATTTAATCTCGTAGTGTTATGTTGGAGTTCAAAAGATATTCTTTTGTCCTCCCTAAAGGCAGAAGTGTATGCTTTTAATTGTGAGTGTATAGTGTATGTTATGGTTTACATTTCTGTGGCTATCTATTGATATACCTACAGAAATTGTTTTATTCCAAATGATGCGGTCAGGGGTCCACCTTTCACCGAAATCATTTAGGAATATTTTCTTAAGGGTTTATTAAAATTGTGTGCTGATCATAATCTATATAACCTATACAGGTATATTTAAACCTGATTTACGCAATCTCCCCACGACCTAAAACGTAACTAGCCAGAATGTTGCATGTACATATATTACAAAATTTACCTTAGAATTCCACTATCCTAATCGGTCTGACACGATTCACTAAAATCACCTTAAATAAAACACCATTACAAATAGAATAGCGTAAAATATTAAATTCAAACGAAACCACAACACCCGCCACTGAATCTATTCGCGAAGTTAACACTTAATAAAAATATACTTTTATGTCAAAATACGGTAAAACCACTGATTTTACATATTTAAAACCGACATATTTTTTAATAATTACGCGTGGTTCAAACACTCTTATATACGTAGAATTTACGAATTTAAAAATCGGGTTTTGTTTCTTTTAATTTTCCCTATATTTTAAAATACCTTCCCAATGTACTAGTCCTCATGGTAGGCCAGTTCGGACATAGTGTCATTGTAAAAGCTCTTTGGAAGTCCTTCCATCACCAGTCAAGATTCCAGAATCCAGACGCCTTCATCCAGAACTCAAAAGGCTCAAAAAGAACATCCAAAATATTTTCCGTAAAACTAGTTGACAACCCCTATATCACCCCCAAAATTACAGAATCCAGACACCTTCATCTGTAACTCCGAAAGCTTTACAGAGATCCCCACACTAATATTCACGAAATTAAACAACCTCTATTCACTGACTTCCCTTATTTGCGTGTAATTTAAGATCAGGTCCCAGTACAATATATGTTAATCCAATTTAAAACCTTCCCAATGTACCAGTCCTCATGGTAGGCCAGTTCGGACATAGTGTCATTGTAAAAGCTATTTGGAAGTCCTTCCATCACCAGTCAAGATTCCAGAATCCAGACGCCTTCATCCAGAACTCAAAAGGCTCAAAAAGAACATCCAAAATATTTTTCGCAAACTAGTTGAAAACCCCTATATCACCCCCAAAATTACAGAATCCAGACACCTTCATCTGTAACTCCGAAAGCTTTACAGAAGTTCCCACACTAAAATTTACGAAACAACAAACTCTATTCACCGGTTTCTTTACAAAATCATTTATGTACTAAGAAAACCTTCCCAATGTACCAGTCCTCATGGTAAGCCAGTTCGGACATAGTGTCATTGTAAAAGCTCTTTGGAAGTCCTTCCATCACCAGTCAAGATTCCAGAATCCAGACGCCTTCATCCAGAACTCAAAAGGCTCAAAAAGAACTTCCAAAATATTTTCCGTAAAACTAGTTGACAACCCCTATATCACCCCCAAAATTACAGAATCCAGACACCTTCATCTGCAACTCCGAAAGCTTTACAGAAGTTCCCACACTAAATTTTACGAAATTAAATTAATTATATTCACCGGTTTCTTTACCAAACCATTTACTAAGAAAACCCAATCAAAATACACGCGAGCGAAGCCGAGCGAAAATATTCACTAATAAAACCCAACCGAAAATACACGAGAGCGAAGCCGAGCGAAACTTCGTTTCCCGAATTTATTCGAAAACTCACGCGAGCGGAGCAGTACCAACTTTCGTACCTGGACTCTCGCTAAATACGCACGACCGTCTCCTTCGACTCCCAAAACAGACTGAACTCCCCACGCTCCCCTCCCTCTCCTTTTATAATCTTTCCTCGTGTCACAATCCTGACACGCAGGAACAAATCGAACGGTGGCCTCCTAGTATGGCCATGACACGTTCGTGTCACGGAGCGCGATTTTGTATGGAGATTGAATTTTGATTTTTAGTATGGGCTGGACACGTTTGTGTCACGCAGGAACAAATCGATCGGCTGCCTCGTAGTATGGCCGTGTCACGTTTCTGTCCGGACTCGTAATTTGTATGGAGGATAATTTTATGTTTTTAGTATGAACTGGACACGTTTGTGACACGATATAAATTCGATTTTGGAGGGAAAACAAACCCTCTTCGTACCTTCCACATGGTACCTAAAGCTGTTTCGCTCGTCAGCGATGCGCTTTACCTCTACTTCGGTGGTTTTAACACCACTTCCCCGCACCCATTGTGCATCTCCGCATGCAGAGAACTGTTGCTTTTGTTATATAAATTAATTGATGTTATTACATGTGCTCTATTAATAAGTCGACTTTTAGCGCCATGACGGAGTGTTTTATTTATATATTTTTGTTTAATTTTGTATATATATTAATTTCTGTACATACGTGATACCATATTCCGTGTTTGCTAATGCTAGTCATGTACGGAACCTGGACACGCAGAAACCAATCGAAATCTCCTTACCATAGTCGTGTTTTATTCATGTCAGGACACGAATCCATTCCTTCATACTAACATCGCTTAATGAAAACCCCTCCCGCACCGCTTGACAAATTACCTCAGGTCGCTCCGCCTCGCCCCGCGGCCCACGCGCGCCCGCAGCTCGGTAATACCTCACCCCTTGTCTTGTTTACCTCATACCTCTCTCCGCCCCGCGCGCACGCTCCAACGGATATTTATTTGAATGTTGGCGTCATACTCAATGAAACGTTGTTTTGTTTTATTTTATGTTTTTGTTTAATAACTGGTACTTTGTTTACATACTCTTCCCTTTATAAAAATGTTTAGTGTATTAGTTTGAATCATTAATAAATAATTATTAAAATAATTTTAGACCCTGTGCGATATCTTCACACAGATCACAAAACTTCAAATTCCCATAAACTCCGTCATGTCCAGATTCCAGACACGCAGGAACAAATAGACCAGCGACCTCATAGTATGGCCGTGTCACATTCGTGTCCTGACACGAATTTAGTATGGAAATTAAATTGAATCATTAGTATGGACTCGACACGAATCGGACACGCAGGAACAAATCGAACGGCGCCCTCTTAGTATGGCCGTGACACGTTCTTGACACGCAGGAACAAAACGCTCGGTTGCCTCGTAGTATGGCCGTGACACGTTCGTGTCACAGAGCGAAATTTCGTATGGAGATAGAATTTAATTTTTAGTATGGGCTGGACACGGTTGTGACACGCTCGAACAAATCGAACGGTGGCCTCGTAGTATGGCCGTGTCACATTCGTGTCCTGATACGAATTTAGTATGGAGATTAAATTAGATTATTAGTATGGGCTCGACACGAATTGGACACACAGGAACAAATCGAACCGTAGCTCCACAGTATGGCCATGACACATTCGTGTCCTGACACAAATTTTAGTATGGAGATAAAAATAAATTATTAGTATGAGCTTGTCACGTTTCTGACACGTAGGAACAAAACGTACGGTGGCCCCGCAGTATGGGCGTGTCACGCTCGTGTCCTGACAATAATTCATTCTTTCATACTATCAACTCGCAGCGAAATAATCACTACTCGCGCTCCTTGACTCGCTACCTCAAGCCGCGCTTCCAACGGCGTGATGATACCACGATCTCCGTCCCCGCGCCCGCAAGACGCGCGTCTTCTTACCTCACCTCTCCGCTGTTTCGTACGCGCCCATGTCATGTTCCCCTCTCACCGCGTGTCAGGATTACCTCATGCTACCTTCCCCGCCTCGGCGCTCTATAGTGTTTTATATGCGAACCAACTGATGTTATTAAATTTCTTGTTTGTCTAATTGCGCGTCGTATTGTAATGGCCGTTCGCGCCATTTTATTTCTTAGTGGAGTGTGCAGTTACGTTTGAATTTATTAGGTGATTAGTTAAATTGTAATTTAAATTATTTTATTAATATTTTAATGAAAAGTTTTAATGTTCTATATTTTAGCTTTGAATTACTATTGACTATATATTTATCTTTTTACCTTGTGTGATTCCATCACATTATGTCAAGAGAAATTCCAAGTAAGTAAGTATCTATTCGAATAACTTACTTATTCATGGGAAGAATATGAGTCTGAATCGCCGTTAGTAGAAAACGTGGTCAACCGTAAAATCTAGTGGTGCCTCGAAAGACAAAACCACATTGGACAACTAGGTACTCGACCAAATAGAAACAGTAACGTCAACGTTTTATTGGAGCCGGTCAATGGTAGTTATTCAGAAATTAACCAAAAAAAAAAACGGTGATCCGGAAAGAAATATCCTGCCTGCGTGGCTATAAATGGTTGACTTTCGTGTTGTTTATTCTAAAACTCGTCCAAGGATGCCATCCGCATCACTGCCGAGCAATTGCTGGTTGAAACAATAATGTTACAATAATAAGCCCATATTGTGTCCACTGTTCGACGGACGTGTCGTCGAAGAGACGCAATTCATTGATAGCTAGTCGATCCTCGATCGAGGCGAAGAATATTCAATGTCGAGTCGAGATGTAACGAGACCTAAGTACTTGTATTACATACCATCGACCCTTTATCACGATGGCATTCATTATTTGTAGACAATTTGTTCATCTGCTTCCGTTTGTATCGGCCATATCGACTGTGACACTCGTGCTATGAATCATTGGATTGATTGGTACAATGCGTGTCCATTAATTTAAAGTTAAATTAATTTAAAGTCGCTCAGCGAGCTATGGAAAGAGAGCTCGGCATTCGCCTCGACATCGCTAAGAAAATTTACAGACTGAAGTGGCAATGGGCTGGGCACATCTGCGGCAGACTCGACAACCGCTGGGGCACTCGTGGCTGGGGCAGACGGGTGCTCGCACGGAGGCCACGTACAAGCAAACATGGCGTGGGAAGCCCCCGGCGAGTACTCTTTTCTATTCTGTGCCCCGGCTAAGTGGACAAACGACCTAAAAAAGGTAGCCGGGAGTGGATGGATAAGAAGAATGGAAGACCGCGTGGTGGTGGCGGGTCTTGGGAGAGGCTTATGTCCAGCAGTGGACCGATATGGGTTGATGATTATGAATATAATAAAACAATTTCGTTTTGAACTCCGTTGGAAACTTGTTGCATTGGTCACCATGAAGTAAGTTTAAAAAAAACAACCATTAGTGACCTCTCTGCTGAAGAATTTTTCGTAAGTAGGACGATTTCGACGTTCACAATGTTTCCAAACGTATGTTTGGTTTCACTTTGGTTTTAAGACTTTTGAGCAAAGACCAGTCGTCGAATGACCTTTTGTTAGCCTCGGTAGCTCAGTGGTGTGGTCGGCCTATTGTTGTTTAAGCAACCCTGGGCGCGGTCAGTACTTGGATGGGTGTCCGCTCGACCGTTGAAGGCTGACCGTGGTTCGGATTCCACGTAAAACTGTAGGTCCTTCTTACGTTACTAGGTGGTTGGTAGGGTTTATCTCGCTCGGGGTTTGTACCACCGCACTGAATGAAACGTCGGTCGAAACGGCTATGTAAATAGTTAGTGTTTTCCGTCCAGTTCAGTGTAGCCGACATGAAATGAAGGGAATCACTGGCATGGCACCTAGTTCACCCGCTGTTATGGGCTGACATCACGGATGTAGTTTCCAAAGCCGAAGAACTATGTTATTTGATGAAACACCACGCAGCACGTGATGTTGATGTACCGGAGGGAGATACTTACTTGTATCGGCCACAAATAAAATCGACTCACACACACCACACCGGCTGGCGCGGCGGCGGATTAAATATTCTGTGGAGGCGGCCGCGGCGCGCGGCGGCGCGGCCACTCCCCCATTCACTTTATTTGTATTTACATACTAAAGACTTTGAAAATAGAATAGAGGTAGGTTAGCGTTAAATTTTCTAAAATGAGAGAAGTCATGGGCTGTGTGGATAGGCGTTCGTAAATATATGAATATTCCAATGCAAAAGTAGGTAGGTAAACCTACAATCTAATGTGATTTGATATTCACACAAAAACTGTAATCGAAAATTGAAAAATAGCTACCTACGTTATCTATCTAATTATGTATACGTCAGACATCAATTATATATTATTATTACCCTATTACTAAGCCTACGCCGTCTGTCTGTCTGTCTGTCTGTCCGCCTGTCCGAGGGCTGTATCTCTTGAACCGTATTAGGTACTTAGATTAGGTAGCCCTTTGAAATTTTCACAGATATGTGTTATTTTATTTGTTATATCGGCCGCCATAATAGTCCAGTAACCTTATACTTCAGACCGTGCGTCAGATCCGGTAGTTCTGATTTTTGGCAGACTTGTCTATGATGTTGGCCCAATGAATAATCCAAGTTTGTGACCTCGAGCGCCGAACGCAACATTGTCAAAAAAAATAAAAACCGACAAATTTTCGACTTTTTTTCAGTTTTTGGCGATTTTAAGCCTAAAGAACTAGTTTTTTGATAAAATTTACTAAATACGTTTTAAAGTAGACCAAATTTTCTACAATATGATACTAAAACTGTCTCTATATACCCAATAGTTTTTGAGATAAAACATTTTCAAAATTTACTTTTTTTTCGAACTTCCAAATTTTCTTTCCAGCAATATTTTGTCGTTCTGAATGAATTTTAACCCTATCTTCTGAACACCCACCCCGATCATATTCTAGTGGATCCTGAAGAGGTTTTAAGGGGGCCCTCAGATTCATCCCTCCCCCCCGCTTTACATTTTTAACATTTCACCCACCATTTTTTTCCCATTTCGGTTTTTGTCTGGCCTGCCAAAAATCAGAACTACCGGATTTGACGCGTACCTCTTCCTCTCAGCCGACAAGGTTACTGGATTATAATAATTAATAACTTATTAATTATTATGGCCGATATAACAACAAATAAGTAGGTAATAAAAATAAGAAAAAGTAAAAAAATCACGGGCGTCCCCGAATACAACAAACTAAAAAGTGTATGCGCGCCATCTACCGAAAAGAGTATGAAGCTGACCATGACGTGGCGATAAGGAACCCTCGGTGCGCGAGTCCGACTCGCACTTGGCCGGTTTTTTTTTACAATCCTCTAGCTAGCTAGTCTACCCAAATCCACCTTTTGTATGTACCTACCCATATGGATTTTGAACTTTGATTTGACAAACATCTTGAATATTGCACGCATTTTTAGGAACCGCGGTCGTGTCATTAACAAGTTTTTGCACTGATAGCCTTGAAGTCCAGGTAACTTATATATAACTTATATATAATATATACCTTACTTACTGCACAAAGTGGAAAATTTTCTTTAATTGATTAGAAAACATACTTAGGTAGGTCTTCTTTTTTGCGGACATTTTTTTCACGTCTATTACTTAGCTGTTTTAGTTTAGTAATCTGTGGTTTTAGGCAGGAGGTAAAACTCAGTCTTTAAAAAAAAACAAGCGTTTTGTTTAATTAGATTATTGGGCCCAAAGAGTTTGTATTACGTCGCTGCGCAGCGACGTAATACAAACTCTTTGATTTCGCCAACAGAGAATGAGCAGTCTCATTCATCGGAGGCAAGCAAGAGTTGCGAGAAGGCGAGACTCGCGAGCTCCCTCTCACCTATAGGCGAGAGTCACCTTCTCGTCAATATGGTTTCCTTCCGGTAACCGGAAATACCAGTTCCGACTTGTGTGGTCGCTACGGACACTACGCCAACTATCACATACATTAGCTTACTGGATAGTGGATTGCGACACCACTTATTGATTAATCATTTCTTCAGCAGCGGTATTTGCACTGCACATACTCTACCGATAATGTCGACTTCAATGAACTGCTTCAATGTCCACATTGTTGTACACCTTCACATAGGTAAGTAGGTACCTACCTACCTACCTATTCATTATGTTCGGTTTCATGCGAGGTTTCATGCTTTGCCACAACACTAATGAAAATTATTTGCAACTGTTATAGGTTGCCAACACCACAAATAATACATTATGTTAAGTCTCATTGGAAAAGTATTGAATAAAGAAAGACCTAAATATTAAGTACATAAGTACAAACAATATTGAACAAATTATTGTTTTAATTTTACTTTATTTTATTTGTCGCAAGTAATGAAGTGTGGTATATTGCCAATGTCCGTGACTATCGCTTTCCGATAGTGTTTCGTAGTAAAAAGCCTTATCTTGTATGAAAATAATATTGTGTAGGTACCTACCTACGTACATAAAATAATCTAAAAGGTTGAGAGAACACATTATAGAACCTTGTCGCACACCCGAACGCTCACGGTTTGTATTGGCAGTATTGGTTTGATTGAGAGGGTGCGCACGCGCAGTGGTGCGCAGCATGGATCAATAACACTCTTATTCATCCCAAAGAGTAGCAAGAAGCAGCTTGAGAGGGATAATGCTAATTTGATTATACTTTTTCGGCAGGATGATGTAAATCTGAAACATGTTTACGATGAGCATGTTAATAGCGATATGTCGTTTAATACGAGGAGCGCAGCGCAGCGACGTAATACAAACTCTTTGATTCATCCATGGTGCGCAGTAAGGTTGGTGGGTATAACAAGGTTCCACAAGTGCAATGTGGGCTAGTTCGCAAGAAAGCAATTCCTAGAAATCTGAACAAGGAAAAAGTGACTGCCTTATGGCTGCATGCTATTGAATACTATATATTATGGCACTAATTAAATCTGTGCAATAACGGTAAGTCAACTGAAACAGCTTCTAAGAAGTGTGGAAATGTGAGCATGCGTGTCCTATTTTATTATATATTAAATAATGAACTCGGCTTACCGGTGCCGCCGCCGCGCCGGTGCGATAATGGCGAGCGCATCGCTACAGCTCGACGTTTCGAGTCCTCTATGGGACCCGTTCTCAAGAGGACGTGCTAGCTCCTCTGGCAGCCAGCACGTCACTGACAGGACAGACAGGACAGGAGCTGCGTAATATGAGTGACGGTGCGGGACTAAAAACTAATGCGTGTCTTATATAGATACAAATAAGGTTCATAGGTATATGTATAAATATAATATTTTTGATGTTTAATTAAAGACGTCTTAGCAAAGGTACCTAGTAGTTTTCGTTCGTCATCTGTTCTGTTACGTAAATTATTACGACTGGCCTGGCATGCGCCGAGTAACGCAGTAAAACAAACGAGACGCGATATTGGCGTGGTCATCTTGCTTGCTTTATTGCCGGGATGAAGGTACTTACCACAAAACAGCGAACGGCGACCGTCATGCCTCGGCCAGCAAGCGGCGCGGCGCGGTTCTTCATCGCTGTGGTTCTCGCATGTACAAAAATCAGGTCCTAACTAACCTAAACCTATTTCGATTATTTTTATTTGACAAATTAGTTAATTCGAGACTAGTTTGGTTGGATGAATGATTTTATAACAATGATAGGCGCACGCAACATCGAGATGTGAAAGTGGTCCGACCGAACACGTGTGTCGAATCACTCTATGGACTGACTTCAGTCAAATCAGATTGGACCGTTTTGTCTTGATTGTAAAGTGTTTAAAAATTTTTTTACCGACTTCATAAAAAGGAGATTATCAATTCGACCCGTATGTATGTAATATTCGTATATGTTAGTCTATGTGGGCTTCTAAACAAGTGTGCCAAGTGTATGTATGTATGTATGTTTGTCCACGCATTTCTCCGAAACTATTAATCGGATTGTGACCATTCTTGGCTTACATTTACTTCAACTTAGGGAACAGTGCAAGTTTAATCAAAATCGGTTCCGTCGTTTTCAAGATATGGACTGGTGTGTACCAATCACTGGAAAAACGCTCGGAAAAACCTCGGGAAAAACGAGTCGTCGGGTCGGTTTAACGCTCAATTCTACGCAGAACTGTTATGTATATTATGTGTATGTGATATAAATATAACTAAAGAGAGTGAAATAAAAAACTGTTTAAAAAAAATTGCACCGACTAAAAGGTACAAAAGCACAAAAGGGGTCCATCTATGAATTTTCAGGTGTGATTTTATACCGCCTTCAACTCAAGGGTCCGAATACGAATCAAAATCGTCGATGATCAAAATATTATTTAACACTTAATTTTCTAGTTGTTTTTTTAAGTCGGTGCAATGTTTTTTAAAACAGTTTTTTATTTCACAACGACCACTCACCGCGTCTTGTCTCTTATACATGTCAGACAAGTAATTGTATTGTACATATCATTCACGGAAGCGTTGAAATCTGAATCCGCCCGCAGTCTGATACTGATATATCGATTGCCCAGCTGGAGAGCGGGGGTTTTACATGTTTGTATGTGTACACGTTGACACACATGCCAGGCCGGAAGGCAAGGGCGGGTGCGCCGCTCCAGCCAGCGTCGTCGTCGTCCGTCGTCCGTCGGCCGCCGACCGAGCCGAGAAGGGCACGATGGGCGGGCGATCGGCGGGCGAGAGTGGCGCCGCGCCGCCCGCCCCGCCGCGCCGTCGCGCCACACGCGCCGCCTCCGCCTCCGCGCCGCCCCGCCGCGGCGCCCTCGTCCTTGAAAGAAACTATGACGTCAACACGCCCACTGAAAATTGGCGGGAATAGCTCATTCAATGTTGTACTAATTTGGACGATCGATGCGTCTGCAATCTGCATTCTGTCTGCCACACACAGTCGTCGTCGTATCGTAATGCATGGTAATGCTCAACATTTACAAAGTACACCGCGACGAACGTCCGCGACAGTAGAAACCCCCCAAGGGTTTCTACCTACTGTCGCCACAGAATAGAAAAAGAGTACTCTGTCGCGGACGTTCGTAGAACTTTAGCACATTCGAGCACGTGACTGGTGGGTGAACTTGCACGACGACGACGCTGAGCTGTGCGACGAGGTTTGTATAAGATTTTAGATTGTTTTTCTGGAACAACTTTCTTGTCAGGCAGGATTCGTTTCACAATAATGTAAACGCCCCGCTGCTTTCTGTCACTTTCTTTACTAGGGGCGTTATTATCACAGGGCGTTATGTTGTAAACATTGTGATAAAAAAAAAGTCTGCAGATGAAGAGGGAAGCACTCTTAATATGAAATACACGTGTTTGCAATGCGTTATGTGTTTTTCTCGACTACAATCGATCGCTGGTTGAGTCTAGCTAGCCGCTAGACTATGCCGCTAGTTATTTAGTGTGGTGTGGACTGTGGAAAGCATGTGGAAAGTACGTCGCACTTCTCTCTCTCTGACGTAGGCGAGTGTGTACCGTACCGAGGCGAGGAGGCGGTGTTTCACGTCACGCGATACGCGACCGATAATCGTCGTCTCGCTCGCGGTCCGAAATAAACGCGCCGAGCTGCCAACAATGCGCCTGCTGCGTGCGCTCGCGATAAGTAACTAGTTTTTTTTTGTCGTGGTTATTTGCTGACTTTGAGTGGGCCTAATGATAGCTGCAGCAAGAAATAAGTGGATGTACAAAAGTTGGGAAAGAAAATATACCGAAATTCGATGACCGAAATTAACATTACAGACCTAATAGGTACGCAGTACTGAAGTACTAAATTTGAAACCGCCATATCTATCTTTCAAAAAACCATAGCGTTTACAAATATTTATGGAATAATACCTTTGCACATCATGATATATTATGTACATATTTTGTGAAGGAATATTACCTGCCTAAGTAGGCATCTACAACCAGTGATATAAGTCAATGTCTACAACACGTCTGCCGTCTGGTGTATATAATGTTGGCTTATAACTCAAAAACGGCTCAACAAATTCGCTTGCGGTTTTGGTCTGTGTAATGCGACATATCCTTGTCAGGTTATAGGCATATTATAATGTAGTATCACGCCATTATTCGCATGAGCTGAGTAGTGGGGTCGAAAGTGAACGCAGTCGCAAAAGTTTTCACCGACTTTACCGCGAGCGGAACCGCGGGCACAACTAGTAATAATAATATAAATGTGTCCCCACTGGAATATTATGGTCAAGTTGCTTCAAGGCAAAATCTCAGTTGGTTATTCTGTATGTACACATATCATAAATTAATTGTAGAGATTGAATCGCACAGTGGAGGTGACGTCATTGAACTTACGTAGCAAGATAAGGAGACTCATGCAACGTAAGCATAAAATATTTAAAAAATTATACCGCGACCATGAGAATCTCTGTTTTTTATTACATTAGGCAAGCGAGTGACCTCATTGTTAAACAGATTACAGGCGAGCGACTTGGGCCAAGAAGGGCAGAGGGAGGAGTGAGGACCAAGGTTGATCAATGTACAGTGGCATCGAAAGATATATTGTGTGTGCAAAGAGTTTGTATTACGTCGCATGCAGCGACGACGTAATACAAACTCTTTGTGTGTGTGAAAATATCGCGAAAGAGAACGCAGATGATGCGTCACGTCAGTTTCCAAAAGAGGTAGGCAGAGACAAGTGACAACACAAGTTAACACAACACATCTTCATTTCAGAGTAGAAATCTATGAAAACCTACCATTCAACAAGGAATTTAAAAAACTACTTAGATTCTTCACTACTTAGATAGATTCAAAGCCGAAAATGAAGAGAAAAATACGTCCCGATCAGGATTCGAACCTGGAACTCCGGCTGGAACCTCCAGCGCGTTACCAATTCCGCCTTATAGATTTTGGAGTTAAGATACAAAGGGCTAAAAAATTTGTACGCGTTTCTACGATCAGAAAATTGTTTTTCTTCTGAGCGTAGAAACGTCTCAGGGGTGCACGGAGTACGGAGGCCACATCGATGTCTAATTTTATAAAATATAAAATAGACAAAAATATTAAATTAAGGGAACATGAAATGAAGGGAAGCACCGACATGGCACCTGGTTCACCCTGTGTTATGGGCTGACATCACGGATGTTGTAGGTGATGTAGCCAACCGTGTCAGGTTCCATAAAAATAAAAAAAAGACATCAATGGGAGGCTATGGGTGCGACGACGACGTGAGACTCGGGAAAACACGCACGTGCGCTGATGCACAAGCGGTACAAAAGCATACCTGAAAATTTATAGATGGACCCCTTTTGTGTTTTTGTACCGCCTTTAACTCAAGGAATACTTAGTTCTTTTTTGAAGTCGGTGCAATGTTTTTTTTTTACAGTTTTTTTGAAAATCGCAGATCATTTTGTCTATTCTCTGTGATCACCACGACATTGATATGATCACGATCAGATCATCCGAGAGATCATCGCATCACGGCATCACAGATCGCAGACTTGCCTTGTGCAATACACGCACACGTGACGTCATGCCGAGCCCACACGTCGGCCAATCGCGTTTCACCGACAAGGGGCTCGTCCGCCCGGCAGCAGCACCGCGATAACGAGACGGCTACCTATAAATTCAACCACATTGCATCATCAATCCAATATGATAATTTTAAATGTAATTATTAAACCCTTCATCACTCAATAACATCTTTGGATTTGTCAACTCATTACAATTTATTATTCATCCGTTTGTGGGGCTCTCTTCTTCTGCCTTAGGAACCATAAATAGGAGTAAGCGAGATAACAGTACATAGAAAAGCACGTGTCGAAATAGAGCGCCACCTCATGCTTCCGCTCTCGCTCGTTTGCGGTTGTGCGAAAATCGGCTGACTGGACTGGAGGAAGGGAAGGGAATTCATCGTTCGACTTCATTCGTCGGGCCGGACGGACGTCGATCAGTGTTGCCAACTTAGTGCTAGCGCCACTAGATCTGGTGGTTTGGAATCCCGTCTGGTGGCCAAATTTGCGATCTAGGGTCTAGTGCTGAATATGGTGGTTTGATCAGATTGTTTTAGTGGTTGTGCAAAAAATTTAGTGTTTAAATCGATGAAGTGTTGCAACACGTACCTACACTTTCCCCAAGGATCTGTTAAACAAAATTGGAACCAAATGTGTTTATGCTGCACCCATTCCATGCGAAGAAGCTGAGACGCTTTCTTCAAGAAGAAGACTCATCTCTAATATTATTTTGTATGCAACCATCTGTCCTGTGATTGCAGTGATAATAACTATTATGTATACTAAATTGATCTGTTTGGAAATGATCGTACCTATTTTTTTATTTGAAGATCCTGAAAAGGACGTTTGTCTGGTTTTTCATTATTCTGAAGACCAGACACAGCCTCAAAAACCGGAATGTTTGTTACCTCAGAAATTTCGACTGGGTGAAGCGATTTAGATTTTTTTTTAAAGCCGGTGCCTCCCTTGTCGTCCCATTTCAATTTGGCCACGATCGGATTGGAAAGTGAGGCGGAATCGCGAGGCCGAAGGCCGAGCGATTCCGCCGAGTACATTAATACCAATAAAATACTAAAAAAAAACTGTGAAATAAAAAACTATTTCAAAAAATATAAAAACCGCATTAAAAATGAATGAAATTAAAAAAAATCGAACCCTAGAGTTGAAGGCGGTGCTAAAGCAAGCAAAAATAACCGACCGCCTTCAACTCTAGGGTTCGATTTTTATTATAATTTTTTATTTTTGAGTATTTCTGAAAATCTGGGGAAATTCTGGTGGTTTCGACTGGCGCATCTGGTGGGTGAGCTAGAAAAGAGTTGGCAACACTGACGTCGATCGACCGTCATTCATTCGTTTGCGTTCTCTTCGTTCATACCTGTTCTGTGTGAGCGAGTGCTCGACAGCGGGCGAGTGTCGTATCTATTTTTCGGTTCGGATCGTTCTTGTGAAGTGACGCGTGCGGTCGTTTGCTGAGGCGAACGTACGAACGTTGTGCATAGATAAAAATATAAAATTGTCCGCGAGAGGAATTAGACATTCCACGATGGGTATGGCGGTGAATAATATAGCTGCGGTGAGTACCTACCTATTTACTGAATTTAGAGTTACTTGCTGTTCAACATTTAGTTATTGAACTGACTGAACCACGTTAATTGGAAAGTACATAGTTGAAGCATTAATGACCGATTTGACCTTGCGATGTGCGCGCGATAAATAACGCTTGCTTGCGTGTGGCTGTCGGCTGATCCATAGATATTTTATGTAGGTAGGTAGTTTAATATTGGTACCTGTTACTTGCTAATTTTGCCGCTGTTTACCTGTCATGTAAATGTAACACCTGATTGATTCATTAAATGTTTTGTAAACAATAAGTATTGTCTGCAGGTGATTTACTAATAGGTGGCTACGTAATACAGTTACATATGTAGGTAGGCAATTCGAACTAAAATGAGGTACCTACCTACCTACTTACCTGGATAAGAAATAAGCTACATAACCTGTTAATTATTTGTTTCCTAAAGTCTCTGCAGAATGAAATAGGTTCCTGTGTAGGTACACACCTAATTGAATTTCACCTAATTATATTTTATGTATACACAAGCTGTGCCCGCGGCTCCGCCCGCTCTCATATTTCACTTCACTGCTAACCTCATAAGCTATTTAGCGTGATAGTAAGTAGCCTATAGTTGATGGGAAGAATCAAGCTATCCGTAGAATTTTTTTTTATTAAAATCGGTTCAGTGGTTCTCGAGTTATAAGCGGACAGACAGACACTCAGACAGAAAGCAGACGTTGGATTTTATTATAGGTAAGGAAGGATATACACGGTGTTGCAGTTGCCTCGTAATATTTTTAACTGAAATAAGGGCGGTATTATATATGTGAAACTAAACAACTTTTGTGGCGAAAAACATTTTTTTGAAACAATCAAACAATTTTTTTTTCCATACAAATTTTAAATACCTACCTATTCCCAAAATGTATGGAGAAAAAAAAATTTTTTTTCTTCAAATTAAAAAGTCGTAGAACAAAAGTTGTTCTATTTCACGTACAGAATTCGGGTTTTACGGTTGGGGTTGCAACACCGTGTAAGTATAATAAGTATATTACTTATTTAATATTTTATTTAAAACTTCTTTTACTTGCTACTTATATGGGGCGGCTGCTTTCCTTTCCATACTTACTTACATTTATTTGACAGTTTGGCAACTTTGACAACCATTGTCAAAAATGTACAGTTCTATTTTGCAGTTATTTCGAAATTACTTACGGGGGTTTTGCCCGTAGACAGAAAGGTTTTGCCACCTACGGTCACGCAAATGGTCACGCACGCTTAGCCGTTTTCTTCAGCAAAACCATAGGTTCTCGCCTAGTACCGTGTGGGGCTGGTACTTAAAAAGAAGTACCTGGGCGACCGAGCTTCGCTCGGCGTCTACACCTATCTAGATTAACTTAAAGAAAAAACCATTATCTAAATACAAAATTTCATCGTTTCCGAGAAACCAATTTTATATATAATATACAGGATGTCCCAGAAACTCAAGGGAGTTTGGCCCTTCGCGGTGAAAAAAAAAATACTACTCTAAAGTGGACAATAAAATGCAACAAAAATACGCCCATCTAATGTAGTTTTTAAAATGGTACATCACTTACCGATTTGCCCAATAATTTATGAGATATTGTTATTTAACTGCAAAAAGACCTCGGAATTTGATAACTGTTCTACCAAGTACGAATTGTAATAAAATAAACACTTGAAGTAAATTGGTCTTTCTTAACCTGTTAAAGTAGATTTTCAAATTGTTTACCACCTGCACAAATGCTAGCTCGACCTATCTTCTCACAAATGCCCGGTTGATGCGT
This sequence comes from Nematopogon swammerdamellus, assembly GCA_946902875.1. Taxonomy (NCBI): domain Eukaryota; kingdom Metazoa; phylum Arthropoda; class Insecta; order Lepidoptera; family Adelidae; genus Nematopogon; species Nematopogon swammerdamellus. Next base: position 8,608,770 of record OX336345.1, read on the forward strand.
CGAGCAAGTACTCGATTTTAACATGTGTCTCTTAAGTCGTTTTTCAGCTAAACAGGATTAAACATGAAAAAATAAATTATACCGTGTGAAAGCCTTACTTTTCAGGAATATTTGACATAAACTAGATTTAAGAAAATCTTACATTTGTACTTGTGGCATTTAAAAAAATGAGCTGAGGGAGAAAATTTTGGATTTTTACAAAAATGACAATATCTCAAAAACTAAGCAATTTTTACTAAACCTAAAATTAGATATTCTGAGAGGTAATTTGCAGCCCTATCTCCTGTTAAAGGATTATCGTCGGTTTCTGGGACACCCTGTATACAAGTTTAGCTCACTTAAAGTAATAGGAATAGTCCCACTGCATGTCTTCCCATGCATGTCGTAAAAGGCGACACTAAGCGTGGTGGTCGGTGTTGTGCTGTAATTTATCAGAGTTCTCGTAGCACAACACAGATTACTCTGCTTGTACCCCGATTGTCAGGATACAGAGTGTGGTATGTACGTAGGTTCCTGCCTATGAGCGTGTACTTACTCAGTGTTATAATGTTTGTTATAGATTCGCGAGGAGTGCGAGGTGTTGCAGCTGACAGACAGACAGATAAAGGAGATAATGACACGCCTTCATCGGTCACTGGAGATGGGCCTCGGTCGGAACACCCACAACTCAGCGTCCGTCAAGTGCTTCATTACATACGTTCAGGATCTGCCCAATGGCAAAGGTGAGATTACCTTTATTATACTTTATTATTCTTTTAAAGTGGGTACTTATTGCAAACAAACAAACAAACAAATTACAAACTAGAGACTATTCTGTAGGCTGTATAAAAAAAAAAATTACAACCATCAAAATAATTGTTTTCTCTTATTTGACTGCACATGACCATGAATACATATATAAGGTCTTTCAAAATTAGTTCAGAGTACGCTAAGGGGGGGTTCTTATGATATATGATATAGGGAGTAAAACCTATATAAAATGTTTTGGAACTTGGGCTTTTTTTTTATGTAAAATATTTTTTAATGTATTTAAATAAAAAAATAGGTGGTTGATTTTTATAGCCTAATCGATTTAGTTTCATAACAGTAACAAAAAATTTTCATCACCATTATGATCTAACACGTGGCTTGGTAAAAAAAATCAAATCTTTCTATTCCATACTAATAAAGCTAAAATTGTGGTTTTTCACAATTTCTGAAAGAAAGAGATCTATGTGTTGGAAGACTTTTTTGTTCCTGGCATGAAACTAAAACGATTACTAAAATTTTTTTTTTTTTACATTTTACATAAAAAAAATTTTTTTTGGTAAAAAAAAAAATTCTTTGTTCCTCAAAAGTGATCTATTTCCGATACAGAACCCCCTCTTAGCGTACTCTGAACTAATTTTGAAAGACCTTATATATTGGTAATCTGTGCCATGCATGAATCATCACATCACTAACTTCACTAACACTGGCCAAAATGTCATAAAAAGACAATCGAAAAAAAAATTAGGTCTGGAATTTTTTTTTATTGTTTTCTATAGGAAAGGCAAAGGGTTTTATCCGTACAGCCCAGCATTCTCACTCGTTCTAATAATAAAAATTAATAGATATCACAATTTGTGATATTTTTCTACCATTTTTTTTTTGGGCCTACCGGCCGGGCCGGCCCTTCCGGAAGCCAGGAGGTAATGTTTTGTACAAAATTCAATAATTCCTCCCATTTTCTTCAGGTATTCTGTTAGAAAATGCCTAGAGGCATTAAGTGTTACCTTTTGCCCATATTCTATTTGAGTGCATTAAATATAATTTTCACTTGAAATCCCATGTTATGAACATAAAATGAAAAGTAAGTACAATGTTTGTGTCAGAGCGAGGTAAGTTTCTGGCGCTGGACCTGGGCGGGACCAACTTCCGTGTGCTGATAATCAAGCTGGGCGAGAACCACTTCGACATGCAGTCCAAGATCTACTCGGTGCCGCAGCACATCATGACCGGCACCGGCGACGCCCTCTTCGATCACATCGCCGAGTGTCTCGCCAACTTCATGAAGGTGTGTTCATTATAGTACATGCATACATACATATCACACACGCTGAATCCCGACAATCGGGGTAAGCAGAGCAATTGGTGTTGTGCTGCAAGAACTTCGAAAAGTTTCCAGACAAGTTAACTATCAAGCAGCAAGCAAGGCACGAAGACCCACCTGCTGCATGACTTTTAATCATTGACTTAAAAAAAACTTCTCGTAATGCCTGATTATTAATTTGTGAAAATAAATTCTATATGATAATAGGGTGCATGTAATAAGACAAGGAAAATGTACAGTTTGCACGACATCCTTATCATGACTATGCACTAAATTAATAAACTAAATTGCAATGAGAAAGAAAACAGTGCACACCATTGGTTCCAAGTCACTACTCACGCCGCCCCTCGTCAAAGTAGAGAGCAGGCAGCTTAAACTTCTATCGTAAAGTTATTGTTTCTTGCAGGAGAATGATGTTTACAAGGAGCGGTTGCCTCTGGGCTTCACGTTCAGCTTCCCCTTGAGACAGCTCGGCCTCACGCGCGGCATCCTGGAGACCTGGACCAAGGGCTTCTCCTGCTCCGGCGTCGAGGGTCAAGACGTCGTCCAGGCGCTCAAGGATGCCATCGCCAGGAGAGGGGTACGTTTGCATTCCGACTTCACATTTATTAACATTTTTTATTGTCAATATTTCAGGAAAATTCACACTTATCTACATTTATTGTGTGATATATATGGATTCAACTGAATTGAATGAATGCACTAGAATTTCTATATGTTATGAATTGAATTTCCATATGTAAACTTTCAACTTTCATTGTTCGAAGCGCTACCGCCTATTCCCTGTATGCAATAATGCTAATTTATTCTAAATCTGACAAATACATAAAGAATCTGACAATTGCTTATCTATAGCCCTTATACCCATAAGCCCAAATGGATAGTGACAGAAGCAGCGGAAGAACTGCCTGTGGAATTGACACGGTTTCATATTGACATAGGCACATAATGTTCCAGGATTTAGATATTGACGTGATGGCCATCCTTAACGATTCCACGGGCACCCTCATGTCCTGTGCACACAAAGTAAACTCATGTAAAGTCGGCATTATAATCGGTAAGTTGTCGATGATCCGTGCTCTCCTCGCGTCACAAACCTTAACTTTCCATAAGGCATGACTACCGAGGGCGGCAATGTAGAACTTCAAGTAATTTTTATTTTACGTATTTTGGCTTTTTTCTCCAAATGTTTAGATGTCTCGTGTGGTTTCAGTTGGAGCGCTTCGTTTCTAATATGTTTCCATTTAGTTTGTCAGTCCTTGGCATAATACTATCTAACTGGATTACTTTTCTATTTTCCTTACCTAACTGTAATGGTAAATAGAAATAGACCTGCCACATTAAGTCAGTGGTCCGATTCTGATATTATGTAACCTGGTCAACCCTGAACTCTGAACTTCAGAAAACTTCATCTTTAAGGCCGTGACAAACGCCAACGACCTTGAGCATTCGGGAATTCTACATAATGTACCATGCGACTGCTAATTTCGCTTCGCACGTTCAAGTCACATTTAGCGTAGTTTGTCGCTATCAGCCTAAAGAGTTGATGGTTCGGGGTTCGAATCCCACTTTCGTATGTTTTTTTTTTTTGCTTTTTTATTATTTTAATTATTAAAATGATTGTGGCTTATGTAACTGATGCGTGATTCTAATTTTTTATTTTTTATTATTTTACCTAAATAACATTTTATTGTAATTTCTTCCAAATTATTTTAGTTCATGTACTTACCACTTTTTATAAACCTCTAAATAGACTATCGATGAAAACTAAAATAAAAATAGGTAGGTAGGTAATAGGTAGATAGGCATTTAGGTATGTATGGCAAATATCATAGCAACATAGGTACCGGCATTCGGGAATTCTACATAATGTACCATGCGACTGCTAATTTCGCTTCGCACGTTCAAGTCACATTTAGCGTAGTTTGTCGCTATCAGCCTAAAGAGTTGATGGTTCGGGGTTCGAATCCCACTTTCGTATGTTTTTTTTTTTTTGCTTTTTTATTATTTTAATTATTAAAATGATTGTGGCTTATGTAACTGATGCGTGATTCTAATTTTTTATTTTTTATTATTTTACCTAAATAACATTTTATTGTAATTTCTTCCAAATTATTTTAGTTCATGTACTTACCACTTTTTATAAACCTCTAAATAGACTATCGATGAAAACTAAAATAAAAATAGGTAGGTAGGTAATAGGTAGATAGGCATTTAGGTATGTATGGCAAATATCATAGCAACATAGGTACCGGCCGGCGCGCGCGGCGCGCGCGGCGGCAGCATGGCACGGTGCGGTGGGGTGCGGTGCGGTGCGGTAACTCAGTAGCAGCGTGCCACTCACGCATGCAAGCAAGCAATAACAAGCCGCTCCTCCGCGCCGCGCCGCCGCTCCTCCGCGCCGCGCCGCGCCGCCGCGTCGTCTCCGCTCCGCGCCACCACAGTGCCGCCGCCGCCGCCGCCCCCGCTCCGCAGCGCGCCGCTGTTGCTAGGCTACTTTTATTTAGGCACGGTTCTATAGTCCTTGCATCTCAAGCGCAGACAGCGTTATACCACAGTACCTATTAGTTATTCTGTGGTTATACCAACGAAAGCCATGCGTATAACGCCCCGTCAAGTTACGTACCGGAGCGTATACTGATAGATACCACAGAAGAGAGATATTACTGATACGGTCGTACTGTATACTGGTACGGAAAATGACACGGTGGCAACATCACCTACAATACAACATCCGAGATGTCAGCTCGTAACAACTGGTGAAGTAGGTGCTATGTCAGTGCTTTTCTTCGGTCGTACCGGCTTCACTGAACTGGACGGAAAAAAAGAAGGGAGTCATATCCCGAAATAGTTTGTATTTTCCGTCCAGTTTAGTGTAGCCGGCACGACCAAAGGGAAGCACTGACATGGCACCTAAGTTCACCCGGTGTTATGGGCTGACATCACGGATGTTATAGGTGATATAGCAAACTGTGTCAGTTTACATAAAAAAATCCCTCAGTCGCCTTTTACGACATGCACGGGGAGAGATGCAGTGGGGCTATTATTTTAAATTACCATCCCACACGGTACAAATATACCTAACCTACCTATCTTTTTTCCATTCGATCCAAACACAGAAGACAGAAATGACGACCGACACGCGGGCGCAGCAGGGCAGGAGCGAGCAAGCGAGCCCGGAACTAAAATTGTATCTAGTATTGAAGTGCCTGCTAAATTGACGAAGGCAAAAATTTTACCCTTCCGACTGAAGAATTACGTCAATAATTTCATGTAGGCGTTTTTTGTTTTTTATTTTTATCTCCTTTCGTGGATAAAATAATAAAAAAAATTGAATAGAGTTTTCTCAGAGCTTTGTGACCTTTGAATCGGTGGTATTGTAAAATTGTAATAATACACACATACTCAGATTTTCAAAAATTCATGTTTTTTTTATATATTTTTAATTTTATGTTTATTACTTACTTTTACTCATTATTAAAAAAACCAGCAATGCACTTTGTTGGTAAGGAACCAAAATATAGGTTGGTATTTTTTTAATTTTCTGAATGTGTGTCAATTGGTCAGTTTTGGACCTTCTTTGTCGCACTTTTTGCATGTTTTGCGTATTTGGCGTTTGTCACCGCCTTAAGTTCTTTATTTATCCAATCATTGTAAAGGCAGTAAGGACAGGATATTCTAAGTGTAAGGCAGTAACGAGGGGCTCCCACTTAAATATTGGCACTGTATGAAGATTCCTTGAAGCTCTATAGAATCATCTTCAACAATGTTACCAACCCTCTCTGTCCTTCAAACTATGTATGAAATCTCATGCGCATGTCTTTTCACTCTTATAGGACGTACAGATTGACGTGTGCGCTATCTTAAACGACACAACGGGTACATTGATGTCGTGCGCATGGAAAAACCACAACTGCCGAATTGGCCTCATTGTCGGTAGGTTAAGTACATTAACCTATTTGTGTTTTTATGTGGGTTTTGGTACTACTAATGCCTGCTTATTCTCTAACATCACCATGTACTTAATTTGAAAATTAACAATTTATCATGATTTTTCGCTGCATGCTTAACACTATCTAATATGGTAATCTTTTGAGCCATTCTCCTTTGTACTATCACCCCTCCCCCGCTCAGAAAGTTATCGTAATAGATGTTACTATCTACTTAGCAATTTTTGTATTTTTATGACTTTAGTCTAGTAGTGCCTACTAATAAAACTCCTTTCATGGCTGTGGATTTATGTTTTAAAATCAGATAAGCTATTGTTTGAACATGATACTATGTTCAAACAGCGGCGTAAGCAGAGCCGCTGCCCATGTCTCTGTGCGCTCTATGCCACGGTTAGTCTCATGAGATGCTTTAAGACATTTACATTTTGCACTTTTTTTAATTACCGAATTTTTTGCAACTGTATTTTTGAGTTGCGGTGTTGCTACTTACTAGTATAGTAAATTTTGTACACTCTTAAAAATGTGTTAACGACTTAACATTCAAATTAGTACTTTCATTTATCCTCTGAAAATTTCACATAATATTACTTTTCATTAACTTTTATTTAAGGGCCGAGACACATAACCGCGTTGCGACGCCGCAACGCTAAAATCGGCAGTTTGCGTTGCTTATTTGTTAGACTTATTATGAAGGCCACTGCCGATTTTAGCGGCGCGGTGCCGCAACGCGGTTATGTGTTCCGGCCTTAAGCACACCACTTTTGTGGCGACCCCCACAATATATTATTTTGTAACTTATTTAACACATGTCATAAATGAGGTTAATAGCTACCCCGCGCGATTGACAAAGTAAATTAAGCGCTAATTAAGCGCTCCTAATTAAAGGTACTATCTACTACTAAACAAAATTGTGGACCGACTATAACCGGAACGCTGAACGGCAGGTACGGGAAGCAACGCCTGCTATGTGGAGAGGACGAACAAGTGCGAACTGTTCGACGGGGAGCAGGACAAGCGGGACATGGTAGTGAACACGGAGTGGGGCGCGTTCGGAGACGACGGCAGCCTCGACTTCATCAAGACTGAGTTCGATAGAGACATCGACGCCCACTCCATCAACCCCGGGAGGCAGACGTGAGTTCATATGCTCTTGTCGTCTAATCTCCAGCTAGTATTGTCATCAGTCGGCGTCTCCATGTGCAGTCTTTTTGATGCTGCCTTTGCTTAATGGATTTCAGTTTTCAAAACTCCTACCATCACATGGTGACATACTAAAAATGAAGGAATCACAAACAAACAAAAAATCCTTAATTTTTATTCAACATTCCGGAATATCCCAGAACATGTATAATTTAAAAAGTCATTCACTTGCCTATATAATAGCGTAAATTGTTTAAGCCAAAGGGAAAGTGAGAGCTTTAGGGAAATTCTTGGTTTTAGAGCAAATTGTATTTTAAGTTTCTCATGCAAAATCAATTCCAATTCGGCTCTACTGTGATATTATTTTCTATTTAACATAGATTAACATAACGACATTCATTGAATGTAAGTGTTGTCGTCTGCAGGCAAGAGAAGATGATATCCGGCATGTACATGGGAGAGATCGTGCGACTGGCTCTGGAGAAGTTCACCAACGCAGGCCTGCTGTTCGGGGGCCGCGGCTCCGACCTGCTATCCACGCGCTACAAGTTCTACACCAAGTACGTCTCGGAGATCGAGTCCGACAAGAAGGGCGACTTCACAAGCTGTCAGGACGTTATGGATGAGCTAGGTCAGTTTTTATGAAAAAAAATTGTATGTATAATAAATTAATAATGTTAATTTTCATGAGACATTAAAAAAAATCCAAAAAAATCTTAAAGAAGAAAATCTGCTCGAATGTAGGAGGCCATCCTGAGGCCCATTATAAAATTATTTACTCAATCCAAATCATGTTTATGTTACGACTAACTGATAGTGAATTTATGATATGTAAGGTTAAAGTAATCAATGGTTAAAGTAAACATTTAATTGTACATTGATTTGTTTCGTCTAATAAACTTGTAAACAATCATTATGAGTAGAATTGAAAGATCCCTTTTTATAACATTTTATTGTTGAAGGTTTTTACCATTAAATAACTAGAAACACGAAAGTATGTTTAGCCATAAAAAAAAATTATTAAATGAAGACTTTTCATTAGTTCAAACAAGTTATTATGATAAATCATTAAGATGAACCAGATAAACAATTAAGATGATAATTATTTTATTCTTTCATCAGTGGTAATTTTCCTAATTTCATCTCAATCATGTAATTGTGTACAACATTTGGAAATACATACATTCGGATATGCTGAGCAGAGCTAAAATTGTTAGTGTGTAGAGAGAGATGCAACTGGGAAGTCGACAGACAGCTTCATCTTCTGTGCGAGCTGCAGTCAAACTCTTTTTGTTCATAACAATACTTGTTGCTATTTGAAATACATTCAGCATTTTACTTTATTTAGTTGAACTACTGCTACCTCTACATACGAGTAAGCCTGCCTGCGTTGATGAATCAAACATTATTACCTTCTTTTATTTGATTAGAATATGTTGTGTGATTTTTCTTTTCAATCTTCTCGTGACTAAGCAAACGCACCAGGGCCTGCTTATAGTCACAGTGCCGAGATTTTGGAAAAAAAATATAGTCGAATTGAGAATCTCGTCCTTTTTTTGAAGTCGGTTAAAAAAAGAACTAGCACAGCTTTATGATGCAGATCTCTAACGAGAACCGCATCATTGATTGTCACGTAGCCCAAGTTGGTTGGTACCTGACCGGTGTTGTTTGAGCAGGGTTGTCGCACGCAACGGAGGCGGACATGGCGGCGGTGCGGTACGTGTGCGAGTGCGTGTCGCGGCGCGCGGCGCACCTCGTGTCTGCCGGCATTGCCACCCTCATCAACAAGATGGAGGAGCCGCGCGTGACCGTCGGCATCGACGGCTCCGTCTACCGCTTCCACCCGCACTTCCACACCCTCATGTGCGAGAAGATCACCCAGCTCATACAGCCCGGCGTACAGGTCAGTCTCTCTCCGCACTCCACACCCTAATTTGCGAGAAGATCACCCAGCTCATACAGCCCGGCATACAGGTCAGTCTCTCTCCACACTCCACACCCTAATGTGCGAGAAGATCACCCAGCTCATACAGCCCGGCATACAGGTCAGTCTCTCTCCGCACTCCACACCCTAATTTGCGAGAAGATCACCCAGCTCATACAGCCCGGCATACAGATCAGTCTCTCTCCACACTCCACACCCTAATGTGCGAGAAGATCACCCAGCTCATACAGCCCGGCATACAGGTCAGTCTCTCCCCACACTCCACACCCTAATGTGCGAAAAGATCACCCAGCTCATACAGCCCGGCATACAGGTCAGTCTCTCTCCACACTCCACACTCCACACCCTCATGTGCGAGATCAACCAGCTCATACAGCCCGGCATACAGGTCAGTCTCTCTCCACACTCCACACCCTAATGTGCGAGAAGATCACCCAGCTCATACAGCCCGGCATACAGATCAGTCTCTCTCCACACTCCACACCCTAATGTGCGAGAAGATCACCCAGCTCATACAGCCTGGCATACAGGTCAGTCTCTCTCCACACTCCACACCCTAATGTGCGAGAAGATCACCCAGCTCATACAGCCTGGCATACAGGTCAGTCTCTCCCCACACTCCACACCCTAATGTGCGAGAAGATCACCCAGCTCATACAGCCCGGCATACAGGTCAGTCTCTCTCCACACTCCACACTCCACACCCTCATGTGCGAGATCTGGTTGATCTCGCACATGAGATCACCCAGCTCATACAGCCCGGCGTACAGGTCAGTCTCTCTCCGCACTCCACACCCTAATTTGCGAGAAGATCACCCAGCTCATACAGCCCGGCATACAGGTCAGTCTCTCTCCACACTCCACACCCTAATGTGCGAGAAGATCACCCAGCTCATACAGCCCGGCATACAGGTCAGTCTCTCTCCGCACTCCACACCCTAATTTGCGAGAAGATCACCCAGCTCATACAGCCCGGCATACAGATCAGTCTCTCTCCACACTCCACACCCTAATGTGCGAGAAGATCACCCAGCTCATACAGCCCGGCATACAGGTCAGTCTCTCCCCACACTCCACACCCTAATGTGCGAAAAGATCACCCAGCTCATACAGCCCGGCATACAGGTCAGTCTCTCTCCACACTCCACACTCCACACCCTCATGTGCGAGATCAACCAGCTCATACAGCCCGGCATACAGGTCAGTCTCTCTCCACACTCCACACTCCACACCCTCATGTGCGAGATCAACCAGCTCATACAGCCCGGCATACAGGTCAGTCTCTCTCCACACTCCACACCCTAATGTGCGAGAAGATCACCCAGCTCATACAGCCCGGCATACAGATCAGTCTCTCTCCACACTCCACACCCTAATGTGCGAGAAGATCACCCAGCTCATACAGCCTGGCATACAGGTCAGTCTCTCTCCACACTCCACACCCTAATGTGCGAGAAGATCACCCAGCTCATACAGCCTGGCATACAGGTCAGTCTCTCCCCACACTCCACACCCTAATGTGCGAGAAGATCACCCAGCTCATACAGCCCGGCATACAGGTCAGTCTCTCTCCACACTCCACACTCCACACCCTCATGTGCGAGATCTGGTTGATCTCGCACATGAGATCACCCAGCTCATACAGCCCGGCGTACAGGTCAGTCTCTCTCCGCACTCCACACCCTAATTTGCGAGAAGATCACCCAGCTCATACAGCCCGGCATACAGGTCAGTCTCTCTCCACACTCCACACCCTAATGTGCGAGAAGATCACCCAGCTCATACAGCCCGGCATACAGGTCAGTCTCTCTCCGCACTCCACACCCTAATTTGCGAGAAGATCACCCAGCTCATACAGCCCGGCATACAGATCAGTCTCTCTCCACACTCCACACCCTAATGTGCGAGAAGATCACCCAGCTCATACAGCCCGGCATACAGGTCAGTCTCTCCCCACACTCCACACCCTAATGTGCGAAAAGATCACCCAGCTCATACAGCCCGGCATACAGGTCAGTCTCTCTCCACACTCCACACTCCACACCCTCATGTGCGAGATCAACCAGCTCATACAGCCCGGCATACAGGTCAGTCTCTCTCCACACTCCACACCCTAATGTGCGAGAAGATCACCCAGCTCATACAGCCCGGCATACAGATCAGTCTCTCTCCACACTCCACACCCTAATGTGCGAGAAGATCACCCAGCTCATACAGCCTGGCATACAGGTCAGTCTCTCTCCACACTCCACACCCTAATGTGCGAGAAGATCACCCAGCTCATACAGCCTGGCATACAGGTCAGTCTCTCCCCACACTCCACACCCTAATGTGCGAGAAGATCACCCAGCTCATACAGCCCGGCATACAGGTCAGTCTCTCTCCACACTCCACACTCCACACCCTCATGTGCGAGATCAACCAGCTCATACAGCCCGGCATACAGGTCAGTCTCTTTCCACACTTCCACACCCTTATGCGCGAGATGATCAACCAGCTCATACAGCCCGGCATACAGGTCAGTCTCTTTCCACACTTCCACACCCTCATGCGCGAGATGATCACCCAGCTCATACAGCCCGGCATACAGGTCAGTCTCTTTCCACACTTCCACACCCTCATGCGCGAGATGATCACCCAGCTCATACAGCCCGGCATACAGGTCAGTCTCTTTCCACACTTCCACACCCTCATGCGCGAGATGATCACCCAGCTCATACAGCCCGGCATACAGGTCAGTCTCTCTCCACACTTCCACACCCTCATGCGCGAGATGATCACCCAGCTCATACAGCCCGGCATACAGGTCAGTCTCTTTCCACACTCCACACCCTCATGTGCGAGATGATCACCCAGCTCATACAGCCCGGCATACAGGTCAGTCTCTTTCCACACTCCACACCCTCATGTGCGAGATGATCACCCAGCTCATACAGCCCGGCATACAGGTCAGTCTCTTTCCACACTTCCACACCCTCATGCGCGAGATGACCACCCAGCTCATACAGCCCGGCATACAGGTCAGTCTCTTTCCACACTTCTACACCCTCATGTGCGAGATGATCACCCAGCTCATACAGCCCGGCATACAGGTCAGTCTCTTTCCACACTTCCACACCCTCATGTGCGAGATGATCACCCAGCTCATACAGCCCGGCATACAGGTCAGTCTCTTTCCACACTTCCACACCCTCATGTGCGAGATGATCACCCAGCTCATACAGCCCGGCATACAGGTCAGTCTCTCTCCACACTCCACACCCTAATGTGCGAGAAGATCACCCAGCTCATACAGCCTGGCATACAGGTCAGTCTCTCCCCACACTCCACACCCTAATGTGCGAGAAGATCACCCAGCTCATACAGCCCGGCATACAGGTCAGTCTCTCTCCACACTCCACACTCCACACCCTCATGTGCGAGATCAACCAGCTCATACAGCCCGGCATACAGGTCAGTCTCTTTCCACACTTCCACACCCTCATGCGCGAGATGATCACCCAGCTCATACAGCCCGGCATACAGGTCAGTCTCTTTCCACACTTCCACACCCTTATGCGTGAGATGATTAACCAGCTCATACAGCCCGGCATACAGGTCAGTCTCTTTCCACACTCCACACCCTCATGTGCGAGATGATCACCCAGCTCATACAGCCCGGCATACAGGTCAGTCTCTCTCCACACTTCCAGACCCTCATGTGCGAGATGATCACCCAGCTCATACAGCCCGGCATACAGGTCAGTCTCTTTCCACACTTCCACACCCTTATGCGTGAGATGATTAACCAGCTCATACAGCCCGGCATACAGGTCAGTCTCTTTCCACACTCCACACCCTCATGTGCGAGATGATCACCCAGCTCATACAGCCCGGCATACAGGTCAGTCTCTTTCCACACTTCCACACCCTCATGCGCGAGATGATCACCCAGCTCATACAGCCCAGCATACAGGTCAGTCTCTTTCCACACTTCCACACCCTCATGTGCGAGAAGATCACCCAGCTCATACAACCCGGCATACAGGTCAGTCTCTTTCCACACTTCCACACCCTCATGCGCGAGATGATCACCCAGCTCATACAGCCCAGCATACAGGTCAGTCTCTTTCCACACTTCCACACCCTCATGTGCGAGATGATCACCCAGCTCATACAACCCGGCATACAGGTCAATCTCTTTCCACACTCCACACCCTAGCATTGCCTATCACCTATCCATTTAGGAGTAAAGAATTAAGGATTGAAGGGAGAAAAGGAAAAGGGCTGTATCCTAAACTTTGTTGTACCATAACGCCATAATCACAAGCATATATAATAAAGCATAATCATAAGACCTGCTGACGACGGCTTGATGCGAGCCGAAACGTGAAGCATGCGCGGGAAATTTAGAGTGGCCACTCGCTAGTCCCGACCTCGATTAACACCCTCCTCTACTGCCGATGGGCCCGGATATGTTCGGTGAAGCCATCGCAAGCTTAGTTCCACACCTTCCTTCTATCCATACAGATCAAACTGGTGGTATTTTATAACTTCAACAATTGTACATTGTCATAGATATGTATCAATATTTCTGATAAGACAACACAATTATTGACTTTATTCTAATAAAATCAATATTTATTCAAGCAACTAGCACTTATAAAATATGTAGGTGGAGCGGTGCCCTATGTCGTGTTTCAAAAAAAAAACCTCCTGTCACCCTTGGTACCTGGCATAATGTTTGCTTAAAACCCACATTTTTATTCATTATACCACGCCCATATCATCGACTTATGTGACATTGGCCAAATGCATACCAATATTCAAATTCGGGTCTAATACCCATGTAGAAGTGTAGTTGGGGTGAAAAGATCGCGAAGCGGACTTTGGACGTCCTAATCTTTATTGGATAGGCAAAGGTCCCTGCGATCATCTTTAATGTCGCAATATCTGTAAACAATGTGTATCTTAGACCGCCCACCGCATTGTTTGTGTTGGAGGAGTGCCCGGAGAGCCTGTAATATAGCGACACTAACCTTTATAACCCTCCTATCACCGCTCTATCACGGAATAGTGGACTTTGAGTCTCCATCAACGACGAGCCCCCGTATTATGCGGATAATTAATGAATGACGTCCTGGAGATAACAGTGTTTTTGACGAAATAATTTATCTGTGTTAAAGACTTTTAAATGTTTATTATCTAATTGTATCCTGTTTGGAGTGGTTCTGTCTTAATCATTAAAAGATAAACAAATTCTTGGAAGTAGAGGTTGACTAAAAGAAAACAATGGCTTGTAAAACAAATCAATAAAGTTTGGTCATAAAATAAATTGCTAATAAATATATTATGACTATATAAACATGTACAAGGACAGGTAATCCTTTATTAAATGTGGTGATATAGCTAGAATAATGAAAGCATTATTACTATCATTTCTTTGTAATCTGCCCCCAATTACATCGGTGCACATTTAAATTAGCCATGCTGCTCTTAAATCCTTTTTGTCTGGGCCCTAAGGGGTAGAGAATATGAGTACTATAGGGCTGATATTAAAACAATTAAAAAAAAATTGTGAAAAGGCAATAATTAAGATTAGAGGCACACGCAGGATCCTGTACATCAGCCTCCACGCTACACACTCTTACTGGTTGTTGTTCAATGTGTTGATAGTGCGCTCACCTTGTTGCAGTTCGATCTGATGCTGTCTGAGGACGGCAGCGGGCGCGGCGCGGCGCTGGTGGCGGCGGTGGCGTGTCGCCAGGTATAACCTGCGCTCCGCTGCGCTCCACCGCCTAGTGTAGCTCTCTTCGCGCTCTCTGTCCGTCGCCTCCGCTCCTCGCCACCGCTACCACGCACCGACCTACACACTCGCTGCATCATATCCCATCTCATACCTGTTACTTTCTCTGCAATAATTAGCTTAAGACTAGCGGCGCGCCTCGACAGAGGGAGCGAAGACATAGTCGAAGGTACTTATAGTGTATACTTAGTAGATATATTAAATACAATAATTTATTATGTGATCATTTGAATAGGAAAATGTTTGCCATTTTATGTGAATGACACAATTTAGTGATATTAATTTAGACGCATTAAATGTTTAGTCGTTCGGTCCGACATCGCGATTGATAGTACAGGTGTAAAGTAACATTTCTGCTATTCAATTTCAATAAATTTTTGCCGAAAGCACTCCATAGTCTGCGTTTCAGACCATCAATACTATCAGCCGCGAGATTTAAGCCGACATAAGTCTTCAGATTCTTGATTATGACACACATATAAGAGAATCTCAACGTGTAAATTCCTAAATATTAGTGTAGCTGGGACGCACGCGGTCGCTACTTACAACATGTCGCTCGTCTTGATCATTCCATAGGACACCAGCCTAATGGTTTCTCTCGCATACGAGTGAATACATTATGGACATAAGAATATGTTCATTTTAATTTAGTTCAGCACTCCACCGCAGCAAATGATTGCAAATATGTGAGAGTCGTGAAGCGTTGCGTTCACTAGATGAAAATACAAGGAAGCTTTGTTGCAACTGGCACGGTACCGGTCCGTTCAGGTTCCACCGTCTCCATCCTGCTCTAATCTGCTTCATTCAGTTTGAATACTTATGAATACCTACTTTGAATATTGTAATTTTTTAGATAACCTGTACATATATACTTATTAATTTGTTGTGAAATTGGATAATGGCTCTTAGTGAATTTGGTAAATGTATACATGATATTTGGGATATTATTTTTCTGTGATAGTTTTACAAATCGATACAGATGGAGTATAAAATCGAGAGTGCTAACTCGTGTTGATACCTATTTAACTTGTGGAGTAGTTACTTATCTATGTGCTAAATTGTGCGAGTAAACTGCCCCAAACATTCAGATCTAATGAATAAAATTATGGATTATCAGAAACTGCAAGAGGCACAATAAAAAGATATTCTAGTACTTGGAGAGCTAATATTTTTACAAATAGATTCAACACCACGAAGCAGCACAATAGTCACTTTGTACTTAAAATCAATACCTAGTGATCATGCAGGTAATATTTACATCACAATTCTAATGTGTGAGTAAAAAGCTTGTGCGGACGCTTCCTAAACTCCCCGTCTTTGTTGAATTGTTGTTCCTTGACCTAGTTTAGTGCATTTTATACATTAGTTATATCTTAGACAAGAAATATGAAGCATATAGCGGAGTAGAATTTGAATTATGCCTATGTAAAAACAATTATTATCCCACACTTATTTTTGAAAATTTTCTCTTTGGAGCATTTGATGTCATAATTTTGTGATCCATTTATGTGACAGCATTTGCAACCAATGTTCCGATGTTTTAAATTTTAAATAGTTGACATTTGAAGCCGGCCTCCAAATATTAAAATGAGCACCTCCGTTGTTGATTACACAAACAGTGTGCGTGAATATGGAGCTTGGTGAGATATGGATCTGTTCAGCTGTTATTCTAAACTTGTACATTTTTACATTCCATAGACGACTCTACTGCAACTGTTCTAAATGTACACCCCAGTTTCAAATTAGACAAAATATTCTATACGCGGACAGTGCCAAGATGTTAATTATGTTTACTGAATGTGTGTGCTGATGTTGGATCCGAGTGTTGCTCTATGAGCCGCACTGCACGGCTAGCGTTCCGAAACGTCCACGGGAACGAGTCAGTGAATAGGTAGTCAGACCCAAACGAAACAGTGCAGTTACAGTACGACTGAAGCGGTCGAATCGTGCGTTGTTGGAAGTTGCAGAGTCTACATATCAAGCCAGCTACTTAAACTCACGTAGGAAACAAATCGATTTCCTTTTTGTTATGTATGTACATGCTTAGTATAAAGATGGCCTCCATTCAGACTTATTTAGAATAATTTTATTATTAGAATGTATACTTAATTTGTTTCGTAGAAGCGGCGGGAACCCGTTTTACATAAAACAATATTGTTTACCTTTGAGAGTTATTTCATTCTGCACTGAATGCGTATTTTGAATTGTTTCACGTTTCATTTTAACTGAAACAATACAAGTAAGATGCGAAAATATGTCAACGTTAGATATTTTATGAGTAAATTAAATATAAGATAATTTATGAAGTAAATATACATAAGACTTTTGTTAGATTAGGAAATAATGTCATTTTTTATGCCTTTCAAAGAAGTATATCAGAAAGCAATAGAATTTGTCACTCATAGATGTACGTGTACCAATTATTGGCCAATCAGCCCTTGAGTGCATTGCAGTCCTGTCCGTATGAACTTTGAAAATGTTTTACTGTTCTAAGCACATCCGAAGTGAAGAGTGTACGTAATGTTAAAGTTAGTTGATTTGCTTGTATTTAGGGTTTGAGGTAAATCTAGGTAAAGTAATTGATAATAGGACTCATTGTTCCCACTCAGACACTTTATTTTTGTTGTGTAAAGCTGTAAGCTATTGCAATGTTGAAGAATTTGAACAGAAAATACATTTTTAATAAATTGCTTTGCTCGTTTAATTTATATATCGGACGCTGCTCTGCGGAACTAGCATCCCTTATTCCCTGCCGCCCGTCATATCTCCGCATGACTCGTCGCAGAGACTCAGCACCACAGAACAACGATCGGGCCACGCCGCCCGCACAAGACCGCACTTTTTTGCTGTGCTCAGCACCCTTTTGTTGACATTGGGCTTTTGAGAACCCATCGGTTCTCTAAATCGTTTCTTTGTCGCACCGCTAGAGTGTGGAACTGTCTTCCGGCGAGTGTATTTCCTGAATCCTTTCCTGGGTGTCTTCAAGCGTCATATTAACGGGCTAGACAGCCTAGCAACAGTCCGCAAATCTGCTGTCATGGCACCTAACTGAGCGTGGTTTCGCGAGGAGAGGTGATTTTGGCTCTGTCGACTGCACCATTGGTCCCTCGGCACAGCCACCCATGCTGGTTTACATAAAAAAAATGTACACACACACTTGGTTCATGTTTTTAACATAGGTATGTACCTACGTATCAGAGGAATATCTTATACATAGCAAAACTTTTGGTACGGCCCTGAATAAAGGTCGAAACAACTATGAAAATATTTTCTTTACTTTCAGTCAGTATAGCCGGCACATCCATAGGGTAGGGAAGCACTGATGAGACCTAGTGAAGGGCTCCAGTCGGTTCTAAGGAAGTCCAGTTCAGTGTAGCCGGCACGACCGAAAGGAAGCACTCGACATGGCACCTAGTTCACCAAGGTATTGTGGGCTGACATCACAGATGTAGTAGATATACAGGCTGTCCCAGAAACCGACGATAATCCTTTGACAGCTGATTGGGCTGCTAGTTACCTATCAGAATATCTAATTTTAGGTTTAGTAAAAAATGGCTAAGTTTTTGAGATATTGTCATTTTTGTAAAAATCCAAAATTTTCTCCCTCAGCTAATTTTTTTTTTAAATCTAACGGATTTACATCCGGTGATCTAGCTAGAGGTCCGATCCATCTGTGGGAGATACAAGTGGCTAGAAGGCCACAAGATGTCCGTTGAATTGCAGAGACTCTAAACGGGCGAAATTATCTTGAGTTTCTGCAACAGGAGCTTCAGAGCCTTTTAGAAGATGTACCATTGGCAATACGGAGGGAGATGTGGTTGCAAAGTGATGGCTGCCCAGCCATCAGATTTTTATCATTAGGGCTATTTAAAGAAAAAGTTTACGGGAAACCGGTGGAAAACTTGATAGAGCTCTAAGAAAGAATTACGGCAGTAGCTCAGGTGGACGTATCTGCACTGCACTGCATCAACCGGGCATTTGTGAGAAGATGTTTAGCTAGCATTCGTGCAGGTGGTAAAAACCAATTACTTCAAGTGTTTATTTTATTCCAATTCGTAGTTGGTAGAACAGTTATCAAATTCCGACGTCCTTTTGCAGTTAAATAACAATATCTCATAAATTATTGGGCAAATCGGTAAGTGATGTATACCATTTTAAAAACTACATTAGATGGGCGTATTTTTGTTGCATAATGCAACAAAAATATTTTTTTTTTCACCGCGAAGGGCCAAATTCAAGGGTGAGGCTGAAAAAAATTTACCATGTGGTTCTTAACTCGTTTTTCGGCTAAGCCGGATTAAACATGAAAAAATTAATTATACCATGTGAAAGCCTTACTATTAAGGAATAATTTGTACTTGTGGCATTTAAAAAATGAGCTGAGGGAGAAAATTTTGGATTTTTACAAAAATCTCAAAAACTAAGCCATTTTAC
Organism: Nematopogon swammerdamellus; assembly: GCA_946902875.1. Taxonomy (NCBI): domain Eukaryota; kingdom Metazoa; phylum Arthropoda; class Insecta; order Lepidoptera; family Adelidae; genus Nematopogon; species Nematopogon swammerdamellus. The sequence continues at coordinate 8,628,095 of OX336345.1, forward strand.
TAAACCTAAAATTAGATATTCTGAGAGGTAATTAGCAGCCCTATCAGCTGTCAAAGGATTATCGTCGGTTTCTGGGAAACCCTTTATAGTTAGCCTCCGTAGCTCAGTGGTGCAGTCGGTCGACTGGAGGACAGCAACCCTGAGCATATTCAGTACTTTGATGGGGTGACCGCTCGACTGTTGGAGGCTGACTGTGGTTCGAATTCCACATATAACTGTAGGTCCCTTACCTTCTTACGTTACTAGGTGGTAGGGTTTATCCCGCCCGGCTTGGTACCACCGCACCGAATGAAACGTCGGTCGAAACGGCTATGCAAATTAAATAGTTTTGTGTTTTCCGTCCAGTTCAGTGTAGCCGACATGAAATTAAGGGAAGCACTGACATGGCACCTAGTTCACCCGGTGTTATGGGCTGACATCATGGATGTTGTAGGTCGATTAAAATTATATTAATTTATTCAACCCATCGGCCTAGCCTAAAACAGGTGCTAGGCTAGGTTGATGTTTCAACAATTTTCACAGATATTTAGGATGAAGTTGCTTCAAGTATGTGTATGGAGCTAGTTCGCATGTTGCTCACGGGATATTTTTAGCACGGGCAATGTGTTCAATGTCGTGAGTGCACGTAAACATCGCACAATAAATTATTTCATGCAGCCCAAGTGCTTGTGTTCCTCCGACACATTGGATGATGTGATGCAATATTGGGCGGGTGGAATTGAGATCGACAAATTTTCAAAATTTTAACTTTATGTAATTAGCTTCATATAGAAAACTTGAACATCTTTAACCCATGATGTTATTAGCGAAATGTGAATAAAAAAAGAAAATAATACAACATGTTTGTATTTATAACAATAAATTTTACTGCATAACATGGAATTTACATTAACAGTAATTCCAATTATGAAGAGTAACAAATTGCAACCATAAAAAATTATATATATTACATGATTATATTGACAGATTAGATCACACACATTATCACACTCGTCGTATTGTGTTTCATCATTACCAAATTTAATTGTTGCTCCTTTGTTTAATGTCGACAAGAATTTCTCTTTTATCAAGTGAGATTTTGGTTGCCTATATCCTGTGTGCACTTCCTTACATCTCCCTCACCTCAGGGGAATCACCTCGGACAAACAATGTGAAACTTGAATGCAAAATAACATTAAAATTTATAATAACAAAAGCGTAGGGTTAGAGATAGATAGAAAATGCTTTATTGCTACGGAAACAAGTACATTTACAGTGTTTACTTACACTTTCACGAAATGTTTTAATTTGAATTTAATGCCTAAGTAAGTACCTAACATTTACAATTAGGTATGTATCTAACACATTATTACATCACAACAAAAATTTAAGTTCAGTAAATTTAAAGATCGAATTATTGTAATCCAAGCTGTGGGTAAAACCACATGTCACACGGTTGAGTAATTTCAAGTTTATTTAAATAGTTAAATGAAAATTAATACACATACATTACTTGTTCATTTAAATATTGATATTCTTATCAAACATTATGGACAACCGTGTCTCTTTTCAGTGGCTATTACGTTCTGCACTGTTCTGACATAAAATGACCCCAGCACAAGTTTTATCATTAGAGATAGGCTATAGATAAACAAATATTTCAACTCATTCTGATCACAGCAGAAAATATTCAATAGTTGGTACTTTATTAAAAATCTGCCAATTGCGAATCGATCGAGTTCCGTATCGCCATGTCATGGTCAGCGCCACTCACGCCATCTATGGCGTGTTTATGAAATGCTTCATATTAGTTAAAATGGTCATAGTATTTTCGGTAGATGGCATAAACGTTTTAGTTTCTTCTATGGGAACCCCGTGAATTTTTAACTTTTTCTTATTTTTATATTATAGTTATATCGGCAATAATAACACATATTCTGTGAAAATTTCAACGGGCTACCTATTAAAGTTCAAGAGATATAGCCCTCGGACAGTCAGACAGACAGACGACGTAGGCTTAGTAATAGGGTCCCGTACTGGATAAGGAACCCTAAAAACAAGTGGTGACTATAATAATCTTTTCACAAATAACCCTTCTATTGCCCGGCTCAAAATCATGCCAAAATCGTGATTGCCCCGCCATTTTGGCAGAGTCGAGCGCGCTCCACCCTAGTGCGTTCTAGACCTTATTTCTAGACTTTTTTCTATGAAAAATATATGAAAAGCCTATATTTTCTAAATCTACATTAAATTTACTAGGCATTGCCTTAGTATCACGTCTAATTGTGTTTATTATTATCACCATTAAACTGGGTCAAAGTCCACGAACGAATTAATTTACACATTAGGGTAAAAAAATATTCATATTTTCTAATAAAAACTGCAGATACTGAATTTATTGTGTTTTATTTATAGTTTATTACATAATCTGCCATTTCCTATCAAGATATCTTTCGTTACAGTAGAAATGTAGATCTCAACAGAGTTCCAAAGTGTAACAAAAATATGACGCTCTTCACTCGAGGTCGTAAATGTCAAGTATGTTTACAAATTAATTTCGGCTGAATGATCCACTCCAGCGGTATGATGTAAGTGTTTACACAAGCCTGGGCTCTTCAAGTACTCAGAATAAAATAATAATTACATGTGTCGGATGTTTTGTTTCTTAAACAATACGAGGCCAAATCGAACAATGGTCAAAATGACCTACATAGGAAAAACTGCTCTAGAAGCAAATACCACTGACTGAATTAAAATAAAAGGACACTAAAAAATAGTTTATTAAATTTACTCTTAGATTCAGTGAAAAAAAATTATACTACCGTACAAAAATATTGAAAAAAAATTCAGTGAAATTTACAGAAATAAAAATTAAAAAAACCAAAATTTAGTAAGTAGTAAGGATAACTTAATATGGAGGAGGCTTTCGGGAAATGATAGCAAATTTTTTGCAACATATCTTAAGGTATCTAATACCGTATTTGAAATGGTTACAGATAAATGTTCCAGAAGGCGGACTTAATGCTGAAATCTTTTTGAAGTTATACTTCTTTAAAAACGTTATGCAAATACATATGAAATAAATGAAACGAAAAAATCCATGCACTAAATTAAAAGTACGCCATTAAATTTACGGCCAAAATAAATTTCATTAAATTTAATCAAAATATCACTCAAAACAAGCACACTAAAAAAATAAAATTTTATTAAAATGTATTGAAGCCGCTATCCATATAGGTGGAGCGGTCGCTCAGCGACACGGTCACGTGACCTCACGCCCATAGTGCCCCGAACCATTGAACGGTTTCCGAAGCGACCGTGCCTTTATTTTTCGAAAAATTTAATTACTAGGCCACTTTAGGACAGATATAATGTTCTTACAACATTTACAATGAAACAAATAAACTATTTCAATAAACTTTTACTTGTTTTGGCGAAAATCTATAGAATTTCGATCGATCAAAGTAACCTACCATTCAAAATTTTCGTAACGGTTTTTCGTAGTGGGTCGCAAACATCAAAATTATTGTCGAATAAATCATTCCTCAAGTCTGAAAAACTATTGCAACATGTAAATTACTTACCCTTCCATTGCTTTTCAGCAAAAAACAGCAAAAATACGGCAAAAAATCACTCCAAAACACAATTTCAGTGGCACGCCATTCTGCGTCCGCGAACCCAACAGAAGTGAATTTCCGATTGCTTCCCATTATTATTTTGAAGTGGCAAGCATATGGAAGTGTGCATTTTTAGCTAGCCTATTCTTTCATGAATAACTGTACGTAAGTTAGAAGAGATTAGTAGGATGTTTGACATTTAAATAAATAATTTAAAGTGGCGAGTCTAGAGAGACCGCTCAACGGTTCGTGGCAACGCTGGCAGTCCAAGGGGTGAACCGCTGAACGGTCTCGGGCAATAGAAGGGTTAAGTATTAACCATTTGCCTCCTTACCTCATTAAATATGCTTACTCCCCTTTCACTTTCACGCCATTTTCGCGTTTGTTGTGGGATGGAAATGGTTAATCAATCTAACCTTATGCAATTTTTTAGTTATATAACTATTTAGTTGTGGTCAAAACTACTGGTTTAATGGGAGTTTATATACTATCAATACGATTTTGCAGAGAAAACACGGCTCAATTTAATATTTTAGCCTAGGAGCAGTCGATAGTTTGCACGGGGTCTTAGCAATGCAGAGTCAGTATGAAAATAAATCAAAATAATATTCACATATATTAACAAAACGTAAAGTTGGGGTAGTAATAATATGCGGTTTATTCAAATTCTGAGATGCCAGCTGACTCAGAATAGTCTAGCTGCAGAATATGTGCAGAGGCTAACAGCTGCGCTTAGTCATTCAGTCATGGATACCTACATAATATACAACACATATATACATACAGATGTTAGGTTAGAATTATTATGTGTATCGATTTACATTCTGTCTTGTAACAGTACCATACCATAACAGAAAAAAAAATAAAAAAAACATATGTAGGTATCTTTACCATAACAGATTATGTATCTGACAAGCAATGCATTGCATAACATTATGAATGCGTTTAACATAGCAAATAGATACCTACATATCTCTATGGTGCTGAGGCCACTGATTTCCTGTAGAACAATAATATTGTTACTGTCTCCAGTTTGTGGTTCATGAATTGTAATATTAAGTGTATTGTGTGTAAAAATAAAAATTTCTAAATGTAACTAAAGGACTAAGTACAGTGGCCGGACACAAAAGTTGCCCGTTGCGACAACAGGCCAACTGAATAGCATTTGCACGATTACAAGTGCAAATTTACACTGAAATTACTAGATCACTTCAAGCGATGAAGCATTTTTATTGCTAGGGAAAATTTCACTTCTTTGCATTAACAGCTTGCCCAAGTTATGTTTAGAAGCTATTGGTACTAGAATGTAAAAAACAAAGAAAGCTAGCCTAACTTCTGATAATTTTCTTATAAGTATTTGATGTATATCCTAGCTAGGCTGTTAGTGCTTATTCTATTTTATCTATACAATGAAAATAGATTTATCTTATTGCTAATGATATAATGTACTCAGATCGAGGGTGGAGTGATTCAGGAGAGGCAGGCGCAGGCGCCCTCGCTGCGTGCAGCCGGCCGCGGCGCCGCCAGCTTCTTGCCGTTGCCGTGTTGGATGCCGGAGCCTATCCGTTCGGGGTCCAGTTCGCCCGTCTCGATTTTCGCAAGAATAGTTTTGGAACATTTCAAGAACGCCTCTTCGACGTTTTCGCCCGTCTTGGCGCTAGTCTCCAAGAACATCAATTCTGAAAAGTAAAGATGAGGCTCTTCTCAAAACTGTTGCATAGCTGTAGTGGCAGCAAGACATCAGTGCGACAGTTCTGTAGTTAGAAACCCTGAATATTTATTATTATTACAAACATTTATTATTATTATGTCATGCATTTGTTCAAACATGTTATTTATATAGGTAAATTTTACAACATTAAAATCAAAAATTTATACAGACGGTGATTTTGGCATGATGGTCGCTCTTCTTTGTACTCCTTGTAGGTAGTAAAATAATATCTTTTTTTAAATACGAATTCCAAATTTGAAACCCATAATTCAAGAAGAGGTATTTTGACAGACTCAAAAAGTTCATAATAACACTTGATTGGTTGAGAGGAACTCGTAGTAGACCAATTAGCAATTGAAAAAATAATCAAACTATTTATGCCACTGAATTAACAAGGCAAAGAAGTATTTTTTCATTGGATTCCGTCCCACGTTGGCTTCCCAGGAAATGAGCAGATCGACAGACTAGCTAAACATGCTGTTAGCTGTGACAATGACAACTAGTGGGGATTGTGGGACTAAACGTCCCACAGCGTCGTACACGTCACACAGCTCTCTTCCACGAGCCCGTGCACCACACCAACTATGCTCAAATATAATACAGCCGGCCATGTAAAAATATGGCAAAGCAGCACTATTGCAACAATAATTGTCAATCCATAACTAGCATTTCAAAATAATTTTATTCCTTACACTTTCCTAGCCAGCCATTTGAACATAGCTAAGGTTTCATAGCTCCATGGTGCGGTCGGTCAACTGTTGTTAAGCAACCCTGAGGGTGGTCAGTACTTGGATGGGTGAACGCTTGACCGTTAGAGGCTGACCGTGGTTCGGATTCCCTGTAAAACTGTAGATCCCTTCCTTTCTTACCTTACTAGGTGGTAGGGTTTATCCCGCCCGAGTTGGTACCACTGCATTGAATGAAACGTCGGTCGAAACGGCTATGTAAATAGTTCGCGCGTTCAGTGTAGCCGACATGTAATGAAGGGAAGCACTGACATAGCATCTAGTTCACCCGGTGTTATGGGCTGACATCACGGATGTTGTAGGTGATGTAGCCAACCGTGACTGTTTTCATAAAAATTTTTTTTAAAAAACCAGCCGCAAGGTTTTTTAATGTGATTGTGACTGATCTTTCCTTTTTATTTTATATAAAATATAACAATTTTATAAAAAAAAATATTTCAACAATATTAATATGCCATCTCTATTTCATAAACTCCGCAGAGATCGTCTCACATGAATTTTGTTTGTGTTCATGCTCAAATATATCCATTAATTCTGTTGAGCGCCATAGCCGCATGGGATGCATAGTTTTCTTAGTAAGAACTGAGGATCACGGCACATATGATCGTACCAGTATTGCTGGCAGGCAACTCACTTCGGCTTTACGGCGTGTCGTGTATGATCCGGAAAAGGTGAAGCTTCACATTGTTTTCTATAATAGTAGTTGACTCACCATTCTCCTGTGCAAACTGGCTGGCCTCAGTATAAGTGACCTCTCTCGTTGGATCCAAATCCTTCTTGTTCCCCACCAGGAGTATGACAATGTTAGGGCTGGCGAGAGTCCTTGCGTCGCGCAGCCAGTTGGACAGCGCGTTGAAGGAATCCCTCGACGTGACGTCGTAAACGAGCAGAGCGCCTGCAGCTCCGCGGTAGTACGAACGAGTCACCGAGCGGAATCTCTCTTGTCCGGCCGTGTCCCAGATCTGCAGCTTTGTGGACTTGCCGCCGATATTGACAATCTTTGAGCCAAACTCGACCCCGATTGTGTGACAGCGGTCTTCTTTGACTGAAAAAGAATAATTTTGTTTTTGTTAGGACTCAATATTTGATTTGACTATGTATAGATTCCATAGTAAACATTCAAATAGGTTTTCCCTTTTACATATTGCGTGACTACAGCTAGGAAGAGCTATACCGTTTATTGATGTAGGACATAAAATAGCATTTACTTGATTGAATTAGACTAACAGCTGTTCAGCGCATGTTGTAGCGACGATGATCGTATAAAGGATAAATATCTCCTAGTAATAAAACTAAACATGCTGTAAATGTGGAAGTGAAAGCCGCCTGAGAAAATCAAATCAATTAAAAAAAAAATTATTGCACATAAGCTGTGTGTGAATACCCAATGAATACTTAATGGTATGGCATTTTATGCCAGTCTATCCTTTTTTAACCTGTTGATTTCCCCAGCTATAAAATGCTTGCAAACACTGACTTCCAGGCGTTTTTGCCGCTCCGCCGCGTTGCGCGACCTTGAGCGCTGACCCTGACAAAACTAAAATATTTAGCAAAATAATAAGGTCAGATAAATAATAGAGTTTTTTTATATGTATGGGGGATTGTCAATTTTAGGTTAGAAAAAGTAGGAAAATAAATTTGGGTGTGCATTGTTTTTCCTTCAAAAAATCCATCTGTGCTTCTAAATAAGTGAATCCTCACTTGCTGTATATTATTTTGTGGGGAATTTCATTGGATTTTAAGTGCCAATAGAAGTCGCTGATCTGACTTCATTACATTACGAAAAATTAGTTTAGGTGCGCTCAAATTTCGTGAATTTCCGCGCTGCATAAATGGCATGGAAGCCATTTCTGCGAGGCGAAGCCAAGGGATGTAAGCATAAATTGGCAATTCTAGGGGTTTTACTAAGAAAAATTAATTGAAGTAGCTATTAGCGTAATTAATTAGTTATAAGTAGCTATCAGACCCTGCGCGGGACCAGCAGAAGTGAGCGGGGTAAAAGATCGAGTCCTGCACAGGACCATCATAACATAATAGGTTAATAGGCTAATAATTTATATAAGGTAGGTGCAACATATGAATACAATGAAATCAGAGTCAGCTTTGCTATTAAAACCAAGCACACACGATGACTCCATTTCCAAAATGCTGCACCTCGATGCAATGCACAGAAAAGAGAGCCGCCGACACAGAGATACCACAACGCTGCACCATCCTTTCCAGACATTGATTGTGAATGCATAATCGGTCTCTACGGCTGCGCATACCGACTAAGCGTGAAATGATGCTGGCTTCCTAGAGTCAACGGACTCAGCGTGCGTATCTGCTCACACAATGGGTTGGATTGCGGTTAATGGAGTCTTGGAGTAATTTTAATTAATTGAAAATCCTAAATTTTTCAAAACTTCACGCAATCCAAGTTAAATTCCACAAACATGGTGAGTTTCGTGCGTTGAGGGTGTCAAGCGTTGGAGTCAGGTCGAGTCGAGTCTCCGTATGTGCTCATCATAAGTATAAGTGCAATATTAACGGGATCGGAGCCGCACTATAGATAGGGTAACACAAAAATATTAATTTACTCACACTTTTTGCCGATAAAATTGTGCAGAAGGCTGGACTTGCCCGCGCCTGCAGATCCAATCACGAGGAACTTGAAGAGGTATTCTGGTAATAACAATGGCATTGCTAGAATTTATTTCTCATATCTGAACCGGCACTGACAATGATGCACTCATCAAAATCACAGAGAAAGTACTCACTCAGACACTAAAGAGGACACCTTTTTAGCTCTAACAAAGTAATCAACTTTTCCAAGAAGACATAACACAGCTGTATCCTCGTTTTGGCAGTCGTAACGTAACACCTTGTATACAAGATGATACGACATACGACCATCAAAAGGAAGATAAGTATATTAATTAGTGCCATTGATATTATTACTAGATCAGTGCACGGTTCAAGGATTTCATGAAGGAACTATATAATAATTTGAAGATATTACGATAGGTATTTAGCTCACCGTACGATTCCGACATTATGCTGAGATCAAAGATTTAAATCTTTGGCTCGAGAACTTCCATCACTCACTTTACAGAAACTTGCGGTAATCCCACACACTAAAGAAAGTTTCCGTAATTTTAGTTTGATTTATTTGAAATTTTTTCCTGAGAATTTTTACGATTCGCAGATTCGCAGCGTTTACTTTACCCAGTTATCTGTGTCTGTGACTTTACCAGTGTTGCCAACTCAAATTTTTAAATTCTCCTAGATTGACTTCGAAAATCTCCTAAAAATCTCCTAGAAAATTTTCGTTCTCTAAAAAATTCTCCTGTTATTCAAATTATAAAAATTTAACCACATTTTTAGTGTTCCTTTACGTACGGGACCATATTACTAAGCCTAAGCCGTCCGTTTTCTTGTATGGCGAAACCCTTAATTTTTATTTATTTTTTCTTGTTATTTGATAGGATGTCCGCCAATAATAAATAACACATGATCTGTGAAAATCACAACCAGCTACCTATTACGGTACAAAAGATACAGCCGTTAAAGTAGTGCGGACTGACGGACGGACTGTCGACGTAGGCCTAGTAGTACTACTGATTATTACAAAGAATACATGTAAAAAACATTGATTGATAACAAAGTGTTCGTTCGGTTAGGTGCGCCCGGTAGTCGGCTTGTTGCTCGATCAATGCACGCACACACTCACAGAGTGTCACATTATCCTATCTAAAGAGCAAGAAGGAGAACCTTGCTCTTATCAAAAGACAAATCCTATGGTTATATTGTGTGACTTGAGAAGTGGTTGGTTAATTCACATATACAGTTTATTCATTGTGTTGTCACCGTACATACCGACATATGTCTTTGTTACTAGTAAATATATGTTTCTCACTCCTAAACATTCTCCTGTAATGATTTTCTTTCTCCTAGATTTTCTCCTACTCTTCTGACAGGCAAAAAATTCTCCTAACACCGCTGAAATTCTCCTGAATCTAGGAGAAAATCTCCTAACATGGCAACACTGGACTTTACCCAAGGCCAAAGAGCATTTAACATAACATAACATCCCATCCCAAAAGCAGTGCTGCGGACGACTCCTTATATGTTGAGGGAATCAGGCTCCGATCTCCGCTCTCCGCTCCGACACAAAATATAGGCACATGCACATCTGTGATGTGCATACATCGGAATCCGCGGGGCACGAATGATTCAAGGTTGTTTAGTGATGGGACAATGTATCCACAAATATCGAAAATCGATCGTTATTTTAGAATAATATGAAATAATGTCGATTATTAAAACTAAGAGTATTTCTATAGAAAATAAGATATAATAAACAAATGTTGTATTTACTTTGTAGGTACAATACAAATCTGTTCAAACCACAATATTAGTTTTATTAGTATGGAATAGAAAGAATTAGATTTTTTTTACCAACTTACACGTTTTTTTTTTTTTTTTTTATTGTTAGCTCGACATATGGCGCCGAGGCACCCATATGGTGTCTAACGGCGCCCATGGACATTCGGTCGTGTTACATCATAATGATATTTAAGACTTTTTTGTTACTGTTATGAAACTGAATCGATTAGGCTATAAAAATCAACCACCTATTTTTTATTTAAACACATAAAAAAATATTTTACATAAAAAAAAGGCCAAGGTCCAAAAAAATTGGTCTTACAAAATTAGTTCATAGTAAGCTAAGGGGGGGTTCTGTATCGGAAATAGATCACTTTTGAAGAACAAAGAATTTTTTTTTTCACAAAATTATTTTTTTTAATGTTAAATGTAAAAAAAAAATTTTCTTAATCGTTTCGGTTTCGTGCTAGGAACAAAAAAGTCTTGTAACACGTATATCTCTTTCTTTCAGAAATTGTGAAAAACCACAATTTTAGTTTTATTAGTATGGAATAGAAAGAATTTAATTTTTTTTACCAACTTACACGTGTTACATCATAATGGTCATGAAGACTTTTTTGTTACTGTTATGAAACTGAATCGATTAGGTTATAAAAATCAACCACCTATTTTTTTATTTAAATACCTACATAAAAAAATTTTTTACTTCAAAAAAGCCCAAGGTCAAAAAATTTTTATATAGGTTTTACTCCCTATATGATACAGAACCCCCCCTTAGCGTACTACGAACTAATTTTGAAAGACCTTATATAAATATGTATTATATTTACTTAATCGTTAACATAAAGTATACATGTTTATATAAGTACTGTAGGTATATAAGTATTCAGGTCTGAAATATGACATGAATAAAATACAATAAACAAATAAATATGAGTATCGATAACAGTGTCGATTGTTTATTGATCGCCGTAGTCAATCCCTAACAAGGTCGTATTCGTGCCCCGCGGATTCCGATGTCTGGGATGTGATGTAGATGTAGGTTGCACCGCCTCAACATTAGGTTAGGGTTAATTTATAGAAGACTAGCTGAGCCCGCGGCTCCGCTCGCGTGAACTGCGTATTTCAAAGAAGAAAGTAAGTAACTGAGGGCGAGGCCGAAGGCCGAGCTGCGTTCAGTAAGACTATAAACCTTCTCGAAGAAAGTAAGTAACTAAGGGCGAGGCCGAAGGCCGAGCTGCGTTCTGGAAGACTATAAACCTTCTCGAAGAAAGCAAGTAACTGAGGGCGAGGCCGAAGGCCGAGCTGCGTTGAGGAAGACTATAAACTTTCTCGAAGAAAGCAAGTAACTGAGGGCGAGGCCGAAGGCCGAGCTGCGTTGAGGAAGACTATAAACCTTCTCGAAGAAAGTAAGTAACAAAGGGTGAGGCCGAAGGCCGAGCTTCGTTCAGGAAGACGATAAACTTTCTCGAAGAAAGCAAGTAACTGAGGGCGAGGCCGAAGGCCGAGCTGCGTTGAGGAAGACTATAAACCTTCTCGAAGAAAGTAAGCAACAAAGGGCGAGGCCGAAGGCCGAGCTGCGTTCGGGAAGACGATAAACCTTCTCGAAGAAAGTAAGTAACTGAGGGCGAGGCCGAAAGGCGAGCTGCGTTCACGAAGACGATAAACTTTCTCGTAGAAATTAAGTAACTGAGGGCGAGGCCGAAGGCCGTGCTGCGTTCAGGAAGACTATAAACCTTCTCGAAGAAAGTAAGCAACAGAGTGCGAGGCCGAAGGCCGATCTGCGTTCAGGAAGACGATAACCTTTTCGAAGAAAGTAAGTAACAGAGGGCGAGGCCGAAGGCCGAGCTGCGTTCAGAAAGACTATAAACCTTCGTGATGAAAGTAAGTAACTGAGGGCGAGGCCGAAGGCCGAGCTGCGTTCAGGAAGACGATAAACCTTCTCGAGGAAATTAAGTAATTGAGGGCGAGGCCGAAGGCCGAGCTGCGTTCAGGAAGACTATAAACCTTCTTAATGAAAGTACGTAACTGAGGGCGAGGCCGAAGGCCGAGCTACGTTCAGAAAGACAATAAACCTTCTTGATGAAAGTACGTAACTGAGGGCGAGGCCGAAGGCCGAGCTGCGTTCAGGAAGACGATGACCTTTTCGAAGAAAGTAAGTAACAGAGGGCGAGGCCGAAGGCCGAGCTGCGTTCAGGAAGGCCAATAACCTTCTCGATGAAAGTAAGTAACTAAGGGCGATGCCGACGGCCCACTATGGGGCTTCTTGTATGGAAGCGCGGAAAAAAGTCCATAACTTCTAACTATTTAATTTTTTTTTTCTGTGAAATTAATGTTTCCTATAGCCGCTTCATATGACATCAAATACGGTGTTGCCACAGAAAACTGAAATATACATGAAAATTGACTTCAGTCAAGAGCGTTCGATTCCACTTAATGCATTTTGTAGATAATATGTGGTGTAAAAATAACACATTTATCTCAAATACTATCAAGCGGCCTCAAACTGAGACCTTGTCAACAAATTCTAGTCATAAGAATATACATACAGTAAAAATAAATTAAAAACTTAGTCCTCTAAAAGTGCGCTTACATCATCACCTATATTTCTATCTTTTACTTTTTTGAAAATGGGCCTAAGGTGTGCCATCACAGGGTCTGATGACGTCATCATAAGGTTCATGACATCCTCATTAGTAGCCACTCTGCTGCACTTTCTGGAGTGTCGCAAGCGATATTTCTTGTAGTCCTTGTTTCGGGATTTTTGTGCTTCCTCCGACAGAGAACCGACAGAAAAAATGCAGCTCTCCACAATGGCCTCTCCATGTATGAGTATTTTGTGCACCGTGGATGGCATATTGTACCATTCATACAGGGACACGAACTTCTTTGCCGTCTCGAGGCAATATGCGCCGAATTTGTTCGAGTTATAATGTGTAAGTTTAAAGTGTTTTAAATGATACATTTGCAGGTATTTGCAGCTGGATTTGCTTTTATCTAATAAAGTACATACTCAGGATAACGTCAGTATGCATGAGCACTTGGAGGCAAATGGAGGCAAAAATATACGTCCAAGAGTTCTAAAAAACATATGGAATTTCGACTATGTAACAAAAAAAAATTATTTTTGAAAACTCAACAATTATATTCATATTTGATTTGCGTGTATTTATTGAGCATAAGATTTGCTTTGAGAAAAAAAATTACCATAGATATCTAGACAACGGATCCTGAAAATAAAAATTGGCATTTTCTTGCACGTGAATGCAAACAGTTGCGCAACAATGGCCTTCCCTGACTTTGCGACTCTGTAGAAAAAAAAATATGTGTCAAAACAGAACCATAGTCAGGATTCCAATGTAGTGTTTATATAGTTATTATTATATATATATATCTACTATATATTACGAACTTTGTTAAATGGACTTAATTCCTCTAAAGCCCCATAGTGCGGCCAAGCTGCGTTCAGGAAAACTATAAACCTTCTCGAAGAAATTAAGTAATTGAGGGCGACGCCGAAGGCCGAGCTGCGTTCAGGAAGACTATAAACCATATTGAAGAAAGTAAGTAACTATCGCCCATAGTTACTTACTGTCATCGAGAAGGTTTAGCGTCTTCCAGGATACAGGTCGGCCTTCGGCAAAAAAAAAAAAGACACATGGAAGTAAAATACTCCACGTCTTAGCGTAACCGGAACTGAATTTTATGAGACACATCTCGTATAGCTAAATGTACGTGTACTAATTTTAATCGAATTTAGAAGATCGGCTTAAATTTTATGGAGGAAATTCATATATACAAATTCGCCTCGCCCCGCTGCTGCCCCCTCCCGTCTCCGTCTCCGTCTCCGTCTCCGTCTCCGTCTCCGTCTCCGTCTCCGTCTCCGTCTCCGTCTCCGTCTCCGTCTCCGTCTCCGTCTCCGTCTCCGTCTCCGTCTCCGTCTCCGTCTCCGTCTCCGTCTCCGTCTCCCTCTCCCTCTCCCTCTCCCTCTCCCTCTCCCTCTCCCTCTCGTTCTCTCTCTCCCTCCCCTCCGCCTTCCCTCCCCCTCCCCATCATTTAATCCTAAAATCTAATTTTGAAATCATCCCCTATTTTAATTTAATGGTTGATTTAACTAAAACGCTGAAACACGTAATTCTTTATTTCATACCAAAAGCCGAAATATGAATCGTTATATCCCTAACTTGAGAAATGATGGGTTCCCTATACAAACGTTCATCCCCTATTTCACCCCCTTAAGGGTTGTTTTTTGAGACAAAAGGTAGCCTGTGTCCTTCCTCAGGCAGGATGCAATTCATCTCCGTACAAAATTTTATAAAATCCTAAAATCTAATTTTGAAATCATCCCCTATTGTAATTTAAGGGTTGATTTAGCAAAAACGCTGAAACACGTAATTCTTTATTTCATACCAAAAGCCTAAATATGAATTGCCATATCCCTAACTCGAGAAATGCTAGGTTCCCCATACAAACTTTCATCCCCTATTTCACCCCCTTAAGGGTTGTTTTTTGAGACAAAAGGTAGCCTATGTCCTTCCTCAGGATCCAATTCATCTCCGTGCAATATTTTATCGAAATCTGTTCAGCGGTTTAGGCGTGAAAAGGTAACAGACAGACAGACAGACAGACAGACAGACAACAGAGTTACTTTCGAATTTATAATATTAGTATGGATGCGTCGCGTAGCGACGCATCTTCTATAAATTAACCCTGGTTATTTTTTTTTGAAACCACCAAAACATCGTGGATATTTTGGTGGAGAGCCGAGATCGGAGCCTAATTCCCTCAACATTTAAGGAGTCGTGTGCTGCGGCCTGTAGTCTGGAGTTTGACACCTGAAAGACTTCCTGGCTCCTTTCGTGAACACTCGGCTCGAAACGAAACGTAACAAAAACGACATGCTGCACCGCCTCAACATTAGGTTAGGGAAGATGTGTCGCGCAGCGACACATCTTCTAAAATTTACCCTAACCTAATGTTGAGGTGGCGGCGCATGTCGGTTTTGTTACGTTTCGTTTCGAGCCATGGTAGTGAACGCCAATGATGCATATTGCCCCGAGACGCTCGTGTACCAATAAGCAAATTACGGTTCACTAACATGTATGCAGGAAATACGCATGTCACGTGACATCTTCTGTCCGTCACAGTCACAGCTGCGTCAAAGTAAAGTAGTATTATTCCTATTCGTTTGGTTGCCTGCCACTATTTAAAAAAAGAAGAAGAAGAAAGTAGTATTATATTCTTTGGTCAAAGATATTACTTTACTCTTTGGGTCAAAGCCCTCCTGCGACCGACCCAAAGAGGATATAACCACTGCGTTTAAAACGACCTGGCCGACCTACAGGTCTACTCGGAGTTGTAAAAACGATGCATCGTGCCATTTGTCGTGTCGTAACCTACTCTAATTGACATCGTTTCGATATATCGTTTTTAGAACTACATAATAAAAAAATGGCATTGTCATTGTCGTGTCGTAACCCTACTCTTAGGTTCAAATGTCAAAGAACGAACATTTGAATTTGACCAATGAGCAAACGACAATTTTCGATAATTCCAACGACACCTCATGAGCTCTCGTTGAGATTGTCGTTTTGTTGACACTATTAAATAAAAAGAAGAGATTGTCGTTTTGATGTATGTATTGCGTGCGTTCATTGACTTACACACGATTTACGAGTATCTACCTATGTGTGCACTGGTGATTTGTTTTCGTTTTTTGTTTATTGTATAATTTCATCCATAAGTTGCTACCTACGCTTGGAAAATATCAAAAAAATTAGAGGACTCAGCGCGATCGTCGCGGCGGTCATGAAGTCCGGTGCACGGTGGGGGCCCGGTACTTTAAAAGAATAGCCCCACTGCATCTCTCCCCGTGTATGTCGTAAAAGGCGACTAAGGGATATGACTCCCTTCTTATATCACTAGGTGGTAGGGTTTAACCCGCCCGGGTTGGTACCACCGCACTGAATGAAAGGTCGGTCGAAACGGCTATGTAAATAGTTTGTGTTTTCCGTCCAGTTCAGTGTAGCCGGCACGACCGAAGGGAAGCACTGACGTGGCACCAAGTTCACCCGGTGTTATGGGCTGACATCACGGATGTTGTAGGTGATGTAGCCAACCGTGTCTGTTTCCATAAAAAAAAAAAAAAGTCATGACATGACTGACTGGGGGCGAATGACTGGCGGTCGAGCCGGCCCGCGAGCGCGCGGCTCCGGCTCCGGTCGCTCGCCCCGCCTCGCCCCGTCGCGGACGGAGCGGCCGGCTACAGCCGGCCGCTCCGTCCGCCCCGCCTTCATCCATCCATCCACAGATTACCAATACAAAGAATATAATACTACTATACCAATATATATGCTTTTGTATAAGGTGCGACACGGCGAGAACCACAAAAATATATATTTTTAATTACAACGACGACGCGACAAACTTGCGCCGTCCACCATCTTTTTCCAATGCATCCATCCAATACTATCTATATACAAATTTGACCACAACAACTTTTATTTTGGTCTTGGACACAAATCGCTTGTCTATGATTGCGAGAAAAACAAAACTTTTTGTCTATGCTTTCGATATGTCACTTCCGACCGACCGAACATTTGGTTAGAGTGGGATATTTGTATGAGTTAGACACATCCCGAAATACATCCGATATATTCGGATCTATCCGAATATATCGCAATCGAAACTCCGAGTAGACCTATAAGCAGTGGTTATATCCTCTTTGCAGGTTATTTTGACAGTACGTTTGTAATCGTTTTATCAAATTTTTTGTGCAGTGCAAAATGTTACGAACCGTGAGTACTTATTTACTGTTGGCTCGCTCCCACAGGTTATAATAATGCTTGAGTACTTGAGATTTGGCGCACATAAACTCAAATAGGTATTTAGTAAAATAATGGAGTCAGATCAATAAACTCTATTTGCACATAAAGCGACTGAAATTATCCTTATGACTATGTAAAATAAGTGAGGATTCACTTAGAAGCACAGATGGATTTTTTTTAACTCGAGGAAAAGCAAAAACATGTCAGGTCATTTTTTCTAACCTAAAATTGACAATCTACCTTTACATACCAAATTTTAGGTGAAGAACGCTGCCACTAAAACGCCGAACAACGTATGTACGTGGCCATTGAATCTTATCCACAAAACAATAAAGAAAACAAGGACAAAATATTTTTCTGTTTGATTGGTGTGTTTAATGGCAATGGAAAGTTTTTTTACATCTATTTAACATACTCTCTCGTTCTAATGAATGTTCTCACTTTTGCTTTTGAAACACAAATACCATTTTACAGAGAGCTACTTCGCTGCTCAAAGGATCTTACAGCGCCAAAAATTGCACTCAAGTGCGCTTCTTCTGGGAGTATGTGAACATGATGTTCAATAAGCCCGACTCTGAACGTCTCAAGATCGTGGGTCCGGACCGCGCTTGCGCCGAGTGGGTGCTCCGCAACGGTGGCGCCGTCAAGTGGAGCAACG
This sequence comes from Nematopogon swammerdamellus, assembly GCA_946902875.1. Classification (NCBI taxonomy): domain Eukaryota; kingdom Metazoa; phylum Arthropoda; class Insecta; order Lepidoptera; family Adelidae; genus Nematopogon; species Nematopogon swammerdamellus. The sequence continues at coordinate 8,646,001 of OX336345.1, forward strand.
GCGAAACTCTCAACGACTACAACTTTCTTCCGGATGAGGGAATTAAGAAGAAAATTATGGAAATAGATGGATCTAACTCTTCAATATCTCATTATGGATTTCCACACTTGAGTTAGTATTTTAGAGGTTCCACTGGTCAGTAAAATGTTTAGAATCTATTTCCACTGTGACCAAATGGTGACCTTGAACTAATAAAATTTTATAATAATATTTTCATGCATAGAGTATAAATGATGCATAAAGGCTTCCTTCACATAGCAAAATATTCACACCTTAGTTTATTTATCAAGTCAAAATCGGCAGTGGTCGTATTAGAGGAGCATCTAAGAGGAAGGCAACAAAAAATAAGGGTTTTCTATCAACTCGTTTGGTTTCCAAAGGCGACTTTGCAGCTCGGGATTCATTATCAACTGGAGAAGTAATCTAAAAAGAATTCTTTTTTGGAGCGAAAATAAAAAAAATTCACCTATTTTTTAAATATGAAAGCACAAAACCCAATTAATAATTTCTATTATTTAATCCCTAAAAGTTTATCATATGTAAATTGTATTATTTATATTTATATTCCTTTGATGATTTATTTGATCCGAAAGCATTTCAACAGCTGGTTTCGGATCACAATTCAGAAAAAATCAAGTGTGAATGATAAATATGATTTGAATTTTCTTTTCATGATAATTCCTTCAAAAGGAAATGGAAAAAGGAAATGATTATTTATATTATATTTTGAGAAAAACATTGTAAAAAACGTAACCCTCCTTTTTGCTTCGCACAGCCGGGTAAAAAATATTAAAAGTTTGGTATGTTATTGGAGCAAGAAGTTCCATGTTTTCACACTTTTTGAGTTATAATTTGTTAAACCCTCCTAAATAATCTTAATATTTATTTCCAGCCGGATGTGTAAATTTGAAGAAGATAGTTCTCCACAACAACAGATACATAGACGACCGTGCTCTCGAAGGTTTATCGCACGGCAAGCACACTCTGCAACATGTTCAAGTTTCACATTGCATCAACGTCACAGACACTGGATTAAGGCACATGCACATATTGAAAAAACTTGAATCTCTGATTATATACAACCTGCAGAGTGTTGAGCACTTGGAAGAGTGTGGTATATACTTGAAGTCACAATTACCAAACTGTGAGATTCAAACAAAAGAACCATTGAAGTGCGAAGTGTCTAATGGCAACTAATATTTTATTGTATTTTATTATTATTGGTCTTTTATTTGTATTTTTTTTTTTTTTTTTTTTTTATGGAAACTGACAAGGTTGGCTACATCACCTACAACATCTGTGATGTCAGCCCGTAACACCGGGTGAACTTGGTGCCACGTCAGTGCTTCCCTTCGGTCGTGCCAGCTACACTGAACTGGACGGAAAATACAAACCATTTACATAGCCGTTTCGACCGACCTTTCATTCAGTGCGGTGGTATCAACCCGTGCGGGTTAAACCCTACCACCTAGTAATGTAAGGGAGTCATATCCCTTAGTCGCCTTTTACGACATACACGGGGAGAGATGCAGTGGGGCTATTCTTTTAAAGTACCGGCCCCACACGGTACAAAAGTTGTTTATCATAAATTCATTTTGTTTTAATTTGTTTATAACAACGATAAAACATTTTGTACAGTGCTTCTGTTACTACTGTAATTATTTTTTCTTATACCTCCGTTTTTTGTTATTTTTCTCTTACATTGAGTTGTACAAAATGTGTAGATTCCTAGAACGATGACAGACGAACAGACAGTAAATTTTGTAATACCAGTAAATTAAATATGAAATAAATTAATTTGTTTGCTTCAGACAAGCCTGTTTTATTTTATCTAAGAATGTATGTAACTAAATGTTATTATAATAAATGCAAGAATAAAGATAAGATATTGTTATTATGATATTGTTGATAACTGTCAATGAACTCCCTTCCCCACCGCTTCAGAAACACTTTTATACCCGTTCTCACTCAGGATGCTGGAAAGTTCAGACTTAATGCGCGTGACGACGGGCGGGCCGTGGTATATGAATGATGTGTATATCTGCACAGCGACCGCTCCCGCTAGAATCTTTTCATAAGCATCTTGTCCCGTGAACACTCCACCGACGCCGATGATTGCAATTTTTCCTAGAAATCAAAATGTGAATTAGAAATGTGCATAATAAGGTACTAGAATAAAAAATTATACATGAGGTGAATTTAAGAACCTCCTCCTTTTCTTCCTCCACCAACACATTGGGCCTTATTGATAGACATAAGATCAGATGTGCAAATTGACTAACACGGTACAACCGACCTACATACCGACAAAACATTGCATAGCCAAAACCATACATCTGTCCTTGTTGTACTGTTCTGAATGATAAAACTATTCTAATATAAATTACCTTTAGTCATTTTATACATTTCCCTAATCATTTCCGTGGACTTGTCTGTTAAGGGTTTTCCACTGAGACCGCCGGCTTCTTTCGCCAAGTCTTCATGTTTGAGTTGTGGCCTGTCTGTTGTTGTGTTAGATATAATCAGTCCGTCTACTCTGCACTCCGGCTTAGCTATTACTTCTACAATGCCCATTTTATCTTCTCTACTCAGGTCTGGGGCCAACTTTAGCAGAAGAGGTGGTTTCGTTGATTGAGGCAAAGCATTTTTAGCTTTATTGACTTCAGTTAAGAGATTCTTGAGTTCATTTTTCTGTTGAAGCGAGCGAAGTCCGGGGGTGTTTGGGCTGAAAAAAACGTTCCTATTGATTCTTTGTTCTGGTAAAATTAAATTTTTGTCAATTAGGATTACCTACAATGCGACATAAAAAAACAATACAAACTCACCTACTAATATTAATGACAAAGTAATCAGCAACATTTCCAAATTTTTCAATCCCTGTCACATAGTCCTTCACTGCATCTTTAGACAGTTTATTTTTGCCTAAATTTACCCCGAGAAGGCCATTGTTCAAATCTGCCTTATTTACTTTTTGCAGTCGAATCAAAACTTTTTCGTGGCCTTCACTGTTGAAGCCGTATCGGTTGATTACAGCCTGATCTTCGGGTAGCCTGAAGACTCGGGGCTTGGGGTTTCCAGGCTGTGGCTCCGGAGTGACGGAGCCGATTTCCACGATGGAGAAGCCCAGGTTTCTCAGACCCACTACGGCATCCCCATCCTTGTCAAATCCCGCCGCTATGCCAATGGGATTACTGAGCTGGTACGTCAGGAATTTGGTTTTCTGCGAAACAATGCACAGTAACAGAAAAGCCTACTTAGAATTTGGTTCACAAATAAACAAGAAGCTATACCTACAAATGCTATCACTGTTTGCACATTCTGCAGCGGAATTTATAATTTTTAATTACAGGTAACATTAAGTTTTTTTTTATAAAAAGTTTTGCCATAAAATTAGTACCATACCAGTACATCTGGATCTTGAAAGGTTTCTTTAGGAAAAAACCCATACTTAGTAGCGGCAACACCCAACCGGTGCGTGAGCTCCGGGCTGCAGCGTTGAGCGCACGGGGACAGCACACTGTCGTAGAACCCATTGAAGTCTCTCTTCATGTAAATTAACTGGTAAGCCAACGAACCACCCACTGTGACATAGCACAGCGACTTCAACTTATCCTGCGGAAGTAAAAGATCATATTGAAAAATTCGTTTTGCTAATATTTTGTACAGTTTTAGTTAAGACCACATGTCACAGAAATGATTAAGTAAATTTATAGAAGATGCGTCGCTACCACAGACTAGGGGTCGCTACGTTCCACAACTTTATGTTGAGGCAGCCCATGTCGTTTTTGCATACATTTATATTCAAAATCAATGTTTTGGTATTTAAAAAATTTTAAGTTTTAATTTTGTACTTATGGAAAATCTGTTTTTTTTTCTCTGAAACTATGAGTCTCTGGCAAAAAAATATTTCACTAAATTCGTTTTACCAGCAATTTGCGAGCCTTGGCCCCTCTATAAACGCACACCCGGGGGTGGGTCCCCCTATCGACGATCGCCAAGTAACCTGATGATAAAATCTCAGCTGGACTTGACAATTAAATTTCAGAGCTTGTATGGTGGACAGGGATGAAATGTCAACAATTTTTGTAGATAGGTAAATTCTCCTTGGGTAAATTAGACACTATAGGTACGTAAACTTACGGCAAATTTCTTACTGCTCATGCTGCGAATGAATACGATACTGAACAAGGTTAAATTCTCTTTGCTGAACAATTTTCACCACAATTCAAAAAGAGGCAAAGAACATTTTACAAAACGAGAAAAATCACGCAACAAACAGGAGGGAATAAAAAATAACAGACCGGTAAATATTTTCTTTGTCTTTGCCACAGACTAGGTCACTAGGTACATAGACATGATGAGATGAAAGAAAAATAACCTCACCTCAAACCAAAGAATACTTTTTGTTATTGTTTTCGCCATAAATAGGCAGGCAAAGGTCATTTGACTATACAGCCAAACCAAACCAAAGAATATAATCTAATATTTTTTTAAATTAAATCTAGACCTAAAAATAACTAAATTAACTATAAAAATAAATCTAACTATACATAAAAATAGTCGTCCATAGGGACCATAGGCATGGTCCCCATGACGGAAGCGGCGTTCCCCCTCTGGATCGCCAGGCACGGCGGTCACCAGACGCGCTTCCGTCATGGGGACCATGCCTATGGTCCCTACACTATGGACGACTATTTTTATGTATAGTTAGGTTTTTATCAGTAATTACGATTATCAGTAAGTACGATTATTATCAGTAATCTGTGGTACTGGAAGCCGAAGGGATATATCCATTCATAGCCTATGGGGTGAGTTATGTAGTCGATGCCAGTTTGGCGGGAAATTTAAATTTCGTCTGGCTCCGCCTCCGGCACTCCTAGCTAACCTACTGAACCCGATATTCGTTAGTTCGTCTGATTTCGTGGCGCATTGGTACGGTGTAGGGTTTGTATTTTTTGACCATGGGTTCGAGTCCCACAAAAGTTTTTTGTTTTTTTAAAGCCCCAACATTATTGACCCATTGACAACTTGATACTTCAAGTATCTTAAATATTCATATATTTTTATTTTTTATTTTTGACAATACAAATTATACTACATTGTAGTACACTAACATAATTATGTTGATACAAATTACGTATCAAAGTTTGACAAAGGCTCTTTACACCTGATTCACTTAATTAATAAGTCTTTGTAGTCAGAACTCTCAGCAAAATTGTTAATCTTGCTCTCAAGCTGTGTTTTAGATGGACTATGGGCGGTGTTATTATGTGGCTAGTCACTAAATACTTGTAAAAATATGTTTAAAAAAAATACCCTGCGAAGTTTCTTGTCGGTTCTTCTTCGTGGGTGTAATCGAACCGGATAGAACAAATTGTGACAAGTTCGAGCGCAGTATAAGTGCCATAAGAATGATCAATAAACAATACAATACAATACAATGTTGGGGTGTTTAATTTTTTTTAGGGTATTTAGTTTTTTTTATAACCACCTAAAAGCTTTATTTTCAGAAATACAAACGTAACTAAAACGATATGCACCGCCTCAAAATTAGGTTAGGGTTAATAATATAGAAGATGCGTATATGCATCTTCTATATATTAACCCTGGTTATTTTTTTTTTAAACCACCAAAACATCATTTATCACTTCAAGGAGTGGTTTCGCAGGATCGCAGGAACAGCAGGCACGACAGTGGCGCACCGATCTGCGATCAGTCAAAAAAAAGTGTTCGTTCGTTCAACTTCGTTCATATCATAACTATAACCGTCATCGTCATCGGTGGATGGAAGATATTCACAAGATATGTAGGTTACTCTATGCAAGATATTCTCTTTGGGCTGTGCATAGAGTAACTTATATGGTGGGGTTTGGGCTGTGGGTGGAAGCACATATTTATTGGTAATGTGTGTGTGGTGGGTGGAAGAAAGAAAACAAACCGTGGAATAGTATTGATTTTTCGAAGATTTAGTGGTGCAGTTTTATTCTTTGAGTTTGCGTGCAGTGCGGTGCACCGGAGGCGCGGCACGTGCAACGGCTCGTATCTTACGTTGTTTTGGGATAAATAAACAGCAAAGATGAAAGCAGTTTTAGTGTTTGATAATGTCAATGATCTGGTGTTCTCGCAATGGGATGACACTTTTATCTCTCGCATGAAGAGCCTTGGGGAGCAGGTAAATAACACAATTAACATAATTTTTTTTGAAAGGCTGGCTATCTGTATTAGGGTTACAAATGAGAAATTATGACTTAGTCCTAACCATAAAACGTCAAGGGGGGGGGGGGGGGGGGGGGTCATGTATAGTTGATTTATGCCCCCCGCCTGCCGGAGGGGGGCCATACAAAGTACCTCCGAACAAGGGGGCGAAAACGATTATGAAGCATATAAAAGGGGGCGGGGGCAGTAATCGTTCTTAATAATATAGTAATAAGTTTCTATCTGCTCAGAATACGGAAGGCAAACTCAGCCAGAATGATGCATATGACGTATCGCAACTCCTCTCGCCGATCGTGACGTCCCAACGTGTCATGGCTGCTCAGTTCGGCAATACCTATTCCTCGATGCAGTGCAAGGATGGCACTAAAATTGCCTTTGATGAGGTAATTATAATGACATTATCTTCAATATGAAAAAATAATATGTCACCAAAAATGCTCTCGGTACGGAATTTGCAATATTAAAATTTAGATACATGTAGACACATTTAGATAGGTGTAGTAATCCCTGTGACGTAATGATATTTTGAACTGGGTGATGAACTGGGAACCACATATACCTACATAGGTATGACGGCTAACGTTTAAACGCATACGATGTGGCCACACTGTGCTGTGAGCAACGTTGCCATATTGTTTTTTCAGAATTATGTACACTTTACCCTAAATTATGATACAATTACGCTACAAGTAAGAGCTGTCGGCGTCATGTAACATGTATGGCGGGGAGGCCTCTAGTTTACAACATTTAATGTTCGGGGCAACAGTAACTGTTATTACATTAGGTACCAGTGGCCGCTTTGACCAATACATTTTAGTGAGGCGACTAAAAATCCACCTACATAATAGCTATTATTTTATAAAATTTATTAATTATTATTAGGTAATGTTATTATTTTATTAATGTTGTATTTCAGTTTTAATTTTGAGGACAGGACTTGCCCAAAATCTAGCAATAAATAAACATCCATGTTGATTGCGTTAATTAATGTGGATATGACAGATATAGGTATAACACGGAAATGACTAATAAAACTTCATTCAAACTCATCAATAAACCCTAGGTTCTACACTACGAAACGCTCGAACGAAAGTTTTAATTGTGTTTTTAAAGGTGTTTTTTTTTTATGGGAACTGACACAGTTTGCTACATCACCTACAACATCCGTGATGTCAGCCCATAACACCGGGTGAACTTGGTGCCATGTAAGTGCTTCCCTTCATTTCATGTCGGCTACATTGAGCTGGATGGAAAACACAAACTATTTAATTCACATAGCCGTTTCGACCAACGTTTCATTCAGTGCGGTGGTACCAACCCCGGTGGGATAAACCCTACCACCTAGTAAGGTAAGAAGGGAAGGGACCTACAGTTTTACGTGGGATTCGAACCACAATCAGCCTCCAACGGTCGATCGAGCGGTATTGTACCAAACCGCCTCAGATTCCATAACAAATAAAAAAAAAAAAAACAAAATTGTACAGGTACCTACTTGTAAAACTGACTGTCATTCCTAGTTCAATAGATTTTGGTGATTGGTGTAATGTGTGATGATAGTGGTTGGATCACATCCTGATGGTGATCAGTGAGGAGGAGGTAGAGGACATTCAGCGGGAGCTGCTCGACCTGAAGACCCTCATTCAGCACATATGCGGGCAGAACTTTAACCTGTGAGTATCTACTTCACATTCCATGTGCCATATGGAAAGCTGAATTGTCGTGTGAAAGTAGCAAAAGTAATATGATTGCAGCTTTAAGACCACATTATTTTGTCCCTGTCACTCGAATTTAAAATTCAGGTTAATTTGAAAAAAAAACATCAGCTTTTGACTTTCACACAATGGTTTTTTTTTATGTGAATTCGTTGAACGTTTTACGCTTATCATTTATCGAACACGAAAGCACACGGGGAATATTCACCTAATTCACGAAACCAAACCAAATCGGTGGTAGTAGCTCGCGTACTACCTAGCGAGATTTTTTAAATTCTTAATTTAAGTTTGTGGCTTTAGCCGTTTTCGGTTATGTCAGCCCCATGGTGACTTTAAGTTGAGAGATTTCAAAAGATTACTTACACATCCCTCAATGTGAGAGAAGTTTTAAAGAATTTTATAACATCTTGACAGTTCATTGGGATTGGATCACATAATCCATAATAATAAAAGGTTCATCTTATCCGTCTGTAACCTGCTGACTAAATCTACGTACAGTTTTTTGTAGGTATCACCCAATTAGTGATTTGATAAAAATGTTTGTTTTTTTACCTCATTTTCAATAGAATTTTGTTTGGGAAGGCTGAAATTAGAACTACATTAAACCAGAAATTTTATTAAAACACTAGCAGTTCATTACCTTGAGTTATTTAACTGGGTTGGGCTGGACTGGGTTGGTACCACAGTACTGGATGTACAGCCTCGGTTGTGTTCTCCTCTAGTCCAGTATAACCAGCAATCCAGGGAAGCCTCCGGTATGGCACCTACCTTCGCGGAGGTGATATTGGCTGGTCGGAGCATGCGCTTTGGCCCCTCCAACCTCGGCCACCCATACCGGATTACATAAAAAAAAACATACACACTGTTCCAGCCTCCACTCTCCCGTATACCAAGAGTGGTTAATGGAGCTACTGTCAGCGCGGACCAAAGGCGACATCGTGCCGGGCGCGGGCGGCATGATCGGCGAGAGTGGCGCCACGGCCGCGGCGCTCGCTGCTCTCAAGGCGACCGCCGCGCGTGTCAAGTCCACGCATCAACACTCCCACCTGCTGCTCTATGTGGGCGATAAACTACTCGCATTGTATTCGAGGTAAGTTGTGTTGGATGTCTTTTTTTTAATGGAAAACACGAAAAGTGTATTTGTTATACCAACGAGTAGGTATCTAACGATGCTCATGGATCGATGCTCATGCACGGGGAATGCGAATGCCATGCCGGCTTGATAAGGAGCCTCTTCATGCCCCTTTTGAAAAACCATTGTGTTATTGTTATTATTTCTTTATTTACACATTAATAATATTTACATTAATTTTACATAATATACAACGTCAAAAATACAAATATATACCTAAAATTAATATAAAAAATATAAACGGAGCTTCCACCACCGGCGGCGGGGCGAACCCAGGCTACCGACAGTCGGGACCCAAAGAGAGAAACCTCCGGACGATGCGTGCAGTGTCAAGCAGGGCTGCCTACTGGATCTGGTACTTGACCCAACCGCTCAGCGAGAGCCTCTTATTGTTATTATTATAATTTTTTTTTTTATGTAATCCGGTATGGGTCGCTGAGTCAGACGGGCCACAGCACATGCTCTGACTAGCCAATATCACCTCCGAGAAGGTAGGTGCCATACCAGAGACATCCCTGGATTGCTGGCTATACTGGACTAGAGGAGAACACAACCGAGGCTGCTATGCGGCCATCTTACATCCAGTACGGTGGCACCAACCCAGTCGGCTACAATTTGAGCCTACCACTTAGTAAGGGGCAAGGGAAGGGACCTACAGTTTTACACCGGTTCCGAACGGTGAAGCAGCAGGTGTAGGTATGCACGCAAATTTTTTCGTCAGAAAATACTCATTGGTACACGGCGACCGGATTCGAACCTCGGACCTCCCGCATGAGAAGCCGATGCCCAAACCACTCGGCCACCCGCCGCCTAAATTGGGTAGTGATGATGAAAGAATTAAACTAATTTCAGCCGAGGGACAGAGGACTTGACTCCGGGCGACCTGATACTGCTCAGCATCCAGTGCGTGGCTGCTCAGGAGTTTTGGAACAAGATGGAGAACCACAACAGCGCTGACACCAACTCCAGTGAGGACGGAGTCACCAGACCGACCATAACGTTGCGTGTGCCGTGTGAGTTATTTATTACGTAGAATGCGTCTTCGATTTCTGCTAGTATGAGTGGCTATAGGGTGGCACACAGGTGAAAATATGTTCAAAAGAGAGTTTGACGCAACCATCGCCGTATTAATTTTAGTAGTAGTAGGGGGTTGGCTATAAACATGCAAACTTGTCCCTCTTGGCCGGGGACCTTCGTGCAAACCCCCAGTCATCCCAGCCAACCTCTGTCCTCCATGAAGGCCACAGGACGACCGGGGCGGCTGCAGACCATTTGTTCTTCATTTGGCGCCACCCAGGAGGCACGTGTGACTTCAGAACGCAAACAATGTTACCCCCCGCAATATTTTATTATTTGTGGTCGCAATTGGGAGACCATATTGAAAATAATACAGTATATTATCTGGAATTTGTGAACTTAAAATAAACAAAAACTGGCCGCACTTGGCGGGAAGCAGATAGGATAGCTCGACGTATTCTATATACCATTTTCATTTGTGTCTATTTTAGATTAGAAAATTTAAATGTATATTTAGACAGACTCGGTGAAGCAGCTGGGCCTGCTGTACTGCTCATAGAGGTAAACGGAGGCCTCTCGTATTTCTGTGCGAAAATGCACTTGCGAATATGATTAAAGTCATCTGTGTTGGAAAATAATTCCTTTTAATTTTAATTTCTGCTTTATCAGTATCAGTATACTTATTGATATAATATATAATGTAATCTCAAAACAAAAATATATTTTGTGGACTAATCTTGTACAAACAAATATCTGCAGGGCTATCAGAGGAGAACAGTGCGATAGTGAACCTGTGTGCTGGGAGTCAGGGCAACCCGTGTGCCCCGCACTCCATGCACATTGCACCCGTTGCACCAAGGATCACAGTTGTCATATTGCTGGATATGGAACTCAGGTACATTTTGACAACTCCATGATCCATCACCACTATAAGATGATTTCAATTAAATTAATATGCTATGCGGGCAGGGCTATTCGCAGGTACGCCAAACATAGATTATTAACTAAGAACTCGTAGGTTTGCCAAACAGAGGTTATTAAATAAGAACTGGGAGTGTCCTATTTGATTTCCTGCGAATAGATCTACCAGGCGGGACAGTGCTATTCGCAGGTATGAGGTATTCGTAGGTACGAACTGCACTATGCGAGTTGGTTTAAAAAAAATAACCAGGGTTAAATTACTGTAATTTAACCTTAACCTAATGTTGAGGCGGCGCATGTCGTTTTTGTTACGTTTCGTTGAAAACTCCCATAGTGCAGCTTGCATACCTGCATGCAGGTTTACCTGCGAATAGACATGCCCGATCGGACAGGGCTATTCGCAGGTATACCTGCGAATAGACACTTTCATGCTATGTAGGTATATTCCACAACATGCTGGATTGGTTTTTTTTTATGTTTGATTTGCCATTTGACATTTGAATTTCAAATTCAAACTGGCATGCCACCTCGCTGACTGGTTTCGCGAGAAGTCGTGTTGATTGAGGATTGACTGTGTTTAGTTGTCCGATGGACTCCTGGGAAAAACTAGGTACCGTGCAAGTTTCTTTGTAAAAAATTTCTAAATTTTTTCGAAATGTTAAATTTCCAGAGAAATTGGGGTGGCGGCGAACACATCAATTCAAATTCTGTCAAACTTACGGCGCATTCTTCTGCAGAGAAATCTTGAATCCATTCCAGGCATTGTGGACGCTTTGGAGAATTCTATCAAGAAGGTATGGTTAAATGTAGGAAATATTTAAAAACCCTACATCCCACCTTAAATAATGCCAAACAAACAATAATATTCTAAGATGAAGCGCGCGCTACGCCTCTGCTGATATACATTTAGGGGATCTTATTAGTTTTTTTGTAATCGAAATTTTTCTGTTATTTTAGAATGAACGATCATATTCGACAAGAAACATTATAATAAAGCAACGCCGAAACTTCCTAACCTAACCTACCACTTTTTTATGTCCATAAATGCGACAAAAAAATTATGAATAAAAACTGGCAAAAATGGTATTAGATACCTCTATAGCTCCTAACTACATAATTGTAAAAGAAAATTACATTTGAAACCTGTGGACTGTGAACCTTCTCTGTTGAATTTTGGCACCTCTTCAAACAAAATTTCGTTTTTAAGTCGTGGACTACAGGTAACATATTTGCACCATTTTACACGGAAGTTACTTATACCAGTTTTGAAAAATAGACTAGGAACAATAACAAACAGTGTGTCACGGCAGTGTACAGTATCCGGCAGTAAATATGGAATATTGAGCCTTAGAATAGAATGAGACAATCCGGTTGTAGAGCGTTGAAAAAGTAGCTGTATTACGTCGCTAAACTGACCGCTAAAGCGGATGAAAAAAGGCGCATTTTGGCAGAATGTATAATTGACGGAGGTCAGATGAAGGTATACCCATGTACCCTTTCTATTTTAGGTTATTAGAATGTTGGCGGTTGAAATATGTATAACCTGACAAGATATAAATTAACACAAAATACATCATTCGTATTGAACTATCAAAGAAAACAGCCTATTGTAAAATTTGTGAATAAAAAATAAAGTTTCACAGGATCTGTGTAACAATATCTTTAATAATTGTAATTGAATGTTCTTACAGACAACAGACGCCCTCCGCCGCAACAAAGTTAACACAAATCTCTGTACGCGACTCGCAAGCAGAATGCTGGAACTGAAGAAATCCTGCACCACCACCACTCCACTCACTCCCGAGACCACCGCCACTGCCATGCACACCGCTTTGGAATCTGTCACAGAGCGGCTGAGGCCTGATATCCCACAGCTTAATCTCTGTGAACTGCTTGAGGAGCTGCAAGAGAAACTCGCCCCATACGTGGACTTCCTCAGAGTCAAGGCTATGAGATACTTCAGTCTCGGATCATATCCTTTACATACTCAAGTTAGCTGCATGCTAATCATTCAAAAGGATAGGACTGCTAATGTCATACTGCTTACAATTTACTTGGTCTATAAATGCACACAATTTGAATCAGACGGCTCGTAGCACATGTTATACGAGGGTCTACGATTGTGTTTGTCACACAGTGAGTCAGTCAGCATGTATGCGTCCACTGCTGGATATATGTCTCCAATTATCCTCCTCCCGGCCTTCAGCGGTGCGGAACCACTGATTTCGTTTTCGTGCTCACAGTTTATAAAGACTTCATCTGCTCTGAAAATTTACTCTTTCTATCCGCTTAAATGATTAGCAGCATGTTATTGTTGCATGTTACCCTGCCTGCATAGTTTGGATGCCAATTCGGATTTTAGAGCTCTTGAACCTCCCGATAGTACTGGTGACAAGAGCTCGCGGTATTTATGATCATTCGTGGGCTAACAAGCATGACAATATGATTGTATAAGTAAGGGGGTTGGGGGGGTGAAAAAAAATATTTTTACTCGAGGCAGCCGATTGAAAAAGCGGTTGCCTGAAAGTGTGTACGCTGTTTATAATGAAATTTTAATGCCATCCCTCCTGGTGCTACCGGCGCCCTGTACGCGAGAGAAGAAAAAAAAAGTTGTCAGGTAGCCACTTCAAAATTGGCATGCTTGTTCTTCATCACATACAGACACTATCCGACCCGGCCGGTCGGTTATCGATCCATCAGAGTTGGAAGCCGGAAAAAAATTTATTTTTCGAGCGGTGGACAAGAAATTCACTTAAAATCATTGAAATCGAATGGCATTTGTTTTTTGAGTCTTGTATGATGCGAAAAACGATATGCACAAATGCCATCCCTCTCCCATGAAATATTGAATTTCGCGAAAATTGACCATGGCAATTTCATCCCCGAAATTCGTCAAATTAGAATACGCGCAATAAAATGTTTTGTAATCAATTGCCAAGGTGCACTTATCATATCACTTATGATTACTTTTTTAATTTTATTTTTATCATAACTTTTTATTAGAAATGGGCCTGTACTTAAAAAGAATAGCCCCACTGAATCTCACCCAGTGCATGTCGTAAAAGGCGACAATGGGATAAGGACAAGATGCCGTGATAAAGGGCATACTTTACCAAAACGTGGTAGTCGGTGTTGTGCTATAATTTAACAGAGTCCTTGCAGCACAACACCGATTACACCTATTTCCAGGATACAGCGTGTTGTATGTATTTATATATGTATATACATATTTTTTTTTGGTTGCCAACAGTACAGACGTGATAATGGAATGTCTTAAATCGAACAAACGACAAATTAACTACATACACCCATTTCGAAAATATTGCATGGACAAAACATGCAGCGCCTCTAGACTTTGTGCATCTTTTCCGTGCATTGGAAATTTCTTTGCCATTTATTTGATTTACTTTAACATAAACATCTTATATCGTCCAGTAGTAGAGGGAATAACGAAATGTGTCCGTGTGTGTGTGTGTCTTGTATGTGAATGTTGTGTGTTGTCAAATTTGGAGCATTATTTTCGCTTAATGTGGGATGTGGCACGGAACCGACATGTTCCATAACCCGACACAAGTATGTGGAGGAGTTTCCCGGCCTGGTGCACTTCATGCTCATCGATCGTACAGCTGGAAGATTCATGGCGCCAGACCTAGCCGATTGTGCCGACATGCTGAGCAAGGAGAAGGTAACCTATATCCACTACGTATGTCACTACATCACCTACCGCCACAGATTACTTAATAGTTACTTCGTAACAGATAAATCACTCCATGGAAAATGTTCCTACCTTCGGGTTTTAATAGCCTACTGTTTCACGTCGCCAATCGCTGCGTGCGAAAATGTACCTTAACGATCGAGTGTAAAGTGGTTATTGCTTTGCAGCTGCGCGCAGTTGCGTGAGCGAGCGTCTATGTATACTTCGCGCGGCTGACGAATTTCCATTGAAATAGACCGCCGCCGGCGGCCCGTCGGGCGGTAGGTAGTTAGCGTGTGCAAGTACATAGAGTGCGTGAGGCCTGCCACCGCCTGCGATGTCACCTTGGTGAACTAGTTGGCCATGTGAGTGAGTGCTTCCCAACGCAAAACACGAACCAAACGTATCTGCTTCGACCGAACTTTCATTCAGTGAGTTCGTAGCAGTCGTGATTGGTGATTGGAGCGACCAACCACCAATAGGCAGTGATTGTGTGCCGCCTATTGGTCGTTGATCTTTTTTACGGTGCAGAATGCTTAACCTTCCTTCATTCTGCTTCGTTGTCGCCACCATAAATCAACGAATATATCAATAAAAATCTAATAAAAGATCATTCTGAGGGAGCGTTTTGTTTTATTTTATACCTATGGTTTGTAGTGGCGGCGAAAACAGTTAATTGATTGCACTGTTTGACATTGTAATGGCAGGTGCGAGGGATGTTGTCGCGCGGCATGCGGCTGGTGCGCGAGGGCTACGCAGCGGCGACGTGGCGCACCGGGGCGCTGCACGCGTGCCTCGTGCTGTGGTGGGAGGCGCGCGGAGCACCCGTCAGCCCGCGACCCACACACCCTGCTGCCGTGCGCGCACTGCCACCTCCGGGAGATATACTCTCCTCTTTTTATAAGTAAGTAGGGTTCTAATGCAGTAAGCAAGATTAGAAGTCACGGTATGTGTTCGCTCACAGGCCGTATGATATGTAGGCCTTGGTGTGGTAGAATACATCACCACATACATGATTTTGAGTTTGGTTGCCCACCTACTGGTTTCCCCATCACTGCACAATGGGCGGTGATATATTGTATGTGTGTTGTAAATTCGAAGCCTACATAGTATCGTTCCATCAGAGCTACATGAAGAGCTGAATAAAATTGGGCTAGTGCATTGGGTGGAACAGTTGCCTGTAAAAGTGGATATCTCTAAAAGTTTGCCATGAGCTAGTTAGATAAGCTCAACTGACATAACGTTATGAGGGGCTAATTACTATGCCAAGGTTCAACCAGGCGTACCTAGCACCATTGTAGCTCTTTCTCGCCCTTTTGCTGATTCTCTATTCCCTATCCTACAATTCAAAGATTATTTTTCACTGCGGTTCTTCAAATCGCAGGTTCATTAATAGGCTTTCCCCAGCGACTGGTTCGTCTACAAGCCAGAGTGACACTTCCTCAGGGGTGAAACCTGAGTCAATAAGAATCTAAATATCTAGGAATGCACATAGACCATAGACTCACCTGGAAGGACATTTAAACAAAGAGAGATGCAATAAACATCAAGTACAGAAGTCTCTACTGGCTGCTGGGAAGGAACTCCAGATTGTCCACTGACAATAAGTTACCAGTATACAACACAGTGCTCAAGATATGGACGTACGGCATACAGCTGTGGGGCTCTGCTAGCGAGTCAAATATCTGCTGCATACAGAGGGTACAAAACTCAATACTGAAGCAAATCTCCAATGCACCCTGGTTCATTAAAAATGAAGAGCTGCATACCCTACTCAATGTACCTACAATAAACGAAGAGAAAAAATTAATGGCGACGAAGTACAGATCCTGATTGGAACACCACCCGAACCAGCTTGCTGTCCCACTGACCATGCAGGACTATATCAGACGTCTAATAAAAAGGCGTGACATCATGGGAATTAAGAGATATCCCTAGCATCCTTCAAGAGGAGATATGCTCACAGTATCATCAGCTCCAAGCGACAAATCAACACTCAATCCATCTGCTCATAGTTGATGACTGATTGCAGATTAAACCTAAAAAAAAAAGTTTCAACCAGGCGTATCTAGCACCATTGTAGTTCTTTCTCACCCTTTTGCTGATTCTCTATTCCCTATCCTACAATTCAAACATTATCTTTCACTGCGGGTCTTCAAATCGCGGTTAATAGCCTTTCCCCAGCGACTGGTCACCCTACAAGCCAGAGTGGCACCTCCTCAGGGGTGAAAATGGCTGTACAATCAGAAGCAATGCTGTGTGAGTACAGTAAATCGCACATATTAATCTCATCACTCACTAAGCCTTTTGACTCCAATGATTCACCATTTTTATCACAAACACAATGAGTCAGTTACTCATAGATAAGTTATGTAGGTAATGATATTATCTCTTGTGTAAATAATTTTGCTTTGTACCTACTTCTACGCTGTAAAAACAACAAACCCACCAACACCATTTATATGCATCTTTATATTATATAAAAAATAATTTGTAAATTCACAACTTACTTCATCTGTAGTCTCGAAATTCTAAGTCTTTTTCAAAACAAACTACGTTCAGGATTGCTTGGAAATAATGTAAAGTAGAGTTAGTATTAAAACAGGAAATTTGACGTTCCTAATGCCATCTTTCATTGTTATAAATGGAAAAAAATCCTTAATACATCCTGAGACATGTTTCGTTGTATAATATACTCGGTGTAAGATGGTGGCATAGTAGCTTCGGCTGTGTTTTTCTCTATTGCAGTATAGCCAACAATCCAAAGGAAAGTCTCCGATTCGCAACTTCTTAAAGGTTATATTGGCTGGTCGTAGCAAGTGCTCTGGGCCCTCTTGACACCCATATTGGATTAAATAATAAAAAAATTATAAGTTTTCGAAGTTGAAAAGAATAGAATATATTTAAACTTGAACACGATGATTGCAGGCAACTGACCGAGCTGAGTTTCCCGAATGACTCCGCGGACGTGGTGGTGAAGGAATTGCTCTGCATCCACCTAGGGCTGCTCCCGGCCACCACGGCCGTACAGCAGGCGCGCCGTCTCGCCCACACCATCCACGATGAGGCCGTCGACACTCGACCCAATCCTGCCGACTTGCTCTAATTCCACAACCAACTTATATAGCAAGACCAACTGTTGATATATTTGGGCAAATGTAATCTGTGTACTGCCAATTTTGTATCTCAATAAAAGGGAACTAAAGGAAAACCTTCCTTGTTTAAGGTTCGAACATAGAAGAACGATGTGTTGAACAAATTCCGAGGACATAGTGGTGTATGCTCGATACATTATTATAATTTGGATTATTTTTTAATTAATAAATAATTTTGTTTAGCTATTTACATTCCACAGACAAAAATAAATATCAGTGTATTTTCTTAATTAGAAATCTTCCATTCCTTAATGTTTTTCACTTTCATTCTTCCAGGGATTTGACAAGATTTACTAGGAGGCATAGAAGACAAATTTGCTTGTCATATTATTGTAGTTATACAAAGTATTACTTTTGTTAAGTACAATTTAATTGAAAATTTATTGTTATTTGATGAATATTTAATAGATAGGTACGTCGTAGTCTTAAGATCTATGTATTTCAATATACGTTGTTTACACTGTTATAACTTAAACCCTTGGCTTCTCAAATATTTAATATGCTTAAAATAAAACATAATATTTATTTTATTTAGGAAAGAAGAGCTAGGTACCAATATGACGTGACCGATTTGCGGGGATGGAGGGGTGAATACACCCTGCCACGTGGTATTTCAAAATATAGTTTATAAAGAATAAAAAAACACAGCGGCGGTCTGAGAAACACAACAATCGCTTCGGTAGAATGGACCGGCACTGTTTTTCCTAAGAACTCGACGTGCACTGTTCAATTACACCAAAAAGTATTTGCCTGGTCACATTCAAAAGTGAAAATACAACTGTTGATGCTTAACCCACATAAATACATTGAAAAGCAGCAAGTTGTGTCATACCACGTGAAAACTGTGGGGGGAGGGGGGCCGATCCAAAAGTGGCCTAAAATCGGTCACGTGGAATGGGTACATTCCCTTACTATGTTAGGTTGTCTACGAGTCCTATAACAGCCACGAGGCCACTTGAAACTGTATTATGATAATTCCTTGTTCTTCCATTAAAATACCAATGTTAAGGAAAAGCAACTTTCTACAAGTTCAGAAAATAATTTGAAACAATATTGTATTATTTGTTATTATATATATTTAAAGTAAGACATTAAAGAAATCATTGTTGTAGTATTATATCTATAATAAACTTGGCTTGGCATTTTACTCTACAAGTATTGGTAAACAGAAAATATAAAGTAAAGATACTGAGAAGATCTTTTATTTTAATATAATATTTCACACCAAGGTAATAAGTCGGGAGTCATGGGTCAATGGGATTTGCCATAAATTATGGTGAGCTCTGAGTGAAGATGGGGTGGGCTGGAATGTGGTAAAATCATATCATACGATATGATATGATTTTACTAGGTGCATTGCACCTTGAGTCGGTCCGTATTCCATCTAAAGTCGGTCACCGAATGAACATTTCTCACTGATTTACGGGGCTTGTTGGGTCGGTTCTGTCCCTTATAATCTCAACTCTGCCTATTTTCTAGCTGCGTGGGAAACTATTTCCTAGCTGCGTAGTGTTTAGAGAAACACGAAGCAACATCGTGATTGTCGCCATAAGCATATAATATCAGAATTATCCGAGTACGAACGCACAAAAGTTATTTAGTGCAGGTACAATGTATCCACAAATTTATCAAAACAAATATTTTCGAATAATTAAAACCATTTTAGTAGAAAACAAAATCTAATAAAGAGTGTAAACCATTTATTGTTTCAAGGCTAAGAGGTGATTTGACAATAAGCATATCTCGTAAAATATCAACTTAGTTTATTTCAAATTATTTATGAAGAAAAAAAAAAAAAATTTATGATTGTATTTTATATATTTATAGATTAATAATATTATTGTTGAAATGTCAAGACTTATAGGAATTGTGTTGGTTGTTTCACCCACCAAAGTTTCTGAGTATCTCATGTACAGTAGAGCCGCGCTAGTTCGATGCTAAATCCGACGATCGCGGTTATCTGATCGATCAGAAATTTCTAAATCCTCCCTGCACCCATGACCACCCCCATATTGTTTTACTGCGCTTCCTTAGTTCGCCCACACTCATAGCCCTGAGCGCATGTGATAACTTTCGCCAATTGATCTGGAATGTTCTGCGTAGTGAGAGTTTCTTGCGTAAATTTGGTTTAACTAAATTTAAAAAAATTTAAATTTGGTCGTGAAGATGTAACATTGACTTAACAGAACCAATATGAAGTGATTGAAATAAGGCCCAAACATTGCAAAGAAATTCGAGATTGGGAAACGACTGTGCATAGAATAGGTCCCATACTATAATTCAAACTCCCCTGTGTTTTTTAGCGGAACGGATTAGCACAGCTCTACTGTACTTACAAGACTTGCATGAAGGTTGAAAAATTAATAAATTATTTTTTTATTATTTATTAATTTTAAAAAATCCATCATAAAAAAACGTGCCAACTCTTTGCTTTTTCGTGGACATATTATCGTAATCTATTTGTGAATGCAAACCATAGTTATGAAAAATAATCAAATTTGTTTGTACAAGTATTTAATTTTCGAAATAATTTGTATTTATCGTCATACATTAATTAATTAAATTTCTGGAGATGTTTTAAAATATATAGGCCATTTCTGAAAAGATAATAATAAACCTCAACAATTTTGTTTTAAACTATTTACAAAATAAAGTCATAACACATGTCCCACAGTATGTCAATGTTTCACTTAAGACATTCACGAGCACTCCACCAAACTCCATTCGTAAATCCAAAACCGGACGGATTATTTCACTCTGGCAACAGGCGAAAAATCTCTCATAAATGAAGTTTGGTCGCATTCATAATAGACAAGACCTGATTTTACATTCTGTATTTTGATATAATATTGTAGACAGCAGGGGCGTGCATCACATAGAGGCAGAAAAGCACTGCCTACCCTGAGTATAGTCCGAATTCCATCCACCCAAACAATCTAATTAAAACGTATAGAACTATTCGACTTCACTAAAAAACTAATAATTTAAAATTTGCTGCGCCCTCAGCACTCAAGTGTCTCGCTGTCGCGCACTGCGCCCGTCAGCGCGGACGCAACGCCGCCACGGCCCCTCGGAGAAGGCAGAAAACACGACTACCTGGTGGTCACTCACACTATTACTCAAATCCTGCGTAGTAATCCGTAGTATACGCTGGAATTGTGCATTTGTATGCGTGTTTCGATGCGCGATTTAGTAGGCCAGGGCAGGACTGCCTTTCACTAACACCACAACAATGTCTCGTAACGTAGGTGTAGCTGGCTGGTCTAGCATCGTTCCTGCGTGAGATTCGGCTGTGCACTTGACAACACGACTCAACCCGAACGACACACATACGAACACAAGTACTATGCATGGATTGTGTAGAATTACACTGTATGTGTCGCTCGCCTAATTGACGGTTTAATTTTGAATTTGTATTTCGGTGTTTTAGCAGACTCGATCTCGATAACTTGTGAGTACCCGTGAGTGCGTTTAATAGTGTTTTTCTCATAAAAGTAGAATGGACGATCTGGAATGTCAAGTGTGTGGTCTGATATGTTTGATAAAGTTAATACATTTATGTTTTTCAAGCAAAAATAGTATCAATCGGCCGGCCCACAGCCGAAATTGAGCTCACCCAAAAGAAAGGTACCAATCTCCGCCATTTCAACAAGCATTATTACAGTAAATTTTCTTGGTTGGCTGGTTCGAAATGCAGTAATCGATAGGCATTGAAAAAAAAATTATCTGGTTGAACATTTTCATGTGGACATGATGATGTGACAGATAAAAAGCACGCTAATAATGGAAGGGTAAGAGAAATACAATTTAACTTGTTTTTAAATCCCCTAAGTACTTAGTTTGAATCTTCATGCCTGCCTACCCGGTCTCGAATGTAGTATGATAGTACAGCTTAGCAAGCTCATAGAAAATCAAATTTACAGGTGCCATTATTGGGTTCTGGGGTGCACAAGCGTTTTGCTGGCACTTAACTAATATGGACCCGGGGCGATTGAGTTGTTAGGGAAATGTTTTCGATAAGAAGTCGGACTACATCTCTGCGTTAGTCCGGCGCGCCATATGTTGTGCTTCCCATAAAAAAACAAAAGTTATTGATTTTTTAAATTCAAAGTCTTGATCTATTTTATTTACATACAGACACTTGAAAACTATTTCATTCCATTCCACCTCGGATTAATCCGATGATCTGTCCATGCTGAGCGATCCGAAGATCTGCTATCTGTAGCGGCTGAATAAAAACAAATTATGATACGCGGAGTGTCCGTGAGTGGGTCAAAATTGGAAGTTGACAACTCCACTTGACAGACGTCCAATAGAGTTCTCATGAGTGTCCTCAACTAACATTTTAAAAACTTAATTCAACAGATGCCAGAGAGCATGTACTTACTATAATAAATTGTGTGTGAGACTAATATACATTTTAAAGGATTGGCAAACACATTTCAAAGATGAAGGAATTTTTTTGGAATTTATTTCCAATAGAGTAAGCGTTCAATAAATGAATGTTAAGTAAGGCACATGTGGGATTAGTACTCGGGGGAACTGTCACCGACACACTTCACTCGATCGTTCACGGCCACCGCTTTCTGTCGCGGTTGCTTTTCCATCTCCACGTCCAACACGATCAGGTCGTCCGATATCGTGTTCACTTTCTGAAAATTCAAGTTCACTGTAAAAAAAATATTTTTACTAACTCATGTACTTACATAAGTTTATTGTCTATACAAATGGGATTTCTATCAGCTTATATTACACTAATGTAATAAAGATCAAGTCTGTTATGTACTCTACTGTGAATGGCTCGTTGTTGAATAGATTGCAAGGTTAAAAGAAGGTACTCGAAGGATCCCTTCCAAAGATTGCTGCAAGATAATTATCATCACCGGCCTTACTTGTGCTTTATAAAGTGTAAGCAAGTGGACCGGCGTGAATCGCCGACATCGGTATAAGATCCCTAATTTTCAGGCTCATTGGACTCTATGAACGATAAAAATGTAATGTTCCTGGACACCTCTATACCCAGGAGGCCCATAAGACGATTGTTAGACTAGGCTGCCCTGGAAAGTAGCTTGGAGAGGAAACAGATCAGCCTTAGTAGAAAAGGTGCAAGCTTGCGTCTTGGCTACGTTGAAGTAGACAAGTTCTCCTTACCCCAGAGGATACTTTTCGAGAACTAGGTCATCCTGAGCAACAGTGCTGCGTCTTGCATGTGCAGCTGAAACCTCTGCTCCCTTCCATCCTTTAGTGTTTTTTTTTTTTGGCTAAAAGGAAAATAGATTACAAAACCTTTTTTGGATTTTGTCTTTTTCATATAAATAAACAAAGATTTAGCGAGCGCAAAGGTTAAATAAACATGAAATTGAATACTCACACTGCTCGATACGGAAGTTTCTGCTTTTGCTGAACTTTTCAATGCAGCTGCATAATTCTTAGTGGTGGTGTACGGGAGGACGGGGCTCGGCGCACGCTCGATCTCCTTCCGCTCCACGATCTCCACCTCGTCCGAGTCGGAGGCGCGGTCCGTCAGGTACTGTGAGAAGCGAGCGAGGTCGCAGTCGGCGGGCGTGGCGAGAGCAGCGGCGCAGATCTCCGCCATCTCCTTCTCGCGCGCGGCGAGGTCGCGCTGCATACGCTTCTCTGCCGCCGCCTGCACCTCCGCGCAGTGTCGCTCCGCCATGATGGTGCTCATCTGCCGAACCTCCGCCTCCAGCTCGCGGATCACCTTCTCTGTGACGACGGCCGCGCGGGCCTCCTTCAGCAGCCGTGCATCCATCGCCACCTGGATCCTCTGGACAGCATTCGCCGAGTCGTCGCGCACATTGTTCTCGCGCACGATGCTGCTGAACACACCGTACGGCGACCGGCGGTGCGGCTTGCGGTAGCCGGACAGCTTCTCGCCGAGATTAGGCGTCGAATCCTCGACGTGCTCGTACGCGTTCATACAGTTTATCTTGCCGAAGCGATAGCAGAACGTGTGCGTGGAAGCCACGGATGACTCCTTGCTCGTCACGTTGCACAGCACGAAATTCCTTCTGCTGTGATTACGCTCGAAGTAGCGCTGCAGGCCGCGCGTCACCATCTTGTCGCGCAGAGTCGGCTTGAGGCTGTTGCCGCGCCGATATTTGTACCAACCCACCACCTCGGCCGCAGAGCTCGCGAGCAACTCGGCCACGCGATCATCGCACACGCGCCCGCTCGCGCGGTACACTTGCGCGATCGCTGGCAGGGGTAGAACCGTGCGCACCACGATCTCCGTGTCAAGCCGCGATCTGTCGCTCTGCGCGTCGGAAATGTGTGAGGTCACCTCCGAGGTGACGTCGCCCAGAAGAAATCCTTCCTGTGACAACAAACTGTTCTCAATACCATTCTATCGTTGAAACAGATTCACCTTTGCATTATGAGACCCTTATTCACATTCGCATTGCTCACCTGTCCGTGCTGCGACTGGGCGCACTCATACAGCAAAAACGAGAGAGCGGTGCCGCTCAGCGACACCTTCTCCGTAAACGCCATTTTTCGGAATGTCAGCTCAGCAGGCAAGCAGTGTTGCCAACTCTTATCTAGCTCGCCCACCAGATGCGCCAGTCGAAACCACCAGAATTTCCCCAGATTTTTAGAAATACCCAAAAATAAATAAAAATATTATAAAAATCTAACCCTAGAGTTGAAGGCGGTCGGTTATTTTTCCTTGCTTTAGCACCGCCTTCAACTCTAGGGTTCGATTTTTTTTTATTTCATACATTTTTATATGATTTTTATATTTTTTGAAATAGTTTTTTATTTCACAGTTTTTTTTAAGTATTTTATTGGTATTAATGTACTCGGCGGAATCGCTCGGCCTTCGGCCTCGCGATTCCGCCTCGCTTTCCAATCCGATCGTGACCAAATTGAAATGAGACCACAAGGGAGGCACTGGCTTTAAAAAATTTTTTTTTTTCAAAATCTCTTCAGCCAGTCGAAAGTTCTGAGGTAACAAACATTCCGGTTTTTGAGGCTGTGTCTGCTCTTCAGAATAATGAAAAACCGGACAAACGTCCTTTTCAGGATCTTCAATTAAGAGAATAAATACGATCATTTCCAAACAGATCAATTTAGTATACATGATAATTATTATCACTGCAATCACAGGACAGATGGTTGCATACAAAATAATATTACTAAAATAACAATTTGAGATTAGTTTTCTTCTGAAGAAGAAAGCGTCTCAGCTTCTTCGCATGGAATGGGTGCAGCATAAACACATTTGGTTCCAATTTTGTTTAACAGATCCTTGGGGAAAGTGTATGTACGTGTTGCATCGATTTAAACACAAAATTTTTTGCACAACCACTAAACAAATCTGATCAAACCACCATACTCAGCACTAGACCCTAGATCGCAAATTTGGCCACCAGACGGGATTCCAAACCACCAGATCTAGTGGCGCTAGCACTAAGTTGGCAACACTGAAGCAAGGCAGGCAGACAGGCAGGCAGAGTGGATGGAAGGAATGAATGAATGACAGCGCAGTCAAGCACAGACATGACAAGTTGATGAACGAACGACCGGTCCGCCACCTCAAAGACCTGCTCGATTCTGCAACCTACTCCTTTATCTCCTTTCGACAAACTTCGGCTCGAAGGAGGAATGTGACGAGTCTCTTTGTAGTAACAGTTAACTTTTTTTTACACAGATTTTGTTTGAGCAAACCTGACAGCAAGTGTTATATTCTTTGGCTGACGCTGCTGGAACAAAAATTACCATACTACGCACGCGCTTGCCTTGCCACGCACACACAACGCTTATAACGAAGTCGAGAAGCGAAGCAAGTTCGTCGTTCATCATCATATAGAATGGTGTATAGTTAAGGTGTGTGTTGACAACATTTGAAAGGACAATGGAGGTAAACTAAATCCACCGCCCCGACATAACCTGTTAGTGTGGCTATTCCCTAGAGTGTTTTTATAAGCCGGAGGCGCGTAGGGAGTGCAGCCCCCGTCCGCCGTAACACAGTGCCTGCGCGGTGTTACGCAAGGACGGCGGGGCTGCACTTCCCGCAACGTCGGAGAAGAGGCAATCCTAAGTCGCTATTGAAAATAAATTCTTTTCGTGAAGTTTTATTTTTTTATTTTTGGTCCCAGTTTTGATTTCCGCAGGCCAAGTCATTTCTATCTAATAGCAGTGTTTTTTGGTTGTTGTGGCTATACGGTCACACTATCTTTGCCTTTCCGTAGAAAAAAAAAGTTAACGTTACTACAAAGAGACACTCGTCCACTGTGTGCTCTATTTGCTATTGACGTTTTCGAGATTGTGTCCAAAGAATTTATTACTACTACTGATCGTGTCTGTCTGCCTTTGTGATTCGTTTCTTTTCACAAACGGAGTTATTTGTTGGCTGGGGAGGTCCCTATTCCGCTCGCAATAAGTCCAACTGCTCAACACCTTCCTTCGCCCCTTCGCCGCCTGTCTGGTTTGGTTTACAAGCTAGCTTAGTTATGGAGTTCTCTGAGTTGCAGCTCTAGAGACGGAAGCCACCTTCCCTGAATTCATAACATCGCCCTTGGCTGCATGTTGTGTGTCCGAGAGTTTCGCGTAGTGCAGTGAGTGGGGAGCGAGACATGAACTATGAGGAGAATCGTCTCAACACGTTCGGTTCCTGGCCCACCTCGGCCGAGATAGAGCCTATACGGATAGCGAAGGCGGGCTTCTTCTACACGGGGCGCGGCGTAGAGGTGCAGTGCTTCCGTTGCGGAGGGAAGATTTCGGAGTGGAGCTACGGGGATCAGGCGATGGCTCGCCACCGCCGACTGGATCCCCGCTGCCCGTTCGTCGTGGATCCCGTAGCGTCGGGGAACGTGGCGCTAGTGCTGGGTCGGCCGTGCGCGCGCGGGAGCGGTGGCGCCGGCAGCACGCGGTCGAGTTTACTGGACGCCGCGCCCGAGGGGCCGCCTGAACCTGAGCCGAGCCCGCTGGATACGAGGCCTGTCCTCA
Source organism: Nematopogon swammerdamellus (assembly GCA_946902875.1). Classification (NCBI taxonomy): domain Eukaryota; kingdom Metazoa; phylum Arthropoda; class Insecta; order Lepidoptera; family Adelidae; genus Nematopogon; species Nematopogon swammerdamellus. The sequence continues at coordinate 8,672,818 of OX336345.1, forward strand.
ATAGCGATGATGAGATCTATAGGAATGATGCTCTCCGACTGCTGTCTTTTATCAATTGGCCGGTATTTGTGTTTTCATTTATAACATTATTTTATTTCATCATTCTTATGTATGTTGCATATTCTTACGTAAGCTAGACTATAAACTCTTTTGGCACGTAAAGCTAATGAAATTACCCACAAAACGATGTAAAACAAGTTAGAATTAACTTTTTTAGAAGCATAGGTGGAATTTTTAACTCCAGGAAAAACATTCCTGGAGTTAGAAAACCACATCAAACATTTTTCAGAATTTTTTCTAACCAAATATTGACAATTCCCCTTTACAAATCATATAATATCCATATTTAGGTGAAGAATGCTGCTACTAAAACGCTGAAGAACGTAAGTAGGTATGTGGAACTTGAATTCAATTCACAAATAAATAAAAAAAATCAAGGAACCTTCAGCCTAAAATGACAAGACGTCAGAATAATATTTTTTCTGTTTGATTGCGGAATTGTTTGTAAGTGTGTTTCATATAAATAAAAAGGGTTTTTAATCATCTATCTAAAGTGCTTTCTTGTTCTAATAAGAAAAATTCACTGAAATAATACTAGACAAAAATGTGCTACCATATATTCCGCGACCCGTGCGGGTCTTATATGGGATGTAACCGTAGTAAGACCTAAAACCCGCACGGGTGTTGTGGGTCGGAAAGGGTTAATGATCCATCTAAAGTACTCTCTCGTTCTAATAAGAAAAATTCACTGAAATAGTACTAGATGAATACTTTCGACGCCTAGCTTGGTATTCGAGCAAAGGCAGCATTGGAGATTGGAAGCGTAAACGTAAAGTTGGAAACATGGATGAGAAAAAAAAAACAGTGCTTCTCAACCCATGACTATGAAGAGTAGTGAATACGAAAAATTAGGGGAATCATTGTTTCTGCGGTTTGTTCAACAAAGTGACAAAGGGGCTCCGAGTTTGCTTTATGTTCACGCAAAAGCACTACTCTGCGCTCTCTCTTATCACTAGAAAAGTCTTTTTCATAGTTATGCCCAGAGGCGTGATCAACTGACTTTTCAATTGTCCACATTAGGTTGGATAATCGAGGTTCAGTCAGTCAGCGTGGAAGCGTCCACTGCTGGACGTACGCCTCTCCAATTTTCCTCCAGTCCTCCCGGCCTTTAGCGATACGGAACCACTGATTTCCGCCGGCGTACTTGATGTCGTCGTCCCACCTGGCGGGTGGTCTTCCCACACTCCGTTTTCCTGTCCACGGCCGCCAGTGTAGGACACGGGTACTCCAACGGTCATCGTCTCTTCGGCTAACGTGCCCAGCCCACTGCCACTTCAGCTTAGCCACCCGGTGTCCAATATCGACTACTTTGGTGGGTCGGCGGATTGCCTCGTTACGCACCATATCACGTAGCGATATTCCCAGCATGGCTCGCTCCATTGCTCGCTGGGCAACTTTCAACCTTTGGACAACAGTCGAGGTTCTACTGTAATATAATTTTTGGAACGTTGACATTCTACTACACCAGCATTGACGTATATAGAGGGGGGGGGGGGGGGGCCGGGTGGGCTCGGCCCACCCCAGAAGTGGCTGGTGCCCACCCCAGGATGTTGGGTTGCCAACCCAAAATTCTAGGGTGGGCACTTAAATAATTTCACACAAAAAAACTTAAATATTCTACAGCTGAGGAATCAACATAAAATTCCGTTTCCATCCAGGTAATAAAAATAAAGACTTTAAAAAAAATTGGTTGTCTGTAAAGTCGGTTTACGGACGATAGTTTTACGTGATGACGTGGAATAATCGTAGTACATAGAGCAAAGATCAGTAATTAATTATATTTCCAGTAGAAAGATTAATCATCTTGTCATTGGCCATCAATAAACTTCTGTTGTCTGATCTTGACAGTTTTACTTCTTAAGACGTTTCCATAGTAACTTTGACTATACCCATTGTGCCTCTCTATCGCTTGTTACGCGCTCTCGCTTGCACACACAGGCTCAGATGGAACGTGACACTTTTTCGTGTGTGCAGCCGGTGTTCATCAATTTATAAGACGTGACGTCATCACGTCAAAAAATTCTTTTGTTTAATTTTATTTAGGTAAAGAAACTTTCCGAAATCAATGGTCGAAATACGGCTCAACACTTCAAGTTTAAATTACCTACTTTTATTGCGTAGGTTCATCGGGCCTCATCGGCCATCGCTTTTCAGGGTCCAGGCCCACCCTGGAAAATAACCCTAGATACGCCAATGTACACCAGTGGTTCCCAAAGTTAACTGGATAGCGACCCATCTAAAAAAAATCTAAATTCCCCTTGCCTAACGTGAAAAAAAAAAAACATATTGAGCTGCAGTATTTTTTCGTTAATACATAGTGTAACTAAGTGAAGGACTGTTAAATAAAAAAATAAATAGGTAGAATGATTAAGTTGTACCTAATTGAAAATTTGTATTATTGGCGTGTGCGTTTAGTGCGAAAAAATCGCCATTTCGCTTGGCCCCCAAATTCCAGGGCACAAGGTTGAACGTCGATGACCACTTTCGGCCGTCACATCGAGGACAAAGCTAAGCTCACCTCTAAAAAGCTGGGCGTCCTGAATAAAGCGCGAAGATACTCTACGCCTGACCAAATCCTGCTGCAGTATAAGTCGCAGGTGAGGTCATGCGTGGAGTATTGCTCGCATCTTTGGGGTGGGGCTGCTCAGTATCGACTTGGCTTGTTAGAATCGATCCAAAGACGTGCAGTTCGCCAAGTTAACGACTTTGAAGTGTCCTGCAAACTTGAACCTTTGCAGCTCCGACATAGGTTCACTAAATGTATTCCATTGTCTGTTCAACGGTAAATGCTCTAAGGAGCTGTTCGAAACGATTCCAACCTCACCATTTCACCATAGGTCCACGCGTAGCATACAGGGAATGCATCCCTATACTGTAGAGCCTAAAGTGCGGACTAAGCGCTCCAGTATTTCTTTTATCTTCCGCACTGCGAAACTCTGGAATGCACTTCCTCCCGATGTGTTTACTTCAGTGTATGACTTAGGATATTTGAAGAGAAGCGTAAAAAGGCATCTGTCACGCCGGCACGGCATTCGCAGCCCCCGTTCTAAACCGAATGCTTTTGGGCGTCGTCGGCTCAACAATCCATGCTCACGGTGCCAAGTGTATCGCATATCCTTAAAAAAAAAATGTGCCGTAACTGTAACCGTTCGGCTGCCGGACTAACGACTACGTGTCGCATTGCAACTGTCGTCCTATCGGTTTCAGGTCCCACACAATATCCGCTCGCCCTGTACTACACCATGGTGAAACAGGCATTATGTATGTACTACAAAGTTTTATGTATTGTGCAGGTGAGGTTCATATCACGCGAGTCGCTGGCGTCGGCGGGGTTCTACCACGCGGGTGGTGGGCGGGTGCGGTGCGCGTGGTGCGGCGGGGAGCTGTGCGGCGGCTGGCGACACGGCGACCGACCGCTAGAGGAGCATCGCCGCCATTTCCCGCACTGCGAGTACGCACGTCTCGCCGGCGCTACTCCCTCTCCCGCCCCCACCTCTGCGCCGGAGCATCAGGCCAGCGACGCACACCGTGCTCGCTCCCAGCCTCAGACACCACTGCTGGGCTCACCGCAACCAGAGGACGCACCGCATCAGACGTAAGTTTTTTTACAGCCCTAATGACAACATAAATCCCAACTACCCTGGAGGCGTAAGACATACCTGCAGTTGGGAGACGGCACGTTAATAATGAATGAAAGAGAAGAAATAAAGCCCGTGTACTGGCCTTGAACTAAATATATTCAGTTTTTTGTCGTGATTTTTTCGCACGGACACCTCACCTTGTCTGCTTGTTAGTACTCGTGAGTTTTTAAAAGGGTTTTCGGGTTTTTTTTTTTTATTTTTCCTCAAAAGAAGTTTAAAATGAACTGGATGTAAATGTACATCTTACTGTATGTAAGATGGCGGCGTAGCAGCCTCAGTTGTGTTCTCCTCTAGCACAGATTACTTAATAGTTACTTCCTAACAGATAAATCACTCCATAGAAAATCTTTAATACCTACAGCTTTAATAGCCTATTCTTTCACTTCGCCGATCACTGTTGCGTGCGAAAATGTACCTAAACGATCGAACGTAAGGTTGCAGCTGCGCGCAGACGCGTGGCCTATAAAAATATAAATACCTACACAATTTATTTATTTATTTAGTATTATTTTATTACTTTTATTCGTTTTTTCTTGGTAGGATCATTCGTTTTACATTTTAATTGTAGTTTTAGCTAATTTTAATTTAATATGAATTATTTTTAAGTTTCATTAGTAATAAAAATATTTTCTGTTACGCAAATAATTTCAAAACAATCCTACACAAGTAAACCAACATGGGTGGCTGTGTCGAGGGACAAATGGTACAGTCGACAGAGCCAAAAACCCCTCTCCTCGCGAAACCACGCTCAGTGAGGCGCCATGCCAGCAGATTTGCGGACTATTGCTAGGCTGTCTAGCCTGTTGATACGACATTTGAAGACACCCTGGTTAATAAATGATTCGGGAAACACACTCGCCGGGAGACAGTTCCACGCCCTAGCGGTGCGACAAAAAAACGATTTTGAGAACCCATGGGTTCTAAAAAGCCCAAACAACAAAAGGGTGCTCAGTTTCTCTGCGGCGAGTGCTGCGAAGATATGTAGGTTGGATGGCAAGGAATAAGGGAAGCAAGTTCCTCCGAGCAGCATCCATGATTGTACCTGTAGAATACACTATATTTGTGAAGTGAAATGTTCGTGCAATGTTCAACTAACAATTTGGAATCAAAGGAAGGGTTAGTGAACTGTAAGTAATTTTCTAGGAAATTTTGTAAAGATTACAACCATGCCATGGAAAAGAATCTGGTGTAACAAATCACCGTCGCGAATATCTCCAACGTTTGACGGAGTTGGAAGTTTTGTGGGACACGATGTGTGAGCGATTATGCGAAAGTTTCAAGGTTAATGCCAAAATGTTTTTTATTATCAATATCAGTTTAGTGAGCAACAACTGCTTAGTAAGCAATAACATGTTTAGTCAGCAAGATGTGTGGGGCTGGTACTTAAAAAGAATAGCCCCACTGCATCTCTCCCCGTGCATGTCGTAAGAGGCGACTAAGGGATAAGGACAAGATACTGCGCTAAAGGGCGACAGGATAGTGACTTCTCACCTTGGCGCAGTCCTTCCACCTAGTCATGCAGCAGGTGGGTTCTTCGTGCCTTACTTGCTGCTTGATAGTTGTCTTGTCCGTATACTGTGCTAAGCGTGGTGGTCGGTGTTGTGCTGTAATTTACCAGAGTCCTTATAGCACAACACCGATTACTCTGCTTATCCTGATTGTCGGGATACAGCGTGTGTTATGTATATGTACATGTATGTATGTGTTACAGTGAGGCGGTGGAGCACAACTGGCGCGTGCTAGAGGGAGTGCAGTGGCGTGGGCTGGGCGTGGTGGGGTGCGGCGCGGATGGCGCGCGCCACCCCGCCCGCGCCTCCCTCGCCTCCCGCCTCGGCACCTTCAGCGGGTGGCCCAGCGCGCTGCGCCAGACCCCGGCGCTACTCGCTGAGGCGGGCTTTTATTATACCGGGAGTGATGATCAGGTGACTAATTCTGAAGTTTCATCACAAGTTTCAAAAGTTGTACCAGCCTGAAGACACACATTGCAAGGTAATAATTGTGAGTTCTATAAACAATCTCTGTCAAAGCATTGCAAAGATTGTAACAGTTGTGCTGAGCCCAGCATAGTCAAATTTCAGGTATATTTCTAAAATAGTGAGTCACTGGCGAAAATCAAACTTACACCAAACAAAAACGTGAGAGAGCAAGCGTGAGATTGAGGCGAGAGAGAAGAAACTCGTATGCGAAATAAACTTGCATAAGTATTGCATATTCGTACCGTGTGGGGCCGGCACTTTAAAAGAATAGCCCCGCTGCATCTCTCCCCGTGTATGTCGTAAAAGGCGACTAAGGGATATCCCTTCTTATATTACAAGGTGGTAGGGTTTAACCCGCCCGGGTTGGTACCACCGCACTGAATGAAAGGTTGGTCGAAACGGCTATGTAAATAGTTTGTGTTTTCCGTCCAGTTCAGTGTAGCCGGCACGACCGAAGGAAAGCACTGACGTGGCACCAAGTTCACCCGGTGTTATGGGCTGACATCACGGATGTTGTAGCCGTTGTAGGTGATGTAGCCAACCATGTCAGTTTCCATAAAAAAAAAATAAAAAAAAGTCTTTATCGTTATGAATCCTAGAAGTGGTCATGCACATATGTGGTCAGGTGCGTTGTTTCTACTGCGACGGCGGGCTCGGCAAGTGGGAGCCGAGCGACGCGCCGTGGAGCGAGCACGCGCGCTGGTTCCCCGAGTGCGGCTACGTGCTGCTCGTGAAGGGGCGAGAGTTCATCGAGCGCTGTCGCTACCGCGGCACCAGAGAGGTTCGCCTACATTATTATTATATTCTTGCCTCTTTACACTATTTAATTGGGTCATTAATAAATTCATACCTACTTTTAAAATTATGATTTACATTTTTAAAGAAAAATTTTCGGATAAGAAAATAATCTATAAAGTGTTAAAATAATTTAAAAATTCCTAGTCAACGCAGACTAGCTGACAAGGGCTTGATGCGAGCCGAAACGTGAAGCATGCCCGGGAAATTTAGAGTGGCCACTCGCTAGTCCCGACCTCGATTAACACCCTCCTCTACTGCCGATGGGCCCGGATATGTTCGATGAAGCCATCGCAAGCTTAGTTCCACACATTCGTACACATAAGTATTGTGGACAATATAGTGATGATGATGATGATTGATGTCTATTTATAATAGAGGGCACAGAAAAGTACATATTGGTCTAATTGTACTGTTGACATAATAATCTGCAGATTATGAGTACACGTTGACATATTTCTTTAATAATTTTTGTTGACAACTGATGTTTCTACAGCTACACAACTCATGCCACATTATAATTTGTGAACTCTACATAGTTCTTGTATTTTATTCTGGATAGTTCTTGTATTTTATTTTGACAATTCTATTGAAGCTAAGTACATTTGTTAGGCTAAGTATGTTGTTCTTGTGAATAGTATAATATAATTTGTTTTTAAACAAAATTTCGCCGTCATGGCCAGTGCTCCTAATATTATATGTACGTGAGATTAGATTTATATATTAATCAACTGACGAAATCAAGTGTACTATTAGTACCTAAGAAAGATTAATAAATGAACTGAACTGAAAAACATACTGTGTGGTAACACAAAGTCTTATTACAAATAGTTCACTTGAATACTCTCCATTGTGACACATTGTGTGTACAGCTCCATATAATTATCAATTACGCAAGTCATTCTAAAAAGTTCTGGGCAAGCCCTTATCAGCTGCAGATCTTGTTATTGTAAACAAAGCACAAGAGTAAGCAATTACTTGCAAATTTCATCATCTAAAAAACTTCATTAAACTTGCATATCTTTCCAAATTTGGATATTTATTTTCTGTCAAAATGTTGATTCAATTTAGGCACACATGTCAATGTTGATGTTTATGTAAATTTCAAATCCAAATAAATTAAACTCACTTTATTTATTACACATTAAGACAAAACACAAGTAAGACAAACTCTGAATCTGGAGTCACGATCAATGATCAAATATAGTACACATAGCTATTGTTTTAATATTACTTTTTACTGCTTTTTCAGTATACTACAAATGTGGAAATCAATGTTCCACGAAGGACTACCTCCGCTAATCGAGTTCAGTTTCCCGTTACCGAGAGTCAGGTGAGAGTTGGGATGAGGTTCATATTATGTTTATCTGGGAATACTGATATTATGTATCAATATTTATCGGCACCTAATACCTCACATGCAGACAAGTTAAATTAGGTGTAGAGTACTGCGAGAACAGCTGATCGATGCATGCCGATCCCGCTTTCACGTCATCCTCTAACTTACTCATGAGTGGCCAAATCAGTAGGCGGACGGGCCAAATTTTTGAAATAATATTGATAGCCGGGCACAACTGAATATATTTTTTATCAGAGTGAGCAATGCATAATTTTTATCATTATTTTTTTAAGAAAATAAAACATTCGAAATCGAATTATTTGAAATCGCTTTCATCATGCTGGTCTGTCATTTTTTCAACGAATCCTGAATTAATTATATTTAATAAGTAGTTGTGTAATAAATAAATATCCAAACCAACAACTACAACCTCAAGGTGTGACAGAAAACATTATTTTTGAAACAATAAAATTCTAGTCTGAAATTCACCTCAACCAACAAACATAATCTTAAATTCTTTAAATCCTACTGGTAGGTAGAAGTTATTTCAAGTTATACTTCTGACTTCCTTCGTCTACTAGCGCGCGTTCTTAGTCAGAATACAATATCATAAGTGGGTCGTACTCGGAATACAGAAGAAATTTTAACTATTAGTTAACCAAACTGTACTGATATAATTGTATAGCAATGGGATATATTAGGAAAGAGGAATAACGGACTGTTCGTCTGGTGGTTTCATGCTTAATTAAAATCTATCGTGGATGCCCTTATGCAGCTCGCGGACAGCGGGTAACCCACCCATGCTCTAAATTGTGTTAACGTCAAGTACTCTATTCGGGGATAACAATTCGATGTTCCAATTAGGCGCGTACTGACTGAGCGCGGCATACGGCGAGGCTGCCTCGGCCGTATGCCGCGCTACGATCTGGCCCGCGAGGCTGCCTCGCTACAAATACAATTGTCGCGAGTCTGCCTCGCGAGGAAAAGCCGAGCCATATTTCGTCCGAACATTGTTAGTTTAAAGCGAGTTGTCAAGATGAGACAGCTTCTTATCCATGTCGCGAACGAGTGAGGCGAGCGAGGCACACAACGTCCGTCTTGAGTGCGCGCGGCAAATGGACTGAGGTTCCTTTGAGCGCGACAAAAAACCGACAGCGGGCGGATTGGCCGAGCCAACGCTCGCCCGAGGCCGCGCGTGCGCTTGCCTCAGGCGAGGTGGGTCCTGACTGACCGAGGCATGCTAGCCGAGGCTGCCTCGCGCGGCAGCCGCGCTCAGTCAGTACGCGGCTATTGTTGAACCCGATGGAGAAACCCCACAGCGTATGTCAGCTATTAGTGTGCAGATTTGACTCAGGGTAAATTGGGTATCAAAATGATAAGTAATGCGGCAGGTGGAGGGTGAGATGGAGAGCGGCGTGGCGCTGGCGGCGCTGGGCGCGGGGCTGGACGCGGCGCGAGTGCGCCTCGCCATCCGGCGCAGACTCCGCAATACAGGTCCGTCCGCTCCCTAACTCCTTCACTTCTTACTATAGTACTGTCAAGCTGGAAACTCATTCAGCTGACTTGCGTTATGTACACGCCAATATAGACAAATGAGATTTGCTTTTATTCACGATTAGATGGTTGATTTTAGTATGGAAGGCTTCGTGTGCAGCATGTACGTGCGGTAGCATGGATGAAGCGAGTTTCCAAGCTACGCTCTGCACACTGTCGACATGATGGGCTCAGTCAGTTTTCGCCTTCACTATTATGTTTTTGAGCACCACTACACACACACACTTCACTCAGTCAGTCAGTCAGCGTGTAAGCGTCCACTGCTGGACATACGTCTCTCCAATTTTCCTCCAGTCCTCCCGGCATTCAGCGGTACGGAACCACTGCTTTCCGCCGACGTACTTGATGTCGTCGTCCCACCTGGCGGGTGGTCTTCCCACACTCCGTTTTCCTGTCCACGGCCGCCAGTGTAGGACACGGTTACTCCAACGGTCATTGTCTCTTCGGCTGACGTGACACACACTTACATTCTCTCTTTATAAACAAAAATTAGACAGCCTACGGCAATGTCTATTACAATAATCTTAAAAATTCATTATATTCATCTCCACAATCTTTCCAAGTCATCATTCTAAAACATATTATGTTGAGTCGTAATGTACATTTGAATTGTTTACAAGTTTTTTTGTTTCTATATCAAGAACAAATTGAAACAAGATTTAGTCAACATAAGACCATTTTTATCAATCAATCGCACAGCTTCTGTGATCCATGCAGGAGGGGCGTTCAAATAACAGTGAGAATGTATCTATAGGTATATACATTCTCCTTGGAACTAAAATAAAATAAATATTGGAAGGCCTAGTTAAGAAGTTTGTTAGATAAAAAAAATTAACAGATTGTCTAATTTTTTTTTTAAATTGGAGTCATTCAATTTAAACTCACGAAAGTTATTCTGTTTCACTGGGGCAACGCCCCGGCACACAAGTCCACAGTTGCAATGCACACCATTCATGATCCTGACTTTGAATTGCTTGAACATCCTCCATATTCACCAGACCTCACACCTAGTGAATTCTATTTATGTCTGCGACTGAAGGAATATCTGAGAGGTCAGAAATTTTAATATGATAAAGCAGCTGTCTTGGTGCAGTACAAACATTTTTAGTTTTTAGATGCTCAGGTTGAAGTGTTTTTTTAAAAGTGTGTAATGAATCAAGTGTGTTTTAATCTAAAGAGTTATTATGTTGAAAAAAAAACCGGCCAAGTGCAAGTCGAACTCATGCACCGAGGGTTCCGTATCGCCATGTCATGGTCAGCGCCACTCACGCTATCTATGGGGTGTTTTATGAAATTTAATTTCATATTAGTTAAAATTCATGATTAGTTAAAATGCCTCATACTGTTTTCGGTAGATGGCGCGCACACACTTTTTAGTTTCTTGTATGGGGACCCCGTGAATTTCTTACTTTTTCTTATTTGTTGTTATATCGGCCATAATAACACATTTTCTGTTTAAAAATTTCAATGAGCTACCTATTACGGTTCAAGGGATACAGCCCTCGGACAGACAGACAGACAGACGGCGTAGGCTTAGTAATAAGGTCCCTTACGACGGATACGGAACCCTCAAAATGTAATAACATTTAATAAAAGTTTACTGGAATATGCTCGTTCTCTCTAATTTTTTAACGACGTGTACTAATAAACATGTTTAATTTGCAGGTGTTGCGTTCTCTTCGTCTGAGGCGTTGATCGACGCGGCTCTCAATGAACAGCTGAACGAGGAGGCGTGGAGCGTGTCGCCCGGCAACCAGCGCCTCGCGCGCGACATACTCTCGGAGACCTTGCGGACATTCACCACGTTAGTGTCACTAATATTCCACTAAGTATTATTATTGCTTGGAAGCGCTCATTCTCCGCACTGAAGCTAAGGTATACAATCTTGAGTTGAATGAATTCACTTAACAAGGGCTCAACAGAATAGTATATTAAACCTTTTTGCAATATTTGTTGCGCAAGTTGTATTGAGGAACACAAATAGTTTTTTTTTATTATTGAAACTGACACGTTTGGCTACATCACCTACAACATGCGTGATGTCAGCCCATAACGCCGGGTGTACTTGGTGCCACGTCAGTGCTTCCCTTCGGTCGTGCCGGCTACATTGAACTGGACGGAAAACACAAACTTTTTACATAGCCGTTTCGACCGACCTTTCATTCAGTGCGATGGTACCAACCCGGGCGGGTTAAACCCTACCACCTCGTAATATAAGAAGGGAGTCATATCCCTTAGTCGCCTTTTACGACATGCACGGGGAGAGATGCAGTGGGGCTATTCTTTTAAAGTAGCGGCCCCACACGGTACATTCGGTGTACACGGTATAGTTGATTCCAAGAGCATGTGGCCGGCTGCCTCGTCAACCCTTACGGTCATGCACGTAAAAGGGCTGTCGGTGAAACCTAAAACCTGAAGTAAAAATAATATACATATGCAAGAAGAAGAATAAGATAGATAGATTTTTTTTTCTTTCTTCGTGGTCTATCTGCAAGCAGCCACCATAGTGGCCTTTATCAGATGTCTGGTATGTTCTATGTCCGAGGGATGCTGCACACTCATTAGCATGCAACATCATAATCATTTCATCACTTTATGTAGCAATTATTGGTTTTATGCGTTTCAACCGCGAAACCTGATTTGCAGTTTCCAACAAATCCAATGCCAGGCAGTTGAAATGACTCTGGAGACGACTTTTATATGATAGTGCTCTTTTCTCTATTTCCTCTTTGATTGAAGAAGAATAAGATAGATCGAAATACTTTATTGCTCCAAAGACATTTTGTCAGCCTCGATAGCTCAGTGGTGCAGACAGTCAACTGTCGCTATTGAATGTTAAGCAACGCTGGGTGCGGTCAGTACTTGGATGGGTGACCGCTGACCGTTGGAGGCTGACCGAGGTTCGGATTCCTCGTAAAACTGTAGGTCCCTTCCCTCCTAATCTTACTTGGTGTTAGGGTTTAACCCGCCCGGGTTGGTACCACCGCACTGAATGAAACGTCGGTCTAAACGGCTATGTAAATAGTTTGTGTTTTCCGACCAGTTCAGTGTAGCCGGCACGATCAAAGGGGGAAGCACTGACATGGCACCTAGTTCACCCGGTGTTATGGGCTGACATCACGGACGTTGTAGGTGATGTAGCCAACAGTGTCAGTTTCCATAAAAAAAAAAGAAAAAGAAACAAACAATGTGTCATTTTCGTGAGGATAAAAGGCAGACTTATCTCTTGCATCCAGAAAGTTGGAAATACTTTTCCGAAATCGGCGGTTCTTCTCACCGGCACAACTATTCCTGCTGTACAAAACACAGATTAGGCCGGTGATGGTCTACTGCAGTCATATCTGGGAGGGTAGTCCCCATTATCTGCTTGCGTCCTTGGATTCGATACAGCGCTGAGCCATCCGTCTTGTTGGTGACCCGAAACTTACAGATGGTTTGAAGTCTCTGAGTCACAGACGATTTGTAGGTTCGCTTAGTCTATTTTACAGATACTATCATGGGCGCTGCTTTGTGGAACTGGCATCCCCTATTCCCTGCCACCCGTCCTATCTCCACATGACTCGTCGCAGAGAAACTCAGCACCCTTTTGTTGTTGACATTGGGCTTTTGAGAACCCATCGGTTCTCTAAATTGTTTCTTTGTCGCACCGCTAGGGTGTGGAACTGTCTCCCGGCTAGTGTGTTTCCCGAATCCTTTAACATGGGTGTCTTCAAACGTCGTATTAACAGGCTAGACAGCCTAGCAACAGTCCGCAAATCTGCTGGCATGGTACCGAACTGAGCGTGGTTTCGCGAGGAGAGGTGTTTTTGGCTCTGTCGAATGCACCATTGGTCTCTCGGAACAGCCACCCATGTTGTTGTTGTTGTTGTTGTTGTTGTTGTTTGCTGCCCAGCCTCTTGGGAAAGCGGGTGGGCCATTCTCCGCACTGAGACCTCAAGACGGTCCGTTGTACGTTGTCCCATGTTGGTTTACATTAAAAAAAAAATAAAAAAATCCCTTACAGGGATTTCTCCCATTTAATCTTTGAATGTTTGAGAGTTGTTTAAACTTAAAGTGTATCAATAACCAGATATTCTGTGAAGTATTGTTGCGACTCACTTTAGTAACAATTTTCTCAAATAATTTTTCAGTGCTGCCGACACGTGGGAGGAGCGCCAGACGTCGAGCCCCGAGGTGGAGCGGTCGGTTTCTCCGGCAGACTCGCTCAAGGCCGCCGCTCCCGTGTCAATGGACGACAAGCCGGCCAAGCCGCCGAGCCCCTCTCCGAGCGGTCAGTCGGCCGTGTCGCTCGAGGAGGAGAACCGGCAGCTGAAGGAGGCAAGGCTGTGTAAAGTCTGCATGGACTGCGAGGTAATTATGACAAGACTTCACTCTTCTGATCGTGAGGTCAGTCTTTTGACCGTGAATAGTTTCTTTATACTACTCTGTCAACAAAGTACCGGGAAAAGGTCAATAATACACAAAATGTTAATTATTCTTCCAAATTTATGCTATCACCTTCAAAGTAGGCCCCTTCCGAAATAATACACTTACGTCAACGAATAATCCAATTATGAAAACATTTTTTAATCGCATTTTCCGGAATCAACTTCAGTTCTCACTGCGAATTCTCTTTTATGTTTTCTATAGAGTGAAAACGGGTGCCTCGAAGTGATAATTTGAGTTTTGGAAACAGAAAAAAGTCGGCCGGAGCCATATCCGGTTAATACGATGGATGTTCGATGGTATTTGTTGAGTTTTTGGCCAAAAATTCGTTCACAATGATGGCCTTAAGCGATTCAGTTTTTGAAGAAAAAATCTCCAGCGGCAACGTGTTTCATGCCCAAGCGATCGTTTAGAATGGTACAAATCGATTCGTGAGACACAGAAAGTTGAGTGGCTATCTCTCTCAAACTTGAATGAGGATTTTCAGTCACCATTTCCTTCACTTTAGCTATATTAACTTCAGTTGAAGACGTTGATGGCCGACCAGAGCGAGGCAAATCTTCCACCACATCTCGACCGCTTTTGAATGCACTGTACCACTAATGTACACGTGTTTTTGATAAAGTCGATTCACCGTAAGCTTTTTGTAACATTTTCAGTGACTCGGAACACGAAATTCCATTTGCGATGCAAAATTTGAGACAATCTCTTTGTTCGATATTTTTATCCATTATAAAAATCGCAAAACACACTTCAGATGAACTAACAAAATCGAGCAAAGTAAACAAACTAAATAACAGATGGTGCTCAAACTCCGCGCCAATATAGAAAACAGGTTGTGCCAACTTAGCGACAAAAATAATTATTTGAATTGAATTTGGAATTAGAATTAAATTTTCAATTCCCGGTACTTTTTTGACAGAATGTACATGAGTAGTTGGAATGTGATATTGATACTGCAGAAGAGCTTACCTCGCCTGGTAACGTGGTGGTACATAGTTGTGTGGTGCAGGTGAGTGTGGTGTTCCTGCCGTGCGGGCACCTGGTGTCGTGCGGGGCGTGCGGCGCGTCGCTCACGGCGTGCCCGCTGTGCCGCGCCGCCGTGCGCGCGCTTGTCCGCGCTTACCTCGCCTGACCCGTGCACCGGTATGTACTATACCTGCTGATATTGATGTTCATGTACAGTGGACTGCTTGAATACCACTACAAGCTGATATATAAGGTGTTTCGTTAGTCATGTCAAAAATTTCGGGAGGGTTACATGTGTATGTAACCCTCCCGAAATACGTAGTGTTTATTTGAGTGTGTACTCAAATAAACACTTTACGTAAAAAAAAAAAACATTATGTTTATAGGAGCATTTTTTCTCCTAACAAAAAAAATTTAATCAAATAAGTAGCTGTAAAAACCAATCATAGTGACCTTGTCACTTACAACAAACAGCTGTTCTGCGTTTGAACATAGTACGGTCATTGACCCCGTACAATGCAAGTTACCTACTGTTACACACAGGTTAATCTTTAGGTAGCAAACATGTTTTGTTAAATTTCTCGAAAAGTAATGCTAAAAACATTTAATTTTTTTTGCGTAACGTGTTTATTTGAGTGTGTATGTAACCCTCCCAAAATTTTTGACAAGACTAACGAAACACCTTATTTATTATCTACATACAATTCAGGGACTTGTAATAACTACATTTTCCATGTTTTTTTGTGTAATCCGGTTTGGGTGGCTGAGTCAGCGGGGCCAAAGCACATGCTCCGACCGACCGGCCAATATAACCTCCGAGAAGTCGACACCCAGACCACTCGGTTATACCCGCCCTTAAACCTTGAATACACTAGGGGGAAATATCCTCGCAACATGCCACGCAAAATGGGATCTACGTGCTGCGGCAACGTTGCTCGCAACATATCGCGGCATTTACGTGCCGCGACACATGTTTCGCGCCATATCTCCACTGGCATGTACAGAGAGCATGTTCCGTCACAGTCGCCTGTCGCTATTGATGGTTAAGCAACTCTGAGCCGGTCAGTACTTGGATGGGTGACCGCTCGACCGTTGGAGGCTGACCGTGGTTCGGATTCCGCGTAAAACTGTAGGTCCCTTCCCTTCTTACCTTACTAGATGGTAGGGTTCAACCCGCCCGGGTTGGTACCACCGCACTGGATGAAACGTCGATCGAAACGGCTATGTAAATAGTTTGTGTTTTCCGTCCAGTTCAGTGTAGCCGGCACGACCGAAGGGAAGCACTGACATGGCACTTAACTCACCCGGTGTTATGGGCTGACATCACGGATGTTGTAGGTGATGTAGGCAAACGTGTCAGTTTCCATACAAAAAAATTAAAAAAAGCCCCCTAGTGAATCCAAATTTTTAAGAAAAAATTTCATGCATGTCGTCATGTTTCATTTTTGAAACAACCGAGTTATTAACTTTTTGTTTTATTATCTTCGAAAATTATCATGAACAATGAAACTTTTCATATGCAGGTGTGACCGGGGAGAGCAGGCCTGCGGAGAATTAGTGAAATACTACAATATAGTTCCAAACAATCTAATTGTTTGTTGTGTAGAGTAGTTTTAAATGTAATAATTGTAATGCTACTTATCATTTTTGTCTATTACATAATTTATGTATAGGAAATTCAAAACAAAATTGTACCCACTTCATAATGCAGGTTCGAAATATTCCTATCTAATAAAAATATATTTTCAGGTAAAGAAATTACTTACGAGATAGAGGATTAGATTTTGGCTGTTTAGATTGTGAGAGAAATTTAGATTAGATTGGATTATGGAAAGTGTGAAAGAAAACAAGATTAATTTGTAGAAAAAATTGTTTTACCAACTGTGTAGTTTGTGCGATATAACTAGCTCCTTTATTATATATATTTTTTATTTTCTGAGCAAATTTATATGAACACTGTATGCATGTCATAGTTAAATAAAATTATATATTTAACACCGAACCAGCAAACTTTGACATTAATTTAAGAGCTATATTTAGGCAAAATATGTTTAAATATTCACCATTCAAAGTTTTGTTCACTCCGCCGATATCTTTTAAAATTAATACAATGTATTTAGTAAGATGATTGGTTCTCTTAACAATTTAGTTGAGCGCTATGTGATTAATATTTCCAAAACTTTTATTACTGAAGTGAATCCAT
Source organism: Nematopogon swammerdamellus (assembly GCA_946902875.1). Taxonomy (NCBI): domain Eukaryota; kingdom Metazoa; phylum Arthropoda; class Insecta; order Lepidoptera; family Adelidae; genus Nematopogon; species Nematopogon swammerdamellus. Next base: position 8,689,780 of record OX336345.1, read on the forward strand.
TTCATTTCAATGTATCGGTAATTATTTTATAATGTTTAATGTTTTTAGTAATAGCAAGGAAGCTGACAATTATAAGGTCCTGATAAATGAGGTAACTCTAAGCTTAGTGTATTCATCTGTAGCGTAGTCACGGCTGGCATCAAACATCAAGTCAGTTTTTTTCTCAGATTAGACATTTTCAATAAAAAAAGGTGTGTAGACAGAAATAAGTTACATTCAAGTATTTTAAATGCATTAAAAACTGAACTAGGTACATGTTGAAGTGTGTTCACATCCCGCGTGCTTTTACTTTCATCCATAATAATATTTTTACGATACTTATTTGTCAAATGTTGCAAAATGTCACATAGCATGTTATGCACAAATTGACCATGTCTTTTGCTGCACAAGCCAACCGTCTGACAGCATTACCTTTTTCTTGAGGTGCGGTCGGGTAGCCGTTACCCTACGTAGAATATTATCATTGTGTTAGTTCATTGTAGGCATGCCTGAAGTCTTAACTTCATAGAAGCCAGCGCTCAACAGAATTTGAGTGACACAGGATTTGAAGTGATGGTGTTGCTAATAAGCAGACGTGATGCGTACCTCGAGAGTATGTACACCGTCACAGCGTGTACGGTCGCAGTCGCGCTACGATTGCTCGTTCGCTCGCTGGCTGCTACTTTTTGGGCACGTGATTCAGATGTTCAGATGTTCAGGGTTCTCTTTTTGGTAATTCATTCTAAAGACAAACTGAATTTTTTTTATTTGTATAATTCACACACTTAGATCTTATGAACAGGTAGCAGACTTAGACATGATATTGATATAATTTTTTTTATAGAATTCGCTACTGGGGGCGCCAACCCACCCATAAGGTGTTTATCGACGCCCATGGAAATTCAGTCGCATGCGGGGATTGCGAATACCATGCGGCCTGACAGTTGCCCATTCACGCCCCTCTTGAAAAACCCGAGACTGTACTTGGGGCAAATAATAATAATATGTGGGTAGGGAGAGTGTTCTAGACTTTACCAGTTCTGTGGGCGAAAGATCTGCAAAACCGGTTGGTACGCAGCCGCAGTGAGTCCAGCGTGTAGGGATGCAATCCGTGCCCAGTGCACGTGGTGCGGAGATGGAAAGAGGCTTTATTTTAGATGAACAATCAGCAATCAGCTGATATAGCCAGAATAGAGGATAAATAAGATATGCATATGTAACTTTAAAAAAAACACAATAATTGTGAAAACATTTAATTATACCTAAGTACATGAAATTGTTCAATATGTGCTATTGGTACATTTCCTAGGTTAGTGTTACCTAATTTATGAGGACGTTATGTATTTGCCCGTATTGCCTGTCAGCTTATAAATACTATAATTATTATATCTCGTAAAGAATATATAAGAAGACTAGTGTTTGTGTGAGTCCGTGTAGTGTTATACTATCTAGGTATACCAATGTAGCAGTACACATCTTTAGAAGTCGAGAACAGATGAAAAAAACAATGCCTGTCTTTCTGGACAGATAACAGATGTAAAAATAACTTCATTACAATAAACCGATACTCTATATTTCTCTGAGATAATGGAAACGTAGACGGCCAAAGGGCAAATAACAGACAATTGCGCAATATTAATCCTTAGTCACAATCCTTGGTTGCAGACATTCGTCAATCATACAAAGAGACAGACAGAGCGTAGGGAGGATGTGTTGCCTAGGGTGTGGCAAGCAACACTATTCATTTATTAATCTATAAAACAATGTTACTGTTACAAACTAATATTGCTCTAAAAGCCTGGGCCGGGTAAGTACCCACCCCGTCCCGCCGTGACTGAGCCCATGGACAGACAGACTGATGTCCAGTTTCTTAAGGCGACATGATACCTGGGAAAGTTCATATCTGACTAGCTGTTTTGGTAATTTTTTCATAAAACGGATTTAAAAATGTGGCTAAGCGAAACTCTGGACAAATAACCAATTTATAAATTAAACTCTCAAAAGTTAAGCGATGTAGCCGACATGAAATGAAGGGAAGCCCTGACATTGCACCAAGTTCACCCGGTGTTATGGGCGGACATCACGGATGTTGTAGGTGATGCAGCCAACCGTGTCAGTTATCATAAAAAAATCAAATAAAATAAAAAAATTCCCAGATTACTTGGTGTTTTTTTGAAATATTTCAGGTCTCATGTCACCTTAAGTCTTCGTTGCCAGGAATGGCAAACCATCCACTCTGATGCTGGTACTTAGGGTACATTTTAATTGGATTTTTTAAGGGTTTGATTATTTTATTTTTGAAAGTTACATCATTTTATTTAAACAATATTTGAAATAATATTAACGAATAGAAAGGTAACATCAAACTTATAAAATCTTACACATAAGATTTATTTAGATGTAGGTCGAAGTAGGCGCTGAGTGCTTGAATCATTCCTGTTCTCTCATTTGCTTGAATGGAATGTTGTTTGCTTTGATTTGTAATGTGTATAGATCACAACTTCCGTTAAATTATTTTAATTGTACTGAGTGTGTGTTCCCTGTTATGTGTTCCTTACAAAATGAACCATCTGCTAACTGATCGAATGAATGATGAAATGAATCATCGAAGATGTTATTGCCTGAATATGTAAGTGAGAAAGTGCTGCATTTCTAGGCACAGAACTTGAAGAAGACAGATCAAGTAAAATTACGAATCAACAACAGCAATATCCCTGTATTTTCGAAAATCGCTAAATCATATTTTAAAATATTCTTAAAGTATCAAAGCTATTGTAAACCAAATGTTGTGTATATGTGTTTTATTTCTAATAAATGAAATAAAAACGAACATATTGCTTTAAGATTTTTATTGCAATTTTACATATTTCTGTATAAATTATGTTCCTATTTTACATGTTTTTTTATTTCCAATATTTAGTATTTTAGATGATTCAAATTAAACCTCTCTATTAAACCAGTGATACACGTATGTACTTAGTCAGCAAACTTCACTCGCAGAATCGGCTCATTGTTCAAAATGTCGTCGAGAGAGAAAGTGGTGTTATTTGGGCTTTGGCTTAGCTTAGAATTTCATCTGGTTCATGTGCTTATTCACGCGGGTTTTAAAAAAAGCTCCATGTACCACAAGTGCGCCAGCTTACTCGCACGTGTATCACTAGCATTGGAAGGGGAATCGAAATAAGATATAATTATAAATAACAAATGGTACACTCACAATTAAACTGACAACCAAATGGTACATTCAGAAAAACCATTAAGGTAATATTGACGATTTTGTTTATGTATGTAAAGCCAGGAATGTTAAATAGACTTTGCAAATAAAAAAAAAATTGTTTTTTTTTCATCCCATTAGTCAGTTTAGTTCTGAAGTTGCAAAATAATGTATCCTGAACATTACACATTACGCAAATGATAACATTGAATTTGCTATTATTTAGTTATGCAATATGTATAGGTACACATCCAGCTCCTTCTCTTTTTATTTATATGAGATAACATTTGCCCTTTAGGCATTGCGTTAGATTAGTTAGTGCAGGTACCTAATACCTAACTAGACGCACCACTTAGGTGCCGCATATAGTGGTGAGTTGGCCGTGCCGCCGTGTCAAGGCAGGCAACGTGTGACACCTATTTGCACCTTCGCAAAGAACTACATTCATTATCTTTAAGTTTTGCATGTTCGAATAACAGCGAGATATAGATGCTATCTCATATTATTTCTTAAAATACTAGCCGCGGTTATTGTTCATAGTATAAAAAATACTCACTGGTCGAATCAATAAATAGGTGCCCTCCTCTTTTTTTAAATTTGTTAAAAATAAATGGATTTACTTAGGTTTGTGGAGCTGTGTTAAATTCCAAAGTCATGTGTCGTGCGGCAGAATGCTCATGAGAATGAACCAAAACGTTTGGCCTGAAATAATGTATAGAGACGTTAATACTTGACTAGGGCACCAGGGTGACTCAGGATTGTTGCACATGTGATACATATTTACATAATAGCATGCTGGGTGACTTAGCGGTGTGTATAGTTATGTACTACTTGATTCAATTTTATCAATAGACAGGACAAACTGTCAAACTAACTTCACTTCAGTATAACTTCATACAATCTAACTATTGTTATTTGAATGGCGTAGTAACTATAGTAGGTCTATATTGATTCACTTTGCGTTCGTGCATTGTCGCCTAAAATGATATAATTCGCTGTGAATTCGCTATGACGTTAGTGTAGTGTGGAAATTGTTAGTAAGTTTGATGTTATGTTGTTGCTATGTTTTATGCGAGGAATTGAATTGAAATCTCTGCGTATTCAGACTAACAATACATATAATATATTAAGACAAGCTGAAAATTTACTGAAGTTTTATTGTGCATTTTGATCTCAGAATATTCTATTATATATAAGGTCATATCAGACTATCAGACACAGGATGCCTGGTTCTAGGAAATATTAAACAAAGTGGAAATCTATTGGGACTTGACGACAATAAATCATACAGGTTAAGAGCGTTCCGTGCAAAATGACAGGCGACGGTGCTGCCACTCAAGTAAATAACACATATCTCTTAAACAAAGCCATAACTGGAAAAAACAAGCCATGAAGCTGTAGTTGATTTTGATTCTGATATTCTAAGATACTGAAAACAGTTTTGTATTGCTCAGTTTATGCACAATCATTATATATAACGGATTACGGTGGCCATCGAAATCCGTTATAATGATTGTGTATAAACTGAGCAATACAAAACTGTTTTCAGTATCTTAGAATATCAGAATCAAAATCAACTACAGCTTAGTGGCTTGTTTTTTCCAGTTATGGCTTTGTTTAAGAGTTATATATTATTTACTTGAGTGGCAGCACCATCGCCTGTCATTTTGCACGACACGCTCTTAATGTAGATTTATTGTTAAACATCTTGTAGGTAATATTCGAAAAGTTTCTTCAAAATCTGTAATGTGGGATGTGTACTCCACATCCCGCATTACAGATTTTGGAGAAACTTTTCAAAGGATTAATTTTGAAGTAGTTACAACGAGACACTACAAATAACTTTTCTCACTATGAAATGCTATGAAGTAAAAATGTTGTCCTGGAAGGGCAAAACACTCGGCTCTCATCAATGGCGGCGCCGCGTCGGCACTCGCGCTATGTAAGTTAGTTAGCGGCGTCGTCTGTCTGCCCAGAAATAGACGCGCGAGTCGGGCCACAGGTTAATATATGCCGACGGAAATACTCCAGACACCCAAGAGTTTTGGACGCAAAAAAAGGACACCGTCTGCGTCTTATGAGCTGCAGACAGCGGGCTTATGAAGCCGCTAAGTACTTATTTCTAGAAAGGCAATGAAAACCAAACGTCGACATCATAAGTGTGATATGAAGACGCTACTTTTGACACGGCACCTAGTTATTGTCCGGTGTAAAAAATTGCGAAAAGTATTGCAATGCATTTGAAATATTGAAAGTCTATTCTAAATTAGTTTATCTTAATTTAGTGACCAGCTAAAACATTTCACTCTTAAAAAAAAATTGATCAAAGTACGAGTTTTACTAAGCACGGAGGGTTCTGTATATCCGCTATAGTCTATCTATACCATACCTGTCATAAAACATTTCCGTCTAACTCACCCCCCCCCCCCCCCCCTCATTTTTTTTCTTTTTTATTATTTCTTGGCATATCCGCCATAATAACACATATTCTGTGAAAATTTCAACCGACTACTTAATATGGTTCAAATGACACAGCACTCGGACAGACGGGCGGACAGACAACGATCTAGGCTTCCGTATGGATACGGAACCCTAAAAAGGCTTAGAGCATCTTGTAAGAGACTCGAAGCGTCGTGGTATGCGATTGCGCCTGTGACAAAGTTTTAAAAGTGTCTCTACTTTGCACACTCCCACAGAACACTATTGAAAATAAATTGCACCAGTAAGTAGCGATTTTGACTTGCAAATACCTCAGTCGTATGCGACGCCGCAACTAACACCGGAAATATAATTAAACGTGCATTAATCAATCACGTACGTTGGAAAACCAACAGCATTCCTGAGGCCTTGCTAAACATCCGTTCCATAGCTCTTGATATGTTGACACATTGATGAGGTCGCTTACTGCCAACACCTGAACAAATTAGCCTGGTAAAACTGGCCATGGTCAAATCAGCCGAGCGTGACATGACAAACATAGGTTTTCTAGGTAATCTTGTCTCTGCCATTATTATATTTCACTAGTCTTGCGCAATCCACATGGGATCACTAAAAATTGATTCACACCCCTATCAATCTGTTCGTAGAATTCATATACCTTTTTGACGTGATGACGTCACGTCTTATAAATTGATGAGCACCGGCTGCACACACGAAAGCGTGTCACGTTCCATCTGAACCAGTGTGTGCAAGCGAGAGCGCGTAACAAGCGATAGAGAGGCACAATCGTTTTTTTTTTTATTGAAAGCTCGACATATGGCGCCGAGCCACCCATAAGGTGTCTAACGACGCCCATGGACATTCAGTCGTATGCGGGGTTTACGAATCTGAACCTGTGTATGCCATGCCGCCGCCGACCTGACAGGTGCCCATACACGCCCTTCTTGATATGGGCATAATACCTATTTTAAATTGACAACTTCCGCCTGCGTATTACCCGCTATTACGATTTATATCAATAATAAAACGCGCCCACCAACTTGCAATGAGCGCGTGATGTAGTAATGTGAAACTGGTGCTGGAATGTGCGTAACGCTCGGAGGCGTAACGAGTAACGACAGAGGAAGATAGTTAACTATACATTGGCCGATAACCTCGATGTGCAACGAACAGTAACTGGATCGCACACATCAGGACAACACAAGTATTGTGTTCGCGAGACATCCGTATAACTATCTATTTAAATACAGTACTTATATACCAGACCACACAGCCCGTGCCGCCCCGCCGCCGCCGCCGCGCCGCCTCCGCGCCGCCGCCGCGCCGCCGCCGGTAACGACAACGAGTCTGTGTGCCTATAATTTTCAAAGCCCACCAACCAATGATCCACCAACGCAGACGATGGCGGCTGTAGTCGCTAGGTAAGTAGTTAGTTATCCTTACAAATGCCAGCGTTAAAAGTTTCAAAGAGATTTGCAGAATGATTTGGTATAAATTTACGCATACTTACAAATATTGTTTTTTTATGATTTTGGAATTTTCTGCAGTACCTGTTCGATGTTTCCCATCCAAGAAATAATGCAATTGGCTACTAAAACAAATTAGTACTTTTCCTACCATGAATCTTGTGCTGTGTTTAATTATGTTCAGGGTACAAGACGTAAAGTCTTCTGACTGGAATCTACATTTTGTACAACCTTGTCATTTGCTCTCTCGCGCCGTGCGATTCAAGCTAGTTAGTATGAAAAAGTTCTACTGTTGGATCTTCGTTTGTACAGTGCCTAAACTAGTGCCTACTGGGCACTAGTACATTTACTGTGCTAGTACGTTCTTGGCGTTAGCGCCCACCGCGCCGCCTCCCCCGCACGTGCCCCGCGGCGCGGCGGAGGCGACGCGGCGCGCCCTCGTCGCCTCGCGGAAATGGCGGGCCTCTGGCGTGAGTCACCAGTCTCGGTACTCCGAGACGTCTACCCATCCCATTACCGAGAGTACCAAGCATCATACTTTGCGCTGAGCACCCGCAACCCACACGACAACATCGCGAGATCGCGAACTAACATTGATCTCACTCAATACCAAACATCTATCGATGGGATCTCTGTCTGTACTTGCCTGGCTGGAATGGAAACCAAATTCTTATTGGTCTGATTTGGTTAACCCTGAGTTGTCTGCTCGTTAATTATTGATCCTCCTTGTAACTGTCCTCAAACTTGTGGAGTTCGTTCCACGGAACTGGTCCTTCGTTATATTTGAATTCGTTATCGTTCGCAATAATTGAAATTGTTCAATTTAACGGACAAGATCCGCGGAACGCTCTTTACCTAACTATGTACTTGCAGCGTGGGGCACTGCGGCCACCCACACCACATGCATCCACCTACATGCACATGCATAATTGCGATTTATCGCGCGCAGTATTTTATTCGTATCTAATGGGACCAGTCATTGTGATGATCAAAGATTTAAATAGTTAGATACAGCTTCGCCATACCCGGCACGCTATCAAACACGTTAGCATTAAATGTATGGCATGTAACTCATTAATATTAGACAGCAGCATACGCAATCCATTAGTGCGACAGAGATGGTTATTCGTTCGAGCGCTTTTATTGTTCGCATTTTTGGTGACGAGTGCTAGCGTCCTATTAGGAATCTAAACTATTTAAATCTTTGGTGATGATGATAAAGAAAATCTCTAAGGAAAAGGTGTGATTTAGATAGATGTTCTCTCGCTGCTGGGCAAGTTTTGATTGATGTAGGTAGGTATTGGGTAGGTACGTACGTACAGTACCCATCAATAAATATCGAGCTTTAGAAAGAGAATAGGAAAAAGACAATCCGGTTGTAGCGTAGAGCGTCGTCGTCGTCTCTGTCGCACGAACTCGCACGTCTCTGTGCGACAGGGACGACGCTCTACGACCGAATTGTCTCTTTCTAAAGCTCGATGTTCATTATTTACTGCCGGGCACTGTAGGTATGTATGTAATGATTGAATGACGCAGTAGCCTCGTCAATATCGTCAGCCTCGATAGCTCAGTGGTGTAGACAGTCGACTGGTTGCTTTTGATTGCTAAGCAACGCTGGGCCGGTCAGTACTTGGATGGGTGACCGCTCGACCGTTGGAGGCTGACCGTGGTTCGGATTCTACGTTAAACTGTACGTCCCTTCCCTTCTTACCTTACTAGGTGGTAGGGTTCAACCCGCCCGGGTTGGTACCACCGCACTGAATGAAACGTCGGTCGAAACGCCTATGTAAATAGTTTGTGTTTTCCGTCCAGTTCAGTGTAGCCGGCATGAAATGAAGGGAAGCACCGACATGGCACGTAGTTCACCCGGTGTTATGGGCTGACATCACGGATGTTGTAGGTGAGGTAGCCAACCGTGTCTGTTTCAATAAAAAAAATAAAAAAACCCTGCGGGGAGACGGGTTACGTACGATTTGCGAAGGTGGTCGCGTAGCTACCAATAAGAAGAAGATCGCCGTGACTTGTATGTAAACTTGAAAAAAAAAAATTTCCGTCGTCGGTCGGTAAAGCAAGATTCAAGCGGCAATCGCTTGGTAATGCGATCCCTTCCTCTATGATTCACTGGAGGATAAACCCAGCGGACGTGTGACACCGATTATGGTAACACAATGCCGTCGGTATGTCACCGCGCATTTTGTCACGCATGCGACTTCTCTTCATTCGGGCCGCTCATCAGTCATCCATCACTCATCATCATCCGTCATCGCCCGTTCAGTTCAGCATTGTCCAGGGCCCAGGGGGCTTACCGGCGGGCGGCGTTAACTCACACAAAAACTCGCAGATTTCAAGTATTTCATGAGTTACATGCCCCCCCAAAACATTGAATTGAAACAGGCATGTACGAGTACTTAACTACATTTAAAATTTTATTTGAGGAAAGACAACGCATCTGATAATGCTAGGTATGAAGGATGTGAAGTTTATGTACTTATAGGAACCTAAATATCCCCATAAATTTATTAATCACAAAAATTTCTCTAAGACGGGGTCTCAGAGAAAATTTCTTCGCCATCGTTTTGTGGGAAGGTGAAGAAATGTTTACAAGTCGTTAACTTTCGTGTCGATATTTCATCGATATATCGACACCAGCCAACCTTGAATAACTTCCAATAGTTGTCCGCTTCTTCCATTCTAATCCAACTTTCTCGACAAAACCCGTCGACTCTTAGGCAATCCTCATATAGGTAGTTCTGACTTCTGTGCGTTCGTTGAAGGACTCAGAACTCCAATGTTCGACTTCCTGTAATCAGAACTTGATGTCAGCAAGCGACTGGACACCGGAAGTCATCATTCAAACATGCTCCGCGGCGGCGCCTCCGCCGTAAAGAAGTCGCCAGCGGCGCGCAGAGCGGCTCAGCATAAAACATCCTACAGCGTGTCGTTGGTTGGAGGGGGCTGCTAGCAGGCGCGGCGGTAGAGAGAGCGGCGTTCGTTGACGCCGGGAAAGTAGGTCTGCACAATAAAACGCGGCGCATGAGGCAATAGCCAACTACAAATAACTCTCGTTTCTTCCGCAACACACTTTTGCAACGCTTGCGCAGCCAGTGAGGCCGATAGCGGCGCCCGTGCACCTCTTGCGGACAAAGGAGAATGGCGTCTGGTGTTGTTTGCTGAGCCTTTGTGTTGTGGAGGAAATGTGTTCTTGGCGCCGCCTATGTGGCGGAACGAAGCGAGCAGGAACGTTGTTCGAGTTGCGATAGATGCAAGCGCCGGATGACAAAGAACGCGCTTTTTCTTGCCTTTAGTAGAAATACGGCAATTTTCAGTTCCAGAAAGGTGGTCGATGAATGTTGACCAACGGAAAGATTTTCTTAAATGTCTAAAATCGTGTAACCACTAGATTTTCAATGGTTCCTGTAGATGCATTTGATGAGCCGACATCGTTGCCAGCTTGCCTTTTGAAACCAAACTTTGAAGCATGTAACGAAAATGAAGCAAGTTTCAAAAATACTAATCTACTCTAGGAACAGATTGTTTCAAATAATTGGTCTCAGTAACTATTTTGCAGATTTTTTTATTGAATGTCATGTGTTGCGATCTGAATCTCAAATGCTATGCTCAAGAACACGCAGCCATTACGAGATTGTTTCCCACAGTCGCAGAGCGTCCGAGATTACCCTTTATGTCCAAGATGAAAGGCATTCAACTAAACCGGTCGGACAAAGCTGCGTCTTTCTCTAGCCGGCCGCGGCCGGAGCTCGGCGAGCCTAGCTAGCAATACCTATTACCTAGGCGAGTGCACCGAGCGAGACACGACTGCAGTTAATGCATGTTCTCAGCTCTTGTGAATGGAGCCGGTCGCCGGTCGTGCCCTCCTCACTACCCGGCCCCCGCCCCTCGCGTACCTCACCGGCGCGGGCGCATTCCGAGACGTGATCTTTTGACACATAAGTACTTATCAAGGTAGAGGAGGTAGGTATGTGAAAGAAAATGAATGAGAACATTCGACAAGATTTTTTTAACATGAAGCCATAAAGCATAGTACCTAAGTATAATAAGTATGTAGTATTTCTTGGTGATCAAGAGTCTCGTTAGTTTATCAGAATAACGAATGGGTCCACGTCAATATCGTCACCACCAGCTTCGAGACTATTTTCATTACCCAAAGAAATACACTTTTTTTCCTTTAAATTAATACTCTCCTTAGCTACCAGCCGATATCTACAGGCACCTACTTGAATGCATTCGATCCCACCCACCCCCAACCAAAACAATGTGGTTATGTTGTAGTGTAAAATGAGCTATGGAGGCAGTAAATAATTACCTAGTTCAAGTAAATATCATTCCACCAACGCTATAGAAAGTTTACAATAAAGCACTAACTAAACCTTTAAAAGGATGATGCATTTCATAGGTTTATTCTTGGAGATGATTACCGTAATACTTATTAAACTTTCTATCTCAAATGTATGATTAAAATGTTCCATGATCATCATCCACCTTTGCAAACACTACGCAATCGTATATTTTAGGCAACCCCCCATATAAGTTACTCTATGGCACCTGGGTTGAACTGAAAATCCTCCGATGCCCTTAGGTCGGGTCTGGGTCCGTAGGTCCTGCCCGTTCATTCAAAGGTTGTTTTATATCGTTTAAAAGGTAGGAAGTAGGTACCTACCTCCATAAAATTATATAAGTTATGCTTACGATAGACGTGCAACATCAATCCGAGTGTCTAAGTAAAGTATTTGTCTAGTTTTAATTTGAGGGAATGTGATTTGACCTCTACAATACTGTTTACTTTCTGATTCTCCCATCCAAATTATGCTCTGTGCCCACCCATCCCATTCTCGTCGCCAATAATTTGGCGCAGGATGAAAATATGATAGCTTATACTGTGTCGTAGAGATCGAACACTCAAAAAAATAGCAGTTTTTCTAGGAATTCGAATCAGGGATGTTGCGGATGCGATTTATTTGACATCCGCGGATACGGATGCAGATGCGGATTTTTGGACGCTCACATTCGCGGATGAGGATGCGGATGCGGATGTTAACAAGATTGCTTGAAGAGCCAATTTCTGCAATTGTTTTTCGATGTTCGAACGTTGAAACAGACTGAACTCTTCTGGATGCATGGATTTCAGATGATTTTTCAAAGACGTAGAGGTGCGGCCCTTGCCAGAGTATGTTTTATTACATATTATACACAGCGATTTTTCGCGATCATTTTCATCCGCCTTAAAATAAGTCCAAATCTCACTTCGTACCGGTGGTGACATTGTTGTTACACTTTATGAATAACATTCACTTCTGCCAGAAGTGAATGTTAATGTGAAGTATAGTGTCCCAGAAGTTCTGGGACACTATACTTCGCCGCACTATATACAGTGGAAGTGGAATACTCGAGTCGGAAATTCAACTTAGAAGACGCGTCGTCCCGCGTGTTTAGACACGCATGCATACACGAAACGTGACAGAATGAAATGACGCAATAATAATGGAAAACAAAGTCGTCAGCACTGCACTGCACCGTCGCACAGCATATTCCCTTCCTATTGGTCAATTGCAGCGCGCGCCACTCGCGGACTCCGCCCAATTTCATTCAAGTCTCAACCTGCACTACATCCGCATCCGCATGAGTTCCGCATCGATTTAATGCGGATGCGAATGCAGATGCGGATGTCAAAATCAATGCGGATGCTCCGCATTTACGGATGCGGATGCGAATATCCGCAACATCCCTGATTCGAATATGGAAGACCTAAGTATTTGTGTTCACTATTACTCGTAATGCTCAGGCCCAGGATCGTTTTCAAGTTCCACCCGCCGCTGCCGCGACGGCCACCCGCGTCTCAATGGTGGGTAGCATGAATGACCAGGGTGCTGTGAATGGTGGAAGGTACTAATGAGCGGTGGTGGTAGTTATATGCGGTGACGCGGACGCGGACTCCGCTCCGCTCGTTGCGAGTGCTAAGTGCAGCTTCACGTGAAGCGGCCTCGTGATTGGAGTGTTTACCGTCTATGTTTGTATGCGCGCGCGCCGATGCAACATGGATCGTGGAAGCTTGAATGATGGGTGGTGGTCTAGAATTGTATACGGCCGGACTGTATGGATCAGGGTAGCGGAATCAAGTCGCTTGGAGTATCGTCTAAGTTTATTGTGGTATCCAGTTTGAGTGGTATCCGAGATGTGGTCTGGTGTTATTGTGGTGTAGTTCAGTTCAATTACACCTTAACGTGAAAGTCGGTTTAATCTGATGGAAAAGCAAATAAGAAGTCACAAAGGGCGCCGCCGCGCAGAAAGTGTTCACGTAAATTATGTATATTACTCTCTCCATTGCCGATTTCACTCCTCGACCATAATACTCCTCCCTTGTAAGATAATTATGGCGTGATGGATGTTACAAAAATGTCAATAATAAATTATAAAACATCACAGATTATATTGCTCGAAACCTTCCTCGAAACCTCGCTCGAAACCATATTATACTATCGGATTGAGTATTTTTCGAGTAAATCACATAAATTAAACACTATATTTTTGTGGTAACTGCGTTCGAATTTGTTTAGTACTTTTTTACGTGATGCGTGCACAAACAGACATGCAAACATACAATCACAAAAATAGACAAACATTTCAAAAATTATCTCAATTATCCCCCCCAATTCTTAATCAATCTATTGCATACATATTGGTATCTTCTCCATCATTAAAACCTTTCCATGTTCTGCAACATCTCTAACATTTACTACATCCACTGTCTATAGCGTGCACCGCTTAAGTTATTTTATCACACCTCGCCACCGAGACTCCCTTAGAAGATTGTATGATTTCCTATGGGTATTCTATTAGTGGGGTCTTGTCATTTGGGATTTAGCCAGAAGTAATAAATACCACCAGGTTCGGTGGTACCAACGGTGTAAGTAAGATGATGGTGTTATACATACATACTACTTACCCATAGTAGAAAGGCGGCGACAAAGATGCAGCAGGTGTGGTCTATGTCAACAGTTGATTCGGAATGTCAAACATTCAACGTACACCTTGTTGAATGTCAACATTTTAGGCTTGGATTAAAATTCCCGACCGTGAAGTCTGTGTGCCGAGAACAGGTTTGTTGGAGTAAGACTTCGTGGGTCTGTCTGTGCTGTGTGTACCGAATGGTTCCGCTATCCGGCGGTTAAAAAAATTAGATAAACACCTATGTAAAGGAAGCTGTACTTACTTATTACCTATCTACCAGGCTGGCTGGCTTGGGGAAGATATTGAATAGGTATGTATGTATTTAGTTGTACACCATCAGAGGGTGCTCCTATAATATATTAATCTATTCTTCCGATTGTCAAACTATCAAGAGTCTCGCAATCGATTTCCAGATTACTTCTTCAATTGAAACCTAAACAAACATCCATTAAATACGCCCATACATTTTTTTTTTCGAACGTAACTACATATGTAAGAGAAAACTCCACAAGATCTACTCTATTGGGAAGATACTAATATAAATAAGGTGTGTATTCCAATCAACGCATACTATCCGTGCAAGCCAACTTAAAACATTTATAACCTACTGTTGAATGTCTAATTTCTGACAGCTTGCAGTATCATACATACCTATACATATCAATCACACAAGCTGAATCCCGACAAACGAAGTAATCGGTGTTGTGCTGCAAGAACTCTGGTAAGTATCATTAGGAGAATAAAAAATAAAAAATAAAACTTTGTATGGAGCTCCATACGTTGAGCCTCGTCAGACCCCTAACCGAGGGCAAACATCTCAAACTTGGAAACATCCAGTGCGAATACAATTGCATTTCACTCACAAATCACAATACATAACGATAACCGATACGATGTATCCACAGAGTTGTTCTGTACTCCGAGTTTTTTTTTTATGTAATCCAGTATGAGTGGCTGAGTCGGAGGGGCCAAAGCACATGCTCCGACCAGCCAATATCACCTCCGAGAAGGTAGATGCCATACCGGTGACTTCCCTGTATTGCTGGCTATACTGCACTAGAGGAGAACACAGCCGAGGCTGCTATGCCATCTTACATCCAGTACGGTGGTACCAAACCAGTCGGCTACAATTTGAGCCTACCACCTAGTAAGGGGTAAGGGAAGGGACCACAAGGGACCTACAGTTTTACACCGGTTCCGAACGGTGAAGCAGCAGGTGTAGGTATGCACGTAATTTTTTTCGTCAGAAAAAACTCATTGGTACATGCCGATCGGATTCGACCCTCGGACCTCTCGCATGAGAAGCCGATGCCCAAACCACTCGGCCACCCGCTGCTTAAGGCTGTTATGTACTCGTAACAACTTCGTTTCGTGCAAGTCTTGCTTCATAGAACACTTATTATATCCTTCCACCCACTATCAAGTTTCTGTCTGCTGCGAAACTGCGAAAGAATGGACAATGGATGGCTGTTTTGTGTTGTGGATCCATTGTGGTTCGCACTCCGCCCGCACGTCAACGACCCTTGAAGAGCATTCCACCAAGCTGCGCGCTGTGTGTGGCTCTCATCGCTCGTCTTGTAATCTTTCAAGAATTCATCTTTAGTCTTATATTTGTACGAGGCTCATGGAAGTATCGAACATAGTCCTTTTGAGCCGGATACATGGCAAGAGTACAAATTACCTATCAGCATTAGTTATGAGGTCATTTTGAGATTTTACTTATTGGTTTTCCTCCTTCACTCTTTTCCTTCTTAACCAGCATTTGAAACTCGAGAAATCAGCAAAATATAATATTCTCGCTTTTAATATTATAAAAGCCAGCGAGGTTTTAACGTTTCCACAGTAATGCATGACTGCCAATGATAGATAGAGTCAAGCAAGCAAACTTACGTGGACTTGGATGGTATAAAAAAGAAGCGACCAACTCGACGATGACGCCGACAGACAGACAGAACACGTCTCGAACGTATGCGAAGTTCCTACGGTCGTGTGTGTAACGCACGTCAATATAGGACTCTGAGAATGACTGAGAATAACTCGAGTAACTCGAGAACCACTTTAACGATTTACATACGGTTTTCACTGTTACATTCTGTCACTTCTCAAGATGGTTTGAGTCTAAAAGATGGATTGAGGTTATCTGTCACTTCTCAAGATGCTTTGAGGTTATAAGATGGATTGAGGTTACCTTCTGTCACTTCTCAAGATGGTTTGAGTCTAAAAGATGGATTGAGGTTATCTGTCACTTCTCAAGATGCTTTGAGGCTAAAAGATGGGTTGAGGTTACATTCTGTCACTTCTCAAGATGCTTTGTTTGAGGCTAAAAGATGGATTGAGGTTACATTCTGTCACTTCTCAAGATGGTTTGAGACTAAAAGATGAATTGAGGTTACATTCTGTCACTTCTCAGGATGGTTTGAGGCTAAAAGATGGATTGAGGTTACATTCTGTCACTTCTCAAAATTGTTCGGTCAGTATCCGTGGTCAGATGGACCGAGGACTGGATAGTTAGATTGATCTGACCACGGACACAAAAAAAGGTGTCCGCCGCCGCCGTGTTGGTTTGGTTTCGTGTATGTTAATGTAAACGTAAATGTACTTATGTTAAGCCTGAATCTGTCTGTGAGAGTTTATTTGGTGAAAATCGGACGAGTACTGTTGACGCCATCGTAAGTTGTATGTAGGTAGTTGTACTGAGCGCGAAAGCACACTTGGGGAGATGGTGGTGATGTCATCGGTGGTGGGGGGGATGTCGAGTGCACGGTTTTGTGTAGTCGGCGAATGGGTTTTTAAGGCGTGGTGGTAGCGTTCATGTACATAAGTACTTTATGTCGCCAACTTTCTGGGTTGCGTGCGACCTGCGAGCGAAGCGAAGCGTGAGATGTTCATCGAATTCACGTCAAAATTAATATTTTCGCCCTCCTAGCGTTCCGGTTAGACTATAGCAGTGGTGCCCATACTTTTTTCTATGAAGATCTACATACAAAAAATTAAAGGCTGAGAGATCGAGACTTGTACTAAAAGTTTTCGTGGTTCAATAATTTGTAGTAATTTTTGTTCAAAATCAAAACTGCATGGGTATATATATGTATATACACCTATATGTATATATTAATAAAATTAAAATAAAACCACACCTTGAAAGCTATGTACAGTTCATTACATCCTTTGTATTTGTCACCATTGCGGTCCTTGCGGAAGACGATACCTACCTACCACCCAGAATATTATGAGTTCTTTGATGTTTCTACAAGTCACATTTTGCTCTACATATTTTCAGCGATCGACCTAAAAGCCTCTTGAGATCGACCGGTTAATCGCGAACCGCGAATCGACCGGTTGGGCACACTATAGCATAACTGTAGTAGCGATATCGGCCTAAATATAATAAAAATATGCGATTGAAATAACAATTTTATATCACCTCGACTAGCATCGCGTGCACAACGTAGGTACAATGTCGGTTATTGACTCGCGGTAATCGTGCTAACGAGTATTTAACCCAAATATGAACAATGGATTAACGACTCGCTCATTTCCATTGAAAATTGTATTGAGTACTATACATGGAAAAACTGTGAAGAAAGAAAACCACAAACTAGGTAAACCACTGGGCTACATGCGTAAGAGAAATTAAATAAAATTTCCCCAGACGATGAAACACTCACTGGTTACCAACAAAACTGGCCATGTGCGAGTCGGACTCGCGCACCGATGATGGTTCCGTACCATCACCTAATTGGCCGGTTTTTATTATTTGTTGTCATACTTTAGAGTTTGTACTATAATCACACGAAGTTTGACGCTTGTATCTATTACCGTTTTTACTAAAGAGAAAAAATGTTGAAAATATGATACACTCAACTTTATAAAGAGTGATAAAGGGTTTGTGTTTGCTAACTCGAAAGTACAATAAATATCTACATTATTTTACGGTAACATTTTGGCGTATTTGGTATTTTCCAAAATCGTCACTGTCCTACGTCATTGACCCAAGAGCAAAGATTACTTAATTGCCAAGCCAAGAGTTCCAAATTTCTTTCGCAGGTTTAGCAGCAGTTCTGTCTTGTACTTAAAACGTTGCTTGGTGGGATAACTTCTGAAATACAGGAAAACGCAATCGCCGATGTTCGGGTCAGACATCATTGTGCTTTTTCTTGTTGCTGAATGAAAACGAATTGTTTATCTATCACTGACAGTGCATTATGTGCCGGGTCTTTCGCAGTACTGCGTGATGCGTCGCTGATATAAACAGGATGTTCAGTTGCACCAGCACCAAAGCGAGTTGATGAAAGTTCACGCCGCTTCCGGGTCACAGTTGTGCGCTGTAACGTAGCGAGTAAACGTAGGGTTACCAGATGGAAAATTGAAAAGACCTGACAAAAAGCCTAATTTCCATAGAAAAGTTCTGACATTTTGTTGCACACGTACCTAATTAACATTCAAATATTAGTTTATGATTTGGCGCGGGGCAGGGCAGGAATGCTTCGGCGCGGGGGCAGGACTCACTGGTCGAACTCCATTTCAACTCAATTTTCAAACTTCATTTCATTTCAACTCAAACGCCACCCAAAGATGGTATGTAATTTATATAATTTAAGCTTACTTAATTTGCCTAATATTACCAAAGTTGGAAAAGATGATTAAGTATGTTTAAGTTTATTACTGTGTAATTTACTCTAATTAGTAATTACATTACCGTTCTTTCGTTATTTTTAATATTAAAAAAATAATTAAAAAATCTGCTCTGTACTTCATTGAAAAATTGAAAAATCCTGACAGTTGCAAAATCCGGCCGCAATCCTGACAAGAGCCTAAAAATCCTGACATGTCAGGACAAATCCTGACGTATGGTAACCCTAAGTAAACGTGAAGTAAACAAAGCATCGTCGCTGCTCTCTCCCCGGCAGCCGGGCGGATGCTGCTGGTATTCTTACTGGCGCGTAAACACGTTGACTAGCTCGCTGACTGATGGCAGTTTTTAGAGTTTCGTTGAAAATGGACATCCTGTTGAAGAGGTATAGATTAGAATAGGATAGAAAATCTGCATGATTCTCTGCTTGCACGAGGACTAGGTGTGACAATAGTTGGACGGATTCATTTACTGATATTGATTTTTTATTAATAATTTATTTACACAGTCTCTTGTATATTAATTTTACGCGCATTATTACGATATCTACACAAAATTAATACAAACAAATTGTTGAGTTGCCACCTCGGCGGCGCGGCGGCGTATCGGTGGCGATGGCGAACCGAGCCTAAGCTAGCGGTGGTCGGACCCGAGAGAGAGATAAATCTCCAGACAATTCGAGCGATGTCGAGCAAGACAGCAACGACGCAGAAGCATCTGGCCCTTGATCCAACCATCTAGCGAGAGCCTCCTAAGATGATGCTGGAGGCTCTTCGCTATCAGCCCATGCGCAAACACGACTATTATATGAGCATAATATATGTTATATGAGCATAACGATCGTTGAATCAACGTGCCACATACATATCAGACGTCAGACGCACTCGTGACACAGGTCAATGTATTTAAACATCTTGTCTTTTTTTTTTTCCTTCACAAGGTTCTCGTCATGCGGCACCGTCATGTCGACGAGCGTTGCGCGTCGCTCCTCCCAGTCGATATCGCTATGTCAGGTCTATACGCCATAATCGCACAGGACAGTCCTCTCAGTGATGGATGATAATGGACCGGTCGTGATCCTCCTGTACCATGGATTTATGAATGGTCCTTCCTTGGTATGAAGGTCCTGTACATCTCGTGAGAGCCGACAATAAGACAAGGACAAAATACCCAGAGGGCCAAAGGCTAGCACCTATCACTTCTGCTCCGCCCCTAATGATGCCTGCAAAATATAGAATGATTCCAGAAACTCAAAGTGTTGCAGAGTATTATCTTCCACAACATTCAGACCCCCATGCAATGGAGTGTGAGTGTTCACCCGAGACATTGGACCTCACAAATCCGAGCGGCTGAGCCTTTGAAGATCTGGCTTTGTGGCGACAAAGCCGCGATCTCGTTTTAGTGCGCTCGCGTCGTGTTAATAGAGATGACTGCAGGAGTGACAAATGAGTGCGGGACGCTTTATGCTTTTGTCTCGAGTGTCAGACTCATTCATCTCACAGCGCGACTCGAGACTCGAGAAGTCGTTGAGAGATATCTGTCTTCACTTCACCGTGGAGGTAGGTGCGCCTGGCCGCGTCCGAGGAGCATGCGCGTCTAAACTCGAGGGTTTTTGACGTAGAATAAGTCTTAGATTTAGGTAGGATTGCATGAGTGGTAATAGGTTAGCAAACTAGAGAGTTTGAGAAACGGAAATGAGATCAGGATGAATCCCGCGGTACTCCAAGCAGGATCCTGTAGGTAGTTTGTTGATTTTTTGTTATTCTTGCTTGCTGTTTCATTTCAAACTTTGTATTGTTCATTTCTGCCACTGAATTTTTTTTAAGGACACTGACACGGTTGGCTACAACTCCTACAACGTCCGTGATGTCAGCCCATAACACCGGGTGAACTAGGTGCCATGTCAGTGCTTCCCCCTTTGATCGAAAATAAACACCAAATTATGAAGTCTGACCGCAAAAAATATGTTAAATAAGCAGCTTCTGTGTCTTAGGAAGGGGGTAAGAGATTGCTCGTATGCAATCGTATGTCTTTTGAGTAAGCACCATCACACCAGTCAGCAACAAGGCTCAATCCAATCGGCACTGGGACGGCAGCGGCGCGGCGCGGCCGGCAGCGGCGCCGGGGCGGCAGGCTAGGCTACTAGCTAGAGTCGAGTAGGTGAGTAGAGCGGGGAGAGCGGGGAGCGCACGGACGCCAGCGGCCGCGCACTGCCGCCCGGTGCCACGGGAGCGGCCGCTGGCGGCTGCGCAAGGCGCCGCGCGTGGACGCGCGTCGCCGCGCGGCGCCGCGCGCGGCCGCTCGATCTTTTCGAACTTTTCAAGCGATATTGGTCTTTTTAAGGATGTAGATAAAGTTTAAAATTATTTCACACCGAAAGTGCGCGCCGCGCCGCGTCGATCCGCTGCCGTCCCAGTGTGGATTGAGGCTATGTTTTTTTTATTTTATTGTATTATTAATCTATCTAATCTAAAACTAAACGCGTTTGCGATGCGACGTTCAGCGTAAATAATTCTTTACGGTGTACCGTACCACCATATTGGGCTGTACTGTTATGTTCTGACTTTGTGGTTCAAGCTCCTTGCTTCTTCAAAGTAAAAAATTCCGGCAAAATGTCGGACCGGATCGCAGAGTAGACAGTGTGATCGACAACAGATTGTTCCCACGCAGAGCCGCCGCTCCCCCGCCGCCGCCGATCGCACGCCGCGCGCCGCCGCGCCGCCGCGCCCCGCCGCCGCCGCCCCGGATCTGCCGTTCGTTTCTCGACCAAATGTTATTTATCTCGGCCGTACTTGTCGCGGTCTCCGCTAAGGACGGCTGAATAGACACCCGGATGCTGGGCGCCCGTACCGTCGTCGCCGTCGTCTCGCTTCGACCTAGATCGTGGAAATAAATACCAAGAATGGGCATGAGCTTGTCCAGAATGTAAAGGAATAGGTACTGTGTCTCTCTCTGTGCATGCCAACTAAATGTTGGTTACCTATAAGGTAAAATGTTGGTTACCTACGCGGTAAATGTTGGTTAACTATAAGGTAAAATGTTGGTTACCTACAAGGTAAATGTTGGTTACCTACAAGGTAAAATGGGTATAATGTTGGTTACCTACAAGGTAAATTGTTGGTGGCCTACAAGGTAAAAGTTTATGCCATTTCTGGATATTTGTTTCCACCACCTAGATATTATACTCGTACATATAATCGCCACTCTCCGCCTGCTTGTGCGCATAAGGCCTATAAAGGCATGCCCACAATGTGCCTTTTTTCGTTTTCCAAGGGCATGTAGGTATTCAACAGCGCACCACGAGAGATGCCTCAATTAGATAAAAACTAGGACATGCGTTCGCACACGCTGGATTCTTGTTCCAGTCGATCAAAATCTGACAACTACAGCCGTCTAGCTAGACCTTCGATCACAAAAAAGAACTTCTTTTTCGTGTTCGAAGGTTTAGAGCTAGAGAACGTAAGGGATTAAATAGACTAGCGAACCGAAAAGTCGCAAATTTGTATTTGTATTTGAATGCAAATAATATGCAAGCTGAGATCCGTCCATCTGCGCACGGCGGCGCCGCCGCCGCGCCGCCGCCGCGCCCCCGCCGCGCCGCCGGGCCCCCGCCGGGGCGCCGTCTCGCGTCGGGGCGAAAAAGCTTAGAAATTTTTCTGTGGTCGAACCATTGCATCCCTAGTAACGCCAACAAGTAAGTGAAGCCAACAAGTCAAGTAATACCAACAAGTCAACTTTCGAAACACGACCGAAGGCAAACTAATGTGCGCGATAGCCTTTATAAAGATGAATTTGCAGATTAGAAAGGAAAGTGCGCACCGACGATGCTGCGTTATATGCGGATTTTAACACGTACGGTTATCTAACTAATGCACTGTAGGACGTTGGAACTGTAATCAAGATTGCCAGAATTCGTAACAGAACTGTGTATACGTTGAGTTAGTTGCGTTCGTTCGTGCGTGCGGCGACGACGGGGCGCAAGTGGTTGGAAAGCCGTTTGGTACTTCTACTTACAGCAAAAGCTTGAAATAAATTACAAATTTAAAGAATCCCGACCCTTAAAAAGTAAAAATAATTTCCGTTGACTTACTTAAAGGAGTCGGTGGAGGAAAGGAGCCGCTAAGTAAATTCCCGCGCAGCTCTGAGTTTTATATTTTATTTACTGTAATTTAACTTTTATTTCAAGCTTTAAAAAAAACCGCATGCAAATCGGTCCACCTTTTAAAATAAATATTTTTTTAATTACTTAATTACTTGATACAAACATAGCTAAGAACCATCCCTATTAAACAAGCTTCCTAATAAAAAAAACCGCATCCAAATCGGTCCATCCGTTTGGGAGCTACGTACGACGCCACAGCCAGACGCAACCATCCACACACACTCCCCCCTCCGTTTTTTGCATCGGGGATTAAAAATAGATCGCAGAGGTCTAGTGGCAGGCAGACGATCATTTATATAGGGCAATTTAGAGACATGCTGCGTTGTGTCCACCTGAAGATGTTGAACTTTCTTATCTTGTTCAACCTTCTGCTTATCTCGAAAAAAAAAATCTGCAATGACACCTCAAGATGGAGCGCGGCGTGCGCGACGCTCTGGTGCTGCCTTGCCCTCGAGACCTACATTGAGTAGAAATCCTTGCCGCGCACTCGTGTCGTGGAATCTCAGTTAACTACGATACGATTTATGTGCAAGTAAATGGTAGAAAAAAAATCTGAAAACAGGTTAGGCGGCATCGGCATCAATTTAGCGTCAACCTGCTATTTATTTACATTACACATAGTTGTCGACCTCTAAGTATAATAGTCTCGATAGATCGAGGGTAGTTAAACTAATTGATCTAATTGATAACAAATTGTACTCTAGGATTTATTGATTGTTCTTGAATGTTTTTACATTTTACACAACTGAAAGATTGATGGTATCCTATAAAAGTACTCGTGTAGGTTAAGTATTTAAGGTAGTTACCTACCTACGTATAATTTTAAGGTAGGTACCTACCTAGGTTTAATTTAAAGTAATTACATAGGTACACGACAGAAGGATCGCCGTCTCATTGCATGATGCACGTCACGTTGCACGTAGCTATATAGTGTCTGCAACGTTGCACCATATCATTATATTATCTGCAACGTGCATCGATGTGCAAATTTGCACCTAGACATTGTGACATTGTGAGGAGGTCAGATAATCAGTCTGCGATTATGTAGGTAATTCTATGAGTCTCGAAAGTGCAAGGGCTTATCTCATGTTCCATCTATGGGTTCATCGATACCTAGCTGTGCCCTCGGTTTCGCTCGCGGTTATTTAAACGCAAATATGATATGATAATCGAAACGATCGTTTCTGTGGAGGGAGCGAAGATATACTTTTTCGAAGAAAACAATCACGAGGCCAAAACCCGCAACTCAGGCTTCAGCCTCGACCGTAGTGACTTTATTTGGGACTTTATTTATTATTTATATATCGTTATATCGGCGTACATGTCGGCCGTGGCCTCGCCCTTGGTGTCTGGTCGCCCTTCCTGGTATGTATGTACTGCTTTCGAGAATGTATGTCGTTTACTTGAACCATAGCCTAAACGCGGATCGGTCTTCGGCATCAGAAACGATAGCGATAGCGGTACAAGCAGGTAAAAGCTACACAGAAAAGATATTTTACTATCTTTTTTTGCTATTAAACCGACTTTTCCACGAGCGGAGTCGCCGGCACACCTAGTGTTACATGTATGTAAGTCGTTTCGAAGACTTCAAAGACGAAGTTACAAAAGAAATCCTTGAGTCGAAGAGTCGATTGTTTCGTAAACTTTGTCTTTTCACAGACAGGGTTGCCATTCGTCCTCTTTTCTCAGGATCTTTCGAGTGTGTCTCACTCAATACCAGATCAGTACAGTCTCGGGTCCTTCAAGAGAGGCGTGAATAGGCACCTGTCAGGCCGGCATGGCATTCGCAACCCCCGCCTGCGTCCGAATGTCCATGGGCGTCGTTAGACTCGGCGCAAGATGTCGCGCTTTCTATAAAAAAAAAATATAAAAAAAGTAGGTCTCTCAATCGTTCCTAATCATAGCATAATGCATTATGTGCATTATTTATGTACAATATCAATATAATTTGACCTTCTAGGTATCAACATTTTATTTAAATTGTAAATCATTTATGTTATTTTGGCAAACTTGTCGAGGTGTCTTGAGTACAAGTAATAATTATTTATTAATGTTCTGTCTAGCTCTAGCATCTACATAGTTCTGATTTCAGTGAACGTGGTGGCAACCAAGAACATTATTGGCAACCATAGTGGCGGGCGGTACCTACGCGCGGTACTGACTGATATGTACAGTGTGCTCCAAAATGTGGTTCCAGCTCTCGAGTGTTGTGGTGACTGTGGTACGCTCGCTCACGCTCACTCACCGTCACCACCTACTTTCGCGCAGCCTTCGACGAGGTTCAATTTTGCACCTCGTCGAAGCCTGCGCTAACTTGCAATATTTGGTAATGTAAAATGAAATCGAAGAAGATTACATAAATACTTTACTATGAGATCAGTTTTTTTAGGTTTCCGTCTCCCGTACGGAAGCCTATTACAAAGCCTACGCACGCGCGCCGCCGCGCCGCGCCCCGTCTGTCTGTCTGTCTGTGTCCTACTGCTGTATCTTTGGTTGGAACCGTAATTAATAGGTAGCCGGTTGAAATTTTCACAGAATATTTGTTATTATGGTGAATATAACAACAAATAATAAAATATTCAAAAGGTAAAAAATTACGGGGGGTGCCCAAGTCCCCATACAAGAAACGTGTTTTTTTTTCAAAGTTCTTTTTGTGGTGCGGAAACTTAACTAGGTGCGCGAGTTCGACTCGCGTCGCACTTGGCCGGTTTTTTTTAGTAAATGTAGTAAGTAAAATAACTATGGAAAACATGATCATCGTGTAATGATAATAAGTCGGGTCTCGCTCGGGTGATGATGGATGGATGATTTATTTATGTGTACTAACCATTTTTCATGAAATATAAGTAACTTAAGTACTTAATTTACAATACTTATGTAGGTAGGTATACTTTTATTGTAGGTCGCCTGTAGCGATTACAAATAGTTTTGTTCAAACCATTGTTATCGTAGACGGAATTGTTATGCACCTACTTACATATTGCTAAGGGCTCGGCCACACGAGCGATTGTATCACCAACTGAACAGTTTAGTTGAGTTGGGCATGACGGCCGATTTCTCTCCAACCCAGGGAATATCTTTCCCCACTTCTTCAATCCACGGATCTTCAAATCGCGGGTTAATAGCCTTTCCCCGGCGACATTAGTCCACCTCCAAGCCGGACTGGCACCTCCTCGGCGGTGAAATTGGCTGCGACTGAGGCTTCGACCTCGGGCAGAGCCACCGAGTTCGGAAGCAATAACAAAAACCGAAATGTTTATGTTTAGTCCATTAGATTGGCCCATCCCATACATCACTCCCGAAAAAATATGTTCTCGACGAGACCTGCATATAGTGCAGATTTCACGGACAGCCGCTTCATACGGCGTGTGCGGCGCGTGTTGAACGCACGCAAGTCTGTATCGAGTCGGTGACGCGTGTGTGAAGCATGCCCGGTTGCTGTTATAAAGAGTGACAGTGACAAACGTTGTTGTTTGTTTCGCCTGAGCATGTTATGGCGTGTTAAGAAGCCATGCTGTCACGGATAGGATCGTGTGACGGTGCGGTGGTATCGCGTTCTCGTTCTCGCTTGCCTGTTGGTGATGGGAGTGGGCGGAAAGACGGCAAACGCGCCGCATGACGTCTTTCTCACCCGTTCTTGTCATCTGTGGGCGGGTGGGGGCGAGAGCGCGATAGCATCGTCGTAGGGATCGTGTCACGTATCACAATACTGCGTGTGCGTGCACGCACACTTGTACCGACGTCTAGCACAAGTTGCATCGTACGACGTTCGATCTATAAAATAGATATCGATGGTTTAGTCGCTGAACTGCGCACACGGAAGATCGTTGTTCAATCGTTCGGTCTGCATAGTGCAGCAGCGTAGGTTGGCAGTTGACCGAAAAGTCGGCGGCCGATTAAAAAGTTGTACAACTTTTTTAGTTTTATCAACTTTTTAATTGAGTCGCGGAGAGTCGGCGCCAATCTAAACAGGTGAGTTGGCATCGTGTAGCCACCCTCGTCATTTTGTATGTATTTTGGAAGTTTTTTTATTGCAACTAGTTTTTTTAGTTGGGTAAGAATCGCTCGTCTGCTAGAGCCCTAAGGATTGCCAATAACAAGGTACACCTAAATTAAAAATGAAGATAAAAGTGAGATAAACATTCTTGCCACGTTTCTAAGTCGATGCGTCCGCACGAATATCGCATCATCACATCACCAATAATCACTATTCACCACCAGTACATGTCAGTGATAGATCTTGTCTCCCCTATTTTATTGTTTTCCACTGTACTCATAGAAATATACTAAAATACGATTTGTTTTACTAACTCAATGACTGTACTTAATTACTTTCTTTGTTGCCGGAAGAGTGTGACGTCACAGAGGACTTATCATAATCTTATCGTTCAAAGTGAATTCCTACCTATCTATAGGTATACTTAACAATATCTTTTCAGGATTATCATTGTGTTTGGCGCACGGAGCTGCAATCAGGCGTTTATTGTTCGATTGCACGGAAAGTTACCAGTTGTTGGCCTCTTAAGAATGATTGAAGAAATATTTGGCTCTAAAGTGTCCGCTGGGCTGGCCCTTTCAGCGCTCCAAACAATGGTGTGGCAAAGTTCTAGTTAGTATCATCTAATTCCTCCCAAGTGCAACCCCATTTTTCCAAAGGGGCGTCAAAAGCCTCCTGTCAGGCCGGCATGGCATTCGCAATCCCCGTGCATCGCAGAATGTCCATTGACATTGTTAGACACCTACTCGTAGGTGAAACGATGTCAAATGTCACGATTTACATAAAAAAAGTAGTATCAGAATTGACACAGGCAATAACCATATCTATACTGAAATACTGAACGCCAAGGCGCTTGGCATGGCCTACGGGGCAACAAAACAATTAATCGCTAGGGTTGTGTAGGTAGATACGTTCCGCACGCTTTGTCGATACTCTGAGTACCTACCTACTTATGAATTGACCATTACAGATACCTAGTCGAAGAATCAGGTCCCTTCCCTTCTTACCTTACTAGGTGGTAGGGTTTCTTCCGGCCGGGTTGATACCACCGCACTGAAATGTCGAATCGTCGGTCGAAACAGCTATGTAAATAGTTCGTGTTTTCAGTCCAGTTCAGTGTAGCCGACCTGAAATGAAGGGAAGCACTGACATGCTAGGTGCATGTCAGTACATGTCATACCACCCATCCAACCATTCTGTTTCGCCACATTACCAACCTTTTATTATAAAGGTGAAGTATAATACATCACCTCACCACACGCTTCTTCGCCGTCACATTGTCCTAATCCCTAAAAGCTGATATGAAATAAAGTTTTGTTTTGAGAATATTCTCTGCTGAATTCACGGTGGTCTGAATATTAAATATGTATACAGTACATGTGTATGTAGGAATATATGTGACACACGCTACTGACTGAATTCTGATTAATCACCACGACACGAGTCAGTGTATTTTAAATATACCATGCGTTAGATGCGCTGATGTTAAAAAAAATAATGTATTAACACTAAGCAATTGCTTTTTGACGTGATAACGTCACGTCTTATAAATTGATGAACACCGGCTGCACGCACGAAAAAGTGTCACGTTCCATCTGAGCCTGTGTGTGCAAGCGAGAGCGCGTAACAAGCGATAGAGAGGCACAATCGGCCCAAGCGTCGGCTTGTACACATTTATCTATCTGGTTCTAAAGTACCAGGGCAGCAGAAATTATGACGTTATCACTTATCACGTAAAACTATCGTCCGTAAACCGACTTTACAGACAACCAATTTTATAAGGGGTTTTATATGAATAAAAAACATTTCCAGAAGTTTTATTTAAATAATCGATATTAACACGGCGCGTTACTACGTCCTCTGATAAGGCCCTAAGCACAGATTACTAAATAGTTACTTCGTGCGAGCGCTCAACATTGGCATTGCCGCTTCTGCCATTTTATGACTGCGCGTGTCAGGCAGGCAGGAGTGCAGGACCAGGCAGGAGCCTTGGCCATAGCCTTGGCGCATACTATATTGTCACTACTCTTTGTGGTACTCACGTACTCTTACGTCCAGTAAGTTCATAATTTTATCACATACAGAACATATTTATGTAGTTCTTATTTTTTTAGTTTTATGACAGCAGTAAAAAAATGTTCACCTCAAAAAACCAAATCACAGAACGGAAGTGTTGTTCGGTTGAAGCACCCCCATTCATATAACAAGAAACAACGTGTACAGGTGGGTGACACTTCGGATGGGGAGATATACGATATGTACTTACGAGTATATGATATTTAATATGTGTCTGTCGCTTCTGAAAATACACCTCTATATGATGTTATACACCTACCTACCACTGTTACAGTGGCACTTACCGCACTTACGTAACATTTTCGAACAGAAAGTGAGGGAGATCATAGGGTCTAACTCCCGGGGATAGTAAAATAATCAGAACCGTAAACGGTTGTGCTGCTGAATCTCTTGTATGTATCTCTAGGTTGAAAGCGGACAGTATCAGCGGCGACTCCTCTCAGTTGGCGAGGTTGGCGCCGCCAAACCAAATAAAATGAATGACACCATTAATACAGAAGTATCAGGCTAGAATAAATGTGAAAAAAATTCGGAGTTATATTATTTATGTCATATAATCCACGATTAATAAGATAAAACGTCAATCCCGTACCCGTTACATAATTTGAAATTTCGCGCGCGTCAAATGCGGGCGACGACGAATGACGACACATCAAGGCATTCATTGGCCGGTTGGCTACATTTTGAAGCGCCATCGTATTCCATACAAGGCGGAAGCGACCGATGTCCCCCCCGTCCCGCGCGGACCCGCTGTTCAGCCTTTCGAGTTGGCGCAACGGGGAGTGCATTTAGTGACGCGGTAGCGAGTAGAGCGAGCTAGCGAGCGAGCTAGGTGTGTGTGTTGCGTGTGCGGGTGTGTGCGCGCTGCGTCCACACGACGAGTATTCTTGTGCTGTGCGACGTGCGATGCGATGCGACTGACTAGCGAGCTAGACTAGGTGTGTTATGTGCGCGTGTGTGTGCGCATTGGCTCGCGAGTTGATAGCTGCATATATTCCGTTATGTATTGTATGGATGAATCCTGTGCAGTGTTGTTAAATTTAAAGTGATTTATTGGTAATTATAATGGCAAACTCCTACCGAGCTATCTACGGAGCACTCAAGGACAAGAGAGACTCAGTAATTTGGCACTCTTACATATCTGTGGAAAAGGAGTTGCTAACAAAATTGAGGAAGAAAGAAGATTTTCACGATCGAGTTATCGAAAATTTCTTGTCTGTGGAACGAAGAGTGGACTTCATGTACAAATAAAATGTAACAATTCAAGCTTGTATGCCTGTCTCGTCGTCGTCGTGCCAGAGGAGACGTCGCTGTTGTCGGCTGCAACTCGACAGCTTTGACACAACCAGTAGGTACCTATCTACAGACAAATAAATCGTACGTAAGTGAGCAAAATAAATCATTTAAACTAAATATTATAAACTATCTATATCGTAATCGTCTTTCAGTTTTTGAACTCATTGTGGTAGAAATAAATTAACGCGTAGGTACCTAAGTTATGAAATTATGAAAAAAAAAAATCCTTAGCCAGAGCCAACCCAATATTCAGGACCAGGAGTCGCCGCTGGACAGTATACCTACTTGACCAGCAAGCTATGTACTATAATATCGCGGAATGGCGTCTCAGTAAAATGTAATAAACATTGATATCTCAAGTGGTTGGTAAGTAAGTACCACCTACTTCAACACACCTAATTATTGGAAACTGATAAACACAGTAAACATAATTCCTATTTTTAGGGTTCCGCAGTCAGCGACGCTGGCAGGGCCAATTATATAATCGGCTAGATGTCTGTCTGTCTGTATGTATGACTGTCACAGACTGTAGCTCCTAAACCATTCGAGCCATCTTCTAGAAAAACATGTTTATAAGTTCTAGAGAGGAAAAACAAAGTTTCACCATAGTGTTTCACCGGTCACCAGTGTCAGGGGTTCTCAACTATAATTTAATATGTGCCGCAAAAATTGAGTTGGAAATAAAACAAAATTTCCGATATGTTGAGTTGTAATAATGCGAGCGGCATTAAACTTTTGAGGATACTGTATATCCATGGAAAGGTCTCACCAAGTCTAACTTATCCTTATTATTGAAGGAAAAAAAAAATTACTATCCGGTACAAAACGTTATGATAAGGAAATATGTCAATTTGCTCTGTCCGAGTCGTTAACTCAAAAGTAACAGGAAAGAAAAAACACGAAAGAAGTCCAATTTGTGC
This sequence comes from Nematopogon swammerdamellus, assembly GCA_946902875.1. Taxonomy (NCBI): domain Eukaryota; kingdom Metazoa; phylum Arthropoda; class Insecta; order Lepidoptera; family Adelidae; genus Nematopogon; species Nematopogon swammerdamellus. Next base: position 8,720,928 of record OX336345.1, read on the forward strand.
TCGCGGCATGAAAACTAATTTGAAGCCTGTTGTAGCTAAACCAGCAAAGAGAAAATCGAAGTCCCCAGTGATATCGATGGTGAAAGCGTATATTAAATAAAATACTAGTAGGTACAATGGAATATGATAATGGGTGTTTTCCGACTATTTGCAGTCACGAGATTATTTCAGAGAAGTCTTAAGTATTAGTCATAAATATGCAGTAAACAGCTCCATTTAACGAAATTACCATGTGAGGGCGCGAGAACGAGCGAGCACAGCGCTCTCGGAGGATTTGGAATATTCAATTAATTCAGTGGACTTCTCTTCATTCATCCATCACGCGAGTCGGGTTATACGCCAGGGTTGTCTCGTCCCATTGGCGTATCTAGGGTTATTTTCCAGGGTGGGCCTGGCCCCTGAAAAGCGATGGCCGATGAAGCCGAAACCTGTGTAATGGCCGATGCGATGGCCGATGTACCTACGCAATTAAAGTAGGTAATTTGAACTTGAAGTGTTGAGCCGTATTTCGACCATTGATTTCGGAAAGTTTCTTTACCTAAATAAAATTAAACAAAACCATTTTATTTAAAGTGTTTCGTCCCTTTGCCAGGAGTCAGGAGTTCAGGAGTGCATCATGCCCACATCACCCAAGCCAACCCACGCACAACCAAGCGCTTAGGTACCTACTAATAAATGTTCGATCTATGTGAGGGCATATACCGTAACATCATAATAATTACATTAGGTGTTTGCCTCGGAGGGGCCAAGGCACATGCTCCGACCAGCCAATATCATCTCCGAGAAGGTAGGTGCCATACCGGAGACTTCCCTGGATTGCTGGCTATACTGGACTAGAGGAGAACACAACCGAGGCTGCTATGCGGCCATCTTACATCCAGTACGGTGGTACCAACCCAGTCAGTTAGAATTTGAGCGTACTACCTAGTATAAGGGGCAAGGGTTTTACACCGGTTCCGAACGGTGAAGCAGCAGGCCAAAATTTTTCCGTCAGAAAAAAGTCATTGGTGCACGCCGACCGGATTCGAACCTCGGACCTCTCGCATGAGAACCGATGCCCAAACTACTCGGCTCACGAGTCAGTAAGACGAGGCTTACTGACTCGTGACTCGGCCACCCGCCGTTGTAAAGGCTTATGTCCATGGGCGTCGTTACACACTGGATCAGCCTCGGGATCAGCGCCACATATCGCGCCTTCAGTAAAGAAAATCAGTTGTTTCCATACGAATTATAATAATGTCAAAAGTTTTAAAGAACATAAAACCGACTTCCGACAACTCTAGGGTTCGTTTTTTTTTAGGTTTTTATTTTATATATTTTTGAAGGCGGTTTTTATATTTTTATTTTAAATAGTTATTTAGTTCTACTTTTTCTAGGAAGTCGGTTTTATGTTTTTTAAAACTTTTTTTTTACTTTACAGTTTTTTTAGTAATTTTTTGCTATTAATGTACTCGGCGGAATCGCTCGGCCTTCGGCCTCGCGATTCCGCCTCGCTTTCCAATCCGATCTTGACCCAATTTAAATAAAAAAAATAAAAATCGAACCCTAGCACCACCGCCTTCAACTCTAGGGTTCGATTTTAAATTTTTTTATTTCATACATTTTTGAAGGCGGTTTTTATATTTTTTTAAATAGTTTTTTATTTCACAGTTTTTTTAGTAATTTTTATTTGCTATTAATGTACTCGGCGGAATCGCTCGGCCTTCGGCCTCGCGATTCCGACTCGCTTTCCAATCCGATCTTGACCAAAAAAAAAATGGGACCACCTTGGAGCTAGACTGAACCGAACAAAAAAAGAATCATCGAAATCGGTTCACAATTGGGGAAGATATTGCTGAACATACATAAAAAAAAATACATACAGCCGAACATAGAACCTCCTACTTTTTTGAAGTCGGTTAAAAATAGGACCACGTCAGCCTCGATAGCTCAGTGGTGCAGACAGTCAACCGTCGCTATTGAATGTTAAGCAACGCTGGGTGCGGTCAGTACTTGGATGGGTGACCGCTGACCGTTGGAGGCTGACCGAGGTTCGGATTCCTCGTAAAACTGTAGGTCCCTTCCCTCCTAATCTTACTTGGTGGTAGGGTTTAACCCGCCCGGGTTGGTACCACCGCACTGAATGAAACGTCGGTCGAAACGACTATGTAAATAGTTTGTGTTTTCCCACCAGTTCAGTGTAGTTAGCACGATCAAAGGGGGAAGCACTGACATGGCAATTAGTTCACCCGGTGTTATGGGCTGACATCACGGACATTGTAGGTGATGTAGCCAACCGTGTCAGTTTCCATAAAAAAAAACCTCAGGGATATCCCCTTTCAAACAAAAAAAAAAAAAGAATTTTCAAAATCGGCCCACAATTGACGGAGTAATCGCGTAACAAACATCCAAAAAAATAAAACATACCGTCGAATCGAGAATCTCTTAGGCCTAAAGTAAATTGCTCGTGAAGACAAATGCAACGAGCCCAAACACGATGGGTTTATCATGTGTAGTTTAGGAGTTCCTATGGCCACCTTCTGTCTCCATCATCAAACCAGCTCGATGGTACTCGGTACAGTAGGTACTGGCCAGGTACCATAATAAATTAAGCGCCGGTCGGAAAAGATAAAAAATTTCAAATTTAGAATATTCATGAAACAAGGGTCCGAATATGTATCACTAGTATATCGATTCATATATATAGATTCAATAGGATAGAGAACATTTCAAAATATTAGGTATTTAATACTTTTTAGTACTAGTTTTTTTTTTTTTGGAAGTCGGTTTTATATTTTTTAAAACAGTTTTTATTTCATTATTTTAGTAATATTACATAAACAATAATAATCGAAATCGAATAATCGAAATCGATTGAAATGGGACAGAATTATTCGCCATATGTGTCAGACTGCAAATTGTTGAATAAGTCCACATCACAAAAGTTTTGCTGAAGGTAACCACACACCATAATAATTTATCAAACTGAAAATTGCTAAAAACGACCACATCACAAGTTTTGCTGAAGGTAACCACACACCATAGTATTATGTTGATTTTTCATAAACCGCTCAAGCAATTTCGATAAAATTGAAATGGGACCACCTCTGAAGTATGACCTACCAAATAAAATTTTCTAAATCGGCCCTCAATTGACGGAGAAATCGCGTTAACAAACATAAAAAAAAAAACATACAGTCGAATTGAGAACCTCCTCCTTTTTTGGAAGTCGGTTAATAAAACTATTATGAAATAAGATCGGCAGGCGGCGCGGCAGCCCTGTGAGCAAATTCCTTTCATTTTCATCGTCGGTCGCCCTTCGCGTCTTGCGAGACGGATCGCCCTACCCCTCGCCCCTTGCCCCCGCCTGGCGCCCCACCCACACGCGCCCCTATTCTTAGCCGCTCAGCTCCCCGCGGTTCCAGCACTTTGTGTCATGCAAAGCAGCTGGTGGAATACGAACGAACTTACTGCATATGTACGTGCCTAACTAATTTAGGTTAGGTAGATACATCGACATCTCCTAGTTCGGTAGGTAAATACACAAGAACCACGAATATTATTTCTGCGTCTAGTTTACTTACACTTACACGTCCAAAATAAAACACACTTTTGGCACCATAGCTTGGCACTACTGAATAAGTACATATGCACGAGTATATACAGCTTACGAACAACCTACGCCATACATTTAAGTCCCTTTACAATGGTGGCAAATTCCCTATGTTGAACAATCTTGCATTCCCCCTGTTGAACAAAGGTAAAAGGTCTGTTTCTTTTGGAATCTTTCAACGTTAACTGCCTCTGTTTTAAGGTGGCTACACACGTAACTGCAAACTTGACAAGCATGCAGTTTTTTTTATGGAAACTGACACGGTTGGCTACATCACGTGATGATCCGCGATGTCAGCCCATAACGCCTTGGTGAGCTAGGTACCATGTCAGTGCTTCCCTTTGGTCATGCCGGCTACACTGAACAGCCCCTGTACCGGCATTACTCACTCGGCGATGTGAGTATGAGAAACGATCTCCCTCAACCAATCAGAAGGCGTTCGGTGAGGCATCTGGCCCGGCTATTGGTTGAAATATGCGAGTATTTGTGAGTTAGCGAGTGAGTTAACGCCGGTAGACCCCCTGGACGGAAAACACGAACTATTTACATAGCCGTTTCAACCGTCCTTTTATTCAGTGCGGTGGTACTAATCCGGGCGGTACCTACCACCTAGTAAGGGCCTACAGTTTTACGTGGAATCCGAACCACGGTCAGCCTCCAACGGACGAGCGGTCACCCATCAATCCACTAACCGCGCCCAAGTGTGCTTATGATCCGACCGACTGCACCACTGAGCTACCAAGGCTGACATAGGCTGACGCAGGCATGATCAATCTTTTTGTACAAGAACATAAAATTTCCCTTCGGCACCACACGATACAATTATGCTTGAATAAGCACCAGTTAGCGATTGGACGATGTCGAGCTCGGACCACGATATGCGCTCGTTTTGGCTGCTTTTTGCCTCGTCCACAAGAGAAAAACGGGAAATAAGTAACGAGATATGTGGTGTAACGAGTAGTTAATGAAAAGTAAAACCTATTCTCATATTAACTAACAACCATCCCGATTAAATCAGCTTTCCAATAAAAAACCGCATCCAAATCGGTCCATCCGTTTGGGAGATACGATGCCACAGACAGACACACATACACACACACGTTAAACTTATAACACTCCTCTTTTTTCGTCGGGGGTTAATACGATCATGAGAAAAGTTATAACCCCTCACGAACTATTAACAGCAATGTTACGGTTTTTCGCGACCGGATGGAGTTATGAAGACCTGAAATATTCAACTATAATTTCACCTTCTTCAGATCGCTACACATCCATACTAGTCCATACTAATATTATAAATTCGAAAGTAACTCTGTTGTCTGTCTGTCTGTCTGTCTGTTACCTTTTCACGCCTAAACCGCTGAACAGATTTCGATAAAATATTGCACGGAGATGAATTGGATCCTGAGGAAGGACATAGGCTACCTTTTGTCTCAAAAAACAACCCTTAAGGGGGTGAAATAGGGGATGAAAGTTTGTATGGGGAACCTAGCATTTCTCGAGTTAGGGATATGACAATTCATATTTAGGCTTTTGGTATGAAATAAAGAATTACGTGTTTCAGCGTTTTTGCTAAATCAACCCTTAAATTACAATAGGGGATGATTTCAAAATTAGATTTTAGGATTTTATAAAATTTTGTACGGAGATGAATTGCATCCTGCCTGAGGAAGGATATAGGCTACCTTTTGTCTCAAAAAACAACCCTTAAGGGGGTGAAATAGGGAATGAACGTTTGTATTGGGGACCCATCATTTCTCAAGTTAGGGATATAACGATTCATATTTAGGCTTTTGGTATGAAATAAAGAATTACGTGTTTCAGCGTTTTAGTTAATCAACCTTTAAATTAAAATAGGGGATGATTTCAAAATTAGATTTTAAGATTAAATAATAGGGAGGGGGAGGGAAGGCGGAGGGGAGGGAGAGAGTGAGGGAGAGGGAGAGGGAGAGGGAGAGGGAGAGGGAGAGGGAGAGGGAGAGGGAGAGGGAGAGGGAGAGGGAGAGGGAGAGGGAGAGGGAGAGGGAGAGGGAGAGGGAGGCGGAGACGTAGACGGAGACGGAGACGGAGACGGAGACGGAGACGGAGACGGAGACGGAGACGGAGACGGAGACGGAGACGGAGACGGAGACGGAGACGGAGACGGAGACGGGGACGGGGACGGGGACGGGGACGGTGACGGGGACGGGGACGGGGACGGGGACGGGGACGGGAAAGGGGACGGGGACGGGGACGGGGACGGGGACGGGGACGGGGACGGGGACGGGGACGGGGACGGGGACGGGGACGGGGACGGAGACGGAGACGGAGACGGAGACGGAGACGGAGACGGAGACGGAGACGGAGACGGAGACGGAGACGGAGACGGAGACGGAGACGGAGACGGAGACGGAGACGGAGACGGAGACGGAGACGGGGCAGCAGCGGGGCGAGGCGAATATGTATGTATGAATTTCCTCCACAAAATTTAAGCCGATCTTCTAAATTCGATTAAAATTAGTACACGTACATTTAGCTATACGAGACACAGGATAGACTAATTAAAATTCAGTTCCGGTTACGCTAAGACGTGGAGTATTTTACTTCCTTAGGTATCTTTTTTTTTGCCGAAGGCCGACCTGTATCCTGGAAGACGCTAAACCTTCTCGATGACAGTAAGTAACTATGGGCGATAGTTACTTACTTTCTTCAAGATGGTTTATAGTCTTCCTGAACGCAGCTCGGCCTTCGGCGTCGCCCTCAATTACTTAATTTCTTCGAGAAGGTTTATAGTTTTCCTGAACGCAGCTCGACCGTCGGCATCGCCCTTAGTTACTTACTTTCATCGAGAAGGTTATTGGCCTTCCTGAACGCAGCTCGGCCTTCGGCCTCGCCCTCAGTTACGTACATTCATCAAGAAGGTGTATAGTCTTCCTGAACGCAGCTCGGCCTTCGGCCTCGCCCTCAGTAACTTACTTTCATCAAGAAGGTTTATAGTCTTCCTGAACGCAGCTCGGCCTTCGGCCTCGCCCTCTGTTGCTTACTTTCTTCGAAAAGGTTATCGTCTTCCTGAACGCAGCTCGGCCTTCGGCCTCGCACTCTGTTGCTTACTTTCTTCTAGAAGGCTTATAGTCATCCTGAACGCAGCTCGGCCTTCGGCCTCGCCCTCAGTTACTTACTTTCTTCGAGAAGGTTTATCGTCTTCCCGAACGCAGCTCGGCCTTCGGCCTCGCCCTTTGTTACTTACTTTCTTCGAGAAGGTTTATAGTCTTCCTGAACGCAGCTCGGCCTTCGGCCTCGCCCTCATTTACTTACTTTCTTCGAGAAAGTTTATCGTCTTCCTGAACGCAGCTCGGCCCTCGGCCTCGCCCTTTGCTACTTACTTTCTTCGAGAAGGTTTATAGTCTTCCTAAACGCAGCTCGGCCTTCGGCCTCGCCCACTGTTACTTACTTTCTTCGAGAAAGTTTATCGTCTTCCTGAACGCAGCTCGGCCTTCGGCCTCGCTCTTTGCTACTTACTTTCTTCGAGAAGGTTTATAGTCTTCCTAAACGCAGCTCGGCCTTCGGCCTCGCCCACTGTTACTTACTTTCTTCGAGAAGGTTTATAGTCTTCGTGAACGCAGCTAGGCTTTCGGCCTCGCCCTCAGTTACTTACTTTCTTCGAGAAGGTTTATCGTCTTCCCGAAAGCAGCTCGGCCTTCGGCCTCGCCCTTTGTTATTTACTTTCTTCGAGAAGGTTTATAGTCTTCCTGAACGTAGCTCGGCCTTCGGCCTCGCCCTCAGTTACTTACTTTCTTCGAGAAAGTTTATCGTCTTCCTGAACGCAGCTCGGCCTTCGGCCTCGCCCTTTGCTACTTACTTTATTCGAGAAGGTTTATAGTCTTCCTAAACGCAGCTCGGCCTTCGGCCTCGCCCACTGGTACTTACTTTCTTCGAGAAGGTTTATAGTCTTCCTAAACGCAGCTCGGCCTTCGGCCTCGCCCACTGGTACTTACTTTCTTCGAGAAGGTTTATAGTCTTCCAGAACGCAGCTCGGCCTTCGGCCTCGCCCTTAGTTACTTACTTTCTTCGAGAAGGTTTATAGTCTTCCTGAACGCAGCTCGGCCTTCGGCCTCGCCCTCAGTTACTTACTTTCTTCTTTAAAATACGAAGTTCACGCGAGCGGAGCCGCGGGCTCAGCTAGTATGATAATAATTAATAACACCTGTAGAGCTCACTCACATCACATCGTCGCGTCGTCGTTGGCTTGTTTATAAGCCTGCACGCACGTACTTTGGAACACAGGTTCCGTTTCACGGCTTATACAAGCTTTCATGATTCAAATTCAATCATCAAGCGGCTTGTACAATTAAAATGCTTGCGCAAATTAATCCTACAGATGCTTAAGCATACTTGTACAACCAAATTGGTCATGCATGCTTGTCAAGTTGCAGTTACGTGTGTAGCCACCTTTAGTTACGATCTTTCCCGACTTTTTGCCTCCACAGCGATAGCGATCGATAGTTCGATAGATCGCAAGCATGAACATGTTTGCTGGCTACTCGGTAAACAAAGCACTCAAATGCATGTTATTTGCGTTATTTACAAAAAAATCTAGACCTCGTTTGTAGGTCAACCGCATTCACTACGCGAATGATTAATCAAGGCGCATTTTACAAGAAAAAGCAATAATGATTTCCGCAACGACTCATAGCGCTGATAAGTCCTGGTAAAAGTTTTCCTTGTTTACTTTTGATTTTGTTCCAGTTAGTGCACCTTATCTTATCCTCCTGTCTATCACTTCGCCACACTTCGTCAAGACCAACGATTTGTCAAGAGTTCAAAACACAAAGACACAAAAAGAAGCCAGTTGTCGGACAGACACGAGTCCGAGCAGGCAAGCAGGGCTTGCAGGACATAGGTGACGACTACGCTCCTTTTCATTCTTGCATATATCTAAAATTACTGTTCTGTCTGTAGCATCTAGTCTAAAATTCCTGTTATGGTTTTCACTTAAATGTGAGTTGCTGATAAATTGGCTACGTCATACTACTAGAATAAGTACTAATTCTATTTATTGGCGACGAGGATGAGCACTTTTATGAGTATGAAAACCATGCTGAAAGAACTCGTGGATCAGTGTGTTCTCTATAGCGAAATAAATATCTGGATGTTTATAAAAAACAAGCCAAAACATTGTTACAATTTTTTGTAATTAACGTACAGTCTCTGCAGCACGGCTAAGGCTACGTTAAAGTTAACTAATTATTTTCAGTACTTTCACCATGCATCAGTTCAGTTTGATATTTTCCTGTGTGCTTCACCTTGATTGAGGTAGGTAGGTACCATATACAATCTAACTACGTCTCACTCATTCGAGGTATTGATAGACCAAGGTCTTCTAACTTAGGGCTCGAGCAGACGACCGATTCTTATTCAACTAAAATGTTGAGTCGTAATAAAAAAAGGTGGCTACAAGACGCCAACTCAACTGTTCAGTTGGCTGGCACCTCAGATCAGGTTGGCACCGACACTCCACGACACAATTAAAAAGTAGATACAAATAAAAAAGTTGTACAACGCCTACAGCAGCCAAATTTTTCATCGGCCGCCGACGACGCTGAACTATGCAGAACGAACGACTGACAGAGAATCGTCCGTGTCGACCTTAACGACTAAACAGTTGGGTATGGTTAGGTTGGAGAGAAATCGGCCGTCATGCCCACAACCAGAGCCGATTGTCCAGTATGAGAAATGTCGGTTGGCTCTACCACAACTCAACTAAACTGTTTATTTAGTTGGTAAATTAATACAATCGGTCGTATAGCCGAACCCTAGAGTACTTAATTACGAGTATTTAGTTAGTATTATTTTGTTTATGGCCTGGCGCGGCGCCTTTAATTCTCGGAACGCACCAGGTTAGGTGCGTTCTTTAGTCCAGCTGTCGCCATATTTGTATCTCTATCTACAAACTGACAGGTCATCTCGTCATTCCGCCGGCCCTAGATGGCGCTACATGCAGCGTGCGTGACGTCAGCTCCGGCGCCAGCCATCAGCGCGCCGCCAGCCGCCACATTCCAAATACGAACGACTTGTGTGGATTATCTGGGGCTTGGTTGGAATTGGCACCTTCAACAAAGCACTGTGCTGTGTGTAACATATGCATTTGTGTTTTCCTTTTAAGTTTTTGCACTAAACATTGTTTGTATTCGCATTGCAAATATGTACAAAAAATGTTTAGTGGTAAATGGAAAGAAAATAACTTTTTGGCTGACATGTTAGCTGTCAGTTCTCGACATTCATATTATAACATTAGTCCCCGGTTATGGTTCTGAGAAGACCTCTAGAATTGTCATTATCACTATGACTACCTACAACCCGTCCGAAATATCTGCGGACCTGACCAAATGACGTCATACAAACTGGATGGTCAGCAAACAAATAAAACGAGAAACATTTTATTGTAATATCTTTTTTATATCTACTTTAATTTAAAAAGATGCATTCTACATCCCAGAAAATAAAAACTATAATAATAATCTGAAAATGTGCATTTATTTGGTCAGGTCCGCAGATATTTCGGACGGGTTGTATAAGTACATTATCATTGTGTTAAATTCTTCATTGTGTTAAGTTTCTTCGAAACATTCCATACATGTACTGTAGATAAGTTACTTAGTATTTAAGTAATAGTGATAGATAAGACAATCTTGTTTGCTCACCAACCATAAACATATTTAATGAGAAATAAGATACAGCTGACTTATACCTATGTAATGTTCACTATATTCACAAAGTGTTAGCTCCGGCCGCGCCACCAATCGCTGTTCTGTGACTCACTATACGTTCATATTATTTAACTAATATTGTTTTAATTTTATTTTACGATAAATTAGTTATTTATTACGCTAGATCCCCCTTTCAGTATTGCATACCTTACACGGACACTGTATAGTTGGTCCTTCGAACCGGATTTAGCTGAAAATTTTAAAAAATTAAACTCCCTAAAATATTTTGACAGTAATTTCTCTCTTGCGTTCGTTTGTACCAATTCAAAGTGGTCTGCACCTAGAGTCGGAACGCTCCGTGACGATTTATTGAAATTTTTCTTTTTACCCGACTTCGGCGAAGCCAAAATGAAGCGTTATGCTTATGAGTTTATTTATACTAACTACTATCGCACAATTTGCAGCAACCAGAATGTCGTTGGCAACCGGCTGGTCTCTCAGCAGCTACTTTAGGCAATTACTCTAAGGTAAAAACATACGTGTTTGTTTGTATATCGCTATTCAATTTTCCCAAGGTGCAGGCAGAGAAGTAATTTTTCAAGCGCCCTCATTGACCGAATAGGTGACCGGGCGACTCGGTGGGCGCAGCAAACGTTTTGCAATGTCACCCACCGTTGCAGCCGCGCGCCTTGTGCCACAGATTATATTCACACAGAAGTAACCTGGTGACGCACTTCTCCCCCTCGTGCAACGTTCGCTCGTACAATGGAGAGGGGCTATCGTGAGACTTTTTTTACATTTCGTCGCGTACAAGTAACATGAACGAGTAGATAATTGTATGACAAATTATAGTACCTACCAACGGGGTCGCTAGAGGGCGCTGCATCTTTCCTCCGTACACCTAAGTAGTTTCTTACGCGTTACGCACTTGTGCGCAACAAAATGTCAAAACAATTCTCGTAATCGTCAGATTTGTTTATCTAATGATCTCATTAACCTATAAAGGTGTCACCGGAGGAGGTGTCTGTCACCTATCTATCATAGAATTTTTTTTGGACTACTTTGGACTTCGTACAATACAGAAAAAGTAGTCGTAAGAAGTTACAAGGTTCTATTTTGTGCGGAACGACACCTGAAAGACATTGCGGCTCCTTTCGTGAACACTCGGCTCGAACCAAACGTAACAAAAACGACATGCGCCCCGCCTCAACATTAGGTTAGGTTAGGTTAGGTTAGTTTAGGTTAGGTTAGGTTAGGTTAGGTTAGGTTAGGTTAGGTTAGGTTAGGTTAGGTTAGGTTAGGTTAGGTTAAGTTAGATTTTTAAATCACCAAAACATTCACCCATACCACTTTCTTTCGAGCCGAGTTGTGCCGAAGTGTTCACGAAAGGAGCCGCAATATCTTTCAGGTGTCGCACGCATTTGAGATTTGGAATTGTTGGAGCGGACTTTAGAGCGTCATCATGTGGCAGTCGTCGTGCTCGGCACCGACATCGTACATCGACTGTGACCATGACTGTGTACAGAGGATGAAAGTTCTGCAAGGCCCTGATGATTCATTTTCGATATCTGTTATCTCAATTTGTGACGGATTTCAGAAACACTTTGTCACGCACGAATTGCTGTTCACGATGAAAATATTGAGTAATCTATAGGTTACGTGGTCCACGGCGCGCCACCGCCCGCGCCGCCCCCGCCACCGCGCGCCGGTCACATGAGCACCACTTACAGCACACATGCTCTTATCGATCGCCAACTCTGGCGCTTTAATACGTCAGCCGGTTTTAGCGTCACTTTATTTATTTTATGATCGCGAAAATCTAAAACCACTTCAACACCTGGTCGAACATAGTTCTCGTGTGTCCTTGCGAATTCCATAAGGTTTTGTTGGTTGGTTCAGTTGTGTAGAATTTCTTTTCATATAGGTACCTACGATTCCGATAATATTTAGTTCGCCACCAGCTCCGGAGTGATGGATGATGAATGCACTCTAAAATTTTACCTTTTCTCATTGGATTTCGACCTGGCCCTAATTGACACTACCTAATATCGAGAAAAATATTCATTCGTGTATCTAAAAGATTTCTTCTTCTTCTAAACTTACTTTCTTCGAAAAACATTGTCATTTACCGGAACCGCAGCTCGGCCTTCGGACGCTCCCGTGGATTTACTGTTTTCGAACAAGTATATATTTTACCTGACTGACTGCGTGCCATAGATAGAACCACGTAGAACAATAACGCCCGCCAACCAAGTGCGACAAGGTTCTAACTTAAGTAACCTAATCTATCTCTATTAATATACGATTGCAATAATAAATGTTGCAATCATTCGTTGAAATGTACGTCACAGCACAGCTACTACGTAGACAATTGAAGAAAACCCACGCATGACCTTGAAAATGATGAAGAAAATTTATATATTTGTATTCCGGTGCAGTTGTTTCGCGATAAACATTGTCGCTGAATTATTATTTAATAATAAGTCGGGTCGGTTGAAACAGCTACCTATGTAAATAGTTAGTGTTTTCCGTCCAGTTCAGTGTAACCGGTACGACCGAAGGGAAGCACTGACATGGCACCTAGTTCACCAAGGTGTTATGGGCTGACATCATGGGTATTGTAGGTGATTATTTAACAAATAATTATTCTCAATAATTATCGAATTGATGTACATTAGGCGAAAGCGAACTTTATGGGGAATATTTTTTTTTGCATTTCGTAATCGAATAATTTCTAAAGATGTATTGGAACTGCCTTAGAATATTAAGACCTCTACCACAGATTACTTTACTCTAATTATATGGGCACAGCACTTAGCCACCTTCAAAAATATATTTTGTGGGAAAAGGTTTTGAGGTGCCTCTACGGCCTTGAAATTTTAAAATCAATAATTCGACGAGGATTTCAACCAATGTTTATAAATATCTTTGTATGTGTTACAAATATGCATATAATTACTCTAAAATTATAAATTAGACTTTAGAAATGTGTCTATATAGGGCTTCATGAGTAAGCCACTATCAAAATATGCAATTTTTTTAAACTTTGTATTGCATTGAGTTAGTAGAAGCTTTTTTATAGGACTATGGAGAAATTAATATAAAATCTACGATACAATATAACTCCATAGTCGTGTTAAAATTTTAATTTAATTAATTTAAATTAAAAATTTAAATTATGTCTCTTAAAAAGCTGGGGATCCTTCGGCCGTCACATCGAGGACAAAACCAAAGCTCGCCTCTGAAAACATGGGGACTTTACGACTGACCAAATCCTGCTGCTGCATACATAAGTCGCAGGTGAGCTCATGCGTGGAGTTCGCATCTCTGGAGTGAGTGGGGCTGCTCAGTATCGACTTGGCTTGTTAGACTCGATTCAAAGAAGTGCAGTTCGCCAAGTCAATGACTTCGAGGTGTCCTGTAAACTTGAAACTTCCGATTGAACCAACGATTCCGACCTCACCCCGCCACGCGTGTAGCAGACAGGGAATGCATCCCTTTACTGTAGAGCTGCCTAAAGTGCGGCCTAAGCGCTCCAGTATTTCTTTTATCTTCCGCATTGCGAAACTCTGGAATGCACTTCCTTCCGATGTGTTTCCTTCAGTATCTAGTATATGACTTAGGAGCTTTCAAGAGAAGCGTAAAAAGCATAAAAGGCATCTCTGTCCTTCGATCATAAAAATAAATCTACGCATCTGTCACGCGCGCCAGCACGGCATTCGCAGCCCCCGTTCGAAACCGAATGGGCGTCGTCGGCTCAATAATCCACGCTGACGACGCTAAAAGTCAAATTACATATTGAAAAAACCCCGACCCCTTAAAAAGTAAAAATAATTTCCTTTTAGGTATTTAAAGGCGTCGGGGGACCGCTAAGTAAATAAAATATGAAAATCAGAGCTGCGCGGTTATGTACTTAGCGGTCCCCCGACGCCTTTGTAACTATACGGAAATTAGTTTTTTATTATTTTTAACGGATTTTTTTTTTAATTTGTTATTTAACTTTTTTAAATACGTACTTTGTGAAAAGCATTTGAGTCTGCACTGCTCGCTCGTTTATTTACAGCTTTTGGAAATATTTTGACATTTCGTTGCAGTATTTCGGCCATCTGACATGTGTTAGTTTTTTGGAAACGCCCAGCCAAACTGACAGCATTGAATTCTAGAAACCTGAAGGTCACATCATCTCTAGAAGAGGATGTGACGTAATTTCTTGCTCTGCGGTACAGACAGACCAACCATTAGCATTGCTAGTGCACAGGTTTCTTCATATCGTGTTTTCTTTCACGGGAGTGAAACTCGAAAATTTCATTAGAGCACGCCCGGAATTCGAGCGTCTAAAACCTCTCTCACGGGAGGACGGTTCCTGGGCCGACCGCCTATGTATAAGTGAATAAGTATATAAACTGAAAAAAGGCTCTGTGAACCACAATCTCGAAAAAATGATGCAAGCTTTATTTCAGGCGCTATATCGCTGCGTCAATATTTGAACACCTGTCTGACAGATAATACCACCAATACCTACCTAACCTATCTAGAGCCTCGCCTGAAGCGCCGCCTGTACCTTTGTGTGTTGCTTCATTTCGTGTAAAAGATTACGAGACTAATTTATTTGTTATCAATATAAAATTCCGCATTAGGGATGCGGAATCAAAAAATTATTCGGTAGATCAGATGCTCGGTGGGTAGATCAGTGCTGCGATGCGATCGATAGCTGATCTTGAATGGGAGGCTGATCGTGGTATGATATCTAAATATGTAGGTAGTTAGTTTTTTCAGTCCAGTTCAGTCAGTGTAGGTGGCACGACCAAATGAAAGTACTGATATGGCACCTAGTCCACCAAGGTGTTAATAAGGGTTTACACAGGGGTTTTGTGATATAGGATTATAGGTGATGTATTAGCTAACCGTAGGTATCATTTTTAACCGACTTCAAAAATAAATAATAATAAAATATAATAAAAAGGAGGTTATCAATTCGACACGTATAGGTATGTAATATTATTGGAACCGCAATATATTCACATTTATGATAATCTATTAGGGCTTCCAAACAAATATACAAAATGTTTTAGGTGTATGTATGTTTCTACGTATATGTATGCTTGTCCACACATTTCTCCGAAACTATTAATCGGACTGTGACCATGCCTTATTGGCTTATATTTACTTCAACTTAGGGAACAGTGCAAGTTTAATCAAAATCGGTTCAGTAGTTTTCCAGATATGGACTGTTAAGTGTGTTAAATGGGCGAATAATTCTATACCGCGACAACCGATTACTGTGATTTTTTTAATGTGAGTGAAATAAAAAATTGTTTTAATAAAAAACATTGAGCGACTTCAAAAAACAACTAAGTACTAAGAACTAAAAAATATTAAATAATTGAGTCGAAGGCCTTAAAAAAGCACACCAGCAAAATTTATAGGTGAAGCCCTTGTGTGCTTTTGTACCCCCTTCAACTCAATTATTTAATAATAATTTTTAGTTCCAAGTAAGTAGTTGTTTTTTGAAGTCAGTCAATATTTTTTATCATTAAAAAAATATTCTAGCCGGTAAAGTATGACATAGAACCGTATAGAACTACGTGTGGTTAAATAAAATTGTTTTGTTTTGCATATTATGTTTAACAATATTGTCATACTCATGCACGCAGAGTGCAGAGTCGTCCATGCACACAAGGACATTGTGTTAAGTATATGCATGCTATCATTTGAATCTAACAAGATCAGATGAAGTATCTGAGTCATCGTGATGTTTCATTGAGTGAACAAGTAGGTACTCAGGTCAGAGCATGGCGTCAGCTCCCGTCTGGTCACACAAACAACATAATTGAAACGAAGGTTGCGCTGCATCGGTCAGTTGAATGGAAGTATGCATGCATGCCAGAAACATTAGTGAAATAATGTACGACCAAAGCACAATAATTGTGCTTTATTATTGGTAGTACCTAACTCGCCCACCTCATAGGTATTACTTATAGGCCAGAAGACACCACCTAATGCACCTTTTCCCTCGAGGATCAACCTGCAATTGTGGTGTCCTCTGAATAAAGCAATAAGTATAAAATAAATAAAATTAACTCGACCGAACCAGAGTCTGAAGTAGAGTTGTAAAAACACGGTATGATTCAATAAGACACGGTTTAATACCGGTATAATACCAATAGATCACCGTGACTTTGGTGACTAACCACATTCGTGAACTAATCAAGTTTGTGCTCCAATATATGGAGTTTGTACTGACTTAGCTGACAAGTATTATGCTAAATATCACTATCTTGACTATGTTAACTTGCAATATATACTCGCAACATGATTCTTCCCATTTGAAGTGTTTAAGACTTGAAAATGTTGCCAGACCTCGCACGCAGTGTGCGGCATTTTGATTTTCGCGGGGATGTGTCGCGCGCGTGGCGTATGTATTGCTTTACGGAATGACAGAATCAGACTGACTGGTGGCAACAAAAAAATCAAAGCACAGCCGCTCAAGCTGCAAGTCCTTCTGTAAAGAGAGAGACCGAATGCACAAAGCGACTGCCTGCCGCCGCTAGCGCCGACAAAGGGGTGCGTATGTACGCGGAGCGCTGCGCAGCGCGGCGCGGAGCGTGCTCTCTTTGGCGGTGCGGGCGGATTCTTTGATTCGGTCGGACGCAGCGCAGGTGTTCGTTAGTTGTATGTATGTATGTACTCACCAGCAAACTAAAAATCAACCTTAAGGCGCAAATAATAGTGAACGCGGCCTTGAATTTCGGCCACGTCGTCGGTGGGGAAAGGGCGAGGATCCCCGCGAAACTAATAGGTAGCTGTGAGTCGAGCTCAGCAACAGATACGAAAATTTTAACGCATTAGTGAAGTTGCATGTAGCGCAGCGCGAAAGGGCTTGCCTACGACCCGATAGGTCATCGTTTCAAATCTTGAAGATTTTTTATATCATGGGCAAATATGTTTAAATCATGGGAAAGTGGTCAAGTTCAAGTCGAGCTCGCGTAAAGAGGGTTCCGTGGCAACCCGTTTTCTGCGAGAACTAGAAGGCTTAGGATTTTTTGACGAAACTTCGTATACCTAGTGGTAGTGTATATCGTGGAGTAACTTTTTTTTTTAAAAGATCATATCTCGAGTACCGCTGGCCTAGACCAGACGTGGCACACGTGTAGGTATGAGCGCCACGCCGGCGCGCCTCCGCCGCCGCGCTTTCCGCCAGGCCGCCGCCGCCGCCTAACGCGGTCGGCGCGCCGAACCGAGCGCGGTCTGTCAGTCTGATCGCAGCGAAAGAGGAAGAATGACAGACCCCAAGCGTTGGAACAGGCAATGACTGAATATAGAACGCTGAGACGAAAGTATAAGAGCCTGATTGAGGAAGCGAGAATGAAAGACCTCCGGAAGCAGGCCACCATTGACGGAAACGAAGCACCCTGGGGAATAGCATACCGCACAGCACAAGGGAGGCGGCCAACGATGGAGAATGTTGTCATTGGTGTGACACACGGAGGCACATCCCCATCTG
Organism: Nematopogon swammerdamellus; assembly: GCA_946902875.1. Classification (NCBI taxonomy): domain Eukaryota; kingdom Metazoa; phylum Arthropoda; class Insecta; order Lepidoptera; family Adelidae; genus Nematopogon; species Nematopogon swammerdamellus. The sequence goes on from OX336345.1 coordinate 8,738,710, forward strand.
AGGTGTCATCCGCCATGGACAATCTGTTGCACGCGCTTTGCCCGGACGACAACCCCCTCCGGGACACCCCTCAGCACACGAGGATACGTGGGCTTGCCCTAGTGCCCCCGAGTGGTGAGGGGGCCCCGCCGGCTACAATGGAGGAGCTGGGAGCGATCATAAAAGACCTCCCAGACACAGCCCCGGGAATAGACGGTATTACAGCCACAATCGTAAAGAAAGCCTGGGAGGTCATAAACTGGGAGCTTCTAACGACGTTCAACAAGTGCATGGCGGCCGGCCTCTTCCCCGACTGCTGGAAGGACGGGAGGCTTATCGTTCTCCCCAAGGGGAACGGTAAGCCTGCATCAGACCCCAAGGCCTATAGACCTGTTACCCTCCTCCCGATCCTAGGGAAGATATTGGAGAGGCTTATGGTCCGGCGGCTGGAATGCGTGAGCATGCGGCTGTCGGCCCACCAGCACGGATTCGTCAAGGGGAAATCGACCGTGAGCGCTGTCACCGAGCTGATGAGCAGGGCGAAGACCACGCGGCGGTAATACCTCCAGGTCGTCTTTTTAGACATTTCCGGCGCCTTTGATAACGCCTGGTGGCCGATGATCTTGGTCAAGGCACGGCGGCTGGGATGCCCCCCCAACATCTATCGGATGCTGTTGGGGTATTTCGCGAAACGCCGAGTCGGGCTGTTCTGCGGCCACCGGGTGAGATGGAAGCGCTCAACGATGGGATGCCCGCAGGGATCGGTCCTTGGCCCGCTTCTCTGGAACATACTGCTCGACGACTTGCTGTGCCTTCCCATGCCAGACGGTTGCCACGTCGCGGCCTATGCCGACGACGTGGTCCTATCAGTGGAAGCGGATGCTCGTGCGGGGATCGAGAGCAGGGCTGCAGCAGCTCTCGAGTTAATGGCAGACTGGGGCCGAGTTAACCGACTGGCCTTCGCGCCAAACAAATCAAAAACTATGACGGTGAAGGGGCGGTTCGTCAACCGACCGCCAACGGTCCGCATGGGAGGGACGAGCATCAAGTCGGAACTCACAACAACATTTCTTGGCCTAGAGGTCGACCAGACGTTTAGCTTCGCGCAGCACGCGCGAGTTATCGGGGAGAAGGCGAACAAATCATTCGGCAAAATGTCCCGGGTGTCGAGGGCATCCTGGGGCATCCAATATAAGACGCTGAAAATTATATACACGGGCACCTGGGTCTCCACGATGACTTACGCTGCTGCGTGCTGGTTCGACCGAGCCGGACAGCATGCCGTGCGTAGTCCGTTGTTACGCGCGCAGAGGCAGGCCTTGGTCCTTCTGACCAAGGCTTACAGGACAAACAGCACAGCGGACCTACCGGTCCTTGCGGGCGTCCTCCCCGGAGACCTGGAGGTGCTCCAGGCTGGGAGGACGTGGTGCGCAAAGGAACGGGCGGGGAGCCGGGAGGAATTCCTGAGTAGCAGGCGAGCCATCAGGCAAGAGGTCTTAGACCTCTGGCAGGAGAGGTGGGACGCGGCCACGACAGGTAGGCACCTCCACAGGTTCTTTCCACACGTCGGGGTGAGGCTGAGAAGTCACTGGGTGCAACCAGACCACCGAACGTCGCAGCTCCTCACAGGACATGGCAACTTCCGGGGTAAGCTGTATGACCTGGGACTGGCTGAGAGTGAGATGTGCGAATGCGGGACCGGAAGAGAGGATGCCGACCACGCCGTATGGCACTGCGTGCTATACGAGAATGAAAGGGACAGTATGGTGGCAGAGGTGACCGCGCGGAACGGGGGGCCGGTGTACTACGCGGACCTCGTCTCGTCGGAGGAGAACTTCTCCGCATTCAAGAGATTCGCAGCCGGGTGGTTCCGGAAACGGGCTGACATAGGGGCCGACAGAACTTTTGCGGACGAACTGACGACGGGGGACGAGCACGCTGGGGACGCAGACGACCACGACAGAACGGGACACGCAGCGCACGACGGACTCGACAGGACGGGACGTGACGGCGACGTGTAGCCCAGGGGGGACAGCTCACCTGTCTCCGCCCTAGCCAAAAAGAATAGTGGCCGAAAAACAGAACAGCAGAAGTCGTCGTAACCGAAAAGAGCAGCGGGAAAAGAGGGGTGGCTGTCAGCGCCCCCACGACGCAGGGCGAGGCATGGTGAGCTCCGCTAGAGTACTAAAATAGGCGCGAGGACCGACTGACGTACGCAGACGCTGGGGCGAATTGGGTCGCGAGGACCGGGTAGACAAGTCGCTGTCTTGTGACGTTGTCTCCCATCAGGGACGCAGACTGACGGACGCATGACGTAGATGGGGGCAATCTTCGGAGTCGGTGCACTCCAAGGGGGGGACTCAGAACGCCTTTATGAGTCCCTCCAAGTGGGAGGCTGGACCGCAATCAATGCGCGTCACCTGAGCCAGACCATCGGCTCAGGCAGCGGGCCTCCCTGCGTGCAGCGGCTCTCAAATGATTGTTCCATGATGAGGTCGCGGCGCTGTGCGGGTGCTATGGCCGCAAGGCTGGTGCACTCGGGTCAGTGGCGGGTTAAGATTGATCGCACCGATAGACTTTTCGAAGAAAAAAATATGTTAACACAAAACGATATTGTCTTGGTGACCGACTCGGGCTCTACCATTAAAATAGCTACAAATTTAATTAATAAGTATACAGAATCATCTTTATCTTGGACGCGCTCGCATATGGGCGCGTTCAGGTAGAAAGCTGGTAGCCGGCGCCGATGTACCAGCGCCGACGGGCGCTGGTCGGCGCCGGTCATGGACGAAATATACTGGACCGATCATACATAGGCGAGCGGGAGTAACCACGCACGGGCGTCAGGCTCACTTACTGCCTGAACTGCATCTCGCTCACTCACGAAGGCACTCGATCGCCTTATCTCTTTCTCCTCTTTAAGTGTGTGTAGGTGAATTCGTAGACGAGGAAAGAAATACTGTGCGACTGCGTGATTGACAGAGATGGAAAAACATCGCATACGCAACGTCCCCGCTCCCTCGCCGTCTTCTTACCCCTTCCGCGGCGACCCCGGTTGGCTTTGTTGACGACGTTAATGATAAGTCCAGTATATTTCGTCCATGGCGCCGGTAGTTGCTACATAAAGAAAGCCGGTAGAAGCTGATAAATCTGTGTGACTGAGTAGGTAGGTAGTGTGAAAATGAAAATCTCGGGCTCATCGGATGAAGACCTTTTTCTATTAGACAATGTGTTTCTCAAACTCAGAAAACATTCCAACATTTATCCACCACGTATCTATTTTGGTGTCTTCTATCTCTTTTATCCCACACTACTACAGGTCTACTAAATACTAACGAAATCAAAATGTCAGTACACATTTTTTTACAATTTTAATAAACATTCACGAACAGTGAGACACGTTCGTTTCTCGCAAACGACAGCGCCGATCCGCGTTTCTCGGAGTTTGTCGGCGCTTATAGGCGCTGGTTCGGCACGAAGTATGGCGACTGTCTGCCTTAACTACCACCGCTGGTCGGCGCTGGTACATCGGCGCCTGCCACCAGCTTTCTACCTGAACGCGCCCTATGGAGACTGTCTGCGTCAACAACCAGCGCTGGTCGGCCCCGGTCGGCGCTGGTACATCGGCGCCGGCTACCAGCTTTCTACCTGAACACGCCCTATGGAGATTGTATGCGTCAACAACCAGCGCTGGTCGGCGCCGGTCGGCGCTAGTACATCGGCGCACGCTAACAGCTTTCTACCGGAACGCGCCCATACAAAGTCGCGCCGCCGACAACGCCGCCGCCGCCGACAATTTTGAGTCGGCGCGCCGCCGCCGATCGGGTAGTTATCGGCGCTCATATCTACACACGTGTCGGAAATGGACACGAAACTGAGCACGAACACGAGTCGTGACAGATCGTGTCGTCATATCGCTAGGCCAACCGGGCTAGCCGGGCTAGCCCGCCAACCGGGCCAGCCCGGCCGTCACGAAATCACGAAATACGTCATAAATGGATGTTGTCATTCGACAGTGTCAAAAATTTTATAATCCTCTTTTCTTCTTCAACAGCCCTTTTAATGTCTCACTGCTGGCCACGGACCTTTCCCAATGAAATGGGAATGAAACTTTCCCAATGATGAAACTTTATACAATACGCACTACGAGTAAAGCTTATGTTAATGCCTACTGTGTCATTCATTTCATTACATTAATCAGTATTATCGTACTTTTATTTATTTAAAAGTAGATTTTTTTTTACAATACCTACCTACTTACTTACTACCTACTACTTTAATAAATATACAAAAATTACGTAATTCCTAATCAATACATAATTATACATATTCATAAATATAATACATTGAAACTGCATGTGCATATTAGATATTAGTACCTATTTCTGGTTGATTCCTCATTGTGAGTAGCGCGCTCTTCAGCTCTATGGCATGGACATAAAGTACAATTTCGAGAATACCGGAAGTATTAAAGCTTTGACATCTACCAAGTAAGCCGCTCGACGCAAAGCGTGCCGCCGCGCTTTGACGCTCGCCGCCGCGCTTTGACGTTCGCCGCCGCGCTTTGACGCTCGCCGCCTGCGGCGGCAGCGCGGCTAGTCTAGCTAGGCTTTCTGTTCTTTGAGAGCGCCACCGCCCCGCTTGAGTGTTATTTATTATTTTGAACCTTAATCTTTACGAAATAAAGTTATATGTACTACTGACAATATAATGTTATGAATGCATAACTTGTAGGTTAAGGCTAATTTACATTGTGGCGTAGCATAAATACAAAACATAAAAATTTCACCCTGTATTGTATAGTATTAATTAAATTGCATATTTTTTTCGTTTGACCACACCATTTAAAAAAAACAATTTAATTCTAACCCAGGTAGGTACTTCTATCTAGAGATGCCGCACCGCGCACGCCACATGTCAATCGAACCGTCCCATTCCCATACACACGTACGGCGTGCGGTGCGTGCTTGGATATGCTTGTATTTTGTTGAATGTTGTCGCTGTTTAGCGTGTGCAACATCGATCAACATTGTTGCATGCTACAGTGTAGCATGCCACAATGTCGGCCGTTGTTGCCTCAGTGTAAATGAGCCGTTAGTCACCAAAGCAACGGTGACTTATCCGTTTTATACCGATCTAGGTGCACGCGCTCTTTGGCGTTACGGGCGGCCTCGCGGGGGCATACTACCTACCTACTAAACCAAGAATCAACCTTATGCGGGAGTACTAAACGTCCTTTTTAATGTTATTTATGCGCTAATGATTTTTTTACGTTAGTCACCAAAGCAACGGTGATCTATCGGTATTATACCGGTTTTATACCAAATTTTTGGTATTATTCGGTGTGCAACTTATTGTATTTAAACCGATCGGCATCTCTAGTCTGAAGTATTTAGCAGTAGTTTGCATAAACCAACACGAGTTTAAAGTTAAGTAGCGAGTTATGGATTTAAACGCGGTTCCCACAGTCAACGGGTGCTAGCTTAAACTGGTTTAGCGAGCTAAACTGGTTTATATATTAAATTTGTGTTGGTGCAAGTGGGCCTACAGCTAAATCAAATACGTAAGAAATTATCATAAATAGATAGAATGAAAGGTCGGTCGAAACGGCTATGTAAATAGTTTGTGTTTTCCGTCCAGTTCAGTGTAGCCGGCACGACCGAAGGGAAGCACTGACGTGGCAGCAAGTTCACGTGGTGTTATGGGCTGACATCACGGATGTTGTAGGTGTTGTAGCCAACCGTGTCAGTTTCCATAAAAAAAAAGCCTCAGTTGCACTCCAGGCGTGCCGGCAGAAGTGAAAACTTTTTGTATTTCCGAAAATAATTCTTAGGTGGAGCTTAAAAAGACTAAACACCCTTAAAAAATTTAAACACCGTAACATTGCTTAAAAAATAAAACAAAAGAAAAAAAAACAAAAATTTTTTTGAGGGATTCGAACCCATGGTCAAAAAATACAAATCCTACACTCTTACCACTGAGCCACGAAATCACATAAACGAGTTGCTGTTTGCTATTTATAACCGTACGTACCGCCGCCATCTAGTTGATATAATAAAAATTATTTGAGTTGTAGCATTAGGTATGTGAAGCTCTCGCTCGATAGAGGGCAGTGTTAATAGTATTTTGTAAATAAAAAACTTTTTGTATTTCCGAAAATAATTCTTAGGTGGTTATAAAAAAAACTAAACACCCTAAAAAAAATTTAACACCGTAACATTGCTTAAAGAAGAAAACAAAAAAAAAAACAAAAATTATTTTGAGGGATTCGAACCCATGGTCAAAAAATACAAATCCTGCACTCTTGACATTGAGCCACGAAATCACATAAACGACCAAACGAATATCGGATTCCCTTGATTCGCTACGGATCTGACGCGAATCAGATCTGACGCGAGTTTAACATTTTTTACCCATCCAAAAAAAGTGCCAAGTGCCGCTAAAGAAGTTTTCACTTCAAAAAATTATAATAGTTAAGACGTTGAGCTAGGGATTTTTTCTTAGCATTGTTTCTTAGATTTAAAAATAAAGTACCTAAATAAATAAGAATTCGACCATACTGCTCATCCCCTGTACGGAATGTCGTGATATTACAACATCACTGCTCATACATATTGCTCGAAACCCTATGTACATCGGTTGAGTATTTTTCGAGTAAATCATAGTGTTCACTTCCGACCCTACTGCTGAGCTCATACGAATAATGGCGTGATGCCATATAGCCTACCTATTGGAAGTACTTAGTACACCAAGTTCAGCTATATATTTGTGAAAACTGCGTACAAATAGGTTCAGTAGTTATTAGGTACGTGATGAGTGTACAAACACCCAAACGGACAACATTTTCAATTATTTTCAAGAATAATCTCGATGCTGTATATTACTAAACTTATCCTTCATCCCCCAATCCTTTTATTATATACGTGTAAATAAAATATTTTACAATTTTATCATAAGAATTATTGATAATGATGATGATTCGGATCGATGGACCAAATTGTGTATGTACCAAAAAAAAAAAAATAGGGCTATATGATGTTGGATCATTCATGTTTACACCTCCCACATTGCATGTAACAACTTCCGTGATGAATAAAAGGCATAGACAATAATAATTATTGTCTATAATATTTCACACATTAACTCTTTTCAATCCCAAACTTCAGCCTACCATTTTGTGGCTAACTCGTGATTTTCATTAACGGCAAAGTCACGAGGCACAAGCGCACCTTCGGGCACCTCTACGTATAATTTATGTAAGCTTCACTGTGTCGCCATTCGCCACATGAATATGTCGATCGGACTATTGACGTGCGCCGAGAACGTTTTCGTGATCGAAACGTCGCTCATGCGTTTTAATGTTCCATTTATAAACTATTTTGAATGGCACAACGACGATGCCCGATCGGTTAAATTGAAATTCATCAACCTTGGTGTTTAAATTCATACTCCTGCCTATTATCATCCATCACAGATTATAATAGTCTATTACTAGCAACTTCCTATTAGAAGTTAATTTTGAACAATGTGTTGTCCAGGAAGTCTGACTCATGTCATGAATCAAATTAATGTTTGACCCTGGGACAGGCCTTCGTCACTCGCTCAAGGTCGCGAGTTAAATGCCTACCGCTTGGCGTACCGACTAATCTACAATTAACAGTGGGCTGCCGCTATCCAGCCAGACCGGGCACGTGGCGCTTTCGAATTTAGAAAATGTCGAAATCACGTAATTATTGTGCAGTGGACGGGTGCAAAAGCCAAAAGACAAATGAAAACTTGTCTTTTTTTTCATTGCCGAGAGACGAAGAAAGGTAAGTGTTTTGTTTAGTAGCATTTTGATTTATTTCTAGTAATTTATTTATTCATATTAGTAGGAGGTCATAGATTTAAAAATAATATCATATTGCCAATAACATTAGTTAGATGACGCCGAACAGCGTGGTATGTATGGCCTAATTTGTATAAGGATAATAAGTACATTGTAGATGATCATTGATCATTAAATTTATTGATCAAACAAAACTATCACTGGAAGGTTGCACGCAATGCACGCTTCGATGTGAGAAACTAATTGTGACGCTAACGCATGCATGAATTTGTTCGCATGAATTTGCCGTACCTAAATATCGTATCGTTGGTAGCTAGAACGATAAAAGTTGGTAGGTATCATCTTCATTTTATTCCTCACAATAAGACAGCACAAAGACACAGCCCTTAGACGCGCTGAACGACGCGCTTTCGAGATAGAGTTACACGACAGAAAGAGAAGCGAAATGTAGGCAGTTATCGTGTTTAGGCATGCAGCTCTGTGCGAGTCAATTTGTACTTTATCGCGTCGCCGCAGAGTAGCTATTTCTTTGTGAGTGTTTGTACAGAGCAGCTTCTGTACGGAGTACTCTTTTCTATTCTGTGCCTGGGAGTCCAAATTACTGGTTACTATCAAATTGCGTTAGCGAAAAATTCAATAGTTATTTATTTATTAGATAAGTATCGCCTGCCTGCCTCGACCAAACAAACTTGAACTGGCCCAATATAACGTGCCCTTGCAGGGTTGGCACTCGACAGAGGCATAACAATAGATTACCGACGTCCTAAAAGTCTGAGAATTAAAAGTCAAAGAGGAATCACTGGACGACGAAGTATAACGAACTGAAATACTTACCACCACTATTTGCAAATATAGCAACACTTATGTATGAGAGTAACTCAGAGCAAATACTGAATAGATAAGGGACGATCAACGTTCCTTAGGGCGATGACTTCCTAATAGATAAACATTTACTTACTCATCGCATGAAGTATCATTCTCTGGACCATTATGTATGACAGCTTGTTTATTTAATCAGTTATTTGTTCGTTAACGAAGTACCTAAACGTTGATAGGGAGCACAATGCAACGACGCCCGTTGTTGTATTGGGACAAAGTGCAGTGATTTGCTTTACGCACACGCAAAGGAATGTCTGGAAGTTTATTGACCTGTATTGTGCTATATCTGCTTCTTGAATTGCTCTACATACGCCAGATTTTACGATGCTATTCGAATCGCACTTTTCTCTATACCACAGTTCTATTTAACCGAGTTTGTGTTTGCTTAGCTAGAGCAAGGAAAGGCGCGGATTCTCGGCAAAAAAAACTGACCCGTCTGATACAGTCTATATACATTCCACACATCTTAATATAATAATTGCGGATACTAGATGAAGTTTGCCCCTAGAGAGTATAGACATCCAGTCCACCGACGAGTTGGACTGATACCTCCAGAGGTGAAATTGGAGATTGAGCTGTGCTGTGATTGTGTTGAGGTGAACACTGAACATTGCCAAAACTGTTGGAGCCTTACGTTTGAGCCAGAAATCGTTTCTGTTCCTTTCCTCCAAGGTTGCGGCGATGGAATCTAAATGAGTGGAACAAGTTATTCAGAAAAATATTCGCGAAAACATGAATGCCTGGTGCACATACTTACTCGTACGAATGTTTATTAGGTATGCCAGCCAAGCAGCTTTGTGAATTTGTAAACACTGGCGCACCGACGTCATTTACAAAACAATGAAACGCAGCGCAGCGAGGAGTGGATGTAGGTAGGTAATAATCAAAAATAATTCCACAAAATGACTCAAGTCTGCTTTGTGCACTGGCTGGGAAGGACAAATATACATACTTAGGCGTGCTTCTTCTCCGATATCCTTCGTTAGTGAAGTCATCATTTGCATAAGCAGAATTAGGATATTATGGCTGTGTGGGAGTAATTGGCTCTCTAAATGGCTAAACCGTCATGGACCAGAGGTTTTGAACTAATAAGACAATGTAGAGTCTTAATGTTTTTGGTAGAATCCTTCTTTGTCAGGCCCAAATCAGGAGCACTTGTACTTTACTAAACTATTTTGTAGCTATTTTGTTTGAATCCTGTGGATGTGACAAAACTGCTGTAACGTAAAGTAGAAAATACGAAGGAGATCACGTTGCTGGTAGTACTCATAAGGAATGCACCTTTGAACAAAAAAATAATCATATTAATTCATGGCATTTCCATAAGTTTTGTGATTTTAGTTAGACACTCTGTCCGATTCAGAAGTGGGATCCGGTTGACCTCTGAACGTCTTCGATTAAGGTTAATATAATTAATGACCTGAGTACTCAAATCAGCGGGAGTGAATGAATCATTGGACTTTGTCCATCCAATCATTTCAACGAATTCTAGCTAATGGACTTAAGCGATAAGCCTGTTGTTTCCTTTAGGTATACGGTATTTTGAGGTTTTTTTCATCATCATTGCTGTTTAAGTTAAATAAATTGAAGTCTTTCTGAGTTCACTCCTATTTTTTGTTCCATTTGCATTCTCATGTTATTTCATTTAGGTATAGTATTACCTTTGAATCTGCGATAAGGCACGCAATGTTGCGTCTGTCGGTTCTGGTTCTGGCATCTGGTTTTCCGTTGGTGTCATGACAAGTCGCGTCGCCTTCACACAAGCTGATACTGAAAGAAATCGGAGCGGTGTGTAGTCGCCCCGGCGCGGTGGCGGCCGCGGCGGCGGCGGAGCGGCCTATTTGTGGTCGCCATTTGTCGGAACAGCGCAACGGACACCGGTGTGTCTGCAAAAACCATCACTAAACGATGTCGAAAGACGTCGAGAGATCATTGAGCTGTAACTCGTGGCATGCCACGCAGGGTAGAATTCTGTACCTATTTGGTTGTATGCGAGTTGTATGATAAATGCGACGTACACTAACAACGTGCAACGAAGGAAATACCAAGGAAAGTTCATCGAAAATGCTGTAGTCGGGCGTGCAGACGAATTCGAATAGATAGATAGCTCGACTACAGCATTTTCGATAAACTTTCCTTGGTATTTTCTTCGTTTTTCGTAGTCGGGTTTTATAATTAGGTCGTCTGTCCATCTAGCCGGGGGCGTCGTCGCACCGCACGCTACGTTTAGGCGTGGCTTTCACCTTTGGAGCAACCCGTCTACAACAAAGAGGTTACCTCGTTGGTATACAACGTTTTATTAACAAATATATATTTTATAACAAATGCTGTGTGTAGCCATTTATGACAAAAAACTGAACCCATTTCGCCCTGTCCGTTAGTCCGTCCGTATGCAGATTTTATCCGGAGGCTATTGGTACTATAAAGACAAAATTTGGAAGGTAAGTGTGTTCAATGAACCGCATAATGGCGTGGAATTAAGAAAAAAAAATTGGGGTAGCATACATGTATGTAACTGAGGGATGAAAAAATAAAAATATCAGTGCACATAAGCGTGTGGGATGTCGTTAGATAGGTCTTAAAAATGATAAAGAAGTTTTACAATAAATTTTTTGTTCAATAGTTGGTGAGATATTATGCGGTTCTAAAGTCGTAAAAAGTGTGCCCTACCCAACCAATGATATTTTAGGAAAGATAGGTTATCTATATGACATTCAGTGCTCACACATGGCACGTCCTTGAAAAGTTGAGAGGAAGAACTATAAAGTGATGCGCCGACTCGAATAGTCTTATTCCATTTATTAGAATTAGTGCAGAATCTCATTCATTCATTACATTACACACGAAGGCATTTTCGATGTGTTAGCGGCTCGTGGTTAGTTAGCGGTCCGAACGCGTGCGTAGTTGGTGGGCGACTAACTTCAGACAGGACTGTGGTCTTGTATTTAATGTGCCGCTTGGGAGCTCAGATAACCTATCTACCTCCTTTTTACTTATAATATCATTGGCCCCAACCGAACTGTTCAACTATACAGCGGAAAATTCTGAAAAAAATTAAGGTGGTAGACTTTTAAAAAACACTTTCAACAAAAATTGGTTTGAATAAGATGTACTTATAAGTATACCTACCTACCTAGTGTAGTTTTTGGAATATGGAATATTTTCGGTTACACCGTGAACGTTCTTCCGGTCTAAGGAACCCTCCACTCCACTGTGCGTGGTCCGTTCGACACGAACTTGGCCATTATTAAAAATGAACCTACCATGGGGGCAAAAACCAGTAAGCTAATGCAAAAACTAATGGTATTTTAAGGCAGGTACTACTCTGTCAAGAAAGTACCGGGAAAAGGTCAATAATACACCAAATGTTAATTATTCTTCCAAATTTATGGTATCACCTTCAAAGTAGGCTCCTTCCGAAATAATACACTCACGCCAACAAATAATCCAATTATCAAAACATTTTTTAAACTAATTTTCCGGAATCGATTTCAGTTCTCGCCGCGAATTCTTTTATAGAGTGAAAACGGGTGCCTCGAAGTGGTAATTAGGGTTTTGGAAATAGAAACAAGTGGGCCGAAGCCATATCAGGTGAATACGGTGGTTGTTCGATGGTATTTGTTGAGTTTTTGTCCAAAAATTCGTTCACAGTGATGGCCTTACGCGATTGAGTTTTTGAAGAAAATTCAAATGCTTCGGGACTAGTCGAGCGGCAACGTATTTCATAACCAAGCGATCGTTTAAAATGGTACGAATCGATTCGCGAGACACAGAAAGTTGAGCGGCTATCTCTCTCAAACTTGAATGAGGATTTCCAGTCACCATTTCCTTCACTTTAGCGATGTTAACTTCAGTTGAAGACATTGATATCCGGCCGGAGCGAGGCAAATCTTCCACCACATCTCGACCGCTTTTGAATGCACTGTACCACTCATATACACGTGTTGTTCATAAAGTCGATTCACCGTAAGCTTTTTGTAACATTTTCAGCGACTCGGAACACGAAGTTCCATTTGCGATGCAAAATTTGAGACAAACTTTTTGTTCGATATTTTTATCCATTATAAAAATCGCAAAAAACACTTGAGATGAACTAACAAAATCGAGCACTGTAAACAAACTAAATGACAGATGGTGCTCAAACTCCGCGCCAATATAGAAAACAGTTGTGCCAACTTAGCGACAAAAAAAAATTATTTTATTTTAATTTGTAATTAGAATGAAATGATCAATTCCCGGTACTTTTTTGACAGAATGTAACTATTCAGGCTTGAGGATATTATGTTTTTACAGCAATTTAATTTTAGTTTTCAAGAAGTTATCGTACAAATAATATTTGTACGATAACTTCTTGAAAACTAAAATTAAATTATTACAATCACAGTAGGAATAGAAAATTCCATTGATATTATAGCTCTAAGGTCAAGTCTGGGTGCCATGCCTCCCGCAAGTTCTCGACGAGACGTCGTCGGTGAATGACGTCACGCCACAGACCTCGGCCACAGAATACTTAATAGGTACTGCCTCGGCCACTGACTGCGGTGAGGTCGCGGTGGGGCCTTCAAGGACTGTCGCTGTCGCTGCTGGTGCTGGAGAGAACGAAATATCTCCAAGAGCGGGGATAAGGACGACGAATAAGCGTTGTATGCTATGCATACTACGTATCGTATGTATGGTAATCCTTATAAACGTTGACTGTCTAATTTTGGCAGTGACGACGACCGGTGACCGCCATGATTTCGTCTAAAAAAAGAGTTGAGCGAAACCCACGCAGTTGCTTGAACGCGCGAATTTTTTACATACCTAGGTAGGAAACGCTACGAAATTCAAAATGTATATTTTAGAACTCGGTGATTAGTTTTTCACAATTTAATCATTCTTGTTGATGAGGTTGAAGTAATTAAAATAATCATTAGATACCTAATTAAGAAGTCTATGGGAAAACAGAATGTTAGCTCACACGGCACATATACATAGGTATTCCGTATGCAAGCATTTATTGTGAAGCGCCTAATAAGTATAAGTTATCTATCATGAACTAAATGAAATATTGTTGGAATCAAAGAGTTTATTGAGGCACTAACTAGAACTCTAGGAAATACTTAGCGAATTGAGCACAACTACAAACAAACAAACTCTGTGTCGGCGCAGTCACGCGGGCTAACGGACGAGCATAGACAAAGGTTGGCGAACCGAAAACGCTAGAATTTCGTGGCGTCTCGCCTTTCTCGTCCGCCCGCGGGCAGTGCTAAATATTTCAGAACCGTTACACAGAAATCATTGACCTGCCTGCTCGCTCCATAAACCTAGGCCGTGATGATCTAATGCCACTAACCAAGCCTCTAACCGTATACAATTTCCTGTGAAACTACTTATGGCGAGAGAGAGACTGTCTCTCGGTTAGATAGTAGCTTGCCTTCGTAACGGACTTTTGACTCAGTTAAAGACCTAATTCAACAGAATGGTACTTGATAGTACTGGTCAAAGATCATCGACAGTCAACAAGATATTAATACAGTCGTTTCATACTTGTTGATACCGAAATTACTCGCGACTTCGCGCAAGTCAGAGAGAAGAGAGACTCATTGAGGTAGGTACCTAGGTACCTACCTACTTTTATTTCTTAAAATCCAATCCGTACTGTAGTGTAGGTACTTACAGATTTTTTTTCAGAATTTGATCACGAACGAATGCTTGATGTTAAACCTTCGTATCAGTTAATTTAATTCTCGAGCTAAATCTATGGTGAAATTAAAACTTCAACTGCTAGCTACGAGTACGTACGAGGAACTCGACTCAAACCCAATCTCTCACTAACGGAACGTCTACATCGGCGCTTTCAACGCGCAGTGTATAGAATCTTCTCCATACACGGAGCGGCATGCATTCGTCGCATTCCACAGCGAATGGCCTCGTCGTGAACGCCGCATCAAACTGGGAATGCGTCCGTCGTTGGCCGCTGCGGTTGCCAACATTGCCAAGTGCCTGTTGCCGCACGCGCCGCTGCACGCCACCGCGTCGCGCCGCCGGCCGCCGCCCGGCTGCGGACGTCTTTCTCTACATTGTACCTACAAGCCAATAACTATCGACACAGGTTACGTTACTTGTTACGGGCTGGTTCATGATGGTGTAAATCATGCGTGAGAGCAGAGCCAGTAATTGATACTGAGCGGTTTGGTGCAGGAATCTACGAATTTGGGATGATGAAAATAACAGTTTTCTATGTATATTTTATGTATTATCAAGTAAATACAGTTGCTGTGTCTGATCGGTCGTTACGATCAAATATATACCTATGATATGCGATCAGACTAGGATACAATCCACGCATTTCACCACGGTTCAATCTTCCATCAACTGATCAGCCTGCTAGCTGGTTTGGTGCAGTGTCGGTAAGACATTTCTGTGTGAGGTCAGTCAGACAAACAATGGTGTCATTAGAATCTTCTGTACTCTCCTTCTGCCACTTAAATTACCTAACCAGTAATAAAATAATGCAGAACAAGCTCCAGAATTACGAATTATCTGGTGCTCAAGCTGCGCTGCTCTGGCATAGAGGTATTTGCATCTCTTAGATAATTAAAAGAATAATGATCCTGAAATCCAATTTAACGCCAACGAAGAACCTATTACGAATAGAACTGTAGGTAATGTTGGTGTAGGAGAGAGAAGAGCGGACTCCGTACATACTATTGAGGACAAACTAGCGTTATTCATCATCAGACGCCTGCAGCTAAACTCAAACCTAGTCGTAGACGGAGCCATTATTTCGTGCGACTAAATCAAAATTATATGCATCTATCCACCATAAGTTACCGTGTTAAAATAATGAGGCCTGTTACGCCGCTTCCAGATACAACGCGTTTTTTTTAAATATCTTGTGGGTCTGGTACTCCAAAGATAAGGTACCCGCTGAAACTCTTCCCGTGCATGTCGTAAAAGACTACTAAGGGATAAGGACAAGTTGTCGTGATAAAGGGTGACAGGCTAGCACCTCTCACCTTGGCACGGTCCTTCCAAAATAATGCAGTAAGGAACTGTCTGTGCCTTACTTGCTGCTTGATAAGTTATCTTGTACTAATACGTGGTGGTCGGTGTTGTGCTGTAATTGACCAGCGTAACATCGATTATCCTGTTTACCACGATTGTCGGGATACAGGTATGTATGTATGTACTACTATTATAGTATTATAATATCTGTGGATTCTTCTACCATTTCATTACCTCCATAATTGTGAAATTGGACACTGAAACACTTTTTTCCATGTCGGTCTGCAGAATGATGCACGTCTTATGAACTCAGTTTTGTATATCTCTTTGCTTTCATGCAATTTCAGGTAAGTTATTATATTCGTGATTGTGATCGTCGTAGTCTGGACCCATCGTTTGGCGTCTGTACCGTCTGTAGGCTGCAGACTCCGATGCTGCGGCCCCGATCATCTGCAACAGGACCATCATTCAGATTAACGGAAATATGTACTACTTGCTGTTTATCTCGGATTGGATTATACCGAGAGATCTTTACTGAATACCGATACTCTACAACCGTGTAATATGCAGTAGCTGTACTACTAAATGTAGAAAGTAGCAGGTTGTAAAATGTCGTTAACATTTTCGCCGTATTTACAGTTCACTCGAGGGGGATAAAATCTCGGATCTATGAGAAGTTGAATCCGTCAGCGTTTATGTGTCTACTGCCTCTCCAATCTTACGGGGACCCGTTTAATCCAACGGTCGTCGTCTTCGTCTCGTCGACTCGCGTGCCCAGCCTACTGCCATTTGAGCTTAGCCGATCTCAATCTGCAACCTCTATAAAATTTGTAACGCCAGGTTAGGGCTCTTTAAAAATAAAAGACGTATAATTTATATCAGCTGCTCTTATTTTCCTTCCCCTAACCCGGTAGGTATCAAAAGTGGAATACAATTCGCAAAAATCTTCATCTAACCAACTTGAAATCGACCAGCATGAATCAGCCTGCACGCCGCCCCGGCTAGGTGCCGCCGTGTCGATGAAAACTTTTTCTGCGTCAGGTCAGAAAAAAAAACTAACCCAAAAATTACTCTGAAAAGGCCAAGTATAAAAAATTCTTGGTCGGTATTTCTTATACATCAAGTTCTTGATATTCTACCGCTAAAATTGGTGGAGATAGCGAACAAAAATTAGGCCATATTTTCTTTATTTTCCATAAGACGAGAAGAGAATACTATTTTGTACTCAATGGCCACTGTTCCGTTTTCCAAGTCGCTCACCTTTCGCAGAACAGCGTTTACGCGGACAACAGGTGTATGACATTATGCGTGAGCTTACTCACACATGCGAGTGGTCTGGTCGGCATTTCGACTGGCGGTGTCAATGCCCTCCCCAATGCCTCACTGCGATGTTTGCCACTCCACTTTTTGCTCTCGAAAAGGATGGGTAGAGGATATTCTCTTGTGTACGTGGCCAAGTATCTAATCATAGTTTTTTCCATTGGCACAGAGACTCTTGCGTTTTGGTTTTGTGAGATTGAACCAAAGACCGTACCAACTAAAGTTTGGTAGGTGCGGTCTTTAGAATGAACATCACTAAATCATTGCTGATTCGAAGGACTAGAAAAAATTACGCAATGCTTTAATTTTATTTATTTATTTATTTATACCTAATGTCTACCTACAGGTCTTCCGGTCCCTATAGTTTCCCGTCTGTCTATTCCTATAGTGTACGTAGTCGGTTCGCATTACGAATGGGATCAAAAACGCAGGTACCGCTATCTGAGCCCCATCGGATATCAATAGCGGCCACGCTAGCGGTATTCCTCGTTCATCATTGAACTGCATTATCCAGCATCAGTTAGTACATAATATTATATATATTTAGTATAAAATGGTATTGTATGCCATTTTATACTTTTTATACATACATACTATTGTGGAAACTTGACAATCAGTTTACCTTGACAATCAAAGACAGGTCACGCAGAATAAATTAACCAAGTTAAAAATCGATGTGGATCGAAGATGCATACTCGTACGTATATAAGATGCTTTTGTTGTTTATTGTTTATTTTATCCTTTCTTGGCAGTACACTGCGCTCAGATTTGTCATATTTATATTGTAACATTCCGCCAGTTCGATTATCACAGCGAAGAAGAACTGACAAGAAACTGACTAGATTTTTTTTTATTATGCACTTAGTCTACTTTACAAAAATGGTTGCCACTACCTAAACACGCATGTGCTGATGTATGATGATTATGTATGACAGATGCATTTCATTCAGCAAATTCATGACAAAGTGAAAAAACTCGTATACAAGTTGCTTTGAAATGTCTTATGTGAACATATCATTGTAATGTGTACTCGATTCAGAATCAGACGGACCTACGAAATCGAAGGAAATTTTATTAGACCGGACATACCCGTCTGGTATCTTTGTAACGAGGATATAATTATACCTATTAATGAATGCACCAAGAACATTTAATAAATGCACGTTCCTGCTATCCATCTACAGGTAGTATTCGATGTTGATATTGTTGAAGCACTTACACAAACTAGCATTATTCTAGGTTTAGCTAGTCAGCTGAACCATCTCACTGGAAACTGGAAGCCGATGATAGATAAATCAAAGTTCATCAGATAGCCGATATTACCTACACGTTAGTCGGTCTAGCAGTAGCAATAGTTAGTCTTTCTAGAACGTGTGTCAGCCACACTTTACTGAAATGACCTAGACTAGAGTTTAAATTTTTTGTTTGTTATGTAAACTGACTGACACTGTTGGATACATCATCTACAACATCTAGGTGCAACGTCGGTGCTAAAATTTGGTAGTGGCAATCTCATCTGTGGCGGTGGTAACTACTTACCAACTAGTAAGATAAAAAAAGGGAAGAGACTTCCATACAAAATTCATAGTGTGAATATTGAATTGTAATTGACTGTACCACAGATTACTTAATAGTGACTGTACGAAGATATCACTCTGTACAGTATATGGACGGCCTGAATAAATAACTCTATCAATAAGGCTGTAGATAATATCAGTCCTGGCGCTTCTCGGAACTCCTCGATAAGCCTAGAAATAATCGAAACACCGCAGGCGGCTATCAGTAAGTATTGATTTCTTATCAATCACCCTAGCGGTCACTGTTGGGTTCGTTCGGTATGCTTGGTTTTCGATTGGGACTAAACTACAGTCCGTTCGTAGTGAATTTCGTGTGGCGGGCGACCGTGCTTTTGTGATTTAAATTTGGTAAATTGGTGCAGTAGGTAGGTTCGTGTGTGACCTACATTGATAATAAACCTAATACAAAGAACTACGCCGAGCAATGATATTATAACTGCAGCAAGCGTAACAGGCGCTCAAGCTTTTAAAACCCCTGTTGAGATGATTCATATGTGTTCACATGGTCAAATGACAGATACACAAACACTTAACTAATCCATAATCCATAATAATATATTATAATATATATAATATATTATTATTAATAATAATATATATAATATATATATATTATATATATTATATATATATATATATATATTATATATAATATTATAAATTCGAAAGTAACTCTGTTGTCTGTCTGTCTGTCTGTCTGTCTGTCTGTTACCTTTTCACGCCTAAACCGCTGAACAGATTTCGATGAAATATTGCACGAAGATGAATTGGATCCTGAGGAAGGACATAGGGTACCTTTTGTCTCAAAAAACAACCCTTAAAGGGGTGAAATAAGGGATGAAAGTTTGTATGGGGAACCTAGCATTTCTCGAGTTAGGGATATGATAGCTTTTGGTATGAAATAAAGAATTACGTGTTCAAAATTAGATTTTAGCATTTTATAAAATTTAGTACGGAGATGAATTGCATCCTGAGGAAGGACATAGACTACCTTTTGTTTCAAAAAACAACCCTTAGGGGGTGAAATAGGGGATGAACGTTTGTATGGGGAACCCATCATTTCTCAAGTTAGGGATATAACGATTCATATTTAGGCTTTTGGTATGAAATAAAGAATTACGTGTTTCAGCGTTTTAGTTAAATCAACCCTTAAATTAAAATAGGGGATGATTTCAAAATTAGATTTTAGGATTAAATGATGGGGAGGGGGAGGGAAGGCGGAGGGGAGGAAAAGAGAGAGAGAGGGAGAGGGAGAGGGAGAGGGAGAGGGAGAGGGAGAGGGAGAGGGAGTGGGAGAGGGAGAGGGAGACGGAGACGGAGACGGAGACGGAGACGGAGACGGAGACGGAGACGGAGACGGAGACGGAGACGGAGACGGAGACGGAGACGGAGACGGAGACGGCGACGGCGACGGCGACGGCGACGGCGACGGCGACGGCGACGGCGACGGCGACGGCGACGGCGACGGCGACGGCGACGGCGGCGGAGGCGGAGGCGGAGGCGGAGGCGGAGGCGGAGGCGGAGGCGGAGGCGGAGGCGGAGGCGGAGGCGGAGGCGGAGGCGGAGGCGGAGGCGGAGGCGGAGGCGGAGGCGAGACTTCAGACCCTCAGTTACGTACTTTCATCAAGAAGGTTTATAGTCTTCCTGAACGCAGCTCGGCCTTCGGCCTCGCCTTCAATTACTTAATTTCTTCGGGAAGGTTTATCGTCTTCCTGAACGCAGCTCGGCCTTCGGCCTCGCCCTCAGTTACTTACTTTCTTCGAGAAGGTTTATCGTCTTTCTGAACGCAGCTCGGCCTTCGGCCTCGCCCTTTGTTACTTACTTTCTTCGAGAAGGTTTATAGTCTTCCTGAACGAAGCTCGGCCTTCGGCCTCGCCCTCAGTTACTTACTTTCTTTGAGAAAGTTTATCGTCTTCCTGAACGCAGCCCGGCCTTCGGCCTCGCCCTTTGCTACTTACTTTCTTCGAGACGGTTTATAGTCTTCCTAAACGCAGCTCGGCCTTCGGCCTCGCCCATTGTGACGTACTTTCTTCGAGAAGGTTTATAGTCTTCCTCAACGCAGCTCGGCCTTCGGCCTCGCCCTCAGTTACTTACTTTCTTCGAGAAAGTTTATCGTTTTCCTGAACGCAGCTCGGCCTTCGGCCACACCCTTTGTTACTTACTTTCATCGAGAAGGTTTATAGTCTTCCTGAACACAGCTCGGCCTTCGGCCTCGCCCTTCGGCCTCGCCCTTTGTTACTTACTTTCTTTGAGAAGGTTTATAGTCTTACTGAACGTAGCTCGGCCTGCAGTTTAGGGCATAGTTACTTACTTTCTTTGAGAAGGTTTATAGTCTTTCTGAACGCAGCTCGGCCTTCGGCTACGCCCTCAGTTGCGTACTTTCTTCGAGAAGGTTTACAGTCTTCCTGAACGCATCTCAGACTTCGGCCTCGCCCTTAGTTACTTACTTTCTTCGAGAAGGTTTATCGTCTTCCTGAACGGAGCTCGGCCTTCGGCCTCGCCCTTTGCTGCTTACTTTCTTCGAGAAGGTTTATAGTCTTCCTAAACGCAGCTCGGCCTTCGTCCTCGCTCTTTCTTACTTACTTTATTCGAGAAGGTTTATAGTCTTCCTGAACGCAGCTCGGCCTTCGGCCTCGCCCTCAGTTACTTACTTTCTTCGAGAAACTTTATCGTCTTCCTGAACGTAGCTCGGCGTTCGGCCTCGCCTTTTGTTACTTACTTTCTTCGAGAAGGTTTATAGTCTTCCTGAACGCAGCTCGGCCTTCGGCCTCGCCCTCAGCTACTTACTTTCTTTGAGAAAGTTTATCGTCTTCCTGAACGCAGCTCGGCCTTCGGCCTCGCCTTTTGTTACTTACTTTCTTCGAGAAGGTTTATAGTCTTCCTGAACGCAGCTCGGCCTTCGGCCTCGCCCTCAGCTACTTACTTTCTTTGAGAAAGTTTATCGTCTTCCTGAACGCAGTTTGGCCTTCGGTTTCGCCCATAGTTACGTACTTTCTTTGAGAAGGTTTATAGTGTTCCTGAACGCAGCTCGGCCTTCGGCCTCGCCCTCAGTTGCGTACTTTCTTCGAGAAGGTTTATAGTCTTACTGAACGCAGCTCGGCCTTCGGCCTCGCCCTTAGTTACTTACTTTATTCGAGAAGGTTTATAGTCTTCCTGAACGCAGCTCGGCCTTCGGCCTCGCCCTCAGTTACTTACTTTCTTCTTTGAAATACGAATTTCACGCGAGCGGAGCCGCGGGCTCAGCTAGTTATATTATAATGAAGTGATCAACGTGGATGGCTACGTGACCCTAAAAAGCTGGCTCATACTTATATAACGTCACATCACAATTTTTTTCCAATGCGGTAGGCAGAGCCGACGGACCTACCTGCCTGCCTGCCTGACACACGATTAATTTCCAATGAAGAACATGATTCAATAGTCGAAGGTTTTAACAATAAAGTCATGTCTGATGACAGCGGTGTCGGACACAATGCTAGGCGTGATCACGCGCACGCGACTCGCCCCTTGCGTGACTCCCGCGCGTGACAGCTCGTCGCTAACAACGCGTGCCTGTTTTCCAAATAAGTAGGTAAGTAATTAGCTAGACGAAGATCGACGGGAATCAGTGAGTGAAGCACCAATCGACGAAGCAACTTTGGCTTTGTTTTCGGACTTCGGCCAGTCCGCCTATTCTCTATTCCCGATTATCGAAAAAAATGCGGTAAAAAGTTTTAAAAAACATAAAACCGACTTCCTAAAAAAAGTAAAACTAAAAAACTATTTAAAATAAAAATATAAAAACCGCCTTCAAAAATATGTGAAATAAAAACCTAAAAAAAAAAACGAACCCTAGAGTTGAAGGCGGTGCTAAAAAGGCTACACAAATCACAAAGGATATTATCATCCGCTCATGTTTTCTTTCATGCATCAATTTTGCTTGCTTTAGCACCGCCTTCAACTCTAGGGTTCGTTTTTTTTTTTAGGTTTTTATTTCACATATTTTTGAAGGCGGTTTTTATATTTTTATTTTAAATAGTTTTTTAGTTTTACTTTTTTTAGGAAGTCGGTTTTATGTTTTTTAAAACTTTTTTTTTATTTCACAGTTTTTTTTAGTAATTTTTTGCTATTAATGTACTCGGCGGAATCGCTCGGCCTTCGGCCTCGCGATTCCGCCTCGCTTTCCAATCCGATCTTGACCCAATTAAAATAGGACCACGTCAGCTTCGATAGCTCAGTGGTGCAGACAGTCAACTGTCGCTATTGAATTTTAAGCAACGCTGGGTGCGGTCAGTACTTAGATGGGTGACCGCTGACCGTTGGAGGCTGACCAAGGTTCGGATTCCTCGTAAAACTGTAAGTCCCTTCCCTCGTAATCTTACTTGGTGGTAGGGTTTAACCTTCCCGGGTTGGTACCACCGCACTGAATTAAACGTCGGTCGAAACGGCTATGTAAATAGTTTGTGTTTTCCGACCAGTTCAGTGTAGTCAGCACGATCAAAGGGGGAAGCACTGACATGGCACTGGTGTTATGGGCTGACATCACGGACGTTGTAGGTGATGTTGCAGAACTTAGTAGAATGGACAGACATAAACGTGTTACGGAAGCCTACTTTTATTATAAAATAACCGTCGGAGGACCTTGGTTGAAAATTGTAAAATTTAGTAGAACGGATAGACATGCATATGTTACGGAACCCTACATTCATTTTGCAGAACTTAGTAGAATGGACAGACATAAACGTGTTACGGAACCCTACTTAACAGTTGCACTCCGGGAGTGCCGGCAGATCCCGTGCCACTCTAACTTAACCCTTAACGCAATGACTTAAGGTTTCATTTTAAAAATGACGCTGACGCGATGTCGCGAGTTATACATTTTTACTCACCTAAAAAAGTGCCAAGAGCCGCTAAAGAAGTTTTCACTTCAAAAACCTCAGGGTTATCCCCTTTCAAATAAAAAAAAAAGAATTTTCAAAATCGGCCCACAATTGACGGAGTAATCGCGTAACAAACATCCAAAAAAAGAAAACATACCGTCGAATTGAGAATCTTTTAGGTCTAAAGTAAATTTCTCGTGAAGACAAATGCAACGAGCCCAAACACGATGGGTTTATCATGTGTAGTTTAGGAGTTCCTATGGCCACCTTCTGTCTCCATCATCAAACCAGCTCGATGGTACTCGGTACAGTAGGTACTGGCCAGGTACCATAATAAATTAAGCGCCGGTCGGAAAAGATAAAAAATTTCAAATTTAGAATATTCATGAAACAAGGGTCCGAATATGTATCACTAGTATATCGATTCATGTATTTCAACAGGACAGAGAAAATTTCAAAATATTAGGTATTTAATACTTTTTAGTTTTTTTTTTTTTGTTTTTTGGAAATCGGTTTAATATTTTTTAAAACAGTTTTTATTTCATTCTTTTTAGTAATATTACATAAAAAAGAATAATCGAAATCGAATAATCGAAATCGATTGAAGTGGTACAGAATTATTCGCCATATGTGTCAGACTGCAAATTGCTGAATAAGTCCACATCACAAATGTTTTGCTGAAGGTAACCACACACCATACTAATTTATCAAACTGAAAATTGCCGAAAACGACCACATCACAAGTTTTGCTGAAGGTAACCACACACCATAGTATTATGCTGATTTTTCGAAAACCACTGAACCAATTTCGATAAAATTGAAATGGGACCACCTCGGAAGTATGACCTAACTAACAAAAAAAGAATTTTCTAAATCGGCCCTCAATTGACGGAGAAATCGTGTTACAAACATACAAAAAAAAAAAAAAAATAAAAAAAAAAATAAAAAAAAAAAAACATACAGACGAATTGAGAACCTCCTCCTTTTTTGGAAGTCGGTTAAAAATACGCGCACTGGGCAGGGATTGCATACCCATACGCTGGACTTACCACGGATGCGTACCAATCGGTTCTGCAGATCTTACCTTCACAGAACTCTCTCCCTGCCCACATATTTCCCCCCAAGTATAGTCTCGGGTCCTTATAATCTCGATGCTCGGGTACTTCAAGGCGTGAGTAGGCACCTGTCACGCCGGTATGGTATTCGCACCCCCGCGTACAACCGAATGTCTTGCGAATGCCCATGGGTGTCGTTCGTTAGACACCTATGGGTGGCTTCCTTCGGGGCCACATGTTATGTTGCGCTTTCTATAAAAGAAAAACTACAGCTGTCTCACTAGACGCATTGAGAACTCGAAGATAGAGAAGCCATATAATGTAGATGAAGCAAAATCCAATGCTGAGCCCGACGACGTCCAAGAAAGTAGCGTGGAACTTGAACTTGGAGTAAGTTTCAGAGGATTTAGAATTGTTGATTGTTTATTGAGAATTCCTGTGGCAGTAAGACTGCACTCGAACTTGTCAGTTGTCACACAATACTGCGCGCGAATATGCGCAGTATTTTTTATTCAGGATTTTCTTATCTTCGTGAAATTGCTATAGCTGCAATGCAACAAGTTGAAACCTGACAGCAAACAATCTTAATTACTTAATTGTCGTCCTCTAGACAATGCGTTATTTATTATAATTTATGCTATTTATAAACGTTTTTATTATATCTAGTTTTGTTTTTAAAGCAACGACGCCAAATGATAGCAGCTTGCCTTTTTTGATATTAATTGTCATTCATTTGTTTACTTCATTATTTAGCGCGTCTTCTTTAGGTACTCGGTACTGCAGTGCGTACGCACGAACATCTATTGTAAAAAAACCTTCATGTTGCTGAATATATGAGTGATATATGAGAGAATGTCTTTCGGGTAACCCTGTTTGGTGAGATTTAGCCCCAAAGTTTCATCATCATCGGTCACGTTTTTATGTATGAATGTTTTCGGTTCCACGAAATCCCCATTCAATGGGCGGCGCAAACGCAATGCTTTCAAAACGTCATCTCCACGATGTGTGGCGAAACTCTTGGCCATCTGTGTGGCCCCTTGTTCCATATGTACATAGGTACTACGCTTACATATGTGCAACGTATACCATTTTGATGAGCTCTGACAACAAATTATCAGTGACTGTTTAGGTAATACGAGTAGGTATCGTATGTTTGGTTTGAAGTCACCTATTATGATGTTGTAGAATCTTGTTACGTCTTTTGCATTTCTGTGTTGGTTTGTAACTATGTGCCTAACTATAAGTTCCACGCTTGTGGCCCAGTGCTAGATTACTGCATAAATTATTCCTGCTCTTTCTCGATTTTATTGTTGTCGTTAATATTCGGCCCGATAGCGTAGCTAGGGGTCATGCCCTGCAGATTATTTGAGGTTATCAAAAACTAAAAATATTCCAAAGTTAAGTAAAATATGAAGTACCTAAATACTATTTATGCTGTAACAATATTCTAAGGCTGTAACCTAAAGGTTTTTATAACAAGGCAATCCGCCGACGCCTAAACGTAGTCGATATTATGGGACACCGGGTGGCTAAGCTCAAGTGGCAGTAGGCTGGGCACGTCAGCCGAAGAGACGGCAATCGTTGGCGTAACCGTGGACACTGGCGGCCGTGAGCAGGAAAACGGAGTGTATGAAGACCACCCGCCAGGTGGGACAACGACATCAAGTAGGCATCTAGGCGAAGATCAATGTTCCGTAGCGCTGGAGGAAAATTTATGAGTCGTGTGTCCAGCAGTGGACGCATACACGCTGACTGTCTGACTGACTGACAGATTATAGTTGTTGCTTTGTTGTAGAAGCTTTTCTTTTCAAGATTTTCCGTAGTGGACGAGCTCGCGCAATGTGAGCTTCAACAGAGCCCCGTAATTTCGAACATTCTACATAGTTCATCGTAGTTAACCTTTATTAACCTTTACATATTTACAAACATTACATATTATATAATAAGTATAATTTTCAGTTTCAGCTTCTTTATTTATCCAATTGGCAATACGAAACACTTGGACAACACTTTGGCAGTAGATAATTCGGAGGCCATCCTTACTTGGCCGAATAGCATCCTTTGCGCCCTAAATACAAACTTTACAATGGACAAATTCTGTGTGAATAAAAACTGGATTGAATGGAATAATTCACAAATAATAATTACCGTTGGGCCCCCACATTAGGGATCTATAGCGAACGAGATTCACCCTTCTTTTGGTTGAGCTGAGCAACATCTGGGGAACTTGTTTCGACTTGAATCTTGAAATTGCGAGATGGTTTATGAACACAGCAAAAGATTTGTTTATTCGACCTAAGAAGTTTAATTTAAGTGTAGATAGCGGTTGTGTACAACAAAACTTGATCAGAGGTGAATCAGAGGAAAAAGGATTTTTATATACGCAATAACAAATGGTGACCCCACACCCCACTGTTTCTGTGGGTGACACGATCACGTGACAAGCCAAGATCTTTTCAGGCAAGACCTTCGAGGAAATATTATACGTACGTAGTACGTAATATATCTTTGGGCAAGCAAGACAGAGATAGGTACTTTAGTTATGAGATTTTTATGAATAAATTTGGCTTTTAAATGGACACCATCTTCGAAGAACCTAAAAAGGTCATTAATTACATTGACTTTTGAATTACATTGATTTTTGAATTACATTGAATCAGATAATAATATTCGAACATTCGAACTTCCAACATCTCGCTCTGTATATCTGTACACCTACATGAAAATGTTTGTAAATTTTTATTTCATGTAGGTACTTACCTAATCTAATAAGTGCTTGTAATTTGTGAAAGCAACAGAGCGTAACGTTTCTCCCACCCACCACATCGAGCCGTGGGAATGAACATAGGAAATTAATGAGGGAATGTTCTCACGCCTACCACATGACTCCCACGCTAGCTACATCACATGGGCTCGATGTGTGATCTGATGTGATGAGAAAAAATTACGGCGCGTTGTGCAATTCCTATGATCTAGGGGTGTTATGCAATTTATAAATATATAGACAAAATTATGTACATACATTCAACCGTATGCATGTAGTAACAAATTGCACAACTTAAATTGTTACTTTACAGTTTTAGCACTTCTTCTTAAATTCTTCTTAAATTATATGCTTATAATAAGGTGTTCTGTTCTGTGGTTGCGTCCGTCTGTGGCTCGGTCGGATCGCAAATCTTTGATTTTTTCCTGAAACAGATCACTTCCGATTCTGACCGTACAGCTCATTAAAAAAAATGCGTGATCTTAATCATTATCCGGTCATATGTCACATTCCATTGATTGAAACTTCATTTAAATCGGCCCAGAAAGCCTTATTACATTTTATAGTAGGTGTGCACTAGTTGTTCCATAATAAGTTTATTAATAACGCATTACATTTTCTCAGGAGTTCTTCAGGCAGATCACGTCCGTCGGATAGTATTATTGTTGCCAAATTGTATGAAGTCTCCGCAGCTAAAAATACTTACTCCGACAACGAACTCTTTCACCCAGACGCGACGCGTGCGTCGAATTAGGGCCAGCCAGTTCAAAGATAGACCAAAATAGACAAAACATATTATCTACTATATTTCGACGCTAGAAAGGAACAATGTATAAATACACCACTTTGGTAGAAAATTTGTTATACAGAGTGTTCGGCACAAGGACCGACAAAATTATTATTTGATGACATGAAAAGGACTTATGTATGACCTCCCAAAGTCCCTAGGACGAGTAAAAATATGACAGAATCTTAATTTCTTAATTCATTTAAAAAAAACTGACAGCAATTGAGAGCTTTATTTTCCTTTAAAAAGTTTGCTATTTTACGCCCTTTCCAAAGATATACCACATGCTGTACAAATCTTGCACTATGTAGCCAAAATCTACTAATTGAAAACCTTCTCCATTTTTTGAAGTCAGTTATAAAACGTGGACGTAAGGTGACAAAATAAAGTTTAGAAAAAAAATATTTTATTCGTTGAATATATATTATTTATGGCCATAACTGTTTTGTTTCAATTCTAATTGAAGTACTATTTACTTATTCCTAGACTGTGATGTTGAGTAGCTTGGTCAAGTGTTATGGGTATTGTATGCACCCACTGTCTTTCATGTCATGATCATGAATGATACAGCCGGTTAGGCCAGTTTGGGAGACGGTGTTTGCACACAACAGAGAATAATCATTGATAATTTGTCTGTTATGTATGAAATAGGGACAATTTCTGTTTGTGTAAAGTGTCTGTAAAAACAATAAAAGAAATTTTGAGTTTGAGTTTGAGTTTGAATTCGTAGTTTACACGCTACTTTCAGTGCGATGCATCTAGTTCAACCCGAAAAAACATCGTATTTGCACCCGTGGAATTTGCAGCGTGCATGCTTACCTTGTATGGGCCCTGTATGGGCCCTTATAGCTATAGATAGACTTGCCAAAACCTATAGAAAATTCAGTTCAACTAGGTCCTGGACACACGTACGCCGCCAGCCAGTCGCACGCTGTTATAGAAACCATTACAAACCGGTCAAGTGTGAATTGTGTTCACGTTTGGAGGCGGACCGTGGTTCGGATTCATAACCCGGTAGGTCCCTTCTGTGGTCCGTTCCCTTCTTACCCTGTTCTTACCTTACTAGGTGGTAGGGTTAATCCCAGTCGGGTTGGGTCCACCGCACTGAGAGAAACGTCGGTCGAAACGGCTATGTAAATAGTTCGTGTTTTCCGTCCAGTTCAGTGTAGCCGACATGAAATGGAGGGAAGCACTGACATGGCACTTAGTTCACCCTGTGGTATGGGCTGACATCACGGATGTTGTAGGTGATGTAGCCAACCGTGTAAGTTTCCATAAAAAAAAAAACGGTACCATCATCGGCCCGATGGTCCCGTCACCGCTGATTTGCTCTCATGGTCTGGATGGAGCCAAAGACAATTTCCACAGAGCATCAAATACCTACCGCGCGCGCCCCCTACTAAGAGACGCCCTAAGCGATAATATTTGAAACCCAAAAACTACACGCAGTGCTGCTAGCGCTTCGTATGTGTGTGTGTGTGCTAGTATCGACACTACACACAAAGAGGAGCAACTTAGGCACACGCACAAAACAAATGCACACGCACACACAACACACACACGTAAGTCATAGGCCACCACGCCCACAGACTTCAACGGTGTTGTAGAGAAATCGCGCTCAGGGCGCCTCTAGGAGGGGCGCGCGCATTTGATGCTCTGTGACAATTTCTCAAATCTAGTTCTGTCTGACTATATGGAGCAACGACACTATTTTCATTGGTTGGATTAGAACACACTGCGCACTATAATTGTGATGATCATTGATCATGATCAGTCACACATCGTGTACTTACTTGAATATAACAAGTACCTTCATGAACAAGTATAAACCTGCCTCCACAACTTGCACGTTAGTCAGATCCTTGAGATCAATCAACAACCTCAAGAGAGAAACAGGCCATTGAGAATCGATGCTTTTGAGAGGCTTCTCCATTCAGTAGCTCACCCTTAAAAAAAACTCATGCGTCACCATGGTCACCTGATGTGTTAACTTGTACTGAGTGGTAGGTAGGCTTGGGTTGTAGTGGCAGGCAAGATGCAGTGGGAAACTGAACAGCCATGTTGTGGTGTCGGGTCGGGAGTCGGGAGCGAGCAGGATGCCCCGCATGTCTGTAACTTTATGTCGTTTTAAATTGTCCTTTCATGGGAGAGCGATATGCACAGGGATGCAGCGAGTAAACGCATTGAAATTGAATTTGTCTCCGCATCTAATCGCCTCGGGCAGAGCAAATTTTATATATTTCAATCATATAACTTTTTATACGATAAACGTGTGCTGTCCTTAAAATAGTAGTAATTTAGTTTTAAAGACCTTTTCAACTCGAACTATAAGAAAACTATCTTTATTTTCTACTTGATTTTTGCTGCCCCCTTAAATGTTATTGCCTCCCGAAGTCCCGATACACCGAATATTCTAAATGTCATGAGGATCGCTCAAGCCGTTTAGAGCTCTGCAGGCTGTGACAGACAGGCGGACGGACCTGACCGATATTATAAGGTCCCTGCCAGCGTCACTGGCTACGGAACCCTAATAAAAGACCAGAGGTTCCCACGTGGCTTCTTTGGGAATCGTAACTTTGTGGTAGTAGGCGGAGGTGTTCTGATCAAAAACTTGAAGATGCCATGATCTTGACTCGTTTAGGTTGGGACTTGGGAGCAAGCAGACATCATCGGTCGACCAGCAATATGTAAAATTCAACCAAATTATCACGTTTGTATTCTAAGCCTTATTTATATATAAGCCTACATGAAGACGCAATGCACTAAAGTGAGCTCATTGGACTATCTCTGTTTCTACTTTTTTCAGCGGCGACATATTTGTAGACCCAGAGCATGCAAAAACAAGCAGCAAGTTCAGCCCCTGTACCGGCGTTACTCACTCGCCGATGTGAGTATGAGAAACGATCTCACTCAACCAATCAGAATATTCGCTGAGGCATCCGGCCCGGCTATTGGTTGAAATATGCGAGTATTTGTGTGAGTTAACGCCGGCAGCTGGCTTCAACAAACCATCGACCAAGAACATTAGAATAGGCAGTACTATTTTTTTCTTGCCATTGGCCATACATTTGCAGGACAGAAGGCCTATGTCCAGTCCAGCCCTGTCGCGTCAGTGGGATGGTTCATCGACGTCTCACCCTGTCGCCGCAGATGAAGCAATTAACTGCTCCCCTCTCGCCCCGCACCTCCCCCACTCTCCCGCTGTTCGAGAAGCTCTCTCGTCTGCGGTCGGCCGTTGGGTGTTGGTTGGTTGGTGTTGTTTATGTGTTCAATCAAACGCGGCGTCTCATCTTCTCCGACGCGCGAACTCGAAATAAAATCACGAGTGGAGACGAGTGGAGTCACGTCACGCCACATCACCGCACAAGTTTGAAATGAATTCCTCATGAAAGTGGACTTTCGTAGTTTTGCACCAGTAACAGCAATCCCGCTTCGTCACACGCCCGTACTCACACTCACCCCCTCACTCTCCGAATTCGCATTATGTTAGGTTCACGTGGACATTTTCTCGGCACAACTTCTTGGAAATATGTAGGCACCTACCACTGATTTTATAGGGGAGTATAAAATCAATGGTACCTACCTACTCGGCGTGTAAAACAATTTTTATTCGTCTAACTTTTTCAGAGTATTATTTTAGTTAAAAATTGCTTAAACCTCGTCAACATCGATGTTGCCGTCATCAAGTTTATCGCTAACATTAAAAGTTATACATATGCAGTGCAAACACAGTATAACATGTATGTAGATACTGATTAATTTAATCTTGAACAAGCAAGACAATCTCTTCCCCTTCCGATGACCTCATCGGTGACCTCATGATGGCGCCAACAAAGCTCCCCCATCGACTGCGCTGGTAGGTATAGGGTAGGTTAGGTAGTGAGTGAGTGAGATACGAGGCAAGTTAGAAATGCGCCGCGGATTTCGGAATGATCTCACTCAGCCAACAGCGGACAAGAGTGGCTCGTCATAAGACCGAAATAAACCAACTCAATACAAATGAGAATACCAAACAACCAAACACGAGGCAGACCTCATTCTTGAGGCGTGGGAGCGGAACGTTTTCATGTCTTCTCGCGTTTTCATCAGTTCTCGAAGTATTTCCTTTGTCACTCCACGTTGCTCTGTTTCCGCAACCATTCGAAATAGGAGTCTCCAAGCGTTGGAAATAGTCCACCGCCAATCTCACATCTGCTGGCTGGCAATGCTGGCATCAAATGACAAGCGTCGCTGAGTGTGCTTTCGCGAGGTGAGGTGAGGTGGGTTTGGCTGTCTCGACTGGATAGGATACATCGTTGTCTCTCGGCATCTCCAAGCTGCAAAGAGATTTTGATATTGATGTTGATTCTTGTGGTGCAAGATTGATGTAAATTGCATTTTATAAACTACTTAATGCATGTTATGTATGATGTTTAAATGACATACCATAATATGACCTAGGTACTCGTATCTGTTTTTGCCATAAATAATGTAGAATCTACGATGTAATGACATCACATTTCCTGCTCATCCATCATCTACAAAGTCATCTGAGGCTAGTCGAGTGAATAGGATTTTCACTTTACTGCTGCGTTGCGTGTGGGTCTGTCTGTATGTCGCATTACAATAGTCGATCTGCCCACATAGGCAAGCATCAGAGCAGACTCAAATGCATACAACACAGGAGAGGGCATTTTATATTCTCGATCTTTTCATTACATTACATTATTCTAAGAAACCCACTAGTTTTGAGCCCACACGCGACTTCATTATGCCATCCGATATGCGCAGTTCACGGTATGCTATGACATAAAACGATGACAATATCGCTATTAAAGTCAATTTGTATTTTATATCAGACATTATTGCTATTGCGGCGCAACTAAAGTATGCAAAACACAAAAATTAACATCGCGTGAACAATAAAATGCGATATTTTGTACTTCGCCCCGAGTTATCGGGCGAGATTATATTATGGGGGTGCAAAAATAGGTACTAGCGATACTAAATAGAAGTAGATTTATTTTAATAAAGATTTGAATATTGCAGTTGAATGTCTGCGACGACGACGCAAATCACGCGAGCTCACCTTCAAAATTCTAAATGGCACGATGACGCAGAGAAGTTGATTTGATCCAACTACCAAAAGTTATTTCTGCGTAATTTTGTTCACTCGTTTGTTTACAGATTACTGGTATCCAAATAAGTTGATTCTTTTTAAATAAAAAAAAAATACCGTGTAAATAAACATAAAAAATAGGTATCGTCTGACTGCTACAGGTGCTGCTATATACAAAAATGTTTTCTAGAAAGATTCGATCGTAACTCGGCTATAAATAAAGAATATACAGAATAGGAGCCCGATACAGCCAGGAAGTACTAGCTACGTTTCTTTCTCGCGGAACGACTTCTGAGTTCGCGGTTCATGAGCCGGAAAATTAATTTATAGCTGCAACAAAAGAAAATTCAAACGAATTTACATACAATTCCACAGTGACATCAGCCTGTCTACCTACCCACCTACTCATAAAGTAGAATAAAATCGTTTAAAACCAACTATTATGGATTATTCTAACTGCAGTCAGTTCAATTAATTACTGACCGAACAGGCGATTTTCCTCTTTACTATTATGTGGTGTTTCGTGATGTTTCATTGCTTCCCAGAAAACGCGCAGATCTTTTGGAATACTAATTCCTAGATATTCACTCGTTCAAACCATCAAACAAGAGGTGAAGCGGATTCCCAGGAGATTGTTCAACATGTCAGCCTAGAATATAGCTATGATAATGGAGTGAGAGGCGCGTGGAACAGAAAAGGGCAAAGCCAAGCCGATGTGACTGAAGTAGTTAGGTACCTAATTATAGTATTTTTTTTATTGAAAGCGCGACATAAGGTGTCTAACGACGCCCATGGACATTCGGTCGTATGCGAGGGTGAAAGATTTTTCATACACTACAACTGTTTGCTACCTACCTCGGCGCGATACCTTGGTACAGACCTTGACGTCTCCTGTCACTATGTGAACACTGTAGGTGTTACATGTGTTGATGATATTGATAATATTATGTCAAAATATTATTTGCTATGGTTTAAAATTTTGGCCATTGCAGTAAAAATGCAGCTGTCACAACGAAACCCAATGGATATTCGATCTAAACAACTAAACCCTGAAGTTAGGATGGGTTACCCTTTTCGGTGTCCAGTGCAGAAACATTACTTATGTATTCGTTATTGAACATTAGTGATTCTAAGTTTTTAAGATATAGGTATTATTAGGCCAATTTTATAATTTTAACTTTTTGTAATACAGTTTTTACTTTAGGTCATTCAAACTGCTGCTGTTGGTTGTGCTGTGCAAATTGGTAGACATTCTTTTCGTTATCCTAATGTTTTGAAAGTTGCTAATGTGTTCATACACGTGATTGGATGCATTTAACACTGACGAAGCTACTAACGCCAACATCATCGTGGCTTCCTTGAATGTGGCCAGGCCACCCACCGCATTCGGGACAATCAGCGGCGGTGAACCACCCGCGCCGACGCAACCCACACTGATGCGGCTGACTCAGATAGGAGCCTTGTATGCATCTTGTTGTTTGCATGCACTTTGAATATTAAACCGAAGCTTGAGGATTTAGCTGAATTCAGAGCAAGGTTTTGTTTTCTTAGTTGAATTAAATTATTACTTACCTTAACACTAGAGTGCACGCGCGCTCTATAATGGTAATGGTAGATAGAACACACTTGCGATTTTGCGCGCCTCTTTCTCATTTCTGGACATTCCTCCCGCGCCTAGACTAAGAAACTAAATTACGCAACGGGCAGCGTGAGCGCATACATCCGCAATTTCCCGCCAAAGTCAGCGAGTATCTGCGTAACAAAAACTAATGGAGGTAAGTAATTTATTAAACGAAGTTTTTTACTTTTTATGATTCTAATATAGCTTTAATTATAATATTTAGATTAAGGTATTTGCGATATGTCATTAACAGTATATTTTGTTGTTTATTCAGTAATTTTAATTTTTTCTTATATGGATCCTCGCATGGAAAGTAACATGGTGAGGTACCATGATCATGAGGTTGCCTCAGATGGATCTGCCCTGATCACCAGGCCGTCTTATGCATTGAATATGAGGAAGAAGAGATATACAATTCTGAAAACCTTTTCTTAATTTTGTTATACGAGCTAATCTCAAATGTTGATTTTTTCATAGATGTTACTGGATGTTACTAACATGTTCCTAAAATAGTATTTAAGTACTAAAATTGTTTAGTTTCTTTTTTATTTTCTTTAATGATAAACAGACTCTATACCTGAACCTGTTTTTAATCAAAATACCTTTCCGTTCGAAAAAAAAATTATATTACTTTTTATACCATGGTAGAGCACGCGAGCAAACTTGTAAAAAAAAGGGGGCGCGTGCGCTGCAGTGTTAAATGAATGTGTTTTGAGCTGGAAGTACTATTTCAACCATTCTAGATATTAATTTACATTCCTATTTATTTACCCATTAAAATCGAGTGATTTTTGTCAGACGACGGTGTCTTGGATGGAGTGATAATATTATATTTTGATTAGAATTTATGTATGTGGTAGGTATACTTCGCAGTTGGCGAAAACAGTGACCTTTTCTGTCAGTGAACCCAACTTCGGGCTGATTTTTAGAGGTCAACGAATGCGAAATAAACTTGGAATCGCTTGGAATGAGCGGCGCCGCGTCCCGGTCGGCAACGGACGATACGGTGGTCGGCAAACCGCGTCCGCCTTCGATAATGACGGCTGCTTTCTCACGGGAACGAGGCGGCTTCTTGCGAGCGGCGATGCACTGTGAAGTACTTCGAGGCACAAAGGTAATTCCACCTTGCACCGCACTTACACTGTCACTAGGTCGCCTGTGGGGGCGCCCGCCTGTGCCTGCCTTGTGCCATCACGATTCGCACTGAGAAGCAGCTCTGTAACGTGACGTAGGTACGTAACTCCGACTGAGGCTTCAACTCCGATTGTACGACTTCAATGAGACGCGGTCTGTGTCGTATCAACGACCTTACTACAGACGAATACAATACAAAGGACTCTTTTTTACCCCAATTAACCCGCCTTGATAAACTTGCGGAAACAAAGACTATTGAGCATATCACCTTCAATTGTCAGCTCTCCAACC
Source organism: Nematopogon swammerdamellus (assembly GCA_946902875.1). Lineage (NCBI taxonomy): Eukaryota > Metazoa > Arthropoda > Insecta > Lepidoptera > Adelidae > Nematopogon > Nematopogon swammerdamellus. Next base: position 8,774,892 of record OX336345.1, read on the forward strand.
TCGCAAGCACGCTTGGTTCATGTTGCAGAAGATGAAGAATCGGGTGGTTTATGAAATTGCAAATAATAACACATTAAAATGTGTTATTTATTAATTGATAAAACAACAAGTTTATCACTTCCAAATATTATTGTCAAGTAACGGTATGAATCACAACACTCGTAATTTTGTGAAAACCGGGTGAAAACTGCAGGGTTACCGAATACTCGGCACCAAATAGGTAGGTACCTACTTGAGGTGCAGAATTTATAACAAGACGTTATACACACACATATTTGTCAATGTGGATAGTAACCTGTTCAAAGATCCAACATTATGGGCTATTATTATAAATTGAAGGCCAACATTTCCGTATGAAATTTTCGTTTAAGATTCTCATCGGAAACACCCGTACCCATCGACACCTAGTTTATCTTCATTCACACGGTGGGACCTAAAAAAAAAGAAGGCGCCCGTTATTCTGAAGAAAAAAAGTTCCCATAACGCATGAATCGACCTCCTCCATTCACAAGACGTACCTACACTACACAAGCAAGACGCGCATGTGTGGGAAATCTGTTTTTTTCTGCCCCTTAAAGACATGGGATGGGAGCCAGATAAACATTCTCACGATCCAGTAGAAGCTGGCTTACCCGTCTTAGTACTTACCTACTCGTGTTTCTGAACTCTTATCGCTTGTCAAAACGAAGCAATCGCAAAAGACAAGATAAACTTCTGTGCCTCAGTCTTTGTAGCATCAGTGTCATACATATCATCTTGCAAAGATCTAGCTAGACAGTGGCTGTTCCCAAATCTCAGTCAAACGTCAATCGCGTTGATATGATAATCATTTGAGCAACTTTATGATTTGATTGTGAAACATCAGAACTGTCTTTAATCTGTGTCAATGTTCTACGCACGGTGCCCAAAATTGTTGTTTTAAACAACACTATTCAAATGGATACCGATTTTCGGCGGAGCCACGACCTCTTGCAAAATTCATTCCATGCAGGAAGAGTTTCACGAAAAATTTACTTTTACAACTTTGAGACTCATACGGGTATAGAAGAAATTCTTGTAATTACATACAGTAACTCAATACGGAACTTTGTCACGGTTTGCTTGCCGGAAGCCGCCCGCACGATTGCTGTTTCGGCAGTTAAACAGCTTTTACCCCAACACCATTTCATTCTAATATTAGCTCTATTACTATTCCAATGTGATTCGTTTTACATAAGATATTATTTGGAAACGTGATCTTATATTCCAAAGGCTTCTTCAACACAGTCTGATGGTGCAACAGATTATGTTCTAATAGTGATATTTAAAGCGAGGCTTTGGTCTATGGTGTTAAGGTTGCAAATTGAGAATACAGTAATTGTAGTTAGATCCGTGTGAAGTGTAGCGAGACGGACTCGCTCCACTGTGCCGTGTATCCTGTGCTCCTCACGAGGGTCTGACCTCTGGTCGACGAGCCTCTGGTCTTGGTTTTGGGAAAGTAGGTACGTATGCACGGAATGATGTGAAAATTCCATACCAATCAATAGGAATTTGAATTTTTCATATCCTCAATCTAGGGGACTGTACTGTCAAATTTGGTTAATTCTCTTTCGTGCTAGGTACTTATTTTAAAATTACCCTACTTATGGCGTGGTAACCATCGACGTTAATTTATAAGCATATAAGTACGCCGCGGAACTTCTTTCATGGGGTAGCTGGCTCTAATTGGTAATTGGTAATAAATAATAATGCATTGGAATTGTTTATTAGACTCCAATTGGGAGTCCAATAAAAATTCCAACTGGTAGGTAGATATCGATTGAATTTTGGACCCGCATAGCGCGCAGCAATGCACCAATGAGGTTAATTGTTTGTACCATTAAACACTGATACGATGTCGTTGACTTATTCATACTGCATGTGTAAAAAAAAACAATTTTTACTCCCGCGGTAATAATAGGTAGGTTGGTATAATTATATTCTTATGTTTTTTTATGGAAACTGACACGATTGGCTACATCATCTACAACATCCGTGATGTCAGCCCATAACACCGGGTGAACTAGGTGCCTTTCAGTGCGGTCGTGCCGGCTACACTGAACTGAACGGAAAACACAAACTATTTACATAGCCGTTTCGAACGACGTTTCATTCAGTGCGGTGGTACCAACCCGGACGATGTGGACGATTTTGTTTGCCGAATAGCTGGTGGGGCCTGGCTGTTCACTTGAACGACGACCGGTCGGTGGTGTGGTGGGGCACATCCACCCGACAGCAATAATACTGAGGCCAACTTCAACTAAATTACATACTACCTACATACAGACACATACTTCAACTTTATGCTTTAACTAAGAACAAATCGCGTGGTCGAGAGGTCAGCTGGCCTTTTCAGGCACGTTTACATTGAGGTCATCACTGGTGGCCGATGGCGAGAACTGATCCTCATTGTTTACATATTATTATAGCCAGTTAGTCGTGCGTGCGGTGTTGTATACAATTCAGCAAGTCAGAAGCGTCAGCGACTGACTTCGCATCGCAGCGCATACACGGGATCAGCAGAGCTATCACGAGATTCGCTACGCCGGACCGCCGGATACGCCGAGGTGTAGCGTGCGTAGAGAACGTAAGCCGCTGCGCGGAAGCGAGTTCGCAAATCTATCGCATTCGCTTCCGCGCAGACGCTTACGCTCTCTCTCTACGCACGTAGTGATGCAAAGGCCGTCAATTACCGACGTTGACCAAACGGAAAACTTCCAAAAAATGGAAAACGTCCGTCAATGACCGGTCATTGACGGCTCTTATGCGACGCCGCAAGCCCGGCACGACGACGCCGCGCGACGCCTTCCATAAGGAGTGAGCCAGGCGTTCTTGACGCGCCGCGCGTGTGCAGAAGGGTGGATCTTCTTTTAAATTTTTATTAGTTTTTCTTGATATAATGTAGGTACCTACCTAGGTGATTAAATAAAAAACTATAAAAGAAATCGTAATATTCTATGTTGAAAAAAATAGAGCGGGCTACACTCCAATAACTTATATATATATATATATAATCAATCATACCTACCCTACCTACCTCGGACTTTTTCCAGCGCTAACAGGGTTGGTAGCACTCAATCACTAACAACATACCTATAACACGGAAATTCACTCGTGGGCATGCATGAGTGCGGTGCGAATAGTCTACCCTACACGTATTTCTATAAGGAAATATTAAATTAAATTTATTATAAAACTAACCTAACCAACCCAACCCGAAAGGACTTGCAATGGAATACTCTAGACTCTAGACTCTAGATTCTAGATTGACAATTGAACAGAGTGGCGGCGTAAACTTTGTACGTATCTCCTTTTATTTAGTGTAGGTAGGTTGATTATTTGAATCGTAGTTGTAGGTAACCAACGTTTGTAGGTAGGTACCTACTATATTGCGCTGCACAACACACATCGCGCGTGCGTGTGTGTGCAACGTGCGACCTTGAACGACGACGAAAATGTCGATGTTTACCTACTTATTTACGCACTGTATTGGACGCAACGCATGCAAGCAACACATAGCTAAGTAGGTAGGCAGCTGCGCGGCGCACAGACATCAAAGGGCCGCCGCCCCGTTGGCGTCGCTTTGATGTCTGTGCTGCACCGGCCGCGCGCGCGACGCGCTATCACGCCACGCATACGCTGTGCGCTGTCTCTCTTTTACCTGTAATAATTGCAAACGAGTGAAACAAATGAATATAGTTAGGGTTAAAAGCAAATCGTTGGCGATGGCGACAAATTGTTTAAAAAATGAACTATATTATTGTAAATGGACGGAAGGAGCGGCGCGGCGCGGCGCGGAGATGGGCGCGGGGGAGCGGAGGAGCGGAGGTGGCGCGCGGCAGATGCGCGCGCAGCTCCCGCGCCGCCTCCCCCTCCCCCCCCCCCCCCCGCGCCCACCTCTGCGCCGCGCCGCCGCCGCGCAGCTCCGTCCTTATTAATTTTATAATAATTATTTTCTTGGAAACCATTACGAATAGATGCACAGTTTCTTGGCAAAAGTTGTTTATAATACTGGGAAAATTTATTTTCTCGTTTTCTCTTAAAGTTAAAACAGAAACAAACAAAAAATTTCACATAGTAAAAGTAGGTATGTAACGTTATTTTAAAAACACTATATTAATGGTTTGATAATTAATTAGTTTTTAACAATAATAGATCAATACACAATTAAACACTTATTTATCTATTTCCCTTTGATTTTTACAGATTATTTAGGGCAACCTACTTTATTAGCAAACGTAAAAGTAGGTATGTAACGTTATTTTAAAAACACTCCATATTAAAAGTTTGCTAATTAATTAGTTTTTTTAATTAATTATCGTATTCTGTTAGTTCGAAAAAATGCCTGCTTTTTGCCTCCAAAAGCAGGCATTTTTTCGAACTAACAGAATACACACACACAACTAACAAGTCGCTGACTAACACGTGGTGCAGTGCAAATGGTGCAATGCAAATGCTAAGCGTGCGTGCGCAGCAAACGGCTACTTAAGTCCGAACGAGTGAGTGCGAGCGACGTCACGTCTCACGTGTCGACGCGAAACGGCAACGTCGTCGTCGCGTGCGTGCGGCGGCGCGGCGCGCCGCGCGCGCGGTCGACAACGCCGAGGTTTCTATTCTGTGGCCGAGGAAACATTCCACTGGCATGTTCTGCTGGCATAATACCCAGGCGCGGTCCTAGGTTTTTCCGCGCCCGGTGCAGAAAAAAAAAATTGGCGCCCTTTGTACGTTCTTATTAGCATTTGACATGTTATAAAATATTACCTATTCGTGAAAATAACTTCTACCTACACAGTTTCTCCATTCTATGTTATATATAATATATCCTTATATACAGGATGTTCGGCACATGGACCGACAATTTTTTTTTAAGGTAAGTGGGGTCATTTGCAAGGTTTTGACCTATGACACCTTTTGTCTGGTGTCACGTGGTATCGAGATACGATTTTTTTTCTTTATTTTTGAAAATTACCATAATCTCAGCTTTAACCCCTTGTAACTTTTTTGTTTATGATTATATCTGCACGAAATAAAATGTATTTGGTTTTACGATGTATCCTTGGTCTAGGAAAAATATCATTTGATAAAGTTAATACCATGAAAAGGACTTATGACCTCCCAAAGTCCCAAAGACGAGTAAAAATATGACAGAATCTTAATTTCTTAATTCATTAAAAAAAAACTGACAGCAATTGAAAGCTTCATTTTCTTTTAAAAAGTTCGCTATTTTACGCCCTCTCCAACGGTGTACTGGTGTGCCACACAAATCTTTCACTATCTGTGGCCAAAATTAGGGACAGAGACCAGAACAGAACGACAATAACTTTGTAACAGGGCCACCTTATCGACTTATTGAGAGCGTTTTCAGGAGCATTTTCAAATTTAGAACATGTAACGGTCGCGCGGGTACTGTTTAATTCCAATTCCAACTACTACTGCTTCCATTGTTAATGTTTAGACTCTTGCAAATTATCCCTAATTTTGGCCACATAGTGAATGATTTTTATGACATGTGGTATATCGTTGGAAAGAGCATAAACTAGTTGAACTTTTTAAATGAAAATGAAGCTCTCAATTGCTGTCCGTTTTTTTATGAATTAAGAAATTAAGATTCTGTCATATTTTTACTCGTCTTTGGGACTTTGGGAGGTCATAAGTCCTTTTCATGGTATTAACTTCATCAAATGATATTTTTACTAGAACAATGATACATCGTAAAACCAAATACATTTTATTTCGTGCAGATATAATCATAAACAAAAAAGTTACAAGGGGTTAAGGCTGAGATTTTGGTAATTTTCAAAAATTAAGAAAAAAAATCGTATCTCTATACCACGTGACACCAGACAAAAGGTGTCATCGGTCAAAACCTTGCAAATGACCCCACTTACCTACAAAAAAAATTTTGTCGGTCCATGTGCCGAACAGCCTGTATAATTCTTCTGTACGTGTGTTTTTCACCTAACTCCGACTAAACGGCTGGACCTATTTGGTTGAAATTTTGTGTGTTTATTTGAGGGACCCCTGCATGGTTTGAAAACACATTCGCAGCCGCATCGAATAGTAGCCGGGCGCGGCCGAAGAGCTCTGGGCAGTGCGGCGCGGCGCCGCCGCCGCCGGCGGAGGCTGTAGCGTTGGATGACGCGACGCAACACCTCTTAATTTGTAGCGAAAAATAATATTATACACCTTACCAATGGTAGGTAAGGTACCTACTAAGCGCTCACCACCACTCCGGTCCAGGCAGTAGCACCCAACACTAAACACACACACCAGCTAAAGCTGTGTCACCAGCTCATCATGCACGCACAAACCACTAGCCAGCACCAGCCAGCACCGACCAAAACAAAATGCGCACTAATTGCATTAATTTGGATGCACGCACATGTACCCAGCAGCGTCCGAAACGAAAAAAAAAACCGCGCGAAAGTTCTTCAAAAAATACCATATATTAATTAATATTCAGGAGTAAAGAAAAATGCAAACCGAATTCCATCAAATTTCGTAACTGCTAAGGTCTATTTTTCAAATAATAACGTGGTTGACAAGTCGTTTGGTGAATTGATACAGATAGGGGCACCGAGTAAGTGGAATAGAAGATATGAATTTCGTAGAGATGACTGAGAGGTATCTAGCAAGCGGTTCGTTGCTCCAAACACCCGAAATAGCTCTATGTTTGACGGATACATATTTTCGTAGGTGTGAGTGAGAAACGTATAGGCGGAGAGCGGCGAGGGCGCGAGACTGCTCCACGTCGCACCAGCGCCCCAGGCATTTGTGCCAGTGCGTGCAGCCATAGCCGTCGTTGTCGTCTCTATATCCAAGCAAATAGAGACGGCTATCGCGCACCGCTACCGCGCAGCGAAAGCACTGCACCGCCGCCGCCGCGCCGCCGCCGCCACGCATACACGTGTGTGGGTGACGAGTGGTAGGCGCGCGGTGTCAAATAAAAAAATGTATGAATGGATAACAGATGGGCAAAATGCAAGGCCGCGTCGCCGTCGTCCCTGACGACGATCACCGCCTTATAGTAATATAGATAGAGTGATACTAGGTCGGCATAATGCGCCTCAGCAATTGAGCGCCCGGTTCTATTGATCCATTTGCTCCTGATAATACCTACCAGTGGACAGAGAAGGCAAGTAGAAAGCTATCTTGCTGGACTGCTATCAAAATATTGTTTATTGCTTCGTCGATCTTATTTATTACGCTTACAATATTTAGAATGTTTTTTAGTTTTAAGTACATTCGTTACTCACCAATACTTATCTGCTTATGAAATTTCCATTGCGGTAGTGAAATGAAGAAAAAATGATGTTCAAATGTGATATGATAGGAAAAATTCAAAATGTTGCTGGCCGCATTGTATGCAAGTATCAAACAAGATAATGTAACATGCATGCTGCACGTAACTTGCACACTTGCTTGCATGTCAACTTGTCCGTCTGAACGGTTCGCGTTATGGACGCCGCTCGCTCGCTAAAACGAACACGAAAACGGAATGAGAGTTGGTCATCCATGGAGTTGCTAGATACAATTTAAAATAAAAATTTTGCTCCAAGGTACCTACGAGTAGTTTTGTTTTTCTGATTTCAAATAGTTTTCATTTAATAATTATTTATTATATGCTCTGAGGATTTAAATCACCTGTCTTATCCAGTATATTGTATACTATTAGTGTAGGTTCTTAGTTAAAAGGTTAATTAATTTTATTAGGTGGGCATTTTATAATACTGCTAAGTAGATATGTACACTTCCTAACATTAACTTTAAAAAATAGTTATAAGTCCTGTTTAATTAAAGTTTTATTTTATAACACTACCTATTTGTATTTCTTAAGTAATTTTATATTCACATTAATCTATGTTGAGTATAATAATGAAATGATACAACTACATACAGCACACTTATTTTATATTTATATACGCGCGCTAAAATATTGCGACTCCACAACGTATTTTGTTCTCAGAAGTTGTCGATGGACGTTGCCCGAGCAGCAGTGCGGCAACGTTTCAATTTCGGCGTCGGTAGCGGACAACGTCTTGATGACAACGGTCAACGTCGCTCGACGACGCCGAGGCGACGACTTTTTAGGACGTTGACGGTCATTGACCGCTCTTTTAGTGGTCATTGACGGGACTTTTTGGTCATTGACGGTCAATTTACAACACTACGCACGCTACACCTCGGCGGCGGCGGCGCGGCGTGTAGCCGGCGCGGCGCCCGGCGCGGCGTAGCGAAACTCGTAATAGCCCTACAGTACCCTAATCACGAGATTTAACCTACTACGCTACGCTACGCTACGCCGTGTTCTCCGCATCATTCTGTATGGAGAAACGGAGCAGCGCCTCTAGTGATAGATTTGCGAACTTCGTTTCTCCATACAAAATGATGCGAAGAACGCGGAGCGGCGTAGCGTGCGTGCGTAGCGTAGTAGGTTAAATCTCGTGATTAGGGCACAGTGCCGCTGCTGGGGTGCGGGGGTTTGCGAGTTTGCGACGTTTTGGGGGAAGCATGCTGACTTCGAAATTAGACACACGCTCTATATAACGTTAGGGCAGAACTGCTGCTGACTCATCTCATCAGTGCTAACTCGTCAGTCCTGCCTGCCTGAGTGTTAGTGCTGAACTGGCCTGAAAACTATTTACACTACACGATAGCAGTATCGAGCCAGCACTGACATGCCAATGAACTAACGCCAATTACTTATTCAATGTAAGCCTGTCTTTACATTCAATGTGACTTCGAAGCATCGATTTTAAGTAAGATAACGGCTCCTAACACACCTAAGTATATGGCAATTTGTTCGATATGGGAGGTTGACCTACAAACAGAACCAACAAGAAGTTATATTATATTCGTCCTGTAAGACCCTGATATTGACAGCGAATTGTTACTTTCAATATCCTTCCAATATCCTTAGATATTGAGAGTTCAATTGATCCAACAAAATTTGCGCCGCGACGCCGCCGCCGCCGCGCCGCCGCCGCCCCGCCCCGCGCGACGCCTCCGGCTAAGTAAACTTACCAACGCACGACCAACTCGAGTTCTGTCTGTGACTAACTATGAAAGTGGATTCACGATTGAGTTTCATTATATAAGTGAAAGTGAGTCGCCTCGCCGCGCCGCGCCGCCGCGCCGCAATACAGTCTGTGGCTGCAGACTTCAGCTTACTCTTTGGGTAGGCCGTAGGCCTAATCGCAGTTAGCAATTTCTACTAAGTACACTGACTTGGTGCCGAACAATGACTATTGAAAGATGGATTATTGCGTGAGAGAGTTTCTTGTATAGCAATATCGGTGTTCACTGTTCAGTAGTACGAATCCTTGTGAATAATATTTTTATGTAATTTTTTTTATAGAAAGCGCGACATTTGGCGTCAAGCAAGCTACCCATAAGGTGTCTAACGACGCACGTGGACATTCGATCGTATGCGGGGTATCGTAATGCGAACGTAATGCAGAAAGTGCCATAGGGGCGCCGACTTGATAAAAATATTGAGGGGGCCGTGAAGTCGAAAAATGTTTCGTATACCTATTCAAATGTTAACGATACCGTAAATAAAATATAGATTTGGAATTTTTACGTGTTAGTGTTTTGTAGTTGATTGGTATGATAAATTGATAATATAATCAACCCTACTGACAATAATAAATAATAACATTCGGGGGGCTCGAGCACCGCCAGGCCCTATGGAGTCGGCGGCGCGGCGCCCAGTGGAAAGCGCTATTTTTAAGCGATTCAAGTGTCGGTTTTTTTTAACATTGACATTTTATTAACTCTAGTCGGCTAGGGTTATAATCGGAGATGTTTAAGGGCGATCAAACGCTGCTGACGAGGCTGATGAATTATGGTGATGAGGTCGACAGTTGTTGAATACCTACATCTGAAGAAGTTTGTCATACACTTGTTTAAGCAATCTTACTGAAGTGACTTTCTACAGGTCCTGTCTGCATGTAAACATACTAATAAACATACCTACCACACACGCTATATCCCGACCATATGATAGAGAAATAATATACGGGGGTATCTTCCTTTATACGTCTAAGATCCCGACAATCAGGGTAAGCCGAGTAATCGGTGTTGTGCTGCAAGAACTCTGGAAAATTGCAACACAACATCGACCATCACGTTTAGCAAAGTATTCGGACAAGATAACTATCAAGCAGCAAGTAACGCACAAAGACCCACCTGCTGCACGGCTCGGTGGAAGGGCCGTGCCAAGGTGAGAGGTGGCAATCCCGTCGCCCTTTAGCACGGCATCTCGTCCTTATTCCTTAGTCGCCTTTTACGACATGCACGGGGAGAGACGCAATGGGGATATTCTTTTTAAGTAAGTACCGGATTTTAAGCATGCCTATCTCGATGCCTATCAGACAAAGACCTCGAGATATCGCGGTGAGAGGCTCTCAAGTGTCTCTGTCAGCTGTGACAGTGCGACTTGTGTGTGAGGTCCTGTCCTGCCGCTCATGTCATTCCGCTGATATTATGTGATGGATGAATGAGTTACCGCGTGGAACGACACATCTACCGCGTGAAACTCGCATGCACAACAGATAAAGAAGATTGTTTCCGATGAAAAGAATATCGGGAAAAAAATAAACCGGCCAAGTGCGAGTCGGACTCGCGCACCGAGGATTCCGTACCACCGGGCTGGTTAAAAAAAAAGGATCTGCACCATCGGATCAAAACTCCATACATGTACTTACCGCTAGGCTGACTGAGGTTACGGACGAGAAGACGAATATCAGATTCAGTTACGTCCCAATATAAAAGCAAACAACGTATCTGTGGCGCCATCTATTGCTTGGTAGAGTGAATATGTAGTAATAGATTCTTAGCACGTTTTTGTATGGGGTCCCCACTTTTAAATTTTTTCCTTTTTTTATTATTTGTTTTCATATTCGCCATAATAAATAAAATAACACATATTCTGTGAACATTTTAAACGGCTAACTATTACGTTACACAGATACAGCACTCAGACGGACGGACAGACAGACAGACGATTATAGGCTTAGTAATAAGCTTCCGTGTGGATACGGAACCCTAAAAATATGATTTCAGTGATGATCATGAAGCAGGTGGCTTCGTGCCTTATTTGCTGCTTCATAATTTATCTTCCATCATGTCCTTACCTTACACATTGCTAAACGTTGGTTGTCGGTGTTGTGATGTAATTTACAAGACTACTTGCAGCACAACACTCCACGGATTACTCTGCTTTCCATGATTGTCGGGATACATCATGTGGTATGTAGGTATGTATGTATGAATAATGCGGTCTGCAGAAACTCGATAATAATTCAGCATTTAATCATCATTAAATAATACCAGCACGTACTGTCGACGCTGGTCATCATTTAAGTGCCTGTAGTTACAACCTTGTCAACATAAACTTCTATACAATCTTATATAGATAGATAGAAATACTTTATTGCTCCAAAACATTTTACAGGAACAAATGATAAGTAATTTACATGACGGACAAGGTCGGACAGGGATTTGCAAGAGCATTTGATCGTTGCAGGGATTTCTCCCAGTCAACATTTGGATGTTTGAGAGTCGTATGACCTCCTCCAGGAATCTTCCCATTCATCTCGCTAAAGCACTGCAATGCAAGCAGCTAGTTGGTCATTATGACATTGTTCTAGCTAGAGTAATTGACTTATATATTACTTTAGCATATCACTGGCTAGAGTAGAGAATTCTACAAGCTACGGTGCGCAATGTTTTACTCAAAGAGGTTTTACTATATTTTCAAGAACCATGTCACACTCAATATATGGTGAAAAATATCGTGCGGTTGGTTCACTCGCAAGGTCACTCGGCAAGGCCTTCATAAAAACCATTCAGGTTTTCATAAAAATACCTTACTCAAATCAATATCTATTCAATAATCCGCAAATGTGCTGGTATGTAGGTATTACACAAGTAAAGTCTCATCGTATGTATGGTGATTGGTGCCTCTTTAACTTCGCTTATAAATTAAGATTCGCGCAATATAGCCACAATATACTTACATATAGCTGCACGCACAGGCCCATGCTCGATGGACGATGTATTGATTAACTTTTTATTCTTTCGCCGCCGCCGCCGCCGCGCCGTCGCGTCGTCGCCCAAGCGCGGGAAACCAGAAAACAGCAGATTAGACATAAACATAAGCATAAACATGTTGTTAAGCCTACTGCAAAAGCGCACGTTTACTTGTTTTCCGCGCTTGGCGACGACGACGACGGCGCGGCGGCGGGCGGCGGAAGGATAAAAAGTTAAATGTTGTTAAGCCTACTGCCTAACTTTTTATCCTTCCGCCGCCGCGCCGTCGTCGTCGTCGCACAGAAGCACAGAAAGCACAAGATTAGACATACACATAAGCATAAACATGTGCTTCGCACGTTTGCTTGTTTGTCTCATCTGGTGTTTTCTGGTTCCCGCGCTTGGCGACGGACGACACGACGACGACGACAGCCAGCGGAGCGGGGCGGCGCGGCGGCGCGACGGTGGAAACTGCAGTAGAGCGAGTGTAGGCGGCGAAGTTGAGCTGGTCACCGCGTGCAGGTTGCCTCATTGCTCGCTGGACACCGCGGTCGGCGCGCCGCGGCCGCGGTCGAGTGCATCGGCCACGCAATCGCAATCGAAAATACTAATTCGATTAAAGAGTGATGGTTCGTTTGGCAGACGAATGGACATACAGACACATATTGTAGAACAATTTATTAGATTTCCTTGTTTTGGTAAAGATTTAAACGTATGAAATGAAATGGTATTGTGTATAGTACGCTCGAACGTTTAGTGTACTTTGCTATGGAACATTCATTGTACGTGTATGATGAGATGAAAACGTTGATACAAATTCATTGTTACGCTTTATATACTTACTTAGACGAGCCACTCTGTTTTAGCATGAGAATCAAGTTATTAAAAAAGCAAAAAAAAAAAGAAGAAGAACTACCTATAAAGTACAATATAATATAGTATAGGTATACAATATAAGCACATAACAGGGATAAGAGGTTCATAAAACATCGGAAACTGGCTAAGTTTATTTATGTATAACACGGATGGAATCAAACAAAGACACGTCAATCAGGAATCAGGATGCGGCTTTCCTGGTGTCGATGCATACTTGACAGAATATAATATTATGTTGTACTCGTAGCTGTTAGAAACCTCGCTCGTTTCGGTTACAGAAACAGAAATGTAAAACTACTAAACTCTTTTTATTTATTTCGAATGTCTAATTCCGAAACTTTAAACACACACATGGTATGAGATACGTAATAAATATAATACTTGTATACTTGTTGTATTATATATAATTTTTATAATTGTAAAGAATTAATATAAATATGTACACAATTATTTAAAAGAAAACGTGAAAATAAATACATAATACCAAAATGTTCGATGAAAATATCAAGATTCCGCGACTTTATTATAAATTCCGATAAACTCTTAGCGCCACGTTTCGTGCCCGAGCCTCTATACCTGTTAAATAAAAAAAAAACCGGCGTCGAACTCGCGCACCGAGGCGAGGGTTCCGTAACACCACATAATTGGTATTTTTTATTGTTTGTCATTTTACTTTAGAGTTTACACTTTAATCGCACCAAGTTGACACTTGTATGTGTTAACGTTTAAAGAAAACATGTTTCTTGTATGTCCGCTTTTTTAATTTTTTTTGTGGATATCGACACGTTTGGCTACATCACCTACAACATCCGTGATGTCAGCCCATAACACCGGGTGAACTTGGTGCCACGTCAGTGCTTCCCTTCGGTCGTGTTTGTTAGGTTATCCGCCGTATAACACATATTCTGTTAAATTTTAGTAGTTCCGCATACGGAACCCTAACAACGAATTCTCCGTTGAATATCTAACTCTCGCTTGTATATGTATAAGGGCCTAAGGGCCTTGTCGGGTCTTTTGTGATAATTTATAAGGTTCTCTTCTTGGAATTACGAAATCTCTTTTAGAGGCTGAAGAATAGCTTCGGCAAGACGGCTGCTGAGGCGACGACGACGGCGCGGTGGCGGCGGCCGGGCGCGGTGTTATTTTGGAGGAATGGAATGCAACGGGTTTTTACACAAATAATAGAGCAGAAAATCCTGCTTTAGTAAACGCATGTCGTATGTATATACAGGATCTTTCAGGATAGGCTTGAGAAACTTCAGGAATAGAAAGTACTCATTATTAGAAGAATAAAATTCAAATAAACCACTCAAATCGAAAACCGACTTCCCAAAAGGAGGAGGTTCTCAATTCGACTGTATGTTTCTTTGTTTTAACATTGAAAATGTTTATGTTTTCGTGATCGAGTATAGTGCCCCGATTTATGAAATTGTGTTATTTGCCTGTAGTTTCGCAGATATGAGAGCACATCTTATACGCGGATGGGCCATATATATGTCAAAATGTGCGTCTGCCTGCCGCCGGAGGGCTTCAAAGTGCAATTTGAATTCCCAAAAACGTATGTTTGCCCAAAATTTACTTTTTTTCGTGGCAGAAACGTTTGATTTCATTCAGGCAACAAAGGTCACTATAGGACTTTGGTTATTGGGAGTAGGTATTTACTACGCGAATGCAGCTATGGTTCGAAGAAGCGGGGCGCATTCGGTCGTTCGTCGCTCGTTCCCACCATAATGCTGACAGACGGGTTCTGTGAAAGGCACCGCCCGCGCCACCACCACCGCCTCCTCCGCGCCGCCGCGCCGCTCCGCGTCTCTGCATTCCTCAGAACCCAGGGCATAATGTAGCGTTCGACTCTAACGTCACGTTTTGAACTGTGTAGCCTCTCTCTTCTCCGCCCTCCCAGAGGATCCGGCCAGCGACCTTCTACTGCACTTACAGAAACATGACACCGGCCGAAGTTCATTCAGAAACTCAGTACTCAGTCGCTTGCTAGTCGTCGCCGCCCGTCTGCGACACATTGTTGCGGCGATTTTTAGGGTGCCGTAGTCAGCAACGCTGGCAGGGATCTTTATAAAATTGGTCAGGTGTCCGTTCGTCTGACCGTCTGTCTGTCACAGCCTGTAGATCCTAACATGAAATATTTATAAATTCCCGGGCAGTACAATAAAAACTATAAAATTATAGTACATAATTATTTTCATTACACATTTTATGATGCGGACAATTTAACATAATAATATGCAACACTGCAAGTTTAGAAGGAATTATTTGGAGCACGAGGGATGGTCGGTGTGGGTGGAGTGGAGGGAAGGCTGGTGAAACCGCGGTACTCGGCCGGCCCCGGCGCGGTGCAGGCAGCAGCCGGCGACAGCTGCGCGTCGCGAGCGCACGTGGTGCAGGCAGGGCAGGGACAGCTGGCGCGCGCGCAGCCGTCATCTCCTCCGCCGCATTCGTCTGCCTGCCCCCCCGGTCCCGGCCGGCGTATTTCCAAAGTCTATTACGGGAGTCCGCGAAATCCTTTTTTATTTATTTGTTATTTTTATTTGGCGATTGTTTTTTGGAGACATTTTGACCAGTGTCATGTATAGTAAAGACGTATAGTCAGGTGCGGTCGTTTTAAAAATTGTGACTGAAAGCAGAACATGGAAACACTCGTTGTTATTTTGAATCATGTTGAATATATTGTTTAGTTTGTGTTTTCCAGACTCTGTGTTCAGTCACAATTTTTAAAATGTCCACACCTTATATGAATTCTCATTGATTATACAATTTTATACATTACACTGGCCAAAATGTATCAAAAAGACAATCGCCAAAGAAAATCGGGGTGGGTGGAAGTCGGGCTACTACCGCTAGTTTTTTTCGTGGATTCGATCAATAATTTAGATCTTCTTTTTTTTTTTTTTACGGTAGCGACGATCATGCGACGATCCCTCTCTGCACCCAAGAGTGGTTCTGGTCGGTCGCGAATGGGATTAATGTGCTTTTATATTTTGCTCTTCCTTGTTTTCGGTCTCGGTATTTTATTTTCTAATCGTCGCTACAAATTAGTTTATGTTGCAAATGTATTTTTTTTCGTAAGTAGTGAAAAGATTGCCAATACTCTTGTCTATGAAATACAGTTTAATTTGTCCCAAACGGACAATTAGTTTTCTCAGTGAGTAGTTTGGTCGCTAGCTCTCTTCTTAATGAGCGGCGACCGCGCCTTCACAAATTTTCAGAGCTATCTTCCGGATATTATTTCTGTTGCGGAGGGTATGAAGTCATTGGTAATTAATATTACTAATTGAAGCGCCTATTTTTGTGTTGCCGGCGCGCCGAATGGATCTTGCAGGCGGTATAAGTATTATTTTTATATCTGCTATAGTTTAGCCCACAGATCAGGTTTAGCCTCACAGGACGACGAAGTACATCATTTTCATTATATGATTTTTCCGAACGACCCCCCCCCCCCCCCCCCGGACAAAAATTAAGACGTTCATCAAATTCGCGTCAAAATTAATAAAAAAGGCTTTCGCGAACTCCAGTAGAGTTTGGAAATATGCTCTCGGGCGCGGCGCGGCGCGGACGCAAGCTGCACCCGCACGCTGCACCCGCACGCTGCACCCGCACGCACCCGCACCGCACCTGCCGCCTTATTTAGGCATTTATTATAATTTTTTTATTTAATCCGCTATGGGTGGTTGAGTCAGAGGGCCAAAGCACCATGCTCCGACCGACCAGCCAATATCACCTCCGAGAAGGTAGGTGCCATACCGGACACTTCCTTTTTGTATTCTGGTTATACCTACTGGACTATAATAGAGGAGAACACAACCGAGGCTGATCTGCGGCCATCTTACACCAAGTACGGTGGTACCAACCCAGTCGGCTACAATTTGAGGCTACCACCTAGTAAGGGAAGAGACCAACAGTTTTACACCGGTTTCGAACGTGAAGCACGAAACATTTTCCTGTCAGAAAAAAAATCATTGGTACACGCCGACCTGATTCGAACCTCGAACATCTGGCAAGAGAAGCCGACCGCCGCCTGCCGCCCAAATCCAAATTAGGTCTTCGATTATATTATTAAATAAAAAAATACAGAAGATACCTACCTACATACCTAATTTTAGATTTCGTCAAAGATAGATAGATCAGTGGTGAAATAGGTACAATTAGATTTTATCGCGCGTGACACCTTGCATGAAACTTGAAAATGCAACAGTCTGAAAATTTGCTGACATGGCGCTTCTCTGAACGTGGTTTCGCGAGTAGAGGTGATTTTGGCACGATATTATTAAGTACCATTCCATCCCTTACAGATTCTGTGCTTTGGCTCTGTCGACTGTACCATCGGCACAGCCACCCATGTTAGTTTAATTTTAAAAAAGTAATATTGAAATCTCACCCAATACACAACTAATAAGTAGATACTACCTACCTACCGTGTGCGGCCGGTACTTACTCTCAACTTGGCATGTGACATGCAGCATGTGGGTCTTCCTTCTTGCTGCTTGAAAGGTTATCTTGGGCGTGGATTAGAAGACTACCTACATTGATCGCAAATTGCTGGTATGCTTATTGTGTAGGCCGAGATGATACATGAATTTTAGTGAAAGAATTGTGTGCCGGAAATGCATATTTTCGGAGATTTATTTTTTTTGAAAAACATATTTTTCATACAAAATGAAATTTCGAAATATGTATATATATTTTTTTAAATGCACCAAAACATTTATTTTGAATAGGAATTTATACAAAAACGACATCCGCCCCACCCCGCCTCAACATTAGGTTAGGTTAGATTAGGTTAGGTTAGGTTAGACTTAGAAGACGCATCGCGTAGCAAGCCTGGTATTTTTTTTTAAACCACCAAAACATTCACCCATACTACTTCCCCTGTTTTTACATACATTTATATTCAAAAGCAAGGATTTGGTGCCTTAAAAAAATTGTTTTTTTATTTTGTATGAAAAATTTATTTTTATATGAGAATTTTTTTTTTCTCGGAAACTACGCATTTCCGGCAAACAATTCTTTCACTAAAATTCATGTATCATCTCGGCACAGATTACTTAATACCTATTAATTCGTATCTCGGCCTACACAATATGCATACCAGCAATTTACGATCAATGTAGTACTTAGTCTTCTAATCCGCGCCCGTTATCTTGTCCGAATACCTACTATGCGAAACGTGGTGGTGGTGTCGGTTTGTGCTGTAATTCACCAGAGGGATTGCATCGCAACACCGATTACGCTGCTTACCCCGAGCGTGTGAGGTGTGAGTGATATGTATGACGTATGGATGTGTCATGTGTATGTACAACTTAAAATTTCCTACTCAGAATACCTACGCTAGAGCTGACAACACTCGAGATATTTTTATTTATTACTAAACTACCACTATATCGTCGCTTGTGAGGCCAGTTTGCCAATCTGCAAAATCGTAACTTTACAGGAGAAGCAAAAAGCAAATTTTTTTTAATACTGTTAAAGCTAGCTTCAATATCTTCGAACGTAATTGAGATACAGTTATGAAAATTTGCCACAACGTGTATTCACCCATTCTCCGTATATTGGCACCTTTATGTCCAATTAGCCAATCTGGCAGATTGGCAAATTGGCCTCACAAGCGACGATATAATCAAATCATTTATAGTTCTGAGAAGTTGATAGATAGATAAAGCTAGAGTGATAAATACAAATGATTTCATTGAGTCAGCCTCTATTGGTGCAGTACTCTGTGCTCGTTGGCAACCGACCGCGGCGCTCGCAGCCGCTCCAGCCAGCTGACCGACCGACCGACCGACCGGCCGTCCGCCCCGCCCCGCCGCGCCCGACAAACGAGACACTATTCTAGCTCGCTCACTCACTCACGTGACGTCAGTCAGTCGCTCGTCCGCGCTCAACAGTTACGCGTGTATGTTTTGTTCGAAGTGTGTGAACCAATAAAAATAATACTGTGTTCGTGAAACTGTCAAAACCCTAAATAACAGTTTTGTATTGAACTTGCAAGCATTTTCAGTGAAATAAATCCATTGGATTCTGCACTGGAGCAGTCAGAAGGTAATTATTGAATTTTTATAGCCGATACCAATAAAATGCCGTATCTGGAGCGGACGAGACGACCTCGCATTATCGCGATGTTGTCGGCTCGCTTTTTTTTACGAGTAGGCAAGGCAAGCATTTTCGAGAGCATTTTAGCAATTTAGTTCTGTGTGTGTATATACGTGTGACCGAAATAGTGAATGTGTGATGTGAAATGTGTGCAAAAATTAAATAATTTTCAAACATATAACAATAATGAAACGTGCCTGTCGGACAGCTGTTTTACCCGCACCAACGAGATTCCGGGTGCGCTGTAGAAAGAGGACGGTCAGATTGTTACCAACGACGGTAGGGGTTTTTTTTTATTGAAAGCGTGATATAATGTGTCCCAACCATTGATATACATCAATGGTCCCAACGATGTCCATCCATACTCAAATCGTCTGGGTATCCATGATTTAAATTTGATGTGAATCATATACTATTTGTTTTGATCTACGCTACGGTTTTGATTTGTAGATTTACCTATACGTGGCGAATATTATCGTAAAATATCTGTTCGAAAAAAAAACATTTATTATTACCACTTGACAGCTGGCAGCCACTGCCGATGCCGGTCAGCCAAACTGATGACGTCGCTCGCACCCGCAGTTCGGTCTATTCAAGCAAGCTAATAGCGCCATCTGTGTGTGCGAGTGCAAACCAAAACATTGCGTGGCTTTGGCTCGGCTTGGCGTTGCGTGGCGCCTCGTCTCATCACATGACCGAAGTTTTCCAAGCGGGAAAAGTAAACAAAATAATTACCTATTTGTAGTTTCCCCTGCTTCATTAATTAATAACGAAAAACGATTAGTAAGGCCCATTAAATTTAATGCCTAGTTAGATAAAGTATACAAACAAGATTATTATTTAATAATGGTTTATTATTATAAGTGAGTACAATACATTCGTAGGTAATGTATAGTACATTCGTAGGTAAAATATCAGTCGACAAAAAATAGCCTCGCAATCACAACTCGATAACCTTGGACCACCCATTTCGGGCCTCCATCATCATCAGAGGCCGCCGTGTATTTTTCCCCTACCAAATTCGGCGAAGTAAACGGCTCAATACATAGACGCAGTATACCTACATACACCATTTTGCATCTAAATATGTGTACGAAGCAAAATGGCGGATATTCCACCTCCCTCCCGTCACGCTTCTTGAACAAAGAGCACTGTATAAATTCTTTTAGTATAATTTTATATTTTAAATAGGTAACATATTTCTGCATTGAACTTTGGTATATTAAATCCGGGACGACATGACAGAAACAATCAAATTATTGATGAATTGCTAAGCTATACCTATCTGCTTAGGGTTTTGGTTTGGCAGGTAGGTAGGTAACTACCTATTCAATGACATGTTATTGCCTCAAAGGAACGCATTAAAAAACCTTACTGTATACCTACAAAGAGTTTGTATTACGAATACAAACTCTTTGTACATACATACATACATACATAGCGTCACGCCTGTTTCCCGGTGGGGTAGGCAGAGACAACGGATCTCCACGTGCCACGATCCTGACACACCTCTGCCGCCTCTTCCACTCCCATAATGTTCTTCATGCATGCTCGTCGGTTACGGGTACTAAGCACTTGCCCCTTTTTGAGCACATGCCCGATCTGGTCCAGGTACGTGCGTCTAGGGCGACCCTTCCCGACTCTTCCACTCACATTTGCTTCATAAATTTCTTTCGTTAGTCTCCTATCATCCATTCTTCCAACATGACCGAACCACCGAAGCATCCCTTTCTCAATCCTTGTCACTATATCTTCTTTCAACCCACAGCGCTCTCGCACTACACTATTTCTCAATCTATCTTTCATTGTAACTCCGCACTCTTTGTATACCTAATATAAAAAACCAAAGTTACATACCAACACTGGCGGACTAAGACTTTGTGATGCCCTGGGCGATCTTTAATTTTGGGCCCCCTGGGGCCCTCCAGATTTGATTATTTTACTGAATTAAACACAATGCCCACATGCTCGACGACATGCTCTACGACATCCGTCTCGCAAGAACTAAATTTTTAATTTTTTAACATTGAAATGTTTGAGTGGTTGAGGGCTCAAAAGACGCGTATCGGCTAGGGCTACAAGATGGTGAATTTTTTTTTCGAAAAAGTAAAATAAATTTTTTTTCATGAAGAAATGTGAAAAATTCTATATTTTATTTCGAACTAAATGTCTTATTATATATCTCAAAAACTAATTGTGATATCGAAAAATAAAAAAAAAACCTGTTTAGATTTGGACTTTGGGCTACAAAAAAAAAAGCATTCGTCTATCGATGATGGTTCGTGCTGTAGGTGGTCCCTCAAATTTTTCCCATTTTCGCTGAGAGTGTGAAATCGACTCTTGGAAGTGCAACAGCGTAGAGAGCGAGGAGGAATATCTGAATGTATGAAATAAATTGTGAAAAATCAAATCACGGCCCTGCAAATTCTCGGGTAACTTTGTTAGTTTGTTAGTTGGGTTCTGATGATGGAGCCGGAAGGAAGCCATAGGAACTCCTAAACTACACGTGATAAGCCCATCGTGTTTGGGCTCGTTGGGTTTGTCTTCGCAAGCACTCTAGTCATATATGATTTCCAGGGTACTGATGATAGAGCCGGAAGGAACCTATATTATATTTTTATATTTTATATTTATTAATTTGTTACTTTAGTTAGACATAATGTCAAGGTTATCTCTTTTTCTGTCAAAAATTTTGTTTAAATTTATTAAGCTGCTTGTGTTTTTGAAAAATAATACAAAATATATAAATGTAATACTTTTTTTTATTTTGTTGCGTTCATTTTCAATGTATACCTCGAAGTTCGTGTAATGCACGAGATCTGTGAATTTTTTTTTCTATGCCAAATCGGGCCCATCCCCTAGGTGTGGCTGTGGGCCCGGGCCGGACCGCCCCTGTCGCCCCCCCCCCCCCCCCCCCGCCCCTCCTTAGTCCACCAGTGCATACCAATAGTTAATACATTTTACCTACACTACAGGAAGGAAAACACTCTGAATAAATAAAACCATTTCTGTATTCGTACCCTACACATTTTTTATCGTTTTAGTTAGGTAGGTAGGTAGGTACCTACGCATTGGCTTTGTAGCTCAGAGTCGAACTCCTGATATGGTTGAACTGAGAGTGAAAAATAATGTATGATAATAAGTATGTAATAGAATAGCATAGTAAAAGGAGACTGTTTAAACTATGGTAATAGGTACCTACTCATAAAAACGACGAGAGAGAGAGGCACGTTTCAAGCAGTGGAATATTAATATATCTGATGGGAAGATCGATGATAGGAAGAAAATGTATGATATTGAACAAATTGATAGAGAATGGAGAATCAGGGCAGTGGGCTTGGCTTTCGAAATTGGAGGGGCGTTGATCTGTAGGTACTTTAGTTTAATTTTGGTGCGGTATTCAGTTTAACCACACCGCACCACACACAGAGTGGTTCACTAAAATCGACCGTGTAAACGCCCATTCGTCGTGGACACTCGACTTCGCTGAGAGCTGCGAGTCGCCCTCGCGGCTCGCCACGCCGCCGCGCCATGTCGGTCGACCGCACGCAGCGAGCGATTTTTATCTACCGTCTAACTAAACGGATTTGGGCTGTGTGTGTGCGCCTGCGTCCTCTGTCCTGCCTGCCTGACGACGCCTGGCACAGCGAGTCGCTGGTGACTAGTCACGCGAATTTGCTCACTAGTGTAAATAGCGCATTAGACCAAATCGCTGATTAGACCACAAACTATCAGTAGATCTCTGTTCGGTCGCCAAGGGCCTCGCAAGAACTATTATTGAGGCTGTAATCATTTGTGAATTCCAGCTATGATGAACATTTATAGCGATATACATACGTACAAACTGGGCCTCAGCTGGGAGGCGCCCTGGAGGTCAATTGCTCCGAAGCTATTCGTGGGATTAGGCCGAGGCGGCGGCGCCTGTGATGCGGTCCTACTTACACTTCGGGATAACTCTCTTGGCGCACATTTCTCTGCGGTCTCGCCTCACTCACGCGAAGCGTATTGCCACGAAGCGATAGTAGATTGGTCGCGTAGGTAGTATACCGCATTCCTTCTGCGGGGGTTACGGAGGTAGGGGGGAACGCCGGGCTCGAGTCAGTCCGCCCGCTCTGCCGCGCGGCGCACAGTGTACTCTTCAACCGCGACGCGAGCATATAAATATTTTTGTTTTTATAAAGTCAGATGCAATAAATTGTGTTATTCAGTAGACAACGGAAACTTTGCAAATCATTACATTGCCCATATAGATTTCCCAAGATATTTCCAATGTATTTTTTTCAGTTCTGTTGAACTTTTTCCTTTTTTACGTTCCATATTAGTACGGAAACCCGGCCGTGTCTAATGTGCGAAGCGCATAGCGGCGTCAAATGCCTCAATTGATAGCGTTTTCTTTTAGAATTTGTCAAGTGCGCATTAAATCTCATCCTAATGTGTCTTTTTGTCACACTCATGGAGTGCTTAGTGTTAGTACGATCCATTTGTTTCTGCTTAGTTAGACAACGATTTTTCTTTCCGGTGTTTCTTTCTATGGACATCTGCAGAATTTTGCCCATAACTCTAGTCATAAATCGACCGGCACTTCGACTGCAAAGTCGAAATCCGTTTAGACGGTCGATAAAAATCGCTTTCTGCGGTCGAAATTGCGACGACGTATGAATTTTCAGCACGCAGCGAAAATTCGACTACGAATAATTGGTGTTAGTTAACTGCGCACACCAGTCCAGCCACCATCTTGGTTCGCTTCGCAACTGTATTGGTCGGCTGTGGCTGTGTGCGCTCTCAGCTCAGCCCGCCTCAGCCTTCGCGTTTTTTTTTTCTGCTAGCGAAGCGGCCTTTTGGAAACTTTGGCCGTGGAATGCAGCCGGCGGCCCAGCGGTATCACGTACTCACTACCACCACTACCACTGCGTACGAACGTACGCTGTGCAGAGCAAGCAAACTGCTGAGCGTTATAATGCTATACCTACTCGTGTATGAGTGGGTACGGTTCTCACACCTCGGCACAACAGAATACCTATACCTACCTACCTAGTCGGTTTGATATTTTTTCTGGAAACTCTAAAATATGAAATGAAATTAAAGAGGCGGGTTTAATGTCATGCAGCATTCTTTACAAACTAACATTTGGTAGTGGTAAATGTCCATGGTAGTGTCCACCCACAGACATGGAAATTGTATAAGTAAGTAGGTACCTAGTCAGCGAAGACGTAGATTGTGGTACCTACCTACCTACCTAGTTAGTGAAATTATAATGCTTCTTACCTTGTCAGTTCACTTGACGAATGTTCACGTAAATGCCCACGTAAAACTGTAGGTCCCTTCCCTTCTTACCTTACTAGGTGATAGGGTTTATCCCGGCCGGGTTGATACCACCGCACTGAAGTTCAGTGTAGCCGACATTAAATGAAGGGAAGCACTGACATGGCACCTAGTTTATCCGGTGTTATGGGCTGACATCACGGATGTTGTAGGTGATGTAGCCAATCGTGTCAGTTTCCATAAAAAAAAATATGTATAGGTCATTGATTTTATAGGGGGAGTCAGATGTACCGTCAGCGATGTTTTAAAGGTAACATGAAATTAGTCTTCAATTATGTCCTAAGATGGCGCCAGGAGTATCGAATTTGAATTAAATAATTTATTATATTTTTAAATCTGCTAATTATAGAACGATGCTAAGCGGGAACAGCATAGTTAAATTTAAAGATTATTTTATATTAAGTAGAAATTTCAAAATAGTGTATTTTAAGGTTTTCATAATTTTTCCAATAAATATTTTCATGTTTTGTCAGTCCGTGAGCTTGGCGGATAAAATGTATAATTTCGCCGCTTCTGCATCATAGATGTCAGACCAAAGTTAAGTTGTCCTATTTGTCTATAGATGGCATGCCTATTTCTTATTATATTTTTAGTTGCCAAATACCAAAGAGATTAAATGTCTTTGCCAAATACCCACCAACCAAACCTGCGTGCAATTCAAATACGCGCGTGCGGTTAGGATAAAGTGGAGATACCTTCTTTAAAATTATATTTTTTTACCTCACCACCTTTGAAAACGGAAACAAACACGATGGATTAAATATAATAATAATAATAAAAATCGTTAGCCATTTATAAGAAAATCGACCTCAACGAAATAATTTGTATGACAGCTACCCTTATTTTTTTTAATTAAAAAAAACTAAAAAAGGTACCCCTAGATTATCATTTCAAACTACTAAATACGAATTTTGAACGAAATCGGTTGAGCAGTTTAGGCACAAGGTCGCTGGACGGACACACACACACACACACACATACATGTTTCTCAAAACCACTTTTTTGGGATCGTTGACAGATATATAGCCCAAATCTGTACTGTGTGGGGCCGGTACTTTAAAAGAATAGCCCCACTGCATCTCTCCCCGTGTATGTCGTAAAAGGCGACTAAGGGATATGACCCCCTTCTTATATTACTAGGTGGTAGGGTTTAACCCGCCCGGGTTGGTACCACCGCACTGAATGAAAGGTCGGTCCAAACGGCTATGTAAATAGTTTGTGTTTTCCGTCCAGTTCAGTGTAGTCGGCACGACCGAAGGGAAGCACTGACGTGGCACCAAGTTCACCCGGTGTTATGGGCTGACATCACGGATGTTGTAGGTGATGTAGCCAACCGTGTCAGTTTCAATAAAAAAAAAAAAAATCAGTCGCATTCTCAACTTCGACATTTTGGACGATCACAATACTTCCTTTCTCCTTACAGTCGCTCGAAAGTAAAAAGCCACCTCCATAGTTTTTAGCCGTTGCGGCAATTTATCGATCGACGCGCGACGTTCGCTTGTTTTGGAACACGCAAATGTTTGCGTGGAGCGTGCAGGCAAGCGATACGGGTTACTGCGCGTGGAAAAAGGATGACACAATATCGATGCGATCTCTTGAGACGGTCGGTTCTGTATTCACGCGATACGCACACTACCATAATCGCGGTGTCTCGTTTTAGTAATAGTTGAAGTATGAACAAAATGTCTTTGAGTATGAAGTAGGGAGTCCAGGCACCGAATTAAAAAAAGTTGAGTCCAGGGCTATTTTTTCCATCTACGATGCTGCTGGTGGTGTTATACCAAAGAGATTAAAAGAGGGTGGGTTTAATGTATTTGTGATAAGTTTTACAGAATATATAAGTCAATGATATTTTATATAAAATTGTAAAATTGTAGATTTTACCGACGACGACACGACGACGAATAAAATAAAAAAATAGTAAATCTGATTTAAATGCAAAATTGATAATAAACCATCGCTTCTCTTATATTCTCTATCTTTTTCGGGAGGAAGGAAGGGATTCCTTCCTCGCCCATCTCTCACTCACCTCTCTCCCGGTCTTCTCTCCTCGATCCCACCTTCCTCCCCTCCTTCCCCTCACCCTTCACGGACCCCCTCTTTGCCACCTTCCCTTTCGCCCATTCCCTCCCTCTCTCCCTACTTCCCTTCCTCCCCTCATGTCGCCCCTCCTTCCCATCACCCTCGCATTCCATTCCTCCCCTACTACCCCTCATCCTGTCCGCAACCCCCTCTTACCCCGCCCCTTCCCCCTTTCAACCTCTCACTCCCTCGATATCCATTCCTCCTCGTTCCCTCTACTACCTCCCTCCCCCACACCTACCCTCATTCACTAACCCTTCCTCCCTCCATACCTCTCCTCCTCTTCTTCTTTTTTTTATGGAAACTGACATGGTTGGATACATCACCTACAACATCCGTGATGTCGGACATGTCGTGCAGGCTATACTGAACTGGACGAAAAAAAACGAAAAAACTATTTACATCAAATCTCTTTGATTTACATAGCCGTTTCGACATACGTTTTATTCAGTGCGGTGGTACCAACCCTAGTAAGGTAAGAAGGGAAGGGTGCTACAGTTTTACGTGGAATCCGAACCACGGTCAGCCTCAAATGGTCGAGCGGTCACCCATCCAAGTGTTGACCGCGCCCAGGGTTGCCTGCACCACTGAGCTACCCAGGCTGACAAACGTACCTCCCACCCACTCCCCCTTCTTTTCTCTCCCCCTTCCTCTTCCTGACCATTATTCATTATTTCTTACCAAAAGCAGTAACTATTGAGTAATCTGTGCCAAAAGCCTAGATAATAAATTTTCATATCCTTACCTAGAGAAATCATGGATTCCCCATACAAAAACTTTCACCCCTATTTCACCCCTTATTTTTAGGTTTCCGTATCCCTGTACGGAAGCCTATTACTAAGCCTCCGCAGTCTGTCTGTCCGTCCGTCCGTTTGTCTATCCGAGGGCTGTATCTCTTGAACCGTAATAGGAAGCCCGTTGAAATTTTCACAGAATATGTGTTACTATAGCGGATATAACAACAAATAAGCGGAGCTAGGTACAACCCAAGTACAACCAAAGAGTTTGTAAATTCTTTGGACCGGAGTAAAACCGCAAACAGGAAATTACAATCTTACACGTTCAACGCCACATGAAAAATCCAGTATTTCCGTTTGGGCCACGGGGCTCACCGCTCACCGGTGAGCCTTTCCTTACTGAACCATTCAGGGCATGGGGGTCACCGGTGAGCCGCGTGAGAGGGCCTACGTAAACGCTTCCTACAAGCCACAGAGCGCAGCTACAAA
Source organism: Nematopogon swammerdamellus (assembly GCA_946902875.1). Classification (NCBI taxonomy): domain Eukaryota; kingdom Metazoa; phylum Arthropoda; class Insecta; order Lepidoptera; family Adelidae; genus Nematopogon; species Nematopogon swammerdamellus. The sequence continues at coordinate 8,802,554 of OX336345.1, forward strand.
GCCAATATGGAAGTGAGCCGCATGGCCTTGTAGTCGAAGCGGACGGCGTGGTTTTCAAATCCAATAGAAACTTGTAGTTTTTTATTAAGTTAATTGTAACGATGCTAGGGCTGCTCTTAACGATAAGGTAGAAAATAATATTTGTATTAATAGAATTAATAAAACCAGAAAATAATAAGAAAATATTCGTCAAAATAAAAATGAACATAAAATTTTCTTCATTGCCAAATAAGAAGACATTATTTATTACGAAAATAATTTATGAAATTGAACAAAACAAAATATTTATGAAATTGAACAATCACAACATTATGACACTTCATTATTTAAAATAATCAATCATCTTAACCCCAAAGGGTTTAACCATAAACAATAAAGAATTATCCGTGAGTCATGTTAAAACAAGGCAAACAAAGGAATGGTTTAGTTGGGCTGCTTTGGCAATAAGTGGATACTTTTTTCGACTTGGTTTTAGCCTGTTTGCTACCCATTATTGGTACGTTCTTTGCATAACATTGGTGACATGTTCTTCTCACTTTTCTGGCCAATCCCTCTTTCCTTTCCAGAGTGTGTTTCATTCTCTTCCGTCTTTCTATATGCATTTCATAGTCGCTATCCTCACTCTCCGACAAAAGAATTCGACAGCATCTTCTTTTCGTTGGTTGAACTTGTCACGTAGTGAATTTTAATAGCGGACTGTCGAAATGCCGTTTACCGAAGTGTCAGAGACACATTGCCAGTACGGAGGAAAATACTCCGTACTAAGGCTACGGTACACGTGAGGCGTCCGTTACTATTCAATATTATTACTGCCAACCTACATTTTTGAAAATTCAATCACACATATCTCGGCGTACTACACTCTCACTACGTAACCGAGCACACATTCTTGCATCATTTACCGAGCGTGAATTTCCACGATCTCTTTCCGCTGTCAGCCCATACTAAAATTATATATTGTTTGACGTAACGAAAAAGGTAGCGAGCGTCGGTATGGAATTTCTGTTTGCTGTATTTGGCAACACCGCACATCGCGGTGTTGATTAATGGGTTGCCAGGCGGTTAAAATATATCCCAAATAGACGGGAATTCACATTCACCTCGGTTGTATTTATCTTACATATTAATTCAGACATCATCGGAGGACCCCTAGTAGAGGTCCATTATTATCAACAAATGGTGTTACAGGCCTTCAGCCACTTAGATTCAGGTAACCACATACAGTGCGCGTCATTGCGTGCTAGCCGACTTCATACCGCAGCCACACCACAAACGCGCGCTGTCACCTATAAAAGCGGTACTCAGTCAACCAAGACTTCACTTCTTCTGTTAAATAATTCTCCGCTGCAAGATAAAATATAACGCGCTCGATCTGCCGCCGTGAGTTACACTAGTTTCCCTCGCGACCGTGCCACTGTCAACGAGCCGCGGCGCTGTACCACCGCTGCCGTCGGACGTTTCCAGCCGTTCATCTCAGCGTTGAGAGAGGAGTCCCCACAGCCAGGGTTACGGGTAACATTACACTCTCTTCAGCTCTGCCTTGCCTGTCGCTTGTGAGACACCGCCGGCCTAGCGGTTGTCGTTGCGCTTCACGCACAAAACGTATAACGCCCATCTGTGTATTTTCTCTCTTCCCATCCACAGGGCACCGTGATATGTGTGCATTATTTAATGTGGGTGTGTTTGTGTGTGTGTGTGTGTACAGCTCCTACGTCTACACGTAGTCTCTTCTACGTTACACGTAGACTTCCACGTTCTACGTTCTCCGTCCGAGGACGCCTGCATCATCTGCGACGGCATAGCCGGTACGAGCCACCTGGGCCCTACTCCTCGTCCGGCTGTTCCGAAGCAGAACTTTGTGAAGAGGGTGGAGATCGAGCGACGCGTCGGAGACTTCGTGTCGGCCTTCCTGCGAAGACCTTCGTCTCCCCTTCCGAAGCTAAGTTCTCGGATAGAATTATAGCTCTAATCGATTAGCTCGGTCGTCACCCCTACGATGCTCAAGTGATTCTGAAAACTCACACCCTGTCTTTTTACATCGTATATTTGTGTTTTATGAAATAAACGATAAAATTATATTTCTGAGCCGTATTCTATTATTTAAGTCCCCTTTTTCGTCTCAAACTACGTCTTCATAGAATCTATTCCGAAACTACGGTTCAGAAGATCTATCTCGATGTTTTCTAACTGCGTTAGCGCTTCTTGTGTTAACTCGAAATCTTCAAAATAATCATTTTTGGCGAGAAAAGCGTAAAACATCCTCAATTGTCGACGCAGCCGGACCGGGATTGATCGCTGCGTCCGCGGCGCGCGCGCAACGGGTGGGCCGCGGCGTGACCCCGCGGCCCCAGCCAACAGAAAAATACAAATCCTTCATAGGAGGCCACACGATCCACCCGTGAGCCTTCTGCTATATCTCGAAAATTAGACGGTAAAAGTCGCAAATTTTTATTTTCCTTACAAATTACCGCATTTTATAAACTTTGTGATGAAAATCTCAAGTTGATGAAAATTACGGATATAATGAGTTTGGCTTGGCCCGAACCGAAAAGTACGCTAGGCCCACCGGTGGGTCGTATGGCGTTCAACGTGTTAATTGTGGGCTGATTTTGAAAATTCTTTTTTTGTTTGGTATGTCATACTTCAGAGGTGCTCCCATTGAAATTTTATTGAAATTGATTGAGCGGTTTATGAAAAAGCAACAAAATACTATTGGTGTGTGGTTACCTTCAGAGAAACTTTTGTGATGTGGGCTTTTTCAGCAATTTGCAGTTTGACACATGGCGAATAATTCTGTACCACTTCAACCGATTTCGATTATTCGATTTCGATTATTGTTTTTTATGTAATATTGTTTTAAAAATATAAAACCGACTTAAAAAAAATAAACTAGAACTAAAAAGTATTAAATAGGTAGAATAGGTACCTAATATTTTGAAATTTTCTCTGTCATTGTATTGAAATACATGAATCGATATTGTCATTCATATTCGGACCCTTGTTTCATGAATATTCTAAATTTGAAATCTTTTCCGACCGGCCAGATGCGTTTAATATATTATAATACGAGTACGAGTACCATCGAGCTGGTCTGATGATGGAGACGGAAGGTGGCCATAGGAACTCCTAAACTACACATGATAAACCCATCGTGTTTGGGCTCGTTGAATTTGTCATCACGAGCAATTTACTTTAGACCTAGGAGATTCTCAATTCGACGGTATGTTTTCTTTTTTTGGATGTTTGTTACGCGATTACTCCGTCAATTATTGTGGGCCGATTTTGAAAATTCTTTTTTTTTGTTTGTAAGGGGATAACCATGACGTGGTTCCATTTTAATTTGGTCGAGATCAGATTGGAAAGCGAGGCGGAATCGCGAGGCCGAAGGTCGAGCGATTCCGCCGAGTACATTAATAGCAAAAAATTCCAAAAAAAACTGTGAAATAAAAAACTATTTAAAAAAATATATAAAAACCGCCTTCAAAAATGTATGAAATAAAAAAAATCGAACCCTAGAGTTGAAGGCGGTGCTAAAGCAAGCAAAAATGATACATGAAAGAAAACATGCGTGGATGATATCCTTTGTGATTTGTGTAGCCTTCTTTAGCACCGCCTTCAACTCTAGGGTTCGATTTTTTTAATTTCATAAATTTTTTAAGGCAGTTTTCATATTTTTTTTTTACATACAATGCTGACATTATTAGAATGAAGAGTGACGAGTATTTGTTTAACTGTTCAACTAAATAAATACGTTCTATCCACAGAGCACGGAATACCGCGCGCGCGCGCGCGGGGGTATTCCGTGCTCTGTGTGGATCTATCTATTAAAAGCGCACAAACAGGAAATTACAATCATAATAATATTTTGTTCCGTATACCAAATAATTTTCAAAACATTTTTTTATTTTATTTAATTTAATAAGAAGTGTTAGTTTAATTGTAAATTGTCATAATTTTATTATTCAAATATAATTAAAAATTTTGGAATTTACATAAATAATGTTCTTTATAAATATAAATGAAAGCGCCATCTTTTGTCTAGTAGCAGTAATTCTACAGCCTAGTGACAATTAAAGGTACCTAGATACATGTTGTATTTCAACTAGATAGCGCCCTTAGTATAGAATTATTAACAAACATTAACGCCACCTGTTTGTTTTACGACAACATCAAGAAAAATTATTAACGCCCTCTGTTGGTTTTACGATTTACAACGTTACCAAATTTGTTATATGGAGTGGTCTATCTGTCCCGACAGGGTTATAAAATCAATGGTATAGGTGCATATTTGTAAAACTGACTAAAATAAACGCTAATAACAATAATCAAGCAATTTATAAGTAGGTAATCAAAAAATTAATTATCTTAAATAGTGGACCGATTTGCATGCGGTTTTTTTAAAAAAAGCTTGAAATAAAAGTTTAATTACAAATAAAAAAAAAACCCTAACCCCTAAAAGTCAAAAATAATTTCTGTTTACTTACTTGAAGGAGTCGGGGGACCTCTAAGTAAATAAAATATAAAAACGCAAGCTGCTGAGGTACAGCCAAGAACCATCCCGATGAAACCGCTTTCTAATAAAAGAAACCACATCCAAATCGGTCCATCCGTTTGAGAGCTACGATGCCACATCAAACACACCCTTACACTCACACAACATAACACCTCTCTTTGCGTCGGGGGTTAAAAAATCACATTCGTCGAGAATACTTTCCTTCCTAAATCTACCCTCTCTTTCTAACATTGGCCGTTTTTCATACATTTTATTTTATTATGAAGAAATTATACAACTTATAAAAAAATCCTATGGGAGAAACATGCATGATAAAATTATTAACGGTCTTTGACTCCACATATAATAATAACTGAAAAAAAAGCTAAAAGTTTATTAACTTTTTGGTATTTTTTTAATTATTATATGTGGAGTACCAAATATCTTTATTGAAAAGCATTAATAATTTTATCATGCATGTTTCTCCCATTGGATTTTTTTATAAGTTGCATAATTTCTTCATAATAAAATAAAACGCGCATTGTTAGAATGAGAGGCACAATTGTGTTATGGGCTGACATCACGGACGTTGTAGGTGATGTAGACAACCGTGTCAGTTTTCATAAAAAAAAAAAAAAACAATTTAGGGAGGTGGCCCCTTAAACTTAGTTCCTGTAATTTTTCGGTTGGAGTAGCTACTTACCACAGAGCATCAAATACCTCATTCATGCTCTATGCTACCTAACTACAGCATGCTACAACTTTCCATTCCATACGTTGAAGCCGACACACGTGCGCCATCTGCCGGATGAAGACTTCCGTGGAAACAGTTTCCGGCCCTCCTCCTGTCCTGTCGCGTCTTTCTTCACCCTTACAACGACGTTTATTTTAGTCAGTTTTTATGACGACGTCTCGTCCTCTTCATTGATGTTTTAGATTAGATCATACGTATCGGATGTTATGCGCCTCCGTAGAGATGAGAGAACATATGAATGGGATGACATGGAGTATATCCACCGAGCATTTGCATAACGTAGGTATGTAACTTGCGTCAACCATCTGAACCATCCAACAAGAAATTACTGCTACCGGAATCAAATTTTTCAAATATCCCTAGGCGTGGCAAGGACGTAGGTACAGTCGCCATCATAAGTGGCTTATCATATTTTTGCAAAGCAATTCTACCGGAATTCAATTTTTCAAATTTCCCTGGGCGCGACAAGGACGTAGGTATAATCGCCATCATAAGTGGCTTATCATATTTTTGCAAAGCAATGCTACCGGAATGCAATTTTTCAAATATCCCTAGGCGTGGCAAGGACGTAGGTACAGTCGCCATCATAAGTGGCTTATCATATTTTTGCAAAGCAATGCTACCGGAATGCAATTTTTCAAATTTCCCTGGGCGCGACAAGGACGTAGGTATAATCGTCATCATAAGCGGCTTATCATATTTTTGCAAAGCAATGCTACCGGAATGCAATTTTTCAAATTTCCCTGGGCGCGACAAGAACGTAGGTACAATCGCCATCATAAATTGGCTTATCATATTTTTGCAAAGCAATGCTACCGGAATGCAATTTTTAAAATTTCCCTGGGCGCGACAAGGACGTAGGTACAGTCGCCATCATAAGTGGCTTATCATATTTTTGCAAAGCAATGCTACCAGAATGAAATTTTTCAAATTTCCCTGGGCGCGACAAGGACGTAGGTACAATCGCCATCATAAATTGGCTTATCATATTTTTGCAAAGCAATGCTACCGGAATGCAATTTTTCAAATTTCCCTGGGCGCGACAAGGACGTAGGTATAATCGCCATCATAAGTGGCTTATCATATTTTTGCAAAGCAATGCTACCGGAATGCAATTTTTAAAATTTCCCTGGGCGCGACAAGGACGTAGGTACAATCGCCATCATAAATTGGCTTATCATATTTTTGCAAAGCAATGCTACCGGAATGCAATTTTTCAAATCTCCCTGGGCGCGGCAAGGACGTAGGTACAATCGCCATCATAAGTGGCTTATCATATTTTTGCAAAGCAATGCTACCGGAATGCAATTTTTCAAATTTCCCTGGGCGCGACAAGGACGTAGGTACAATCGCCATCATAAATTGGCTTATCATATTTTTGCAAAGCAATGCTACCGGAATGCAATTTTTCAAATTTCCCTGGGCGCGACAAGGACGTAGGTATAATCGCCATCATAAGTGGCTTATCATATTTTTGCAAAGCAATGCTACCGGAATGCAATTTTTCAAGTTTCCCTGGGCGCGACAAGGACGTAGGTACAATCGCCATCATAAATTGGCTTATCATATTTTTGCAAAGCAATGCTACCGGAATGCAATTTTTCAAATTTCCCTGGGCGCTTACAAGGACGTAGGTACAATCGCCATCATAAATTGGCTTATCATATTTTTGCAAAGCAATGCTACCGGAATGCAATTTTTCAAATCTCCCTGGGCGCGGCAAGGACGTAGGTACAATCGCCATCATAATTGGCTTATCATATTTTTGCAAAACGAGTCGTTTGCAGCGCTCACCCTGGCCGTGTCGGTTGGTGGGTGGGACGGGCACACGGAGCGCGCAAGCTATACGACCTCTTTAGTTTTGAATTAGGCTGTGAAGAAATTTCAGCTGATTGGCAGACTATGGCACGCATACGTACGACCTACATAATGTAGGCAAAGAAAAAAACGGCCAAGAGTCGAACTCGCGCACCGAGGGTTCCGTATCGCCATGTCATGGTCAGCGCCACTCACGCCATCTATGTATTAGTTAAAATGCTTCATACTCTTTTCGGTAGATGGCGCGCATACACTTTTTAGCTTCTTGTGTGGGGACCCCCGTGAATTTTTTACTTTTTCTTATTTTTTTTTGTTATATCGGCCATAATAATAAATAACACATATTCTGTGAAATTTCAACGGGTTACCTATTACGGTTCAAGAGATACAGCCCTCAGACAGACGGACAGACAGACAGCGTAGGCTTAGTAATAGGGTCCCGTACGTACGACGGATACGGAACCCTAAAACGTATTAAATGTGAGCATATATGTATGTATTATACTATACCTATACTTACCTATGGTGGTGAGCAGAGCAGCGTGCAAACGCTATTTTATTTATCAATGTGTGCGTGCGTGCAGTCGGTCGCATGCGCGTGTGCAGAGCGCCTCGTCGCCGCCGCACACAAGCTCGGGAGAATGGAATTCGAAAGCCAACCACCGACCACCCATAGGCTTGAGAACGTGGAGGCTGCGCCTTCCCGCGCTCTTGAGCCTCCCTCCCCCTCCCTACCCGCCTCGTCTCTCCACCCGCTCCCTCCCTTTCCAGTCCTCCGAGACGCCTCCGCTGCGCCGACGACCTGGATGCTGGCTGAATTTCATTTTGCTCTTTGTGGTTCTTATATACCTACCTACCCGCCGATTGTTGTACGGTCCTTGAGACTGTGAACAAAACAGATTGCAAATTGCAGTGCGGCTTGCAGCAAACGCAAAAAAGCTGCAATTTTGAATTTTTATTTAAGTATGTAGACACCTAGCCAACTATTATTTAATATGTGACCAGACTTCAGTCTGTATCACGGAATTGAAAGTCGTTACTTGCAACTTGATGTCGATTTTGGTATCTTAAAAAATATTGGAATTTATGTGCCTACTTAATAATTTCGATTAAGATTAAAATAAATGTAAATAGCACTTTTATGATATCATGCCTTTGATAACGAATGGCAGTGACTTAGAGATTTCTAACATAGCAGCAGCGCTAATTTGGTGCACCTTTGGTTTCGCCTTTTTTTACTTACCAACCTAGTACCTAGGTGTTTTGTTTTGACAAAATGAAGTAGGTACCAACCTAGGTACGTACTGCGGCTAGTACCGACTACCGAGGCTAGTACCTACTAGCAAAACTGTTCTCACTTTATTATCTTTATCAGTTTCACTAACAACTAGGTAGGTTTAGTTTTCTTCCTAAGTCACAGATTAAGTTCAATAGGTACGCTTAACAGTTCAATACAACATGATTTATCATATCATTATCATATCATGTTAGGTTGATTTTGCACGTCAATTTATTATAATTTTTTTTATGTAATCCGGTAAGAGTATGGCTTAATCGGATGCTCCGACCAGTCTAGTAGCACAGACTTCAATTAATAGGTGTTCTGTGGGTAGTAGGTACTACTTTTCTATCTAATCTATCTACCTATCTATATTTATTTTATGCTTCGATGAAGGTGGTGGTGGGTGACTGGTGAACGAACGAAATAGGTAGGTAGTACCTACTAGGTACCTATGCGGAAACCTATTTTTAGGGTAATTTAAGTATACCTACCTACATCTACATACCTACCGTATGAGTTTTGAACTTGGTTTTGAAAGCATGGTGTGGTTAGGTAGGTAGTTACCTACCTACCTACCTACCAACCTAGTACTAACTTAATCCTCTCTTCAAGTTGTCCAACCTAGCTCTGTGGGTGGGTGCCTACCTACCTTCTTTATATTCATATTACGTTGTACGCATTCCATCAACTTTTTAGGGTCTACTTTTTTGTAGCGCACAAGTAGAACGCTTGAGCGGTTAAAAGTACTGCCGTGCCACATTCCAATGGCGTTTTTTTCCAGTGTGCGACCACCGCCTCCGCCGCGCCGCTCCGCCCGCCGCGCTTTCCGCTCGGTGCGGCAACATGGCCGTTCGAAAATATATGAATGAAATCCGGTCGGAGGGACGCGGAGCGGCAACGTCGCGTCGCGCCAGGCGGCGCTTGCTTGATTGAGAACTTTACTACTCTCCCGCGTCGTCCTTCCTTCCATTTTTATGTATACCTACCTATACATACCCTCATTTCATTAGTATGATAAAACGTACTCTAGTTGCTACGCATAGGTCGATTCCATGTGGTGGTCCTTACTACTAGTCTGCAACATCTGTTAGCCCGATGTGACGATATCATCATTCATCAATCATCAATCATTCATCAATAATAAATTAATAATAAAACAGTAGGTATGGAATGGTCATGGAGTAACTTTCTTTGTTTTTGATAGGTACTAAAACTAAATTGACGGTGAGGTCAAAGGCCGAGCTTCTTCGCGTAAATAATAATATATTATATCGAAGAAAGTAAGTCATTAAGGGTCCCGAGGACAGAAGAATGTTTATCGTTTCCCTGAATGCAGCTCGGCCTTCGGCCTCGCCCTTAGTTACCTACTTACATTCATCGAGAAAGAATTGTTTACCTGAACGCAACTCGGCCTCGGCCTAGTTACTTACTTTCTTCGAGAAGGTTTGTCGTCTTCCAGAATACAGCTCGGCCTTCGGCCTCGCCCTTAGTTACTTACTTTATTCATGAAGTTTTGTTCTTCCAGAACGCAGTCGGCCTTCGGCCTCGCCCTTAGTTACTTTCTTCGAAAACGTTTATTTTCTTCCAGAATGCATCTCGGCCTTCGTCCTCGCCTATAGTTACTTACTTTTTTCGAGAAGGTTTATCGTTGTCATGTTTATCGTATTTCAGAATACAGCTCGGCCTTCGGCCTCGCCCTCAGTTACTTACTTTCTTCAACAAGGTTTATTTTCTTTCTGAACTCAGCTCGGCCTTCGGCCTCGCGCTTAGTTACTTACTTTTTTAGAGAAGGTTTATTGGATTCCAGAACCAAGCGCGGCCTTCGGCCTTGCCCTTAGTTACTTATTCTTTTGAAACACGAATTTCACGCGAGCGAATCCGCGGACACAGCTATCTTAAAAAATAAAAATTAATAAGTACGTCACACAGTATTACGTAAATAAAAGTAAAATTCTAAGGTAGGATATAGATTTTCATTGCGAAATTAATTAAGTAATAATAATGTTAGTCACATAAATAAATACATAATATTATACGCTGTATTGTATCCCGACAATCGGGGTAAGCAGAATAATCGGTGTTGTGCTGCAGGAACTCACCAACCATCACCTTCAGCAAAGTAGGTAACACGAACCAGCTAAATTAAAAATATTCATACGTTCATACGTCGATGGTACAACACGGTCGTACGTACATAATATGTACCTAGCAATGATATTTTAGGAAAGATATATCTATATGACATTCAGTGCTCAACTGCTCACATGGCACGTCCTTGAAAAGTTGAAAGGAAGAACTATAAAGTGATGCACCGACTCGAATAGTCTTATTCCTTTATTGTCACGTTTTCTTATTCTATTTACATATCTATATTAATTCTATCTATACAATTTAAAAAATACATACAAAATTAATACAGACAAAAACAAAAAAAAGAAAACGGTAAAATTCCGCCGACGGCGGGAGACAAGCCCCAAGCGCGCCGGCGGGTGCAGGCCGTGGCTACGGAGCTCTCCGGGACGACGCGAGACTAGCTTCGAGCGATAGGTGGTGGTACTAGACACGTAGGCCACCACCACCCCCATCTCGGAGAGCTCCGTATCCACTTACTGCGGAGCGACGACGCGCAGCACTTTAAGTCGATGAACCATCATCATGCGCGCGCCGCGAGGGTGGTGCATTATGGCACCGGCAGCGGGGGCTGTAAGTGGGGTACGGGACCCCGACGGCCCCAAGCCGGCCGGTGCCGGACACCGTCCCCGTCGTGGATGTTGTGGCGAGGGCAGTGTCGACGGTCCGCCGTCCTCTTTTGAAGGCGAGCTGGACGTGGATGGTGGGCGTGCAGGAGTGGAAGAAGATGCAGGTCTCAGTTTAAGAAGCGGCGGGCACGGCGGCACCGTCGCCGGTGTAGGGGAAGAGGGCGCGGTACTGCACGACGAGGTGCTCTGGCGGGGCGCGCCGCGCCGGCTGCACTTGGTGGCTGCGCGCTGGCCTGGGACGTCCTCTTCCAGTACTGCGACCAGTTGCCGCTCTTGTCCGCCGTCGTCTTCCTGCGTTGCTGCTTGCTGAGAAGCTGTGTTGTTCACTCGGTGGCTACGTTGTGGTTGCGATGCCGGGCTCCGGCCTAGTAACGTCCGCATGCTGCAGGACCTCGCGCCGCCGTTGCTGGTGAGTCCGCGTCAAGCGGAGACCCGGCAGGACGCCTTCGTAGCCTTTTAACTTTATTTCATAGCGAGAGAGAAAAATTTCACAGCCTGTCGGTTTGACAGCTTTCTTCTTTTTTATTATTCCAATTATTAGAATTAGTGCAGAATCTCATTCATTTCATTACACACGACGGCATTTTCGATGTGTTAGCGGCTCGTGGTTAGCGGTCCGAACGCGTGCGTAGTTGGTGGGCGACTAACTTCAGACAGGACTGTGGTCTTGTATTTAATGTGCCGCTTGGGAGCTCAGATAACCTATCTACCTCCTTTTAACTTATATATAATATCATTGGTACCTAGCCTAGGTACTGTACTATCTATGATTTGGCGCAGCGCAAGGAGCACGCGAGGAACGTGCTAGGCTAGGAGGTAGACACCTACTACTGGCTAGTTGTGCACGCGATTGCAATGTGTTTGATTGATTAGGGTTAGGTAGATACTATACCGGGGTTAGATAGGTATCATTCCCTTTGGATTGCTGGCTATACCTAATGAACTAGAGGAGAAATACAGCCCAGGGGGCAGGGGTAGCGTATATTTCTTTCAGTACGATGGTACAAGGACATCAGGTACCTACCTACCAAAGCAGTGGGCTACAATTTGAGTCTATTACCGAAGGAAGGGAGGGTTACAGTTTTACACCTTTGTAATTTCAGTAATGAATGACTAATAGACAGATAGATAGATAGGGGGTTTTCCTTTGTACCTAATAAAAAAATCACCATAACCATACCCATACCGCACCCATAGTGCATATAATATACTGTATAAGTGTATATATAATTTACCGTCATGAAAATATATAGATTAGAAACGCCGAAGTTGTTACCTCCAGAATCACCGCTTATAAAGTTAGTAGTACCCACAGAGCATCAAATACCTACCGCCCGAGGGGCGGGCGCGCGCATTTCATGCTCTGTGGTAGTACCTAATTCCTGAATTAATTGTTATTTTTATTGCGATTTTTCACCCTGGCAACAACATGCGCAGAGACAACCGCGCATCGCTTCGTGCGCTGTCGTTGCCGACCAATCAAATCGACGCAATGCAAACAAACAGGCATGCCAGTCAGCCAGCCAGTCACCCCAGCCAGCATAGATAAATATCCAACCAGTCTGTCAGTCTGTCTGTGAAACAAGCCAACGATTCTAGTCATACGCCGTCCAATCGATGTATATTTTTTTTAATAAAAATTCACTAAATTATGTCTATCTTTTCTATGCCAAAATTATATTATTTTTGAGTGAACGTGTTCAGTGTTACATTTATTCACAATGCCCCTGCTTGTGGACTGCAAACAGAAAATAGGTAATATCGATCGTGAGGGCCCGGGCGGCGGAGGCGCGCGGGAAGGGGCGGCGCCGCGGCCATGCCTTGTTTTTGTTTGGGACTTCCTACCTACATTTTGCGGAGATGCCTCTTAAACCTGTGACTTTTTTAGAAAGTTGTGACGATTGCGGTTGTTTGTGTGTACGTTAATGAGTCCATTTTATAAGATCTATTTTTGAAATTGATGATGTTTTTTTAATAGATTAAAACAAAAATGTGTCTGTAGCTGTAGGTTTGTAGGGATTTATTTATACCGATGTATACAGCTACAGCACAAAATTGATTAGTGTCTGCGAGTCTCGGCTCGGTGCATGCGCACTGGGCGTACTTTGTGCCCTCCTCGCCTCGCGGTGTCTGGTGCGTGGCTGTTTGGGGTGAGGAGGGAGGGCGGAGGAATGGAATGTCGATGACGCGCCGCGCCGGTCGCACCGCCTCCGCCCCGCGCCGCCTGGGACCGGGGCGGCGTGCTTGTGTGCGTGTGCGTGCGTGAAAAGTATTGTGTATGCGTGCGCGGGAAGTACAACGTGGAACGCGAGTGAGTGCGTGCGTGTATGGATGGATGGACGATAGCAAGATTTCCGTTGTGTGAAGGTTTGCAGGCAGAGACCTGAAATGAAACATTTGATAAAATTGGGTACTACTGCCTACCTAATAGGTACTTACCTATAGTATGTTACGTAATTTGTTTTGCAGATAGATAATAAATGTAGCATAATCAGAATCCTATCTTATCTGATAGTACAAGTCGCAAGTAGGTAGATATTATATCTACGGCTCAAGTATAAAACGTTAAATTTGCCACAAGCAATCGTAAATTCAGCCCGCATTGACACGACCAGTACCACAGAAGTTGAGATAGATATCAAACCTTTAAAAATAAAAATAAAAGTATAAATAAAAACAAAATAATTATGTAAGGAAACCTCAACATCTGTGGGGCTGGTCGAGGTTCATTGGGCGTTCCAGTTTCTAGTTTATACAATATTATTATTAGTATTGGTATGGTAATAATCAGTAATATAAAACAGTGGTATCTTTTTATATAACTAACGCCATATCCTACCTAACTACGCCTTGAAGTGTCGTTTTTTAAAGTGAATTAGGTACTTCATTATCTCTTAAATTAACTAACCACTTCTTACGTTATCTATAGAAGTCAACGAATTACCTATACTACTACTACGAATTACCTCTCAAAACTAAGGTAGGTACCGTACCCATCAATCTAACAGTGTTACGTTAATTCGGCTGTGCTCTAACTAAATCTAAGATACCTATGCACCTATCTCCTTTGTTAGCTTGCATTATTGTAGAGTACGAGGTACCTATACCGTCGGCGCATTCTGACCTTTCCCATGGCTCCGAGTTTCTCACAGCATTCCACAGCGGCTGCGATCTAACTGGTTCTTTTCTCTTTCCCATTGCAGTCGCAGCCGGCGCGCCGACCGCAACGCTCGCCTCTCCGATGGCGCTAGAATGCAAGACACCGAACCTGTTTAAGTTCGCCCCGCGCGACGGAAAAACGCGCCCCATCGGGTTGATCTCGGAGAACCCGCGCGACGAGAGGCTTCCCGCTCCGCAGTCGGTCGCCTCCTCGCCGACCGCAACGCCGCGCGCTTCGCCCATCTCGCCCACCTCGCCCACCTCGCCCACCTCGGCCGACAAGCCCGACAACCGCGACTTGCTGTCCTTCTGCGAGACGCAACCCTCCTTCTACGAGTCGTCGCCGGACATGCGCCGCGAGGACGAGCGGCTCAAGACGTTCGTCAAGTGGCCGATCCCCTTCCTGCGGCCGCAGGATCTCGCCAAGTCCGGCTTCTACTACTTGGGCAGGGGGGATGAGGTCCGTTGTGCATTCTGTAAAGTGGAAATCATGCGCTGGGAAGAAGGAGACGATCCCGCAGCCGACCACGAACGATGGGCTCCTCAGTGCCCCTTATTACGAAGGCTTCCTACGGGGAATGTGCCTTTAGGCACCAACGGAGTAGTCGACGGAAGAGATGAATGCGGAGTACGCGCACCCCCGTCGCCCGGAATCGAAGCGCCCGGCGCCGTGCGCGCCCCCGGCCCTGCCAACCCTCGATACGCATCGGAATCTTCACGTCTACGCTCCTTCAAAGACTGGCCGAGATCGCTCCGTCAAAAGCCTCAGGATTTGGCCGAGGCGGGATTTTTCTATACTGGACAAGGCGATAAAACTAAGTGTTTCTACTGCGACGGAGGATTGAAGGACTGGGAAGACGACGATGTGCCGTGGGAACAGCACGCGCGCTGGTTCGACCGCTGCGCGTTCGTGCAGCTGGTGAAGGGACGCGACTACGTGCAGAAGGTGATGTCCGAGCACAACGCTCTGATCGGGCCAAGCGAACCCAAGGTGTCGCCTCCGCCGGCGCCCCTGCCGGCGCCCAGCGCCCTGCCGCGCGCCGACGAGCCCGCCGGCCCCGTGGACGACTCGAAGCTGTGCAAGATATGTTTTATGGAGGAGCGCAACGTGTGCTTCGTGCCGTGCGGGCACGTGGTGGCTTGCGCCAAGTGCGCCCTCGCCACCAACAAGTGCCCCATGTGCCGCCGGACTTTCACGAGCGCCGTGCGCTTGTACTACTCCTGAGACTCGCCCGACGCCAACTCTGTCGTGGCCGGGAGTCTGGGGTCGTAGCGCTGGGTCGATGCTAGTCATAGTTTAGCGTACGACGCGTGCTCTGTGTCCCGGTGCTGGAACCACCGTGGCCCAACCGCCGTTTCTACTTTACGCTTGCGTTTACTTCTGTGAAAGACTACGCTTTTTTCTGTGATGTAACATGTAGGTATACCGTTAGAGAGTGCGATCGGCCGGAGACCACGCGCACCGAGGGTCGATCGGACGAGAGGCACGCTGAGAGAAAGAAACAATCATTTTATATTATTTATAAACATGCAAATTTAATAAATATGACTTGTATATACAAATGTACATAAAGTAGCTTTTTATTGTTTAACTCCCACCGAAAGTTGAAAATATTTCATTTGTAGAGTATGTTTTAAAATCACATTTTAACTTCCTAACAACCCGAGTAGATTTTTGCTACTTTAATACGGCACTGTATAGTATTTCTAATAATATAATATACATACCTACATGTCTTGGAAAGTTTTGTTGGTTTGACAAAAGCTTTGTACATATTTCTTGACAGCGATCGAGATCACATTTAATTATAATATTAGAAGGACTAGGTTTACCTGTGTGCATTTATTTTCATCTACCAAATTTCGTTACAAGTCAACCTAAATTATTTAAACCTTAGTTTAGCTCTTGAGTATCTTAAAGATGTAATTTAAGACTACCATAAATAATACCGTATTATTTACGTACACTGCAAACAAGAAGAAAAAAACTTAGTGTAAAAATTGTACAGAAATTTCTAAATCGACCTACCGCGATGGTTAATGGGCTCGCGCGTGCATCCTATGCACTATGCAGGCCCAGACCACCTGATGGCACTGGCCTGATCGCAGGTGCTTACTGTCCAACCGGGCGACCAATTGTTGCATCTAGTGTGCTATGGAAATATTAGTTATGTGTAACGTCAGGCAATGACTATACAGATGTAGTGTCAATATTTTGTTTTTGTAATAATTTCACAGAAATATCTCTTGTGCCGAGTTTTTGTTTTCTTACTGAATATAAGTGAAAAATGTAAATCCTGTTTTAATTTTGTTTGCTGAATACAACAAATTATAATGTTAAAATTCAGCATATTGAGTAATTAATATGTAACTAAATTAATACTAACGACTACTGCACATATTTTTTTTTAAGAATGGTACCATAATTAAAATGTTAAACAATTTTATTTGGGTTTTATTTCCAGTTTTTATATTTTAATAAATAAATACATGTATACGCAGGGTGGAAATTAAGGATTTTTTTACTGAAACAGTTGATCTCTGTATTTGGCATCACTGCAATATAACTAATGCCATGATTTCACCCGGAGATGGTTCATCCAATAGACAGTAGGTAACCGTTTACTCGCTAGTACAAGAGATTTACTAAGAACAAACTGAAATTGCCCACAAATACATTCCCAAAATATGGAGAGAGGTCTAAGTAGTTTGTCATTCAAAAACCAGGAAGGGAGAACTACCTACTTGACTGTAAAATAATTCACACCAATTTAGTCTCACTATTAAAACCCCTGAAAACACCTGAATGTTTCAGGGATGAAACCCTAACAAAAGTGTCAATACATCCACTCCAACATGCATATAAGACAGGTAAATGCACGAAGATTGCATGGCATGACCTCAAAATACTTGGCCATCACTTGGCGCTTCCATTGTTGAAGAAGGGCCTTTTAACAATATTAAAAAAACTGGCCAAGCAAGTGCGAGTCGAACTCGCGCACCGAGGGTTCCGTATCGCCATGTCATGGTCAGCGCCACTCGCGCCTATCTATCTATGGCGTGTTTATGAAATGCTTCATATTATTTAAAATTCATGATTAGTTAAAATGCTTCATACTTCTTTCGGTAGATGGCGCGCGCGCTTACACTTTTTAGTTTCTTCTATGGGCACCGCCGTGAATTTTTTACTTTTTCTTATTTTTATTCTTTGTTGTTGCACGCCATAATAACACGTATTCTGTGAAAATTTCAACGGGCTACTTACCTATTACGGTTCAAAAGATACAGCCCTCGGACAGACAGACAGACGGCGTAGGCTTAGTAATAGGGTCCCGTACCGTATACGGAACCCTAAATAGCACTAATTAGCAAGGGGTCGATCCCAGTTCACCATGAACAGCAACTCCGAGCGCATTGTTGCCAAAGGATGTCCACAAGGAGCTGCAGGTCTATTCTTGTAAATTCTGACAGCGGACTCAGCGCTGTTGTGGCGCTGAGAGCTACTTTTGGAAGTGGCTCTCAGCGCCACAACAGCGCTGATTCCGCTGTCAGAATTTACAAGAATAGACCCGCAGTCCTGTTGACATTCCTGTGGAATCTAGTATTAGACGAACCTCATCAGACTTCTAACTAAACAAGGCCACTAGGTACACTGTGGGGTAGGTATGCAGAAAATTTGGCGGTGCTGAATATGACTGAATGGTGATTAATGGTAAATTCGATAAATTCGAAAAGGTTGTAGCAGTTGCTTTAAAAATCATAGAGCGATGGAGTACAGAGTACAGCACGTAAAGAGTTATCTGTCTGAATGTCAATAGTAAAAAATAAATAAGAGAGGTACTTTATACATAAAAGGACTATGTATAGGCTTCAATTTTTTTTTATAGAAAGCGCGTCATGTGGCGCTGAGCCACCCATGAGGTGTCTAACGATGCCCACGGACATTTGATCGTGTGCGGGGGTTGCGAATGCCATGCCGGCCTGACAGGTGCCTATTCACGCCCCTCTTGAAGGACCAGAGACTACTTGGGGGGAATAATATGGGCACAGGGAGAGCGTTCCAGTGTTTACCGGTTCTGTAGAGGAAAGATCTGCAGAACCGTTGAGTACGTGCAGACGGGCGGTTATTTATTCGGCGGCTATTTGACCGCCTCGATAGATCCATAATATGACGATGTATGTGTGACTATGGACGTGTGCACACGAGCGGCTAAATAACCACGGCTGTTTTTTAAATGCAACCTGCTCCAAATCCGAGGCGGCGCGACAACCGCGCGCGGGCAGCGGTTCTGTTTCTGATAGAACACTAGGTATGCAAAAGTACTGGCGTGTGCACACGAGCGGGGAAATAGCCGCGCCGACGCCGACGACGACGACGAGACGGCCAGCCAGTTCGCCATAGAGTAACTTATATGCAGTTCGCCGCTAGACGTCATCCATTACTCATCATGGGAGGTCGTGACGGCGGCGGCGGCGGAGACGTTGTCATCGATGTCGAAAGGCTCATACATAACCGAGTAACCATAGGTGGTAGGGATTTTATCCCCGCCCCGCCCGGGTTGGTACCTCCGCACTGAATGAAACGTCGGTCGAAACGGCTATGTAAATAGTTCGTGTTTTCCGTCCAGCAGGTCTATTCTTGTAAATTCTGACAGCGGACTCAGCGCTGTTGTGGCGCTGAGAGCCATTTACCAAAGTGGCTCTCAGCGCCACAACAGCGCTGATTCCGCTGTCAGAATTTACAAGAATAGACCTGCAGTTCAGAGTAGCCGACATGAAATGAAGAGAAGGGCTGACATGGCACCTAGATCACCCGGTGTTATGGGCGGACATCACAGATGTTGTAGGTGATGTAACCAAACGTGTCAGTTTCCATAAAAAAAACATATTTTTAGTAAAAGTGGGACAGTTTCCGTGAAGTGTTGTTATACCATCTTTGCGCACCAAAGGTGAACTGTGGCTCTGTCGGAGAAAACAGGCGCGGCCAAATAACCGCTCGTGTGAACACGTCAACAACAGTGCAGTGGGCGATTTCGGCAATCTGGCCGAACCGCTTTTAAACCGTTTTGGCAATGCCGCAGACTATAATAGGTAGATTACGGTAGTAATCTCTATATAGTCTGTGATAGACATACGTAAGTACGAGTTTAAAATAGGTAAAACACGGGGGCTGAATCCAAAGATTACTACCCTCTGGTTACTGACATAGTAGGTCAGTGCTGTAGCATGGTGGCCCAGGACCAATCATATCTAACTTCAAAGGTTCTAACTGCAACCACAGGTTGCATGGGCATAAATCTCACGTCTGCACTGAAAACCATGCTTTGCATGCCCTTTGTAGCTGCGCATAGCGTAGAACGAGAAGCGAAGAGAGTTCAATCGAACTTTGTACCTATTTTTTTCATCATAGTTCATATAACGGAGCTCGCCCGAAAGGTTACTGGTCAGAAATGGCTACTTTGCGGAAAAACTAAAACTACATATATGGCCCCGACATAACCTGTTAGTATGGCTATTCCCTAGAGTGTTTTTATAAGCCGGAGGCGCGGAGGGAGTGCAGCCGCCGTCCGCTGTAACAAAACGCAGGCGCCCGTGTGAGCCGTGGCGGCTGAGACCAAAAAGCCGAAGCTGCGGAGGCGAGCATGGGTGCGCTTTGTTACGCAAGGACGGAGGGGTTGCACTTCCCGCAGCTCCGGAGAAGAGGCAATCGTAATTAGCTAATGAGTTTTTTTATACGTTTGAATTATTTTTTCAAGCTATCGACTTGTGTTTTGGGGAGGGGGGGGGGGGGGGGGGCAAATAACTGAAAACTTTTTCTGCTCCCTTCATTGTTTTATAAGCTTCATTTCTCATGTTCGCTCCCTTTTTGCAGGTAGAGTCAGGTTCTCTGGAATTTAACATGACATGGCTATACAGTCACAAGACTATTGCCTTTCCAAGAGGAAAAAAAAGTCAACTGTCAGGTGCTTACTACAAAGAGACACTCGTAGAGAGCGTTTCAACTAAAAGTTCCCTTCGCCGATAAGTTGGCTCCACTGTCAGTGTCACTGTCAGGTCAGTGCTTAAATTCGTGTTGCCAGATTGTGAAGATTATAATACCTAGTAGAGAGTTTTCATTTTACGAAGGCACGCGGGGTATGAGGTAGAAAGTGGTGAGAGGCGACCGCGCGGAGCTCAGTAGACCGAACGAACTCAGTGCCCGGTCGGTACACACGTTCTACACGTCTCAGCGTCGTCGCACCGTCGAACCGAGTTGTTCCCTACTGAGCTCCACACGGTCTTACACCACTTCCTACCTCATACCCCTCGTGCCTTCGTAAAATGAAAACACTCTAATCGGTATTTACTTTACCGTATAATAAATACGGTAAATACCGATAATTACGGGTAAATCTGTACACATAGCAACCCTCAACGCTGTTTTGACATACAGACATTGGAGCCAACATATCAGTGTTGCCAGATGACCGTCTCGTGTTTCGCCCGTTCACACACGCGCGTACGTTATATCTATCCTTAGTCTGTGGTGTTGTTGGCAGAAATCGAAGTCTATCGGTTATTTTACTTATTCAAGTCTTCCTAAAATTCAATACATAAAATAAAAAATAAGTAAGTAGAGAGCGTTTCAATTAAAAGTTCCCTTTGCCGTTATGTTGGCTCCACTGTCAGTGCTTAAATTCGTGTTGCCAGATTGTGAAGATTATATTACCTGATAATGTTATCGGTATTTATAGTATAATAAATACGGTAAATACCGATAATTACGTGTAAATCTGTACACTTAGTAACCCTCAACGCTGTTTTGACAGATAGACAGAGGAGCCACATAACGGCGAAGGGAACTTTTCGTTGAAACGCTCTCTACCTAACCTACCTACCTTATAGGTACTATACGACATATTTTCTTTTGCAGCGATATTTTCCCCTAGTGTAAGGAAATTTTCGAAATTGACAACCCTAATGCTGCAGCAGCGCCCTCGCACAAACGTCATCCACGTATTCTTTGTTTGTCCACGTTCATTTCAAGCCTTGTCGCACTCAGTGCGACGCACTGACATCCATCCATCCCAAAGAATATTCGTAGAATAGAATAATCGGGAAAACAGTGAGTAGGTAGTGAAGTGAGCAAATAATGTGTGAGTTTTAATCTTCTATATAAATAAACGGTACTTATATACATACCGTAGAGACTCCGAACTTCGCCTATTGATCCTGTCTTCGCCTAAAATCAGTTATTAGCAAAATCTTTCTATTTTGTGTGGCTACATATATTTTGAAAACGGTCATAAAAACATTTTTCAATTCTGGCAACATTACACCCAACACCTGCTACAAACTTTACTCGTATTCGTCAGTGTCACCATTTTCGTTGTTGTTGTGTACCGAGTGTCTGCGAGGTGGTCCCAAAGTATTCCTTCTACGAAGGCATCGCAAGCAGGTAAGTACCTGTTATTACGTTTACAGGTTCAAACATATAATCGACTTTTAATATACAAAGAGACACTAGCGGAACTTCAAAGAATCAAAAGTTATTTGAGTAGGCAATGTCAGGATATGTTTTGCAAACCGGTCGAGCCATAACTTCGCCTACCATTAGGGTTGTCACAGTATGTCTCAATTTTTTTTCTTTCTTTCACTGTGGAAGAGATTCTGATAAAAAATTTGCCTAATAATATTACCAAAATGCATTTTATTATGTATAATGTCTCCATTAATGCAGGCTTCTATTTAACTTCACCTGTTAGTGGGTGCGGGTCGAATTTTGCAAGTTAATTTTAAATCACTTAACGACGGCAAATTGAGCCGAAATTTTGCAAATTTTTGTGTAGTTCTGATGAATACAATATTGAAATTGTTACTTTACAGTTTGCTGTAAGTACGCGTAAGCGGTACGTGAGCGGTACGTCAACAGGACTTCATATCAAAGCAAGACGGGAAGGCCTAAAAGGTCTTATATCTACTTTTATTTTAAGTATCTACACTTGTACGTAAATTTTAATGCTAATAAAAAAATAATACACAAAAATTGACTTTTGACAACCCTGCACAAATTTTCAAGTTTGTATGAAAAATGCCCTTTTGGGTCACCTAACTTCACCTGCCTTATAAATATTTGACAAATTGAGACTTAACACAATGCAGTACAGTACATTTTTACTTTTAAGAATTGTGCAGCATGGTGTGGCAATTGGAGATCATAGCATAATGTTGCCAAGAACAAAAAATTTGGTAGGCGAAGTCAGGGAACAGCGCCTTGACTTCGCCTAGCTAAGAAATATTTTTTTAAATTAGTTTTCACTATGGAAGAAAGGGTATTTTATTACATTAAACTATGAACAGTTATTTCAACTACCTAACTAAGGCTATATGAACATCTTAATACCTGTATTTTTGGCGTGAGATCAATTTGGGTATAAAATCCGGGCGAAGTTAGGGGTTTCTACGGTACATACCTTTGATATTTTCTTTCAGTAAAACAAAGCAGTTAACCTTTTTAAAGCCCGACTCAAAAGGAACGGTGTTACAAGTTTGACGCCTCCGTCCAACCTCCGTCTGTCTGTGGCATCGTAGCTCCCAAACGGAAGGGCCGTTTGGATGCAGTTTTTGACGTGATAACGTCACGTCTTATAAATTGATGAACACCGGCTGCACGCACGAAAGTGTCACGTTCCATCTGAGCCTGTGTGTGTAAGCGAGAGCGCGTAACAAGCGATAGAGAGGCACAATCGGCCCAAGCGTCGGCTTGACGTTATAACGTAAAACTATCGTCCGTAAACCGACTTTACAGACAACCAATTTTTATATTAGAAAGCTGGTTTAACCGGGATGGTTCTTAGCTAGGTTTGGGTAAAGATCTTCGAAGATTTATAAGCCCGCAAATTGCTAATACGCTGGAACCTTGCCAAATTAACGCCGATGTGACGTCAGCTGACACTAAAATGTACAGTCAGCAAACAAATAGGTAACAACAAATTTCTAATAGATAATTTATCTATTTTTAGTTAGAAAAATGCAAATCGAAAATCATTGGAAAAAATACTATATATTACGATAATTTATCATTATTAACTTACATTTATCAATTATGAACTTAGACATAATCGGAACTATGGGGCTGACGTAGCCACATGTAAAACTGTTTAGGGCTTATTTTCCTACTCATTACTACACAAAACACATAACGTCTATAAAAACGCAAAGAAGTTAATGAGAGAACATAACAAACAAAATGCGTGAATTCACAATCACAACTCAACACTCGACACGCGTACACCCGACAGAGTTGCTAACGGTACAGTCGTCGGTCTAGGGCTGATGTCACTAAAATGGCGGCCACGCACATTATCAATTTGCAGGCATTATATCAACACTTTTCCTAATTGGTGAAGGTTGTAAAATGGGAATTTATTACACTTTCGTTTGTCACATATAGGTATATAAATAAACGGAAATTATTACAAGTTCAAATTACGTCTGTTAAAAAGCTTGAAATAAAGCTTTAATTACAAATTTAAAAAACCCCCAACACATCGGCAACCCTTAAAACGTAATAAATAGCTTTGTTTAATTAAAGGTGTCGGGGGACCGCTAAGTAAAAAAATTAAACTCGTTGCCCCGACGTTTTTAACTAAGCAGAAATTATTTTTTATTTTTTAAGGGTTGATATGTCAGGGTGTTTTAAATTTGTTATTAAACTTTTTCTTTTCTATCTTATATTAGATTTCCATAACCTACGGGTGCGGAAGCCTATTATTAAGCCTACACCTTTTGAACTGTAATAGGTAGCCGGTTCTTTTAAGTTCTTGATTGAAGTCTTATGACTTCCTTTTTCTTTTCGTTCGTTTTCTTAAGAATAAATTAATAAAATAAATATAATAACCCTATGTAACTAATTTAATTCATTTTACAAGATTGCGACAAAATCAAAAGAATTATGGAGCGCCTTAGTGTAGCGACACACCTGCCGAAGGTGCGGCGCCGACACCTCGGCGACTGAATTATCGGTCGTAGTATTCGGTTGGCATGACACACTAAACGCGTTGAACAATCGTAACTCGGAAATACGCGGCGTCTAGTTCAGCACCTTGCGCGACCGAAAGTAACGTGGCGTCGTCGTCGGTCGAGTCGTCACTTTGTGGATAGGTATCGAGGCGTGCGGAGTGCGCCGCTCCGCTTTGGAAGCGCGCGCTGAACGTTCAACTACGCTTGCCAAACTTTACGTCGCGTACATGTGATGTGTCGTTTGCTATGCAAAATACATTAATACAAAATACATTAAATCACGGAAACAGTCGCTAGACGAAAGGTTCGGCGATACGCCGAACGCCAAGTAATTTCGGCTGATGTGCCATAGGTTATTAAAAAAACACTGCGAGCGTATTTAGCCTAACTTTCGGCGCTGCACCTTCGGCAGGTGTGTCGCTACACTAAAATGTTATTAGATAAAATTGTATGTCTAATTTCAGCGGAAGTGGAACTGGAGATAAGGAGATTGGATGTTCAGATAATCAAAGGAAGTATAATTATATTGAGAAAGTAAAATAGGAGGATGGATCTAGATGATGTTCCTCGCTCTTCTATTCCCGAAGGTAAATTTAAAGATATTGTAAGACTTAAGTCTTACCACAAAGTCTTGGTGGGTTTTGAAAGGTATTTTTCTTTTATGTTGGAAAGGAGTTACTTCAGATAACAAATATAAACTAAAACTACCTAAATTTACCTTTTTATCAGACTATGGGAAATTCAGTGGCAGGGTTAACTTTTTTTTAAAAAGTCCACTCTGTTGCACGCCGAGTGAAGTACGGTCGCCCAGGTACTTATACTAAAATAAGAAACATCAGCTTTTAGAGAGGCACAGCCAATACGTAAGTGGGAAGAGTAAGGACGCATTGGTTGTCATCCTCTAAAAGCCGATTTATGTTACTAAAATTACTGTACTAAATACTGGTGGCATGTAAAGCATGGACGGCCTAACCTGAGGCCGCACACACATGCATTTCTCTAATACAATTATGCTCACCGTCATGCGTTAATGTATTTGTACGCCTCAGGTTAGAACGAACGACCTATACCCTGGCATGAGTACCTCAATGTAGATGTTTGTTGATAAAGAAAACAGTAGAAGAAATAGGTGTACTTTTCCATACATATACTTACTAGTTATTATGGTAGCGTCGTACTAAGCAGAAGACATAACCGGAGTAATCGGGGATCGCGTTACTTTACTTTACGCGCTGAATTTGGACATAGAGATTTCGCATCATTATTTTCATTTGAATTATTTTGTTGCAGTTTTGAGTTGTGGGGAATTAGGCACAGCGGGAACATCGGAGGATGGCTCAGGTTACTTTGATGTTCTGCCAGATGAAATCTTACTAGAAATGTTTCCTCACCTCGACGGTGCCACATTCATCAGGTGTCGGAGAGTATCCAAACGCTGGAAAGTTATTGTAGACGACATGCAGGAAAAGAAAGAGATGTGGGAATACTTTTGTAAGAAAGAGTACTCAGATGTATATGCCAACACTCTACTAAATTGCGATCCGAGTATGTCATGGTTTCAAATTTACAAGAATTTGTACCTCTGGCCTCGCATCACATCCGCGCACTGCACTTTCCATCAGATCGTGCCAGATGACTGTTTCGGTATCAACAACTTCGACGTGAGCAAAGATGGCATTGTCGCAGTCGTTACCACTAACAACATTCGGTTTTACGATTTGGAAACACTCAAGTTATACACAGAAAGATTGATTGGGGGGACATATAACAGCTATCAAGAAAACGAGAGAGCCCGGGCAATGCTCGGTACAGATGAAAGTCTCTATATTACAAGAAAAAGTCTTATAACCGGTATGGTAGAAGATGGTGCACTTATCGAATGTGTAAAGGCAGTCTTTCTGGATGAAAAATATGTTTATTTCCAAAACAAAGAAGGAGATATTTACAAATGTGATCTGTTTTCGCAGGGTATGACTCCCAAGCATCTCACCAAATTGGAAGGCTTAATGGGAGGGATGTATGCTTTTAAAGACAACCTTTATATTAAAAGCAAAGATATGAGTATAATTTGCATTAAAGCACACGGTAATGAAGTCAGTAGGATAACACAATATAATTTACACCATTTGGCAGGAGTTTTAGGAACTTACAGCCCGCTCTACACAAATTATTCAAGTAGAGGCCGAAAGTGCACACACATCCTGGGTTTAATCTTCAAAGAGGACAAAAAATTATTCAGGGATCCCAAACTCACAGCCGATAATTTTGATAAATTTATAAAGAAACTCACAGGTGGGTTGCCTCTGAGTTCCACCAACTTACACCGCGAATACATATCTTGTGCTCGTGTCTATAATGATATGATTATACTTTGTAGTGATTTAGGTGTCTTATATCTCCTCAGAATGGATGGATTCCAAGAATTACGACACTTTAAACTGCCTTTACCGTTTGGTAGTGTTTGCGACATTAAAGTGCACGAAAGACACGAGGGATATGTCTTATTAATTTCAACTTCATCTTTAATTCATATTATAAAGATTTACCACGATCGGGCACTCCGGTCCACGTGATTGCGTTTGTAAGCATTTTATAATACTTGTTAAAATTTATGTTTTGTTCAAATAAAAAAATTAAACAATTAACATTCTGGAAAATCCTAAACCCACACAAACCATTGATTTTATAACCCTGTCGGGACAGATAGACCACTCCATATAACAAATTTGGTAACGTTGTAAATCGTAAAACCAACAGAGGGCGTTAATAATTTTTCTTGATGTTGTCGTAAAACAAACAGGTGGCGTTAATGTTTGTTAATACTTCTATACTAAGGGCGCTATCTAGTTGAAATACAACATGTATCTAGGTACCTTTAATTGTCACTAGGCTGTAGAATTACTGCTACTAGACAAAAGATGGCGCTTTCATTTATATTTATAAAGAACATTATTTATGTAAATTCCAAAATTTTTAATTATATTTGAATAATAAAATTATGACAATTTACAATTAAACTAACACAAGAAGTGTTAGTTTAATTGTCATAATCAAATTAAATAAAATAAAAAAATGTTTTGAAAATTATTTGGTATACGGAACAAAATATTATTATGATTGTAATTTCCTGTTTGTGCGCTTTTAATAGATAGATCCACACAGAGCACGGAATACCCCCGCGCGCGCGCGCGCGGTATTCCGTGCTCTGTGGATAGAACGTATTTATTTAGTTGAACAGTTAAACAAATACTCGTCACTCTTCATTCTAATAATGTCAGCATTGTATGTAAAAAAAAATATGAAAACTGCCTTAAAAAATTTATGAAATTAAAAAAATCGAACCCTAGAGTTGAAGGCGGTGCTAAAGAAGGCTACACAAATCACAAAGGATATCATCCACGCATGTTTTCTTTCATGTATCATTTTTGCTTGCTTTAGCACCGCCTTCAACTCTAGGGTTCGATTTTTTTTATTTCATACATTTTTGAAGGCGGTTTTTATATATTTTTTTAAATAGTTTTTTATTTCACAGTTTTTTTTGGAATTTTTTGCTATTAATGTACTCGGCGGAATCGCTCGACCTTCGGCCTCGCGATTCCGCCTCGCTTTCCAATCTGATCTCGACCAAATTAAAATGGAACCACGTCATGGTTATCCCCTTTCAAACAAAAAAAAAGAATTTTCAAAATCGGCCCACAATAATTGACGGAGTAATCGCGTAACAAACATCCAAAAAAAGAAAACATACCGTCGAATTGAGAATCTCCTAGGTCTAAAGTAAATTGCTCGTGATGACAAATTCAACGAGCCCAAACACGATGGGTTTATCATGTGTAGTTTAGGAGTTCCTATGGCCACCTTCCGTCTCCATCATCAGACCAGCTCGATGGTACTCGTACTCGTATTATAATATATTAAACGCATCTGGCCGGTCGGAAAAGATTTCAAATTTAGAATATTCATGAAACAAGGGTCCGAATATGAATGACAATATCGATTCATGTATTTCAATACAATGACAGAGAAAATTTCAAAATATTAGGTACCTATTCTACCTATTTAATACTTTTTAGTTCTAGTTTATTTTTTTTAAGTCGGTTTTATATTTTTAAAACAATATTACATAAAAAACAATAATCGAAATCGAATAATCGAAATCGGTTGAAGTGGTACAGAATTATTCGCCATGTGTCAAACTGCAAATTGCTGAAAAAGCCCACATCACAAAAGTTTTGCTGAAGGTAACCACACACCAATAGTATTTTGTTGCTTTTTCATAAACCGCTCAATCAATTTCAATAAAATTTCAATGGGAGCACCTCTGAAGTATGACCTACCAAACAAAAAAAGAATTTTCAAAATCAGCCCACAATTAACACGTTGAACGCCATACGACCCACCGGTGGGCCTAGCGTACTTTTCGGTTCGGGCCAAGCCAAACTCATTATATCCGTAATTTTCATCAACTTGAGATTTTCATCACAAAGTTTATAAAATGCGGTAATTTGTAAGGAAAATAAAAATTTGCGACTTTTACCGTCTAATTTTCGAGATATAGCAGAAGGCTCACGGGTGGATCGTGTGGCCTCCTATGAAGGATTTGTATTTTTCTGTTGGCTGGAGCCGCGGGGTCACGCCGCGGCCCACCCGTTACGCGCGCGCCGCGGACGCAGCGATCAATCCCGGTCCGGCTGCGTCGACAATTGAGGATGTTTTACGCTTTTCTCGCCAAAAATGATTATTTTGAAGATTTCGAGTTAACACAAGAAGCGCTAACGCAGTTAGAAAACATCGAGATAGATCTTCTGAACCGTAGTTTCGGAATAGATTCTATGAAGACGTAGTTCAACCAACGAAAAGAAGATGCTGTCGAATTCTTTTGTCGGAGAGTGAGGATAGCGACTATGAAATGCATATAGAAAGACGGAAGAGAATGAAACACACTCTGGAAAGGAAAGAGGGATTGGCCAGAAAAGTGAGAAGAACATGTCACCAATGTTATGCAAAGAACGTACCAATAATGGGTAGCAAACAGGCTAAAACCAAGTCGAAAAAAGTATCCACTTATTGCCAAAGCAGCCCAACTAAACCATTCCTTTGTTTGCCTTGTTTTAACATGACTCACGGATAATTCTTTATTGTTTATGGTTAAACCCTTTGAAGAAGTGTGATAATGTTGTGATTGTTCAATTTCATAAATATTTTGTTTTGTTCAATTTCATAAATTATTTTCGTAATAAATAATGTCTTCTTATTTGGCAATGAAGAAAATTTTATGTTCATTTTTATTTTGACGAATATTTTCTTATTATTTTCTGGTTTTATTAATTCTATTAATACAAATATTATTTTCTACCTTATCGTTAAGAGCAGCCCTAGCATCGTTACAATTAACTTAATAAAAAACTACAAGTTTCTATTGGATTTGAAAACCACGCCGTCCGCTTCGACTACAAGGCCATGCGGCTCACTTCCATATTGGCTTTGTAGCTGCGCTCTGTGGCTTGTAGGAAGCGTTTACGTAGGCCCTCTCACGCGGCTCACCGGTGACCCCCATGCCCTGAATGGTTCAGTAAGGAAAGGCTCACCGGTGAGCGGTGAGCCCCGTGGCCCAAACGGAAATACTGGATTTTTCATGTGGCGTTGAACGTGTAAGATTGTAATTTCCTGTTTGCGGTTTTACTCCGGTCCAAAGAATTTACAAACTCTTTGGTTGTACTTGGGTTGTACCTAGCTCCGCTTATTTGTTGTTATATCCGCTATAGTAACACATATTCTGTGAAAATTTCAACGGGCTTCCTATTACGGTTCAAGAGATACAGCCCTCGGATAGACAAACGGACGGACGGACAGACAGACTGCGGAGGCTTAGTAATAGGCTTCCGTACAGGGATACGGAAACCTAAAAATAAGGGGTGAAATAGGGGTGAAAGTTTTTGTATGGGGAATCCATGATTTCTCTAGGTAAGGATATGAAAATTTATTATCTAGGCTTTTGGCACAGATTACTCAATAGTTACTGCTTTTGGTAAGAAATAATGAATAATGGTCAGGAAGAGGAAGGGGGAGAGAAAAGAAGGGGGAGTGGGTGGGAGGTACGTTTGTCAGCCTGGGTAGCTCAGTGGTGCAGGCAACCCTGGGCGCGGTCAACACTTGGATGGGTGACCGCTCGACCATTTGAGGCTGACCGTGGTTCGGATTCCACGTAAAACTGTAGCACCCTTCCCTTCTTACCTTACTAGGGTTGGTACCACCGCACTGAATAAAACGTATGTCGAAACGGCTATGTAAATCAAAGAGATTTGATGTAAATAGTTTTTTCGTTTTTTTTCGTCCAGTTCAGTATAGCCGGCACGACATGTCCGACATCACGGATGTTGTAGGTGATGTATCCAACCATGTCAGTTTCCATAAAAAAAAGAAGAAGAGGAGGAGAGGTATGGAGGGAGGAAGGGTTAGTGAATGAGGGTAGGTGTGGGGGAGGGAGGTAGTAGAGGGAACGAGGAGGAATGGATATCGAGGGAGTGAGAGGTTGAAAGGGGGAAGGGGCGGGGTAAGAGGGGGTTGCGGACAGGATGAGGGGTAGTAGGGGAGGAATGGAATGCGAGGGTGATGGGAAGGAGGGGCGACATGAGGGGAGGAAGGGAAGTAGGGAGAGAGGGAGGGAATGGGCGAAAGGGAAGGTGGCAAAGAGGGGGTCCGTGAAGGGTGAGGGGAAGGAGGGGAGGAAGGCGGGATCGAGGAGAGAAGACCGGGAGAGAGGTGAGTGAGAGATGGGCGAGGAAGGAATCCCTTCCTTCCTCCCGAAAAAGATAGAGAATATAAGAGAAGCGATGGTTTATTATCAATTTTGCATTTAAATCAGATTTACTATTTTTTTATTTTATTCGTTGTCGTGTCGTCGTCGGTAAAATCTACAATTTTACAATTTTATATAAAATATCATTGACTTATATATTCTGTAAAGCTTATCACAAATACATTAAACCCACCCTCTTTTAATCTCTTTGGTATAACACCACCAGCAGCATCGTAGATGGAAAAAATAGCCCTGGACTCAACTTTTTTTAATTCGGTGCCCGGACTTCATACTCAAAGACATTTTGTTCATACTTCAACTATTACTAAAACGAGACACCGCGATTATGGTAGTGTGCGTATCGCGTGAATACAGAACCGACCGTCTCAAGAGATCGCATCGATATTGTGTCATCCTTTTTCCACGCGCAGTAACCCGTATCGCTTGCCTGCACGCTCCACGCAAACATTTGCGTGTTCCAAAACAAGCGAACGTCGCGCGTCGATCGATAAATTACCGCAACGGCTAAAAACTATGGAGGTGGCTTTTTACTTTCGAGCGACTGTAAGGAGAAAGGAAGTATTGTGATCGTCCAAAATGTCGAAGTTGAGAATGCGACTGATTTTTTTTTTTTTTATTGAAACTGACACGGTTGGCTACATCCCCTACAACATCCGTGATGTCAGCCCATAACACCGGGTGAACTTGGTGCCACGTCAGTGCTTCCCTTCGGTCGTGCCGACTACACTGAACTGGACGGAAAACACAAACTATTTACATAGCCGTTTGGACCGACCTTTCATTCAGTGCGGTGGTACCAACCCGGGCGGGTTAAACCCTACCACCTAGTAATATAAGAAGGGGGTCATATCCCTTAGTCGCCTTTTACGACATACACGGGGAGAGATGCAGTGGGGCTATTCTTTTAAAGTACCGGCCCCACACAGTACAGATTTGGGCTATATATCTGTCAACGATCCCAAAAAAGTGGTTTTGAGAAACATGTATGTGTGTGTGTGTGTGTGTGTGTGTCCGTCCAGCGACCTTGTGCCTAAACTGCTCAACCGATTTCGTTCAAAATTCGTATTTAGTAGTTTGAAATGATAATCTAGGGGTACCTTTTTTAGTTTTTTTTAATTAAAAAAAATAAGGGTAGCTGTCATACAAATTATTTCGTTGAGGTCGATTTTCTTATAAATGGCTAACGATTTTTATTATTATTATTATATTTAATCCATCGTGTTTGTTTCCGTTTTCAAAGGTGGTGAGGTAAAAAAATATAATTTTAAAGAAGGTATCTCCACTTTATCCTAACCGCACGCGCGTATTTGAATTGCACGCAGGTTTGGTTGGTGGGTATTTGGCAAAGACATTAAACTCACCCTCTTGGTATTTGGCAACTAAAAATATAATAAGAAATAGGCATGCCATCTATAGACAAATAGGACAACTTAACTTTGGTCTGACATCTATGATGCAGAAGCGGCGAAATTATACATTTTATCCGCCAAGCTCACGGACTGACAAAACATGAAAATATTTATTGGAAAAATTATGAAAACCTTAAAATACACTATTTTGAAATTTCTACTTAATATAAAATAATCTTTAAATTTAACTATGCTGTTCCCACTTAGCATCGTTCTATAATTAGCAGATTTAAAAATATAATAATTATTTAATTCAAATTCGATACTCCTGGCGCCATCTTAGGACATAATTGAAGACTAATTTCATGTTACCTTTAAAACATCGCTGACGGTACATCTGACTCCCCCTATAAAATCAATGACACAAACACAATTACAAGACAAATTTATAAATGATTGATTATTATTGTTCTCAGGCATAGAGAAGAATAAATAAAAAATAAACACATATTCAATTTTAATAATTTTATTTCACCAATGGACTGATTTGCATTGCGCACAGAAATTGTAGTCACTGCTTCTCAATTTATAATTGTAATATTTTGTGCACCATGAGGCTGTGTCTTAAGTCTCAGCAAGCTTGGGGTCAGTGAAGCCTGAATTAATGAAATTTCCCGAGAAAGAATTTTAATATTAGCACACCACACAATAATTTTGTGTAAATTATTGCACAATTGTTATATAGGTTGATTGAAAGAATAGTTGGTCACAATCACAATGCAGCAGCGCTTTACAAAGGTAATTTAAGTCAAGAAATATTTTCAAACAAATATTGTATGTAACCAAGTTTGTGTTTTATGTACGTAACCCATTGATTTTATAGGGGGAGTCAGATGTACCGTCAGCGATGTTTTAAAGGTAACATGAAATTAGTCTTCAATTATGTCCTAAGATGGCGCCAGGAGTATCGAATTTGAATTAAATAATTATTATATTTTTAAATCTGCTAATTATAGAACGATGCTAAGTGGGAACAGCATAGTTAAATTTAAAGATTATTTTATATTAAGTAGAAATTTCAAAATAGTGTATTTTAAGGTTTTCATAATTTTTCCAATAAATATTTTCATGTTTTGTCAGTCCGTGAGCTTGGCGGATAAAATGTATAATTTCGCCGCTTCTGCATCATAGATGTCAGACCAAAGTTAAGTTGTCCTATTTGTCTATAGATGGCATGCCTATTTCTTATTATATTTTTAGTTGCCAAATACCAAGAGGGTGAGTTTAATGTCTTTGCCAAATACCCACCAACCAAACCTGCGTGCAATTCAAATACGCGCGTGCGGTTAGGATAAAGTGGAGATACCTTCTTTAAAATTATATTTTTTTACCTCACCACCTTTGAAAACGGAAACAAACACGATGGATTAAATATAATAATAATAATAAAAATCGTTAGCCATTTATAAGAAAATCGACCTCAACGAAATAATTTGTATGACAGCTACCCTTATTTTTTTTAATTAAAAAAAACTAAAAAAGGTACCCCTAGATTATCATTTCAAACTACTAAATACGAATTTTGAACGAAATCGGTTGAGCAGTTTAGGCACAAGGTCGCTGGACGGACACACACACACACACACACACACATACATGTTTCTCAAAACCACTTTTTTGGGATCGTTGACAGATATATAGCCCAAATCTGTACTGTGTGGGGCCGGTACTTTAAAAGAATAGCCCCACTGCATCTCTCCCCGTGTATGTCGTAAAAGGCGACTAAGGGATATGACCCCCTTCTTATATTACTAGGTGGTAGGGTTTAACCCGCCCGGGTTGGTACCACCGCACTGAATGAAAGGTCGGTCCAAACGGCTATGTAAATAGTTTGTGTTTTCCGTCCAGTTCAGTGTAGTCGGCACGACCGAAGGGAAGCACTGACGTGGCACCAAGTTCACCCGGTGTTATGGGCTGACATCACGGATGTTGTAGGGGATGTAGCCAACCGTGTCAGTTTCAATAAAAAAAAAAAAAATCAGTCGCATTCTCAACTTCGACATTTTGGACGATCACAATACTTCCTTTCTCCTTACAGTCGCTCGAAAGTAAAAAGCCACCTCCATAGTTTTTAGCCGTTGCGGTAATTTATCGATCGACGCGCGACGTTCGCTTGTTTTGGAACACGCAAATGTTTGCGTGGAGCGTGCAGGCAAGCGATACGGGTTACTGCGCGTGGAAAAAGGATGACACAATATCGATGCGATCTCTTGAGACGGTCGGTTCTGTATTCACGCGATACGCACACTACCATAATCGCGGTGTCTCGTTTTAGTAATAGTTGAAGTATGAACAAAATGTCTTTGAGTATGAAGTCCGGGCACCGAATTAAAAAAAGTTGAGTCCAGGGCTATTTTTTCCATCTACGATGCTGCTGGTGGTGTTATACCAAAGAGATTAAAAGAGGGTGGGTTTAATGTATTTGTGATAAGCTTTACAGAATATATAAGTCAATGATATTTTATATAAAATTGTAAAATTGTAGATTTTACCGACGACGACACGACAACGAATAAAATAAAAAAATAGTAAATCTGATTTAAATGCAAAATTGATAATAAACCATCGCTTCTCTTATATTCTCTATCTTTTTCGGGAGGAAGGAAGGGATTCCTTCCTCGCCCATCTCTCACTCACCTCTCTCCCGGTCTTCTCTCCTCGATCCCGCCTTCCTCCCCTCCTTCCCCTCACCCTTCACGGACCCCCTCTTTGCCACCTTCCCTTTCGCCCATTCCCTCCCTCTCTCCCTACTTCCCTTCCTCCCCTCATGTCGCCCCTCCTTCCCATCACCCTCGCATTCCATTCCTCCCCTACTACCCCTCATCCTGTCCGCAACCCCCTCTTACCCCGCCCCTTCCCCCTTTCAACCTCTCACTCCCTCGATATCCATTCCTCCTCGTTCCCTCTACTACCTCCCTCCCCCACACCTACCCTCATTCACTAACCCTTCCTCCCTCCATACCTCTCCTCCTCTTCTTCTTTTTTTTATGGAAACTGACATGGTTGGATACATCACCTACAACATCCGTGATGTCGGACATGTCGTGCCGGCTATACTGAACTGGACGAAAAAAAACGAAAAAACTATTTACATCAAATCTCTTTGATTTACATAGCCGTTTCGACGTACGTTTTATTCAGTGCGGTGGTACCAACCCTAGTAAGGTAAGAAGGGAAGGGTGCTACAGTTTTACGTGGAATCCGAACCACGGTCAGCCTCAA
Organism: Nematopogon swammerdamellus; assembly: GCA_946902875.1. Lineage (NCBI taxonomy): Eukaryota > Metazoa > Arthropoda > Insecta > Lepidoptera > Adelidae > Nematopogon > Nematopogon swammerdamellus. The sequence continues at coordinate 8,838,271 of OX336345.1, forward strand.
ATGGTCGAGCGGTCACCCATCCAAGTGTTGACCGCGCCCAGGGTTGCCTGCACCACTGAGCTACCCAGGCTGACAAACGTACCTCCCACCCACTCCCCCTTCTTTTCTCTCCCCCTTCCTCTTCCTGACCATTATTCATTATTTCTTACCAAAAGCAGTAACTATTGAGTAATCTGTGCCAAAAGCCTAGATAATAAATTTTCATATCCTTACCTAGAGAAATCATGGATTCCCCATACAAAAACTTTCACCCCTATTTCACCCCTTATTTTTAGGTTTCCGTATCCCTGTACGGAAGCCTATTACTAAGCCTCCGCAGTCTGTCTGTCCGTCCGTCCGTTTGTCTATCCGAGGGCTGTATCTCTTGAACCGTAATAGGAAGCCCGTTGAAATTTTCACAGAATATGTGTTACTATAGCGGATATAACAACAAATAAGCGGAGCTAGGTACAACCCAAGTACAACCAAAGAGTTTGTAAATTCTTTGGACCGGAGTAAAACCGCAAACAGGAAATTACAATCTTACACGTTCAACGCCACATGAAAAATCCAGTATTTCCGTTTGGGCCACGGGGCTCACCGCTCACCGGTGAGCCTTTCCTTACTGAACCATTCAGGGCATGGGGGTCACCGGTGAGCCGCGTGAGAGGGCCTACGTAAACGCTTCCTACAAGCCACAGAGCGCAGCTACAAAGCCAATATGGAAGTGAGCCGCATGGCCTTGTAGTCGAAGCGGACGGCGTGGTTTTCAAATCCAATAGAAACTTGTAGTTTTTTATTAAGTTAATTGTAACGATGCTAGGGCTGCTCTTAACGATAAGGTAGAAAATAATATTTGTATTAATAGAATTAATAAAACCAGAAAATAATAAGAAAATATTCGTCAAAATAAAAATGAACATAAAATTTTCTTCATTGCCAAATAAGAAGACATTATTTATTACGAAAATAATTTATGAAATTGAACAAAACAAAATATTTATGAAATTGAACAATCACAACATTATCACACTTCTTCAAAGGGTTTAACCATAAACAATAAAGAATTATCCGTGAGTCATGTTAAAACAAGGCAAACAAAGGAATGGTTTAGTTGGGCTGCTTTGGCAATAAGTGGATACTTTTTTCGACTTGGTTTTAGCCTGTTTGCTACCCATTATTGGTACGTTCTTTGCATAACATTGGTGACATGTTCTTCTCACTTTTCTGGCCAATCCCTCTTTCCTTTCCAGAGTGTGTTTCATTCTCTTCCGCCTTTCTATATGCATTTCATAGTCGCTATCCTCACTCTCCGACAAAAGAATTCGACAGCATCTTCTTTTCGTTGGTTGAACTACGTCTTCATAGAATCTATTCCGAAACTACGGTTCAGAAGATCTATCTCGATGTTTTCTAACTGCGTTAGCGCTTCTTGTGTTAACTCGAAATCTTCAAAATAATCATTTTTGGCGAGAAAAGCGTAAAACATCCTCAATTGTCGACGCAGCCGGACCGGGATTGATCGCTGCGTCCGCGGCGCGCGCGTAACGGGTGGGCCGCGGCGTGACCCCGCGGCTCCAGCCAACAGAAAAATACAAATCCTTCATAGGAGGCCACACGATCCACCCGTGAGCCTTCTGCTATATCTCGAAAATTAGACGGTAAAAGTCGCAAATTTTTATTTTCCTTACAAATTACCGCATTTTATAAACTTTGTGATGAAAATCTCAAGTTGATGAAAATTACGGATATAATGAGTTTGGCTTGGCCCGAACCGAAAAGTACGCTAGGCCCACCGGTGGGTCGTATGGCGTTCAACGTGTTAATTGTGGGCTGATTTTGAAAATTCTTTTTTTGTTTGGTAGGTCATACTTCAGAGGTGCTCCCATTGAAATTTTATTGAAATTGATTGAGCGGTTTATGAAAAAGCAACAAAATACTATTGGTGTGTGGTTACCTTCAGCAAAACTTTTGTGATGTGGGCTTTTTCAGCAATTTGCAGTTTGACACATGGCGAATAATTCTGTACCACTTCAACCGATTTCGATTATTCGATTTCGATTATTGTTTTTTATGTAATATTGTTTTAAAAATATAAAACCGACTTAAAAAAAATAAACTAGAACTAAAAAGTATTAAATAGGTAGAATAGGTACCTAATATTTTGAAATTTTCTCTGTCATTGTATTGAAATACATGAATCGATATTGTCATTCATATTCGGACCCTTGTTTCATGAATATTCTAAATTTGAAATCTTTTCCGACCGGCCAGATGCGTTTAATATATTATAATACGAGTACGAGTACCATCGAGCTGGTCTGATGATGGAGACGGAAGGTGGCCATAGGAACTCCTAAACTACACATGATAAACCCATCGTGTTTGGGCTCGTTGAATTTGTCATCACGAGCAATTTACTTTAGACCTAGGAGATTCTCAATTCGACGGTATGTTTTCTTTTTTTGGATGTTTGTTACGCGATTACTCCGTCAATTATTGTGGGCCGATTTTGAAAATTCTTTTTTTTTGTTTGAAAGGGGATAACCATGACGTGGTTCCATTTTAATTTGGTCGAGATCAGATTGGAAAGCGAGGCGGAATCGCGAGGCCGAAGGTCGAGCGATTCCGCCGAGTACATTAATAGCAAAAAATTCAAAAAAAAACTGTGAAATAAAAAACTATTTAAAAAAATATATAAAAACCGCCTTCAAAAATGTATGAAATAAAAAAAATCGAACCCTAGAGTTGAAGGCGGTGCTAAAGCAAGCAAAAATGATACATGAAAGAAAACATGCGTGGATGATATCCTTTGTGATTTGTGTAGCCTTCTTTAGCACCGCCTTCAACTCTAGGGTTCGATTTTTTTAATTTCATAAATTTTTTAAGGCAGTTTTCATATTTTTTTTTACATACAATGCTGACATTATTAGAATGAAGAGTGACGAGTATTTGTTTAACTGTTCAACTAAATAAATACGTTCTATCCACAGAGCACGGAATACCGCGCGCGCGCGCGCGGGGGTATTCCGTGCTCTGTGTGGATCTATCTATTAAAAGCGCACAAACAGGAAATTACAATCATAATAATATTTTGTTCCGTATACCAAATAATTTTCAAAACATTTTTTTATTTTATTTAATTTGATTATGACAATTAAACTAACACTTCTTGTGTTAGTTTAATTGTAAATTGTCATAATTTTATTATTCAAATATAATTAAAAATTTTGGAATTTACATAAATAATGTTCTTTATAAATATAAATGAAAGCGCCATCTTTTGTCTAGTAGCAGTAATTCTACAGCCTAGTGACAATTAAAGGTACCTAGATACATGTTGTATTTCAACTAGATAGCGCCCTTAGTATAGAAGTATTAACAAACATTAACGCCACCTGTTTGTTTTACGACAACATCAAGAAAAATTATTAACGCCCTCTGTTGGTTTTACGATTTACAACGTTACCAAATTTGTTATATGGAGTGGTCTATCTGTCCCGACAGGGTTATAAAATCAATGACGTAACCATCCAAAATGACATGACGTGGGTTTTGTTACCCTTTCTCTCGGAGCAAATGAAACCAATAAAAATGATGATAATTTCTCCGATCGTAATGCAGTAATGGATCAATAAGTATGGCACAACAAATATATGTAACATTGATCAAGGCATCAGTGCTTCTACATAACTGTTCTTATGAAGACGTAGGGCATCAACTAGCGTCTGTATTTGATCCATCATGTCGCGGTCAGAGCTGGTGGTCCGTGAGATATCTTGACACTGTTTTAGAAATTGCTCAACGATCTTGTATCCCTGTTCTGCTTCCTTTGACTTCTCCGAGGAATCTGCGTCGAACAAGTTGGTCTCCATTTGCGTTTGCTTCATTTCTGCATACTGAAACCAATAATCCTCGAGTCAGTTTGTTATTATTATTATTATATTTTGTTATTAGTCATCGTACGAGTCCAGAAATGGGGCGGTCAAAATAAGAAGTGCCATTTTATTTTTTTAATTAATGTTTGAATCCTATAGGTTTTTAGGGTTTGTTATGGTGAGACCATCACCAATCAGTGCCTCGCAATTAGGAGCGTTTTGTAAATTTTTTTTTGCACAGTGAAAACAAATGCTTTTAGGGTAAATTGGAAGTAACAGTTTTACATGGGATCGGAACTATGGTTCCTATGGAACTTGTGTTGTTACTTATGAAACTCAGAAAGATAAAGACGCCAACGTGTATCGCATCCACTGCATTTCGCATCAGCTTTTTTCTTGCTTGGAATAAGTTGAAAAAAAAAAACCAGATACCTCAAGGATGGAGTCCGGTAGTGAAGCGAGCCGCGCGACGTGGAGGCCCAGGGAGTGCGCCGCGGCGCCGCGCGAGATCTTGTGCAGCAACACCAGGCTCCCGTCCCGCACCAGCGCCTCCGCGTGCGAGTTCACCGCCACCCCGCGCAGCAGCAGCGGCAGCCGCGTCAGCTCGTGGTAGTGAGTCGCGAACAGGCAGAAGCATTGACTGCGCTGAGCTAGCTCCCTGCCATCACAGTTTCAGTTCTTTATACACGGTATTACATCAATAGGTGGTAGTACCCGAAAGGGGGGTGACGTAGACGCCTCCTGGTATATAACCCATGAGAAACTACACTGCGAATTGAACATTCCAACCGTAAAACAAGAATAAAGGCCCAAACAATGCCACATGTCGAGCTACGAATAACAAAAAAAAATTTAAAAACTACAAAGTGAGAATACGAAACTGTCCCAACGGACCGGCTTATGAATTAATTCAAGAAAAGTTCATCTACAGTTGACTAAAGAGAAAAGCTCCACAAGATCTATTCTATTGAGAAGACTATTATAAAATATGGGTGTAATCAATGAATACTATTCGTGTAAGCCTACTTTGTAAATGAATTGCTGGCAAGACCAAAGGGAATCAATAGCAAGGCATCTAGTTCCGACAGGACAGATCAGGAACGAGGAATTTAGCAGATTGACAAGTTTAGTAAAAATTTGATACATAGAAAATGCTTTATTGCTCCAAGAAACGTGCAACAAAACACATATTTTTTTTTACATAAGGTGCAAAGGTGGACATATCCCTTACAGAGATTCCTTACAGTCTACAGTAGGATGTTTGAGTACAGTAGGATGTTTGAGAATCGATTAATATAGTGGAATGTAAGTAGGTAGTAGCAAAAGAGTTGAATGTGAGAATTAAAAATAATAAGAATACTTATTATCAATATACAACAGTATACGCTAGTTAAATAAAGTAATACATATCAATTAAATGACCATCAAAATGATTTCATATATATTTTTTTATGGAAACTGACACGGTTGGCTACATCACCTAGGTACAACATCCGTGATGTCAGCCCATAACATCGGGTGAACTAGGTGCCATGTCAGGCTTCCCTTCATACATACATAGTGTAACACCTGTTTCCCAATGGGATGGGGAAACAATCAAAATGGCACACCTCTGCCGCCTCTTCAGCTCTCATAAATTTTTTTACGGAATGGAATTTTTTTTCCTCATAATGTTCTTCATACACACTCGTCGTTTTCGGGTACAACGCACTTGAAATTTTTAGAGCACATGCCCGATCTGGTCAAAGTGCTTCTTGAAATTATACAGAAAAGTTCATAGGGGCAGAATAACACGTTGGCCGCAACAGCACTGTAAACTTAGTGAGAGGATGTGACTCACTCTGCGATCGCCCAGGCGAGACCGCAGCCCTCATACGTGGAGGTCCCGCGCCCGAGCTCGTCTATCAGCACGAGAGAGTCTGCCGTCGCCGTCTGCAACACACACACAATCGCACACGCTACACGACACAACCCAATACACAGAAGCGCTCACGCAGCATCCGGTTACGGCATGAGCGAGGTGTAATGGACTGACATCACGACAGTAGCGAGCTATCTATCCAACCGGTCCAGTCAACCAAAAAATTTCATATAAAAGTAGGAGGTAGTGGGCGAGCTACCTCCGGATTGGTTTGATTTCATGAATTCGATGAAGGTTCACCGTGTGCTTTCGTGTTCGAAAAATTATTATATTTTTGGGCCAAAATGTATGTTAAGCCTGATTCTGTCCGTGAGAGATTATTTGGTGAAAATCGGACGAGTACTTCTGACGCTATCGCAAGTTGTACTGAGCACGAGAGCACACTTGGAGAGATGGTGGTGACATCATCAGTGTTGCAAATGCACAGTCGAATGCACGGTTTTGTGTAGTCGCTGGATGGGTATTTAAGGCATGGTAGCGTTCACGTTTGTAGGTTGTATAGTTGGCAGCACGAAGCGCTCGAAAGTACATACTTTATGTCGCCAACTTTCTGAAATGCTCAAATGAAAAGAATGGAATGAATTGTTGCGAAGCGTAAAACGTTCATCGAATTCACGTCAAAAACAAATAAAAAATAGCACGGTGAGCTCTCTAGACTAGAGTTACATTACAAGTTTATACAGAAAACAAAATATATTTTTTGTTTTGTTTCTTTCGTTCCCTTGTTTATATTGCCATGGGAGGGAAAGGGATCTCCCTCCCATGGCATATTCACAGCTTTAGTATGGAGGTGTCGGTGTGTAGTGTGTACCCTTAGTATGGCAGCGGACTCGATCATCTCAAGCATGAATGTGCTCTGGCCGAGCTGCTCGCGGTCGGAGGCGCCGACGCGCGCGGCGAGGGCGCGCAGGCGCGGCAGACGCGCGCGCGCGCACGGCACGGGACAGCCCGCGTGGGCGAGCAGGGCGACCGCGCCCGCTGAACGCATCCACGTTGACTTGCCACCCATGTTGGCGCCGGTTATTATGTGCATTATGCACTCTCCTGCACACCATATTATTATTATTATATATATATATAAATGTAAATAAGGGATAATAATATAAATAAGGGATATGACTCCCTTCTTATATTACTAGGTGGTAGGGTTTAGCCCGCCCGGGTTGGTACCACCGCACTGAATGAAAGGTCGGTCGAAACGGCTATGTAAATAGTTTGTGTTTTCCGTCCAGTTCAGTATAGCCGGCACGACCGAAGGGAAGCACTGACGTGGCACCAAGTTCACCCGGTGTTATGGGCTGACATCACGGATGCTGTAGGTGATGTAGCCAACCGTGTCAGTTTCATTAAAAAAAAAAAAATGTATATATTTATGGAAACTGAAAAGGTTCACTACATCACCTACAAAATCCGTGATGTCAGTTCAAAACACCTTGGTAAACAAGGTGTCATGTCAGTGCTTCCCTTTGGCTGTGCCGGCTCCACTGAACTGGACGGAAAACATGAACTATTTATGTAGCTGCTTCGACCGACATTTAATTCAGTGCGGTGGTGTCAACCACTGCGGTGCGCATGCAATGCACAGCTGTTAGCTTATAGCAGTAGTGCTGACACTTCTTTTAGCTATGTACCTCATATGATATGAGTGAAGCTGTGGCTATGGTCCTGCTCTCATGTCGTGGACCCCCGAGAGGTCGATGGACCCACTTTAAGAAACCCTGGTGGCTATATTTGACACATAGGCTAGGTTTGACACATTCATTGTGAATGATCTATCTATTGGAAACATTTAAGTATACAAAAATATTGGCACGCAATAACAGCCCCGGTGACGAGAAAAATTGTGAAGAAATTATATGGGGTCTGTAACAAAATAAGCAAGAAGTTTTAGATTTCTTAGTTTAAGTTTTTTTTTTCAAATTTGTTCCTTAGACAGCAACCTTAAAAATCATAAGTTTGACAACAGGGAAAGATCAGACAAGAAATAATTCTAGAAATAGATGAGGTTATATACCTCTCTTGAAGAGCACATCGTTGGGTATGAAGGATACTCCCTCCTGAAGCTCCAGGCACGGGTGCCGCATCTCCTCCAGGATGAACTCATCCAGACTCTCTACCACCTACGAGACCCACGAGATGTTTCATATTAAAATGAAGGTTTGTGCACTAACAATGCTAAAGAGGTGTTGTATACAGAGGCGATTAGAACATATCGCATTGTTGCGATAACCCTGCCTTCTGCTGTCATATCATACGAAAATACAGTCAGCATCATTGTTTCACAGTTCTATACATAAACAACTTCTTTTTGTTATAGAAATAGTAGGTAGATGACTATCTGGTAGAATTGTTTTCTTACTGTAAATACAAATTCTGCTGCTTTGGTGATTCAAATTGTTTATATGCATAAACTAAAATTTTATTAATAAAAATGGGATATGACAAAAAATAAATGATGAGGAACCATACTGAATATGCATATGTCTCAATGAAATATTTCTTTGTGGCGAAATAAAAATCTGAATGGGTTATGTAAGTAAAGAAGTAATGGAACCTCGGGTCTGCAGTACGGTATGGGGGCGCTCACAGCGGCCACTGCGAAGGCCACCAGCACGTCTAGTCTCGACAGAATGTGCGACAGGCAGTAGAGGCATTCCGAATAACCCGCTGAAATGCAAAATTAAAATTTGAAATAATCACATTGTTAAGAATTTCATGGTAAGCATCGGTTATTTATTATAAGATTTTATAAGATTTTGTATACAGATCCTCAAGTTGTGGCTACATAGACCTTCCCCCTAAGGCTTTTAGTCCACCTACAAGCATTATTGACACCTCCGCACGCTAGAGGAATTGTTTTATAGAAAGCGCCACATGTGGCGTCGAGCCACCCATAAGGTGTCTAAGGACGCCAATTCAACGCCAACATTCGGTCGTACGCGGGGGTTGCGAATGACATGCATGGTGGTATCAATCCTGCATCTAAGACTCCAACCTCGAGCTCAGCCACTAAATTGAGTACAATAAAAAAAAAAGCAGCCGCTCCTACTTATGAAACTGAGTTACAAACAAAGCCACAAAGTCACGAAGCTAACCAAAGTTAAGTCTGCATCAAGAAGTTACTGACTCTAGGAGACCATTGAATGCTCGATTGTGTGAATGTACAATAAGTCTAGTATTGGATTTGTACAGGATTGGCACACCCTTCGTCCAGGATGAATTTTGGAAGATTAATTTGCATAGAACATTTTAATAATTTACAACAAGTTGCTCAAGTGTAAAACACTTCATAACGAATTTGCCTATATAAAAACTAAATCATTAATTATACTGGGAATCCTAATTATCATCTATGAATGGATGGCTCGTGAGGCTCGGTGACCTTGAGAGCATGCGGATTCGCGCTCGCTCAGAACAAAGTTAAACTGCGCGGGAGTTTAAATTCAAAACTTGAACATGCACAAATTTTGACATTTTAAAATCGTGACGAAAAGCAAACCTTGCCACCACCCCCAACGTAACAGGACCGTAACGCCTGCCCGGACCCCCCTCCTTCTTCCCCCAAATTGCGTTACGTAATTTGTGTACGGCCCCTTTAACCCTCCCATGCTCGTGCGGGGATACTAGCTATACCCATGAAATTTCAATATGTTATTACTTTGATATTAGGCCTCGGATGTTGTCGGTTTCTTCAGTACCTGACTTTATTGTGTATGTACGTTGGGTGACGGAAGGAAAAATTAGTGGCGCGCTAGCAACCGCGTTACTCAATAGTCGCGCGAGTAAGGGAGGGTTAAATGATATTCATAATCATAACAGCCCACCAGCAATGCCAACGATCTCGGCGACCACCTTCTGCTGCTCTGTCTCGTAGGACTCCTTGGTCTGCACGTACTCATCGCTGATCGCTTGCAGCGAGCCCGTGTTGAACCTCACTCCGCCCTTCACCGCGTCTATTATGTTGTACTTCTTGTTGCCGCGGAGCGCTTGCTCCTCTTTCAGCGTCACCCTGCATGTTGCATTGAAGAACAACAGTTTCAGCCACATAATATAACAAAATTCTCATACAAACCATTTGTGAGTTATAAATTGAAATCCTCCAAGTTATTATAATTTAGCACTTCTAGAGACATTTTTAGTGCGGGTATCTTTGCACTGTAAGCACAATATGTAATGTATTTTTTAGCTTGATGGATTCTGTGACAACAATGACAGGCGTGAGATATCGCGGTACTTTAAAAGAATAGCCCCACTGCATCTCTCCCCGTGTATGTCGTAAAAGGCGACTAAGGGATATGACTCCGTTCTTATATTACTAGGTGGTAGGGTTTAACCCGCCCGGGTTGGTACCACCGCACTGAACGAAAGGTCGGTCGAAATGGCTATGTAAATAGTTTGTGTTTTCCGTCCAGTTCAGTGTAGCCGGCACGACCGAAGGGAAGCACTGACGTGGTGTTATGGGCTGATATCACGGATGTTGTATGTGATGTAGCCAACCGAGTTAGTTACCATAAAAAAAAATATATATGTATATATATATAGGCGGTTCTCAAGTTCGCGGGGCTACGCCTACTTGTGGTACGAACATTGGCGCAAGTAAAAGAAACTTTTCGGTTTTGTCTCGCTTCAACTAAAGCGTTCTATTCACGTCCCAGCAAGCAGGGCCGATATCGGGGGTAGTGTTGCCACTAGAGTTGTAAAGATGCCGTTTTTTGCACTTTGATACGGATTTATTTGACTTAGGTACCGTGAAAAACGGAAAAATACGAAACGTATTTTCATATGAAATACTTGCTCTTTTCGCATTTTATTCCTGTTCTTTGCTTGATTGCTTGAAACCAAAAAGTGAGTAGGTAACCAAAGTTCGCATCGAACACCGTAAAACACGGTAAGGAATAGAGTCGCGAACAGCTCTATCGCAGAGAAGCCTATCATTTAAAAATTATGTAGGTACTCACAACCAGTGGCGGCTGGTGACTTCAGTGGCCGGTAGTGCGCTAAGTACCTACCTACTTAAATACCAAATTACCCAACACATTCCCCTCATGTTATTTTAAGATCGGGACTTCCGATTTTTTTAAATGCCTGCCTTTAATAATTATGTACGTACCTAGTATGAATATTCTCAAGACACTCAATGAGTTGCAAAAAACAAGAAAAGAAATCCAAACAACTTTTTTAACTAATTTTAGTACCTTTATGAACACATCCATAGACCACAACACTACTGCAGCTTTAAATAAAAAAGAAAACAGTAGTAATGCCCCAAAAATACTTTAAAAAAAATATTAAAAAAATAAAAGCATTTGAAAAGTAGGAATTGAACCCGGGATCACCTGATTGTAAAGCCTTACCTTTAACCAACGCTTAGGCAAATATCGGCACCACTTAATTCACAGTATCACACAGAAAACGCAAAACCTAACCATATCCCATTTTAAATATTCGCGCGCTAACGGGTATGTGACATCACATGACAGCGCGCTGACTCTAGCTAGACAGATGGACTCGTGCAAAACGAATCGCTCGCGAAGCGACGCGTCGCACGCGCGGCTATTCACGATATAGCGTCCTTGTTTGGCGCTCGTGCGCCGCACGCAGAACTCCATTTCGGCCCATACTGTTTCTATGAAGTATCTTTTGTCTCACGCGCCAGCGGTGTTTTGCCGATCTCCACACATTCAGCATGGGAGACCCGCGTGCGCTCTCAGATTTCGCACGGGGCGCGCGTTTACTCGCAAAAAAGTGTCTTGTGATCTATAAAATAAGGTCGAATTCACATTCGTATTTATTTGGAGTACGATCTTTATGGTTTTAATGTAGGTATATTGTAAGATATTATTTATTTTGAGTGAAGTGAAGACTTCTCGTGGTATGGTAGTGCGGCGCACGAGCGCACTTTAGGACCAGCCGCCAGTGCTCACAACACTTCTTTGTTTTAATTCAACTATTTATCTATGCCGTAACATAATTTCATAACATTTAATTATATGGCATTGTTTACCTTTTAGTAAATTGGTTGGTTAACTACTCAATAAATAGGTATAATATCATACCTAATCATAAAACATATTTACTTACTTGCCTAACTCAAATAGGTATCAGATCGATAGTCTGCCTGCGTGTGATTTCCGTGCTGATGCTGACTAATGCCAGTTAAACTTTATGTGATGGATGACTGATGAGATGACAGATTAGCTGTCACATTTCCATCAATACTAAAGTCGCGTAAAAGAAGAAGATGATTATGTATGACATTTCCGATTTCAAAATAATCATAGAAAAATAATATACCAAATAATCATTATTAAACTTTAAAACAATCGTTTCCATTAATATTCTGTTCTGAACTTGTATAGCATGCATGCGTGCAACAAACCTAAAGTTCTAATGTCACTTGAATTTGACTCTTAAATTGAATGTTTTAGGTACTAAAATACGGCAGCACCGTGATTTGCCGACAAAGGAATGGTCTTAACGCGCGGTTTTCTTTAAAGACGCGCGGCTTCCTTTGAAGGGAAACAAAGAGCGGTGCCGACTGCCGCGTAGCATGCAATTTTGTGTTCTATGTATATCTGTCTAAGAATCATATTGCAATTACTTGTGAAGGCACGAAGCAAGAAGTCCATTTCGTCAAGCTAAGATGAACCTAATAATTAAGACAAGATGATCTAAAATTCGCTGTACTTTTGAAGCGTTGACGCCGGCCGCTGTTGAACCTACGTAAAATGATTTTTTTTTTACGTAGGTTCGGTTCGACATTGCAATTTTATTTTTCATTCGTTGCTCGTCTGTCTTTACGTTCGGGCGGTTCGAGCACGTTTGTATTTGTATTGTAGCACTCACGACTACCAACCCAGTGGGCTACAATTTGAGCCTACCACCTAGTAAGGGGCAATCTTTGTTTTAATTTGTGTTTTATAGGGTTCCGTATCCGTCGTACGGTACCCTATTACTAAGCCTACGCCGTCTGTCTGTCTGTATGATTGTCCGTCTGTCCGAGGGCTGTATCTCTTGAACCGTAATAGGCAGGTACCCCGTGAAAATTTTCACATAATAGGTATGTTTTATTATCAGGGATCGGAATTAGGTAGAGTGATTTGATTTGGTACCAAAGTAGGTAAAGTTCGCGAGAGGATATAATATGGAGTTGTTAAAACCAGCACTTTGTATGGGAATTCTGAAAATTTCCTGGGAAATTTCCGGGACTGGATTTTTCTTCGGGATCGTATTTATTGACTAAATACAAGCTTCTTTGTTCTTAGATGATTTTCTCTAGAGTGGCCGCTTATGGAGATATAATTTTTTTCATAAATTTTTATTTCTACTCAATTTACAGAAAAACAGGGGAAGATGTGATAAAATAATCTAAGAGTGTATCGAACTGCTTACAAAACAAGACCTAATTTGTTGTCGTACCATCATTGGTTCTTGATTTATTGCTCGCCGCGATTCTGAATTATCCAAGGACAGCATTTGTATGGAAAGCTCCGCCCCCTTTCCTGATTAAATTTCTCGAATGTTGATATTTTTTCGCCTGAATCTTATTTCTAGACGAAATAAAAGACACTTTTATTCTTGCACGTTTTTGAAAAAAATCGATATTTCCGAAGAAAAAAAGATCTAAAATATTTTTTTTCCAAAATGTTCTCGATTGCTAATGTTTTCTTGGCGGATTCTTATTTCTAAACGAAATATAAGACACTTTTATTCTTACACGTTTTTCCCTTAAGTCGATATTTCCGGAGAGAAAAATAAAACAACCTATTTTTTCATATTTTCTCGAATGTTGATGTTTTTTCTCCTGAATATTATTTCTAGATGAAATGCGAATCTGTAGTGAACATTTCAAAAAGTGGCCATCTGTTGTCAAAATTTTAAAAAAGTGGCCGCGATTTTGAACCCTTTAGTTTTTTACTACAAATTCATATTCAGAGCCCACACAGACACCCAGATATAGATTTTGAAAGCAATCGGTCCAGTAACTAAAAAGTTCAAAATGGCGGCTTCTTCTTTTAAATTTTGACTACAGATTCGTATTCAGAGCCCACACAGACACCCAGATATCGATTTTGAAAGCAATCGGTCCAATAACTAAAAAGTTCAAAATGGCGGCCACTTTTTGAAATGTTCACTACAGATTCGTATTTCGTCTAGAAATAAATTCAGGCGAAAAAACATCAACATTCGAGGAAATATGAAAAAATAAGTTGTTTTATTTTTCTCTCCGGAAATATCGACTTAAGTGAAAAACGTGTAATAATAAAAGTGTCTTATATTTCGTTTAGAAATAAGAATCCGCCAAGAAAACATCAGCAATCGAGAACATTTTGAAAAAAAAAAAAATTAGATTTTTTTTTCTCCGGAAATAGGTATCGATTTTATTGAAAAATGTCTAAGAATAAGAGTGTCTTATATTTCGTCTAGTAATAAGATTCAGGCGAAAAAATATCAACATTCGAGAAATTAAATCAGGAAAGGGGGCGGAGCTTTCATCGCGGCGAAAATTTCATCCAGTATTGGTATCATGCATGAAAGAAACGGAAAAACCCCGTGTTTTTCGTTTTATTCAAAATGTATTTGTCTGTATTTTTCTGCCTTTACAACACTAGTTGCCACTAGCCGGACGTACCATAATTATGGTATTTAAACCATATATTCATGCCCTATCAGTATGTAATATCTACTATGTAATGTAACATTTAGTCAGCACACACAAATCAGCACATGCGTGTCTAGGCAGTGGCAAACATTTTTGTATAGACTAAGTGGGCATTGAAAAAATTTCCAGTGAAGTTTCTAGTCGGTTCTTCTTCGCTGTGATAATCGAACTGGCGGAATGTTACAATGTAAATATGACAAATCTGAGCGCAGTGTACTGCCAATAGATGCTAAATAAACAATAAACAATAAACAACAAAAGTGAGTTCTACCTAAAGTGGAAGCCAGAAGCGGTGTTGGACTCCAGTTTGATGGTCTTGCCGGAGTCCAGGCCCAGGTCCCTCGCCGCCTTGCTCAGTTGAGATTCGGCGGACGACTGAAGCTCCTCCAAACTTTCACGAAGGGTTTGCAGGTTTTCGTCGAATGACGGCTTAACGAGGAAATCACCTGAAATGTGCGAGTCAGTACATATTTTAACTGACCAGTGACTGTCAGTCCAGCGGCGACTACATAGAAAGGAAAGTAAGGTACAGGGGTAACGGATCCGTTTCGATTGATACTGCCCGCACTGAGTAAACGTCGCGCGTCGGTCGGTCAGCTATGATAAATAGTTCCATGTTTTCCATCCGGATCAGTATAGTCAGCACGGCCAAAGTTAAGCACTGGCATGGCATCTAGTTCCCACAGGAACGTGTCAGGTTCCGTAAAAAAAGATGAAAGAGCATGAAGAAGAAAATATACATAAACTCAAATATTTAGTAAAATAATGAAGGCAGATCAATCAACTCTATTCCCACTATTAGCCAATGAAATTACCCACGAAACTTAAAATTTTGAATCGATTTTTTGAACTCCAGGAACAACTAAACACTCCCAACTTTTTTTTCCGAATTTTCTAACAGCAAAAATTTTTTACAAATTGCACTTCAATGTGTGGGCAAAGAATTGATATGTTCAATTAATAAAATTGAAACAACTTTAGACCAGAAACCAGTTTACCATCCTTGCAGAAATGACGTAGGTATAAATTGACAGGCATCAAATAATTTTTTTTCGTTTTTCCTCAGAATATTTTTACCGAGTGTTCTATGGGGAAGGCAAAGTTTGTTATCTATACAACTCACCATTTTCACTCGTTTTAATAACATCAATAAATCGTGTGGGGAGGATTCACTTATTTAGAAGCACATACATTTTTTCAGAATTTTATCTAACCTAATTGACAAATTCTCCCATACAAATTAGTGTAGGTAAAAGAACGTGCTCTTTAAAAGGTCTTTTTTAATGTGATATGTGAATCCATCCCACAAACGAAAAAAAAAAACAAGTGACCTGGAGTCAAAAATGACGTACATGTATATTTTTCTATTTGAGTGCGAAATTTTTTGTAGGCGTGTTTGATGTCAAGGGAAATGTGTTTTAATTTAATTTAACGTCATATTGAGAAACATAAGTGCAGCCCCCTGGTTCATGCGAAACAACGAAATCCACCAGCTTCTCGACGTACCTACAGTTAGCGAGGAGGTCCAATCTATCAGCAAAAGCTACATGAATCGACTCCAGCACCACCCCAACAGACTGGCTGAACAACTCACCGAAGAACCTATATTAAGGAGACTCAAAAGACGATGCATAGTGGACCTATCCAAGTAGGAAGGTCCGCTATCACAATGTAGAGTTTGGCCCACTGGGGTCAATTCTCTGAAAGCCACAACAGTAATCAGAAAATCTGCTAAAAGTAATAAAAAAATAAAAAAAAAACTGATCGCAGATGGAACAATAACAAAAAAAAAAAAAAAAAAAAAAATTTAATTTCGACCGCCGCCGCCGATCGGAACGCAAAGGGTTAATAATAAAAACCCTACATGTATACCTCTATCGACGGCGTCCATATCAACGGTGGCCTCTATCATCTGGCGGTACTTGTCGAGGTCGTCGTAGAGCTCCGAGATGGGCTCCGCTAGGCAAGCGTGCACGGTCGAGTCGCCCGTCTCCGCCAGGCACTGCAGCAGCGACGGCAGACGATGTATCACCTATGCACAAACAACCCTGCTTACTTGTATTCTGTGGTTTTTTTTATAGTAAGCGCGACATGTGGCTTCGAGCCAACCATAAGGTGTCTAGCGACGCCCATGGACATTCGGTCGCATGCGGGGGCTGCGAATGCCATGCCGGCCTGACAGGTGCCGGGACGGACAGGGCAGGTAGAGCGTTCCAGAGTTTACAGGTTCTGTGGAGGAAGGATCTGCAGAACCGATTAGTACACACCCGCGGTAAGTCCAGCGTATAGGGATGCAATCCCTGCCCAGTGCGCGTTGTACGCAGGTGGAAAGGGGACGGCGGAATCGCGTTAAACAGCTCCTCCGAGCACTCCCCGTGGAATAAGCGATAGAACACACTTAGGGCGCCGACATCCTTCCGAAGTTGCAGTGGTTCTAGATTGCGGGACACGTCGGGGTCATCCACTAGTCGCACGGCTCGACGCTGGATCGAGTCCAAAGGCGCAAGCTGATATTTGGCTGAGCCATCCCACAAGTGCGAGCAGTACTCCAAGCAGGACCTACGTACCTACGTAAGTGGTACCTACAGAAGGAGGACTTGTAGAATGTAGCTGATTTTTTTACTTTGAGCTTTAATGGCAACGACGGCGTTGCAGCGCCAAAAAAAAGAGCGAAACATCGGTGGCAAAAATATTCAACTCTCAATTTGGAATCAAAACAAAGTTCAGTGAAATACAAGTTATAGATAACTTTTTATGAAATTTTGTCAAGATTGCCATGGTTAATTGGTGGTGGTCATTACAGCGTTCACATATATTCGAGTTGCTTACATCAAAAGTTCCATCACTCGGGGTACTTTAGTTTGCGCCAAAGCTAGAGGGGTTACGGTAAGCGTGCCTTGTTCCACCTAATCGCAGGTGACTAACGATGCCAATGGACATTCTGTGATGCGCTAGCATCGCAAATTCCATGCCAGCCTGATAGGAGACTTTTCGCACCCCTTATGTAAAACTAAAAATAATGGGTAGTTTACTGGTTTAGATTCTTCACGGTATCCAAAACCGCTGACCTGATAAATCTTATAGCAGTCATGAAGGTTGGCCTTCTTCCTCGTGAGCCTGCGCGCCAGGGCCTGCAGGTCTGGGATGCGGCGCAGGTGGTCGTCGTACAGCTGCAGTCTGACTGCCGAGTCCTTCATCAGACACTCCACTACGTCCAGGCGCTCGTTGATGAGGTTGATGTCGCGCAGCGGCTGACGTAGCCACTGCGCTAGCAGCCTGGGGAGTGACAGGCTTTTTGACTACTTGTTTTATTAAAATCTGTTGTTAAGACATTTTGCTTTATGCCCTTCAGGCATAAAGCAAAATGTTTTGCTCTATTAGATCCATTTTGCTGTATTTATTGCCCTTTCGTTGGTTGTGCAGTGCATCCCATGATGCGTCCAAAACACCAAGTAGTCTGTCAAGGTCAAGATAAGTTAGATAATTAAAATAGCTGATCGACAACTGTCGATCAGCTATTTTGTGTGTCAAACTAGCTGGCCACACATGTTAAGTAACTTAGGTATTATTAAATATTATTCAATTATACCTAAATATTCAAATTTCATACAAGCGAATACTGCATAATTTCAGTTAGAATCGATGGGCGGTAAATCATATTTGTATCAATCGTGAGCGGCGGGTCTTAGTTCGGACTCTTGATCTCCAGGTCCGAGTTTTTTCTGACGAAAGTGTACGTGCATACCTCAGGTAGCTCTCCATTGCTTCTCCATTCAGAACTAGTGTAGAACTGTAGGTAAGGGCCCTACAATACAGCAATGCAAAAAAGCAAAATAGTGCCATTTACCGTTTGCCATGAGCGCTCCTGCATCTGTCTAGAAGGCCGTAGAGACTCCTGGTGTGCGCGCCGCCCGTGTCCCCGGGCTCCGGGAACACGTTGAGCGCGGACAGAGCCGCTGCGTCGAGGTGCAGGTAGCCGTCCACCTTGGCGGTGCCCAGCCGGAACCTGCCAGTTGTTATAGCTTAGTTCACAATGCCAGTTCTCACATAGCAACTCATTTCCAGCTCTTCGAAGGCTATCGTGAGCTTTGTAAAACAATACGAAGGTCTCCGACTAGTTTGCAGATAGAGAGCAACCCTCCAAAAACCTACAAATCGTCTGTGATTCAGAGACTCCAGACCATCGTTAAGTATCGGGTCCACCAACAAGTCGGATGGCTCGGTGCTATATCGAGTCTAAGGACACAAGCAAGTATCGGAATAAAAATTAGACTACGTTGATTTGAGCCTAAAACTGACCTGCCAAAATTAGTTTCATCTGAGAGTAGTTCCAAGTACTTCACTGCGGCTGCGAGGCTAGACATGGCCACCTCACTCCTCGTTTCAGGAAATGCGTTCGCATCCGGTTGCTGGTTTTCAGCAAACTTCAGCAGACGGTTCAGATCCTGGATCAAGCCTTCCCTCGAGAAGTCCGACTTCTTGCATTTGGTCAGTGTAATGTTCGCCCTATCCAAGACTTTTTTCAGCGTGTTGTACTGTAAGAGATATTTTCAATTATTAACCATTGTGTCGAGTGAACAACGCAGACCTTTAAAAATTGTTATTAGGCAAGTAGGGCTGAAGTTCAGTTAGTTTAGTAAAACTGTGCCCATGTTTTTCTCCAGTTCAGTGTAGCCAGTCCGACCAAAGGGAAATGCTAGAATGACATCTGTAATAGGCTGACACGACGGGTGTAGGAGATGTTTGTTTGCTGTCCAGCCACTTGGGTCCATTCTCCTCACTGAGAACTCAAGACGATCCGTTGTACGTTGTAGCAGGTGTTGTAAAAGAGCTTATCAAGATTCCATAAAAAAAAAAATTTACTGTATATATTCATGGAGATAAAAATATAGGTTCACTCTTATACAAAATACGGCACACATTCTGACACACCGAACTGATGCCACATACAAAACTGACATTTTAAGAGGATAACACATGGAAAAACTTTGGTCTAACGTAATCATGCTCGTAATTATTTTTTGTCAAAGTATGAAATGATAAAAATGCAACATGGATAACTACGCCTACCTCATCGGTATCACCCAGCGGAACGAGGCACTCAGAAGGCGCCAGCTGCACTGCTGTGGTCTCCAGCTGTGTGAAGAGATCGTCGTCTGTGAACTCGGCCACGGAGAGCTGGTACTCAGCGCTGTTCACCCACGCCATGCCCACCAGCCGACCCTGCATCGTCAGAATATGTTCCACACCTATCCAGTATCAACATCACGTAAGTTTATTATTAGTAATATTATTTCAAGTGTGTATTATCTTTATCTATCATCATCACATTCTATCTCCTCTACTATTATAACAGGTAACCAAATTTTCTGTACCTAACGGTTAACTCGAAAATTGCTGAACCAGTTTACTCACAGTTTTCACAGTATGCGGCATTATCTCATTTTCTCAAGATTTTGTACCGTGTGGGGCCGGTACTTTAAAAGAATAGCCCCACTGCATCTCTCCCCGTGTATTTCGTAAAAGGCGACTAAGGGATATAACTCCCTTCTTATATTACTAGGTGGTAGGGTTTAACCCGCCCGGGTTGGTACCACCGCACTGAATGAAAGGTCGGTCGAAACGGCTATGTAAATAGTTTGTGTTTTCCGTCCAGTTCAGTGTAGCCGGCACGGCCGAAGGGAAGCACTGACGTGGCACCAAGTTCACCCGGTGTTATGGGCTGACATCAAGGATGTTGTAGGTGATGTAGCCAACCGTGTCAGTTTCCATAAAAAAAAAAAAAAAAAGATTATTAGCGGGTTTTGAACACTCATATAAGAGGTATTTTAGCCTTTTAGCGTGCCGTTGTATTGCTGTTCTCTGTAGCACAAAAGGTGATTTTATTGCAGAAAATGCAATGTCTTTCAGATAATAATATCATCATATTTTTTCTCTAAGGAGCTGGGCTGACTGAACGAAAACCATGGGGCAAATGCGGATAAATACAACCGGATCACATGAATTGTAATAACTGGCCAAGTGCGAGTCAGCCTCGCTCACCGAGGGTTTCTTACCACTACTTGTAGGTTAAACAATGCTAAATGTCGCGCTATCCATAAAAATAAAAAGTACGTAATTGACCGGTTTTTATCATTTATTGTTGTTTTACTTTAGAATTTGCACTATAATCACAACAACTTTGACGCTAGTATGTATTACCGTTTTTACGATAGAGCAAAAACAAACAAAACAACTGTGAAAAAAGTTGGGAAAAAGTTTTTGTATGATCCCCTTTATTTTTCTGTGAAAATTTCAACCGGCTACCTATTACGGTTCAAAAGATAGAGATACCGCCCTTTAAAGATAGGACAGACAGATGTATGGAGGGACAGACGGCGTAGGCTTAGGAATAGGGTCCTGTATGGATACGGAACCCTAAGAAAGGCTGACCCTTGAACTGCTAATCCCGCTTGAAGGTGCACTAAAGTCAGCCTCTTGAATTTTGTCAGCCTCGATAGCTCAGCTCAGCAACGCTGGGCGCGTTCAGTACTTGGATGGGTGACCGCTCGACCGTTGGAGGCTGACCGCGGTTCGGATTCCACGTAAAACTGTAGGTCCCTTCCCTTCTTACCTTACTAGGTGGTAGGGTTCAACCCGCCCGGGTTGGTACCACCGCACTGAATGAAACGTCGGTCGAAACGTCTATGTAAATAGTTTGTGTTTTCCGTCCAGTTCAGTGTAGCCGGCACGACCGAAAGGAAGCACTGACATGTCACCTAGTTCACCCGGTGTTATGGGCTGACATCACGGATGTTGTAGGTGATGTAGCCAACCGTGTCAGTTTCCATAAAAGAAAAAATATAAGTCTCTGGGGAAAGGCCATTTGAACATTGTGTTTTCATCTACTAACCTTGGAAATGGGATCTGTTCGAATATTGACCGCCATGAGTGTCGTGGCCGTTGCGTCGTCGCTCCCCGGCAGCCGCAGTTCGAGGAGCTCCTCCATTTGGGACAGGCAGCCCGGTGAGCCTTTGTACTTGACATACCAGTCGCACGATTTCGTCGATCCTTCAGTCACGTATATCTCCACGCGGTAACGCTTCACCTGTGGTGAAGTCATGATAGTACCTATGATTATACAGTGTCAATGGTTTCTGCTAAAGCCTGTAGCCCTGCATATTTATTAATTTATTAAATTGGGATTAATACAGAGACAGGAATAGATTTAAGCATAAATTAGTTCACAATATGATTTATGACCTGCCTCCACCATATAATCCTCCAAAACATAATATATGCAAGACATAGGGGCCATATGCAAATCTTTAGGTTCTGTACTCTGAGCTTAGGCCATATTATGCAAGTCTGTACATCTCACAAACAAGTTTTTTTTTTGTAATCGCGACATGTGGCGCCGAGCCACCCATAAGGTGTCTAGCGACGCCCATGGACATTCTGCCGCATGCGGGGGCTGCGAATGCCATGCCGGCCATGTACAAGTATGTAGGCAATGTACATACAAGTGTATAGGCTACATTCAATCTTAAAATTTCAAATCTAGTATCGGTAGTACCGTGTGGGTTCGGTACTTAAAAAGAATAGCCCCACTGCATCTCTCCCCGTGCATGTCGTAAAAGGCGAATAAGGGATAAGGACAAGATTCCGTGCTAAAGGGCGACAGGCTCGCCACCTCTCACCTTGGCACGGTACTTCCACCGAGTCATGCAGCAGGTGGGTCTCCGTGCCTTACTTGCTGTTTGATCGATTTAATCTTGTTCGAATACTTTGCGAAACGTGGTGGTCGGTGTTGTGCTGCAATTTACCAGAGTTCTTGCAGCACAACACCGATTACTCTGCTTACCCCGATTGTCGGGATTCAGCGTGTGTGATATGTATGTATGTATGTATACTTTATTTTATAAGTAAAATGTTTGGGTATTGTTGCACATTTTTTCGTTTTGTTGAGATAGAATTTTGTTATATTTTTCATTTACTAATTTTTTTATTATTTTAAATGTTTCTCAAAATATACATATATCCTGATGGGGGTAAAAGTAGACGGCAGCGATGCAACGCTTGGCATATGGTCATCAGCTCACCAGTAAAAGTTTCTTGACGAGCGTCTCGAAGTTGTTCTTGGACAGCACGAGGTAGTCCAACTTGTTGGGCTCCACGCCCATCCGCTTCACGTTGGCGGTGGAGGAGAACACCTCCCGCGCCGCCGTGAGGGCGTCTGCGCCGTGAACGCTGTAGTAGTCATTTCGGTCGAATATGCGCACGGTGGTCGGCGGCTTCTGAAAATACACGCAAGAGGGTTTCAGCCGTTTAGTGCTTACAGCAAGACACTAATTAGCATACTAGAGCATCACTCTCGACTCTAGGACGACGACAACGAAGCTGACGGGTTGAAAATATGGAACGGTCTTCCGGTGAGTGTGCTCCCTACCACCTATAACCTGGGGATCTTCAAAAGGCGTGTTAATAAAGACTGTTAGCGATGGTATTAGGTATGTGGCTAGTCACTAAAATACTTGTAATAATACGAAAAAAAAAAACAAATTGCAAAGTTTCTTGACGGTTCTTCGTGGGTGTAATCGAACCGGATAGAACAAATTGTGGCAAGTTCGAGTGCAGTCTAACCGCCATATGAATGATCAATAAACAATACAATAAATTAGACTACAATCTTTTTGTCCACCTCATAGCTGGCATGGCGCCTCTCTGAGCGTGGATTCGCGAGGAGTGGTGTTATTGGCTGTGTCTGATCTTCCGTTGAAGTATTTGGCACAGACACCAGCGCTGAATGCCTATAAAAAAATTCTTCCTGTCGAAATTAGACCACCTAGAGTAGATGGTACCTAATCTAGAAAACCTGTTACATTTAAGTAACATTGGCTTTCAACCACATATTGATTGAGTTTACTTCGAAAAAACCCAATCTATACTGTATATATACAGTGGGTGGCCAAATTATTAGACTCACCACACTTAATGTCATAGTTATCGATACAAATTTGTTCTTGGGAAAAAAATTCCACCTCCTAAACCGTTGAACCTAAACTATTGCAACTAGGTATTTTTTATTACTGATATATTTGGCATACACCTACGTTACCATTTTCAACCTATGAACATCGACTTAACTTAGAGACAAAGTAGAAAATCGAAATGTTTTAATTCTATACATAAATTATTTAAATTATATGAAAATAAATAATCGGTATTTATAAATTTGTCTCCAAGTTAAGCCGACTTTCATTGGATTAAGGTGTAAATGTAGGTTTATGGCAAATATATCAGTAATAAAAAATACTTAGTTGCAATAGTTTAGGTTCAAAGGTTTAGGAGGTGGAATTTTTTTTCCCAAGAGCAAATTTGTATTGATAACTATGACATTAAGTGTGGTGAGTCTAATAATTTGGCCACCCACTGTAATATCGTGGATGGAATTTCCATCTAAGATTTAGTTTTTTTTTGCTTCGCTTTATAGGGAAATTATTAACTGCTGTATGTGTTTACATGTTTGACCTTACGGTTATTCCGTGTGCCTAAACATTTACATTTTCCTGGTGAATTAGACAACATCACATGATTTATTATTTTAACAAGAATAGATAAGCTTGTTCCCAGAAAGTATCAGCTTGAGTTGTGATGTGATGCGATGAGTTCGACGGATACATTTTTTTATCCGTCGAAGTCAAAAGAGTTTAGCTTTTATGTACCTATGTATGTATGTGACTATCTATGTTCCTTTCTACAGCCTAAAGTAGTCGTAAAAGTTTTTGTATGAAATTCGAACATTTTTCGGAATTTTTCTCTGCGCGCATCGGAATTCCCCACTAGTACATCATAGTAATACATCATACATAAGTCCATAACCCCGTAACTTGCCGAGATCAATCCTGGTAATCAGTCAGTCAGTGGTTATGTAGCTTTAAATATTATGGATGGAGATTAGTACCAGAAGTCCCATATGTTTTTCAGCGTAATGCATGATAGATAACCTTGGCTTGGCTATCTCAGACTCAGACGGAGATATAATACCCCAACTGATTCAGTTTAATTTTAAACGTGTGAATACTCACGATTGTACATACAATTTATTACGTAATTGGAAAGAGGTCAAATTGTTCGAAGAAATAGATTATTTAATTAAAAGAGCAAGAAATCGCGTCGTGTCGATACGCGACGGCCGCCGACCGCTGCTCTGTGATTTAATTGTTAGGTTGTTCACCCCAGGTCCCAGGTATTGCATCATGTAGTTTTAGATAGTGTAGGTAGTATATATGCATAGTCGTTTATTGTGGACTTTACTTTTATTATTAGGTAGGTACCTACATATTTGTCCCAAAAATGTATGGGGAACATAATTTATTTTTATTAGATATTCACTATTCCTGCATATGTAAATGTTGTGTTATCCTACAGGTTGAAGTTAGTACAAGTACACATTTCAAGTTCCAAAAGACCTTATAATTTTGTTTATCTTTATTTGAATAGAACTTTAGCCGCCTTGCGACTATGCCAGCCTATGACCATATTGCCCATAGTACCTATTTAATAAGACCTTATTTAATTTTGTGATTTTTTCTTAATTACCTAATCGTGTTGTTATTTTTGTTGGCTTTAACAAATAAATAATAATAATAAAAAAAAGTGGAGCAAGGTACGTGGTGGTGTGGAAATAAGACACAATTAAATTTTCGGTCAGCTCATGGAACACAACCCACAAATATGTATAGAAATGTACATAAATATTGTAGATGGAAGTAGCAGTGCTCGCGCGCGGCTCCACTCGCGTTATACAGCCTAAAATAAATTATATAGGTTAGGTACCTATAGATTGTATTGGTCAAAACCGCATCTATGTATGTCGGTAGAGTAGGTAGAGCAGCTCTCGAGTTAAATATAACCATTAGTTTATAATAAACGTGCCAGAAAGCGTTGCGGTCCGTGAAACCTTACGTGAATTGATCGGGTACAATTGTAGCTACCTACCTAGTTCTCGACTTACAAGAAACATAATGTTTCAAACATTACACAAGAAACATTCATACTAATGTGTATGGATGGCCACGCCCCAATGTTTCGATGTTTCTGTGTAATGTTTCGAAAAAAAAAAAAACATTCGCAGGAGACCCGGCTTTAGATAGGATCGATGGTGTGGCGGCACATATTGTTACAGAATTTGCGCTTTATTCGTTTTTTTTATATGTTGTTTAAATGTTGTCATAATGTTTTGTAATTATTAAAATACAAGTAGATAATTAATTCTGTGTTTTTTTTAATTTATGGAAACTGACCCAGTCGGCTATATCACGTACAACACCCATGAAGTCAGCCCATAATAACACCTTGGCGACCTAGGTGCCATGTCGGTGATTACCTTTGGTCGTGCCGGCTACACTGAAATGGACGGAAAACCGTTGGTACGGTCTCTGCGGAAAACACGAATTATTTTCATAGCCGCTTCGACCAACCTTTCATTCAGTGCGGTGGTATCAACCCGGGCGAGTTAAACCCTAACCACCTAGTAAGGTAAGAAGGGAAGGGAACTAGTTTTACGTGAAATCCGAACCACAGTCAGGCTCCAACGGTCGAACGGTCACCCATCTAAGTTCTGACCGCGCCCGGTGTGCGCTTATAGATTACGAACGATAGTCGATCGATCGCACCACTGACCTACCGAGGCTGACAATATGACAATGGAACATTACATACAGATGGCAGATGTTGCATTTTATAACTACCATTTCTGGTAGAGTAGGATACCGAATCTTTGTGATATTAAAAGACTACTTCTGATTCATTGGCTGGTTGTCAAGTAATGTATGAGACAAATCAACTCTTTTTAACTATGACTAAATCGTTATGTGGAATTGGTTACTTCATATTCTGATGTCACCTTTAGTTTTTGCATGTGGTTCAAATGTTTTGTTGACGTGAATAATTACAAACCAATACGGTCGGTAGATATTACTTGCGGCAATCAATTTAAAATATGGGCGATGATGATCTGATGATCGAATGTTAGCAGCCAGAGTACAAGTAGCTCAATAATTTGAAAAGTTGTTCTAATTTTTTTTTTTTTTAATCTTTATTTATTTGAATAGGACTTTAGCCGCCTTGCGATTATGCCAGGCCCACGAAGGGATATGACTCCCTTCTTATATTACTAGGTGGTAGATCATCCACAAGTCGCACGGCACGACGCTGGATTGAGTCTAGCGGCGCTAGGTGGTATTTAGCTGAGCCATCCCTCAGGTGCGAGCAGTACTCCAAGCAAGAGCTAACCTGCGTTTTATACAACGTCAGAATCTATCTATCTATCTACCTATCTTTCCATAAAAAAAAAATGTACTCAGAATTTTGCATTCTTCCATCAACAAGGGTTCTACTAATGCCCTGTGAATAGCGAAAAATAAATTTAATTTGTCGGTCTTTAATTATATGATCAAAGGATTCTAATTTGTCATTCCTTTGGTTTCATTCATCATCATCATCATCATCAGCCTGTATCGGTCCACTGCTGGACATAGGCCTCTCCCAAGGCACGCCACCACACGCGGTCTTCCGCTCTTCTCATCCATCCACTCCCGGCTACCTTTTTTAGGTCATCTGTCCACCTAGCCGGGGGGCGTCCCACGCTACGTTTGCTTGTACGTGGCCTCCATTCGAGCACCCGTTGATGTTGGTTTCATTAATTTAATTCAAAAGTTCACTTGTAAGGTCTACGTGTACACATTCAGCATAGGCTCCGTGTGTATATTTTAGTAATTGATTATTTACACACAAGTATAGCTTTTATTTAACTAGCATTTACTTACATGTATTATTAATAAGTAGGTATTCAATTCTCACACTCAAGTCTTTTGCTACTAGGTACCTACTTCATCCAAAGGTTGGCAGTAAGAAATATCTGCAAGGGATAAGTTCCCCTTTGTACCTAATGTAAATGTTCAAATGTTTGTTTCTTGGAACAATAAAGTGTTTTCTACTCTACTATCAAACTAATTCTGCTGTTTGCATTTCTTATTTATTAAAACGTTTATATACGCACGTACGCATGAAACATTAGCAATGTTTTTTCCTCCTTTTAATCTCAAAATGCAGATGAATGTCAAGGCAGTATTTATCAACACAAATACATTATCGTGTCCCACTTTTAATATTAAATGGAATATTATTATTTTAACGAGAAACGTTACAGATACAGACAGATTAAATACAGTAATAATTCACAAAGTGCCAATGATGCAGAAATGGAATTATTACACATTGGTACTATATACTTACACGTGACCTGGCACATTCATATAAAGGTATAACAATTTCTGAAATGTGATATTGCATACTAATTTAAAATATTGCAAATAAAATGGTACTGATTTGTTTGTATTTAAGATGAGAAAATATGCGTGTTTTTAATATCGAGAAAGCCCATCGCCAGGCCACCAGTCGTCGATAATTATCACAGAGCACGAAATACCCCCGCCCGCGCCCCCTCCTAGAGGCGCCCTGAGCGCGATTTCCCTACAAAGGCGTTGAAGCCTGTAGGCGTGGCCTATGACTTACATATGTGTGTTGTGCGTGTGCATTTGTTTTGTGCGTGTGCCTCACTTGCTCCTCTTTGTGTGTAGTGTCGATACTAACACACACTCACACATACGAAGCGCTAGTAGCACTGCGTCCAGTTATTGGGTTTAAAATATTATCGCTTAGGGCGCCTCTAGGAGGGGGCGCGGGCGGGGGTATTCCGTGCTCTGTGATAATTATATACATACATACATATGAAATATATATATTTTCCAGATGGTAGGCTTTATGTTTTTACTTCATACCCAATATAATTAGAATGGAGTCCGCTAGCGATTATATTTGTTTATAAATTTTATATAATAATTTTATTTATGTAAATTAAAAACTCAAAACCTGAAAAATATTTTTATTAACATTATATTTAGTAAAAACAAGGACTATCTGTTTATTCGAATCCATCCAAACGCGCGACTACAGTATTTTCTTCTGATCTTTCCTTGTTTCCTTGATTTTTTAGCAGTCGGGTTTTATAAATTTCATATTTTATTTTATTCATTTTAGTTTGGTATATTTTTGAAATCGCCTTTTCAAGCTTTTGACAATGACACCCATTGGAGGAAAAAGTGATACCCCAATGGGTTTGAAGAGAAACTACTTTGAGAGTTTGACAATATGACGACCAACGGCCGCCATTTTGAATACTTGAAAAAATGTGGTGCCATCCCTTCTTACCTTACTAGGTGGTAGGGTATATCCCGGCCGGATTGGTACCACCGCACTGAGCGAAACGTCGGTCGAAACGGCTATGTAAATAGTTCGTGTTTTCCGTCCAGTTCAGTGCAGCCGACATGAAATGAAGGGAAGCACTGACATGGCACCTAGTTCACCCGGTGTTATGGGCTGACATCACGGATGTTGTAGGTGATGTAGCCAACCGTGTCAGTTGTCATAAAAAAAAACACTATTATGACACTCGCGAGTCGCGAAGTCGTGACAGAGACGAATCCAACGACACCTCATAATTAATATGTATGTTGACAGGGCGTGACACACAAATATACTTACATACAGTCATAAACATAACCCTTCCTTTTTGCTTCGCAGTCGAGTAAAAACAGTTACCCTCTTACATCCAGGTTACTTTTAGTATCGACCAAAACTATTACTCATCGCTATGAAAATATTATCTATCCATATTGACGTTAGAAAATACCAGATAATTTTCCAGATTCAGTTAATACCCGTTTTCAGTTTAACGAGAAATGATAATGAAATGTGATCAGCTCGCTCACGCACGCGCTCATTATAAACACACACACACACACACATGTCGAGAACCGCGGAAGTGTACGTATGTTGGTACCTACATAGAAGGTCACGGTTAAGGGGTAAATTGCCGAGTGGTGTCTGGGCTGGGCGTCGGCTTCTTTTGCGAGAGGTTTCAGGTTCGAATCCAATCGGCGTGTACCGGTAGGCTCAAATTGTAGCCGACTGGGTTGCTACCACCATACTGGATGTAAGATGGCCGCATAGCAGCCTCGTTTGTATTCTCCTCTAGTCCAGTATAGTCAGAAATCCAAAGGAAAGTCTCCGATATGGCACCCAGCTTCTCGGAAGTGATATTGACTGGTTGGAGCTGTGCTTTGGCACCCCTAACTCAGCCACCCATATCGGATTACCTACATAAAAAAAAATTATACTGGCTTTCCATACAACGGCCCTGGGGTCCAAAACGTAGGGTTTCAATGAGTTTTTCGAAAGAATATGTAGTGTACTAAACATAATTTATGTTGACCTTGTTTTACACAACAAATTTGAAGAAAGTCTGGCTGGGAAGAGAAAAGATAATTGTTTCCTTCATATCCAAATAAAATATTAAAATGTTAAAATGCGTCCAGAGACTTACGATAAGACTAGAAAGAAAACAGTATGCTGTTTATTGCAACCTACAAGGACACAGGCGCAAATAAGACTCAAAAGGTCAACTTTAAACGAAATTATAGAGCTATTGGTAAAGATAAAAAATCTGTAAAAAATAAGTGTTATGCATTGATCTTTAATTAACAAACATTTTTTTTTTTTTTTTTTTTTATGTAACCTGACACGGTTGGCTACATCACCTACAACATCCGTGATGTCAGCCCATAACACAGGGTGAACTAGGTGCCATGTCAGTGCTTCCCTTCATTTCATGTCGGCTACACTAAACTGGACGGAAAACACGAACTATTTACATAGCCGTTTCGACCGACGTTTCGTTCAGTGCGGTGGTACCAACCCGGCCGGGATAAACCCTACCACCTAGTAAAGTAAGAAGGGAAGGGACCTACAGTTTAACGTGGAATCCGAACCACGGTCAGCCTCCAAAGGTCGAGCGGTCACCCATCAAATCACTGACCGCGCTCAGCGTTGCTTAATAACAGTTGACTAACCAACCGCGCCACTGAGCTACCGAGGCTGACGAATTTTCTTATCCCTTAGTCGACTTTTACGACATGCGACGGGGAGAGATGCAGTGGGGCTATTCTTTTTAAGTACCGACCCCACACGGTACAAAATACATAGCGAAAAAAATAAATTATTTTACTACTTTGGAAAGGTGTTGAATAAATTTTATCTCCAAAAAGTTAAATTACAAATTTAAAAAACCCCCGACTCTTAAAAAGTCAAAAATAATTTCCGTTTACTTACTTAAAGGAGTCGGTAGACCGCTAAGTAAATTCCCGCGCAACTTTTGAGTCTTTATATTTAATTTACTTAGCGGTCCCCCGACTCCTTTAAGTAAGTAAACGGAAATTATTTTTGACTTTTTAAGAGTCGGGGGTTTTTTAAATTTGTAATTTAACTTTTATTTCAAGCTTTTTAAAAAAAACCGCATGCAAATCGGTCCACTTTTTAAGATAATTTTTTTTTTTATTACATAATTACTTTATTACTTGATTACAAACATAGCTAAGAACCATCCCGATTAAACAGGCTTCCTAATAAAAAAAACCGCATCCAAATCGGTCCATCCGTTTGGGAGCTACGATGCCACAGACAGACACACACACACACACACACACACACACACACACACGTCAAACTTATAACACCCCTCCGTTTTTTTCGTCGGGGGTTAAAAAATAACGAAAAGTACGAAAATTGTACTTTCAAGTTAAATTATCTTGAGAAACATCAATTGTTTCAATACAAGACCCTCATAGAAATATAGATAATATTTTTCCCTACAATCGTACCGAAAAAAATATTGTTTTCCATCTTTCCAACACGTGACATTTAATATTATAGTGTGATTTTCGCGCAAACGTTCTTCGTCGGAGCGACGTATCAGCCACCGCACGAGTAGAACGAATCTCGCACCTATTACATCTGCATACGGTTCGTGTTTCAATCATCAGTGCTCGGGTAACACGGTTTGAGTCTTATTTCCGCCTTAACTAAAAATCTCAGTTTTTCAAGAATGATGCAACTAAAAATCGGAAGTGCTGGTGATTCACTAGCATTCGTGAAGCATGTCAATATTTAGCCACCGAACAATCACCTATTAACTGCTTCGTGCTAATAGGAGTAGTGAATTGGCGATATTTAAAAAAAAATTATGTTAATTAAATTGTATGATAATGGTTTGTGTTATATATAAATAAGTGCACGCCACACAGACAGCAACAATCAAGGATTTTTTGCCTCAAGTCGTAACTCACAACAATTCCGAGAATAAGACGAGATTCATAACATTTAGCCACTGACCGCAGGGTTATCTAAGTAGGTATTGATACGTTTATAGAAGCCAATATATTCGCTCATCGCAACTTGACTTTGCCAGTGTTCATTGGATTCCAACCAAGAAAAGTGCTCAAGCCAGTCTGGTCTTGCTGTTTTTTCGTGTAAAAAGTTATAAGGTGAGTAATTTTCGTAGATTTATTGTTTATTATAGGGAGTTAAATAATTAACAATACCTACTTTTTATTTTTGTATCAACATACATCTATTTTCATAAAATATAAAAAGAAGTAATACTAATAACTAAAGAATTAAAAACCTACCTAAAAAAACATTAAAATAACTATCAAAAGGGGCGTTTTCAAATGTTCCTAGAACACTTGCGGCATTACCCCGCTGGATGGCAAGGCTTACCCTTTGAATGAAGTATGCCCTTGATTGCGGAACGCCAGTTGCGTCCATCCACCAGCAGAGGCCCAAGCCTCTTCAAGAAGCTTTTGGCTTCACTGCTCCACGGACCGAGGGTTTCAACCGCAAACGTAAATTATTATTATTGTATATTTTTGTATCATGAATATGGATGTGTATGTATAAAAGTTTTCTATTGTGAAAACTATTTGTGCTTTAAAAGAAATGTTTGTTTTTTATAAATGTCTTCACTTTAAAAGTTTTAATCATTTATATGCACTTAGTAAAAACAAAATTGGACAACTTCAAGCGTAGTGTAGTACTACCATACGAATGATGAATAAAGAGTAATAAATTTTGTTTAAATAATTTAATTTTCTTTCCAGTAATGCTAAATATTTTATAAATTATTAAAGTGATTAGTTTATTTCAAAATAATTCTAAGTTACTATAGTAAGCACTTTTTAATGTACAAGCGTTAGTGGCTTGTGTGCCCAGTGTGCCTGTATGGATATATATATTTTTTTTTATGGAAACTGACTCGGTTGGCTACATCACCTACAACATTTGTGATGTCAGCCCATAACATAATATCAAATTAATGGAAATACTAAATTATGTGAATATTTAATATATTTAATATTATATTAGCTTATTGAGCGCCTCTTAATCATGGTCCTCCAAGTCCACAGTTGATATTTTTTTGTAATAGTAGGTAATATAACCCTCAGTTGGATTTTTTTTATATCTGACATGGTAGGCTAAATCACCTACAACATACATATTATATCATGTCAGTGCTTCCCTTTAGTCTTGTTAGTCGAATTACTGAACTCGGTTTTAGTGTTTACATAATATAAAACTCATAACTTACATTACCAAGTGCAATGGTGCATGTTTTATGACTTTATGACTATTATGCTTATATATAATATAGCATAGTATGTGGTGTCCTATGCTTGCAGTAGAACAGAACATATTTTCTGCATAATTTACTTTAAGAGAGTATTTTTTTCAACATGTGTTGTGTTAGGAATATACATTTGAAATAATAATATTTCAGATACAACACAGCACAGGAGGTGAGTCGAGATGATACAGCACTGGATAGTCGTGGGGATGGCGGCCCTCGTGCTGGCCAGGCCCGAGACCTACAAGGAGAACGAGGAGTTCAACTACGCGAGAAGCTCCACCGACGAGGGTTCCAAGGCCGGCTTCTACGAGGCGCAGCGCGGCAATATGGGCGGCAACTACGAGCGCGCGCACAATATGGACCACGTGGCGCAGGGCCAGATGAGTGACATCGTCAACCAGGTCGGCACTCGGGTCGACGAGGTTGCTGACTCCAAGCAAGGCGACGTGTTCGGCTCGGCCTACACTCGCGGAGTCTACGGCCAGAGGCGCTACGACACCGCCAACCTCGCCGGCCGCAACTTCCAGGAGAATACCTACGGAGGTCACGGCTCCAGTTCGAGCGCCTCCTCCGCCACCTCCGGCTCTGTAGACTCGCGCTACCGACAGTATGGCGGAAGCAGCCAAGCGAGGCTCACCGATAACCTAAACACAGGCAGCTCTCTCCAGCAAACGAATTCGGCTTACGGCTCCGGAACCGCTCGCGGCACGGGATCCTCTTACGCCTCGGGATCCTCTTACGGCTCCGGATCTAGGTACGCCTCCAGTCAGCACTCAACCTCTTCAGGATATCAACAATACGACGGATCGAACCAACACAGCACTAGCAACTCCGAATTGTACGATCAAAATCGAATAAACTCCGACCTGTCCCACCAGTATCGAATCGTCCCAGTCAGGGTGGTCGTCCGGCCCCTGACTCCCGTTCGGGTGCCTGTGAAAGCTGTCGCTCACGATCAAATAGTCGATTCTGCGTACAGGCAAGCCAATGAGCAAGAAAGCAGGACTCATTCCCAAAATAGCCTCACTCAAACCACGGGAAACGTTCGCAACGGTGGCTCAAACGCCGGCGGGATCAACGGCGAAGGAAAACATTACGAATCTTCATACGATTATCATAAGAATTGGGAAAAGCATTCTGAAGTCACCCCAGTTCCCTTGTCGGTGCCAGCGTCCAATCATTTGAGTGAGCCATTGAGTTCTTACAATCAAGAACAAGACAGGTTATATAACCGACAGAATCAATACACACGCGAACAGTCATCCAATAGCCAAAGTAATGCAGCTTCAAATTCAAGATTTGCCACTACAAATCTAGAGACAGCGGCGCTTAACCAGCAAGCCAGTTTGCATGAGAGAGGTTATCAGTCCGGACATCAATATCAGAGAGTTGCGGAGCCAATCTCCAGCAATCGTTATGTAGTGATATCACCTACACCAGAATTTGTGGTAACCGGCACAAAACAGGGAGCATACAGAGGTAGTAACTCACAACAATCGTCCGGATATTCCGCAGGTTCAAGGTCTGAAAGTCACAGCGCTTACGGAGCCGAGTCGTTGGCTCAAGATCATTTGCGCACCAACAACGATAACCTCTTGACTGCGTCGAATCACAATCATGACGCTTTAATGGCCATCACTGGGGCCAGTGCGAACTCGGGCAGTGCAACTGAACCGAAGAAATACGAATCATCTTATTCGTACCGTAAGTCATGGGAGAGGCAAGGGGATCCCTACATTATTCAACCGGCTTCCTCCGGATCTGTGAGCGGGCAATCGGAAAAGCTACAGACATCCCCTAATCAAGGATATGGATCCCACAACTCTCCGTACTCGAGAGCTCAGAGCTCAAATTCTCATTCGGCGCAGGCCGACTGTTGTATTCAGCGCTATACCCGCTCTGCACGCTATGGATATGGTGGACAGCAGATGCAGGCTTCCTCACAAGCTCAGGAGGTTCAAGAAGATTTGGGCCAGCAAACGCAAGATTTTGTTCAGCAAACTCAAGATTTAACTGAACAATCTGAAGAATTAACTCAGCAAACTAAATATTTGGGTCAGCAAACTGAAGACTTGGGTCAAAAAACCGAAGATTTAGGACAGCAAACCGAAGATTTAGGACAGCAAACCGAAGATTTGGATCAGCAAACACAAGATTTTCATCAAAAAGCACAGCTTTCTCAAGAAACTGGTCAGCAGCGTGTAGAATCGTCAGGGCCAGGTGTCCAAGGCCAACATCCGTACAGAGCATCTACAAGTCGTCTTGAAGACCTTGGCGACCGAGTGGAGAGCAACCAAGGACAGCAAATTCAAGTACAGGCAGGTATTGATTAAGTCTATTTTGCCCATATGAACATAATTTGCACATTTTAAAAAATACTACCTAAATAATGTTTAGTACGATTTTTTTGTTACCAAATAAGCAAATTTTTATTGTTTTTTTATTTTGTTTATAAAATTATTTACCTAATTGTCTTATAACTATTAAAAAAATGCAAAGCGAAAATCATTGGAAAGAATACATCCCGGCCAGGATTCGAACCTGGGCCTCTGGGTTGAGCCGCCAACGCGATTTAACCAACTAAGCCACCGGACCGTGACGTATTATCTCCAAATTTTCGTTCTATTGCACCTTCAAATATATATAAAGCGAGTACATGCTTAGTACTAACATATAAATATAAAATATTATTTTAACTATTAAGTTTTTTAAACATATTTCATCCCATTAGACAGCTACAATTTGCAACGATTGAATTAGCAACCGAGTAAGTACAAATATGTAATTTATTTATTTCAATTTCAGGTATAAGTAAAGAAGATTTGGGGCAGCAAGTTCAAGATGGTTGGGGTGACAAAGAAAATTTAGAGCAACAAGTCCACAGTGGGTGGGATCAAGCACAGGTGGGACAAGAAGCTCAAGGTATTTGGAACTCAAACGACCACACCCAACACACGCTGAAGGCGGCCCGAGATCTAACTGAAACTGACTTGGAGAGAAACGACACTCATCATCGCCATAGTTTTTTGCAATCTGGATATGAAAAACACTTCGAACAACAAGATGAAAATTCACAGCATAGCTTCGCTCACACTGAAGACTTGAGTCAAAAAACCGAAGATTTGGGTCAGCAAACTCAAGATTTTCATCAGCAAGCACAGCTTTCTCAGGAACGCCAGCACTCTTGGGAACAGAGAAATTTTCAAGACCAATCATATCAATATGGCTACCACGTTGCTCATGGAATGCAGTCAGACTGGAAACAATACGGTCATGAACAAAATGTGAACCAGGGAAGAGAGCAAGAAAATAACGGTAACCTCTATCGCCACGAACACGGAATGCCAGCATTTTGGATGCCATCAAGAAATTTGGAAAACAATAAGGAAACAGAACAAGAGGATAACCAGCGTGCTGTAAACAATGGTTATGGCTACCACAATAGACATAACTATCACGATAGGACAGCTGCAAATTCTGGAAATACAGGAGAACATGAAAATTACAATATTCATAATAATGAACGCACAAACCGAGGTTATGGCTACCGCCACAGACATGAATATCACGATAGGACAACCATACATTCTGAAAACACTGGAGAACAAGAGAATCAAGAGCATAATGTGAGCACAACAGAACAGGAAAATTACAATAAAAATGAGCGTGCAAATCGTGGTTATGGTTACCGCCACACGCATAACTACTACGACAGGACAATAGTAAATCCTGGACATACCGTAGAACATAACGATAATACAACAAAAGAGGAAAATAAGAATGTTAATGATAATGGAAAAGTACAAAGTAATGACGAAACAAATGCTGGCACTATCTTACGTGGAGATCTTGGAACAGAAAAACCAGTTGAAAATCCCACATCTTCTACTCCTAAGTCACTGACTTCTGAAGAGTATGATAAATTTTTGAAGGATCTTTTGTCGTCAGTAAATATAAACAAGGACAACAAAAATAACAATAGTGAGTCTCCAAGATATGCTATATTCACTTCCACATCGAATAAAGAGAAAACATCAGAGGAAATAGAAGGGTTAAGTTTAACAAGAGATTCCGAAAAACCTTCAAATAATAAACCAAACTCGGGATCGTCGTCTGTTCAGTCGGGATATGTGGATAGAAACCAAATCCATAATTCACAACAGTGGGATCAAAATATAGATAATATTAACCAACACACTGAATCTAACGAAAAAATCGAAAATGTTGGCCAAGAGTTAGAGCGTTTTAATAAGCAATTAGAACATAGATTAGAAAATGGTGGATATGCCAATCACCAAACAGATAATTTAGGTTCAAATAACAACCAACATTTTGGGAACATCGGTCAAGGGTTAGAAAGTTTTGGGAACAGTAAAGAAAATGATCAGCATAGACAAGATTCTGTATCAATGTACAATCAGCAAGTTGAAAACATTGGCCAAATGATAGAAAATGGCCACAGTGACTCAAGTAATTTACAACAGGAGTCTGAGGATAACTCTAAACTTTTCAACGGAAACAGTTATCAACATACGCTAAATGTTAACCAAAATACACAAGATATTGACACCGTCATTCGAGACTTAACTAATGGGCTACATAACAGATCGTCAGACGTGTTGACAGTAAAACCATTACATAGTTCCCAGAGAGTTACGACTGAACCTAATGGTTTAATGCAAAAACCATCATACTATGGATCGGACAAACCGAATGTCAAAGAACAAAGTAATAATCAACAAATGGAAAATTTAGGTCAGCAAGTAGAAAACTTTGACCAAATGCCCGACGAAATGGTTCAAGAAACAATTAATCTCGATCAACAAAGCACTGTTTTCGGGCAAGAAATAGAAAACTATAAGAAAGAAGCTGGACAAGAAACATATATGGGACAACAATCTGGCTATGTTGGCCAACAAGCGGAAAGTTTGAATAAAAATGTGGAAAGGTTGCCAGAGTCAGGTCAGCATAGTGAAGACCTCGGGCAACAGACAGAAGACTTTGGGCAACAGTCTGAAAACCTAGGGCAACAGATGGAAGACCTCAAGCAACAGAGTGAAGATCTCGGGCAACAAACTGTAGAACTTGGTCAACAGTCTGAAGATTTTGGGCAACAAGCCCAAAATTTCGAGCAACAGTCTGAAAACCTCGGGCAACAGATGGAAGACCTCAAGCAACAGAGTGAAGGTTTCGGACAACAAATCCAAAATATTGAGCAACAGGAACAAAGTTTTCACAAAGTAGATAAAAAACCCAAAAGTGAGCTTGATCAACCTGCAGAAATAGGACAGCAACGAGAAAATTTAGCAACTGCCAGGCATTATGGTAGTTTAGATCAGAAACCTACAGATTCCGATAAGAAAGTGATTGGATTGGACGAGAATAAGGGTGCAAATTCCCCTTCAGTAGCGGAAGCACCAGTTGAAACCCCAGCTGTAGTTGAAGTATCTACTTCCACACCTACCGAGAGTGAAAGCCCTGGATTTTGGAAAAAAGTTGGGAGCAAATTCACTAGTGCAAAAGATAAAGTATCGTGCTGGTTTCAGACATGTACATAATTCTAATAACATTACTAGTCCTAAAGCCAAATGGGGAGTGAATTCCAGTTACGTGTAGTAAAATAATTTCAAACTTATGTAACTTTTAAATCCTTAAGTATTTGTATTTTGATGTTACATATGATTGGCATGTAAATTAAGGTTTTAATATAAGATGAACATTGTAACATACATTTAAATAAATAATGCAAATACAATGTATTTCTTTGCGTATTATTTTATTTTCATAAAATATATTTTCATTTTATTTGACAATCTGTCTCAAGTATCTAATGAAAATTGTGTTGGAGAAAAAACCGGTCCTTCAGATTTGTGATTTAAATCTTGGTCTTGCTTGATCTTGGGGAATAGTTAATCATAAAACATAACTACATTGTTTCTAGTTGCAAAGTATTTAATAAAATATTTTTTAGTATAAAAAAAAAGTTTAATAACGTTCCTATGCTACATTCCTAAAACAAATTAAGTTCTTTTTCATTCTCTCTTGCTTCACTCCACGGTCGGTCTCTCTCCCTCACTCTGTTTTGCACTTGTTCACTTTTTGCCAGTGACCCACTACTCAAGGAATAGAGCCCTTTGAGCTCCTTAGAAACTTTTGAATGCTAGAGAAATTCTAATTTACGGTTATTTTCATACTTGAGAATTGCTTGGAATTGTTCTTACCTCTGGCAGGGCGTTGACAAATCGAACAAAGTGCTGTTGCTGCACTGAATCTGCAAAGAAATAAAAATAAATGCAACTTGCGACAGAGATTTTAGAATAAATCTATGTAGGTGGTAATTGTAGGAACTAAAACTACCCATGAGTATTATTTCACAAGCTCTGCGGGATATACCTACAACTACATACTTGTAACAACTGATAGGTTTTTTGCAGGAGAGCAAATAGAAAAATTGGCCAAGTGCGAGTCGAACTCGCAGGTTCCGTATCGCTATGTCATGGTCAGCGCCACACACAGAGATCTGAATAAATACATAGCTATTTATTCAGATTTCTGTGGCGCCACTCGAGCCATCTTTGGCGTGTTTATAATATGCTTCATATTATTTAAAATTCATGATTAGTTAAAATGCTTCATAGGTACTCTTTTGGGTAGATGGCGCATACACTTTTTAGTTTCTTCTATGGGAAGCCCTGTAAATTTTTTACTTTTTCTTATTTTTACTATTTGTTGTTATATGGGCCATAATTACACATATTCTGTGAAAATTTCAACGGGCTACCTATTACGGTTCAAGAGATACAGCCCTCGGACAGACAGACGGACGGACGGACAGACAGACAGACAGACAGCGTAGGCTTAGTAATAGGGTCCCGTACCGGATACGGAACCCTAAAAAGTTAACTATCGTTCTAGATAGAGTTCGGTGGGATTTGCATTATCAGCAGCATGGCTGGCATAAATGGTAGGCTACTAGTATATTATTATTATTTTATTCATTTATTTACACATTATATTGTATACATCAGAATATAAAATATAAAAACATATACAAATTAAATATAAAACTAAATGGAGTTTCCACTAACGGCGGCAGGGCGCCGACCCCAGGCTACCGATAGACGGGTCGCAAAGAGAGAAACCTCCGGATTATGCATGCAGGTCGATCAGGGCTGCCTTCTGGATCTGGTCTTTGACCCAACCACTCAGCGAGAGCCTCCCAAGGTGGTAGTCGAGGCTCTTTGACGACCACCTTCTCAAGTTCTCGACGAGGTTCTCGAGAACTGGCGGTGGATTGCACTTTAGTAAGGCACCTCGGTACCCACAAGGTTGCTGTTGGATAATTCTGGCTACTAGGGTGTGTCTATGCGTATACTCGGTGTTGGCAAGCAGCGAACAACCGGAAATCACATATCTGAGGGACTCGCCAAGTTGGTGGCAGGCGCGGCAGATGTCAATGGTGCCGTCCTTCATTATGTGTTTTCTATAGATAGTTGTTCGTCTTGACAAACTCATCTTGTATTGCAAAGACAAAACCCTCGGTTTCCCCAAAGAGTTCCCCGATTATACAGGGTGTTCGGCACATCGACCGACAAAATAGTTTTGTACGTAAGTGGGGTCATTTGCAACGTTTTGACCCATGATACCTTTTGTCAGATGTTACGTGGTATCAAGATAATTTTTTTTTCTTTATTTTTGAAAATTATCAAAATCCCAGCTTTAAACCCTTGTAACTTTTTTGTTTATGATTGTATCAGCACGAAATAAAATTTATTGAATTTAACGATGTATCCTTGTTCTAGAAAAAATATTATTTTATTAAGTTAATACCATGAAAAGGTCTTATGCAAAAGAAGACATGAGCCAACATTCGGTTAGGGTTAAAATTGATAGAAGATCCGGAGCGTAGCGACGCATCTTCTATAAACATCTAACAGACGGGTGTGTCTCTAATGCTTCTGGTGGTTGTTGATGAGTTAGGGAGTGAGTAAATCGGGCGTCTTCTTATAAGTACATAAATAAGAGATGCCCGCGGCTCCGCCCGCTCTCATATTTGACTTCTCTGCTAACCTCATAAGCCATTTAACGTATTAAGTAGCCTATAATTGATGGGAAGAATCAAGCTATCCGTAGAAATTTGTTTTATTAAAATCGCTTCAGTGGTTCTCCAGTTATAAGCGGACAGACAGACAGACAGACAGACCGACAGAGAGACAGACAGACAGACCGACAGAGAGACAGACAGACAGACCGACAGAGAGACAGAAAGCAGACGTCTGATTTTATTAAAGGTAAGGATAACACATTTTTTGAACACTCACCAAGATTTAAGGCGTGTAGTGGTTGTAGAGTGGACATCTTGCTTGACTTATACGACAGCTAAAGACGAGCTGGGCTGGACGTCAAATTAGTAAATAGGTGCAGAACAACTCCTTACTCAGCTCAGCTCAATGCACCATGCAACAGGCACCATGCACACGCTGACTGAATTTTGGCGGAAAAATGATTGAGTGAGAGAGAACAAAAACGAAAATGTCAAAATGTAAATAAACTAGCTGCCAGTCAACGATAGTTTAAGCGATATTATATTATTTATTACCAATTTCATTACTAGAATAAAACTTTTTCAAGACAAATTTCAATAAATAAACATAATGATCCTAATGTTTTCAATGTTTTAAGCTTAGAGAAAAAAGAACGATTTTTCGAAACATTTTCTAAAAGCTAAATTATTTGTCTTCATAAAATAAAATATAAACCTATTAAACCAACAATCACACAAGTTGAAATATTATTAATTTTTTTTATCAAAACCTAAGAAAAAAAAAATTTAAAAAGAAAAAGAAATTCGGACCTAAAGATAGTAAAACAAAATACAACTTGAAACCTAAAGATTCTATTGAAATAATAAAGCCCAAAAACCAGTTGGAGTTTTCCTTCAGCTGACGCTTGTTTGACACTTGACAGTGAATGAAAGTGACAGATGTCAGCTGTTGAGCTGTCTGTTCATGTTGTCAGATATGTCGATTTTCTTCCGGAAATAAATGATAGATTGATCAAACTTCTCTCTACATATTTACAAGTGACCGAACTAATGTTTAAATTGGGCTTTTCTGTTAGAATGTGCGTAATTGTGGTTACATTGTAAGTGCGCGTATCGCTGGTTTGTTAGATGTCGCCGGTCCCGCGTTCTCCGCACAATCATGTCGTTGCACCGAGCTGCCTGTGCCGCGCTTCCAGCCACCTGCGCCGTTGCGTGAGTGCTTCCAGAGTTCCGACGTTTCCGCTTGTATAGCGTAATAGCTTGTTTATTGTGCAACTTCCAAACGCCCACTCTCAAACTATGAGTGAGTCATATGGGTTCCCCATTGACTTAGGGTTCCCGGATGCAAAGAAGTCAGCAAATAATGGTTAACTTTTGGAGTATTCCTCAGAACGAATAAATAACATATTCGTTGCTTTTATGGTAGGTATTATTTATTTTTACGTTTTCTTGTTGAAGCTGGCGCAATTGAGAGGCAAATATTAGTTTTTTACCCTAGAAGGAATGTCATACCACACATTACAAACAATATAAACAAATCAATACGACCCTCGCCTTTCCGTAAGGATAAAAAAAGATAAATCTCTGGATAGACTACCACAAACTCATTATTGTTGAAGCGCAGGTATTTACAATGTCTAGAATATTTTTATGTTTTATTTCAGAATATATTTTCAAAGCCCTGCCTATGTGGAGCCTAAGCCTTCCAACGCCGTGTCTGCTATCACCGGCCTGGCAAGTGCAATATTAGGTGAGGCTTATTGTATATATTTTCATCTAAACAAAAAAATTACAGGAACGTAGATTGCATTGTCCAAGACAAAAAAAAAGAAAATTGTAAAAATCGGATAAAGTTTAGGGGGCTAGAAAACATAAATGCCGAAAGACGATTTTGTATGGAGAAAGTTAACTTCCGTCTCGTCTTAAAGGGACTGAGGTGTTGTTTATAAGGTTGACTACATGAGGGTGATTTTTAGTCCGCCGCTCCCTTAGAGAGCCAGAATATTTTCAAAGCACCCTTTGTCGCATCGTGATATTTTAATATGGAAACATTTCAGCGGCGGGCGTGGTGTACACTCGCTACCGGCAAGTGTGCAGGGTGGGCTCACTGACGGCACGCGCACCGATCCTCCTCCTGGTGAACCGGGCGGCCATCGTGTCTGCCAACATCATGATTCTGTGCTTCCTTCTATTTGCTACTTTCTTTCTCTTTGAGGTAAGCTTAATTCGGTTTTGAAGTTATACTTCTTTAGATCAGTCAGTCAGTCTGTATGCGTCCACTGCTGGACATACTGCACTGGCAGTTTGCCAGCGCAAGTTTTTATACTTTTGGCCATAGAGACAATCTATGCTTTTCAAAATTAAAATATTTTAATTTTTTTCGAATGTAATCCTATTTTGTTCTTGTTATTGTTTTGCTTTGTAATGTGCAGTTCGGCCCTAGAGTTCTAAATCTCAACATGTAAACTCAATTTCTAACTTGGAATAAATGATTTCACTGCATCGTCTATCCGAGTTTCTTTCAAGATAGAGAACAAGAATATTAAACATTCACTGGTGAAAGTAATCACCTGTGCAATACACCTCTCAATTTTCCTCCAGTCCTCCCGGCCTTCAGTGGTATTGTAACCATTGCTTTCCGCCGACGTACTTGATGTCGTCGTCCCACATGGCGGGCGGTCTTCCCTCACTCCGTTTTCCTATCCAAAGCCGCCAGTCTAGGACACGGTTACTCCAATGGTCCTCGTCTCTTCGGGTAACGTGCTCCACTGCCACTTGAGCTTAGCCACCCGGTTGTCCTTTAGGCGTGTTAAGGCCGTGACAAACGCCAACGACCTTGAGCATTCGGGAATTCTACATAATGTACCATGCGACTGCTAATTTCGCTTCGCACGTTCAAGTCACATTTAGCGTAGTTTGTCGCTATCAGCCTAAAGAGTTGATGGTTCGGGGTTCGAATCCCACTTTCGTATGTTTTTTTTTTTTTGCTTTTTTATTATTTTAATTATTAAAATGATTGTGGCTTATGTAACTGATGCGTGATTCTAATTTTTTATTTTTTATTATTTTACCTAAATAACATTTTATTGTAATTTCTTCCAAATTATTTTAGTTCATGTACTTACCACTTTTTATAAACCTCTAAATAGACTATCGATGAAAACTAAAATAAAAATAGGTAGGTAGGTAATAGGTAGATAGGCATTTAGGTATGTATGGCAAATATCATAGCAACATAGGTACCGGCATTCGGGAATTCTACATAATGTACCATGCGACTGCTAATTTCGCTTCGCACGTTCAAGTCACATTTAGCGTAGTTTGTCGCTATCAGCCTAAAAAGTTGATGGTTCGGGGTTCGAATCCCACTTTCGTATGTTTTTTTTTTTTTGCTTTTTTATTATTTTAATTATTAAAATGATTGTGGCTTATGTAACTGATGCGTGATTCTAATTTTTTATTTTTTATTATTTTACCTAAATAACATTTTATTGTAATTTCTTCCAAATTATTTTAGTTCATGTACTTACCACTTTTTATAAACCTCTAAATAGACTATCGATGAAAACTAAAATAAAAATAGGTAGGTAGGTAATAGGTAGATAGGCATTTAGGTATGTATGGCAAATATCATAGCAACATAGGTACCGGCCGGCGCGCGCGGCGCGCGCGGCGGCAGCATGGCACGGTGCGGTGGGGTGCGGTGCGGTGCGGTAACTCAGTAGCAGCGTGCGGTGCGGAGGCGGCACGGCGGCGGCGGCGGCGGAGGCGGCGGCGGCGGCGGCGCGGTGGAGGCGCGGGAGGCGCAGACAGCGTTATACCACAGTACCTATTAGTTATTCTGTGGTTATACCAACGAAAGCCATGCGTATAACGCCCCGTCAAGTTACGTACCGGAGCGTATACTGATAGATA
The DNA here is from genome assembly GCA_946902875.1 of Nematopogon swammerdamellus. Lineage (NCBI taxonomy): Eukaryota > Metazoa > Arthropoda > Insecta > Lepidoptera > Adelidae > Nematopogon > Nematopogon swammerdamellus. The sequence continues at coordinate 8,883,235 of OX336345.1, forward strand.
CCACAGAAGAGAGATATTACTGATACGGTCGTACTGTATACTGGTACGGAAAATGACACGGTGGCAACATCACCTACAATACAACATCCGAGATGTCAGCTCGTAACAACTGGTGAAGTAGGTGCTATGTCAGTGCTTTTCTTCGGTCGTACCGGCTTCACTGAACTGGACGGAAAAAAAGAAGGGAGTCATATCCCGAAATAATTTGTATTTTCCGTCCAGTTTAGTGTAGCCGGCACGACCAAAGGGAAGCACTGACATGGCACCTAAGTTCACCCGGTGTTATGGGCTGACATCACGGATGTTATAGGTGATATAGCAAACTGTGTCAGTTTACATAAAAAAATCCCTCAGTCGCCTTTTACGACATGCACGGGGAGAGATGCAGTGGGGCTATTATTTTAAATTACCATCCCACACGGTACAAATATACCTAACCTACCTATCTTTTTTCCATTCAATCCAAACACAGAAGACAGAAATGACGACCGACACGCGGGCGCAGCAGGGCAGGAGCGAGCAAGCGAGCCCGGAACTAAAATTGTATCTAGTATTGAAGTGCCTGCTAAATTGACGAAGGCAAAAATTTTACCCTTCCGACTGAAGAATTACGTCAATAATTTCATGTAGACGTTTTTTGTTTTTTATTTTTATCTCCTTTCGTGGATAAAATAATAAAACAAATTGAATAGAGTTTTCTCAGAGCTTTGTGACCTTTGAATCGGTGGTATTGTAAAATTGTAATAATACACACATACTCAGATTTTCAAAAATTCATGCTTTTTTTATATATTTTTAATTTTATGTTTATTACTTACTTTTACTCATTATTAAAAAAACCAGCAATGCACTTTGTTGGTAAGGAACCAAAATATAGGTTGGTATTTTTTTAATTTTCTGAATGTGTGTCAATTGGTCAGTTTTGGACCTTCTTTGTCGCACTTTTTGCATGTTTTGCGTATTTGGCGTTTGTCACCGCCTTAATGAAAATGGGGAGTCAACTGAGAAAAACGTCATGGTGGCCGCATACACATTATTTATGTTTAGGTATTGTGTGGTGCTGCCCAATACATAAGCATAGAAAGGGGGGAGAGAGAGGGGGAGAGGAGGGGGAGGAGGGGGGGGGGGGGGGAGAGGTTAGACAAGTATATCTTCTAACGCACGTACATAAGGACACACGGCCATATTTAATATCTTTTACTTCACTACGGTGAAGGCAAATGAATGGTTCTGATATGCGGAGTGGAGATATTTAACCCTAGATCACTAACCAGTCGTAAAAATTACGACGCGTACTGTGTGCATTTAATGTTTCGGTAAGATCCCGACCCCCGTCACCCCACCCTTTCCAAATACCTTCCTAATTAGCATCATTAATGACTCAGAAGCACTCATTGTGGATCAGCGGCGACTCCTGGTCCTGAATATTGGGTTGGCTCTGGCTAAGGATTTTTTTTTTCATAATTTCATAACTTAGGTACCTACGCGTTAATTTATTTCTACCACAATGAGTTCAAAAACTGAAAGACGATTACGATATAGATAGTTTATAATATTTAGTTTAAATGATTTATTTTGCTCACTTACAATTTATTTGTCTGTAGATAGGTACCTACTGGTTGTGTCAAAGCTGTCGAGTTGCAGCCGACAATAGCGACGTCTCCTCTGGCACGACGACGACGAGACAGGCATACAAGCTTGAATTGTTACATTTTATTTGTACATGAAGTCCACTCTTCGTTCCACAGACAAGAAATTTTCGATGACTCGATCGTGAAAATCTTCTTTCTTCCTCAATTTTGTTAGCAACTCCTTTTCCACAGATATGTAAGAGTGCCAAATTACTGAGTCTCTCTTGTCCTTGAGTGCTCCGTAGATAGCTCGGTAGGAGTTTGCCATTATAATTACCAATAAATCACTTTAAATTGAACAACACTGCACAGGATTCAACCATACAAAGTCCATACCTACATAACGGAATATATGCAGCTATCAACTCGCGAGCCAATGCGCACACACACGCGCACACAACACACCTAGCCTAGCTCGCTAGTCGCATCGCATCGCACGTCGCACAGCACAAGAATACTAGTCGTGTGGACGCAGCGCGCACACACCCGCACACGCAACACACACACCTAGCTCGCTCGCTAGCTCGCTCTACTCGCTACCGCGTCACTAAATGCACTCCCCGCTGCGCCAACTCGAAAGGCTGATCAGCGGGTCCGCGCGGGACGGGGGGGGACATCGGTCGCTTCCGCCTTGTATGGAATACGATGGCGCTACAAAATGTAGTCAACCGGCCAATGAATGCCTTGATGTGTCGTCATTCGTCGTCGCCCGCGTTTGACGCGCGCGAAATTTCAAATTATGTAACGGGTACGGGATTGACGTTTTATCTTATTAATCGTGGATTATATGACATAAATAATATAACTCCGAAATTTTTTCACATTTATTTTAGCCTGATACTTCTGTATTAATGGTGTCATTCATTTTATTTGGTTTGGCGGCGCCAACCTCGCCAACTGAGAGGAGTCGCCGCTGTTGTGGATGCACGTTTATTAGATTGGGAAATATCGTATTATCATCGTAAAATTTACGAATGGTTAGTAACTACGTAACTTTTTTTTTCATAGAAAAATACTATGGTGTCATAGAAACCGAAGTCAAATAAGGATATTTTTTCTTCTAGAAGAAAGCATCTAGTCGAGACTTTTGACTTGACGAAACTTGCAAAAAAACGTCGCATGACCACGACATTCTGCAAGGGCTGAAAAAAGGCGATTTGCAGGGAGTATATATATATTTTTTTTATTGAAACTGACATGGTTGGCTACATCACCTACAACATCCGTGATGTCAGCCCATAACACCGGGTGAACTTGGTGCCACGTCAGTGCTTCCCTTCGGTCGTGGCGGCTACACTGAACTGGACGGAAAACACAAACTATTTACATAGCCGTTTCGACCGACCTTTCATTCAGTGCGGTGGTATCAACCCGGGCGGGTTAAACCCTACCACCTAGTAATATAAGAAGGGAGTCATATCCCTTAGTCGCCTTTTACGACATACACGGGGAGAGATGCAGTGGGGCTATTCTTTTAAAGTACCGGCCCCACACGTTACATATTGTACGGTATTGTTTCTATATGTGCAATCAAAGTTGCGTGTTGGTTATTTCTTAAACAGATTATGTTGTTTGATTAAGTGAAAACCAAGGCTAATTAAGGTAATTTTGTGTTTTAATATAAATAAATTTGATTAAATAAATATTGATGCTTTAATAAGTCGTAAAATTTACGAATGGTTAGTGATAACGTTACTGGAAATTAAGCTTAGTGATCTAGGGTTAAAAAAATAATTTCAGTTATACATTTTTTTTATTAAAAAAGCAAATTCACTTCAGAAATTTTTTATTCTTTCGAATTTATAGACAACATAATAAACTAATGACTATAAACACCAAAAATAATTTTTATTTGGAGCGGCGGTGCGCCGAAATCGTGCGCGAATATGGCGTCAGTCACCAAGTCTTGAAAAACAACTGAGGAGACGGTTAATTTTTTCCTCTAGGCTGGCGCCAAAGGGAGTCGGATCAAGTAGGGCATATCTTTATTTTATTTAGAAGTAGGTATAATGAGCCTTATCATAGAGCGTGTATTTTAATGCAGAAATTCGGCCGCGCTGCACTCTTCGGCACCGGGACAATTTCGTCCCGTCGAAACCTGAGTGGTTAATGCGATAGATGGATTACATGTTTAAAACCTAAATTGGTGCCAATGCATTGTTCAGATTTTTAAGCATATTTTATGCACTTATTCTGTTAGTCTTAAAAAATATTTCTGTGTTTTCAGGTTAATAATATTTGTTCAACTGTGGGCGATATTTTTGTGTACGGACTGGGCACTCTTTATATTTGGATGCAGGTAAATCATAATTTTTCAATCTACTAAATAAATAAAGATATTATAAATTTTTTCAGGCCCATGTTCCATAATTATAGAATGGTTACAATTTGTATTTATAATTTATTTTTTATTTTTAAAATAAAGTATGAAAGTGCAACAATAAAAAAAAAAAATAAAAATTATACCGATTAGTGTTGCCAGCTCAAAATAGACCTCCCATTTTCATTTTTGTTGCCCTCGGAGAACTAGAGATTTCTTGCACATTACATTCAAAATGTTTTGTGTTTTATTGGATACAAGCTGTGCCCGCGGCTCCGCCCGCTCTCATATTTCACTTCACTGCTAACCTCATAAGCCATTTAGCGTGATAGTAAGTAGCCTATAGTTGATGGGAAGAATCAAGCTATCCGTAGAATTTTGTTTTATTAAAATCGGTTCAGTGGTTCTCGAGTTATAAGCGGACAGACAGACAGACAGACAGAAAGCAGACGTTTGATTTTATTATAGGTAAGGAAGACAATAATTTGAAATGCTTTCAGTGCATCGTCACGAGTTACCTGTCGCCGTTATACTACAGCAAGAACCTTACGCTGCTGCGCCTAGGCCTCGCCGGTTTGAGCTTCATTGTACTCATTGTGATGCTCGTCTCCGGCATAGTGGCCAATATACTCCACAAGGGTAAACATTTTGGAATACAAGATTTCATGGTTTGGGTTCTATGTATAATATAGGTTCCTTCCCTTTCCTATAATTGGTACCATATCACTGCACTGAAGGAAGGATAGTAGAAACGACTATGAAAAAGCGAGAGACGGTCTAGCGGTCAAGTGAGAGTCGAACTCACATGGATAAGGTTCCGCACCATTCCGTTTTCCATGAGAACTTTAAGACTTGGGATTTTCGATTAGGTTTTCCTGTAAGCTATAAGAAAGGCCATATATTACCAATTTTTTCAACATTTTAGACTTGATAAGCTGAGGAAATGCTTGATTCTCGTATATTTTCTTGCGACGCGCGTGGCTCACAGTTGTGGGCGATAAATGGTCGCACGTTTTTGTCTGGTGTCATTTCAGTAATTTTTTTCCTATAGGAAAGACAGCAATAGATCGATAGCTGATGAAATTATCTTTCCACAGAGTGGAAATATGTCTATGGAACTATATGACAACAAACACAAAAATGCTATAAAAAAAGGTCTGATACTTGGACTCATGGTTCCTAGTTTTTTTAAAAAAAAATTGTGGATAAAATACAATGGCCTCTTACATACGTTGTTCGGCTTATTAGTGGCAGTGTTCGTCACCTAAAATTTGGTATATCATAATGTATTAAGACAAATTGCAAATTTAAGGTTATAAAAAATTCAGAAAAAAATTCGGATGTGTTTTGTTTTTCCTGGAATCCATCTGTGTTTCTAAATAAGTGAATCTTCACTTTTGTTACATCGTTTTGTGGCTTATTTCATATCTTTTACGTGGCAAAAGAGTTTATTGATCAGAGTTAATTAGTTGCGTAACAGGTGCGCCTAAAATGGCATGGAACTTCTCAAAGGGTTAATATCTTTAACACTATGCATTTTAAAATTATAAAAAAATATATTTGTATTTCTTATAACAAGCCCGCTGTATTTCCTATAAGAGTCACATGATACACTTTTTTAAATTGTCTAATTTGTCCCCTAAAATTGATGCCCAAAATCGAAATGCGTTCATTTACGCTATAGGTCCGTGATTGGGTCAGCATCATCAAACTCTATATATGCACCAAATTTCTACTTTTTTCATCCACTAGATTGTTGTTGTAGTAGTAGTATGGGTTGACTCTAAGCCTGCAAACTAGTTCCTCTTGGTCGGGGACCTTCGTGCAAAACCCCTCGATCCCCAGCCACCCCAGCAAACCTGTGTCCTCCATGAAGGCCACAAGACGACCGGGGCGGCTGCAGACCATTTGTTGTCCATTTGGCACCACCCAGGCGGCGTGTGTCACTTGAAGATCTTCAGGTTTCTCGGACGCGAACAGTGTTACCCCTCTCGTCCAGTATAGCGCGCGGCACGTAACTTGGCCTAGTCTGTGCGAGAGGGACGACGTTATACGCATGCGATCGTTGGTATAACGCTGTCCCGCTCGCACAGAGGCCAAGTTAAGTGCCGGGGCGTATACATTCGGAAAAAATATCGACAGAGATAGACCCTATAAGGGTTCCGTTTTTTCCTCTTTTGAACGACGGAATCCTAAAAATAGTGAATGTTTTTCATCCAGGTCAGTGTAGTCGGCCCTATTAAAAGGAAGCACTAGCATGGCGCCTAGACAGATAAATACAGTTTAGTGTAGCCGGCACGACCGAAGGGAAGCGCTGACGTGGCACCAAGGTCACCCGGTGTTATGGGCTGATATCACGGATGTTGTAGGTGATGTAGACAACCGTGTCAGTTTCCATAAAAAAAAAAAATTGTGATTTCCTTCCTGTTAGTATTTTTTTTAAGTTTTTCAGCTATCAAGCTATATTTGGTAAAGTTCACAAAATTATGTACCTCTACTATGTGTAGGGAAATACAATTAGGATGCTTCAACAGTACTCATAGGGAAATACAATTATTAGGGATGCTTCAATGTAAGCATGCCTTGGCAAAATATTTATCAAATACAAGAAAGACTAGACACATTACCTATTGTCCTGTAGAAAGAGAGACAGATTGTAATGTAAAATGAAATGTTAATAAAAACAAATAAGTATGGGTTGAGGTGCAACATACATTACAAATGTTACAGGCGGTGCTCAGCACGGTGGCGACACTTGCCTGCAGGTTAACATTCTCTGTCACCATCTCGCGGCTGCTCTCTTCTGCATCTTCCTCACTTCCTTCGATAGAGACTGCAAGCACCTCGTGGTGAGATACATAACCAACTTGTTAATTGTACTGCTGTCTGATACTTTGACATATTTACCCGACTACGGCGAAGCAAAAAGAAGGGTTATGTGTTTGACCGGTATGTATGTGTATGTATGTATGTATGTATGTTCATCTGTTCCCTCATAACTTCTAAACTACTTATCATAATTTGACAAATGAGGTATCGTTGAAAGCGTCTTGATCGTCCGCTGGTTATAGGCTTAGACGTCACATAAAATTGACTATGGCGCCCTCTAGATGACAAAAAGTCATGATCTAAAAAAAAAAAATTAATGAAACCTACCCTGTAGGGCAAAGTGGCATACGACCACGGCTATCCTCTGAACAACACTATGAATATTTATTAAATACATTAAAATATATTATGTGTAAGTTATTTATTTAATAGACAATAAAATATTGAATAGTTTGTACATAACAATTTCAGATGAGAATATTTTCTTGTTTCATACTTTTTAGAGCGTGATTTTTCAGTAGTCGGGTTTAGTTTTTTTATTTTATAGGGAACTCAATTTGCAAACAAACTCTCTTGTCTAACCAAGTTCATTTCAATGAAAGGCAACAGTTTATTTGTAACTAACAAATAATCAAGAAAAAAAGAAATACTGTAAAACTTCTTTGCATGTTTGGCGACTGGGTCCAACTCAACATTGTATAAGTTTATTATATGGTTGTTTTGCTGGCATTGGATTATTCTTTCAATGAAGGTTAAGGTCTATATGTCCGCAATCGTACTCATGCATGAATTGGACGGATTAACACACACGGATTTTTAGAAGTACATTGTCCACTGTATCCGCTGCAATCGGATTGCCCATGCGGCCCTTAGAATATTCAAGACGTCGACATGGTCGACAGTCCAATCCGTGCAGTCCGCCCGGTGCGAATGATTGAATAAACCATACAAAGAATACTAAAATCAGTTTGACCCGATCCATCTGATGTGTGCGATCCAAACATGTGGACGCTATCTTTAATGAAGTAATATTGTTTATTTCAGACACTTCAGAATGACTTACTATTGGACGACCGTGTGTCAGTATGCAGTACTCCCTTCCCCGAATCCACAACGTACGGACCTCAACACATATTTTCATATACTTCCAACGTCTTGAGAAGGAGCTTGGTACCGCCTGTTTCTTGACACCGAGACAGCGGCTCTCGCGAGACGAGCAAGCTTTGTCGGTCCGACTGCGACCTAATGTCTAGTGCCAACTCCATGAAGAGTTACGGTAGCCTTGACACAGGAGTAGACAGAAGTATCAACGGAGACAGGATATTATGTCTGAACGTAGCCAATGCGGTCTATGAACACGATAGCGGAATGTCTTCCGAAGACAGCAACATCACACTTTCTCCACTCCAAACAGAGCAAGTGTATAACAGTTTTAGTGACATAAGGAATAATTGTGATACGACCGTACAAAAGTGCCTAGAGCGAGGAGTTGCCAGTAGCAGGAATCAAATTCCGAGTTGTTCCCGCGAACCCGACCAGCCTAATGATGAAACCGAAGCTGTGCTAGAGGTAGGTCAACTTAGTATTAAAGAATGCCTAACTGATTATGTTGTTGTTGATGTACCGAGCGATATCAAATCAGACGATTTTGCGGAGTCCACTGAGGCTTCTGTTGGTGCAACAGGCACTAGTGGCGAAAATATTGATACAACGAAAGCTCTAGTTCCTCAGAATCGCAATGAGATCGTAAGGTCGGATAGTCAGAAGCTGGTGAGTCTGTCGTTGTCGATTCTACTGGCTGCCCTGTTGCAGGCGATGCGTTGCTTCGCACAGTTCCTAGAGAACATAGTGATAACTCCTCAGCGATAGCATTGTGCTACTATACTAAGCATTATAACTGATGTACCAAAAATTATATTCACAAGAATGCAATAATATATTTCAGTACGACACTTGTATGTAACTTTGGTCTTTTATTTCGTTGCGTCCTGAAAAATCCCAACCCAATGTTTTCATCAACAAGCCATGGTGTCAAAAGTGACTTTCCCCATTGTTAAAATATTCAATTAAGTTTAAAAATCATTTAATAATCTTATATCTACCTACAATACATGTACACATAATTCACACACATCACATAAATTAATGAGGTTATATGGGTCATTTACTAGACGCATGTATACATAGCTATTTACTTATTGTCTTCATAATGTTCCAATTGTGGGACGAGAATTTGACAAGTTTACACTTATAGACGACAATGATGGTATAAACTGCACTTTCTTTATAAAATATAATGTTTTGATCTTGAGATCTCAATTTAATTTAAGATAGAAACTGTTCTAAAATGTTTGGGTCATAACCAGAAACAAAATTAAGTGGTCCATTGTGAATATATCGCAGCAACAAGAGCTCCATTTGAGACTGGAAATGAATATGATAATGAATAAGAACCACATGGTCTTAAAACATGCGATAATTTTACAAAAGTTAAGGCCTTTTGAGGATGTTACTGTGCTTTATAAAGTTGGAATAACAAAGTCAAGTCTGTGAAAATGGCAGATGTGATTGACCCCTTGCACTTCCCACTCTTATTTATGTAGTTGTCATATCAGTCAGAAGTATATTCAAGTGACACTGTAGATAAATGCCATTGCTACGAGCTATAGAAAAATTCACACATAATGTGTGAAAATTTATAAAATGTTAAAACCTCAAAGAAATATTCCCACTGGAATATTCCGGATGTTCATTCACAGCTTCCTCGTCTTCTAAAATCTAAAATACTACATCGAAGCCTCATTGATGACGGTAATGAGACGGTTGTTTGTATTGTGGCCCTTCTTCTTCCACTTGATGGACTTGTTGTGGTTTTCTGGTGTCACCGGCCTGTCTTGAACCGTGGACAATTGTGGTGAGGAGGCGTTGTTGCCCATTACGATGGACCACCGTCGACTGCGCCTTTCGTTGGCATTGGGTAACTCCGCGATCAGATTGTTCTCGTATTCGCTCAGCATGAGGTAGTTTTCGACCTGGAATACCAAGTCACAATTTGTATCATGAAATAAAGTTCGTCAGTCAGTGCCGGACTTGTACTGTTCTTAAGTATAGGCCACTTGACTTTCGCTGCCCGCGCAAAACATGAATAGCATAGAATAGGAGTATTACTAAGTCGCAATGGGGACTTAAAACCTTTACCTAAATGATATTTAGCGTTTTAATATATCGAAAACTCTATCCACAAGTGACTTGCTAGAGTACTGCGTCCATAAATCGCGCTAGAACTTGACGGCTTACACTATACTAAAGCGCAAGTGTTACTTGTAATATTCTATAGCGCCTTTGGAAATCTGCCGCCCCCTGAAGTCTGCCGCCCATAGGCCGCGGCCTATACGGCCTAATGAGAAATCCAGGACTGCCGTCAGTAATTTGTACAAGTTGTACTTACATCCAATTTTGTTATAATTAGCAGTTAAAATGGCTGTCACATGTTTTATGCCAACTTGCTGAAGTCCCAGTATGAATACTGGTGATCCTAAGGATTCATATAATGGACTGCTTAAAATGGCCTGATTGCGGAGAACTAGGCCTACAGGACATGGGTCCAACAATGATGAAACAGAACCTTATTGCAACTGGTGATGCAGTCTCCGCCGCAGTCCAAATCGTCCAAATAATGGTCTGGCAAGTCTAAGTCCAGGTCCAGGTCGAGCCCGCCCTCCTCGCTGATGCAGGTGAGCTCCGGCGGGAGGTTGGCCGGAGGGGAGCCCAGGCTGCCCGGCCCGATGCTGTCCAGGAGGTCCCGACCGGCTCGGCCGGGCGCCACTAACTCTGCGCCTAGAACTGGATCAATTGTGGTTTTAAGAAAATTATTCTCATTCTACATTTTATATTTTCATAATCTTAAGCGGGCTGTTTTATTTTTGTTAAACGGGTAGCTACACAGCAGAAAGCCAAGAAACAAGTTTAGAGTTTAATATTGTATTGCAACCAAACAAAAGAAGAAGATGGTATACCGGATAGAACAATTTGTGAAAGTTCGAGTGCAGTTTTACTGCCATTAGAATGCTCAATAAACCATTATAATGTAGATTATAATATGTAAACTACATAACTTTTATGCTCTATGTAATTTTCAGACAGAGGCCTTTAGGTAGTTTTTATTAACTGTAGGTAGTGTAATGCCCATTATCATCTGCAAACATAGGTATATAATTTTATACATCTATATCTGCAAATATACCTACTGCATTATGCTGGTCTCGGGTTTATAAAGGACGGATATATGTAGGTATATATATATGTATATATATGTAGGATATATGGATGAAAGATGAATAGGGGAAAGAAACAGGTGCAATTTTATGCAACTGTGCAAATGGTCATAAATATCTTTTTTTTATTTACCCAAAGCAGAAGCAGCCCCGGTTGCAGTTCTAGGCTCATGGCTGCGACAAGCTGACTTACACGACGGCCCGCCCGCAGCACCGCCATTCTCCCTACCAAAAAGCCATAGAATGAGGACCTCAAATAAATTGGAGTAGTTTGAGATGAGTAACAGGCAAATCTGTAGAGAATCTGGATTGGTCGAGAGAAGGAAAGTAAGCAGGAGGACAGTAATGTGGGATGTTCTTAGCCAGCGCAGGTTAGCTGATCCAATGTGAAATTAAATATTTTGCTGCAGATTATTAAAAAGGCAGCCATCTGCCAGATTCCCACTTGGGGCTCCATCAACCTGCAATCTCTCAATCGATCCGTCATTGGTATGTTAGTTGAAGACATTGTAATTCAAGTTATAAGACTTCAAACAGTTGAGTAAGCTCACCTAGCGTGCTTGTGAGCCAGGCTACGCCGATGCAGGTCGATGCAAAAGAGAGAGAGGCTTCCGATGAGCGAGCACGTGGAACTGAAGTAGTACCCTGCCTTGCCGCCGCAACCCACGTTCATGTACCCTGCAATAATACCAACATTTTTCCTTAAGCATTGATTTCAAACAAAACTTAAATACTTGCGAGTGCCTAAAATCAGAGCAACGTGATGGTGGGGTTGATGCAATTCAGGAGAAAACCTTGCAGACTAAACTTCCAAGCTAATGTTGCGGATGCGTAGGTACTAATGGTGCCTATTTATTGGCAGAACTTTCGAATTCCCCCTCGTACAATGATCCTTAAAAACGCGCTTATAAAGGCACCTTTGTATGACCGCTATGACATTCAAACCCCCGTGACCCACCAAATGTCACGTTGAACGTTGTCACATGTCGCGTTTTCTGTTAAAATAGTAAGTAGGTACCTGATAACGGCACCCCGATGGCAATAGGCACGGCCTGCGAGCACTGCACGAATCCCCACGTGCGCGCGAAGTTTCTGGACCGCACTCTCTCGTACGTGTACATCTTCAGCGAGTAGTGGTAGCCTCCGCAGAATATGCCTGTAGTAAGTCATAGTATACATCCGTAAGTACCTATGTAATAATTTGTATTGCAAGGGAACTTTCAGTGATTTGGCTTTCAAATGTCTTTATTGCCTAGAAGCGACTTCCTAGAATCTAGACACTCCTGAACATTTTACACATGGACACAGGACTCCTGGGACATTACCTTTATAGTTGCCGCCTGTACAAACCGTTCAGTATAATCCGAGGTATAATCGACGGACAACTATAGACACCCCTGAGAGTGCCAGAAATTGGGTTGCCCAGACCCCATGATTACATCAAGAAATATCTATACGAGATCTATACCCACCGAGCTATGCCAGGCAATATAATTGATGACATTGCCCCTGTGATCCCTGACCCCGGTGAGCGGTTTAAATGCGTGTGCGCCCATGTATGTGTGTGAAAATTCACATGACCAGACCAATCACCATCTAGTGTACTAGGCAAGCATTGGTAAGTACATACCCATAGATAAGGAAAACTAGGTACACTAGAATGACTTCTAACTTTGCTCACCATAGATCCAGGCGAACATCACATAACCCCTATACGAGCCCTCCACAGTGGTAAGGGCGAGTATTGCCAGCGCACAGACGAAGACAGCAGCTTGCGTTAGGTACTGCCTCGCTATGCGACACTCGGCCGAGTCTTGACGCACTAATAGCCCGAACACGGCGCATCCAACTGCCCACGCCAGCCCGAGATATGTCTGTAGGGTTTCCGCTGTCTCGCCTAGACCTGTAACGCAACGTTCAGCAGATTTTTGAATGTTGATACCTATATAATATAATGATCAGTTATGGCTCCGACCTCGATCGTGCAAAGCTTGGCTTAAAAAATTATTCAGCAGTCATTAAATAGTAGTATAGTAAAAATAAGTCAGCACGTCTGCGACCACTAGGTCCAGGCGGCGGAGGAACAATAAAGGATGGAATGAAGGAACACTTTCTCCACACTAGGAATCTAGTGCGGAAAAAGTGTCCCTCTTGAAAAAAACTGACACGGTTGGCTACATCACCTACAACATCCGCGATGTCAGCCCATAACACCGGGTGAACTTGGTGCCACGTCACCCTTCCCTTCGGTCGTGCCGGCTACACTGAACTGGACGGAAAACACAAACTATTTACATAGCCGTTTCGACCGACCTTTCATTCAGTGCGGTGGTACCAACCCAGGCGGGTTAAACCCTACCACCTAGTAATATAAGAAGGGAGTCATATCCCTTAGTCGCCTTTTACGACATATACGGAGAGAGATGCAGTGGGGCTATTCTTTTAAAGTACCGGCCCCACACGGTACAACCAGGGTTTCAGAATGACCATTATATTTTCTATAGCGAAGTCGGTGAACTAGGGTTTACTAAGGTATCAATCAGCAGAGGTGTCAGTGTGGGCACAACTCAGCCAGGCACTGTGCACAAGCCTAGTATGGCAGCGCGCGGGCACAGTTAGATTCACGCACGGCTGTTATGTGGGCTGGCGGGCTGGGCGTGTTACGCGCAGGCCTGCAAAGCACAACCGGCTGGTATTATGCTATAGTTTTGTAGTTGCAGTGACGCTGCTTCATTAATTAGTTTATTTTGTTTATTTATATTACTTCATTTGTACTTTTATTTACATACACAAGTAATACAATGGCGTACATTTTGTTCTATTTGTATCATGTAAAATTATAATTTCTGTATCGTTTGTTATAGTATAGTTATACCTATATTCCTGAAATCAATACTTAATTATTTCAGACTAACAGTAACTATATAGCAAACAAAATAATAAAACCTAGAAATACATTCATCCCGAGCAGTGCGTGTCGTTCTGTGCCCTAGGCTGTGCCTAGCCAGCCTAGTGTAGATAGCGCGGGCTCCACAGCCCGGCTCGCGGGCTTGTGCAGCGCGCACAGTCACTACAGTGCGGGCTTGTTTTGGACACAAATTACGCCCAAGCGACAGTTCTGGTTATCACATTGAAAGTTGAAAAAAAAAATTAAAAATTGCGTCATTCACAAAATATAACATTTGTTGACGAGATTTACCTTCTTCCTCCGCGTGGTACGCCAGATAGAATATCGGCGTGTTGACCCCGAAGGCCGAAATTCCCGTCGACATCAGTAGGATCCTCACAGTCTTTGATCTCAAGGTGGAAAAGTCGAAGAACGGTTGCCGATCATCGGTTTTATTCTTATCCTTTAGTTTCCTCTTGATTTTCGTCTGGTTCTTGAGATGCAGTATAGCTCTGCGTTGTGGGTGGTAGAGAGAGGCGGAGCGGTAGAATGTGCCTAGAATGAACGTTACGAAGACTACCCCTGTCACAGCTTGGAGACCTAAGCGCCAGCCGACTGCTCTGAAATAGAAAAATTAATTATGCATAGTTCATTTTAGGTGAAAACCCCGAACACCGATCGGCGCCCGTCAAGGTCGATGAAGCCATAAAGCGTGTTCAAGATATTCAAAAATATAAAAATGTTCTTGAAAACGCTTAAAACACCACTGAAATGAGGTAGGATATTGTATTTGTATTTTCCACAAAAAGGACAATCTAATTCTCCCTTCTTTCCAGCTGACAGCAGCAGAAAAGGATATTCGCATAAAATATATTTATAGGTATGTAGAGTGGAAAGAGGCACGCATCGCTGGCTGCACCAAGCATACATACGGGAGTGGCAACCGTCGAGCGCTATTATATGGGAAAATTAGCCGCGTCTTAGTGCATTATGCTCTTACAATATAATAGTCTGCGGGATCGAACGTCAGTGCACATGTGACTTGGGGACAAAGAACACGTATATGTGCACTACGCAAAATGGCGAGTTGTGCAGTTCGTACGTGTCGAAAGAGCTCAAGATCATCAGGAATAACAAAAGATGGCGTAACCTTTCATAGGTAAGTCATTTTAATGATAATACAACGCTTAAAACGTGAAAAATACAATAATTCCGCGAGTTAGGAGCACGACTGCGCGCCATACCGGGCGCGTACACATGATAGGCAAATTTGACAGACTGAAAAGAAATTTGAAATCAATTATTGTATACGGGGATGTTGTTTATAATAAATGCGATGTTGTTTATCATAAATGCGAAAGTATATTTGTTTGTTTATTTGTTTGCTATCATGTTGTTTATCATAAATGCGAAAGTATATTTGTTTGTTTATTTGTTTGCTTGTTTTTTTTTAAGTGAAAATTTCTTCAGCGGTGCTTGGCACTTTTTTAGGTGGGTATAAAATTTATAACTCGAAATCGCGACATCGCGTCAGCGTCGTTTTTAAAATGAAACCTTAAGTCATTGCATTAAGGGTTAAGTTAGAGTGGCACGGGATCTGCCGGCACACCCGGAGAGCAACTGTTAAGTAGGGTTCGGTAACAGGTTTATGTCTGTCCATTCTACTAAGTTCTGCAAAATGAATGTAGGGTTCCGTAACAAATGCATGTCTGTCCGTTCTACAAAATTTAACATTTATTTCAAAATGAATGTAGGGTTCCGTAACAAATGCATGTCTGTCCGTTCTACTAAATTTTACAATTTTCAACCAAGGTCCTCCGACGGTTATTTTATAATAAAAGTAGGGTTCCGTAACACGTTTATGTCTGTCCATTCTACTAATAAGTTCTGCAAAATGAATGTAGGGTTCCGTAACAAATGCATGTCTGTCCGTTCTACAAAATTTAACATTTATTTTAAAATGAATGTAGGGTTCCGTAACAAATGCATGTCTGTCCGTTCTACTAAATTTTAAAATTTTCAACCAAGGTCCTCCGACGGTTATTTTATAATAAAAGTGTCTGTGTGGGCCCTGAATACGAATCCGTTGTCAAAATTAAAAAAAAGTGGCCGCCATTTTGAACTTTTTAGTTACTGGACCGATTGCTTTCAAAATCGATATCTGGGTGTCTGTGTGGGCTCTGAATACGAATCCGTTGTCAAAATTTTATAAAAGTGGCCGCCATTTTGAACTTTTTAGTTACTGGACCGATTGCTTTCAAAATCGATATCTGGGTGTCCGTGTGGGCTCTGAATACGAATCCGTTGTCAAAATTTAAAAACGTGGCCGCCATTTTGATCTTTTTAGTTACTGGACCGATTGCTTTCAAAATCGATATCTGGGTGTCCGTGTGGGCTCTGAATACGAATCCGTTGTCAAAATTTAAAAAAAGTGGTCGCCATTTTGAACTTTTTAGTTACTGGACCGATTGCTTTCAAAATCGATATCTGGGTGTCTGTGTGGGCTCTGAATACGAATCCGTTGTCAAAATTTTATAAAAGTGGCCGCCATTTTGAACTTTTTAGTTACTGGACCGATTGCTTTCAAAATCGATATCTGGGTGTATGTGTGGGCTCTGAATACGAATCCGTTGTCAAAATTTAAAAACGTGGCCGCCATTTTGATCTTTTTAGTTACTGGACCGATTGCTTTCAAAATCGATATCTGGGTGTCCGTGTGGGTTCTGAATACGAATCCGTTGTCAAAATTTAAAAAAAGTGGTCGCCATTTTGAACTTTTTAGTTACTGGACCGATTGCTTTCAAAATCGATATCTGGGTGTCTGTGTGGGCTCTGAATACGAATCCGTTGTCAAAATTTTATAAAAGTGGCCGCCATTTTGAACTTTTTAGTTACTGGACCGATTGCTTTCAAAATCGATATCTGGGTGTCTGTGTGGGCTCTGAATACGAATCCGTTGTCAAAATTTTATAAAAGTGGCCGCCATTTTGAACTTTTTAGTTACTGGACCGATTGCTTTCAAAATCGATATCTTGGTGTCCGTGCGGGCTCTGAATACGAATCCGTTGTCAAAATTAAAAAAAAGTGACCGCCATTTTGAACTTTTTAGTTACTGAACCGATTGCTTTCAAAATCGATATCTGGGTGTCTGTGTAGGTTCTGAACACGAATCCGTTGTCAAAATTTAAAAAAGTTTCCGCCATTTTGAACTTTTTAGTTCCTGGACCGATTGCTTTCAAAATCGATATCTGGGTGTCTGTGTGGGCTCTGAATACGAATCCGTTGTCAAAATTTTATAAAAGTGGCCGCCATTTTGAACTTTTTAGTTACTGGACCGATTGCTTTCAAAATCGATATCTGGGTGTCCGTGCGGGCTCTGAATACGAATGCGTTGTCAAAATTTAAAAAAACTGGCCGCCATTTTGAACTTTTTAGTTACTGGACCGATTGCTTTCAAAATCGATATCTGGGTGTCCGTGTGGGCTCTGAATACGAATCCGTTGTAAAAATTTAAAAAAGTGGCCGCCATTTTGAACTTTTTAGTTACTGAACCGATTGCTTTCAAAATCGACATCTGGGTGTCCGTGTGGGCTCTGAATACGAATCCGTTATCAAAATTTAAAAAAGTGGCCGCCATTTTGAACTTTTTAGTTACTATGGCGGTTATTATATTATTATTTAAAATGGCGGCCACTTTTTTTACATTTTGACAACGGATTCGTATTCAGAGCCCACACAGACACCCAGATATCGATTTTGAAAGCAATCGGTCCAGTAACTAAAAAGTTCAAAATGGCGGCCTCTTTTTTTACATTTTGACAACGGATTCGTGTTCAGAGCCCACACAGACACCCAGATATCGATTTTGAAAGCAATCGGTCCAGTAACTAAAAAGTTCAAAATGGCGGCCACTTTTTTTAAATTTTGACTGCAGATTCGTATTCAGAGCCCACACATACACCCAGATATCGATTTTGAAAGCAATCGGTCCAGTAACGAAAAAGTTCAAAATGGCGGCCACTTTTTTTTTATTTTTACTACAGATTCGTATTCAGAGCCCACACATACACCCAGATATCGATTTTGAAAGCAATCGGTCCACTATCTAAAAAGTTCAAAATGGCGGCCACTTTTTTTAAATTTTTACTACAGATTCGTAATCAGAGCCCACACATACACCCAGATATCGATTTTGAAAGCAATCGGTCCAGTAACTAAAAAGTTCAAAATGGCGGCCACTTTTTTTAAATCGCGAGATTAAAACACCATGAATATTATTAAACCGGAAAAAAATATTGTTTTAAGGAAGACTCCAATCTTTTACTCTGTTCCTCGAAGTTTAGGTAAATAAGCCCTACTTATTCCTATCACTGATTATTAGTACAACTTTTCAAAAATATTAGAACAACAGTCTGGTTTAATTTTTCAATATTTTTTTTTGGATTCAAACAATAATATTCGTTCAGTAAAAACTATTTGAAATAATATTACAAATAACAATTTCAAAATTCACAAATATACCGCACCATCATCGTCCGTCAGACTGGCATTCGTAGTGATCCCGTCAAGTTGCCGTCAAGCAAGGCTTCCGATTGGTCGGACGGTCGGCTCTTACTACCAGATACCCGAGCCAAGCCAGCGATAACAAACCTGTCGCTGGCCTTGCTCGCTCTGTCTCTCTCCATATCGCAGGGCGCGATATGGGTAACGGAGATAGACAAGTCACGTCATAAAAGATTAAATTGCGATTTCGATTTTCGTAGTAGTAGGGATTTTTGGCTAGCCGTGCTCCGATACAAACGCAGTAGCGTTGCGTCTCCCGTATGTATGCTCGGTGGCTGGCTGGGTCTGGCATCACCGCCACATCCTCTGACCGTGCTGGCAGTATGCCGAGAATCGGATAAACTTTGTAGGTAACTTGGAGAAACTTTGTGTCCATTGGAATGTAATGTGCCGAAACGTAACAAGGTGCAGAAAGGGTTAGAATAGAGAAGATCATTCGCATGTAGGTAAGAATATTATGGATATTTTCCCTTAACAATACCGAATGGTTTGATTTCCTGGGAGACATAACAGTCACACAGAGACGAACAACACACTAAATAGGGAGCGATTCCAGGAAAAAAATTCGGACTCCATTAGGGAATTTAGGTGGAATATTTGTAAAAGTGAAAGGAGAAGGAATGACTGCGAAGCGGAGTTCTATTTTGTTGTGAGGTTATAGCGCAATCTAGGAATGAAAAAATATAGATTGATGTCGTAGACTGTATAATTGTGTCGCTGCAGTATCTAGTATTTTAGATTCATAAGTACATGCAGTTTGGGAGAATATTTCAATTTAGTCGAATGTCCGGACCGGGTACCAAGGTTATAAAATATCAGGTTCACAAACCGTCATTTTGTAAGTAGATATTCAACTATTTTATGCAGATTGGGGATTTTATGATTCGAATAACACGCTTAAAAGACATTTCAGCCAAGTAAGTGATAATTTCGAAGATAATATCGAGGTGATATACCTGGACGTTTTAGTTTATATCTATGAATATATAGATGTTTATAAATGCTTACTTGATAGCCCCTCTAATGAAGGTGGACATGACAGCTATGCCGAGCCCGCTGCCGCTGACTATGAAGATCTCCACAAACTCGCGACGTCTTTTGAAGTACTGCGCCACCATCAGCGTGGAGCAGTCTCGTGTGAGGCCTACGCCCACTCCTACGACCGTACCTGCGTTGAAATCATTATAATCATATTACCTAGCAGGAACAAGAACATGGAACCTATGGAACTTCGCAATCAAGAACATTAATTGCCATGCAACACTTTTTCTCTTTACGATTTTGATAAGTGCATTTCCCATGAATACAAGTTTCTCCATTGTTCGGATTACAAGTAAAATTATAGGTGCCTCCCCTCCCCTTAGCTCACTAGGTGGTGGGCTTAACCCGTCCGGATTGGTACCAACGCACTGAATAAATTTTGTCAATCTATTTGTATCCTTTTTTTTATGGGAAGCTCGACATATGGCGCGCGCCAGACTAATGCAGAGGTGTAGACCGACGGCGCCCACGGGCATTCGAATATTTACGGGGGCTGCGAATACCATGTCGGCCGGCTAGGTGCACCTTCACATTATGTTTGAAGGATCCCAGACTGTACATTACATGAAAAGATGCAGGTGGGAGTGCATTCCACATGTTGGCAATCCTGTAAATAAAGGATTTACAGGATCGATTTGTCCTAAGTGGGAGAATATCCACAGTGTGTGGATGCATTCCCAACCTGTTGCGCGTGGAACGATGGTAGAATGGGAATGGGGATGGACGGATCGCATCGTGCAGCTCCTTGGAACACTCTCCGTGGTACAGGCGATAGAACACACACAAAGATCCAACGTCCCTGCGGAGTTGTAAGGTCTCTAAGTTCCGAGATACCTCGGGGTCGTTAACGAGACGTACAGCGCGACGCTGAATCCAGTCTAAGGAGCCGAGCAGGTATTTTGCGGATCCGTCCCACAGATGCGAACAGTACTCCACGCATGGGCGAATCTGCGCTTTATAAAGTAGCAGTTTTTGGCTCGGCGTAAAGTACTGACGCACCTTGTTGAGGACACCCAGCTTCCTTGAGGCTACCTTAGCTTTCTCCTCGATGTGGCGTCCAAAATTCAGGTCGCGAGTTAGTTCGAGCCCGAGAATCCCAATGTGCTCCTCGACCTTGAGAGTAGTTCCTTGAAAGTGCAGTGAACGGTGTCCGCTTCGTGCTGCTTCTGAGTCTTTGACATCATAAAGACCCTTGTCAACGAACTAGTTTCTTCTGAAGCCGACATCTTGATGTGCATCACACATTACACGACACACGCAGTGAAATTGGATGCTTTGATGTTCCCTTTCATCCTCAACGTGCGATCCAGCTGCAAGTTATTATTTTAGTTTCCAGTATATTTTTAGGAGAAGCTATTGAAACTCCGCATAATATCATTTTTCTAACGGCATGAGATGTTACTATCCAGAGATAAGCCAGACTTTGAACTAGTTATAAAATCTAAGCAGAAATCAATACCAACCATATCATTTTACGTAGGTAGGTACTTACTCCTCGGTTCCCATTAACTTTATGGAATGATTGTTTCAAAACCATTTGGCATATACAGAGTGATTTTGTTACTATGACGGATATTTCAGTGGGTTACTCTGTATCGATAACTAAGTAGATTCCAAAAAGGAACGGTAGCAAAAAAAAAAAATTAAGTTCTCTCCGTAAATACCTAACCTCAAAATGTATGGAGAACTGAAATGTTTATACGGCCATCGTTTTTGCTTGGACTGAACTTACTCAATATTAAATATAAGTTTTACATACACGGATCTTGAGTAGAAAAGGGGACACAAAATTGTTACCTACTCTATTCTTTTGAATTGGTTGGAGTGGAGCGGATTTTATCGTCCGATGAAGCCGAGGTGTAAGTACTACAGCATGCATTCAAAATGTGTTTTATTTATCGATGATTCAAAATATTAAAATTTATTCATAACAAGCAACATCAAAAGAGAGACCAAAATATTTGCTGAAAGCTCTCGCATCCCTTTGGTAGGTAAACATTGTTATCTTAAAAGCACACGTAGTAGTAGGTATGCGTTGTGCAAATTGATTTCCTGAGCATTTACAATTTGGCAAACGGCTCAATGAATCTGCAGTACGTAACCCTCTAAAAATAACAGGATCGCGGGTGCAGTGCATTTTGGATCTGGTTTCTTTAGGGTTTCGTAGCCAGCGACGCTGGCAAGGACCGTTTATCCAGGAAAGTCGGTTAGGTGTCTGTCCGCCCGTTCGTCCGTCCTTCAGTCGAACCCGCTGTCAAATGAATACTACGGAACGTAAAGATAAAAAAATTATTAGTCTCTACGGCGGCGTGAAAACAATTTTGTAGCTATTATCATAAAGAGATGTAGGGAAAGTCGCGCTCGCTATGTGTGCAAGAAGCGAATAGTTACGGAACCCTCGGTCTGTGAACCACATCACACAGAATAGGCTTTTTTTTTTCAAAGACGTCAACACTACGAGACCTTAAAGCAGTGGTGCCCATAATTTTTTCCATGAAGATGTACACCTACAAAAAATATTGTGAGATCGTGTGGTATTGTGGTAAAATAAAATATTGTGAGGTATTGTGGTTGTGAGATCGACACTTGTACCAAAAAGTTTTCGCCTGCTTTCGTAGTTCAATAATTTATAGTAATTGTTGTTAGACTATTTATAATAAGTATCCAAGTGTATACTATCTATTTTTTGTTATTTTAGGGTAAATAAACCATACGCCTACCTACGTAATGTTTCTTAATTACAATTAAAACAATTTTATAAATGAAACTGCACTGCATTGAGTGTAATTTATTCTTTCAATTAATAAAATTGATATAGTTATCAAATATTATGAATTCTTTGATGTCTTCAAGTAACTTTTTGCTCTACATATTTTCAGCGATTGACCTAAAAGCTTCGACGTTTGGGCACCGTAAGCTTTGTAAAAATATGTCTTATCTATGTGTAACTATAGGTATGCCATATAGTATATAGTATATGGATACTTTGAAGAAGAGAAGGTAGACAATCTTGTAATAACTGGGTAGGGTTGATGCTGGGTCGTGTATAAAAAATATTTTAAGATTTAAAATTATTTTATCCTACGAATCACAGTAAATTGCCATCGGATTAAAATTTTACCTTAGCATATTGGTTCGTCTATCGACCTATTAAGGCGTACAAAATCTATTTGTACCTAAATAACTTTAACCGGCGGCTTCGCTCGCTTGAAATGTTTAGCCTATTAGTTAGTAAACTACTTCTATCAGCAAATAACAGACATAATACGATGAAAGCAGTAGGTAGAGAGATAGAAGATCCCTGAAAAAACCCGGCGAAGTTTCTTGCCGGCTCTTCTTTGTGGGTGTAATCGAACGGGTTTGTAAAAACAAAATTGGGTAAATTCAAGCGTAGAGTACTATCATACGAATGATGAATGAAGAATAAAGAATAATTTATTACGTGATATGATATGAGGACAGCGTCCTAACCGCGCGTGTTGATACCCCGCCCCCCGGCCCCGGTCCAACCCAGGCGCTGCACCACCGGTATCGTTAAGGCATAACGGCCGGATTCACACCGCAGCGGGAGCTCAGCCAGCTACACTACAAGCTCCGCATTTACATTTAAATTGAAGTTTGCAGCGAGTCTTCGACTCATTGCGGCAACGATACTTTGACCGGCTCGCTCGCGGCTCAAGATAGGGGCGCTCTTCATTTCGCCAGGGCGTTCTCCGTTTCACCAAAATGTGATTTTATTCAATACTTCTTTATAAACCGATTGGGTACAAGTCCCCAGCAGTAAATAATGAACATCGAGGTTTAGAAAGAGAAAATCCGTTGTAGTGTAGAGCGTCGTCTCTGTCGCACGAACTCGCACGTCTTTGTGCGACAGGGAGGGAGGGAGGGCTTGTGGAAGCCATGGTCGACCGACCTTGCTTGCTTGCCATACATAACGCGGCAACCATAATGGGGGAATGGTTATGCTCTCGGCATTAGGATAAATAAAAAAATTCTGATTCTGATTCTCCACAAAGGATGGTCTTCTACTATGTATTTATATTGAGTTTACTGATAGAGTAGGCAATGGTGGTACCTATTTAGTTTAAGGCATACATATTGGTTTTGTAGAGTTAGATGTCTTTTGTGTGTGTTTATCAGCCTCGGTAGATCAGTGGTGCGATCCGTCGACTCGTTCGTGATAATAAGCACACCTGGGCGCGGTCGGAACTTGGATGGGTTACCGATCGACTGTTGGAGGCTGATTCGTGGTTCGGATTCCACGTAAAACTGTAGGTCCCTTGAAGTCCTTTCATTTCTTACATTACTAGGTTACCACACACTGTATGATAGGTCGAAGAGGCTATGTAATTAGTAAGTAGTTCGTGTTTTACGCCCAGTTCAGCGTAGCCGACACGACCAAAGGGAAGCACTGGCATGGCACCTAGTTCACCAAGGTTATGGACTGACATCACGGATGTTGTAGATGTAGCTAACCGTGTCAGTCCCTATCTATCTACACATTATAAAGAGGTACATTTTCTAAGTTTGGATGTAGGAGGTAATCCCCGAAAATACACATCTGATTTAAAAAATTCTTTGACCAATATTTAGAATGGACCTTCAGGATTGACATAGGCTATGCGAGCGAAGCTGCAGGGTACATAGAACTCTATTAGTCCACACATAACGTGACGCAAAGTTAAAATAGTTGCACATTCGCCAGACACGTTGTTGTTATGTTATGTCACGTTCTGTCTGACGTCCATCAGTGTTGATGTTGATGTTCCCGCGGGCACGACGGACGTGCAATTTATCGTCTGATAGACGTGAATCATTTGAGCCGCTCGTGCTGCTGGATGTCATAGGTACAGTACAGTCTGGCAAAAAGTTTAGTCCGTATTGTAGGGTAGGTAGAAAATATAATATGTTATGATTTCCCAAATTGTATATCAACAGACAGCAGTGACATCAAGCTTACTATTTTCAGACACTGCAATTGGATTGCAATACCCTGTTCTTTTAATGGGTAAAAATATTTCGAAACGAAATTTTCGTGCAGGAGGATTATTCTCTGATTTAGGTGTCTATGGTGCTATTTTGGAAAACACAATTATTTTGGTAAACACATAACACAAATATATTGTGTGGTGGTAGGTACGGAATCCTAGGTGCGCGAGTCCAACTCTCACTTGGCGGCTTTTTATTTTTTCTCTTTCTCTTGCCTTAATTCGTTTTTAAATGTTCTTGTTAGATTTCCTTGTTAAGATTTTTTGTAAGCTTCTATTTTCTTATGTTTAATTTTTGGGATACGGTGCTGGGTCGTTAAGTTTTTATAACACTATTCTATGTGTTACTCGTTGGTGTCTCCAAGGAAATTAATAAATAAATCAGTGGATAATTCTCCTTCCCGCAATTTGGGCCTAGATCTAAATTTCATTATCTCCGGTGATACCATTTATCTTCGTTTATAAGTGATATTTCTCATACATTTGACAGGAGTGAACTGGCAGAGTTGCTCGCAGGGACCCTAATTGACCAATCGGTCGGATGTCCGTCCGGCCGTCCGTCTATCTGTCTGCCACAGCCTCTTGCACCTAAGTGGTTTGTGCTATCTTCTTGGCTATCTTGTGAAATCTTGAATGTTTATAGATTCCCTAGAGACGCAACATTTCATGGGTAAGAATGTCAGGTGTCCTCAATTGTTATAATTTTTAGGGTTCCGTACCTCAAAAGAGGAAAAAAACTGAACCCTTATAGGATCACTTTTGTGTCTGTCTGACTGTCTGTCCGTCTGTCACAGGTTATTTTCTACGTACTTACGGACTACTTAGATATCTACTGGACGAAAAAAGTTGAAATTTGAAAACTCTATATATGTAGAGTTTGATGACCCAATTACTGCCGTATAGGGTAAATGAATGAATTTAGATTTTGGGGGATAAACTAGAAATTTTTTTTTTTTTTTAATGATATTACAGAAAATGTACGAAAATCGAGCATCCACTTACCTCCGAAACGACGGATTCTAAAATTCTGATAAAAAAATAGGGAATATCGCTCTCATAGTTTATAGGAAAACCTAAACGAAAATCCTAAGTTATAAAATGCTCACGGAAAACGGAATGGTACGTACAGAACCATTTCCACGCGATTTCGACTCGCACTTGACCGCTTTTTCCATGACCGCGACATGATGTGGCATCGTTATATCTACTACGCATCTAAGTACTACGGGCAGCCAGTCTAGCTTGTAGGCAGTATAAGTCTTTGTGGAAAGAGTACCTACTCGAGATTTGAATATGCATGCATGGTAGGAGTAGAGTATTGACATTTGGCCATTTTAGTTTAGATCGACACACAAGGGAAGCCTAGTTATGGCACCGTGACAAGAACAAGAGCAACGTGTAATAGGCTCACATGACGACTGTACGAGTATCTGACGAGTTACGATGTAGGCAGCCGCGTCAGCAGGTCCCACAAGAAGAAATCTTTGGAAAAACATTTGCATCTCAAACATTACTGGTACCACAACTAAATATATAAATACTGCGTAAATTTATTATCGATCCTTAAACATTTACGATCATTTATTATTCATAGAAATGGATGCTTAAACGTCTATGTCGTATCAACGCAAATCTATAGCCAATAACCAGCTAGGGATATAAGAAAATATCCTCGAGGTAGCCCTGAGATGGTCTGAGATACATGTAGACGTTTACGGCACATGTACTATAAATATTTATTGTGGTGCATTATGTAGGTAAAGCGACACCAAGCGGCGCTACGACAAACTGCTTTATTATACAAACATATTCTCAAGTATACCTACAGTCGTCGTGCAGTTGCGCTTTTTAGGGTTCCGTATCCGGTACGGCACCCTATTACTAAGCCTACGCCGTCTGTCTGTCTGTCTGTCTGTCTGTCCGTCCGTCTGTCCGTCTGTCCGAGGGCTGTATCTCTTGAACCGTAATAGGTAGCCCTTTGAAATTTTCACAGAATATGTGTTATTATGGCCGATATAATAAAAATAAGAAAAAGTAAAAAATTCACGGGGGTTCCCATAGAAGAAACTAAAAAGTGTATGCGCGCGCGCCATCTACCGAAAAGAGTATGAAGCATTTTAACTAATCATGAATTTGAACTAATATGAAGAATTTCATAAGCACGCCATAGATGGCCTACCATGACATGGCGATACGGAACCCTCGGTGCACGAGTTCGACTCGCACTTGGCCGGTTTTAGGGCTTTTAACAATGATTTGTTAATATCAGCCCCATACTACTCATCCTCCCTATCACTTAGGTGCCAGAGTCCCTACTACTATAGAGATAGAGAACGTTCAAGGAATATGATAAAAATGTTAATTGAAATGGTTTTTAGGGTTACGTATCCACACGGAAGCCTATTACTAAACTTACGCCGTGTGTCCGTCTGTTTGTCTATCCGTCCGTCCGACCGAGGGCTGTATTTTTTGAGCGGTGATAGGAAGCCGGTTGAAATTTTCACATGTGTTATTATGGCGAATGTTCCAACAAATAATAAAAAAGCGAAAAAGTAAAAATCAAGGAGGTTCCCATACAAGAAACGTTCTAAGAATCGATTAGTACATATTCAAGCTACTAAATAATAGATGGCGCCACAAAAGATAGATGATGTGGTTTTTTATAGGTATGGTAATAGCGGATCTACGGAACCCTCCGTGCTTGAGTAGAAGTCGTGTTTGATTTATTTTTTTATCGTATAGTATAGATAGTGCGTCGGCTTTCTGTTCGTTTATATAACTCGGAAACCACTCAATCCCTATTCGATATAACGTTCCTTCCTACATGCGCAAGGTGTCTCTACTTGCTCTCTACTTCCGTTCGCCTGTTGAAACTGCTATGCGAATAGTCCGGCTTTCCGTCCAGTTCAGTGTAGCCGGCACGAACAAAGTGTAGAACTAACATGTAACCTAGTTCATCAAGGTGTTAATAGACTGACAAACGTTTTTGGGGCTGACATCACGCATGTAGCAACTAGCAGGTGATGAAGCCAACCATGTTAGGTTTCATAAATACTTAAATAGAACTACTAAGAGTAAGTAAGTAAGGTCTACTTCATGTGATCGTTTCAAGGTCGACAGAAGAAAATGCATTCTGCGCTAAATCCGCATGCTTTTTTTTTTTTAGGGAAACTGACACGGTTGGCTACAATATCCGTGATGTCAGTCCGTAACACCGGGTGAACTTGGTGCCACGTCAGTGCTTCCCTTCGGTCGTGCCGGCTACACTGAACTGGACAGAAAACACAAAGTAGTTACATACCCGTTTCGACCGACCTTTCATTCAGTGCGGTGGTATCAACCCGGGCGGGTTAAACCCTACCAACTAGTTATATAAGAAGAGAGTCGCCCTTAGTCGCCTTTTACGACATACACGACATGCAGAGCAGTACCCTAATCACGAGATTTAACCTACTACACTACGCCGTGTTCTCCGCATCATTTTGTATGGAGAAACGAAGTTCGAAAATCTATCACTAGAGGCGCTGCTCCGTTTCTCCATACAAAATTATGCGGAGAACACGGCGTAGCGTAGTAGGTTAAATCTCGTGATTAGGGTACAGGAAACACACACACGTGCACTATGTACACACAGGTTCAGGGACTGACCATAGCTGAAGAAGAGCTGGTGGAACTGCGTGGCGAAGGAGGTGAAGAGGCAGCCGAGCGCGGCGGTGAGGCCGCCCAGCACCGCGGTCACGCGCGTCGATTTGCGCACGCACAGCGCGACCGTCACCGGCGACAGCGCGAGCGCGACTCCCGTCGACAGCGCTCCCAGCCAACCTGCAACAACCAATGTACAAATCAGCTATGGGTCTTTACCACAGATAATAGAAGTAGCGTCTTTACTCTCACTCTTTTTTTTTTATCTAATCCAGTATGGGTGACTGAGTCGGAGGGGCCAAAGCACATGCTCCGCCAGCCAATATCACCTCCGAGAAGGTAGGTGCCATACCGGAGACTTCCCTGGATTGCTGGCTATGCTGGACTAGAGGAGAACACAACCGAGGTTGCTATGCGGCCATCTTACATCCAGTACGGTGGTCTCAAAAGCTCAAAAGGAACAACTGGGGCCACTCACTAGTTCGTCCGTCTGTTTTATAGGCGTGAGCGAGTGTGAATTGGTTTTCAGCAAGGTACTCTTGGAAATTGTGCCTCTGACGGAAACGGAGTCTGAGGAGGCGGTCAGAACTTTGATGTGTGACCGTTCGACCGTTGGAGGCTGAACGTGGTACGGATTCCACGTAGCCGGCCGAGCCGGCCCGAGGGCGCCGTCGGACTACACTTCTTCGTTAGTCTGGCGCGAGCCATCATATTATTGCTTAAAAAAAACTGTAGGTCCCTTCCCTTAATACCCTACTAGGTGGTAGGGTTGCTCGATTTTTGCATCCCAATGCACCCTGAAATTTACCCCTAAAATCTAAATTCATTCATTTACGCTATACGTCCGTGATCGGGCCATCAATAAACATTATAAATGCACCAAATTTAAAATTTCAACACCAATTTTCGTTCAGTAGATTCGGAGAAAATAATGTGACAGACGGATAGACAGACACAAGAGTGATACCATAAGGGTTCAGAGTTTTGCTCTTTTGAGGTACGAAACCATAAAAACTATAAGTATTTCCATTTTTGATGGCCTTTATGGATATACTCTATATTCTCTTTGCCAGCAGCACAGAGAAAGCTTCTCACGGCCGGTAATAGCTACTCATGCTGCACCAGTACGGGGGGCATTCCTCCCATCCTATGTCTGTCCCTTATATGGTCGACTATGGGCTTTCTCGTGTCATATCGACCGACCACATCACACTGGATTCCTTCGATATCATCTGCCTGCCTGCCTAGTATCGAATAGAGTGTTTTGGTTTGTACTGTGAGTAAATAATGAGGCTGTACCGTGTAGATTCACAACGTAGAACAAAAAAATGGATGCAAAAAAATTTGTAGTACCACTAGATGGCGTTACAATTTTTTTTTATTCTATCGCAGTGATAATAAATGGAGCCATTATTTTCAATGATTTTCAATGACAAAATTTGAGAAATTGTGATTTCAAGTTGAAACATAAAATAAAATAATGTTTAAAATTTAAATGATACAATGGTATACCATTAAGAATTATTGTTTAATTAGTAGAGAAAAGTTTTTAATAAATTTAAATTTCAAATAATTCATTCATTCAATACTGGTAACGCCATAGAGAAATAATGTAACGCCATCTTTGGATTATATGGTAAACAATAATTGTTGCTCCCATTTTTTTGTTCTACGGTGTATGAACTAGTAGTCTACATAGTTAGACGTTTGATGTTTTGAATGAATTTTGCACTTTAATTATTGTAGTTGTAGATATTACTTATGAATTTGACTTATTGACTAACTAGCTTTTGCCCGCTGCTTCGCTTCGTGTGACTTTTCTCTCACAGCTCAGGCCGCCGATTACGTAGCGTTATCATTTATTTATCCTAAAACCATATTGAGAAGTGACAGAATGTAACAGTGAAAACATAGGGTTTTCACTGTTACATTCTGTCACTTCTGTACATCAATAAAGTGGTTTTAGAGTTATAACTTATAAGATATATGCATATATTGACGTAGGTTTAACGGCTGTAGAAAGAAACTTAATTAGGATGAATTATTGCAGTATAATTCTTCAAGTCAACTTTGTACACGATAACGCACAACATTGTTTGTTAGGGTTCCGTACCTCAAAAGAAAAAAAAAACGGAACCTTATAGGATCACTCTCGTGTCTGTATGTCAGCTACTTTTCTCCGAATCTACTGGTCGAACAAAGTTGAAATTGGTACATAATGGAGTTTGGTAACCCAATCACGGATTTATAGCGTAAATGAACGAATTTCGATTTTGGGGGACAGAGAAATATAAATATATGTATTGTTTACATGCATAGCTTAAAAGATACGAAAATCGAGAAGCCGGTTCAAGAGATACAGCCCTCGGACAGACAGACGGACGGACGGACGGACAGACAGACAGACAGACGGCGTAGGCTTAGTAATAGGGTTCCGTACGGGATACGGAAACCTAAAAAAATAATGAATATAGGGCCTCTCATATAGTTTACACGAAAACTTAAACGAAAATCCTAAGCTATGATCCTAAGACTTAAAGTTCTCACGGAAAACAGAATGGTACGGAACCCTTTTTTTATAATAGTAAGTATATATAACACATGTATGCTTTTACACTTTCTATAATATTTAACACATAGGACCATCATCAAATGAATATCAGAGTAATATCATCAAATGTAATTTTTTTTTTTTTTATAGAAACTGACACGGTTGGCTACATCACCTACAACATCCGTGATGTCAGCCCATAACACCGGGTGAAATTGGTGCCACGTCTGCTTCCCTTCGGTCGTGCCGGCTACACTGAACTGGACGGAAAACACAAACTATTTACATAGCCGTTTCGACCGACCTTTCATTCAGTGCGGTGGTACCAACCGGGCGGGTTAAACCCTACCACCTAGTGATATAAGAAGGGAGTCATATCCCTTAGTCGCCTTTTACGACATACACGGGGAGAGATGCAGTGGGGCTATTCTTTTAAAGTACCGGCCCCACACGGTACAAATGTCATGCCACTAGTCATACTGTGAATCACACACAGTCTGTGATGCTAGAGATGCTGTGAGCCATTGACTACTGAAAAATCATCGATGTGAAAAATCGTTTTATTTTTGCGCGCATTAGTGATTGATGATGGATCACGAGGTCTGATGTATGAATGCAAATAACGACAGCTTACTTACTCCAAATTATTTGATAACACCATTTTAACTTTTTCGAATTTCGAATTTGATTAGGCTATAAAAACATTCCATAAAAATCGGTCGACGTCACACGTGACCGCAACACAGTTTATCAAACGACGCGACGCGTTGACAGCATTCGCTAATGGCGGCGGGAAGTGACGCCGGATATGACGCGGGGGTCCCTCTCTCTCTGCCCAGCTGTCAATCAGGGGGCTACGCAGATCGTTTATTATATATAGTAGAAGCGACCGGCTGCAGAGCTGCGGATGTGTAGAATTAGAAGTGTTCGTACAATGTTTGCTTAGCGAAGACACCAATTACCTAGTAGAAAAATTTCAAGTAAAGTATTTGACGCTTTGACAGCGAACGCACCGCAGTAGTTTAAAAAAAAAATTGGTTGTCTGTAAAGTCGGTTTACGGACGATAGTTTTACGTGATGACGTGGAATAATCGTAGTACATAGAGCAAAGATCAGTAATTCTATTTCCAGTAGAAAGATTAATCATCTTGTGACTGGCCATCAATACACTTCTGTTTCTGTTGTCTAATCTTGACAGTTTTACTTCTTAAGACGTTTCCATGGTAACTTTGACTATACCGATTGTGCCTCTCTATCGCTTGTTACGCGCTCTCGCTTGCACACACAGGCTCAGATGGAACGTGACAAATTTTCGTGTGTGCAGCCGATGTTCATCAATTTATAAGACGTGACGTCATCACGTCAAAAAGTGTGTTTTGGCCATTGACTTATGTATATCACTGGTCCTAGCCATGTTCTAGCGGCCTACCTGGCCGCCCCCGGTGCTGCACCGCTGCCGCAGAGCGCGCTCTATCGAAAACCTGCCTCTGTCTATTTCACTCACAATCATTTATAGAGATACCAAAGTGCTTCAAACGAGAGAGGCAAGGGCGAGAACGCAACAATCGTTGATTTTTTAGGGTCCGTCGCAATACGCGAAAAAAGGAAACCTTACGGAATAACTCTGGTGTCAGTCTGTCTGTCTGTCTGTCCGTCTGCCTGCCTGTCTGTGCGTCAATCGGCACTCGTGTCTGTCGGTCATACCACTATTCTGTGGTCATACTAATATCGCTCTTTGGAAAGTGCAACGTACCCCTTATGTAAAAAAATACATAAGTACTCGTACATTAAATAAATAGAATTAAAAAATATGTTTTATTAATCGAGTATTGTGTCACTCTATATATATTCAGGCAATTTAAAAAATGTGTTAAAATTCGCCCCGAAAATTGTTGTTCGAGGTCAAAAAGATGATACGTCATTGTTCGAGGTGAGAACTTTTGATCCCGGAATCCGGCTTCGCGACGCGCGCGGCATCTCCGCAGTAAGTAGCCGCATCGGACGCACAAGTAGCACGAAGAAGCCGCAAGCCGCGAGCCGCTTCGCCGGAAAGCCCACCACGATGCGAAAGTTTAGTTAAAGGTATACGGTTAACCGAAATATATTGTATTCTTCAATAATTAGCCATCTGACTTCCGAAAAATACACAGCACACACCGCCATAATATCTAATACAGCACTTGCATCATCACTTCTGTTCTGCGACAGTAATAGTCGCGGTTGTGGGTGACGTTGGGACGTGTTGTGGGAGGGTGAGTCGCGCTCGGGTCGTCAGTCCTTTGATAGGACGCGTTATTTGAGCAGATACAATATGACGACGACACATTTATCATCGGGAGCGTGGCCCGCGCGTGGGAACGCTTTTCGTGTATCGTAATTTAGGAGTGATTTGAAGAAAATTTTAATTCTGGTATTACCTAAAAATTCGTACGGACCTAACCTTAAAGTTAATAAAATGTATGGTTTCACGCAGAAGGATTCAATATTTCAACTGTCTAAAAAAACGGTCAAGTGCGAGTTTTACTCACGCACGGAGGGTTCTGTGGATCCGCTAACTTACCTGTAAAAAGACCATAAATATCTTCTATCAAACTACCTGCGACGCCATCTATGGTGAAGTTGCGAGTAGCGTGAATATGTACTAATCGATTCTTTGCACGTTTCTTGTATGGGGACCCGCTTAATTTTTTAGCATTTTATATTATTTGCTGGCATATCCGCCATAATAGCACATATTCTGTGAAAATTTCAACATGCTACCTATTACGGTCTAAAAGATACAGTCCTAGAACGGACGGACAGACAGACATACAGACAGCATAGGCTTAGTATGGATACGGAATCCTAAAAACGGCGGACAAACGAAGACGGACTAATAACTAAGAAAAAGAAATTTTAAACAAATGAACATTACATTAAGACTATCATCCTTGCAAAAGTTTTCCACGAAATGTTCACCCAGAAATTTATTTTTATGAAGCGATATTATGTTATTAAAACACCTTAACATTTTTATTTCATTTAATTTGTATTGCATTGTGAAAGCATTTAAAAATTTTATATATTTCGTGATCTGTGTGATCCATAATAATTTCCTAACTCTATTTCGGTAGGTTGTACTTAGGATTCGTTTCAGTAACCCTCAGTAACCCATAACTTGTTGGCAGTTACTAACGAAGAGTTTAATGGCTTGGTTAAATCAAACGAAATACCAGCAGCTTCTGTTTGACCATGAAAATAAACATCTAGAAAGACCATTCACTTGTCCAGGAAGTGAAAGAAAAGTAGGCGAAATTATTACAAACGACTAACTCTTTCACACTTGTTTACTCACGTATCTTCTATATATTTTTTATGGAACCTTAAATGGTGGGTATATCACCTACTATTTTTTTATGGAAACTGACACGGTTGACTACATCACCTACAACATCCGTGATGTCAGCCCATAACACCGCACCGGGTGAACGTGTCACGTCAGTGCTTCCCTTCATTCGTGCCGGCTGCACTGAACTGGTCGGAAAACACGACCTATTTACATAGCCGTTTCGACCGACCTTTTATTCAGTGCGGTGGTACCAACCCGGGCGGGATAAACCCTACCACCTAGTAATATAAGAAGGGAGTCATATCGCCTTCATAGTCTTGTTGCATACTACATCCGTGATGTCAGCCATGGCCATAACACCTTGGCATAACCTTGGTGAACTATGTGCCACTGCTTCGCCTTTGTTCGTGCCGGCTACACTGAACTGGACGTAAAACACGAACTATTTTCATGCCCGTTTCGACTGATCTTCATTCAGTGAGGTTGTACCAATCCGGACGCGTTAAACCTACAACGATCTAACACTGATGCCTCGCACCACCAACCTACCGGGGCTGAGAAATACATATGTTTGATGCAATTGAAGTGCGCGCAGACCGATTGTTATTTATATAGTAACAATAACTAACAAGGTGAGTGCAATGTAGTACAATTGCACTCGCCTTTTTTTATTTTTTTATGTAATCCGGTATGGGTGTCTGAGTCGGAGGGGCCAAAGCGCATGCTCCGACCAGCCAATATCATCTCCGAGAAGGTAGGTGCCATACCGGAGACTTCCCTGGATTGCTGGCTATACTGGACTAGAGGAGACCACAGCCGAGGCTGCTATGCGGCCATCTTACATCCAGTACGGTGGTACCAACCCAGTCGGCTGCAATTTGAGCCTACCACCTGGTAAGGGGCAAGGGACCTTGTTAGTTGTTACTAACATTGTCGTATGTAAATTGAATGTACATGCGACAATGGCGTTTCTGAATTTAGATTTCCATGGCTTTGATGAGCTCTATGAGCCAGAGGGGAGAATCTATTTTGATTTATGAAACTTGAAGTATCCACTTCCTCTTCATTTTATTAAATAGTCTTGTTGCATTATGGAGATAGAGTGCACACTTTGAATCTGGAGATATATGTATAGGTATTAGGTAAGTGGTCCAGTTTAGGTGGAGTGTGCACTCGTGCGTGGGATATTTTGTCAAAAATGCATTAAATTTTGTTTTATATACAGGTTATTACGGGTTGCTGTACCACTTCTTGCGAATTCACGCTCAGTTAGACGTCAAACCAGCTACAAAGCGGACAAAAAGGTCGTCTTCTAATTTATTGAGGCGTATTTTTAAAGATCCTCAGGTTATAGTAAGTAGTATGGAATCTTCGATCATAAAAAACCGTCTTCAGAAATGTATGAAATAAAAAAAAATCGAACCCTAGAGTTGAAGGGGGTGCTAAAGAAGGCTACACAAATCACAAAGGATATCATCCACTCATGTTTTCTTTCATGCATCATTTTTGTTTGCTTTAGCACCGCCTTCAACTCTAGGGTTAGATTTTTTTTTATTTCATACATTTTTGTAGGCGGTTTTTATATTTTTTTAAATAGTTTTTTATTTCACGTTTTTTTTTAGTAATTTTTTGCTATTAATGTACTCCGCGGAATAGCTCGGCCTTCGGCCTCGCGATTCCGCCTCGCTTTCCAATCCGATCTTGACCAAATTGAAATGGGACCACACGGGTAGCACCAGCATTCAAATAAAAAAGAATCATCAAAATCGGTTCACCCAGTCGAAAGTTCTGAGGTAACAAACATAAAAAAAAAACAAAAATACAGTCGAATTGAGAACCTCCTCCTTTTTTTGAAGTCGGTTAAAAATGTCTACGTATGGAACACACTCACCGGAAGATCATTCCATAGTTTCTTCGTACGACACAGGAATTATTTCGAAAGGAGATGCTTTCTCAGATATTGGTTTTCAACAACATATGGATGACCCGTCGAGAGTCTGGCAAGTGTGGTGTATATGGATGTGGGCAGGGGGAATGAGGGAAGCTAATCTAGCTTTCTTTATGAAACACAGAATACTTAGATTTGTTATGTTGCTTAAAATTAAATTCGAAAAAGGGTGACATGATTGCCACCTCTCACGATGGCACGGTACTTCCACGGAGTCATGGAGAAGGTGAATCTTCGTGCCTTACTTGCTTCTTGATCGATTGAATCTTGTGGTGGTGTTGTGCTGTAATTTACCAGAGTTCTTGCAGCACAACACCGATTACTCTGCTTACCCCGATTGTCGGGATTCAGCGTGTGTGATATGTATGTATGTATGTATTAAATTCAGTTTTGTCAGTTCTTAGTACCTACGTGGCAAATGGCTTGTATAATCCAGGATCAAAGAATATCTGCCCCAGCGGATAGATACGGGCAGTTAGTTAAATATATACATATATCAATTCTTCACCGGATGCTTTCACACCTCTTTGCAGAATAATCTGTGGACCGGTCGGCGTTATGCAATACCCACATAAACTGCGCGCATCCCAGCCAGAGTTATACGGGCCGCGCTATCATTCACTGGTTATGTGGAGGGTCGGCAACACAAGTACAGATTCACTTGTATTAGCCATTGCAGTGGCACAACACAACGTCAATGGCGACGAAAAACATACGAGTAGATTTGTATATTATATTTAACACATTTGGTAATTTATATTTATTCGCACAAATATGACTTTTATCTAGCATGGACTTACATTTATTATTAATGTATTCTTATTATAAATTATTTTATCTTCAATTCTCACACTCAACTCTTTTCCTACTATTTATTAAATTTATGTTATGTATGTGTACCTACCTTTGGAGTGCTGTTTATATTGAACTAGAGGAGAACACAGCCGAGGCTGCTGCTATACGGCCATCTTAATCCAGTACGGTGGTACCTGCGTGGCACACTATGATTCCGTCCGGTTCAGTGTAGCCGGCACGATCAAAGGGAGGATACAGGCATTACACCTAATTTCGACCGGAACAAGGGTTAACATTATTATGCCATGTCAGGTTCCATAAACAAATATGTGTGCTGTTCACATTGCACTGCGATAACAAACAACAATGTTTTTACATTACCCTGCTTTTTGTTTCGCGCAGTCGGGTAAAAATAGCGTGCATAGACATAGTTCCACAGGTTGCATTGTCTCTGTAATACTCCAATTTTATTGGCGACCGTACCTCGGCCGACAATGCAGAGACTTAACTTTTAACTGAGGTGCTATTGTGTATCACCTGGATTTGTGATCGTCAGGGTAGTGGGATTATGGGATGGGATGGTCATCGAACTGGTTTGTTCGCATGAGTCCAACTTTCTCATGAATGAGTCCAACTTTTATTTTTTTTCTATGTACTTGTATTCGCACTATTCCAACTGACGGTAGAGTTTCGTACAATATAATTGCTACTAATATAATAAATATCTACGTTTGTGTCTTACGCCGAAACGACTGAACCGTTTATTACGTTGAAACTTCTTACAAGGGTAGACTGTACTAGGGTTTCAGGAGAGCATAATCTTGCAAGAAGTTATACATCGGATCGATGTGGTATTCATGCACATGTGATAATATTGTGTTCGCAGATTGGTGTTTTACACCTGTCTCGTTCGCAATCGAAGCGGACCAGGCTTAAGCTATTTCCTCTGTGCAGACAGTCTAACATCTGCTTTTCGAACCCGCATAGAAAATGCTTGAAACCTGCTCGAACTGAACAAGAATAACATCTACAATTCGTTTGAATGTAAAACTGAAAGGACAATTTAAAAGTAAAAGAAAATTTAATGATCCACTATTTGGAGCCGTGGTACAGTGTAGATAGGTAACGCAGTCAAATTATATGCGTCGATGCGTGATGCGGTGTACAGCGCTACGCCGCGTAACGCACATTAACGCACTAACGCAAAGAGCACGCGTAGCCTACGCGTGCTCTTTGCGTTAGTGCGTTAATAAAACATCTACTCTGAATAGGTACCTATAGGTACATACTCTGATAATATCAGCGCACGTCGTCGTGCAGTTCAAATGCTTCAATATAACATATCATACTCGTAAGAAATACAACAACACAACAATATAGATAAATAAAAATAAGCAACCAACACAGCGCTGCGTGTATAACCACAGAATATTTAACGCAACACTGTATTGTATTGAATAAATATAAAACATTGTGTCTAGTATAATGGACTTTTCCGAATTATATCGTATCGGTATAGGTATCGGCTTTCACAATAGTCCCCCTGCCAGTGCCGGCTTAGCCATATAGCAGGAGTAACAAATGCTACGGGCTCCGGGGGCTCCGCGGCTTCGGGGGCGCCGCGCGTCAACAGAATAAAAATACGACTTTATATACTTGCGCGCTTGACGAGCCGGAAGGGTGTATGTGTGCATGGTCCTCCCCCTCCCTTTTTTATGGAAACTGACACGGTTGGCTACATCACCTACAACATCCGAGATGTTAGCCCATAACACCGGGTTAACTAGGTGCCATGTCAGTGCTTCCCTTCGGTCGTGCCGGCTACACTGAATTGGACGGAAAACACAACCTATTTACATAGCCGTTTGGACCGACGTTTCATTCAGTGCGGTGGTACCCCCTATCTCCGGTCTGCCCACCTCCCGCGGGACATAATATAAATCGTAATTCAAAAGTAGAAAGTTTTCATGACTGCCATGCTCTTTGATAATTGCACCTAATAATATTTGGCAAGCGCAGTTTCTAGGAATTTTGTAATTTATTGGTGGAAACTGCACGACGATAAGAGCAACGATTTTAACGTGATGCCCGGAAAAACAGACAGACAGACATACATATAAACATTTGCGAAACAGGGAATTGTGTACTTAATTAATGTAAAACACTAGTGAAAGAATTTTGCGACATTTCGTTATTACGCACGGCTTAATTGTTTTATAATTGAATCGCTAATTGTTAAAAGGGAGGTATGTTACATTTTCATCTTTCCGAGATATTAAAAAAAAACTGTTTCATTTCTTATGTAGTCACATATTATATTATAAATGAATTTATTTATAACAAAGTTAGTGTATATGGTGATTTTTTTATGTTAAGTATACAAGTTTTTTTATTTCCATAATTTTTTAAAATAAAAATAAAACAAATTCCTAAACATAGCCCCCTCTTAACAATCAACGGGAAATTTCATTTCTGAACTGGTCTAACATACTTGTATTAGGTGCGTTATGTATGATGATTAAAATGTGGAAATTATATTAAAATCAACAATATTTCACATTTCGATAAAAAAAAAAATTTAGTACCCATTTATTGTTTTTGTTACATTTTCTTTCATATTTGGTGTACATATTGTTTTTTGCATAATATGATTATTTAGTTCAGATTTAGGGTTACATTATTCTTAGGTGTTTAACTTAGGTTAAGGTTCACATTTTCGTAAATTTAGTTCATTAAGTACAGAACATAGCTCCCTTTTAACAATCAACCAATTTTTGAATCTGTCAAATAAACCACTTCCAGTTTATGAATTTGATCCCTTTTTACACTAATCGATGGAGCTACCGTTCAAGAGCCCGAATCGATCAAAAAGTCAATTTGGCCAAAAGTGTAACATGGGGGGTATGTTACACTTTTGGCCAAATTGACTTTTTGACAATTCTACTCTACTCTACTTTCTAACAATCAGCGATTCAATTTCTGGTGATGGCCATAGATATTATATCAAAGCAGGTCTGGCAGATGCTGGTTTAATCCGGCACTGCCCCTGCACTGTGCTCGTATATCCGCTTGCTAACTGATGGGACACCGGCGTATAACTTACCTCTAACGAGTTCGGTGAAATTCACCGGCGCCTTTCTTATACCCAGGCGCCCACGCTGGGCTCTCGATAAAATTGACATTTTTATTTTTTATCGCACGGATAGAACAGAGAGGGTGTATGCGTTTGCGGTGGAAATTTTTTTGTTTGTATGCCTGAATCAGTTATCTTATACTGACTTATGTTATGTATGACTGACTGAAACTTTAATTGTATGGTTGCGGAAAATTTAACGGAAAAAGTTTTAGAAATTAAGGTTTTGGTGGTTTTTTGGTCGGTCACACTGAATCTTGACATAAGTTATTCAATAAGTAATACATTGTCTGTGTTATGTTTATGTATGACATTTAAACTTAGTTTGCATTAGCTTGGTTGGGCTGAAATAATATATTTCAAAGGGATGTCTTCGGTATGGCATCTACCTTCTCGGGAGGTGATATTGGCTGGTCAGTGCATATGCTCTGGCCCCTCTACACAGCCACTCATACCGGATTACATAACATACCAATGGAGACAATTAAGCATGGGTTAAATAAATAATTGCACTAACCAACAAGTGTTTCTTATGTAACTCTAAATAATTTAGAGTTACATAAGAAACAGGGTTTCAAACATAGAATTATTATATGTTTGAAACCCTTTATGATTAAATTCCATATTTGACAGAAGACTAAATTGATGAATACGCAAGGAAACTTTCTTTTTCAAATGCTCAGTATCGATACTATCGCAGTGCCCGAGTCTGTCGGAGGCCAGCTAGATCCTCCAATCGATAAGAACCGACCAATTACAAACCGAACAAATTAAGTAAGCGCGAGACCAGGTTGAGATAAAATGTGCAGAGAAAAATAAAATTCAGACCACATCATCAGATCTGCTTTGGCTGTCGAGCAGTACAAACTGAGCACCATTCTGATAGATGGCTAATGAAAACTAAACTCTTGTAATTCGCAGTGCTCCGAATGGAGAAGAGAAACTCGTATCAAAATTGGACGAAAATACGACAGAATACGTTTTAGAAATAAAGATATTTACCAAAATTGTATTTAATATATCTTGATAATGGTACAAGTGACATTTGAACCTAAATTTCTTATTTCGAAGCAAAACGGCAAAACAATTTCTTTAAATTTTTGAATACCTGCACGAAGAGCAACATGTATATTGCAATTTTCTAGGATTGTGACATAATTTGAAAAGTTTTGTTATGAAAATAGTACCTACTTATGTAATTTGGTATATTGGTAGCACATAATTTCGTATGAAACACCATATTGTTATTATAAGATACTTTTAACTAGGAAACATACCATTAACTTGTAGGTATAGCTACCTTTACCTTTACGTGTATGTAGGAACGAATAAAGCGAAATAGTACTGTGGAAGTGAAACATAAATGTAATACAGGAAGGCAAATGCAATGACGACGACACGGGGAGAATCAATTCAAGCTGAAGACATTTAGTTTAATTTGAGCATGTCTTGTCCGTCACCGATGCTGCTGACGCAGACGTAGTAGATTTTTACACGAGATAAAGTCTACGCTATGCGCTTTTGACAGCTTCGTGGAGGCACGGAGGCCAGTAGAGATAAGAAGTTCGACGTTATCTGTTGGTTAAGTTTTTTTGCATTCGCACGCTTTGAGTCACTAGGATCACTCGATTAGATACATTTAGATGATTTATAGACGCAAGTGCGGAAACCATTCAAGTATTATACTCGTAGAATAAAATTCTTGCCCAGGAAGTGTTTAGATATTATGTTGCCAATGGAAATTTTAATAGACGTCAAACATTGTCAGTGCCGATATAATGAGGTACTTATTTACATAATAAGCGGTTCTGTTACCAACACTTTGAAATTGGTTTCGAAAAATTCACCTGAGCTTCTTTAGCGTTCAAGTTTCTACCAAACTAAAAATTCACACCGTTGAAAAATGTAAAGATTAGATTATTCAGTGGTATCTGAAGGGCGTTCACTCTTCTAACTCAAACCCTGAATAAATTTGCCATCGAGGCTTGCCTGTGGGAAGACAGACCGAAAGTGCTTGCGTTTACACGACGACGACGCGACGCTGTCAGACATCGGTGCGCCAGAATTGGGAATTTTTACGTTTGGTGAAAACTCACAGCCGAATGTACTGGTGGAGAACCTTGTGAGGTTAACTAGCTTTGTTGCCACCTTTTTGAATAAAAAAATAGTGAAATTCGGTCGGTTATCGGAGAAATTCGGAGTACGGACCGATGTGGACCATTTGACTGAAGTAAAAAATAAATACACCTTGTATTTATGTTTATTTAATTTGCTTATAATTTTTCCATGTATATTTTTTATTGCTACAGGCCGATTTAATCAATTCCGCCAATCATTTATGAACTCCGAACAAGACATATCTACGTTGAGCGAAATCTGCAATTCTGTTTTCATTAAATCTACAGAGCAACGATTTCTCACATTAGACCATTTAATTAATTACAATTAGTAAAATAACTGGCATAAAATTAATAGAAAAGGGCACACGCGTTGCCCTCGTCGCGTGTTATAAAAAATCTGGACAAAATTGGCAGGTCCTCGGGACGCGGCACAATATCATCGAAATCGGGACTGTTTCGTCAGAATCGGGACGGGTGGCAACTCTGCCTGCGTCTAAGCAACGAGCGAGCATACCGGCGACTAGGTTTGGTGTGTTCACATTTCACATTCACAAGCCAACTTCGCCTGTTCCACTAGTCCCTACCAACGTATCCCCCCTGGTTCTGCACTGAATATCGGCTCTACACTGGCAGGATTAGGCTGTGTTGGCAGAATTGGGCTCTAGACTGGTAGGATACAAAGATACGCGAAATGGCGAGAACGCGAGCGTGAATGATTTCTAGGTAAGTTAGTGTAACGCAACTCGGTGACGGCGGTAGATGGACAATAGTTAGAGTAGAAGATGAGTAAATAGCACAATGCCGAAATGTGATGTAGTTGTCGCTCTAACGCTGCTAGGGCGGGCACCGCGTCGCAGTTCGCAGCGCGCTGTGCCGTTGTGTGTGACAGGCATAAAACCCTCAGTAACACAACTTATCCCAACTGGAACAAATGGCGCAGTGTTATTATTAACAACAGCAGTCACTTCGATCTCTATTCGACATCCATTCCATCTCGAGTATGCTCATGAACGAAACTGCGAAAATCGCCAGTGTAGAGACATTCGCATCTCGAATTCTCGTCGTGAGTGTGGAACCGGCATGCGTGTTCGTATGTGACTATCCACTCGTAAGTTAGAACATAATAGTATTGTCCGATGTGTGTGTGGATGTGTGTGGACTGCAGCAGTGTGACGACCCGTTGAGTTATCGTGCGAATTTAACGAATGGTCCTGTTAAACAGAAACATTTTGGAGAGTTACGTTGTTACAACGGATGGTGATAGATAAAACGGCGACAGCGCTGCAAAAGCTACGACTTTTGGAAAGAAATTGGTGAGAAATCGCCAGTGTTTTTGCATTCACTGACGCCTCGTCTGTCGCGATGGAAACTATGTACGTATACGTATATAATGTATATCTAATTATGATGAAAATCATAATTAGATATAGATTTTCATTCGCTATTGTTATAGATGTGTATGTACAGTAGGTACTTTTTATTTTTATAGTTTGTGAACGATTTCCATGTGAATTTATTTCTGATTGATCTACAAGTGATTTTAATATTATTTCTACTAAAAATGAAATGTTTCATTTACAACAAAATAAAAATAAAATGGCGAAAGTGGCGCGGCAGACAGACGGATGCACAGGCATATTACTAGATTTGGGCTAATAGAGTTTATAGATGTTTTGGGAGAGAACTTGTTGAAAAACTTGCACCTCACAAAAACTTAACTGAGGCTGTTAGCATTACCATCTCGAGTTTCGTAGACAGGTCAGGGGGTCAGGGCCTCTGGGTATCCAATGCAGTAGCAGCAAATTCCATAGTTATCCAGTTCGAGTAAAAGTAATACTTTGCGCTTTCGCAGCCACTTTTACGTAGAGAAACAGCGCTATTTCTCGTTCTGACTAGTAATTGGGCCCTAGAAACAGCACTTTTCAACCGACTTCCAAAAAAAGGAGCAGGTTCTCAATTCGTCGGTACGTTTTTTGTTTTTTGTGTATTTTAATTATATTTTTTTCGTGAGTAGGGTGTCATTTTTTTCACCTCAGGGTGGTCATTTTATGAAAGAATAAGGTTGGAAAATTAAGGGATGAACACTTTTACACTAAGGAATTTTTCAATCACCCACTTCGCGTCAACCAATTACGTGATAATTACTAAAAAAGAGTGAAATAATAAATAAAACTGTTTTAAAAAAAGATTGAACCGACTCCAACCCCTAAAAAGTATTAAATAATATTTTGATCTTGAGTAGAAGGCGGTACAAAAGCACACCTGAAAATTTATAGATGGACCTTTTTATGCTTTTATACCGCCTTCTACTCAAAATATAACAAAATATTATTTAATAATTTTTAGGGGTTGGAGTCGGTTCAATGTTTTTTAAAACAGTTTTTTTTTCTCGCATCAAATTCCGTCACAGAATCTCATTGCACTTTTTATTGTCATTTTATTGTCATTGATAGATAATCAACAAGTAGTGAATTAGACTCCGATTCAAGTGAGTTTATTTCGCGTGAAGGCTCTCTCTCTCTCTCTCTCACTCTCTCTGTCTCTCTCTCTCTCTTCACTCCCACGCTTTCACGCTTATGTTTCGCGCGAGTCCACTTATCGCCAGTGACTCACTCATTGCCATAGGAATAGACCAGCCAGTTCGTTCGTATTTCGAGAATGGTCCCCGGGAGCCAATTTCGTAGATTTACAGCCCAGATGGCGTTGCCGCCGCCGCGTCACTCGTGTCTCTAGAGCTCTATCGTTGCAG
Source organism: Nematopogon swammerdamellus (assembly GCA_946902875.1). Classification (NCBI taxonomy): domain Eukaryota; kingdom Metazoa; phylum Arthropoda; class Insecta; order Lepidoptera; family Adelidae; genus Nematopogon; species Nematopogon swammerdamellus. Next base: position 8,928,034 of record OX336345.1, read on the forward strand.
TTAAAAAGTCGACGGACTGCTGCCGCAGTGCTTGCACATGCATATTCACCGGCGCGAACACGAGGAGAGTACTGACATGGCAGCTACCTTCGACAGGAATAGTTAATGTTTTGGTATCATGTGCCTGGCAGGTGATCTCCCAGTGCGAACTTACTTAAATAAACTTATACGGTTGTTCCAGTCTTTTAGAAAATAAACAAAATATTATTTTGATTTTTTTTATTGAAAGTTCACATAGTTTGCATTTTGCATACTTACATTATTAATTTTTTTTATATTGAAAGGCGACTAAGGGATATGACTCCCTTCTTATATTACTAGGTGGTAGGGTTTAACCCGCCCAGGTTGGTACCACCACACTGAATGAAAGGTCGGTCGAAACGCCTATGTAAATAGTTTTTGTTTTGCGGCCAGTTCAATGTAGCTGGCACGACCGAAGGGAAGCACTGACGTGGCACCAAGTTCACCCGGTGTTATGGGCTGACATCACGAATGTTGTAGGTGATGACGCCAGCCGTGTCAGTTTCCATAAAAAAAAAACATGCATGTGGCGCCGAGGCTTATTTGGAAAATATACCTTTACCCAGCGCTCCATAGTGCTGAGCTCGGGTATACATTCAAGGAGTAGCAAAGCAAGTTTGTCACTTGAAAATATACCCGAGCGCAGCACTTTTCTCGGGTATACTTTAAAGTAACGAAACTCCGTTTGGCTTTCTTTAATGTATACCCGATCCCAACACGATGACGCTGTTATTAATATTCCGTATGAAGGAAAGAAAGTGGTATGAGTGATGTTTTGGTGGTTTAAAAAAAAATAACCAGGGTTAATATATAGAAGATGCGTCGCTGCCGCACATCTTCTATATATTAACCCTAACCTAATGTTGAGGCGGCACATGTCGGGTATATTTTAAAGTGCCTGCGCGCGAAGTCCTGCATTTGAAAGTATACCCGACGCCAGCGCGATCAGTGACGTCACAAATGTTGGGTGAAGGTACATTTTAAAGGGCTTAATTATCAATTTCTGTGTTTGAAAATATACCCGATGCTAGCGCGGCCAGTGACGTCACGAGCGCTGGGTAGAGGTATATTTTCCAAGCGGCGCCGAGCCACCCATAAGGTGTCTAACGACTCCTATGGACATTCGGTCGCAAGCGGCCCTCTTGAATGACCCGAGACTGTACTTGGGGGGAAATCAATGGGCTGGAAGAGCGTTCCAGAGTTTACCGGTTTAGATACATACCATCACGCTGCAACCGGACAATCGGGATAAGTAGAGTAATCGGTGTTGTGCACAAGAGCTCTAGTTGATCACCGCACAGCGGCCGACACGTTTAACAAAATATTACGACAAGATAGCTTACCCGTATCAAGCATCAAGTTATGCATTAACCAAGACAGTCTGCATGTCTTTGGAAGGACCGCTGCCAAGCTGATAGGTGGCTAACCTATCGCCCTTTAGCACGGCGCCTTGTCCTTATCCCTAGCCACCTTTTACGATATCCACGGGAAAATATACATTCGTTCCAGTCTTTTAGAACACAGTACCCACACTGCATACTTTACACGGGCATTCTCAATCCCCGTGCATCACAGAATGTCCATGGGCATCGTTAGACACCTACATGTAGGTGAAACGATGCCAAATGTCGCGCTATCTATAAAAAAAACTCAAAAACTCTACCATAGGTCACGATTTGTGTCTCATAGTGCAGATTGAATCTTGTCACGATATATCCGAGGTCTCACGGAATACCGTAAATGGAAAGCTTGCCAAGGTAGGTATTATATATTTTTACTGAATTTTATGACCGAATGAAAATAAAAAAAATCTCATAAAATCATACGACCGCAATGTTACCCAGTAATATATTCGGTAAATGACATCCATCGATAAGTATCTGTAAAAATAAGAAACACTTTATTGTGAGTGTCCATGCTGTGATGCTACCCCTACGTCGTAAACTTTAATGGCACCTCTCAAAATGCAGGCGATGCGCCTACACTTGGCTGGTCCACCCCATGTCCACCCTCTCGCTCTTTCACAAAGCATTCAAAAGGATGGAAGCTTAATCAGTGTTAATCAAGTTAGTGCTAATTTGGATTTGACTTATCTGAACCGATAATATGGAAACGGTGTGCAGTCAGTTAGAGTTTTACTGCTGGACGTACGTCAGTCAGTCAGTCAGCGTGTACTGCGTGTATATGCGTCCACTGCTGGACATACGCCTCTCCAATTTTCCTCCAGTCTTCCCGGCCTTCAGCGGTACGGAAGCACTGGTTTCAGCCGACGTACTTGATGTCGTCGTCCCACCAGGCGGGTGGTCTTCCCACACTCCTGTCCACGGCGCTAATACAGTTGGAGTAACCGTGTCCTGGTCGTCGTCGTCTCTTCGAGGTTATAATAATATAGGCTTTTTAAATTTTATTTTCTTACTATTAGATTATTTGGTGAATTTATAGTTAGTTTAATTTGTTTTAATCAAGCTAGCGTATTGGCTACTGTGGCGGAGTCAACTGAGTTGGACGAAATTTTTTACTTATAGTAAGAAAATGTATTTTTTTTTTATGGAAACTGACACGGTTGGCTACATCACCTACAACATCCGCAATGTCAGCCCATAACACCGGGTGAACTTGGTGCCACGTCAGTACTTCCCTTCGGTCGTGCCGGCTACACTGAACTGGACGGAAAACACAAACTATTTACATTTCCGTTTCGACCGACCTTTCATTCAGTGCGGTGGTACCAACCCGGGCGGGTTAAACCCTACCACCCAGTAATATAGGAAGGGAGTCATATCCCTTAGTCGCCTTTTACGACATACACGGGAAGAGATGCAGTGGGGCTATTCTTTTAAAGTAATTATATGTAATTATTTAGTTTTTATTATTTATTAGGTTAATTTTATTTCATTAGTTTTACTAACTGTATAAAGTTGTATTTTGTTTTAAGATTATAGCAAGACTATAGTTTGAAATTAAAAACATATTATTACACGTGGATAATTAGGTCTTTCATTGCGTATTCTTCAGTTGCTTGTATCATTATGTCGGGATCAAGTTTATTGCATAACAAATTGCAAGTCTATTCTTTTGAATTGTTTCGATGTATTAGTTCAGTAATCTCCCCTCGGTATCTATTTTATGACAACCTCGCTGGACGCTGGGCACATTTAAAACAAGAGATAAGAATGCAATCTTTTATACATAATTTTCGTGAAGTGTGCGCTGTCTTAAGCATTGAGACAGGAAGTGACGAAATGTTCGAGCAGTATTGACATTATGTATACACAGGGTGACTGGTAATTCCACAGACCAATTCGATGTATTTTTTTAAGGCGTGTTAGAGAGAACATAAACAATAGAATAAAGATTAAGTTTAAGCTTTTATATTGATTTATATTGATTAAGCTTTTATTTTAAATGAACGAAAAAGTTTAAAAAAATCTGACTGAAAAAAAAAATTTTTCTCCATTTTTACAGTTTTAAAATAAAAGCGTGTTACACCCTCTTGTTCTCTCCTGCTTCAAATGTAACACGCTTTTATTTGAAAACTATAAAAATTGAGAAAACGACTTGTTTCCATTCGGAATACATTTATTTTTAACTTTTTATTTCATTTGATCAATAAGGTGTTTTTAGAATGTTTATTAATTTTTTACTTTTTAGTTTTGAATGATGGCAAAAACGCCACCTAGGACCAGAGTAGATACTTGTGTGAAGACAAATCAAACGTGCCCAAACTCGATCGGGGTTACGTCGTTTCGTTACAGAGTTCCTGTGGCCGCCTTCCACGACTCCTTATATGTTGAGGGAATCAGGCTCCGATCTCCGCTCTCCGCTCCGACACAAAATATAGGCACATGCACATCTGTGATGTGATGTAGATGTAGGTTGCACCGCTTCAACATTAGGTTAGGGTTAATTTATAGAAGATGCGTCGCGTAGCGACGCATCTTCTATAAATTAACCCTGGTTATTTTTTTTTTAAACCACCAAAACATCGTGGATATTTTGGTGGAGAGCCGAGATCGGAGCCTTATTCCCTCAACATTTAAGGAGTCGTCCGCCTTCCGGCTCCATCATTGGTATCATAAAATTGCATTGTCATCCGATTTACATACGAGTATGTATGCGAAATTTCATGTGAATACCGGATAGAGGGTCAAATTTAACTAGTAAGATTTGATTACTCACAGACAGACACCGGGACAGGTGAAACTAAAATAAATAAAAGCTTGTTTTGCATAAGTACCTCAATAGTTTCTGAGATACTTATAACGCATTTTTATTTTTGTGAAAAAAAAGACTAAATAAAAAAAAGTAATGTACGCGGCGGTAAATAATGTACATCGAGCTTTAGAAAGAGACAATGCGGTTGTAGAGCGTCGTCCCTGTCGCACCGTTTCGTGCCGTTTTAATATTTTTAATTGAGACACAAATATACGCGGTTCTTACTTTATTATCTTATATTATCTAACTTATATAACATTGAAAAGACAAATACGAGACAATTGTAGTTTAGTTGGAATTATATTCTGTATCTCCGTATTATTTGTCCGCAAAACTCACATTAGTCGACAGAACAAATCGCATCACTCAGAAAGTTTGCACAAACAAAGCACATTTATCTACACAAAACAATATAAAAGTTTCACCCTTTCGCTCTCTTTCGTTTACATACGCCCTATTTACTCGTACTTACCTACACGTACACAGTCACTGTCTACCGAAAATATCAGAGGTTGTCAATGTGAGGATACATATTATATTCTTTATTGAACACTAATTTATACAAATTATGTAAAATAGGAGAGCTTAATGCCGTGAGGCTCTCTTTTCGTACTAACCTTTGGGATGTGGGAGAAGTACATGCAGGCGAACAAGATTACTTTGTGGCAATGTATTAAACTGTAAAGAAATATGATAGACGACAAGCGAATCTATCATCCATATAAATAAAAAATAACTTATAAGTCGAGACTACTCAATCAATTCACATGGAGCCTTCACTAACTTTTTCCATCTAAGGATTGTTTTACCATATAAATAATAAATAAATAAATAAAAATAGAAAATGATACGGTTGGATATATCACCTACAACATTCGTGATGTCAGCCCGTAACACCTTGGTTTAACAACACTAACTATATGCATAACTTTGTACCGTGTGGGGTCGGTACTTAAAAAGAATAGCCCCACTGCATCTCTCCCCGTCGCATGTCGTAAAAGTCGACTAAGGGATAAGAAAATTCGTCAGCCTCGGTAGCTCAGTGGCGCGGTTGGTTAGTCAACTGTTATTAAGCAACGATGAGCGCGGTCAGTGATTGGATGGGTGACCGCTCGACCGTTGGAGGCTGACCGTGGTTCGGATTCCACGTTAAACTGTAGGTCCCTTCCCTTCTTACCTTACTAGGTGGTAGGGTTTATCCCGGCCGGGTTGGTACCACCGCACTGAACGAAACGTCGGTCGAAACGGCTATGTAAATAGTTCGTGTTTTCCGTCCAGTTTAGTGTAGCCGACATGAAATGAAGGGAAGCACTGACATGGCACCTAGTTCACCCTGTGTTATGGGCTGACATCACGGATGTTGTAGGTGATGTAGCCAACCGTGTCAGGTTCCATAAAAAAAAAAAAAAAAAGCCGCTTAGACCGACCTTTCATTCAGTGCTGGTATTAACCCTGGCGGGTTAAATCCTACCACCTAGTAAGGTAAGAAGGGAAGGGACCTACAGTCAGCTTCCAATAGTCGAACGGTCATCCATTAAATTTCTGACCGCGCCCAGGTGTGCTTAAGATTACGTCTTCGACTCCGGACTGGTTTGACACTACCATCTTGTAAGGTGCGGAAAGGAACCTACAGTTTTACGTTATTCAGTATAATTTATTTTTATATTTGAAACCGCATTCCCAAAGTGAACCACACGCAAGTACACAGCGATATGTTAAAATACGCTATATATAAGACAATGTAAGTACCCATAATTCTACAACACTTAGTCAAAATAACTTTCCACGAGATTCCTAAACATACAGCAAGATTCTACATATCACAGTCACTTAAGAGTTAAGACCGCGACATTACCTGTCCTCAAACAACTCCAAAGAAATTACATAAAAATGTAGACAGGACAGATCGAGACGAGGGCACTGAACTAAGAATCGCCGAAAGTGGAGACGAAAACGAAATTATGAAGCATACAAACAAGTTTTTCCGAACGCTGTTCCCCTAATCTTACTACCCTTCAGATATAATAACGCCGAAAGATTGGCCGTAGAGGCTAAATTTAACAGTTAAACGACAGAGTTAACACAAAAAGGAAAATAATAATGTATTTTTATACATATGTATAAGCATTCATACATTTAATATCAATAAATAATATAAAATGCAAACCGGAGCACGACTCAAAAAGGCTCGTTGCTACTAAACGTAAGTCGATTTTCAAAATGTTTTATTTTTTATTAGGATGGCAACCAATGGTCCTATCATCATGTGTAATAAAAAAAAGAAAAATTTGTTTAGAAACTTGAGAAACTGAAAAATGTGGTGTCTGTCTGTCTGTCTTTCTTTCCGCAGATTTATGTTCGTTATTTACAAAAGAATTACATGTCAGAATTGCATGGCGATTATTCTATTATAATCGGAAACTCTTTCAGATAGCACATATTATGTCATCGCGAAGTATACTTGGGGCACATGACAGTGGCTATAGTGGAGAGAATCCATAAAAATATGACTAAGTTTGTTCTTTTTGAATTTCATACAATAAACTTGAACGCAAGAGCCACCTACTCAAATATCGACTATAAGATTATTATTATTTATTTATTTTATTGTCCTTCTCAATAATATGTCTACTGAACATACAGTACCTACTATTTAATTATAAAACCATTAATTATCCTAAACTATACGTATATAACACATACAAACCATCACGGTGTTTCTGGACAAACGGTGTAAGCAGAGTAACCGGTGTTGTGCTGTAAGTACTCTTATGAATTGCATGCACAATACCGAACACCACGTTTAGCGAAATATTAGGATAAGACAATTATCAAGCAGCATGGAGGCACGAATACAGTATCTACGTACTTCATGACTGTGGAAGGACCTTGCAAAGGTGAGAGGTGGCTGGTCTGTCACCATTTAGCACGGCATTTTGTCCTTATCCCATAAGTCGCCTTTTATGACATGCACCGGAAGAGATGCAAGAAGATTTTTTAAAGTAACGGGCCACACTCGCTACAAATGATTCATTTTTTTCTACCAATAGGTATATTGTTTTTAATGATGCCTCCAATTAACCATGTGTCAAAGTCCACTAATTACCAGCATTCATTTTATTGAACTCTCACATATACAAAAGATTTTTGACTTCGAGAACCAGATCAAAGACGATAAGGTCAATAGACTCAATCTTCGCTGCAAAATAGATCGTCGAACCGACTGAAAGAATTCACACACGCAACGACCCCTCAAGTTGAATCTGAAAACTTGCAAACCGCAGTCCGATTCAACTGAATAGGGCATCCAGTTTGAGGGGTTCGGCAATAAAATAACAGTTTCAAGGAGTCTGTAACTCTCGTCGCGGACATAAACGTGGCCTGTTATCTATTCCGTAACGGTTGGAATAAAACTATAACTACTGAAAAGCTTAGAATAACTTGCAATGAGTGTCTGAGGGGAAGGCGCCGCATGAGTCGCGTAGACGGGAGACAAACAAGAAACAAAGATGTTGGGAACTCTCGAGTCTCGCGTTTCAGAGGGGTCGCTGATTCGCCGAAAGGTAATTTTAGAAAAATATTTGATTTGTGAATAGTGTATGTAAACAGTTAAATATTCTCTTCAAAAACGTTTACGCGCAGTATTCATCGCTGCATCACCGATACCATTTAAGGTAAAGGTAATCGGTGTGCAATGATGGATAACCTGACATCTCTCTCCGAAAGAAGATGAATCATTCGAAGATTTACATCGATAAAATATCTGTGCTATTTCGTGAGTCATATTTTATGCAACTCGAGAAAATAACCAGTCTCGATAAATCGGTCAAGCTAACTCACCTGCTTGCATATGGAACTTGTCGCCGAACTTGTGCACTGCTTCTATAGCGATGACAGCTGAGGCCTGGTGCAGTCCATGCGCCAGGATCTGCGCGACGGCAGCCGCCGCGGCGACACCCCATCCCCATCCGCCTTCCGGATAGTAGTGCCTCGTGAGGGTGAGCAGTTGCCTCGTGTCGAGGCGAGGCTGTCGGGTGGGCACGCTCGCCGCCTCCAACACTAGAGGCAACGAGCGCGTGCGCAGGAGCGGCGCTCCGCCGGAAGACCATGACTCTTCCATCAGCGCCGCAGGACACGGCCTCTCTCCACGCACCCCGCCGCTGACGCCTCACTCATCCTGGAGCGCTCCACACCTCCGATCGTTATGTCCGGTGGATTGTCATTGCTTTGAGGTGTAGCACTTTTTTAATGTTGATAGTTGAACACCTATGACGTGTGACGCAGTTGGCAGTTAAAATCACTTGTGCGCTACAATCAGGCTGCGATTGACATATTTGAAAAATTGATTGTCAGAATTCATGAATTAGGCAAAATGTATGAAGAGTTATCCAGATATTTTGCCCAATTCATGGATTTGGGCTACCTATGTGAGCGATTCCTTTGTTTTCAACCTTCAACTAAACATAGTTTGAAATCCTAATAAATGAAGCGGAAAATCTGTAACGGCCGGCCGTGGTCGTGGTTTCTATGTTCGCTTATATATAAGTCAAGAACTACTCAGTCAATTCAGGTACATCTAAGGATATCTTGCCGTGAAGCTAAGCCTCGGGAACCGCTAGTAATGGAAAAAACCGAAAATAGTAACGATAAATACAAATACATTAAAGCATAACTCTAAAAGACAAAATAAAGATGAATTGAAATACGAGTATTTATTTATTTGTGAATAGAACATCTCGTCTGTGGGCCTAACTGGCGAAGATATTGGAGTTGACGGCACCGCAGTAAATCTGAAGTAAGCTCGGTTATCGAAGTCTGTGCATGTCCCTAGACCATAAATCTTCAGCAAGCCGTCGTTAATGCGTATTTAGGAAAAATAAATATATCCCGTTACAATGTAAGCTCAGTATTTCATCTTGTCATGAGTTTCGCGGGAGATAAGGAGTCGTGTGTCTTCTTCCTTTCAAATCTAAACGTCGTTAATCCACGCGCATGTCGGTCACGATATCGAATTTCGCGTAATCTGTTGCTTCTATTCCTTTAATCCTTTGGACATTCATCATTCATGTGTTTCCTTCCTGCTGCCATATTTTATAGATTTTGCAAACAATATTGATTGTTTAGGTAGGGACATTTTCTTGTGCCACGTCGTACTAAATTGCCTTTTTTGTTGTTCTGATTTTAGCAATATCGAATTTCTCTTATTTTCCTGGATTTCTTTCGATGGTTGTGGACGCGCCGCGTATACTTTCCCGCCTTAGTAAAATTAATGAAACCACTTCATCACCGCTCCTCCCTTTCTCCCTTACCTAAATCTGGCCTGAGAGAGAGGGACAGCACTCAAGCAGCTCGCGCGCGCATGCCGCACCGCGCGCGCGTCAACCAGAAGTTCGTTCGAGTCTGCCCGCCATTATCAACGGCTTCGCAAATATTCCGCTCCCGCGAAAACTGAAGAAGAGCTCGGTTCCGCTGTTATTATCCGCAACACAAACCTCACGCTTGCGACGGAAGCGTTGGAGGAGTGAACGCGAGTGTGCGCAACGTCTGGTGGATTTGACGTGGAACTGCCGACGACTACCGCTGATGAAGAAGAGTGCGCGCCTGTGGAAGGTCAAGTCCAGGAGAACAGGTCAGTCCCTCTTGCCTCTCCTCTCTCTCTTGTCTCCTAGGGCTCCGGCCTATCCATAGTGTGGTCCTTCGAGCCGGATAAAAAAAACATCTCGCTAACCGCATCGTTCATTCTTCATTCATTACAAAAAAAAAATTATATATATTCAATTCATTACTGAACATTCACAGGCGGTATATTATAAAAATTTCAGGCGAACATCGCCAAAGAACATCCGCTCCTCCGGCCTTGAAACGTACCCGCCATAAGCAATAGAATCGCGTGAGATCGTTTGTCAGTTAGTTTGAATGTGAAGTACTGTAGACCTCAGCAATTTTAACATGGCCGAGTTAGTACTGTTGGAGGCGCAGAGAAATGTTACCTTTACGTTACTGCAAAATCTGTACGACCTGAGCCAAAGGTTGCAGGACGATCCTCAGGCCCAAGAAGAATTTTTAATAAGAATCGAATCATTAGAAAGAACCCGCATAGAATTCATTAAAATTATAAAGGAAATAAATATTTTAAAACTCGTAGAGAAACCAACCGCTAAGCCCGATTTTAATGCCCTTGCATCGTTCGATAATCTTTACTGTCATGTACTGGCAGTTGAAAGAAAATTGAAACTTGACCGCCAAGTGAAATCTGACGAAGATAGGAAACCGCGCTCCTCCGCTACCGGTGACGGCGCCACCTATGCGCGCGCACCGAGATTACCTCGACTCGAGCTGGCCGCCTTCAATGGCGAGCCTAGCCTCTGGCCAGTGTTTTACGAAACATTTAAAACCCTTATACATGAAAATAATGAGCTCACAGACACTGAGAAAGTACAATATTTAGTGGGGAAGTTGTCCGGCCGTGCGCTATCTGTGTGCGCGGGAATACCTCCGACAGCGAATAATTATTCCATTATTTGGAACGCGCTGGTGCAGAAGTACCAAGACAAACGTCAACTAGCATCGGTATATCTAAAATCAATCCTCAACTTCAAGCCGGTAGCCAACGCGACACCGGCTGCGTTAGACGCATTCTCAGAGAAATTGTGCACTTCATTTGCAGCGCTAAAGCAGCTAGAACTCGAAGATCTAGCTGACTTTATCGTCACTCACATTTCTCTCAGCAAACTAGATAAGGACACAATATTGGCATTTGAACAGCACTCACGAAATGAACGCATTCCTCGCTTTGCCACTCTAGAAAAATTCGTCAAGGAACAATCAAAAATAATCGCCCGTTCGAGTGGTCAAAGTAGCTTCACGCCCAAATCCTCCGCCACTGGCATTGCTACTGGCAAGCAACAACCTTCACACACCTTTGTGGTAAATAAAGATCGACGTTGTATATTGTGCAATGCGAGTGAAAGACATCCCTTATATCACTGCTCTGAATTCGCGAAACTCGCCCCGCTAGAAAAAATAAAGGTTGTACATGAACATTCGTTCTGTAAAAACTGCCTCGGCTTCCATAATACAAGGGTGTGTAAGTCGCAAAGAACGTGTTCTAAGTGTTCTAAAAAACATCATACCGCTCTTCACATGGACAACTATAGTCCACAAAACCGCACCGCCACAATAGAACCGCCACCGAACTCGCTGCACGTCGCCACTGTGCCGCCGGCGGCGCGGGCGCACGCGCCCCCGCCCCCCGCCTCACCGCTCACCGCCCCGCGCCGCTCACCCGCACCCGGTCTGCCGCCTCTGCCGCCCCCGCCGCCTCCGCCGCCGCCGCCGTGTACTCCCTCGCCGCCGCCCTCACCTCCGCAAACTCCCGCGCCGCTCCCGTCGCACCTCACACCGCCGCCCGCGCGGACTATGCCTGCGCCCGCGCTCGTATCTGGTCCTTCGCCCGCCCCCGCTCACTCACTTGCTTTCAGCAATGTTTCAAGCGTAAACATAAAGAAAGTAAGTGCGGATTCAGACTGTCGCTATAACTCCCATAATATAAATAGTGATAGTTTTATTACCGCACCACCGCACACGTTCTCTTCGACCGTTCTACTTCCGACCGCTACTGTTATTGTCACGAGTGAATGTGGGCAACGATTTCCTATTCGTTTACTGATAGACAACGGTTCCATGTGTAACTTTATAACCGAGTCCTGTTGCAAACGGATCGGTCTAAATATTTCGAACACTCCCTCGTCCGTTAGAGGAATCGGACTCTCAGTTCGCCCAGTCAAAGGCTATACTCAATTCGTTTTTAATTCCCGCATTGATGACCGCTTCGCATATGATATTAAGGCACTAGTAATCGACCGTATCACCGACAAATTACCTCACTCCGCTGTAGATCTGGCAGATCTATCCCACTTAAAGGACTTGCCCATGGCTGATGTCAATTTTCACAAACCTAGTGAACTAGACGGACTACTCGGAGTTGAGCTCTTTCCACATATTATGAAATCGAAAAAAATATTAACCTCAACCTCATCCGCTGTTGCCATGGAAACTACATTAGGCTACATAGTCATGGGCAAGGCAAAATGTTCCTCTCCACCTGAAAGCAATAATCATTCATTTTGCACAATCCTCGATAATAGTATCGAGTCTTTAGTGAAAAAATTCTGGGAAGTGGAAAACGTTCCGTCCCGCACGCACTTGAGTCCCGAAGACGCGCAGTGTGAGCGTGCCTTTACCGAGTCGACTACGCGAGATGCGGTGACCGGCCGCTACACTGTCGCGCTGCCGTTCAGCAGCCCGCCATCGGAGCTCGGCGATTCGTATGCTATCGCTAAACGACGCTTTCTGCTCCTGGAAAAGAAACTGACCGCTAAACCAGAACTTAGAGCAGGTTACAACGCAACCATCCAAGAATACATAGATAAAAATTATCTCTCTAAAGTAGACAGCCCGCACGCTACAAACCTCAACTTCTACATCCCGCATCACGCCATTTACCGTCCGGATAAGTCGACATCCAAGATAAGGGTAGTTTTAGACGCAAGCTGTAAATCCAGCTCAGGAAAATCGCTAAACGACTTACTTCATGCAGGTCCCAACTTGCAGACTAACATCTTCAACCTCCTGGTCAACCTCAGACTGTTTCCTATCGCTCTCTCGGCGGACTTGGAAAAAATGTATTTCCAAGTTTTATTGAATCCAGAACAACGGGCTTTCCAGCGCATTCTCTTCAGATTTAACCCCTCGGACCCCCTCCACACCTATGCTTTTAATAGAGTCTCATTCGGAACCAAGGCTTCCCCGTATCTCGCTCTTCGGGTCGTCCGTCAGCTCGCTTCCGACGAGAAGAACCAATATCCGCTCGCCGCAAGTGTCATACCGCGCGACATGTACGTCGACGACTTTATAAGCAGCGTGGAGACGGTCAAGGACGCTCACGCTCTATACCTACAGCTCGTTGATATGTTCAAGGCTGGAGGTTTTAACTTAGTTAAATGGATAACCAACTCACCGCAGCTCATGACGCTCATACCGCAGTCGCAGCGCCTCTCGCAGGTGATTGAATTCGATGTCGACGCTGAAGCCAAGGTTGTAGGCATGGCCTGGAAACCTGCAGAAGACCACTTCTCGTTCAAGGTCAAACCAGTGGAACAACGCTGCACAAAACGCATAATCTTGTCGACTACGGCTCGATTATATGATCCACTTGGACTCTTAGCTCCGGTGACCGCGCTCATGAAGCTCCTCGTTCAAGAATGTTGGCAGCTCAACTTAGACTGGGACGAGGAGACTCCCGCGACCATCTCCAAGCTTTGGACGCAGTTCAAAGACGAATTAAAAAACTTAGAAACCCTAAGAATACCTAGACACATCGGCATAACTCAAAAGGCACACATATCATTGTTGTGCTTCGCAGACGCTAGCGAAAAGTGCTACGGCGCTACTATTTATATACGAACAGACCACCAAGGCAACGTCCACATGTCGCTATTGTGCGCTAAATCTAAGATTGCGCCCTTAAAAAAGTTGTCGCTCGCGCGCCTCGAGCTGTGCGCCGCGCACCTCCTCGCTAGGCTCGTCACAGAAGTGCGGGCCATAATAGCACCTCGGTGCACAATCCATGACATAATCGCATTCTCCGACTCCACTGTGACGTTGTGCTGGATCCATTCCTCATCTCACAGATGGCACACCTTTGTTGCCAACCGTACCGCCGCCATCCAGGACATGTTACCTCCTCAACATTGGTTCCATATCGCTGGTGCGGACAACCCAAGCGATATTCTGTCGCGACCTACAACTCCCAATCGGTTTCTCGAAAGCGAGACCTGGTTCACGGGCCCATCGTGGGCTATCCAACCGCGCTCGGATTGGCCAATAAAGCCGTTCAGCCCCGAGCTCTCAATTAATACCCCAGAGGCAAAATTAATATCATGTCCAGTCGCAACATTGCCTCTATCCGTCGGTCATCCTCTTCAAGATCTAGCTGATCGAGTATCTTCGTGGACTAAGCTCCTGCACGCCAGTGTGTATGTCTTACGATTTATACGTTGTTTAAAAACGCGCGGTAACTTAACCGTATCGGATCTCGAAGCAGCAGAAGCAGCGCTCATGAAGAGCATTCAGTCAGTTCACTTCGCAGATGATCTGAAAGCGCTCGCCGCGAACAATCAGTGTTCACCCGCATTAAGAAAGCTCAACCCATTCCTCTCGGATGGCCTGATTCGAGTGGGTGGGCGCCTTATCAATTCAAAACTCGACTTCCAACAAAAACACCCCATAGTGCTACCTTCCAAAAACCAAATCGTTGAGTTAATCATATTAAATGTGCACAATAAAAACTTCCACACTGGCCCAAATCTGGTTCTCTCTTTATTACGTCAGAATTACTGGATTTTGTCCGCACGAAACTTGGTCCGCAAACTCATTCAAGGGTGCAATATTTGTTTTAAAAGTCGACCTAAGCCGACCTTTCCACCTATGGGTGACCTGCCGTCATGTCGGGTCAATACAGCAAAAAGCTTTTCACACACTGGAATGGACTATGCGGGTCCTTTATATGTAACTTGGTCACGTCGCCGCGGCGTTAAGAGCCAAAAGGCTTACCTGTGCCTCTTCATATGTCTGGTGACCAAGGCAGTGCACCTAGAACTTGCCTCTGATTTGTCCACCGATACATTCTTAGCCGCTCTCAAACGATTTATTTCACGTCGTGGCCGCGTGTCAATAATTTATTCCGATGGAGGCTCCAACTTTATTGGAGCCAAGAACAAGTTAGACGATTTGTACAAACTCCTCACCTCCCACAGTCACAACGAAATCATTGGTCAGGAGCTTACTGACCTTAGAATTGAGTTCAAAATAAATCCACCCCTATCGCCGCACATGGGCGGGATATGGGAGAGTAATGTAAAGAGTGTCAAAACTCATCTGATTAAAACGATAGACCGTAAAATCTTAACTTATGAAGAATTAAATACAGTCATTGTTCAAATTGAAGCATTGCTCAACAGCCGACCTCTTTGCCAACTAAGTTCTGATCCAGCAGAACCCCTGGCTCTGACGCCTGCTAATTTTCTAAATGGAACGCTTAACTTTTTACCGGCTGAAGACGTCACAGACCAGCCGACGAACCGGCTCTCTATGTACTCGCAACTGGACAAACTTGTTCAGTCATACTGGAAACGTTGGAGTACGGAGTACCTCACAACCCTTCAGGTTCGTGAACGCTGGAATACCCCGACTCTACCCATTCGAAACGGGATGATTGTCCTTATCAAGGAGGACAACTCTCCCCCTTTGCATTGGCCTCTTGGCATCATCACGAATACTTACCCAGGTAAAGATGGGATAGTACGTGTAGTGCAGGTCAAGACTAAGACCGGCACCTATAAACGCCCGGTCGTACGGATTTGTCCGTTACCAACGCAGTAGATTTAAGTCATCGTTTCTCTCGCCTAAGATTTAGATTTAAGTTTCTCTATTTTTCTCATACTAGCTCTACCTCATTTTAGTTCATTGTCTTTTGAAGGAACTCTTCAAGGCCGGGGGAATGGACGCGCCGCGTATACTTTCCCGCCTTAGTAAAATTAATGAAACCACTTCATCACCGCTCCTCCCTTTCTCCCTTACCTAAATCTGGCCTGAGAGAGAGGGACAGCACTCAAGCAGCTCGCGCGCGCATGCCGCACCGCGCGCGCGTCAACCAGAAGTTCGTTCGAGTCTGCCCGCCATTATCAACGGCTTCGCAAATATTCCGCTCCCGCGAAAACTGAAGAAGAGCTCGGTTCCGCTGTTATTATCCGCAACACAAACCTCACGCTTGCGACGGAAGCGTTGGAGGAGTGAACGCGAGTGTGCGCAACGTCTGGTGGATTTGACGTGGAACTGCCGACGACTACCGCTGATGAAGAAGAGTGCGCGCCTGTGGAAGGTCAAGTCCAGGAGAACAGGTCAGTCCCTCTTGCCTCTCCTCTCTCTCTTGTCTCCTAGGGCTCCGGCCTATCCAGGTTGTATCTATCCACTCCTTCCTTATTAATTTTGATTTTAAATATTAACGTAATGCCAAATATGATGGTAAAGCTTATTTACGTAGGTAAGGCACGATAATAATTTAAATTCCATTGTGTTTTACTTAAATACATGTAATTTCCATCAATGTATATTGATAAATTTTGCCCGTATGTGCGGTGCGCAAAAGTATTTAATAAATAATAAGTCTTCATTTGTCTGAGAACCTCTTATTAACCTATAATGATAATTGTTTTACAATCATCCCGGCGGTCGTAACGCCCCAGGTCGGAACTTGTAGGTAGCTTCTTAAGCGATACGCTCAATCAATTTGTTGGTTCTGTCTGTGGCTATAAAGATACGTTATATATACTTCAAATACTAATTTGTACTTTGCTTGGAAATATATAGCCAGGAACGGCATTAACACAGATTGCATAAATATAATCTTGTTACCAATATTCGGTCGGCATACATGCCATTTGCAACAGACTGAAGATATTATGTAAGTAAATTCCAAGCGGCGGGTGGCCAAGTGGTTTGGGCATCGGCTTCTCATGCGAGAGGGCCGAGGTTCGAATCTGGTCTGCGTGTGAGTTTTTCTGACAAAAAAATTTACGTGCATACCTACACCTGCTGCTTCACCGTTCGGAACCGGGGTAAAACTGTAGGTCCCTTCCTAGGTGGTAGGCTTATTATCGTCCAGTTCAGTAAAGCCGGCATGGCCAAAGGAGAAAATTGGTTGTTGACTGACATGGCACCTAGTTCGGCGATGTGGCTACATATCAGACTCCATAAAAAAATATTAACCAACGCCTTTATAACAAAAAATTTATTCGAATGAAGGTACAATGTTCATGGTTCATCATCAACGAACATTTTGCTCGAAAGGGGTTCAACGACAAATCAAAACAATTACTACGAGAACGCGATTTTGTGCATTATTTTTAACTAAGATTTTTAAATAAATAAAATTTTAATGAATAGGTTTAAAACAAAAAGTGAGACTGAAGAGAGGACAACATTTTTACAAGAGAAAAACCGAACGGGACCTACTATTTTGCACCCCAGCTCGCCGTCATAAGCGAAGATCGCCGTTATAATACAAGTTATATACAAAAATAAGAGAATAAAAATAAAAGGCTTACATAATTCAAGCGATAACCGCGTCGCCTACCGTATAAATCCTCCAACGCGGACATACGTACCTAGAGGGAGCACAGACTTGTCGAGGTGGCAAAAGGAAAGTGCGCAAACACGAAATCACAACTATCTTGTCTCTGTCCCACTTGCTTACTGATGTATTTTCTGTCTGCTATAAATGGAGTGCATGGCGATTAAATGCCCATGGGCATCGTTAGACATCTACTTGTAGGTGAAACGAGGCCAAATGTCGCGCTTTTCGTAAAAAAAAAACCAGCCATGTGCGAGTCGAACTCGCGCACCAAGGGTTCCGTATCGCCATGTCATGGCTAGCGCCACTCACGCCATCTATGGCGTGTTATGAAATGCTTCATATTAGTTAAATGTCATGATTAGTTAAAATGCTTCATAATCTATTCGGTAGATGGCGCGCGCGCATACACTTTTTAGTTTATTTTATTGGTACCCCCGTGAATTTTTAACTTTTTCTTATTTTTTTTAAATATTTGTTGTTATGTCGGCCATAATAACACATATTCTGTGAAAATTTCAACGGGCTACCTATTACGGTTCAAGAGATACAGCCCTCGGACAGACAGACAGACGGACGGACGGACAGACAGACAGACAGACGGCGTAGGCTTAGTAATAGGGTCCCGTACCGCATACGGAACCCTAAAAATGTTGGTAGCAGTAGTGTAAAATCGTAGATATTAATTATTAAATGCCGTTTCTGGATATATGTTTCCACTTCCTCCAATGTGTCGAGAATTCGAAACGCGTTGGTATAAATTGTCGAGAGCGGCTACACGGCCCAAGCTGCGCTCCTCTCTATGTTGTTACAGCCATGTCTTGAATTATTCCGACAAGAGAGCAATTATTTATCTAGAATTTTAAAGCCGAAAGAATACAAGAAAATCCAACAATTTATTGAGCCGGAACTATTAAAAGACGTGTGTGTGAAGTTTTGAAGTTCGATACTAATGGATTGCGGAAAGATGAGAAAGTTTAGCTTATGTAATAAATCGGACGGAAAGACCAACAAATTTAGCCTTCATACTTATTACGGAATTTTAAAGGAAATCCAATCCAAACAAACAATTTTAAAATTAATTTATTTTTATTTTATGTTTTTCTATAATTTAAAGTGGAGCTGCTGAAACAGCACTAACTGCCGTTTTAGCCATAGTCATTCACCTGTTTGGTGCAAATCCATAAAACGAAAGAGCGTCATCTAGACAAAACGTTAAATTTCTTCGCAGCCTTGAGAAAAGTTAATGATCCCCGAAACATGGAAGGACTGCCTCA
Source organism: Nematopogon swammerdamellus (assembly GCA_946902875.1). Classification (NCBI taxonomy): domain Eukaryota; kingdom Metazoa; phylum Arthropoda; class Insecta; order Lepidoptera; family Adelidae; genus Nematopogon; species Nematopogon swammerdamellus. Next base: position 8,946,739 of record OX336345.1, read on the forward strand.
CGCATCCGATTTTCAATCCATTAATCTGTCAAATGCAAGTTTTTTTTACACCAATAAAACCGAACGATCGCTTCCGCCGCCATTATGCTCGACGCTTCCACTCTTTACTTTTAGGATTCCGTCGCCAATTGATGATACACTATACAGGATCGCCCTGGTTTCGTTCGTTGGTCGTATGAGTTTGAATAACGATTATAGTGTTTACATACATTTTGATGACTTTCGTGCATGAATTTGGTTTTTATGGAAACTGGCACGGTTGGCTACATCACCTTCAACATCCGTAAATTTCAGCCCATAACACCGGGTGAACTAGGTGCCATGTCAGTACTTCCCTTCATTTTATGTAATGGTCGTTCGTTCTAACCTGAGGCGTACAAATACATTCACGCATGACGGTGAGCATAAAATTCTGCGAGTGTAGTAGTGCTCAGGCCATGTATAGGTGCATGTCAAGCATTTGTATAAGAGAAATACATTTTTGTGCGTACGTGTGTTCGCCTCAGGTTAGGCTACTACTGGCCTATTTGTCGCACTATTTGTCTACTGGTTATGAAGAGATTGGAGAGAGAGAGAATTCTCCCCAATATACGTTTATTCTGGTGGTGGTTTTGGTTGTGTTGACTGCAACATTGAACCCTCGACAAACCCAACATCGCATCGTACCGAATGGTTTAATTAAATAAAAAAACAGATCGTAGACGTTGAAACTTGGAACCCTCGGCACGTACCCGCGCGTCCACACCTGACCGGTTTCTTTTTTTAATGTCTTCTTTTAAATCTTTATTACCTAATTAAAGGTTATTAAGAGCCGTTAATTTAGCCCAGTGCTTGTACATTCATTACTGGTCCCCCATTCGCGTCGTTTGGAGACTATTCGTGGAGATGCCATTTGGTGAAGGATGACGAAAAAAAAAATACGCTCAATCGACGCAACCCCCTTTTTCTTCGTCATTCAATATGTTGTCATATATGTTTTTTGTACCCAGGTTAAGGATTAATTTGGGAAATATGTTATTGTTTGTTTTGTATCTAATTTCATCTAAATAAAGTTGTGTTTAAAAAAAAGTGGTCAAGTGAACCATGTTCACGTGCCGAGGGTACCGTAACCGCTGCTTCGCTTTCATCTAAAATATTTTCTACTAGGGTGCGGTCAGGCTTTGGATGGCTTGCCGTACGACCGTTAAAGTTGACCGTGGTTCGGATTCCACTTGAAACTGTAGTTTCATTCCTTTACCTTTTTAAAATAAACGGATTATTTTTGGTTCACATTTTGGGGTAGCCTGTACTATCTACAGGCCTATTAGAGAAACTTATGTAATCTATCTCAAGTAACTGATTATATGTAATATACATTCATTTGGATAACTACCTTTCAGTATACAGAAACCCATTAAAGGGAATTTCCGCTGTGTTTTTAACATGAATACGAGAAGTAAATATTGGCAATAAATCTCCTGCGTGCATTAATTTACATGTCTGGCGAAAACCAATTACATGAAGAAGTGGAGACAGCGCCACAATCATTTATCTTCAGTGACCTGCAGCATGACAGCAGCATAATTGTTTGCAGAATCTTCCATGAATGAAATGTTGCCAATGTTAATAATTGAAATATACTAATTTGCTCTTGCGCTGGTTTGATTTGCGCAAGTGCTGTGTGCGGTTCCGTTTGAGGTAAGGTCGAGCTTGATTATTACATATATCTAGGTTTTCTCCAATTGCGATCATTTCTACTTTTCAGACGTTAGAGCTAGTGATTTATTCTCATCTTCCATTCCATTTTCGGTGACATGATCATATGTACATTAAAATGTTGGTATTACGCCTTTTTTTTTTATGTAACCCGGTATGGGTGGCTGAGTCGGAGGGGCCAAAGCGCACGCTCCGATCAGCTAATATCACCTCCGATAAGGTAGGTGCCATACCGGAGAATTGCCTGTATTGCTGGCTATAGCCTAATACTGGACTAGAGGAGAACACAGCCGAGGCTGCTATGCGGCCATCTTACATCCAGTATGGCTACAATTTGAGCCTACCACCTAGTAAGGGGCAAGGGAAAAAGCCTTTGCCTCAATTTCAGGGTTCCGTACCTCAAAAGGAAAAAGCGGAAAACCTTTACAGAATGACTTTGTTGTCCGTCTGTCCGTTTGTCAAGACCCTTTTTCTCAGAAACAGGTAGAGGTATGAAGTTGAAATTAATATGAAATACTAAGTAAGATCTACGGTCCTTTGGAGGTGTGAAAAATTCAAGCTTCTAAGTCAACGCAATCAAAAGACATTTACGGCCATTTATGTCACATATTATTTTGATACTCGCAAACTCCTCAAACCCAATAAAAACCTACATCCCGTTGACATAGAATCATAAAATTTGACAAGAAGCAGTCTTACAGTACAAACAATGGATAATCCAGATTTTTTGTTAAAAAAAAATTGTTCTTTGGTTAGTTTGTCAAGCAAGACCCTTTTTTTTCACCAACGGGCACAGTTATCAAGTTGAAATTAATTAATATCCTATGTCAAATTAATAGTTAAATTAATAGCCCACGGTCCCTTGGAGGAGTTTGAGTTGTAAAAAATTCTAGATTCTGAGTATACAGCGAGCAAAGGATCAAAAGATACGGCAATTTATTACGTGGTGGGACGGAACCCTCGGTGCGCGAGTCCGACTCGCACTTGCCCAGTTTTAATTACTTTCACAGGATCGACCAGTAGTCTGTTATTATGAATTACCTGCACTGGTGGTATTTTGCAACCTCAAAAATTTTACCTCACAACATGTGTACATAATAACGCCGTAATACGGCATAATTATGTGCCTACATGCAAATACAGGTGCAAAATGACCCAGTAACTGTTGCCTCGAGAGTTCTGCTTTAATTCAAATGCTAATGGACCACTTGATACAATTAAAAGTGAACGAGCAACAAGACTTAGTCATTGAGTTAGAAGTCACTGGACTAGATAGACAGTGTTCTAGGCGCATTCGCGGCGGAAGGCGGGCTAGGCTGTTCTAAGCCGTTTCTGAAATAGCGCTCAGCACACCTTAAATTTGGGTCGAGACTGTTAAAAAAAAATCTAAAAAACAAAAATAATAAAAAATAAAACAGCGTTAGAAATACATAGAATTTGAAAAGCTTTTGCATAATTTTTTATTATTTCTTTTACATATTATGTTATTAATCCGGTATGGGTGGCTGAGTTAGAAGGTCCAGAGCACGTGCTCCAACTAGCCAATATTGAAGAAGGTAGGTGCCATATCGGGAACTTCCCTTTGGATTTTGCTGGCTATATAGGATTAGAGGAGAACAGCCGAGGGTGCTATGCGGCCATCTTACGTACAGGACGGTGGTAACAACCCAGTCGGCTACTATTTGAGCCTATTGACGTTATCTAGTAACGGGAAAGGGAGAATGAATCGCCGCCTGCATTTCAAGCCTTGGATTCACGGTATATATTACGGGGAACTCTTGGATATCGCTCGCACATAACATAACATGTCTAGCCAGCGGCACGTAAATGTCGCGCTGGTGGTCTCGCTCGCCAGTGTAGGACCCATTGACACTGCAGCATGTTGTGAGGTTATTTATGCCACATATTGAATCCTAGGATTAATTTGGCACGCCATATGAGATCGCACTTCGGATGTTTTTGCGGACCGAGACTAAAGTGAAAAGTGCTCGGAGGAGCAACTGTTTGACATGATCTCGCCGACCCCTTTCCACCTCCGCACCACGCACAATGGGCAGGGATTGCATCCGAACACGCTGGATATACAGCGGATGCGTACCAACCGGTTCTACAGATCTTTCCTCTATAGAACTCGTGAACTCTGAAACGCTTCCGATGCCCATATATTTCAAGTACAGCCTCGGGTTCTTCAAGAGGGGAATGGACAGGCACCTGTCAGGCCGGAAAGACATTCACAACACCCGCATTTAACCGAATGTCAGTAGCCGTCGTTATACCTTATGGGTGGCTCGCGCCACATGTCATGCTTTTTATAAAACATCATTTTACAGCTGAGAAGTTGTCTATTGGGTTTTGAACGTTTTATTACAATATAATTTTTTGATATTACAGTCGATATTACACTAAAGTTAATGTTTTTGAGACTTGCCGAATCGAAGTTGAAGATTTTAGTGGCAGTGTTGTCTTGACAAACTAAGTCGATGGTTATGCTGAACGCAGCTAAAATCCGCACATTCTAACATTTATTCACACGTTTAGCGAAGAATCATTTAAATGGTACCCGTTTAAATGAGGCTTAAGTAATAATACGAATACTGCTCATTGCGTCACCTCTGTCGACACTTACCTGGGAAAGATTTAGGAAGGAAGCTAATATTACAATGTTCAAACGGGTCAACTTGTTCAGAGTTAAGTCGGGTTTTATATTAAGTTCCACTATGGCAATACTCCGATTCACCGGGTACTGGCCGCACTCAACCGAATGTTGGTCATGTTTCCGGATCTAGATGTCTTCAACTGCAGTACTTTTGAAAAGTTCGCGGCGAGATACGTTAAGATAACTTGGAAATAGATTCTACATTGTTAAATTTTGGGGCTTGCGCTGTAGTAATTAATATAAATAAATAGGTATGACACACACACACTCTGTCACACTTCTGAACTCACATATCTTAATCAACACGCATGTTACGAGCCGTCTAATGCAAATTGTGTTCATTTATAGATTTAATTGGAGGTTTTGGAAGTTTTTAGGGTTCCGTATCCGGTACGGGATCCTATTACTAAGCCTACGCCCTCTGTCTGTATGTCTGTTCCTCCGTCCGTCCGTCTGTCAGTCCGAGGGCTGTATCTCTTGAACCGTAATAGGTAGCCCGTTGAAATGTTCACATAATATGTGTTATTTATTATAGCCGATATAGCAACAAATAATAAAAATAAGAAAAAGTAAAAAATTCACGGGGTCCCCATAGAAGAAACCAAAAAGTGTATGCGCGCGCGCCATCTACCGTATAAAGTGTGAAGCATTTTAACTAATCATGACATTTAACAGTTATGAAGCATTTCATAACACGCCATAGATGGCGTGAGTGGCGCTAACCATGACATGGCGATAAGGTACCCTCGGTGCGCGAGTTCGACTCGCACTTGGCCGGTTTTTTTATGACTATTATTTTAGTAAGTTTCTGTTAGTTAAGGTAGAGTTGTTCTCTGTTTCTTCAAGGTGTAAATTTTACACTCTCCGATCATTATGCTTGTTAAAATACTTATTTTCGTATAGTTTTTGCGCCAAATGTCAAGAATTCGCCACATGAGAGTCGGGCGAGGTGTTTTATAAGTAAGCCGGTTCTGTAGAGCACTATAAAATTGTGCAAAGTAAATTGTGAAATATGTGGCAAATTGGCCACTTTCTGATTAAAGCGTTTTGTAGTAAACAGCCTGCTGTACCTTTCCTTTTCTTTATGTCATACACAAACAACAATATCGCTGACTAGGCAATCAATACAGACTAATTTGATCAGTAGTCAGTTATTCCGCTTCCAGCTTAGGGGCAGAAACACGCGTGCCAAATTTATTTCTATTACCCCAGTTTCTTTAATACATTTTACCATTAGGATATTACTAGGTGATAGGGTTTAACCTGACCGGCACTGACTGAAAGGTCGATCGAACCGGCTATGTAAATAGTTCGTGTTTTCCGTCAATTTCAGTGTAGCCGGCACGACCAAAGCGAAGCACTGACATGGCACCTAGTTCACCAAGGTGTTATGGACTGGCATCACGGATGTTGTGGGTGATGTAGCCAACCGTGTCAGTTTCCGTAAAAAAATATTATGTTATTGTACACAGCTTACAAATTTCAAAAGCTTTCGATTTTATAGTTACACTAGCTTTTGCCTGCGGCTTCGCTCGCGCGAAATTCGTATTTAAAAATAAGAAAGTCAGTAAGCCCGCTACCGTACCTTTATTTCGGCGCGCGAACCATTTCGGTTTGTATTAGAGCCACATCTTAGCGTAACCGGAACTGAATTTTATTTAGCCTATCCTGTGTCCCGTATAGCTAAATGTGCTTGTACTAAGTTTAATATAATTCGTATGATCGGTGTTAGAGTTATGGAGGAACATACATGTACATACATACAGAAAAGATTTCTAAAAATCGTCAATTTAGTTTTAGTATCATATATCAAGTCTACAAACGCAATATCTCTTAAAACAAAGTAACTTACTCCTTGACCATCCCTTATAGATTTATTATTAGTATTGATTGATTGATACATTCCATGTTATAATATCAGACAGAAAAGGGAAGATATGATTATTGAAAATATTGAAACCTCTATGATCGGTATATAGAGCGTACATTAGAGCGAGCCGCCTAGTTGCGTTTTATTTCGTGGTATCACGGACCACTTTTAAACCAGTCAGTCATTGGGGAGTTTTAGCGAGCGCACACGAGCGACAAGCCACAGCGGCGACGACGGACGGTTGGATCTAGAGTGGACAATATGACACTTATCATGTTGGCAGAGACATCAGGCAAAAGCAAAAAGGCATCTGTCAAGCCGGCACGGCATTCGCAGCCCCCGTTCTAAACCGGATGCTTTTGGGCGTCGTTGGCTCATCAATCCACGCTGACGGCGCCAAGTGTCTCGCGTATCCATAAAAAAACAAGACCTGTGATAAATGTGGAAACGTTTAGTGATCAATAATTAAGAAAGTGGCAGATAAATTCAGGACAAACGTTGATGCATAAAAGGAAATGTTTTTCCGGAATTACACATTTCAGACTGCACAAACCCGTTTGGTATAGTGAAATCGACTTTTAACATTATGAATTAATCTTTACTTAATCTATATCTAATTAAATTTTTTTTCTAAAGACAAAAAAAAAACCGTCAAGTGCGAGTCGAACTCGCGTGGAGAGGGTTTCGTACCAATCCGTTTTCCGTGAGAACTTGGAGACTTAGGATTTTCGTTTAGCTATTTCTATAATCTATAATCTTATATCCTATATTCTCAATTTTCGAGATAAGCGGTGGAATGCTCGATATTTATATATTTTCTGTAATATCTTTTAATGTATGCATTTAAAAATTTTAAAAACAATTTTTCCGTACATCAACGGAACCCTAAAAACCACAAAAACATATCGTAAAAGCACAGGTACATGTTATACAGTTTCTGCTAATTTAATTCTACATAATTATGTTGGGGCCTTAATCGGTGAAAACAGGCGGCGTTAATGCAACGGTAGGTCAACGCTCGTGTGCGCAGGCCCTGAGATGACTTATCGATCTTGATCGAGATTCGCAGTCTGTGTTGGTACCTGCCTCGTTGGGTACATTTAATGTTACATGCAATGCATGATCAACAACATCCGGATTTGAGCGACGCGGCGACGACGTCATCCAATATCGACAGATCTGAAACGGTCGTCGGTCGGTATACTGATGCAACCGTTTGAGATACGATTAGACCGTTCCGTTTGTGGATTTTCAAATAGTGAACTTGACAATTATTTTGAATATAGATAAGTGTACCTATATCAAAAGGTATCACTTTATTATTTTATATACAGGACTGAAATGAGAGTGGCAGGCTGGGGTGTCAGAACCGTGGCCACGCAGATTAATCGAGGCAGAGGACATTGGGAGACAGATATGATGTTACATACCTACTCACCATTATGTATTTTTTTTTTTTATTGAAACTGACACGGTTGGCTACATCACCTACAACATCCGTGATGTCAGCCCATAACTCCGGGTGAACTTGGTGCCACGTCAGCGCTTCCCTTCGGTCGTATGTATGTATGTATGTGTATACACCTGTGAACGATTTATTTTATTACTAACTAGGTAGCTATTGCAATTGCCCGCGGTTTCGCTGGCGTGAAATTCGTATTTAAAAAGAAGAATTTCGGCGCGCGGAACAATTCGATTTGTATGAGAGCCACATCTTCCTATCCTTTGTTACGTATAGTTAAATGTGAAGTTTCGTCGAATTCGCATGATCGGTATAAGAGTTATGGAGGAACATATAAACATACAGAAAATATTTCTAAAAATCGTCAATTTCAACATAGAGTCTACAAACGCAGTATCTCATAAAACCAGTAACTTACTCCATGACCATCCCTTACATATTTATTATTAGTATTGATGAATTGTATTTCATTCTTCGCTTAGAGGATCGAGAATGCTCTAGGATTCCACCTAACCACAAAGAAAAAAACATTACTTTATTGTGAACATTTAAACTTAGCGATATACCTACACTAAGCAACATTTGTCACAAACTGAGATATCTACCTAGACTCTTCCATTCACTTATATAATTATTCACATAAACAACTTCGATTTTTAGGGTTCCTTAACCGTACGGGACCCTATTACTAAGCCTACGCAGTCTGCCCGTCCGCCTGTCTATCCGTCGGTATATCCTATCTTTAAAGTCACGTATCTTTGAATTGAATACTAGCAAATATAAAAAAAAACAAGAAACGATTTTTTTCAACGTTTTCTTGCCTTGGCTCTATCGTAAACACGGCAATAAATACAACCGTCAAACTTGGTGTGATTATAGTGCAAACTCTAAAGTAAAACAACCGGCCAATTACGTGGTGGTACGGAACCCTCGGCGCACGAGTTCGATTCGTACTTGACCGGTTTTTCACAGATCCAGTCACGTTCACCTCATCGCTGTCCTTGACTTTAAATGACGAATGTTCCAGATGAAATATACGAAATGTTTTTTCCCTCTTTCACCCTACATTGGGCAAGTACCGACCGCAGTATCGGCAAGGCGCGGATGATGTACGTGTAAAACATGTAAATACAGAACCTTTTATGCGATTTGTTTTTCTTATTCACGCGCACGGGGAAAACAATATCACTGATGGGGGAGCTTTATTGAATTGAAAAAAAAAATAGGTTCGAACAATAGATTATTGCGTAAATATGAAAAAAAAACAAAATTTATATATTGCTCGTACCTACGAATGAAAAATACTGCAAGGTACATTAATACAATTTATTTATACATTTTAGGCTTGTCCCTATGCGCGTATGTTGTTGCACTATGCGCGTAGGTCAGTTAACTTTTTACTTTATTAGTGTTGTGAGTGAGCGATAAAACTTATTAAATAGTTTTGTTTCAATAAAACGTCACATAATTTGCAACCATTTAAAATTTTTAAAGGCGACCGTGATGGTATTTCTCATTAAAATAACTCCCCCAAAGAACTGACGTAGCTAATTAAAAGAGAATAATAGCTTCAGTTCGTGCTCCAGCTAATCCCGCTGGGGATAGTAAAATGCTAAGATCCGCATGCAGAGCCCGCGATAAGTCCCCAATCAGGCGGACCTGAAATTTATGACTTTAAACCCGTTCACATTTTTCAATTGGCTGTGATGGTTGCTTGAACCTTTAGATTTTATGAAAACAAATCGAAAATCTTAACTTATTTTATTCATTTTATTACTTATTTTTAAAAATGTTTCTTATTTATTATTTGTTTACTTCTAATTAAAAAGAAAATGTTTAACAATAATGAAACAGAAATGTAGAAAGCATTAGTAAATACGAAATGCTGTATCAAAGACAGGATTGTTCTTTCACTGTGTGGTTCCGCGCTAACTTAGTGGCACTTACCAGAGTTCACTAGCATAGTAGCGTATAATTCATTCACGGAGAAGTGCCCTTGCTTACATTTGATGGCTTCTTTACGGACTACTTTGTATGTGAACGTTTGAGAATTGAGTTAGGTGCTTGGCGACCTAAATCTAGACAATCATAGAATATTGTACTGTTGATTTAATTGTTTTACTAGCAACGCCTGCAATTTCGCTCGCAAAATGGTCAAGTTTGGGCCAAGGTTTCTGAACTATGATTAACGGTTAGATATACCTAGAATCGGTCCATTGAAAAAGCTCATCATCGACATTTTATGTCAAATAATGGAGTTAATGATGCCATTTTTCTTAAAAACTCCTTATCTAGTTACGATGTGTTTTAATTCCAAAGCAAAACTGACGTTTTGAATCCGCTACATAGTTTCAAAAATTTACTTAAAATTAATTTCAAACGAAAAGGGCATGATTGCATGCAATGGTGTCATTTTTCTTTGGAACAAAAAATTTATCCATACACGGGATGTGTATGGATCATGGTATTTTGGACTAGACTTCAGTTTAAATAATCTTTATTGATCTCAAAGAACGTTACAAACATTCGCTGATAGTGCTACATTTATACAGGGTGTATCAGGATAGGTTTGAGAAACTTCAGGAATAGAAAGTACTCGTTATTAGAAGAAAAAAATCCTCAAATCGAAATTCCGTTGTTTTTTTGGCCATACAAAAGTTGGAAATTGTAATAAAAACTCGATGGACAGTGAGACTGGAGAGTGCTGTGAACTAATTCAGTCCTCTTTTTCTTATGAGGTCATTGAACTTTCAGTGTTTGGAATTTACCTACACTCAGTTCAATTGTACTAGTTATGTATGCAACCTACCCATTTTTATTTATGAGTTAGAATTTATTTTTTATTTAATAAAGGCGGACGTTAACCATCCACCAAATATTGAAGCATAGATTTTCACCAAAAAGTACTGTAAAATGATCGAATCTGGGAAAAAGTTTCAGACCTTTTCGTCTTCAAATATGGGCCCCTTTCGAACCCTGAAGTTTCGAAAACCTATCCTGATACACCCATGGTAGATTACGTTCGCTTCTTGTAAAGTAAGTGTGAACCTCATCATTTTCTAGACTTCTTTTTATATTAGAAGACTTCACAGTATCATTATTTAAAAAATATATTGTGTTTAATATCAAATTATCTGTCATGCTGGTGCTGTTGTTTGAAGTTAGATGCAAAAATAAAGCAGAAAAGCTAAAAAAAACTCGGAAAAATTATATCTACATAGATGGTACAATCTTCAACACTTTTGCACTGGGCCGCCATCTGCATAGTTCTACTACCTTTTCCAGAACCAAAGCATACCAACAAGAATTTGTACCTATTAAATCAGTAAAGAGAGACGACTTGCTTAAAATTCTTCAGTACATGAACGAACTAAACATCAACGTTTATACGAAGAAATAATCAACCTGCCCACACCTGCCAAGGTGATGAATATGATTGATTTACTTCAAGACTTTCATGATTCTAGTTTTTAAGTACATTTTAATTTAATAAATGCACAATTAAAATTAATATTTTTTTTTATTTTTGGCCAAAAAGGTCTTCATTTAACATTAAAAAAAATATAAAATGTAAGAATTGGTTTTTATCAACAACAATATTAATTAATGATGTATGCATTTGGTATGGCTATAAGAAAAATGTATATAGTTTTATCTTTCCATATTTTTTTTTACAGCACAAGATTTTTGTTTAGTTTTTTCGAAAGTTTTCGATGTTCTTATAGAACCGAATAAATGATACATTTTCTGAAGTAAATAAAAAAATGATAATAAAAAATGCGTACAATTTAAGAAACTCATAAATCTAACACTATTTTACTCTAATTAATATTTTTTGATTATGCTATACCTAGTTAGGGGACAAAATAAATGCTTCACACTTCCTTTTTAACGAAGACAAATTGCATACACTTTTAAATAAGCTACTTAGCTTTATGTTAATAGGACAGAAAATATTTACATACATTAATCATTCGAGAGGCAGAGCAAACCCCTCCACTATCCTACTCGACGACGTAATTTATCGCCAAAATTCGTATTTTCCAATGATTTTATTTTCATTACATTTCCGGAGCTGAGTTTTTAGCTGAAACCGGAAAGTTGTCGCCTAATACGAGTTCGCGAACTTACTCCAGAGAACGGAGCGACTTCCGCCTGATATCGGGGATTCGAACTTCGGCTTTGGGTGAATCGGATCCAGATTAGGGGAGCGGCCTCGAAAATCATAAAAAAACCGGATTTGCTTAGAATGCCTATTCGAATTCAAGTTTAGGATCTATGGAATTGGACGTGGAGAAAATAATAATCTAAGCATTTAATGTCAGGCTGTGACGCAGACAGACAGACAGACAGATATATACGTAGATTGCAAAGTGACTAATAAAGTTCCAGGTTTTACGAGCATCTGCGGGAGCTCTAAGATAAGATACTTTATTATGATTTTGCGATTCACCGTAGCTATTGTGTGTTCTTCTTATCTCGTCTACTCTAAATTCAGATGTAAGATTAGTCTATCCTCTCTTTGTTATTATTGAGAGCGCTGTCTAGAGACCTCAAATTTTAAATGGTGGTAGCTGATGTCCTACACCTTGGCAAAACCCGCCGGGCAATAAGATGATTGTGACCTAAGTTCAACGTTCTCCAAACATTGTGCTCCATTTGCACAGAGATCCCTTTCGTTTCTAATTAAACTGGATCTCGTCTTTACCGATGCAGCTGTTCAGGGGATCTTAAGCTTCAATGTGTCTGTCTAGTCTAGAACACTGACATTACCTACTGGATATTATCTATCTATCTAGATACAATACAGTAAAAGTTCTTTCTCTGCTTGGTTTGATGTTATTTTCTCAGATCCATCCAATTGTCCCACTGCTAGGCACGAGTTTCTCTCATTTTCATACTTCAAGTATATTTAGTCATATTTCTACACATTTTTATGACAGAAATTTTGGCCTACAAGACTGGCATAGCAATACCAGTATTGCTCAAAGCTTAATCGAAAACTGCTCAAGAGAAAACAGTAAATCCCAGGTCTACGAAACAGATCAACTTAATTGGCGAGGAGACTGCAGGCCTTGTTACGGGCGCAGAAGCCTTCACCGAGTCGATTTATGTTCGAAATCGATCAATTTAAGCGAGCAAAATAACCTTTTATAAGCGCACTGAGGCAATATACTACACGATATCCCGTATTGGCTACGTAAAGACATAGTATATAAAAGGTTTACTGCCTTATTTCCTACCTATATATGTATATAGGTAGGAAATAAGTCTTACTAAAGAACATGAAAGAAGTTGTGAAGTATGGAGGTAAAATAGAATCCACTTTTCAATTATCAGACGTGTAAAAGTTTTGAAACAATAACAGGCTGTTTGGATGTGTACTTACGATCGATATTCACAAGATGTTGATTATGATGATGCACATGCAAAAAACTGAAGTGATGAACGACAAAAAGTATAAACATGACAAATGAAACATATCCACTGTAAATGGCGAAGCGATAAGAAAACGTACATTTGTATGTACAGCTAACGTAATTGGAGGTAAGTACGATGAAGACTAAAGAAAAGTCAAATAAATGTGGATGTATAAAAGAGAATTGATGATATAGAAAACTTTTTCAGCATGAAATAAAAAAACTTGAGGAGATAATTCATATGTGTTTATCGGTTCTACTTGGTGGAAGTTCCTACAAAGAGTCATTCTTCGAAGGACCTCCATTAAAATATTGAACAATTATTGATGTTTCCAGGCCTTCTAATTCCTAGTTTCTCAGGGTTCACTACTAAGCCAGACTGACGGAAATTTCAAGTAGGTAGGAGTGTATACATAATACAAATATATGTCCGTCTGCTGTGTTTTAAAGAACCTTAGCTCTTAAACGATTTGATATATTAAAACCAAGAATATTTCGAGGAGATACAAAATTGAGTGCATTTTTTTCAGTAACCTAGAGTCAGAAGTAAACGAAGTCGGAGAAATTGCGTGCGAAGCCGTGGGTATACCTACATAATATTTCGGGATGGTTATAGGTTATATATAACATCACACTGCTGTAAGTATAGGCTCAGCAGTAGAGTCGGAAGTGATCGAAGTAGGAGAGAGGGCGAGCGTGGCCTCGGTCACCGCTGCTATGTAGTTGGGAATACGATAAAAACAGAAAAGGCAAATGGATAAGGTAATAAGATATTTCGACAAACTTACATACACATGCGAAGTCGAAAGTCGGTGCCCCCGCTGCCGTAGACTTAGTTTGAGAAGATAAGCAAAGAGCAGAAAACCTTTTTCTGCTTGTTGAAGATCAGGGGCGTACCGATTACGATGCCGGCGACCCCGGAAAAATTAATTAATTAATCACAATAAGTTATAACAATAATAAGGGGAAAGCGGTAATACCATATTTTTGTTTAGTTTGATCGGTATCGTACCAACTTAGCGTGAATTATATTTTGTAATATTATTTATTATATTATTACATTACAATATGACATTAGGTTTGTTTAGGCCTTTATCGCTATAAAATTCAATATAACAATTTTGGATTTCACCATGACAATGTCAACAGTTGGTTAGTATGTTTACTTGAATTTATTTACTTTTCGTATTTTTTTTAAAACATACATAACTTCACGCCCGTTTCCCAGTAGGGTAGGCAGAGATATCGGTCATAATGTTGCTCAAACATGCTCGTCGATTGAAAAATTTGTTAATCGAATTAATTATTTAATTTATCGAAAAATTGCTAAAATATGTAGGTAATCAATTTTGAAGCATGATGTTGCTGAGGTAAATTCAAAAAAGTTTTACGACCGTGTAGCGTTGTTATTTTACGATATGATCGTTGATAATGTTATTATTTTAATATATAATTATAATAAAGACATAATCGGTCTTAATCGGTCTTTAATTTCCTTTGGAGCTCCGAGCGCATTTTGATGGGGCGAACTGCACCGATATTGTAAATATTGTAGCAGGGTTTTCATTTTAGGTACGCGTAAAGGAACTGGTCAATAGTTGAAAACCGAGCGACAAACCCAAGTTACTCGGTCTCATTTTATCTGTAACAAGTTTGCTGGGACTAAAATGTCAAACACATTTCGGGAAAGATATTTCTGAATAACAATTTCACGTGTATTCCTACCTAAATACTTAAATTAAACCAGTTTTCACTGGAAAAGCGCTTCTTAAGACATCTCACAGGATGCCGAATGCTTCAAGAGATAATTTGAGCTATCTACCTTTTCATAAATTCGAAGAATCAATGTCTGTTAGAATTTTTGAAGTTGTACCGCCGGCTCTGTACGAAACATACATACAATTAGAACATATTTAAATACGTTTCTGATAACACTGTAGAACAAGTAATTTAATTTCATCAAAGCAAATAATGTCGCAAATTTTAAGTAGTAGTATTTTATTAAAATTTACACATAAGCTAAGGTTGATTCCTTTCCCTCCTGTTTTTGTTGTTTTTTTTTTTCAGTTTTGTCTATGAATTTTCACGTAAGAGAAAAATAATACGAGAAAGTATTCGCTTATTGAATCTGTTCTAATGGATTTTCAATCAATCGCAGCCTTCCAAACGTTTTTACAATTATTTCATATACGTACCTACGTGGCATGTATGATAGCAAAACTTTCTGAACTAACTTAAAAAGTTTTAAGGTTATGCGTGCTATATCCACCTGTCCTATGCGAGTGAGGCTGAATTATACACCCCTATTCACCTTCTCAACACAAGACGCTAGCATTATTTAGGTATATTCGGTGACACAAGTGCTCTAAACACGCCAGTAACTAAGTTACACTAAGCACAACTCGTGCACCTGTTACTGCCTCGTTACCTCCGCAGGCAACAACACGCCGGTGACTTCTCAAAACATCACTCTTACGTCTAAGAAGCACTAATTCGAACTTTGTCTATGGAGTCCCACGTGATGTGGAAGCGCGCGGGCGAAGGGTTCCGTAGCGCGACCGCTCTGCACCGTGTTCGAGCTTAAACTGATTTTTTATTTGCAACCGAGACTGTAGCGAGAAGGAGCCGAGTACCGCGGGCTGTCTCCGCGATCCAGCGGGATCACTGCGAGAGATCAACGTTTGTTCACTTAATTTATTTAATTTATTTGCCCGGGCGCACTTCAAGCAGCGGATCAGCCTGGCGATCCAGCTGCTTCAGTCATGGGGACCATGCTAATGGTCCCCATGATCACGGGCAGCCAGGAAGGTGATAAGTTCATACTGTCGTCCCTGTTGAAATTTCTGTGCCTGGTGATTTCGATGGCTTCCCTGACTAGGCGTGAAGCCCGTGACGTAGCGGGCGAAACGTCGACTTATGTAAGTCTTTAAACCTACTGTTAATCCGTAAACTTAAAAATTAATATTAATTTTCTTCGTTATTCATAGTAGCTTTTTATAAAATTTTAATTTTTTATTTAATTGTAGTGATTACTGGAAGAGCTAGAAGTATACAATTTAAAATTTAACAAAAATTCTATAAAAGTGCAGGACCTTTAGTTGACACAACTTTTCGATATTCGTCAAAGTCTGACAGTATACGGCGGAGGGTGGCGGGCGGCGGCGATGTGGCGCGGCGATAACATTGGTACAGATTCTGGTGATTCAAAGGGGCAACGCTGCCAGCGTATTGGGCACTTTGGGAGATCGGCTGAATTTGATGAAATATTTTACCTACAGTAGCGAACCCCCCCTTTCTCTATCCGTCAACGGCACAGTGTCAGCACGTATCCCGTATCCTCCGTCTTTCTTACATTTATTTAGTTTTTGTATATTTTTAATATGTTTTTCATTAGGTTAATTTCATTCCAATTAGTTTTAATTAATATGTGTTATTCAGTTATGAAAATAAAAATAAAATCAGACTATGAAGGAACAAGGTTTTTTTCTTTAGCTGACGATTATTAAATTTATTTATCAGGGCGTTGTAGCGAAACGGAGTGTATTTAAATATATAATAATTTAATTATAATAAATTAAATCAGATTTCAACCCAATTTTAAATACATTTTTGAATTGGTGAGGACGTTAGGGCATCATGGTCTTTCTTGCTCCAGGAGTGCTGGCAGGATATCTCGCCACGCTGACATCAACCGTATTCTAAAGCGCTCCCTTGCATCTGCGAATATGCCTAGTATGTTGGAACCTCTTGGCCTGTCTAGAGACGACGGAAAACGGCCAGACGGTCTCACACTCTTGCCGTGGAAGCAGGGGAGGGCTTTGGTTTGGGATGTCACGTGTGCCGATACCTTAGCTCCTAGTCATGTAGTGGGCTCTAGTCAGGTTGCTGGCTATGCCGCAGCAAAGGCAGAAAAAGCGAAACATCTGAAATACAATACTATTAAGCAGCACTACGAGTTCGTTGCCTTTGCTGTGGAGACTCTTGGGGTGTGGAGTCCGGACGCTAAAGACCTCGTGAAGCAGCTAGGTCAGCTGCTTATTGAAGCGTCCGGGGACCGTCGTGCCAAAGCGTTCCTCACACAAAACATCAGCCTCGCCATCCAGCGCGGGAACGCGGCGGCTGTCCTCGGGACAATGAATGATGTCCCGAGGATGCAGGAATATTTTTATTTAATTTAAGTTGTTACATTTCTGTTTAATTTAATTTTTCTTTGTCAAATAAAAAACATATTTTTTGAGCTTCCCAGCTCACCCGCCAGGTGAGACGACGACATCAAGTGGTTCCTTATCCTTGCGCTTACTGTCGAGCAATGGCCGTGCTCCCGCCGGGCTGCGCACCGCCGCGCCGCAGCCTCCGCAGCACCGCGATCGCGCTCAGCGCGTATGTGTGCTCTACATTCGAGCATTGCGAGCGATTGCCCTACACACAGCACAGCCTCCACCGGACAAACGGGTACACACACGGCGCGCCTCGCGGACGCTCGTGCCTCCATATACTTGCCAATCTACTACTGCTTGCCGAAGGAAATAAATATCCAGAATAAGCATGGCATTCGCAGACCCCGCATGCGACTGAATGTCCATGGGCATCGTTAGACACCTTACGGGTGGCTCGGCGCCACATGTCGAGCTTACTATAAAAAAAAAGCTGATGCAAAACCACACACGAGTACCACGACCAAACATGCGGTTAGAGCTCCTGGGCACAGCATATATATGGCTAAAGCAGTATGGAAACTACCTACAAAACGATCGAAACGACGCACTCACACACACGCACGCCTCAACAAGGCCCCGAAGCGAATGTCGCAAACAATCAGTCGCGGGTGCCGCGTCTGAGTGGTCGTGTTTGTTTTTGTTGCATGCGCCACGGACAGTCCGCGATCTTTTAGAATGCAAAAAAATTTTTACAAACGTTTTTCGACTGTTGTCACTTTAAATTAACTTTTGACAAATGTTGACAACTTTTGTCAACTTTTATCATCTTTTGCCAACTTCTGTCACATTTTGTCAACTTTTATCGACTGTTGTCAACTCTTGTCAACTTTTCTTATCTTTGCCAACTTCTGTCACCTTTTTCAACTTTTATCGACTGTTGTCAAGTTTTGTAACCTTTTGAGAACTTTTGTCAACTCTCGGTAACTTATGTCAACTCTTGTCAACTTTTGTCAACTTTTCTCATCTTTTGCCAACTTCTGTTACCTTTTGTCAACTTTTATCGACTGTAGTCAACTCTTGTCAAGTTTTGTAAACTTTTGAGAACTGTTGTCAACTCTCGGTAACTTATGTCAACTTTTGTCAACTTTTCTTATCTTTTGCCAACTTCTGTCACCTTTTGTCAACTTGTATCGACTGTTGTCAACTCTTGTCAATTTTGTAAACTTTTGAGAACTTTTGTCAACTGTCGGTAACTTATGTCAACTCTTGTCAACTTTTGTCAACTTTTCTTACCCTTTGCCAACTTCTGTCACCTTTTGTCAACTTTTATCGACTGTTGTCAACTCTTGTCAATGTTTGTCAACCTTGGTCAACTTTTGTCAACTTTCGTCAATATTTGTCAACTTTTGCCATCTTATTGTCAATTTTTATCAACCTTGGTCAACTTTTGTCAATATTTGTCAACTTTTGTCATCTTTTGTCAACTTTTATCGACTGTTGTCAACTCTTGTCAATGTTTGTCAACCTTGGTCAACTTTTGTCAACTTTCGTCAATATTTGTCAACTTTCGTCATCTTTTGTCAACTTTTATCGACTGTTGTCAACTCTTGTCAATGTTTGTCAACCTTGGTCAACTTTTGTCAACTTTCGTCAACATTTGTTAACTTTTGTCATCTTTTGTCAACTTTTATCGACTGTTGTCAACTCTTGTCAATGTTTGTTAACCTTTGTCGGCTTTTGTCTACTTTTGTCATCTTTTGTCATCTTTTGTCAACTTTTATCGACCTGTGTCAACTTTTATCGACTGGTGTCAACTCGTGTCAATGTCAACCTACCCTTGGTCAACTTTTGTCAACTTTCGTCAACATTTGTCATCTTTGTCAACTTTTATCGACTGTTGTCAACTCTTGTGGTTGTTTGTCAACCTTAGTCAACTTTCGTCAACATTTTGTCATCTTTTGTCAACGTTTGTCAACTTTTGTATACTTTTCTCGACTTTTGTGAACTTATAGCCACTTTCGTCATCTTTGTCAACTTTTGCCAACTTCTCTCAGCTTTTGTCAGCTTTTATCATATTTTAACCACTGTTGTCAACTTTTGTCACTTTTATGAACTTTCGTCAGCTTTCGTTAACATGGGGTTGACAATAGTTGACAAGAGTCTACATAAGTATACTAAAGTTGACAAGAGTTAACGAAAGTTGACAAACTGGACAAAAGATGGGAAAAGTTGACGAAAGTTGACAAACAGCTGACATAAGTTGACAAACGTTGACAAAATATGAAAAAGTTGACAATACTTAGTTGACATTAATTAACAATAGTTGACGAAAGTTGACAAACGTTGACAAAAGTTCACGAAAGCTTACAAAAGTTCATAAAAGTGACAGAACTTGGCAAAATTTGACAATAGTGGTTAAAGTTGACAAAAGATGACGAAAGTTGACAAAAGTTGACGGCAGCTGGCCTAAGTTCATAAAAGTGACAGAAGTTGGCAAAAGTTGACAAAAATTTCGGAAAGTTGACAACAGTCGTTAAAATTTTTACAAAAGCTGATAGAAGTTGACAAAAGATGACGAAAGTGGCTATAAGTTAACAAAAGTCGACAAAACCCATAAAAGTAGACAAACGTTGACGAAAGTTGACAAAAGTTGACGAAAGTTGACAAAAGTTGACAAATTTTGACAAAAGTTGACAAGAGTTGACATAAGTTACCGAGAGTTGATAAAAGTTCTCATAAGTTTACAAAACTTGACAAGAGTTGACAACAGTCGACAAAAGCTATACAACAATAAACAACAGTCGACAAAAGTTGACAAAAGGTGACAGAAGTTGGCAAAAGATGAGAAAAGTTGATAAAAGATGACGAAAGTAGCTATAATGTCACAAAAATCGAGAAAAATAGACAAAAGTTGACAAACGTTGACAAAAGATGACAAAGTCGACATATGTTGACGAAAGTTGACAAAAGTTGACCAAGGTTGACAAAGATTGACAAGAATTGACAACAGTCGATAAAAGTTGACAAAAGATGACAAATGTTGACGAAAGCTGACAAAAGTTGACCAAGGTTGACAAACATTGACAAGACTTGACAACAGTCGATAAAAGTTGACAAAAGATGACTGAAATTGGCAAAAGATGAGAAAAGTTGACAAACATTTACAATGGTTGACAAGAGCTGACAAAAGTTGTAAACAATTTACAAAAGTTAATAAAAGTTGACAAAAGTCGAGAAAAGTTATATCCATTCATATTTATAGCAACCACGTTTTGAACTTATTATTGATGATTGATTATATTGATTATTTAGTCATTACATTAAAGAACCTTAATAAATTGTCAGCCTCGATAGCTCAGTGGTGCAAACAGTCAACTGTCGCTATTGAATGTTAAGCAACGCTGGGTGCGGTCAGTACTTGGATGGGTGACCGCTGACCGTTGGAGGCTGACCGAGGTTCGGATTCCTCGTAAAACTGTAGGTCCCTTCCCTCCTAATCTTAATTGGTGGTAGGGTTTAACCCGCCCGGGCTGGTACCACCGCACTGAATGAAACGTCGGTCGAAACGGCTATGTAAATAGTTTGTGTTTTCCGACCAGTTCAGTGTAGCCGGCACGATCAAAGGGGGAAGCACTGACATGGCACCTAGTTCACCCGGTGTTATGGGCTGACATCACGGACGTTGTAGGTGATGTAGCCAACAGTGTCATATTCCATAAAAAAAAAATGTTTTAATAAATAATAATTTTAAAATTTTACAAAAACATTTGATTGACATCCCTAACGCTCCATGGAGCGTAGGTACTTATTTTAACAAATAGGCCTAGTTTCCATACTGCTTTAGCCATATATATGCTGTGTCCTGGGGCAGGGAGTCTGAACGCTAGAGACCTGGTGAATCAGCTGAACTTCTATTAATCGAACTGTCCGGGGACCGTGCGTCGCGCGTCGTGTCGTCTCGGTCCAAGAAGTTTCGCTTCAAAAAAATAAACTTTTAAGGCACCATCCAGCGGTCCGCCGAGCATCCCCGGTCATCATTAGGACGAAAGTCATCCCAATGTAGGAACTGTTTTTTTAGGGTTCCGTATTCATATGGAAGACTATTACTAAGCCTACGCAGTCTGTCTGTCGGTCCTACTGTTGTATCTTTTGAACAATAATTGATAGCCGGTTGAAATTCTCACAAAATATCAGCGATAGTCAATGCAAAATATGCGGTATTGTTGAGGATATACCAACAAATAATAAAAAAGTAAAAAATTAAAAAAAACAAGGGAGCCCCCATACAATTACATTAACAATTGGAACAACACCATCTACCGAATGATCATTTAACTAGACTAAACTTATAACGACAGAAGAAAACGGTGACCGATAGATGGCGTGAAGGACTAATAATCCAAAATAAGCTGTGCCAAACGCCAGATATTCGAGCAACAAGAAGGAACAAATGGCTACGGAATCCTCTGTGTTTGAACAACGTTCTCACTTAACTTTTTTTATTTATAATATTTCTTATACATATACTAAATCGATTTTTGTGGAAGAAATACCAGTTTTAGTAATTACATTTCAAAATGTGCGTCTATCTTTATCACACTTATCTTCTGTCTCATGTAATGAACGAAAAATGAATGAAATGAAATGAATGAAAATGCGCTACACCCACAAAAAGAACCTGGTTTCAAGTGATAAATTGTATTTAAGTTCGGCCCATTCCTATAACCTGCTGGATGGATAGGTATGTTGTATATACCCTCAAATCTATCATTTTCATTATTTTTTTTTTGATGCTCTCTTTTGCATTAATCCCATCTGTGTATTTAATTATATTCCCAAATTAAAAATAATTTCGAGTTTTGCGCCTTCGCCGTTGAGACTTTTGGAGTATGGAGTTGGAGTCGAGACGCAAAACTTTTCGGAAACCAACTGGGTAAATTACTAATCGAGGCGTCTGGAGACGTGGGGCCAGTTGCTTTAGGCAGAAAATCAGCCTAGCAGTACAGAGAGGGAATGCGGCTTCCGTCATGGGGACTTTTCCAGCAGTCCCCTTATTGGAAGAATATTTCATTTTATAGTTTTTTTTTTTATTTAGTTACATATATGCTTGTATCTATATTTTTAAGTACTTATTTGAATAAAGAACAATTTCTAAATAATTAATTCATTGTTTGCCTTTGGGTACTACGTTTCGGTGTGTTCCAGAGGGAAGCTCTCTTGTTAATAATATATTACTTACATGTCTATATTTTTTTTATAAAAAATAAAATAAACATAGAATGAAGTGTGTGCCGAACAAATATAGATAACAAGGTCTAAATACAATATGTTTCCCCTGTACCGTTTCTGGTTGTTCACTTCCATGTGCTTGCCTAACAATATGTGCGGCATGACGCTATACAAACCAATCGACTGGATATCGTTTCAAACGTATGGGTGTAATTTGCACATGTGCAAACTATGTCGGTATGCGTGCGATAGTGAAGTAATGATCTCTTCTAGTCAATGTTGTAAGTAACTTTGCAGTTGCCGGTGTACCTACGGGTTTCAGATATTTTCAGACACGTCATTTTACTTAACAGAAGTGGCATATGAATACGACGAAAATCCCATCATCGTAAAATGCCGAATCCCTTAACCTGGGTGTCTCCAAACGTCGTATCAATGGGCTAGACAGTCTAGTAACAGTCCGAAAATCAACTGGCATGGCGCCTCTCTGAGCGTGGTTTCGCGAGGAGAGGTGTTTTGTGTCAGCTCTGTCGGCTGTACCATGGGTCCCTCGGCACAGTCACGCGCATGTTTTTTTTTATGGAAACTGACATGGACACTGTTGTCTACATCACCTACTACATCCGCATAACATCGCCGTGCCCATAACACCTTGGTGAACTAGGTGCCATGTCAGCGCTTTCCTTCCGTTGTGTCGGCTACATTGAACTGGATGGAAAACACAAACTATTTAAATAGCCGATTAAACCGACCTTTCATTCAGTACGGTGGTACTAATCTGGGCAGATTTCATCCTACCACCTAGTAAGGTAAGAAGGGATGTTGGTTTACATAAAAAAAAAAAAGTAGAAGTGGCATATGAATTCGACGAAAAGCCAATCAACGTATAAAACGTTGACAATAAGACTGCAGAATTTATTTGAAAGAAATGCAAAAGGACTTTACATACAAGGACTTACAATAAATCTGTTATACAAATGCAAATACACCATTTTTACGGAAACTAACACGGTTAGCTACATTATGGAATCACCTACCAGCAACACCTACGCTGATTGGCTGTTCGACTATCATAAATAACAGAGACGAGCTCTACAAGGTTCTAAGTATGCGTCTCCACTTTTAGAACTGACTGTCCAACCCACCTACCACCGAACCGCTAGCTAGCTACAACATATTTAGACCATATGAAAGTATGCACCAGAAAATTCTGAAGCCGACCCATGAGAATGTTCAATGAAATAGAGGTAACTATTTTACGCAAGCCCTATCCATCAATATCGAGTCGTGCCCGGCCGCAGGTGACTCACTCACTGGGTACATCGTTGAACCAGTACGTATGTAAAAATTATTTATAACAGTAGTTAGAACCTTGTTACCCACGCGCTTGAAGTGTTTAAGACAAGAATATAGAAGCTAGTGAGTATGGCAGTGTTATAAAGGCGTGCCTTCACTTTTAAGACACACTCACTGGTTGTATTGTAAATTGGAGGAGCAATAGTACAGCCCTGTCACAATCAATATCTTTCTACGCGCCTCTCTCAATATTAAGCTATTCGAGCCTGTGCGGTATAACAAGGTTCTAAGGGTTTTCATATAGTTTATGTACGACCGTCCCTGGTGTCGATTGAATAAAATTCGCAATCCACACCGTTAATTGGACATAAAATGCATTAAACATATCGTCGACTAATTTAATTCGGTCATAAACTTAAACACTTGAAGCTTTAACATTTAAAATTTAATATAAAATGTTTAGCACTTACACCTTTTTCTCTTTTCATTATCGATATTTGAAAGCGTTAGAAGTGACAGTGACCAGGGTTTTCAATGAATCCATGCAGGATGTTGCTTTTTGGAATTTCCTTGACTTTATGAGTATACTTAGTGTTCCAGTTTCATTGGATTACAAAAATGTAGGTTACCTCCTAGGATTTCAATTGCAAACTGGAGAGCTAATTATTATTGGTGAGATTGCCTTCAGAGCTCATTTGCTCAGGAGCTATGAACTCGCCTGCGGGTGTGAAAAATATCTTGAAAATTGTTATTATTCATAACAGCACCTAAGGTTGGTTTGTATTCAGCAGTGTTAAGTTATTGTACTAACAGCGATGAAGATGATAACGATAATGGCGATAGTGATAGATAACAATGACTATCCTTACCTATAATAAAATCCAACGTCTGCTTTCTGTCTGTCTGTCTGTCCGCTTATAACTCGAGAACCACTGAACCGATTTTAATAAAACAAAATTCTACGGATAGCTTGATTCTTCCCATCAACTATAGGCTACTTACTATCACGCTAAATAGCTTATGAGGTTAGCAGTGAAGTGAAATATGAGAGCGGGCGGAGCCGCGGGCACAGCTTGTGAATTATATGTACATATGTGACGACTATATGTATTTCCTTCAAGATATGTAAACAAAACAAATGAAAACGCTTTGGTTTTAACGTTACAAATATGTTTAAATTAAATGGAACAGTTACACGCTAAAAATAAAATAAAGTAAACGAGAAGTCAAATCAAAACGGAAACGGTAAAGCGTTCAATTAAAACACTGTCACGATTCCTGAAAACATTCTGAAGAAAGCTTTTAGTGTGACCGCATAAACACACAACATTAATAAGACAAGTTAGACGTGCAGTTGGAAATGAACTGCCAGGATTTTGTCTGTAGAATTCATGATCGAAAACCGAGGAAAGAAAATTGTTCTGCTCCATATTACCTAAATTGACTTAATTCGGAGTAGTTGACAAATTATTGTTTTTAATTAGATACCAAAGTTTTACTTTTAACGATCACGAAGTTGTAAGGTGAACTTCAATAATGTTAAAATTAAACAAATATAACATGTGTAAATGTGAATATATTGTAGTGTAGTGCAGTTTATAGTTCTAAATTACAAATTCAAAAAACCCCCGACCCTTAAAAAGTTAAAAATAATTTCCATTTACTTACTTAAAGGAGTCGGTGGACCGCTAAGTAAATTCCCTCGCAGCTCTGAGTTTTTATATTTTATTTACTTAGCGGTCCCCCGACTCCTTTAAGTAAGTAAATGGAAATTATTTTTGACTTTTTAAGGGTCGGGGATTTTTTTAAATTTGACTTTTATTTCAAGCTTTAAAAAAAACCGCATGCAACTCGGTCCACTTTTTAAGATAATTTTTTTATTATTACTCAATTACCTGATTACAAACATAGCTAAGAACCATCCCGTTTTTTGCGTTGGGGGTTAAAAATAGGAGGACTGATCTTACGTCGCGCGTAAAAAACCTTGAGTGTTCTCTAAAAAAATGTTTTTATATAAATTAGATTCTTATTATGTGTCATGAATATGAATCATGATGGTGACATACACCAAGGCAGATGTTGATCTAATTTTTTATCGTAGTTTTGGCTCCGTACCAGCGTAAAGCCTATTGTGTTTTCTTACACCGCTAAATATCCATAATTACGGCATTTCTGGTAAAAAAAGATTTATGAAACAGTTAAGATCATTTACAACCTCTATCAAAGCACTAACACACCACAACATGGTCGCAGTTTCCATTCGTATGTATGAAGAAGTTCCAAGCAAAAAATAGTAATTTCCAGCGAAGCACCAGTCGAATGTTCTTTCAGTTCGAATGTCCCACGCCACAATATCGGTCATTTGGCCGTTAAGCCATCACGATCGGCCGTAAATTGTCGATAGCTCCAGGCGTGAATGATATACTGTTATTATCACACAAGGTTCTACAATATGCCAAGAAAACCAGCTAAGTGAGCATCACGCACAGAGGTTCCTAATAAAACTCGGCTTTATCGATGTCTGGGAACGTTCAAATAGAACTTCATCAACCCTAAGATGTCCTAGGGATCGCACACACAACTTATTATAGAATTCGCATGTTGTTCATCGTACTTAGAGTATTGCCACGGACACTCCCGAGGAAACAAACATATACACTATGTGTACGAAAGTGTACTTTCGTTTCCCAGCCTCCATTTACAACTCTGAACCAAAGTACAATAACGAGAATCGTGACCATCAGCGCAGGAATCGAAAAGTTAGATCCTGTTCATAATTTTATTTCAAGGTTTACGGCGGCGGCGTGTGAATACGTCCTAATAGAAGCCGAAGTCTGGATCTTCGAGAATTTTAATTTCTGGAATTCGGATTCCACTTGATCAAATACCCTTCCACTGTTTGTTCAGTGTCTCGTCCACGTGGAAGAGCTTACACAAACACATTAAAGAATGTTGAAACATCGCATGTTTTCAGCAGCGGAAATTCCTGTTCGCAAGTTTGCTCGAGACTCGGATTTTAATTAAATCATTTGAGATTTGTTTTTTATTATGTTCGTCCACTGTGCGAGGAACATAGAAGGCGTCAATTATCTAACTAACTTATCAAAATTAGGACTGTCGCAAAATCTATTGAACGACTCCAAGAGAAATCACTACCAGAAGGAATAAGGTTTTCTACTCACCGATGATGATAGATGATTGAATTTCAACTTTCGCGCTTTCAATAAAAATAAAGTCCTATTCAAAGTTAAAACAGGACCAAAATATTTATATTCAATATCTTAATTAGTATGTAATTTTTTTCCGGTATAGGTGACTGATTGGCTGACCAGCCAATATCACCTCCAAGAAGTTATGGGCCATATCGGAAACTTACCTTTTGGATTGCTGGCTCTACTGCACTAGATGAGAACAGAGCCGAGGCTGCTATGCGCCTATTTTCCATCCAGTACGATGATATCAACCCAGTCGGCTACAATTTGAGCCTACCTAGGTGTTAGGCACAAAGTAAGGGGCAAGTGAAGGGACATACAGTTTTACACCGGTTCCGAATGGTCAAGCAGCAGGTGTAGGTAAGCATGTAAAATTTTCTGTCAGAAAAAACTCATTCGTAAACGCCGGACCTCTCGCAAGAGAAGCCTGCGCCAAGACCACTCGCCACCCGCCGCTTAAATTTATTACCGTAAATTTA
Organism: Nematopogon swammerdamellus; assembly: GCA_946902875.1. Taxonomy (NCBI): domain Eukaryota; kingdom Metazoa; phylum Arthropoda; class Insecta; order Lepidoptera; family Adelidae; genus Nematopogon; species Nematopogon swammerdamellus. The sequence goes on from OX336345.1 coordinate 8,974,215, forward strand.
ATACGCTGTATGTCGCTTTCAGAAGATCTAAAATCCATAAGGTTTCAAAACGCTAATAATAAAATAGCCTTCTGCGAGATACTCCAACACCTACATCCCATTAAGTACGTCCTAAATAGCTGAGATTGTTGAAATTCAAGCATTTGCCATCACCGGTGAGTAGAAAACATCAATAAAATGTTCGCGGTTTATGTCAGAGTGGCTCGGCATAGTGACTTATTTTTATAAGGCCACAAACTGACACAATATTAAATTTTAACGAGCCTGAAATGCGGCGAGATGTCTCCGCCAGATGCTCTTCTTTTCGACTTCTAAGTCGGAGCGTGTATTCTGAACACGATGAGAGTTTAGTATCGAATACTTGAAAAAATTAAACATACATTTGAAATTTTTTAGTTAATTTTTTATTTTGATATATAAAAAACGCCAATCGTGTTTCTCAATGGTGTGCGCCGATACAACGGATTTTCACATTCTATTATTTTACCTTTCAATTGTTTTTACACCAACTTTATCGGCAATCCTTTGTCAACTTTGTGTTGTTCAATGAGGAATATTCTCATTCATTTAATTTTAATTTCATTTAATTTAATTTCAAAATCTTCTCGATATCTACCAAGAACACATTTGATATTAAATGGTTGACAGAGTAGGGACGCAATATTTCAACTTCGCTGCCATATTGCATTTGTGCTTCCGTCTGTTCAAAGAACATATTTCAAACTAGCAAATTGCGCAAAATATGAACCAGTATATTTGAATTAAAACGAATGAAAATACATAATTTCTTAGGTTGCTCCAAAACGGGCTCGTTAATTAAATGAAAGCATATTATTATATTAAGTTATTAATTAGCCTTCTCCTTCTTCTATCAGTCGCTAAGTGACAGCGCCAGTCGTGTGACGTGAATTCATACGATGCCGAAGCGTGCAGTTAAAAAAAATGGAACAAGTATACGACAAAAGTGCAAAAGCCATATCCATTTTAGCACTACTTTCTTTATATCTGACTGTAGTATGTTTTGCAAGACGGAGGAAAGTGACGTTCGGAATGTTGCCAGTTCCCCATAAATTTAAAATAGTCATGTGGTAGTCAATCGATATTTTCATCGATTCTTTAACTAATGATACGTTGTTGTAACCTCCAATATACCTAATTGTGTATTTGATTGACAAAACCTTCAGCTAAATTTACCCAGAAAAAAGTTAGGTTGGCAGCGATATAATAAAATTTTAACTTCTTCTGTACAATAAAGTTTTTCCTTTTACCAGTAATACATTGTATAATGTATTCAATCGTTTTGATTAAATAAATTGGGAAGTTCGGAGTGCATTATATGTATCTCATACAGAGAAAGAGAAACCAAACACTTTAACCAGCGTTACAGCTCTATAGAGTAGAGCAAACTTTCCGCCATTTGAACAGTAATTACGTCGCACGGAAACTTGCGGCTCAATCGGAGGGAAAATTCAGATCGTCGCGTCTGGAGGTAACGAGTACCTAGTCTCTAGGAGGAAACTCTTCAGCAAGCTGCGTCAGTTTATATGGAGTTGTGGAACTAAGCATTATTACTATGGCGCAGTCTTTTTCATGGAAATTCTTACTTTGTGTGATCGTGGATACGAAAATGTGGATATGGTATGGCGTACCTACTGATGAGGAATGGGATAAAGAAGAGGGATTATCGTAGCAAATTCAAGACAAGAATTTTTTTTATCTTCCACATATTGGACATTATGAGCTGAACATAACACAATTTAGAGAATTTCACTAACTTTCCATCTAACGAATTCGAATTCAAACTCTTTGGTAAACATTAGAATGTATTGATTCTTCTATTCAAGATCTGTCTCTCTGTAGGAGAGATTTAAAACATATCTAAAAAAATATTTACAATTCCTACAGACACACATATTTTCAGTAGAAAAGTGCATTGTTTATTATTGTTATATGTATGATTTCGTTTCGCTAGTTCTATTTTAATGCGAAGAATAACGTTAAGGGAAGGAGCCCGACGACGCGATCCAAAGCGGGAAAAGTGCGAAACCAAAACTTGCAACTTCTACCATTCCTACTCTCATTACATAGCGGTTTATATTGTGCGAGGAAGTAACAGTATAGGTACATAATAGAAATCGTTAAAATATACTTACTATAATCATAATACACATATATCATAATACATCATATTTACAATAATAACACATAGTTTGACCCAAGCACGAGGGATCTTACTAGCCTCAAAAATCGAGAATTTAAAAGTTCAGACAAGTCGAAAGTTTTCATTTCAACTAGCGTCTAGCTATGTAGGTCGTGGATGTGGTTTGACAGTAAAGAAGGTGATGTTACTCCCTCCTTCGTTAGAACTCCACCTTCGGTCTGCTTCCGCTTACGAGCACGCGATTATTCTAGTCGGACCAAGGAATTAAAAAGTATAGACTGGTCAATTCCTTGAGCAGGCGAAAATTTATTATGTTTTTTCATGTAAACCAACCTGGGTTGCTGTGGCCCAAAGGTGCAGTCGACGGAACGAACGGATTTGCGGACTTTGTTTTTGGTCCTCCGACCAGCGACCATGATATTACTCGTACCTGTAATTGATATTACCCTACAATTCATATGTGGCTTAGGACTGCAGACCATCAGTGAGTTTCGGGTCTCACACAAAGTCGGACGCCTCGGGTTGTATCGAGTCCAAGAATCTGCTATTTGTACAACTTACGATTATAAGTGGTGGACTTTTGAACTAACGCCTCTTTACCAACGCGCCGTCTCAAATTCTCAATCATATCGTATGAATTTATATATATTTTTGGAGGCAGGAAAAATGTCTATGGCAATGGCAGTTTTATCTTTTTGACTTCTTTGGGTTGGATAAAGGTCTGTATTTTCCTGGCTTTAGCACTCGCAGGTACACTCTAGTAGGACGTATTTGAGTAATAGGTCGAATTTGGGAAGGTTGAAATATTTTTCCATATAATACGCATTAGATTTTGCTACGTACCTACGTAGTAGTTAGTGGTAATCCAACATGCATTCAGAGCATTGACTTAAAGTGAGATTTACATTTTTTATTGCACTAGCCCTGGATAGCTGTACTCGAGGACAGAATCTCAGACACAGCCAATTTCACCAATTGAAGTATTGTAGATAGGGTGAGGACATATTCGGTTGGATAAATACATTTGTGATGCTTAAATGTCTTCCTACGGATGTCCGAGGATCTGATTGCTCTTTACTGGCGCCAGTAACGTCGCAGTAGTCGAATACTGGCTAAGGGTACAAACAAAGAGACCGCATGTTTCCCGCTTTAAGATTGCTGAACCCGGCCAGGCCGACGGGAGCGCTGAACATTTTTCCACAGTAGAAGAAGGTCGGCGCTTATCGGCGGCGCCTGGCCACAGATTATTAATAGTCACTTCGCCTGGCAGCGGCTGGTTACCGACGCCGACAAGTTTACCGGAAATGAATTGGGCACAAACATGGCGAGATCAGGCTAGCCGTTTCAGATTTTCGATGCTGCCGGAAACCTACTTTATCTGTCTTTGTACCCTAAGAATGGTGGTAGCGAGAGGAGGGCACATCGCTGCCATCTCGCCAGTCTTTCAGAATGATGTCGAGGATAATACAATGTGTTGCTCTAGCTCGAACAAAGCATTCATAGATGTCCATAGTTGATCGGGCAATGTATCATTTCTTTCCCTATGTAGTATAGGGTACATATATATTTTTTTAATTGGACGATTCTTGGTCGTGCCGGGTACACTGAACTGAATGAATAGTATAGGGTATTTTCAATAGTCCTTTCGTCTGACAGAATTTTTTGACCGAACATTTGACCTAAAGTAAGGACTCGCCCTCAGGACAGATACGACTTAACTTTGGCCTCGCTATTCGTGTGACGATAATGGAGAGCCCACGACGACGTGCGTAGGAAGCGAGTCTCTGTGTACTTTATGAGACGTTACGGATTAGGTTTCAACATGTCTAGATTAATGGACGTCTTTCTCTCTTCTCATTGTGACACAAAGTACAAAGTATTGTACAAAGATGCTTTTTGAAAAATAATATTTAGCACTCACTAGCTTTTGATAGTGTCTTCGCTTGCGTCCAATTTTGGACGAATTTGCTAAGCTAGTACATACAGTTATCCCTACGGAATAAGGCATAGGCTAGGAGGGTCATGGAACGGCCGTACGTTAAACGTGGCGGCCGAAACCAAGATCCCTATACTTAGATAATTCCGTCATCAGGATTACGTTGAATGTGTCTGGCTGGCTGGACTGGGGTTACATACGATTGTACTCGTCTAATTAACCAAACTCTTTGTTCACTCTCTTGAACTGAGACTTTATATAGAAACTGCATTATTTATACACACCACACGCCGTATCCCGACAATCGGGGTAAGCAGAGTAATCGGTGTTGTGCTGCATGTACTCTCGTAAATTACAGCACTACATCGACCACCAAGTTTAGCAAAGTATTCCGAAATGATAACTAACTATCAGGCAGCAAGTAAGGCACGAAGGCCCACCTGCTGCGTGACTCGGTGGAAAGACCGCGTCAAGGTGAGAGGTGGCTAGCCTGTCGCCTTTATGCACGGCATCTTGTGCTCATCCCTTAGTCACCTTTTACGACATGCACGGGGAGAGATGCAGTGAGACTATTCTTATTATGTACTGACCCCACCCTTATTTATCCTAAGGCACGAATAAATAACAATACAATAACATAACGAAGACGGAAACAAATTAAACAAATTAAAAATATTCTTGCATCCTCGGGGCATCACGCATTGTCCTAAAGACAGCAAAGGCGACGAACTCAATTTCTGCTTCATTGGACGTCTGGTCCAAAGCAGTGCATGCAGACATAACATAATGAAAATAAAAAACTAATGATAATGACATTTCTGGGTATCTTATTCCATGGTCGACGCTTATTTGCACGCTACCGTTACTATTGCCTTTCCCTGTTGATACGCCACGAGGCGATATTCTCTGCGAGTGCTCTGCGGAGGGAAACAATGAGAAACAAATAGAAGAACTTATAGAGAGATGAAAACTATTTAATAAAAACTGTAAGAAATCGTATAGAACTGTGTAAATTGTAAAGCTTGTTAAAAGTTTCACTTCTAAAAATGCAATGCTATTTTGGTCTTTTGAAATAAGAAAAACTAATTTGTATATTTGATTTCACAAGAAAACAATTTTACTTAATACATTATTTCAAGAATTTAAATTGGTTTTATTCTGTTCATACGCTTGTTTATTTAGAAAAATAAGTTAGATGAAAATAAGCAAATTTATCAAAAGCGACTCTACTACTACGTAACTAACGTAAACTTTTTCCTCGAACACAAAACGCAATTAATCTGAAATGTTACTTTGGAAAAACCGGATGACCCCTTTAACGAAGATGCAGCTTTTAGCAGCGATGTCGAAAGATATTAAAGATTGAGCGTTTCTCCTGAAATTGTCACCTAAATTCCTCATGGCAATTTTTTTTTTAATAGACCGCCGGCACGTGTAGCTTTGCCCAAAACCTCAATGGAAGATCAGACACAGCCAATAACACCACTTAAGAGAGAGAAGCCTAAGAGAGGCGCCATGCCAGCTATAAGGCGGACGAAAAGGTCGCTGTCTAATTGATTAACACGCTTTTTGAAGATCTCCTGGTTATCAAGTTGTTGTCAGCCTCGGTAGCTCAGTGGTGTGATCGGTCGACTGTCGTTCGTGATCATAAGCATACCTGGGCGCGGTTAGAACTTGGATGGGTGACCGTTTGGCCATTGGAGGCTGATCGTGGTTCGGTTTCCACGTAAGATTGCAGGTCCCTTCCATTCTTACCTTACTAGGTGGTAGGGTTTAACCCGGGTAGGGTTTTTAGCACAGCACTGAATGAAAGGTCTGTCGAAACGGCTATGTAAATAGTTCGTGTTTCCATCCAGTTCAATGTAGCCGAAACGACAAAATGGAAGCACTGACATGCCACCTTGTTCACCGTGGTATTATGGGCTAACATTACGGATATTGTAGGTGAAGTGGCCGACCGTGTCGGTTCCCCTAGGAAAAAAAAAATGGCACAACACAGGGATTGACAGGAACGATTTCAAAAGTGATACGTTCTCAGAAGTTGGGTGTCAATAACATATGGATGTTCGGGGCGTGTCATAAGGGTGTAGCGGATACGAATGGGGGAAGAGGAAAACCAATTCGTCAGAGCACCGGCCATGGTAGCTATAAAACAGTCTAAAGGAACATATTGTTCGCCTGTGGCGCAATGATTCAAGCCCCTCCATGAGCTTGGGATCACAAATTAGGTGAATGGCTCGGCACACACCAATGAATTCAGGAAATATAATAGAGGACACACCTTTATCAACACGTAGGTACATAATATGTTTCGAGGCGTCTGAATTGTGTGAATGTATGAATCGACCAGACGATCGATGTTGAGGGCGACGAGACTAAAGATGCAACAAAGCGTCCTTGAAATATGTACGAGGAGGTACAAAATGAAGCTAGGAGAGTCGGGAGTCGGGAGGAGTGCCAGTCAATCGAACGCGGGCGCTCAGTGGCGAGTGTGAATTGCCATGGTTGCATCAGTGATCGTTTCACAGTAATTTAATGCGCGCGCACCTCGGTTTTAGCCTTTTATGCGCCTTCAGCGCATAACAGTACTTCGAGACGTCGTCGTCGGGAGACTAACTGATATGATATATGATGCCACCCACAGATCATTTGAGTTGGTTAGAGGGGAAGAGCAGGCGTAGTCGGCGCGCCGCCACCGATCGCAGTGCGGACAAAAATATCGTAAGTAGAAAGGTAATCGTGGTTTCAGTACAAATTCAATAGTGCGGCCGTTCCATGGCCCTGTTCCGTGCTCCAGCCCTAGGCTCAGGGAGTAATCCGCACCAACGATTGAGGAGAGTTTTAATCGCTGAGATTGACTGTCTGACACATAGATAAAACTATTACCGACCCGTTGTGGTCGGTGTTTGCGAAAATTGCAAATTGTAAAAACAGAATGCTAAAAATTCAAATCACCTAACACCCTAACTTATCAGCAATTTAGCAAATTGAACACACACACACACACACCCTCACACACACCCTTACACACACACACACACCCTACACCACATTTTTCACAGCACATCAATGTACCTAATCAGAAGAACTGGGATGTATTGACATTTATTTTAATTCTAGTTACATAGGGAAACCTCTAATAGGTTTTATATTCTGTTAATACTGTTGGTTTGTGTACTGTACAAACTGTTGGTTTTCTTAACAATAAATAAATAAAATAGATGAAAGAAGAAGAAGAAGATGCAACATGCAATTACAATTCAGAGATACGTCGCGTCGTCACTCCGGTCCGGCGAAGTTGGTAACACGCTTTAAATTAAATATCTGAGTCGTAAGTTCAAATCTTGATAAGGGATGCATTTTTCTATTTTATTTTCGCCTTTACAACTATCTATAATAAACAAATTGTGAGCGAAGTGCTAAGTACGGAAACAAACAAGACGAAATTGTGTCCATAAGACGAGCCATACGTAGAAAAATATACAAAAGAGTCGCTAGAATACATCTATAGAACATAGAAATCATCTGATATACTTTATTTCATACTACGTCAGTTTCGTAGTTCTCGAATCTCGAATCCCTATACTTCATGCAACTGAAAAACTAGGATTATTCTGCGTGAGAACCGAATTATTACTTGAATTTTTTGGAAAAAACAAACAAAATGTATAGTGGAAAAGTTGAAGTCGATTTAGTGAGCGCAGCTCTAGAAACTATCCGCTCTCGAGTGACCTTTCTTTTCTCTTTGTTGTCTGAAATAATAAAACTTTTTACAGCCTAGGGTTGACGAGATCTCCAGAATCTAGTCGTTTCGATGTCAAACCAAGATTGCGTGTAGTTATACAACCTAAATACAACACATACTACTGTAGGTTACATAAAAAAAAAACGGTCATAGCTGCATGCTGCAGTAAACATTATATCAAATTATGGTGAAATTAAAATTATATATATGACCTGAAACTTCACTTTTAAAGCGCGTGTGTCACTTTAAATTGTGACAGTGTTTCTAATGCTAGAGGTTTATAATGTTGCATTAATGACGGTTCTTTATGCTTACGAATTCCTGTTTCATTTTTCATCTCCCGTTTGAAGGTTTTTCGTCATGGGAGAATAATATAAATACTTCTCATACCGTTCTGGTGGACAATATTAATTATGCATCTAGACACTTTTCTGCGGACTAGTCGCATAGTGCATTTTCTCCCAGTTAACTCGTGTGAATGAGCTTTGGTCACAGTTTATAAATTTTTAAAGGAACTATAGGGCTTGGGGTTTCCACCCCAAACCAAAAAATGCAATGGTTCGACCACCCAAAAAATTTTCTAGACTTTTTCCAATATTGGAATATCCTTTGATCGAATCTGACAACCCACCCAAATCTTCGGCACGCTCGCGCCCGTGCTGTTTTTGTTACCAGACTGGACACTGACTAATCAAATTCAAACAAGAAAAATAACTTTTGGTACCTAGCTTTGTTATATTAATTTTTCTTCGCCTCTAGTCTTTAGTTTTCTTAACTCGTCGTGAACTATAACAAACGAGCGTTGGCTCTCGAAGCTTCCGGTTTCCTTGCCGGAGCAAACTATGTCCAGTGCAATGGTGTCAGTTAGGATAAAAGAATCCAAAAGAATAGAGAGGTGTCATAATTTCTGGCAGCCTCGGTAGTTTAGAGAGAGGTGCGTTTGATCCTCGATGTTAAGCACATCGGACTTATGATGGTTGATCGTACGACCGTTGAGGATCGGATTCCACGTAACACTGTAGTTCCGAAACTAGCACTGTAGTTAGAAAACGAAGAGTTTAGAAGGGGTAGTCCAACAAGTTATACTATCATCGACAAAAATAAAAATAAATTTGTTATACTTATTTGTGGCATTTTATTTTGATCAAAGTACAAACGCGCAAGTACAAACTTTACTGCAAGGCAAAGTCTGCTCGGACTTCCGAAGCGTCCGTGTGTTGCGATTGGTTCATTCCCAATTCGCGTGCACCCACCTGCCAGGACCCCTGCGGACCAGATCTGAGGGTTCAACCCACTGAATTGCCCCAATTCAGTGTTAAACCTGTCCGGATTCCTACTATCGAACCGAATGAAGGGTCGAATCGAAACGGCTATGAAAATTCTTCAGTTCCGTGCAGCCGGCACGGCACGACCAAAGGCAGAAGTACATCAAAGTATGACCGGCTAATATCACGGGTGTGGCAGGTGATGTGGACGACCATGTCAGGGTGTTCCTCTGGCAAACTTTTGTACAAACTGTTTACGCATGCAAGTTGCTCTGTGGATGCCGCACATTTTACTCTGGCAAACTTTTGTACAAAATGTTTGCGCATGCAAGTCGCTCTGTGGATGCTGCACATGGTCCTCTGGCAAACTTTTGTACAAACTGTTTACGCGTGCAAGTCGCTCTGTGGATGCCGCACATGTTCCTCTGGCAAACTTTTGTACAAAATGTTTGCGCATGCAAGTCGCTCTGTGGATGCTGCACATGGTCCTCTGGCAACTTTTGTACAAACTGTTTACGCGTGCAAGTCGCTCTGTGGATGCCGCACATGTTCCTCTGGCAAACTTTTGTACAAACTGTTTGCGCATGCAAGTCGCCCTGTGGATGCCGCACATGTAACTCTGGCAAACTTTTGTACAAAATGTTTATGCATGCAATTCGCTGCGTGTAGCGGGACCTTAACATATGAGTCGACTTATACAAGTTGTGTGCACTTGTAGATTATGTTGACGACGAAGTAAAGCATAAGCAATGTGTGACCATAGCAGCTCTATCCGATAGAATTCATTGGCTGGGCTACCCCACAGCCCCCACAGGATATAAAAAGCGAGTTTACCCCATGCTATTTTTGTCCTGACTATATTTATTTTAAGCGAACCTATTCCTTTAACTTTCTTGTATTTCTTGCTTTCTGTACTAGATTTCTATGCATTTCTCATTTACTTTCTGTTCACGTCCTTGAGTTACACAGCTGACATATTATTCATCTAACCGTATATTTGCTTGGTATATTTGTAATTCTTTTTATCGCAAGTTTTTTTTTTGGTTTCTGTATCCGTACGGGACCATTTTACTACGCCTATGCCGGCTGTTCGTCCGCCTGTCTGTCTGTCGGTCTGTCTGTCCTACCTTTGAAGGGCTGTATCTTTTGAACTGTAATAGGTAGACGGGTGAAATTTTCACAGAATATGTGTGTAATGAGAATGTCGGATTTACTGTTTAATGGGATGACGTCACGGGTGCAGCTGGTTCTTTGAAAACAAACCGAACCACAAGAAGCTTGCTTTGAAGAAGCTTTACCAGACAAATTAGCTCTTTCCGACATAAATCACCCATAGAACTGGTAATCTTTGGAACGCTCTCCCACATATTTCCCACCTAGTATTGTCTCGGGTCCTTCAAGAGAGGCGTGAATAGGCATCTGTCAGGCGGCACGGTATTCGCAACCCCCGCGTACGACCGAATATCTATGGGCGTCGTTAGACACCTTATGGGTGGCTCGGAGACAGATGTCGCGCTTTCTATATAAAAAAAAAAATTAAATTAAAGTCATTATGTACAGCTCTGTTCTTCTGATTAGGTATGTGATGTGTGTGAGAGTGTGGTGTGTATGTGTGTGTGTTCAATCTGCTAAATTGCTAATAAGTTAGGGCATAATTTGTTACCATGTTCCTGTTTAGTAAATCATTTAGCTTCGAGCCTCTAGTCGAGAAAATAATATCTATAACGCATAGAGATAAACGTAGGATTTGCTTTTGTGATTATTACGGTGAGGCCAAGCGAGCGTAATTTTACGTTGCATACTATCAGACAACTCATTTTACGTCGTCGTGTGGCACAAAGCGGACTGATATATCAAACCTATCTATATTTTCCTATCTATATAAACCTATCTACCGTTTCAGGGTAGGGTTTCGTAACTTCAGGGTTCGAAAGGGGTCCATATTTGAAGACGAAATGCTCTGAAAAGTTTTCCCAGACTCGGTCATTAAATCCACGTTACGTTAAGTGCACGTTTATTAAATAAAAATAAAATTACTAATTTATGTACTTAACGAATAGAACTGAACTGCATGTAGGTAAATTCCAAACACTTAAATTTGAATGACATCAAAAGAAAAATGGGACTGGATTAGGTCATTGCACTCCCTAGACCTATGCAATTTTTCTCCGTACTCACTGTCCATCGAGTTTTTATTACAATTTTCAATTTTTGTATGAAAACAAAAAACACGGAATTTCGATTTGAGTGATAAGGATTTTTTTTTCTAATAATGAGTATGTACTTTCTATTCCTGAAGTTTCTCAAGCCTATCCTGAAACACCCTGTATAGTACCAGAAATATACAATTGTTAAAATTATTGAATAAAAACTGTGACAAACTCAAGTGTACCGATGGTACCAAGACTGAAATGAATAAATGAAATGAAACCGAATGGAGCGTAAATTACGCGACACAAAATACGCAACTCTTCTTACAAAAAAATACGCAATACTTCAACGTAATGTTTTCAAAATCTTTAGTTATGTAAATACATTCTACAACGGGTTACAAATTCAATTACACGCCCGACTACAGCATTTTCTACTGACCTTTCTTTGTTTCCTTCATTTTGTATTTAGCAGTCGGGATTTATAAATTTATTTTTAAATCGCAATTTCGAGCTCTTGGCAATGATACCCCATTCGATGGGATTTGAAGGAAAACTATTTTCAAAGTTTGACAAGGTGGCGCGTGACCACCAACGAATTAAAAAGTAGAATGTCGTTGGTGATGACCGCGATTTTGAAATTTCACATTTTTTTGTAGCCTATAGCACTTCCACAATTATTAAGACGAATCTAACGACACTTCATATGTTAAAATCAAGCAAAGCGTTTAGGCTACAGCACGCCCCATTAAAATAGACATACATACACTCGAAAAACATTACCCTCCTTTTTGATTCGCGCAGTCGGGTAAAAAGTGGCAAATCGTCAAAAATGGTATTCAAGGTTACAATGCAAATTTATTCAGATCTATAAGGAAAGCAGAAATCGATTGCTCGTTAAAGAGGATAACATGTTGCCGTCATACTCGAAAATATGAACAATAAATTGAGTCTCCAGGGCCTATAAATCAAATATTCCCTTGACACGGTTCTTTGAGGCGTAGCGTATGTACGTGTGGCGCCGCCGCTGCCTCCGCCGCCGCCGCGGTCCGGGGGACGTGACGCGTGTAGTCTTGATATTCTTGAAATATTTTAACACTTAAAAGGAAATAATTAATAAAATGCTGTGAATGTTATATAACAAACGTTTTTTTTATGGAAACTGACACGGTTGGCTACATCGCCTACAACGTCCGTGATGTCAGCACATAACACCGGGTGAACTAGGTGCCATGTCAGTGCTTCCCTTCATTTTATGTCGGCTACACTGAACTGGACGGAAAACACGAAATAGCCGTTTCGACCGACGACGTTCATTCAGTGCGGTGATACCAACAGATATGTTTACATGACGTTTAAGGGTTATGGAATTGTCTCGTTGAAACGAAGGGCTAACTCTTGATATAACTTCTCCACACATTTTTTTTGAAACTGAAGCATTAAGTATACTTTTTTATGAAATATTTTTTTTTGGGCTTTATTCACTTTATGCATATATCAGACCCTTCCCTAAACAACAAATTTTAACTAAAACAAATTACATTACACAGTCATACGAATAACACAAAACATCAATACCTCGGCATTCCCAAACAGACAGGATGTAAAAACACACATTAAATTACACGCACAAAAAGAAAATTACTAAAACTAAAATAATTAAACCTTTTTTAATCCATTACTATTGGATACATTCTACCTTCTTTGTCTGTAGTCTGTACTAAAGAATAAATCTGTATAGCTAGTTTCTTCTGACGTGGGCTTTGCGAGAGCTGGTGTGTAACCTCCTAAATTAATTTCTTGTATGCACAGTTGTTGCCTCCACCAGCACAAGATATACATTTTCAGGCACCCCACACTCTTTGCTTTTTCGTGAGGAAACCTTCTTTATTAAAAATGCGAACGCCTTTAAGTGGAATATGACCAGAGCCCTGCCTAAAAGCAACTGCCAGTGTTCTAGGGTTATACTTGCTCTACGACTTGCTATTTTCAAGTGACCAGGAATTTTGAAAACCGAATCATAGTTAGCCAATAATGGTAGACGGTGAGCATCCAACTCCTGACTAGAAAACTTTAGCACAAAGGTATTGAACTGACGATATGTTGTTATGTTACTTGCACGAAGTTAGCTAAATACTCGTATTTGTTGATACTTGGTATACAATATTACACTAAACTTAAATTGAAACTAACTGCTTCCGTTCAATGTGATTTTTCGATTCGATGAAGACGCTACACCGCTTATCGAGAACCCCAAACAGAAACGTCTCACGAAGCCGCCCTGGGTGCCTGGTAGCATTTATTGAAGGAATAAAGTGTTGTAAATACCATAGGAACGGAAACTTGTTAATAATTTATTTCGTTTTAGCTATTTCGAATCGACAACGCGCAGTCAAGTCTTTCTATTTTCTCTCGTATCTCCTAGTTCACTAAGCATGCCTTAGTAGTAGTAATTTGTATAAGTAGGTATTTGCTTTCGCAAGTTCATTCATTTATATTTTCCAGTTGAAATCACATAGTAATCCAGACAATTATTGTTTTTACTTTACCTATACCCATAGAAATAACCTAAAGGCTGTATAAACCTTACAAAATCAGTAATAACAATAAAACTGGCCGCTTAACTACGATTAAAAATTAAGCAAGGACTAAAAATACAAATTTCAAAAGTTTGACATCAATATTTGGCATTCTGATTTGACTGGTCGCGTCGAAATTTTTAAGAAATAATTTTAGGTCCCAAATTTTTATTTGCATGGTAAATTTAAATAGCAGAGTGAATTTCCAACATAGCACAGAAAAAAGACAAGATCATGAACGGGCCCAAACGTGTCGTAAATCAACTGAAGAAACCGGAACGGTGAGTGAAAGATAAATGTCACGGTCATCTATACTATCTATCTCATCTGACCTAGAGCAACACTGTGGAGCTCCTGAAAAATTCTAGTTCCTAATATGCAACATATATCTGAAAACAATAAAGATCATAGTTGGAGATTTAAAGGTCTACCGACTTAATACTTCATTAGTTTATTTCTGTGGTAAAACCTTATGTATTTGACGTAAGAACTCATGACACTCATTTACTTTGCTCAATGTGTCAATGTGCATTTTCATATTGAAAAAAGTAAAGAATCTTGTTCTTTTTCCAGTGGCTGCTTGAGTAAGCTGTTCTCCATTTCAAATAATGAAGCTTAACCAATGAACAAGTCGCGGTCGAGGATGCTGCCGAGCTTCCACTTGTAGCTTCAACCCACATCTGCGAGATTCAATCAATGCCACCAATCCAACCATGGCTTCATGGGCAAAAAATCATGTCGGCCTGAAACCCCTCTTGCAATGCAGATGTTTTTATAGGACACTGACAAGGTTGACTGACTACATCACCTACAGCATTCGTGATGTCAGTCCATAATACCTTGGTGAACTAGAGGCCATATCAGTGTTTCCCTTTGGTCGTACAGCGATTAGATGTACAACGATACTAACAATGAATCGACCAAAAACGTCATGTTTTTTTTTTTTTTTATGGAAACTCACACGGTTGGCTATATCACCTACAACATCCGTGATGTCAGCCCATAACACCGAGTGAACTTGGTTCCACGTCAGTGCTTCCCTTCGGTCGTGCCGGCTACACTGAACTGGACGGAAAACACAAACTATTTACATAGCCGTTTCGACCGACCTTTCATTCAGTGCGGTGGTACCAACCCGGGCGGGTTAAACCCTACCACCTAGTGATATAAGAAGGGAGTCATATCCCTTAGTCGCCTTTTACGACATACACGGGGAGAGATGCAGTGGGGCTATTATTTTAAAGTACCGGCCCCACACGGTAACATTACCATGTAACATTGTAAAGGAAGTCATGGGAGACTTCCAAACAACAAACACTATGAATACTGTAGGAAACATTCCCCAAAACAATATAAATTATCCTGGAGATTCTAGAACAAATGCAAATGTATATGCCGCATTTCCATGAATGCGGCATATACATTTGCTTTCCTCTTGCATTTGTGGGGCATTGTTGCTGCAAAAGCGAGAGAAATGAGGCTTTTTATTACAGATCCAGTAATGTGTCAGCAGATGATGATGAATATGGAAAACATGGGAAATAAAGGTCATTCGATGCCTAAGCTAGGAGGCACGGTGATGGTGAATGGTCAAACAGTTGATGAAATACGTCAGCAACGTCAAATGGATGCAAATCGTGGAAACCAAAATATGAACATGGGACATTATCAAGGTCAAAACGTGTCTAATGGTCATGAGACAACTTTCCCGACTATTCCTCAACAATCAATTCCTGCGAACAACACACAAGGGCAACCAGGAGCCAAAGAAAATATTCAAGGAAACATCTACACTGGCAATGAAATCGCTAATAATAATATTGGCGGAGGCCATACGTGTTGTAGACATGGCGGATACAGGGGGATTAAATTCAATCCATTGATCGCTGACGCAGTATCCACTGATAGAGCTATGCAGCAGGTACCTTCGACTGTAGCAGATGTTAATTCTACCCAGCGTACCAATAAAATTATAAACCAACATCCACAAGGCAATGAAACAAACGGTGTTATACCTTTAAACCAAGTTCTTGGTGGACACAATAAACCAAGTTCAAACTTTCAAGCACCTTCGACTATTCCCGATCCAATTTATCCTGCTGACACTAAACAAACCCGGTCTCCAAATCCTGCACCTACAAGCCAACACTACGAACATAATGCTCTAGGACAACCCATCCAGCTGATCCCATCAGAGAGGTACCATCATCCACCCCTTCCCCTTCCGCAGACTCTCTCGCCTCTTCCCGTGCCGATAAACCAGATGTATCAAAGTGTAGTGGACCCGATGAGACAGCACTCCGTCAATTCGTCAGTCAGTAAGACCGCAATACCGCCGCGTCGCAGTACGACACTCATACCAGGACAACATAATGTGAACAGAGGGTCATTTTCGAGTACAGGACATACTGCAAAGGCAGCTGAGCAAGGAGTTTCTCGTTCAGACGGACGACTGTACGTGGTACCTCCACAGGATGAGACTCCGAGGCCAATGGAGATGATGTCAAAGGTGGCTGGTGATGCTATTTCTGGTCATCCGGATGTGACACCGCAAACTAAATTGAAGAACACGCCAGAAGGGATGATTATAAAAGAGGTATTCTTTTAGGTTTCACTGTTTATTTGGCGACAGGAAAAGTAAAGTGCCTTTTTGTGATTTTGCTACTTTAAATTCGAAATCTAGTATGCCCAATGACGTACATAAAATCTCTTTGAGTATGCCAGCCTATTTCAATGTACTTTAAAAAAAAATTGGTACCATGACAGTCTATGTACTTCTATTCCAGTATATGTACTTGTATTATCAAACTAGCGAATTTGGTAACATTTATATGTTTGAATATTTTATGCGCCTTAAGCATTGCAGTCATCTATTTCAAAATTAAATCAGTTCTCTGTTTTCAGTGCTCATTGTTTCAGAGCTTAGATTGTTTTTATTAGGGTTCCGTATGAGGTACGGGACCCTATTACTAAGCCTACGCCGTCTGTCTGTCTGTCTGTCTGTCTGTCCGTCCGTCCGTCCGTCCGTCTGTCCGAGGGCTGTATCTCTTGAACCGTAATAGGTAGCCCGTTGAAATTTTCACAGAATATGTGTTATGGCCGATATAACAACAAATAATAAAAATAAGA
Source organism: Nematopogon swammerdamellus (assembly GCA_946902875.1). Taxonomy (NCBI): domain Eukaryota; kingdom Metazoa; phylum Arthropoda; class Insecta; order Lepidoptera; family Adelidae; genus Nematopogon; species Nematopogon swammerdamellus. The sequence continues at coordinate 8,991,180 of OX336345.1, forward strand.
AAAAAGTAAAAAATTCACGGTGGTTCCCATAGAAGAAACTAAAAAGTGTATGCGCGCGCTCCATCTACCGAACAGAGTATGAAGCATTTTAACTAATCATGAATTTTAACAAATATGGAGCATTTCATAAACACGCCATAGATGGCGTGAGTGGCGCTCACCATGACATGGTGATATGGAACCCTCGGTGAGCGAGTTCGACTCGCACTTGGACGATTTTTTACGATATGTGAGTGTAAATTGATATTGAAGGAGAATGTCAGTGATTTTCCCCAATCATTACTACTGGCCTCTCAATTGATGTTATACTAGACCTCTTAGTTCCTAATGTAGCCATTGCTGCTGCTTCTTACATACATACATAACGTCAGTCCTGTTTCTGAGTTGGGTAGGCAGATACAATGGATCTCGACGTGCTACGCTTCTGACACATCTCTCGTCATGACACGTCTCTTTTGTTTATATTTATGGAACCTCTTATTCAACGCATTGATACCAATCCGGTCGGGTCAAGGCCTGCCAACATAGTAAGGTTCAAAACTGTAAGTCCCATTCCCTCGCCCCTTACTTAGGAGGTAAGTTTAAATTGTAGCCGACTGGGTTGGTACCACTGTACTGAATGTAAGATGGACGCAGACCCGCCTCGGCTGTGCCAGTAATACAATGGAAAGTCTGCGGTATAGCACCTATAACCCTTTGGAGGTGATATTGGCTGATCGAAGCATGTGTTTTGGCCCCTCTGAGAAACCCATACCGGATAATGCTCGATTTTTGTATATTTTCTTTAATATATTTTAAACTATGAATTTTATAAATATGCTAGCTGTGCCCGCGACTTCGTCCGCGTGGACTTATCACGACGCCATCTACCGGGTTCAATTTGTATTTTCAAACCATCCAGGGACCCACTCAAATACACACACAAAATTTCAATCAAATTGGTTCAGCCGTTTAGGCGGAGTTGGGTGACAAACACACGTACAGAAGAATTATAGATTATAAGGATATTTGGATTCCATATAACGAGACCTTTTCATTGATATGCCACATGATGGACTTGTCATCAAACATTATATTTGTAGGAAATTTCAACTTTTTTCGTCCAGTAGATTCGGAGAAAATAAGCTGTGACAGACGGACAGACCGACACAAGAGTGTTCCGTTCCGGGTTCCTTTTTTTCCTATTGTACGGATATATATGTACGGAACCCTAAAAAGTGAGCGAAGTCTAAGAACCCTGTGCTGTATTCTCGTATTTTATGTTTATTGTTTGCTTACAGAGTCCGCCGCCTTTGAGCAAAGGTAAGCACAACGGTTTGCAAGATCGCAACTTCACATCCAGCCCCAATTCGTCTTGGTCTTTTGGAAGTCCTCACCAGAGTTATATTTACCCCTGCGCTTCTTATCCATCACCTACGTCTATCATAAGAAGATAGTTAGTTTTAGCTATGTTGTGTAATGCGTGCGTAATTTTGAATATTTGTGGTACAATTGTTTTCGATAATAAATTACTTCTTGTTTCGTAGAATTTGGTTTATTTGATTTGAAATGTATTTTTCCCAACTTCCAACGGCCCCGCGAAGTTGGATCCAGTACACGTCCGTCAGAATCCGCTTTCGTTGAGGGCTCAACTCCGATGCGATTACGTTCATCTCGGTGGTAATCGGTGTACATGTTATGTATGACGAACCCTCCATACCCCTCGCCCCACCCTGGTGGTACGGCGCGTATTGTTTTGTACGTACGAACGCATAAAAAAATAAAAAAAACATAAAAATTCGAGTTCGAATTGATAAACTCCTGAAAATCAATGTATAGAAACACGGACTCTAAATTAACGTGTGGGGCCGGAATTTGATACAAATATATTGTTTTTATAATTTAAAAAATATTAAAGCAAATATACAAAAATTGAGCATTCCCCCCCCCCCCCCCCCCCTTTATCACCGAAACTACTGTGTCTAAAATTTGGAAAAAAATATAAAATATAGGGCCTCTTATAGTATACAGGAAGGCCAAAACGAAAATCCTAAGTCTTAAAGTTCTCACTGAAAACCGAATGGTGGGAAACCCTCTTCACGCGAGTTCGACTCGCTTGGCCGCTTTTTTATCTTTATTTCTATTTGCACGAGTCTTACTGAATTGAAACTTTTTGAGGATTTTTTTTCTATTTTCGTACGATTATGTACGCGTCGGGCGGGGCTGGGTTGGGTGATTTGGCGTTTATTTCATCGCAAAGTGCCTATTTATGTGCATTTTGTTATTTCACATCATTGATTTTAACGGAGCGCGTACATAAATCGTATGATGAATAAATTGAGAAAACAGTTTGTGTATTTGTATTATTTGTATTCGTAGGTTTCACACAGATTAGAATCCCACATACCACACGCTGTATCCCGACCATCAGATAAGCAGAGCAATCGGTGTTGTGCTGCAAGAGCTCTGGTAAATTACAGCACAAAACCGACCACCACGTTTAGCAAAGTATTACGACAAGATAACTATCAAGCAGCAAGTAAGCCAAATCTATCCTTAAACGAATAAAGGCGAAGCAGGCTTTCCACTCCGACCAACTAAACTGACCACAACTAGTTGTGCAGAATGGAACTCGGTGAAGGCATCTATTCCGATCAAACCAACTAGTTGATCAGATGTTTAATTTGGTAAAATTTTATTCCCAACTGATCAACTGGATAAACGGTACAACGCGGTTGTACCACCACGGTTCCCGGGTGGGGTTTTTTTAACTTCGCTAGATAGAAAAAAATCATTAACATGCCTCTGAATAAGAAAAATAGTTGATCCGTTTCAATTGGTCAGATTGAAACGATGCCACATGTCGCGCTATCGATAAAAAAAAAAGATGTGAACAAATTTAAATTTTATTAATCAAAATCATGACACAATCATACAATATAACAATAAAATTAAACTAAAATTAACAAATATGAAAAACTAAACTAAAATAATTTATAAACTAAATTAATTTATAATTTAAATTAATAAAATAGTCTTATCGGACCAACCAAAAAGTTGTTTCGTTAGGAAAGAAAAATAGTTGATTCGTTTCAATTGGTCAGTTCAGTTGGTCGGAGTGGAAAGCCTGTTTTTTTTAAAGCGCGACATGTGGCCCCGAATCACCCATAGATGTCTAACTACGCCCATGGACATTCGGTCGTATGCGAAGGTTGCGAATTCCATGCCGGCCTGACAGGTGCCCATTCACGCCCCTCTTGAAAGACCCGAGACTGTGCTTGGGGGGAAATATATGAGCAGAGAGAGCGTTCCAGAGTTTACCGGTTCTATAGGGGAAAGATCTGCAGAATCGGTTGGTACGTGGTAAGTCCAGCGCGTAGGGATGTATGTAGATTATAAAAAACTAAAATAATGTTGTGTAGGTGTGTTTTCGGCTGTGCAGCAAGTAGACTAGACACAAAGTAGACTTATTACAGAAAACAGTTTCTCTCCAGCTAGCTTGAAGGGCCCGAAGCTGTACTAATATTTTCCGTAAGTGCAATAAGGAATTTATTACTTTCTCTACAATATCCTGTCGATTTGATCCTGTGTCATTTAATCCCTTTAACGCGGGCGTAGCCAAGTGCGAAAGCTATCCAGTATACCTATTGTACTTATGTACCTACTATGTACATACAAATGTCCGAATTTTTATTTTTATTTGTGAATAAGCTTACAAATTCAACGCAACAGGTCAAGCCCACGTCACTCAAACGTAATGAAAATAAAAGAACAAGTAAGTACGTTGTTGAATTTACAAACTGAGTTATCACTTCGTTGATCGATGCGCGATTAAGTTGTCCAACACTAGATATTATAGCGGGCAGTTTAACTAAATATCGATAAATATTATTTTTACAGAGATGTTTTTCAAAGTGTGTCAGGGTTACCGCACTTGGAAACCCTTTAACTTTGCCTACTCCATTGGGATAGATTTGGCGATATTTATTAATTTATTTATTCATTAAATATGTAAATATTTTTACAACCAAAGCCAATTCGGCGTATATAAAACGAAACAATGCAAATAATTAAACATTCATTATACATTATACGTATAATATGGATGCAATGGTTTTTACCATTATTACCTAACAATATTTAAAATTAAAGTTAATTAAGTATGCAAGTAATGTACTTCAAAAAATCTGCATCTGCATCAAAATTCTGCGAATTAGCCTCGAGCATTGCAGATATTCCAAGCATAAAATGATAAAAACAGGTAGGTACAGTCAGTCAGTCAGTCAGCGTGTAAGCGTCCACTGCTGGACATAGCCTCTCCAATTTTCCTCCAGTCCTCCCGGCCTTCAGCGGTACGGAACCACTGCTTTCCGGCGACGTACTTGATGTCGTCTTCCCACCTGGCGGGTGGTTTTCCCACACTCCGTTGACCTGTCCACGTCCGCCAGTGTAGGACACGGTTACTCCAACGGCCGTCGTCGTCTCATCGGCTGCCGTAAATACGTATAGGTACAGTATCCAGCCAGTAAATAATGAACATCGAGCTTTAGAGACAATTCGGTTGTAGAGCGCCGTCCCTGTCGCACAGAGACGTGCGAGTTCGCGCGACAGAGACGAGAGTGCTCTACAACCGGATTGTCTCTTTCTAAAGCTCGACGTACATTATTTACTGGCGGGTACTGTACCTACCTACTGTGAAGGTACGTCCTGCAGCGTTGCGTGCAGCGTTTTGCGGAGCGGAGCGTGCAGCGGGTAATTCAAGCATGCGCCCACGGTACTAGTGTCCTGAGTGCGCAGCGTTGTGAGCGGAGCGGGGAGCGGGTGCTCGAGCGGGCAGCGGAGCGTGCGCGTGCGATTCAAACCAGTTTGTGTTTTCGAGCGTTCTATGGAGCGTTCAGAGCGGTCAAGTCAGCGTGTAATCATGTCGTTTTAAGATTTAAACATAAAACGCTGCCTTGCCCGCAGGATGCTTGCAGTGCACTGAGGCCAGCCAAAGAACGCAGCGTTAACCGCTGGAGCGAACGCGCACGCCCCGCCCGACGCTCCGCGCACCCAGGACGTACACTGAAACGCCTAATGTACGACTCGTAAATCCCACCGGAAAATGCTCTCAGAACGAAACAGAAAAAAACACCTCGATAAAACTTCTGGCAGCAAGCAATAACATCTGCCATTTAACTATAACTTCTCTCAGTGCCTACAACTCGGAGCCATAAGCTAAATGAGATATCGGCACACGGGCCCGTCTCATTAACCTGTCACGTTCAACTGAATCAAATCCGCGGAAATTAATATTCAGAAAGGGCTTTCCATGCATTTTGCAATGTTACCATCATTTGGTAGACAATATGCACTCCAATTGCTATAGACAGAAGATCCGTGAATACGGCAAAGTGCGAGTCGAACTCGCGCACCGATGCGAGGGTTCCTTATCGTCATGTCATGGCTAGCGTCACTCACGCCATCAATGGCGTGTTATGAAATGCTTCATATTAGTTAAATGTCATGATTAGTTCAAATGCTTCACGCTCTATTCGGTAGATGGCGCGCGCGCATACACTTTTTTGGTTTCGTCTATGGGAACCGTGAATTTTTTACTTTTTCTTATTTTTATTCTTTGTTGTTATATCGGCCATAATAAATAACACATATTCTGTGAAAATTTCAACGGGCTACCTATTACGGTTCAAGAGATACAGCCCTCGGATAGACAGACGGACGGACGGACAGACAGACAGACGGCGGCGTAGGCTTAGTAATAGGGTCCCGTACCGGATACGGAACCCTAAAAAGTGGTACGGAGATATTACACCTATTGAAATTACGCCTTTGCGCTATTTCTTTCACTACAGTAAATTGGTGCCCCCTCTAGGTAAGTATTTCCATGAACAAATCCATTAACGCGTTGTTTCGCGAAAGCCACTTTTGAGATTACCCGCAAATTGCAATGATCAAAATAAAAAGTGACAGACTCAATCACACGTTTTAGCCAAGTGACAGCTGACAGCGTGAACTGCTCTAGATAGAGCGTTGTGAATGGCAGATTAATAAAGTAATTATGTTTATAGAAAGTGTGTTGTTAAGTAAAGATAATGTCAGCTCAAATGTCAGACACACGCGAAGACAGTAAACGCTATTAACGGTTTTTTTTTTAAATATTGTATGTCTCAAATAAACGGAAAAATTGAAAAAAACTTATTTTAATAGTGAATACGGGCATTTTCTACAACCTTTGTAACAAACAAACAAACAAAACAGACACCGACCTAATATAATATGGATAGGTACGTTATTTCTTCAAAAATAAAAAAAAACCTTGAAATAAAATACGTCTCTTGTATGGGGACCCATCTAAATTTTTTAATAATTTTTTTTTAGGGTTCCGTATCCGTGAAAAATCTTCAATTTAACTGAATATTATTTTTCTACTAACTCTTTCAAAGTAATCTTAAATTTCTGTTAAACAATGTTCCATTTAGATTAAAATACAAGAAAAATGTCTGAATAAAATTTAGCCCGAGAGTACTAACACTAATTTACATTCGCTCTTCCGAAAAATTCACCTTCCAACAGCCCTCTCTGTACCTGTAAATAAAATTAATGATAAAACGCCTAACAAGTTCCTGGAATGGAGCGAGGCAATCTGGCCGCGAGGGGGTGAAATATCGGCGCGGTGTTTACGCGAACTTCCAGGCGAAGAGCCCGTAAATAGAACCTACTCTGCCTACGAAAATATGCTCGCTTCTTTATTGGGGCGTTGACCCGAGATTGAGTCGAGTTGTCAAGTGGGAAATCTCATTTCTGTACTCTCTTGGAAAATTGACGTCGACAAATAGAACGAAATCGTCGTGAACCGTGATTGCTTCGCGTCATCAAATTAGACCAAAATATATGTACGTAGTTTCATAAATCGAAGATACAATACATTCGAAATACTTAGTTTAGACTAAAGAATTCAAAGGTATCGAAATGTTATCAAATCGTTAGAAAAGAGTCTGCACAAAGACGAAAAACTAAATAATCGATACTACTAATAATAAATCTGTAAGGGATGGTCATGGAATCGGGGTAAGCAGAGTAATCCGCGTTGTGATTTGTAATTACTCTTGTAAATTATAGCACAACACCGACCACCACGTTTAGCAGACAAGATGACTATCAAGCAGCAAGTAAGGCACGAAGACCCACCTGCTCCATGACTCGGTGAAAGGACCGTGCCGAGGTGTGAGGTTGGTTACCCTGTCGCCCTTTAACACGGTTCCTTGTCCTTATCCCTTAGATTACATTGTGGACTCAGTAAATGCATGCAATGTATTGTAATAGCAGTTCCATTGTTGAATATTTTTTTAAGATTAACTAATATTTTCTTTACATTTACAATGGAATTGCCATTTACACTTCCGAAGCTACGTGTATCCACTGTACGTATGTATAATAGTTTGGTGTTGCTGGTTGTATTGTACTCCGGCGCGGCAGCGGCGCGGCGGCGTGTATTGATCGTTCTTTCAACTCCGATAGAACCAATTTACTGGGGCTCAACCTCAATCCTCACCTTACCTCACACTGACCATCCAAATTTCTACTGTAATAAATCAAATGGATTTTTTTTATTTGTTTTATCCGTTAACTTACTAGATGGTAGGGTTAAGCTCGTTCGTATTATTATGTGCAAATCGGTAGGAAGGACTATGCAAAATAGTTCATATTTTTTGTCCGACTCAGTGTTGCCGACAAGACCAAAGCAAGAAGCATGGCACCCAGTTCACCAACGCATGATGCCCTGACATCATGTGTGTAGTACATAAATGATATAGCGAACTGTCAGTTCCTATAAAAATTGTGCCTCATTCATAATCTTTCAAATATTATGTGGATGATTTGTAAAATATTGTCAAAGGACAATATCTCCTCCAATAAATATAATTATCGTCTCCCTTGCTCCTAACTAACTGGCTCAAATTGTAACCGACTGGGTTGGTACCACCGTACTGCATGTAAGATGGCCGCATAGCAGCCGCGGCTGTGTTTTCCTCTAGTCTAGTATAGCCAGCAATCCAAAGGGATGTCTCCGGTATGGCACCTAACTCTCGATATTGGCTGGTCGGAGGGTGTGCATTGGCCCCTCTGATTCAGCCACCCATATTGGATTTAAAAAGCAAAAAAATCCTTTCTTTTTTCTTCTCCTTCATAATTAATCCCCGACGCAAAAGGAGGGGTGTTATGAGTTTGACACCTCTGCCTGTGTCTGCCTGCGTGTCTGTGTGTCTGCTGAGCTCCTAAACGGATTTGGATGAGGTTTTTTTTTGTTTAGTTTTAAAACAATGCTTTTAGTTGGTTTTGTCGTATAAATGTTGCTTTGGTGGACGGTTACAGCAACGTGGTATATAAAAGACTTTTCTTTTCAGCTCGTTAAGTGGTTTCATTTTTTCAAAGGTTTTTCAAAGGTTTCTTTTTTGAATTGACATCATCGTCTGTACCGTATCTGTACCTATTGTAACAAAACACCAATTTATCGCTGCGATAAACTTCATTCATGGAAACAGAATGTAATCTGTCAGCTTTTACTAATACCATTGGACACTTATTTATATTGTTCCATAAAACACTCCGTGTTTAAGAACTCATAAAACTGTATTGTTGTATTGTATTGTTTATTGATAATTCATATGGCAGTTAGACTGCGCTCGAGTTCCGTTCATTTTCAGTTTATGGTAACAGAAAGTGTTTACGAACTCATTAAATTGTATTGTTGTACTTCATAGTTGATTGATAATTCATATGGCAGTTAGACTGCACTCGAGTTCCGTTCATTTTCAGTTTATGGTAACAGTAAGTGTTTACGAACTCATTAAATTGTATTGTTGTACTTCATAGTTGATTGATAATTCATATGGCAGTTAGACTGCACTCGAGTTCCGTTCATTTTCAGTTTATGGTAACAGAAAGAGTTTACGGACTCATTAAATTGTATTTTTGTAATTGTATTGTTTATTATTGATCATTCATTAGGCAGTTAGACTGCACTCGAACTTCTCACAATTTGTTCTATCCGGTTCGATTACACCCACGAAGAAGAACCGCCAAGAAACATCGTATGTAGCTAAAAATTTCAAGTGCTTTTTGGTGTTGAACATTATTATTGAGGTTCTACGCGGGGTGACGCGCCCGCCGCCGCCGCCGCCGCCGCCGCCGCCCTCTTCCCACTCCAGGAGGTGTAGTGTGTAGTGTGCCGAGGTGGAGTGCTCGGAGTGAAGAACTATTCGCCGGGTTTGCAACGCTATCATTTTCTGGTGTGGCTGGCGATTAAATGATCTTATATGAATATGATCGTAAGGTTAACGATGACAAAAAATGTATACTATTAAGTTTATATTGTTATATTGTTAAAGTAAATTTTCGAGAATGTTATGTTACGCATGAGAGAGAAAACAATTATGTTTATTATTTATTGCATACAATAATTGTATAAATTATTTATCCTTAGTCCTCAACGGAACTACAAACTCACACAATTTTCTTAAGATCTCCTTTGTGCAAGTTGAGTATAACTTTACAATCGTTGATGACCTTCGCTGTGACCTCGTCTACCGTACTCTAAGTGAGTCCAATCGAACGATTACTTCAAAACTATTTCGCATGGGGTAAATATTGCAGCAGTGGACCGATACAGGCTGATGATGATGATGATGATGAAATATTTTACTTGCTTCTGTACGATTGCTAATTTAACAAATTAAAGTGACATGAAAAATAATTTAATTAAATTTCACTAGACATTAAAAAGTTTTCCTGTAGAAATACAGATTTTGCTTGAATAGAAAAGATAGGTATAATGTTTTTTTTTTTTAAGAAAGCGCGATCTGTGGCTCCGAGCCACCCATAAGATGTCTACCGACGACGCCCATGAATTATCGGTCAAATGCGTGGGCTTCCAATGCCTTGACTGACAGGTGCTCGTTCACTCCTCTCTTGAAGGACCCGAGACTGTACTTGGGGGAAATATGTAAATTTTTGAAGTAATCGTTCGATTACTCTAGTATGGGAAGCCAAAGTGTACACCATGCTCTTAATGCCGTATCTATAAATTTGAATTATTCGATGAGGACCTGTACTTCTTCTCGCCATCTTGCCTCGACACCAGCCAGACACATCAATAATGTGAGCGAGAGCGAGCCGACTTTTCATCTCGACAATACATACCGCGCGTGTTGTAAGTTTACAAGTGAATTTTTTATAATTTTCTTCTTGTGCACAACATTTATAATAATGACTTTTCACATGTTCAATGAGTCGGTGCCTCTTCTAACCTTTTTAGTTCTTTGATCGCCTTATTTTTAACTAAATATTATTAGATTTTTACATGATTTTTTATGATTTTAAGGTTCCGTACCTTAAAAGAGGAAAAAAACGGAAACTTATAGGATCACTCTTGCTTCTGTCTGTCTGTCCGTCTGTTACATCTTATTTTGTCCGAAGCTACTGGACGAAAAACGTTGAAATTTGGTACATATATCGAGTTTGATGAGTTACAGCTCTCATGAATACGCGTCTTTTGAGCCTTTTTTGAAAATCATATCTTCACAACCACAGAGCATCAAATACCTACCGCGCGCGCCCCCTACTAGAGACGCCCTAAGCGATAATATTTGAAACCCAAAAACTACACACTGTGCTGCTAGCGCTTCGTATGTGTGTGTGTGTGCTAGTATCGACACTACACACAAAGAGGAGCAAGTTAGGCACACGCACAAAACAAATGCACACGCACAACACACATATGTAAGTCATAGGCCACGCCCACAGGCTTCAACGGCGTTGTAGAGAAATCGCGCTCAGGGCGCCTCTAGGAGGGCGCGCGCATTTGATGCTCTGTGTTCACAACTCTCCGAGATATTAAGGGGATCGCACTTTTTCGTGAAATCGGAGCCTACACTGGAGCGAACGAAAATACATTTCCAATGTCAAAAATCCCGGGAACCGTGGCGGTACAACCGCTTTGTACGGTCAGTTTAGTTGGTCGGAGTGGAAAGCCTTGGTCGATTCAGTTCGTCGGAGTACCCGTTTATCCAGTTGATCAGTTGGGAATACAATTTTACCAAATTAAATATCTGATCAACTAGTTGGTTTGATCGGAATAGAGGCCTTCATCGAGTTTCATTCTACACAAATATTTGGTCAGTTTAGTTGGTCGGAGTGGAAAGCCTGAAAAAAAAACGTGCTCTTGTTCTGATCCGTTCGATTCGGTCCGTGTTCGGATATTTTTTGGGTTGTATTATGTATTTAAATGAATGTTTATATCGGTTCGAACCCCCCAATGTCATTGAGGGGTTCGAACCGATATAAACATTCATTTAAATAGTCATCGATTTGTTTTCCTCTTGTTGTTCTTTCTTTTCGTATAATAATTATGCAAAATTATTACATATTTCATTGTACTTAATTTATTCCAAATTATTTTATGACAAAACAAATTGCAGGCATTGACAGAGCGCGGTCACCTTAGTTACTCAACTTCAAATGCGCATTCCTTTTAAGCGGCCTTTTAAACCCAAAGTGCTTTCAAGAACCTTTTCTTCTGTATAGTGCCACCAGGAACAGGAAGTTATGATGCGTGGGAAATATGCGCAACTGTCTGCATTCCTAAGAAGGGACGTGAACTTTCGGTCGAAAGTTTGTTGATAAATTGTATGACCTAATAACCTAATTATCGACAAACTTTCGACCGAAATTTCACGTCCCTTCTTAGGAATGCAGACAGTTGCGCATATTTCCCACGCATCATAACTTCCACTAAATCCGTGAGATAATCTTGAGATTAGTGGAACTATGGAAAATCAGAGGTTAATCGTCCTTCCTGAAATTGGGCCTGAGAGTAGCCAGCGTAGATTGATTATGCGGCGCGCACGTATTGCTTACGTGCCGCGCATTAGATTTTCGTTCACTGCTCAGACTCTTAGACAAATATCGTGATTATACAACCGACAATCCTCGCTGGTTCCAATATTGAAACTTCAGGTAAATCTGTTATTAGCCCTTTTCGAGTTTACCCGTTGTGCACAAACATACAGAATTTACCCTTTATAATAGTAAAAAGGAGAATACATTTTGAAGAAGTTATATTTAAGGCAAAAGCTTTTAGAACTTCTTTTAGAAAGCGATTTCTTCTGGACAACCGCCTTGACATCAGTTTAAATTGTCGGTGGTCTTGACTTGAATATGTAATTAATGAATGATAGCGCATTGTCGAGCTTGTGCCTTGCCATCTAGCGAGAGATAGTGATCTCAGCAAAAAGACCACACCGCCAGCCGCATTCCGCAGTGGCTTCTAGAAAAACAACCTGACCAAACATACAAGCAATGATATCAAACGTATAGGACCGCTATTATCTTACGTTGCATACAATTTACTTCGTCATCAATATGATTGATCAGTGCAAGCAATTTGTATCATTTTGTCCCCATTCCACCTCCGCAATACGCGTACTGGGCAAGGGATGCATCCCTATTCAATCCATCTACCAACCGGTTCTGTAGGTTTTTTATTCACAAAACCGGTAAAAATGTGGAACGCGCTGCCTGCCCATCTATTCCCTCCCAAGTACAGCCTAGGGTTTTTTCAAAAGGGGCGTGAAAAGGCTCCTGTCAGGCCGGCATGGCATTCGCAATCCCCGTGCATCACAGAATGTCCATGGACATCGTTAGACACCTACTTGTAGGTGAAAAAATGACACATGTCGCACTATCCATAAAAAAAATACGGTTCGTAATACGCTGTTGATATACATAGGCTGTTTTGTAATTTAGTTTTTTTTTGCGTAACACCATTTCTACTTTTTACCTGCTCAACTAGTTGATGCTATTTCTACCTATATGTTTGAATTTTATGCATATACAAGCTGTGCCCGCGGCTCCGCCCGCTCTCATATTTCACTTCACTGCTAACCTCATAAGCTATTTAGGGTGATAGTAAGTAGCCTATAGTTGATGGGAAGAATCAAGCTATCTGTAGAATTTTGTTTTATTAAAATCGGTTCAGTGGTTCTCGAGTTATTAGCGGACAGACAGACACTCAGACAGACAGAAAGCAGACGTTGGATTTTATTATAGGTAAGGAAGGAAGGAAGAATATAAAGCCTATAGTGGCAATCTATCCGTTGACTGTCCTCTAAGTAATAAAGCGCAAAATCTGTAACCAGGCTCCTTCGTTGATTCTATATTCGCTCATAACTCGAGAACTACAACTAGTTTTTCTCTAGGCATGCTCTAGGCCCATGCCTGAATTCTATTAGAAGCGACTTACAGGAATAGTTTGTATGCTTTACTGTCAACCTGTCACAATTATTAAATTGTTGCCTTCCCGGAATTATTTAATTAAACAATATAATATTCCCCCCAAGTACAGTCTCGGGTCCTTCAAGATTTATTAGACACCTGTCAGATCGGCATGGAATTCGCAACCTTCGTACGACCGAAAGTCAATGGACGTCGTTAGACACCTTAGGGGTGGCTAAGCGCCACATGTCGCGCTTTCTATAAAAACAAAAACCATTTGAAAGTTCAAGAAATAGATCAAAACGTTAAGAAGTCTATGACAGACAGACGGATCTCTATTTATAAGGGCCTCTGTCAGCGTGACTGGCTATGAAACTCTAAAATGCTGAATTTATCAATCAATCAATCAATTGTGTGGAGTGAAGGCACGCGGCGCAGTTAAGGTTTTAGACATCGTCAAGCCAGCCAACCTAACCCAGCATGGACAGAGGTTAGTCACGTGACTATTTTTCTCCATACAAAATTGTCTTTTGGTGCCTATGTTTTTCCAACCCCTAAACCTAGATCTATTTTTATAATTATTTTTTCTTGTAATAAGGACAGTCTAATCTACGTAATACCTGTATTTTTTTCTTAGATTCATTATACGACTTTCCAAAAATAAAAAAAAAACATTGTAAAAATCGGATAAGGTTTAGGGGTCGGCAAAGCCCCGAAAGACAATTTTGACGTTGAATGTAGGTATATTAGCTGAGAGTTTACAGCCACTGGCGGCTGGTCCTAAAGTGCGCTCGTGCGCCGCACTACCGTACCACGAGAAGTCTTCACTTCACTCAAAATAAATAATATCTTACAACATACCTACATTAAAACCATAAAGATCGTACTCCAAATAAATAAGAATGTGAATTCGACCTTATTTTATAGATCACAAGGTACTTTTTTGCGAGTAAACGCGCGCCCCGTGCGGAATCGAAACGCGCACGCGGGTCTCCCATACTCAATGTATGGGGACCGGCAAAACACCGCTGGCGCGTGAGACAAAAGATACTTCATAGAAATAGTATGGACCGAAGTGGAGTTCTGCGTGCGGCGCACGACGCCAAACAAGGACACTATATCGTGAATAGCCGCGCGTGCGACACGTCGCGAGCGATTCGTTTTGCACGAGTCCGTCTACTTACTAACACTATCGCGTAGTGTCTGTGTGTAAGCGCACGGGTGACGTCGCACTGCATACGCCCGATCTGTCTCACTCGCACTTGCACAATTGCATTGGTGTGAGACTGTGAGTACATCGTGGTGTGAGTACTGTGCACGCGCCAGCAGCTAGCTAGAGTCAGCGCGCTGTCATGTGATGTCTGTCACATACCCGTTAGCGCGCGAATATTTAAAATGGGATATGGTTAGATTTTGTGCTTTCTGTCACGCGATACTGTGAATTAAAGGGTGCCAATATTTGCACCAGGTGATCCCGGGTTCAATTCCTACTTTTCAAATGCTTTTATTTATATTTTTTTTTTTTGAATTATTTTTGGGATATTACTACTTTTTCTTTTTGAAAGCTGCAGTAGAGTTGTGGTCTATGGGTGTGTTCATAAAGGTAGGTACTAAAAATGAGTTAAAAAACTTGTTGGTTTATTTTTCTCTTGTTTTTTGCAGCTCATTGAGTGTCTTGAGAATATTCATACCAGGTATGTGCATAATAAAACGCAGGCGTTTAAAAAATTCGGAAGTCCTGATCTTAAAATAACATGACGGGAATTTGTTGGGAAATTTGGTATTTAAGTAGGTAGGTACTTAGCGCACTACCGGTCACTGAAGTCACCAGCCGCCACTGTTTACAGCCAATATATATTCGGTGGTACAGCTGTCCCTCTTGCGCGTGGCGAACAGAGATAGCCGAATACCTAACATGTTGTCACGTGACTAGCTTCTATTTGCTTTTAAAATTAGTGAATATAATCAACGTATTATGTTTGTTGAATATAATAAACTTTCTGCTCCTCTGTCTATTCTATGGTTCTACTTACTTCATACATAACATTCGATGTTTAATGTCGAAGCATGCTGTGAATGACATGCATGACAGCGACATAAATATGGTAGGAGGTTGACCAGGAAATTAATCTTATCTAATTTATTCAAAACAGAGACAATACTCCTGCTTTTTACCCGACTGCGCGACGCAAAGAAGGGTAATGTGTTTATCAGCCTATGTATGTATGTATGTATGTTTGTTCCTTTGTGGCACACTAGAGACCAAACGCGTGGGCCGATTTTGATGATTCTTACGTCAATCGATTTGTCTTAATCTTGCGAGTGTCACTGAAGACATGACAGTAATCAAAATTCAATATGGCGACAACTAGGTGCCATATTGTGAAAAAGAAAAAAATGAAAGTTGACTAACTATGTTAAGTGGGGTATCGTTGAATAGGTATTTGAAAATGATCTTTAGGTTTCTCTTATAATTTTTCATTTCGAATGACCATTTAGGATCTATAACGATTTAAAGTTGGTTAGCAACCATTCTTACTCTTATAATAATAGAGCTGTGATAAAGTTCTTATATAATCGGAGAAAAAATAATAATTATCATAATATAATTCTCAAAATCGAATGCCAAGTGTTCTATCGCTTATTCCATGGGCAGTGCTCGGAGGAGCTGTTTAACTCGATCCCGCCGCCCCCTTTCCACCTCCGCACCACGTGCACTGGGCAGAGATTGCATCCCTTAGGGGACCCATGGGCGCCGTTAGGACACCTCATGGGTGCCTCGGCGCCATATGTCGAGCGTACAATAAAAATAAAAATAAACTAATTAAATTAATGAATTAATTAAATGAAAAGCAGAATCCAAAAAATATATAGTTTGCTATATATAAAACATTAGTGCATCGAGTATTAGGGCAAAGTATTTAATAATAATAATAAATAATAAAAAGCACCCTTGCACGTTGGAGGCTGACCGAGGTTCGGATTATTCGTAAAACTGTAGGTCCCTTCCCTCCTAATCTTACTTGGTGGTAGGGTTTAACCCGCCCGGGTTGGTACCACCGCACTGAATGAAACGTCGGTCGAAACGGCTATGTAAAGGCTGACCGAGGTTCGGATTCTTCGTAAAACTGTAGGTCCCTTCCCTCCTAATCTTACTTCGTGGTAGGGTTTAACCCGCCCGGGTTGGTACCACCGCACTGAATGAAACGTCGGTCGAAACGGCTATGTAAATAGTTTGTGTTTTCCGACCAGTTCAGTGTAGCCGGCACGATCAAAGGGGGAAGCACTGACATGGCACCTAGTTCACCCGGTGTTATGGGCTGACATCACGGACGTTGTAGGTGATGTAGCCAACCGTGTCAGTTTCCATAAAAAAAACCTTCCACCTAGAGCCCAAACCGAAAGCAGTATAGCCGTAATACGGTTCAAAAGACCTTTAAAGGTAGGACAGACAGACAGACGGACATACAGACGGACGGACAGGTAACTTAGGCTTAGTAATAGGGCCCCGTACGGATACGCAACCCTAAAATAATAATAAATAAAAATAAGTAATGTTTTGTTTCAAACGGTGTTGGCTTGCGCGGCTCCCTTTACGGTCACAAACTAATGTAGGTAAGTAAACCTTCTTCCATATTTTTTCTCATTTCACGTGTGCTTATTTCTGACCATACGGTGAAGGTGGTAACAGTTTAACTGGCTAAACTAGACACAACCTTACAATTAGGTACGACTTACAATAAATAAATAAATATTATACATACGAAAATAAATAAAATAAAATCATGCGCGCGGGGCCGAAAGAGTCGTTGCCGTAAGCGGGCGTGCTGCGCGGTGGGAGGGAGGCGGGCTTCGTTGCAGAGTGAGCGACCAGAATGGGCAGACACATGAGGGCAGAAGACGTTGCCGGTTGTGTCTATTTAAGAATTTTTCGCGGTATATTACTAATGCTTGGGCGCGGATTTCTGGTTTAACGATTCCTTATTATTATTTAGTTAGTACTTAACTTACCTGAAGAGTTTATGAATTTTAAGCTGTTTTAGGTAGGTACCAAGCGATTATTATTATTTTAGGATTATTGTTAATAAAAGTTACTTGGCAAATAGTTTGGTACATCAGTAATTCGTTACTCGCTAGTTTATGTTCCTAATTTGTTTGGGTAGGAACTTAGTGGTCCCCCTGTCTTTATTAATAAATAATAATACTTAATAATAAAAAAAAATTATAAATAAAACAAAAAATAAGTAATTGGTTTATTTTGTTAGGTGGTATTTCCTTTTCGTGTAATTTTAAGCTGACTAGTAGTAGTAGCGATTTTATTATTATTAATAAAAGTTACCTACGTACTTTGCGTATAGTTTGGTAATCGTACATCAGTAATTGGTTAATTTGCTAGTTAGTTGGTTTATTTCGGTTTTAGTTACTATTCGTTTTCGTTACATTTTTAATACACTATCACTTAAATATTTTATAGAAACTTAATTAAGTATCTCGCTAGTGATTGAAATTATCAATCTGCTTCAATGATATTATCTACTTTGTTATTGTAGTATGTTTAATTTATTATTAGTGACATCTTCCTCTACTTTGCTAGTGTATGATTCAGTACATACGGTGTGAGTTTGTATAGATTTGTTGTATACGAGTGTCTATCTAAGTATTATATAACTCACAATGTTGCGAGCTAGAAAACGTCCTCGGTCGTGTGCAAATCTTTCTCGTAAAACTAAAAAATCCCGACAAGAAAGTACACGTCGCAAAACTCAGTCTCCGGTATCGCGAGAGAAACGATTGCAACACGTTAGAGATCAAATTCGTCTTAGTAATAACAGCCAATCACCCACAAAAAAGAAAAGACTACTGTATGAAACTTCGAAAAGAATGGCTGAGTATCGTAATAATCGAGAATCTAATCAAAGTCGAATAAGTAGACTTAGTAAACAAAAAATGCAGACAGCAAAAATTCGTGGGCTGGAATCGCCAACGACACGATCTCATAGATTGTCGTCTATGAGTGAACATGCGTCTCAGATACGTGACGACGAATCTCCAACAACGCGATCCCAAAGATTGTCGTCTATGAGGACACATGCGTCTCAGATACGTGACGACGAATCTCCAACAACGCGATCCCAAAGATTGTCGTCTATGAGGACACATGCGTCTCAGATACGTGACGATGAATCTCCAACAACGCGATCCCAAAGATTGTCGTCTATGAGGACACATGCGTCTCAGATACGTGACGACGAATCACCAACATCTAGAGATAATAGAATTACACGTTTAAGGATGAACTCCCGGCGACACTATCGGCGACAACTTTTCTCGGATGACTCAGTATTCAATGATTCCCTATCACAAATCGCAAACCACGTATGCTACATTTGCAACAAATTATGTTACCGAAATCAAACGAGGTCGATTTCAAAAAACCAATCGAATGTTTTACCATTAGATAGTCCAAGTCAATTTATTTCTTGTAATCGATGCGCAACAAACTTATTGAAAAATAAAATACCACCGAATGCATTTTGGAATAATATGACGGTATATACTATACCGCCAGAACTGGAATGTTTGAGTGAAATGGAAATACGTTTGATTTCAAGAATAAAACCATTTCTGAAAGTGGTCCGTTTAGGTGGCAGATTTGGGCAACAAGGCTTTAAGGGCCAGGCAATTCTCTTTGCCCAGCAAGTAGAGGAAATTGCTGAACAACTGCCAATTTCAATCACCAGTGCTGGGATAATAATAGTCTCAGAAACGTTGCAAAATGTTGTTAATACCAAAAGGTATTTAATCGATATTACCAAAATCAAACGAGCTCTGCAGTGGCTTGTACTAAACAATCACTTGTATTCCAATGTTCGGCTTAATTATGACACTATTACACAGGAGATGAATGATAATGTTTTTGAAGCGATCGTATCGCAACCTGATACGTCGTCTGTAATCAGAGAAGAAAATGCCTTCAAATCAATTGGCAATGAAAAGTATATTTTGCGAGGTACCTTCCACCAAGGAAGTGAAAGATTTCACGAAGACTCGAGAGGACGTCAATGTACTGCAAATGCAGCTGCAGCAATTGCATATACTACAACCAAACATATCAATGCATGGCAACCATCTGATTTGGATCGCATTCTTCTTGCAGGCAATACCTATTACACGTTGTGTATAGATATGCTCAATTCTCGTCCCGAATTTCTTAACACTGAAGAATTATTGCCAATACTTACAATAGCTGATAATAATTTCCATTTACAAGTTGAACCAGATGTGGTAATTGGAGTGATTAATCCGAATACACCATCTGAGGTATTGCAAGGGTACTACACCAGTTTAGATGCAGGCATAGAATTTTTCTTTTCTATGCACGAAAAAGGAATAATTACGTGTCAAACTGCATATTCTGTCGCTATAATAAAATTTGATAACAAATACTATATATTTGATTCACATTCGCGGGGTCCTAAAGGTCATAGTGCCCGAAATTGCGGAACTTCCATGGTAATGCAATGTAATGGAATTATGTCCTTATGCCAACATCTGCTGATTTCACTGCAAGTAGGTAGTCGAAAAGATTTGCAATATTCTATCACAGCAGTAACATCTAGTGATACAAATACATATCCACAGCAGACAGTTGAATCATTGATCGATAACGTAGACCCTCAAATTGACAATGAAAATACAAGCAATACACATTTTCACACGGATATGATTACTACTACATCTTTAATGCCCATAGACACTGATACACCGATGATGACAGATGTACTTACTAATGTTAATGAAGACAGGCCTATACCGATTCACGAATTAAGACGAAAAACAGCTGCGCCAATAAGCATACTTACAGAACAAAGAGCGGAAGAACTTTCCTGGGTAAAGCTATTTCCTGATGGGAAAAACGGTCTGAGGGAAAATAGAAGTACTCCAATTTCTCCTCTCGATTATTTTCAATCAAGAATAATGTCTCATTATCGGAGATTCCAAAACAATGAATACCTGTTTTATGCCTTATCAACCGTTGAATTATATAAGGCACGGCAAAATGTTTCTGTGTGTGGTAGATTACGGCAAAATGGCGTAGAACCCAGAGATTTAGTACAAAACGTTCATTTAGTAATGAGAAATATAAGAGGTACACAATCGTATTGGCACAAAGCGTACACTGATTTGTTAGCTATGGTAAAAAATTTAGGACCTCCTCACTGGTATATCACTCTGTCTTGCAACGATCTCAACTGGCCTGATATGTTGCGTGCCTTATTAGTAGCTGATGGACGCTCCGAATCTGATGTTGATAATTTAACTTATCAAGAAAAAATGCGCCTTATAGAATCATACCCGGTGACTTTGTCACGACAATTTATGTTTAGGTTAAATGCATTTTTTAGACTTCTAAAGAAAGACATAAATCCAATCTTGGCTCGAAAAGTGGAAGATTATTGGTGGCGAATAGAATTCCAGTTGCGTGGTAGTCCACATGTACATATGGTGGTATGGTGTCAGGACATGCCTTCTTTTGAAAGCCGTGAAGGTATTGAATTAATAAACAGTGTAATTACGTGCAAAATACCTGATGCAGGCGATGATCCTGAGATGAATAATTTAGTTAAACGTTTGCAAACGCACAAACACACACATACTTGTTTTAAAAATGGAAATCAATGTCGATTTTGTTTTCCGCGAATGGCTTCAGATGCAACTAAAATTTTGGATGATGACGATGCTGTTCGTAATGGTGGCAGATTCTGCATTCTAAAAAGAGAAGCTCACGAATCGATGATAAACAATTATAATCCTAGAATATTGAAAGTTTGGCACGCAAATATAGACATCCAACCATGCGGTTCTGCTTTGGGTGTAGCATATTACATTTCGAAATATATATCGAAGTCTGAACCGGCAGAAATATCAAGGTCTATACGGGAATCCATCAGAAAAGTTCAAGAACGAGGCGGAACTTTTGCAAATCAGATCTTTGCAATGCAAAACGCCATTTTGACACATCGCGAAGTGTCAGCAACAGAATGTGCGTATCGTCTCTGCCATTTGAAGTTACGCGATAGTTCTAGAAAGTGCGTTTTTGTTAATACTTGTGTTCCATCTCAAAGATATCGTATGTTACGCGTGGATTTTTCAGAAAATTCGGAACCATTCAAAAATGTGTTTGATAGGTATGTTTGTCGACCGCATAATTTGGAATTTATGAGCTTAGGCGAATTCGCAGTTCAGTTTGAGACAATAACACGCATTGATATGTCTGAAGATAATCAAGATGCCGATGCTTACGCTGTTGATGATGAGAATGCCGTAACTCGACAAAGAATTATCAGATTATTAGATAATGCAGGGCGAATGAAAGCTAGAACTCGTCCCGCAATTTTACGAACCAGATATTATACGGCTTCTTCAGATCCAGAGGCTTATTATTATTCTCTGTTGGTAACACATGTTCCTTTTAGAGCAGAAGAAGAATTATTGGATGGGTTTGAAACTGCCAAAGAAGCTTTTATGAATAAAAGGCATTTACTTCGGCCATTACAAAACGGCTACAATGCAGAAACTATGTCAAGATGGGAAACGGAAATTCAACAAGCTATTAGCCGTCTTGTGGCAGAGAATGCAGCGGCTAATATAATAGAACGTGATGAGGATAATGATACGCTAATACCTTTGAGAATGGACAACGATGACTGTATATTGTTAAATCAAGGAGAACAAGAAGAACAGATAGAAGAAAATGAAACTGATACAAGATTTTCTGATGAAGAATTCGAACGAGCTCTTTCCTCGTTGAACATTCAGCAAAGACAGCTTTTCAGAAGAGTGTCTCAGAAACTTTTAAACGATGATAATCATCCTCTTAGAATGTTTGTTACTGGTGGAGCCGGAACTGGAAAAACGTTTACGCTAAAATTAATCGTAGAAGAAGTAAGGAGGCTCCGCAGCAATCGTATGCATGAAAAAGTTATCATCGTGACTGCACCTACTGGTGTAGCAGCCCGATTGATAGGTGGAAGTACCCTTCATTCGACCTTTACACTTCCAATAGAAAAGGGTAGACCAGAAATCCTGCGACCTTTAACTGGCGAACGCCTTCAAAGAGAACGACAAAGATGGAAATCTATAGATTGGGTGATAATAGATGAGATTTCGATGGTGCCCTACCTAACGCTACGGAATATTAATCTACGCCTTCAGCAAATTAAACATAATCAACTTCACTTTGGTGGTTGTAATATTATTTTATTTGGCGACCTAATGCAATTGCCACCTGTGTCCAAAACAACTGGCGGGGCTTATTGCTTTCGTCAACCTACGACGTTAACAGGTGAAGTCAACCTCTGGCATCTATTTGATTTCTGTGAATTACCACAAAATATGAGACAAGGACATGACACTACATTTGTGGATATATTAAACAATCTTAGAGTCGGACAACTGACAATGCAACAACTGGAGATATTAGATAGGCGACGAGTAGACATAAACGATCTCAATGAAATCATTCGAGTTTTTCCAACTACTAAACAGGTTGATGAACATAATCAAAAGATGACATTTATATTGGAAAAGACTACTAAACTATATAAATTACATGCAGTAGATATATCAGTAGAAACGAAGACATATGGTCAAAAACCGAAAGACGTATGTGTTTCTGATGACCCTAACAAAACTGGAGGAATCGTTAAATATTTGACAATCGGGTTAGGATCTCGAGTTATGTTGCGAAGAAATTTAAATGTTAACCACGGTCTTGTCAACGGAGCAATGGGAGTAATAAGGACAATTGAGTGGCCAGCTCTTCGGAGGGACCAGATGGAACCCGGAGAATTGCCACAGGCTATTCATGTGGAATTTGACGACAAAACTATTAAAAACAATGTCCCTGGAGTAGGAGTCAGAATCGAACCATCGACGACAGAATTCGATGCACTTCGTGGACAGGGCAAAATAGAACGAAAAATGTTGCCATTGATATTGTGCTGGGGTGTTACTGTACATAAGTTACAAGGAACTACTTTGGACCGAGCTGTGGTTGATTTAAGTTCACGAATTTTTGCGAAAGGTCAAGCTTATGTAGCCTTGAGCCGGGTTAGGTCTCTAGATGGATTAATAATCAGTAGTTTAGACCACCGCAAGCTACTTAATAATCCTCACGATATTAACTCCCTCAATGAAATGACAAGATTGCGAAATTTACCGTCTTATAATCCTAACTAAAAAGTATAAAATAAAAAAGTTAATTTAAAAAATAAAAAAACCCGACTGCGTAAAAAATTAACTTTAAATAAAAACTGAAAAGAAAAAAACAAGTCCAGTAGTCTATAATTCTGTTAAGTAATATTGAATAACTACACCATTGAAATAGTTTCATGATCGATACACACATAAAACAAATAAAAAACTCTTATGCGGAATATCGCGACTTTAACAGTCGGGACCCATTAAAAATTCTAGACCGGATCAAATTTTACCAATAATGGGTCCCGACTGTTAAAGTCGCGATATTCCGCATAAGAGTTTTTTATTTGTTTTATGTGTGTATCGATCATGAAACTATTTCAATGGTGTAGTTATTCAATATTACTTATCAGAATTATAGACTACTGGACTTGTTTTTTTCTTTTCAGTTTTTATTTAAAGTTAATTTTTTACGCAGTCGGGTTTTTTTATTTTTTAAATTAACTTTTTATATTAGGAGGAACGGTTTTGCTTATGTTCACTGACATGGTTCAAATCATGCTGGATCCAAGTCAGTGCTTTCCTCTGGTCGTGTCGCCTAACACACTCTCCATGGACGTCTCGACGGAGCTACATTCAGTACGGTGGTGTGGTATCCTGGTTTTGCTGTACATATGGTAGGTACAGTGGGAAGTCAGATTCTATATCTGAACCACTAGATCACTTCTTCTTCACTTCTGTTACGTTCCTTCCTTCGTTTTATACGTAGTCGGGGGTTTGAAATTTTAATATAGATTTTTAATTTATTTGTTATTAGTTCTAAACCATGTGTAGAATATTTATGAAATTGTCTTTTCAAGCTCTAACTATAATAGTCTAGTCTAGACAATGATTCCCCATTCGATTGGTATTTGGAAGAAAAACATTTTTCAATGTTTCAAAATACTGAGCTCTGGCGTCCGCCATTTTGTTTTATTTTTTTACATAGCTTCTGTTACTAGCGATACTTTAACACCTCAATCATCAAATTCCATTTAGCGGTTTAGGAGTTACGAGGGAATAAATAAACTCAAACACTCACTCATATACATACAGATTGAAACAAATTATACTCGTATGCGTTTACAGTCGGGTAAATTTTTTTACGCTGACTGGACGCCTCTCTATAACCGCTGCACAACTACGTATACGTCGACTAGGTACACAACCTCTGAAAACCGTACACAATTGTCAACATTAACTTTCCCAGTGGGCGTGAAATGTCTACATTGACTAAATTCGCTACCAAGTTAATCCAACGGTTGACTCGTTTTGTAGTTATTAGGAGTTGTCAGTAATTTTTGTCAGTGTACCAAAAAAATTCAAAGTTACAACTGCTTCTCAACCCAGGTCCAGACGAGTGCCTTATATGGCCAGCGACCTTTAAGGCTGTCAGGGTTTCGGTCCGAGCGGGCGAAGCGTGGCGAAAATGTAATAAACCTTAATTATGATCAACTGCACGAAATCTTATCCCATTAATTGTAAATTTATTCATCTTTTAATATTTTGCTTTCTTTGCATTCTGTGTTTTGTAATGGTTTCATTCTTGAAGGTGGCGAACCTCATGGTAGCAAATATTTGTTAGAAGATGGCATTTTAAGAAGAAGAAGACGTTTTTTAATCATATCTTTAATTCGGTTTTACTTGATATTGTATGACAGAGATCTAATAAGAAATTATAAGCCAAGTATGTAGTAGGCGTGAGTAGTAGGGATCCTAGCGAAAAAAAAAAACGATATACCTGGTGGTGGAGGCTTTTCGTGCTTACATCACTCTTTTTATTTCTAACTCACATTTTTTTTCCATCATCCTATGGAACTGAAATTTGTAACCTATTTTATCTATTGCATTATTTTGGATGAAAGGATAGCTACTTCTGAATTAGATGATGGATTGGTATTAATTTGTACTAGTAAAGTAATAAGTAGAAATTGATTTGTGTTGTTGTACGTTTATGTATGGAACGAGGAGTTTTGTAATAGTTAATTATTACTATAATTTGGTATACCCAAGTCGATCCCACCTCTATCTATATGTGTTCGTGGCGCCCACTTAACATTTCAGCACCTCATTGCTCAAACTAGAAGTTATTTCGGGAAGTGTTCTGGTCCGATATTGGGAACTAATGTGCTTCATGTGAACATTGAACCAGAATCACAGCTGGATTTTTTTTATTTATTATTATTATTTTTTTATGTAATCCGCTATGGGTGGCTGAGTCGGAGGGGCCAAAGCGCATGCTTCGACCAGCCAATATCACTACCGAGAAGGTAGGTGCCATACCGGAGACTTCCCTGGATTGCTGGCTATACTGGACTAGAGGAGAACACAGCCGAAGCTGCTATGCGGCCATCTTACATCCAGTACGGTGGTACCAACCCAGTCGGCTACAATTTGAGCCTACCACCTAGTAAGGGGCAAGGGAATGAAGAATTGCAAGAAGAACGAATAATAAATATAATGTATAATTATATAATTGTTTTATTATATTTATTTTTATTTTTATAGCGATTATTACTAAGCCTACGCCGTCTGTCTGTCTGTCCGTCCGTCAGACGGCTCTATCTTTGGAACCGTAATAGCTAGCCGGTTGAAATTTTCACAGAATATGTGTTATTACGGCTATGAATAGTTTGTGTTTTCCGTCCAGTTCAGTGTAGACGGCACGACCGAAGGGAAGCACTGACGTGGCACCAACCAAGATCACCCGGTGTTATGGGCTGACATCACGGATGTTGTTGGTGTTGTAGCCAACCGTGTCAGTTTCCATTAAAAAAAAAAAGATTGTCAATATGAAGTTATTGTTTTATGCCATATTGTAGTTTTTATTTCATTTTAATGTCATTTCATACTACCATAAAATTATATTGTACTATTACCATATTACCATATTCTAAATAATAGTTTTTTACACTGTGGCAATAGAGGTAGGCTTTAGATTAGGTACTATTAGTTCTTGTTTATTATTTGTGTTGTTATGTTTAAAGCTGTTGTGTTGTCCTTGAAATAAAAAAAAATAAAAAAATACAAATGGTAATGACAATGGCATGAATAAATACAATTTGCGGCACTTCAAAACCCAGTTGAGAGTTACTGAACGAACTTGAAAGCACTTTAAGTATAAATACTTTTACTTATACAATAAAATAGTGACGGATAAAGTTATGTATGTCTATCTATACATACATAACTTTATCCTTCATCCGTTATCCGTATATGCCTACTTAGTTTTATTGTTTTGTTAGTATTAAGTTTGTGTCATTCTTCTTCTCTGTTTTGCTTATAATAAGTGTTCATAAAAGTCAGGTTGACTGGCAGAGATTGCCTTAGGTAATAAGTCCGCCTTTTGTAAAATCGTTGTATTGGAAAGCAATAAAGCATATTCTATTCTATTCTATTCTATTCTATTCTATTCTATTCTATTCTATTCTATTCTATTCTATTCTATTCTATTCTATTCTATTCTATTCTATTCTATTCTATTCTATTCTATTCTATTCTATTCTATTCTATTCTATTCTATTCTATTCTATTCTATTCTATTCTATTCTATTCTATTCTATTCTATTCTATTCTATTCTATTCTATTCTATTCTATTCTATTCTATTCTATTCTAGTCTATTCTATTCTATTCTATTCTATTCTATTCTATTCTATTCTATCTTACCTACAATATCCACTCAGATGTGTTGATCACTCGAGATGTGACATCTCCCCTCAATATTTGTCGGTTCATGTTTACACATACTCCGAGCATACCGAAGTGGGGCGGCCGGCATTCATACGATAGAGCATGGATGTATGTAATTGCACCCGGAACATGTATATTAGGTGTTTCCATACTAACTGCAAATATTATGGGAGGTATACTTAAACGCGCCAAAAAAAATATTTCTCGAAAACGAATGCTAAAAATATATATTTTTTGCTTAACCGGTTTATTATGATGGGTATGTGTCCCTCACAACATATTATTTGCAGTTAGTATGGAAACACCTTATGTACCTATATATATAATATTTATATCGAGTAAACCACAGAGCAAAAAAGTCCGGTCTGGCGGCCGGGCGCGGGCGGTGTGGCTGTGTTGTTCTGTGGAGTAAACCTTACGGGATCATCTGTTTCGTTTACTCGTGTAACTTAAAGCATGTAATTTATTAAATCTACCTAGCTAGGCTATACATTCAATTTCAAGTCGAGGTAACTGAACATTTTGGGTTATTCATTATTTCGTACTGTACATATAAGAATTTAAATGTATAGGATACTAGCTGAGCCCGCGGCTCCGCTCGCGTGAAATTCGTATTTCAAAGAAGAAAGTAAGGAACTGAGGGCGAGGCCGAAGGCCGAGCTGCGTTCAGGAAGACTATAAACCTTCTCGAAGAAAGTAAGTAACTAAGGGCGAGGCCGCAGGCCGAGCTGCGTTCAGGAAGACTATAAACCTTCTCGAAGAAAGTACGCAACTGAGGGCGAGGCCGAAGGCCGAGCTGCGTTCAGGAAGACTATAAACCTTCTCGAAGAAAGTAAGTAACAAAGAACGAGGCCGAAGGCCGAGCTGCGTTCATGAAGAATATAAACCTTCTCGAAGAAAGTAAGTAACAAAGGGCGAGGCCGAAGGCCGAGCTGCGTTCAGGAAGACGATAAACTTTCTCAAAGAAAGTAAGTAGCTGAGGGCGAGGCCGAAGGCCGAGCTGCGTTCAGGAAGACTGTAAACCTTCTCGAAGAAAGTAAGTAACAAAAGGCGAGGCCGAACGCCGAGCTACGTTCAGGAAGACGATACACTTTCTCGAAGAAAGTAAGTAACTGAGGGCGAGGCCGAAAGCCGAGCTGCGTTCAGGAAGACTATAAACCTTCTCGAATAAAGTAAGTAAGAAAGGGCGAAGACGAAGGCTGAGCTGCGTTTAGGAAGACTATAAACCAAGTAGCAAAGGACGAGGCCGAAGGCCGAGCTCCGTTCAGGAAGACGATAAACTTTCTCAAAGAAAGTAAGTAACTCAGGGCGAAGCCGAAGGCCGAGCTGCGTTCAGGAAGACTATAAACCTTCTCGAAGAAAGTAAGTAACAAAGGGCGAGGCTGAAGGCCGAGCTGCGTTCAGGAAGACTATAAACCTTCTCGAAGAAAGTAAGTAACTAAGGGCGAGGCCGAAGTCTGAGCTGCGTTCAGGAAGACTGTAAACCTTCTCGAAGAAAGTACGCAACTGAGGGCGTAGCCGAAGGCCGAGCTGCGTTCAGGAAGACTATAAACCTTCTCAAAGAAAGTAAGTAACTATGCCCGAAACTGAAGGCCGAGCTACGTTCAGTAAGAACCTTCTCGAAGAAAGTAAGTAACAAAGGGCGAGGCCGAAGGCCGAGCTGCGTTCAGGAAGACTATAAACCTACTCGCTGAAAGTAAGTAACAAAGGGTGAGGCCGAAGGCCGAGCTGCGTTCAGGAAAACGATAAACTTTCTCGAAGAAAGTAAGTAACTGAGGGCGAGGCCGAAGGCCGAGCTGCGTTGAGGAAGACTATAAACCTTCTCGAAGAAAGTACGTAACAAAGGGCGAGGCCGGAGGCCGAGCTGCGTTCAGGAAGACGATAAACCTTCTCGAAGAAAGTAAGTAACTGAGGGCGAGGCCGAAGGCCGAGCTGCGTTCACGAAGACGATAAACTTTCTCGAAGAAATTAAGTAACTGAGGGCGAGGCCGAAGGCCGAGCTGCGCTCAGGAAGACGATAAACCTTCTCGAAGAAAGTAAGTAAGTGAGGGTGAGGCCGAGGGCCGAGCTGCGATCAGGAAGACTATAAACCTTCTCGAAGAAAGTAAGCAACAGAGGGCGGGGCCGAAGGCCGAGCTGCGTTCAGGAAGACGATAACCTTTTCGAAGAAAGTAAGTAACAGAGGGCGAGGCCGAAGGCCGAGCTGCGTTCAGGAAAAATATAAACCTTCTCGAAGAAATTAAGTAATTTAGGGCGAGGCCGAAGGCCGAGCTGCGTTTAGGAAGACTATAAACCTTCTTGATGAAAGTACGTAACTGAGGGCGAGGCCGAAGGCCGAGCTGCGTTCAGTAAGACTACAAACCTTCTTGATGAAAGTAAGTAACTGAGGGCGAGGCCGAAGGCCGAGCTGCGTTCAGGAAGACGATAAACCTTCCCGAGGAAATTAAGTAATTGAGGGCGAGGCCGAAGGCCGAGCTGCGTTCAGGAAGACTATAAACCTTCTTGATGAAAGTACGTAACTGAGGGCGAGGCCGAAGGCCGAGCTGCGTTCAGGAAGACGATGACCTTTTCGAAGAAATTAAGTAACAGAGGGCGAGGCCGAAGGCCGAGCTGCGTTCAGGAAGGCCAATAACTTTCTCGATGAAAGTAAGTAACTAAGGGCGATGCCGACGGCCGAGCTGCGTTCAGGAAAACTATAAACATTCTCGAAGAAATTAAGTAATTGAGGGCGACGCCGAAGGCCGAGCTGCGTTCAGGAAGACTATAAACCATCTTGAAGAAAGTAAGTAACTATCGCCCATAGTTACTTACTGTCATCGAGAAGGTTTAGCGTCTTCCAGGATACAGGTCGGCCTTCGGCCACGCCCTTAGTTACTTACTTTCTTCGAGAAGGATTATAGTCTTCCTGAACGCAGCTCCACCGTAGGCCTCGCCCTCAGTTACTTACTTTCTTCTTTTGAAATACGAATTTCACGCGAGCGAATCCGCGGGAAAAAGCTATCGATATTAAAATAAGAAACTTAAGTTATAATAATATTCGCCTAGCCCCGCTGCTGCCCCCTCTCCCTCTCCCTCTCCCTCTCCCTCTCCCTCTCCCTCTCCCCCTCCCTCTCCCTCTCCCTCTCCCTCTCCCTCTCCCTCTCCCTCTCCCTCTCTCTCTCCCTCTCCCTCTCCCTCTCTCTCTCTCTCTCTCCCTCCCCTCCGCCTTCCCTCCCCCTCCCCATCATTTAATCCTAAGATCTAATTTTGAAATCATCCCCTATTTTAATTTAAGGGTTGATTTAACTAAAACGCTGAAACACGTAATTCTTTATTTCATACCGAAAGCCTAAATATGAATCGTTATATCCCTAACTTGAGAAATGATGGGTTCCCCATACAAACGTTCATCCCCTATTTCACCCCCTTAAGGGTTGTTTTTTGAGACAAAAGGTAGCCTATGTCCTTCCTCAGGATGCAATTCAGCTCCGTACAAAATTTTATAAAATCCTAAAATCTAATTTTGAAATCATCCCCTATTGTAATTTAAGGGTTGATTTAGCAAAAACGCTGAAACACGTAATTCTTTATTTCATACCAAAAGCCTAAATATGAATCGTTATATCCCTAACTTGAGAAATGATGGGTTCCCCATACAAACTTTCATCCCCTATTTCACCCTCTTAAGGGTTGTTTTTTGAGACAAAAGGTAAATCAAAAATCAAAATCAAAATCATTTATTCAGTGATATCATAAAAATTAACATAGTGTAAGTATATAATTTTTGTTTCTTTTCACTTCGTCATATTAATACTTCTATAAAAAATTTGAATTGATAATTCAATAAAATTAAAATTAAACATTAAAAACAATATAAAAAATTAAAAAGTCATTAGGTTAAATTAAACATTAAAAGCAATATAAAAATTAAATAAATTAGGTATTAAAAACATTATTATTATCATTTCTGCTATTTTGTCTTATATATCTAACTTAAAATATGTCATGTCATAAAACGTTTTATTTAAGAGCCATTTATGGAGTTTCTTTTTAAAAGTGACTTCGCTCTCCTCTCTTTGCAGTTCAAGGGGCAGTTTGTTATAAATGCTAGCCGCCTTGAATTTTAAGCTTTTTTGGAATTTCGTGGTGCTGTGGCTTGGCATTTGAAGTAGTTGCTTGTGCCTGGTGGTGTAGGTGTGTGTGCGTGCGTTATATTCTGAGCCGTTACACCTCGCAAACAGCGCGACTTTCTTCACATAAGCATCGTACATCGTTAGCATCTTTAGCTTTTTAAATATTGGTGTGCAGTGGTCGTCCCACGCTGATTTGTTTATTATTCGTACTGCACGTTTTTGCAGTACGAATATGTTGTGGGCGTCGCCTGCTACTCCCCAGAATTCCAACCCGAATATCATTGTGGAGTAGAAATAGCCGTAATATGCGTTTATCATTGTTTTTATGTCACATGATTGGGCCAGAATTCTGAGACAGTAGCATGCTTTGCTCAATTTGGCACAAACACTGTCGATGTGGTCCGAGTACCTGAGGTTATTGTCGAGCGTAAGACCTAGGAATTTATGGGAGTTTTGGAACTTGATGACATCGCCGAAATGTCGAACACACATATTATTTCCTAAATCTTCTCTATTGATTATCGTGAAATGCACACATCCTGTTTTTGATTTATTCATCAGTAGCTTGTTTGCTGTGAACCAGTCGAATAAAGCTATTAAGCAGTATTCTAACTTGTTTAGCAATTCAGTTTGATCTTTTGCTTTAACAATTGCATTGGCATCGTCTGCGTACAATATTAGTAATGCGCATTTTATTGCATTCGGTAAATCATTAATGAAAAGTAAGAATAGTAGTGTCGACAATATGGAACCTTGTGGAACGCCGTATGTTATTTTAAAGGGTGCCGAGATTGAATCCGACAGTTCGAGGTCATGCATGCTTTTTACTGATACTATGCCTATGTCCTTCCTCAGGATCCAATTCATCTCCGTGCAATATCTTATCGAAATCCGTTCAGCGGTTTAGGCGTGAAAAGGTAACAGACAGACAGACAGACAGACAGACAACACAGTTACTTTCGAATTTATAATATTAGTATGGATAGTATGGATTGTAAAACGTGTGCCTTCCTGTAATGATTAACTTGGAAACGGTTGATTGACGTATTTTTCCATAAACTTTTGCCGATGGAGCGGCCGATATCGGCCGCTTTATACATTAATTAAATTTGGTACAGTTGATTCAGCAATTACTTCGAAAAGTCAAAGTGGTGATTCAAATAAACCATTGAGTGTGCTATATTTTGAAATAATCAAGATACATTTAAGTGGCGGTCAATTCGAAAAATTTATCTCATTTTATTTTCAAAACATTACAAACATCAAAATTAAAATTTAATCATCGTTACAATTTTGGTAGTCATTGGTGAATCAAACTTTGTGCGAAACCAACGAAATCGAATTCAATCCGGTGGTGGTCTGGCGCTGGCGACGTTTTTCGGGCTAACATAGTAATCCTTCACCGAAGTGAAAAGCAGGGAAGTGTCAGAATTGCTTCTGGCATGTTTATTTATTGATTCGGGGAGTTAGGGCGCGGGGTCGCGAAGTTCCCTGTTGAATCGCCAAAGAATTCAAAACGATAGACGTCTGCTTCGACTTGGGCGACTTTCACGAGGTGAGGTGGATTTGCCTGTTTCGAGCAGCTTTGGTCTGTAGGCATAGCCACACCTTTAAAAAAAAATTCTTTGTCACACTTGAGGACTCAAGTGTTTTTATCAACATGCATGTTAAAAGCAGTTCCATGTATACTATGTGCATTTATAGGTTACTAGCTGTGCCCGCTGCTCCGCTCGCGGTAAAGTACATAGGTTAATTAGTAAATCAGATTTAAACCTAAATATGATAATAAACGATCGCTTCTTTATAGCTTTTACCCGGAGTCGCCTTAGTTTCCGAGCCCGAAGGCCGAGCTGTGCTCAGATAAACGGTATGCTCTGTCAAACAAACTAAGGGCCAGGCCGAAGGCCGAGCTCCGTTCACGTAAACGATATAGGTAATTTCTCGAAGAAAGTAAGTCTATAAGAGCGAGGCTGACGGTCGGGTTGCGTTCGCGTAAACATATATCCTTTCTCTAAGTCAATAAGAGCGAGCCGACCTGTGTTAAGGTTAACGTTATATATTTTCTCGAAACTGCAAGTTACTAAGAAAGCGTTCAGACCACTAAGGGAGAGGCTGAAGGCCGAGCTGCGTTCAGGTAGACGATATACTTTCTCGGAGAAAGCAAGTCACTAAGGGCGAGGCCGAGCTGCGTTCAGATTAACGATATGCTTTCCCGAAAACAGTACTGCAAAAACTTAATAAACTTATTCGCCGCCTACGACTTGTACGGGAAGAGATGCAGTGGGCCTATTCTTTTGAAGTACCGGATTCAGATGACGATATGCGATGCAATAGCGGTTCGATTATTTCGAATTCCTTGATTGCTGGCGACGAGTGTTGCGCCACGCACGGACCCGTGACCAGCGACAAATGTATCTATCTGCTGCTCAAATCTAAATAAACCTCGTCGCCTTGTGTGATTAATCATATCGCTGAATATTTTATTCTAGATAGCGTGCTTTCAGTGTTGGGCCACTTGTCTAAACATTTTTCATCACTTGTATGTACTAACTGATTTTAGATGGGCCTATTGGTAATTTTTTATTTATCTTTGTAATGAACGAACTACATGTGGCGCCGTTGCGGCCGAGCCACTCATAAGGTGTCTGACGACGCCAACGGACATTCGTTCCTATGCGGGAGTTGTGAATACTATGCCGGCCTGACAGGTGCATATTCCTGACAGGTTATATATATTGGAAGGAGCCGAGACTGTAACTTGGGGGCAGGGAGACCGTTCCAGAGTTTACCGGTTCTGCAGAGGAAAGATCTGCACAACAGATTGGTATGCATCCGCGGTAAATCCAGCGCGTAGGTATGCAAGGGGACAGCGGGTACGCGTCAAACGACTCCTCCGAATACTCCCCATGGATAAGCGATAGATAGGGTGCTGACATCCCTACGGAGTTGCAGTGGTTTTAGATCGCGGGACACTTCTGGGTCACCCACTACACAAACTCGACGCTGCGCTGGATTGAGTACAGAAGCGCAAGCTGGCATTTAGCAGAGCTATCCCACAAGTGTGAGGGGTACTCCAAGCAGGGCCTAATGTGCGATATAAACAAAAGCAGCTTTTGGCCCAGTGTGAAGTACCGTCGTACCTTATTGAGTACGTACGCCAAGATTTTTGGGCCTGGCCTTGCCCTCATTATGAAGTAATGGTTTTAAAAACCTTAGATATAAAAATTGATCTATATTATTCAGATAAAAGGTAAGTCTGGGTCTAGTTGGCCAACATAATTTAATTGTGTTCAAATATTTAAATGTGAATGTTAATAATAGTAATATGTGAATTAACCTCTTATTAATATAATAATAATAATGAATTAAACTGTTATTAATAGTAATTGTACTGTGAGGGGCCGGTACTTGAAAAGAATAGCCCCACTCCATCTCTCCCCGTGCATGCCGTAAAAGGCGACTAAGGAATAAGGACAAGAAGCCGTACTAAAGGGCGACAGGATAGCCACCTCTCACCTTGGCGCGGTCCTTCCACCGAGTTATTCAGCAGGTGTGTCTTCGTGCCTAACTTGCTGCTTGATAGTTATCATGTCCTAATACTTTGCTAAACGCGGTGGTCGGTGTTATTCTGTAATTTACCAGAGTTCTTGCAGCACAACACCGTTTACTTTGTTTACACCGATTGTCGGCATACGGTGTGTGGTATGTAGGTAATTGAATGCAATTGGAAATAAATTCATTTATTACACATATCATAGTTCTGATTAACATGTTGAAAGAAACATTTCATATATTATTTTTATTTCAATACGTTATAATATTTTTATAATAAATGTTGTTTTACGTACATGCCTACATAAAAGTGTACATAGATCGTTTTGGAATGAAAATGAAAGTGAGCTTGCTTCATCCGACCTGAGAGAAGAGTGTGGTGAACGTACGGACTAATGTCAGATGAATGTTGTGGAGTATCTCGCAGTGACGGGCAGGGCCAGGACATTAGGCCGTGTTGGTGTTTCGTTGACAGCTGAGACACTCCCTTTCGATGTTCACTGCACTGCACGAGACATCACCACAATCGAACACATGACATGCAAGAGTGTTCAATTTCATAATACCTAGCTAGATGTTGAAATTAATTGAAATACGGTTCTTCCTTATAGATGGCACTGCTGAACAGGACATAACAAAAAAAAAATATAATGATTTTTATTAAGCTTTTTAAAAAAAAAAACACATGCAAATCGGTCCACTTTTTAAGATAAAAACAGCTAAGAACCATCACGAAAACATGCTTCCTAATAAAAAAACCGCATCCAAATCGGTCAATCCGTTTGGGAGCTACGATGCCACAGGCAGACACACACATACACACACACACACGTCAAACACCCCTCCGTTTTTTTCGTCGGGGGTTAAAAATAGCGCAAACTATAAGCGAAGTAAAGTTTTAGTAATGTTAAGTGTAATTTTGGGAACACGGAATGCTTACAGTTAAGACTTACAGTTAACTTATGTACATTTGAAACGTTTTCTCACTTTCCTCTTTAATAATAAGTGTTCAATAAACTGCAAGGCGCGAGGCGCGAATGTCACACCTCGTAATTTGTGTGTAATATATATCGTGTATGTCAGCAAAGTATTCGAATAAACGAGATAAGGCATTTTGGGGAATTAGCCTCGGGAATGTAATACGCTGCTCCACTGACAGGCGCGTTTTACTCGCGGTGAGATTGATAATGCTCGATGGGGGATCTCTATGTAATCCCATCAGGCCGATGTCAAAGAAATGAAATAATAAGAAACAGAACAATGTCGTATCTACTACATAGCACACATTTTACCTTGTTGCTACATCTACATGACGACGCTTTTAATCAGCCAGACGCAGCCCCGTATCTTCGATTTTTTGGAGCCTGAACCAAAACTTAGAACTGCCGTCCTCGCCAATCCTCCTGTCCTCATCAAGCTAAGCTTTTTTTTTCAATAAACACGGATATATTTAATATAACGGATATATTAAAATAGTTTTTGGTTTATGATAAAACGTGAAATCCTTGTATACTATGAAGTTATTTAACAAAATTTTCGCAACACAATGCACATGACAATCAAGAACTTTCAAATGTAATTAATATACATGAAACGTACATACATAAAACGCCAAAATATGCAAAGAAATAATTGAAATCTAATAAAAAAAAAATTTTAGTAAACATGGCCTAAACCTAAGACTGAAAGCTTTCAAAATATTGTCGACTGGCTGTGACACGCCGGCTCTGCTCGAGGCATTTTCGGACTTAGAAGGTTACGAAACAATGCTTTTGTATTAAAAAAAAATTTTTTTTTAGATATGCAGAAGCCATTGCGTATTTTTGTTTTATTAACTCAACATTTCCGTTATACACCATTTTCAAATATACCTAAGAAATAACGCAGCGTACGTTAGTACCTATTTATTTTGTTAGTGACATCGTCGTATTCAACCCAAGCTTTGCGCACGCTATTCGTTCACTGCTCACTGATCAATCCACAGAAGAAATTTCGCTATAATCTATATCCGTTCCGATGTCAGATTCTATGACAACTTTATGTTAATCTGTTCAGATTAACTATAGATTATGGATTAGACAGAAATAAACTTTGCATTTTATAATTTAATTAAAAGATATAGATTTGTGTGGCTACTGTACTGATCCTAGATGTCCACGAGACGAACGAAACGAAAATGTTTTATTCCTCATTTTCGGAGCGACGTGTTTTTTTTGGCTGACCCGAGTGTTTGTTATTCCTCTGGCCAAAAAAACTCAACTCGAAAAAGGGAAGGCGGGTCCGCGTCGAGCTTTAAAAATAATTACTGCCGCCTGGAAACCGAATACTTTTTGGTGTTTCTATTCGGCAAACTTTTTAAGATGATTTCACATATTATTCCTTTATGCACTGAATGATCAAGAATACCTCATATGGTCTGTGAGTATATATTAATTTTTTTTGACAACGAATGTCCCCTCTCAAACTGTGTAGATAATATATGTTATTGCTGACACTGAGCAGGTAAATAAATATTTCAATTAAATATTTTTGTAGTGTTAGATTAATACAGTTTCGACAAGTGGAATTTACTGAAAACTCATAGACTAGTTTATCGTGCAAAGTAAGGTTACCGTTAATAAACACTCGGCTGCCAGACACTTGTCTGGTAGCCAAGTGGTTAAGGGACCGGGCTCTCATGCGAGAGTTCCAAGTTTCGAATCCCAAAAGGTTTTCTTTTAGGGTTCCGTAGCCAGATATTCTGGCAGGGACCCTAATAAAATCGGTCACGTGTCTGTACGTCCGTTCTTCCATCCGTCTGTTCGTCCGTCCGTCCGTCCGTCCCACGCGTTGTCCGAGGTGATCACTCCGGAACGTGAAGTTCAATAAATATAACAAAAACTAATGAAGTAGTACATTTAATTCTTACTGTATGAAAACGATTATGAAGTTTTAGCAGCGGGTGGCGGAGTGGTTTGGGCAACGGCTTCTCATGCGAGAGGTAAGAGGTGCGAATCCGGTCGGTGCGTACCAATGATTTTTTTCTGACAAAAAAAATTACGTGCATACCGCTGCTACTTCACCGTTTGGAACCGGTGTAAAACTGTAGGTCCCTTCCCTAGCCCCTTACTAGGTGGTAGGCTCAAATTGTAGCCGACTGGGTTGATACCACCGTAGTGGATGTAAGATGACCGCATAGCAGCCTCGGTTGTGTTCTCCTCTAGTCCAGTATAGCCAGCAATCTAGGGAAGTCTCCGGTATGGCACCTACCTTCTCGGCGGTGATATTGGCTGGTCGGAGCATGTGCTTTGGCCCCTCCGACTCAGCCACCCATACCGGATTACATAAAAACAAAATACGGTTAGTACCTAACCGTACCGTCGCTTCGATTTCGCCACGTGTAATGTCCTGTGTAACGGTATCTATTAATTTAGTAACTAGTACATAACTTGAACAAACATCTGTAACTTGAAGCTATTCTGTGCTTGAAGTATAATATTTATACAGTTGAGCAAAATAGTAGGGTAAGGACTAATCTATTGTTTTATTAAACGAGTCGACTTGAAGATTTGAATCAACAAACAAATTGCCTCAAAACCACTGTAACTCGAGTTGCTCGTTATTTCTGCGACATTAGAGCTTGCTGGACAAAAAGTTAATGTAGGGAGGGCGCCTCCCCCGCACGCCCTGCGCGACCGCCCGCCTTGACGCATCGCGACCTCCGCCCACACCATATAAATCAGAAGGGTGCCTTCGTATATTTACACTGCATTCGGGTTAAAAAATAAATTTCGAAAATGTATGTGGTAGGAGTGCCAGTCTTACTCGCAGTGTAGGGGTCAGAGGTTGGCTTCAATTACATATTATTTTTACACATAATTTTTTCAAGTTACGGTCTCCTGTACCGTGTAGGGCAGGTACTTAAAGGAATAGCTCCACTGCATCTGTCCCCGTGCATGTCGTAAAAGGCGACTAAGTAATAAAGGCGAGATGCCGTGCTAAAGGGCGACATACTAGCCACCTCTCACTCTGGCCCGATCCTTCGACCGAGTCATGCAGCAGGTGGGTCTTCGACCTTACTTGCTGCATATATCTTGTACGTATACTTTGCGAAACGTGGTGGGCGGTGTTGTGCTGTAATTTACAAGAGTCCTTGCAGCACAACCCCGATTACTCTGTTTACCCCGATTATCGGAATAATTCGTGTGGTATATACGAGCATGCAGTTACGGTTTCCTTTGTTAGTATAGTGGATAAGTTTGCATATTTTTAGCATTTTCTACTGAATTAATGTATTTTCTTTATACGTATACTGGTAGGTATTGAAAACATTACCTATTATCTTTCCTTACGAAGTTATTTAGTTTTATTTATTTACAAAATATTCCTGTGCAAACCTAACAAACAGCAATCTAGTCCGTTTCCGTTACCAACAACAATAAACAACAAACATTGTGCAAGAAGTAAACGGTTCCAGTGTATCGGTTATTGTCGCAAACTTGTGAATACCAACGGAACAAAGCGAAATAAATATCTGTGAATGGGCCTTCTCGCTTACACCACTACAAAGTGGCACGATGGATGAGTAGCAGGATCACAGAGCAAGAGCAAGAAGGTCGCCGGATGAATAGCTAGTTAAAATTGATTAAATATCATAATCTGTTAGATAGATATGTAGATAGATAGAAAATGCTTTATTGCTCCTGTAAACATTAAACAGTAACAAGTACATTAGAAAATTTGCATAAGGTGCAAAGGCGGACTTATCCCTTACAGAGATTTCTTACAGTAAACCTTTGGATGTTTGAGATTCGATAATATAGTGGAATGTAAGTAGGTAGTAGCACCAGTGTTGAGCGTGTGAATTGAAGATAAAATAATAATAATAATACTTATTAACAATTACATATAAGTAAATTTTAGTTAAATACAAGCCATACGTTATATAATCATAATATGAATAGTGTGGATATAACTGACAGTTTTTTACTTACAGTAATCTTAAATGTTAGTATTTAGTTTTTTTATTTTATTTTTTTATTTATTTATTAGGTTAATTTTATCAATGTTATACATTGTTAGTTAGGTTTTAATTATTTAGTTATTAGTATTTATTTTTTATATTTGATGAAAATTAAATGGTCATTAACATTTCACTATTTAAAAAAGCTGACAACAACAAATAAACAATTCATCACATTTAAAATGTATAAATTACTAAATATATAGAATATTATGTACAAATAAATATACATACATACATACATACATACTTGTCCATCCAGGAATGAAACAAAAGTTGTTTTTTGTTTTTTAGGTTTTTAGGGGTCTGTTTACAGTAGCGATTTCCAAAAATTAATTTTTACTAGCTTTTCCCGTGGCTCCACTCCGCGTCATTGTAGGATTATGCTTCGGAGTTAGATATTTCACGAACTATTTTATAGAACTAACTTTCATTCATACATAATTTTCATACATCTCTAACAAATCAGCCAGCGTTAGTTGATGCCTGTGGCGAGGTTTCAGCCACTCGCGCTGAGTGTTCGCTCACTGCTCGTTCAGCCTCTTGAAGAAATATTATAATATCATCATGATGATTATAGGTTTACCAGAATTTGATCGTAGGATCAAAAGAAAAATCTATTCATTTTCACATGTCAATGTGAACGCACACTTGTCAACTCTACTTAATAACATTCTAAACACTGACTGACATACAACGCACAGCCTAAACCGGTCTAGAAGCGTGAAATTTTGCATACGCATTCCTTATATAACTTAGATAAGCACTAAGGCAGGACTTTTGAAAATTCATCCACTAGGGGGGTTAAATAGGGGATTATAATTTGTATTGAAGTTCGTCATTTTTGAAGTTAGAAATATGAAAATTGGTGTATAGGCTTCTGTTTGTAAATAAACGTCACTGTATCTGCGTTTTGGGATATTCATGCGGCATGAATATCCCAAAACGCAGACATGCCCTAAGAGGGAGGGAGGGATGGAGGGAGGAGGTATTTTATTTTATTCGTGCCATGAGATTCTAGTAATATGCTATTTATCCATCCCGGGATGTGCTACTTTTGATTATCATTAATTCTGCAGAAACATGTTTTCCGACTTTGATCGAAAAGTGAAGCGCGCACGATTCGTGATTTCTGTAGGATGCCATTCTTCCGGAATTTTACGGACGGCATCAGAGTTTACAAGTGTGTCCGGGGAGGCCATATTTGATGTGTTTGTTTTTTCTAAAATTTAAGTCTCTTGTTTAACTTTGCATTTTAATTTGTGCGCCTGGGGTTTGTCCCATAAGACGAATATTAAGTAATATGTGCGAGAATCTGTGCCATAAGTCTGGGTTTTTTAGTACGCTGGTCTTCCTTTCAAGGAGATATACAAACGTGGGACTATCAATGCATGCACACAAGTTTGCGGAGTAGTTTCTATAAATTTTGCGCTCGATTAAATGCCAATATTACGGAACCAACGACTTCGTGGCCGAGAGAATATATTGTGATGAATTGTTTATTTGTTGTTGTCAGTTATATCCACACTATTCATATTATGATTATTTATCGTAACTTCTGTCGCCTGCTGCGTGGTCGATTAGGGTACGTACACATACCACGAGACCGTTTTGAAGACGGCGCGGCGGGGGGATCGGGGAACCCAGCGGCGCGCGGCGCTCCGAGACACAATATCAATCGCTTCGGTGGCAAATTTATTCCCAAGAACTCGACACGCATTGTCCAACTGCACGAAAAAGTATTCGCCTGGTCATGAGGGGGTCGTCAAGATACCACGCATGGTCACAGGGCCCCCCAGGAAGGGGGGTTCAAAAGTGGCCTAAAATCGGTCACGTGGTATGGGTACGTTCCCTTACTTATTATTACTAATCTATGCAATATTTCAGCTCAATCGGTTGAGTTAAATTAAACTGGTGATTTGCAAAATTTTACCCATACTAGCAATGATATTATAAGTTAAAAGCATACTAGCAAGTGAAGTGAAATAAAAGCTTGTAAAAATAAATAAATATTTGATTAGTACTGTTTATTGTTTATGAAAGAAATGCGCACGAGGGTGCGACCTCCTGATTCCTGTCAACACTGACAAATGTGAAATTTAGGTACTTCTCGAATTCGAATTGCATATTATTCGCTTATACGATTTTCTTCAACGTACACCGCCATCTGTGTTCGGAAGCTGGAACTTACATAGTTTGGAGCGAGCTTTGAGTTCGCGAGTTCGCGACTTTCGAGCTTTTGAACGTTCTTGTCTTGAGTGAGGTAGGTTTGGTTTCAATGAAAGCGCTCATAAAAGAAAGTGAGAGGTCTTTCCACTAGATGGCGCCCAATAAAACTCGTATTTAAGGCTTTCATAGAGGGCGGTACGGCCGAAGTGTGAAATCAAATTAGCAAAATGTTACGTCGTCGCTGCGCAGCGACGTAATAAAAACTCTTTGACCACTACCTACTAATTGGCGAATATCCGTTTAAAAAATACCACAGAGCAGCGATCAGTAACTGTCTTCTCGCACAACGTGATTTCTTGCTCTGTGGTAAATACCTATACCATTTGTAGTTTTATGAGTTTATAAAGTTTTCACTAATGGAATCCTAATTGGAATACATGGCGACTTGCTAAGTTGGATCAAGTCTTACCTGTCGAATCGATCTCAAGCGGTGTAGTTGTTGGTAGACACAAATAAAATTTCGTGGGAGTCCCTGTGTCTGTCTCCTTCTTCGTGCCAATTCCATAGTAGTCAGACAACAGTTTTAGACAGCTTATTAAGCATAATAAATAATAATAAGAATATTTGTAAGCTCATGAACACAGTTCAGAAACATCTACTTACTAAATTAATAGAAATATCAATTACTAAAAATTGTGTTGAATCTCGTTGAGCGTTGAGAGGGAATATGAGTACTAAGGGGCTGATATTAACAAATAAATAATTAAAAAAAACTGGTTTATAGTTATAGTAACAAACAATTAACATACAACTAAAACAAATGTAACAATAAACTAGGATTAAAATCAACAATATTATAACTAGGTTTTTTTTTTTATTTATTGTACAATGCTATTGAACCTGTTATTTCTTGTATTTTCTTACTCTTTGTACCAAGACTCATCCTATGTTACACAGAAACCCCTTAAATTCCAACTAGTTCATACAGAAAAAGATAGGACTAAAAATCGTTTATTGCAGAAAGCCCAGATGTCCGTGACATTTGGGCTTTCTGCACTAAACAACCAACAACGAAATGTATTAATGTTACGCGAATAGAAAAGCATATCCTGCAGGCAAAGTACCAAGAAAGGCGACGAAAATAGTGGATATAAAAAAACTAATGCGATACCTACCGGACAAACGTGCAGTGAGAAATTTTTACAAGAACATTGTAAAGTGGCCACCTGTGCCTTCACGTGGCGATTGATAGTGTTATTTTCAGTTTTTTTATAATTTTTTTAAATGATTATGGTGAGCTGATCGATAGTAATATTACCAAAATTTTTTAACCATTGTTTTATGTTTTTTTTTCTATAAGTCCTAAAAAAGTGGCCTAATGCGGTTTCAAGTGGTGAATGATGTTTACTTTAAAGTTTTCGTGCGATTTATTTATTTATTTATTTATTTACTTTATTCGGGAAATAGACAGCCTAGCCGAAACAACAATACAAAAAACAAAAGTCAAGTATTACGCCTATAAACATATTTCCACTAAAACATCTAAGATTATAATAACGTAGAAAAAATTTACAGAATATTAGGTATTTAGTCGT
This sequence comes from Nematopogon swammerdamellus, assembly GCA_946902875.1. Lineage (NCBI taxonomy): Eukaryota > Metazoa > Arthropoda > Insecta > Lepidoptera > Adelidae > Nematopogon > Nematopogon swammerdamellus. Next base: position 9,034,795 of record OX336345.1, read on the forward strand.
ATAAAAGTGGTGAGGGCGGGGTGGGGGAAATGGGGAAGGGGTAGGGGAATTATGTGGTTTGTTATGTATATGTAAGGGTGTGTGTGTAAGGTGTGAGATTGTGTGTGTGCTGTTGACTATTTCATTTGGCGTAGTGTGCTCCTCTTACTGCTTTTATTGCTTTTTATTGCTGCAGTAATTTCTTTTTTAAACATCGATCTGGACACGTTAAATATGTCTGTCTCATTGAATAAGCAGTTGAAATTATGAACGACTCTGCAAAAGACAGAGTTTTGTGTGTAATTAGTGCGGTGCGCGGGCTCGTGAAAAAGAGTAGTGTGGCGCGTGCGGCGGCGCGGCACGTTTAGCCCCACCTCCGCCAGCAGCTCCGCGCTGTCCAGGCGCCCGCGCATCACATCAAACAGGAATGTTGCATCAGTCAGGAGTCTCCTCTCTTCCAACGTCAACAGGTTGAAGTGTCTGCAACTAGTGACATAATCCGTAAATGAAGTTTTACTGATGTAATTGATGTGTTTTATAAATAAAGATTGTATGCGTTCAATTCTTTTGTTGTGTACATCGTACCTTGGACACCAAATACTGCTGGCATATTCAAGCGTGCTGCGAACGTATGCGCAGTAAACAGTTTTTAGGCACGCTGCACTTCCCAACGGCTTACATGTTCTAAGAACAAAACCAAGATTTTTGAAGGCTTTGTTAGTGATGCTTTCCACATGACCAGAAAAAGTCAGTTTACTATCTAAGTATATTCCTAAATCGCGGATGGTATTAGTTCTAGTAATATTTGAGTTTTGTATTGAGTATGTAAATAATATCATATTTTTGCGTCTAGTAAAACTGATAATTTGACATTTGGAGGCGTTTACTGATATTCTGTTTTGTGTGTAATATCGAGATAATGCGTTCAGGTCGCTCTGTAGCATTTCACAGTCCGAAGTATTATTGATCTTGAGGGCAATCTTCTTGTCATCAGCGTACATCCAGTGTTTGGTGTTTTTTAGACAATGAAATATATCATATAGGAAGGATATGTAAAATAACGGCCCTAAGTGGGATCCTTGTGGGACCCCGGAGGGGATTTCGATCACCTTGGAGTGATAACCACCTATTGCCACCAGTTGGGAGCGCCGAGTCAGGTAAGATTTGATCCACCTCAGTAAATCGCCCTGTATTCCCAGCCAGCTCAGTTTGGCAAGCAGGATGATATGATCCACCCGATCAAAAGCTTTCTCAAAATCGGTGTAGATCACATCAACCTGCCCGCCGTTCTCCATATTATTCAACACAAAATTTGTGAAGGAAGATAAGTTGGTGACTGTGGAGCGTCCCTTTAGAAATCCGTGTTGTGAATCCGGAATACAGCGTGAGATATGGGGATAGATGTGTGCATATACGACCTTTTCAAATATTTTGCTAAACGAGTTCAAAATAGATATTGGGCGGTAATTTTCAATCTTTATTTTGGATCCTTTCTTATGTATGGGAATTATATTAGCCATTTTCCAAGTTGTCGGGAATATGCCTTCCTGCAATGAGCGTCTAAAGATGATAAGGAGTGGCTGTACTAGAGAATAGGCACAAGACTTGATAAAAAATGAGGGTATGTTGTCATTGCCGGCCCCCTTCGCTGAGTCCAGGTTGCGCAAGAGGCTAAGTAGCATGTCGGGAGTGACTTCCGGAATCCTAATTGTGGCGGGATCTCCGTTTTGTGGGGCGGACAAGTTTAGAGTAATACGCTCTCGAAAAACCCAGAAAAACCGTTACATATATCATTTCCGGTAGATAGTGTTTCGTTCCCGCATGTCATTATTTTAGGGTAGGCAGAGCCGCCGCGTTTCGATTTGACATATGTCCAAAATGCTTTTGGATGTGATTTAATTGAGTTGGCTACATTGGTTTTATTGCGCTTATCACATTCCTTTTGAACTCGGTGTTGTCGATTTAAATTTTTGTATGATTATGTGGTGAGCTGAGGGATTGTGACAATAATAAATGTGTATTAAAACCATTGTTTTATTTATATTTTTTTCATATTTCCTTCATACAAAACTAGTTTATTTCAGAAACACCAAAAGTCCACGAGTTAAAAAAACAATAAAAAATATATGCGCTAGAATTTTCACATAACTTTTTTCAGGAATAATATACTTTTCGCTATACTTTAAAACCTTATATTAGATATTACAAAGTTCTTTGGAAAATATTTCAGTAGACAGTTTTTTCTCATTTCCCAAAAGTTTTATCGAATGGACTTTTGGGGTTTTTGAAATAACTGGTTCTATTATGTAATTGAATTTTTGCTTTAAGTACTTAGAATAACATTTGCATAATATTTGTTCCGATATGTATTACGCAGACTTACACAAAGGGCATCATGCTGCACCTGAATCAACGAATAAGTATACTTCCCTGAAGGGAAACCAACCAAGAAAATAATTACCGAGAAGTGCCATCAACTTCAAATCAAATTGAAATAAAATTACTTGCTAAAGATGAAATAAGTGCAGAATCCCCAAACATAAATATCTGTCACACTTGTTTCCTCTGGTATCTTCTGTCTGATGAAAATGGAGTGCATGCCGACCATATCTATTTTGAAAACAAGGTAAAATGTGTATTGTATTATTTATTGATCATTCATATGGCAGTTAGACTGCACTCGAACTTGTCACTATTTGTTCTATCCGGTTCGATTACACCACAGAGCATCGAATACCGCGCGCGTGGTATTCTATGCTCTGTGGATTACACGCACGAAGAAGAACCGACAAGAAACTTCGAAGGTTATTATTTTTTTAATACATATTTTTACAAGTATTTAGTGACTAGCCACATAATAACATCGCCCATAGTGTGCAATGCACGACGATGCCTTTTCTGGGTATTCCATGCAGCCGGGCGACTCGCTCGCCCTGTGCCCGGGCATAAAGTGTCCTTTACTACTTGGCACTGAGGGAGCACCGTGCCGCGTCGTGTCGCCAGTAAACAGAGTTTATAGAACCTCTGATAGCGCCATTGCTGTACACTGCCTGCACGGACGTATTTACTTAATGCCGGTCCTTCATATTCGCACGAATACGCGAGCCCGCATGTGTAGGACGACACTCGCGAATGCACTCGCGAAGTTTTTACCACATTCGTGCCTTTCCGAACTGTGTCGGTTTTTTGACGCACATCAAAGAGCACGAGCCTCAAATATTCGCGTAGTCTCCGACACATTCGTGCATGGTCAGTTGCGCGCACGACTGCGAAGGTGGCGCACGTGTCGGCAGTTGGGAGTAAACAACAACAATATGGATTGGAGTAGCAACAACGTGTTGGAGTTAATTATATAAACACGGGTAAAAAAGCCCAACCGCGTTAATAAACTCATCGTCCATGGCAGCGTCTCTGGTCGACAAAATCTACAACACTGTGAATTTCGTTAAGCGTAAATGGGTTTACAAAATATGCCCTCGCGAGTACACTCGCGAATGCTGTATTTGCGAGTGAGTATGCGAACTTTTTGACGGCCCCTCACAACCGAACAATTGGAACAATGTGCAAACATTCGAACAATCTACGAATGTTTGCGCGCATGTGTGGGAGAAGGGTAAGAGCAGACTGAAGTTAGTCACGTGATAATATGTTAGGTATTTGATCAAAGTATCGCTGTCTCCGTTAGCCACGCGCACTCCCCGCCAACGCAAGATGAACAGCTGCACGCTCTCAGCTAATTACCTACAAATGTTAAATTACAAATTAAAAAAACCCCGACCCTTATAAATTCAAAAATAATTTCCGTTTACTTACTTAAAGGAGTCGGGGGACCGCTAAGTAAATTCCCGCGATGCTCTGAGTTTTATAATTTCTTTACTTAGCAGTCCCCCGACTCCTTTAAGTAAGTAAATGGAAATTATTTTTGACTTGTAATTTGTAATTTGAATTTTATTTCACACTTTAAAAAAAACCGTATGCAAATCGGTCCACTTTTAAGGATAATATTTTTTTTATTACTTAATTACTTGATTACTTGATAACAAAGCTAGCTAGCTAACAACAATCCTGATTAAACCAGCTTTGTAATAAAAAAAACTTCACCCTAACCGGTTCATCCGTTTGGGAGCTACGATGCAACAGACACAGCCTTACACGCATACACCCATACACACACACCCTCATACACCCGTACACGCACCCTCACAAACGTTAAACTTATAACACCCCTCTTTTTTCGTCGCAGGTTAAAAATACCTACGTCAAAATTTTTACAATTCTTTTTTTGTTGTAATAAGGATTACCACGGTCCCCCATAAAAACTTTACTTAGCTTTATTTATTTGATTGTACCATGTGGGGCCAGGACTTCAAAATAATAGCCCCATTGCACCTCTCCCCGCGTATGTTGTACAAGGTGACTAAGGGATAAGGAAAAGATGCTGTGCTAAAGGGTCAGAGTCATGCAGCAAGTGGGTCTCCGTGTCTTACTTGCTGCTCCCTATCCAAATACGTTGCGAAACGTGGTGGTTGGTGTTGTGCTGTAATTTACCAGTGCCCTTGCAGCGCAACATCGATTACTCTGCTTACCCCTATTGTCGGGATAGAGCGTGTGGTATATGTATGTATGTAGGGATTGTGCCTTTGAACACTCCTTGGAATGTAATAACTCCGGTGGAATGCCCGACTGTCCGTCCGATTGTCAAGGTGGTCTAGTTTTTGAAACGAAATTACTTTTGTTCCTAAATTCTTGTGGACTTGTAGGTACATCACAAGCAATGAAGGCAATACAAAGCTTTGGTTATAAATGAAACGGGATATTGAATAACAGTGTATTGACCACTTATTGACAAAAAAAAACTCCATATACATAAATACAGGAGAAAGTGAAAACTTGTTTATAACTCTGAGAAGTTTCTTGGCGGTTCTTCTTTGTGGGTGTATTTGAACCGGTAAACCTATTACTAAGCCTACGCCGCGTCGTCTGTCTGTCTGTCTGTCTAAGAAATGTGCTAAGAATCTATTAGTTCATATTTGCGCTACTAAATAATACATGGCGCCACAGTTAGTACTTAGTTTGCATCGCAGACAGACAAAAGATAGGCGGATATGGTTTAGTGGATCTACGGAACCCTCTGTGCGTCCCACCACACGATGGGGTAGACGTGAAAAAAAATGCATCCCCACTTTACGTGTAGGGGAGGGACCCTAAAAAAAATTATTTCAATATTTTTATTTTACCACTTTCTCGGTGTTATTAATATCTATGCCCATTCCAACCTCGATTCCAACTTACAACTTTCTAGTACTAAGGGTCTCTGAGCTAAGCCGCGGACAGACAGACGGACGGACAGACGGACGGACAGACGGACAGACGGATGGACATGGCGAAACTATAAGGGTTCCTTGTTGACTACGGTACCCTAAAAACCGGATAATTACGTGGTGGCGCGGAACCCTGAGCCAAGTGCGAGTGCGACTCGCACTTGGCCGGTTTTTCTTATTCCGAAGACGTCGACGCCAACAGATGTCGCTTCTGAAAGATAACGAGTTTTGTTTCTTGCCAATTTTATCTTAGATACATAGGTACCTAGTGCACAATGATAAAAAATCGGGTAAGAAAAATAGTCCATGTTTTTCGCCCAATTCAGTGTAGCATATACCACAAATTATAGCACTGTGCCACCTGGTTTCGAAAGGAATAACTTGTAGTGGAATAACATTAGTAATGTAGCCAACCACGTCTGATTCCATACAAAACCGAGGGTATATTTAGTACGGCAACAAAAGCGATGGTATATAAGGCCTTTCAAAATTAGTTAATAGTACGCTAAGGGAGGGGGGGGGGGGGGGGGGGGGGGGGGGGGGAAGAAAGAATGTAATAAAATGTAAAAAAAAAAATTCTTAATCGTTTCAGATTCATGCCAGGAACAAAAAAGTCTTCCAGCACATAGATCACTTTCTTTCAGAAATTGTGAAAAACCACTTTAGTTTTATTAGTATGGAATAGAAAGAATTTGATTTGTTTTACCAACTTTAATTACACGTGTTACATTATAATAGTAATGAAGAATGTTTTGTTACTGTTATGAAACTGAATCGATTAGGCTATAAAAATCAACCACCAATTTTTTTTAAATACATAAAAAAATTATTTTCATAAAAAAAAGCCCAAGGTCCAAAAAAAATTATACAGGTTTTACTCCCTATATGATACAGAACCCACCCTTAGCGTACTATTAACTAATTTTGAAAGACCTTATATTATATAGTACGGCAACATAACCGAGGGTTTATATAGTAAGACTTCGTTGTCTGTATGTCTGTTCGTATGTCTATACATCACAGTCCCTTACCTTCTAATCTATGTCCTAGAAACTTGAAACTTTATATGAAAATAGTTTATTCTGTAGCACACAAAGTTAAAATGATACATATGCGAAAAAACATTTGTAATGTGCAGGGTGGGACCATACAGTTAGCTTACTTTGAGGATATCAAAAATATTTATTATAATTTTTTAGATTACTTTATGGTAATTTTATGTCATCCTGATTATTGTTTCACTCCACTTAATATTTGCTATGATCAATTGAGGCGGATTAGGAGGAACTCTGGCTGTCGGTTTCATGAAATGAGTTAGATAAATTAGTTAGACGCTGAGTGGTACAGTCGACTCTAATGTACAATTACTCCTGTAGAACTCTGTCACACATGCCATTAATATTATATTTTACAAATATGAATGATTTTCGTTAATGTAACGTATAAAACAATTTTTACACGTTTAATTTATAAAAAGCTTAAATGAAAGAAATTAACACTAGCAATAAAGTTTTGCACACTTTATGTAATGTCTTTCTTTTCAAAGAAGTTTTAATTAAAAACCCAAAGAGTAGATGAACAATGAAAGCCTTTTCCAAGTTCGTCGAACTTTCTTGAAAACTGTGGGTATTGTTTTATTTGAATTATTCAGTTTTGCTGAGCTGAAATCGAGCTAAAAAGAGGAGAAAACTTAATTAAAACAATCAAAGCTATTCCGCAGCGAACGTTGTCATAGCAATATACTTCTTCACCCGAGGCATCCCGAGGCGAGTTAGGCAATAAGCTTTATGTCACCCGGCCATGAAAATATTAAGTCCTTTAATAATAACTAGCTTTTGCCTGCGGCTGCGCTCGCTTGAAATCTGTATTTAAAAAAAAAGAAAGTAAGTAAGCCCGCTACCGTACCTTTATTTCGGCGCGCGGAATAATTCGGTTTGTATGAGAGTCACATCTTAGCGTAACCGGAACTTAATTTTATTTAGACTGTGTCACGTATAGCTAAAAGTGTTTGTACTAAGTTTAATCGAATGCGGATGATCGGTTAAGTGTTATGGAGGAGCATACAGAAAATATTGTGTTTCTAAAAATCGTCAATTTAGTTTTAGTATCATACATAGAGTCTACAAACGCAATGTATCACAAAACAAGGTAACTTACTCCATGAGCATCCCTTACAAATTTATTGATGATTTTATTGTGAAATTCCAAACAATTTTCATAACGAGCCACGTTGCTGTCGCTGTGAAATCAGTCAAAAAATGTCATTGATAAATCAGAACAATCTTTTGCAATGTCGTCATATTCCAAAAGGACGCTCTATATAAATACAATTTAACGAAAATAGGTCCATCCAACGTCATGCTTCGATACACTCTATCAAGCTGCAAGTCATGGCTACATTAACTGATACCCCGTTATTAATAACTGACATAGAAAGCCTACAGATAAACTGGCGATAGATCTCGCCTTTTGTGAGTAAACCTCGACCGAGACGATGGTGGTACAAATTAAACTCAATCATTTATGTGTGAGGTGTTTGTGGTACTTAAATATGTTAGATACTTTTGTGAGTAAACCTCAACCGAGACGACGGTGGTACAAATTAAACTCAATCATTTATGTGTGAGCTGTTTGTGGTACTTAAATATGTTAAATACTTTTGTGAGTAAACCTCAACCGAGACGATGGTGGTACAAATTAAACTCAATCATTTATGTGTGAGGTGTTTGTGGTACTTAAATATGTTAGATACTTTTGTGAGTAAACCTCAACCGAGACGACGGTGGTACAAATTAAACTCAATCATTTATGTGTGAGGTGTTTGTGGTACTTAAATATGTTAGATACTTTTGTGAGTAAACCTCAACCGAGACGATGGTGGTACAAATTAAACTCAATCATTTATGTGTGAGCTGTTTGTGGTACTTAAATATGTTAGATACTTTTGTGAGTAAACCTCAACCGAGACGATGGTGGTACAAATTAAACTCAATCATTTATGTGTGAGGTGTTTGTGGTACTTAAATATGTTAGATACTTTTGTGAGTAAACCTCAACCGAGACGATGGTGGTACAAATTAAACTCAATCATTTATGTGTGAGCTGTTTGTGGTACTTAAATATGTTAAATACTTTTGTGAGTAAACCTCAACCGAGACGATGGTGGTACAAATTAAACTCAATCATTTATGTGTGAGGTATTTGTGGTACTTAAATATGTTAGATACTTTTGTGAGTAAACCTCAACCGAGACGATGGTGGTACAAATTAAACTCAATCATTTATGTGTGAGGTGTTTGTGGTACTTAAATATGTTAGATACTTTTGTGAGTAAACCTCAACCGAGACGATGGTGGTACAAATTAAACTCAATCATTTATGTGTGAGCTGTTTGTGGTACTTAAATATGTTAGATACTTTTGTGAGTAAATCTCAACCGAGACGACGGTGGTACAAATTAAACTCAATCATTTATGTGTGAGCTGTTTGTGGTACTTAAATATGTTAAATACTTTTGTGAGTAAACCTCAACCGAGACGATGGTGGTACAAATTAAACTCAATCATTTATGTGTGAGGTGTTTGTGGTACTTAAATATGTTAGATACTTTGTGAGTAAACCTCAACCGAGACGATGGTGGTACAAATTAAACTCAATCATTAATGTGTGAGCTGTTTGTGGTACTTAAATATGTTAAATACTTTTGTGAGTAAACCTCAACCGAGACGATGGTGGTACAAATTAAACTCAATCATTTATGTGTGAGGTGTTTGTGGTACTTAAATATGTTAGATACTTTTGTGAGTAAACCTCAACCGAGACGACGGTGGTACAAATTAAACTCAATCATTTATGTGTGAGCTGTTTGTGGTACTTAAATATGTTAAATACTTTTGTGAGTAAACCTCAACCGAGACGATGGTGGTACAAATTAAACTCAATCATTTATGTGTGAGGTGTTTGTGGTACTTAAATATGTTAGATACTTTTGTGAGTAAACCTCAACCGAGACGATGGTGGTACAAATTAAACTCAATCATTTATGTGTGAGGTGTTTGTGGTACTTAAATATGTTAGATACTTTTGTGAGTAAACCTCAACCGAGACGATGGTGGTACAAATTAAACTCAATCATTTATGTGTGAGCTGTTTGTGGTACTTAAATATGTTAGATACTTTTGTGAGTAAACCTCAACCGAGACGACGGTGGTACAAATTAAACTCAATCATTTATGTGTGAGCTGTTTGTGGTACTTAAATATGTTAAATACTTTTGTGAGTAAACCTCAACCGAGACGATGGTGGTACAAATTAAACTCAATCATTTATGTGTGAGGTGTTTGTGGTACTTAAATATGTTAGATACTTTTGTGAGTAAACCTCAACCGAGACGATGGTGGTACAAATTAAACTCAATCATTAATGTGTGAGGTGTTTGTGGTACTTAAATATGTTAGATACTTTTGTGAGTAAACCTCAACCGAGACGATGGTGGTACAAATTAAACTCAATCATTTATGTGTGAGCTGTTTGTGGTACTTAAATATGTTAGATAATTTTGTGAGTAAACCTCAACCGAGGCGATGGAGGTACAAATTAAACTCGATCATTTATGTGTGTAGGTGTTTGTGGTATTTAAATATGTTAGATAATTTTGTGAGTAAACCTCAACCGAGGCGATGGAGGTACAAATTAAACTCAATGATTTATGTGTGTAGGTGTTTGTGGTATTTAAATATGTTAGATAATTTTGTGAGTAAACCTCAACCGAGGCGATGATGGAGGTACAAATTAAACTCAATGATTTATGTGTGTAGGATACGTTTTTCAAACAAAAACACAATAGTCCCGCGAGCCGTCGCCGCCGCCGCGGCGCCGCCGGTGCAAATTAATGGTGATTGCAGAAAAGTAATGTAGGTTACATTCAAGGTGCACCAAAAACAGGCTCTCTAATCACTTAAGGGTGAGCAGTATCAACAATCGGTTTCTCCCGATTTATTCTCGTAAACTATTGCGAGTTTGATGTTAGAAACGTTAGAAACAATATATGGCTTTCTACAAGACATACTGCTTCTCCATAACAGGAGCTTCTATTTGACTCTATAGAAAATAAAAATCGCAAAGTAAGAACCCTGCGAAGTTTCTTGCCGGCTCTTCTTTGTGGGTGTAATCGAACCGGATTGTAAAAACTAACAGGACAAATTCAAGCGTAGTGTACTACCATACGAATGATGAATAAAGAATAAAGAATAAAGAATATGCTCTCGAAAATTCTTAAAACCCATGCCGTTCATCTTTTATAGTAATTTAAATTTATATAATAATACAATACCCCTTCCCATCAAGGAGAGTATTATTTATTTTACTAAATATTACTTAAATAAAAAATAATTAAAATAAATAATCGTTAGAAATCTATATTAATTGATTCTGTACTCACGTCCTCCAAGCTCACAGTAGTATACAAGAAACATCTATCGGGAGAAACCGATTTTCGGCACACATTTAGAATATGTTCAATTTCGAGTTGAGTCTATGACCTTCGAGTCATTTTTTCCGATGAGCTTTTTAAATTATCCACTGGGTCAACTGACAAACGGTTTAAAATTATTTTCTAACATACATACATACATAGCGTCACGCCTGTTTCCCAGTGGGGTAGGCAGAGACAACGGATCTCCACATGCCACGATCCTGACACACCTCTGCCGCCTCTTCCACTCCCATAATGATCTTCACGCCAACAATACTCAAAATGAACTTACCGTAAGTATGCAGAGGCGGCACCCTAAATATGATGGCGGCATTGCGCGCTATAGGGCCCGCGCCGCCGCCGAGCTGCAGGCCGTGCGCGAGCACGTGCACCACGGCGCCCACCGCCGTCACCGTCCACCCCCACCCGCCCTCCGGGTAGTAGCGGCGCGCCAGCGTGAGCGCCGCGCGCTGCCGCAGCGCCGCCGCGCCCCCCACCGCCGCCGCCGCGCTGTTGCACCGCCGGAACTGCGCTACCGCCTTCGTGGGAACGTAGCCGACGCTCTTGGACCTGCCTCTCTCGCCGAACTGCACGGAGCGCCCGGCCGCCGAGGCGTTCCCGTTGGTCAGAGTCTGCGAGCACATGCAGATGCATCTCTTCACGCTCTTCCTCTTCTTGGAGAGTCGACAGTCGCAGTCTCTCGTCCTCCAGGAGAGCAGCCGCTCCAGCAGGGTCCTGCGCCGCGCGGCGGACGCGCTGCGCTCGCTCTGCCGCCGCCCGCCCTCGCCGCCGCCGCCGTCCTGGACCGCGTCCAACGGAAACGACGAACTCCTGTCGGCCTCCCGAGAGCCGCCCGCTATCCGATTATCATAAGTGATTCTCTTTTTAGCAACGTTTTTGTTAACGATAAGTGCCTTCTGAATGAAACCGTTGGTAATGGCGCCGCCCCCGCCTTCTCCACCTCTGCCGCCGACGCCGGCGTCACGCACGATTCTCTGCAAGTTTTTAGATGAAAAACCATTTTTTATTTTGCGTACGTCCGATTGAAGCGACTTCCAGGTCTCGATCACCTCGTCGCGACTGCTGGCGTCGGTGAATTTGGCTCCGGCGTCAGAATCCGGCAGCTGGCACTTCTGGTTGAAGTTGTCGGTTTCAGCGTTCGAGTCGGGGTCTCTGAAGTCCTTTAGGCGCGAGGGAAGACTGTCACTTCTTCGAATTTTCATTTTCGCTAAATTGATTTAGCAGCATTGTTTGACTTGGTAAAATTTGGTCGAATTGACGCCAGAAGTAGACTGAATCTGTAACAAAAGAAAAGTAACTTGTTTGAAAAGTTGTTAGAAAAGTTGTAGTGTTTCCGTCGGCGCTTTCAGACAAGCTTTGTGCCGACGGGAAGGGTTTTCACGCTTTCGCTAAATGGATTTACATGTTATTATTAAGTGAGCTCGACTACGTGATTTAGAATTTAATAACCGTATTACTCAAAGTTTTACGAGAAGCGATGCATGGGAAGATAAATTCAATTTGGAATAATATTATGTATGATCATCTTTTCCTTAGCTATATCAGCGATTTAGTATAGTCTTCATTATTACTCATTTCTGGTTTGTTTACTCGTATTTTTGTGTAAAATCGTTAAATTAATTGCTTTAAAATAAGCAATAGGTATTCCAAATAGGTCCAATTTATTGCTTATTTTTTAAGATCGTGGAACTATTTATTAAATCTTATGTGCCCCTGTGATTGGTGTATAGGTATACCGTGCTTATGTCCTTACGTCCTACGCTGCAGTACTGTACTTATATATTATTCTTAATTTTATTTATAGGGTGATTTGGTTACCATGCTTCACTTCACGAGGTTAATCGGTATCGAAAACGAATTAAATTCTAAATACACCCATTTAAAGGCATGACATACGGACAGACGGAGAGACCGACAAACGGACAGATGGACAAATGGTCAGACTTAAGAGGTTCCGTTTTCACCGCTACGAGGTATGGAAATTAAAAATAAAGGTGGCGAAATTGAAAAAAAAAAATATCCCCATACATTTTCGTAAATACCCAAGCTAATCTCATTCATAGTTAAGTAATATATGGCGACTGCTCACTTTAGCATAGATCTCCATTATAAACCGGAGCGTGTAGTGTGGAGGCAGAGTCGAGTAGGGCCTGAAGAGAGTAAGTACTTAGTGGGCCGCAGCGTGAAGCGGCCACTTTAATTTACTCTGAAAGCTTTCGCGGGAAAGCTTCCTACTGGGACATGTTCCTCAGATAGAGACATGCAGGGTGTGATGTAAGGAACATTTTGCAAAAATAACTCGTTTTTAATGGAATATATGACATGGTCGACTTCATCAGCTGTTTCATCAGTGATTCCAACTCGTTCCTCTCGGAACCACGCGTCATTTATTTATTTTTATTTGTTTTATTTATTGATTGATTTTCTAGCACCTTAATAGGCTCATGAATCATGTACAAGTATCATGGAGCAACTACATAGGCTCAAGAATCATCAATCATGGAGCAACTAAATAGGCCCATGAATTATGAACCATTTGCCAACTGCATAGACTGATGAATCATGAACCAAGGAGCAACTACATAGGCTCATGAATCATAACTATGGACCAACTACATAGGCTCAGGAATCATGAACGATGGAGCAACTACATAGCCTCATGAATCATGAACCAAGGAGCAACTACATAGGCTCATGAATCGTGAACCATGGATCAAATACATAGGCTCATGAATCATGAATCAAGGAGCAACTACATAGGCTCATGAATCGTACCTATGGACCCACTAATAGGCTCATGAATCGTGAACCATGGAGCAAGACAGAAACAATGGTGCACACCAAAGTGTATCGAATCCATTGCCGTTAACAAATTATGCTACCAGGCAAGCAAGCTATTACCGCTTGACTACGGGCTTAATGAGAATATTTATTTTTGTGAAACAATTTTGAATAGCCAATTACTTATCGGTGTGCGGAATAGGCCTTCGAAAAGAGCCCTCAGCCCTAAATCAATAGTGAGATGTTTCACTCCGAAGCGATATACAATATGCCGAGGAATCATCCCTAACTGAGCAGTATTTTCATCAATATACCTTTTTTTATTAATGTCCATGGCAATTCACAGGTAGCGGAGATATTTTTTCCTCGTATGGAGAATACGAGGAAAAAATATCTCCGCTGCTTATTGAATAGGGTATTTTTATGAACAATATTATCAACTCCCACGAATATTGTCAAGTGGCGTAGATGGAAAGTACACCATTTGTATTATAAATAAACAACAACATAAAATAATACGTCAAAGTGCTGCTTTAAGTACGTACCTACAGAGGTTTTTTATCTGACTACAGCGAAGCCAAAAAGAGGGCAACGTGTTTAGCCTGAATGTTTGTATTCATTAAATATTACATCCTATACTGTGTCAAGCTGTGACTTCATTCATACTATTGTGGTAGCCTCCGAATCAATGATTAAATAAACATCAACAGCAAGAAGATTGGTTCGGCATTTCAGTATTGATATCGCTTTCTTCTTCTCGCGTCGTGTTAGTTATGTAGGATCAGAAAGCCCATAAACTACATATACAAACTCAATGCAGTTGCTATTCAGCGCACCGATGTCGTTAGAGATCTGGATGTTATGTTCGATTCGAGGCTTATCTTCGATAAGCACTACGAGCACATAGTCTCGAAGGCATATAAAATTTTATTATTCCTCATACGTAAGTACAAGTCATTTTCCAGCCCCGCGACAATGAAATTACTTTATTACGCATACGTCTGCCAGTGTGCTGGAGTTTGCATGCCAAATTGTCACCGTCGTATGTTACGCGTGCAGGCACGTCGTATCGAGGAAATCCAGCATAAGGTTCATTAAACATTTCAACATTCGTTAAAATTCGTAATTATTTGCAAAGACTCAACTTGCTTAAATTTGTACGAAACTTTTTCGGAAAAACTATGCCAGAGACCGAAATTTGCTTTGAAAAAATTACTCTTGGCTTAATAGTCAAGAGTCTTTTTTTCAATACTTAATGCTAATGCATTAGCTTGCGAAAAATAATTTTAATGCAACGGTTTCCTATAAACTATCAAATATGGATTTTATTAGAGTTCAGAATAAGTCACCCTAATTGAAAATTCAATAACGACATCTTGATGAGTCTACGAAAGCCAAGAAAGGTAAATTGAAAAATAAAACAGCCATCATGTCGGCAATTCAAATTTGCTCCACTAATGCGTTCGTAATTTTCTCTCACGAAATGAGAGTTTGGGTGGGGGATATTGCATTGTAAGAAGCGGCACGGCATATTCTTTTTGAAATACCTGAATCTAATAATAGTCTTTAGGTTAGTCAATAAATAGTTCAATTCAATAAATTGTTTGTTTTAGTTTTCGTTGTTTTAATAAATGATTCGATGTAACGCCTAAGTTTAAACTGAAAATTTTATGGAAAAGCACATTACCCTCCTTTTGGCTTCGCCATAGTCTGGTAAAAATATATTAAAATGCAACCATAAAATTGTGCATCTATCTATATTACTTTTAACACACTATAATAGGACAAGGATGTAATGAAGAAGGTTGGATTTGGAGGTTGTGGCTAAAAAGAAAAATGTTTTGATTTATTTTGTGGTGGTTATCCTATCCTATTACTTTAAGTAATCTAATCTTCTATCTAATAATTGGTTTCTCGGACAGGGCTCTAACGATTTCGATGACATTTTTTTTTAGACAATGTTTTATTTTTGTAGTTATTGTAATCTATCAGATGTCATCTGTGAGAAAATCCGGTTTCACACACAAAAAAAAATTGCTTGTAACGCCATCTCGTATAATATTGAGGTGTAATGTGTCATGTAGGCGATCTGTTAGACACCCAGCGAAGTTCATTTGCCTTGGGACTTATTATAAACAACCGTTTTCTTTGCTATTTTTTTTATCTTCTCCTGAACAAGCCTAAATTTTGAAACCAAAAATTATAAAAGTAAAAAAAAGAAGAACAGGAAGTGTAGGTACTTAAATGCGTACTGGGGCTAGGCACAAATACGGAAACCCAACTGGGTGTCAGCTCGTTGCCCTGCTTCACTGTCTGCAAAATGCAAAAAAGATAACAAATAAATAAAATAAATAAATAAATATTTATTCTTACGCATTTTGAACATAGGTACTCTTGTTTTCTATACGCTAATAAATTAAATAAATGCATAAATTTGTTTTTATATTTATTTTACACATGTGATTAAAACAATTTTTTACTAAATGTTACTTGATGCTTCGGGCTTACAAGTTTTATAAAAATAAGTATTAATTGCTACTTCCTACTTATGATTGTGCATGCATAGTGTTAGACGTTCCAAGACACAAGGTATTCAGTGTGGACTTCACCTCTAAAATTCAGTTAAAATTTAAATTTGTTTACGTTGAAATATAACGTGATGAAACACTAGTTTGAGAAATAATTTAAATAGCTATTCTTTTCTATGTATTCTATTCTAAATTAGGTATGCGAAAATAAGACGCACCATGACTCTTCTGTAAGCATCTGCTCCATTCCTTGACGCTGTTGTTCGTCGGCGTCGAGTTCAGTGTCGTCATACTCATTCTATTTCACTTAGTTTTCCTTCATCTGCGCGTTTTTGCTCTGAAACTTTGCAAATAGTCGAGGGAAGTTCGCCCGCGGGTGGCCACGAGACTCAGACGTTGCAAATCGGATCTTATGGCTTGGGACGCGTCTCCGAAGCCGGTCTGAGGCGCTATCGAATTAACTTTTATACAGCGTAAAGTAACGCCAAACAGAAGTTAGTTTGGGTTCGGTGCGAGAGATAGAAAATTATACTTTCACTTGTATTACTTTGGTGGTGTACCGTTACCTACGCACAAAATTTTCTCCGAATTCGAACCTAAATTTAGACTAGAATAGAAAACTTCGATACCTTGGAACAAAATATAATTTCTTTTTTTAATGTATTTTTAACAATGAATTTAAAGTTTTCTTAAAGGGTCCTCTTTAGAAAAACACAAATAAACACATGGTAGCATAGACAATATACGAGAGTGACAGAGATAGGCATTGTAAATTTGGGTATGTGAGTGTGTTTGACTGAGTGTGTTTTAATTAATTAAGATGACGTGTGCGTGTGAGTAGCATAATGCTTTTGAACGAGCTGTATATGCCTTATCAAAAACTAAATGAAATAGCGCATTGCACATCTCCCAGTGTTGTACATTAATGTTGACAGCGCCATCCAGCGGCAACCGTTTACATAACTTGATGTTGATGCCACCACCACGAACCACCACCGCAGATGCCAAGCAACAAACAAGCAACGAACATTTCAATGTTTCATGTGAATCCCATTGATTCAGGGTGGGCTCGCAAGCTTAGTCACCGATCGCACTGACGGCACTGCTGGGAGCAGTCGTCTCCGTCTCCGACCAGATTAACTGCACTACTTAACTCTTTGTTTTCATTACTCTTGCGAAAAGTTTCCACAGAAGACTTAAATTGCCGATTTATAATAGAACAGCCGAACAGATTTCGTCGGAGGTTTTATATCAGAGCTTGTTTTTGCAGGGTAAACTTTCTCTTGTAAATTTCGCGTTTATTAGGAGTTCTAAAATGTTTTATTTTCCTTAGAGGAATTGGTTAGGTTTCTTATAGTAGCGTATATAGTAGGTAGGTACTTAAATAATTTTGAAATTGTGAATATATTATGTTTTCAATTCCTTTGAATTTTCAATTCCTTTTATCTTGTAAGTACTAATACTTTGCTAAATGTGGTGGTCGGTGTTGTGCAGTAATTTACAAGAGCATACTCTGCTTACCCCGATTGTCGGGAATTCGGGATACAGCGTGTGGTATGTATTCAATTCCTTTGACATGCATACAGTAAAATATTCCCTTGAAGGCAGTAGATCTTAATGCGTTTTGGACGAATTTGTTTTTTTTTTTATAAATTCCGATATCGGTGGCTAAGTCAGAGGTACTAAAGCACATGCTTCGATCAGTCAATATTTCCTCCGAGAAGGTGGAGGCCATACCGGAGACTTCTCTTTAGATTTATGGCTATATGAGTTCCTGAGTTCTCCTGGGAGAATTCAGGCGAGGTTGATACGCTTCCATTTTACATACATCCAGGACGGTGGTATCAACCCGGTCCGCTACAATTTGAGCCTACCGCATAGTAAGGGGCAAGGGAAGGGACCTACAGTTTTATACCGGTTCCGAACTTTGAAGCACCTAAATTTTTCCGTCAGAAAAAAACTTATTGGTACACGCCACCGTTTGGATTCGAACCTTGGACCTCTCGCATGAGAAGCCGATGCCCAGACCACTCGGCCACCCGCCGCCAAGTTTATATGTAAATCCTGGTTATTGGATAAGGTTAAAAATTTCACTGAAACAAGAGGAAGCCACATAGCATTGACCGTGGCTCACATTCCACGTTAAACAGTAGGTCCCTTCCCTTCTTACCTCATTAGGTGGTAAGGTTTATCCCGGCCGGGTTGGTACCACCGCACTGAACGAAACGTCGGTCGAAACGGCTATGTAAATAGTTCGTGTTTTCCGACCAGTTCAGTGTAGCCGACATCAAATGAAGGGAAGCACTGACATGGCACCTAGTTCACCCGGTGTTATGGGCTGACATCACGCATGTTGTAGGTGATGTAGCCAACAGTGTCAGTTTCCATAAAAAAAAGCATTCGTCCGTAGATGTAGAGGTGCCGGAAAAGCTTTTACAGCGGTTGAACCTGACCTCCATGTCGTTCGTGTCGCGAGAGCGTTGAAATAGCAGAAGTAAATGAAATTACTGTAAGACATGGCATTTTAATACACGCTTACGTTCATTACATCGCCACGCCTTGTGCCAACCTCGGTAGCTCTGTGGTACGATAGGTCGACTGTCGTTCGTGATCATAAGCACACCTGGTAAAACCTTGAATGGGTGACGGTTCGACCGTTGGAGGCTGACCGTGGTTCAGATTCCTCGTAAAACTGTAAGACTCTTTCTTCTTTTCTTTCCTTACTAGGTAGTAGGGTTTAACCCGTCACAGTTGGTACCACCGCACTGAATGAAAGGTCGGTCTAGGCGGCTATGTAAATAGTTAGTGTTTTCCGTCTGGTTCATTGTAGCTGGCGCGAACAAAGGGATACACTGACATGGCACCGCTCACCAAGGTGTTATGGGCTGACATCACGAATGTTGTAGGTGATGTAGCCAACCGTGTCAGTTTCCATTAAAAACACGCCTGTAACCCAATGGGGTAGACAAAGGCACCGGATTCCCACGTGCCACGATCCTGATACACATCTGCTGCCAATTCCACTCTCATAATGTTCTTCACACAAGCTCGCCAGTTGCAGGCACTACGAGCACACGCCCGGTCTGGTCCAGGTTCAATATTCACCCACCACTGACCCGAGCGCACCAGCATTGCGGCCATAGCACCCGCACTGTGTCACGACTTCATCATGGAACAATCATTTGAAAGTCGTTGCACGCAGGGAGGCCCGCTGTCGGGATACCACCAATTTGGCCCCGATGACGCGCATTGACTGCGGTCCAGCCCCCCCTTGGAAGGACTCATAAAGGCGTTCTGAGCCCCCCCCCCCTTGGAGTGCACCGACTCCGAATATTGTTCCCATCTACGTCTAACGTCCGTCAGTCTGCGTCCCAGATGGGAGACAACGTCACAAACAGCGACTTGTCACCCCGGTCCTCGCGTCCCGAATCGCCCTGGTCTGGTTCAGGTACGTGCGTCAGTCAGTCAGTCAGTCTTTCAGTCCGTCAGTCTGTCTTTCAGTCAGCGTGTATGCGTGCGTCTACTAAATGGGGATAAGCTTCTCCAATTTTCCTCCAGTCCTCCCGGCCTTCAGCGACACGGAACCACTGCTTTCCGCCGACGTACCACCCGGCGGGTTATCTTCCCACACTCCGTTTTCCTGTTCACGGCCGCCAGTTACTCCAACGGTCATCGCCTCTTCGGCTAACGTGCCCACCCTACTGCCACTTTAGTTTAGCCATCCAGTGTCCAATATACTCGTAGACTATAATTTTAACTTTTTTTTACTCATATTATTATATATATATAAAAAAAATTTTTTATATAAATCTGCACGGGTTGCTGTGCCGAAAGACCAATGGTGCAGTCGACAGTGCCAAAATAACCTCTCCTCACGAAACCACGCTCAGTTAGGTGCCATGCCAGCAGCTTTGCGGACTGTTGTTAGGCTGTCTAGCCCGTTAATACGATGCTTGAAGACACCCAGGTTAAAGGATTCAGGAAATACACCCACCGGAAGACAGTTCCACATTCTAGCGGTGCGACCAAGAAACGATTTAGAGAACCGATGGGTTCTCGAAAGCCCAATGTCAACAACAAATGGGTGCAGAGTCTCTCTGCGACGAGTCATGCGGAGATAGGACGGGTGGCAGGGAATAAGGGATGCTAGTTCCACAGAGCAGCGTCCGTGATAGTATCTGTAAAACAAACTAAGCGAACCCACAAAACATCCACAAATTTAGAGGAAATGAACTCATCATTTCTCCCCAAGTACGATTTGAGATTCAAAACGGGCGTTAAAAGACATTCAATCCGACATGGCATCCGCGACTCATAGCAACATCATGTAGCGCTATTTGTAAAAAAAAATCCAAATTAATGCTTCAGATGCTTCACCTGCCGACCAAATGAGCCGAAATTGTTCGATAAAACTCCGCATACATTTTAATATTCTCCGTGAATCTTTTCGCATGCGTCACTCATCATCACTCATCACCTCTCTGTTAGATTCGTAGCGACCCATAGGGACAGCTACAGACATGTTCGATAGAGTAGTGAAGAGTAGACAGCCACTTCCACTCACGGCCATCAATCATGTTTCAGCTAAGCTGGCGAAAATAATCTCAGAATTTGTTTTTCATCAAAAGTTCTTACGTGACTGACGACGGCTCGAAGGTGCTCAAATTTTTCCTCTCTAAAATACCAATTTTCTCACGTCAACAGGTTACGAGAGTGCTCTGTCAGCTAACCCTATAGATAGACTATAAGCTATAGTGTAGGTCAAGTACATTTAAATAGGTACCTATTAAATGGTCTTGGTGTAGGTATAGGGCCTTGACTTGAATATAACCTTGACCTTAGACACCGTATTTTGAACACTGCCTACTGATCCGCTCGGACAGCGTGATGGTGTAAGTATGTATACGAAAAAGTGCTTACGTGGACACTATCAAGGCACGCTACTACACGCAGTTTTCCGCTCTTCTCATTAACTCACTCCCTAACGGCTACCTTTTTTAGATCGTCTGCCCACCTATATGATTTTAGGGTTCCGTACCTCAAAAGGAAAAATAAAGTGTTTATATCTGACCGTGATGTGACCGGTACTCTGATAATCTCGCTTCCATCGTCCCTCCTCCTCCTGTTCACATTCGCTCAAACCCGCCATACTCTCGCGGAAAACTCCTTTGTTTCGACAGAAGGGTTTCTCGAACGGCACGATTCTCTAAATCCTTCTGGTGTCGCACTACAAAGGTGAGGAATGTGCTTCCTGGGAATGTCTTCTCCTACTCCTACAAACCACGGATCTTCAAATCGCGGGTTAATAGCCTTTCCCCCGCGACATTAGTCCGCCTTCAGGCCGGGCTGGCACCTTCTCGGCGGTGAAATTGGCTGTACCTGAGGCTATGACTTCGAGCACAGCCACCCAGTACGGGTGCAATAAAAAATATGTAGTTATAAATTAACAGAAATGTGAGAAATTTCGGAGATTCGTCGAAATAACTACATATTTGCATAGGACAAACTGCGCGTCATACCTACTACCAGCGGATTTAAAATTGTATGTCGAGTTATATATGTGTGACTAATGAAAGGAAAACGTGTGCACAACATTTTTTAATTTCATATCCTTGCCTCGACCGTGACGTCCGGGGTGTGATGGCGCGACTCACTGGCGTCGCCACGCACATGTTGGGAACCTGTGGTATGGGTAACACGATTTTAATACTGTTTGCTAATTGGCTTGTCTACCTGACCTAGTTAATGCAATGATAGGACACCCGTCCGTAGTGACCCGTGCCCGGCGAAAATGAGGCCGCGGCCGCAAATATGTTCCTCATTTCTAGCCACTGACCAGTAAGCATTTCTATCCACTGACCAGTAAACATTTCTAGCCACTGACCAGTAAGCATTACTAGCCACTGACAAGTAAGCATTACTAGCCACTGACCAGTAAGCATTACCAGACACTGACCAGTAAGCATTACTAGCCACTGACCAGTAAGCATTACTAGCCACTGATCATTAAGCATTACTAGACACTGACCAGTAAGCATTTCTAGCCACTGGCCACACAATTTAAGCACCCTAAAAGATACTAACTTCTTTTCTCTTCTCTTCTTTCTACATTAATATATAGATTTAAACGTCCGTCTGTATTGTCACTTATATGTCAAGAACGGCTCAAGCTACTTGTCTATGTAATTTAATTAGAATTTGATAAAATTTAATTTAATTAATATAAAAATATTATTTTTACCTATGTAATACGACATATCTCCGCAAGGTTATAGGCTTTACAGCATCACGTTATTATTAATTTGAACTAAGCATTGGGGCCAAAAGCGAACACGGTCGGAGAAAATTCGATGATTTCCGATTGAAATTCGATTTGCTATTACATTGACTTTGCCGCGAGCGAAGCCGCGGGCGCACCTAGTGAGAATATAAAATTGAGATATCAAACCAATATTCATACTATAATAAGTAAATAGTGCACAGCCAAGCAATCTTCACAAATCCATGCAAATAAATCGCAAAAAAAAAATATATATATATATCGCGCACTGGACAATTTCGAGTAAACATCTTCACATAAAATAAAAT
Source organism: Nematopogon swammerdamellus (assembly GCA_946902875.1). NCBI lineage: Eukaryota > Metazoa > Arthropoda > Insecta > Lepidoptera > Adelidae > Nematopogon > Nematopogon swammerdamellus. The sequence continues at coordinate 9,057,486 of OX336345.1, forward strand.
ATATTTTCCAGGCTATACGATGATGTACAATTGACTTCAAAACATAAAGACAGAGTTGACACAATATTGTCACACTCACCAGCAGCGCACCTCAGAGAGAAGGCCACGAGTATAATGATCAAAGGGGAACATTTACATGGCATCTAGATCGAACAGAAACTAAGTGTGATGGACTGGACGTGTGTAGTATAGGTGATGTAGCCAGCGATGTAAGGTTCAATATAAAAAGTTCTATCAATGTGTCTTCACTTTTAGAGTTGACTGTACAGGGAAAGCGTTAGCTCGAGTGCTCCAGAGGCATTGCGAGCGATTTCGCAATCAACTTATCAAATTTCCAATAATTCTGCACGTTATCTTCACACTATTCGATTCAGAAATAAATTGTTATCAATTTTGAAATAATCCCTATTACCATATTCTATTATAATACTATGTAGTGCTCTCCAATTTTCCTCAAGGCCTCGCGGCATTCAGCGGGAGAAGTCACTCATAGTGATAAGTCCATCTTGCGCACTCCTGTACTTCTACGTATGGTTTTTAATTTTTGTAAAATGTGTATACAAATTATATTCCGTCCGATTGTATTCGTGTTCCAATGTATACGTTTCGAGCACCGACTTACCTTTAGGTACATACGTCGGTGGTTTCGATGCATAAATGGGGCATTTTTTACCAAACTGGTTCGCTCAAATTCACTTGTCCTATAAAATAAAAATGGTGTAGATACCGAAGATATCAAATATTTTCTTGCTATCTGAATTCAAAGAATGTGTCATGTTTCTCACATTTCCTATCTCAAATAGACAAATTGGTAGCAAGACGGGCGTAGCGACAGAAATGGCCAAATAATGTATACATTTTTATCAGAAACGTTCAGGCTCTTTCGGTCAGTCAGTCAGCGTGCATGCATCCACTGCTGGACATACGCCTCTCCAATTTTCCTTTAGTACTCCCGACCTTCAGCGGTACGGAATCACTGCTTTTCGACGACGACGTACTTGAGGTCATCGTCCCACCTGGGGGGTAGATCCTGTAGGATTGTAGGAATAGAAAAAGATATTCCCCGGAAGCCCATTCCGGGTGAGATTAGAGAAATCTTCTTTAACGTTCAATGGACATCACTATATTTATAATGATTAATAAATTTATTATTATACTACTCATTATAGTATATAATACAATAATGGATCAAAACAAATCTATTCACAACATCATCAACAAATATATCAAGGTGACAAATAATATGTGGTTCTATTCACATCAAGAAAGTTTACTAATCTCGATATAAGTAGGTTAGACATATGATTTACGCAAGAATGACTAGCAACAAAGGAGCTACTGTAACACATTTCTGAGTTTATAGCTTTGCCATAGGCGACTATTGTTTCAACTGTACCGCCTCATTTATAGACCGAGCGAATGGGCAGAAATCGTCTTATCTAGAAGCAGGGATAATTCCCAAAGCGTCCACAGTGTAGATCCCGGGATTATGAGGCTCTGCCTTACTACGAACCGCTTGACATAGGTAACGGGCGTGGAATAAACACTTTAGAAGGGGTAGCAACTAGTCGTGGAGTAGGTACAACATACGTCTCTTCATATTTATAAGCGGAGGGTGGCCGAGTGCTTTGGGCAACGGCTTCTCATGCGAGAGGTCCGCGGTTCGAATCCGGTCGGCGTGTACCAATGAGTTTTTTTCTGACGAAAAAATTTACGTGCATACCTACACCTGCTGCTTCACCATTCGGAACCGGTGTAAAACTTTGCCCCTTACTAGGTAGTAGGTTCAAATTGTAGCCGACTGTGTTGGTACCACGGTACTGGATGTAAGATGGTCGCATAGCAGCCTCGGTTGTGTTCTCCTCTAGTTCAGTATAGCCAGCAATCCAGGGAAGTCACCGGTATGGCACCTACTTACTCGGAGGTGATATTGGCTGGTCGGAGCATGCGCTTTGGCCCCTCCGACTCAGCCACCTGTAAGGGATTACATAAAAAAAAAAATCTCGACCCCTCCCGGCGGCGGCCTTCAGTGAAATTACAAATAGAACTCTGTCGCACCTGTCTACTCACGTATCTAGCTAGCCACCGATATCTAGCTATCTCTGTCTGCTGCAAATTGAGTGTGCCACGATCGAATGTAGGTAACCTGTATCCAATATATTATTTTTGATGTCTTACGCCTGGTAACGTCTTTGCTCTTGGTATGGGCAGTAATTTAGTGAATGAAGCGGAAATGCGTTCAGGAAGTGATGTATAATTTTTTGAGCTAAGTATATTATGATTCTTTGGTACGGCCTACAGTTGGTGCATGTCAAAAGCTGTCAACCGTGAGTTTATAAATACAGTGTTATACAACATCATTGGCAACTGTAAGACTAGTTGTTTATGAAACCTGACATGGTTGGCTACGTTTATCACCATTCAGTGCGGTGGTACCGATACGGTTGGATTGAATTCTACCAGGTAGTAAGGTAAGGAAGGGGACCTACAGTGGAGTCCAGTGGAGACCAAACCACGATCAGCCTCAACGGTTGAACGGCCATTCATTCAAACTTTGACCGCGCCTGAATGGGCTTAATTTCACGATCGTATGTCGATTCATTGCACCACCGAGGTTGACAAAATGCACGAAAATGCCGTCTCTATTCATTTCCGTGACTTCTCCTCGCCGGGTAGCCTAGATCAGTACCGTGTGGTCAGTTGAGTAAGGACTGGAGATGATGTACGACTGAGGAACGATCTCGTCCCTCTAGCCAGCGAGATGTTAGCTCGATGCGCGGTTAACCACTTCGTTTCTCTTCGAGGAGCAAATTAATTGTGGCGGGGTTAGGGTATCAAAGAAGTGTTAGAAATTGCTATTGTCGAACGGAAGTGTTCCAAATTGTTATACAAAGAAGCCTTACAAATTGTTATACAAAGAAGTGTTACAAATTGTTATTCAAAGAAGCATTACAAATTGTTATTGTCGAACGGAAGTGTTCCAAATTGCTATACAAAGAAACCTTACAAATTGTTATACAAAGAAGTGTTACAAATTGTTATGCAAAGAAGCGTTACAAATTGTTATTGTGGAACGGAAGTGTTACAAATTGCTATATAAAGAAGCGTTACAAATTGTGGTACAAAGAAGTGTTACAAATTGTTATGAAAAGAAGCGTTACAAATTGTTATTGTCGAACGGAAGTGTTACGAATTGCTATACAAAGAAGCGTTACAAATTGTTATTCAAAGAAGCGTTACAAATTGTTATTCAAAGAAGTGTTACAAATTGTTATGCAAAGAAGCGTTACAAATTGTTATTGTCGAACGGAAGAGTTACAAATTTTTATACTCCATACGCCAGATTTGTATGTTTTCTGTGTGTCAGAATTTGTGTTTTATTTTGCACGAGACCGCGTCGGTATAAATTTTTTTAAAGTCGTTTCTAATAAAAAGTGTTTTATGTTTAAATAACATTTCATGAGTTATGTAAGGGTATTTTATCACGAACACGAATTGCTCCATTTCATTTAATTATATAATTTTCCTTTTCTTTCCTTTCCTTTGTAAGCTTAACAGAATAAAGAAAATGAGGCTTCACTGTACTGTTGTCGCACAGTGAAGAACAGTCGGAAAGCACACGTCGAAATAGTGCCCACAAAACTGGCCAAAAGAAATTAATTCAGTCTGAGCGACCGAAAATGAGCGCCATAGCTCCGCTACGCAGCGGGAATACCAGACGGAATTTATTTAATTGTAGACCACGACACATTGATCTTCTGAATCAGACAAATTAACTCGTTCAAACGTATTTGTGTACTGAATAATAGGTACTATATCTATTTTAAACGAGTAAAATTTTAATTAAAAACTAAACATATTGTACAATACATAAAGCTAATTACAAAATAATATAGAAACTAAACCTACATAATATGTAGGTTTAGTTTCTATATTATTTTGTAATTAGCTTATAAAATCATTATATATTATATAGCTTATCGCATAGCTTATCAAATTATAATTACATAAAACTACCAATTAAAATCTAAAACAAAAAGTCCCACTAATAGCCTGGGTTCGCCCCACCGCGCCGCGCCGCCGGTGGTGGAAGCTCCGTTTATATTTTTTATAATATATTTGTATTTCTATACTTTGTTTATGTAAAATTTATGTAAATATTGTAAATGTGTAAATAAAGAGAAAATAATAAATAAATAAATAAAAACTTTAACGGTAAACTCTCGAAACCCACTGACATAAACTAAAAGTAAATCTCATCCATCGCCAGCCTTTTTTATGGATAGTGCAACATGTCGTCGCCCTAGTTCTTGTTTTGGGCATACGCCATTTATAAAATTTTACAGGAAACGGTTTTTTCTGTTTTAAAATTAAAACATTAATCCTTTTTGCATCAAAATTTAACAGTATGTAGAAGAAATGCCCCTATAGTGGATAGCACTCTTTTTTTATTTATATACACTAAAACAAATTAATTAAAATTACTAACATTTGGATATGCCACAAAGTTGCAAAAAGTCCGTTAACTTTTATGGATATGCCCCAAGACAACGTGGATATGACATTTCATGAGTAGCATTCTCTCAGTTCTTGTTTTTGGCATGTCCTAGTTTACACACACAGGTTGTTTTTGTTTTTATTACGCCTAAAGAAATTTTTACAATTTGTTTGAGTGAGATTGGTAGTATTCTTGCATCGATCATGCATGAAACTTCTTACACGTATTCAAATTAGCGTATTCATAAACTTTCAACATAGGTATATAAACTTACATATTATTTTTAAATGTAATATGATATTGAAGCTACACCGCGCAAAGTAGGTATATAATATATTTTTTTTATGTAATCTTATATTGGAAGCTATACCGCGCATTCAATTTGAATTTGATACACATCCTGAGGACGAAAAGGCGCAGCCTGTATAACAGCCAGCTGTTTTAGGTTAGTTTAATAAATTGTAGATAAATCTTATTTACGTCGCGTATCTTCTTCCAAGTGTGTTGCCTCCAGGTTCAGGAGTCACTTCCATGTCCATGATGTCGATTTTCAGACGAAAATCAGCAAAAACCTTTGCAAACTATTCAAAAACACGAATGAAAAACGGTTCGCGTTGTAAATTCCACTGATAAAGATAGACAATATGGCGTCTACTGACATGACGTAAGCAAAATCCCTGCGCTCTGATTGGCGGGAACATGGATATACCCAAATTAAGAAGTCAATAAATATTAATTCGGTAAATTTTTGGATATGCCAAAATTAAGAACTAAACGTTTTCTTCACATGTTGGATATGGATTCTGAAAAAAGTACTTTACTGTTTAAAAAATAAGATCTTTTTTTGTCTATCGGATGCGTAATTTTTTTTTCAATGTTTCTACATTCATAACTCAATTTCGCCAAAAATGGTCTGTGCCCAAAACAAGAACTAGAGCGACGATGTGGCATCGTTTCACTTACAAGTAGGTGTCTAACGATGCCCATGGACATTATGTGATGCACGGGGATTGAGAGTGCCATGCCGGCCTGACAGTAGCATTTTCACGCCTCTTTTGAAAAACCCCAGGCTGTACTTGGGAGGAAATAGATGGGCAGGGAGTGTCTTTGTCGAAAAGGTGCCCGACCAAAGACATTATTTTTAATCTCTTTGTGCCCGACACTGGCCGACACTCACAATGGCAAGGCCAATGTTTTGTGTGAGGTTGAAACCGTGGGTACATTTATGTAAAGTAGGTGTTGTAGCTGTAGCGTAAAATAATCCGGGCAACACTGGAGAACACATTGATGTGGCGCATTGTTGTGGCAGGAGGTCCACCGATAACGAGCTCCCAATCGTTGATATTCTCTATTAGTGATTATCGCAAAAATAACGGTGGCCGCAGCTCTCAAGTAGTCTCAACCCAACTAACATTATGGTGTTAAGAGCGCGGTACTACAGCATCGAAATGCGCACTGATATGGCGCATTATGAATAGTGAAGCGTTCGCTTGTTTTATAGTATTTGTTCAAAGTTTGTTAAACCAATTTACAATACACGAATATCCAAATCTGTCAAATGAAGTAAAATTTTATCTTACATCATCTTCTGCAATTAATATAAACTCAAAATAATGTTTTAGAAAGCTGCAATTTCGAAACGAAGAGAGCATTTCAGAGTATTTCGACCGTTTAGTAGTTCGTTTGTGATTTTTTTTTGACATATTAATTGACATAAATAAAAATAAAAATCAGTCAGCAACTTTTAAATATGGTCAACTTTTAGACAGGATTTTTTAATATATATATTTTTGAAATTCGTTGAACAAAAAAGCGAAACGAAAATGTGGCAAATTTTGCAAATTGTGCCTCACGCTGTAGTACCGCAGTCTTAAGGCAGGCGTTATAAGAGCTGTTTAATAGCCCATTCTAATACGGGTTAAGGTTCTTTAGTGACTTCACAATAGCGTTAGTAAGTGCTATAAGGGTGGGACAAGAGCTCTACAGTAGTGATGCGTTATATTAATCCAATATACCAATTTAAGATCTAAAACAACCTGCCGTTAGCACCAATTTGTTTTTTGGGAACCGACGCCTTGAGAATCCCGTTGGAGTTAGTGAGACGGATCATGACAAATTACTAGCAGCAATGAACTCCTAATAGTGAATAGCCCCTTCTGGTTCATGCTCTATTTGGTCAGAATTTCAGTCATGCGTGTAAGAAAGAGAATGATACCTACCTACTGTTACTTTGCGAGCAACTTTGCAGTTTTACAAGTTTCATAGTTCTTCCAATATCGCGAACTTCTTTATAAAAGTAGGTCTCGTAAAATTATTTCATTTCGAAGCAAAAACCGCAATAATTTACAATGTCACGCTTTTATTGGTTAGTAAATCAAAGTTCGGCCTTTTGTTTACGGCTGTCTGAAAATGTGAAGTTTTCGGGCCAGTGATCGCTCGAAATGATCATAAATCAGAATACAAAGTTCACCGTTTCATTAGTATGAATTAGTACACTTCAATTAATTCTGAGGCGAGCCCATTTACATAAGTATTGTGAAGAATTTTTATTTTGCAGCTTTTGCCCATAGTTTCCCCTCAATTTATTTTTGTCTTTATAAATTTTTTTTCAAAAAATTTTAGATGGTGCATTTACTAGAATGATGGATGTTAGATGGATGAATGAAATTAAGGTTCCGTATCCGTCGTACAGGACCCTATTACTAAGCCTACGCGCCGTCTGTCTGTCTGTCTGTCTGTCCATCGGTCCGGCTGTATCCCTTGAGCCGTAATAGGTAGCCCGTTGAAATTTTCACATAATATGTATTATTATGGCGGATATAACAATAAATCATAAAAATAAGAAAAAGTAAAAAATTCACGGGGTCCCCATACAAGTAACTAAAAAGTGTATGCGCGCCATTTACCGAAAAGAGTATGAAGTATTTTAATTAATACATAGATAGCGTGAGTGGCCATGACATGGCGATACGGAACCCTCGGTGCGCGAGTTCGACTCGTTTATATTATTATTATTATATTTATAATATTTTATTTTATATTCCCACACTCCAGTATTTGCTAATTAGTACTTGTACTTTCACAACATCAATATCTTCCTCAATCATCCAAAGGTTGGTTGGAAGGAATCACTGTAAGGGATAAGTCCGCCTTTGCCTCTCATGTAAATTATATTTCGTACTTATTTCTGTAAAATGTTTATGGAGTAATAGAGTAGAATAGCACAGGATAGAGAGAAGTGGGCATCATTGGAGGAGACCTTTACCCAACCTGGGGACCTTGGTTAATAAATCAAGTACCTAATTTAGTAATAATATCATTAATAGTAACTAAGATGAAATGCAGCATGGTCAAATAAAGGCTTTTTATTTATTTATTATGGAGTATTTCTATTTATCTGTCAAACATACTATAAAACATATTTTATAGCGCTGCGTTTCGCTGTTATCCTATCGATTTAATTTCACCCTATATCTGTCCTTTGGAAGGCAAGATGCGTATAATTGCAGGCCATTGGGCGAAAGATAATCCAAAGAATATTCGACCTCTCAGGCGGGACGGAAGCGGCGCAAAATTTATGAGGCAGATCTTCATTCACCAACAAATAGCTGGCTTTGAGCGGGTGTGGTTACGCGCGAAGGAGTCTCTGTAAGACGTTTTCATTATTTTTGCAATGTCGCACTGTCTACTGTAGTCTTTTTCATTGGTAGGATTAAGATGAATGTATTAGCTGTGGTATTAGTGATCAGGGAGGAGTGTTCATATGTTTGTTCAGGCTTTGCAGACGGGTTGGTATGCTTTCTTGTTCGACTAAGCTAAAGATAAAAAAAAAGGTCAAGTGCGAGGCGAACTCGCGTGGAGAGATTTAAGACGTTCTAAGGATTTTCGTTTAGGCTTTCCTGTAAACTATAAAAGAGGCCCTATATTAGATTTTTTTTTTCAAAATTATAGACTCGGTCATTTTTGGTATGATCTTCTATAAGGGTTCACATTTTTCCTCTTTTGAGGTACGGAACCCTAAAAACGGTCAAGTGAGAGTTAGACTCTCGAGTCGAGGGTTTCGTATCAGTCAATTGCATCAATATTCTCTTAAGCCCTCTTAAGCTCGATCGGGCCTTAATTAACTTACTTCAGGAGATCTATTCATTCTTTTATCTAAACGCTTTCTTCTTCTTATAAACTTACTTTCTCAAACTATATCTTTTACCCGAACGCAGCTCGGCCTTCGGTAAATTAATAATAGTATAGAATAGTATGTAAGTAAAGTGGCTATCGCTGATACCAGAGAACAAAAAAAAGAAAGTTTATTCTTTCCTGGCCTTTTGCTGGATTTCGATGCCGTATACTTAGACATAGCCGTTTCAAGAGTTTGTTATAGGAAAACACTTAGTACACGCCGACCGGATTCGAACCTGGGACGTCTCGCAAGAGAAGCCGACCATTCGGCCGACTTAACTGTTGCCGAGAAAGTAACTATTTTCGAGAAAATATAGCGCTGTTGCAACTTGGATTTGAACCACTAAGCGGATTCATATTAATGATCCAAAATTTCATCAAGCTGAATTGAACAATGTTTGATGGAGTTGGTACAGTTAAGTAGTTGTATTAGGCAACCTGCATTGGTACCAACCGGTACCAATGCAGGCTGCCTATATCCTACCACATAGAATATAGTATTAGGATTATCTTATAAGAACCCGACGTGACCGGATACGTCACGTCTTACACCTGTGTTTACTGTGTAAGGATTCCTAGATCCTGCGAGTGAATAACTGTTTGTTTCTGCTTTTATCGCTAATTCTCATGGCACCGGAAATACAGACAGACTAACCTGAATCAGACAGTATCAATTACTTAAAAAATAGTATCACAATAGAATAGGAGTGGGCGCTACTCACGACAACCCCGACGACGCCAACTAAAGTTAGGCAGTGGAAGCTAGGAGCTTTCTATAGTTTAGGTTTCTGTGGCGACTAGCTATTCCAAAGATACAGCAGTATTACAGACATACATAAAGACGGCGTAGGCTTAGTAACATCTGTGATAATTAGGCTTCCGTACGGACGAGAGTGCTCTTATAAGGGTTCCGTTTTTCCTCTTTTGAGGTACGGAACCTTAAAAACAGCATTGTGCCACGAGTAAACCTTCTGTACCACAGAAAACCGAAATAATAATTCAATGGTCTTCATCTCAATCACTCAGAAATCCGTTGTTCACTATTTATAGGATTTACATATTCGATCACATGGAATGGACAATAGAATTCCGATAGATCAATATCGCTAAGAGGGTTTCTCAAATCTTTGCTCTCGGTGCTCTTGCAGGGGTACGGGCTATATCGTTGATCGATATGTGACAAAATGTGTAGTCCACCAAAGAGATATCGTCTATCCTTTGCTACTTGTTCAGAACGCCAGCCTTTCTGTGTTGTAAGTTATTAAGTTACATTTCTAGCAGGCTAACCCTTTCGAGTCTCAATCTCACCCCATGCTAAAATGTTAAATAATTCAGTGTTAACTTTACAAACTCCGTCAAACATTATTCAGCTTGAAGACATTTTGGATCATTAATGAGAATCTGCTTAGTAGTTCAAATCAAAGTTCCAAAAGCGCTAAGGTAAACGATTTACTTTCTCGAAAACAGTTTGGTCGGCTTCTCTTGCGAGAGGTCCCAGGTTCGAATCCGGTTAGCGTGTACCAATGGGTTTTTTCAGACGGAAAAATGTACCTGATGCTGCACTGTTCGGACTTCATGTAAAACTGTAGGTCCCTTCCCCTGCCTTTTACTAGGTGGTAAGCTCAAATTGTATATTGACTTAGTTGGTAACACCGTATTGGATGTAATATGGCCGAACAGCAGCCCCGGGTGTGTTCTCCTCTAGTCCATTATAGCCAGCAAACCAAAGGGAAGTCACCGGCATGGCATCTACCGTCTCGAAGGTGATGTTGGCTGGTCGGGGCATGCCCTTTGGTCCATCTGATTCAGCCACCTCCGACCCGTTCAGGTAAACGATATGCTTGTTCAAAGAGAGTGAGGAAAGACACCGAGAAGCCGCGCCGGATACAAGATTTTTGCATTTATAGATTTGTATGCAATATATAAAAATTACCGTGTGGGTTCGGTACTTAAAAAGAATAGCCCCACTGCATCTCTCCCCGTGCATGTCGTAAAAGGCGACTAAGGGATAAGGACAAGATGCCGTGCTAAAGGGCGACAGGCTCGCCACCTCTCACCTTGGCACGGTACTTCCACCGAGTCATGCAGCAGGTGGGTCTTCGTGCGTTACTTGCTGCTTGATCGATTTAATCTTGTTCGAATACTTTGCGAAACGTGGTGGTCGGTGTTGTGCTGCAATTTACCAGAGTTCTTGCAGCACAACACCGATTACTCTGCTTACCCCGATTGTCGGGATTCAGTGTGTGTGATATGTATGTATGTATATAAGAATTAGCAGTGCCAGTACCCGCCTGATTTCTTCGTCTACAGGACTATCAGTATTCGTAGTCTGTGCAATCTGATTCAGAGCCTCTGACACGTAGCGAGAACTGATTTGTTTCGATGTTAAACATCAAGTTTAGTATCGTATCGATGTCCGTTTGCTATGTTTGAATAGCGACGTCTAGACTTCGTTATGACAATTGTCTTATAAAGCTGAAAATCTGTTCGACGTGGACAAAAAGCGACAATATCGCAGCCCGAAAGCCTTTTGTAATGACGCCTTTCGATTTTATGACGCAGAGACGTACGTGTTATTTCTATGGAAGTTTTACAGCCGTTTTGCGATAGGTATCGCGAAGGATTCTGCGCATGTCTTGCTTCTCATCATTGCGCACGAATGCATGAAAACTTTATGGATTCGCTGGATCTTAAAGTTGGGAAGTTTCTAGTTGTTACGTTTGCTAACAACCCTTTCGAAGAAGCGTTGAAATTCTTCTTATGAATATTTTTATAAAAATCAAACTTCATGCTGAATTGTTGACTTGAAGTCTACTTTGTGTCTAGTCTACATGCTGCACAGCAGAAAATACACCTACACAATATTATTTTTGTTCTAATCTACATACATACCTACGCGCTGGACCTACCGCGGATGACTACCAACCGATTCTGCAGACCGATAAGCGGTGGGTGGCCGAGTGGTTTGGGCATCGGCTTCTCATGCGAGAGGTCCGCGGTTCGAATCCCGTTGGCATGTACCAATGAGTTTTTTCTGACGAAAAAAATTATGTACATACCTACACCTGCTGCTTCACCTTTCGGAACCGGTGTAAAACTGTAGGTCCCTTCCCTTGCCCCATACTAGGTGGTAGGCTCAAATTGTAGCCGACTGGGTTGGTACCACCGTACTGGATGTAATATGGCCGCATAGCAGCCTCGGTTGTGTTCTCCTCTAGTCCAGTATAGCCAGCAATCCAGGGAAGTCTCCGGTATGGCACCTACCTTCTCGGAGGTTATATTGGCTGCTGGTCGGAGCATGCGCTTCGGCCCCTCCAACTCACATACCAGCACACACACCAGATTACATAAAAAAAAAACAAAAAAAAAAAACTTTCCTCTACAGAACCGGTAAACTCTGGAACGCTCTCCCTGTGCATATATTTCCCCCAAGTATAGTCTCGGGTCCTTCCATAGGGGCTTGAATAGGCACCTGTCAGATCGGCATAGCATTCACAGCCCGCGTATACGACCGAATGTCCATGGGCGTCGTTATACACCTTATGGGTGGCTCGGCGCTACATGTCGAGTTTTCAATAAAAAAAAGTACAAATATTAATTTCAAAATGGAGATAACATATTATTGTGTTAGGGACTTATATTATTCGTAAGTTCTAAGCTTACAATATTCAGTAACTGTAGTCACAATATACGTTTGCGGCATAATAATTCAACCTATGCATAATTCAAACAGGTTACAACAGAAATAGAAAACATTGCTTCGTTTGTTCAGTTCTACCGCCTCAATAGTGAAGAAATATCTGTGCCCGAGATTGAGTCATTTGAATTCGTATAAGTTGTGCCTAGACCGCACCCCAGGGAGTGGAGAAATAACTTCTTATATCTTCTAGCTCGAAAGTACAAACACATCATAACAAGCCAGTCTCCGACCTACATAGGGATTCCTAGTGACAAAGTGTCACTTTTTAGGGTTACGTGTACGTACGGAAGCCTATTACTAAGCCTATGCCATCTGTCTGTCCGTCAGTCCGAGGGCTGTAATATGTACCCGGTTGAAATTTTAACAAAATATGCGTCATTATGGCGGATATGCTAAAAAATAATAAAATAATCGTTTCTAGCCACTGATCAGTAAGCATTTCTAGCCACTGACCAGTAAGCATTTCTAGCCACTGACCAGCAAGCATTTCTAGCCACTGACCAGTAAGCATTTCTAGACACTGACCAGTAAGCCTAACTAGCCACTGACCAGCAAGCATTTCTAGTCACTGACCAGTAAGCATTTTTATCCACTGACCTCTAAGTATTTCTAGCCACTGACCAGTAAGCATTACTAGCCACTGAGCAGTACCTAAGCATTTCTAGCCACTGACCAGTAAGCATTACTAGCCACTGACTAGCGTCAAACTAGTGGGATATATAGTTCAAATTCGAAACAACAAACAATACACACTTGCCAGTTACGTGGTGGAACGGAACCCTCGGTACGCGAGTCCGACTCGTACTTGGGCGATTATTTTTTATGGAACTTGATAGGGTTGACTACAACACCTCAACCGCGATGTCAGGATATTGGACCTTCTTTTTGTCGGGACTAGGTACTATGCCAGAGCTTCTCATTAGTCATGCTTGCTCTGAACTGGGCAAAAACACGAATAATTTTCATAGACATTTTAATCGGCGATCAGTGCGAATAGTATAGATAGAAAATTTATTTATTGCTCCACATATATTTTTAAAGAAAAATAACACAATTAATATAGGTACATGAGGTGCAAAGGCGGACTTATCCCTTGAAGATATTTATTCTAGCCAACTTTTAGGTGTGTAAAATGTGTAAATGAATGAACGTAGGTAGTAGCAAAGATAAGATGCACTTATTATATGAAACTTTAAAAAAAAGGTAACTAACTATTTTTATTATTTTTTTATAGTAAGCGCGACATGTGGCTCCGAGTCACCCATAAGGTGTCTAGCGACGCCCATGGACATTCGGTCGCATGCGGGGGCTGCGAATGCTATGCCAGCCTGACAGGTGCCCATTCAAGCCTCTCTTGAAGGACCCGAGACTATACTTGGGGGAAATATGTAGGCAGGGAGAGCATTCCAGAGTTTACCGGTTCTGCGGAGGAAGGATCTGCAGAACCGATTAGTACGCATCCGCGGTAAGTCCAGCGTATAGGGATGCAATCCCTGCCCAGTGCGCGTTGTACGGAGGTGGAAAGGGGACGGCGGAATCGCGTTAAACAGCTCCTCCGAGCACTCCCCGTGGGATAAGCGAACTAAAGCTAAAGTAAGCGAACTAACTTTAAGATAACTTTAAGACTAATTTTACTCGTAAATACAGTAGGTATGTACCTACCTATCGATCCAGGAGATATTTACAACTTACAAAGTCGTCCCCATTCCACCTTCGCACTGCGCGTACTGGAATGTGGAGCGCACTCCCTGCTCATCTATTTCCTCCCAAGTACAGCCTACGGTTTTTCAAAAGGGGCGTGATAAGCTCCTGTCAGGCCGGCATGGCATTCGCAATCCCGGTGCATCACAGAATGTCCATGGGCATCATCAGACATCTACTCATAGGTGAAACGATGTCACATGCTTTCCATAAAAAAAAAAGTTCTACGTTCTACTTTTCTGTGCCTCAGTGTGAGAATGTTTCGGCCATTCATCTGTTTATATGTCTGTACGTTTACATTTCAGCAACCACATAAGCAGTGAAAAGATACAAAATATTATTTACAAAAATAAAAATCGTGTTGTCTGTAACGTGTTAAACTGAGGTTAAAAAAAGTTGGTACTATTTATTCTGTTAGGTGAAATTTATTATTATACCATAATAATTTTTTTATGGAAACTGACACGCTTGGTCACATAACCTACAGCATCCGTGATGTAACGCATAACTCTTGTCATGGCAGCGCTGCCGCGCCGCACTGACATGGTGTCATGGTCGTGACGGCTACATTGAACTGGACCGAAAATACGAACTATTTACTTACATAGCCTCTTTGGCCGATCTTTCATTTAGTGCAGTGGTAACAATCCGGGTGGGTTAAGCGCTAACACCTATGGCAAGAAGGGGAGGGACCTAAAGTTTTACGTGGAATCTGAACCACGGTCAGCCTCCAACGGCTGAACGGTCACTCATCCAAGTTCTGACCGCGCCGATGCTTGTGTGGTGTGCTAATGATCAAGAACGACAGTCGACCAATCGCACCACTGAGCTACCGAGGCTGACTGATGTACTAAAAAAGTAATAATGTAACTATTGCCATGCTAGATGCTGACAAACCACAAATTCAACAAATTTGAAATTTACTTAGTAAGCGTTTGGGGAAAGCGATGCATCAGCTCAAAATGACTAGAAGGCCACCGGTTAAGGAGCTCCAATGCACCATAAATATTCCACTTTCCTCCAGAAATCAAAATAAGCCCTTTCGCAGACGAAATTTGTCCTTCACAGTACTACATTAAGGATTAGAATTGAGTAAGCTCGAAATTGGAATGTCTAAATCGGAGTTGGAAAATTTATACCAAACTTTATGGTATCGAAAATTTTAAGACTCGGGTCGTCAAAGCAAACCCGGCCGGACGTATATTAAAATTTAACGAGTAGTCCGCTCTTTGCCTACTTTTGAAGTGATATCGTTTAAAAGAAGGGAAAGGCAGTCTTATGGCGCTCGGTTGGAAAGTTTGAGGGTAGTTTTCCCGATGCGTGGTCGACGGTAAAGTGACCGCCTCTGTGAATAATTTATGAGGTAATTTGAATAGAGGACGCGGTGAATATGAGCCGCGGAGCGCGCGAGATCCGTCAAGCTGTCACCAGCGAATAATGAAGTTGTGTGGCGCCGCCCGCGCCGCGCCGCGCCGGGCGGAATTCTCTCACTGCGTTCCGAAGTGCGACCGAGTACGGTGTAAGCAGCACTTCGCTAAAAAATTTAATATTATTTATAGGAAAATTTTGTATGGAAAAAATACGCTTATTAATCAACATCAAAGATAAAACCGGCCAAGTTCGAGTCGAACTCGCGCACCGAGGGTTCCGTATCGCCATGTCATGGTCAGCGCTGCTTCATACTGTTTTCGGTAGATGGCGCTGTCATAGCGGTATTATTTGTTATATCGGCCATAATAAAACATATTCTGTGAAAATTTCAACGGGATACATATTACGGTTCAAGAGATACAGCCCTCGGAAAGGCGGACGGACGGACGGACGGATGTCAGTCCATAACACCGGGTGAACTACATATACTATACGGGTTCCGGATCCGTACGGGACCCTATTACCAAGCTTATGACGTCCGTCTGACTGTCTGTGTCCTACCTTTAATACATATTTTGAACCGCAATAGGTAGCCGGTTAAAATTTTGTTTATTGTTTTTTTTTTTGGTTGAAACAAAACAGCCAAAAAGTCAGACGCGTAATAAATTAGTACAAGAAACGTGTTTTTTTGAAAGTTATTTTTGTTTTTGCTGTATAAAACGGTAATACATACATGCGTAAAGTTGATGTGATTATAGTGCAAACTAAAAGGTAAAACATCAAGTCATAAAAACCGGCCAATTATTATTTTCTCGAAAAGAGTCGCACAACTAGATTAGGAACGCAAGTCTAATATAACGTAGTTCGGGTATCCGGGATTTCTTTCCTGAGGTCGCAGGACGTGGGGTAACTTGGCGACGTTCTATAAAACTTTTCCGAAAACTGGGGGCAAGCAACCTAAAACAACGAAAGAAAAGATGTGAAATACATTACAAGTATGTAAACTATGGCTGAATAATGAAGTGCACATTTGTCATGAAAATTGTGAAATCATAAGGTTTGTACAATCATACGAGATTGAATTTACAGTTCAAAATAGACTTAAACAAACCTAAGTAATTGAGAAACTTCAAGTGGTTCTACAACTTAATAAATATACATATTGTTGGCGACAGACACAATAATATTAAGAAAACTGCGAAATTAATAAATAAGGCTAGAACTATAGTTTCAGATTCATATTATCGGTAAAGACCTGGGCCCAGGTAATTCATATAGGTAGGTAGAAAAATAGAGTAAGTTAGAATGTAAATTATAGGAAATATATGTTAGTCTGCCAATCAAAGTTGAAACTGGGGTCAGGATACAGGTACCTACCGCACACACGATGACGAGAGTATAAACATATAGAGCATTGTATCCCAAAATAGATTTGTTATGAAGAAACACTAAGTCAAGGTTAAGGACCGCTCGACTAGGAGACGCGAGCTGCGATGGAACAATGGGGTTCATTATTGGCGGGTGCGAGGTCATACGCGTGGTGACGACTCTCGCGCCGGCCCGGACGCATACTGTAAACATTAGCTGCCCCAGAGACGAACATAGTTTAATTAGGCAGTCCCATTCAGACAGCTCCTCAGAACGGACCGACGACGGTAGAGAAGCTCTCGAACTCACGAAACGTACATGACAGTGACGCTCCAGTGAAAATAATGATTAAAATAGAACCGAGAATAGAACCAAGTAAAACATAGTGACAGTTATGTGCAGACAACCGGAAACGACGTTAAAACATACTCGTGATACCTATCGTGAATTGGTAGTGACACCGAACTATTTATAGTGACAACTAGTGACAAGTGACAACTCAAGCGAATACTTGTTACCTGGCCTTGGGACTAAGATTGGTGGCGGGGCAACCCGTATGCTAGTTTCATTTGTCTCCACAAACTTCCCCAAACATGATTAGTTTGAGAACAAAGAACAGTGCTTAATAAATAATACATAAATAGTAAAACAGTAACAAGTTATTTGGTTTAAAGAACCATTGTCAAGTGGACGCGTGCACAGGAGACGATTGACACTCCCACGATGAACAGTCGAACTGTAGATTGAGTCACGGTTTCGCCGGAGGAGACCGAACCGGCAAAGGGTGAATGCTGACAGCGAATAGGCGAACCTTTATAAGTGTGAACTCTGGCGAATAGGTGAACTTATAAATGGGTGAACTTTTGTCAGTAAGTAAATGAAATGAATCCTTGAACAGTGCTTTTTAACAGTGGTCCTTCGAGCCGGATCCGCGATGCCGTGGACTCGATTCGGCAGTGAAAAATAGCCGCGATGCATAGTACAGTGACGGAGTCCGAAGCTTGCCTGCGCGCGCGCTTACCTGTGTGTCCGTGTACATCCGAGTGCCCGCGTCGCCGCGCCCGCACCGCCGCGGTTGCGCCCACGTGCGCGCGCTGCTGTACCAGCGACGCCAAAGTCGAGCCGCCGCCCCTGCGCGCCCTCACACACCCGCGTGCCCGCATTTGTGCCGCCCGCGTGCGCGCCCCTCTGTACCTACGACACCAAAGCGGAGCCCTTGCGCCCGCGTGCGCGCGCTGCTGCACTTGCGTGCCCACATACACCTGAGTGCCCGCACACACTCGCGTGCCCGCGCCGTACCGCTGCGCTTGCGCCCGCGTGCACGCGCCTCTGTACGCACACGTCTGCGTGCCCACACACACCTGCGTGCCCGCGCCACCGATGCGCGCGCCGCCGCTGCGCCCGCGTGCCTGCGCCACAGCTGCGCCCGCACCACCGCTGCGCCCACGTGCGCGCGCCGCGCTGCACCTGCGTGCGCACGCCGCTGTACCTGTGCTACCAAAGCCGAGCAGCCACCCCTGCGCGACTGCACACACCCACGTGTTGGGGCCGAGGCGCTGCGCCCGCATGCGCGCACCGCTACACCTGCGTGCGCGCCGCTAAATCTGCGTGCCTGCACACATCTGCGCACCTGCACCTGCACGCCGCTACACCCACGTACGCCCGCCTCTGTACCTGCCCCCGCCAAAACCGAGCTGTTGCAACAAGCGTGCGCGCACCGCTGCCCCTGCGTGGCTGCGTAAGTAAACTCACGTATCTGCATACACCTGCCTGCGCGCGCCGCTATGCTTGCGCCCACATGCGCGTGACTCTTTCCCTGCGTGGCCGTACACACCCGCGCTACTACACACCGCTGTACTACACTCCAGAGTGCCCAAGCCAGTGTTGCCTGTGCTGCCAAACCCGAACTGATGCGCCCGGGTGCGAACGCCACTGCACCTGCGTGACCATACACACCTGTGTACCTGCACACACCAGTGAGCCTACACACTCCAGCGAGCCTACACACCCCCGGAGCTACGTGCATAAATTGTATGTACTACGTACACCGACTCGCTGAAGCAAGAACATATTACTTCGAAATAGCTAAGAAGAACTGGAACTTGTGGAACACCTTCCGTTGCCGAAGCACAATGCTGCCCGCGCTACCACTCTGCAGAAGTCGATCATATGTGACGGTGCGTCCAGAGCACATTCTGCTCGCATCCATAAGCGAGCGGGAGGCAGCGCCCCATCGTGTGAAGCGACCCCGTGTGCACGGTGTTGCAACGTATGGAACCGAAATTCACGTCAAGTTGAAAACCGTGAGTACCACCGTCACGTCGTCGTATCACAATGTAGCCGGCTCCTTCACGGCATGCAAATCAACCGTTATACATCGGCAAGCCCGGAGCACATCCTGTTTGCAGCTTTAAGGGAGTAGGAGGCTACGCCTCATCCATCGCATCGTACAGAACAACACGGGATGAACACTGATGTCATGTGCAGTTACTTTGCCAAGCACTATGGAGCGTCATAGACAGTGTCTCGCTGGACGCATTGTAATCCAGTCACACACACACAGCCCACACGAGATAATGTAAATCGGATGTTATGTGACGGCGCGCCCAGAGCGAATCCTGCTCGTACCCGTATGCGAGTAGGAGGCTGCGCCTCACCTGTCGCCTGTCGCCTTGCGCGGAACGACACCGGAAGAGTTAAGTTTGAGTCAATTAATTTGTAGCAGCCTCCACATAGAAGTGCGATACAAGCGCCGCGAGGAGTACGCGCCTTACACTCGGTAGCACTGCTGTCGTCTCGAGCATGCATAAATTGGGGACTTACACTGAAAGACATTTCATTCTTTCACATATCGAATATGAAACCGAACTGGTGACCCTCGACAAGAGCAAATATGTAAAACATATATAAAATTATACTTCACCTCAGAGCGAGTCAACAACATTAACTTGAGGTCCCGCATCCCAGCCTTTTGGCGCGAACATCTGCGGCTCTGATTTGCTCAGTTCGAGGCCGCAGAAGCAAGGCGACGAAGTTAAATACATGTATCTACGCTAATCTACAACACGTCTAACATCTACAAGACATCTAACAAAATCAGGACATCGGTATATCACCACCTATCACGAACAAATATGCACTGAAGAAAGAACTGACTCTTATCAGATTATGAGGAATCAGAGGAAAGACAGTTCCAGAAGTTAATTCAGAGAAATGGAACTCGGAGACCATCTCAGCTTCTTTGAAGGATGCGTGAGCTAGCGCAGTCCAAGGATTCGGCCACATACCTTGCTCAGCGCGTGAGATGCTCACACAGGAGATCCAGCTGGACGTCCTTTCACGACGTCATTTCAAACGTGAGCGGGCGCTACCGGAGCATATCTAGAGTATCTGTGCAAAGGTCGAGGTTCAGCCAGATTTTTTCGACCCATTGGAATGCCATAGCTTCGCATAGTGCGACCCGTGCCGCTACACGGAGGGGAGCCATCACGAGTCACCAAAACTTCAACCGACAAGCGTCTTAAGCACCTCTGTGACAGAGTGGCACCACGCCACGTCTATAGGCTGATCAAACAAGACACATCCGTGATGCTTCATAACAAGATCTGAACAAGATCCCCCACCTGAGCGAAACCTCTCTGCGGAACGCAGTGAGTTGGTGGGCAAAGAAGGTGGACCCTCCACTCACCCGAGCGCAACCTCATCACAACCGATTGCGATGAGGTGGTGGGCGGAGGCGTCCGAAGAAGGCCCACCCGAGCGAAAACTCGTCCCGCCGTAGTGCGGCGAGGTGGTGGGCGGAGTTTCTGAAGTGGATTCTCTCCTCACCCGAGCGAAACCTCATCCCGGCGTAGTGCGGCGAGGTGGTGGGCAGAGTTTTTAAAGAACGTTCACTTCCCCACCCGAGCGAAACCTCGTTCCGCCATGATGCGGCGAGGTGGTGGACACAGTTTCTGAAGAAGGAAGACTAAGATAAGGAAGACGAAGATTCAATAATGAAGACTCTCGTCACACGAGCGAAGCCTCGTCTCCCTATAGTGCGAGGATATGATGGACACAAGCTTGAGAAGGAGGAGTCATTGCCCCCTGCCAAGCAGAATCTTGCGACATTCATCACACCGACGCATCGACCAGATTGACCCTGCTTCGGTCACTTGCGTGGGGAGATGTAGCAGACATATGAACCAGAGGAGTGTCAAGTCAAAGTCACCCGATGGTGACTCTTCGCGATGCCGAATAAAGGAAGCATACTTTATTACGCTGAAGGAAATCGCTGCCACTAACATAATTGGAATAAAAGGCCCAAAATCAAGGCATGGCTTACCATAAATGAAGTAAAACATAAATATACAGAGCCATCCCGCTCATTGTGGCTGGCTGATTGTTGCTGAGAAAGAGACAAACAAAACTGAGGCGACAGGGTGAAGTGCCCCGTAGAGGCAGTGACGCTGAGCCCTTGAGACCATTCTGTGTGAAGGATGCAGGCTGACATTATGTCGGCTCACGACAACTGGCCTATGAGAGTAGCCGAAATAAGGGTTCAGTGAACTCGAAGAAAAATGCCGCTGGAGTAACTACACTGATTCTGCGCGATCGCCAATGCGGCCCTCGCTGTTTTCTATCACAGAACACCACCTTAGACGATTTAAGTCGGTTTGTGATGACAAAAAATGACATCGGGACGTTGAAAATGTTGCAGCGAACAATTGGCGTGACCAAGGTAACAAATGGCCACCGACATTCATAAACGAAGCACGAAATGAACCGTAATTCAATTGAATGGAGCATACATTCTGAATGTGGGAAGCCTTATTGAGCATAATAAAGAGATATATTTTGTCTTCGGACTGACTGCGGCGCACGCACCAAACGATTTGAAATCTGCGGCTGAACGAGCGATAGACCAGCTGATCTATAGCGCACTCACCGCGTCAAGCTGACGATAAACTTCGACTTACACCAAGTCCCACTGAAAATTACATCGGGCAACCTGAAACCGGCTCAACAACAGCGAATGATAGTTGAGGTCCATCATGCCAATACATATTGATGCCTTTCTTGGGTTTTGAGATCCATTTGGGAGTGATAGTGGAACAAAGTTTGTGGAGAAATGTGTTCGCATAGAACGAGAGGCGTACCCGCGAATTCTACACGACATGGACTAGCTGCCACACTAACAAGAATTCGATGCCAATTGCGTTGCCTACATTGCACCGGGTCCTGAGGTGACTACAGAATTATCAGAACAACTCGTACAGTAAAGCTGAGCCATCTGTGGGGTAGGTACTGTTGCACACGTACCACATGTCAATGCCACCTAAGACAGCATTTTGTATCCAGCAAAACCCAAGTAACCATTTCTACTACCAATGACGATCTGGATGACGCAAAGCTGGGAGACCAACGGCCTGCAACTCCAATAAATTATATTAGTAATGCTATTCAAATTCATTGAAGCTGGACTGGCATTGAATAACCTACGAGCAGCAACCATATACTGGAGAAAGCCGAAACTGTTTTAGAACTGGACGCATTGCACCACTAAACCAGTCGTGGTACACGGCGTAGCGAATAGACGAAAACCTGAACACCCGTATCAATGGCGATAGATATAGAAGAATTTACCGAATTGATCCTTGAGAGCGAACTTTGACACGACACATTGACAGATTTGTTCTGATGAGACTCAAAAGCGAGAGGAGTGGCCTACGAAAAACTCTTTCTACCACACGATCTACATTTCGAAACCGAGAAACGAGTTTGCTGTGCGAGCTGCTACACCGCACACCGTACTATCGACACACGATGATCCTCCAATTTGGGCGTACTTGCACGCACTACAAGCGGTGACCTAGACACGTGTATGAGAGTGAGAGTGCCCAAGACTGAAGCAATTTGAAGAAAAGGGTGCGCAACTCTAATACTGACGCCACTACATCACATTAAGAATCAGATAGACATGGAAGAAACAGCACTGCCCTTCCGCGTCTGATTGCGGCGGAGTGACGAAAGACAACCTGAGTAGTGGGACAAGCTCGGGATGATCCCTCACCCGAGCGCAACCTCACTGCAACGAGTGGTGGTGAGGTGGAAACGGTGATGGCCGAAAGGGGGGAAATTCCCCACACTAGCATGCTAGAGCGAGATAGCCTAAACTAGCGAATAATGGTGACGTTACCTCCACCCGAGCGCAACCTTGCCGCAACAGAGTGCGGTGAGGTGGTGGGGCGGAAGCGTCAGAGCCGCCACGAGGCAATCCTATTGAACCAGCTCACAGAAGCAATGAGACACGCTTAGCACCTTGACGAATTCGACGTGTTACGAAATTACGACTCGCTAGCCAAGCTGTGCCGACCGACACCGATATCTACACGAGGGTGGAAATTCCTGCACACTCTACCTACATACGAGTACTAGAGTTGTCATCACGAGAAATATTGCACCATCTCGTGAATTTAAGTTACTGACGTACTATACTGCGATTGATACGTCGAGTTCGTATACGTTGAGCGCAGCCACTGCAAGAACTGTAAAGAACGACGACGAAGGCCGTGCCTACTGCTACCGGGTAATCTACCGAGCACCCGCTTAGCTCACCACCAACCTTCCGTTCGACGCATTAACCGACAATGGCTGGAGTCTGCTCCATGGACATCGAATTGACATTGCATTGAAAAAGCAGTGGAGTCGACTCTCTTCGCATATCTGAGTTAGCCGCAAGCTTGGCCGCTGACTCTATGTTGGTCGCATTTCGACGGTTCAAAATCACAGCAACGACGCACATTGAATCTGAACCGAAGAAAGTTGGAGACTACCCGCCGACTAGACTGGCTGGGCAAGCTGGCCATCCAGTGGAGCACCATCTCGCCGGCGCGCCAAGAATATATGGAATCGAAGTACGAATGGTCCGCCCAACAAAGACCATCTTCACCATGACACCTCACCGGAGAGACACTTAAGGAGCGAGCTCGCTACACTATTGCTAGAAGAGAATGACGGTACCGTCTCGAGAACTGACATGCTGCGGCTAGTAATGCCGTTACACGAGCTGCTCACAGGCTAGATATTTCCGACGTCGTGATGGAACTATGCAGTTCCTCCGCATTACGCTGTGAGTAAATCGTTTCAATAAACGTTTAGGTTTTTCTTTGTTTTGAAGTTTGAACACATCAGCGATCTAATGCTGTCTACTGATGGGCACAGATCACTACGATAGAAACCAATATCTTCTATCTTAACCTGCAGCACTGACGCCCGCCGGGCTATTGTTATTATTGGACTTTATGGTGGTCTATTTTTTTTTAAAACAGAGCCTCGTCCAAATAAATGATATGTGTTCTATGATGACAGTATTATTGAACCAATGCATTTCTTTTCATGTCACTGCATCACCGACCGAGACCTGGCCAACTGGAGAGGACAGACGGTGCGATGAGTCTGCCGCCCCAAAGTTTAAGTATGACCGAGGCATACGGAGGGGAGACTGTTGGCGACAGACACAATAATATTAAGAAAACTGCGAAATTAATAAATAAGGCTAGAACTATAGTTTCAGATTCATATTATCGGTAAAGACCTGGGCCCAGGTAATTCATATAGGTAGGTAGAAAAATAGAGTAAGTTAGAATGTAAATTATAGGAAATATATGTTAGTCTGCCAATCAAAGTTGAAACTGGGGTCAGGATACAGGTACCTACCGCACACACGATGACGAGAGTATAAACATATAGAGCATTGTATCCCAAAATAGATTTGTTATGAAGAAACACTAAGTCAAGGTTAAGGACCGCTCGACTAGGAGACGCGAGCTGCGATGGAACAATGGGGTTCATTATTGGCGGGTGCGAGGTCATACGCGTGGTGACGACTCTCGCGCCGGCCCGGACGCATATTGTAAACATTAGCTGCCCCAGAGACGAACATAGTTTAATTAGGCAGTCCCATTCAGACAGCTCCTCAGAACGGACCGACGACGGTAGAGAAGCTCTCGAACTCACGAAACGTACATGACAGTGACGCTCCAGTGAAAATAATGATTAAAATAGAACCGAGAATAGAACCAAGTAAAACATAGTGACAGTTATGTGCAGACAACCGGAAACGACGTTAAAACATACTCGTGATACCTATCGTGAATTGGTAGTGACACCGAACTATTTATAGTGACAACTAGTGACAAGTGACAACTCAAGCGAATACTTGTTACCTGGCCTTGGGACTAAGATTGGTGGCGGGGCAACCCGTATGCTAGTTTCATTTGTCTCCACAAACTTCCCCAAACATGATTAGTTTGAGAACAAAGAACAGTGCTTAATAAATAATACATAAATAGTAAAACAGTAACAAGTTATTTGGTTTAAAGAACCATTGTCAAGTGGACGCGTGCACAGGAGACGATTGACACTCCCACGATGAACAGTCGAACTGTAGATTGAGTCACGGTTTCGCCGGAGGAGACCGAACCGGCAAAGGGTGAATGCTGACAGCGAATAGGCGAACCTTTATAAGTGTGAACTCTGGCGAATAGGTGAACTTATAAATGGGTGAACTTTTGTCAGTAAGTAAATGAAATGAATCCTTGAACAGTGCTTTTTAACACATATAATACAATTGTATAATTGGCGTGTCTGTACTTTCAAGTTATTTGCCATTCAAATAACTTAGAATAATATAACCTATGAAGGATCTGTAATAGAACTGAGATCATTTTTCATATTTTTGTGTGCATGATAAATATGTCCCTTCCCTTGCCCCTAGTAAGGTATGTTCAAATTGTAGCCGACTGGTTTGATAACACTGTACTAGATGAAAACACCTCGGATGTGTTTTCCTCTAGTCCAGTACAACTAGCAATGTGAAGGTGCACCTAGCCGGCCGACATGGTATTTGTAGCCCCCGTAAATATCCGAATGCCCGTGGGCGCCGTCGGACTACACCTCTGCGTTAGTCTGGCGCGCGCCATATGTCGTGCTTCCCATAAAAAAAAAAAACCAAAGGGAAGTCTCCGGTATGGCACCGTTACGCAGGGGATTTGTCGGATCGAAACATGTGCTCCTATTGAACTTGACGTATTGACTGCCACCAATACCGGATTGTATTGAAAAAGAAAAGAAAACTAATTATTACTTTTCCAATTGGATCAATAAACAAACGCAAACTAAACTTACTTATATTTTCTGATCAGATAGAAAATTACTGCACGCTTTCATCTAGATCGAATTATCTGCTACGAAAAAAGCTCAATATGCATTAGACAATTTCATAGCAATATAAAAATATTAAAGTTTCAAATACAATAGGTTTATTTAATTTAAGATATTTATAACCGTGTGTTTCCCTAAAATAAATAAATAAATAAATAAATAAATTCGTAGCCATCTTCGATTTTTGTATTGTTATATTGTTGTATTGTTTATTGATCATTCATATGACAGTTAGACTGCACTCGAACTTGTCACAATTTCTTATATCTGGTTCGATTACATTTACGATAGTATTTTGTTCATACTTACATATTATTACAAGTATTTTAGTGACTAGCCACATAATAACACGGCTCACAGTCTATCGAAAACTATATTTTTCTAATATGTACAAGAAAAATAGGTATAGGTATTTCTACTCCGCATTTGTACAAAGCAAACCTTCTCACTGTGCTACTTGCTCGTTCCTGAATTCAACTCGCAGAAGCCTGCTTACGTATAAAAGTTGGCAGTTGTTTCACTTCGTCCTATAACGTAACACATTTCAGTAGGCGCGCGTCCCACGTCACCAGCACGAAGTCTATTCCAAGTACAACACAAACACTTGGCGGAAAGCTATGCGGAATTTTTTTTTAACCTCACATGATTGGCTACCTCACCTACTACACTCGTGATGTCAGTCCATCTGGTTCCTATATGAACTAGGTGAAATGTCAGTCCCTTTGGTCGCGCCGGCTACACTGAACTGGACGGTAACACGAACCATTTCCATAGCCGTTTCGACCGAGCTACATAATGTGCGGTGGTATAAATCCGAATGATAAATTACTATAACTTAGCATTTACTTTGGCATTGCCCTGAAAGTAAGGTGCCTATAGTGAAGGTGAAGTTAGAGTGCAACACTTTACCGTGAACTCTGTGAAAGAACAGATGGATGTACGCAAAGGATGAAGGTACCATCACATACGCGCTGCTAAAACAATTGTATCTATGCGTGTGTTTTTTCGGAACTTTTAGCTCGTGTAACAATCCAAAAATCTGCTGACATGGCATCTTACTGAGCATAAACCCGTCTCTGTCTATGAGTATAAAAAGACAAGGTTCAAAATTCCAAATATTTATTGATAATTTTGCAAATTACGTACGGGTACACATGTGCATATTTTGACGTGTTATATAAACTTATATAACATTATATAAACTTAAATATTGATCCCCACGTTAGGTTAGATCTTCGAGAGCTTAGAGCACGCTTCAAGCGCTGCCGCGGTGGGTAACTGAACCGCTGCCTAAATACGAGTAACATTTCATCTCTATTATTATAATGTAGGAGCATGTCGCGCAGCGCGCGTTAGTTGGAATCGACTAGGAGCTCAGTCCGCCGAGTCCGGAGGAGTCTGATTTCGAATAATAAATAAAAAAGTTTTATAACTAGGCAGGCGTACCATAGAACATTGAATCGAGGGTGCTGCATCTTTTCTCTATTTTATGTTATGATGCGTAAAACTTGACAATTTAAAAATATGTTTTTTTGGTTAGGATTCTACTCGGTAATTCGCGTGATCCGTTCTGCGTATCTTTCACAACCTAAGAGAATAGCTGTACATATTAAAAATATATGTGAAAAAACATCCAATTTAGTATAATTACAGGGTGTTCAAACGGAAATGTCATTCGAACGCGTTTTGTTTGTTTTGATATCAGAATTTAATTATCTCTTAACAATGTTAAGTCATTTTGTATAAGCAATACGGTAACGTCCAAAATTTGTCCCCTCCGCGAGAGAGAATTGAGTTCGTATGTATGTGTGTATGTGTATAGGATGTAAATTATTTGCTAGTATGCCTATAGATATTCAGTTCACCCTAGTTTTCTGGTGTTTTGCCAAGCTCGCCCTGCACAGTAAACTGCATCGCGTTCACTGATAGCTTCTATCGCTTGCATTGTACGGGCGCATGGAGTGAGATTATTACGGAGCATCCACTGAGTATCGAAGCTCTTTGAGACGCTTTATACAGCCTAGGTCTATCTTGAAGTGTTGCTAAGCCTTTAGCGGTGAACTGCACATGGATTTGTGAGATAAAATTACTGGGTCATTATTAACATAACATTTTTTTTTGTTTTTTTTTATGTAATCCGGTATGGATGGCTGAGTCGGAGGGGCCAAAGCGCATGCCAATATCACCCTCGAGAAGGTAGGTGCCATACCGAAGACTTCCCTGGATTGCTGGCATACTGGACTAGAGGTGAACACAACCGAGGCTGCTATGCGGCCATCTTACATCCATTCCAGTACGGTGGTACCAACCCAGTCGGCTACAATTTGAGCCTACCACCTAGTAAGGGGCAAGGGAATATTACCAACTTATGATAAATATATATTCGAACGTGGAGTAATTTGGGAATAAATATTTAAGAGCGTTCCTGACGACAAAATGGAATTCGATAAATATTCATAAATAAATAGAACCAATAATAAAAATATTACAAAACCAGGAAGCAACAAATATGTGTAAGCCTGTATAAGTATAGATATAGGCTTTATATACGTAAACATCAGAAAATTCGATGAAGCTTCCGCCCGTCTTGTCACCCATTGCATTCTGTTATTGACGTTCCGTATAGCAGCGCGGTATACGAGCGGGATATGTTCTCAATTCGGTCCGGGGCTGCTTGTGAGCGCGAGTCGGGCTAAACTAAACTAATATTCACTGATGCATCAACTGATTACATCCATTGCACTTCCCTTCCCTGTCAAGATACGTCTGCCGTCTCTCTGTCTGTCTGTATGTATATATGTATGTATGTATGTCTGTCTGTCTGTCTGTCTGTCTGTATGTAGGTATGTATGTATGTATGTATGTATGTATCTCTGTCTGTATGTATGTATGTATGTATGTATGTATGTATGTATGTATGTATGTATGTATGTATGTATGCATGTATGTATGTTTGTATCTATGTATGTATGTATGTATGTATGCATGTATGTCTGTATGTATGTATGTATGTATGTATATATGTATGTATGTATGTATGTATTTATGTGTACAACTTATTATGACTCAAGAACGGCTTAACCAATTCGTTTCTTCTCTGAGGTGATATTGGTTGGTCGGGGCATGTGCTCTCCTCTCCATATCGGATTACATGAAATAAATACAAAATAATATAAAACAAAAATGAAATTATGTGCAATCAAACAGTTTGTTTTACTATGTATCTAAACGTTAACAAGAACGATAGTGTACCTTTTTATGGTTCCGTATCCGTCGTACGGGACCCTATTACTAAGCCTACGCCGTCTGTCTGTATGTCCATCTGTCCGAGGGTTTTTTTCTCTTGAACCTTAATTAGGTAGCCCGTTGAAATTTTCACAGAATATTGTGTTATTATGGCCGATATAACAACAAATAATAAAAATAAGAAAATGTAAAAAATTCACGGGGGCCCCTAAATAAGGAGCTAAAAAGTGTAAGCGCGCCATCTATCGAAAAGAGTATGAAGCATTTTAACTAATCATGAATTTTAACCAATATGAAGCATTTAATAAAACACGCCATAGATGGCGTGAGTGGCGCTGACCATGACATGGCGATACGGTGCGCGAGTTCGACTCGCACTTGGCCAGTTTTTATTCTTTTTGATCCTACTGAGAACTGTCACATTAGCTCTAAAACTTACAAATTGAGAAGGCAACAAAGAAGAAAAGCATATAATTTATAGTCAATTAAAATAAGAATAGACCAGTCAGAATGGGTCAACAAAATCAGTAAACTATTTTAGAGTTGGGACAATGCCCACGATTATCTTACGACTCAGTCAACATCTAATGCCGAAATCTTATTCCATAAAGTTTAATTAATAAATTAATTAAAATAATAATATGTCAAGTATACTTTTATTTCTCCTCCGTCAACCCAGAATTATAATGAAGCGAGAGCAAGGCCCACAAGCATAGGTCTCTAGTGGCAGTACCAGTAAATTCATAGATCTTGCTTCGAACCCACGATCCAAAATCCCGTACGAAGCTGGCTAGGGGCAGACGAAAGGGCCACGCTACAATTTCCAAAGATTTCTTACCATAGAGATGTCGCGGTAATAGATTGCATAATTTCATCTTATTACCAACATTTGGTCGGTACTGCATTTGTTTCAGCCAGAAGATACGTGAGTGGACAAGTGTGACAGAGAGGCATACATATGTATTTTGTGATTTCGTCTTTGTGAACTTTTCTTCACCTCCCCAATAAGTTTGTGCCTCTTATTGAATGTTTTATTCGAAGCGATACAATACCATGCCGCATAACGATGTTGTCCCGTTTAACATCTAACCAAAAATAAAAAAAAGTTCCAAAGATTATCCTCGCGGAACGTCATAAATAACGCAAAATCTCGATAAATAAAAAGTTTGCGTGTTCGAAAAGGAATTTTCACGGGAAATTTACCTCCTCCAAGTTAGAATTTTTCGTGTAGGGGTTGCATTTTCCCACGTTTTCCCTTCATTTGCCACGGGAGACGAATCTCGAGCGTTGTGATTGATAGTTTGGGAATGAATTCTAGTGAAATCTCGCCTAGAGGTCTGGCGTATGACCCCGGTCCGGCGGCGGCGACCTCACGCGGTAGGCGACGGAGACGTCAGGGACGCACTCTGGCGCCCGCCCCGCCGCGAACGCGAAAGAATTTCTGCGTCCCTTATTTACATAAATATACCATGGAGAATTGCAATGAACTTTATCGCCCGACGTCCCACTATTTTCCTACGTTGTGCTTAAGACGTTGCGGTTAAAAGGCGTAACTTTTATGCAAACGCTCATTCAATTTGACATGCTCTATTAGATGAGTACAGAAACACTGAAAGCTTAAAGCTCAAATCGCACTGTAACTTTATATCTTCAGTAGTTTGTGAAAGAGTCCAGACACGAACTGAGCGAAGAAAGTGAAATCGACACGCGTTGGCCATCGTCTCGGTGGTTCAGAATGTCCCCCGCCCCTCGCTAAAGCCGTTCCTGCCCTGTCTGAGCTCGGCAATTTGGCACGCCAATTGTTTTATCGTATTTTATCGTACTTGTTTCTCCCGCTTGATGCATCGGCGATAATTGGTTTCTGTCACTCCGGCCCAGTCTGCTGTCACTCGCTTTATAACTCAACATTCTGCTTCGGTGGATTTATTGAATGAAGCCTCAGACGGACATACTTGTTAGGAGTGCGATATTGGACGGGCCCGGTCCATTAATTCTGTGCCCGCCAATTTGACCGGTCTGTCTGGACATGGATGGTTAGGTCGTATGTCTTCTGTCACATACGAAGTTAGCAAGTTGTACTGTCCACGCAACAGTAAAGGGATTCAATGAAATTATTGGAATGTTTGTACCCTAGTCGATATCCCGGAAAGTGTTGCAATATATTACGGAAACTTTATTGGTATACATATGACCATAATTTGTAGTAATTACTTTTATTATGTTTGTTAAAACTGTTTAAATCTGAATAAAAAAATAATTATAAGCATCTACAGTTTATTAAAATGTTTTAATTCAAATTGCTATTATTAATAAGCGTCCTAGCATCTTCTTTATTATGTCAATAATCAATTTACTCTCGATCTAATTATTGACAAATAAAGGTTTCCTTGAAGAAATCAGTCCTAACGACAAGCCTGCCTTTGTACGCGCCCTCGTATTATGCCCCTTGAGCATTTTTATTCAATTTCTTTTACTCCTGCATGCATCTGATTAGGGAACGTACTCATGCCACGTGTCGTGACCAATTTTAGGCCACTTTTTTGGCCCTGCCTCCCCCCCTGTGTGGTATCTTGACTAACCCCCCCTCCCCCAGTTTCCACATGGTACATATTTTACATGTTGCTGCTTTTCAATGTATTTATGTGGATTAAGCATTAATTGTTATTTTCGCTTTTGAATGTGACCAGTATTTTTTGGTGTAATTGAACAGTGTCTGTCGAGTTCTTATGAAAAACAGTGCCAATCCACGCCACCGAAGCGACGGACGACGATTGCGTCAAACAGTTCATCCCAGCGCTCCCCATGGAATAAACGACTGAATGTCAATTAAAGCTAGTGAATTCCTTCATAAATGCACCCGTATAAAAACGGAGGGAGCAACGTAGGTCCAAAGAGCAATATGTATAAGTGGGTAAACACAAATTGCCTCTTTGAAACGGATATCTCTCAACAAAGCGACACAGACGTCTGAAACACATTAGCTGCACGACTGAAGGACGTCGTGAAGACCCAGCCAGTCTCTTCAATTCAGTGACGTAGCAGGACTTTTTTCAAGAGTGCCATGGATGGAGATGCAACACTGTTGCTGCGCTTTCAAAAAATCTTTAACTTCGAGAAAACAACAAAGGGATGCATTGAGATGTCACCTAGCTTGGACAGAAAGGAGGTATAATAAGCTAATATCACGGATGTACCAGTTGTACACAACCATGTCAGGTTACGCAAAAAAAAATAATTGCCTGAAAAATCAGGAGAAACATGTTAGCCTCCCTTTGAGTGACAGGAGAATATTGTATTGTGTGAGCTTACTGCCCGATGATTTATACATCGGGTATCCTGCATAATATGTTCACTATCGACTAAACAATTTCGCAAAGGTGATGTACGGATATATGATGGTCCATCAGCGCCATCTTGCGACGTTGACTTGAACCTGGTTGTCTGTGCAGTTAGAGGCGTTGTACTTACTATTTTATTTCGATTATGTATCGTTCTTGAACGGCAACAGTGTTAGAAGTTGCCACAGTGTCATAGATAGCTTACCAACTTAACCACTAAACTTTTCTGTCACCATTCTTACTGTGAGGGAAGATATTTCTGCCGCCCTAAAATTGCTGCCTAGACCATTTCTTCGCCCAAACTTGCTACGGTACTGTTTCAATTGGCTGAAAGATACGCTGGAGCTGTTTAAAGGACCTCGCTGAATTTTGTCGAAGCTTTTGGAATTGTGTCCATACACGAATACGTAAAGAAAAGTAAAGCAAATATTATGTAGAACTATGCCACACTCAATTGAGATTGTTTAATTGTATCTGATATAATCCTCCAATTTGCCTCGAAACATTTTGCTCCTTCTTATTTTGGTCAATCTTTTTTAATGTATTTCCAAACAAAATTGAACCACGTTCATGCTGCGCAACAATTTCCAATAAATTTCTCCAATAAATGCAGTAACGATGTTGAATATTAGCAAAGTTTCTTTGAACGAGACCACATGAGAAGTTAAAGGATATTATAACGAGAACTCATACATGGTGGAAAATTCCGTTATTAATCGTTATCATGGAAATTGCATGTAGTGGGAATTATTATTTCAGAGATTATTTTCATGAACTAATCTGTTTTTTAAAACTATTTAGTATTGTCAATATATTTTGTCATTTAGAACGGCAGAGGCTGCCTGTTAAAAAATATTTGTGCACATTAGCTTCGATTTAAAAATTTGTATATTCAGAGTATTACCTGGAATTCGGTAAATAATGAAGCAGGTCTGATGACGGAAATCCATTAAGTCTGATTTATGTCCCGAATAATTTTGTATACATTAGCAATTCATCACTACAGTGACTATTTGCATTAAAATAACATTCAATGAGACAATAAAATAGTATTCTCAATTAATATTTCGATTGGCAACTACAATATTTTCTCGTTACAATGAAGTCGTACTGTCCATCATTTCGAGTTTTGAGATAATTAAGTACCTACTCGAAAGTAGTAAATATTAAAGAACAATCCAAGGATGAAGCAGAAGAATGAAATAATTTTCTTTGCACAATACTATATTTATACTCGTACGTATGCATATTTTGTTGTACTTGTTTTTTATTCACACATTTATCTTATAATTAACTTCGTACATTGTAATATATTTAATTATATTGAATCAACATAAAATATTTTTGAAAATAAATTAATACATTTCTAACTTAGTATGTAATTAACCTAATGAAGAACATATTAAAAAATAAACAAAAACTAAATAAATGTAAGTTGGAAAAATGGAGGAGAGATGCGTATGCATTGAAATAAAAACCTATCTCTCAGTTTGTTCAAAGAGTAAATACTTGGATGCATTAAATTCAGTCAGTCATTTGCACATTAAACAGATGCCAATGTAGAATGTATGAGCCAAATCCTTATTTATTAAATTTATCTTAGTAGAAGAAATATTTATGCGAAAGCAATTTAATGTTTATGTCCGAGCGTGAGTAGCACCTGCATCATGGAACGTTTCAGTGCACGAACATATGCAAGAACATTAGTGGAATGGTCTTACATACTTGCTTATATAAATGGATTAATAGATAGAAAATACTTTATTGCTACTAAAACAAGATAAAATTTACTCGAGGCATAAAGGTGAACTTAGACCTTACAGATATTTCTTCCAGTCAACCATTGGATGTTTTGAGAGTCGATTAATGTAGTGAAATGCAAGTAGGTAGTAGCAAAAGTCTTGAATTTAACTTAAAGTACGAATAATTTTGCTTCAAAGCTAAGGTGGAGCTGGAAATGTAGCATACTGTCACATGCTATGCGCTCCTATAAATAGGCAGCGAGATAGCCTGTACTTTACATATTCTCAGGTACTCTCACACCTCCTATGTATATTCTGAGGTCTCTCCGGAATATTTCCGAGATATAACCAGGCAAAGTGACTATGGTAGTAGTGATGTAATACTGTTTAAGTGAATTAAATTAAGCAGGTATTACGCGGCCATCTTGGAGCCAATAAGGGCGATTTTACACCGATTAAAATATGGCACAGAAATTCGTCGCGACAATATTTTCGCATTCAATTTTCTTGTTGTTTTCGAACTTTTGCGATGGCAACTACTTATGCGTGACGAGAAATCAAAAGTGGCTTCACTCTCGATTTTAAATAACTCATCGGCGAAAGTATGAGCGCATTGTTGATTTGTTGATTAACTTACGTCACGTGAAAGTACTTGCTGCTTGGTGTCCTAATACTTTGCATTGCATATTATACTTTCCCACATTAAGTATTTTGCTTGTACCTACTTCTATTTCACACCATACGACACTCGAAACATCCTAGTTAACTGGGAGAGATCTCTGTAAGGGATAAGTCCGCCTTGGCCCTCATGTAAACTATGTATTGTGCTTATTTCTGTAAAATAAAGCAATAAAATATTTATACCTATATATCTATCTATTTTGCTAAACATGACTACCATGTGATGTAATTTACCCGAGTTTATACAAATTCTCGGGATATAGCGTGATGATATATAATTATAATTATATTGAAAAGTACATTGTCAGCACGCTATTGCCATACGCGCAAGTTTAGTTTTTTGCGGTTTTGACTTAGTTTTTACGTTCATTCGGAAGCATCGTCTTCGTCGTCGCGTCTCGTAGCCATATTTTGAACACATTATATCTATTCTGAATAAATTAATTTTCGCTATTTTCGCGATGGCATTTTCGTAAGTGTAATTTAAGGTTTTAGTGAAAGCACAACCGCCCAAAATACGTAATTAAGGGTTCTGTTATTTCAGTCGAAAATTTCATCAAGGCAACGACTCGTGAACGCTCCCAACATGATCATTAAGCTGAAAATCCGCACTAACTCCCTCAATTTAATTCTGGAATAAATTTGAATAAGTTCGAGAGCGAATGCCTCCACTAGCCGTGCGCCGGCACACCGCCTACAGATTACTAGCAAATTGTACTGCAGTTGCCCACGGCTGAATGCAATAGAATTCAGGTCATGACTTCTGGAGTTATGACGTGAATGTTAAATTTTTTTTATGGCTGATTTGGATAGCACAACAATAGTTCATGCTTTTCGTCCAGTTCAGAGTAGCCGGCATGACCAAAGGAAAGTTCCTAGCTGAACTAGTTCATCACGGATGTTGGTAGGTAGGTACATAGATGATGTAGCCAATCATGACAGTTTCCATAGAAAAAGTAATATCTGTGATATTGAATCTCAAAACGTTTTATTTAAGTAAATATATATGATATATGTATATGGATAATGAGTTGTGACCGCGGCTCCGCTCGCCTTAAAGTCGGTGAATACTAGATTAAGTAGTTTTCTAGTACTGCGTTCCGATTGGGTTTACTGTCGTCATTACTGCTCAGCTCATATGAATAATGGCGTGATGCTATATAGTCTATGACCTGGCGGAGATACGTCGCATTACATAAGAAAAAACTGCAAGCGAATAGATTGAGTCGTTCTGGAGTTATATGCGCACACAAATTTTTTTAATGAAAGCGGAAATATGGCGCCGAGCCACTCATAAGGTGTCTAACGACGCCCATGGACATTTGGTCGTATGAGGGGTATGCGAATGCCATGCCGGGCTGACAGGCCGGTCAGACGGCAGACGTTGAATTTTATAATAATGCATAGATTACGTCAACGTAGACAACGTAGACTTATCTATCTCTTATCAACGACGTATAAAGCTCTTTGTCTCTTATACGATATTCGAAAATGATGTATAAATGAAATGAAACATTTAGGTGGTTTTAAGTTGATAATATGTCTAAACGTATAGTTTATCCAAAGTCCATGCTATCAAATTTCTAACTGCTTATCATAGTTCAAAATCCTTCGCACAGATCCACCAGTGCTGCGCGCAAAAGCAATTTCAGTAATATTGAAAAGGTATGTAAATTCCATTAAACTACTCCTACGTTGGCGGTGTCCGTCCGAGCATCCGACATTTAGCCAGCGACTATTTGTCATGGTTGTGTCGTCTCTGGACTGTGAATAAATTTTATTTAAATTTAGGGTCGTTTTAGTATATTGCATTTTAAAAATATTCATCGCGGAAAAACATGATTTACTTTCCGAAAATTCTTGTTCGCCTATACCGGACGTTAGGTTTTTATAAATGTTTGTGAAAATGTCCTCTAATATTTTGAAACCAAATGTGATTTATTATTCATAAAATATTTTGGTATAATTTATTGCATGTGGATATAGATACTCATATTTCCATTTTTAATTTTTATTTGTACTGCATGGTAGTATTCTATATTTCGGTCCACGTGAGTTAGGTTGAAGCTAGTGAGTTATTCGCACAGATGATTATAGCCCCTGTACCGGCGTTATTCACTCGCCGATGTGAGTATGAGAAACGATCTCACTCAACCAATCAGAAGGCATTCGGTGAGGCATCCGGGCCGGCTATTGGTTGAAATATGCGAGTAATTGAGTCGTCTAGTTGCAAAACCCGCCATAACAGTTTTGGAAAAATGTTCAGAAACGAAAAAAACTTTTTTATTTTCTTTAGGATCAATGTTCTAACACAATTATAATTAGGTATAGCGGATTTTGCGACAAACTAAAAATTTATGATAAATTTTGTATACGAAATAGCAGGTTTAGACACAAATTGTATGGACGGAACTGTTTGCGTTTACTCACAGATTTAAACCTAATTTATAGGTCACTTTGAGACAAAATTCATTATAGCGGATTCTGCAACTAGACGACTCAATTGTGTGAGTTAGCGTGTGAGTTAACGCCAGTAGACCCCCAGCTCTTACAGAGCTCTGCCTAAACTTTATGTTGGTATACCTATACAGGTGTTTGGACAGATCAGTGAATTACGGCACCAAATACATTTTAAAATAATTCATGAAATTTCAGTAAGCTTTTTTCAATTCTCCAGAGGAATAAGGAACTCATGTTTTTTTGCTATCAAATTTTCCCCTGCAGCCGGCGGCAAAATATTGTAAATTTGAATAGATACGAAATACTCATTTCCTCTATCCTGAATCGCTGCTCTGCTCGGTAAATGTGAACCGAGATTACCAATTTATGGGAACGAATACACTTTTCAGGAGCCAATTCAATAGCAGAAATATTGAGAATCGAGTTCGATATTTATTAAGGGGCCTCTTTCCTAAATCTACCCTCTCTTTCTACATTGGCCGTTTTTCATACATTTTATTTTATTATAAAGAAATTATAAAACTTATAAAAAAATCCTATGGGAGAAACATGTACGATAAAATTATTAATGTTTTTCAATAAAAAAATTTGGTACTCCACATATAATAATTGAAAAAAAAACTAAAAGTTTATCAAGTTTTTATTTATTTTTTAATTATTATATGTGGAGTACCAAATATTTTTATTGAAAAGCATTAATAATTTTATCATGCATGTTTCTCCCGTAGGATTTTTTTATAAGTTGTATAATTTCTTCATAATAAAATAAAACGCGCATTGTTAGAGTGAGAGGCACAATTTAGGGAGGTGGCCCCTTAAGACATGAGAATATATTATTATTAAGTTTTTTTATGAGAAGTAGTGTGGTGGAAGTACCGAGGGACCAAAGTTGCTCGACACAGCCAATTTTACATTCCCTAGACTAGAATCCAAGTTCAGCGAGGTACCATGCCTACAGATGTGCGGGTTATTGTATGGCAGTCCAGCCTGTTGATACGACGACGTTTGAAGACCCCAGGTTGTAGGGGTTTGCGATTCGGTAGCGACATTTACCTCAAGAAGTAAAAAAAACTCGCAATTCCAGGAATGACTGGTAGAGAATGTCTTTAGGCTTTAAGTCCGTCGTCACTTTTTATTGTGCGATAAAGTATTTTTTCATTTCGTATCAATAATCTATTTGAAGTCACCTTAAATGATATTAAACTTAAATAAGTTAACAAAACAATTAATCCTTTTAAAATAAAAATTAATCCGGCTCAGTTATAGGGACCAGAGCACATTCTCTGACCAACCAATATAGGTGCTATACCGGAGATCGCCATTTGTATTGCTGGCTATACTGGACTAGAGAACACAGCCGAGGCTGCTATGCGGCAATTTTACGTTGAGTCCGGTGATAACAAACCATGTCGGTTGCAATTTGAACCTACTATCTACCTAATAAGGGACAAGAGAAGGGCTCTACAGTTTTCCACCGGTTCCGAACAGTGAAGCAGTGAATTCGAACCTTGAGATCAAAAGTCCGAGCCAAGATCGCGGCGACCTTCCCCCTGATGCCGCTTAGACATACAATTGCATGCATTTTTGAGTCTTTTATATCGTGGATGCTGTTTAAGTTGTATGTAAGCTTAGATTGACTGTCCAATTGTAGTCCACGATTTGCTTTCCAAGCTTCTGATCGATATTTAGCCGTTAAACTTTCTTCCTCATTTGCATTGCGAATTTATTTCAGTTCGAAACTTTCCTCACCGTTAAAAGCTCTCCCACCAGCTAAAACTACCAGTTCATAAAAGCTGAGTCGTCATCGGGCCGTTAGCTCAATTAGATTAACCTACCAGCAAAAAGTTTGTTAAAATCTCAAGCGCAAAATAAAAACGGTCCAGCATTATTCCGTTGGGTCAACGGATTGCCGCTAGAAAATTCTGCGTTTCATTTTTACCCACTTAGGAATGAGAAAGGATTTCTCTGACTCAGGGGATCTATTAGCCTCCCAATAATGGCAGATGGATATGCCTCAGGGAATTTTTTTAGAGTTCTTGGGTGACCTTGAACATTTTGTTAAACGCAATTTATAATAGTCTATTGAGAGTCACGACTTCTCGGTGGACTTGAATAACAAAATATAGTAAGAAATATTTAAATGTTTAATGGTTTCTAGGTTTTTACCTGGCCGAACCAAATGTTAAGGCCAAGACTAGGTATGTAATTTGCTTTCTAGAAGCGCATAAATGATAGATTATCCTACTTGCATTTCTTACTTAAGGCTACAAAATGCAAAGCAAAAAATTTCCACAAAAATTCAGATTCAGTTAAGAGAATGTGCACTTTGTGTCAACCAACGTAGTGAATGTTGTACACTGCTCGTTCTTTATTGTGAAACACACAACTGAAATTAAACTTTTTTATGGGAGCTGGCACGGTTGGCTACGTCACCTACAATATTGGTGATGTCAGCTCATAACACCTTGGTGAACTAGGGGCCATGTAAGTGCTTCATTAAATTGAATTGGACGAAAAACATGAACTGTTTACATAGCCCCTTTCATTCAGTGCGGTGGCACAAACCGAACGGGTTAAATTCTACCACCTAGTAAG
Organism: Nematopogon swammerdamellus; assembly: GCA_946902875.1. Lineage (NCBI taxonomy): Eukaryota > Metazoa > Arthropoda > Insecta > Lepidoptera > Adelidae > Nematopogon > Nematopogon swammerdamellus. The sequence goes on from OX336345.1 coordinate 9,097,566, forward strand.
GTAAGAAGGGAAAGGACCTACGGAATCCGAACCACGGTCAGTCTCCAATGATCGAACGGTCAAATGGTTCGGTTCAAGTTATAGATGAAGAAAGGCAGTCGACCGATCGCTCCAGTGAGCTACCGAGGGTAAGAAGAACACACTTGAATTTACATGAACAATGTTGTATGCTCAGAACAGCGATTTCAAAGATTACTTGTCCTGTGGTTGCATGCAATTAAACGTCAAATGTTATTAAAACTCCCACAGTGAACTTAAACTTCCCTCATACAAACGAAATTATTTCTTACGTGAAGTGGTACAGGAGTTTAATTTCTGAGGCGTTTGTTTTCACCAAATATCTGTCCAGTGAAACTTCAGAGGAAACTCAAGCGATTGTTTTCTCCTCTCACGGACAGAGCTCCTACTCACTTTCCTGGAACGTCCACTTGGGAAGCTCTAGAACGAACCGGTATAAGTAGTTTCCATGTAAAGTATTGGAAATGCATTACAGGTTACTTATGGTACAGTTTAAGGCTCGTTGCGCTGCTGTTCAGAAAACAAGGTGAATGAAAATGAGGGTAGATAACAGGATAAGAGGACACCGGCGGCGCATACGGCAAATTTTGTGTGAAACAATGAGCTCTCTTTTGTGTTTTTCAAGCAACATTATCGCAAATTTATCGTAATTAGGTTTAAGATTATGCAGGCCGGCCTATAAGTCCATAAAAATCCAATTTCGAATAATTAAAAACATATGACGCGCGGGCAAGCCGCTTCTATGTTCTTAATTCGAAATTCAATTTCTGGGAATTCAGTCGCCATGGAGCGTTTCACCTGTGCGGATCGCGCTTTTTGTCTACGCGGCGTAAATTTCGAGAACATCACAATTTGCGCAACTTTAATAACACTACATCACTTCAAACGATCAAGAATTGAGTTGTAAGGTACCTTAAAAATAAAGTGTACGACAGAAACCTGAGGTCAATTGATGCGCTAAAAGAAAATATCCGAAGAGAAATTGCTTACATCGCGGAATCGACTTGCCGCGTAGTAAAAATTTGATTTAAAATGCCCTCAATTCTTAGAATACCACGTTGCAAATTGTAGTCGTAACCCATCTCATAATATAGCAGACGAGCACATAAAATTCTTCGAGAACACAGCTATCGCAATAATTACAACAATGTTTTTCATGAATACATATAAAATGTACCTTTCGATAACACTTTGCGAAACTATATTACTGGCGATGGGGATGTTTTTGATACTAAAACTTTCGCATGCGTTTGAAATTTGAAACTTTTAAGAACTCATCGCTTCGTCTGGTGAGTGGAAAGTCCACTCGGACCAAACTAAATTATCGGAAATGGGCCACGTCTTGCCTCCAGCTTACTCTAATGTTTATATTTATATGAAGGCAACTTCACCTAAGCACGTAACTAGGTTAAGTATATCAAACTTAATAAACTTTTCTTACTAGGAGATGAATTTGATCTAACTTTATTAATTAGTTGTTTAGTTTAGTTGATTTAGTTTATGTGTCCTTATTTTGTTTTTAATATTTATTCAGGTGCAGTTTTTAACATTTTATATAAGTATGATTATGTTGTTTATGTTTTCATCGTTTATTTATACAGGGTGACTGGAAATTCGATCTATTCTATATTATCTATTAGTGAAAGGGGTAATACTAAAGGTTATTTGAAACAATTTAACCCCCATCAACTGGGATTTTTTTTACATAATTTTTTTAAAATAAAAAAAAATAAAAAAATTATGTAAATTTACGCGGGAAATTTAGAGTGGCCACTCGCTAGTCCCGGCCTCGATTAATACCCTCCTCTACTGCCGATGGGCCCGGATATGTTCGGTGAAGCCATCGCAAGCTTAGATCCACACCTTCCTACATAAAAATAACAAAAATTGTGTTTTAAGACCATTTATTTCTGAGATATTAAGAATTTTGGGCCGATATTTTTATTTGAAATGAATGGTAGCTTACCAGCTTTCAGAAAAATATCAATGAAGTGCCCAAAAATAAGGATATTTTTTAAACTTTTTTTTTCGATTACAAATCAGAAATTAAAACAATCTTAAAACCCCGATTATAAAACCGCTCATTTCCGACCCCCAGTTGATGGGAGTTAAGTTGTTCCAAATAACCTCTAGATTCTAGAGTCTAGAATAACCCCTTTCGAGGAATAGATCGAATTTCCAGTCAATATTCATCATTCAGTTCCAGTCAGTATACAAATTTGCAACAAGGTTGACTTTTAACGCGAACTTATTAACTGTGGAAAATATTTCCATCCGCTGCGTTTTGCTTGGTGTTCCGTCCACATTTGGCGGAATGAGAAAGTTGGGAAAGGAGAGACTACGATATTTTACAGCTCAGTTTAGCGAATTCATTTCGGGGCGCCACACGACTACATACATACCGTACGTAATCGATTTCGTACGAGTATGTATTCTATGATTTTTCAGAGGACATGACTGGCCGGCAACTTTGCATGGTTTGGAGATGAACATTTTGCATTTTGATTGCATGCGACTAGCCATATTTTGAAAAAAAATAGTAAATATTGTTATCAATTAATTAACATTTTGTGGACCATGAAAGACCGCCTTTTTCAAATAAATTAAACATGTTAATTTTGTAACTACAATGGAGTTTGGAAAAACCGAATGTAAATACATTACCTACCTAATTGGAAAAATAATATTTTAAGACAGACATATACAATACATAAAATGCAATGTATGGTACATTGCATTTTATACTATGTAGAGAAGACCTGATCGCATTTTAGGAAACAAAAAATTAAGAATAGAAGACACGGATGACGGGTTGGAGGAGATATTTTATATTCTTTAGGCATGTATGTAATTTATTTTTAATTTTTAATATTAGTTATATTGTATGATTGTATGTCATGATTTTGATTAATAAATATATTTTAGTAAATTAATATTTAAAATAAGAATAGAAGAATAGTCGCAAATAATTTATTTCCTTTATACAAAATGAGTAAAAAAAAACCGATTACAAAATTGCAATAAGTATGATGAAAAGGCTCCTCAGCTCAGCTGCGTGTAGCGCTGGACCCCAAACACATATGAAGCATCAGAGGCTATAACGATCTAATAAATAATACGTATAAAAATCGCGAAAGCCAACGAGAATGAAAACAAAAGTTCACATAATTTAGTTAGGTAAAACCTGATAAAACCATGGCTTAACAAACAAACAAAAAAATAAAAAAACTAACAAAAGGCAAGGAGAAAAAATAATGAAATAAATAAACAAACATTTATCACCATTAAGACGTGAATAGTAATAATAGTTTGTGTTTGGGTTCGGTACTTAAAAAGAATAGCCCCACTGCATCTCTCCCCGTGCATGTCGTAAAAGGCGACTAAGGCATAAGGACAAGATGCCGTGCTAAAGGGCAACAGGCTCGCCACCTCTCACCTTGGCACGGTACTTCCACCGAGTCATGCAGCAGGTGGGTCTTCGTGCCTGATTTGCTGCTTGATCGATTTAATCTTGTTCGAATACTTTGCGAAACGTGGTGGTCGGTGTTGTGCTGTAATTTACCAGAGTTCTTGCAGCACAACACCGATTACTCCGCTTACCCCGATTTTCGGGATTAAGCAAGCGTGTGTGATTTATTTTTTTATTTAAGACGTGAATGTCACGTGCTGATATGAATGAGTGTCTAGAAAAGCATGAGTAATTTCAACGAACTAAAGGGGTTGTGAAAAATGACTAAAACTCTATCACGATTAGATTGGCGATAGTTTTATTCGTGATAAATTAAGTTCGTGTATTCAGGAAATTATTGTTAATGATCTGATTAACAAAGAGACAGATAGCCAGCCATATTGCATTTTATACGTTTGAGAGAATAAGCCAGTACAAATCTTCTGTAGGCTAGAGTTGACAAATGATTGAGATACCAAATGGCGAGCGAGCTCTGTTTGGATCTAATGTAAAGCTATTTAGTTATCAGTCAAGTGTGCGCGGACAGCCGTGGAGTCAAACGATCTATCTTGCTGAAGATACGACTCCGGGGATGTGGTTTGATGCTGTAGGATGCATTTTGCCTGTAGCTGTGCATCTGTTTGTTTGAAGGCTGCGGACTGGAGGCAAGCAGCTTTGCATTTTATACGAGCTTATTGTTATACAGGGTGTGTAGACACGCCGTGCTCTTTTCACCAGCTTGTTCCTTAGCCTATTTGAAGGAGAAAATGCGAATGAATTTATTTTAAATACCATATATCAACATTAAAATTGGTTTGTTAAATTCTAGAACCAGATCATAAATACTAAAGGTACAATTTTAATCTAATTTACGGCCAATTTTACCTGAGATTAGACAATGCTAATTAATATAGGTAAATATTATTTAACACTTTTAAGTTCTAGTTGTTTTTTTAAGTCGGTGTAATGTTTTTTTTTAAATTGAGTCGATCCATGTTGAAAGAGTTGAACTACCAGTTTTTTTTCAAAATTAACTTATGTACGCCATTTTGTTAAAAAAGTATCATTCTATAAGCCTACGTTCAGTACGCATCTAAAAGATCCAAGTTGAGCTGCGTTCACGTAACAGATATAGGTACTTTCTCGAATAAAGTAAGTCTGTAAAGTGTGAAGGCCGAGGCGCGTTTAGGTAAAGGATAATATATACCTTTCGAAGTAATTAAGTCACGCAATAACTGAAACAGGTATATGAAGAAATTGAAGCATTATCTCAGAAATAAATGATAAAATTGTCATCCTTATTAAGCTGATATATAAACTGTTAAGGCCCTGTCAATCCGTATTCACCCGTACTCTTTCAAAGCGCCCGCCGCTTTCTATGGTTGGAGTTTGATGCAACACAATCAATCAATAAAAAATTAGGTTTAATTTTTTTATTCCAAAACTACGGATCGAAACAGAAAAGTAAAAAGCTACAGATTTAGATATATATTCAACAAATAAAATATATTTTTCCAAAGTCTTGATTTGGTCACGTTGCCTTAAATACATGTTTATAACTAAATTCAGAGGCATGTTCATGATTTTTTTCTATCGAGCGAATCAAATCGTGGTTGCAAAAAGCTATCGATCTGCGCTGATAGATGAAGTATTCTATATTAAAACTGAATCTGTCAGGTGAGTAATATTTAATATTGCTCACTCACTTAGTGGTAAACTTCTTGAATTTCGAGTCAGACGCAGCCTCACGTCACCTTAAGTACTTATATGTTAATGCAGCTCTTACCTTACCTAATAGATCACCGTGTATTTAAGTTTAAATACGACTTAACGTAACGTGGAGTAGTTAGTACCTACTAAATAAGCAAAGTTTAGCACAGGTTATCTTGCACGGGTCCGCTCGCTTCGCTCGCTCTGTCCATAAATACCCTAACCTACTTGCACATGTAGTACTTGCACACTTGAATCTTAGAACTTTATGTTCAGCATTTAATTATAGGTCTAATTGTATTTATTTTTATATTTTATCATTGTTCGCATAAATACCTTTTTTCGAGAACTAGCTTTCTCGAAAGTGTTCTAAATATAATGCACACTGCAAGTTTTTTTTTTATGGAAACTGATACGGTTGGTTGGATCACCTACAACATCCGTGATGTCAGCCCATAACACCGGGCTGAAGTGAAGTATGGTTGTAATGGCATATAGATAGGTTTTACCTAAAGGTTTTAAGGTTCATTCAGTTTGTGATAGGAACGCATTGTACAACACAGACGTGGTGTACTGCGCACCTATCACATATGTATACATGTATATAATGAATTACACAAATAAATGCGACATGCATAAATAGATTAACTGACGCATTCCAAAAGTGCAGAGAGTTCGTTGAAAGCTCTGTTCTCACGCTAGCCGGTATTGGTTCTTGTAAATTCCACTCAAAAGGATAAATTACTATTTCTAATCTACTGAAACTGATATTTTAATTTCTACGCTAAAACGAAACACTTTAACTGTCCTATGGGGTGAAATTTATAGCTAATAAATTTGTCTAAATTTTGAAGTACAAGTACGGTTCCCAAAACCCTCGACTAATCTCTAAGTCACTTTTCCAACTAAAATTATTAAAACAACTGTCACCAAATTCGATATTTATGGGTCGTAAATTTACAAAAAGGTCTAAAAATTATATTCCGATTATTCCCTATGCAAAAATATCCATACAAACGATTCACGTCAAACTGTTACTAATTATTAGCTAGTTTTACCGTCGGGCGCGCAAGTTATCTTCAAGGCTGAGATTCGAAGTTTCACCGTCGGTCGTGCAGGCTGTCCCCAGAGCATAAGCTCACGAGGTCGATCCGCGAACAGAACAAATCTTTTAGCTGGCACTCGCGCTGGGCAGTCATTAATTACTCGTGCGGACCAGTCTGAAGACCAGCGAAGACGCATCGCTGTCGCGCGCCGTCTCCGCCGCCGCCGCCGCCGGGCCGCCCCGCTGTCTCCTCCGCCACGAGGGGCTCCATCGCGAACAGCTCCGTCGCGTTGCTGTCGAGCCGCCGCCGTGCCGGTCCGCCGCCGCCGTGCCGCCTCCGCCGCCGTGCCGCCTCCGCCGCCGCCGTCGTCGTGAGGCACGCGTCTCGCCGCGCCGCTACCTTCGAAGCGCGCCAGGCACGTTAGCCCAGAACTCAAAGTGCGTCGCGTCATCGAAATAAGATTACATCTAGACTGTGATAAAGTCTAGCTTCGCGTGTGCTGTGTGTTAGTGTTGAGAGCTGAACATTCTTCACGGACGCGGAGACGTTGCAGTAGCTGATGAAGGAGGAAGCTGGAAGGCGTGCGGTATCGTTATAGCAATAAGTTATTTTATTTGAAATCTCGTTTATTGTCTTATATATATGTCATTATTGTGTTCGCCGCGTTTCGTCGTCGGAGCTAGCTAGGCGGAGAATTTTACTAATTTTGGCGGATTATTGCGTATATGTTAGTAACGTACTTTATTACTTAAGAGTATTCCGGTCGGTTATCTATTGAGATCATTTTACGCAAACTGAATACGTCTTGCGATTATAGGCGCCGCGTACATCGTGTGTTCGCGTTCGACACGTGCCAAAGGCGATCGAATAGTACCTACAATACACAACTATCGGAGCGGCTACTTGCAACAGCTGACAATTAATAACGAACGACAGTTATCCAGTATCCTTAACCTAGCAGCGACCAGGTTAACCTGAGGGAACCTGTGCCTGTTATAGTATTTCATTTTCACCTAGGGACTGTACGACGAGGGGTCCGCGCCACTACTGGGGTTCATCACTGCTGCGCCGAAGGATATTGTCAAAGTCTAGACTTATAAGCTAGAATAATCTAGATATAAGATTAAGCTAGATGTAACTGGAATCTCGTTCATCGCCTCAAGAAACCATGTTAGTGTGTTATTGCTTTGGGGCCTGTCATGGGTTTCATAACCGAAGTATTTAATACCTGTGGAGCGACAACGAATTCCAAGACGGGGGGTGGAAGTCTAGATTTGTAACCTAGAATAATCTAGATATAAGACTAGTCTAGATCGAGCTGGAATTACGTTCATCGCTTCAAGAAACCATTCGTGCGACAGCGGATTCCGAGCTGGAATCCCGCTCATCGCCTCAAGAAACCTTTGGTGCGACAACGAATTCCGAGAAGGAGTCTATTATTATTATATATATTCCGAATTAGAAGAAGTCTAGATTCGTAACCTAGAATAATCTAGATATAAGACTAGCCTAGATTGTAAGCTGGAATCACGTTCATCGCCTCAAGAAGCCATGTCAGTGCGCTATTGTGTTGGGGCCTGTTACGGGTTTTAAAACCGACATATTTAGTGCCTTTGGTGCGACAATGGATCCCAAGCAGAGGGTAGAAGTCTAGATTGTAAGCTAGAATAATCTAGATATAGTAATTTAGGTTAAGATTTAATTATAATTACCAATTAGTTAAGGTCGGGGAATGTACAGGAGAGGCTAGTAGAAGTAAGTTAGCATAACTAGTAGATAAGGTGACTAACTTAGGTCTAAGCTAGAATAGTCTAGATTTAAGAATACTAACTTAGTTTTAGTGCCGGGCCTCGTATCGAGATCTCCTCGCGATGCCTGGTGGGAACTTATATGTGCCTGAATTATAGAATCTTTAATTTAAAGCTTGTTTATTGCCCATATTTTGTAACTTCTATTTTAATGTAATTAGGTGGTTCGACCAATATCGACGCTTCTCGTCTAGATATATTGACGACACAAAATCCAGGCAGATAGATGCTAAAGTCGGTGCGTAGTCCCAAGATAGTGTCTTTCATTTCTTCCCTAGACGATCACGAAAATGTAATTTTACTGGCCAATTAACTAGAGATCAGAGAAGTCAAACCGACTCCATAGACCTTCTAGGTATTTACGAGACACACTAGATTGGGTTAAGATTATTTTATAACATTCTCAATCTGGGGTCATCTCAAGTTATAAAAAATTAAACATTTAAACATTTGTGTGCATAAATTTCTGACAGGGTAGAAAGGTAATATTTGAAATACATAAGTAATAAATACTTAGTTCAAATTTCATCTCACAAAAACCAAAGTCGCCAGAGAGTTAGAGGTTCTCATTAACTTCAGAAAATGTACTGTCTAGAACGGAGTGCTGGATAGTATATAAAGTTCATTTTACAATTATTTTTATTTATGTTTTTTTTTTATAAATATATTGTGTGTACTTATTGGTTTGCTATTTATGGGTGATATCTTTGTCATATCGATCGTTATCCCGAATACTAATCCGGAATATACCGAATTTCATCAATCAAAATAAAATTTGTTCTATCGTAACATTTATGATTTAATGTTAAAATATTCTAAACACATATTGAATTTTTTTAACAAGAAAATTATAATGAAGATTATTTTTCTATATACAAATATTTTTTATAAACGCCACCACAGGCGTAACGCGCTTCTTAAAGCGCAGCACTACCAAAAATCGGTTTCTCTCGATTGATGTTTCTCTTAAACCGCTGGTTAGTAAAAATATATGGCTTTCTACAAGACATACTGCTTCACAACAATGAGCCTAAACAATCTATTTGAGTTTAAGTTATCACTCATACCTATTGTTTGTTAGTTTAATTATTATCTGCTTACATACATATAAATAAATTTAAATATTTTCTAATTTGACTAGATAAAAAACAATCCAAAGTGTGCTCTCGAAAATACGGCAAACCCATATTTCCATGCCGTTCATCATGTTGTAGTCACGTATTAATGCACATAATACACATAGTGGATAAAAAATACAATACTGCCAATTACGCCGTCAATTAAATATTTATTGATTCTGCACTTACGTCCCCCACAAACTCACAGCGGTTTATGAGAAACATCGGTCGCTAGAATCAGATTTTTGGTACTGCTGGGTCTTAACAGATGCCCTCTTGTAAGTCTTCAATCCCCAGACCGCTGAAATTAAAGCCCTAGCTTAATAGCGTCCGTGTGTACCCGTTTAATGCGAAAGCTCTCTCTTTATTATTCCAGCACAGTTTGTTATGATTACATTAATATTTAAATTATCCAGTCAACAATTAACTGGGGCGACAAAACATGGACACGGCAATGTTAAGTTGAAAAATTGCTCATAGCATTGAGGTTTAAATAATTTAATTAATTAATAATGAATAATGGTGTGGTGCTATAACCTTGCCTTTAACCTTGCGGAGATGTGTCGTATTACATTGGCAGAAACCGTAATAATTTGTTGGTGCTCTTCTACCGCGAACGGAACCGCCGCGCCGCCGCCGGCATAGCTTATTAATTAAAGGGTATATTATAATCCTTAAAATTTACTTTTGGCTATGTTGTGTATGAAATTAAACAACTTTCACTAAACTACTTTCTGAATAGACAGAAAAACTACTCGCCTCAGAGTAATTGAGGTGAGTAGTTTCAACCCACTTCATTATTTTAATGCAATTTAAATAATGTTTTGCGTTAAAAAATACAAGTCCTGCCTTTGTTAAAATAATGGCAATTTTCATGATTAAAATTGTTCAAAGTGCTGGCACGGGTCGTTTTTACCAATATAATATATTCCAAAAGTACCGCATGACCAGCATTCCAAAATTAAATCTAATTAAAAAAATAAACAGAAGAATTTTGTGCGGTAAGTAAATACTCTTTGAACGAAGCCGGTCTAATGTTTCCGGTGCGTGTTAGACAGGAATAATTTCAGATTGTCTGCTTCTGATAATGAGATTTTTTTTTAATTTTACTTATGTTTTTTTTACTTACGTTTTCAATGCTTTATTTATGCCATCATAGATAAGAAACGTAGAGATGAAACAATAAGTAACAGGAACAAACTAAAATTTTATGTTTTTACCATATAATATGTTTACGTTAAAAACTATAATAGTATAGTTTTGGGAGGAAGGAAGGAAATTTGGTTCTATTTGGAATAATAAATTAGATTATTAAAATAAAAAATTTATCTACACTAATATTATAAAGAGGTAAAGTTTGAAGTTAATAAGTTTGGATGTAGGAGGTAATCTCCGAAAATAATCATCTGGTTTAAAAAATTCTTCGACCAATATTTAGGATGGACCTTCAGGATGAACCTAGGTCATGCGAGCAAAAGCTAGTATTTTATAAAAACCCTCCACTTTTAGCTGCAGCAGTTGGAGACCCTTTTATAATAAAAAGTTAATAATATTTAGGCTTTAGGTAAAATAAATAGTGAACATGCGGAGTCACAGAAGTAAAAAAGTATTAGAAATGCAGCAATAATAAATTTCATAAAATAGGTTTCATAAAATATAATTTACTATACCAGTTCGTTTTTCTTCTTTTTCTGTTGGTTTTTTTTTATCCAGTCTAGGTTTTTATTTTATTTTTAATAATCTGTTTTTTACTCTTTTTAGTTATGAAAGGGGTTTCATTATTATTAAACTTGTCATGTGCCCAGTGTCACTCCTGCTATTCTTACTTGAGGTATCGATCGATTCGACACCTCAATCAACAAAACGAGTAAGCTGTAATTGTCCTATAATTGTAAGAGTGTTTTTTTTTTCAATATATGTTACATACATAGGCTGTTGTTCACGTGAAGAAAATAAAATAAAATAAATTAAAAATCCATCCATTCGTTTGGGCTCTAGGTAGGAGTGTGTTCTTGTTACTGTTTTTGCCTTAAAACTCGATGCACTCACGGTTATGATGTGAAAACATCAGCGATACGTCACTCGCGATTTTCGCTGTTATAAGTTTTATTATTACCCAAACGAAATTCCCTCCAGCTCCGGAAATTTTTCGACATCGCGGTAATAGACGTTTACACACCAATAATTAAACCAATTATGTTTTACAACTGAAATCAAACATTCTAATAGTTATTTCTAAAAAAAGTTCAGTTACTAATGCAAATGTAACAAAATAATCTCGTGGAACTTACGTGAAGGAGTGTTGTAAACAGATCGGCTAGGGCGGGAGGATCACAGGGCGGGCGGCCGGCGCGGCTGGGCGGCGAGACACAACTGATTGCAGCCGCCGCGTCGCCGCGCCGCCCGCCCACCGCGGTGATACCAGGGCGGGCGGGCGCGTATCGCTCCCTGATAGCGATATAGCATTACACCATAGACCGTGGAATAATTTTCCAAGGAATGTCCTGTGAACACTTTCGAGCGTTACATTTTGAGTTTACAGGGTTTTAAGTGTTTTATATATTTCTAATGTTATTTGCATATGTATGTAGGTACAACAGTATAGTAACAATATAAAAATTATAAATAAATAATATTTACCATTTAAGAAATTATTAAGTCAAATAATACTCGTATAAATTCTTTATTGGGTGAATCAATATGGTTTTCCAGGTTGCCAATTGGCAGAAATGACAATATTTACAAATTTAAGAAAACAGTATGCAAAAACAGTAATTAAGGTCATATAGGCCAGCCTCGGTAGTTCAGTGGTGCGGTCGGTCGACTGTTGTTAAGCACACCTGGACGCGGTCAGTACTTTGATGGGTGACCGCTTGGCCGTTGGAGGCTGACCGTGGTTCCGATTCCACGTTAAACTGTAGATCCCTTCCCTTCTTACCTTGCTAGGTGGTAGGGTTTATCCCGCCCGTGTTGCTACCACCGCACTGAATGAAACGTCGGTCGAAAGGTCTATGTAAATAGTTCGTGTGCGTGTTCTTCCATTCAGTGTAGCCGCCATGAAATGAAGGGAAGCATTGACATGGCACCTAGTTCACCCGGTGTTATGGGCTGACATTACGGATGTTGTGGGTGATGTGGCCAACCGTGTCTGTTTCCATAAAAAAAGACCTCTCCCAAGGCACGCCCACCTCACGTGCTCTTCCGCTCTTCTCTTGCATCCACAAGAGCCAGGAAACCTTTAAACAAAACATACAGAAGAATAATATACTGGTACTCGTATTGTTGTTATGATAGCAAGAAGTAAAAAAATTACGAAGAAAGTATTCTAGGTGACCGCTTGACCGTTGGAGGCTGACCGTGGTTTTAATTCCACTTAAAACTGCAGGTCCCTTCCCTTCTTACCTTACTAAGTGGTAGGGTTTAAACCGCTCCGGGAGCTACCAAACCATTGGCACTTAATAAAACGTCAGTCGAAACGGCTATGTAAATAGTTCGTGTTCATATTCAGTTCAATAGGTCCAGTTCAGTGTAGCCGGCACGACCGAAGGAAAGCACTGAATATAATATCAGGTGATATTATATTCAGCGCTTTCCTCCGGCGTTATGGGTTGACATCACAGATGTTACAGATGATGTAGCCAACCGTGATAGTTTCCATAAAAAAACTGTCCATACGGAAGTTTTCTTATGTCCTTTCCATACTGATATTTTTTTTTTATTTTATTCCTACCACCAACACATACACACACACGTCACCATATAACGTGGCAGGAAGGCTGGATTTGAGGGGTTTTCCCACGGGAGCGATGGAACGAATGGGGTTCAAATTTGAATAACGTTCTGGGACGAGGTTTGTAATGTGTTGCGAATTGTTATATAGTATTTGGGAAGTGTTATGAAAATTATATATTTTTTTTTATGTATATATAATTATTTTAATAATGTTAATGTAATGACGAACCCTTACATTTCCTTTTCTTCTCTTTTGTCCACTTCTAAAATTTTCTTAAAAACAGCGTCTGTCTGTAGCGGGTAAACACTTAAACGACTGAATAGATTTACATGCAGTTTCTCGGAATGGTTATATCTGTTTTTGAAAAGTGTATAAACAATTAGAAAGAAAAATTCAACGTTTATGACAATCCAGTAATTGTTAAAATAAAATGAGCATGATTGACTGGAAGAAATTTCACTGTATAATTGAAAACCTTCGCCATTTTTTAAGTAGGTTAGAAATAATATATATGTCTGCACCACAGTATAACTCAATTGTGAAAAGACAATACCAAAAAGTGCAAAACGGGACAATACAATTTAGTTCTACAAATTCTATTCGTAATTCGACATGACTGAATAACATTAGCTTGCTGTAACTGCGTTATTGAGTGAAGGCTTTAAAGGAAAATTGCGCGTCACGTACGCGTTGCACGCTTAGGTCTTCGTCGTCTTTCTCTACGTTTGAGAACTTTAAAAGCTACATTTCTCGTTCGAGGCATTTGTACAGAGTAGGTAAAGTGATTTTAATGTTTTTGTTGTTTTTGAGTTTCCGTACGGAAGCCTATTACTAAACCTGCGCCGTTTGTCTGTCTGTCTGTCCCACTGCTGTATATTTGGAACTTTAATAACTAGCGGGTTGAAATTGTCAGAATATGTGTTATTATGGCGGACATAACAACAAAATAACAAAAAATAGAAAAAGTAAAAAATTTATTAAATGAAATGTTTATTTATTTTTAATAAGTAAGTAGGTAGGTTTACATCATACATTTAACAGAAGAGTTATACAGTATTACATACCTAATAACCATGAAAAATAAGGTCTGGCCGCAAGGTACATATGATACTGAAGCGAGACGAGCCAGCATCGCTGATTGAATATTCTATTTAACAGCTGTAATATTAAATTTTATTTACATTAACAAATAGACAGAAATTAATAATAAAAAAAACTAAAATAAACAAAATAAAAGTATAAATATTCTTCGTAACAAAGTGAAAATGACAAACTATTACTAACATACTAAATTAACAAATTAAAACAACTAGTACAAAATGAAAATGACAAATTAATGATTACTAACGATATTACTAAATTAACAAATTAACACAACTAGCAATTAGAATAAATTTAAAATATAACGAGACAAATACAAATTACAAGAGAAACATGAAAAATAAAAAACGAACGAATGTGACACAACATAACCCCTCAGACGCAAGGACGTAGGTAAAATAAGGGAGGTTCCATACAAATTACTTAATTTTCAGAAGAGTGCCATCTACCGAACTATCCAAACATTTTAACATCTAGTATGAACTTTCACCAATAGATGGCGATACGTACGAGTGCCACTCTAAAGTAAAATAACAGATAATAAAAATCGATCACTTAGGTGGAGGTACGAAAACCTCGGTGCGCGAGTCCGAGCCGCACTTGGCCGGGTTTTTAAGGAACCTGACATGATACATCGCTTATTACAGCGGTCCCCAATTTTGATACGCTTAACCACAGGGGTGAGCAGGGTCAAGAGAAGATGTACGCGTAGGCGAGCTTAGTGGCCACATTTACCTCTGACTACAATCATATTAAAAAGGAACGGGCCCACCTAACTAATTAGGCAAAATAATTTATTGTCACTGATGAACTATTGCATACTGAACCAATTCATAACATATTATTGTGATGATTAATAACCTAATATCGAATAAAAGATAGAGAGAAAAAAAAAGAAATAACCCTATTTTTAAAATTGTTGTACACGTATTAAAACTTTTCTGCGACTTATTTTTTCCCATTTTTTTATGGACTTGGGACCGAAGAAAGTATAATTGAAAACCGATGAACTACCTACTACACTCGCAATGTCACCTCAGAGCACCTTGGTGAACTAAGTGCTATGTCAGTGCTTCCATTTGGTTGTGCCGGCTACACTGAACTGGACGGAAAATACGACAGACTTATCATGCAGTGCGGTGGTGCCAGTCCCGTCGGGTTAAACCCTATCACCTAGTAAGTTATAGGGAGGGAACTTACTGTTCTCTAGTTGTTTTATTTCTTGCTCATACAATATACCCAACAAATAACTGTACCCGCGACTCCGCTCGAGTTAATAATGTCATAATGTACATTACATCACTTTTTTTTCCATACTAAACTAAATAAAATTATTTAGTTTAGAATGGAAAAAAAAAAGTTCACCATAGAACAATATGTCATCTAACTTTCTTGCTCCAAATAGGCTCAGGAGTACCTGGTTTGCTTTATTACCTATAGTCACGTGCCTATAGTCATCAAACAGCCAGTATATCATGGTATTATGAACGAAAGTTTTTAAGTTTTACAGACGTCGACTCCAGAAACTCCCGCAGTTCCTGAAGAAGCCCGTGATGTAGCGGGCGAAACGTCGACTTATGTAAGTCTTCAGTACCATGGTATTATGACCTACGGCCGTACCGAAATATCTCGGATTGCACAGGTGGAATCGTGTTCATATACATCAGTTTTCGCGTAATAAGCGATACGTGCATACATGCACCAGGCCTTGTATTTTACAATATCTATACAATGCTTTAAGTAAGATTTTGATCAATGCTCAAATAAATTCTATACTACACACTATTTCGCTCTGTAACTATACCTACAAATCCCAAACATACCTACAACATTTGTGATTTAGTCCCAGTAGTGGTACAGTCAGTAAGTCAGTCAGCGTGTAAGAGTCCACTGCTGGACATGCCCTCTCCAATTTTCCTCCAGTCCTCCCGGCCTTCAGGCGGTACGGAACCACTGCTTTCCGCCGAAGTACTTGATGTCGTCGTCCCACTTAGCGGGTGGTCTTCCCACACTCCGTTTTCCTGTCCACGGCCGCCAGTGTAGGACGCGGTTACTCCGGCGGCCGTCGTCTCTTCGGCTGACGTGTCCAGCCCACTGCCACTTGAGCCTAGCCACCCGGTGTCCAATATCACTACTTTGGTTCGTCGGCGGATTGCCTCGCTACGGACCATATTCTCGCGTGCCTCGGTACACTGGTTTTAAAAATTGACTTAACGCGAGCGAAGTAGCGAGTTCGTAAATTGTATATACGAGTACATAAAGTATGGCTAAAAATAAACTGTATAAACTTTAGCGACCCCAAATGGGAGGAGCCGGCGCGCGACGACTGCTGAGGCGCACGGGAGCGGCGGGTGATGGTCGAACTAGCGTGAAAACATAAAGCGTGCTGCTGGAAAATGGTTAAACAGCAACTTGCAACCTGTCAAATAAAAATAAAAAAATTAAATTAAATGTAGTATTAAATTTTCTTGCTAGTTGCAAGGTGTTCATTAATTTTAATAAACTATTTATTTATTCCTTACTTGGAATTAATATGCTTTACTCTTGAACTTGTCTAAATTTAGGATAGGTTGGATCCGATATAGCTACCTACTAAGGGGCAGGCAAGAGCTTCGAAGGGGTTTTCTCGAGATACGAAGTACGAGATTTCGTAACTAATAATCTGCAATATCTAAGTATTTCGATTCAAATCTTTGATATTGTTTTACAGAGAGCGCCACATGTGGCGTCGCGCCAAACACGTGCAAAGTGCAGTAAAACTTTCAGCAATGAGAAAAATTATTATAAAAAAAAAAGAAAAAAACCCTAGTACTAGATTGACAAATGTTAGTTTATTCAGTCGCGCTCTCCAATTTTACGTAATAACCCAGCCCTGCTGATTCGGGCGTGGGCGAGTGCTTTTAAGGAACCTCGTGATGGAAGATCCACTAATTACAAAAGTTTGACAACTTTTCCGATACCAATCGATATGTTACAGATTAAATTTGATAACCAAGATGATTGCGCATTCTCTGTATTATTTTACACGCCCTTCAAATAACGTTGTAACTATATTGAACCTCTAGGAAAAGATAAATATAGGAGATGCTGATAATAATGCCGGGGATGCCGATAATGCCGGTGATGCCGATAATGCCGGAGATGCCGATAATGCCGGGGATTCCGATAATGCCGGGGATGCCGTTCTTCACTCGCAGGGTTTGCGTCCATTACTCTAGTAGAATGTTGTACACATGATGATTACCTGCGCGGTCGGTCTGTCTGAACTCCAAAAAGACTGAACCGATTCACATGCAGTTTTTCAATAATGAAATCTGGCAGCTCTCTGAAATTACATCACGATATTGTTATTGTTTTCTTTTGTCGAAAAGCAGGGTGTGAAATTGTCTTCCGGCGAGTGTTTTCGACAACGTAAGCAAATCTACTGGCATGGCACCTCGCTGAGCGAGAAGGGGTGAATTGGCTGTGTCGACTGCTCTATAGGTCGTTCGTTCTAACCTGAGGCGTACAAATACA
Source organism: Nematopogon swammerdamellus (assembly GCA_946902875.1). NCBI lineage: Eukaryota > Metazoa > Arthropoda > Insecta > Lepidoptera > Adelidae > Nematopogon > Nematopogon swammerdamellus. Next base: position 9,115,064 of record OX336345.1, read on the forward strand.
TTCACGCATGACGGTGTGCCGGACACGACACATCGGTCCGATGCGACGCGGTTACCGCACCCCGCGCCCCTCTGGCGCGGCGTGCGTCCGCGCTCGCCTCGGCCCGCCGCCCTGGCAGTCGATCACACCACGGAGTCAAGTATAGTCGCTTTGAGTCAATAATAATTCTCAGTCGTTTTATTACACGTTTATACACAGCTATCATAGTGTTTCATTTGGACCTTAAACACTAACACCCTACATAGGACACTCGCATATAGCAGCGAAAGTGCCACAACTGGTGACCTACCGACGTGATTCGCGCGCGAGTTAATTGTGGTCATCTAGTGTTTAGTGACATTCAGTGTTTTAAGTGACATTTAGTTTGAGTAGAGACTGGGAATTATGAGTAGCGACGGAGAACGTGCGGATTTAGTGGCGCAAGATGCGATGCAGGCGTCCATTGTCGCTCTCACCACACAGATGGCACGCATGTGTGCCGAAATCGCCTCGATACGCGATGAGCAGGCTCAACAGCGACGCCCGCACCGTCCCCGCTCGCGGACACCGGCACACAGGTACAGATCCAGCTCGCGTACAGGTGCATCGGAACAGAAGGCCGGCTGGCTATGCTGGTACCACCATACATTCCGCGAGAAGGCCAACAAATGTGAGCAGCCATGCGCGTGGAAGGACCAGACGAAAATGCAATCGGAAAACTAGACGCAGTGCAGCCTAAGGCGGAGGTCTGCACATTGGAAAATTCCAAACGCCTTTATATAACCGACCGCAACTCGGGCATAAATTTTCTCATAGACTCCGGAGCAGACATCTCGGTACTGAGTAGGAACAAAGGCTCACCCTCGGATTATGTTTTATACGCGGCAAACGGGTCGGCGATAACCACTTACGGCGACAAGTCACTTACGCTCGATCTTGGACTACGAAGGCCGTACAAATGGAGTTTCGTGGAGGCGAACGTGCGAATGCCTATACTAGGTGCAGATTTCTTAGAATATCACAACCTGCTTGTGGATCTGAGGAATCGGCGTCTCATCGATGGCACAACGGAGCTCTACGTAAAAACGACAGCGATATCATCCGACCAACCAGCCATAAAAACAGTTTGCTCCAGCGATCCCCTTGCCGACATAATAGCATTGTTTCCGAATGTTACAAAACCATCCCTTTTTGGGAAAGAGGCTGTAAAACATAACGTCGAACACTATATCGAAACAAAAGGCGCACCCGTTAACAGCCGACCCAGACCTCTACCCCCAAGCAAATACAATAGAGTTAAGCGGGAACTTGAAACATTGTTGGAACGAGGCATTATTAGACCTAGCAAAAGTCCTTGGTCTTCGCCGCTACATGTGGTAGATAAAAAGTGTGGTGGAATCAGAATTGTCGGAGACTACCGTAAGTTAAATGCTAACACTATCCCTGACGCCTATCCTATGCCAAGGCTTTTAGATTTCACGTACATGCTGCACGGAAAGAAAATATTTTCCAAGATCGACCTCAACAATGCTTACCACCAAATTCCAGTTCGCGAACAAGACATCCCGAAGACCGCTATAACAACGCCATTCGGCCTGTACGAGTATACACGCACATGTTTTGGACTCCGTAACGCCGGAATGACGTTTTGCCGATTTCTCAACGCAGTGCTGCAAGGTCTAGATTGTGTATTTTCGTATGTAGACGACATTCTGATCGCATCCGAAGACCAAGAATCGCACAACAAACTTCTTCGAAACGTGCTACAACGACTCGATGCTCACGGAATTACCATCAATACGCAAAAATCCGAATTTAACAAGCCGTTAATAACATATCTCGGCTATTTGGTGTCACCCGAGGGAATTCGCCCGCTACCTGAAAAGGTCGAAGCCATCGCCAACTACAAAAAACCGGTCACTATTCACGAGCTGAGACGCTTTCTAGGGGCAATAAACTTCTACAGAGAGAGCACTCCAGATGCGGCGACACACCAAGCTGTACTTAACAAATATTTAGTGGGCGCAAAAAAACGTGACAAGACAATCATCGAATGGACACCGGACGCAATTGCCGCATTTCAGAAATGCAAGGAAAGCATTAAGAGTGCGTGCATGCTCGCACACCCCGCCGTGGACGCCGAGATCTCTATAATGACCGACGCCAGCGACGTAAGCGTAGGAGCAGTGCTAAACCAGCGCACAGAAAAGGGACAAGAGCCGTTAGGTTTTTTCAGTAAGACGCTTAATGAGACACAGAGAAAATACTCTACCTATGATAGAGAGCTGCTAGGTATTTACTTAGCGGTGAAACACTTCCGAAGGTTTATCGAGGGCTCGAATGTCAAAGTATACTGCGATCATAAACCTTTGACGTTCGCGTTCAAAAAGAATGCGACCACCAACGACACGCCGAGAAGAATCCGTCAATTAGATTACATTTCGCAATTTGTATCATCTATCGTGCACGTGTCTGGTGAAGATAACCCAGTCGCCGACTTTTTATCGAGAATCGAAGAGATAGGATGCCCCAGCGCAATAGACTATGAGAAGCTAGCACAGGCACAACAATCAGACGGAGAGTTGAAGGAACTTCTTTCACGAGAAAACTCAACTCTTCGATTAGTTCAGATTCCGGCCATCAAATTGAATGTTTATTGTGACACGACCGGCGGAAAGACAAGGCCGTACCTCACAAAGAACTTTCGCCATCAAGCCTTCACGACCATACATGGTATTTCACATCCAGGCGTAAGAGGAACGCGCAGGCTGATGAAGGAGAAATTCTTTTGGCCCGGCATGCTGAACGACGTCAAGGAGTGGACAAAGTCGTGCCTACCATGCCAGAAGTCGAAGGTATCACGGCATACAAAGTCGCCATTTGGGAAGTATGAACCAAGTGATCGGTTTCAGCACCTGAATGTGGACATGGTTGGTCCACTCATGCCTTCAAATGGATACCGCTACGCAGTGACGATCGAGGACCGAGCAACAAATTGGCCAGAGGCAATCCCCGTCAGCGACATGTCGGCAGAAACTGTCGCGAGGGTTGTTTACGAGCACTGGATTGTTCGTTTCGGCTGCCCCCTACGAATTTCCACAGATCAAGGACGTAACTTCGAGGCAGAGCTGTTTCAGAACCTCGCGAAGTGCATGGGTATTAAAAAAATCAGGACAACCAGCTATCACCCGCAATCGAACGGCCTTATCGAAAATTTTCACCGAAGTATGAAAGCAGCATTAATGGCCCGATCAAACAGCGAGAACTGGGCAGAAGAATTACCATCAGTTTTATATGGTCTGAGAGCAGCTCTTCGAGACGACACATCAATCAGCGCAGCTGAAATGGTTTATGGAACCACTATTAGACTGCCGGGAGAGTTTTTCGAACCTTCACCAACATCGTACACCGTCGACGAGAGCTATGTGGACAAACTTCGCGAACACATAAGCAAAATAGCTTCTGTACCTAAGCGCGAAGCTAGGCAGACGTCAGTTTTTGTGCATCCGGAACTAAGTAGGTGCACACACGTGTTCGTCAGGTGTGATCGCGTGACACGACCTCTCACACCACCTTACGAAGGACCGTTCCCGGTAATAAAAAAGAAAGACAAATATTTTATAGTAAAACTTCCTAACAGGGAAGTCGCAATAACATTGGACAGGCTAAAACCGGCTTTCTTACCCAACGATGAAAGAAACGGTTCACGCGACGCACCTGCCGACTCCGCCCAAGTACCTACAACGAAGCCTAGTCCCACATCTCCTACCCATAATTCAAGTGAGACAGACACTACAGTACCATATCACGTGTCTAAGTTCGGTAGAATATGTAAAAAAACTGTTCGTTTTGCAAACCAATAACTTTCGTTTCATTCTCACCCATATCGACGACCAGCTGAGTGCCGGTCAGCGTCCCGGTTTGTCTGTGAACCATAAAAATAGTGAAAGTGCAGTGAAATAAACAAATAACAGGTGTATCTGAGGCGCTAAGCCCCATCCAAACAAAGTGCAATGGTGTGGACAAAAAAATTACCATAAAACTATTACAAACAATAATGATACTCGAACTGTTTATTGCTTGCACCAGAAACATTATGAAAGGACTAATATTACGCTATTTACTTTATACTTCTTACTTTTATGTCGTGATTATAGTTATGTTAATAATATGATGCTTAAAATGAGTTCAATTTAAACTTTCTTTGTGTCACATAATCTATTTGAAAGTGATAAATGTGCATGTATTAGTTTTAACAAAGCCGCAATCAATCTTAGAAATCGCAATAACGTTTTGTGAGTTGTATTAGGAAGCATACAAATGTTGGAAAACCTGTCGTTTAACATCCGTCAAGGAAATCTACGACAGATCCGTCAACTTGTTAGAGTATCATTTCATTCGCATCACTTATATTTTATAACAATAGCGCTAATACCTGCTGTTCCAAGATACACTGAATAGTTTGTAATTTAATTTGAAAATTTAATAGTTTTAATTTATTGTATAATGTTTAATTTGTAAGATTAGACACAAATATCGCAAGATCGTACGTAGTTATAACTATAACTTATAATAACGCACGTTTCATCAAATGCATTCTTGTTCAAACAATAAACCTCGTTCGTACACACGGGCGTAAAGCACTTATGCTGAGAGATGTAAAGAATTTTACGACAACGGAAGGTTACGCACAAAACTCCATGCCCAACGCTTGTAGTTTTGCCTGATCGCAATGTCGATTTTTCATAATACTCATTACTTTTACTTAATTAATAGTCGTAGTATGCATGCATCTTAACGTAATCAGTAAATTATAGAAGAAATGTATTATATTTTACACAATTATTTTCATACAGCGGTATGGTTTATTGATTTTGTGTAAATTTACACTTCATTCTGTGTTAGTTAGTACTTCGAATTAGTTAAAAAGTTAGTGTAGAAATTTTAATGGTACGTGTTCTCAAATCTATGCCTATGCCTATCTACGATTGTGTTATGTAATAGGTATTAAGCTTAGTCATACTTGTGTGTGAAATTATTGGCGGTCTCTCTCTTTGCAAAACAAAAGGACTCTCGCCTCAGCGGTTTGTACGACCGCATTGGTGAGCACAATCATCTAGGGTCATTGTTAGGATAGTTTTATTGCACCTCTTCAAATTTTTCAAGTGTCTCTTTTGTACGCCATCATTTCTGTGGTTCCTGGCACCCTGTATGTTATTGAAATGTTTTTATCTTTCTCATCGTGTTTATATCTCGTCTTTAAAATGTTTTCTATATTTGTAGTAAGTGGAGGCAGTCGTATAAAAGCAGATAACTGTCACAAGTAATGAACGATTCGTAATTAAAGGTAATTTTGGTAATTAAAAGCAGATAACTGTCACAAGCAATGAATGATTCGTAATTAAAGGTAATTTTGGTAATGTTGTAATGACAAAATTTTTTTCGTAAAGGGGGAAATTGATGTGCCGGACACGACACATCGGTCCGATGCGACGCGGTTACCGCACCCCGCGCCCCTCTGGCGCGGCGTGCGTCCGCGCTCGCCTCGGCCCGCCGCCCTGGCAGTCGATCACACCACGGAGTCAAGTATAGTCGCTTTGAGTCAATAATAATTCTCAGTCGTTTTATTACACGTTTATACACAGCTATCATAGTGTTTCATTTGGACCTTAAACACTAACACCCTACATAGGACACTCGCATATAGCAGCGAAAGTGCCACAACGGTGAGCATAAAATTCTGCGAGTGTAGTAGTGCTCAGGCCATGTATAGGTGCATCTCAAGCATTTGTATTAGAAAAATGAATTTGTGTGCGTACGTGTGTTCGCCTCAGGTTAGGCTGTCCATGCTATACTGGTCTCTCGGCACAACATCATCATGGTTTTCATAAAGAATAAAATAATAAATTGGGAAATTTTAAACGTAGAAAATGCGATCGGAGCTAGTAGGTATTTTCATAATTTCGGCTTGAGTTTTTACCGCAGCTGTAAAAATTATAATCATACTTTTACTTACGATCTAATCGCGGACAGGGCCCACCCCGCGCGGCCTTGACTTCCCGTACATTTATCAAACGTCAGGCTTACTCGCTACACAAAGGGTTGGTTCTACGTCCGCCTCTATAGATTTATAGGACTCTGGGGCTCGCAGCATTGTTCTGGAAAGACAAATTACAAAGTAAAGGCACTAATACGTAGGTAAGCCAGAAGGTCTCTTGGTGCCTCTAGGTGAATTGGTTTGTTGTGCAATAGTGTTTATCAGTTAGGAAACGTTGTGATTGTTAGTTTTGGGCGTGAGTGAGAGGATACTCTTTTTTTTGGGTTCCGTCTCCGTCGTACGGGACCCTATTACTAAGTCTACGCCGTCTGTCTGTCTGTATGTCTCTCCGTCTGTCCGGGGGCTGTGTCTCTTGAACCGTAATAGGTGGCCTGTTGAAATTTTCACAGAATATGTGTTATTATGGCCGATATAACAACAAATAATAAAAATAAGAAAAAGTAAGAAATTCACGGGGGTCCCCATACAAGAAACTAAAAAGTGTATGCGCGCCATCAACCGGAAAGAGTATGAAGCATTTTAACTAATACATAGATGGCGTGGGCGGCGCTGACCATGATATGGCGATACGGAACCCTCGGTGCGCGAGTTCGACTCGTTCAGATTTTTAATAAATGTATTTATTTTATTATCAAGCTGAAAGTAAGGTTAACAAAATATTAATATCAGCTGTAAAGTCATAAATACGGTATCTATTCCAGTGATAACAATCAATAGAAAATATTACATAACGAAAAGTATTTATGTATAATTTAAATATTAATAAGTACATTTTCAATCCTCAACAGCATGAACAACTGCCTCAGTAAATATTTAATCAATAACATCTCTGCAGCTTTGTCTACATTAGCCTCGCAAAACACGTCTTTACCGAACTGGGTTAGAAGCTCGGCGACAGAACAAGTCAGTTATTTCCTTAGAATGTGCTAAATATAACCGACCGTCTATTTCGACGCGACCCGCCCGCCACATGTTCGTGGAGCGAGCAGCGCTGTACCGACGACATTTTCTACCATTCAGTATGCACAGTTACAGAGAATTAAAATCTACAGAATTGAATTTGAAATTGAAATCGAGGCGGTGACAGAAAAGTTTATTTAAAAGTAATTTAATTTTAAGAAATCAACAGTCACTTAATTAAAACCAAAATGCAAAGTTCAATGATAGCAAAAAGGTATGATTTCGTGGGGAGGTGTGATCATAACTGCGTCCGTGTATTCCATGGGACTTTTGGGCACATCTACCCGTGCTAAAAGAAAAACAAATTATAAATTTATCTGAATACACTACAAACACCATAAGTATATCTTGTCTCCATAGAATTAAGGTTGGCACAATTTATTTCTCAAGTAGGTATCTTCTGGCTGATAAAAATGTAATGCATGCCGACGAAAATGTTAGTTACAAGGAAAAATGTACGCAATGTGTGCCAATGACTTTTCTGTTGTATGAATTTCATTGCAGTTGGATCTAAAATTACAAATACACCCGTAGAACTTTGTCACACTTGCATTTTTTGGCAAACTGTGCGGTGCGAAGCACGTTACGTGAGTATGACAAGGTTATAGATGCATCTAAAAGTTTATATTCTACTGTGAATGGACTCTCACACACTATTCTCTCTCCCAAAAACTGTAACCAGAAAACGCGCAGACACACACACATAATATGCTCGCAAAACCTTATTTACAGGAACAAACCGAGAGTATGGGTGAGTTCGAAACGAAACAGAAAGAGACAAAAGCATAGAGTAAGAGAGAAGAGACTGTACGAAATCGGAACATAAACTCGCGCGTTATAGATGGGTGTATTTTCGTTGGCCGCCAAACACAAACACACTCAGTTTTACGAATCTTCCAGACGTACAATAATCATTAACGCGGTAATGATCTAAACACAACGTGTGTTTAAATCGAGTGGAAAAGTGAATAAGAGAGTGTGGAAGTCGTTTGTAAATGCGGGAGAGGTGAAATAGAAAAAATAAAAAAAACTTGTTTTCGAAGTTTGAAATTAAGAGTTAAAGTGAACGTAATAATGAACGGTCTTCGTAGTTAATAATGAAATTACCAAAAATGTGTGCAAATATCTCGTGGATGATAGCTTTGTTACTTCTGGGCTATGCTTTGAGTCAAACTCAAAATGATAAAACAGTTGAAGTTAGAATAGGTAAGTGAACTCTATATTACTGTTGTATTTTAAATATTCTAATTTTAAAAAGGAGAACACTTGTGTCTCTCACTTTGAAAAGAATGCAACTATGACTAATTTTGGAAACCATTCCTCCAATGTGAATCACTTGATGAGAAAAAAGCGGTCAAGCGAGTCGAACTCGCGTAGAGACGGTTCCTCTCTATTCCGTTTTCTGTGAGAACTTTATGACTCCTTTAGTTTTCCTGTAAAATATAAGAGAGGTCCTATATTTCACATTTTTTCGAAATTGTGGACTGAGTAGTTTCAGAGATAAAGAGGTCTAAGTGGATGCTCGATTTTGAATATTTTCTTTAATATCTTTTAAACTGTGTATTTTAAAATAAAATAATATTTGTATTCCTTATGATGAGCCCTTTTCATTAATAAGCCACTTGATGGACTTGAAAAAAAAAAGTTTAACTTACAAATTTGTGCCATAAAGTGACCCCCAAAATTGAAATTCGTTCATTTACGCTTTACATCCGCAATTGGGTCACCAAACTCGGTACATATACAGATATTGGTTTAAATAAAAAAAATCGTCCAGTAGATTTGGAGAAAATAATCTGTGACAAACGGACAGACAGACAGACACAAGAGTGATCCTATAATGGTTCCGTTTTTTCCACTTTTGAAGTATGGAACCGTAAAAACAGAAAGTATGCATGAATGTTGGCGTGAATGTTAAAATAACCTCAACTCTAAAGCGACGCACTTTTATTTGATCTCTCAAAAGAACCATCAAATCTTAATCTTAGTTAATTAAAGGCGCCGGGGGACCGCTACGTAAAAAAAGTAAATTCGGTCCCCCGACGCCTTTAATTATTTAAGCGAATATTTTTTTAGATTTTAATGGTGTTTGATGTGTCGAGTTTTTTAAATTTAAAATATAACTTTTTTAATTTCAAACAATGAAGTTGGCCTTCTGTTCGTAGGTGGGATCTTCTACAACGACGCAGATTTGATAAACATCTTCAATCTCACTCAAAGGGAATATATGAAAAGCAACAACAACAAAACAGCTCGCCTGAAACCTGAGGTGCGCGTGGTGAACTATGGGGATATTTTGGCAGCTGAAAACCACGTCTGCGAGCTCGCTAATGTATTTATTTTATCTACTTTTTGGATTCTGATATGATTGACTACGTTTCCTTTCTGTATCTTTGATGTCAGCTCATAACACCTTGGTGAACTAGGTGCCATGCCAGGGCTTCACTGCGGTCATACGGGCTACAGTAAACTGCTACGATCAGCCTCAACGGTCGAACTAACACTGATCAAAGTTCGGACCGCGCCCGAGGTCTGTTTAATTTCACGATCGGACATCGATCCATTGCACCAACGAGCTACTGAAGCCAACAAAACGACAATGGAGTGCCTATAGCTATGAATGTTTGCCGGTTGCGGTAGCTGGAGGTCAAGGGATTGTGAACCAAGGCCCCGAACAAGCGGGTCCAGATTGCAAGCAGAGTGCACGCCCTTGAACCTACTTTTTCACCATCGAAATGCCAAATATAAATACATAATATTCTAGATGGGGGTGTACGCCGTGGTGGATGGCACAGTAGGCAGAACAAGCGCTCACATCCAGGCGGTCTGCGACTCCCTGGAGATACCCCACATCATCACGCGTCACAACTACCTGCAAGCGAAAAACTGGTCCGTCGTCAATCTTTACCCCAGTGCTATGACGTATAACCGTGTAAGTAAATATTTCTTTTTTTACGAAAACCAGTATGGGTGCCAAGGGATCAGAGATACCCGAAACAGCCAAATCCATCTCATCTGGCGAAACTACACGTAGTAAGACACCATACTTGCAGATTTTCGGACTATAGAAGGGAACTTGATAATACGACGACGTTTGAAAGTATCGGGAAACATACTCGCCGGTAGAAAATTCCACACCTCAGCGCTGCAACATAGCAATTATTTTGAGAAACGATCGGACCTCAAAAGCCCTATGTTAACAACAACAGTGTGTTCAGTTTCTCTGCGACGAGTGCTGCGAAGATAGGTTGGATGGCAAGTTATAAGGAATGCAGGTATAGGTATAGTACTTGTAGAACAAACTGAGTGATCGTGACGACTTGCTTGATGATTCAAATTTCCAATTCCATATAAAACTGTAGCTCTGTGACTGTAGGGCCCTTCCCTTATAGGTGGTAGGATTAAATCCGTCCGAATTGACACCACCGCACTGAATGAAGGTCGGCCGAAGTCTGTGTTACTTTTTGGCCAGTTCAGTGTAGCGGACGCGACCAAAAGGAGGCACCTTGTTTCTCTTGCCCCTTACTAGGTTGTAGGCTCTAATTCACGGGCTGGTACCACAGCAGTGCATGTAATATGGTTGCATAGCAGCCTCCTTTAGTTCAGTATAGCCAGTATTACAAGGGAAGTCTCCGGTATGGCTCCTTCTTGGAGGTGATATTGACTGGTCGGAGCATGTGCTTATACAATACCGGATTACTTAAAAAACCGGTCAAGTGCGAGTCGGACTCGCGCAACTAGGTTTCCGCACCACAAAAAAAAAACTTAAAAAAATACGTTTCTTGTATGGGTACCCCGCCTTAATTTTTGACCTTTTCTATATTTTATTATTTGTTGCTATATCCTGCCAAAATAACACATATTCTGTGAAAATTTCAACCCGCTACCTATTACGGTTGCAAAGATACAGCAGTAGGACAGGCAGACAGACAGACAGACGGACGGCGTAGGCTTAGTAATAGGCTTCCGTACGGGATACGGAAACCTAAAAATTAAATACATTCAAATGGGGTTTTCAATGACGGGTTCTGGCATATCTAAGGATGGTTATAGGATACATGCCACGGTGAGCGGAGCCTTGGGAACGGCTAGTTATTATTATCGACGATGTTCCAGATCCTGGTGGACTTGCTACACCAGAAGGAGTGGCAGAACTTCACGATCATGTATGTGAAGGGACACAGCATCTCGAGTGCCAGGACCGTGCTGGAGCTGCACAATAAGGAAGATACTTACGCTATCACTGTTCGAGAGCTTAGCGGAGATAACTATAGGTGATTCAATCGTACCTCCTTTTTCATAGACCTTGACTTGATTTGCTACATGTAATGTATGTATATTATTTAACTATACATTCTTTATTGAACACAGATTCATACAAATTAGGTAGGTACCAGAGTCGAGCTTAATGACGGGATGCACTGAATGAAAGGTCGGTCGAAACGGCTATGTAAATAGTTTGTGTTTTCCGTCTAGTTCAGTGTAGCCACCACGACCGAAGGAAAGCACTGACGTGGCACCAAGTTCACCCGGTGTTATGGGCTGACTTCACGGATGTTGTAGGTGATGTAGCCAACCGTGTCAGATTCCATAAAAAAAAGGCTAGCTCGGGATGTGGAACAAGTACACGCAGGCGACAAATAATATTTTGTGGCAACGATTAAACTGTAAATAAATAGTACCTGTGTGTACGTGCTTCGCTCGGTATCTACGCCGTCTCTCTAGATAAACTTGAAAAACAAAAAACATTACCCATCTAAATACAAAATTTAATCCATAACGATTTCGTTATAGCCGTTTCTGAGAAACCAATTATTTATTAAGTTTAACTCACTTAAAGTAATAGGATATACCTGCTAGAAGAGAATACTACATATATACTTACCTACTACTACTACCTAAATATTACTTAATACATCACCTGCTACATATTGATTTTAGTTCTGACAGGAACAAGGTGTCATCACAAAAAAATTATGTCCACATACCTTACGCATTTAACGACAGTTTGTTGGCGCCGTTGCACTGACCTGTATGAAAAAAATTAACAGATCTCATGCATTACATGACCTTCGGGTACATTGAAAATGACTTTTAAGGCGTTTTAAAATATAAGCGTATAGCGAGTCGCCGACTGTGAGCGTGAATATGTCCTGGTGTGGCTGAAGCAACGAACTCGATGAGCGAACGCACTCCAGATTCTAACAGCGCGCACCTGTTCACTATATAATTACTTCTACTGCTCTAAATACTAACATGTTTTCATATTTAAAAATATGATTATAATTTACTTGCGTGTCAATTTTTAAAAATAGACAAAAATTGGCAACAAAAAACAACAAATTTAAATTTTTCAATTTTCGAGTATGTAAGTAGTGGATACACGAAAACAATTTCAACTAATCACTGCAAGATAAAGACGATTCGTAACTCGGGTAACGGAAAATAAAAAAAAAAATCATAACTCCCTTCACTTTTTTTCAAACAATCAAAAAAACATCCCCAGATATTGAGTAAATCTATGTACAATACAAAAATAGAAAAGTTTAAAATATGTATTTGGAAATATGTTTAAAAGTTACCTTTTTAAATACCCCCAAAATGGCTATTTTAAGCGGTTTTTTTGAGATTTTCTCAAAAAATCTCAAACTTTTGAATTTTTTTTTCTCAATCTTGTAGTCCTCGTCGATACGCGTCATTCATTTGACACCCTAAATATTTACGTAGCCTTCACGACACCAGGGCGAATTCTCACTCAACATTTTGATTTTTAAATTATTTGCTAATTTCAGGCCCGTATTTGCAGCAGCAAAGAAGATGGGAAACGTGAACTTCCTAGTGGACTGCCCGGGGAACAAAATAATACAAGTCCTGAGTCAGGCCCAGGAAGTCGGCCTCATGTCTAACAAGCATTCCTACATCTTCACGTCGCCAGATCTCCATTCCTTCAACTTGGATCAGTTCAAATATGGTGGCGCTAATATCACAGGTAGACCACTTTATTTTAGTTTGAAAATATGCATACATATTATATACAAAACGTCACGCCTGTTTCCTAATGGAGTAAGCAGAGGCAACGGATCTCCACGTGACACGATCCTGACAGGGATTTTTCATCCTCATAATGTTTTTAATACACCCTCGTCAGTTACGGATACAACTCAGACTACAAGTATTTTTTTTAAAACATATTTTAAAAACGAGTGTTTGGGTGAGTGTTTTCGAAATGTTTGAAATCTAGTTTTCAGCCTCTTTAGCTCAGTAGTGAGGTCAGGTCAGACGGATCATAAGCACACCTGGACGCGATCAGTAGATGGATAGGTGACCGTTCGACAGTTGGAGGCTGACCGTGGTTCGGATTCAACGTAAAACTGTGTAACTTCTTACCTTACTAGGTGGTAGGGTTTTACCCGCCCGGGTTTGTACCACCGCACTGAATGAAAGGTCAGTTGAAACGACATTTAAATAGTTCGTGTTTTCCGTCCAGTTCAGTGTAGCCGGCACGACCGAAGGGAAGCACTATGTTCATGGCACCTAGTTCACCAAGGTGTTGTGGACTGACATCACGGATGTAGTAGTTGATGTAGCCAACCGTGTCAGTTTCTATAGAAAAAATCTAGAATGGCATAGGCATATAGTGAATGCCCTAAAACACAGCTAGATCACCAGGCTGCAATTTTAAAGTTTTTTTTTTCAATATTCTGACTATGGCTAGGTGCCTAGTCATTCGACCCGAATAAAGAAGGCCTTCAATTTAGGTTTACTGATAAATAAAATAAAACTTAAAATATACATATTAAAACAGTCTTAAAAACAGGTTTCAGGCTTCTCGATCCTAGCGATTTAAATGTGAAGAATGTCACCGAGAGTGCTGGCATAGAAGGTACCATGTCCACCGACATGGCGCTCGTGTACGACGCAGCACTGATCTGTGCCAGGGCGTACGAGATGTTACCGATACCACCCGCCGACCCAGCGCTCTCTTGCAATCAATCACGAACGTGGATACATGGATCTTCAATCGTCAACGTTATGAGAACGGTATGGACATTCGTCAACTTCGGAACATTCGGAACAGACTCCAATTTTCTCATCTAACTCAGAGAGAGAGAGAGGTTGGCCCATCTCTCTTCGCTTGGCGTTCAGTTCAGCTGGCCGCTGAGTTCAGCCGACAATCTACTTCTCATTCCTCCTCACAGCTCTTCCAGATTTTAGATCATTATCCTGTAATGTCACCGCGCCTGTGGAAACAATCTCACACCAGAAATAAGAACCTCTCCCTTCTCTTGGCCATGTACAAAAATAGTTTGAAAGCATTTTTTTTTTCATGGAAACTGCAATGACACGGTTGGCTACATCACCTACAACGTCCATGATGTCAGCCCATAACACCGGGTGAACTAGGTGCCATGTCAGTGCTTCCCCCTTTGATCGTGCCGGCTACACTGAACTGGTCGGAAAACACAAACTATTTAAATAGCCGTTTTGACCGACGTTTCATTCAGTGCGGTGGTACCAACCCGGGCGTAATCATAATCTCTTCTCTTCTAAGGAATAAAGCAAGTATCCTATAGGTTTTGATTTGATTTGAGTGAGTTTGATAGTATCAAATCTGATATAAATGGCCGTATCTTTTGATTGCGTTGATTTAGAAGCTTGCATTCTCTACACCTTAAAGGCATCGGAGACCTTCGTATTTTGTATTTATTTCAATTTGATATCTTTATCCGTTACTGAGAAAACGAATCTTGACATACAAAACAAGCGAAACACATTTTTAATGTCATATAACTTACAAGTTTACAATTTTCAGATTTTTTCCTATACTGGTGCTGCACCTTACTTTTTACCAAATTTCATGATTCTGTGTTTATAGGTTTTGATTTGATTTGCCAGTAGCACAATATGTGACATGAATGGCCGTATCTTGTGATTGTGTTGACTTACCGAGGAACCTTAGTATTAGTCAGCCTCGGTAGCTCAGTGGTGCAACGCTGAGCGCGGTCAGTACTTGGATGGGTGACCGCTCGACCGTTGGAGGCTGACCGTGGTTCGGATTCCACGTAAAGCTGTAGGTCCCTTCCCTTCTTATAGATTGTAGGGTTCATCTCTTCCGGGTTGTTACCACCGCACTGAATAAAATGTCGGAATAAAAAGCTGACATGAAATGAAGGGAAGCATTGACATGGCACCTAGTTCACCCGGTGTTATGGGCTGAAATCACGGATGTTGTAGGTGATGTAGCCAACCGTGTCAGTTTCCATAAAATAAAAAAAAACGAGAAAAACGGCCTTGACAGACAGACAGACAGACGGACAACGAAGTGATCCTATAAGGGTTCCATTTTCGCCTCTTTTGAGGTACTGAACCCTAAAAATGAATCGTCTTTGAGTTTCAACATTTTGCGGTGGAAAACCTCGGTGCGTGGTCACCGGACGCACTGAATTTTGCCGAAACCATCGGCAAATTGGTAGTCGACAAGTCCGGTGACGATGTGAGTGCCAAGGCTTTCTTCATACGCCGCATAAGCCTGGTAATTCAAAGAGAGAACGCTATCGGCTATAAACGCACTACCGTGGGCGCCGGCGGACTAAACCTCTGCGTTAGTCTGGAGCGCGCCATTTGCCGTGCTCCCCATAAAAAAAAAACCACTGGGGATGGGGACCTTGGCAGGCTCGCCAGAAATGGAGAAAATATCTTATGTAAATATAACAATGGCATGTCTGGGTATGTAACACTATGATTTTCTCTATCCCTATCTCGACCTTGTCAAGGCAGAAGGCGTCTAAGCGCTAACTTGAAACTTAGGCTGAAACTGAAAGCCGAGCTGAAAGCTTAATAAATAAGTTTTTGTTACTTTGCCTAAGTAAATTCTACTTGAGAAAGGTAACTGTCTGTCTGTCTGGCTGCTCATTCTTGCATGAGTTTTCATCCGTGCTATATTCTTAATTGGTAAAATAAATTTTAAAAGCGTTAAACTCCGTCAGCCTCGATAGCTCAGTGGTGTGATAGGGCGACTTCCGCTTGGGCACTGTGAGAACTTGGATGGAATACCGTTCGACCGTTAGAGGCCGTTCTGTGATTCGGATACCATGTAAAACTGTAGGTCATTCCCTTCTTACGTTACTAGGTTAGAGTTAAACTCGTCCGTGTTGGTACCACCGCACTGAGTTCGGTCGACGCGGCTATGTAAATAGTTCGTGTTTCCTGTCTAGTTTTTAGCCGGCATGCACGTATTAGGTGATGTAGCCAACCGTATTAGTTTCCATAATAAAAAATAAAAAAAATGTATAACGCGCTTACAAGACTTTTGTATTGCAGAACAGCGTACGAGGTTTGACAAGAGGACTTCAGTTCGACAGCGAGGGTTATAGGAATAACTTCACTTTCGACGTTTTTGAGCTAACTCCTGCGGGCATCATAAATGTAAGACCCTTCATATAAGCTGTATTATAAAGCACGTCTGTCTGTCTGTCTGTCTTACCGGTTGAAAACTGCTGATCCATGCACATGCACATCATATTGCTTCATTCTTCACAGTACGGTGTGGGGTCAGTACTTAAAAAGAATAGCCCTCTCTCCAACTGCATCTCTCCCCGTACCCCGCGCATGTCGAAAAGATGACTAAAGGATACGGATGAGATAGCGTGCTATAAAGGGCGAGAGGCTAGCCACCTCTCACCTTGGCACGGTCCTTCCACCGAGTCTTGGAGCAGGTGGGTCTTACTTGCTGCTTGATAGGTTATCTTGTCGTAATACTTTGTTTAACGTGGTAGTCGTGTTGTGCTGTAATTTACAAGAGTACCTGCAGCACAACATCGATTTCTCTGCTTGCCCGACTGTCGTGATATTACACATTCTCATTTCTTCAAGTGACTGAATGATTAACATTGAACAAAAACATAACATAATTAAAAGTACGCCGAGTAATCTCGTCAAGATTTTTCAAAATGTAATCCAGTATAGGTGGCTGAGTCAGAGAGGCCAAAGCAGCTGCTCTTACCAGCCAACATGACCTCCGAGAAGGTAGGTGCCCTACCGGAGACTTCCCTTTCGATTGCTTAGGCGAGAACACAGCCGATGCTGCTATGCGGCCATCTTATTTCCAGTACGGTGGTATCAACCCAGTCGGCTATAATTTGAGCGTACCACCTAGTAAGGGACAAGGGAAGGGACCTACAGTTTTACACTGGTCCCGAACGGTGAAGCAGCAGGCATTTCTTCCGTTAGAAAAAAACTCATTGGTGTACGTCGGTTGGAATCGAACCTCGAACCTTGAGATCAAGAGTCAAAGCCAAGACAACGCCGACCACCCTTCGCTTTTCGAAGATATATGAAAACGTTTTTAAACGGTGTAAAAAAAATATCTA
Source organism: Nematopogon swammerdamellus (assembly GCA_946902875.1). Classification (NCBI taxonomy): domain Eukaryota; kingdom Metazoa; phylum Arthropoda; class Insecta; order Lepidoptera; family Adelidae; genus Nematopogon; species Nematopogon swammerdamellus. The sequence goes on from OX336345.1 coordinate 9,132,431, forward strand.
TTTTTTTCAGATTGCTACTTGGAATAATAAACTGTCGATAGAGAGGGAGTACATTATAGTGCCAACAGATGATAAGCTAATGCGGAATAAAACATTCACAGTTCTTATTACGACGGTGAGTACGACTAAACAAATTGTTTCTTCTTCTACGAGCTTACGAGATACCTACGTATATTGTATATATATTTCTATGTATATTTACGTATGAAATGTTTCGTCTACGTGTCGTGCAAATGTTATAGCTGAATGAATGATTGCTAAAACGCTTGTTTTTTTATTTTTGCTGTATACTAATTTGTTAGTCCGTGGCATTGAAAACAGCATATAAAATTTATAATAATTTTTTTTTTTAAAGCCGCCAAGTGCGAGTTGGACTCGCGCACCTGGGGTTTCGTACCATCACACAACATATTTGTGTTATACAGGGTGTTGTAACGGCCACTACATAGAATTTAGGAAATGATTATTGGGATCATTAGTAACAAAAGAGCCAAATATTTTTTTTCTGAATTCCCTTTCAATAAAAAGTTACAGTTTTCATACAAACTAATTCATTTATTTAGTGTAAAAAGGATCTAATGTTCCGCACGAACGTGGGAATGAAAGGCGCGCAGTGAGTGAGCGAGCAGGGTGGAGGAAGCGGAGAGAGAAGATGCGCGGCGGAGGCGCGGCGTGAGTTTTTCGACCCCGACCGTTCCCGGGCCAGCACACTCCTCCCGCGCGCGTCAAATTACACTTGACGAAAATATAAATTTCAAAAATTAATATCTCTAAAACTAGACACTTTAGGGAAAAACTTTATTTGCTTTTTTATCTCGGAAAAACATGAGGATTGCGCTGGCGAAATTTATATACTGACCGTTACAACATCCTGAATATGTACAAAAATAATTGTGTTTTGGAAAATCACGAAACGCCTGAATAAAAACTACACACATGGATTGACTGTCAGGCCTTCGTATAGTATATACAAACATATATTTTGTATATGACATAACTACGAATTTACAAATTTCTTTTTAATGTCATATAAGTACACGTTTAGAATTTTCGGATTTTTTCCTTTATTAGTGCTGTGAGACTTTGCTTCTTACCAAATTTAATAATTCTAGGTTAACGGGAAGTAGGTACTCATAGGTTTTGATTTGATATACCCGTAGCAAAACATGTGACATAAATTGCCGTATCGGTGTTGACTAAAAAGCTTAAATTTTTTACACCTCCAAGGAATTGTATTTACATATCCGCTTCAACTGACCTTTCCTTTCATTCAGGGGTTTTTTTTATGTAATCCGGTATGGGTGGCTGAGTCGGAGGGGCCAAAGCGCATGCTCCGACCAGTCAATTTACCTCCGAGAAGGTAGGTGCTATACCGGATACTTCCCTGGATTGCTGGCTATACTGGACTAGAGGAGAACACAGCCGAGGCTGCTATGCGGTCATCTTACATCCAGTACGGTGGTACGAACCCAGTCGGCTACAATTTGAGCCTACCACCTAGTGGCAAGGGAAGGGACCTACAGTTTTACACCAGTTCCGAACGGTGAAGCAGCAGGCAGGTGTAGGTATGCACGTAAATTTTTTCGTCAGAAAAAACTCATTGGTACACGCCGACCGGATTCGAACCTCGGACCTCTCGCATGAGAAGCCGATGCCCAAACCACTCGGCCACCCGCCGCTTGCCTATGCCAATAGGTAAGAAGGGAAGGACCTACAGTTTCATGTGGAATCCAAACCACGGACAGCGTAAAGGGTCGATTCTGACCATATCCAGGTGTGCTTAAGAATCCGAACGGCGGCGGTGAATTGACTACATAAATTAGCTACCGAGTTTGACGTAACTAACTACCTACATACCACACGCTGTATCCCGACAATCGGGGTAAGCAGAGTAATCGGTATTGTGCTGCAAGAACTCTGGTAAATTACAGCGCAACACCGACCACCACGTTTAGCAAAGTAGACCCACCTGCTGCATGACTCGGTGGACAGATATAACTAATTCTTTTTAAAATTGCAGACGCCACCGTTTGGTTTCGTAAAAGAAACCATCGACGGACTAACAGGGAACGACAGATACGAAGGTTTCTCGATCGACATGATCGACGAGTTGTCGCAGAAACTTGGATTTTCATACACTTTTGAGGTGGAGGCGACGGCCGGAGAGTACAAGAACAAGAAAAGTGCGACGGGAATGGTCAAGAAGATCATGGAATTGGTCGGCAAACTGCTTATCTTATTTTTATTTATTTGTTAGGATTAATGTGTAGACGGATAAACCACTGACTGAAAAAGCCGGTTCTTCTACCATGCGAAATAGCCGGCGAGTTTCACTGGATTTGTTTACTCTTTTTTCAGGACTAAACATTTTATAATTTTGAAGTATTAAAGCGAAGCCTGCCTTGCAGAAATACCGTTCATCCCCATGATGTACTTACATCATAGAGCAGCGCCACAGATTACATAATAGTTACTTCGTGCAGCCAGCGCTCGCCGGTGGGGCGGCGCGGCGGGGCGGCGCGGCCGCCTCCGCCAGCCGGGGCGCGATCCTTAGTTGCGATTTCTTGCTCTGTAGGCTCGTCTGCTTTAGAATACTTCTAATCGCCCGACTGCACATTCACTTGCATTATTATCTTCACTTTTGAAAGTTGGATTCTTTTTAATTCTCCATGGGCTGTGTCTAGCTTTTGGATTCGCTTATAGTCGGGTAAAAATTGAACAACTGAAAAGAAGAAATGCGCCAATATTTTCGAATACCTCACTAAACGAAGTAATTCTGTATTAATTTTCTCCAGTATTACAATGATATACTCCTGCATATTTACAGAAGGCAGACTTCGGGATTTGCGACTTCACCATTACTCGTGAACGGCAGTCCGCTATAGACTTCACTACACCCTTCATGAGCGTCGGCATCGCTATTCTCTACAAGAAACCTTCCAAGCAACCGCCGGCAATGTTTTCCTTCATGGAAGTCTTTTCAGTTGAGGTATATTTTGTTTGAATCAATTAACTTGTAAATGATACTCCGTCCTTTACATTACATTTTTGTCTTTGAAGATAAGCTAAAACTCCAGAAAAAAAAAAATTAATACATGTTATGAAAACAGAAGATATCTTAATAGTATCATGAATAAAACATTAAATTTGACAAATAATGAAAATTTAGACTAAATTAATGTAATAATAATATGTACACGATTGTTGGAGCACGAGCTTTCCGTTATCTGCCAAAACTGGAATCTGATCGTCCTATCTGTCGTATGCCGGTTCCCCCAATGTCTTCCCTGTCGACCTCGGCAGCTCTAAACGCGGCTTCGTCGTCACAACAGCAGTAGATGGGGTGTGCGAGGGCGATGATAGACGCACTCGGTTTACCAAATTGTTTACTGAAACTATGATTGTACAGATGTGAAGAACCACCCACGCAGGCAGCAGAACTTCGAAATTTCTTGCGTAGCACTGAAAATAACTATATATAAATATGATACTTACTATATATAAGTGGGGCGGACTAAACATTTCCGGAATGAATAAGAAAAAATTACTATGAATGGTTAAACATTAATTTATTGTTTCTAAAAATATTCAACGTTAGCGCAAATGCACTTTTTCATACAAATAAACAAATTTTGAATACCTTTATGCCACTCCTCCGTGGTGACCTCGGAAACATGTTTTTCATACTCTTCGACAGCCTCTTCTGGTTATGAAAATTTCCAGGTTATGTTGCATGTTATGCAGGTTGCGTGCATGCATATATGCATGCAGGTTATGAAGGTTCCAGGTCGTGACTATATGCAGAATTAGTTCATAAGTTTTACGTATTTCGACGTTTTTAACCTTCGAAAATCGTTTGTCTGTCTGGCCATGTGAGGACTGGCATTATGGTGCAAGATGATACGGCGTTTACGGTTATTTTTACGGAGTTCGTCAATAAATTCTGGCAATCAAACGGTCATGCACCAATTACTATTCACGGTACGACGATTCTCCAAAGCTACAGTAGCTACGTGTCCAGTTTTATTAAAAAAAGAAGCAATCATCCGCTTAGAGGCACTTTGCACGCGCGCCATACGGTCGATTGCTGTTTAATTTTGCGGTCGTAGCAATAAATTAATGATTCGTCACCTGTTAATATGTTCCACACCAAATTTGACGCCCCTTCGTTGAATCTGGTAAGTATGGCATTGCACCAAGTGACGCGGTCCATTTTTTGAGCCTCAATCAAATTGTGTGGGATCCACCGCGAGCACAGCTTTTTCACACCCAAATGTTTGTGTAGGATTGATTGTATCTGACTCATGTATATGCCTAACGATGCCCGAATCTCATGGTAGGTCACATGCCTGTCTGTTTCGATCATACGGCGCACCGCATAGTTGTTTTTGTTGTTCACAGCGGTGGACGGGCGACCATCACGAAATTCGCCAGTGAGATCGACACGACCGCGCTTAAATTCTGCAAACCAGTTATAAATAGTCGTCTTGCATGGTGATTCATCGCTAAAAGCAGTTTGAAGCCAAGCAAGGCTCTGCTGAGCTGTCAAATTACAAGAATTGTAGATTTTTTTATATAAACTAACATGACCAATAGTGAAGTAGATAGAGTCAAAATAACCTCTCCTCGCGAAATCACGCTCAGTTGATGCCATGCCAGGAGATTTGCGGATTGTCTGATAGGCTAGTATAGCATGTTAATACGACGTTTAAAAAAAAGGATTTGGGAAACACACTCCCCGCCGTAAGACAGTTCCACACCCAAAAATGACGCCACAGTGTAAAAACAAGACGAACGATCGAATGTCCGGTCGTATGCGGGGGTTGCGAATGCCATGCCGGTCTGACGGTGCCCATTCACGCCTATTTTGGACGACCTGAGACTACTCAACGTCGCATATAGTTTAAAGCTTCTTCATGAACTTTCAAAGTAGATAGTGTATTCTGAGAAGCTAGTATTATTGGCAGATCAACAAACCCCCGTTGGTACATTCAAATCATTATACAAAACTTGGGAGGAAATACTGTATGTGGTCAGAGAGAGCGTTCCAGAGTTTACCGGTTCTGGTAGAGGAAAGCAATTTTAATTCAATTGAACTTGAAACAGGTCTGGATATATATGTTATTCGCTCAAATGGGTCTGGCGCTGGTGATGATTTTCGTGGGTCGCATCAGCCACAAGGAGTGGCACAACCCCATCCCGTGTGTCGAAAACCCCCAGTCTTTGGACAACCAGTTCAGCATCGCCAACGCTCTCTGGCTCATCATTGGATCTGTTATGCAGCAGGGCTCCGAAGTTGCCCCCATGTAAGTTACTGTCACCATATTCGAAACTTCTCATTGTCATCTGTGGAGCTGCGTAGATCGAAGTCTCGGCTGTTCACAGAGCCGCACAGCTCCACAAAAGACCGTACGTTCCATTCTTGTCATCATATCATTTCAGCCTTTAATAATTCATTTGATTCGTTGAGAATGTACCCTGGACTTAAGCGACGTATACCTACTAAACGTGTTAAGTCTGAACCAAAAAAGTTCTGATTGTTATTTCCATTTCATATTGTTATTATTTTATACATTTATTCACACATTTCTTTTTATATAAATATTACATTTTTTCAAAATTAAAACCTAAAATTGATATAAAAACAAATGGAGTTTCCACCACCGGCGGAGGCGGGGCGAGCCCAGGCTACCGATGGTCAGGTCCCAAAGAGAGGAACCTCCGAACGATGCGTTCAGTGTCGAGCAGGGCTGCTTTCTGGATCTGGCCCTTGACCCAACCACTCAGCGAGAGCCTTTTAAGGTGGTCATCGAGGCTCTTCGCTATAGGCCCATGCGCTGATACGACTATGAGCACAACGATCGTCGAGTCGACGGGCCACATTTTGGTAACCTCGTGCTGCAGATCCAGATACTTCAGCATCTTCTCTGCTTCCTTACTGACGAGGTTACCATCGTGCGGCACGGCGATATCGACGAGCGTTGCGCGCCTCGCCTTCCGGTCCACTATCACAATATCAGGTCTATTCGCGAGAATAGTCCTATCTGTAATAATGGATCGATCCCAGTAGAGTGTGACATGACCGTTCTCGAGAACTGGCGGCGGATTGTACTTATAGTAAGGCACTTCGGTACTTACAAGGTTATTACTAAATAATTCAATTGCATATATTATGATTCAAGCCAAGTGTATTCATATGTCATTAATTCATCAACAGATCCCTGGGTACTCGCACAATAACGAGTGTGTGGTGGTTTTTTACCATGGTGATGATATCTTCATACACGGGAACGCTGGTAGCGTTCTTGACCGTCGAAGGTAAGACCTTACCCTTCAAGAATGCCGAGGAATTAGGAAGGCAGTCATATATCAGATATGGTGCTAAAGACAAGGGATCTACGTTACAGTTTTTTAAGGTATGTACGTTTCCACCGAATAATGTAGCAGGTAGGTCTCCGTGCCTTACTTATAGTTATATTACTATTAATTCAATAAGATAATATATCATTTGGTTTATTAACATATTTATGCAGCAATTCAATAAGACAATATATCATTTGGTTTAATTACATGTTTTCTTTTTCAGCAATCCAGCAACCCATTATATAGAGAAATGTATGACAACATGAAGAATAAAAATGACTGGTGCCCGTCGGAGAACACCATAGGAAGGGAAATGTATATTTCAAATGTTATTGAACATTAAGTTTCATAGCGTTTTATCGAAATTACATAAGCATTTAAATTTAATGATTCCATTTGCAGGGTACAAGAAGGCAGATATGCATTCTTTATGGAGTCAGCGGCCATTGAATTCGAACGAGAAAGGTATTGTGAACTTATGCAGGTAGGCGACACATTGGACACGAAAAACTACGGGATTGGTATGAAGAAGGGTGATTAGCATTTTACTTTCTTACTGATTCTTGCTTGCATGTTTTTATATAGATAAACAAATTAATAGTGGTATTAAATTTCTACGTTATAGGCTCTCCATACAATGAAGCCATGAGTAACGCTATACTCAAGATGAAAGAAAGCGGAACATTGCAGAAAATAAAAAACAAGTGGTGGAAGGAGAGAAGGGGAGGGGGTGCATGTCCGGTATTGTACACTTGCCTGCTTTTCTTTACTAGAATCTTGAAACTTAAAACCCGTAAGCCGATTTAATAGCGAAGCTAAAAATGGCCCTGGTTTTAATTCTTAAATCTTAGAATGTTAACTAACCACATAGATAGAAGTACCGTGTGGGGCCGATACTTTAAAAGAATAGCCCCACTGCATCTCTCCCCGTGTATGTCGTAAAAGGCGACTAAGGGATATGACTCCCTTCTTATATTACTAGGTGGTAGGGTTTAACCCGCCCGGGTTGGTACCACCGCACTGAATAAAAGGTCGGTCGAAACGGCTATGTAAATAGTTTGTGTTTTCCGTCCAGTTCAGTGTAGCCGGCACGACCGAAGGGGAGCACTGACGTGGCACCAAGTTCACCCGGTGTTATGGGCTGACATCACGGATGTTGTAGGTGATGTAGCCAACGGTGTCAGTTTCCATAAAAAAAAAATGAAATTTCAAAATTTCAAATCTATTTTTTAATCTTTTCTAGCTAATTTACCTTATAGCTCTGAGGACTTAATTTGTCAACCTTTATTTTCATTACATCTGCTTTTAACTAAATAATATAGAAGTATTATTTAAAAAAAACCGGCCAATTGAGTCGGACTCGCGCACCGAGGGTTCCGTATCGCCATGTCATGGTTAGCGCCACTCACGCCATCTACGGCGTGTTTATGAAATACTTCTTATTAGTTAAAATTCATGATTAGTTAAAATGCTTCATACCCTTTTCGGTAGATGGCGCGCGCGCATACACTTTTTAGTTTCTGCTATGGGGATCCCCGTGAATTTTTTACTTTTTCTTATTTTTATTATTTTTTGTTATATCGGCTATAATAACACATATTCTGTGAAAATTTCAACGGGCTACCTATTACGGTTCAAGAGATACAGCCCTCGGATAGACGGACGGACGGACGAACAGACAGACAGACAGGCAGACGGCGTAGGCTTAGTAATAGGGTCCCGTACCGGATACGGAACCCTAAAAACGGTTTTACTTTACTACATTAGTGCTCACGAAGATGGGCCATACGTTTGGCCCTAAACGTCGAGCGGCATAGCTCGGAGGACGACCGTGAGTAAAGACGTAATATATAATATGTATATATATTTTTATATTTAACCACGTTAATTTAACAATCCGTATTTTTTTATGGAAACTGACACGCTTGGCTATCACCTACTACATCCGTGAAGTCAGCACATAACACCTCGGTGACCTAGGTGCCGTGTCAGTGCTTCCCTTTGGTCGTACCAGCTACAATGAACTGGACGCAAAACACGAACTATTTATATTAGCCGTTTCAAGCGAACTTTCATTCAGTGCGGTGATACCAACCCGGGCGGGTTAAACCTTTCTCTTAGTAAGTTAAGAAGGGAAGGGACCTACACTTTTACTTGGAATCCGAACCACGGCCAGCCTCCAACGGAGGCTTACTAGTTAGCAGTTAGCAATTCGGCATTAGCAAATTGTGGGTATAATATTAGTAGGTGCTCGCGAATGACACAAGTTTAAAAACCGGCCAAGTGCGAGTCGAACTCGCGCACCGAGGATTCCTTATCGCCATGTCATGGTAAGCGGCACTCACACCATCCATGGCGTGTTATGAAATGCTTCATATTAGTTAAATGTCATGATTAGTTAAAATGTTCACACACTATTCGGTAGATGGCGCGCGCGCATACACCTTTTGGTTTCTTCTGTGGGAACCCCTGTGAATTTTTTACTTGTTCTTATTTTTATTATTTGTTGTTATATCGGTCATAATAACACATATTCTGTGAAAATTTCAACGTGCTACCTATTACGGTTCAAGATATACAGCCCTCGGACAGACAGACAGACTGCGTAGGCTTATTAATAGGGTCCCGTACCAGATACGGAACCCTAAAAAATGGTTAAATATGAATATTTATTGATAAATTTGTTCGTTAGGAGGACGACGACGGAGGAGATCCGAAGCAGCTAGAGATGAAGAACATGGTAGGGGCCTTCGTGGTTCTCGGAGGAGGCTGTCTTCTGGGTCTAGTCATATCTGTTTTAGCGATGCTTTGGGGAGTCTACAAAAGAACAATCAAATACAACGTGAGTGCGCTCCATTAGCTCTACAAACTTATTATTTTAAATATTTGTATCTTGTCTGAATACTTTGCGAAACTTGGTGTTGTGCTGTAATTTACCAGAATCCTTGCAGCGTAATATCGCCCATTTTTATTATTTTTTTATGTAATCGGGTATGGGTGGCTGAGTCAGAGGGGCCAAAGCACATTTTTTTTATTGCTTCCGAACTAGGTGGCTGTGCCCGAGGTCGAAGCCTCAGGCGCAGCCATTTCACCCCTGAGGAGGTGCCAGTCCGGCTTGGAGGTGGACTAATGTCGCTGGGGAAAGGTTATTAACCCGCGATTTGAAGATCCGTGGATTGTAGGAGTGGGGAAAGATATTCCCAGGAAGCCCATTCCACACCTTTGGAGTGCGAAACAAGAACGATTTAGAGAATCGTGCAGTTCGAAGAACTCTTCTGTCCGCTACAAAGGCGTGTTCCGCGAGAGTATGGGGGGTTTGCCAAGGCGAACAGAAGGAGGTTTACTTTGCTTACCTCGATTGTCGGGATACAGCGTGTGGTATATATGTATGTATGTATGTATGAATGTAGATACATACCTACATACATAGGTATAAATATGTACATAAAGTCACGCCTGTTTCTCTGTGGGGTAGGCAGAGACAACGGATGCCATCATTTTGACACCTTTGCCGCCTCATCCACTCTGGGACCAGTACGGTATGGTGCGGTATGAAGATCATTATGAGATCACTATGAGCAGAATGATCTTCATACATGCTCGTCGGTTTATTTATTTATTTATTTTTATTATTTCTTTACTCACACATTTCTTAAAACTAATTTTGTACATATTTAAATATCTAATATATACATATGGAAGTGGATGGATGAGAAGAGCGGTAGACCGCGTGTGGTGGCGTGCCTTGGGAGAGGCCTATGTCCAGCAGTGGACCGATACAGGCTGATGATGATGATGATGATGATATACATATACAAAACATATTATACAAAATTAACGATAAAAAATGGAGTTTCCACCACCACCGGCGGCGCGCGGGGCGAGCCCAGGCTATCGATAGTCGGGTCCCAGACAGAGGAACCTCCGGACGATGCGTGCAGTATTTTTTTAATTATTACGAACAGCCAAGAGTGAAATTATTTCACAACAGTAATACTTGTGTTTAAGTACATACACCGGTGACGGTTTGTTACAGATGAGGAGAAAACATAGAACAGATAGATAAAACGCAATTACTAATAAATAATACATCTGTAAGGGATGGTCATGGAGTAAGTGACGTTGTTATAATATGAGATATAGCGTTTGTACTCTTTTTATGATAGGTACTAAAACTAAATTGACGATTTTTAGAAATATTTTCTGTATGTATGTATTCCTCAATAAACCTTAAACCGATCATCCGAGTTCGATGAAACTTAGTACACGCACATTTAGCTATACGAGACACAGGATAGGCTAAATGGATAGGTAAATAACAGGATTGGTTGGATGGATGTGACATAGATAAGATGTGGCTTTCATATAAGCCGAAGTAGCAGGCTTACTTACTTTTTCTTTTTAAATACGAATTTCACGCGAGCGAGGCCGCGGGCCAAAGCTAGTAGAATATAAAACAGATGAACAAACCCTATAAATAACTTACGAATGTGTTAGAATTAGGTCAAAGCCAAAAAAAAAAATACATGACAAATCAAATCAACAAGCCAAAACTATAGTACGGAAGAACTATAAATAGACCAGAAGTAAAAGTGATAATTTATGACATGTACCTAATGAACAATAAAAAAATGAATTGATCCGACTATCGTGTGACAAAAATGTTTAATGATGCTTGTCTCTTTTTCTACCTTTTTTTTACTGATACTAAACACTTGATCGTTTTTGAGCAAAAGCACGTTATCATCTAAAAGTATTTATCTTTTGTTTTTTTTTCAGTGCTACAGCTTTTAAGTATTCATATATGCCTTATTTTGAAAATCTTACTGTTCAATAAATAATTAATTCACACATTCTCTTACAGACGACCTATCGCGACGAGTTAGTGAAGGAGCTTCGCTTCGCGGTCAAGTTCAGCGGAGACACCAAGCCGGTGAGGAAGCGTCCGCAGGCGCCGAGCGTGGATCCGCCAGAGGAGGCCCAGGAGAAGCCGGAGGCGAAGGACGAGCTGGAGTCCCTACACTCTGTCGGCTCGGGCTCCACGGACTCCAGGCACACCCGACACTCGCACTGCACCCACAGATCCTCACGTAGCCAGAGCTTGGCGTTCGCTAGGCGGAGGAGATACTCTTGAGATGCTGCCTACGATCGCGACATTTCACCAAGGAGATGAGCAGTTATCGAAAATCACGCCGGGGCACGAATTGTAAAGAAAATATTCACTTCGACAAGCACTTACTTATCTGCTCATCACTGTTGAATGAAATTATTTTATGAGCATTTCGCGACAAGCTTTTTGAATACGAATCGAAAACTAAACTTATTTTATTCGTTTTATAACATTGCTTAGATAACAGCTTGTTTTTAAAACGTTTTTATTATTTGTAAATTGTGTTTTTTTTTACAATTTTGAGTTCACGCTGTATTGTCACCAGCATTTAAAGTCTGTGCAAAATTTCAGCTCAATCGGTTGGGTAGAATGGTTTAAAATTCAGTTGTAAGATTTGAAGACAAAAATAAAAGCATGAAAAATATGACCGTGATATTCTAAGAAAAAATAAATAGAGGCGCGATCTCATCCAAAGTTAATTCACAAATCCCGACACACCGAATTAACAAGGATAAAACAACATAAAATAATAACAAATCATATAAAACTAATGTATGGAGTAATTACTGTGGTAAGAATTACTTTCAAACAATTTATTAATAACTTTAGTGCGTCAAACTTGATAACCTAATCCCGCCTATATTTAAGTCCGCGCCTCACAAATCGAGATCATCTTAGCAACCTGAACCCGCGGCTCCGCTAGCGTCAAAGTTGGACTTTAACTTGTAAAACTCAATGATTTTTTCTGGATTCTGATCCCTTGACATCACTGATCAGTCCCAATTTTTTTTACAAGCTTTTATTTAGTTTCACCTGTCCCGGTGTCTGCCTGTGGGTAATCAAATCTTGCAAGTTAAATTTGATCCACTTCCCGGTGTTCGATTGAGCTGAAATTTTGCATACATATGTAAATCGGATGACAATGCTATACGTATAATGATGTCATAGCTGGTCGGATGATGAAGCCGGAAGGTGGCCACAGGAAACGACGCAACCCCATCGAATTTGGGCTCTTTTGTCTTCACAATTACTCTGGTCTTAGATGAAGTTTTTACCAACAAAAAATTACGTTTATTTATTTTTTAAGTCGCGCCGAGCTTACGCACACGGAAGTAATGTGCATGAGTACACAGTGCATGGTGAAAATAGCACGTAACACGGTTCTAGATTTACAAGTGAAGCCATAGAGGCAGTGAACAGATCATATGTGGACGTTGCATTTTGACTATGTAGACTGTAGAGTAGGGAAGAGGAGAGTTAAGGTGGTATCATGTTAAGTTTTTCATTAGTTTACCGAATTGATTGTTCTATATTTTGTAGGAAGTAAAACTTTATGTATGTATTTTTTTAGAGTTTTTCTGGCATCATCATAACACGTCGTAGTTTTATTTTATTATGTAATGTATATTTACTGTTATGTAAAATGTAGTGATTAGTTTTATCATTGACAAACTAGTTGAATAAAAAATGTTTTTAAGTGCTATTGTTTTATTTGTGCAGGGATAATAGTTGTTTCAGAAAAATATTTTCATAAAATCTATATTTTTTAAAATTTAAAAACCAATAAATGCAATGCATTTCTGAAATCCTGTCGGGTTCAACCCTACCACCTGGTAAGGGAAGGGACGTACAGTTTTAAAGTGGAATCCGAACCACGGCCTCCCACCAAGGTCGAACGGTCACCCAATCAAGTTCTGACTGCACCTGGGTGTGCTTAATGTTCACTATTGCAGGTCGATCATCATCACCGAGCTACCGAGGTTGACAATTGCGATTTTGTCGTAGTGTCACCGTTTATGAGTTTTCACTCGCCCGACGAGTCGATGACCCTATTATTCTTGTTAACTCAGATGTTCTGCAGGACTTCCTCCTTACAATTATTCCTTGACAAGGTTTTCGTTCACTTCTTAGCCCCTATGCTATGATATCATGATATTACTTATAGCCTTACCGAGGTATGCCAGATCGCATTATAGAAAACAGCATCTAAATAGGTTCAGTCGTTTTCGTGCTTACCTGTTACACACAGACAGACAAACAGACAAAACTACAGATAGACACACAAACGTTGCGCTTTATAATAGTGCAGAAGAGAAGAGACAGCACGGTTTTAGCAAAATATATTCCTCCTCCTTTATTATGGGCATTTGCAACATGAAAAAAAATCACTTAACCGCGGCGGCCCCGAGATGTGTCCTCGTTATGTCGCGAACAAATGGCCAGTCCTTATGGCACAATATGAGGCTAAAGTGGGAGCATTAATAACTGAAATTGCGCTGTAATACCAAGCGGACGAGCAAGAAAAGCTGTCGACTACATCATTTTAGCTTGGCTAAGATCTGTGATGTCAGAGGTGAAGTGCTTTACTATAAGACACTCCTTATAGTGCAATAAATCGTAACTTTCTATTAGGTAGGATATACTTTGTTTAGTGTGCTGTGTATGTGTTGATGATACCTTAGTAACAAAGAAAAAAGAAACAAGCATACAACAGTTTATAAAAGAAAAAAAAAACAACAGCAATATCAACCTATATAAAGACATAATGCCGAGCATAAGGGCGGCAGGATAGCCACCTAACACCTTGGCACGGTCCTACAACCGAGTCATCAAGCAGGTGGGTCTTCGTGCCTTACTTGCTGCTTGATAGTTGTATTGTCCTAATACTTTGATAAATGTGGTGGTCGGTGTTGTGCTGTGATTTATAAGAGTACTTGCAGCACAACACCGATTACTCTGCTTACCCTGATTGTCGGGATACCGCGAGAGGTATATATGTAATATCAACCTATATAATAAAGATTTCCTCCATTGGCGCTGTTATTGTTGCCCCCAAGGACCGAAGCAGCGTTCCCCCGCCCCCGGTGAATGGCCAACCTTATTTATGTAATTACACGTATTTTATTGAATCAATAATTTTCGACAAACAAAGCAACAGCTTTGGATTTATTTGAAGATTATTTTGGCGTTTAAAATTTTTTTAAATTTTTTTTATGTAATGGCTGATTCGGAGAGGCCAAAGCGCATGCTCCGACCAGCCAATAACACCTCCGAGAAGGTAGATGCCATACCGGAGACTTCCCTGGATTGCTGGCTATACTGGACTAGAGGAGAACACTACCGAGGCTGCTATGCGGCCATCTTACATCCAGTACGGTGGTACCAACCCAGTCGGCTACAATTTGAGCCTACCATCTAGTAAGGGGCAAGGGAAGAGACCTACAGTTTTACACCGGTTCCGAACGGTGAAGAAGCAGGTGTAGGTATGCACGTAAATTTTTTCGTCAGAAAAACTCATTGGTACACGCCGACCGGATTCGAACCGCGGACCTCTCGCATGAGAAGCCGATTTCTTCTCCTATTTCTATTTCACAGAGACAAACAACATGTTTCGTGATTGATGCTATGTATGCTGATATGTATTGGTAATGTTTTGTAATTTTCAGCCGCTTCTGTGTTTTAGAGGGTGTGAGGGTGTGCGTGTGTTTTCCGGGCAGTTCAGTATTTTATTTATTTTATGGAAACTGAAACGGTTGACTACATCACCTACAACATCTATGATGTCAGCCCATAACACCGGGTTAACTAGGTGCCATTTTAGTGCTACCCTTCATTTCATATCAGCTACACTGAACTGGACGGAAAACACGAAATATTTACATAGCCGTTTCGACCGACGACATTCAGTGCGGTGATACCAACCCGGGCGGGATAAACCCTACCACCTAGTAAGGTAAGAAGGGAAGGGATCTACAGTTTTACGTGGAATCCGAACCACGGTCAGCCTCCAAAGGACGAGCGGTCACCCATCCAAGTACTGACCACGCTCAGGGTTGCTTAACAACAGTCGATCGACCGTACCACTGAGCTACCGAGGCTGACAGTGTAGCCGGAACGAACAAGGAAAACACTGCCATGGCACTAAGCACCGACAGGAACACAAGTAATGAGCTGGTCACATAGCCAAGAATGTTAGGTCTCATAAAATGAATCTTGCTGATATTGTGCGATACCAAAGATGGAGACTCAAGGACCTGAGGCCAGAAGGCAAGTTAGGTAAACTCCGGAATGAATGTGCCGTCAAGCGCCAGTCTCCAGCGTCTTAGACGCCCAATCTGGAAGAAAAATAGCTCCAAATTTATTTTGAGTTTTCAGCAATGTTGTCGGTTTTAGATTTTGCCGTGTCGGTTTTAGAAACTGTGTTGCCACTGGCTAAAACTAAGGTCGAGGTTAATGGTGTATAATATTAAGCGTTTTCTAAGAAATTAAATGCATCAATTTTTCCGTCATTCCAATGAAGGAAGTTTACTTGAGGTAACCTGTATACTTACGTTGTTGACTGAAAGAAATTGCATTCTTCAAGAAATCCGCGTTCAGCGCTGCAAAAAAGTCTACACAACAACATGTGTTTAAAAGGAAGTGGGTTCTCTTTCCCGTGATACTGCATGAGGGAACAAAATGACGAATAGGTCTCTCTGTGTGGACCCCTGTGGGTCATACTTCCCAACACTGGCATAATTTATCACCGAACGAGGCAGCTATTTCGTTCGGGATGAAAGCTAATTTAGAAGTTCGTATATCAGGCATGCGAGAACTATGTCGATCGTTCCGTTATGGACAGTGTGTCGATATTGTGTTTGCAGCAAATAATTTCTGCAGTGAATTAAATTCAGGGTGTTGCTCTGAGCAACTAGCATCCCTTATTCCCTACCACCCATCCTGTTTCCGCAGAACTCGTCGCAAATAGATTCAGCACCCTTTTGTTGTTAAATTTGGGACATTGTGAGAACCCATCGGTTCTCATCATCGTTTCATTGTCGCACCGCTAGGGTGTGGCACTGTCTTCTGGCAAGTGTGTTTCCTGAATCATTTAAACTGTGTGTCTTCGAAAGTCGAATAACAGGCTAGGTTAGTCCGTAAATCAGCTGGCATAGCGCCTCACTTAGCACGGTTTCGCGAGGAGAGGTGATTTTGTCTCAGTAGACACCAATGGTGCAGCCATTGGTATCATTGGTGCACAAGCGGCGGGTGGTCAAGTGATCTGGGCATCGGCTTTTCGTGCGGAGGTCAGAGGTTTGATTCCGGTCGGCGTGTATCAATGAGTTTTTCCTAACGAAAAAATTTACTTGCATACCTATACTTGCTACTTCACCGATCGGAATCGGTGTAAAACTGTAGGTCCCTTCCCTTGCCCCTTACTTGGTGGTAGGCTCAAATTGTAGCCGACTGGGTTGGTACCACCGCACTGAATATAACATGGCCGCATAGTAACTTCGGTTGCGTTATCCTCTAGTTCGTCCCATAGTCAGCAATCCAAAGGGAAGTCTCCGGTATGGCACTTACCTTCTCGGAGGTGATATTGGCTGGTCGGAGCATGTGCTTTGGCCCTTCCGATTCAGCCACCCATACCGGATTAGATAAAAACGTATGATAACTAATTCATCAAGCCTATTAATATTTGACCTTTTGGAATAGTGAATGAAACAGACAAAAATCCCATTAGATTTAATACTTAATGCTTGGCATTTCTATTTCATTATTATCGAGGGAATAAATTGAAGACACAACTGGATGTTATGTCAGCCTCGGTAACTCCGTAGTGCAATGGATATACGTACGATCGTGATCATAAGTACACCGGGCGCGGTTAGAACCTTCCGACCGTTCAGGCTGACTGTGGTGCGGATTCCACGTAAATATGTAGATCCCATTCCTATACTTTGATGTTAGGGCTTAAGCCGGTCAGAATGGTACCATTACCGCACTAAATGAAAGAACGAAACGGCTGTGTAAATCGTTCGTATTTTCCGTCCAGTTCAGTTTAGCCGGCACGACTGAAGCACTGACATGACACACCTAGTTCACCAATGTGTTATTTGCTGACATAGCATCACGGATGTAGGCGATGTAGCCAAACACGAGAGGTTCCATAAAAACAAACTACGTTAAGCAGAACATAATTTTATTCAATAGATAGTTAAATTAGAAACAATCAATAAATTGTATTATGATATAATCGGACTACTCTGTAAACAGTTATGAGTGGTAATACATTAAAAATAATAATAAAATATAGACGTCGACTTGAGAACCTCCTCCTTTTTGCTTTCGTCGGTTAAAAAAGAAGTTTCAGAATTTGCTTACTCTACCAACTTCTACACCAAGTTCTCATACCTACTGAATGAAGATTTTACTGAACTTTGAAATTAATCCATCAATTGATACTATTACAACGTAAAAAAAAAAACAAAAAATAAATAAAATTATGCAAAATAATTAAATTTAAACGTACACACAAAAACGAATTTGCTCATTTATCGTTGGGAGGAATGCTTGCGCATGCGTGCTATCTTCACGCTGTGGCTGCGATGACTGTGAGCAGTGTGACGCGAGTGAGTGGAGCGCTCTGACGGGGTGGCTCCGTGCGATTCCGCTTCCGCTGGCTTCTCCTCGGAATCTGCTGCTGCTTCATGTTCGCTCTTGTTCGTACCTGCTGCGGGGTTTATACACGGTATTATATTTAGGTGTATTGGTTTTATTTGACCAAAAACTAATTCTATTAACACTAAACCAATTTGCATATTTTTTTTTATCCGGTATGGGTCGCTGAGTGAGAGGGGCCAGATCACATACTCCGACAAGCCAATATGAATATAAACAATATAGACAAATAGCCAATATAGACACTTAGTAAGGGGCAAGTTTTACGCCGATCCCAAACGGTGTCCGAATTCTGTATGTGAACCTTTTCAGTCAAAGTGTTCGACAACCTTTATAAAACTACAAAGAGCACATACAGAGTTCACATTAAATCAATGAAGTCATATTTGCACAATAGAACGTTGTTCACGCCATCTCGTGCCGCCGTTCTTGTTAACTTCACGCCAACGCCGTAAGATGGCGCTTATCGAGAATCGTAATCCCATATCACACTAAAATTGTCGATATGAGGATTTAGGATTTTTTTTTTATTAGTTTAATTATTTTAATTTATAAGTTCGTATTTAGTTATAGTTTTTTAATTAGTTGTATTTGTTAGGTAAATTATATTTGATAGGTAGTTTTAGTTTATTTAAAAAAAAACTAAATATTAGCTGTTATTTGTTTAAATATGAATAACACAAGCAGCTTAAAAATTGTAAACTAAAATTTAGACAGAAAAAGAGATAAACTTGACATATGAGGATTACGATACCAATAATGTAGTTTACGTATTTTTTTAGTTTCGCAAACATTGTGCAAATTATTACCACCAGATCCAGAATTCGAGGACTCCTGATGACGGACTGGCTTCGTCAGGCCGCTGAATTTGAATATAAACTTCAGCTCTTCTATCAGCTCGTCTTTGAACGGAACCTGTGGCAAAGAAATAATACAAAATTATGAACAATATCAAAGGTTTCTAAGTTTGATAAGTGCATTTATTCCATGCCTAGAATTCCATTTAAAACTGTAGGGAAATTCGCTTACCCTAATAAGTGAGCTGAATCGATCCTAGCTTGATTGATTGAAACCGTCCGGATCGATACTACCGCACTGGATGAAGGTTGTTCCAATCGGCTATGAATATCAGTCTGTGTTTTCCATTCACCTAAGCATAGTTGAAACTATAAGCACAGGTATGGCACCTCACAGGAATAGGGTGTAACGAGCTGACATCACGGGTGTAGCTGGTGATTTAGCAAACCAGGCACGTTTTTCGGAAAAATAGATTTGCGTTCTTTTTTCCAAATCACCTTCTTCTGAATCGAAGTAGCCCAGGTATCGAGTATCATTTCGAATATTGCACAAAAGATCGCCAATCCAGACCCCGCCGCAAGAACTATGAACACTCCACCGACGTTAGCCAGCGCCAGCGGTAGAGCCTGTCCAGTGCCTCCGTCGTCGTCCTGTAAATATTCACCTTGTTACTACTACCAATTTAGTAATCTGTGCTACTATTGTGAATGGTTTTCCCCCTAAGTTTATCCTCCCTTCTGGCGCGACGCGTAAACCACTTGTAAAGCTCGTATGGCATTCAGAACTCCGCATACACTCGAATGTCCATGGGCGCCGTTAGTCAGCTATTGGAGGAGATTGAGCCATTACTCAATGTGCGCCATTATAGTTGACTTATGCCACTGGGTGGAACGTTCTCACATTTCGTACTTCTTATAAAACTATTTAAAAATAGGAATAATTTGCATAATTTTTTATAGAAAGCGCGACATTTGGCGTCGAGCCACCCATAAAGTGTATGAAACCGTCCATGGACATACGGTCGCACGCGGGGGTTGCTAATGCCATGCCGGCCTGACAGGTGCCTATTCACGCCTCCCTTGAAGGACCCGAGACTGTATTTGGGGGAAAATATGTAGGCTGGGAGAGCATTCCAGAGTTTAACAGTTCTGTGGAGTAATGATCTGCAGAATCGATTGGTATGCATCCGCGGTAAATCGAGCGTGTAGGGATGCTATATCCCTGCCTAGTGCGCCTAATGCTGAGGTGGAAAAGGGACGGCGGGATCGCGTCAAACAGCTCCTCTGAACACTCCCCAATATAACACACTTAGGGCGCTGACATCCCTACGAAGTTGCAGTGGTTTTAGAGCGCTGGACACCTCGGGATCATCCACAAGTCGCACGGCTAATAACTTTTATTATTTTAGGAACATAGTAGAATGTTGAAATACTTAGAATTTGGTCAGAGAAATATTGTGGAACTCATAGAGGATACTACTCACAGCACACGCGCCGCCTCCCCTCTTCTCCTTCCACCACTTGTCCTTCAACCTGGTGATCTTGCCTTCTTCTTGCAGCTGCAGCACAGCTTCGCTCATCGGCTGCCGATACGGAGAACCTTACAATATACATTTTATCTGAGCTGGTTCTACTCTTTTCTGTTTCCTTTCTCAACTTAAAGCTTAAGTACGTAGGATTTTTTTTGTCTGAAAACGGATTTTCTTAGCGATGACACCTATCTAGATATATTTAGAAAGTAAATCATTATCTAAACACAAAATTTAATCTAAATCGTTAGAGCCGTTTCCGAAAAAAAAACACTGTATTACTTCTTCAGTAGGTACATATATGAGAATGAATTATAGGACACTATAGGAGAACGCTGGTCAAAAACGTTCTGGATGGTGGTCACGAACACTCAGTCTTAAGAAACGACAAAGACGATGCAAGTGCAAAAAATAAAAGTGCCTGTGTACCTTGTATCATGGCAATACCGTATCCCTTATTGTCGATGAGTCCACCGACTTGAGCCACATCACAGTTCCTCTCCACTATGTACTCTATGGAGGTAGATTCCATCAAGTATGCATATTCATATTCTGTTGATTTTACTCTGAAATTAATGATTTACCGTCTATAGTTACCAAAGATATGTCAAGTTGAACACAAGTACAACAGACATAAGTTAAAGTAAATAAAATCTTATTAGGAACATCTTACCTTTCAAGTCCTTCATCGTTAGAAGCTGTCAAATACTCCGGATTATTATTCATGTACTCGTACATTTTCTGATACACCAAATTGTCTGATTCCTGTTCATGCAAATATTTATTTCAACATATTTTTACCCGACTGTAAACTTAACTTAAAGTGAGGGTTTAACATTTTATGCGATTTGGTTGATGACATAATATGGGTGTCATTGGGTAGACAGGAACTTTATTAGTAGCCGAGACGACTAGGATTTCAATGTCTGCTCTGAACAGAAATCATTTCTCCATACAGTACAAAGGTGATATCAAACAAGATTAATCAATAAAGAGAGAAAGGAGAAAGACAAAAGAGAAGATATATAATATGTATATTTTTCAGAAGGGCCAAAGCACATACTCCGACCAGCCAATATCACTCCCAAAAAGGTATGCGCCATACCGGAGACTTCCCTTTGGATTGGTAGTAATCGAAGGAATTACTAGTGCAAGTAGACAATTACTAGTACAAGTACAAGTAGATACCTACTGTTACGGACAACGACAGCCCCGCAGCCAGCGCATGAGAGCACGACGCGCGCCTCTTAGTTTAGGGTGTAGCGTAGTGAGGAAGCGGCCGGCGTAGCATGTAGAATAGGGTTTTTTAAATTAGTTTAGGCTTTACTACTAAGTTAATATAAGCTAGAAATAAGTTATACAATAAATATACACTATTACAAAGCCGTAGACTAGTTAGTCTGGAAGCTTTAGCCTTTATGTTACCGAGTAAGTTTTAGATTAGATCTGTACGTAGGATTGACATAAGTTTTTAAAGTTAAATAAATAATATTGTTGGACGGCCTTTTACTGGAGCAATCCGAGGCGAGAGCGACAGGTAGCGTGACACAAAGGGATTAGCGGCAGCCAAGTCGAGCGCCCATTGTTCTGCCCGCCCGCGAACCGCCGGCGGCGGTCCGGTGTACTACCCGGACCTGGTGTCGTCGGAGGCTAACCTTTCCTCTTTCAGAAGGTACGCAGCCGGGTGGTTCCAGAAGCGGGCGGACTTAGGGGCAGACCGAACGTTTACAGACGAACCATCGACGGGAGACGAGCACGCTGGGGACCACGACAACAGCGACAGGATGGGACACGCAGCGCAAGACGGACTCGACGGGACGGGACGCGAGGGTGATGTGCAGCCCGAGGGGTGACGGCGCGCCTGTCTCAGCCCTTCGTGGCCCCAGTGGCCGAAAAACAGTACAGCGGAAGACGTCGTAGCCGAAAAGAGCAGCGGCAAAAGAGGGGTGGCTGCCCGCGCCCCTCCCCGACGCAGGGCGAGGCATGGCGCGCCATAGCTAGATAACCAGGCGAGGCGCGACGACCGACTGACGAACGCAGACGCCGCCCGGGGCGATTCGGGACGCGAGGACCGGGGCGACAAGTCGCTGTTTGTGACGTTATCTCCCATCAAGGACGCAGACTGACGGACGCAAGACGTAGATCCACTCCTATAGTCGAGTCCTTCCCGAGCGACGGTCCGTAATACCTACTCTAGATACTAAGGTGATACAGGAAGAAGATGTAAATAATTTACTCGTAATCTAATATGGAATATCCGACTCCAATTGCTAAATTTAATCAAATACGAAATATCCCAATGCCAGAAAATTGCTGTTTGCGCGGGCTTAATTGAATTTGTCAATTAGTAAACACGCCTATGTGTGCTTATCTTCTAATTTGAACATCACATCAAAGCGAGACATTTAATTGGACTTTCGAAGGGATTGAAACTGAACTAGTGCTGCTGGGAAACGATATCTACGTACATTAACCGAATGATCGGAATTGCATAATCTTTAATTGCATGCATTTAAAATGATACAATTTGTTTTTGGACATGAAATACAAAATCCACCTAGGATATCATTTTAGATGCACTTACGCCGTACCGATTTTTTGATGAAGTATTTAAAAATAATTATGGAGAAAGTGCTAATGTTTGTCTCAAAACAGAAAGCAACTGATCGTTAAGTATCATACTAGTAATACGTATACCTGAGAGTTTGATACGAGGTTACCGTAAATATTGATACGATTATTATTTCAATACAGTAAATTTGCATAAGGTTGAAATGTTTACCTTGAAGAAGCTAAGAGTAGATCCGCCCTTCTTGGCGCCATACTTGATGTCATACTGGTTGTTGGCCAGGTCATTGGCATTATCTATGGGCGAGAACTTGGATTCGACGGTGAGGAAAGCGGCCAGGTTCGCAGTGTAAGAAGACACCATGATCAGAGTGAAGAACCACCAGACACTACCACCAATGCGAGTAGCAGTGGCACTGTTGAAGAGCGAGATAAAAATAAAAAAGATGATGAAGGAAATAGGAAGGTGAAACCTAACTTAACTTTAAAATTATTCAAATCAGATATACTTGTCAGTCAGTCGGTTGGTCAGCGTGTATGCGTTCACTGCTGGACACACGCCTCTTTAATTTTCCTGTAGAGTTCCTGGGCTCTAGCGGTACGGAACCACCGCTTCCAGCCGACGTACTTGATGTCGTCGTCCCACCTGGCTGGCAGGTGGTCTTCCCACACTCCATTTTCCTGTCCACGGCCGCCAGTGTAGGACACAGTTATACTTCTTATTATTATTATCTATTTATTCACACATTTTTGTTATAATAAAATTAAATTCTAAAATGTACACAAAACAAACGGAGTTTCCACCACCGGAAGCGGGGCGAACCCAGGCTACCGATGGTCGGGCCCCAGGGATAGAAACCTCCGGACAGCGGGGCTGCTTTCTGAATCTGGCCCCTGACCCAAACACTCAGCGAAAGCCTGTCAAGGTGGTCGTCGAGGCTCTTCGCTATCAGCCCATGCGCCGATACGACTTTGGGCACAAAGATTGAGTCGACGGGCCAAATTTTGGTAACCTCGTGCTGCAGATCCATATATTTAAGCATCTTTTCTGCTTCGTTACTGGCGAGGTTACTATCATGCGGCACGGCGATATCGACAAGCGTTATGCGCCCCGCCTCCCGGTTGGCCCAGTTAATTAGAGCTAAAGGGTTGAAACTATGTGTTTCGGAATTGAAAATCTTTTGATTACAAATATCTGAAGCCGTCTTAAAATACTCACATAGGTGCAATTTCGGAGCCTTGTGTCAGGACACTTCCCAGTGTGAACCAGAACGCATTAGCCAAAGTGAACTGGTTGTCCAGAGTTTCGGGTTCTTCAATACAAGGGTATGGGTTCTGCCACTCGTCGGGACATATGCGGCCCACTATGAACAGAAGGACCGATACACCGACGTATGCTCCCGCCAGCCAACCCCATACCTGTTAAGAAATTACATGTGAGCATTTGGTAATGCCACACACGTTATGGACACAACACATTAATTATTCTTAGCATTCCAAAGAAATCTGAGAAACAAAATTACACACTATTTAGAACTTAAAGAAATCCAATTGTAACTTTCGAAATGACGTGAGAGTTATGCGTTGACCCTAAAATTATAAGCTAGGTGCCTACATAGTTTACGACAAAAAGACGAATCAAAACATATCAAATACAATGAAGTTAACGACGAAATTACTAGTATGTATATTCGGTTGTGTAATAAATGCGTAAACAATGCGTGATACAATGAGACAGCAAGCACATTTTGGGAAAATCCTTTTGATATGAGTTGATAATAAAATACATTCTAATGATTAGAACGATACAATTTCACCCAGACTAATTATTGTGATGAATCAATATTTAAATGAAATCTACATAGCAACAAACCTCAAGAGAAAACGGTGAAATGAATGAGAACAAGTTTGGTGGTTGTTTAGCCGGCTTTTTGTACAAGATGCTGATTCCGAGATTCATGAAAGGGCTCGTAAAGTCAACAGCCTTCTGTCGATCAGCTGTTATGGTTAAATCAGTTATGGCGAAATCGGCTCGCTGTAAGAAAATGAATGATTTTGAAAATAAAATTATCAATAAAGTAAAGTTTTTGAAGATATTGGCATGTAAACTTAATGAAAATGTCTGTGATATTTTCAGAAAATTATGAATCGACAATATTGTATATTACACAACGTTTATAAAAGGCGAATTCTCCATCATTTATTGGTTAATGAGTGGTGTAAAAATAATTTAAAGTTCTTATTAAATACACAAATGAATATATTCAATATACTTTAAGATTTAAATATAAATAGGAACATTTAAAATTATTGCAGAGATGAAATTCATTATTTCTCTGAATGTTTCTTTGAAAATAAGTGAACAATAAAAATTACTCATAAGGTTTTGTATTTCAAAAAAATATTTAATTGCTATAATAATGATGTACTGTATTTTCTTTGGCAGTTACAAAGTTTCTTACCCCATCCATTATCTTCTCCGTCATTCCGTTCCACTTTCCAGTGGCTTTGTCCAGCGAGCCGTACGCTCCATCCAGTTGCAGCTCAAATGTAAAATTAAATTGATGGATTTTCGCAAGCTCCTGAATTAATTCGATTCCGAAGCCTTCGAACTGTTCGTTTCCCTCTAGCTTCTTAGAAGACTCCTTTCTCATACCGTAGGGAGCACTCTGCAATGATGACGCAAATGGGTTTGGCGCTTTTGGTGTTTAAAACCAAATCTACATTAATCAAAAGTGGCAGGTAGTTCTATGGTTCAGACATTGACCTTTCATGTGATAAGTTTGAGGTTCGAATCCTGAAGTCAAAGCGTTAAATTTAAATTCATCATAGAGTTTTCGATTTTGTCATTGATTTAATGTTGTTTCATTTTATTTAAAAAAAAACACGAAAGGAAAGAAATTCAAAATCAAAACATTTAATTTATACCAAAGCCGTCAGTATGAGGAAATGCTTGCCCTTCATCGAGTTCGATCCTTCCGCCTGTTCAGGATCAATATAATTTCTCGTATCCGTGTAACCAACGACCAAGCTCCATGTTCCGACCTAAAATATTTAATTTTCGTTACCTCAAAACTTCATAAACTTGTAGAATAATACATTTAAATCTAAATATCTGAACTATCTGTCACATGTCGCACTTTCTATAAAAAAAAAACAATTAATCTCAAAATCTAAAATACCGAAGAGAAATAAACAAAACAGTACAATGAACTGACCCTGATGAATCCGCTTGGTGTTAGTTCCATAATGTCCAAATCGAAATCTGACCGAAAACCGTCGTCGTCAAATTTTATTGTACCAGTCAGACCTTCCACTTCAGACTGAAAAGGAGTTCCATACGAATTTAAATATAGGTGCTTATTTAAATATCAACAACCATTTATTCTAGTGCCTCCTATTTTTATATAGCCTATAACCATCCAGAGATATGTCAGATTGCATTGGTGAAAACCGCATCAAAATTAGTTGAACCGTTCTTGAGTTATAAGCATACAGACAGACGGTAGACGTTGAAAGAGACATAAGAGACGAAGGAGAGAAGGGAACAGATAGAGAACAAGAAAAGATAGACAAGAATAGAATAGAAGAAACAACTCATTGACAACATTCATTCAAAACGTGGTGCATTTCACTCATTAATTTAATACACGAGTCATACACGCGCCAGGTGGCACGACGACATTAAGTACGTGGGCGGAAAACAGTGGTTCCGTACCGCTGAAGGAAAATTGGCCACCAGTAAGTAAATATTTTGTTTAATCTATTGAAATAAAGCACATTTAACATACTTATTTTAATCTGTAAACAATAATTTTTAGGTTTTCGTAGCCTGTCTGCCTGTCCTACTGCTGTAGGTATGTCTGGAACCGTATTATGTATGTACGTATTAACCGTATTATACCCCTACCACAGGCTATGTGTCAACCAGCCACACACCGAGCTCGGGCGAGACAGACTGACGAGACACGGACGCGAAGCGTGGATATGCCCTCCCTGCACTGCTAAGTCAAAACGCGGAGATAATACCCCCATCCGCCCTGCGGCTAAGGACACCAACCCTCTCCGGCCAATCAGCGGCATCGACCAACAGGTATCCGCCTCTACCTCCCCTACTGGCGGTGCGTCAACCTCCCTTACAGACACGCTGAGAAATGAGATGTAGAGTCTGGTAGCTGCAGTTCGTCTATGTAGGGGCGAGTTTGAAGCTATGCGACAAGAAATGCAGGACCTGCGAAGTTCAGCTGAGATGGCCCACGGAAGGATAGATGACCTGGCGAAGACGATGGACGGGATAGATCGCCGGATAGCGGTGGTTGAGAAAGTACAAAACGACTTAATTTCGGCGCGCTCCACTATCGCCGAGCTGAGGAACGAACTGGAGGCGCGCGAGCAGTCCAGCCTGGCCAACGAGATCGAGTTCACCGGCGTTCCAGAACTAAAGGAGGAAAATTTGTATCACCTGGCCCTGGTCATTAGTAGGAAGATCGGCGTGGAGCTAGATGAGCGCGACATTGACTCTGTCGTGCGCGTCGGGCCGATTCGCCCGCCCGCTGATAAGGGTGGCGATTCGTCCCTCGGTGCCCACGGCCGATCCCGCCCCGTCGTCCTGCGCGTGACACGTCGTCGCATCAAGGACGACCTCCTGAAGGCAGCGCGCGTACGGCCCGCCGGTATCCAGTCGCAGGACATAGGGCTGCCGAGGGTCGACAAGCCGATCTTCATCAACGACCGATTGACCAAACGAAACCGGGAATTATTTTATAAAACTAGGATGGCGGCTCGTGAAAATGGTTTTAAATTTGTTTGGATTCGCGACGGGCGGATCTTAGTAAAGAGAGCAGAAAAGTGTAGGACGCAGCGCGTGCGGGGGGAAAGCGATATAGAACAAATTTTTTTAGGGAACTCCCAACCCGCTCCTGCCGCTCTCACTGCGCCCTGATAATCACTACGATGTGCACACTTTTACTAGCCACTATTAAAATTGCTTTTATTTTATTAATATATCTTATTTTTTATTTGGAAAATTTTACTTTTTTAATACAAATTGTCTTGCCTTATTGCCTGCTTTCTCCCAACTATAATATGGAACCACTATTAGCCAATGTTAGCACCAAAGAGATTTCGTTAAAAATTCATAATCTACGAACCATTTCATCATTTCAGCCAAACTTATTAAGTTTCAATGGGCCAAAGAAATAGACCAAAGTTAGTTAAGTTGGGCTTAATAAATACGAGATCCTTAAATACTGGCAGGGATGAGCTCAGAATGTCCGTGGAAAATTACGAGCCAGATATACTCGCGCTTAACGAGACGTGGATAAGAGAGGGCGAGGAGCGCTATGCTCCAAAACTAGCGGGTTACACTCTCCGGCACGCCGCTCGGCCGGGCGCCCGCGCCGCCGGAGGTGGGGTGGGTTTCTACGTGCGCCGTGGCCTCAGGGCGCGCGTGCGACCACACCCTGCTGCGCCGCTAGAGCAAATGTGGCTCGAGCTATCTCTGGGAGGAGTGCGCGTAGCGATAGGTACGGCTTACAGACCCGCTGCAGTATCTGTGGAGAGCGCCGTGGACAGCCTCAGCGAATCTATCGCTGCTTTCAACTATTGCAACCACATCTTTTTGCTCGGCGATTTAAATATAAACATGTTGAAAACCGACGCGGCGGACACCGATGATTTCGTCACGTTCTTAAACCACCATAGTCTTCAGCAAATGGTCGACACTCCCACGCGGATCACAGACTCGACGGCGACGCTCATAGACGTTGTATGTACGGACGCGCCTAATCTAGTGAAACAAATTAACGTGCATCATAACCCTTGTCTCAGTGATCACGCGTTGGCAATAGTAGAAGTAAATATAAAAAAACCGAAGGCACAGCCGCGGTGGATCACGTTCAGGTCGATAAAAAATATTGTGGAAGTAGACTTCGTTGCCGACTTAGAATGTCTTCCATGGGACAAAATCCTGCAATGCAAGGATGTGAACGAGAAGGTTCATATGTTCAATGAAATTGTCTCTGCTCTATTCGACCGTCACGCGCCCACCCGTAAATGTCGTGTCAAATCTAGCCCGCAACCTTGGATCACGGATGTTCTAAGAAAAATGATGTCCCTCAGAGACAAAGCACTCACCAGAGCCCGTGCCACTAAAGTAGATTCCCACAAGGCTTACTACAAAAAACTAAAAAATTTAGTAATCACAGCTAATAGACGTGAAAAGACAGGTTACTTTACCCATTTCGTAAACAATAATATCAAAGACACAAAAAGTCTATGGAGCAACCTTAAAAAAACATCTTTGTTTGATGACCCTGGAAATTGCGATATCCCTGAGCAATTAAACAACCCAGAAAATATAAATGCGCATTTCTTAAACGTCCCAGGGGAGCAGCGGGCGGATGGAGAGACTTTAAACTATTTTAAATCCAACAAATTCTCTGACGTAGCTTTTCACCTGAAACCAGTAACACAGTCTGAAATTTTAAAATCGATACATAATATTAAAACTATGGCAATGGGTGCTGATGCCATTTCAATTGAAATGATTAGTTTAACCTTACCGCATTCGCTAGATGCTCTCACTTCAATAGTAAACGCGTCACTGGTGGACGGAGTGTTCCCCGAGGGCTGGAAGATGGCTATTGTTAAACCCATTCCCAAAAAGAATGTGGTATCAGATCTTAAAGATCTCCGACCTATCAGCATTCTTCCGGCTATATCCAAACTTATGGAGAGAGCTGTTCATAAACAGCTCTATGCTTACCTTAACGCACAAAAAGTTATACCGAAGATGCAATCTGGCTTCCGTGGGGCCCACAGCACGAGTACCGCCCTGTCCGATGTACTCGATGATATTATATCAGCTGCAGATTCTAAAATGGGCAGTGTACTGGTGTTGCTGGACTTCTCACGCGCTTTTGACTGCCTGAATATTCCGCTCCTACTGGCCAAGCTTACCTATTACGGTATCTCGAGTGATGCAAACAAATGGTTTGAGAGCTTTCTTGTCGGCAGGAAACAGAAAGTGGCCTGTCTGGGCGAGGATGGCTCAACTAGGCATTCGGAACCGAGGACCCTATCTCGAGGGGTCCCGCAAGGGTCAATCCTTAGCCCTCTTCTATTTACCCTTTTTACAGCTGACCTCTCTAGAGTAGTGCACGGTTGCAAGCTTCACCTGTATGCGGACGACACTCAGGTTTACATGCCATTCGACTCAGAAGACACAATCCAAGCCATCTCGCGCCTAAATGAGAACCTAGAAAACGTCTTTGACTGGGCCAGACGAAACACCTTAGTATTAAATCCCACCAAGTCACAATTTCTTATTCTGGGTACAAAAAATCAACGAAACGTTATACATTCTTTCAATCCTAATGTTACCATAAATGGCCTCCCCGTTCCTTACGTGCCCTCTGCTCGGAACCTTGGACTAGTGATCGACAGCGAGCTCCGCTTTCAAGAACATGTAAATTTGAAAGTAAGAGCAGCCTTCTACAGGCTTAAAGCTCTATATAATATTAGGCCCTACCTTTCGGAAAAGGTAAGAATATTACTCACGGACGCTCTGATCCTTTCGCCCTTTGATTACTGTGACACGGTGTATGGCCCGCGGCTACTGGCCAAGACAGCACGGGCAATACAACGTGTGCAAAATGCGTGCGCGCGTTTCTGTCTGAACATTCCGCGGCGTACACACATTACTCCCTACCTCAATGAAAGAGGAATATTGAAAATGAAAACCAGGCGAGCTCTTCATTTAGCATGTCTCGTTTTCAAAGTTATACAAACGGAAACACCGGAATACCTTCATGAAAAGCTTACTTGGTCCCGGAACATGCATAATCACGACACTAGAGCCAGAGGCCATCTTCTCGTAGTACCGCGTCATGTCTCAGCAGGTTTTGAGGGGTCTTTCAGGTACTGTGCAACCAAGTGCTGGAACAATCTTCCTCCACCCTTGCGTGAAAAGCGCACTATATACTCTTTTCGAGCCGCCTGCAAGCCTTGGTTGTTGCAGTGCCAACGTTCTGACCTCTTGGGTTGAATCTCATTCATAGTAATTAATTTAGTTTCTTTTGTAATAATGTTTGTCTTAATTTATAGTCGGTAGTGTCATTTTATGTTAATTTGTAATATGTATGTACACACGTAGGTCTTTTGTTTATGTTGTATTTTGTTTATTTCTCATTTTAATATTTTGTTATACAGTTCTGGTTAGTTTTCCATATTTATGATGAATTAGTTTTTTTTTTTTGTGTTTTTGGTAGTAATTTAAGGTTATCTTTCTTTTTTTTGTTATTCTCGCAATTGTTTTTATCATCAATGTATGTCTAGCCTGTAAGAAAAAAAAAATGTATTTCCCGGCAAAATGGGTTCAACTGAAAATCAGCGCAATAGGTATCTATTGAACACGCTGAGTTGAGCCCAATTTGTCGCCAATATTAACAAATCATTAGATTGTGTTGTTTCTTAAAATTGTAATGCAAAATGGCGATAAATAAACGTTTTTCATTTCATTTCATTTCATTTATTGCTAGCCGGTTGAAATTTTCACAGAATACGTGTTGTTATGGCGGATATAACAGCAAATAATAAAAAAATTTAAGATAAAAAATTAAGGCGGTTTCCATACAAGAAACGTGTTTATCGTTTTATTTTTGTGGTGCGGAAACCTCGGTGCGCGAGTCCGACTCGCACTTGACCGGTCGTTTCTCATTGGTCTTCTTACTTACCGTTCTAATAAGGTTGACAATCGTAAAGCCAAGCTCATTACTGGCTCCCGTTGCACAGTTCACAGCAGACGGATTATAGGATGGATCAATCTTAGCCAAAGCGTTTGCATATACCGTTACTGCATCAAATATCAAGGCAGCATTCAAAGGGAGAGTTTCTGGCGTAATGGAACCTTCGAGTTTTCCTTCGGATAGCTCTGTCAGTTGTTCCTGGAGAAGAGCTACAAAGTTGACGATATTTTCTGCTTTAGGGTCGAGGAGACTTACACCTGAAAATAAAGTAAAAATCAATGTTTTCTTTTTCAGTGAAACTAATCTCAGAAATACAATTGCTAACTATATATTTTATTTCGTCGTCCCTAAGCTAAAGTTTTTTTAATTGGAATTCTATTATTGCAATCAACCTGCTGACATTTTCATAACACATCATAAATTGCAACAACAGGCTATATGAAAGACACAAGGAAAAATAACTAGAAAAACGAGTAAAATATTTAATTCACCAGTAATGTTCGCGCCGCCATATTGAAAAGGGGTAAGATCCAAGGTCTGCATGTCCGGCGTAATGACGATGTAGCTATGCGCATCTGACATGATGCCGACCTGCTGCGCTTGTTCTAAAAAAAGCTGCAGCTTGTTTGCACTGCAGTCCACTAAGTAGTTCACTGCTCCGGATTTCTTTATGCCGGCCAAGTGGGCCCTGCAATGGAATATATATATTAGATACAATACGATGGGAGGAGAAATTGTTGTCCGTTATAAAAGAGGGATCTGACGAATATTATTTTTGAAAGCAGAGAGTCTTACTCTGTAAACTCGTACGTCGTACTCGTTCGTCGGAATATTAAAGAAACCCAAAGAGTTTAGAACTATACATTTATTTTGAAGATATCGATCTCTAAGCGAAAGCCATAAGAAATTTCAAAGACGTTTACTTTACAAATACTATGTAACTTCTGTCGGGGAAACAGATTTATGTGGCACTACTAAAGTCTGATCTAGCCAATGTCTTATCGTTACTACAGGAAACCTCTATCTACACATGAATTTGTAGGTAGAGAGCTTGATGGAGCCATAACAAACCTGTAATCGTCTCCAACTGGAAGTTGCACCAAGTTCATGACGATGTCAAGCTCGAGATCATGCAGGGTCAAAACAGAGTCCAATAGTGCAAGGTGTTCCGAGCCCTCGTACACTAATGTAAAGGTCTCCCAGCCCTTGGCCAGTATGAGATCTGCAAACACCTACAATTTTATTGTTAACAATACCTATTCTTGCAGTTACATAAGAGTGCATACATCTGCAGACTAATAAGAAGATAACAGTGACAATATGTATTGGCATGCTCACAGGACGAAACCACAGTTTTGAGATTCACTGAAAGAGAATAATATTTTATGAAATGTTTGTGATCTTCCAACAAGCAAGAATGAAATTATTCTGGATTTATAGGGTAGATAGCAAGGAGCGGCGCAATTCAGATAGGAATACTTACATAAAATTATATAGTTTTAAGACAGCCCTGATCTTCGTTCTTGAAAAGAAGGTAATTAGCTACCTCACGATAAAAAGAATGTCACGTTGCCTACAGGCATAGCAACTGGCAATGAGTGCGGTCAACACTAAATTGGCCGACCGTAATTCAGTTTACAACGTTAGAGATTGGAAGGAACGCGAGATGGCATAGTAATCATAGATATAACGACCATATAGGTAATGTTTTGAATCAATTCGAATTTATGACGTCAATTTAACGAATATTGTAATAAAATATCATTTTGCATCTTTCACGACCATTGGTTAATCGTTCCTCCGCCATCACATTCAACATAGGCATAGTGTACAAACAACAAAATATGTCTATACCAACCTTACTCAGCGAGCTATAACTAGGATACAAGTTGACCAAGGACCAGTTCCTGCTCTGAGTGTCGACCATATTCACAATCAGCTGAGGAACGTCCAGAGAGTCGCAAATAGCTTGAACAAAGTGAATTGATTCCTTGTTGGTTGGCCCGATTATACCGCCGACACCTGCCTGAAATATAAAAAACGATCACTCGGCCAGTGATAAATAAAATACCGCTGTACCCAAAAACAGCTGTGTGCTGTTGTTACTTTGGGTAGCTGTGGCCTTTGCAAGTGATTTCGTGAAGACAGGTCGCTTACCACCCCATATTGTTTCCCTGGGGAAACGGAGGATATAGCTATGAAGTAGGCCTAGTCCTCCATGAAGACCATCAGACGGTCGGGACCGCAGCAGAAGATGGGAAGGCAGTAACTCTATTCTTTGATATCGGTTCAAAGCAATAAGCATATACGAGTACGTGAGAGTATTTATGTACTATGCAATTATCATCCGTCCATAACATCAATACAAATTACGAATTAATTTTGACAAAGGCTCTTTACACCTGATACACTTAATTAATAAGTCTTTGTAGTCAGAACTCTCAGCAAAATTGTTAATCTTGCTCTGAAGCTGTTTTTGATAGACTGTAGACGATGTTATTATGTGGCTAGTCACTAAAATACTTGTAATAAAATATACTTGTATCTAAAAAAAAAATTACCCTGCGAAGTTCCTTGTCGGTTCTTCTTCGTGGGTGTAATCGAACAGAATAGGATAATTTGTGACAAGTTCGAGTGCAGTTTTACTTCCATATGAATGAGCAATAAACAATCCAAAGATAAAGAAAATATGCTTTGCTTCATTTCATTCAGACAGATAGGTTGCACAACAAACAATACGAACAATGATGCACAAAGAAAACATACATAAGAACAATTGAAATATAAAATATTACACAGAGAAATAAAAGAACGATAGCGCGTAAAGGCAGACTAAGTCATCACAATAAGTGATTTCTTCCAGTCAACTTTTTCAGCTCATCTTCACATATTAATCTTCGTGTTAATAGCAATAAAAGCATTAATTTATTTTAAGTCATAATAACGCACCTCTAGCAATTCACAAGTTTTTGTGCCTGCATCGGTAACTTCGCCTGGGGCCGCTTGGAGAGTGCGAGCCTCGATCTTGGTGTCATCTTCTTTGTTCTCGGCTGCGGCCGCTACCGCCACGCGGAACGCTGCCTCCAGAATTAGGTTGCCGTCGTCGAATAAGCCGCCTGGAAACATACCGGCAATATTACAGAAGGGGGGGGGGGGGGGGGGGTCGGTCCAGTGTGGCCGGCACAACCAAAGGAAGCACTGACTGATGGCACCTGGTTTAGACATTTAAGTTCACGGTGTAACGGTTTGACATTACGAATGTAGCAGGTAATGAGGTGGTGAGCCGGCCATATGCAAGGTTTTATTAAAAAATGAAAATTCAGGCAGAAAGGACATTTTTGAAGTTCTGTCAGGTTTTCTAAGAAGATCGATGTGCGATTTTTGTTTGCTTCATATACGTACATACGTACCGCACTCTGTATCCCGATAATCGATGTAAGCAGAGCGATCGTTCGTTGTGCTGCGAGGACTCTGGTAAATTACAGCACAATACCGACCACCACGTTTCGCAAAGTATTTGGACAAGATAACTAACGAGTATCAAGCAGCAACTGCCGCATGACTCGGACCTTGTCCCACGGCATCTTGTCTTGTTATGACATGCAAGGGGAGAGGTGCAGTGGGGCTATTATTTTTAAGTGCCGGCCCCACATGGTTTGCTTCATGAATAATCAGAAATGCAACGTTTTCCATTAAAAGCCGTACGTACTTATATGATAATTGGAACACGCTAAAGAATATTTTTTATGATCACAGCTTCATCCACGCCCACCCAACGAAATACTCGTATATTCTCGAGAGCTTGTAGATCACACAGGCACATTCAATAAGATTTATGTGCTATGAATGTCGGCTTGATATCCATTTGCGCGTTCCAGCGGGTTTGACTTCTTATCCAGACTTTTCGATTTGTTTGCTTCTGTGTGGGGTATTTATTGAATAATGTCATAATAAAATCATATTATTAATCTATATTATAAAAATAATATGTATTTAATTTGTACTAGAACCACAAGGAATACGGTACCTCTCTCTCAAGAATTAATTACATTAAAACAATCTCCTTGCATTTGTTAATCAAATGTTTTTACAAAATTAATATATGTATAATATATTTTATGGAAACTGTCACGGTTTCACCTACTACATTCGTGGTATCCGCCCATAACACCTCGGTGAACTTTGTGCCATGTCAGTGCTTTCCTTCGGTCGTGACGGCTACACTGATACAATATTTACTTTATACACTAGATTGTTCTAAAACTTAGCAAAGCATCCAAATAACTGAAAAAAATTAGAATAAAAATAATAATGAGAAATATTTATTTTTCTCTTCAGCATTACATTAGTCGACAACTATTTGCACATTTGTACTTCATTTAAATACTGGGGTTAAGTTGTAATTGCTGAGTTTTGAATTATATAGAAACGTTTGTAGAGTATAAAGTATTTTTTATTGTATGTGTTATTATGATTCAAATAGGATATTATACAAACCCAAAAGTTTCTGCCCAAATACATGCCCATTTAACAGGATAACTGTCGCATAAAAAATGTAACCAGCTGTCATAACTAAAATTAATAAAAAAATATATAACCACACTTCAATAGAGCTCAACAAAGATACTCAAAGTTTTCACTATTTCACTATAGATAGTTTAGAACAGTAAATCTTTAAGAACAAGGAAATTTCTCCCTATAACTTTGGACGTTAGAGCACTATTTCAAATAACAAAGTTTCCAACATTGCAAAGCGTAGACGTATGAAAAGGTAGCTGAACAATGCTCTCGGCAGGTGCGTTACATGCCCACTAACACTCACACAACTAAATCAATACCCTGTTTGTTATGCAAGTGAGGTGGTGTTAGTGTGCTAGCGGTTATCCGACTTCGCTCGCGTAAATAAAATGTTGTATAAGCTAGTTGGAAGTTTGGAAGT
Source organism: Nematopogon swammerdamellus (assembly GCA_946902875.1). Lineage (NCBI taxonomy): Eukaryota > Metazoa > Arthropoda > Insecta > Lepidoptera > Adelidae > Nematopogon > Nematopogon swammerdamellus. Next base: position 9,168,925 of record OX336345.1, read on the forward strand.
ATGGCCTGAGTGTTTTATCTATACATATAATAAAATCGTAGAGGTAAGAAAGTCTGTACATTGAATGTATTCGGAAAAAAACTAACCAGGGTGGCTTAAAATGAGATACTGAACATGTTAGAACAGTTTTTAAAATTTTTGTTTGTTTGTTTGTCTGTACGCGCATCACGCAAACACCACTGAACGGAATTAGACGAAACTTTGTATAGTGGCAGTTTATATGCCGGGTTAACATAATACGTAAAAAAAATTAACAAAAATAAAAAAAAATTAACAATTATAAACATTATTGCGCGTTTAAAATCACGTAGTCCAAAGTAAAGGTAAAAACAATTTTAAATGTCATGTTGACAACGGAGAACTGTCATCTCGACGTGAGCTGGCCGGTGACAAATTGTTTGATAAATAAAAATAATAATTGAAAGTCGAAGTTATGTCGCTGTCATTGGTGCAATAATTGGTGCAATAAAATTTATATATCTGTTGCCCGCGGCTTCGCTCGCGTGAAATTCGTATTTAAAAAAAAGAAAGTAAGTAACGAAAGGCGGGCCCGAAGGCGGATCTGCGCTCACGTAAACGATATTCTTTCTCGATGAAAGTAACTAAGGGCGAGGCGAAAGGCGGAGCTGATTTCAGGAAGAAGAAAAACATTCTTGAAGAAAATAAGTAACTAAGGGCGAAGCCGAAGGCCGAGCTCTATTCTGGAAGACCATAAACCTTCTCGAAGAAAGTAAGTAACTATGGGCGAGGCCGCAGGCCGAGCTGCGTTCAGGAAGAAGCTAAACCATCTTGAAGGAAGTAAGTAATTAAGGCGAGGCCGAAGGCCGAGCTACGTTCGGATAATTGAAAAACCATCTCGAAGAAAGCAAGTAACTAAGGGCGAGGCCGAAGGCCGAGCTGCGTTCAGGAAGAAGCTAAACCATCTTGAAGAAAGTAAGCAACTAAGGCGAGGCCGAAGGCCGAGCTACGTTCTGACAAATGATAAACCATCTCGAAGAAAGCAAGTAACTAAGGGCGAGGCCGAAGGCCGAGCTGCGTTCAGGAAGAAGCTAAACCATCTCGAATAAAGTTAATTAATATTAAGATTGAGTTAATTTAATTTAAATTTTATTATAAAGTCCACGCTTCTAACGGCAAATATACCGTGCATCCTAGAACCTCGCGGGTATTCCCGGCTGGATGGCAAGAGGCCCGATGCTAGAGACCTTAGTGCCATGGACTAAGGGTAGTTCTTTGATGTGGGACGCCACTTTTGTTCTCACATTGGCTCCAAGTCACGTTAGGACATCTTCAAGAGCGGCTGGCGCGGCCGAGGCTGGGGCGGAGAGCCTCCAACGCAGCAAATATAGAAATATAATTCAAGATTTCGAATTTGTTGCGTTTGCGGTTGAAACCCTCGGTCCGTGGAGCAGTGAAGCCAAAAGAGGCTTGAGCTGGTTGACGCAACTGGTGTCCCGTCATCAAGGGCTTATGTACTTCATTCAAAGGGGTAATGCCGCAAGTGCTCTAAGAACATTTGAAAATGCCCGTTTTGATAGTTATTTTAATGTTTGTTAGGTAGATTTAATTCTTTAGTTACTAATATTACTTTTTTATTTATATGAAATTAATAGATTGAGTAAACGATATTATATTCTATCGAAGAAAGGAAGTCTTTAAGGGCGAGGCCCGAAGGCGGAAGAGGGTTTTTGGTTTACCTGAACGCAGCTCGGCCTACGGCCACGCACTTAGTTCCTTCCTTTCTTCCAGAAGGTTTGTCGTCTTCCTGAACGCAGCTCGGCCTTCGGCCTCGCCCTTACTTACTTCCTTTATTTGAGAAAGGTTTATCGTTTACCTGAAAGCAGCTCGGCCTTCGGCCTCGCCCTTAGTTAGTTACTTTCTTTAAGAAGGTTTATCGATTACCTGAACGCAGCTCGGCCTTCGGCCTCGCCCTTAGTTACTTACATTCTTCTTTGGAATACGAATTTCACGCGAGCGGAGCCGCGGGCTCAGCTAGTTATCAAATATATCGTCTAGGTGATTTGTCATACTACGGCAGCCACAGACCAGAAAGCTACAGCTTGTATATTCAAAAAAATATTTGAACTTAAAGCATTCCTCCTACAAAACCTTCAGCAGGGGAAGGTAGCTTCGGTCCTTGGAATAGTAATTTGAAATGTATCAACACCAATGTGAATATGAATATGTGCAATCTTACTAAAGAATCCAATGATCGTTGTCTCTCGTCGAATCTATAGTTCATACTCGTATCTTCTGAATTGACTACTAAGCTTGTTATGTCAAGTATTGAAGCAGTAAAATTGACTAGGAAAATATCGGCAAGCCACCATCGACCAACATCTAAAAAAATGTGATTGTTGAAAATTTTTTTTTAGGAAAAACATAGAGACACCCCAAACAACTACCGAAATGAAATACTTAAAAGTACCAAATAGTTCAACAACGATAACAGTCCCATTGGAGGAGATATTTATTTAAATTTAGATATGTAGTTATATAGTGCTCTATTCTTTTATTTTTTGCTCTAAATATTATTTTAACCTCTGCTCTAAGAGCTTTTATCAAGTGTAATATTAAATGTAAATTTAAAAGTAGGTATCCCCCATAATTGACCCCTAAAATCTAAATTCGTTCATTTACTTACGCTATACGTCCATGAATGAGTAATCACAAACTCTATATACGAGTATCTAACAAATTTCAACGTTTTTCGTACAGTAGATTCGGTGAAAATAAGCTGTAACAGACGAACAGACATACATACATGCACATGCAGGTTATCCTATAAGGGTTCAGTTTTTTTCATCTTTTGAGGCACGTAACCCTAAAAAACGTATGAACGAACTGACAAGCTTACAGAATGATGCCTTTATATGTTATCAAAATGTCAAAGTACTATTTGCTATTTCTGTATCACGGTCCAGACAAACTGTTGAAAGTGGGCTGTGTACAAAGAGATACGTCATTGGCTGTGTACGATATAAATAAATTTCAATAACAATTATGTGCACCGTTTGAAAGAAATTTCGAGAATAATGAAAAATTGCTTGTCGCAAAAAAAATCGCATATCACTATAGTCTCGGGTTCTTCAAGAGAGGCGTGAATAGGCATCTGTCAGGCCGGGGCGCGGCGCCGCGGCATTCGCAACCCTCGCGTACGACCGAATGTCCATGGGCGTCGTCGTTAGTCGTTGTTCGGTGCCAAATGTCGGGCTTTCTTCAAAAGTCGTTCATACTGAGAGTTTTGTGGTTATAATAGGGAAAACCGAACAAGGGAATTTCCAATATTTTTTAGATTTCGGACACTGTACCCAAAGCAATGAATGACATTTTAAGGTTGAACAGAACAATCCATAAAATATCTTTATATTAGGTACCCCGAAAAGTCGATATAAAAAACTATTTATAAAAAATATAAAAACCGACTTCAAAAAAATGTATGAAATAAAAAAAATCGAACCCTTGAGTTGAACGCGGTGCAAAAGAAGGCTACATAAAAGCACAAAAAAAAAGTTTTAAAAAACATAAAACCGACTTCCTAAAAAAAGTAGAACTAAAAAACTAATAAAAATAAAAATATAAAAACCGCCTTCTAAAATATATGAAATAAAAACCTAAAAAAAAAACGACCCCTAGAGTTGAAGGCGGTGCTAAAAACTTTGGCTAAAAAGGCTACACAAATCACAAAGGATATCATCCACTCATGTTTTCTTTCATGCATCATTTTTGCTTGCTTTAGCACCGCCTTCCACTCTAGGGTTCGTTTTTTTTTTAGGTTTTTATTTCATATATTTTAGAAGGCGGTTTTTATATTTTTATTTTTATTAGTTTTTTAGTTCTACTTTTTTTAGGAAGTCGGTTTTATGTTTTTTAAAACTTTTTTTTTATTTCACAGTTTTTTTTAGTAATTTTTTGCTATTAATGTACTCGGCGGAATCACTCGGCCTTCGGCCTCGCGATTCCGCCTCGCTTTCCAATCTGATCTTGACCCAATTAAAATAGGACCACGTCAGCCTCGGTAGCTCAGTGGTGGCTCAGTGGTGCAGACAGTCAACTGTCACTATTGAATGTTAAGCAACGCTGGGTGCGGTCAGTACTTGGATGGGTGACCGCTGACCGTTGGAGGCTGACCGAGGGTCGGATTCCTCGTAAAACTGTAGGTCCCTTCCCTCCTAATCTTACTTGGTGGTAGGGTTTAACCCGCCCGGGTTGGTACCACCGCACTGAATGAAACGTCGGTCGAAACGGCTATGTAAATAGTAGTTTGTGTTTTCCGATCAGTTCAGTGTAGTCAGCACGATCAAAGGGGGAAGCACTGACATGGCACTTAGTTCACCCGGTGTTATGGGCTGACATCACGGACGTTGTAGGTGATGTAGCCAACCGTGTCAGTTTCCATAAAAAAAAAAACAACACCGTAACACATTGCTTAAAAAAAATTATGTTCAATTTAGTAGAACGGCCAGACATGCATTTATTACGGAACCCTACATTCATTTTGCAGAACTTAGTAGAATGGACAGACATAACCGTGTTACGGAACCCTACTTTTATTATAAAATAACCGTCGGAGGACCTTGGTTGAAAATTGTAAATTTTAGTAGAACGGACAGACATGCATTTGCCACGGAACCATACATTAATTTTGAAATAAATGTAAAATTTTGTAGAACGGACAGACATGCATTTGTTACGGAACCCTACATTCATTTTGCAGAACTTAGTAGAATGGAAAGACATAAACGTGTTACGGAACCCTACTTTTATTATAAAATAACCGTCGCAGGACTTCGGTTGAAAATTTTAAAATTTAGTAGAACGGACAGACATGCATTTGTTACGGAACCCTACATTCATTTTGAAATAAATGTTAAATTTAGTAGAACAGACAGACATGCATTTGTTACGGAACCCTACATTCATTTTGCAGAACTTAGTAGAATGGACAGACATAAACGTGTTACCGAACCCTACTTAACAGTTGCACTCCGGGAGTGCCGGCAGATCCCGTGCCACTCTAACTTAACCCTTAATGCAATGAGTTAAGGTTTCATTTTAAAAATGACGCTGACGCGATGTCGCGATGTCGCGATGTCGCGATGTCGCGAGTTATAAATTTTTTACCCACCTAAAAAAGTGCCAAGCGCCGCTAAAGAAGTTTTCACTTCAAAAACCTCAGGGTTATCCCCTTTCAAATAAAAAAAAAGAATTTTTAAAATCGGCCCACAATTTGACGGAGTAATCTCGTAACAAACATCCAAAAAAAGAAAACATACCGTCGAATTGAGAATCTCTTAGGTGTAAAGTAAATTGCTCGTGAAGACAAATGCAACGAGCCCAAACACGATGGGTTTATCATGTGTAGTTTAGGAGTTCCTATGGCCACTTTCTGTCTCCATCATCAGACCAGCTCGACTGGTACTCGGGCTCGGGCTGGTACTCGTACCGTAATAAATTAAGCGCAACTGGCCGGTCGGAAAAGATAAAATAATTTCAAATTTAGAATATTCATGAAACAAGGGTCAGAATATGTATCACTAGTATATCGATTCATGTATGTATTTCAATAGGACAGAGAAAATTTCAAAATATTAGGTATTTAATACTTTTTAGTTCTTTTATTTTTATTTTTTGGAAATCGGTTTTATATTTTTTAAAACAGTTTTTATTTCATTCTTTGTAGTAATATTATTAGTAATATTACATAAAAAAGAATAATCGAAATCGAATAATCGAAATCGATTGATGTGGTACAGAATTATTCGCCATATGTGTCAGACTGCAAATTGCTGAATAAGTCCACATCACAAAAGTTTTGCTGAAGGTAACCACACACCATACTAATTTATCAAACTGAAAATAGCCGAAAACGACCACATCACAAGTTTTGCTGAAGGTAACCACACACCATAGTATTATGTTGATTTTTCGAAAACCACTAAACCAATTTCGATAAAATTTAAATGGGACCACCTCGGAAGTATGACCTAACTAACAAAAAAAGAATTTTCTAAATCGGCCCTCAATTGACGGAGAAATCGCGTAACAAACATACAAAAAAAATAAAATAAAAAAAAAAAACATACAGACGAATTGAGAACCTCCTCCTTTTTTGGAAGTCGGTTAAAAAGGATATCATCCACTCATGTTTTCTTTCGTCCATCATTATTGCTTGCTTTAGCACTGCCTTCAATTCAAGGGTTTGATTTTTTTTATTTCATGCATTTTTGAAGTCGGTTTTTATATTTTTTATAAATAGTTTTTTATTTCACAGTTTTTATAGTATTTTTTTGCTATTAGTGTACTCGGCGGAATCGCTTTCCAATCCGATCTTGATCGAATTAAAATGGAAACCTCAGGGTTATCCCCTTTCAAACAAAAAAATAATTTTCGAAATCGGCCCACAATTGACGGAGTAATCGCGTAACAAACATAAAAAAACATACAGTCGAATTGAGAACCTCCTCCTTTTTTTTTATCGTCGGTTGAACTGAAATATTGTTATGTTCTAAATAAAAATTTAATATCTTGTTCTCGATTCGATATTTTTATTTTATACTATAGCAAATCATATTATTTTAGACAGAAATGTTACAATGTGTGTTGAAAATTTGATTATATTGCATAAAATTACCTACGTACCTATTTTAAGAGAAAAATATATTTCTTTCTTTCCTTCATAAAAATTCAAATGTTTTCATAAGATTTAGATTTTATTACTTTTATAACGAAGACTGGAAAATTTGGGTTTTGTATAATTGGCTACCCATTTTGAAACGCAAAATAAGGCATTAACGAAACTTTATTTCATATAGCAAAATTTTAATAATCATAAAATGTTCTCATTAAATTCAGAAAGCTATTATTGGCGAATCGCATAGTTCAAAGAATATGGATGAGAGAGAATATCACAGTGCAAATAAGCAGTTAGTGTCATAGTCACTGTCTCAACTGCAGTTTGGCAAAGTCGATGTCTGGAGTGATCTATATCTGTCCTATGCTATGCTCGAGTCGCTATTATTATAGCGATGCAAGTAGGTACCTAAGTATATTTCTCCACATAGGTGTAATAATATATATTTTTTTTATTTATAGTACGAAACGAAACGTAGTAGAGTGAAATGGCTATGTAAATAGTTCGATTTGTAAGTCAATTTCGATTTTGTTGTTCTATTATTTTTTTATTTTTTTGGGTGCTTCGCTAAGTTCATGTGAATTTAGCGAAGCACCCTCCTTAAAATTCACTTCAGAGGGCCTAGTCCGAGTTAACGTGACAGCTACGTAAACGTCAAATACCGATCGAATAGAGTTTTTATGTATGGGAGCAATACACAAAAACTTAATTCGATCGGTATTTGACGTTTACGTAGCTGTCACGTAAACTCGGACTAGGCCCTCTGATGAATCGAAACTTGGTTCATAATTTGTTGCTAATTAGTTAATGCAAATTTGGATTTGTTGCTCTATAATTTTTTATTTGTTTTGGGTGCTTCTATAACTTCACATTAATTTAGCGAAGCACCCAAAACATAAAAAAAACTAATAGAGCATCAAAATCTAAACTGCGGTAAATAATAAGCAACTAATTAGCAACCAATTACCCACCTAATCGCGTTTTGATTAGCGATGGGTGCTTCGCTATTGCTATTATTGGTTCGAGGTTTACTTGGCACCTCGGCACCTAGAGATCTGTTGTGTCTGCGCACCCCACTGCAGACAGGCGTAACACTGTCAAATTCAAAGTTACCTAGTATTCGGAAAGGTCAACAGCGATTCCGGCTGTATGGTAATTGAAAATTGATTTATTTGGGGGTTGGATCTACAGTTGGACTAACATAATACATTTAGTTTAAACTTCAGTCAAAAGTTCTTGAATTTGCATATTATTATGCTTGTGAGAATTTATATTGTGCGCGTCATCTGGCGTCAGAGTTAATAATTTTCAGAAAGTTTTTCACACATGCATGACGCAGCTTTCGTATTTCGCACAAAGCTGTGTCTACGGAATTAAATGATAAAGATTTAAAATAAATTACATTGCGAAGAAAATAGATCTAATTAAGAATTATAATGATTTTACATTCCTAAGCAAAGGGGAATGAATGCCATGTTTTGTAGAAAAATCTACAATGTTTCACAATTTTACACGTTTACTTTGCCGTTGTTGGCACATCTACCCTTCAGTAGTAGGAGGAAAGCCCGCAGACATATAAGAAAACCTTGTGGTGCACTTGAGTTACGATAGATGGCGCGCATCGAATTTTGGTTAAATATGACATTTTTAACAGGACTTCTGGAATATCTTTACATTTAGAATAAACATCTAAACATATTTTGGAATTATATTTTTTTTATCGTAAGTGCAAAATATGGCGTCGAGTCACCCATAAGGTGTCGAGCGACGCCCATGGATATTCGGTCGCATGCGGGGGCTGTGAATGTCATGCCGGCCTGACAGGTGCCCATTCACGCCTCTCTTGAAGGACCCGAGACTGTACTTGGGGGGAAATATGCATATTTATTAATTAAATTAATTAATTATAATGTTTCTCAAAATATAGATTTCTTTTCACTTTTGCATGATCTCACCATATTAAAGCTTAGGACGAGGTATGTTTGTACTTCCTGGTTTATCATATCTATAGTAAAATTTTATACTTTGTTTGAAAATGTTTCTATATACAAAGTACGGATGTATTGAAAAAAAATTACCTATATAATTTTACTCATTATTTTATTTATATTAACGTTATACAATAAACGATTTCTTTGTTTCTTTCTGTCTTTTATATATAAAGTATAATACACAATCATTTATTAATATATAAAACTTGGTGATTCCATAACGCTGAAGGCCGGGAGGGCTGGAGGAAAACTAGAGGCGTATGTCTAGCAATGGACGCATACACGCTACTTGACAAATATAATAAACTTTATTTTTTTAACATTATTGAATTTATAATTTCATAATTTAATAGCCTTAAAATAATTTTTTTTTGCTTTCATGCAACTCCTTATTTCGCTAGCTTCATTAGTTGGAGTGCAACGACATAATCGTAACCTCCTATGTACTTTTGAAGCGGTAGTTATTGCGCTGCCACAGCCTCGGAATCAACATAATTACATAAGTCGAGATACGAGTGAGGGGTCGCATTTACATCTTAATCGAATTCCGGGACCCGCTCGCGAGATATTTCCAATGTACTCCGCGCCGCAGATCCACTGTGACGGTTCACAATTCGATTATTCGAATTCGGTGAGTACGATCCCATCTCTATCTACATATTATCGATGTCTGTCTATTAAAACTATTTAAATAATTTCTATTTGATCCTATTACTTAGTATACAATGAATCTGCTGGGGCCTATCTCTCTGTATGACGGCTCATAACTCGGAAACGACTCAACTGATTTATATATTCGAACTTCTAAGGTTACATCACACACATACTCACTCATCACACTATAGCAAATAGGGGCGATACATTATGATCAGAAGTTATCAAAGTCGGTTAAAGCCGAAACAGGATTCATGTTAGTCCGCCTTAGGGTATCGCGGGTGAAGCCGCGGGCACAGCTAGTATAGCATATGAGGATCGTAGCCCTAAACTGGTTTACACTACCTATGTACATATGAAGATGTATTTCACAGTTATTTCATATGCTCCTCAACAAATTAAATGCTCCATAACAAAATATAAGCTTTAAATTTAGGCGATACTGAATACTTATGAATACCTACTTGTGATACTTTCGAATCTCACATTCTCCAGGTGGCCGGCCGGGCGCGGAGGGTTACGTGCACGCCTTAGATCTTTCCACTCAAGAGACCCGGGAAACGAACCCAAAAAGACCCAAGAAAGACTGCCTTTTGATACCAGAAGGAACTGTTACAGTGGTGTCTTTTCGGTCGTGGTACGTTAGGAGAAATGGAAATACTTTGAAAAAAATTTGACAACTGAATAAAATAAAATTTGGATAATATAGTAATTTTCAATGATACGTTTTTATCGAATAACGATTTTACATTGCAATGCATACATACGCTGTAAGTACATACACCACGCTGTATCCCGAACATCGGGGTAAGCAGAGTAGTCGGCGTGGAGCTGCAAGAACTCATGTAAATTACAGTAACAATACCGATCGTCTCGTCTAGCAAAATATTAGGACAAGATAAGTAAAGTAAGGCACGTTGGCTTTTACCAACTGCATTACTGTTGACTGCTGTAAAGTTGACTGGGAGAAATTCCTGTAAGGGATAAGTCCGCCTTTGCCCCTCATTGTAAATTACTTATTTATTGTTTATGTAAAATGGTTTTTTGGAGCAATAAAGTATTTCTATCTATCTATCTACTGTGGCAGGACAGTTCCAAGGTGAGAGATGGCTAGCCTGTCGCACTTGATAAATTATTATAAGTAATATGTTGAGTAGAGTGATATAATTTACACATGCATACATACCACACGCTGTATGGGGGAAAGCAGAGTAATAAGTGTTGTGCTGCAAGGGCTTTTGTAAATTACAGCACAACAGCGACCACCATATTTGGAAAAGTATTCCGACAAGATAACTATCAAGCAGCAAGTAAAGCACGAAGACCTATCTGGAAGGACCGTGCCAAGGTGAGAGGTGGCTATCCTGTCGCCCTTTAGCATGGCATCTTATGGTTATTCCATAGTCGCCTTTTACGTCTTGCACGGGGAGATTGCATTGGGGCTGTTTTAAGTACCAACCCCACATGCTACTACATTCCTAATAAATAAAACGAAGTTTCTACGGCCGACACCGTGTAACGTCAATGTTTATAAATCCTTATATTCCGTTCCGTATCGCCATTCGCCATGTCATGGTCAGCGCCACTCACGCCATCTATGGCGTGTTTTATGAAATGCTTTATATTAGTTAAAAAGCTTCATACTTTTTTCGGTAGATGGCGCACATACACTTTTTTGTTTCTTGAACTCGCGCACTAAGAGTTCCGTATCGCCATGTCATGGTTAAGGCCACTCACGCCATCTATGGCGTGTTATGAAATGCTTCATATTAGTTTAATGTCATGATAAGTTAAAACGCTTCACACTCTATTCGGTAGATGGCGCGCGCATACCCTTTTTGGTTTCTTCTATGGGAACCCCCCTGAATTTTTTACTTTTTCTTATTTTTATTATTTGTTGTTATAATGGCCATAATAGCACATATTCTGTGAAAATTTCAACTGGCTACCTATTACGGTTCAAGTGATACAGCCCTCCGACAGACAGACGGTCGAACGGACGGACGGACGGACAGACAGACAGACAGACGGCGTAGGCTTAGTAATAGGGTCCCGTACCGGATATGGAACCCTAAAAAGCAAGGGAAGGGACATACAGTTTTCCATCGTTTTCGAACGATGAAGCAGCAGGTGCATGCACGTAATTTTTTCTGTCATTGATACATGTCGGCCTTATTCGAACGTCGGATCTTTAGATCAACAGTCCAAGCCAAGACCGCGCCGATCACGCGCCGCTACTATAATATCGTTCTATGTGCACGCGTACGTGTGAAGGTCATTGCTGAAGGGTATTGAAGTAATTGAATTGAACGCCCACCATCTGTTCAAAGTTAAGTCGTTCAGCTCTACACAGTTGTGTTAAACGTTGCTCAAGTTTGAAAGTTTAGTGTTAAACTTCCGAGACAAAGCTACAGGAGGCTTTTCGGAGTTTCGCGATGTTCGTTCGACGAGTTCGTGTTTTCCGTCCAGTTCAGTGTAGCCGACACTACAAAAGGGAAGCACTGACAACATTACGTGACATCTAATTCATCAAGTTGTGGTGGTCTGACATCACAGGTGTTGTACACACAACATTTTTTGACGTGAATTTGTATGAACGTCGTCTATTCGCTGTGAACTGGGGGTGCATGTCAGAAATGCGATTAAGACAAATTTGACTGTACTTCGCGAGCGTTATATCTAGAAATGTATAATAGATGGCGGGACGGGGGTTCTAGCATTGTATCAGGCATATCAGCCCGAACGGAAAAGTACCTGTAGGGTTCATTCATTCCTAACTTCCCCGTTACATACGAATTCACGAAACAGTAACGGCAGTGTAAGGACACTGCTTGCCGGATTTTTAAGGTCCCTTAGGCTCCTACGTGAGGAAGCGAAGACAGGCGACCTTCGATGCTCCCAAATGTTGAATGCGTTAGTTAGACAAAAAACTTACTCGTATACTCGCGTAAGGATACGTACCGCATTCGTACCTACGTCCGTTGCAGCGCTTCAGGTGCAGTGTCGAAGTTGAGTAGTTGAAGGTTGCCCGGAGCGCTTCAGCGCTGACCGGAGTTTGTCCGGAACGTGCTAGTTCCGTGAAAATTTTGCGGGTGTACTTATAGGCATCGTCACTGAATAAGCACACGGGAAGCAGAGACAGGCTGAACGGAATTAATGTGTCGGTTTAATTAGGGTGTTTGGTAGCACTGGCTTAAATGATTTTTGTTTAAAAGGAAATTAATTATAATATTAAATTTTATCTAAAATATGTACTTAGAAATTATAATTAGTTAACTACTTAAATAATAATTGTATAAGTAGTTACTTAAATAATGGTACCCAAAGTTGTCGTGTCGGTGATATCTCTTCATCTGCCACCATAGACGTAGAAAGTGCCAACAATGAACATTGTTTTGGTCTTATCTCGAGAACGGCTGGTACTACAGGTCGGTTAACCAAAGCTGGCGCGTGCACAGTACTCACATCAATGCAATTGTGCAAGTGCGAGTGAGACAGATCGGGTTTTCGTGATGCGTATGCCCCGATCTGTCTCACTCGCACTGGCACGATTGCATTGGTGTGAATACTGTGTACGCACCAGTTTTGGTTAAGGCGGTGACAAACGCCAAATACGCAAAACATGCAAAAAGTGCGACAAAGAAGGTCCAAAACTGACCAATTGACACACATTCAGAAAATTAAAAAAATACCAACCTATATTTTGGTTCCTTACCAACAAAGTGCATTGCTGTTTTTTTTAATAATGAGTAAAAGTAAGTAATAAACATAAAATTAAAAATATATAAAAAAAGCATGAATTTTTGAAAATCTGAGTATGTGTGTATTATTACAATTTTACAATACCACCGATTCAAAGGTCACAAAGCTCTGAGAAAACTCTATTCAATTTGTTTTATTATTTTATCCACGAAAGGAGATAAAAATAAAAAACAAAAAACGCCTACATGAAATTATTGACGTAATTCTTCAGTCGGAAGGGTAAAATTTTTGCCTTCGTCAATTTAGCAGGCACTTCAATACTAGATACAATTTTAGTTCCGGGCTCGCTTGCTCGCTCCTGCCCTGCTGCGCCCGCGTTTCGGTCGTCATTTCTGTCTTCTGTGTTTGGATCGAATGGAAAAAAGATAGTTAGGTTAGGTATATTTGTACCGTGTGGGATGGTAATTTAAAATAATAGCCCCACTGCATCTCTCCCCGTGCATGTCGTAAAAGGCGACTGAGGGATTTTTTTATGTAAACTGACACAGTTTGCTATATCACCTATAACATCCGTGATGTCAGCCCATAACACCGGGTGAACTTAGGTGCCATGTCAGTGCTTCCCTTTGGTCGTGCCGGCTACACTAAACTGGACGGAAAATACAAACTATTTCGGGATATGACTCCCTTCTTTTTTTCCGTCCAGTTCAGTGAAGCCGGTACGACCGAAGAAAAGCACTGACATAGCACCTACTTCACCAGTTGTTACGAGCTGACATCTCGGATGTTGTATTGTAGGTGATGTTGCCACCGTGTCATTTTCCGTACCAGTATACAGTACGACCGTATCAGTAATATCTCTCTTCTGTGGTATCTATCAGTATACGCTCCGGTACGTAACTTGACGGGGCGTTATACGCATGGCTTTCGTTGGTATAACCACAGAATAACTAATAGGTACTGTGGTATAACGCTGTCTGCGCTTGAGATGCAAGGACTATAGAACCGTGCCTAAATAAAAGTAGCCTAGCAACAGCGGCGCGCTGCGGTGCGGGGGCGGCGGCGGCGGCGGCACTGTGGTGGCGCGGAGCGGAGACGACGCGGTGGCGCGGCGCCTCCCGCGCCTCCACCGCGCCGCCGCCGCCGCCTCCGCCGCCGCCGCCGCCGTGCCGCCTCCGCACCGCACGCTGCTACTGAGTTACCGCACCGCACCGCACCCCACCGCACCGTGCCATGCTGCCGCCGCGCGCGCCGCGCGCGCCGGCCGGTACCTATGTTGCTATGATATTTGCCATACATACCTAAATGCCTATCTACCTATTACCTACCTACCTATTTTTATTTTAGTTTTCATCGATAGTCTATTTAGAGGTTTATAAAAAGTGGTAAGTACATGAACTAAAATAATTTGGAAGAAATTACAATAAAATGTTATTTAGGTAAAATAATAAAAAATAAAAAATTAGAATCACGCATCAGTTACATAAGCCACAATCATTTTAATAATTAAAATAATAAAAAAGCAAAAAAAAAAAACATACGAAAGTGGGATTCGAACCCCGAACCATCAACTCTTTAGGCTGATAGCGACAAACTACGCTAAATGTGACTTGAACGTGCGAAGCGAAATTAGCAGTCGCATGGTACATTATGTAGAATTCCCGAATGCTCAAGGTCGTTGGCGTTTGTCACGGCCTTAAGCGACCTGTATGTAAGCCATCAAGCTGTTACTCAAACTGTATAAAACGATACATGCAAGCGTACATACATACATATTTACGTAAATACATACATTGCATTACATTACACACATGCATACATACATAGGTATTAACTTAACTTATTAAAGGTCGTCACACCGATCACCGAACATATATTATGTCGACCTGTAGACTTTTCGACCTGTCGTCGCGTCGACCTATCGAATATATATTGAAAACAACATAATCCCTGACAAAAACAACAAAAACAATAGGTCACCCACATATGTATAATTATTATGAACAGTCTTCTCGTCTTCTACATGTAGTGTTTATATTCTGTGATCCTACGCCATCGCGAGCCATCGAGTTGTAAATTGTTCCACCCAAGTTATGAGCGTGCAAATTGATTAGAATTATGATCAACCCTTATATAGTTAAGGTACTTATAGAGCAGATTACCATAATTATTTAAGTTCAGAATGTAGTAAAGATTATCAGAACTATTTTCTCTCAACACTGAATAAGGGATATCTAGCGCGTTATAGTGAAGATGGGTTACCATTTAAAATTTATTACCCCATGTCATGTGAAATACTAGTTAAAGTGAAACATACACACAATATTAACCGGTGTGAAGTTAGCAGCCAAAATTAGCAGCCAAAAGAGGGTAATACAAAAAGTTACCAGCTTGGCACAAAATGTGCAGACCATGTAAACTACGAATAAACGAACACTGCAAATGGAATAATTCATGTACAACACTATTCCGAAAAGGATATAATAAAATATCAGATGAAACATTGTAAATAAAAATAAAGTTGAGGTATCATTTCATGATTTTTTGATTTTGTTATATCCTTTTCGGAATAGTGTTGTACATGAATTATTCCATTTGCAGTGTTCTGTATATTCGTAGTTTACATGTCTGCACATTTTGTGCCAAGCTGGTAACTTTTTGTATTACCCTCTTTTGGCTGCTAATTTTGGCTGCTAACTTCACAACGGTCAATATTATGCAGATATACAAACGTATAGCTTTGGGATTAATATTGTAGGGAATAGAAGTACATTTTGTGTGGGGAGGTTGCCTTTGCTTCGTAAAAATTATTTCCAAAGACCACAGTTATGTAGCGAATAAGTCACGTGGAGCAAACGATGCGACGGAGGCGGATCGAGCCCGTGCAAAAGTGAGATGCAAATTATTTTTCGTGTGTTAATGTCATTGATTTTATTGAGACGGTTTTTAAGGTTCCGTATCCGTCGTACGGGACCCTATTACTAAGCCTAGGCCATCTGTCTGTCTGTCTATCTGCCTGCCTGTCTGTCTGTCTGTCCGTCCGTCTGTCCGTCTATCCGAGTGCGGTATCTCTTGAACCGTAATAGGTAGCCCGTTGAAATTTTCAAAGAATATGTGTTATTATAGCCGATACACGTAATAAAAATATGGGTTCACAGGGGTCCCCACACAATAAACTAAAAAGTGTATGCGCGCCATCTACCAACAGTATGAAGAATTTTAACTAATCATTAATTTTAACTAATATGAAGCATTTCATAATACACGCCATACATGGCGTACACAAAACACAAATATATTGTGTGGTGGACGGTGGTACGGAAACCTCGGTGCGCGAGTCTGACTCGCACTTGGCGGCTTTTTATGTTCATAATTTAATTTACGTGAACAATTTTTTTATGTTTAACACTAAACATATCATAACAAGGATGTCATCAGTAGCTAGAGACATTTATTTATTTTTAATGTTCAGAAAAAACCTTTTGGCTGTACCTACACACACACCGCACGCCACTCTGTGGCCTCTATCTAGTGCCCACCTACACTACATGCCAGGTAAATAATATCTTTACGAAACTAGAATCAGAAGAAAATTCAGCACCTGTCAAATCGTACATAGTATACGCGATTTTTTTCTTGAGAAATTGACTTCGAAATTAATGTAGGTACATTAAAACATCCTGTTTACGCTGAATTTTAATTAGTGTTTGAGAAATTATCGCAACAAAAAAGAATGTTCGTTAATTGAGTTTTCGTCGTCATTAAAAGCAGACCTTTTTAATTTTATAAATCTTTGATGTTGCTCGTAGCGTCATTTTCACCACATTGGCACCTGTCGACAACAATCAATATTAAGATTAGCTGTATACTTCTTATAGTATAAAGCCTCTTTAATATGGATATTATCTAACTGTACTTAAATGATACCTACTGTAGGTATCTTATCTGTTATTGTAACAATAACAGATAGGTTACATACAATTTCTTTCCCCCTGTTAAATTCAATGGGACGATTGAATCAATCGATGATGGGACAATTCTATGAATTCATAACTAGAAACGTACCGCTTTGTCAACAGCTTGCTGGTAGATGGCGGTAAAAGCGATATCACCCACAACATAGCCAGTCCATCTCACTAGCAGAATTGTACAAACAACCTTATACAATACATAACGTCCAAAATATAAATGTTCGACAAGTGGCCCCACACAACAGCTGCACACATACATTGCTGTACGCTTTTACTTGGCTTCTGAAACTGAATCTTCTGAGCACTGTGTCAGGCTAATAGTTTCATAGTTTCACCCGAAGTGAGGAAGGCAAAGCGCAAATGTCGCACCGAGTATCGGCGGAGAGACAAGTCAGCTACGTATTACAGTCGCGGGGCTTAAGTGGTTCCTTAATTATATTACAGACTGGCGGCAGAGGGGTCCTTCCTAGCACCCAGCCCAGGCACCGAGACGAACCACTCCTTGCAGCCTTTCAGTTATTGCAGAGGGTTAGCTGTGGATCCACTTTATTTCCTGATAAAATTAACGAGGCATTTTCTAAGACTAGACCGCAACTATTTGTTGGTGACGGGAATTAATTTGTTAATAAATAAGAGCTTTTCCAGCTTGCTTCTGAAGTTTAGCTTCTTCTTGTATGTAGTTTTGCGAAGTTTTAAGACTTTTGCGTGTTTGTAAAGTCTGTAGATGTACCTATTAGCTGCTTCGTTTTGAACGATTGTTTGTCTAGTGTCGGTGGGTGTGGTTTAGCATCATTAGTTTGAATTAAACGAACTTTAGAATTATCATTCGATGAGACAAGAACACCTTTTCAAGCATTATTTGAAAAGATGTAACGATTTAAGAAAGTTTTTTGTGTTCTGTAGGAAGAGCCAGAGTTCTATTCTTCGAAAAGACACAATAACGTGAAATTTAATTTCTCCACTTTTATTACAGTTTTTGTAGCACAGTGGGTTACGATAACCGATCGATGTACCAAAGTCGAAGCTGCTGATATAAAATTAAATACATTTTAAAATATCGAGAACTGTGCTCGAGAAATTTAATCAAACGTAGTATCCGCGCCGCCGCGCCGCCGTCTCGTTTCCATTAAAATCGTATTTATTTTTCTTCTTTTTCAGACGACAAAGGCAGTCTATTCCTGCCGCATATTGGCAAATAGAAAATCGAGAAAAATGCCAACGAATCAGTCCACTAATTTATAAGCTGGCTAGCAGACTCTGAATGGTGCGTCTTTCGGGGTCCTAGTTTTAACTGACATAATGTTAAACCAACCACAACGTCTTTCGGGTCATATAAAGTGCAACAAATAACTTCACGCGAGTTGCCTCTGCTGCGAAAGATAGTTCTAGGTTCGATGCTTTTCGGCGTTCATAACTTTTTATTTAGTTCGTTGTCTTTGTTTTTCTACTTTAGTAAATATTTGCATTTTCAAAATTAAAATCGCATGTAGATCACCGATACTAGGTTCTATTTCATCAAGTAAGGAAAAAAATTTCGTCAATTAAGTAAAGTTTAAGATTAAAGATATCTTTAAGAAGAAAGAAGAATGACTGGTTATGTGAGACTAAAAATAAAAATGCCCAAAGTTCGTGAATTATTTTTCTACATTTCAACGAACTCGTAAAACATGAAAAAAAAGTCTGCACCTTTCAACGTAAGGGCGAAGTTGACGGTTCGCAATTTTCTGAGACAAAAGGTTTCTCTTCCAAACAATTACTTATTACGATTGATCACAGCTCACTGAATCCTTACACCAGAAACGAGCGAGTAAGGAAATCAGCAGTGAACGTACTGCAAAAGGTCAGAATTATTCGTGCCTTATGTAGCGAAACGGTGGAGCATTTTCCTAAGGTCCAGTGCTTTTGTTTTCTTTATTTGTCTGTCTCGCTTTGTTCCGATACGGTAGACCTATTTTACGATCGCTCTCTATTTTATTTACCTAATTATATATTTTATGTGGAGGTAAACTTATATGGAGGGCATGTATCGTGCGGGAACTAGTTGGCTGACTCGAACCGTGTAAATGAGCCTAAAGGTTTTATTGACGTGACTAACTTTCTGCTCGCCATGTTGTTTGTTAACTTTGAATGGTTACGATGCTCGTAGGTGGGTGGATCAACTTTTTTGTTTTTGGTACTTGTCTGGAAAAAGGATATTATATTGATAAATTCACCTTATTTTAATAGTTATAGCAACGCTCAGATAAGTAATTGATCAATAAGAAAGAAGCTGCATAAAGAATATTGAGCAATTTTTTTTAAATATTGGCTACTCTGAGGACAAGCCCTTTTTTCCATACAAAACTGGGGACAAAATATTGTCCCCTGGGCCACCGCTAAAAATTTGGTTAATTTTTTATTTTTAAATAGTTCTCCACTTTTTTATCAATTGCCTATAAACCTAAGTATTTTATACATATTGATTTTCAACTAAGTAATACATTGCAATTACAATGCACAAAAGTTGATCCACCCAGGTACTTAAAAACATAATATAAGTTTTAAGTAATACTTTGGCCCTTTTCGGCCGAGAAGCGCGCACTCGCTATGCATGAAAGAAGGAAATGGCTACGAAACGCACTTAGCAGTCTTTTTAGGTTTCCGTATCCTGTACGGAAGCCTGTCTGTCTGTCTGTCTGTTTGTCTGTCTGTCTGTCTGTCCTAATGCTGTATCTTTGGAACCTTAATAGGTAGCCGGTTGAAATTTTAACAGAATATGTGTGTTATTATGGCGGATATAACAACAAATATAAAAAAATAGAAAAAGTACAAAATTAAGGGGGGTACCCATACAAGAAACGTTTTTTTTTCAATGTGTTTTTTTTGGGGTGCGGAAACCTCGGTGCGCGAGTCCGACTCGCACTTGGCCGGTTTTTTATTTATACTGAACAGTCTTAGCCGCCGTGTTTTTTTTTTTCACCGCGCAGAAAACAGTATATACAGGGTGTAAAAACGGCGAGTACATTAAATTTAGGAAATGATTATTGGGATCAAGAGTAACAAAAAAAGTCAAATAACTTTTTTCTGAATTCCCTTTAAATAAAAAGTTACAGTTTTCATACAAACTAATTGATTATTTTAGTGTAAAAATGATCTAATGACAACAGGGCGGCGCGGAGGGGGGAAGAGCGGGTGAGACGTTAGCGCCTCGGACGGAGGTGTTGGCGGGAGGGGCGGGGGTTAGCTTTGTGAGTGGAGGAATGGAGGTCGGCAGGCGGAGGGTGCGGAGCGGCAACAATGCGTTAAATTACACTAGACGAAAACATACATTTCAAAAATTCATATCTCGAAAACAAGACACTTTAGCGAAAAACTTTATTTGCTTTTTTGTCTAGGAGAAACATGAGGATTGCGCTGGCGAAATTAATGTACTCGCCGTTTTAACACCCTGTATAGTGTGGCAGTGAGATGAAATGCTAGAAAGTGAATTGGCAATGCCGAGCCATCTAGTGGGCGTCAATAGAACTGTTTGATGTTATGACGGGAGGCGCCTAGATGATTGATTTTATTGAAAGGCACAGACCGAGTCGCCTCGCTCAACAGATTCCGATGTTACGACGGCCGTCTGGGCTCTTTTATTGAGAGGCACAGAAAGAACGTTTATTTTTCCCTGATGTTCGCCGCGCGAGACTAACGCGTCCAATATATTTTTTGATCGATAAAACGAATTGAAGCATTACGTGCGGGATTGAGGTGAGTCGGTCGAAAGTCAGTTTTATATTGGGCTTAAGAAGTTATTTGATTGGTTATCTATGCAAACAGGATAAAAATTTATCATTAAAGTAAAAGTGATAATATAAGTTATTGTTATGTACAAAAAAAATGAAATAGTTGCGTAGTAGCTGCGCATGATTTAACAGGACTTTCATGTTAATGTTTTGCGCGAAACAGTTAAATATCATACACCAATTGACGAAAATGTTGTAATCTTTTTTAAACTGGCTCATCCTTACGGAAGAGCAAAGGTCGTTTCAACGTGCTGAACGAAACACAGCGACTGCCAAAATGCGCAAAGGTGTAACATTACTCGGAGGCGGTATTTTTTGTTAAGATCCAGCAGTACAAACAATCAGTTTCTCCCGATCGATGCTTCTCGTAAACGGAGGATGTAAGTGCAGAATCAATAAATAATTTACTGTAGGCGTAATATTAATAAAATAGATAACACTCTCCTTGACGGCAGATTTTTTAATATTATGAAAAATTACGTGACTGACACGATGAACGGCATAGAAACATGGGTTTTCCGAATTTTCGAGAGTATGATTTGCGATTTTTTTCTATGGTGTCAAATCAATTCTATTGCATTTTAGGCTCATTGCAAGAAGCGGTATATGTTTGTAGAAAGCCATGTATTTTTTCTAACATAATACTTACAATGGTTTACGAGAAACACCAAACGGGAGAAACCGATTGTTGGTACTGCTTAGTCTTAACAACCAGTCGCGTTCATTCATAAATACATGAAGTATTTCAATACGAGCGCTTGATGATATATTTTAGAATAGGTATAAATTTATAGAATATAGATTGATTAATAAAATTTTCGCCTTTTCAGTCTTCACCTGAAATTCAACACATATTCAGCGTTGAATAAAAGTTAAATACGCGAAGTTTTGACATCAGACGAACTATACTAGACGTGGTACCGTGCATTCGCTCCGAGGATTCAATTCCGTCGTCGTTGCCAAAGTTTTAGCACGCGAGAATATCCCATCTCGCGACAGAGGAACCGGTGCATTTGGTCCCGTCCCCGTCTAACGCCGCCGTCGCTCCTAAGCAGGTCTGAAAAATGCAAAGCCTTTTCCTAAGTATTTACTTGAGCCACTCCTTCAGGATTGTTATCTGGGCGGGGGACGGAGGATCGCAGGCTCGGCCGGACAGCGCAAATCGATTTCACAATTCTTGCAGCCTTTGTGGCGTGGACCGAATAAATCGCCCTCGTCGGCGGAGTGCCATGCTTTAGATGTGGCGAGGAGTGCGAATAGGGGGATTAAAGACAAATTTACCGTAGGAGGTTTTTTTAATTCATTTAAATTTCTTATCTGATTATGAAAAGGACTATTTATTTAGTATCAATAGATCACAATTTTAGTGGTAACAATGCACAAATAAGATCATGTTAAGTACTCTCGTATATCCCGTATACTCGTGCTCGTAGGTACTTTGGTTTTTTGGCAAAAATGGTCAGTTACTGTAATTGGAAGGACTGATGATTTCAGTCCGGAAATGGAATTCATATACAGATATGTCTCCGTCTCAAAACCTTCTGCTAAAGAAAGTATCGGAAAGTTAATAAACAGGTTTTTAGCTCAGATGTGAACTTACATAATATAGTATATATACAATACATTTCAAACTCAGGTGTCTGAATATAAAGAAAGCCGCCAAGTGCGAGGCGGACACGCGCACCGAGGGTTCCGTACCGCCGCACAATATAATTGTGTTGTGTTTACAAAAATAATTGTGTTTTCGAAAATAACGAAACGCCTAAATCAAAACTACAGCAACAGTTTGATTGTCATGCAAACCGTTGATTTTTGAAGTTCTATAAAGAATAATATTGTTTGCCGCAACCTATTAAAACCGAAATTTTAGATTTAGAAACCTAAATAAAAATGTTAAAAGAGAGAATGGGGGGTCGTGGGACGGTCATATTTTGCAATTTTTTTACTATATTGTCACTGAACTTAAATTTACTGGGACCAAAATGATACCCTATGCCAAATTTCCAGTAGGTCCCATCGTCCCGTAACCGTCGGTAATGTAGACGGGGATGATGGCACAAAAGTTCACGAATATGTTCCCAATGTCCACGCTCCCTCTAATAGCAATTTTGCCGCTTAGAACTGACAAAAAAAAAAATTAAGTGGCACTCTGTGCGGTACTACCATTGTTGCCTGAACAAGAAATTTTTAATGGCTGGTCCTAAATAGCTGCTGATAGTCCCAACGACACGCAAACCAAGGCGTTTTCAAAATATATGTTATTATGACAGTGGATGCGTGAGGACTTCGTGAAGGTGTGGTGCGCATTTGGGGAACGTCATCGCACCACAAATGCTTTGGAAGCTTGGCATCACAAACTACATAAGATGATGGGAAAAAAAATCCCAACATTACAGAAATACTCAATATTCTGTACGCAGACGCATCCTTCTACGAAGTACGAACGCAACAAATACCAAATTTCAAGTTTTTACGTTGCTTTGTTTTCAAGCATAACCTGTGACAGGCGAACGGATACGAGAGTGATCTATAAGAGTTCCGTTTGTATCTTTTAAGTTACGGAACCCTAAAAAGATCAAAGGAATTTCCGCGTTAATAATAAAGTTGGATTAAGGAGGCCGCGTCGCCCTGCGGTCTTGGTTTATTAATTCTATTTGGAAACCTACTGCGACCCTACTTGGGAGTGAATCAGATTACGTGTCAAATATGCTTAAATTGGAGAAACTTGGAGCCAAGTTAATGTCAATTTACGAAGGCAGAGAATTTTGAAGCCGCCAATGTGTTGACCAAGTAAGCCAAATGTTTTAGTTTCATCTTGCTCTTACAATCAAATTAATATTATGAATTCATGAATGAGGTGAATGCTATGAGAGAAATGTTTATGGTTATATAACCACGAATTAAATAAATTAAATAAATGATCGATTATCATTCAGACCATGGTCTGAATGATAATCGATAATGGATTTTTATTCGATAATCGATTTAGTCTTTGTAGTCAGAACTCTGAGCAAAATTGTTAATCTTGCTCACAAGTTGTGTTTTCGATAAACTGTGGGCGGTGTTATTATGTGGCTAGTCATTAAAATACTTGCATTAATATGTATGAAAAAAAATTGCCTGCGAAGTTCCTTGCCGGTTCCTCTTAGTAGTGTAATCGAACCGGATAGAAGGAATTGTGACAAGTTTGAGCCCCATTTTACTGCCGTGAATGACCAATAAACAATCCACAATATTTAACCTAATTTAGGTTTTTGAATTTTCCGAATTTGCGTCACGATCACCAAGGCACAAGGATAGATTACAGGAACTATAGATAAATAAAATCGTTAACAAACCTAAAATTAGTGCTTCTTCTAAAAGTTTAAAAGGACACACTAGCCCGGATAAAGCCGCAGTCGTAGAGTGATTGGACGATATTTATTACGTCATTTCGGAGCGGAGAAGAAATGACTGCGCTACTTTGCTCAACTTCAAATAAACTTCCAAGCGAATTTTTTCCTTTTTACCGCGGTCTAAAGTTCAAATTTGAACCGCTAGATATATAACGAAAGTCGTCAAAGATATTAGGAAAGTCTTATAGCCAATCGAGCTAAATGAGATATCGTTAGAAAAGTTTGAAACTTTCAGGTTATCTTTAGTTAGTTCCGCATATAATTTCTTGCTACTAGTGAGGTGTTTCATTTAGTAACTGTAATAAATAAAGGCAATATAGAGTAAACTATGAGTTCAAGCTAAGTATATAATATCTTATTATTTTATGGTAAGCGCGATCTGTGGCACCGAGCTAAAGGCGACTAACGACGCCCACGAATATTCGGTCGATTTGGTTGTTAGGGGTTGGAAAGCAAAATGTAGGTACTTGCTCAATTTGTTGACACGTATTTACAATTATCGTTTTTTATTCGTTTCGTTATTTACAATTTGCGTTTCCTTGGGATTGCAATTGAGTTATGGATATCCCACAGGGAGAACGGAACATACGTCCAAAAGAAGAAGAGGATAGAGAAAATTCCTTTTATTTTGAGATTATTTATGCATTTAATACGTACGTTTGAATATTACGATTTTCATAAATTAATGATACATCAACAAAAAACCGGAAAATAAATTAAAAAAAAAAACAAAATAAAAAATAATTTTGTGAATCAAGGTTTCAGCAATCGTAAGTATTAGGTAGGTACCCACCCACATTATGGATATAAAACTAGTTCTGGTTTTTCGAGTTTTTTTTTATTTTTAGAAAATTTTGGAAAAAATTAAGCACGTAGTAACGAATGATCTATAGATTTTATGTACACAAATTATATAGTTGTATGTATTGAACGGGATTAAACGGAATAAAAATGTGGTATATTTGAGGAGAAGAATATATATACGTACCTAGTCTTAGTAATAAGTTATATTTCAAATAATCCGTCGACAACTGTACAAATGAACTTTTGATGGGAAATCCTAAATAAGCAACGAAATTCGCGGCGAACTCGGCCGTTCATCGGCTTAAGAATTCAATTTAGATTTATTGATTTAACTCTTTTTCTGAAATGAGATTCAATAATTAATTACTTTTATTTATTAAACGCACATCATCGACATTTGGATCTGAACGAAATGGAAATAAGGTTCTCCTTCTCGTCGCCGTATCAGTCCTATCTGTCACACGTCTGATGCCTGTTCCGCAATAAAACAATCTTTTAAAACAAGATTTTCAATACGCAGATCACAGAGAGCGGATAAGAAGAGAGATAATTTTGAGATTTACAATATAAATACATATATATTATATTATAATATACATACACAGCGTCACGCCTGTTTCCCAGTGGGGTAGGCAAAGACAACGCAACTCCACGTGCCACGATCCTGACACACCTCTGCCGCCTCTTCCACTCTCATAATGTTCTTCATACATGCTCGTCGGTTACGGGTACTTGACCCTTTTTGAGTACATGCCAGATCTGGTCTAGGTACGTGCGTCTAGGGCGACCCGAGTCTTCCACTCACATATATTACAATATATTAGTAATATATTTTGATAAACTGTACCTTAACTGTAATTTATTATGCAAAATTTCCAACTATTAAGCTATTCATATTCATTGTACAGTTGATATAAGGTAGAAATTCCTATTACATTCTTTGAGATGTCCATGTGTTTTAACTTAGCTGTAGTTTCTCTGCGAGTAGTTATTTCGCTGTTTGCAGATTCGTTATGATCTTGACATATCTAAATACATTCGCATTGAGTTGGGTCGCCAGTGTTAACTAAACATGGCCGGGATATTAGAGTGGCAGCGGGGCGTCGAGGTGAAGGCAGGGGCGGTGAAGCTTCTCCTTCGAAGCAACGAGGAGGTTGGGCGGGCCCGGCGAATAAAAATTGGATTTCTATTCTGTACAGCGTTCGGCGGCTGCGGTGTCAAAATAGATAAGAGAGGAGCCTACTCGCAGGAGTCAAGAGAAAATCTAATTAATCGACGGGCAGGTCCCTATTACTGCGGCAGAGAGTAGTGACCGTTCCTCCCCGGAGATTTCGGTTTTATCAGTGTCGGCTGGACTTTAAATCTAGCGGCTAACGTTTTTTGAATGCAAGTCTAGCAAAAACTGTGCCTTTTGAAATTTTATTTTTATTTATTTTGCTACTTTTTTAGGGTTACGGTACCTTCAAAAGAAGAAAAAACGGAACCCTTATAGGGTCACTCTTACGTTTGTCTGTCTGTATGTCTGTCACAGCTTATTTTCTCCGAATCTACTGGTATAGAGTATGTACGCTGTTTTCGAAATTCGTTCATTTCAACGAATTCTAATTTTGGGGGTCAAATTAGAAAGTTGAATAAAAAAGTGCGTCATATGACCTATCAATGGAAAGGGATCGTTATCTTTATAAGGAATACAAATGTTTTTTACAAATATATATAATTTTACAATGCATATTTTAAAAGCTATTAAAGAAAATATCGTGCATACGAATCCCCCCCAAAAACAACCGAGTCTAAAATTCGAATAGTTAAAAAACAGAATAGTACGAGACCCTCTCCAGGCGAGTTATATTTCTTTCTTTCGTTTTATCGTTCGTAAAGCTAATCTTTCTATTTTTTTTCTACTTGTCCTCAGTCCAAAATTTGTTTATTCGAATAAAGCAGCTATTGTTTTCTTGGACTTATTCAGTCGCCCTGTGGCGGCGAGCGCACTAAATTTATTTGTGAATGTAAATTACGCCCTTCCGTATTTACGCGAGACGCCTCTACTGGAGCGAGGTGTTGTGGAACGGCACCGGTAAATAAATGTTAGCTAAGGACAAATAGTGAAGCGCTTGTTCAGCAAATAAATAAGACTAACCATTTCCTTCGTTTCTTTGCTTCTTTTTTCAATTGATAAAGATTAACAGGAAAAAATCAAGATCGAATCTATGGGGATTCCATGGGAGAGGGATAAAAAGAAAACTAGGAAAAATAATCTAATTGACCCCGGACTTAATATTGACAATATTATAATAGAAGAGGTAATAAAAATAGAAAATCGTGATCGAAATATATCATTTTTGTTGTTTCTGTTCAGAATTATTCGTCGCCGTCTTTGTAACACTCATTTCAAGCTATATGACTAAACTACACAGACACACCACAATGTCATACTTTTTTCCAACATAACATATAGTCGTCTGCATATTTGTCGGGATTATCTCCTATCAGGTTATTTTTATATGTTGGTACTAAGCATGTTGGTACTCACTTTATATTTGCTGGTTGGGATGTAATTATTTTTATTTATTTTCAACTTTGCATCTATCTAATGAAGGAACTTCATATTCTATGTTCATGCAAATAGCTAGTTTATTTTGCTTCCTGGCTCCACTACATGTCGTCTGATCGATGACTTAGTTGCAAAATTTACTTGTTTCAGGAGTGAAAATGATTAAGTACTCGAAACATTTTACTTATCGAATTTTGATGTCTGACTCTTATGAATGAGATCCGATTGCTCTTAAGACTATTTCGTATATTTATTTCTCAAGAAACATATTCTTTATTGTTTATTGGCCATTCATATGGCAGTAAAACTGCACCCGAATTTGTCACAATTAGTTCTATCCGGTTCGATTACACCCAAAAACGGGCAAAAGACTTCTCAGTTTTTTTTTCGTACATATATTATTACAAGTATTTTAGTGACTAGCCACATAAAAATATACAGTACACGGTCTATCTGAGAGTTCTGACTACAAAGACTTATTAATTAAGTATATCAGGTGTAAAGAGCATTTGTCAAATTTTGTTACGTTTTTTGTATGAACCTAATTATGTTAGTACATTAAATATACTACAATGCAGTAGAATTATACAAAAATATTTAACAATATTGAACTACTTAATGGCTTATAAAATTTTGTTTTTTTTGCCTGAGTTATTTCTCATTTGAACTATTTTCCTCATCTTATTTCATCTCGTTTTATTTTCGTTTTCACCTCCTCCAGTTGAGTCACCTCCAACAGTTATCTGTCGGGGAAAGTGACTTTTCTCATAAACTGGACAGATGCTAACCGGGAGTTAAGTCATTTTACTATGGTTAAGTTCTAGCCTAAGATGGAAATACACCTATCCCAAATCTGACAATTCCTCGGGCAAATGTTAGTCAATGGAAGTATGCGCTTCCAGCATTCGCTAGTGCATACAAATAATGTTGCAGCAAACTCGGTCACACTTGGAAATTCCACGCCGCCCCATAACTTTTCAAAACAAGCGAACAAGTAAGAACTGTCATTAACGTGAGCGAAACTTCCAAAAGTGCGTCCTCAGGTAGGTCACGGCTCAACACGAGGGTCAGATTTATTCCTGTTTCTATAAATCATAGGAGTGTTGGGGAAATATTTTTTATTGGCGGAATTGCGGAAGAAACGCGCAATAAATATATCGAGGGCCCCGAGGCGGTAGGAAAGGAGCGATTGAGGTAAGCAACAGCTGCCAGGATGGCGGAGGCACACTATATGGTAATGTGTTAGGGAACATGTTGACATCTCTTGAGATACATAGGTACCTAGTATATTTAAATTAAATACTTTCATTAACAATTTACGTAATATTTGAATTACACAGGATGCTATTAACTGAAAACAAACGGTTCATAATATTACATATAAAATTTTGAATAAGAATTTAAGTAAACTGAACTATAATTTCACAAACAAAATTCAATTAATATAATGTTTATCGTAAAGTGTATTTTCTAAGAACTGAACAAGTGCAAGAACAATTCAGAGGAATGTCATCCCAATTCCGCCGAAAATGTCTAAAAAGAAACATTTTAAACAGTTTGGCTAAAATAGTTTGTTCAAGAACCCACCAATTCATGTGACCTATGGCGTGAATGCGAGCTGCCGGCCTAACCTAGCGGATGTAATACGGACAAAGGTCCATCTAACCGAGGCAACCTTCAACAAATACATTGGCCCTACTTTATTGCTGAAATAAAGTGTTTACCGACGCCTCCAGTGCCTCTTAGGGGCGGCGGCAGTTCGAAATCCAAACAGAGTTAATCGGTGTGGAGATATATTCACAAAGGTTGGTTATTTAGACTGGCATTACATTAGACAATGTGTTATGTCCACTTTTTAAGATAATTAATTTTTCGATTACGTCATTACTTGATTACAAACATTAGCTAAGAACAATCCCGATTAAACCAGCTTTCTAATAAAAAAAACCGAATCCAAATCGGTCTATCCGTTTGGGAGCTACGATGCCACGGACTGACACACCCATACACAACGTTAAACTTATAACACCCATTCGTTTGCGTTGGGGATTAAAAAACATTTATTAGACCCGACTACGGTCATATGTCGTGCTTTCCATAAAAAAAAGGAAAGTTGATCGTCCGCGACGCGACGGGTCGAGAACTGACAGTTCTCTTTATACTGTCACACCGGGCAGAGCGCTCGTGAGGACGGGCCATACGTTTGGCCCAAAACGTTGAGGCACATAGCTCGGAGACGACCTTGATTAAAGCCGTCAAATCTTTAACAAGTTTCCTTGTTCTTTTCTTCGTTTTTCGTAGTCGGGTTTCATAAACTTTTTATTTTATCACTTTATTATCTATCATTCATTAATATTAAGATTTCGAATTTGTTGCGTTTGCGGTTGAAACCCTCGATCCGTGGAGCAGTGAAGCCAAAAGCTTCTTGAAGAGGCTTGGGCCTCTGCTGGTGGACGCAACTGGCGTCCCGCAATCAAGGGCCTACTTCATTCAAAGGGTAAGCCTTGCCATCCAGCGGGGTAATGCAGCAAGTGTTTTAGGAACATTTGAAAATGCCCCTTTTGATAGTTATTTTAATGTTTGTTAGGTAGGTTTATTTCTTTAGTTATTAGTATTACTTTTTTGTTATTTATTAAATAAATTATAATATTTTAATATGATATCGCCAATGATTCTCATAAACAGCTTTTCTGGTTCTGCTCTTATTCCGCTTGCATATTTTATGTTCCACCGAAATTTACTCGAGTTTTAACTTCATTTACTATTTACATCTTAACGAGTGTTTTATATTAATTCATGCCGTGATGGCTGTAACTGCGCAAACGACTTGCGCAGTTTTCTCAATAATTCTGTCGGACAAGGCCCTACATACTTTATAAGTTCCCGAGACACGGAGAAGAAAAACCTAGGGAAGGAAAATGTGAAAACTTTCTCGGTTAGTGAATAATTAAAACTGTATCCGAGGAAGAAAACAAATAAATAATTGAATTTAGCATTAAGCTTGCGCAAAGCACGAAGGCGTTGCTAAGGCGTTAGTTTTTATTTGTTTACATTTACATACTTTATTAAGAGTTGTTTCAAACAAATATTTTAACCCTTGTATTCTGAAGTAATTTACTTGAGACTAAATTGTTTTCTCTTCAATCTCTTGGAGTTTCGAAGCCCCTTGGGTCGCTGGCAAATCGAAAAGCTCTTCCATTTCAATGTGCAGTGAGGCGCTTGGTCGTTCGAGTCCGTTGTACTCGACAGGAATATTTGGACCAGAGCACCGGTGACAAAGAACAACCATGAAATCGAATGCTGCGACATAAAGGTTTCAGGTATTATGTGTTTTTTAGGTCGATGGCTTCGGTAAGGATGGAGGAACAAATAAGTCAAGGCTATATACCTATGTATGTACAGGTAGGTATGTAAGAAAATGCCATTTATTTAATTATTTGACACGGAAATGCAATAGCTTAGATACATAAATAATTGAAAAATAACAAAATTATAAGACTTATAGCCGAAAGAAAAATTCCTCCAATTTAAATATTCTGCATAACAGCGCATACAATTATTTAGACAAATAAACAAATTCGTGAAATATTTAAGAATTCAAATAAAAAAATTATTAATAAATTAAAGTAATTGTTCTCACTGTTGAAACATGAAACAATAAAGTGAACTATATAATTTACTAACACATAATGATACCAAAATAGTAGGGATTATGGAGCGCATACAAATCGCTATTGCACTGTGTGGCGGTCCACTTACTTACACTTACTTAAAAAGACTAGCCCCCTTAATCTCTCCCTGTGCATATAGTTACAGTCCACTAAGGGATTAGGGCGGGATGCCGTGCCGGCGATAAGCTAGGCACCTCTCATCTTGGCACGGCCCTTCTACTGAGTCTTCGTGTCTTACTTATATCATTATCGTGTCCTAATACTTCTAATGCTAATCGGTGGTGTGCTGTAATTTATCAGAGTTCTTGCAGAACAAGACCGATTACTCTGCTTATCCTGATTTTCGAGATAAAGTGTGTGGTATGTATGTGATTCTGGAGCGAATAATGACGAAATTACAAAATCAATTGGAAACTAAAACTACCTAAATACTGACCTAAATACTGACAACATTAAATATTCCTTAAAATCAACAAATTAAAACCTATTCTAAATAACATAGAATACAAACTATTTAAATCTAAAATATAAAAAAAATATTATTAGGTACCTACCTCACAAGCCGATTCTGGAGCTCAAATGAAAAATATTAACCAGTTTATTTTTTTTTTAAATTTTTTATTATGATTACTACTGATCTAAACAAAATTGTAGTTGATGAGCCGAAAGGTACACATTCGAAATTTAAGACAGCGCGGCTCGTTCGTAGTGACATGCGACAGCGACAGGTCGAAAAAGCACTGGTTTATGTGAAATTGTATGGAATACGTAGGACTCGTTCGTGCGAATATCGCGCGAATCACATCTCGCTTGCCTTGTTTTGTATCGCGCTCGACTCGGTACTACTGCCTGAGTCAGACTGAGTAGAGTAGTCATATATAAATTAAGGAAGAAATAGGCACATTTTAATTTCATGTTATGAAAATTATTCGTATTTCCGCCCATTTCATTATAATACAAAATATGAAATCAAATCGAAATACGTTTATTGCACTTAAACATTTTGCAAAATGTACTGCTTAACGCCGTAGGCGTTCTCCTCCAGCCAACCTTTGAGTTTGGCTAGAGGAAAACGACTTGGTTTTTGCGGAGTGGTAGAGAATAAATAGGGAATCGTAGATATAAAATTTCAACAAATAATAAAACATAAACACAAATAAGTAGATAAAATATATACATTTATAGAAATACGCTATTTAACATACATACCTATGTATATAATATGCTATATAAACACAAAAGGCGCTCAGCACATATATCGTTGTTTTAAATTCTGTCATTTGCATTCTGTTTTTGGTCGCAAAGATCGAAAATACACCTTAATTAAAGTGCACCAAACTATCACAGAGCAAAGGAAAGATGGCCGCCGATCGCTGCTCTGTGAAAGCATTGAATGCGCTTTGTTTCCAAACAAGTAGGCATATACCCCTATGTAATTCTCAATCTTTGCTCACAATATCTTACCAATACACCAAGACTCTTGGGTCCGCACCACACACCGGAGGCTCTGCCCTCGGCTGTGCCTTAGTAAAATAAGTTAAAAGTATCTTGACGCATATTCCGAAATATTATTTCGAATTATGCTTTGACAAAGAGCTTGAGTAGGCGTGTGAAAATGAACTAGATTAAACTTAGTCTTATCTGGCTACCCTCGGGACCACGCCGGAAACCGCGGGCCGTTAAGTTATCTAGAGGCTGTTGCGGCAGACCCTAATTTGAGAGCAGACTATCTTTGGGTCTAGAAAGATAAACATCTCGAGATGATCACTGATGCATATGTACGTAATATTCGTACGGATTAATGAACCAGCCGAAGTGACGGAGACACGGATGGATAGTGCTAATTAATCAAAGAAATCGGTTTCCTTGGCACAAAGCTAGGCTGAAAGGCTAAAGAAGGCTAAGGCTGGGTGAATCTGGATTTCGTTTTATCGATGAGAAATCAAGGCAGCGGTTGTTGTTGATACATTTGTAGTCGGCTACTTTAATGGGAGCTGTAATACTGGATGGGTTATTGGTTTATGATACGGATCGGCTAGCAGAGCTTCCGTGGAGCCCGGGTGGATTAAACCCTACCACCTAGTAAGGTAAGAAGGGAACTAAGATGTATTTAATATATTGTTGATATTTGTAAGTACAACTAAGAGGCGTAGGTATAACATGAAGTAAAAAATGTGACAATACTTTATTGAAATAATGAGAATAATGTCGAATTGATGTCTAAATTTCTTTTATAATCTTTTGTAGGCTGACATCACGGGTATATATTAGATGTAGCCAATATTTTTTTAAATGTAAACTAACATGGGTGGCTGTACTGAGGGACCAATGATGCAGTCGACAGGGCCAACGTGACCTCTCCTCGCGAAGCCACGCTCAGTGAGGCGCCATAGCGCCAGCTGTATATCTGCTGGCATGCCAGCAGATTTACGGACTACAGCTAGGCTGTTTAGCCTGTTAATACGACGTTTGAAGACACCATGCCAGGTCCCATAAAATACATTAACATATATTTTTAATTAGAAAAATGCAAATCGAAAATCATTTGATATAAAGCGAGTACGTGCTTAGTACTAACATAAACATAAAATAATACTAAAAACCTCAAGTCAACTTCTAGTGTCTGATGCCAAATACGACTTTGGTGACGATAGCATAAGGTTCAATATGGAACCGTGCAAGTTGACTGTTCGCAAACATTATGCGACATCATGCAGGAAGGTGCAATAAGATTTGGAGATGATACGTCACGGCCCGGTTGCGTAGTTGGTTATCGCGTTGGCAGCTCAAGCCAGAGACCCAGGTTCGAATCCTGGTCGGGATGTATTTTTCCAATGATTTTCAATTTGAATTTTTCTAATAAAAAATGTATAAAGCGAGTACGGGCTTAGTACTAACATAAACATAAAATACATTTACATATTTTCCTCGTATCAATAGATGTGTACACTATAATATTTGTATATATATATATATATATATATATATATATATATATATATATATATATATATATATATATATATATATATATATATATATATATATATATAAGGTGATCTTTGCAACCTCTGGAAATACGTTTGCAACCTCTTTGGAATGGCGTTATGAATGAATTTATTTCACAGTATCTATACAGTTCTTCATTTATAATACTAGTTAGTAATTTGTACATAGTAGGTAGACACGCAATTGGTCGCCAATTTTTCGGATTCTTTGTGTCTGAATTTTTTGGTAGAAGAGTTACTTTTCCTGTTACAAACCAATCATCAATATTCTCTTCGTCTCGTAAAATCCTATTGAAGCTTTCCATAATATATATGTGTGCACCTGTAAAGTATTTTAGATAATAATTTTGAACTTTGTCATTTCCAGGTGATTTCCAATTAGATAGTTTTTTTGTGCAGAATGTGAACATTTCAATGTCAATTTTATTAAAATTATGAATTTCTTTGTGATGTATCTGTGATTCTAATTCTTTTAACCAACTGTCGTCCTTATTTATTTCACCAGGTTTGCTGAAAATGTTACTCCAAAAAAATTCGATTTCATCTTTTGTTGGAATTTCTTTTGGAATTTTTTTTAGAGGATTCACACATCAACAAGAAAAATTTAAACATGGCGTGGATTGATTATAAAAAAGCATATGACTCTGTTCCCCATGTTTGGATAATACACATACTTAAAATATACAAATGCCCAGACGTAATAATAAATTTCATACAGAGAGCAATGCAAAAATGGCAAATTATAATGACTGCATCTGGTAATAATTGTACAGTAACAACACATTCAATACGAATAAAAAGAGGAATTTATCAGGGAGATTCCCTATCACCACTGATTTTCTGTTTATGCCTAAATCCGCTTTCAACAATGCTCAACCGATATAATAGAGCTACATATACAATGAAAAATGGAGAAAAGATTAATCATTTACTGTATATGGATGACATAAAATTATATGCACAAAGCAAAAACCATCTGGCAGTATTGATCGATACAGTGGAAATTTTTACAAATAATATTGGCATGGAATTTGGATTAGAAAAATGTAATATACTAGAACTGAAAGCTGGAAAAAGAATCCATACAGCAGGTGATGCTCACATACTGTTAGATGGGAACTCATTTGAATCCCTTAATATGAAAAAGAAGTACAAATATTTAGGAATTGAAGAAGACGGAAAAATAAATCACCAAGAAATTATTAATAATAGGAGGCAAGAATACACACATAGAATTAAAAAACTCCTCAAAACAAAACTAAACGGCAGAAACATAATCAAAGCGATAAACAGCTACGCCGTTCCGGTACTTCTTTACGCATTCAATGTAATTAATTATAATGTCAGTGACATGATTAAGTTAGATCGAAAAACAAGAAAAATGCTACAAATCTACAATGTGCATCAAAAAAATGCTGACAGAGAAAGATTATATTTACCAATTGATTCAGGTGGAAGAGGATTATTAAACATAGAAAATCTGTACAAAAGAACTGTTATGAACTTCGATGAATATTTAAACAACGAAAATCAAGACAAAGTGAAAGAAACTATAAAAAATCACGATACATGTAAATTACTACATAGCATAGAAAAGGAAAGTGTACAATTCAAACTTGAGTTAAATATTAATGGCTTATCTGGAAACATACTGACGAAACAAATAAAAAATAACATCGAGATATGGAAAAATAAACCAATGCATGGGCAATTAATAAATAAAGTATTGTTTAATCAGAACATAAATTATATAAAAAGTTTCCAATGGCTTAAAAAAAAACCAATTACTGCAAAATTAGAATCACAATTATTTGCAATACAAGATCAAGCTATAACAACACGACAATTTGAAAGGGATATTATAAAAAAAGCAACAGATGGGAAGTGTAGACTCTGCAATGAAAAAGATGAAACTGCAATGCATATTGTTTCTGGCTGCAAAGTTCTTGTCCAGCCACTATACCTAAAAAGACATAACCATCTGGTAAAATATGTATATTGGTGCCTCAACAAAAAACATAACATTGAAACAACAACTATGTGGTGGAAGTGCCCCCTTAGTGAACCACATGTCAAAGAAAACTCCAGTGCAAAAATAATGTGGGAAATTCCAGTTTTCACCGACTATCCTCTACCGAATAATAGACCGGACATAATATATACTGATAAAATAACTAATAGAACTTTCCTCATAGATGTTACAGTGCCCTCCGATTATAATGTTATAAAAAAAGAGACAGAAAAGCTTACCAAATATTATGCACTCAGAATTGAAATTGAAAGGTTATGGAAAACGAAAGCAAAAATTATACCAATAGTGATTGGAACTACAGGAATTGTTGGCAGATCTATAGACAAATACATTTCGGATTTAAAAGCAGATATCAAAATTGAAATTTTACAACAACAAGCTGCTATACATACATGCAATATAATGACAAAATTTATGACCGGCTATTTGGAAGAATTACAAGGAAACAACAATCACACCACTGATGACTAACATCTACCACTAATATCTACAACATCTACCCTCTCTCCCAAGGTGATCTTGGGCGGGGATGATGAAGATTGTCCAGCCAAAACCCAACGATGGCTGAGGTTCAAAAAACTTGGACGAGGATTTATACACAAGCACGAAGAGTAATATCATATGAGATGTTATCGAAAGATCTTATATCAGAAATAGAAAGTGCAGCTAAACTCGATCTACAAAATGAAAATACAAATAGAGAAGAAAATTTAGAAAATGTAAATTTAATTCAGAATAACGAAGATGGTCGAAGACAGTGGTCAAACGAGGAAATGTGTGAACTATTATTCTGCTACTTTAGAGCAAGAGATGGAGGGCGAGGATATCTAAAAAGAATGGAACAATTATTTCGAATGAGAAATGAAAATAACCTAAAACTGAAAAAATTTAATGGCCCAATGCTTTCTAACCAAGCAAGAAAAATAATAATTTATCAAATGTTACCATCTAATATAATAGAAGAGTTAAAATTATTAAAAATCACTACAACAAATATTATGGAAGCTCTTTCCAACACCAGGCCAAACCAAATGTATTCCCAAAACACATCTAATAATGATTTAAACATCAACCAAGATAGGAACGACCCGAGTCCGGAAAATGTTCAGAATAATACCGATACACAGGATGTATACACAACGACTGAGGGAAATTACAATCAAGAAAATGAAATACAGGGAGTGATACCACAAAATATAGAACAATTAACTGGGGAAGTACCAGAAATAAATTTCAGAACAAATGAGCCCAATGAGGCAGAAACTGACTCATTAATAGTCCACTTTATGGAAAATTTATCTGCTATTAAAAAGATAAAAATGGAAGAAAGATTGAACTTACCAAAAGCAAAAATAAACAAAAAGTATATTGCAAATTTTGATACTATTAATAAATACCTACCAACATTATTAAAAGAGAATATGCATATATTTCAAATAAATGAGATACTTTATACGGCGGCAATCACACTTATTGAAGAAAATAATCAAAAAATCTATACAAAATGTAACAAGCATAACAAAGGTGTACCTCTGTGGAAACAGAGAATACAGATCAAAATTGAATTGATGAGAAAAGAATTAGGACAGTTGCTTGAAATTAGCAGAGGTGTGACAAGTCGAAGACTTACATCGATTAAGAATAGGCTCTTTGAGAAATTCAATATTACATCTATTATTACTCTAGAAAACTGTATGGAAAATATAAAACAAAAAATTAAAATGTACGCTGGGAGAATAAAACGATATGAAGAAGAAAACTCAGCAAAGAATGAAAATAGATTATTTAAAGAAAATGAACATCATTTCTATAGAAAAATGTTTGATAAAGACGTAATGCCTACTGAGATGCCAACTCAAGACGAAATTGAGACATTTTGGAGTAACATTTTTAGTAAGCCAGTGCCAATTAACAGAGAAAAGAATTGGCTACAAAATATTGAAGATGAAATAAATATTCAGGCGCAGTCGCACTTTGAAAAAATTAATGAATTACAATTTATGGACAGTGTAAAACAAATAAAGAACTGGAAATCTCCTGGAATAGACAAATTGCATAATTACTATCTTAAGTATTTTACTACAGCACATCCTTACATTTTAAACAGCTTCAACAAAATTCTTAGCAATGACGAAGAAATTGATTCATGGTTTGTAACTGGTTTAGTTACATTGATCCCGAAAAACACAGATAGCAAATACGCGAAAAATTGGCGACCTATTGCATGCTTACCAACCATGTATAAATTATTAACTTCAATTCTATATGAAGAATTATATAAACACTGTCAGAAAAATGATATAATGGCGCCACATCAACGAGGCTGCAGAAAACGGTCTCGAGGATGCAAAGATCATCTGATACTCAATAAAACAATTCTAGAAGATGCTCATCAAAATAAGAAAAATTTAAATATGACTTGGATAGACTACAAAAAAGCGTATGATTCAGTTCCACATGAGTGGATCTTACATATCCTGAAAATTTATAAATGTCCAGAAAATATAATCAATCTCATAATCAAAGTCATGAGAAAATGGCAAGTCCTTATGACAGCGTCGAGTGCGAAATGCACAATTAACACAAAACCAATAAAAATCAACAGAGGCATCTACCAAGGGGACTCCCTCTCTCCATTTATATTTTGCCTCTGCCTCAATCCCTTATCTTCCATGCTGAACAAATACAATAGGACCGGATACAGACTAAAGAATGGGCAAATATTTAATCACCTAATGTATATGGATGATATTAAATTGTATGCAAAAAACAAATACGAGATGGCGACACTGATTGATACAGTTGAAATATTTACAAGAAATATTGGAATGGAGTTTGGGCTAGATAAATGCAACGTATTAGAATTGAAATGCGGAAAGAGAACAAACATCGCTGGAGAGGAACACATACTGCTAGACGGAAATAAATTCTTACCCTTGGAAGATGGAAAGAAATACAAATATTTGGGAATTTGTGAAAATGGAGAAATTGACCACAATCAAGTCAAAGAAGACAAAGCAAATTTATATTTTAAAAGGACAAGAAGAATTCTAAAATCTAAACTCAACGCCAGAAATATTATTAAAGCAATTAACAGCTATGCTGCTCCAGTTTTGTTATACACATTTAATGTTATCAATTATAACGTCAGTGAGCTGAAGAAAATTGATGTTAAAACCAGAAAGCTTTTCAATATCTACCAAGCACACCAACAAAAGTCTGACGTGCAACGATTATATCTACCAGTTCACGAGGGAGGACGGGGACTACTCAATATGGAAGATTTGTATAAACGTATTACTATTAAATTTGAAATGTACATAAAAATAGGATGTGACTGCATTATGGAGACCATAAAGTCACATGACAATAGAAAGACCATTTATAGCATACAAAAAGAAGGTGAAACATTTAGAGCTGACTTGAATCTTTCGGATCCAACTGAAGATGAAAATATAATACTTAAATACCAAATACTTATCAATAAAGAAAAGTGGAAGATGAAGCCCATTCACGGTCAGATATTTAACCAAATCCTGGCGCATACTAATACTGACTATCAGAAATCATTTACATGGCTTAAAAAAAATCCAACGACCCCCAAATTAGAATCCCAGATTTTTGCAATACAAGACCAGGCAATTATCACAAAACAGTTTGAAAGAGATGTACTCAATCGAGAGGTCGACGGTAAATGTCGCTTGTGCAGTGAACGTGACGAAACCGTAATGCACATTATATCAGGTTGTAAAATTTTGGTACAACCTCTGTATGTTAAAAGGCACAACAATCTCGTAAAATATGTGTATTGGTGCCTTAGAAAGAAACATCAATTTCAAACAACCAAATTTTGGTGGCAATGTCCCTTAAATGAACCACATGTAATTGAAAACGAGTCTAGCAAAATTATCTGGGAACTACCAGTAACTACCGACCTTGCAATACCGAACAATAGACCAGATTTGATATATATAGATACATTGAAAAATAAAACCTATCTCATTGATGTAACCGTGCCCTCAGATTACAACATTATGAAAAAGGAAGCAGAAAAATTATCAAAATACTATGCCCTCAAAATTGAAGTGGAAAGACTGTGGAGCACAACGTGCAAAATTATTCCTATTGTTATTGGTACCACCGGAATTATTTCAAAAACTGCACAAAAATATATAGATATTTTAAAGGCGGATATAAAGATGGAAATTTTACAGAAGCAGGCGGCTATACATAGCACAAAAATTATGTCGAAATTTATGAGTGGATATTTGGAAGAACTAAATCAAACAGAAAATCAATAGACCAGAGCTCCAAAATACTTATGTATAACATCTTAATGTACACCTTGTTCTTTTTCCTGGGAGGACCCTGGGCGGGAACAAGACGGACTGTTGGCACTAAGATGCCGGAAACTCCAAAAATTGGATGAAGAAAGTTATATATATATCGATGAATACCGACCATGGAGGCAGTCACCATCGCTTTTCCAATTTCACGCTCAATGGAATATCAGTCGCGTGTCAACAGTTGAATGGTCTCGAAAATCTCTCTGATACTCGCGTCAGTTGCTCTAATTCAATGCTTCCGAAGTGTCGGAACGCAATCATTTTGATGGTTCCGTGTTTCCTCTCTGGTGATAGAACTAATCGTCCAGGTGTGGGTACCACTGCACTGAATGTACGACGACGACCCTTAGAGTAACGACTTGTATTTTTTTTTTAATAATTTTTTTATGTTAAAATTTTATGCCGCTTGTGTGGCAAGGGCGGACTTATTGCCTGAGGCAATTTCCTCCAGTCAATGGTGAACTTTATTTTTACGAGTGTAGTGTAGAAGAAATAATGTAAATCCTGTCATTCATGAAACCTTGTTCCGTCAGGAACATGGCGGTTGAATGCCTCTCATTTCAGTTAACACAAAAACCATACTAAGTGTGAACGTTGTTCACTCGCTGAGAGAGGGTTTTGTAGCCATTGCCTTCCTACACGCATAGCGAGTGTGCGCAGCGCTAATATAATATATAACCGATATATGATATAATATATAACCGATATATTATAATGAATAACCGTTTAGATTTAAACCTCAAAATAGTTTTCATGCCGTAAGGACTATATACTTTTTTACATTTATTGAGCTTAACGTTCCGGATTAATCACCACGGACAGCGCGTGAGAAAGACAGACGGACGGACTCTTATAAGGGTTCCTGCCAGCGTCGCTCTCTGCGGAAACCTAAAAACAATTAATAATATGTACCGTTACCGGTATAAAACGTTGTCTGTAGTGACGTCATATAAAGCGATCCATAAACATCACACCATACCATCCATCGGCATATCGTTAAATTTTTGTTAGTTTTTTAGATTCCGTTAAACATTTCCGAACATACTTTTTTTACGTGAAATCGATGAATATCTTACGCTTCGCACAAGCATTTCAGAAAGCTGGCGACTTAAAGTATGCACGTTCGACGGCTTCGTGCTGCCAAATTGTACAACCTACATACGTGAACGCTGCCACGCCTTATAGACCCATTCGGCGACTACACAAGACCGTGCGTTCGACCTCCCCCCCAACACCGATGACGTCACTACCATCTCCCCAAATGTACTCACGCGCTCAGTACAACATGCGATAGGGTCAAAAGTACTCCTCCGATTTTTAGCAAATAAACTCACTAATTTTGGCACAAAAATATACTAATTTTCGAACACAAAAGCACACGGGGAACATTCATCGAATTCACGAAACCAAACCAT
This sequence comes from Nematopogon swammerdamellus, assembly GCA_946902875.1. Lineage (NCBI taxonomy): Eukaryota > Metazoa > Arthropoda > Insecta > Lepidoptera > Adelidae > Nematopogon > Nematopogon swammerdamellus. The sequence continues at coordinate 9,210,866 of OX336345.1, forward strand.
CCCGGTGGTAGTAACTCGCCTACTCTGTGTCGATAACTCTTATGATTTCCTTATGTTTTTTATGGATAGCGCTACATGTGGCATCGTTTCACCTACAAGTAGGTGTCTAACGATGCCCATGGACATTCTGTGAAGCACGGAGATTGCGAATGGCTTGACCGGTATAATGAAAATTAAAAAGAGAGCGTAGAATAAAAATTTTAATTATGTCTCGTAAAATTATGAAATGTAAAAGATAATGGGTTCCCGGTGCCTTTCCAGTTCAGAACCTAAACTTTTTGGAAACTTAGATCGAGTAATTAATTAATTTGTGAAATGAAGAGGGTTAGCGGGAGCTTGATGGGCTAACCGCTGAATAAATTAAACTAAGCACACAGCGGTGGAGCTTTGGTTGTAAGGATAATGGGCAGGGCAGTCTGAAAAGTTGCTTCAATTGGAACATTTTGTGGACAGAGTTACAGTACGCCTGCTCGCTCTCGCTCCAGCTTGATAAGAAACATTATAAGAACTGAAATAGAAAACCAGTATGCGAGGTGCACCATCTCATCTGAGGAAGTTTCTCGTAAAATGAAAATTTTCCGTGTGTCTTATGTCTTCGTGTGGATTCTGTGTTTTAGATCCAAATTTTAGTTAGTTGTCGTTGAATTATTTTATTTTAGACTTGTAACTACTTGCTAAATATTATTAACAAGGTGTTGGCCGCGGCTTCGCTCGCGTGAAATTCGTATTTGAAAAGAATATAGTAAGTAAACAAGGGCGAGGCCGAAGGCGGAGTTGCGTTCACGTAAACGATATTCTTTCCCTATGAAAGTAACTAAAGGGGCCCGGCCGACGTCCGAGCTGCGTTCAGGTAAACGGAAACCTTCTCGAATAAATTAAGTTATTAACGACGAGGCCGAAGGCCTAGCTACAATCTGTAAACAATATACAAATTCTGTAAACTAAGAGCGAGACCGACGGCCGAGCTGCGTTCCAGAAAACCATAAACCTTCTCCCGCAATGGCTTGCTTTCTTCGATAGAATATAATATCTTTTATCTGAACGCAGCTTCGCTATGTGTGAACTATTATCCCGGAAAGAAGATCGTGTCGTTCTTTCAATACTCGAGGCTAGCAGTAATGAGGCAAAGTTATAAAAAAACAACAGCTGAACATTAACATCTGCGTCTGATGAAAATAATTTTGCTTTTGTGATATTGCAAACGCTTTTGAGTATAGTACATAGGTGCGAAAAATTTACAAAGGAATCAAATTAAATCAATGAACCCGTTACCGGGAATAATAACAAGAAAGCAACCTGATGAGATTAATAAAATTCATTCTGTGATGAATTCTGGAAACTTTATGCTTTGTAATAACATTTTATTACAAGGTAAAAAAAAAAAAAAAAGGTAATTATTTCTTTGTACACAATTAATTGTTTTGGTTTCCCGGGTATTATTTTATATAATAAGTATGGGGCATACTTACTTAAATGAGGGATAAAACAACGAAGATGGATAATAAAAAAGGCAAATGTTTCTCTCAGGATGTAGTTGAAATTATTTTACTTATTTTTAGGATTTGTACTTTGAGACCCCACAAATATATTTTTATTTTCGAATTCATTATTATACTGGAAGTATACCTAGCAAAATTTATTACAATAAACGAATCGTATAGTATACTGTCCAATTTTCCAATTTCCATTCATTGTTTTTCCATTCATTTCCAAGTTCCATTGTCCAATTTCCTGAAAAATTTAAACAATCGAAAATGTAACAGAAAAAAAAAACAATAAAAAAGGAATGAATTAATCTTCCTTAGGACTAACTTTTAACATTTACTTTTTGTTACTGCAGGCGGGTATTTAGAGAATGTGGTCATGTAGTGATAATTTAGCCTCGCACGCAGGTCCGACCTTTGACTCAGGTTGCGTTGACCCTCCATTTTGTGGCTTCCCGTCTAGTTTGCGTCACCCCACTACGGACTAAAGATTTTAATCCCCGGTGAGAACTAAGTTCAATTGAGGTTAAAAATTACGAGGGCGAGAATTTATCCAAACTTTTTAATAAGTTACAAAGTGCACACAATAACAATGTTGAACTGCTGGTATGGTACCTAAATTCCTGAGTGTGATTTGGCCAGGAGAGGTGGATTTGGCTCTGTCGAATGCACCGTTGGTTGCTCGGCGCAGCCATCCATGCTGGTTTCCAAACCGAGGGTTCCTTAGCTATTCCATTCTCGCATGCATAACGAGTGAGTGCGTGGTTGCTTCATGCTTCCTTATTTCAGCCGGTGGTGGATCACAGCGCGCGCTCCGCGCAGCCGCCGCGCCCGTTCGTTTCTCGAAGATGAGATTTTCAAAACAGTTTCATGCCGTACACACTAAATGGACTCATTTAGTGCTTGTAATATATTTTTTAGATTTATTTCGTTTTGGAGTAATCGCCTCGGACAGCGCAAATTGTACACATTTCTTACTATAACTTTTTATACAAATTCTTATTATTTTTCATACAATTCGAGGTACCATGACAACTGTCATTCCAATCAAGCTAAATTTAAAAAATTGTAATGCAGACGAAAACAATGACGGAAAACGCTTCTCACTCAAAACTCACAGATAACCTTAAGAGCCATTCTTCTACAAGATGTAATGTAGTGGTATCGACGTAGAACTGAAGAAGTTTTGTAATGACGTTTTTGGTGAGACTAGAAAATATAATTAACATTTTTGAGATGTAACATCTGTACAGGGAATTTTTCGAGGCTGAGGTGTATTGCGATTTGCAGTACCAGTGACACTCGCGAAAGAAGCTTACACATCTTAACGTGTTCCGATATTCACACATTTTTTTATTAAAAAAAATTTAATTTCGAATTCGGAAAATGGATCAAAATTCAATTTAGCACCCGTTTGACTAATCGCACATTCATCGATACATTGTCATAAAGACCCACACAAATACTAGGTATCTTTTGCCGCAGCTGCGTTCTAGAATTTATTGTATCTATTCTCCAATCGAGAATGTTAGCTCAGCTATCCCTATGCAAATTTCAGGTCCGTACGTGGCCTGACGGCGCAGTCTAGGTTACAACAAGACACCATTTGAATTTGTAAAAGACCTTTATCATAAACACCCAGAGACAGAGAACTTGAAAATGGCTTTAAATTAATTGTGGATATCAAAATGCCGGCGTTATGACAGTTAACAAAACTTTTCAGTGTCAAGAAAATCCCAAAAGGAAATTTTTCGGAATAAAAATACGAGGATATTTATATTTCCACCAAAGAATTCTAACAGGATGGAACTGCTATAGTCACACATTGCCTAAAATTTACTACGTCCCCAAATGCACACAATTTGCATGAAATGGCGCGTCGATAAAGATACGTGAGTCCGCGAATATGATACGGACAGACGTGGACACGGTGTCGCCAAAATTCCTACCAATAAAGTAGCGCACGAGTGCATCGCGGCTACTCAGCGAGCGCAAATCGTCATCTACAGTCAATGATAGCGCGCAAATATGTCGACATTCTCTGTCTTAAGCGGTAACAGTTCGCATTATGCAGAGACACGGCAGACGCTTGATCGACGACCTATTTTACGGGCGACTGTTCGCCGTTGAGGTTGATCTTGGTTCGGATTCCACTTAAAACTTCCTTTCTTTCCTTATTAGGTGACAGGGCTTAACATGCACTGAATGAAAGTTCGGTCGTAGCGGTTATGTAAATAGTTCGTGCTTTCCGCCCAATGAGGCCGAAACGACCAAAGGAAAGTACTGATACGACACCTAGATCACTAAGCTGTGACGGACTGACGTCATAGTAGGTGATGTAGCCAACCATGTCAGCTTCGGTAGCTCAGTGGTGCGGTCGGTCGACTGTTGGTAAGCAACCCTGAGCGCGGTCCGTACTTTGATGGGTGACCGCTCGACCGTTGGAGGCTGACCGTTGGTCGGATTCCACGTAAAACTGTAGATCCCTTCCCTTCTTACCTTACCAGGTTGTAGTGTTTATCCCGCCCGGGTTGATACCACCGGACTGAATGAAACGTCGGTCGAAACGGCTATGTAAATAGTTCGTGTTTTAATAGTTCAGTGTAGCCGACATGAAAATGAAGGGAAGTACTGACATGGCACCTAATTCACCCGGTGTTATGGGCTGACATCACTGATTTTGTAGGTGATGTAGCCAACCGTGTCAGTGTCAGGCTCCGTAAAATATACATCTAAATGCCTTTTCAACTACGCGTTGAGAGTTTACCGTTTCTATACTTTTGAATTGTTTGATTTCTACTTAGTTTATTCAGCGGTGAAGGCAACATACCGCGCTTGGGTGGTGGTGAGGCTCCAGCGGCTGAGCGTGGGCGAAGCGACATTCCCTTATATTGTTCTTTCTTCTCTGCCTGCCACCTGTTTATCCTTTATCTTAATTTCACCCGATATTGGAGTGCCGGATTCGGTTTATTCCCCGAAGGCATACGACACTCTTTGTACTGGCGAAATTATTGTTCGATATAAATTTTCTGACGGGTTCGAAATGTTGGATCGTTTAGTTATGCTGCGGCGCCTGTTGTGTTATATAATATTATATATATGTCGCGTTGCGTTATGTTTGTACCGTGTGGGGCCGGTACTTTAATAGAATAGCCCCACTGCATCTCTCCCCGTGTATGTCGTAAAAGGCGACTAAGGGATATGACTCCCTTCTTATATTACTAGGTGGAAGGGTTTAACCCACCCGGGTTGGTACCACCGCACTGAATGAAAGGTCTGTCGAAACGGCTATGTAAATAGTAAGAGTTTTCCGTCCAGTTCAGTGTAGCCGGCACGACCGAAGGGAAGCACTGACGTGGCACCAAGTTCACCCGGTGTTATGGGCTGACATCACGCATGTTGTAGTTGATGTAGCCAACCGTGTCAGTTTCCATAAAAAAAAACGTTCTGATGCGTCACATTAGATTGTGTTGTGCTGTAACGCACTGCACAGCTAATGAACTTCGGCTTAGTTTGAAGTGAATTGTATCGCTTCATTTCACCTCCAATAAATTGGAGGTGAAATGAAATGAAAATAATAATATACTTTATTGTAAAATAAAAAGTGGCAAAAGGTGGTCTTAAAGCCTAAAGGCATTCTCTACCAGTCGTGCCCGCTATTATGGACAAGGTTGATGGATAGTGCGAATTTAATTGAAACAATGTCAGCCTCGATAGCTCAGTGGCGCAGACAGTCGACTGTCGCTATTTATTGTAAAGCAACGCTGTCAGCGGTCAGTACTTGGATGGGTGACCGCTCGACCGTTGGAGGCTGACTGTGGTTCGGATTCCACGTAAAACTTTAGGTCTCTTCCCTTCTTACCTTACTAGGTGGTAGGGTTCAACCCGCCCGGGTTGTTACCACCGCACTGAATGAAATGTCGGTCGAAACGGCTATGTAAATAGTTTGTGTTTTTCGCCCAGTTCAGTGTAGCCGGCACGACCGAAGGGAAGCACTGACGTGACACCTAGCTCATCCGGTGTTATGGGCTGACATCACGGATGTTGTAGGTGATGTAGCCAACCGTGCCAGTTTACATAAAAAAACAACTACATATATGTTTACTTTACTAACATACAACTAAATATATTCTTTCATGCATTCGTAGGTATAGTTTATATTTTTCTGCTGTTGATAAAACGGGCTACTGTAAAGACAATTTACTGCAATTTCTTTCAGTCAAACTTATACTGAACAACATTGTGCGCTTTCAGTTTTCGTCACGGTGTTTTCCTTCATGTGTGTGTCGTATACATGTACACAACCTTTTTAAAACACTAAATAATGAAGAAGACTGGTATTGCATAGAAGATCGAATATTTTAAGACCTAGGTTTTGAACCTTGTACCACCGTACGTGGCTGGAGGCAGGCGTCTAAAGCACTAAGCTCCCCGTCAGAGTACATTTCGTATTAGCTAGTACAAAGGAGGAAAAAACATCTTCATCGAATTCATCAGCTAATAGCTTCAATTAGTCACCGGATTTGTTGATCTAGACAGCCCAAGCTCCTGCAATACGTAACTCTTGATACACATCGTTAGGGGATAAATTGAATATTTTTAGGCGGTTACCCACCTACACTCGATATTGTATATATTATACTCGTAATCGCTTTAAAAGCAAGACATAACTAAAAATTTCGCATTTTTGAAATTTTACGTATACAGAATTAATCTAAAATTTTGTTTTGTTTTAGGCAGCAAAAGTTTATATATGTTGTTCTAAAACATCCACTAGATGGCGAAGTGTCGTTTTGCATTTCGGCAGTCATCTTGAAGCAACTTCATGGCAAAAAAAATCACTTTCTCGGTGCCATTGCCATCGTTGCTGTCATTGAATGTGTCAGTGAACACGTTTCTTGTATCCCCCTTTAATTTTGTAATTTTTCTTTTTTTTTATAATTTGTTAGTTTATCCGCCTTAATATCACATATTGTGTGAAAATTTCAACCGGCTACCTAATACGGTTCAAAAGATACAACCCTCATACAAACAGACAGACGGCGCAGGCTTAGTAATAGGCTTCCGTACGGATACGGAACCTAAAAACGGCCAAGTGCGGTTGCCATTGTCATTGTCCACACACAGATTGTCTCAATATAGAGTATAGCAATATATGTAGGTAGAACGATCACAGCTTAAATAACATTATGCTATACTTTCCTTATTTTTGTTACAGATCAACACTTAACAATTACTTTTAAAGTTTGTGAGCAGTTAGAATAACAAGTGTACTCCAAAGTCTCCTAAAATGTGGACCTAATAACTACACAAGATTTATTCGAGGAATGGGAAAACCACCTGAATACGTAATCGTACACGACTTACTTGTACAAGAACCAGCTCCTCTGTATGCGTCAGCTGCACAAAACTGTGCTCCAAAGTGGATTAGACTTGCCTGAGCAAGGACCAGCTCCACAGTATACAAAACTGCGCTCCAAAGCCTCCTGAACCTGGACTAATAACTACACATGATTCACCCGAACAAAGAGGCAAAAACGGCCCACCTGAAAGCTAAGTCGCATACGACTTTGGACATGGACCAGCTCCTCAGTATGCATCAGCTGCACAAAACTGCGCTCCAAAGTCTCCTGAACCTGGACTAATACCTACACATGATTCACACGAACAAAGAGGCACAAACCGCACACCTGAAAGCTAAGTCGCATACGACTTTCGACAAGGGCCAGTTCTTCAGTATGCATCAGCTGCACGAAACTGCGCTCCAAAGCCTCCTGAACCTGGACTAATAACTACACACGATTCACCAAGAAAGATTCTCTAAAGAGGCAAAAACGGCCCACCTGAAAGCTAAGTGGCATACAACTTTGGTCAAGGACCAGTTCTTCAGTATGCAACAGCTGTACAAAACTTCGCTCCAAAGTCTCCTGAACCTGGACTAATAACTACACATGATTATCCCGAACAAAGAGGCAAAAACGGCCCACCTGAAAACTAAGTCGCAAACGACTTTGGACAAGGACCAGCTCCTCAGTATGCATCAGCTGCACAAAACTGCGCTCAAAAGTCTCCTGAAATTGAACTAACAATAGGTATTAACGTTGTTGTTCTTCATGACGAAATAAATATCTGAATTCGAATCTGAATCTAAGTACGCTTAAGAAGATAGGATTTGCATCAAATGCAAAGTAACGTAGGTGGTTTATTTTTGCACCCAACAAGATTATACTCACTCTTAGATAATTTACAGTAACAATAATCTAGCTCATCTTCTGAAGGAAACAAAACGGCTTAAAGCGAAAGCGTGAATGAATAAAGAGAAACGACAAAGTTTTAATAAATACACTCCCCTCTATACTAACTCAGTATCGGCAACGCAGAACACAGCCTCTGGAGGCCACAGTGTAGATAGTAAACAAATTTCAATTATAACTTCACAGGCAAATGTTTAGTGAATCTTTTAATAATCTCGAAAATATCTCACCAAAAGAAAATGCTTCAGATCGCGTTCGCGCTTGCTAAAGTTATCTTCCTTCACTTTCCCGTCGATGTTTATTATTAGGTAAGTTCCGAAGCATAATTTTCAGGTGCCTTTATGAAAAAAGTTGATTTTCAACCCCGCCTCCACTTTGCACGTCACAGAAATGAACTTTGGAGCGCTCGAAACGTGCCTGAGGGTCAAATTAAATTTGACAAAGCAAATTTTACTCCGTCTCGTTACCTACGGAGGGAATTGTCGGAACGTTTTTTTATTCACCTTCCCTTTGGCTCGTGCTGTTTAAATAAGAGGTTTAATAGGTAAGCTCCGAAATTTACATACTCTTCTCTTCAAATCCTTTGATTTATTATTTAGATTTATTGCCACAGCGTTTAGCGTTAGGCTTAAGTTTTTATAGATGTTTGTTTTGAATATCACGATGGTGAGACGGATGACCGTTATTTATATTCTGCTGATATTTATATTCATTCATTGATTATAACTAAAGGCGCGCAAATGAAGAATCGTTTACATTACAAAATAACACCAATACATTTCCTTTGACGTTATGGTCATTCAGACTATTTTCTAAGGCAAATAAGCCGTAGTAACAGAAGGCAACAATTTCATGCTAGTAACTTTCCTGCGGGCCGGCCACGTGAATAAGTTTTTTTTAAATGTTCATGCTCTCACAGCCGCGGGCAAAAGTTATCAATTTTAAATTAATGTATTAATATTTTATTAAATTTCTTTAAATATTCATAGCTATGTATCTTGAGTGTGTTTTAGAGTTCCGTACCTCAAAAGAGGAATACATTGAACCCTTATAAGATCATATCGTGTCTGCCTGACTATCTGTCTATCCGTCTGTCAAAGCTTATTTTCTTCGAATCTACTGGTGAAACATTTTGAAATTTGGTACATATATAGTGGTTGATGACTCAATTACAGATGTATAGCGTAAATTAACGAATTCAATGTTTGAAAGTTAGAAAGTTAACAATTTTTTTTTCAATATATCATGTGACATATCAATGAAAAGGGTTCGATATAAATATATTTTTCATAGTTTTAAAATGCATAGTTTAAAAGATATCAAGGAAAATATACAAAAATCGAGCATTCCCGGAACTTATCTCCGAAACTAGTGTCTAAAATAAAAAAATATAAATTTATTGTGAATAAAGGGCTCTCTTATAGTTTACAGTAAATCCTAAAAGAAAATCCTAATGTTCTCTCGGAAAAGTAATGGTACGGAACCTCTCCACGCTAGTTCCACTCACACTTGACCGCTTTTTTAAATATGAGCCTGAAATCGTTTTTCATTAATTTTATTTTATCTTATTTTTTTTTTAATTAATGAACGACAGAAACTCTTTATTCAAGAAAATATACACAACTAATACGTAAATAACTAAATAATTAAAATCTACCTAACAAACATTAAAATTTATAAATAAAAATTGTTAAATAAACTATAACTACCTATCAAATTTAATTAAAAGACAAATATAACTAAAAAAAAAATTATAATTTTTTTATCTTATTTTAAATAAATAAAACGTTTATAGTCTTTGTGTGTGATTTTTCTTTCAAGTTAAATTGGATATCCCAATGCTTTAAACATTGTCATATCTTACTCTTCGCTGATGACCTTAAAATTTACAAAACTAGAGGAACTGAGGCAGATTGCTCATTGGTCCAAGATGATCTAAACCGTTTTTCTGATTATTGTGATTTGAACAAAATGTTTCTTAGTCATGACAAATGTAAACGGATCTCCTTCACCAAAAACTTAAGCAAAATTGTGCATGCATACAGTATCGGCGGTCATGTGTTAGAAAAAGTTAGCAATATCCGTGATCTAGGTGTCATATTAGACGACAAACTACACTTTGACATGCACGTCGATCGTATTACTACCAGGGCCTATCAAATGCTGGGTTTCGTTCTGCGGTCAACCAAGAAATTTAAAAAGTCAAAATTTTATATGACACTCTATCACACTTTGGTACGATCGCAATTGGAGTACGTGTCCGCGGTATGGAACCCACATTATGCAGTATACTCTAACTCAATCGAAATTATACAGAAAAAATTCCTTCGTGCTCTTCACTACCGACTTACTTCATCTAATATTTCTTATTCCGACCTCTTAAAAAAATATAATGTCCCATCACTTGTCGATCGTCGTCGTGTGATACTCGATGCTTCAGTACTGCGCAACATCTGTGTCGGCGAGTATAACTGTCCCGACTTACTTGAGCTGGTTGGTCTACATGTACCTTCCCGAAACACGCGTTTCGTAAAACTATTTCATTTAAAAAAAGTGGCCACTAATGCTGGTGTCCGCGCGCCGCCATTACGCCGAATGTGCGACACCTTCAACAAAAAACTGGTCCCGACAGATATATTCTTAAGCCCATTCCTATAAGAACATAGTCCGTAACCTGCTGGATGGATAGGTAGGTCAGTCATCCATCACATATTACATAATACTGTATACCTTCTCGTCTATTCTGTTATCACCTCTCACAACTATCGACCATGTATTATTTTTTTTAATCCTTTTCTTTTTGTTTCTGTTTCGCAACTGTCTTTATTAATTGTTTGTTTATGTAATAAATTATATTTGTACTTCCTTTATCATATTCAATGTGTTCCAGAGGGAAGCGTAGTGGGGACATGTTATGTATACTCTTTGTTTCTCTTTTGCCATAATCTATGTGCTACATGTCTCTGTTTTTTCTCCTCAATAAATAAAATAAAAATAAAATCCCCATATACCAACGTCCCGCTCCATCTATTCAGGACTTAAAAATCCACATATCGTAAACTATATCCTTATCATTTCCCAAACATGGCGGAACCAACCGCTCGTGAGGCCACACGAATCAGGGGTCGTCAATCAGTGGTCGTCGCCACTGGGGTCCCGTTTCGACGCTTCGCCGTGTCAAGCGTAGAGCCGATAGCACGATTTATACAGCTGTGCAGGAGAGGAAGTGTGAATACATTAGATGTTGCGATACACAAGTACCTAACTGCGTATACATACATAGTATAACGCATGTACAAGCATACAAACATATTGTTTTGTTTGTATGCCCTCCAATGGGGTAAGTGGTGCCAAAAAAAGTGAAAATTTATTCACAAACTAGCTTTTGCCCGCGGCTTCGCTGGCGGTAAACTCGGTTTAATAGCAAATACGATTTCAACGCAAATATGATAATAAACGATCGCTTCTTTTATATTATCTCTCTCTCTCTCTCTCTCTACCGTCCATACTTTACTTTCTTTGATACCGCTCAGCCCTAAGGCTATTTAGCGTGATAGTAAATATATAGCCTAATAGTCAGCCTCTATCCATTGGTACAAACCATAAAATATGTTGAGTGGTTTCGGAGTTTACCTCAAACATACATGCATACAGGCAGTCGTTCCCTTTTAATTGCTTGCTTTCAAAAGCACGAATTTCGAGTTAAAAACTACATAGAATATTTTTTTGCAATTATTGAAGAGATATTTTAATTCCTTGTCGAGTACTTTTCAATAAAGCATTCCATTATCGAGAAATTTATGTAAAACTGGGTGAACTCTTCTATTGCGCTATATACCCCATGTTAAGCAATATTGATCCCTATCGGCTCACAATCGAGTCCGTTTGTCTTGCTATGGCAGTTCAGTCTGTCCCCTCTTCCTATCGTAGAGCATACTGGACTTAAATAAGCATCTAATGGTAGAATAAAATTAGTTGATTGTGTGTATCAAGATTGTATAATAGGAAAAGTTGGCAAAACAATATTTGTTTTAACAAATTTCAACATACTGAAATTATTTTTAGGGTTCATACCGTACGGGACCCTATTACTAAACCTACGCCCAGCCTGTTCCACCGTACGTCCGTCCTATCATTAAAGGGTTGTATCTTTTGAACCGTAAAGCCGCATCTCTGTGACTGTTTTTTTGAAACAATACATAAAAACATAGAAAAAGCGTGGCCATACACATTTCTGTATGCTTACACAAAGTTTTTGTTTTTCAAGGCTAGGCGGACGGAAAACATTCTTCGCGCGGGTGGAGAGGGGAGGGATTTGTTTCATTTTTTGGCAGCTGCCATGCTGGTCCCCGAGCAGCGAAACAGGCGTCCGTACGGGATACGGAAACCTAACAAGTTAAAAAGTATAAGGTGTTCCCCATACAAGAAACGAGTTTTTTTTCGTTTTTTTTTTGTTTTGCTCTATCGTTATAACGGTAATGCATACATACAAGGGTCAAACTTTGGTGTGACTATAGTGCAAACTCTAAAGTAAAACGCAGTCGGATAACAACATATAATTATTTTAAAACCGGCCAAATACGTGGTTGTACGGAACCCTCGGTACATGAGTTCGACTCGCCGTTTTTTTTTTTTTTGTAAATTCGGGCGTTTTAAAGTCAATTTCTTTTTTATAATTTAAAATAACCGACTTCACTTTTATGTCAAGCTTGTTTATAGCTGAATATCTTTAGTGAAGTCGACGAATCAGCGGACTCCGTCAATGTGGGTACCTTGCGCCCGTCCCTGCGCCATACATACATGCAGATGAATGCACTGCATTGCGCGAAAGGCGAGCTTAGAGCCCGACTGCCTGACGTAGGCAGAAGGCATCCACCCACCCGGCCCGCAGGTACGACTAGTGCAGAGATTGCGGCCTAGATGCCGACAAACAATGGCGATTGGATTCCTGGACGCACAATCCATTCAAGGAGGATCCACAATCACCACAAGCGGGTACCGGTAGTAGGTCGAAGCGATGATGATGAATTAAATTTTTCTATGTAACGTGATGTGGTGGCAACATCACCTTGTCTAGCTTGTTTTTTAGGGTTCCGTATCCACTAAGCCTATAATATCTGTCTGTCCGTCTGTCTGCCTGTCCGTCTGTCCGTCCGTCCGTCCGTCCGTCCGTCCGTCGGTCCCAGGGCTGTATGTTTTGAATCGTACAAATAAAAAAAAATGTGGTCAAGTGAGCCATGTTCACATGCCGAGGGTCCCGTAACCGCTGCTTCGCTTTCATAATTATATTTTCTACTAGGGTGCGGTCAGGCTTTGGATGGGTGGCGGTGGGTTCTACCGACGATCCGCAGTGGTTCGGATTTTTTTTTATGGAAACTGACACGGACGGACACTGACACTGGCGGTTGGCTACACCACCTATTACATCCGTGATGGCAGCCCATAACACCTTGGTGAACTAGATGCCATGTCAGTGCTTCCGTTCGGTCGTGACGGCTACAGTGAACTGAACGGCAAACACGATCTATTTAAATAGTCGTTTCAACCGACGTTTCATTCAGTTCGGTGGTATCAATCCGATCGGGTTAAACCCTATTAGAAAAACCTGTAAGGTAAGAAGGGAAGGGACCTACAGTTCCACTTGAAACGGCAGTTTTATTCCTTTATTTTAGGGATGTTCGGATTGGTAGACCAGCACTGAACGAAGATCGGTTGAAGAAAACGGCTTTAAAAATTATACGTGTTTTCTGTCCAGTTCGATGGAGCCGGCACGACGAAGTCTAGATCTAGTCTAAGATCAAAAGTCTTTTCACCTAACATAAAATAATATTATAAAATATTATATAAACATAACGTTTATATATTATCACATTCATATCTATTTAACGCTAAACTTGACAGCTTCGTGAAATTATTTATATCAACCAAAGAAAGATAAATCCACCATTTATAAAAAGAAAACTTACAAAAACCGGCCAAGTAAAAGTCGAACGCGCGCACCGAGGGTCCCGTATCGCCCTGCCATGGTTAGCGCCACACATGCCATCTCTGGCGTGTTATGAAATGCTTCATATTAGTTAAATGTCATGATTAGTTAAAATGCTTCACACCCTATTCGGTAGATGGCGCGCGCGCACACTTTTTGGTTTATTCTATGGGAACCCCCGTGAATTTTTTATTTCTTCTTATTTTTATTATTTGTTGTTATATCGGCCATAATAACGCATATTCTGTGAAAATTTCAACGGGCTACCTATTACGGTTCAAGAGATACAGCCCTCGGACAGACAGACAGACCCTTCTCGGAGGTGATATTGGCTGGTCGGAGCATGCGCTTTGGCCAACTCAACCGCCCATACCGGATTACATAAAAAAAAAAAAGACAGACGGATGGACGGACGGACGGACGGACAGACAGACAGACGGCGTAGGCTTAGTAATAGGGTCCCGTACCGGATACGAAACCCTAATAAACAAATTAAAAAGATTACCACAAACTTTCTCCTTCAAATATCGCGCAACATATAAATCAATCTATGACACGAATATTTACTGATTTGACCCCCACATTAAACCTCCTCACTTGACTAACGGTCCAATTCCGTAATGTCTAAGACGAAGGCCTTACGCTGCCTTCGATGCAATTGCATTTATCAAATGTAGCGGAAGCGCATCGGGTGCAGTGCCTGCACAGGCAATCCAGATGTTTAACTGTATCACCTGTATGTTAGTCTATTTCGACTAAGGTTAATATAAAAAACCAATACGTAGACGAAAAGCGAGAATACAGATAGATGGATAGACCATTATTTATTGTTTCACATATTTTTTACAATAATAATAACAAAGGTTCTTGAAGTTAAAGTCTGTAAGAAATATCTTGAATACTTGAAGATATTTCTTACAGCCAACCTTTAGGTGTGTTAGCTGTTTAAAGCGATCCCGCAGTCCCGTTTCCACGTCCGCACCACGCGCACTGGGCAGGGATTGCATCACTACACGTTGCGTTCGAGTTACCGCGGAAGCGTACCAATCGATCGTTCCTCTACCTACATAACCAGTAAACTCTGGAACGATCTCCCTGCTCATATATTTTCCCCTAAGTACAGTCTCGGGTCCTTCAAGAGGGGCATTAATGGGCACCTATCAGCTTGGCATGGCATCCGCAACCCCCGCATACGACCGAATGTCCATGGGCGTCGTCAGATATCTTATGGGTGGCTCGGCGCCATATGTCGCGCTTTCAATAAAAAAAAACAGAAGTAGTAGCATAGATAACATGTGATTTTTTTTATTAAACTATAAAAAAAATTATATACTTAAATATAAACAGATTGTAACAGCTTTTTCCAGCTCTTTGCTATCGGAATGATGCAGAAGCTTCATGGTGTTATTCTTTGATTCGGTAATTTATTGTACAACAAATAAAACAAAAATAATAGCTCTAAAATCCGCGAAACTTGGTTAGCATGCCACATACAGACACAATGCAATTTAATAGGAGGTTAGTCTGTAGGAACACATTGCGGATAATATTACGTTAGGTCGATGGAATATTATGCTACAATCCTTGCTGAGTATCTGCACCTCATTAGCATATGTAGTTGTGAACATTTATTATTTAACCGTACGCATACATTAGTGCTCAATACAACTGTGTGCTAACTGCACAAGCTACCAGGTAAAAACCAAAATAATTTTCCAACTTGATCAGTTACTTTCAACGCGAATGGGATTCGAAAACCGCTCTTAATTAACTGTCACCGCACAACAAGCTATTGCCCGCCCGACCAATGTATCGACGCTTTGACCACTATTCCATTTATTTTATGTTCGAAGATTTTGAACGAGTATAGACTAACCCCTGTACCACATCATCTTCTAATAGTAACGACCAAATCTTCTAATAGTATCTTGCTCCAATGAGGTCAGTTTTACGCATATTGAGCCATGCGCAAAAATCCTGTATTTGATATGTGTGCTTGTATATGCTGCATATACGAAAGTCGCAGATTCTGTATCTTTTTTAATATTTCATAATTGTATTTATTTATTTATTGATAAAAGAAACAAATAAATAAATAAATACAATTATGAAATTGAATGGAGATGTACACATAATTTTTCTTACAAAGTATTGTTATCTAAAGTTATGGCTCATGTGGTGCCGTGACCAGGATTTTAAACAAAATTTAGTTGTTGTAGTTGTTTGGTTTAAGTAAAGTTTTAAGCCATATTTTCAAGGTTACTATTAGGATACTTGCATTATATACATTTTAATAACTGTAGGAGAGGGAATGTCTACCATTTCTGAAGTAATTTTATCCGCATCGAGGTTTATTGGTCACCAGCGAGCGGACCCCGGCAGTCGACACACGCCACACGATAAACAACACACAGCCAAACGTAGTACTAAGCTTTTACTAACGATTCGAACATACATGTCTTTTGGATCAGTGAACATAGGTTCAAACCACGACTAATTTGGTGAGAAGCAAATCGGTTCTGCCTTATCACCAGTTCTAATGTGTGGCAACAAGAAGGAATAATAAAAAGCTTATTAGGTGAGAACGTTCTTCATACGCAGATAGCTCCGTAGTTATTTCCTTCTAAAGCTCCTGCCACCGGCGGAACTGCCGTTTTTAGGGTACCGTCCCGTACGGAACTATATTACTAAGTCTACGCCATCTGTCCGTCCGTCCGTCCGTCCATCCGTCCAACATTTAAAGGGCTGAATCTTTTGAATCGTATAATTAGCCGGATGAATTTTTTACAACGTTATTATGGCAAATATCCTAACAAATGATAATAATAAAAAAAAAACTGAAAGTAAAAAGTTAAAACGGTTCCTTCATGTAAACGTATCATCCAAAATTTTTGTTTTTGCTTTTTCGTAAAAACCGTAATATTTACTAGCGATAAACTTGGTGTGATTATAGTGCAAACTTTAAAGTAAAACTTCAAGTAATGAAAACGTGGTGGTGCGGAATGTTATTAGCATGAGGCCGACTCGCACTTGGTCGGTTTTTTGTTTTGTGTTTTTGTGACTTTTAGTATAATTATATGTAAAATTAATATAAACATGTTGTAGAAATGTCAAAATAAAGCAATAACAATGAAAAAGAAGTTTGAAGAAGAAGAAGTAAGAAATCAAGTTCTTACTTAGCACCTATCTATTTTGAACATTGTCTGCAATTGCAATTTTCTTACTAAAATAAACTTACTTATACCACAGCTTATACTTACGAGTAAATTATATATTACGTACTACGTACCGTGTGGGGCCGTTACTTAATAAGAATAGCCCCACTCCATTTATCCGCGTGCATGTCGTAAAAGGCGACTAAGGGATAAGGACAAGATGCCGTGCATAAGGGCGACAGGCAGCCACCTCTCACCTTGGCACGGTCTTTCCACCGAGTCATGCAACAGGTGGGTCTTCGTGCCTTATTTGCTGCCTGATAGCTATCTTTTCCGAATACTTGGCTAAACGTGGTGGTCGGTGTTGTGCTGCAATTTATGAGAGTACTTGCAGCACGACACCGATTACTCTGCTTACCCTGATTTTCGGGATACGGCGTGTGGTATGTAAATTGTCTATTGATCTTACTACCTTTTACTCCCACTACCTTTCCTGAAAAAGTTCTCGTTGGTAAAACCCGATTGGGTCACAAAACATTGTGATTTAAAGTGGGTCGCGGTTCCAATAAGTTTGGAAACCGCTGGTCTATACACATATGTATGCTTGATATTAGGTTTATTACTTTCATTTTATTTAAGAGTAGCGGGTAGAATGATGTACTTGTAGCTTGAATATTTGTTGAATATTTCCATATACTGCACGCCTAAATAATACCCTGTCTTCTTCTCTGTGCAGAAGATATGACGATATGGTTGTCTTACAAAACATCTGACGCATATGATTCACATCACTTCTGAAGTAACACAATACCTTGTCGTGCCACGTGTTATCGCATATCTCACAAAAGCTACCGGGAAACATGTCGACGTATTACTGCTCATATAAAGGACATACGATGTCGAACTTCTTTGATGACATGCAGAAAGTTCGTATACGGGTTGTGTGAGGATTACATCCGAAAAAATCAAAAGAATAGAAGGGGCGACCCTTGTCGAGGTCAGTCGGTCAATCAGTCAGTCAGTCAGTCAGCGTGAAAGCGTCCACTGCTGAACATACGCCTCTCTAATTTTCCTCCAGTCCTTCCGGCCGTCAGAGGCACGGAACCACTGCTTTCCGTCGACGTTCTTGACGTCGTCGTCCCACCTGACAGGTGGTCTTCCCACAGTAAATTTTCCTTCTTCTTCCCACACGTGAAATTACAAATATGATTCTAACTCTGTGACACTTGTTTACTCGCGTATTTTCTGTCTACTGCAAAATGTAGTGCATGTCGATCAAATGTTGATGACATGGTACATTATTTGCAAGATATGACGAGGCCGCCTTTACGTATATATTTGTTCGCATTGCTCCCATTTTGTTTAGTCCCGCGCGTCCTCGTAAATTTCAACTCTCATTAAATTATTCACACGAAACAGAGACGCTCCTAGAACTTCCAAGTGGCATTTAATTGTGCGACTTACGGCGAGCCCCAATGTGTGGATTTGAGAAAATGCGCTCAAATGGAGCCCGTTCCCTTTTCCCGGCCTTCATCTTTTGCAACCTTGCCTCGCTACCCCGACCTCAACGGCGGCGACGCGTTCTAGAAATATTTCTGAAGTCTTGTGGTGTGCGCATTCACACGTGAAAACGGGGATCCCTATGAATGGGTAATATTGACTCGTTATACGAGTATAACGGAAAGGTACGAGATTCGAATCCAGTCGGTTTGTAGGGTCCCGTCGCAAAATGCGAAAAAAGGGACCCTTATGGGATCGCTCTGGTGTCTGTCTGTCTGTCTGTCGGTCACACGGAGATATCTCCGGACCTACTGAACCGATTTCGATGCAAATGACGCCAAATTACGTGTAATTTTTGCCGCTAGATATATTACAGATCAGTTTATCTAATAGTCCTGTGGAAAGTACAGGGTACCCCAAAATGTTAACAAAAATATTTTTTGTTTTTTTTAAATAAATCAAATGTCATGTCATTGTATTGGTATTGTTAGGGCAATTTCAAAAATATATAACTTTGCTATAATCAATAAGTTTACTTTAACAAATATTTCGTTTAAATGTTGACAAAAAACTGCACTTTTGTCGCCGAACTTTGACCTATTAAGAGTTGTTTGAAAATTCTGAAAAAAATTATCAATATAGGTACTCTTATGTAGTTGTGCAAAAAACTATTCATTTTTTTCAAAATGTCATACATTTGGAGATAAAGTTAAATGTCTGAACATCCAAAATTTAAATTTTTTGCGTGACTTTTTGGTCACAGCTCAAGCCAACGATAACGTAGCGTTGTGATTGATCTGCTTAAAATCATCCTAAGAAGTAACGAAATGTAGCAAAGAAAAGCGCATGTAAATCGATAAAGTGATTCTCGAGTTATAAGAATATTTCATGTATATTAAGTACGAGTACGTTACAAGGTGGGTCGCCCATACAAATTCTATACTTCCTGAACTTAGCTCGGCCTTCGGCCTCGCCCTTTAGTACTTACTTTCTTCGAAAAAAATTATCGTCTTCCTGAACGCACCTCGGCCTTCGACCTTGCCCTTTGTTACTTACTTTCTTCGAGAAGCTTTATAGTCTTCCTGAATGCAGCTCGGCCTTCGGCCTCGCCCTCAGTTACTTACTTACTTCGAGAAGGTTTATCGTCTTCCTGAACGCAGCTCGGCCTTCAGCCTCGCCCTTTGTTACTTACTTTCTTCGAGAAGGTTTATAGTCTTCCTGAATGCAGCTCGGCCTTCTGCCTCGCCCTTTGTTTTGTTGGGATTTGTTGTTTTTATGGGATCTGGAATTTTTTGTTACATTAAACCCTACACCATATCAGCCTGTGACCTCGTTCCTCCCAGATGATGAACTCGTCGAACTTTCGTTTAACGGGGAGTGATTCGTAAGTGCTTTTCGTTCGATCTATCACCGCCATCCCTAGGAAAATGATTAAAATGATTAGAAGGGGTGGGCGCCAGGCCGCACACGCTAATAAGTTAATGCGGCGTGCTGGAGATATGAACGAGTGTGTACGTGAGAGACGTTTTCTTCGGAGCTAAATTAAAACGAAAAGACTTCTGCGGTAGGGCGCGAGCTTGATTAAAACTTTCTTGTGCTGCTCATGTTTTTGCTTTGCACAATTAAAGTTGTTGAAATTTAATGAATCTCATACCGTAGCTGTACGTACCGAATATCGTAGATAGAACCCATGTGCAGTTTGTGCAGATGCTTCGTGCAGTTCTATGTGTCTGTCTGTCTGTTGGTCTGTCCGTCTGTCTTCAGTATATTTATAAGATTACCTAACCTTGTCTAATTGTACCTAGAATAAATTGTAGTTAATTAATAGTTTAAAACTTTCTATTTTAAACTTGTACTTATTTGTAACCGCATAAATGTATCTACTCGTATCTCTATGAGCGAATGTTTGTAACGTACTTTGAGATCAATAAAGATTATTTGAACCGAAGTATACACAAAATTTCAATTAAGGCATTTCTATACATTAGTGGGTAGTACTTATGTGAAATCGCCGAAGATTCGTCTTTCAGAAGCGTGGCGCGTGCATGGTGATCTATGCCTAATCCATTGAGAGGAAGGCATTGTGTACTCATAGCTTAGACTAAATAAAATGTTTGGCCATTAAATTTGACGGACACACCAAGCTGAGTTCTGAGTTGTGTTCAGGACATTTTTCAACATTTACCCAATATAACCACTTCACCGATTCCATCGCAGCTATAAAGGAAACAAATGAGCTGTCACCGGGACTGACGAATGGAATGTATGTATCGGAGCGTGGGATTCCGCCACTCCTCATATTAGCGGAGAAATAATATCGACGACGCAACGCGGAGGCGGGACGGGCGTGCGAGATGGCTTATTGCCCATACATTTACTACGCAGTAGTGCTGTCAAACGATAACGTATCGATAGTTTATAAAGAACCGAGTGATAAATTATTAGGTACTATCAACCTACCCTACTTCTATTAGAAGTTATGGTCAAAAAAGTGAGTAGGTAATTTGAGCAAAAAGTTCATCGAGAAGCATATTTGTTAATAGATTTGGGATCTGAAAAAACCGGCCAAGTGCGAGTCGAACTCGCGCACCGAGAGTTCCTTATCGCCATGTCATGGTTAGCGCCACTCACGCTATCTATGGCATGTTATGAAATGCTTCATATTTAGTTAAATGTTATGATTAGTTAAAATGCTTTACGCTCTATTCGGTAGATGGCGCGCGCGCATACACTTTTTTGGTTTCTTCTATGGGAACACCCGTGAATTTTTTACTTTTCCTTATTTTTATTATTTGTTATTATATCGGCCATAATAACACATATTCTGTGAAAATTTCAACGGGCTACCTATTACGGTTCAAGAGATACAGCCCTCGGACAGACAGACGGACGGACAGACGGACAGACAGACGGACGGATGGACAGGCAGACAGACAGACGGCGTAGGCTTAGTAATAGGGTCCCGTACCGGATACGGAACTCTAAAAATGACCTGGACAAAGATTATTGATGGTACAAGTATATACAGTAATTGTTGTGATTACCCTTGTCTTCACCTCATATTTTTTTTTTTTTTTTATGTAAACCAGCATGATTGGTTGTGCCGAGAGACAAATGGTGCAGTCGACAGAGCCAAAATCACCTCTCCTCGCGAAACCACGCTCAGTTAGGTGCCATGCCAGCAGATTTGCGGACTATTGCTAGGCTGTCCAGCCCGTTAATACGACGCTTGAAGACACTCAGGTTAAAGGATTCAGGAAATACACTCGCCGGAAGACAGTTCCACACTCTAGCGGTGCGACAAAGAAACGATTTAGAGAACCGATGGGTTCTCAAAAGCCCAATGTCAACAACAAAAGGGTGCTGAGTCTCTCTGCGACGAGTGATGCGGAGGTAGGACGGGTGGCAGGGAATAAGATATGCTAGTTCCACAGAGCAGCGTCCGTGATAGTATCTGTAAAACAGACTAAGCGAACCCACAAATCGTCTGTGACTCAGAGACTCCAGACCATCTGTAAGTTTCGGGTCACCAACAAGACGGATGGCTCGGCGCTGTATCGAGTCCAAGGACGCAAGCAGATAATGCGGACTACCCTCCCAGATATGACTGCAGTACTCCATCACCGGGTAATACGGGTTTAATAGTAAAACTTTGGTGGAATATTTTTATAACGACATATTATTACGAATGTGAGCCTGCTCTCTGTGTTCAAACACTTACGTCTTGAAATATCACATAAACACAATTTTCACAGGAGAAATTAGTTAGTTCGACAACATTCTCAATGCGATAGTGAAAATGGCTGAACTTGAGGACCTACATATCTGTGAGTTCAGCCACTTACTCCGATAACTATACAAATAATTAACAATGGGGACCCATCCTCTGCTTTTCCTCTTTTCACGTTTCATTTTCGGAAGTATCCTGCTTGTTTCCCTCCAAAATCCAATATCGCTCGCACCCAAACACTCGAGTGGGTCCACGCCTGCGCTCTAGAGTGCTAAGGCACATAAATTGCTCTCGACAGAACATGGCGCGTGTATTCGACAGCCCTACAGCGCTGTGCCGGCTGCCAGTCACATCACATATAGAGGTGTTATAGAGGCTTATTCATAAATAATGTGAAATATTTGAACGCTCTTTTATTTCTTGGTTTGTTCCTGTCGGTAATAGGTTATATAACTTTTATAATCACTATTATGTATTGTAAACATAATGTCTATAATTATCTTTTCCCTATCATTGCCATGATCGTCATCAATATTACAGTCAACAGAATAACATATATTTTTAAATCAAGAACATCTTTGTTATCAATTTTTTCACTAATATCATCTCGTAATAATACGCAGAGAGTGCGAAGTTAATAAAAACCTGGATGGACAAGTAATCTATGTGTATGGGTTTTGAAATTAGCGTGGTTGTTAAACATTATTAAAGACTAGCTGTGCCCGCGACAACGTCCGCATGGACTTGATCTTTCTCAGCCTGTTATAAAACGCAACGTGACTCTGTCTATAAGCCGCTAAGAAAAAAAAAACCTTTTTTTTCATGGAAAGTGATACGGTTGGCTACATCACCTACAACAGCCAAACGTATGGCCCGTCCTCATGAGCACTCTGCCCGGTGTGACGGTTGGCAGATAACTTTCTTTTCTCGTTCTCTGTCAACCGTCGCACCGGGCAAAACGAGCCACATAGCTCGGAGACGACAGTGAGTAAAGCCGTTAAATATTTAATAATATAATAATTTATGTATGCTTATTAGGATATATTATTTTTATATTCGTATAAGTATACTTTTTATTTAACTAGCATGTAATTACATGTATAATGTTTATTCTTATTACAAATTATTTTATTTACAATTACTGCACTCGCATCTTTTGCTACTATCTAAAGTATGTTCACTATATTAATCGAATCGAATCTAACGGTTGACTGGAATAAAACTCTGTAAGTCCGCCTTTGCACCTCACGTAAATGTTGTTATTGTGCTTGTTTCTGTAAAATTATCTGGATCAATAAAATATTTTCTATCTATCTATCTTCTCATTATCATCATCATCATCATCATCATTATCATCATCATCATCATAATCATCATCAACACCATCACCATAATCATCATCATCATCATTACAGTAATATTTCCTGTCGTCGTCAAAATTGTGAACGTTATTATTGAAATCATATTCCATGTCGTCATGATTGACAAACTTATATTAATTTGAAAAATGTACCAACATAGCATAAGTAATGATTTCATCCAATAAACGGTTATTTATTTATATCGTGATTGAAATAAGAGTGGAGTTTTAACTTCTGGTGATTTCTTCAACAGCTTTGAGGAAGATTCAAGCTCATCCAGACGAAAACGAAAAGTTGATTGGAGTACGTCGCACAATGTATGCCTTTCGTTCGTACTCCTCTTCTTTGTAGTTTTGTTTTGTATAGATACTCCAAGGTGTTTATAAAGGACTTTTGCCCGCTACTGCTCTACTTTGACGTTGGATGTGACATTGGATCTCTCCGCTAAGACGGCACGTGAAGACGTTTTAAAATAAAATAGCAGGAATAGAGGGGTCTTTATGGAACCTGAAATGGTTGGCTACATCGCCTAACTACATGCTTGACGTCAGCCTAGGCAATGTTGCCCTTTGTTCGTGCCTGCTACACTGAATTATACCGAAACGCGGACTATTTTCATTGCCGTCTCAACGAACCTTCGTTCAGTGGTATAGCTCCGGACGGGTTAGATTCTAGTTCCTACGAACCACCTAGAGAGGTAATTGAATGGACCAATAGTGTATGAATGTTTTTTTATTGAGCATTTTTATGGAAGTAACTGCACTCGAACTTGTCACAATTTGTTCTATTCGGTTCGATTACACCCACAGAGCATCAAATACCTACCGCGCGCGCCCCCTACTAGAGACGCCATATGCGATAATATTGAAACCCAAAAACTACACGCAGTGCTGCTAGCGCTTCGTATGTGTGTGTGTATGCTAGTATCGACACTACACACAAAGAGGAGCAAGTTAGGCACACGCACAAAACAAATGCACACGCACAACACACATATGTAAGTCATAGGCCACGCCCACAGGCTTCAACGGCGTTGTAGAGAAATCGCGCTCAGGGCGCCTCTAGGAGGGGCGCGCGCATTCGATGCTCTGTGATTACACCCATGAAGAAGAACCGGTAAGAAACTTCGCAGGGTACATTTTTTTCGTAAATATTATTACAAAGTATTTTAGTGACTATCCATATAATAATATCGCCTACAGTCTATCGAAAATACAGTTTGAGATCAAAATTAACCATTTTACTGAGAGTTCTGACTTATTAATGAAGTGTATCAGGTGTAAAGGCCTTTGTCAAATGTTGATGGTTAAAATACGTATCAACTCAATAATGTTATTACATTACGCATACTAAAATGTAGTAAGTATAATTGTAAAAAAAAATTAAGATACTTGAAGTATAAGCTGTCAATGCGTTAATAAAATTTAGGTACAAACCGTGTGGGGTCGGTACTGTACCGTGTGGGGTCGGTACTTAAAAAGAATAGCCCCACTGCATCTCTCCCCATGCATGTCGTAAAAGGCGACTAAGGGATAAGGACAAGATGCCGCGCTAAAGGGCGACAGGCTCGCCACCTCACACCTTGGCACGGTACTTCCACCGAGTCGTGCAGCAAGTGGGTCTTCGTGCGTTACTTGCTGCTTGATCGATTGAATCTTGTTCGAATACTTTGCGAAACGTGGTGGTCGGTGTTGTGATGTAATTTGCCAGAGTTCTTGCAGCACAACACCGATTGCTCTGCTTACCCCGATTGTCGGAATTCAGCGTGTGTGATATGTATGTATGTATGTACAAATCGTACCAGTAACCAGTACCGCATTCTTATTCGAGGAATTAACGAGAAATCTCTAAACTTAAGCCTAAATTAAGAAATATAAATTATGTAACTTTGTACCGTACAAGGATCTCGTTCGAGAAGGCATCGAGTAAAGCTTCAGTGATGGCAGAGAGGGTGTGCCGATCGTGACTGAAATTAATCGAATTATTTTGCCCCAGAACCAGTGCGCGCGGCCCCCCACGCAACGCCTCTCCTACTCTTAATATATGCTAATCTGTTGCCCTAGGTAGCCTAAATTTTATTTAGAAAAAAACAAAAACCTTTAAACACACTCTGAAAAGAGAGTCGAGAAAATCTTGCATGCTATTTTCTCAATCTGGTATACATCACTGAGTGTTAATTGAAAAGAAATCTGGAACATTTTGCTGGAGTAAACAATTAAAGGTTTAAGGTTTGGTAAGTTATTATATATAACACTAGTAGATGTATAAAAGTCGATAAATAAAACATGGGCTTAAATAAGTCTTGAATGCGAATGATGCTGCATGCTGCAACACTGAACTAGGATATTGAAACTATCCATCCGCATACCTTTTCAAACATTATTATGAGCGTGCGAAGGCAAAATTAAATCATTTGGTATGTATTAATTTTATGGATTGGCATTAGCGAGTTTGGAGGCGTACAATAAGGTATTAATGAAATAGACAGAGTTCTCCAAATTACTTCAGTCTCTCTCAGTTATTTAAAACTCTTCAAGTATTCTTGGGATTTTAAGGTGGGAGAAAAATATGCCAAATATCTACAACTTTTTTTCAATACCCTTAATAGCTAATACTTTCTTTCTAAATCATTCAATGAGTGAACCCTTGGAGTAATTTATGTTCAAGATAAAAAAAACTGAACTATTCATAAACCCTTAGTAGTTAAGTGCGCCCCATCAAAAAAAGCGATCGAGTGCGAGTTGAACTGGCGTGAAGAGGGTTCCGTACCAGTCGGCCATGAGGGTCCTAAGGTGCCCAGAGGGGCCCTGAGGGGTCCTAAGGGGCCTGGAGGGGTATAAGCGGAGAGAAAGAGGTAGAGGTAAAGGTAGAGATAGTAGAGATAGAGAGGGAGAAAGAAGTATAACTACTAACGAGCTTTCACGTACACGCAAATTTTTTTTACAACTTTCTAATTTGTCCCCCAAAATAGAAATTCGTTAATTTACGCTATACGTCAGTGATTGGGTCATCAAACTTTATTTATATCTTTATTTTCTTAGAACATAAGCTGTGGCAGACGGACAGACAGACAGACACGAGAGTCATCCTATAAGTGTATTCTTTTTTATAACTTACTGGGAAGTTTGTAATGGTCTTCCGAAGAGGTTGTTTCCTAGCTCCTCTTAACATGGCGTCTTCAAAAGACATGCCAATACACAGCACGCGTCGGCTGGCAACAGCACGCCAAATCTGTATGGTGTTTTATTTTGCGAAATATTAAATAAATAAATGTGTGATATGAATGGACTTAAGCAAATACCGAACCACTCATACTTCGGTATTTTCGCCATACCGAACACCGAACACGGAGCTGAAACACCGAGCAGTTCGGTAAAAAACCAAACACCTGGCAAGCCGTTGCAATGCGTGTTATTATATGGAGTTCGTTCCCGTTTATCTCGCAATAGTGGAGGAAATCGTTTACTCCTGTAAACATCAATTTTGCTTCCAAGCCGGTTGGGCACGTATCCGGTGTAATTCAGTTTGATCGGGCATTGTGGAGGGTTCGTGTCGTTTATACCGATGTGTATTATAAAAATGTTTATAGATAATTATGTATCCGCAGAATGCAATAAGGCAGTACCGATGTAAATTAAGATATTTGTAATTACATTGAGATGCCATGCTCTGGATGTTTAAATGAAAAAATTTCAGAGGAAAGTTGTTTTGAGAATACTTGGCTCGATGTTGATGGAGTCGTGCAGAAGCATGAAGCCAACTTGATTGAGCAGCCTAGCAATCGAAAGTGGATACACCACCAGCGTTCTAGATACAGTTAGTTCTTGCAGATTTATTTGTTTATTTACTTTATTGATTACCATGTCAAGTACATATAAACATTAAAAGCCGATGTAAAGACGAAGTAAATAATCCACAAACAAACCAAATTTAAATATTGATTTACGTAATCAGGAATTTATTAAATATTAAGGTCTGTTTTAAATGTGCATATTTTAAGCCGCTTTTTGTCAAGCAAAGACGAGTCCCGGTCCAAGGAATTCGGCGGTCCTCAAAGCATTAATAATTCCGCTTTGACCTGAATCTCTTGTTAAATTTTATTCCCACAGACCGTTTCTGCCGCATCCCTTAAATTACACCATGTAAATGTGCGATTCGAATATTCGAAATTAAGATTTTATGATCAGAGGATTGGGAATGTCAGCACGATCGTTGAGCCTGTCACCCGACTATACCTTTTCTGAAATTAAATTAATCACATGAATTGCAGAGTCGGTATAAAAATGGCGCTGCCTCAAAATCGATTGATGCTCTAGACTCGGGTGTGCATGCTCGTTGAAGCTCAACATCAGAAGATAAATTGTTTCAACTCACATAGCAATATATCGTTCCAAATCTGACCGCCTTCAGAATTGCAGCGTTAGCGTATGTTAGCGAAAGCAGACCATCGCTTTTTTCAAAAGCTCTTATGTATCTATATGCTAGTGCTGACTTTTATGCATGCATGGAAATAACAATAAAAATGAGAAAACAGTTTACGCTATTTAATAAATTTACTGTGACGTCAGGTGATTCCTGCAAAAAAAAAGTACAGGCGGATTTTTTGTTAGTCCTCTGGTCACAACGTATAATTAGATAAATCTATAATTACGCAAAAGTTTACATTTTATTTATGTTGCACGTTCCTGCCAAAGGCGACGTACAAGTAAATGAGGCTACCATAGCACAATGGTACCAGGCGTCATAACGCGCCATAACGAACATAAATTTAGTTTGAAATTCGAATTCGGATTATTATTGACCCGGTGGCCAACAGCGGGATCTCGATCTTCATACTTGCTATGTGTGTATATGTATCTTTTACGAATATAATATTCCGTGTACACCTCAATCAAAAGTTGATACAGAATTATTAAGGGGGTACACTCCAAACATATTCGATTTTGAAAATGCATATAACAATCAATGTGCAGGCTATATAAAATATTCTTTACAGATATTTCAAATGAAGTATTATTCTTCATAGGTCACTTCGTACCTACTCAAAGTAGTAAACATATCTAGTTTCTATACTTTAAATGAAGCTTAAAGTTGGCAGTTTTAGCAAAACGGCCTATGTTTGCCAGTCAATAAGTAAAAAATATTGTGTTTCCCGTAATTATTTTCCATGTCTAAATTCCCTCAATTACTCCTCAAGAAACCTCCGTACCAAAAATAGCCATTTTAAATATTATATTGCCATAAAAAGTATTTGGTGCGAATTTCTAATTTTCGTGATTGGTCCTCAAAATAGAAGTCTTGATCAGATCTACGCATCTGTCACATCGCATGTCACACACATCACAGTAGGTACCTACTCAAAATAGCTTTGCTTGGCGAAAGCATGTGGCCTTGCGTGTAGGTGCGATCTATCACGGCTGTGTAGAAGCAATAATGACTGACATAATATTCAACCGCTAATACCGTCAAAATATTGTGCATAAAGAAACAAGCACCATATAATAATGTATGTACAAGAGGGGTAAAGGCAAATGCATCCTAATTACTTAGATTGTTTCCAGTCAACTAAGGTTGAATATTGGTTATTATTACAACCAAAACGCCTACTAAAACTATAAATTAGATTTATGTAGTGTTCATCCTCGAAATCCAGCCAAAGGATATAAAATAATAAACGATATAGTTTTGCTATCTAGTATTGTTGGTTTGCAGTGGATTATTAAATATTCCAACTCATGTAGAATTTTGTTTTTCATTATGCTAAACTTTACTGCAGAAGACATAAGGACAAATATCATATGGCTAATGTTACATGGTTCGAAAACGAACAACTGAAGTATTATTTGATAGACATTTGGTTTTTTCGCCTTAAAAAGGACAGTAATAAAAGATAACTGAATTGTCAGCCTCGATAGCTCAGTGGTGCAGACAGTCAACTGTCGCTATTGAATGTTAAGCAACGCTGGGTGCGGTCAGTACTTGGATGGGTGACCGCTGACCGTTGGAGGCTGACCGAGGTTCGGATTCCTCGTAAAACTGTAGGTCCCTTCCCTCCTAATCTTACTTGGTGGTAGGGTTTAACCCGCCCGGGTTGGTACCACCGCACTGAATGAAACGTCGGTCTAAACGGCTATGTAAATAGTTTGTGTTTTCCGACCAGTTCAGTGTAGCCGGCACGATCAAAGGGGGAAGCACTGACATGGCACCTAGTTCACCCGGTGTTATGGGCTGACATCACGGACGTTGTAGGTGATGTAGCCAACAGTGTCAGTTTCCATAAAAATAAAAAAATAAAGAACAATATTTTCTATTATCAAATATTTTATTTGGTTATAAGTACATACATTTTTCAAGAAATCATTTTGATATTTTTGGGCTTACACTTCTCGTGCGCCCTCGTCCCCGCAGCAGAACGCGTGACGTCACACCGCTCTGTAGAGCCTTAATAGCGTTGGACTTTCAAATTACAAGGAGAATAATTTGGATATTTATGAGTTTGATTTAGAAATTTGTAGAAACGAAACCGACGTGCCTAGATGTAATGAGAACAGTACATTTGTAAAATTTCTATGGTGTTTAAATATGCATAATTCGAATAATTATAATAACTGTTTTATATATTTAGTCACAATATTAATCACACCCTAATTATCCAAAGTAAAAGAAATGTTTACGTTAATTATTAAGGAAGAGGAAATAATTTTCCCGATTTGGAATTTAGTACTCGATCTTTCAATCGTGAGCGCCTGAGGGAAGGCAACAGCATTCATTTACTTTTAGGAATAAAGGATAAGGGGGTCGATTAAAAATGTCAGTGAAAAATTCCGGATTCTCCTACCTCAATCTGTTTGAGACTCGTCGAAATGAATCTAAGCTGGTTCGGCCTTTTAATTGTTCATGATCCTCGGATTTTCCCTTTTCTGCCTACTAAGTAGGCGCTGAAGAGGTTTAAGGGAGAAACATCTCTTCCGAATAAAATATAAGCAGGACTTTATTACTAAGGCGATGTCGCTCTTGAGTAGGGATTTCAGGAAAACAGGTATAGAGAAATGTAGGGAGATTCCAATAAATAGAAATGGTAGTGAATCACTTACTTTATCCCCTTGAGTCATCTTTTTAGGTTTCCCGTTATTTCTATAAGAAAATACAAACAACAAACTTCTTTTGCAAATTGAGTATGAAACAACCGTCTTACAATTTCCGTTTTGATCGTTATACGTCAGCTTAAAAAAATCACTAAACAGCTATTGTTCAAGTCCTCACTTATGACTCGCAAGTTGCGAGCAAACGGCTTATTTGGCACTGTTGACCTTTCCAGGCGGAATACCGATTCCATACGGGCGAAGGAAGAAACAAGTAGGGTAGTGACTGGGAGGCCGGTGGCTACCCATTACGGAAAGTAAGATAAATACGAGCAAGCTTACCCGCAAATAGGGAGTCGTTTCGAGGATGAAATGCCCTTATATACCCGGCATTTGTGTCTACGTGGGAAAAGTCTGAGGGAAAATAAAACTTTGGGAAGTGAAATTAGGCGTTATTGAAAACATTTTTCTCAAAATCCGTCTTCAGCCTATAATCGCAGACATTTTGCATAAATACTCGGTCAGCGGGTTACTACGCAGACGAATGTATTCAGAATATCGTAGCCTTTAAATATGACTGAAATTAATTCTGTTTGTCCAGTCGTTTGTGAATCGAGTCGGGGAGTGATTTGCACCGGCAGCCGGCGGCTTTACTGTTTATAAGTATTAGATTACATCAATAATTTTCTCAAATATATGTAGATTATTAGACCAAGGAAACCAAACAGCCTTCACTTTGTGTTTTGCGAGTTATTCCTGAAATGTTTACAGAAGAGAATGGATAGATTTTGTTTATTTGTCATAGTCAGCAGTAAGTGGTTGCTGGATAAAGTCTTCAAGTAGTATGAACTCACCTACACATGTAGGTATCTACGTACTGGATTGTGAACAAACACGATTGTCACTTGAACCAAAAATATTCCCACGTTTTCATCTCGTAGCAACAAAAGCAGAAATTCATGCTATCCATACTAATATTATAAATTCAATACCTAGTAACTCTGTGTTTTGTCTGTCTTTCGATAAAGTCTGACAAGGTGTTAGTTAGGTTGCATCCTGTGGAAGGACATATCTTTTGTCGAAGGCGAATATCTTTTGTTTTAAAAAACTGAAGTGGGTAAAATAGGGGATGAAAATTTGTATGGGGAATCATCATCAAAATTCAGATTTAGGCTTTTGGTAAGTAAAAAAGTATTACGTGTTTCAGGGTTTTTTGCAAAATCATTCCTCAAGGGGGTAAAATAGGGATGACTTCTAATAAAAAAAGCGAAGTGTCTATGCACGACCGTGTAGCGTAGGTACATAAATATTACGTTTACCCTTATAACTCGAGTAATGGCTAAGTCGAAGGCGGAGCTGCGTATGACAAAACCATACATACTTTCTCAAAGAAAGTAACTAAGAGCGAGGCCAAAGGCCGAGCTATGTTCGGGTATAGAATAAACCTTCTCGAAGAAAGTAAGTAACTAAGGGCGAGGCCGAGCTTCGTTCGCGTAAACGATATTATATTCTATCGAATATGCAAGTCATTAAGTATTGTTTACCTGAACGCGACTCGGCCTTCAGCCTTGCCTTCAGTTACTTGATTTCTTCTATTAAAATATAAATTTCACGCGAGCGTAGCCGCGGGCAAGAGCTAGTTTTAAATAAAGCTATATTGTGAAACAAAACTAAGCGGTTACAAAGCGGGAATTCCGACCGACAAAGGACACGCTTCCGCACTCTAAGTACTGAGCTTTGACCTGTCTCGACTTGTGAATACATATACTTTATTGTGAAAGAAAACCTAAACAAAAGCTTTTCTGTAAATTTAAAGAAATACGAATATTTAGACGGAAACAATATTGTGAATTTTTGTTCAATGAATTAAGAAAGGTAATAATATTTTGTGATAAGTGTTGATTTTATATAGATACTAGCTTTTGCCCGCGGCTTCGCTCGCGGTAGACTCGGTTTAATATCAAATCCGATTTTTGTCTCTCCCCCGCTCGCTCCCCCTTCCTTCCCCTATCTCTCTCCCTCCCCTCCTTGCCTCCCCCCTCCCTACACTTCGTCCTTCTTTCCTATGTCCTCCTCCTCCCTCCCCCTCCCTTCCCACTCCGCTTCTCCCTAATTTCTCTTACCCGTATCTTTCACTATTTATTACCCTTCCTCCCCTTCCTGCTCTCATTACCTCCCTACCTGCCCCTTTCTTTCCCTCTCTTCCCTATCTATCTCACCTCTCCAGCACCCTCCCCCCTCCCTCTCCATCTAACCCCTTCCCCCCTCTCCCTCTTCCTCCATTCCATCCACATCCCTCTCACCCCACCCCTCATTTCCCCTACCCATCTTTCCCTTCCCTACCCCTCCCTCCCGCCTCCTTCCGCTCCCTCCCCTTACACCCCTTTCTCTCCCTTTAACCTCCCGCCCCTTACCCTCCTTCCACCTTCCTCACCTATTTCTCCATCCGTCCCTCCACCTCCCTCCTCCAGCGCTGGAGGAGATGCATCTCGGTATGAGTGCCACATCTTAGCGTAACCGGACCGGAACTGCATTTGATTTAGCCTATCCTGTGTCACGTATAGCTAAATGTGCGTGTATTAAGTTGCATCGAATTTGAATGATCATACATACAGAAAAGATTTCTAAAAATCGTAAATTTAGTTTTAGTATCATACATACGTACATAAAGTCTACAAACCCAGTAGTATCTCATATAAAAACAAAGAAACTTACTCCATGATCATACATATACATATTTATTTTAGGTATATTATTATACTGGACTATAGGAGAACACGACCGAGGCTGCTATGGGGCCATCTTACATCCAGTATGGTGGTACCATTTCAGTCGGTTACAGTTTGAGCCTACCACCTAGTAACGGACAAGGGAAGGAACCTACAGTTTTATACCGGTTCTGAACGGTGAAGCAACATGTGTAGATATGCACGTAAACGTTTCTGTCAGAAAAAAATATAGGTACACGCGGAGCTGTTTCGAACCTCGGACGATAGGTCCGAGGTTCGAAACAGCTCCGCGTGTACCTATATTTTTTTGAGAGTATATTTTTTATTTGCATGAGAGGCCGACGACAACCGGACCACTCGGCCACCCGTCGCTAAACCACCACTGCGTCTACCGGTCTATGGTCGCCAGAACAATACCAGTTTAACTACTCAAAATTGTCATCAACTCTGAGGCTGGGTGACCTGTGCTACCTCTAAAGCATAGTTCGTCCTTCAACTCAGCGATTTGCATCGTCTGTGCGCTCCGCAAAGACGCGGCTTTATAGAAATTTAAACTTTTGGGCTGCGAGGATATTCGCCTTTGTGCTAGTAACAATGCGGAATCGCACTTGATGCCAGTACAACTTGCGGCTGAAACTGAAAGAAAGGGCCGTCTCAGAGGCAGCTTCTGATCTTTCGCGTAAGCATTTTAACTTTCAGTTCGATATTTATACATTAAATAAGTTGCCAAGATGAGAACTTGGTTTTGGCATAGAGTAAAATAATTTTGCTAAGTGAATTCAATTAAAATGAAACATAAAAAGTTTGGCCCGAAAAAAAAGGGCTTTTTAGAAATACTTATGATGTAGGTATATTTATTTCGTGGCGTGGGGGATTGCGACTGTCATGCCGTTCTAACAGGTGCCTATTCACGTCCCTCTTGAAGAACCCCTCTTGAAGAAACCTATACTTGGGGGGAATATATTATGGGCGGGAGAGCGTTCCAGAATTTACCGGTTCTCCAGAGGAAATATCTGCAGAACCGATTCGTACGCATTCGCGGTAAGTCCAGAGTGTAGGGATGCATTTGTATGGAGAAAAGATGCAGCGGGGCAGTTGGTACTAAAATTGTCATATAAATATTTACTTGAGCTTGTTACTTCTACGCAACGAAATGAAAACATGCCACAATCGAGCCACA
This sequence comes from Nematopogon swammerdamellus, assembly GCA_946902875.1. Taxonomy (NCBI): domain Eukaryota; kingdom Metazoa; phylum Arthropoda; class Insecta; order Lepidoptera; family Adelidae; genus Nematopogon; species Nematopogon swammerdamellus. Next base: position 9,245,327 of record OX336345.1, read on the forward strand.
GATCTGAGATCGTAAAATAAGTTCGTAAACATGTACGGAAAGATACCAATATGATGTTCGTCGCCTTGAATATTGTGTAACGCTATCCAGGCAATGGCCTAGGGTTTAGCTAGGCAGTTGAAATAGGCGTTTTACCTACTAAGCGCGGCGGAGTAGCCAACTAGCCAACTAAACCACTAACGAGCGGGGACCAGATCAAGGACCGAACATTTCTACTTTGTTCCAGGGCCAGCAATCACAATACAAACTCACGTCGAGTCGACCACTTTAATATTATTACTGGACTACAGCGAAGCTAAAAGAAATTATCCTTTCTTATAAACAGTGGAAACGTTTATTCAACATGTAAACAATAATGTGTTATTAAATTAAATAAAAACTTAACGTAACAAAATTATTATATTATTTATTTTTCATTTATGTATAGATTTATTTATTTATATTATTAGGATTTTTTTATTTTATTTTGATTTTTATACATCGTCGATGAAGGTGGCTCTGAAGATGAAGCTGGACAAAACCAAGATCATGGCGACCGAGGTTATGACCAGAGGACAAATTGGTATTGACGGAGAAGTGATCGAACAGGCAAATTCTGCGGCTTGGTAGCCATAGTATGCTTATGTTGGTCGAGAGACGAATTCAACTGGGTTGGGTTGCCTTCGGAAAGTTGAAATTCGCCCTGAGGTCTCACTTTCTGCAAAATTTAAAGACCCGTATTATGACCAGTGTGTCCTCTTTTACTTTGATGATATCTGATGATTTAGTTTGTATTTTATTTTGTAACTAGATTTATGTGTGTTTGTTTATATTTAATTAGTAGTTTGTTGTGTACAAAGTAAAACATAACTATATATAAAAATTCAAATGTTCCGAGCACACTCGTCGCATTCACACGACGCTGCTGTATTGCAATGCATTATTTTATAAACACCTTTATATATTTTAATAATTTTAGTGTGCCAACTTATTTATCTTGATAACTGGGCGAAGTTAGCCACTGTACTGTATAAAAACAAAAATAAAACTTTTATAAAACCCTCTGAGTAGGCTATCGTCGTCTACTAGAGATCGAACAATACAAAACAGTGTCATATTAAAAATAATATTCTTATGAAATAGTTGTTGTTGAACTATGATGTCATGTGAAACATCAAATTCAACATTATTTTACTCTCAGTATAAATCGGGACAAAATCGTATTTCCAAAGAGCGCGAGCACAGGAGGTAGGTATTTTAAAAATATTGCCCTCGCGAGTATTACAATGCATGTATACATAGCCCGTGAGCTCGGCACGTTTGCTTACGTTAAGTAATTGGTCCACCTTCGGGATGTTTGCGCAAATTCTTAAGCGGACCCGAATACTGGAATTCGCAAGGAGCGCCCAATTTCTGTATGTGGTTCGTTTTAGTCAACTGCTGCGGTACGCTGAGAAGAGTATTAATTTTTAGGTTTCCGTATCCCGTACGGAAGCCTATTACTAAGCCTACGCCATCTGTCTGTCTGTCTGTCCTACTGCCGTATCTTTGGAACCGTGATAGGTAGCCGGTTGAAATTTTCTCAGAATAATAATATTATGGCGGATATAGCAACGAATAATAAAAAATAGAAAAAGTAAAAATTAAGGGGGGTTCCCATACAAGAAACGTGTTTTTTTTTCAATAGGTTTTTTTTTGTGGTGCAGAAACCTCAGTGCGCGAGTCCGAATCGCACTTGGGCTATTTATTTTTATTTATTTTTTGAGTTATTTATTACATACACCCCGGGTGTCAATCCCGAGCTCTTTATAATTTTTTTTTTTTATTTATGGAACCTGACACGGTTGGCTACATCACCTACAACATCCGTGATGTCAGCCCATTAATTAACTAATGCTTAAAACCGATAACAAAATATCCACATTTTACCTATTATTTTACTATTTTACAATATTTAATACGCTCACCTACTGACTATCTTACTTCTATTATATTTACACTTAATAATAAATATTTAATCATATCTACACGTATTGCTTCTACTCATCTATGTTATATTGGTACACATTAAACGTATATTTGACTTATTTATTTAAAACAATTACATTTTCTATGACATATTCGCAGACTTTAAAAAATTTTTCTTTGACCTTTTTCCGGACCTAAGCCCCGGCCAATTACCGCATGCGACTTCCATCTCAAACTCCATCTCTATCTCCGACCTCTTGACGGAGAATCTTGGACAGTCGTCGAACAGATGTTCAACTGTCTCTTCCGCATCTCCGAAGAAGCCGCAGGTCGGGGAGTGAGTCCTTTAATTTGAATCTGGGCAGGTAGTGAGCCAACCCTTCGTGTCCGGTCCAGGCCTGTGTGCGGTAATAGTTTGCGGAGGTTTTCAGGAGGGTTCGATGTGCCGTGCGAACGTCTGGGAAGACCTGTTTAGTGACCGCACCCGTGGAGCTGTCGCTGTATCTGTGTTGCCATTTCTCCAGAATGACCTCTCGAATGTATCTTTTTGCGTACGATGATAGTGGGAAATTTGAGTAATCTGAGGCAGTCTTCTTCTTCAGAGCCGCTTCTTTAGCCAGATAATTGGCTCTCTCGTTTCCCGGTGTATCCACGTGAGCACGGAGCCATAAAAGTCAAAGACTGCTCCCCTGCTCAGAGATTTTCAACGTGGTTGAACGTATTTCAGCTGCGAGTGGATGGAGGATGCTGGAGTTGGCAATGAGATCGGGAGAGGACCGGGAGTCCCTGAACAGACAGACCGGCTCAGTTGCCTTCAGTGCCTAGTCAGTCGCTTTAAGAATTGCTAATAATTCCGACTGAAACACTGTACTTTCGAGCCGGAACTTCCGATGGTATATTTGCCGGTCTCCATCCCAGCAGGTTTCGCGGTTTCAACCTCTGTGAATACAGACTTCGCCATGACTATTGAGAGAAGTATTAGGTTTGTTAAGAGCTATGTGTAGTATACGAGATGTATAATGAATTTTGTTTATTATTCATACTCACTTGTTTCTTTTTATTATATTATTTTTTAGAATAAAAGCAAAACCTATTTCGAAATAAATATTTGGATTTAGTGATCATAATATTATAATTTTTATATAGCATTTCTCGAATTTGAGTTTAATTCTGAATTATAAAAATATTAACATAAAAATCAATAATATTTTCTTCCAGTCCTCCCGGTCTTCAGCGGTACTGAACCAGTGCTTTCCGCGGACGTACTTGATATCGTCGTTCCACCTCTTTTGAATATACAGATTAGAATAAAACTGAAATTCTCTATTGCACACATATTAAAATACATTTACAATACATTTTGATAGGAGGAAAGATAATTTGTACAATAATTATTTACATAACATTCGTCATGATAATAATTCTTCTATGTAAACATTTTCTCTCACATATTCGCAACGATGCTTGTGCTTCCTCATTTCCCCCGAACGAGATCTTTATAACGCCAATTTCCTTAAAATAGAGCAAATGACCAAGGAAATGAAGCCATCCGTTCCAGATCTAACCTCTCGAAGTAAACTTGTAAGAAATTCAAAACAGTAGAACTGCTATTTATTATATATCCTACATTGCACACAATTCACTGATACATTATATTTTTTTTGTCTAGCACACAATTTGCTCCGAATACTATTTAACACGTGTGTCCAATGATATTTTAAGAAAGATACGTTGTATATACGACATTCGGTGCTCACACACGGCACGAACTTGAAACATTGACAGAAAGAACTATAAAGTGATGCGCCGACTCGAATAGTCTTATTCCAATTATTATGGGAGAGAATTCAAGTTATGTGGCGGTTGGTATAACTGATAACTACCTAAGAAGGACGACGCACGTCTGAACGCGTGCGTAGTTGGTGCGCGACAACAGGACTGTGGTCTTGTATTTAATGTGCCACTTTGGGAGCTCGTATAACCTCCTTTTTAACATATAATATCATTGCGTGTGTCGATAAAGATACGCGAGTACGCAAGCGGGATACAGATATACATATTGTGTATAGCTATTTTCGCGGCTTCGCTTTGCAGCAAAATACTATAACTTTCTTTAAGAGTCCCAGAATATCAGGGAAACCTCCATGTGATTTGATTGTGTAGTTCTCGATTCTTTACAGGTTTTCGGTTTTATGATTATTGCATGTGAACATTGCTCCCGGTTATTATGACGTGACGGTGGGTAACGTGGACTCTGATGGTCTCTCTTGTCCAAAGGTTGAAAGTTGCCCAGCGAGCAATTGAGCGAGCCATGCTGGAAATATCGCTACGTGATATGGTGCGTAACGAGGCAATCTGCCGACGCACCAGACTAGTCGATATTGGACACCGGGTGGCTAAGCTCAAGTGGCAGTGGGCTGGGCATGTCAGTCGAAGAGACGACGACACGAATCGAACCGCTCTCTGAGGGCCGGGTGTTGTAGTGCCGTGGTTTGGGACCGGGGCGGCGAGGCGGCGCGGCGCGGTGGTGGCGGCGCAGCGAGAGCAATTGAAACGTCACCGCTTTCTGCGGCAGTCTTTCATCTGTCGTGATTTGTTATACATACTTTGTTGGTTATATTGTGTTCATTCGCAATTTGTAATGTAAATAGTTGCTATAATATGCATGTATTTATAAATATTTTTAAGTAGCTTTCGCTCTCGTGAAATTCGTATTTTAAAAGAAGAAAGTAAGTAAGCCTGCTACCGTACTTTTATGTCGGCGCGCGGAACAATTCGGTTTGCATGAGAGCCACATCTCAGCGTAACAGAAACTGAATTTTATTTATCCTATCCTGTGTACCACATAAATAAATGTGCTTGTACAAAGTTTAGTCGAATTCGGATGATCGGTTTAAGAGTTATGGAGGAACATACATACATACAGAAAATATTTCTAAAAATCGTCAATTCTTTTAGTATCATAGATTCTACAAAAGTAGTAGGTATCTCATAAAACAAAGTAACTTACTCTACACATTTATTATTAGTATTGATTTCGTCTTCATAAAAGTATATCTAAGTACAGATTGATGATTAGTCGACGACGTCATGATGCCTCTTCTATGACTTTGAATGTTTAGTAACAGGGCGACAGCTGTAAATTTCAATTTATACCCGGAAATAAGTTTACATACATAATGTCGCCCCCGGTGCTTCGTATCTTAAGACATGTTATTACTTATTACTGCGTACATAATGTACGACTCGTTGTCAAGTACACGGATTGTGTTACGCTCTTAAATATTTACATAATCACAAAGTAAGTACATACATACAGCACCATTTCATTGTTTCGAAAGCAAGGTTAGATTTCCATCTCTGACGTCAAAAATTTGTCTGTTTGAGAAGCCACTTTTGGTTCAGAAATTTCGCATCGTGGTAGTAGCCGTGCCACCTTAGCGAAGAGGATATATTTTTACTCGACTACGGTGAAGCCAAAAAATTAAGGTTTATGTATGAGTTCGACGTGTATGTATGTATGTATGTAGTATGCATGTATGTATGTATGTAGTATGCATGTATGTATGTATGGATGTATGTATGTATGGATGTATGTATGCATGTATGTATGTATGTATGAATGTATGTATGTAGGTATGTGAGTGACTATCTATATTCCACTCTACAGCCTAAAGTCACAGAAGAGGGTTAACGCCCAGAAGCGACACGAGCCTGTACGTGTGAGTTTAGTTGATCTATAGATACGCACGGAGAGGCGAATATAGCTTGAGCCCGCTTTGAACGATAGGGTTGGTAAACGCAGAGTACGGGTGGAATGAGCGAGCGAGAGAGTTCGGTTCGAGAAAGAAAAAGATGAACAGCTGGCGAGCGCCGCGACACCGCATCGCTTGATAAACGAAAGAACAATAAATAAATGCTAGCTCGGAGCAGGCAGCAGCCCAACAGCAGCCTGTGCGACGAGTCACCTCCCGTGAGTTAGTTCGACCGCTCCCGTCGACCCGCACCCACCCCGGAACACACACATGCGCACGCGCGGTTGCTTACACAATACATTCAACCGTGTCGCCGCTAAAGTACTGGACAGATTTTTAAAATCAACTTTCTAGCGATGTCGCGAGCAAAGGCGTTTATGAAATAATTAATAAATTAAGTAGTTTTAAAGTGTAACGAAATTAAATAACCTATAAGATAACGGATATACAAATAACTATTGCAAATCTTGAATTTGTCGCGTTAGCCGCCACACCCTAGGTCCCCGGAGTGCTGACGCAAAACCTGTTCCTGAAAGGCTCGACTCGGTGTTCATGGAGTCGACAGGTATACCAAATATCCACCTAAAAGCGGAAACACCAACAACGTATTAGGAAAATTTAGGTAGCCTGAACTATTTCTATGAGCAACGAGCATTGAGAGTTCCTGACTATCGAGAAATTTCTTTACATAATAAAACATATTATACATTTTAATCATACAGTTATTTGTAACTAAAATCGAACTAAACTTCAATATTAGTTGTTTTGAACGGACTCTCAACTCAACACTATTTACATATACATCAGCTGAAAGAGTTTCCTTGTTGTTAGGAACCTAGGCGGACTACTCATGTTCCATAAATCTGAGCCGATATAGGGCATTAGGTGTGGGATTAAAATCGGGTGCTTCCCTTTACACGTCCCTGCTGTTCTGAGAAATCGCCCTGATTTCCCTACACACAGCTATTTACAGCCGCTGACAGCACCCAGAGGCGGACTAGCAGCCTTAGCCGTCCTAGGCCGTTTAGCGTTTAGTACCAGCCTCCCCAATTCACTGCAGCCGCCCCTTTCAAGTTTACATCATAGATACAAATGTGAAGTTGTACGAAAATCAGTATTGCGTTCGGTTCAACCTGCCAGAAATATATTATTTCTCGGTTTATTTTGCATAAGTATAGCAAAAGTATTTTTTATAAGTTTTGCGGCAATATTGACCTTATCGTCATAGCTAAATTATTTTGTCCGCGTAAATAGTGCGTCGTCTCCGCCGCTGCGCTCACCACTCCCGCACGTCGCACGCACTTGCTCCGACCGGCACCCTTTCTATTCTGTAGGTACCTGCGCTCACTGCTTCCAGCAGCAGGTACAGATTGGCCGCCCCTAATATCTGGCCGCCCTAGGCCCGGGCCTAGTCGGCCTTATGGAAAGTCCGCCTCTGAAAGCACCCCTGAATCGTGCGGTCGCCCCTACCTATTTCAATAGGTCATACTAAAGGCAGTCTACGATGATCCTCACCATTGCTCCCGATATCGCTTCTGATCTATGGATTTGAGTAGGCCGACTACATCACCTGGCTGCATCCGGTATAATGAAGATTGAAGGCATCCCACACACCTTGATCCTGTTGAAGCTGCTATGTTGAAAGTGGCATGTCAATGCTTCCCTTTGGTTGTCGGCTAAGGCAAAGTTTCCTCAAAGATTCCATTAGCCGAAAAGAGAAAAATAATGGAATAACGCACACAGCGGAATAAGCGGTGGCTGCTTCAACGGTCAATAGTGTCGCTCAATTCGGTGCTCACGCTCTACAGCGCGCAACACCGTCTAATGCGGAGTGCTGAAGCGATATTATTAGTGCGGTGCGCACAATTTTTGTACGAATGTAAGCACGTACATTATACATATGCAAAGTTGCATGATGCGTGGGAACCTCCACGCACAAACCGCAATTATGAGAATATATTATTATCTCTATCACTATCTCTAGCTCTATCCTATCTCTATATCTTCTCTATCTTCTCTACTTCTTATAAAAGGGAACGTCTGTCTGTCTGTATGTATGTATGTATGTTTGGGGTAAACTTCGGAACTACTGAATAGATTTTGATCCGGTTTGCAGCAGAGTAGTTCTTGAGGCTCACTATAGGCTATATACCATTACGCTATATACTTGTAGCAATAGGGCCGAGCAGTTTCAAAGAAAGTACAGTATGAACGGAATTTACTGTCGAATGGTAGCGCCGGATAGAGAGGGGAGAGAAAGACAGAGGAGAGGGTTAGGAGGGAGGAGAGGCGGGAGAAAGGGGGAGGGAGGAGAATGATATAAGAGGAGCGATCGTTTATTTTCATATTTGCGTTTAAATCGGATTTGCTATTAAACCGAGTCTACCGCGAGCGAAGCCGCGGGCAAAAGCTAGTGTGAATATACAACACTCATCCCTATGAGCACTGCGTCGTTTGGCAGAGATCTGATGGGCCATACGTTTAGCCTGAAACAGCGAGCCACATACTTCGGAGAACCTTGAGTAAAGCCTTTGTCTTTTAATAAGACGATTTTCAGTCTCAATTTAACTTAAAAAGTTCGACTTGTACATCCTTATGTGTATCCTCATACAACTTGATGTAGGTTCAGAAGAACTGTGATACACGGACGGAACCCTAAAAATTAATCTTCTCTAGGGGAAAATTAATTCTGAATTTATTCTCAAAATTCTAGAATTAATTCCTTCGCGTAATCGCAATACTTGCTCGAAAATTAATTTAAAATTAATGTGTACGAAATCTTTTTGTTGGTTGGAGGTTGTACGTTATCTTTTCCTAGATTTTGGTCACGGTTCCCGACTCATCGGAAGGAAGAAAGGATTACTATGCGGTAGCGGCTGTGGTGGACTCGGGATGTTCCAGTTTCATATTATCAATTTGGAAAAATACCGTTTTTGGCTCAGTTCCCACAGCGCGTAAAAAGGCCGTTTCTCACTCGCCAGCTCGTTATGTCAAAAATACGTATTTTTTCGAATAGCGGAATCGCTAAGCGATTTCGAAAATCAGCCAAGTTGTGCATGTACAACCACATCTCTTTCTCGAGGATTTGAATCTTTTTCGCATACAATTCGGCCGTAAACGTCGACATCGTTTGGCCATTTGGCGTTCGCAGTCGAGTACAAAATACGTAATTTTTGTCAGTAGGCACCTACTGTTGGTCTATGTTGGATTTGGATTTTTATCCACGTTAATACATTGGGCTTTGTAATAAATAATTCAAGTTCATTTACCAGACAGATGAACAATTCTAGCTACTATACGGGTTTCTACGAGACGATTCAACCCAAGAACAAATTTTTTATGGAAATTGACACGGTTGGCTACATCACCTACATCATGTGTGTGTATTCCATTACATTATGTAAAATGTTTTATTGTGTTTGAGGTCGGAGCCCCAGGCACAGCCAAGTTCAACCCCGATGAGGTGCCAGTCCGGCTTGAAGGCGAACTAAAGTCGCTGGGGAAAGACTGTTTGCAGATCCGTAGGTTGTGCAAGTAGGGAATGATATACCCTGAAGGCGCATACCACACCTTTGTAGTGCGAAACAATAACGATTTAGAGAAATATTGAAATGAAATTAAATGAAAATATACTTCATTGCACATATAAATTACAATAGTTGGAATTAATGCATTAATCATTTTCATTTAAAGCATTTTCTACCAGTCATGCCTGGGATTGTGAGTTCGGTTAATGGTTAGTGACATTAACTAAGATAAAAATAATATAATTAATATAATTTATATTCGTCTGGAGGTTCCTCTCTTTGGGACCCGACCATCGGTAGCTTGGGCTCGCCCCGCCGCCGGTGGTGGAAACTCCATTTATTTTATAATAATTTTATATATAATTTTTGTATATTTTAGGTATAGTTTATTATATGTGAAATTATTGTAAATATATGTGTTAATAAAGGAATAAAAATATAATTAATAACATAAGTACATACATTCAATATATATATACTTACAGTTTCTGCACAAACTGTAGATCTCGCTGTAGATTATGTTTCTGTAGATATTATATTAAAATTATAACGAATTCAAACCCACTTGTACTAAACTTTGAGTTAAAATCAGTCAGGGTTTTAAATAGAACTTATCTGATCCCAGAAAGGGCCTATCAGCATTGATATCTACTTTATAGATTTGCCCATCCCATACATCACTCCCGAAAAAATATGTTCTCGACGAGACCTGCATATAGTGCAGATTTCACGGACAGCCGCTTCATACGGCGTGTGCAGCGCGTGTTGAACGCACGCAAGTCTGTATCGAGTCGGTGACGCGTGTGTGCAGCATGCCAGGTTGCTGTTATAAAGAGTGACAGTGACAAACGTTGTTGTTTGTTTCGCCTGAGCATGTTATGGCGTGTTAAGAAGCCATGCTGTCACGGATAGGATCGTGTGACGGTGCGGTGGTATCGCGTTCTCGTTCTCGCTTGCCTGCTGGTGATGGGAGAGGGCGGAAAGACGGCAAACGCGCCGGTAGGCGAGCGATGACGTCTTTCTCGCTCGCTCTTGTCATCTGTGAGCGGGTGGGGCCGAGAGCGCGATAGCACCGTCGTAGGGATCGTGTCACGTATCACAATACTGCGTGTGCATGCACGCACACTTGTACCGACGTCTAGCACAAGTTGCATCGTAAGACGTTCGATCTATAAAATAGATATAGATGCCTATCAGAACTAATATATTATATGGCGCATTGGATAGACACATTTCGGTGCGGTGTGATCCCAAATATCGGTTTCACCGAGGCATTGTCACGTGGAACTTGGGGGTGGAGGCTTAACTAGTATGGGGAAGGAAGGGTGGAGCGGCGAGGGGTGAACGTATGTCTAGTCACGCGCTTCGGCAGTGTGAAAATGTTGGCTTCACATTTTCACGTTTAGCGTGGGTAGTATTATATGCAAATTATTGAGATAAATCAATCATATTTAGAGGTTTTAAGACGGCGAAGTTTAAAGTACATTTCTTTTAATGTAATATTTAATTTATAATAAAACTAAATTCTAAAATTAAATATAGTATTTATGAAATCATTGGAAGAAACATATTTTTGAAAGCCTGAAAATAAATAATGTATGAATGCCTTGCGTGGGTTGATGCCGGCAAAAGTCAAGTTAATAATAAAATATTCGTGTGTGTTTCTACATAAATTAGAGCAGTAAGGAGGCTGAATAAACTTACAAATTAATAACAGAATATCTCTAGAGATTTACAATTTCAACCCAGAGGTTTTTCCAGAAATTAGAAAATTATTAACTCAGAATGAGACGGCCCCGAAACCTAGAACTCATAAAAAAATCAATGAAAATATAATGTCACCAGGGAGGACAGTGACGCTAAGCTTTTCTGGCATTTTAAGCTATAGGTCGACAACGACGACGCAACCGTATACGGTACGGTACGGTACAGTACACGGCGCAACAAATACTTATACGAGAACCAATATAGTTTAGTTGATCGGTGAACACTTTGTAGTTTACAACGAATTGAAGTCACGACTTGTTTTGTAGAGCGCACAGAATAGTTCATTAGTCATTCATTTCATTACACACACACACACACACTCAACGCACACCCTCACGCCCACGCACACACAACGCACGAGTACCAGTTTGACTTTACCGGATCGATACGCATAAATCGAAAATGAACCGTTCCGGTTTTTAACCGACTTCCAAAAAGGAGGAGGTTCTCAATTCGTCTGTATGTTTTTTTTTTTTTATTTTTTTTTTTATTTTTTTTTTTATTTTTTTGTATGTTTGTAACACGATTTCTCCGTCAATTGAGGGCCGATTTAGAAAATTCTTTTTTTGTTAGTTAGGTCATACTTCCGAGGTGGTCCCATTTCAATTTTATCGAAATTGGTTCAGTGGTTTTCGAAAAATCAGCATAATACTATGGTGTGTGGTTACCTTCAGCAAAACTTGTGATGTGGTCGTTTTCGGCAATTTTCAGTTTGATAAATTAGTATGGTGTGTGGTTACCTTCAGCAAAACATTTGTGATGTGGACTTATTCAGCAATTTGCAGTCTGACACATATGGCGAATAATTCTGTACCACTTCAATCGATTTCGATTATTCGATTTCGATTATTCTTTTTTATGTAATATTACTAAAAAGAATGAAATAAAAACTGTTTTAAAAAATATTAAACCGATTTCCAAAAAACAAAACAAAAAAACTAAAAAAGTATTAAATACCTAATATTTTGAAATTTTCTCTGTCCTGTTGAAATACATGAATCGATATACTAGTGATACATATTCGGACCCTTGTTTCATGAATATTCTAAATTTGAAATTTTTTATCTTTTCCGACCGGCGCTTAATTTATTATGGTACCTGGCCAGTACCTACTGTACCGAGTACCATCGAGCTGGTTTGATGATGGAGACAGAAGGTGGCCATAGGAACTCCTAAACTACACATGATAAACCCATCGTGTTTGGGCTCGTTGCATTTGTCTTCACGAGAAATTTACTTTAGACCTAAAAGATTCTCAATTCGACGGTATGTTTTCTTTTTTTGGATGTTTGTTACGCGATTACTCCGTCAATTGTGGGCCGATTTTGAAAATTCTTTTTTTTTTTATTTGAAAGGGGATAACCCTGAGGTTTTTGAAGTGAAAACTTCTTTAGCGGCTCTTGGCACTTTTTTAGGTGGGTAAAAATGTATAACACGCGACATCGCGTCAGCGTCATTTTTAAAATGAAACCTTAAGTCATTGCGTTAAGGGTTAAGTTAGAGTGGCACGGGATCTGCCGGCACTCCCGGAGTGCAACTGTTAAGTAGGGTTCCGTAACACGTTTATGTCTGTCCATTCTACTAAGTTCTGCAAAATGAATGTAGGGTTCCGTAACATATGCATGTCTATCCGTTCTACTAAATTTTACAATTTTCAACCAAGGTCCTCCGACGGTTATTTTATAATAAAAGTAGGCTTCCGTAACACGTTTATGTCTGTCCATTCTACTAAGTTCTGCAACATCACCTACAACGTCCGTGATGTCAGCCCATAACACCAGTGCCATGTCAGTGCTTCCCCCTTTGATCGTGCTGACTACACTGAACTGGTCGGAAAACACAAACTATTTACATAGCCGTTTCGACCGACGTTTAATTCAGTGCGGTGGTACCAACCCGGGAAGGTTAAACCCTACCACCAAGTAAGATTACGAGGGAAGGGACTTACAGTTTTACGAGGAATCCGAACCTTGGTCAGCCTCCAACGGTCAGCGGTCACCCATCTAAGTACTGACCGCACCCAGCGTTGCTTAAAATTCAATAGCGACAGTTGACTGTCTGCACCACTGAGCTATCGAAGCTGACGTGGTCCTATTTTAATTGGGTCAAGATCGGATTGGAAAGCAAAAAATTACTAAAAAAAACTGTGAAATAAAAAAAAAGTTTTAAAAAACATAAAACCGACTTCATAAAAAAAGTAAAACTAAAAAACTATTTAAAATAAAAATATAAAAACCGCCTTCAAAAATATATGAAATAAAAACCTAAAAAAAAAAACGAACCCTAGAGTTGAAGGCGGTGCTAAAGCAAGCAAAAATGATGCATGAAAGAAAACATGAGTGGATGATAATATCCTTTGTGATTTGTAAAGCAAGCAAAAATGATGCATGAAAGAAAACATGAGTGGATGATAATATCCTTTGTGATTTGTGTAGCCTTTTTAGCACCGCCTTCAACTCTAGGGTTCGTTTTTTTTTTTAGGTTTTTATTTCATATATTTTTGAAGGCGGTTTTTATATTTTTATTTTAAATAGTTTTTTAGTTTTACTTTTTTTAGGAAGTCGGTTTTATGTTTTTTAAAACTTTTTTTTTTTTAATGAAAGCCAGCATGGGTGGCTTTGCCTAGGGACCAAAGGTGCAGTCGGCAGACCCAAAATCTCCTCTCCTCGCGAAACCACCTCAGTGAGTTGTCATGCCAGCGATTTGCGAACTGGTTGTTGGCCTGTCTAGCCTATTTGATACGACGACTGAAGACCACCGGAAGACAGTTCCACACCCTAGAGGTGCGACACAGAAACGATTTGTTCTCGAAAGCCCAATATCAACAACAAAAGGACGCTGAGTCTGTCTGCGACGAGTGTTGCGTCGATCTAGCATGTTCGACCCGATTCTGTCATCCGCGAGGCGTAAAATTTTAATGGCAGCAAGAGAGCAATTTATCACAACACAACGAGGACAGATTTTCTCGTTATATCATCATCAGGGAAATATAGTCGCAGGGGATAACGTCTTTGTCGTGGCGGCCGAGCGTGCATATTGTGTGGAGCACTCTGTTTATATCAAGTTGCTGGAAGCTATTTTGAAAGTATGATAGTTTCAAACATTGTAGGTATTAGCGGTGGGCGTGACTAGGGCATATTGAAGAGATAATTTTCAATATATCGGCCATCAAACTTTTCCCCAACCTATGTCGCTGGCCCTGTATAGATCTTCATCATTAATTTACATGACAGCTTCACTAAAGCCGTTGACATTGCATGGTTGGCTCGGACCGGAGGGTGCATTTCATAGCGAGGCGTAATGTAAGAAGATTTGCGGACTGTTGCTGGGTTGTCTAGCCTGTTGATACGATCTTTGAGGACGGCCAGATTAAAGGTTTCATGGAATACACTCGCCGGATGGCATGACATAGCTCCGGATAGTTGTAGGCTCATCACTGACGTGGCACTTTTTTCTGGTGTAAATATGACGTAATGAACTGACAACAAGGTTATAGCTAGTAAGTGATGTAAAAACCGTGTCAAGTTTCAACAAACATAAAACCATTTGATGCTCCCCAAGTGTTAGATCCCTTCGTGGCATAAAGTTACGCTTGCAAATCACACCGTGATCATGGACACCGCGAGTCACCTATGAACGGGTGGAACCACAGATCCTTTGAGTCGGTTAGAGGAGAGGAAGCGTGGTCGGCGCGAGCGCCGCAAGTAAGTGCCGATTGATTTACTTCATAATAGGCGTGCAGAAGTTCAGCCGCAGTAGAAACATGTCTGAGTAGACTACTTATAACGTAGTACGGATGTAAATGTCGTAAGTAAAATGATAATTGTGGTTTAACAGCTACTCCTTATTCCGTGGGTGGAACGCTGGTCGGTGCCACATGTCAGGTGTCCTATAAAACCGGCAAAGTGCGAGTCGGACTCGCGCACTGAGGTTTCTTGAATGTTGAATTTTGTTATTATTTGTTCTTATAATTAATATATAATATATGTATTAATTAACAGACGTTGTAGGCTGAGTAATAGGGGTACTCCCATACGGGGTACGGAAACCTAAAAAGCATCTCACAGCGATCACCAGCGATGACGGTCAAATCACTGATGATGCTAAAAGTCCAGCAGCATTAGCGAGAAGCCGCCAAAGAGAAGCCGAAGCTCGTATCACCGGGCGAACGTAATACGGAATGATTTGTTTGTTTTCCATCAATGATTTATGACGGGGCCCAAGTAGCGAGTCATCCGCTCCCAATTTGCACGAGAAGAGGATCCTTTGCACAACTTTCGGTTTGCGTGCTCGGAGAAATTGACGAAGAGGCGCTTTATAAATCTGTATTGATTCGTAATGTAGAGATATCGACTGGGGACGAAAATAATTCTTATGGATGGAACACTAAACCTTAATTTTATTTAAGCAAAGATATTTCTTCCGGTAAACCTTTTGATGTTTGAGAGTCCATTAGTCGATTAGGTAGTTAATAGCATAATTGACAATAAAAGTACTTATTAACAATACCTGCATCTAAGTACATGCTAGTTAGTAAAGACATATTTATATGAATAAATATAAACACTTACAAAATATATAAAATAATACAAATAAATATACATAAATACATGCCGATCCACGTATGAAAAGAGCGGTCAAGTGCGGACTATGTCCACGCGCAGAGTGTTCCGTAGCAATTTTGTACGTATAGAGTAAAAAAAAAATTGATGTTACAGTAATATGAAAAAAGTCCAACAAAATACTGATTATTAAAAATACTCGTGTAAAACAAAAAAAAAAACCGACTGCGTAGTTTTTTTTTCCTAACTAAAAAGATGTAAAACTAGCTAGCAAATTCTATTTTATGAAACACTTCCACTGTCAGCCGTACCTTTATTGCTACTTGCAAATACTTTGCCTAATGCCTAAATATTTTTGCTGCTGCGACTAACAGTGGAGGGGTTTCATAAATTACAATTGCTAGCTTGGTTTTCTTCTTTTTAGTTAGGAATTGAGGGGGGTCCCCATACAATAAACGTGTTTTTTTTTTCAAAGTTTTTTTGTGATGTGGAAATCTCGGTGCGAGACCGACACGCACTTGGCCGTTTTTTTTTTATTTAAAGAACCGTTGGTTTTGGAATAATCGCCTCGGACAGAGCCAACTTCCTTCCTTTAAATAACTTTGTGTACAACAGAATTGTTTTTTTTCAAAAAACAGCGATAAGTTAGGCTTGCTAAGACCTTTCCATCGATTTAGAGTTCGACCTATTAGAAACATATTTTGATATGCAACAGTTTTTTTGCGGCCTATATTAATTATAGCTGACGACGCCTGATATTGTTGACCACTGAAATTTTGTCACCTCCCCAGAAACTACTCGTAAACCTTTCACTCCAAAACATTCCACGTTTCAAGAAGATCGCTCGAGCGATTTTTTTTTTATCGATAGCGCGACCTGTGGCTTCGTTTCCCAAAACCCCAGGCTGTACTTGGGAGGAAATAGATGGGCAGGGAGTGCGTTCCACATTTTCCCGGTTCTGTGAATAAAAGACCTACAGAACCGGTTGGTGCGCATCCGTGGTAGGTCGATTGAATAGGGGTGCATCCCCTGCCCAGTACGCGTAGTGCGTAGGTGGAATGGGAACGACGGAATCGCGTTAAACAGCTCCTCCGAACACACCCCATGAAATAAACGATAGAACACACTCAGGGAGCCGACGACGTCCCTACGGAGTTGCAGTGGTTCTAAGTCGCGGGACACCACGGGGTCACCCACCAGTCGCACGGCACGACGCTGGATTGAGTCTAGCGGCGCAAGCTGGTATTTAGCTGAGCCATCCCACAAGTGCGAGCAGTACTCCAAGCAGGACCTAACCTGTGTTTGTACAACGTAAATTTTTGGCCCGGCGTGAAGTACCGTCGCACCTTGTTCAGTACGCCCAGCTTTTTTGAGGCCAGCTTGGCTTTGCCCTCAATATGGCGCTGGAAGTTCAAGTCGAGCGACAGTTCGACCCCAGCGATGTGTTTTGGAAGGAAGGAGCTGGCGTGAACGCCGTTCTCTTCGCACTGAACGCACACACTTGTGTCTTCGATGCGTTGAACACGACCAAGTTACTCCGGCCCCATTCGGCAATAGACTGGAGGGTTTGCTCGAGTTCAGACACACGTGCTATTCTCTTCTCGTTCACAACGTTATCGTCCACAACGACTTAAGAGTTACAGGCTGTGACAGGCAGAAAGACGGACGCACAGTGTCTGCCCGTGCGTCCGTCTTTCTTTCTGTCCGCCCGATTTTATAAGGGTCCCTGCCAGCGCCAATGGCTACGGAACCCTAAAAATGGTCCTGCACATTTCAATATTTAAACTATAGATATTATTTATATAGCTATTGGTAACGTCAAAATACTAAATATTCAGTAGATATTAGATTTTCTTTTCAGATGTCACCTTACCCATGGAACGTCCTTGCTTTTAAAATAAAAACCGCAGGGAACACATAAATGCTCATCGAACAAACTGTATTTTGAGTCGTACAAAAACCGCTCATAAAATATGCAAACATAATGTGGAATGAATCGTAAGTAAAATTCAAAGTCTCGTCGTTGCGACGCGGCGGCGGCGACGTCATCTGCTTCGTCCGTCGCTCCCAACAGAATGGGGAAAGAAGGACGAGGAAGGGGTGAGCGGGGGAGGAAAGGATGGATGGAGAGGTTAGGGGTTGGGTAGAAACAAAGCTCACGCACTTTCCGTGGAGATGATCTTGTCTAGCCCGTGTTCACAGTGGGCTGGCGTATAGAAATCATAGGTGCGATCTGCGAAGAAAATTAACTACGACTGAGATGACAGCAGTCAGATGAGCTGTTCAGCGAGGTAATTTAGCTTTAAACGAAAGGGAAAGACGACTGGGAAAGATTGTAATCTGTAATAAGCCCGCAGTGTACGTAATAGGACAGTTCATACAAGGTAAATCCTGCACACATGCTATAAATAAAACGGAAAATCTATAACGGCGTGCCGACCGACCGACGCGACGCTCCGAAGGGTCGCCGTCGTCAATTCTATATTTGCTTATAAGTCGAGAATTACTCAATCAATTCAGATAGGGTTTTCACTGACGTAGTCTGATGATTACACCTAATGATTGTTATTGCATATGTTCCGCGAATTAAAGCCACGGAAACGCTTACGAGCCCGCACAGTGACTCGGATCCTAGAATGGCGTAATAGGCACCTATCAGGCCGACATGGCATTTGAAACCACCACATAAGACCGAATGCCCATTGGCATCGTTAGACACCTTGTAGATGATGATGGAGCCACATGTCGCGCTTTCAAGAAATAAAAACAGGACGAAAACAGTAACGCCAGTATTTCTTTCAGTGTAACCGAGCTCCAACTTTCGCGGTCCAAAGCCCTTGCACGGTAGCACTTGGTTTTAGTGCCCGCGCGAATTACGACTCACTCCGGCCGAGGAAGCTGCGTGTGCCGATGTTTATTAACGCACTCACTTCCCTTCGAGATTAATCCTCAGAGGGATTGTGTGTTCCGGTAGTGGGTGCTCCTGAAGGCTTTATCCCTGAATCCCTGTATCGTGTACAGCTGCAGCAAACGCTAAAATCCCGTCACTCTGGGGAAGCAAACACCTTTGAGTAAACTTGAGCACTAGCAATGCCGAAAGTGTTGGCCAAGGCTGACTGAAATAAATTTGATTCTGCATTAAGAAGCTTACGCACTGAATCTTTAATATTTTAGTTTTCGAGTTTTTGAGTTTCCTTAATTTATCAGTATCTTTTGTAAAATTTTAGCTTTAAAAATGGTGGCCATCACAGCGTAACGAAAACAACCAGTATCGCCGGCGAACAGGGGAAGACGGCTGACGGCTGTTCTCTTGTAGCTAATTAGCTTTTACAACTAAAAGAGATGTTGATACATTGATACAGTTCAAATTTATAATTCACTGTTTCGGCTATGAAACTCTACAAAAACGTACTGGTATAATAAAGTTGACTAGCGTGCCTGAATGCGCGTCGCAGCTGTTCCGTCTCCAATATCCTGCCTGCGAAATAACGAAGCGAAGTTCATTACCCAATATTTGAGCACCGTCGACTCGGAAGTGAATTAAAACAGCAACGCGAGACCGGCAAATATGGAAATCTGCCTCCTCAAATTTACCTTTTTTCGGTTACAGTAGACAAGAGATACTTGCTTTTTTGGTGTCTCGACGCGGCGCGACTCCCGCAGCATGAATTATTAATCCAGAAGGATTCGAGAGAGACGACTGCTTTGTATCTTGTTGGATAACTTCATGTTTGATGTTGCTCGAATCTGCAGACTTTATGTTTTCACAGAAAAACATCATTTGTATAATTTTACGCTCGGAAGAAATATTTCGTGTACGCGATCAGTTTCAATTTATCACGGCTCCGTTGGACTGTTGGGAATTGGTTCTCGATTGGAAAATAGCAATTTGTGTCGTTCGGCCATTGTAAGCGTTCTGAATGGGCTACCCTCTCCATTAGGTATATTGTACCCTTCAATTAGCAGAGTAGCAGAAATTATATTGGATATCGGCAAATTCCATTTTGCTTAGATTCCAAATTCACATTTTTATATAACAATAAATGTAATAAAAACATTTTACTTGATACAATACACTTTCAATATGGCTATCCATTAGAGTCTATTCGCTTTTAGTAAGGTTTTTTGACTCGTGTTCAACACCGCAGCTACAAAAGGAAAGAGAAGATGGAGGGTGAGTCGCAGGTCGATATTCTGCCCTTTTCCCTTCAAAAGGACATCTTGTTTAGCGCCATAGCTCTATTTATCTTACTTTGGGTAATGTATAGCTATAGGCCAGAGTCTTCAGGCGTGCTCAACGCGTAGCATTAATCAAATATTTTTTGTGAAGTCACCTCAGTCGCGGGCATACGGACGGCCCGAGCTTTTTATATTTTGTCAAACCGAAAGTGAATATTTATTCATTGTATCTTAGGTTACATCAGACAAGCTAACAAACTGTTCACATTCTTTCTGTAATATAGAGGTTAATGTGCAGGTTCTGCGGTCAGTGAAATATATTTTTAATTATGAACACGAGCTTGCGGGTGGTTCTGTGGATACAAAGGTGCTCGAAATACTTAGCCTTTTCCTTTTTTTACTTTTTCAGCCTCGGTAGCTCAGTGGTGCGGTCGGTCGACTGTTGTTAAGCAACGCTGAGCGTGGTCAGTACTTGGATGGGTGACCGCTCGACCGTTGGAGGCTGACCGTGGTTCGGATTCCACGTTAAACTGTAGGTCCCTTCCCTTCTACCTTACTAGGTACCCGGCCGGGTTGATACCACCGCACTGAGCAAAACGTCGGTCGAAACGGCTATGTAAATAGTTCGTGTTTTCAGTCCAGTTCAGTGTAGCCGACATGACATGAAGGGAAGCGCTGACATGGCACCTAGGTCACCCAGTGTTATGGGCTGACATCACGGATGTAGGTGATGTAGTCAAACGTGCCAGTTTCCATTAAAAAAAAACTCAAATCCACCTCACCTAGCGGTACCACGCATGGTACCATACTAGCCGATTTGCGGATTATTGCAGCGCGGTCTACCTTGTTAAGACCCAGCATTACCAAAATTCGGATTCTTCCGATACAATTAAATATTTATTGATTCTTCACTTACGTCCTTCAAACTCACAGTGGTTTACGAGAAACATCAATCGGGAGAAATCGATTTTTGGTAGTGGTGAGCCTGAATACTTTCTTTGAAGACTCCGTAGGTTGAAGGTATCGGGAAAAACTCACCAGGAGACAATTTCACACCCTAGTCTAGCGATTAAAAAGAAACAATTCTATTTCTAATAATGTTTTCTTCAATAACAATAAACACGAACATTAAGTAAATGTGTAAGTTGATAACTACAAAAACCCAAGGAATGTACGTGTACTTCCACTTTCATTGTTTAAACTAAAGGCTCAGACGCGTTCTAGTGTTCCCGAAGTATTCTTTCACTCTTCTTTTAGACGCTAATAAAAGCAAAGAATCCGCTAAGTGTTCCTCGTTAGCGTTCCTCTTTTAATTGAAACTTACGGCACATTTTCATCTTAGATATTCTCATTTCGGAACCGCTGCATCAAGCAAAATTAGTCTTTCGATATTGAAATGTTAAAATCTAGAGGTAGTATTCGCTTTCACCTTTCAGACCGTATTCTTGAAACATTTTTGCAATTTGAGAATGGCGCAATGGAAATAACTTATTTTGCATCCATGATTTTCAGAATTTTTCACGTTTGCTTCTCATGGCTTTACTGTGCACTTCTCCCACATGCTAAAGTTTATGACATTACTCAGCATTTTGTATGCTTTATTTCCAAACGGTGTGCAATAAAGAATAATTTTATTTACTTTGATGTTGCGAAGTTTAACATGACGTATTCTGAAGGTTAAAATAAAAATATAAAATAAACAATACGGACCTGCATTGACATTTGTTGAATAATCGTTCAAGCATTTCGGACAAAATTCATTTGTTGATCCATTTAGGGACAATACCGTATTCACTAAGCGCAACCGGTAGGCTGATTGATGTCGACGATCGGAATGCAATTATCTGATTGGCGGGCGCGGGTGACATCGTTAGTTTCATCCAATCGGGCGCTAGGATTAATGTTGGGCGGTATCGATCCTCTTGCGGGTGCTTATCTAACAACAGTTTAACAAGAGACAAAAATGTATGGAAAAGTGTTAGTAATACAGAGTTGAACTA
The DNA here is from genome assembly GCA_946902875.1 of Nematopogon swammerdamellus. Lineage (NCBI taxonomy): Eukaryota > Metazoa > Arthropoda > Insecta > Lepidoptera > Adelidae > Nematopogon > Nematopogon swammerdamellus. The sequence goes on from OX336345.1 coordinate 9,267,064, forward strand.
TGCTTGTGGTGCCATTTGCGTTATAAATACTTTTAGTCTACCATGGATATTCATATGGTTGGTGTTTGGCTTACCATGGTTGGAATTCGCGGTCACTATGGCCGACGTTTCGGATTGGCGCGTGCAGCCCATCTTCAGGGCGAGTGCCTGGCTGCGGTCGGGCCCGCGGTTGACTGAACACTGCCTGTCAAACGCGAGCGGCTATGTGGGTAGGCACCAATTCGGCTTGGGCTGCGTTCCGCATCTTCGCCGAGAAGCAGAATGTACTGACGGTGTCTTCCTGCTGCTGCTGGTGCACACTACCAGACCTGTCGCTCTTCAGGGGGGCGAGCACGGGATTCCATACCAGAGACAGCCTGTAGGAGTCTTCTTGCGTTAAACTCGAAAAAACAGCAAATCGGGCAGATTTTTCCTCAGTTTTAACCACTTCCAACCCTACTGCCCATTCGCTATTTACCTTTATTTATATTACCTTTTATTTATATTTTATCTTCATGTTTTATAACCCTCCGAAGATTAGTGAGATTTCCATGTAAATCGGTTGATTCATTTTCGTGTATTTACCGACATTCAGTGCATTTTATAATTCGATTAGGTAGAAATAGATAGCTTCCTCAATAAGCTTCAGAAAAAGTGACTCGAGATCTCGCATAAAGGCCAATAGCGGTGCTTAATTGCGATGTACGTACTCCTTTATAATGCTGAGACGAATTCAACAAATTTTAACTAGATACATATATATACCTATTACTCCAAACGAAGCTGAACAACATCTCAATTAAGATGTAAGCCGTACCAATGAATGGCTCTTTGGTGTTGCTAGAATGGCCTAAAACGTATTGAGTTTGGCTATTCAACGCCATTTGTCCGAACGGGAAAAGGGCGGACTACACGGTCCGGACGCAGGTCCGGATCAACCTCACGAATGAACATAGCGAGATCGCATTCAGGTAATCAATAGAACCGAAACAGTGTGCAGTGAACCTTGCATCAGTGAAGTCCACTCAGTTGATCTGCAGAGCTTATTGGACAATCGCTGACTTTTTGCTATTTATTTTGTGTTTATATTTAGAAAATCTCATCCGGAGGGCTATCAAAAATGGTCCTTGTTTACCGGCTCGTTCATTGTAAAGGATACAATCAAAGGAATTTAATATGATGCCTAGTTAAGAAATGAACAAGGTTTTAAGGGTAAACATCGTGGTGTAGCCGACTATGTCACGTTACATACCAACGACAAAATCTTTAAAACGATTTAGCTGCTTTGTGGGAAGTGGAAAGGAATGAAAATACGGGAGGGTTGGGTACATTTTATTGGATTAGAATTAAGGTTCAGATTAGGAAACACATTAGGGAATAGAAGAGATTAGGTTCCGAAATTTATAAGCGCTTAAAGTGCTTAAATGACGGAGTCAAAATAACAATTTATTTCCGTCTAACACCGCATTCAGTACAAGTTTCAGCAAATACATTTGAGCAAATAGTGTGTTAATTGTGCAAGGGATAGGCTAAAATTTTATTGAATTTAATGTTACATTTGCAAACTAAAATAGTTTATAAAAATAAAATAAAATAAGTTTGGCATAGGACAGAAGCTGGTAACCAGGTTATGCAAACACAACCGTCTATATGACAACCGCGTAGATTAGTTTAGAAGAAAGTGACCAAATTAACATACCTAATAAAGAAAAGTAGGTAAAAAAAATATTTGGAAAAGCGGTCAAGTGCGAGTCGAACTCGCGTGGAGAGGATTCCATTCCGATTTCCGTTTTATTATTTCTGAATTATGACTTAGAATTTTCGTTTAGGTTTTCCGGGAAACTATAAGAGCTAAAACTATAAACTATATTTCCTACTTTTTTTTAAATTTAGACTCAGTAAGTAAATAGTTTCGGAGATAAGATGGAGGGGCTGGGAGGGGCGGGGGGGGCGGGGGGGGGGGGGGAGGGGGGGGGGGGTGCGGGCGTTGGGGGAATGCTCCATTTTTCTCTATATTTTCATATTACATATCTTCTATATTATCTTTTAACGACTATGTATTACAAAATTATAAAAATATATAAAATGTATATTCATTATGATGAGCCCTTTTCATTGATGCACTTAATATTTGTCACATGATGCACGTAATATTTGTTTTAACTTTCTAATTTCTCCCCCGAAATTGACCCCCATAAGCGAAATTGTTCATTTGACCTACCTGCCTACGTCCGGAACTAAGTCATCAAACTCTATATGTACCAAATTTAAACTTTTTTCGTCTAGTAAATTCGGAGATAATAAGCTGTGACAAACGGACAGACAGACAGACACAAGAATCATCCTATAAGCGTTCAGTTTATTTCTTCTTTTGAGGTACGGAACCATAAATGTTTTTAAAATATTTGCAAGTTACCAACCGTAGTCGCAATCAAACGTCTAACGTTCTCTTTGTGTCTCCACTCCAAGGAATCAAGTCAACTCCTCGACGCTGAAGGCACAAAGTCCCAAATAAACATAACCATTGTGTTCAAAATGACACACATTCCCAATGATACCCAGCGCTTCTTCTACTCCATTACACGGCTACATCTCACGGCGCCGCGAGAAGACAAATTTGTCAAATTTATCAAGTTGCTTCCCGAAGAACGCTTTGGTAAGATGGCGGCGGATGAGTAGAGGGGTGGCAATAGGGGAAGACAATGGAAAGAAATACCGAGAAACGATATAGTCATATATTTACCTTGTTAGCAACATTTGATTGGCATGCATGCAGTAAGTTTGCAGGCAGACAGAAGATACGTGAATCACATGTGACAGAATGTCTAAATACCTCCGTTTGTAACGAATTATTTAAAATTTTGTTTTACACCGTCGTTGTTCATAATAGATTATTCTATTACAAACTTTACTTATATAAATTACAAAAGTAGGTATTCGATTTTACAATGTTCTTGGATTTTACTTTACAGTTTTTACGGTCTCTTCTATTCGACGTTGTGTCGACATTTTTCGCCCGACACGAGGATGGCTTCTTCTCTTCAGGACAGAGTCGTCAGCTTATCCTTGCCTGCAGTTCCACCGGGGTCTGCCAGCAGATGTACCCGTCGCCGCACCAGATCGTTGTCAGGCAGGACATCGATATTTTGAGGATGCCCGCGTCGTTGTGTCGGACGAAACTTACCGACACAATGTTGAATAGAAGGCATCGTCCGTCGACCATAAGCTAAAATCCAAGAACATTGTAAAATCTAATGTAATTTCGTCTTTATGGACTTTCCCTTCACTTCCTCGACAAGTTGATGCACCTTCTAGGTATCTATGTATTTCTATGGGGGAGGCATATTGGCGAGGTATGGCGCCTTTTGGTAACGTCATTACAAGTTTTAGTGGCTCTTTCATATTAGTTATGACAGTGAAATGACTCAGCATAACATGTAACCTGGAAGTGGATTCAATTTTCGAAAGAGTGCATGGTGGATTTAGGGCCGGCTGCAAAACTTCTATTTTTATTTTAGGTGCGGAACGCTGAAAATTCAAATAAAAAAAAAACATTCAAATTATACTGTTCCCATAGAGAAATCATATGACTGCTCCTAATAGGATTCGGCGCGATGATGATGAGTCGACGGGTGCACTAAAATTGAAAGTCTGCTTTATTCAACAGGTATCCAAAAAGGAAACGTCAGTAGTATCCTAGGAACAAGGAGTGGTCTGGAGTAAGAGGAGTAATCTGAGCACAGATTGTAGACATTTAAATTTAATATAGTTTTATTTACTTTTGATTGAAATATTTAATATCAGACACAATAATGTAAATATTTTATTTAGGTAAATTTAGATTATTTTTTTTAACTTTTTTTTAGTTAAATATTTTTTTTTTAATCGGACAAGTGTGAATCGGACTCGCGCACCGAGGGTTCCGTACTACAACATTTTTAGGTTCATGTTTAGTTTTATTTTGTTAGATAGATAGGTAAGTTTTGTTTTAGGTTAGTTTTAGTTAAGTTCTTTCTGATATAAAGTTTTTACATTTTTTCTATAAATTGGTATTCAATAAAGAATTAAGCTTAAATAGGCTTTGATACATAATTGGCTGGTTTTTATTATTTATTGTTTTTCTTTAGAGTTTGCACTACAATGACAAGTTAAAAAAAACGTTGAATAAAAATATAGTTCTTCTATTAAAATTAAGGGGGGTTTAATTTTAATTTTGCTTTTTTGTTGAACATTTTAACCGGTTACCTATTACTATATAGCCCTCGGACATACAGCGTAGGCTTAGTAATATGTATTCTTTGTTCGTATTCCATAATAATGGCTTCCGTACTAGCATTGTGGAACCCTAAAAACTAAAACTTTCATATTGTTATACTTATTATTCATATATTTATAACTATTAAGTAGTAAAAATAAACGTCCATCAAACTGAGTCTCTGGAAGACGCCCAGACAATTAAGCAGGAGCTCTATCAATTAAGAAAACCGCATTACTATTCCCTTATCCTGAAAGGACCTTTGAGAGCAAAAATAAACCTTGAAATCGTCCCGCAAACCTCTGTGAATAATTCGAGCAGGGTCATCCGGACCAGTGGGGCACAACGCTCGTTGTTGCTAATGATACCGTGGCTATACACAACTGTGACAGGTTAGTAAGAAAATTGTATGCTCGTATTACATATTTTTCACTGAGCATTTATTCAAAATTAAAATTATCAATCAGCAGTTGATTGATAATTTTGTAATACTATCGCTCTAAGCTTCTGTTTTCTGTCCAAAATCATCCGTTGATCATCGGATCAGTTTGCAGCCTGATGTTAGATTCAATGTCTGTTTTGATCATTTGAAATTATGAAAAACCTCAGGTTAACTAAAAATGTGTCGTGTTGTTTATTCAAAGCACTTAATAAATAATTTATAATTCATTTTCTATATATAAAAAAATCGGTCAAGCGCGAGTTTTACTCAGACCTCCGTGCCTGATTCCGTAGATCCGCTATACCATACCTGTTAAAAAACCATATTCGTCTATCATTTGTCGGAATACAAACTACCTGTGGCGCCATCTATTATCTACTAGCGTGAATATGTACTAATTGATTTTTCGCACGTTTCTTGTGTAGGTATTTTTATTTTACTCTTTGTTTTTTTTATTATTTGTTTGCATATCCGCCATAATAACATATTCTGTGAAAATTTTAACCGGCTACTTTTACGGTTCAAAAGACAGCCCTTAGATGGACGGACTGACGGACGTACAGACAAGCGGCGTAGGCTGAGAAATAGGCTTCCATATGGATACAGAACCCTAAAAAACTACAACGCAGAACATCTTCATCAGCGTGTACCGACGTCTAAGTTCGTCACTGCGAAATGTTTTCGTACAATTTAAATTCCAACCTAACAATTTTCCATATAAAAACCTATCCGAAAGCAACTATGCAAGGCATTTGATTGTCATAGTCAGGTGTCGAAGGTCTTACCACCTTAACTAGACCTAGAGGAAGTAATGAAAGACCAAGAACAAGTCCCGGGGCGGATCTCTCGCAATTAAAGCCTTCCTACTGATGCGGGGAAACATTTAACCCTGCAACCTTCCTACGTGGTCTGCGGAGATGTTCATGTCAATGTCTTGATTCACTTAATTGTGTTTAAGTGGCTTAATCGACCAAATAGTTAAAAGTGCATTTTGAAAGTGCGAAATATCTAAATGTTAAAACTTTACGTTATCTTGTAAATTTAAATAGATTAAAATGATTATAATTGTAGCTTAAATATTTTTAGGTGACGACGGTTTGATTTGATTTAGATTGGTCTCTATACTTTTTGCAAACATCCGCCAAATAATTTCCTTCCGAGCAAAGTGTCTAAACCCTTAAAGGGTAAATTAATTTCACCCCAGGAAGGTGCACTTCGCTCTTACCGCATTACGCAGTTTCCGGTCTATTAGATTATTTAGTTCAGCCGTGCCTTTCGGTGAAAAAAGGAAAATCCCCGTCTCCATTTGAGTGTTAGCAGCTAATGCTTGGGTCACTCCTAGGCTCCGCTTTGCACATAAATGATTCACCGTACATTGTCGCGGGTTAGGCTGATTTATTATCATTACTGGCTGAGTGGTCAAGTACGAGACCGGCTCGGCCTTAGCGGCTGCTGTTAAAAGTGATTAATAATGTACTTTTGCGCTCCGTTTCTCGTTTTATTCATACTTGGGTATCTTTTACGATTTCTCTTGCTAGCTTTTGTTATTTTCAATGATTTTTATTTTATTTGTAAAATATATTTTAAATGTGGAGGAGGCGTCAGAGTTCTGTCAGGGCGGTGCACCGGCTGGTGGCATGTAGAGATCCGTTGCGTCTGCTACCGCTTCGGAAGACAGGCTTGACTTTATGAACTTACGTATTTTCTTTTGAACTACATAGTTATTTCTGTTATGTAGGGCAGGTCCGTGTCGGTCAATAGATTAGTTAGTTAAATATCCAAGCGCCATTTTCAAAAGACAGACACACTCAGCAACAAGGTCGAATATCGAGCGGCTCACATAGAACCGGGGGATGCGGGTTGTTTGTATTTAAACACTCTCCTTTCTAACTCAGGAAGATTCAAACATACAACAAAATATTTGTTTTTAAATTATTTGAGCGTTTGTATGTTCTAGAAATGCGTTAAGTCTGTGTAAAGTTCATTTAAAACTTTTCCAGAATAAGGATTTTGTATTACGTAAAATATTATGATGAAATAGTGGTAGGTCTTTTAGAAAATTCCCACAAAAAATATAAAAGTATGAAGATTTTTAGGGACTCCGTCTTTTTATTACGCCAACGGTTTCCATGGCGACGCTATAAGCTCAAGTAGCTGAAAATCACGAGCCACTTGAAACGCTTGAATAAATTGGAAATTGGCTATCGATGAAACGATAGCTCTCGAACATCGTAATAACCTCGTTGCCCACGACGCGAATCCCTCTCGGAGAGATAAAATAGAATAAATTATATCTACAGATTATTGCCGAAAGTGCGAAGGTTCCGGCATCGACTGGCAACCCACTCAGCCAGGTGACGAAAGGACTCAGTAGATTCGCAAAGATAACGCCTTCGTCGCCTCGGCAGCCATTTAAATAAATTTTATGACCGCGTGCCAAGAATACGTCTCGAATATTTCACTTCCTTCGAAATTCGTTTTCGGCTGAGTGTACTTCGGTGCTCGAAATAATATTCTTGTCGCTGATTATTGCCATATCTCATACGTTGTGCCGAGAGGCAGGGGAAGTGATAGCGGGACTTACATCATAATATTTACGTACACCGGAAAGAGCCCGTATGACTGTGATAAATCTACTTGTGCGGTAAACAAGTCTCCCTAAATCGCAGGGTAAGTTCTTCTTTATAGAAAACACAAATATTATGGTAATTAGATAATATCCATCCTTAAACATTATTTAAACGTTTTTATGTTATCCGTATTGAAGTTTTAATATCCTTGCTAATGCTTTGACCAAGCCCATAAGGGTAATTTCTTTAAATATTAGGCCATTAAAAAGGACAGTCTAGCCGCAAACGTCCTTAACAGGGGCGAACTTAAACAATCCCTAAAGTTTAGTTAAAACCGTGCAAAAAGTCAAACTTTGAGCTATAAAAATGATGGCATTACCCGACGAACGATGATCTTTTGGCCCGACCCACCTCGGGGCTACGAGGGGACTCTTCGGGTCCTTCCGGGCTCCTGGGACGTGGAGAAGGGGGGGGGGGGGGGGGGGGGGGGGGGGCGTGAATGGTCCAAGTTTGCCCCCGGAAGCCCCTAAACGCGGCTACTGCAAGAACTTTATGCGACACACGTGCTGATGTATTACGTATCTTATCGCTGTGTGGCCTTTTCGGTTGAAGTTAAATGTATTCATGGGTTATTGATACGTTGGGGAAGAGTTTTCTATCAAAGTTTTCAGTTATGATTTTACTTGCGGCTTTTGGGAAGTTATTATAATACTCAAAACATGTTTTATGTTCGTGCTGTGATTTTGAAAGTAAATCTCAAGTCTATACCTACCTACTATAAATGGTGAAAATACAAAATGTAATCGCATTGAATTTAGAGTTTAGCTATAGGCAGACTAAATCCCAATCCCAAACTCTCATCAAGAAATAAGAAACTAAGAAACACTGACGGCCGTCACAATACATTAGAGTCATTCATTACATTACACGTTAACAATAACGTTATCCAGGCCCGGAATTCCTCTAAGATAATTTAATAAGGCACCCAATCAAAACTATCGGGCAGATTCATCCCGCTAGTGCGTTGTGAGGTCCAGCGGTAATAAATCTTAATTTATAGCGGTCCATCTTGAGCCCGATCCTCTGGGAGCTCTTAACGAGGCGTCCTTTGGAAGGATTACGGAGTCACAATGAAGATGATGTGGATTATGGCATGGCCGGAACGGTGGGGAAAGGGAAGGGGACGGGGGGAAACACTTAGAATATTGCTGTAGCGTTTTGTTCGCGTCCTCATATCCCGATCCTCTGCAGTGTATCAAAAGTCTGGAACATTCTTGAAATTCGTCAGCGAAGCGAATTACAGGTACTACTTGCGTCGAAGCTAAAGCAAGGTGAAATGTAGTACATATCTACTCGAATCTTATTCAAGTTTGGTATATTCATTTCGAAAAAAGTTCATTCAAATTTCATACATATTATAATATCATTGATATTTTTTTTTTATGCAATCCGGTATAGGTGGCTGAGTCGAAGGGGCCAAAGCGCCTGCTCCGACCAGCCAATATCACCTCCGAGAAGGTAGGTGCGGTACCATACCAGAGACTTCCCTGGATTGCTGGATTGCTGATTGCTGGATTGCTGATTTCGCATAAAATATTTTTAAAAAGAAAACAGTCTTCGAGATACTTTATGGACAATATGACGACCGACTAACCTTCACACTGCTCTGTCACACCAGTGTGAAGGTTAGGAAAATTATTTCCCAACCTTCACGCCCTTAGTGCCACGATTAAGAGCAGTGTGAACGTTAGGAATTTTCCTTCTTAACGTTCACATTAGTATTTTAAGGATAGAAAGTCGCTTTCTTAATCTTCACACCGTTGCGAATGAAAACCCTCTTTACTAAATTATGATATCACTGGCCACTTGAATAAAATTATAATTGAAGTTTGATAATTGAATTAAAAAAAAGATAATTGAAGTTTTATGGGATGTCATCCTTCATCATAAAAACTATTTTTTCCGTCTACGATGTCATCAATGTCATTTGAATACTTTATCTCGAAAATTTAACCCCAAAATAATTTTAATAAAAAATAAGTTCAAATAAATAAAACCCGACTACTGAAAAATCACGCTCTGAAGAAAGTATGAAACAAGAAAATAAATCATATGATTTTGATTTTGATTTTGAACTTATGATCGCTTCCTACTGTTAGAAATTATAATGTATTGTTTTTTTAGGGTAGGTGGTTTACGACCACGCCTATCCTCTGAACATCGCTAAATTATATTATTCATACTTTTTTAGAGCGCGATGTTTCAGTAGTCTGGTTTAAGTTTTTTGAATTTATTTTTTTACAAGTAGGTAGGTAGGTAAACACTGTTCAGTTCAGTTTGGCTCAACAGTGTTAACGTTAGTCCGACGTGAGTGTGAAGGTTAGGAAAGCGATAAATATACAAGTTTAATGTGTCAAATAATGATCAGGAATGTGATGGCTATAATAATCATTAAGCAATATTATGTATGAGTCATGTTTAGTGTTTTGTTTTGCCGTTACTTGGAAAACTATATCAGTAATTTTTGTTTGAGTACAGATTTGCGCCGCTATAAGTATTGGGACAATTATTTCAAATTAACGAATTAAAGTTGATAAAAAAGTTATGTTATGGCTCAGTTAGACTTTCAGTTTATTTCAGCAAAACGTAAAATAATTTAGTTCTCCCAAAAGTTCTCCCCGTAATAATCTGCTCACATACTAAAGAATTAAAGAAAGAATTTAAAAAATTCGCGGTCGGTAGATAAGACTAGAAATATATTTCCCCCTCGGGCGAGGTGGGATGTGATCTCAGGCCCGGTAATGTTCTGTCGTCGTAAATTTTTAATCCGACATTTCAGAGGCGCGGGCGGCATTATACAATTTTATTCCATCTTTATGGAGTGCACCGGTCATAATTCATAAAATAATAATAATTTTACGACCCGCTCTGCTTCTCCGGAGGCGGCGGCGCGGCGGAGGTGGCGCAGGCAAATTTCCTTCGTTGAAAGTTTGAAACATTATTCTGTGTGCACATTTCGGTTGCATGAACCGCAAGTTTGGAGCGCGGTGCTTGGCGCGGTGCGATGCGAATGACCCATGTTATTTCGCAATGAATGAGCTATGCTCTGTCGAAGTGCTATTATACTGCGGATAGGTTTTCATTTTTATCGCCAACTCTGGTGTTTATAAAATGATAATGTTCCGGCACCTCTGTATTATTACTGTTGGTTGAGTGTCGGTCGACCAAGTGATGCAAGATAGACAGAATGTTTTCGGGGTGCTTGCAAAGTACTTTGATTATTCCAGGAGTTTCAGAGTTGAAGTTAAATATTTTGTACAATAATATAATATAGATTTTCGTAAATTTTAGCAATTCTCCCGTTTTCTTTCCATTTTCGAGGTGTACATAAAAAAAACTGATGGCGTCGGGGGACGCCACACAGAAACTAAGCTTCTCCATATTTTTCGGTGAAAGCAATTTTCGGTGGAAATATATAATTATTATAAAATGCGAAGAGTGTATGTATGTATTAAAAAAAGGACATAAACAAAAAATACTCGTAGCACTGAGGATTCTAACTTGTGTCCACCCGCACGACGTCTTGTTCTATGAAGAAGACGTCTTCTAAACTACAAGGGCTATCGCGATCTATAAACTACTAAACGAATGACCTCTTATGTATCCGGCAGCACCGGTTTCTGTTCGAAAAAGCTCGGCGGCCAAGCAAGCAACGACACTGTAGAAGGCTCGCTTCAAAATCAAACGATTTATGTGAAATTCCACAGAAAAACGTCTTTTTTTGGGTTCCGTATCCATAAGGTAGCCTATTTCCAAGCCTACGCCATCGTCTGTCTGTCTGTCCGCCCGAGGGCTGTATCTTTTGAACCGTAATAGGTAGACCGTTTAAATTTAATTTTCACAGTGTTGTTATGTTATGGCGGATATGCCAACAAATAATAAAAAAAAAGTAAACAATTTAGGGGTCCCGCATACAAGTATCATAAAATGCGAAAGAGCTCCATCTACCGAATGTTCATACATTTTAACTACAAAAGTATGAACGGTCAACTCTATCGGTAATTAGGTTGCCATCTTACTTGCTAGACACGAAGGACTCAATATATCAATACAAAATAATATGTGCCGAACGCGAGACACACACGAGTACGACCGCGTGATTGCTGCGCACAATAGCTATACGTGCAAGAAGGAACATATTATGGCTACGGAACCCTCTATGTGTGAACAACGTTCTCACTTAACAGGTTTTTCTAATGCTTTGAAATCCACCAAAATATGCAAAGGTTTTGTACATTATATAAAGTTTTTCCGAATACACGAGAGCGTATCAATCAAGCGGTGGGCGGCCGCGATGTTCTCTTCCAGGCTTGCAAGCTGGCATGGATTGGTTATGGCGTAAATTATGAGCGAGCGACAGAAGAGCTATCAAGTAGCAACTGACTGGTCTCTAATATCAAAATGTCTTTAAAACATACATTTATCGAGGCGTGAAATGAATGACATGCGACAAGTCACAGTTAAAATTAAGATAAGTTATGATATTAATAATATATACTCAAAATTACTAAAATAGAATTTTAGTTACGTTATTTTTATTCATTAGATAGTGCAAAGCCGATAATTAATAGAAAATAATAGGTTCCGTCCGACCAGGAATCGAACCTGGAACTTAGGGTTTCGCGAAAAGGTAACGCGCTGGCGACTCAAGCCGGAGTTCCAGGTTCGAATCCTGGTCGGGGCGTATTTTTTCTCTTCATTTTCGGCTTTGCATCTTTCTAATGAAAAAACTATGTTGTTTAACGTTTTATCAGTCGCGCGCTACAGTGTAACACAATATCGCTGCGGGATCGTATTTTGACAAATCGCTTTCTGTAGGCAAATGCGACGTGACACTTGGAGCAGTCACGAGGGAATAGGCGCGTCAACAGAATGTCAGTGGTGGAGTCGCCTAAATAGCTATAAAGGGTGTGCTTTTAGACGAGCTGGCAGGGAGTGCTATGCCAACAAACGAAGATAGGGGTTTCTTTGAGAGCAAACCTTCCCTTTTGACATTTGAATGTAGGGCGTATTGTTAAATCACGTTGAGAAAATAAAACTGTATTTCTATCTGACTACGGAGAAGACTAAAGGCTCGTAATTATGGGTTTGAGATCGAAGGTTTGAAAGTATGTTTACTGTTTAGAATCATTGAATACTGCTATCTTTAGGTAAATTTTATGAACAATAAAAATGTTCTTCTTTTAATTTTTTATTTTGGACAAAAATAATAATTTTTAAATATTTATTATTTTTATTTTATTTTATTTTTTTATTTTTATTTTATTTAAAAATAAAAATAAAATAAAAAATAAATATTTATTATTTTTAATTATTATTCATCAAATAGCTAAGACATTTATGTACTTCAATCCATATTATCCACACTAATATTATAAATGAACCCACGAATATTTTCGTTACCCTTCCTATCAGCTGTGTCTACATTGTCATTGAGAACTGCCAGCAAAATACTGACAATTTAAATAAATTTAAATAATTTAAAAAAATTTAAATAAAATATTCATTCGACATTTTAAAATAAGTAAGTACGACACAAATGTCAGTTGTTCTTTTTTAGGGTTCCGTCCGTATCCATACGGAAGATTATTATCGCCCGTCCGTACAGGGCTTATCGGCTGTCCGTCCGAAGGCTATATCTTTTGAACCATAATAGGTAGCCAAATGAAATTTTCACAGAATATGTGTTATTATGTGGAAATGCCAACAAATATTATTTATTGGCATTTCCACAAAAGAACAGAAAGTAAAAAAAAAACAATTGGAGGTCCATGCAAGAAACGTGCAAAGAATCGATTAGTACATATTTACGCTCCTAAATAATATACAGTGTGTTCGGCACATCGACCGACAAATTTTTTTTGTATGTAAGTGGGGTCATTTGCAACGTTTTGACCCATGATACCTTTTGTCAGATGTCACGTGGTATCGAGCACGATTTTTTTTCTTTATTTTTGAAAATTACCAAAATTCCAGTTTTAAACCCTTGTAACTTTTTTGTTTATGATTTTGTCAGCACGAAATAAAATTTATTGAATTTTAAGATGTTACCTTGTTCTAGAAAAAATATTATTTGATGAAGTTAATACCATAAAAAGGTCTTATGAACTCCCAAAGTCCCGAGAAAAAGTAAAAATATGACAGAATCTTAATTTCATAATTCATTTAAAAAAAAAAATTACAGCAATTTGGTAGCTTCATTTTCTTTTAAAAAGTTCGCTAGTTTATGCCCTTTCCAACGGTATACCACATGTCATACAAATAATTCATTAAGTGGTCAAAATTAGGCACAGAAATTGTCGGTCGATGTGCCGAACACCCATAAAGCGCCACAGGTAGTTTGCATTGCAGACAGACAAAAGATAGACGGATATGGTTTTAGACAGGTATGGTATAGCGGATCTACGGAACCCTCAGTGCTTGAGTAAAACTCGCAGCGATTTTTATTTTGGCCTCATTACTCCTTAATTACTTCATTTATTCGAGAAAGTTTATCGTTTACCTGAACGTAGCTCGGCTTTCGGCATCGCCCATAAACACTTTCATCGAGAAGAATATCGTTAACTTGAACGAAGCTCGGACTTCGACCTCACCTTTAGTTACCTACGTTCTTGGAGAAGGTTTGGCCTCGCTCTTAGTTACTTTATTTGAGAAAATATATGGTTTAGCTAAACGCAGTTCCGCCTTCGGCGTCGCCATTCGGTACTTACTGCGAGAAGTTTATCGTTTACCTGAACGCAGCTCGAGCTTCGGCTGCGCCCATAGTTACTTACATTCATCGAGAAATAATATTGTTTATCTGAACGCAACACGGTCTTCGGCCTTGCCTTTAATTATTTACTTTCTTCGAGAAGGTTTACCGTCTTCCAGACTGTAGCTCGGCAACAAACTTTTAGATAATAAGAATTCGTATTTTATTAGATTTAATCAATGGATTTAATGAATAAAAAAATCAGTGGACTGCTCCTAACCATTAAAAACAAATACATATTTCCTTTCAAAGAAAACTATCTCCATCGGATAACACGAGTTATCTCGTCCCAAAACTCATCCTGTATGAATATGGAATGAGAATGCGAAGGCAATTTTGTACGAGAAATATGTTTGTCGGTGGTGCTTATGTATGAGGATTATGAATGAACACGCCGACATTATTGATGTAGAAACATCTATGGGTGCACGCAGATCCACAGATTTGATGTAATTATAATTATTTGTGTATGCAATGTTTTTGTAGAATCTAAGCTACACAAGAATAATATGAATAAGAAATAACTAGGGGCAATGCTTAGGTATGAATGATAACATGCCTCCCTTAGGTAGTGTCGACTACACTGAAGTGGGCCAAAAACATGATTTTTTTTTTCAATGCCGTCTGGGCCTACCTTCCTTCAGTGCTGTGGTGCCAATCCGGACGGATTTAAACCTACTACTTAGTGAGGTAAAAGTAGAGAATGTACGATAGTCTGTGTTATCCGGCCAGTTTAGAGTAGTCGACACTACACGAGAGGGCACTAGCATTGCACCTACTACCGACAGGAAGAATAGGTGGACTGTCATCATGAGCTTAGCCGGTGTGTGTAGACAACCATGTCAGGTTCCATAAAATATTTTATGTTGCATCACCGATAGAAGTAAAATAAAGACAATATACCGTGAATAAGGGCGACAGGCTTGCAACCTCTCACCTTGGCACGGTGCTTCCGTGCAGCAGGTGGGTTTTCGTGCCTTTCTTGCTGCTTCATAGTTATCTTGTACTAATGCATTGCCAAACGTGGTGGTCGGTGTTGTGCTGTAATTTACAATAGTCCTTGCAGCACAACACCGATTACTCTGCACATCCCGATTGTCGGGATGCTACGCGTGATTTGAATGTATGTAAGTAAAATTGTAAAAACAGACAAAATAATAAGATGTTTATCTCGTTCATTACACTCCAAATGCGCAGTCTTCACAAACTTTAGGACAAGTTTGCACTTCGTCGGTGGCAAGTGTAATGCCGCCGAGTTCATAACTGAGTTACTGCAGTTTGCTTGTGTTACGCGAGGCGGTATTTCACGGCGTCAGATATGGCCGGGACGGGACGCATCTCTAGCACAATTCGTAGTGTATGTAACAAAATTTAGGAATACATTTAGGTTGTGGTGTTGTGCATTGAGCAAAAAATAACCTTCATCCAATATAAAAATTAAAATTAAATTAAATTAATTAATTAAATTATTAATTGAAATTGAAAAAAAAATGTTTTTCAATAATACTGTGGTTTGGAGCAAACAGGAAACTTACACTACAATATTTTAGTTGCTACTTATCTACGTTTATAGTAACTTGCTTTTGTCCGCAGCTTTGCCAATGTTAAAATATAAGTGCCTAAAATGTGATAATTTATTAATGGTTTTGTCAAGCGCGAGTCAGACCCGTATCAGTCAATCAATGCCTCACCTTGGTTCGGTTCTGCGCACCAAAGCTGTGAGATGGCGCACACGGTTTCTAAGTTATTTTTACATCGCACTAAGGAAGTGTTTTAGGTGTTTTCGAACTCCCTAGCCTACCTACATAAGCAGTTGATCTGGGACAGACTGAAAAAGAAAGGGGTATTGGATCAAATTATATTTCAGATTTAATCTCTTCGCGTCAGATAGTGTCAATGGCTGTTAGCAAAGCAAGAGTACTGAAACTAGGACTCTGTTGTGGAGCAATCGATATAATGCTCAAATTTTTATATTATTTTAAAGCTAGCTACCTACTTATTACTCGTTGATAAGGCCAAAGTTTAAGAATCATAATGGGAAAAGGATCACCTTGTTTTTGAAATTGTTTGGTAAGATTCGAAAGTTAATGAATTAAAATATCACTGATGTTTCACTGCTTATATATATTTTTTATTTCTGATATAATATTGAAAACAAAAAATCAAAGAGACGTAAAAACAAATCCGCAAAAATATACTTTTGATCATCATAAAAAGAGAAGTTTGTAACTTGGGAGCAGTTTGAGAGGGTGAAGCTCAGAAGTTGCAAAATAAAAAGTTGAAGTAATCCTCTGAATATTTCAACGACATCTCCAAGTACACAATAAGTTGTACACATTTTCTTCATTTCTTGTCTCCGCTTTCGCGTCATTTCAACCCACGATTTCAACAACATTATAGAGTTGAAATATATTAATGTTTCAGTAAACTGCGGTAGAATTAAATTGCTGGAAATAGAACATTTTAAAAAAGTGCTGCAGGAAATTCAGGTTCCATATCTCGTCTGCTCCGCAAACGTTCCTTCGGAAAATTTTGCAGCACTTATTTAGTTACGAAGCAATACCGCGCAGTTTAAAAATTTTTAAAATTCGTATAAAGAACAGATAAGAATTTCATTACTAATTTCAGGCAAAAGTAAAGTCAGATTCGTCGGTGCTAATAATATCGTAAGCTTTGATTGTAAGTATGTATTCATATTGGATTGAATAAAAAATTGAGAATTCATAATATTTACCTATAAAGCAAATACCTACATAAAATGTTTAACAGTATGATAACAGCCATAATTTTATGAGAACTTTTCAGTCAAATTCTGAATAAAAAAAAAAAACATTTTTTTTTTTTTTTATGGAAACTGACACGGTTGTCTACATCACCTACAACATCCGTGATGTCAGCCCATAACACCGGGTGAACTTGGTGCCACGTCAACCTTCCCTTCGGTGGTGCCGGCTACACTGAAGTGAACGGAAAACACAAACTATTTACATAGGTAGCCGTTTCGACCGACCTTTCATTCAGTAGAACTAGTAGGTATTCTTCGTAGGAACTGCTAGATATTCTTAAAATTACCCTAAGTACCTACTTGCACTCACCACTCTTTCAAGAGTAATGTTTAACTAAACGCAGCAAACCACTTTAGTCGTCGCTGTAGTCTCCATGGTGGGTGCTGCGGTGGAGATGGTGGTCGTGAATAAATATGGGCGCCGCGACATTTGCTAGAACGCGCCACTTACTTCAGCACTTATTTCCATTATGTTAACTAAGTAAGACAGCTGTAACACGTAGGCACAAGTTAGTAAGCTACCTAACGATAAAATAAACACAAAATATTAAATACGGAATTCCGCGATGAATGTTTTCGAGCGCTTGATGAGCGCTTTATCCCGAATTTAATCTTTCTTAATTAATACAATAAATAACTTCCTCAAAAATAATTTCAGCCTAATTATATTCTGTAGCAAATGGCTTCTTTCTTCCGTTTTGACTTTTCACTTCATTGAAAATTAAAAACCGAGAAGAAATTTTATTATGCGACAACTTTTTTTCCATTTCTTTAGAATACTAATAACAAATTTCTTCTCATTCGGTTGATACATTTCAAATTCGGTCTCTACAGATGTTGAAAGTCAGGTTGAGTTTGCAAAATTACAACCACCCACTACGTAGCGTATATAGTCGGTACTTCTATTATAACGTTCATAAAGCCTTGGATTTACTAGGGGCAAATGTCGCGATACATATTCGTCGGGTTATAACCCGAGGAATATGTAACCCTTATAGGGGAACACCGTGGAACAAGCCGCGACATATGTCATTTGTACACTCGTTTGTACACTCCAGTAGAGATGTCGCCCGCAACATGTCCCGCGGCACGCAAATGCCGCGCTATATTGCATGCAACGCTTGCCTATTCCTGTTGTACAAAGGACAGAGCCGGTAATGGTCGACTGCAGTCGGGAAGATAGTTCCCAGTACTTGATGAGTTCTTGGATACGACATAGCGCCGAGTCATACGTCTTGTCGGTGACCCGAAACTTATCTACAGATTGCCTAGACTCTAGAGTCTCTGAGTCACAGACTTTTTGTAAGTTCGCCTAGTCAGTTTTATAGTCATGGGCGCTACTGAGCTGTCATCCATCCTATCTCCGCAAACACTGGTCGCAAATAGAATCGGCACCCTTTTAAAGTTGCAATTGAGCTTTTGAGTGTGTTTTACGAATCCCTGAACAGCCCAGAAACAGTCCTCAGATCTACTCGCATGGCATCTTACTCAGCGGTTTCGCGGGGAGAGATGAATTTCGCTCTGTCGCACCATTGCTTCCTCGGCACAGCCACCCATGCTGATTTTCATAAAAAAAACCGCCAAGTGCGAGTCGGACTCACGCACCGAGGGTTCCGTACCACCACACACAATAGATTTGTGTTATGTGTTTACTAAACATTTTTAGCAGATAATGTAATATTTTAGAATACTTACAGTTAGCGCTTTCAAATGATACCCCACACGATATGTTAATTTAAACTAGTTTTTTATTGGTACAAAAATTACCCCCCATATTAATCTAAAATACATTTTTATCTAGTTAATGACTTCAGTTATTTATTGAGCTATATATGTGCGCGTCACCAGGATCTATCATTTCATTATGCTCAATTTCAAGTTTCTACGTTACTTCGTTTTCTAGAAAAACCTCTGTGACAGACAAACTTTTACTTTTAAGGTACGGGACCCTAAAACCCGTACGCTCTATGTCGCGCGGTACGTTTTCAGCGTATTTACGCTCTAATGAATCTAAGGTTTCATATCACTCGCGTTCGTTGTACTCGACACACGAGTAGATTGTGGTACGCATTGTGACGACGATGGTAACTGATGTGATTTAAGTAATTTTCTCAAGAGACCCGCATACAAATGATTTATGTGTGAGTGTCTCGACGTCTCGCCGCGTGTCGTTAGCACGTGACGCGGGTTAATTACAGCCTCCACGACCAGACGACTCCCACTCGTACACTGAATGTACTCGCGTGTGTATTAATTTCTGCAAACATTTCTGTAAGCCATGCATTTAGAAAAAGGAAAAAAAAATTCAAAACAGTTTCAGTTACATACATACATACATACCTACGTACCATCAAGCTGTATTCTGACAGTGTTGTGCTGCAAGTGAGTTTTTGCGGCACAACACCGACCACCGCGCTTAACAAAATATGAGGACATGATCAACTATCAAGCAGCAACT
Source organism: Nematopogon swammerdamellus (assembly GCA_946902875.1). NCBI lineage: Eukaryota > Metazoa > Arthropoda > Insecta > Lepidoptera > Adelidae > Nematopogon > Nematopogon swammerdamellus. The sequence continues at coordinate 9,286,364 of OX336345.1, forward strand.
AGTGGGCATTTAAGGCATGAAGACAATTTATCTACCCACTGTCCGACTGTAGAAGAACCGTTCTAATGGTTGCTAGCCTGTCGCCGTTTAGTACAGCATCTTGGCAATATCCCTTAGCCGCCTTTACCGATATACACGGGGGAGATGCAGTGGGGCCATTTTTTTTAAGTACCGGCCCCACACAGTAATTAAAAATCAATAAATCGAAAAACAAATTATGAAGTAGTAACAACCCTTACTGCACGAAAACTATTTAAAGTTTCTTGTGGAAGCTACTCGCAGAGCGGAACGACCCCGCAAGCATTCGCTGTGCGCACTGAAGGGAATGGATACGGAACCCTTTTCCCAATCTTTGGTAGTGTGATTTTTATCCGGACCTTACACGATCAATATTGCCATTAATATATTATGTGTCAGTCGGTATACAATGTTGATGCAAACGTTGACCGTGTGAATCACATATTGACATACTGATTACTGGTGACATGTATAACAGCTACAAGCACCGAAAGTAAAATGCTGCCGGCCGTGGTATGGAAAGTATCCTAATAAATAAAACGTACGTCAATTTATATATGAATATCCTTATAACTCGAGAAACACTTTATTCGATTTACATAGGTTTTTCACTGTAAAATTCTGTAACAAAATGGTTTTAGGCTATAAATCATAACGCTACGTCATCGGTGGCCTGAGATGCGAGCAAAAAAGTAAAAACCTAAACAAAGCGAAGCCGCTGGCAAAAGCTACTATAGGCGGGCGTTCTCGGGACAGTGAGTGGTGTATTTACTGAGGTTCCGTGAATATTTATTTCATCATCATCATCATCATCATCAGCCTGTATCGGTCCACTGCTGGACATAGGCAAATATTTATTTAATTTAGTTTAATGTATTAACGTCTTCTGTATAATTAAATATGAGACATACAAAATATTTGAACATATCCGTAACTCTATTTTTATAGTACAAATAGCATGGTCTCTGTCTGTTTGTTGCCACTGGATATATCAATTGGCGTGGTGGTGGCTCTAGTGCCGAGGTAGATAAAATTGTATATGTTATAGGTTGACGACAAGAAATTACTACCAGTGGCAAGTCCGCTTTTGTTACGCTTGTTTCGTATCTGTAAATGATTCGTTTCTCGTGTTATTCACTGTATTCGGTGAGCTATACAAAATTTATATTCCATTTCGATTCTACATTTTATCAGATAAAACTTAACGTTAGCGAAGCCCCGGAAAATGCTACTTAATTATTTGTACGAAACAAAAAATTAATTGTAATGCCTATGATAGCAGGGCCACTGCCTGTGAGAAGCCCTGTGAAGTTTTCTTTCCAAACTCACAAAATGCGCGCCGCGCCGCGCCAGCGGGAAATGAGCATACTTCCGACTCGCTGAGTTATGTTTTTAATGATGATAACATTTACACAAGCAAAGTAGAATTGTAAATACTCAGTATATTTTAATTACGGACTGGCAATTTTGTAATTAGTCAGTCTTTATGATTTAAACGTAGTACCTATATATTTAAAATATTTTGGCACTTCCCCTATCTTATTAAGCTTTAGTAATGCCTGTCCTGATTTATACCACTGCTCTAAATTTATGTCGGTCCATACGATAATGAAACAGTCAATGAAATAGATTTCTTGTTTTCTGTTCACTTGTAGTCAACTTGTTGTTGTAAGTAGTCACAGTTTAGTTGGTACGACAAAAGTAAACCGCTGGCATTATACCCATTTCCAATAGAAACAAGAGATATTTCGCGATTTCAGGTCCCATGTCACCTTAACGGCACATTCCCAAGAGTGAGCCAATTAAACTCTCGTTTCCAAGAACAGTTTAACATTTAATACATTTGGCAACGAGGAAAATATCTCATTCTGGAAAGATCAGCAAGGACTAAGCCGAAACTCCGAGCTGAGGGCAATTCCCGTGTGCTTAAATTATCTCTGTAATGTTTTCATTTTCCTACGTACGAACTGAAATATTAAATTGGAAGGACGTGTCTTTGAAAATTCTTACACAAAGGTTTGGGAGATAAACAGCAGTTCTGTATTTAATAGATGTGTAATGCCTCGTGATATTCACAAGTTGTCTTCATAAGTTCACAGCTGTATGTAACCGAATGAAAGATCGAACAAAGCGGCTATGCAAATAGTTAGTGTTTTCCGCCAGTTCAGTGTAGCCGGCATGAATACAGGGAAGCACTGACATGATACCTAGTTTGATAAGGTATTATAGGCTTACATCACGGGTGTAGTAGGTAATGTAGCCAACCATCTCATGTTTCAAAAAATAAACAATCTTGTGCCCTCGATTCCGCCCGTAGATATCGTAATATCCCCTTGGGTAAATATCGTGATGGTAAGTTATTAAACGATCCGGAATTTTGGATCGTCACTCGATCATCGCATATGTTTATTGTTTATTTATCATATTTTGGCAGTACACTGCGCCTAGATTTGTCATACTCGTATTTACATTGTAACATTCTGCCAAGGTTGGCTACATCACCTAAAATATCCATGATGTCAGCCCATAGCACCGGGTGAACTTGGTGCCACGTCAGTGCTTCCCTTCGGTCGTGCCGGCCACACTGAACTAGACGGAAAACACAAACTATTTACATAGCTGTTTCGACCGACCTTTCATTCAGTGCGGTACCTTATTAGGTTGAACCCTACCACCCAGTAAGGTAAAAGGGAAGGGACCTACAGTTTTACGTGGAATCCGAAACACGGTCAGCCTCCAACGGTCGAGCGGTCACCCATCCATGTACTGACCGCACGCAGCGTTGCTTAACAATCAATAGCGACAGTCGACTGTCTGCTCCACTGAGCTATCGAGGCTGACAACACACTTGCCTCCGCACTTTTCCCTCAGCGTCGATGCCCCGTCTCGCTCGCTAGTCAGTCTTCTGTATGCTCTCGTCGTTCTCTCTTTTTGCACAAAAATTACCAAATGCCACATTTATTTTCTTTCATACATAAATAATCCTAATAATAAATAATCCCCCTAATAATCGGAGCTCTCCGAGATGGGGGTGGTGGTGGCCTACGTGTCTAGTACCACCACCCATCGCTCGAAGCTTGTCTCGCGTCGTCTCGAAGAGCTCCGTAGCCACGGCCTGCACCCGCCGCCGGCGTGCTTGGAGGTTTGTCTCCCGCCGCCGGCGGTATTACCGTATTTAATTTTTATATTAATTTTGTGTATTTTTATTACTTTTTTGTATAATATATATAAAATTAATGTAAAATTTTTAATATGTGAAATAAAGGATATAATAATCCCCCCAAGTATAGTCTCGGATCTCGTCTCGGGTCCTCCAAGAGAAGCGTGAATAGGCACCTGTCAGCCCGGCATGGTATTCGCAAACCCCGCGTACGACCGAATGTCTATATGCGTCGTTAGACACCTTATGGGTGGCTCGGCGCGACATGTCGCGATTTCTATAAAAAAAAGTCCTTTCTACAGAGAGTCAGACTCAGACACATTTTATAAAAGCAGAGAAGAGATTACAAAAAAATCTATTCCATTAAGACTTAACATGCTCGGGCATGTTTTAACCCCGTTAAGGCCGACATGTCAACATTTATTCTACATCTGCCGACCCTTTGCAGGCTGTTGCGGTAATAAAAATAATATATTGATGCAAGTAAGAGAGGCAAAGGCGAAAGGTCTACCCCTTCCCCCTCCACCCCCAATCAGACATTTGTATGTAAATGTCGACAGCGGTCACAGCGACATATGGGACCAGTACAAGCCTTGCTGTGTCACGAGCACTTTTGAAAGTGAACTAGATGAATTTTTTCTGGGAAAAACAATATTTTGCCATAATGAACACTCAATGCTAGCTAATAATATTTTATTGACACAAATGTACATTCAGACGAACCATCATCATCATTTTGGTTTTGTTTTTCCCGTCCCCTTGATGATACACAACGTAATATATTATGTACATATGTTATGTATCATCAAGGGGATGGACAGAAATTCCTAGAAGTGATTTAAAAATTGCCTAATAAAAACTAAAAAGTATTAAATAAAATATTTCTTGTTCACTAAACTAAATCGTTGCTTGAAAAATAATTTCATGCAACGAGCGAATGAATTTTACGTACGATACAATACATACTGAAACAAAAGTCTTACTTTCGTCATATTATTATACGAATGCATGAAATGCCAAATTTCAATAATAATTTAACCCATAGACTATCAAATAGAAGGGGAATGCCGCCAGCGTGTTGGGTACCATGCCCACCGAACAGTTACTTTGCGCAAGGAAGTCCTGAAACCACTTTAATGTTTTTATTTTAACAGCTTTTTAATACGTTTAATTTATTTTACAACATCGATTACTCTGCTTACGCCGATTGTCGGGATTCAGCGTGTGTGATATGTATGTATGTATGTATGTAATTTATTTTAAGGTTTTGATGTATTTCAACTTTTCGACGACTTTTTCATTATTATGTTAAAATGTCAAACAAAAGTATTAGTGCCGGCTGAAATGAGTAAACCCTGAAAGATAAAATTGAGAGCAGCACATATTATGATATAGCATCAGTATGTACAAGCATCGCAGACCGCAAACACGAGTCCAGAATCCGTTGGATTATGTGGCATTCGTGGACCGTAGTAAAACATCTGGAACATCAACGTTTTCGCTAAGAGCAACTATGTTATATAGATGTTGTAGAGTTTAGATGATCTCTAAGCGGATCTATAGATGCAAAAGATATATAATTTTATCTTCGGTCGACTTTAAAGCAAGCGTAGACGCGGGCACAGTTATTATGATTACAAGCACTAGTTCGGTGGTTATAATCAGATCTTTAAAAAAATATGTTCTGCTTTTCAGTACAAATAAGAGGTAGGTAAAATGTTCGTAAGTACAGTAATCACTATAATGTTACATTATACTATACTATTTATCATTCTAGAGAATTAGTAAGCCCAAAACTGGAGACCCACGCTCTTTGAGAACTGTTAACAACAGGACATGCCGACAGCGTGTTGGGGCACCATACCCACCGAACAGTTACCATGCTTAACGAAGTTTTGGAATAACTTTTTTTTATGTCAGCCCATAACACCGGGTGAACTAGGTGCCATGTCAGTGCTTCCATCCATTTCATGTCGGCTACACTGAACTGGACGAAAAACACTAACTATTTACATAGCCGTTTCGACCGATGTTTCATTCAGTGCGGTGGTACCAACCCGGGCGGGATAAACCCTACCACCTAGTAGTAAGAAGGGAAGGGACCTAAAGTTTTACGTGGAATCCGAACCACGGCCAACCTCCAACGGTCGAGCGGTCACCCATCCAATTAGTGTACCAGTACAGCACTTAGGGTTGCTTAACAACAGTAGACCGACCACACCACTGAGCTACCGAGGCTGACAGAACAACAATTATGTAGTTAAATTATTACGTTTTTTCTTCATTTGTACCGGATTATTTGTTTTGTTTGCCTAATAAAGAATTATCTTCTAGCTAGAGAATGTACTTAATGTGTAGAAAAATGCAAATGCTTTTAATAGATTATGCTTTTATGTGTAGAGTAATAATTTATTACTCTATACATATTTCCACACTCATTCATGATACCCCAAAGGTTGGCTGGAGGAGAACGCCTACGGCGTTAAATTGTACTTTTTGCAAAATTTTTAAAGGCAATAAACATATTTTGATTTGATTTTGATTTCATATTTAGCAGAAACAAGCAGAATAGAATACTTCATTTACACGAGGTACAAAGACGGACTTATCCGCTACACAGATTTCTTCCAGACTAACTTTCAAAAACTTCTTGAAACTGAGTGTGAGAACGGAAGATAAAATGTATTGAACTGGGCGATTAAATCTAAGGATTAAATATAATAAACGTGCCAATGAAAAAAGGCTTGTAGCAAATAGCCAAAAAAAAAAGGGTCGAAAAGATGTATTTTAAGGAATGCAATTTGTGTGTCTTTACCAACTAGTGATTCTTTCACGTCGATGGTGGCGTCAGATCGAGGCGGCTACTTGCTGAGTCTTCGCCGCTCGAGGACGCAGGCCGGAACAAAAGGCTTTCTGTAAAATATTCAGGTCGCAAATGGTGCATTTTGTTACATCTTTTTCCCTTTTATGTAATACAAAGTTTTGGAAAACTTAGGGATCTCACATGCCCGTGAAAACCTCGGAAAATTGCTAAAACTCACCGTTGAATTACCGTACACCGTTCACAGTTGAATTAAAAAACTTGGGCGTATTTTAGAATTATCTATAATGAAGGCTAAAAGGACACTGTTAATGAATGAATGTGCCAAGGTACATCCTGCCTAAACGTCCGCCAAAACTACATGCTAAGGCAACCAGATACATACACACTCACCCTCTCTTTCAAAGATCTACAACTCACGACTTCACGACGAGCGAACAGTTGCCAAGATTTAACCTGAGCTAAACGGAACACCACATTTTTTTTGGCAGTCTGTTAGCTTCAACTGTTAGGTTAGGCTGTTAGGCTGTCGACTGTTAGGTTCAAGCTTATACAATAAAATCTCTGAAGACCTCAAAACATTGCAAGGTACACTTATAATCCAAAATTAAAAAATCGGTTAATGTCCTTGCCACTTAACTCAAAACATTGCAAGGTACACTTACTTATAATCCAAAATAAAAAAAAACGGTTAATGTCCTTGCCACTTAACTCAAAACATTGCAAGGTACACTTACTTATAATCCAAATTAAAAAAAACGGTTAATGTCCTTGCTACTTTTTTTTTTTTTTTTTTTTTTTTTATGGAAACTTGACACGGTTGGCTACATCACCTACAACATCCGTGATGTCAGCCCATAACACCGGGTGAACTAGGTGCCATGTCAGTGCTTCCCTTCATTTCGCGCCGGCTACACTGAACTGGACGGAAAACACGAACTATTTACATAGCCGTTTCGACCGACGTTTCGCTCAGTGCGGTGGTACCAACCCGGCCGGGATAAACCCTACCACCTAGTAAGGTAAGAAGGGAAGGGACCTACAGTTTAACGTGGAATCCGAACCACGGTCAGCCTCCAACAGTCAGGCGGTCATCCATCCAATAACTGACCACACCATTAAGCTGCCGAGGTTGACGATCCCTTAGTCGACTTTTACGACATGCGACGGGGAGAGATGCAGTGGGGCTATTCTTTTTAAGTACCGACCCCACACGTACTTAACTCAAAACATTGCAAGGTACACTTACTTATAATCCAAAATTTAAAAAAAAACGGTTAATGTCCTTGCCACTTAACTACTGTGAGCCATGCTATGTCAAGTTCCACAGTAAACTGGTAAGGTATAAATTATCTTATAGGTAAATCTATTGAACAAAAATTACTTATTCAAAATTAGGCACCAAATTCAACACGAAATTGAACATTCCGTCCAGTTCAGTGTAGCCGGCGCGACCGAAGGGAAGCACTGACGTGGCTTCTTATCATGACACCAAGTTCGCCCGGTGTTATGCGCTGAAATCACGGATGTTGTAGGTGATGTAGCCAACCGTGTCAGTTTCCATAAAAGAAAAAAAAAATGATTAAAATTATATAGTTATTTGAACATACCTACATAAAATTATTGCACACAATTTTTTTATTATTTTCATGTTCTTTATTTCACATTTTCAACATTTTCTATTAATTTTACATATATTATAAAAGTATTAAAAATACAAAGTAATAAAAATACACAAAATTAATACAAAAATTAAAATATTATTATTATAAACGTTTAATTATAAACGTTCATACTGAATGAATAAAAAAAACAAACAGTGACTTTTGAAAATAAAAAAAAATCTGTAACCAAAGTAATCCTTATAAACAATGATAAATATTAAAAATCCAAATTAATTGATAAAGAAAATAAAACTTATACATATAAAAATACTTTATTATTATTCCTTGCTAAATATCTATATATTATATTAACTTCTTATTTATAATATATATTTTTTATAATTTCTACAATTCCAGCTACACCAAGCGAACCGTAGTGAAGCAACACAGACGAAAGTCTAGTGCTTTACCTCGATTTACAAAATAAAAATAAAAACAATAAAAATAAGAAAGGAAAATAAAAATGTAAACAGGTTGTGACATTATCACATAAGCTCAAACTGTACTATTTATATTCTAAGTGTAATGTAGGCAATAGGTGACTGTATTTTCTGTACATTTTCTTATTTTTACACAAATAAAGATTTGGATTTGTTATAAAATTCTGAAGAATTTGTCGTTTGATTTTTATCTAGTGTAGTAGATAAAACGTGGTATCTAGAACTTTTGATACCCTGAAAATTCACTGCTGCATCTGAACAAACACAGATAGACCCCAAAAACCTTTACACACGCCCGCGGCGGGGGGGGGGGGGGGGGGGGGCGCCGGCGGGTAGCGAGCTGATGTGCCGGGTAGGATTCTCCATTCTCCCCCCTTCCAAAGATATTCTTATCATAGAAACGTCATTTCCATTGCATTTTGGTCTGCATACAGTCCTTTCAATATAATTCAAGTGTGATAGAGATATATATACAAATTAAAAATAAATTTTACATCAATAAACAATTACATATTTTTTAACAGTTAAATGTATTTGTGCACGTAGCAACCCCTGCCCCTTAACGCGCATAGGGTGTTGGTAACTGTCTATGGTTACTATATAATATGTTTGTAATGTTGTCTTTGTGCTCGTTTCTTCTCTCCGAGCTAATATAATGTTACTAAATAATATTTACATTACATTAACATTACAAATATATTTGTAGTCAACACAAGAGTTCTTCGAACTGTACGATGCTCTAAATTTTTCCTGTGTCGCACTGCAAGGTGTGGAACGGGCTTCCGGAGAATATATTCCCCGATTCCTACAATCCACGGATCGGTTTTTCCGGCGACTTTAGTCCACCTTAAAGCCGGACTCGCACCTACTCAGGGATGAAATTGGCTCCGACCTCGAGCACAGTCACGCAGTTCGGCAGCAATAAATTAAATAACATGAATTAAGAAATTAACTTAAACTTCTTTCATCGACTTGCAAGGTGATGCTACCTCTATCCTTCCTAATTCCTTGTATTCTCTACTATGAGAACCGATGGTGCCTACTGTAGCACGAGTCATAAAGCCATGAATAGGTGTCAGTCAGTTCGAGCTTGCACTACGCGCCAATCGGAAAGAGAAAAGAGGTCGATTCCAAATATGAATCTATCCGTAGGCCCATTGTGCTTAGATTCACGGATTGCGGCTTATGTATTAGTAGCTTCGATCATATGAATAGTAAAAATAAAATATTCTTAATCGGTACGCGGCATTCTGTGCCTCAAACTGAGCAACTTTTGGAGTGATGATTTTTATTTTAACGTCTTCACTTTTCTTCATTTTAAGATGCATGGACGAAGTGATCATTGTTCACCTTAGAATAAAAGGTGTGAAAGTTCTAAGCATGAAATAAGATAATAATCGTTAAAGTAATATTCTGCGTTAAAGATGCACACACGGTCGCTTTAACGTTCGTTTAGCGACTTATATCGATTATATACGATTTAGGGACTGTAAATAAGGGTCATATCCTCGCCCGACGACGTGAAATACCGTCAGGTCGACCAATGGGGTGATAGGGACTTTTGAAATTCGAGTAATTTGTTTTGAGAAAACATTGGAAATATTCCGTAAAATGGCCGAGCTTCGATTATACCAAGCCAATAATAAAAAAAAATACCGTATAATTATCATTTCAAGTACGCCGACAATATCTAAATATACCAGATCTACATAACGTCGAGCTCACGATGTTACGTATGGGGTGACGATGTGCGGAATCGAACCAGAGTACTGACGCTATCAGCAATACGAACGAGTGTCGATGTCTGCACTCGACACACGCCTCCAGTGGGCAGAATAGCGAAGGATTGATTGTTTAGTTAGCCATGCTTTATTATACAGAGTAAGGCATCTTGAAGGGCTCCGACAGAATATGGAAAGGAAATTTGTAAATGAAGAACAACATGTTTACGTCCCGAGGGTACCGCCATTGCTGCTTCGCTATCGTCATCAACCGCCCGCATCGGTCCACTGCTGGACCGGGCTCCCAGGGAATATCTTCCCCCACTCCTACAATCCACGGATCTTCAAATCACCAGCAACATTAGTCCACCTCCAAGCCGGACTGGCACCTCCTCGGGGGTGAAATTGGCTGCGCCTGAGGTTGCGACCTCGGGCAGAGCGACGCAGTTCGGTAGCAAAAAAAAAAATAGGCCTCTCCCAAAGCACGCCACCAAACGCGGTCTCCCGCTCTTTATCACGCCCAGCTATCTTTTTTTAGGTCGTCTGTCCACCTAGCCAGGGGCCGTCCCACATTACGTTTGCTTGTATGTGGCCTCCATTCGAGCTCCCGTCCAGATACCCCAGCGGTTATCCGGTCTGAGACAGATGTGCCCAGCAAACTTCAGCTTGCTAATTTTCTTAGCAATGTCGACTGCATTGTTTCTTTATCGTATTTCGTCATTACGGATTTTATCGAACAAAGAAATTCCGAGCATTGCCCTTTCCATAGCGCCCTGAGCGATTTTAAATTTGTGGACCAGGTCCATCGTCAAGGTGCACGTTCCTATATTGGGATTTTTTTTTAATTAATATATTAAAATAGAAAAAAGTTCAGCGACAAAAAGTGCCGTTTTTTATGAACTTTTAAACGCAATATTTGTTAAAGCAAACTTAATGATTACGTACGTGATATATATTTTTGAAATTGTCTCAATAATATTTATAAAACGACATACCTAATGCTCGATTTATTAGAAAACATGTTGTTTTTGCTCACATTTGGGTGCCCTGTACTTTTCACTAAACTTTTAAACACATTTTATACACGGCCTGTTTGCAGTGCACAAATTGTTCTGCGTATTTTGGCATCATATTCGTCGAAATCGGTTTAGTAGGATCTAATATTTGTAGATCCCGGGGCATTTGCGTGAGGCGAACGTACAGACAGAGAATAGAGCCTTTTAGTGACCAGATATGCTAGTGTCCGAAAATGTGAAACTTAAATGCAGCTTCTTCCATACAATTTTTCCTAAACATCTAGAACAAAGGAAACGATAGAGTATTAAATCTCCTTAAACGCATTGCAACAATGACTGCAAACCTACGCCCATTTTCTCTCCTACTCATCAGAAGCTCTATTCCATGCAAAGCACAAACAATTTGCGGCAAGCTTCATAAAGTAGACATCAACACAGCTGTGTCTGTGTTCAAGCACAGTATGGATGATAGACATAGATGATAATTTAATATATTTTATTTATTTATTGATGATGTAATATCAGCGAAGGGGGCTTTGCACAATGACAAGGAGAAAATAGCGCAGGAAAGAGATTCCTCCTCACTCACCTCACGAAGCTGATTCCTCGTTTTGATAATATGGCATACACTTTGGTAAAATCACGCGAAGACAATTTTACTTGAAAGTAAAATTTTCGTACTTTTCTTTATTTTCTGGAGATTTATTCAACACCTTTCCAAAGTAGTAAAATATATTATGTTTTTTAATTAAAGACCAAATACATAACATTAATTTTTTACAGATTTTTATGTTTACGAATAGCACAAACATTTCGTTTAAATTTGACCTTGTGAGTCTTATTTGCGCCTTAAGTTGGAATCAACTGGTAGGAATATCACCCTGTAAACTAGATCGCAGATACCTCCGAAGCCGTGCATCTAAATTTCCCGGAAGTGGACGCGCATCACGCGCGAGGGTGGGGTGTTATTCAGCTGGCTAATTAGTTGCACCCGTTTCGGTATTGTAGCAACAGAGCGAGGGGCCATTCTATTTGGAAGGCGAAAAGGTTCTAAGCTTATTCTGATAGCCAGTCTTATCAGCCGTCTTCGAATTTACCTGTTACAGATCTATGTAGTTAAAAAATTATAACAGTGGAAATCATAAATACTTAGGGTTCCTTCGACAGCGATGCTGGCAGGATCCTTATAAAATCGTTTATGTGTCTGTCTGTCTGTTTAGTAATGTTTTTGGCATAATTTATTGAATAATTGTTGTTATTTATTTTTATTTCGTTTACAAAACTTAGATATAGGTAACTAAAGAATGGAGGGTTATGCAAGTGGTATGGTATTACTTTTCTATATATATGATGATTTCTCTGATAGGGTTGGCTACATCACCTTGGTGCTCTAGTTACCTTTGATCCCATTCTAAAGGATATAAATTTATCACATGCACAGCGTGTGGTGGCGTGCCTTGGGAGAGGCCTATGTCCAGCAGTGGACCGATACAGGCTGATGATGATGATGATGATGATGACAGCAAAAGAGCAGTATTGAATGTCTTCCTTAATGATTTACTAAATAATCTACCAGACACTTGCAGAAATTTAAAAAAAGTTCACTTCCACTCGAGTTGTCGCTGAGTTTGGACATGAAATCAATCATACTCGCAGTTCTTTTGTTTCTGTTTCCATGAGAAAGATGGGAACTTTGGACGTAGCCTTTGACTTTGGGAGAGTGATGTGTCGATGCTTGAGTTGTCTGTACAAACTGTTAGAAAGTATATGTTGAAAACTGGAACATATATTTCCCCCCAAGTACAGTCTCGGGTCCTTGAAGAGGGGCGTGAATAAAAGTAAACGACAGATTCACACGGATAACACCGAGCCTCCTCCTTGTTTACCTGTCAGGCCGGCATGGCATTCGCAACCCCCGCATACGACCGAATGTTCATGGGCGCCGTTAGACACTTATGGATGCCTCAGCGTCATAGGTCGCGCTTACAATAAAAAAACTGAATCAATGTTAATCAGGAGCTCAGGAGTGTTATGTCTAATCGGTATGACATGGCGACTTCGTGATCCACCGAATGTTCATGGGCCATCAGTTGACCATGGCCTGCCCATAAACAGTTGAAAAGGTACCACATGATTTCGTTCTTACATATCAAGTCATCGATAGAAGTATGTAAGTACATATCTACAATCTGAAATTGAAATATCGTAATTTGATATCTGCTAAAAAAATATCCTGATAAAGCGAATTCGAAAAAAATCACAAATGTTAATGAATAATGAATGATCCCATTTCATTTCGGAAGTTCATCTTTTATACAGGGACCTGAATTGTATTTCATAATGTCAATTATATTTTCATTATTTACACGAAAACGTGTAATAAAGTAGATACAAGGAACCAGCTTCATTTCAGATCCTTTCACCGGATTCTAACTTTTCAGCGTTGCGTAGTAACTAAATATTTTTTTATTAGATGTTTCTTATATCAAGGATATTCATTCATCCTAATATAATATGAGTTCAGAAAGCTGAAAAATATACGGAGCGCTGTGTTTACTGAATAGGGCTTTAAAAACAACTTTTATACTGCAAGAAATATTTAAAAAATACGATAGTCCGCCGTTCCGGCATGTCTGAGATGCGTTGCGCCTGCACCTCCCGAGATCTCTTTGAGCGCTCACAAATGCATCGGCGAAGACCCGCTCGAATTAAAATATATATTTAATAGCTTTACTCAGGAACGCCAGCTATACCTCTGCTGCATATGAAGTTCAAAAGTGATTCTTATTATCAATTATTTTATTTTTAATTCTCATATTTAAGTCTTTTGCTACTACCAACTTACATTTAACTAAATTATTCAACTCTCCAACATCCAAAGGTTGACTGGAAGAAATCTCTGTAAGAATCCTACTTTACACCTCATGCAAATTTTATATTGGGTCTGATTCTGTAAAATGTTTTGGACCTATAAATCTAATGGGCGCATTTCAATGGCGCCATGCGTATTGCGTTTGCGTGTCACTATTGGTGTATTAGTAACAAGCGTACGGTAGATGCACAGCGCCTACATTTTATAACATTTGGGTAGAGATACAAAATATAGGAGATTAAAAAACTCTTCGGAAATTCAGTTCTTTGTGTAATTTCTAAGGAGAATTTCGCCGGAAACTAAAATGTGGCGAACTATAAAAATATTCCGCACATAATGCTGTATTCGACGAATACTTTCCTTTTGGGTGATAACTTGATAACATGCCGCCGCCAGAGGGTGTTCCGTTCAAAGGGACTGCGAATAAAATTTATTTAAATGGAGGCTCGGTGTTATCCGTGTGAATCTGTCGTTACCTGCCGAGGACGGGGGATACACAACATAAGGTGTCCACGGTGAAGCATCTGGGCCTTCGAAGCGTCAGTCTCGGCCCTTATCCTCTTATTCAGTGAATTTGTAATTATTTTTATCAAATGTATTCTGTTGCTTAATGTATTGTCGTATGTACTAATTGCCAATTTTATTGTGAAAAAAATGAACGTTTTCTCTCTTTATTTCTTTATTTCTCTATTTACATATTGATTTATTATTTTTTTGTGGAGTGAATGAATCAGTAAAGGCCCTTACCTGGAATTGTAATTATCTCCGTCTTTTATTAGTTCTGTAGGGTTCTGTAGTCAGCGACGACGCTGGTAGGGAACAGAAATGCATCTAAAAACTCGGAATGTGAATTAGAGAATGAAAGTGGTGACGCCACAGATTCGACCACACTCTGGAATCTGGAATTAGCGAAGGAAAAAGGTATTAGTCGTAAGACTATCACACCGCAACCGGTCTTTTTTGCGCGGTAAACCGCGCGAGGCTTGCCGTCACTTTTTCCGCCCTATATGTAGTCGCTGGGGAGCGATCGCAGTGGTAGACTTCGGTTTACCCAAGGTGTCGGGCCCGGGCACCAGGATCCATAGACCCGTATTAGCGACCCTTGTACGGGATCGCAGAGGCGTTCAGTCGTCCAAGGTGTCAGAGTTGGGTACTAGTATCCGTGACGCTTCCCTATACAGACCACACGGTGGCTACCCTTAAAACTAGCAGTTGGCTACCCTATCCCGCAACTGGGCGGTGTAACGGGCGTCACTGTGAGAAATAATGTGTGGTAGAGAACTTGTTCTCGACGATTACTCATTAAACGTTGCAAGTCTAACATGAGTACTAAGTTGGGGGTTTCAGCCTCCTCTTAGCTCACGCTGCTGACTCCACTCAGGTCGGTGGGTCAAATGAGATACTACCCTAAACGCTGGGTTGAGTACTGAGGGGTTCCGTTAAAAGCCCCAGAATTCTTTGTGCTTCTGCACGGAACACTGGAGTTGGTCTCGCAGGGGTTGTGGTTTAGCGTTGATTCGCTGGTGCTTCCGTACTTGTATGTAAAGCATCAAACACGGGAATAAGTAGCGAAAGCTGCGAGTGGTGAGCCACTTAGAGCTCCGTAATCAATGTGGAGAATTGGTAGACATGCGAATAATGTAGATCGGTATGTCGGTGCAACACACACTTATATGTGGATGTGAGATGGATTTTTCACGAGCTAATGACTCTGACGTGAGTCTGTCATTCGAGACCGGTGGATCCCCGGTACACATTAGGTGGTGGTCATATGCACTTCCACGCATATACATAGCTGGTGAAAACAAAAGCCTTTAGGCTAGTACAAAACGCTGAGGCCCTGGGCACAGGTTGTGGTTGGATAGGGTGCGGACCCCAGTGGCAGTGAAGGCTTCACCCCCGGCTCTCGACTTCGGTCGGGGGTTCCTTCGGGTGGACGGGTGGTGGCTCGGATCGGCTGGGGAAAGGTCACAGCCTGTGATTCCCATGGGATTTTTTTCGAAAGAACGGATGTTCGACAGAGCAGCTATGGGGCCTCGATCTGGCATACATGATCACTGTACTCGCAAATGTGCAGGTAGTAGACCTCTGGATTTTGTAGCCGGAAGGTTGGTATCTCCGGACGTCTGTAAATAAAACGTAAATCAATAAAATGATAGTAAGAAGGTTTGTCCGCCCTATATAAAATAGGGCAGTCGCCGTGGCCAGCCGGCTGCAATGGCGACTTAGTAGCGGTCACTTTGACCGCCCTAAGCTAGGGCGGTCGTAGTGACCGACTGCTGGCTAGGGGCGAGCGGCATCGAAGCCGCTCTGCTGCTGGCACTTTCTGCAGTCTTTCGACTGCTGCAGCTGCCTGTGGTGAGGAGATTCGACCACACTGCATCTCGCACGCAAGACGTCAGCCCTGAAACGATCTCGAAGTTGACTTTTCATGCGCGTAGTAACCCGCCTCGTCGACCATACCGACGTAAGGTCTATAATATCCGTCGGCTTTATTACCCGAGGCTTTCACGCCACGGCGACCACAATATCGCCTGAGGATATTCATACAACGCTCCTCAAATACATCTACTGACATCAGGCGGCGGCCTGTGTATGCCCTAGCTGAATTAATATTAGATTAGATCTGTTCGCTATTCTCGCACGTCGCAGTCTCTTGCGAGGCAGCAGGGTGATGCTGTGCAAACCACGAATACGAAGCGTGCGGAAATTATCTGCACTATTACAAAATTCAAATCATGTCTGCTTCCTAGGAAATCTAACCAATAATTTAGGCAGGGAAACTGATGTGACGATAGGCATAGTTCGTTGTATCTTATTACTAGTAGAAAGTAGTTATTACTTTTATAAATATGAAAAACCATTGTAAAACAGTAAAACAAGAAACTGATCAAGCATGCGCTTCATTCGTCGATATAATCAATCCTTTCTCAAAAGATATTATTATTGAAATGTTGTGCTCTCTGAACCAATTTATACTTATCATGCAATACTTTTGGAGATAGAGTACAATTTGGTACATAATGTGCTGATGTAAATGCAGTAATATACTCGTAGTCTGAAAATTATGACTATCTACCGTGGTTCGGATTTCACGCTGTTGGTCCATTCCCTTCTTATCTTACTAGGTGGTAGAGTTTATCCCGCCCGGATTGGTACCAACGCACTGAACGAAACGGCTATGTAAATTGTTCGTGTTTTTCGTCCAGTTCAGTGTAGCCGACATGAAATGAAGGGAAGCACTGACATGGCACCTAACTCACCCGGTGTTATGGGCTGACATTACGGATGTTGTAAGTGATGTAGCCAACCGTGTCTCTTTCCATCAAAAGACCTATAATTGTTTCATTAAAACTGAGATGGGATATGCAACCAAATTGGGCAATAGTTTTCGCAAACAAGGCGAGCGCCCTAACTTTTGCACTATCCACTTTATTCATTATTGTTTACTTACTAACTGTTCTCTATAACTTCAGAGTGAGCAGGCTTAGCTGCTATCCGTCTTGTCTCTTCAGCGACAGCAGTTCGCGTGTAGTCGGTAAGTACGCGACTCTACGCGACTAATTAATCATGCTTCCAGACAATATTAGTTCGGTTAACATCGACAGGTAACGCAAAGTGCTTTAGCAACATCCCTTCTACTATCTTTGCATACGAAATACCTAAATTTCAACGTGAAGTTAGAGGGAGAAGGAGTATCTAATCTTTCCTGGCTTCTGGATGGGTAGATATAGCCAGCCTGTTTTGCATGTTGCCAGCTACATAATATATATATCATTAGTACTGATGTGGAACGATTCAAATTAAATATCAATTTTATTATATAAAATATTGTTTAGAAAGTGGATTGTCCGTATTAATAAAATTTTTTTTTTATTAATTTATCAAAATATATACAATACAATACAGATGAGCGACTCGAAAGCAAACCGAGAGAACGCAAAATGAAACCGTTCACGCACACCTGCCTCAAAAAGCTAGCTCCTGTAATAGCAGAGAATGTTGCCCTAAGTTTTCCTGGCTCCAAGACAGTCGAGTCTAGGAGAAGCTCTCAGACCGCTTTGAGCTTGTCATCTCGTATCCACTTTACGGATAATGAAGCTTTACACCTGGCCCGCAGTTGTATTTGCAAACGGATATGTGTGCCTGTAAACAGACTGGATCTCTGAGCATACCATTAGCTGGCTTGATCCCGCGGGATCGCGAACGCGACGCGCTCGCTGTTGATTTAAAAAATCTTGGAGCATTTGACGCCCATTTCTGTACACAGGCGTCGACGCAAGCTGGCGTTGTTATTTCATGAAGCATGCACTGCACGTATAGGAGCTAGCACCAAGTGCGAGTCAGACTCGCGCACCGAGGGTTCCGTACCACCACACAATATATATGTGTTATGTGTTTACAGAAATAATTGTGTTTTTGAAAATAACGAAACGCGGAAATAAAAACTACAGCAATGGTTTGACTGGCAGGCAAACCATTGATTCTTGTAATTAAAATAAAATATAAATGAAGACCACTGAACTTATAATTGCAAATAAAACATTTTTAGAATCCTTACAGTTAGCTATTTCAAATGATACCCCACACGATATGCTATTCTAACTTTGATAAAAAAAATTGTTATCTAGTTATTGATGATACATGTGCATACATGTGCGCGTCATCAAGATCTACATCTTTTTGCCAAATTTAATTTTTCTACGTTACTTAGTTTTCTAGAAAAACCTCAGTGAAAGACGGACGGACACGGGAGTGATCTTATAAGAGTTCCGTTTTTACCTTTTAAAGCTACGGAAACCTAAAAAGAATGTATACTCTCCTTGGAACTTGGGAAATAAATTTTAAAACTTAGGCATAGTTGCATATGCTCGTACTCGTAACCTCGGTAACGATTGGATAAATACTAAAATTGTTGGTGTTACTTTGAGGATAAAAGGCCCTTTCTCTCGAGAGAAGCTACGCATTTATATATGACTATGTATATAATCTTATTCACAAAATCACATTCCTACAATTATTATTATAAAAAGTGAAACGTTACCTATATACTTGGGCTACCCTATAGTAATGTATGTATAGTATAGTATAGTATGTTTTTTGCAACACACTCTGCAGTTTACTTAATTTGCAAAATATCTTATTTTTGACAGTCTGGCAGCGATCATGCATTGTCAAATGGAGCATTTCTACAGCCAACCTGTCAGATAAAAAAAACTACCCCGAGAGTCACACGCGGACTTCACAATAGAGAATTAATCTTCACACTGCGTCAGATCAAAGTCTGCTCATGTGTGCCGGGTGACGGTGCGCCGTGACAGCGGAACCCTCGTCACTTCACCAGCCAGCCCACGTCTGATATACCTACGCCCAATTTGACATCTCCTCATTCCAGCGTGCGTGCCGCTAGCATGGCTTCTGATTAAATTTCCGCTTTGCGGCAAATTTACGACACTGTCGTCATATGTCTAATATTTATGATTCGCCTATTCTCTAATCTAATCAACCTAATCTACGGTTTAAGATTTAAATACATAATAAATCATTAAAATGTTATAAAATAAATAATTAACTGGTGTTGCTTTTGGGTTCTGTAACATGCCCTATGAATAATCGATCAAGCTAAGTGCAAACTTGCAAACTGTTGGCAGTCCCTAAAGTGTCCTAACTAAGTCTCAACCGTCAACTTCAAGTGTGCAAGAAAAGCTTTACAAGAAGCATGCTAATGCCACAGAATAAATATCCACTGTGTCGTGTCGTTGCTAATGCACTGCATATTGAATCATTAAAATATAGTTTACTATCAAAAGTGAATGAAAGAAGATACATATTATTGATCAAAACAATGGTTTTAATTTTCCATATACGAGTACCAGTAAATGAAAAGTATTAAAACCGCAAAACTAAAATAAACCATTAGTCTACCCCTATTGTGCTTCCGCTCGTAACTTCATAATAGCAAAGTTTTCAAAACGTAAAAGCCTAGCGTGCAAAAAGGGCTTACACAAGTTATACTAAAAGTACACTGATGCGTTGCATGTTAGGATATTAGTTTGCCTGAGCTAGACAATAAAGTTAGAGAGGATCTGCTCGTGCCCGAACCCAATCTAGAGATTTACAAAATGTAATGCATAGAACGTGGGGCGGTTATTTCAAATATACGCAGCGGCTCCGAGCGAACATATTTTTACGCCAGACGTGCTGCTCGCTGTGAGATACAACATGCATGAGCCTGTGGAGGAATGAAGGATTCTGTGACGTTTCAATCTGTGGGAGAATTGATGCTTTCACAGGAGCACTTGTCCTAGTTCTGTCACTGATCAGCGCTGGACCATAAATTCAATGCGCTAGTTACGAGCTCAGTTCTGACAACCTGTCCCGTGCTCAATACATGTACATACAGAAAGAGCATTTTCATTTGCCTCGCTCGGACGGTGACCGCAACGACATTTGTGGGGGTATAAATTAGAGTCCATGTGAATGAAATAGTGTGTTATAAATTGCGGGGAATTTTCCAGGCGGATGTTCTAAATTTCCAAAGGAGAGCAAGCAAGTATGAATCCAAAAGAGAATAAGGTATTTCTCATTCATCAAAAAGTAGACTATACATTGCGGGCTATTATTATTATTCCATTAGGTTTAGACAAAACAAGCTTAAGACCAAATGAAAATTCAGGAGAAAAAGACAAAACAATATTTCAAACCTGATCTCAGGACGGCGAAAAACAATTGGGTATTTTTGACAGCAGGACAGTAACGAAGTAACTTTTGAGATAATCTGAATCACAAAAAATAGAGTAAAGAAACGGAGCTATTCCACAAAATCTGTCGCAGGGATTGCTGACTCCACTCCCGAGACGGTGCAATCTGGCTCCGCACAAGGAAAGCGATGGGCACTGATGCGATATGGGACAAGATTACTTCTCAGAAAAATGTATTGCAATTAGGAGGGCTGCGTTTGTACGAAAGCTAGATCCAGTGACGGCTCTCGGAGTTGGTCCGTATCTTTGGAGCTTCTTGTAGACTTAGCTTGTCTGTATGGGAGGAGAATGTCTTAAGGAACTCGTATTTATTTTGTTTTCTACAGTTTGTTTACAGGTTCTAGGCCCTACTAGATTGTACAGTATTAGTCTAGAATTGGACATGTCCAAGCGTAGATTACCTACAAGGATGAAATTATACAATAAACAATAAAAAAAAAACCTAATATCAACTATTTATCAATACGAATCGGTAAAGTACTTTGCTAAGATACGTATATGTATTTATTTTGAATAGAATATAAACAATTTATTGTTCCAAAACATTTTACAGAAATAAGCACTTTATATAATTTACATGAGCTGCTAATACGAACTTATCCCTTACAAGGATTTCTTTCAGTCAACCTTAGGATGTTTGAGAGTTATGTGTTGTCAAGTATACGTCGGACGTAGTGACAAAAGACTTGAGTGTGGGAATGTAAAATAAAATACTATTAATATAATATACTACACACAAGTACGTCGAGAAAGCAAGTACAGAGTTTACTTGCTTTCTTGAAAAAAATATCTCCATCGTCTTTGTTTTTTTATTATGCATTGCACTAGTTGGCACCGAACTAAATGTCGGTATAAAATGCTTGTCGGATTCATTAGTGAGCATTATGAATAATTTAGTCGTTTAGAATATTTAATCTCCAGAATTTTCTTTTGTACGTAATTTATTCCGCTCGGGCGGTCTGCTTTCGTGAAATAAAAAGCATTCCTCAAAACATTCTCGAAAACGCGATGCATTCGAGCGCATCAGTGATGTAATATCACCAAGATTAAGCCAACGCTCCAAAATATTACGAATACATTTCAAATTCTGTAAAATATGTACATATATACATACTTTTCCGTGGGGCAAGAGGCCGACTTATTGCAGAAATCAATTCCTTCCAGTTAACATTTGTATAAAACAACGCATAAGCTTCCCATAATGTTTTCCTTTATCGGAGTAACGGACAAATTGGAAAAATTCCTTTAACATTTTTAAAGACTATAATAATTAGGAAGAACTAATGACAGGCCGCGGATACCAAGGTTGCCCACGAATAAAAAAAATCTTATTATGGTGAGGATCCTGGATTCGTATCTAAAACAATATATCGAGTCTAGTGTAGATCTCGCCGATACTCACTCGATCTTGTACTATGGGGCGGTGGCTGCCTGTCGCATGGCGCGTTTGAAATTCGAGAATATATCTAGAGACACACGCGCCAGGCCAACCACCGCTCCCGCGTGGCAGTTACGGATCGAGCGACGTATCGGCGAGGCCAGGATCCTCATCGGAAAGCTATACTGCTTCAGGTCTGGAAATACCAGACCGAAAATCATGCGCTTCGTGACGAAGGCTTTTGGTGGTGCTATATTAAGCCAGACACAGCCAAACTTCCACTCACTAGTCACGGAGCGCATAGATGACCTGAAGCAGCAAATTAGCGCGTGGGCCCAACGTATCCGTCGCTATAGGAAGCGTGTCGACCGTTATCACCAGAATCGTCGATTCCAGAGTGACCAAAGGTGGGTATACCGGAACTGGGAGCACCCGAACCAACGACCGACAGACACGATCCGACCGACTGAGCAAGAAAATGCTTTATTTTGGAAAAACATCTGGTCGGATCCTGTCTGTCACGTCGAGGGTGAATGGATGAGAGTTGTCCAGCGGGTGTGTCAGTCGATAGAACCAATGTCCGCCATAAATATCAGCGAAGAGGATGTAGGTTCTGCAATCCGCCAGGCACTGAACTGGAAATCTCCAGGGCCGGACGGATTGCAGAACTTCTGGCTGAAATGGTTCAGAAGCTGCCACTCCCGCTTGGCTGTTCAATTCCAAGATGCCCTCGACCATCGGGTTCTCCCAGAGTTCATAACTACTGGTGTCACCCACCTGCTCCATAAATCTGGTAGTACTGCGGAACCTAAAAATTATAGACCTATCACTTGCTTGCCTACCATCTACAAGCTCCTGACATCCATTCTGACGCACAAAATATCAATTCACATAAAGGACAATAACATCTTGTCCGTTGCTCAGAATGGATGTCGGGCTGGGTCCCGCGGTACTAAGGAGCTGCTCCTTATGGACATGACCGTTTGTCAGCAGGTCCGACGCAATCGAAAGAACCTGTCTGCTGCCTGGATAGACTACAAGAAGGCATTTGACTCCGTGCCCCATACATGGTTGCTAAGGATACTAGAACTATACAAAACTGACACGAATATCTGTCAATTCCTTGGCGCATGTATGGAACAATGGAGTACTATCCTTCGTGTACCAGGTGGCGAACGGACTTCGGCTGCAGACGACCGGATTCCCATACGGCGGGGGATCTTCCAGGGAGACAGTCTGAGTCCGCTTTGGTTTTGTCTGGCTCTGAACCCTCTTAGCACTCTGATTGAGGACTCAGAGCTGGGCTACTGTCTTCGAAAAGGAGGCTCTCGAATATCACACTTATTTTATATGGATGACCTCAAACTGTTTGCCAAGTCGGACACCGAACTAATGTCGATGATGAAGATAACTGAAGGCTTCAGCAACGACATTGGAATGGAGTTCGGCTTGGAAAAATGTGGGACCATCCATGTGGAACGTGGTGTGATCGTGAACTCCGGCGGCATACAGTTGTCGGAGTCCATGAATGTTCGAGCTCTCTCCGAAGACGAAACTTATAAATATCTGGGAATATCGGAGGCTCTCAGCATACGGGATACGGACATGAAACAATCAGTTAAGGAAAAGTTTTTTCGTCGTCTTACAAAAGTACTAAATAGCCTTTTGTCAGGCGGCAATAAAATTCGTGCCTATAACGGTTGGGTCATGCCTGTGCTCGTATATACTTTCGGTATTCTCAGATGGACTCAGACCGAATTGGACTCGCTGGACAGAAAGGTCAGGACGCTGATGACGAAATCCCGTATGCATCACCCACGATCATCGGTCATGAGGTTGTATATCCCGCGGAAGTGTGGGGGTCGAGGTATGTTAAATGCCAAGAACCTGCACAACCGCGAGGTATGCAATCTCCGTCAGTACTTTTTGGAAAAGACTGATGTTTGTGAGATGCATCGCGATGTCGTCACCAGCGATAAAGGTCTTACCCCGCTGAGCATGGGAAAAGAGAACTGGCGGAAGCCGGTTGTACTGAGCACCGAGGACCGCATGGAAGTATGGAAAGACAAGGAGCTGCACGGTAGGTACTTCCGGTCTCTCACGGGACCGGATGTAGACCAACTTGCTTCCGTGCACTGGCTACGCTTCGGGGACCTCTTCGGGGAAACCGAAGGGTTTGTCTTTGCAATACAAGATGAGGTTGTCAAGACGAACAACTATAGGAAACACATAATGAAGGACGGGACCATTGACATCTGCCGCGCCTGCCACCAACCTGGCGAGTCCCTCAGACATGTGATTTCCGGTTGTTCGCAGCTTGCCAACACCGAGTATTTGCATAGACACAACCTAGTAGCCAGGATTATCCACCAGCAACCTGCCTTAAAGTTCAACCTTGTAGGTACCGAAGTGCCTTACTATAAGTACAATCCGCCGCCAGTTCTCGAGAACGGTCATGTCACACTCTACTGGGACCGGTCCATTATCACAGACAGGACTATTCTCGCGAACAGACCTGATATTGTGATAGTGGACCGGGAGGCAAGGCGCGCAACGCTCGTCGATATCGCCGTGCCGCATGATGGTAACCTCGTCAGTAAGGAAGCAGAGAAGATGTTAAAGTATCTGGATCTACAGCACGAGGTTACCAAAATGTGGCCCGTCGACTCGACGATCGTTGTGCCCATAGTCGTTTCGGCGCATGGGCTGATAGCGAAGAGCCTCGACGACCACCTTGAGAGGCTCTCGCTGAGTGGTTGGGTCAAGGGCCAGATACAGAAGGCAGCCCTGCTCGACACTGCACGCATCGTCCGGAGGTTCCTCTCTTTGGGACCCGACCATCGGTAGCTTGGGCTCGCCCCGCCGCCGGTGGTGGAAACTCCATTTGTTTTTGTATTAATTTTAGATTTTAAGTTTGTAAATATTATGTAAAATTAATATAAAAAAAAATGTGTGAATAAAAGGAAGAACCTCACACGCGGAATTAAAATTTTAACTTGTTGTTCCACGACATTATCACTTCGATAAGATGTTAATCTTTTTACATTTTCACATCGGCGATCGCAGCCATCCATGAGGTTACAGCTTGGTGGAATTCTTTTGTTCAGTCGAATTTTTAATCTAGATTTAACGAGTTTTGGCCAAACTGGCGCGTCTCCGCCGGTAGCAGAGCGAAACGGCCCGCGCGCCTGTTTCGGTGTACTGAATGCATGGTCAGCTAAAAAGCAAGGACACACCCGGCTGAATTTTTCCGGGGTCTTATTCCGTGTTTTTTCTTTTTTGAAAAAAAAAAAAATGGAGAGATTCTGAATTTCCCTCGGATGCTCATTGTTCCGAATTGGTTGACACCTGTATGTTATAATAAGCTAAGTTGCTATATCCTTTTGTAGTTACGTAAGAATATACAATATGAAAGTAATTTAGATGTTTTTAGGCTTCCGTACCCGTACGAAAGCCTAAACCTACGTCATCCGTCCGTCTGTCCGTCTATATGTCCTACCCTTAAAAAGCTCTATCGTTTGAACCGTAATAGATATCCGGTAGAAATCACATAGTATTTGTTGTAATGGCGGATATCAATCAATCAATCATCAGCCTGTATCGGGCCGCTGCGGGACATGGGCCTCTCCCAAGACACGCCACTACACGCGGTCTTCCGCACTTTTCAACAGCACTCCTGTTCTCTTTCTAACCGGGAGGCGTATCTCCAACAACACCTTGAGTTTTCGTTAGGTGCTCCAACTATATATGGAATTTTGACTGAACTGGAAAGGAATGTGGATTAGTAGGAAAATATAAAATTTTACTGGGAAAGTATTCCGTTAGATTTTAATTTTCATAAAGCGAGCGCCATTTCAAGCATTATTTTAACTGAAGCTAAATTATATTTTAATGTAATTCGAATAGTTTTTGAGGAACGCACCGCCTCGGCTTCAGAAATGGAAATACTGTTTAATTATCATAATTTATCAAGGCAGATCTTAGCTGAAAAACCACTACATGTATACGATTCTCGGAGAACCTCCATCAGTGGTACAAGCTCAGCATGCGGCCTATTTCGCGAGCTGTAGTTTAGAATCTGGAGATCACAAGTAATAACTATACACTGAATAACTAGACATTGGTTAGAAGAGTTAAGAAGGATGTTGCACGTTACAATAAATTATTTAGTAGACATTAGACCCGCGACCATAATGTGGTCGTTCGCACTTGTGACTTTACACTTGTGAAGTTCTAGCTTGTATAAAAGCATACATAGAAATACATAAACACCACACGCCGTATCTCGACAATCGGGTTAAGCAGAGTAATCGGTGTTGTGCTGCAATACTCTGATAAATTACAGCACAACACCGACCACCACGCAGCAAAGTATTCGGACAAGATAACTAATCAGGCACCAAGTAAGGGACGAAGGTCCACCTGCTGCTTGACTCGGTGGAAAGACTGCGCCGAGGTGAGAGGTGGCTAACCTGCCGCCTTTATGCACGGCATCTTGTCCTTATCCCTTAGTCGCCTTTTCCGACATGCACGGGGAGGGATGCAGTGGGACTATTCTTATTAAGTACCGACCCATAGTACAGTACATAGAGCATAGAAGAGTACATAGAAGTACGCACAGTAGATAGAAATAGTCAGGGATATATATACAGGTTATATAGGACGGTCAATCTTACCAATATCCCGATAATAAGATTCGGTTCCCACTTGGCACTGAACCAGTTAAACAGGTGATTACCTATGCATGAACTGGGTGCAGACAGTTCACACGAATATTCGTCAGGAAGCTAGGTCGAGCTAACAAGAAGATTTCATTATCCTAGTTTCGTGTACGAGGCCATCACCGTATGTACGTACATCCGGTAACGAAGGAGTGAGTCAATGAGTGAGTGAGTTCAGTTTATTAGTACTTGTATGGACATGAAATGACTTTATCTTTATAGATTTCCTTATTGTAGAATTATATCAAATTATAATATCGTTCAGTCATGTTTTGAGACTTATTAATTAATTAAACACCTACAGATACACTACGCGCAACTATCAAAGGCATTGAAAATGTAATTTAGAAATAAAGCACACGATACAATTTGACAAATTTTGGAATTATCGATCCAAGTCGGCGAAAAATTTTAGAATTTTTGAATTTTTTTTGGAAAATCTCAAAAAGTTATCGACCGATTTTGGGCATTCAAATTGCACTTTGAAACCCTCTGGCAGACGCACATTTTAACATATGGCCCATCCGCGTACCTCTCATATCTGCGAAACTACAGGCAAATGTCACAATTTCATAAATCGGGGCGATCGAGTATCGATCACGAAAACTTAAACATTTTCAATGTTAAAATAGTGTTGTTCCATTGACACGATGAATAGATGTAGTTGTTTTATACCTACCAATTTTGTATACATTTTGAATTATGTTTTTTTTTTGCACTTCCCCTGAAAAAGAAAGAAAAAATACATTTATTGTCATTAAACAAACAATAATATGTGTTTATGAAAAAAAAATAATAAAAATAACACACCCACAAAACAATTAAAATTTGTTGGCCCTGATATCGTCTTATTTTCACCCGACAACAGTGAATCCAAAACGAGAATAGAATGAGAATACACCTCTCGAGTATATACCTAATAATAGCTTTTGCCCACGGCTTCGCTTCGCGTGACTTTTTGCTCACAGCTCAGGCTGCCGCTGACGTAGCGTTATTATTTATAGCCTAAAACCATGAAAAGAAGTGACAGTAAAAACCATATGTAAATCGATAGAGTGATTCTAGAGTTATAAGGATATTAATATATTGACGAACGTTACACGGCTGGCTGCCGGTCGCCCGCATAAATTTCGCTTTACTTATTAGGATACAATCCCAGTACGTCAATTTTAGGGCCAAAGACATTCAAACTATTTACTAAGGTATGTTTAAATCTCTTTGATTAGGGCCAAGTCGAAGGCCTAAAAGAATGTCGTATAATATAATTGACTAATAAGGAAACCTCGGCGCGCAAGTCTAACTCGCACTTGACCGGTATATTCCGATAATAAAACATTTTGATGTTTGTATGAAGCACAAACAGTAGATGCGAAATTCGAAGTAATTTCATGATTCAATGCCAAAAATGCATTCATAAAACGTGAAATACAAAAGATTTGATCAGTTAGATAATGTTTGTGTTAATAAAGAACCTTCCAAAATTATAATAATATTCCAATATTTTTACAGGGAAAGCTCATCCAGTCAAGGGCCATCCGTTTGGCCCGAGATGTAAAGTCACACAGTCCCAGAACCTGTTTTATTTCTTAAAAAATGGTTTTGATAAGGTGTTTGTAGACACTTTATTGGGGTCAACTACCATCGAACCTTGCATAAACTACAGTACAAAGTAATGTTCCATCGTAGATGATCTTTTCTGTGAAAATATCATGAAAATACGAGACAAAAAGAAAGTAGTAATATGATTTAGTTGCTTCCTCATAATGGAGTTTTATTTTTTATTTTTCCCTGTACTGCATTCAGATTTGATACCGTCTACAGGCAACCCGCTGGAGAGCAAATCTCGTCACGCAATTTCACAGTGAGAACTTTTCATCGTAAATTAAATATAGTAGCAGAAGGTAATTCCTTTGTGTGCCAGCTCGCGATGTGCGAGCATCTCGGCCCTAATAAACTTTTGAAGGGCGACGAAACAAATTGATAAAACAACCTCGTAGAGAGATTAATATTTTATTTTCTCTATTGTATCGTCGTTTTAAGAGAAAAACAATTCATAATTAAAAAGCTTTGATATTTATCTACCTATCCATTTGCCTATTCTCCGAAGGGCTGTAAATTAACTTAATTTCCAGAAACACTTAATTTAACAAAAATCTTTTCCGAGTTCATTTATAAAGAACTAGGTATTTTTAATGATGCCATTTTTTTCTTCTTTAGTCTCAAACATCTCATTAGGTACTGTTATTTACAAAACCTTAACATACATATTTTTTCTTTCGTTTTACTCTGTGTAGATTTTACGTAATAAAATGTGGAGGATAGTCGAACTAATGGTACGCAGTATGGTGTGAAAAGCGTTTAGTTTAAAAAATACAAATGAATGGAAAGAGTGAATTTCAAACTTGAAAACCTCTACCTTACGTAGACTAGCGAACGAGATTTATGGAGTAAATGTGGGTGGAAGAGTCGAGGAGGGTCATTTTAGGCTCACATACCAAGAACAGATCATCAACGACAGAACATATTATTCATCAACGACATGCTCTCGCTCTGTGAAATACATTGTTACGCGGACGACAGAGCGGTACAGGAAGGGTTAATTAAAGACTGGAATGGTATAGAGGCCTCAGCAGCAAACGCGAGACGCGAAACTGTTGCTCGGGTTGACCTGGTTCTCAAAAAAGTATCCTCTCGGGGGAAGGAGAACTTGGTCAACTTCAACGTAGCTAAGACGCAAGCTTGTGCCTTCTCTACTAAGGCAGATCCATTTCCTCTCCAAGCCACTTTCCAGGGCAGCCAAGTCCCCAATGATGGTAGTCTGGGTGCCCTGGGTATGGAGTTGTCCAGGGACGTTGGAATTCGATCGTTCATAAAGTCCAAGGAGAAACTAGCGTCTCGAAAATTAGGGATCCTTTACCGATGTCCGCGATTTTTCACGCCGGTCTGACTGCTTGCACTCTATAAAGTAAGACAGATGATGGAATATTGCAGTCATCTTTGGGAGGGTTCTCCTGAGTACCTTCTGATTAGCCTTGGATTCTATTCAGTGACGAGCCATTCGCCTCATTGGTGACTCTGTACTCACAAAGGACCTTCAACCTCTAAAGCACAGACGTATCGTTGGGTCATTGAGCCTGTTTTATCGGTACTACTATGGCCGCTGCTCTGACGAACTTGCTTCCCTTATCCCTCCTCCTCCTATTCGCCTTCGCCAAACCCGTGATACTCTCGCGAAACACCCCTTTGTAGTAGACAGAAGAGTTCTTCGAACTGCATGACTCTCTAAATCGTTCTTGTGCCGCACTGCAAAGGTGTGAAACGGGCTTCCGGGGAATATCTTTCCCCACTCCACGGATCCGCGGATCTTCAAATCGCGGGTTAATAGCCTTTCCCTAGCGACATTAGTCCACCTCCAAGCTGGACTGGCACCTCCTCGGCGGTGAAATTGGCTACGCCTGAGGCTTCGACCTCGGGCAAAGCCACCCAGTTCGGAAGCAATAAAAAAAAACCGTGCCTACCCAATTGAGAAATCAGCGTGGCGTTATATATGTATGCACTCGCTCGGCTCCGCGCGCAAACATTCGCCCCGTTCCTCTTGCTTTAACTCGTGCAAGTGGGTGAAAACTAAAACATGTTGCCTTACTCAGTGAGGCGAAGACGGCAGCAAAAGACACTGAGCTATTATGCGAAATGATAATATTATAAAGTGATCGATCAGTCATTCGATACTCCCTCTGAGAACAGCGAACGGGGCGAGGGAGGCGGCGGCGGCGGTGCCGCCCAGCGGGGCGGGTGGGCGGCCGCCTAGGGCGCCTTTGCGCACTATAAGAGATGAGAAGATTTGAACGTAGGAGCACGTACAGTCGGCTAAAAGAGTTATATACACCTGTCTACACTTATAATTAAATATGAAGATCGCTCCAGTGAAGAAACACACTAAAGTGAAACCTCCATCTGCTGTCACGGTTTACATACGTACACACACATGGCGTCTACGTTCTTAATTTGAAATTCAAGTTCTGTGAATTCAGTCGTCATGGAGCGTTCCACCTGTGTGGATCGCACTTTGTGTTTACGCGAGTTTTATCCCAACAATAATTCGGCGGCCATTGCGCGGCGTTAACTTTTGCGCAACCGACACTCCATCACTTCAAACGACCAAGAAGATTAGATTTTAAGGTACCTTGAAAGTTAAAGTGTACGACACAAATCTGAGGCCAAATTGATGCGCTAAAAAAAAATATCCAAGGAGAAATTGCTTACATCACAGAATCGACTTACCGCGCAATCGTCGATAATTTTTGAGGTCGCTTACAGGAGTGCACTGATCTTAAGAGTTCACATTTAGACGGCGTAATTTAAAAAAAAATCCCATTTTGTTATGATTAAATTTAAATAAAACAATTTTTTTATTCATATTGAGTTTTTGTTTATTCAATATTTACATTTTTAAAGACTTATGGGCCAACCTGTTTAATCATCAACTGTACGAACCACGTGAACCACCTTGCTACATTTACATTCGAAATACAACGTTAAATAAACGAAATGGTTATGACGGTTCATGGAAATGAAATTAATTTATTTAAAAACAGTTTTATTCAAGTGTATTCAGAGCGCTTTATTTATTTTATAACAGGTGAAATTGTAACTGACAGCAAACTAATTATAATAATGTGTTGGTTTAATATATATTTTTTTCCAAAATGTATTCTGTTCAAAAAGTGTTTAGTTATGATTCTGATGAAATTTACGTCAACAGCCATTCATTGACAGACATTCCATTGTTATAAGATGAGATAACGACAAGATGCTGTGCTAAATGGCGACTGGAAGCCACCCCTCACCTCGGCACGGTCCTTCTACATTCATGCAGTCGGTAACCAACTGCCTGCTTTGCTTGTATTACTGGCTGCTTGATAATTAAAATGACCTATCTTTACTAAACGTGATGTACGGTGTTGAGCTGTAATTTACAGAAGTTCTTACAGCTCAACACCAATTGCAATGCTTAACCCTATTGTCGGAATACAGTGTGAATTTATTTTTTTTTTTTTTTTTTTATTATCGCTGATGGTGTGTATGTGTGTACATATCCTTCCGTTGTTGCAGAAATCCATTTCTGATAATTATAGTAAGTTTATTAGCAGGTAATATTTTAGTTATAGCTTATTTTACTGTGGTTTTAATATATTCATTCGTCGTTGCAGTAAAGTTATCTCACCCCTATTCTAACCCAAAATTATAATTTCAATTTCATTGTACCTGTAATTCCGCTTCACGTACCAGGATACCAGAAGTACACTTGAAAATTCATTGCTAGAATTCAACACGCATTAATTGAAGGGCGTTAGAATATTAAATTTTCTCAATTAACATTTTATTTGCCAAGATCAAGAAAATTAGAATCTCGCGCGAAATAGAGGCGTCCAACACCTACCAAGCCGTAGAGATAAATACACAGAAATGTTATTGTAATACTTGGCATACAACTTGATACCAACATTTGGTTGGTATACACTCCATTTGGTAATTCACGTGAGCTCTTGAAGCACAACAACGATTACTCTGCTTACCCGATTGTCGGGATATAGCGTGTTTGGTATGTATTTGTGTGTGCTCGCACCGAAGTTTGTAAATTTGCAAACAACTGTAAAGGTGGGCACATGCGGCAGACATTGCAGCGGTGCGGCGGCGACTCGGCTTGGCACGGGGTGACGGCGCGTCAAAATATTTTTTATATGAAATTGTAGGAAGTAAACCGCACTATGCGGCGGCAGTAGGTTACGTGGCAGCATTGGCGCGGGGGCGGCGGCAGGCGCTTCGCTTCGCGGCAAGAAATTAGTAGTTTTTTTAAATGTAAACCAGCATGGGTGGCTGTGCCGAGAGACCAATGGTGCAGTCGACAGAGCCAAATTCACCTCTCCTCGCGAAACCACGCTCAGTTAGGTGCCATGCCAGCAGATTTGCGGACTGTTGCTAGGCTGTCTAGCCCGTTAATACGACGCTTGAAGACACCCAGGTTAAAGGATTCAGTATAAACAAATTAGTGCTGCGACATGTGGAGTCACTCTGCAGCCAGTGCGGTCTCGCTTTAAAAGAGATACTATATGTATCTGTACATATAGTATCAGTTTGTCTCCTTAATAAATAAAGTAAAATAAAATAAAATTCAAATAGTCATAATATAATGTAGGTCCTAGTGTAGGTCATTGTGTAATTTTGTCATTGTGGACTTTATTTCACCCCCTCAGCAAGTTGATACGCCTTCTAGGTATGTATGTCTATGCTACAGGCCGTAAATGTGGCCTCTTGTTTCGCGAGACAAAGCCCTCAAATATTTGTACTTTCCAAAATTCGTTAACTCGAGAACGGGCCTCGACCTTTCCAAAATGTAACAGAGTGAGGAACCCTCATCCGAGGAGATAATCGGAGACAGTCGGATCTGCTATATGTTCAACGGGAACTCATAAGTTGCTGTAGTACAATACAATGGCTCCCCACGTGCCACAATCCTGACACAACCTAACGAGCAACTAATGAAAAATTTAATTAGTCAACTAAATATCTATAGGGTGACTGGTAATTCGATCTATTCCTTGAAAGGGGTTATACTAAGCCAAGCCGGACTGGCACCTCCTCGGGGTGATATTGGCTGCGCCTGAGGCTTCGACCCCGGACACAGCCAGCTAGTTCGGAAACAATAAATAAAAAAAAAAATACTAGAGGTTATTTGGAACAAATCAAGTCTTACTGGGGATCGGAAATGAGCGGTTTCCGAGATATCGGGGTTTTAAGATTTTTTATAAATTTATGACTTATAATCGAAAAAAAAGTTTAAAAAAATATATCCTTATTTTTGGGCACTCCATTGATATTTTTCTGAAAGCTGGTAAGCTACCAATCATTTAAAAAAAAATATCGGCCCAACATTCTCAAATTATCAGAAATAAAAGGTCTTAAATGAATTTTTATTTTTATGTAAATGTTTATTAAAAAAAATTTTTTTTCATTAAAAGAAACCAGTTGATGGGGGATAAATGTTGTTCCAAATAACCTCTAGTATAACCCCTTTCAAGGAATAGATCGGATTACCAGTCACCCTATAAACAAAAGAAAGAATATACTCGTATAACTATCTGTGACTGTACCTGGGAACTAGCCTGGGAAGTATTGCGTACATTAAATGAGAAACGAATTAAAGAGAAACATGTTTGACGATTTCAATATAAAGGTGAGACCGCACTCTCACTAGCGTGATATTCTTTGTACGAAATTGTATGTAGTAAACCGCACTACGCAACAGCTGTGCTGCGCGGCGCAGGAAGTAATTGGTAGGAACTAATTTGTGGATCGCTACTCCACTGCTACCAGTGCGGTCTCACCTTTAGTGTACTGCCTGCTCGTATGAATGACTGACTGCTAAATTAACATTTTTGTGGTTATTTACGTGCCCTCCATATTTATGAGGTTTCCATTGTCCTACGACGCGCCGTGGTCGATTCTATGTTTAATCGTTCTTATAATTCGAGAACTACTTAATAAATTCACATGAGGTTTTCACTGAAGTTAGGTTAGGTTAGGTTAGGTTCGGTATTGTACCGTGTGGGGCCGGCACTTTAAAAGAATAGTCCCACTGCATCGTTCCCCGTGTATGTCGTAAAAGCTTCGACGTAAAAGGCGACTAAGGGATATGACTCCCTTCTTATATTACTAGGTGGTAGGGTTTACCCTCCCGGGTTGATACCACCGCACTGAATGAAAGGTCGGTCTAAACGGCTATGTAAATAGTTTGTGTTTTCCGTCCAGTTCAGTGTAGCCGGCACGACCGAAGGGAAGTGGCACCAAGTTCACCCGGCGTTATGGGCTGACATCACGGATATTGTAGGTAATGTAGCCAACGGTGTCAGTTTCCATTAAAAAAAATAGGTATCTGGCACATCGAAGGATGGCTATGCTCAGGATATTCTGCCGCGAAGGGAAATCGCGATAGCTGCTAGTTATTTGTAAAATTTTAACTTTCATATTATTCTTAATGTAAATATGTCTCTACAAAGGCCAACTCATCGTTCCGACTAGCGGAGACATTGTGAACTGATCGTAATACTTCGCAAGCAGACAAGGAAAATAAACAACAAGGAAATTGCCGCCGCTGTTTCCCGGCCGATCATTCCAAAACAATCTTTGTATTCTTCTTACCTTTGATCGCTCGAAATAGTCTTCCGAATAAGACTTACTTTGTAAGGAAAAAGTAAAAATTACAAATTAGCGTAGAAAATTGTTTTTTTTTGTTATCCGGAAATGAAAAAAAAATACACACAAAATACGAGTACAACATACCGGCATGAACTCCAAGGAAGGACAGGCCCGATACCTTGGGTCTACTGGCCCTACGAGGAACATTGTGTTACGGATTTTTAACAGGCGATTCGAGGAGGTGATTCAGTTAACGATATCCGGTTACTTAGAGCACTCTCGCACACCCTCACACAAAAACACACATATGTGTGCACACACCTACAATATACAGAAGCGATCCTAGTAATCGGGTTCAAAACTCCTGATAATATCCCTAGCTTAGAAATTTAAGCATTTAAAATAACGGGCAGGACTAAGATAACCGGCAATAATGCCAGGATATAAATCAGCCAGCGGTCAAGGTGGGCCGTAGCTGAGGTCAGCATCTGGTATTAATTACGGCGTAAAGGTAGGGCCTATCTCAAACTTTTCCCGTTATGAGGGTAACCGACGCACCTTTGCGTCACCTTTACCATTCATTAAAACCTTAACTCAGCTGTTGTGATAAAACGAATGGCTCTAACGTAGATAGGGTTAGGTTCAGCGGTAGGAGCAGATCCGGGACCGGGTTCCGAGAATGGGAACCAGAATTCCCGAATACGGTTCTTAACAATAAGTTCCAGAACCGGAAACAGATCGATGGAATTTAGATCCGGTTCTAGAATTCTCAGTTCTCAGTTTCGGATGCATTTGCAAAACTGGATAAGAATAGTTCTGGCCAAGTTTATTTCAAGTAGAGGGTATTTGTAGCTATCCAACGAGGGAACTCCGCCTCTGTTCTGAGGACTATTGTGTCCTATTTTCCATGAACTCAGTATTATGTGCACAATATGTAAATATCTAATTAACTAATAAATTAATTAGTTAATTAGATATTTACATAAAATATAAAATTATAACTATAAATTATAATTATTGTACTACAAATTATGAGCTTATGGCCTTCGCGGTAGAGACGCTTACACCGTGTCCTGCACGCAAGCGAACGCGAACGCGACGCGACGCGATGGCTACGCGACCGGCGCGCGATCCAAAGCGAAGCGATGCGAAGCGACGGCGCTGTCCTGCGTATTCGCGTCGCGTCGCCCATCGCTTCGGTCGCGCGACGATCGCTCACGTAGGACGCTGCGTTAGAGCATGGAGCTCGGATGCCGCCAGTTTTTCTAAGAAAATAGGAAAACAGCTTATTGAGGCATGTGGGGAATTAGCATTGCCTTTCAATGGGGGAACGCTGCATCCGTCATGGGGATCATGCCGTTGATCCCCATGACGGATGAATGTTTGTTTATAGGTTATTGGTTAATTTACTTTATATATTATGTTTTTGTTTAACGAATTCAACTAGTTGTTGAATTACTTGTATAATACAAGTGCCCTCTATGGCAAACTAGCCAAACTGCATTTTGTAAATTTTACAGGAGACACAAAAAACTGATTTTTTAAGAACCTGTTTAGGTTAAAATTATTTAGAGAGCCGTAACAGTGACGTTTCGTAATCTATGCATGATATACATGAAATTTGTTTCAGAACAAAGATATTTCACATTGGCTTGTTTGCCGTGGTCAAATTTGTCTATAAAACCTTATTGTGACTGTAGCAATATGTTAAAACAGGTAATTTGGCTAGTTTGTTGTGGTGCAAATTTCGGTGTTGCAAATTTCGGTGTTGCAATTGCACTCGTAATATTTTTAACTGACATCAGGGTGTGGTTCTAAATGTGAAACTAAATAACTTAGGAATGCGGCGAAAACAAAAATAAAATGTCTTTTTTCCATACAAAATTTTAATACCTATTCTCAAAATGTATGGGGAAAATAATTTTTTTTTCTTCAAATTAAAAAGTCGTAGAACAAAAGTTGTTCGGTTTCATGTACAGAATAACCTCCTTTCGGGTTTAACGGTTGGGGTTGCAACACCGTGTATATGTTATTTGTTCGTTAAAAATACTCCTATCTTTGAAAACAACGCTACTATAAAACCTTTAGTGCTTGAAATTTCAATGAAAAAAGCTTATGGATAAGGTTAGTGTTAAATAGAAAATATTTTAATTTTATACTATGGCAAACTATCATATCTGCCACATAGGCGAGTTTAGCACAGCAAATTTTATAATCATGTAAGTATTTTGACTATACCAAACCAACTAGACTAAACCAGCCAACCTACCAGTTTGGCTAGTTTAGCATGGCCTTCTTAAAACTTAAAACTATTAAAGCCATGGCAAACTCGAAAAACTACCACATGTGATAATTTGCAATGGTCAGGTTCTGATCATGTTTCAGATAGGATATTTTCAAATTGCTATAACTTCTGATGTACTTATCGTACAGTTACAAGACTTTGCCACAATGTGTATAGGACTAAGATCTACCATTTTATGGAAACAAAGCATAAACGCCTATCTGCCACTTTGGCTAGTTTGCCATGGGGGGGACGGATATGCTAGTATGTTGTGCAATAAAATTATAACTCAAATGAAACTATCAAATAAACAATAACTTATTAGAACAAAACTTAATCAACAACAAAAATGGTGTCGGCGACACAATGAGGAAAAAAAAAACCTGACCGCATCTATTTTTGCCTTAATTATTTTAAATTTTGTAAGTGAAGATATTCCTATTTGTTCCTTAATAAAAACAAAATATCACACTGCCTACGCATGTGACATACTGCTGCACAGTGTAAGCGACACAAAGCGTAAGTTTATCGAAACACTTTGATCACAATAAAACTGCAGCGCTACGCCACTCATAAACAGCGTTGTAAAGCATTCCGCGAGCCACTCCCAGCCCGCTGGAACAACCGACACAGGGTTTCGTAGAATTTAAAATTGGACCTTATTTACAAATAATTCCTATAATTTCTCTAATCAAGTAGGTGATTTAACCTTTCGAATGCCGCCGGCACACAGCCGTGTGCCGGCTATATTTAGCACTATAAATAGGTCTATAGTGGTTTCTCTGGAAAAACGAGAAATTCCTAACCTCTTCCAAACTACGCAGAAAAACAAAAAACGGCCGACACGCGGGGATGTCTGCGCGCGCGGGGTCAGACATAGGAAAGGTTAATGTAAACATCGGTAATTAGAGAAGAATATTGGAAAAGAAAAAATTCAGCCAGTACTATAGATATCATAGGTCGGACTCGAGCCCACGACCTTGAAAAGGTGTGTTAATAAATTAGACGATGACCTTTTTTTGTCCACCTTATAGCTGCCATGGCGGCTGGTTTCGCGAGGAGTGATGTTATGATGTACTCGTATATGAGTGGTGTCTGATCTTCAGTTGAAGTTTTGGGCACAGATCCCCGTGCCGGTTGTCTATAAAAAAAAAATTCACGGGCAGACATCTACGAATGAACCGTTCACAGAACCCTGAAGCTGAGTACACAATGCAGTTTTTTTCAGGCAATAACTTACAACAAGCCGCGGGGAACAACTTTAATCACGCCGTTTAAATAAAAGGTTAAAACTCTATTACATTAGCTAAATTATGATTCCCCCGCGCACTTTACTCGTTTATTTTTCCCACTTCTCTTTCAGGAGACGTCGTAGGTGGTTTTGTTTGTAAAAAATGTGTTTTTGTGTCCATTTGGCTGTCGGCGGCCGGGCGTGGTGTCGTAAATAACTCAAAATTGTTTTCACAAAAACCA
The DNA here is from genome assembly GCA_946902875.1 of Nematopogon swammerdamellus. NCBI lineage: Eukaryota > Metazoa > Arthropoda > Insecta > Lepidoptera > Adelidae > Nematopogon > Nematopogon swammerdamellus. The sequence goes on from OX336345.1 coordinate 9,324,889, forward strand.
GCAATTCCGCACTCGCCACTAACCCGGACGCAAATAATTCAAAATAATAGAGCTGTTCTTGTACATTGCACATAATTTTCATCGTCCCCAATAAAATCTAAGTCAGCCTCAGTAGCTTGTTAGACTTTGCCGTAGTCGGGGAAAATTAACACAGTTTAAATATCGAATGGCTCGTACGTAACACGCTTGTTTGATAAGTGCAAGTGTGATGTAGTTTGTAATTTCATCTTCATGTACGCCATTTATAATGACTTCTCATTTGCTAGGAAAGGTTATGGCTTTTCTATCATTTGCATTTGTTTGCCAGGGCGCCGAGTCGCGTGTGACCTCTCTGCACAAATCTAATTCCTTTTTAGCGAGAACTTCATTCGTAACCTCTACCTTATATTTTCTTTTCTCTGTAATAGAGGAAAAGCGATTAGAGTTGAGGTATCAATAGGAAAAATTTATTCTGCTACTATAAAGTACAAATTAATATTTTTTTCCTGTCTTATTCTATGTTGTTTTCATGCATAAACGCTATTCATAGTCAACGAGTCCAGTGCTGAGCATAGACCTCACCATTTGCCGCCAAGTTCCTGAGCTGCTGCACTTGTTTGTTACACTCTATATTGATGGTGATCGTCCATCCTGAAAATTCTGTGTCTTATATGTAAATAAATTATTTTTACTATTTATCCAAAACATAGAACACTTAAAATAAAATATAACAAAGTAGGTAAGTATTGTTTTTTTTTTGTGGAACCTGACAAGGTAGACAGCCTGATGTGAGCCAAATCACTACACCGTATTCCTGTCTAAATTAGATGCCATGTCAGTACATGGTCTTGATATTAAATATGTTTAACATATTATATAGGTTAATCGCCTCATAATAGGCTGAACATCAAATACTGATTGATTATTTTTATACGTCTCAATTTATTGATGAGGTAATTAATTATTTATATAGATATGACCAGGCTATTACAAATTTGAAGTGATTCATAATCCTATATCGCATTTCACACGAAGCACACTCGAACTAACATTCCACGGCTCAACACTACCAAAAGTCGGTTTCTCCCGATTGATGTTTCTAAGTGCAGAATCAATATATATTTTATCGTAGGCGTTTAAAAGAAACAATTCCCTCCTTATTGGAAAGGTACTATCTATAGTAGTATTGTATTGTAGAAGTATTGTACTATCTATTATGTAAAATTAATTACATAGACAAACAGAGTTCCAATGCGTTTTATGATCCTTGTTAAGAAACATTTATATTATCTTGTAGAAAGCCATATAATTTTAGATAGATAGACAGATAGAACATGCTGCTCCAGTAAACATTAAACAGTAACAAATACATTAGAAAATTTACATAAGGTGCAAAGGCGGACTTATCCCTTACAGAGATTTCTTACAGTCAACCTTTGGATGTTTGAGATTAAAACCGTCTACTATCTAACATCAAACTCACATTGCTTTGCGAGAAACATCAATCGAGAGAAATCTATTTTTGGTAGTGCTTAGCCTTAAGCGGCGCATTCTGCACCACTTCAGCCAATTTCAATTGGCTCTAGCCTCTTGTAAAGCGTATTTCTCTACACTTCACCTATTTTATGTTCGTTGTCGAGGGTCTTTCTTTAAGTTTATTTAATCTTTCGCTTCGACTGCACATGATTCGGCGCTGCAGGCATCGCTTTAACACCGCTGCATACCGCCAAGTTAACGCTGAGTTTTTAATATTTGCTATGTCTATTAATTTTATTTTCATGAATGAGAAATAAAATTATACTCGAACTGGAAATGCCACAAAATTTAATAACATGTCATTTAAATAAGAAAACTTGTGCGGCTATGTTGTGTGTGTTGATATGTATGTATTGGTATTTAATAGTGTAAATATGTTTAATAAACTACCAAAAGAGTTACGAGAAAACAATAATAATAAAGAACAATTTAAGTTGCAGCTACAAGGAAAAACATTGTATGACTTAAATTATTTCATTAAGAACAAATTCAGTTGAAGTGTGTTTATTGTTACTGTGACCACAATTTATTTATTATGTACAATGACGATGCCTCCAAGATCACGATTTTAATGCTAGTTATTATTATTATTTGATAATGTGTGCAAATAAAGGGATTTGATTTGATATTGCCACAACCGCAACCGCAAGCCTTATTCAATAAGAAAACGGTCCGATTACAAATGATATTACACAAAATCTACTAGAATTATTTCCTTAATCCTTCACTAAGACAAACGCCTCCGGAATAAGTATTAGCGGCTTACATTAACAACAACACATTAGGCCGCGTTAATTCGTTCTTTCTTACAGCTTATCCTACTCATTATTACACTATTTCGGATGCGGGTCACGCCCGGAGTCGGAAAGTTGCTTCCCAAGTCTGCCAGGTCGTCCGAGTTCGGAGAGGACAGGGAGTGGGCGGCATGACACCGAACAACAACTGCTGGCTCTAGCAGAAGTGGCAAATGGGCGGCGGCTACTCGGCGCGCTCTCGGCTTGGATTCTTGATCTCAGGGTCCGAAGTTCGAATTCGGTCGACATGCACCAATGAGTTTTTTGACGTGATAACGTCACGTCTTATAAATTGATGAACACCGGCTGCACGCACGAAAAAGTGTCACGTTCCATCTGAGCCTGTGTGTGCAAGCGAGAGCGCGTAACAAGCGATAGAGCGGCACAATCGGCCCAAGCGTCGGCTTATACACATTTATCTCTCTGGTTCTAAAGTACCAGGGCAGCAGAAATTATGACGTTATCACGTAAAACTATCGTCCGTAAACCGACTTTACAGACAACCAATTTTTTTTACGGAAATATTAACGTGCATACCTACACCGGCTGCTTCACCGCATCGGAACCACCACCACCGGTGTAAAACTGTAGGTCCCTTCCCTTGCCCCTCACTAGGTGGTAGGGTCAAATTGTACCCGACTGGGTTGTATTGTATCACTGTACTGAGCGTAAGATGGCGGCAAAGCAGCCTCGGACGTGTTCTCCTCTAGTCCAGAATTATCTAGCCATCCAAGAGGATTAAATCATCGACCCATACCAGATTGCATAAAAAAAAACTCGTCTAGTGGGTGTAACCATCGATATTGGGAAATATTGTCTTTATCTCGATGGGTGTAACTATATAAATGGTGTGAGGCAAATATGTAGGGAGGAGTAGGTATAGTTATCTCAATCACACTTGGGTACTTATCACCTTGATCTCTTACGTAGTTTTTTTTTTTTTTTTTTTTTATGGAAACTTGACACGGTTGGCTACATCACCTACAACATCCGTGATGTCAGCCCATAACACCGGGTGAACTAGGTGCCATGTCAGTGCTTCCCTTTATTTCGCGCCGGCTACACTGAACTGGACGGAAAACACGAACTATTTACATAGCCGTTTCGACCGACGTTTCGCTCAGTGCGTTGGTACCAACCCGGCCGGGATAAACCCTACCACCTAGTAAGGTAAGAAGGGAAGGGACCTACAGTTTAACGTGGTATCCGAACCACAGTCAGCCTCCAACAGTCGGGCGGTCATCCATCCAATAACTGACCGCATATTAAGCTGCCGAGGCTGACGATCCCTTAGTCGACTTTTACGACATGCGACGGGGATAGATGCAGTGGGGCTATTCTTTTTAAGTACCGACCCCACACGGTACAAACAGATATACAAAATAGATATATGTAGTATAATGTTATAATCATTAACGTAAATTAAGTTTATTATGAAAGTTATTAATTAAAACAAGCTGTTTAAGTTTTCTTGCCCGGTTCTTCCTTTTGATTTATTGTTGAACGCGACTAAATATTTTGACGAATCATACTGAACAAGGGTTCTGCCCAGTTGACCATTCCATCTTCTATTCTTTGTTCTTAGCGTGGTACATTCCGCGCAAGCTTTCTGTTTTTGTTGACGGAGCTGTTATTATCCGTTTCGGAAGGTGGAGACAACGACTTGGCGGGGGCGCTCCCGTGCCCCCAGATAAAACTGTTTTCTCGCTCAAGAACTCACGGTGCACAAAAATGGCAGCATGGTGGGAAAAGGTTCCAACCATCTGCGATTTAAATACTAGCAATATGAGTTTGCAATAATATTTTATGAATTTTAGGATAACAAAATTTAAAAAAATCTATAATTATGACTAGTAATATATGGGAATTAAATTAATGTTCTAAGTCCAAAGTGAAATTGTTATGTATAAGTATTGTAATACTAACATTAAATTAAAATATAGCCGTAAAAAAAATACAATACAATATACATAAATGAATGCATTATAATAAACTCGCCGCACTGTAACTATAAAACTAATTTATAACAAAATACGACTATGTGCCCCATACTCGATAACATCATTGGAAACTTTAATATTCCTCTTTGGTAGTATCTATAAACTTTCCTAATTTTGTCTCACTAACTTGTCACTTCTTCACATAATTTGTCTCGTGGCTCAATGCAAATATTAATGTTTGTTTAATGTATTTATTTTTTATTCCTTTCTGGAAGGCACCAAAGAGTAAAATTTTTAACATTAAAATAAGTATTGACATAACAGTAAGAAAACATAAGTATAATAATACAGCCCTAACTTGAGGCTAAACACAACGTGTACATAGTAACTTTAATTTAAAAAATTTGGTCTAACCGAAGCTTACACATCGCTTCACTGTACTGCAATAGTAACTACAAGTAACTAGGTCCATCGCATAAGTACGTACTTCACAAGCGTGCAATAAACTTGCTCACTCGTGGGCAAAATATGAGTTTCGCTGAGTGCGAGGCCACGAAATTTACGACCGAAAATTGTGCCCGTTGTTGTACTGCTTGCCGGTTAAACAGTGGAAATAATTAAGCGCGCGCTTTGATAATGAGTTCAAAGTAGTTACATTTGTTGGCTCATAATTAGGTGGAGTAAATAAATATATTTATCATTTCGGAGATTACTTATTTGTACAATCAAAGCAGGACTTGGGATGAAATTGTGTCGTACGAATCTGTCCATTAGCACAATAGTGATTCGAAAGAAGAAAAACACTTAAAGAAAGGAAATGCTGTTAGCGCAATATACTTTTTCCTCTCAAACACCATCCACACTCGAACGTAGAAAAGAACGACGCTCCAAGATGGAGAAGGCCGTCAGCTACGTGCGCGCGACTTGAGAGCAACAAAATCGAGGAGTTAATTTGAGAAGGATTTTTACGAAGAACGAGTCTGCACTGGCGTTATAATAACTTACATAATAATAACTTAACAAACCTCTGTCGTAATGTTGTTCAGTTCGGTAAGTTATTATGAAGACCGGGCGCTCTCGTTGCGTTTCTAGAGAAGGGGAGAAGCTTCTGAGGCCTGTTGGCTCGGACCTCGGTTGTGGTGTCTATACAGTCGACGACGAGTGAGTGAGTTTTGTGCCTATCTATCTTTTTTCCTTCCTAATCTCTGCGTGATGTGCCCTTTACATTATAATGGACATATGAAGGAAGTATTTAAGTACATACCTACTTTAAATAATAACAGTTTTAGGTTACGAACAGACGGTAGGTATATGGATTGTTAATTATTAATACGCAGGTTTGCAAGATCACATACAATCCAATACAAAGAGTGAATTATGATTTATGATAATTTCTCAGAATTATTTTGAAACATTTTGAAAGATACACACTCAACGTTTAGTTGAAATAAAAGAAATAATTCAATGCATGTAAAGCCGGTATTAGGACCCTTCCATATAGGCATGTTCATAGTCGATCAATTCAATCATACAGAGATTAATTTTCCCACCAAGAGTGTCTGAAGACATCACAGTAATTACGTGCTAAAGTGGCGCAAAAAATGGCGAATTTCTAAAGTAATTAACCGAAACAATCGCAAACTCCTGGGAGTAAAAAAATCGCATCGTCGGACGAACGACACGCATCGGCTTTCCCTTTGTTGCCGGCCGAACACAATGAGGTCATCAATCATGGAAAACACTCTGAAGTATTGTTGATCACGACCGGCCGCGCGCCGCTGTCCACGCTCAATAGAACAGCGTGAAGCGTCCAGTTTAATTACGAAAAAGTCACTGAAATTGCGAACTGTAACTTCATTTTAACGTTAAACAGTCCGGAAGCAATTTTTTGCAGCATCGTTGCAATTGACTTTCAATCTGAAAGACCATTATGTTTGGAATGTGATACATTTCATTACACACACAATTTTATGCCGATGTTTATAATATGTTCACAGGAAAACGGAGTGTGGGAGGATCGTCCGCCAGCTGGAACGACGAAATAAGTATAATCTGGCTGCTTTAAGTTTGCCGCTACACGGGGTGCGAACCCCCTGCTCCCGCCGCTCGCCGCAATCCCTGTTACCCAGCTCAGTACCGATAGCCTATTTTTTTGTTCACCATCCTGATAGGCCAGTGGTGCCCAAACGGTCGATCGCGAGCGACCGCTCGATCCCAAGAGGATTTGAAGGTCCATCGCTGAAAATATGTAGAGCAAAAAGTGATTTGTAGAAACATCAATGAATTCATAATATGTATTTGATGTGACTAACATTTTTCGGGTGGTGTATTGTGGGTCTTTCACAAGGACCGCAATAATAACAAACAAGTATGTAATAAACATAGCTTTAAATTCAAACAAAAATGAAAATTATTGAACAACAAACATTTTTGGTACAAGTGTCGATCTCACAACCTTTAATTTTTTGTAGGTAGATCTTCATAGAAAAAAGTATGGGCACCACTGCGATAGGCATTCGTGAAGTCATATTATTATAGTAAAGCTACCGAAAAACTTGAAGCAGACAGCTTATGCGTCGGTATAAAACAGTGCTTCCGTACCTACCGCTGAAGGGCAGTAGGACTGGAGGGAAATTGCAAAAGCGAATGTCCAGCAGTACATCTACTGCTGGGCATACGCCTTTCAAATTTTCCTGCAGCCCTTCAGCTGTAGGTACTGACTGACTTACTTATCATTGTATGTTTTGAAATGCTGTTGAGTAAATACATAGAGCCGGGTATCAGAATGAACAGTACAATTTAGAACGTGCAATGGACCACTTCAACTCCGTAGGGATGTCGGCGCCTTAAGTCTGTTCTAACGCTTATTCCATGGGGAATGCTCGGAGGAGCTGTTTAACCCGGCTTCCCCTTTCCACCTCCGCACAACGTGCACTGGGCATTAAAAACAAAAACAATAGTCTGATGATATAGTTTTTAATGTGTAATGTAATGTCACATTCAGCCTCGGATCATTAGCGGACGCCGCCCGCCGAGACTTATGGTCTCAAATCCATGGATCTCACCCACGTATTAATTTTGAGAATTACTATTACTACCTTAACTGTGGTTACGCTGACTTGTAACCAACCGAGATACTGGAAACCATACCATAACGTTTCGTTATGCTCGCGCACGATTCTAATTAATAGGATACTCGAAACTTTATATTTCCCTATATTTACTGGCCTTGGCTTTAAACGCCTCGAAAATTGAACGCGTTATCTCGGGCTATACCGTATCGCTAAGGGTAAATGAACAATGATTCAACATTATGATAGCGATATTAATTTTATGGACTTTAAAATTGTCCTCCTCTTTTTTAATGACCGTTGAAAGGTTATTCCCCAGCGGCATTTTTAGGGTTCCGTATCCGCACGGAAGCCAATTACTAAGCCTAAGCCGTCTGCAAGTCTGTCCTACTGCTGTATCTTTTGAACCGTAATAGGTAGCCGGTTGAAATTTTTACTGAATAAGTGTATTATGGCGGATATACAAACAAATAATAATAAAAAAAAACTTATCTCCAGTGTCACTTGACTGGTTCGAATCTTATCTTCGCGGGCGTCAGCAGTGTGTAAGAATTGACAATGATTTCTCTTGCTGGAATGACTTGACTGCTGGCGTACCTCAGGGTGGAGTGTTATCCCCATTATTGTTTTCTGTATTTATTAATCTTATTACAAAACTTTTAACATCTTCCTACCACCTATATGCCGATGACTTGCAGATTTACTTACACAGCTCGTTGGATAACCTGTCCCAAACTATTAATAATATGAACACTGAACTAGCGAGAGTGCATACATGGACTAAATCGTATGGACTTAACGTCAATCCTAACAAGTCGCAGGTAATGATCGTAGGCAGTTCAAGACTATTATCTAGGATTAATTCTCCTACATTGCCTGCAATTACGTTTAATGGGATTGACATTCCTTTCTCCACAACAGTAAAAAACCTGGGCATTCTCGTGGACCAATCAATGTCATGGGTGCCTCAGGTAAATATGGTCAGTCGTAAAGTTTTTGCTGCTGCGCATTCTCTGAGACGCTTACAGAACCTTCTCCCCGTTTCTACTAAGATTGCTCTTGCGCAATCCCTTCTACTCCCAATTCTCGACTATGCGGATATATGCTACTTGGATTTGACTGAGATTCTTCTAGACAAGCTTGAACGCTTGCAAAATTTGTGTATCCGTTTCGTATTTGGTCTGCGTAAATACGACCACGTCTCTCAGTTCCGTGCAAAGCTTGAGTGGCTACCGATTCGTCTCCGTAGAAACTGTCACATCCTCGGTCTTTTATATGGTGTATTAAACAATCCTGATGCTCCTGAATACCTTTGTTCTCGATTCCTTCCCCTCTCTTCTCACGGCCTTCCTCTTCGCTCTAGTGACGATAATGTTCTAGTGATACCTCGCCATTCTTCTGGTTTCTATACCGACTCTTTCACTGTCCACTCTGCACGTCTATGGAACTCATTGCCGTACCGCATTCGTCACTGTCAGACTCTTGGCACATTCAAAATCTTGTTGAAGAAACATTATCTCAGCAGTTGCTCTGTTGTGGAATAAGGTATTATGTATTTATTTATCTTATTATATACTTGTATCTATGTATGGACATGTATATTTATATAAGTATGTTTTTATTTGTTTATGTATATATTTGTATAAGTATGTAGTATATATATATATATATATATTACTTTCCTGTCCAAATGTCTGCACTACCCTTGTCATATTTCTTTCTCATTTACTCTCATCACCCAAAGGTTGACTGGAAGAAATCACTTAAAATGATAAGTCCGCCTTTGCACGCTACTGTTCTCTTGTTTCTGTGTGAATTATTGTTAGCTTCCATTCTTCTTCTGTATGTTATCTTCTGTCTTGTGTATCTCTGTGTTTTTGTGTGCAATAAAGGATTTCTATTCTATTCTATTCTAGTAAAAAAAAAAGTAAAAAATTAAGGGTTTCCCCATACAAGACACGCTTCTAAATAATAGATGGCGCTATAAGTACTTTGGGTCGCAGACAAACAAAAGATAGACAAATATGGTTGTTGACGGGTATAGATTTAGCGGAACTACGGAACCCTCCGTTCGTGAGCCAAACTCGCAATTGACCGGTTTTTTTGTTAATTCTTTGTAATCCACGATAGCAAAATAATGCCGGTATGTATTTTCCTTAATAAGTTTAATGAGAATGGCGAGTACATTAAATTTAATAATAACATAATTTAAGGAATATTCTGGATATTTTCTAAGATTTTAAGTACGACGCTTGATGACACCCAGGTTAAAGGATTCAGGAAATACACTCGCCGGAAGACAGTTCTATATATAGAATTGTATATTTCTAAGCTCAGAAAGCTTAGAAATATACAATTCTATATATAGAACTGTCTTCCGGCGAGTGTATTTCCTGAATCCTTTAACCTGGGTGTCATCAAGCGTCGTACTAACGGGCTAGACAGCCTAGCAACAGTCCGCAAATCTGCTGGCATGGCACCTAACTTAGCGTGGTTACGCGAGGAGAGGTGAATTTGGCTCTGTCGACTGCACCATTGGTCCCTCGGCACAGCCACCCATGCTGGTTTACATTAAAAAATATGCTTACTTGCTTGGATATAAACATGAAATATTTACTGTTATTCCGTAACGGGAACGTTTTAAGAAAGTATTTGCATTTAAACTGCTGTACATGCGTTGAACTCTTTCCTATATTTAAAATACATACATACATACATACATAGCGTCACGCCTATTTCCCGGCGGGGTAGGCAGAGACAACGGATCTCCACGTGCCACGATCCTGACACACCTCTGCCGCCTCTTCCACTCCCATTATGTTCTTCATGCATGCTCGTCGGTTACGGGTACTACGCACTTGCCCCTTTTTGAGCATATGCCCGATCTGGTCCAGGTAAGTGCGTCTAGGGCGACCCTTCCCTACTTCCCTACTTCCCTGTGATTTTAAAATACCTACCTAGTTATCTACTACTACTATTATTTACGTGTGGCTTGGCATGTTTGTTCAATGTCACTCTCATATTATGTGTTATCTGAACTGGACTTAATCATTAACCTGAAATTTTACACCAGTGTACCTGACATTCCGACCTAGCGAAAGGTTCCAAATTTCATTATTCTTTATGGCGAAATAAATATCTGAATCTGAATCTGAAATCATATGAGCGAAGTCGTGGACGAAAGTTATGATTTTTTTATAGACTCAGACTTGGTTTGCTTCATTAACCTACTACCCTCGTGATCTCCGCCCATAATACCTTGGTGAACTAGGTGCCATTTCACTGCTCACCTATTGGTCGAGCCGGCTACACTGAAATGAATGGAATAGACGACATATTTACAAAGCCGCTTTGGCCGAACTTTTTCATTTAGTACGGTCCCTACAATCTATATAGTATGTTAAAGGGTAATGAATGACCTACAGTTTCACGTGGAATCCGAACCCGGTTAGTCGCAACAGTCGAGCGGTCACTCAATTTTGACCGCGCTCGGACATGCTTAATATTCACTACAGCGTGTCGATTCATTGCACCAGCGAGCTACCGAGACTGACTATATAAAATAATTGTCTCCAACGAAATAACCCCTATTTGATGCCTCCAGCTTCTAGTGAGGCTAAAACAATATTCCCAAAATATTCTGTCCAATTGCTCAATCAAAAAAATTGCCGTCCCTCTACCGTCCATTATTTTCTTAGTCTCCTCCTCATTGCCGCAGCCATCACGACTAGGCCGGGCAGGGGCGAGCAGAGGGGTTGAGGGATGGTGACAGATGAAGCGACAATATTATTTCCACTTCATTAAATGGATTGATCAAAAGACGCGGCGCGACGACGCCGACCCGGAGTTACCAGCTAGAACTCTGAAATGAATTTGTAGACAATACTTTGTAGAAGCATGTTTATTATGTGGGAAATGCTTAATGTGCTATTTGAAATCACGTATCATTAAAATTGCAATTGTATTAAAATTTGTGCATTACATAATAATTATTCAGCACAAAGTAACTTTATTTGATAAGTAGGTAGTTAGAGTGTATTTAATAATTTTAATTTATAAATTGTGAATAACATTTGATTATAACTTTATGCCATAGGTACCTACAAAAAATGTGCATAAAACCACTGCATAAAACAATTATTCCTTTTGGGATGACTTTCCAAGACTTACCTACTAAGAAGGATCTCTCCAGCATTTCAATGGATGGTGAGTTAGCTATACCTACATATGTAATTGTATACATATAATTAGTTATGTGATCTAAGTAATTTTAATTTAAATATGTACTCACAAATTTACCGAAGAAGGTATATCAACAATTTAAATTACAGTGCGAACAAGACACCCAAAAAAACCTCCAAAATTTTGTTAGATATTTTGTATAAATAAATATTTAACATACAAAGTAAAATTGTAACAAACACAAAGCATATTGAAGACACAAAGCCTAAATTAAATTATAAAACTAACGAAAGAAAAAAGACAGAAACAAATTGGTAAAAAGTGAGTGTAAAAAAAGTAGACTCAAAGGTTAATAAACACAGTCCATTAAAAAAATTGTTTTAAAATACATCAAAATAGGTACATTATTGTGAATTACAAAAACTTAAACCAAGGAATATTTATCAACTTCGCTCATTTCAGAGGCTGTAAAGTCACTCCATCCTATTTCACAGCAATGTCAACTTGAAGCACTTAATCAACCAAAACTTAACTTTTACGACACAGCGACATTAACTTGTACATTAAAAGTTTCTTGAATTATGTGTCTGAGAATTTGTAACATCTACGAGTATGTGTGTATTTGTAAGTTTAACACATTTAGAGCGGCGGCGCACCAGCTTAATTTTTAGGTTTCCGTACGCGTACGGAAGCCTATATTACTAAGCCTACGCCATCTGTTTGTCTATCTGTCCGTTCGTCCTGCCTTTTATGGGCTCTTTTTTAACCGTAACTGCTCGAAATGTTCAAAGAATATGTGTTATTAAGGCCGATTTACTAACAAACAATAATAAAACAATAGTAAAAAATTAAGGGGTCCCCATACAAGGAACGTGTTTTTTTTATTTATTTTTTGCTCTCTCGTATAAACTGTTATACCTACATACAAGCATCAAAGTTCGTGTGAATATAGATCAAACTCTAAAATAAAACAGCAAATATTGAAAATCGACCAATTAGGTGGTGGTACGGAAGCCTCGGTGTGCGAGTCCGACTCGCACTTGGCTGGTTTTTACTATGCATTGTCCCTCGCAACTAATAATAGTGGCACATTTAAACCCTTATGCATAATCTATGCAAATTCCACAAAACAACATGTTTGATACTTGACACGATATCTCAAATTTCATGTTCGCTCCGATATCACGAAATACAGACTTTCGCCAATGTCCAACATACGTGCTCGAATGAACAGCTATAATTTTCTTTATACCTAGAAGGGTGTTCTTGAAGAGGCGGTAGGAGTAAACGCACAACTTTCAGCAGGTTTCAAAACTTTGCCACCTTTCTACTTCGGCCACACTCGCCGCACACTGGAGAAAACATCTCGCAAACGAAATTCCAAGAACCAAACGATTATTCAAGTCATGTTTCAAAGCTAATATTAGGGTTCGGAACTGCTTTTCACCTGGTGTGTTGTGATGCTCGTAGAATTCTCAAAGACAAAGGCAAAGTGCTCTTCAAATATTGGTATTGTAGCACCTACTATGCGCAGCCGCCAAGTATCACTCGACAACAATGAGAATCGTATCGATGCGAGATAATGAGCTTTCAACAGCTCTTAGCTAGGTGGAGTAATAAGCTAAATTGAACTTCAGTATGACGCGTGCATCACACTGACAGTATTCTGATTGAAGATGGGAAGTTATAGGACGTGGTTTAAAGCACTAATTACTAGGTACGTCCACTACGGTCAAATGATAATTTGGTGTTGACTATTCCTTCTCATTCCACTACACCATATTCCCGCTCATTCACAATACATGTAGCTCGTCTGTAGAACAAGCTCCCTGTCAATCTCCGTTTCTCTTCTTCCATTCACACATTCAAAATTCTTTTAAAAAAACATTTTTGTCCTCGTGACTTTTCTGATTCAAAACTATGTCTCCCATGTTCAGAGTTAGTAATATGTAAATAGTAGGTATATTTAGTCCATCTTTACTTATGGTATATATCTGGTATGTAGGTATAATATTTACACCATGTGTAACTATTAATATTTAAGTTTATGTTATCTTTTGTATTTCAGTAACCCTGTCTTAATATAAACAGTATATTTCTTTCCCCCACTCACCTAGCAGTTGTAATACCCCAAAGTTATTCTGTTAGAAAATGTCTAGAGGCATTAAGTGTTACCTTTTGCCCATATTTTATTTGAGTGCAATAAATATATACAATACAATACAATACACTAGGAACATTATAGCATATGTGCAGGTATACCATTGAGTCAGACGAACCAAAATGTCGTTGCTCATAATGTTTGCTTCATCATTACCGTCTATTTTGTTGACATAGCAACTGTGTGGTAAACTATGCCGAACTTGATTAGTCCTTCTGCTGCATTCTTCTAACTTAATCGATCATTTTTCGCTTCACGAGTTTAGCTTGATTACATTATCCAATTAATTCAATTCTTTCTGATTTAATCGTGTTTTTACGTAACATACCTAACATACATATACACTAATATTATAGTACTGTTTTCGTCTATGTGCTACTCGTATATTCATAAGAACGATTTACACTTATAAACGTTTCGTCCCCCGCTCCAGGGACACCGTCAGGACTCGCGGAACTGCGACGGCCTTGGAGGACACCCGACACGTCGTCCAGGCAGATGTGAACTGCCGGTCGCCGCTGACGTAGATTGTAGCGATGAGAGGGTACTTCGGCCGATGACGGAAGGTTCAACATCTCTTACGGGAAATGGTCGGTGCACACGTAGCTCGCTGCCAAAGCTGTATGCTGGTTACCACCCGAGCCATGCTTCGCCAGCAGAGGAGCCCACGACGTTGAGAGTACCATGCTGTCATCTCTATTGAAATTGGCATGTCTGGAAATTTCAATGGTTCTCATGAACATACCGCATAATCGAAAACAGTACATACTACAATATGTAACAGCGTTCAAAGCCTAAACGAACATGCCGTACTAACGGTTACCTACATACTGTCGCATTGTAATCTTAGTATTCTTATATCGATGCTTTTTTGATGTGAACATTTTGTGACTGCAAGTAATTTCTAAATGGTACATACCTGCCAACCTGAATGTCAGAAGTTTCGCAGTAGACAGAAGAATATGCGAACTATTTGTTTCATCTCAGTACTGATTAGACTGAAAGGTGACTAAAACGTCAGGAACGCCGATAATGTTAGAGCGTGGTTAGAGGCAGTCATGTGGCATGTCTTAGCATTACAGTCTGTCTGTCGTGCGGATTCCATCGGAGTATAATCTGTGTGAGAAGGGTTGGCCTGAATTATTAATAGGAGGTCGTGGGACCCGTCACTTGAAGAGGGTCTTAATTACGAAGCGGGTGTCTCTCTGTGTACCGATAGAGTGATGCCGAATTTGATATGCTGGCGATATCGGGGCTATTTTTGTTGGCGGGATAAACATTTCGTAGACAAACATCATAGAAGAAAAATTTATAGAGCTATTTATACCCGAATGCATACGGAAGATGTTCGGGGTTGAGGGTTTGCTATTAACTTTCAAAGACATGATGAATGATTATATATATAATTATACATGGTGTAAAAACGGCGATTACATTAAATTTAGGAAATGATTATTGGAATCAAGAGTAACAAAAAAGTTAAATAACTTTTTTCTGAATTCCCTTTAAATAAAAAGTTACAGTTTTCATACAAACTAATTAATTTATTTAGTGTAAAAGGATCTAATGTTCCGCATGAACACGGGAATGAAAGGCGCGCGGTGAGTGAGCGTGCAGGGACGAGTGCGCGGAGAGAAGAGATGTGCGGAGGCGGCGCAGTGTGAGTTTTTCGCCCCTAACCGTTCCCGCGCCAGCACCTTCCCCCCTCACGCGTCAAATTACACTAGACGAAAACATAAATTTCCAAAATTAATATCTCCAAAACTAGACACTTTAGGGAAAAACTTTATTCACTTTTTTGTCTCGGAAAAACATGAGGATTGCGCTGGCGAAATTAATGTACTCGCCGTTACAACACCCTGTATATATAATACATTGAAAAACAAAACCTATCTCATTGATGTAACCGTGCCCTCAGATTACAACATTATGAAAAAGGAAGCAGAAAAATTATCAAAATACTATGCCCTCAAATTTGAAATGGAAAGACTGTGGAGCACAACGTGTAAAATTATTCCTATTGTTATTGGTACCACCGGAATTATTTCAAAAACTTTACAAAAATATATAGATATTTTGAAGGCCGATATAAAGATGGAAATTTTACAAAAGCAGGCGGCTATACATACCACAAAAATTATTTCGAAATTTATGAGTGGATATTTGGAAGAACTAAATCAAACAGAAGATCAATAGACCAGAGCTTCAAACATTTCATAACATTTTAATGAACACCTTGTTCTTTTTCCTGGGAGGACCCTGGGCGGGAACAAGTCGTCCTATTGGCACTAAGATGCCGGAAACTCCAAAAATTGGATGAAGAAATATATAATTGTGTCAATTGTAATTCTTGAAAGAACATCGATGAATTATATCTACATACTTTTATGCAATATAATGTATTTTATGTATTTGTATGTATTCTGCATATTATTATTATATGTGGTAATTTTGAAAACACTTCTGTTTTGTAATGATTACATAAAACATGCATTTCTTGAGCTTCACCATGAAATCAAATTGATAAAGTGTACCACCATCTTCATGGTTTATATGGAAAATCATTTAATAACAAAATGCATAAAGAAAATCCTTTGAAACCTACTCGTATACCGTTCAGAGGCATATGAATATTATATTTTCAGCTAAGCCAATTTGATCGGTGAGTTTCGTCAAAACAATAAATAAAACGTAGCGACGCTTGCGAAGTCTGTTTTGAATTGATATCGGCTCGCCGTCGTGTCGATTCAAATGACAAAATAATATATTGGATTTGTTAGCTTAGTTTCATATTTTTCAATGTCCTGATATAATCTCACTCCCTGAAACGTTCATACATAAAATGTGTAACGGTATATGGTAGTAGAGGTGATATGATTTTAACTGTTTGAATTTTTTTAAACGAAACAGACACCGAAGAAAGTGTAAGACGGTCGAAGCGTCACGACACTTTTGCTGTTGTATGTGTGTAATGTGTGTTTACAAGTGTATGTCAATGTATAGGTACATATATTACTGCAGTATAGACGTCATTTATATTTTTATTGTTCATTTAATTCCTCTCAAAGGTTGTTCATTTATTTCATCGTGTCTGTTATTGAATACATAATACTCGTATATAGCGAAAGGAACTTCGTTCCAACCGTGTGTCCCATGAGACCTCTCGTCTATTTTTGTAAAATGTTGTGGGCGATTGTGATAAAACAAAAAAACAAATATATTAAAGCGATCAATATTATCAAGGTAAAGAATTATGAACGAGAATACACACACGTAGTAGGTAATTTAAATATGAAACATTTCTACTTTCCGCTTGTGACTGGCTTATGGTATAAGTGTACCAGGAACACGATCCACCCGTATTGCGTTTCACTAATAAATATATTGTTTAGTATACAAGTTTTAATGAATCGTGTGTATACACAAGTTTATTTACATTAAGTTTATTTAATTAAGTAAATTTAAATGTTTATTAGAAATTAAGAAATGTTAGTGCATAAAGCCCGATTCTACGTGTGAAGAAAAGTTACTTAAGGCAAGGTAAGGGATCATCTTCTTCTGCAGTTTCTGTTCAGCGGCTGAAGGTTCTAGTAGCGCCAGAGTTTGTAACGGGACACGCAAAGTTCGCGAAACCTAAGGCGGGAAGAAGAACTAATGACATCGTGTCATAGTCGGTTTGCAAGTTGGCAATTGCAAATTTCCCAACGGGCGGCAGCGCTCGCGGTCGCGGAGGTTGCAGGAGTATTCTGTGAGCAAGACTCCGAGAAGTAAAAGCTCGTTTATAAAAATTACAAATTACAGTCATATGTACCTACGTCAACAAAATTTTGTAATAGTTCTTAAATAAATGAATGAAACGTCGTCGGTCGAAACGGCTATGTAAATAGTTTGTGTTTTCCGACCAGTTCAGTTTAGCCGGCACGATCAAAGGGGGAAGCACTGACATGGCACCTAATTCACCCGGTGTTATGGGCTGACATCACGGACGTTTTAGGTGATGTAGCCAACCGTGTCAGTCTCCATAAAAAAAAATTATAAAATAAAAATAAATTCAAAATCGTCGTTATTGCATACTATTAATACATAGGACACAATAGGCGAGTTTAATGCCACGAGACATTATCTACAACCTAAGTTTATTAAGATTTTAATTAATTAAAACAATTCTTTATGATTCTTTGTATGTATTAGGTAAATCCATCGAAATAAGCTGATAATGTCGTTGAAGCGATTTACGTAAGTTTTTAGGAGCTGGTATTAACTACATATTTATGACTACAGAATGAAAACTGTATGTATATCGTGCGGGAGTATTAACTTATTTGTGAGATTTTCCTTTACGACTTTTCACTATTACAAGAGTTTGTCTGAACCTAAACTTCCAAGTCACATATGGAAATACACATGTAGATTTTTTTTATGGAGAGCGCGAAATGTGGTATTGTGTTACCTACAAGTAGGTGTCTAAAGATGCACATGGACATTCTGTGATGCACGAGGATTGCAAATGCGATGCCGGCCTGACGGGAACCTTTTCACGTCATGTTTAAATAAATTGTCACCATTCTGAGATCGCTGCGCGGCGCTGTAAACATTAGACGGGGCGTGCGCGCGCGCTGGGGCGACAAGATAGCGAGAGTGAGAAAGGGAACGATCGCGGTCTCGGTGACTACGAGTAAGTAAATAAGCGAGCACAGAATTCAAGCGTACTGTGTGCGGAGCCCATACAAGAGGTGGAACTAATTTGCATTCGCGCGTCGCGTCACTCGCGTAGGCGCCAAAGTGAAAATTAAGCGAGAATTTAAAATTCGTTGTGGGTTAAATGGAACTTCACACGTGCTCTGTCTGATGGACCGCGAAGTATGCGCGGGACGTGCTTTGTTCCAGTAATTAGAGGAAAATGGAGATTGGAGACCACTTTTCTAAATACATTTCAGCATGTAGAGTTTTTTAATAAATATGTGAAATTCATTGAAAGGAAATGGATCGTTTGAACAGAACAAATAGCTATAGCTTGATAACGTAAGTATTGCTACGAACAGCGCAAGATGGCGAAATAAACAAATCACGCTGCGATATGTCCGAGGATATTATATCGCTTGCATCTCGCTATGTTTAGAAAGCCTGAAACCCTAGTCCTCGGGTAAAAGCTCAAAACCTGCGCCTTGGCTTCCCACAGTAACGTAACCAAACAAACAATCACCTAAAAAACTGTTTAACAAGTAGCATCTATCTTGTAGATTTTTTTTAAATATTAACTTAAATGAATAAAACATACATACATACATAGCGTCACGCCTGTTTCCCGGTGGGGTAAGCAGAGACAACGGCTCTCCAGGTGCAACGATTGCTACACCCCTCTGCTGCCCCTTCCAATCTCATAATGTTCTTCATACATGCAAACAACAAAGGCCATCGATATTATTTATCAACGCTTTCAATGAAACTATTTTTTAGATAACCATATTTTGATAAAATTGTTCATATAGAGACCTGACAGATCTTCAGTAGGAATCCCGATACAAAGTAAAATTCACCCCATGCCTAATTTAAATGGTTTTGAGGTTATCGTTCGATAATGTTATGTTCCCATACTGACCGCGGCGCAGGTAAAATAGATTTTTTTATTATCTTGAACTAGCTTTTGAGCGCGGCTTCGCTCGCTGTGGACTCGGTTTAATAGCAAATACGATAAACGCAAATAAGATAACAAACGATTGCTTCTTTTATATTCTCTCTCTTTCTCTATCTCTCTCTCTTCCGTCCATACTTTGCTTTCTTTGATATTGCTAAGTCCTAAGGCTATTTAGCGTGATGGTATATAGCCTATAGTGAGCCTCAAGAACTACTCTTTAATTGGTGTAAACCGCATAAATCTGTTTAGTGGTTCCGGAGTTTATCTCGAACATACATACATACAGACGTTCCCTTTTATAAGAAGTAGAGAAGATAGAGAAGATAGCGATATTCGAGATGTACTCAGACGAGTATGTGTGTATTTCATTATTGTACATAGGTATTGTATATTGTAATAATTGTTCTAAGTAGGTATATCGTACTTTGTGACTTGTAAATAAACTTAATATTATCTAATGTGTGTCACGCTAGGTCCTTAGGTACAGTGAGTATTATTTTAGTTTCCCAATAAGTATAGCGTGCAGAGTTAACACATGAATAACGCGCTAGGCAATAAAGTTAAATATAAGTTTGCGCGCGAGTCGAAGCACAGATCAAGTTCTCGCTACTTGTCTTTATCAAAGAAAACTTTGCAAGAACTAAGAATGAAATACGAGTAAGATAAGAGATCAACTTATAGAGCGGCCTCTTTGTGTTTCTATTTATTTCGAGGCAGAAACTTTCTTTAGGTTAATCAAGGTAAATAGTTTCCGACAGTTTTGCTTACATATTTTATTATGTATTTATTTTTCTTTCACAACAAAGGCCACCGAAATAAACGCATTTTGGGAAGAGTAAATAAAATGTTTATAAATAAATAAAATGTACCGTGTGGGGCCGGTACTTAAAAATAATAGTACCACTGTATCTCTCCCCGTACATGTCGTTAAAGGCGACTAAGGGATAAGGACAAGATGCCGTGCTAAAGGGCGACAGGCTAGCCACCTCTCACCTTGGAACGGTCCTTCCACCGTGTCATGCAGCAGGTGGGTCTTCGTGTGACTTGCTTGTTGCTTGATAGACATCTTGTCCGAATACTATGCTATACGTGACGGTCGGTGTTGTGTGTACCTGCAGCACAACTCTGATTACTCTGCTTACCCTGATTGTCGGGATACAGCTTGTGGCATGTATGTATGTAAATAAAATTATGTATCAGCAAATACAATGTTGTATGCGGTATTGAATTATTCGCCGGATTGTTAAGTCTCAACGAGCTTCAATCACACTAAGGGCTCCAGCACACGAACTAAGATGTTTGGTCGTAATCAAAAACATTTCAAAATACATGCCAAAATATAGAGAACACGGCGCCAACTCAACTGTTACGTTGCCACCGACGACGACGACGTCCCACCACTCAATTAAATAGTTGTGCAACTTCATAGTCTATGAACGCGTATAGCGGTCACACGGTCGACTAACTTAATCGGCCGCCAACTGTTTAATCATCCGCTGACCTAACGAACGCTGCACTTTTTGTCCGTACGACCTGCAGAGTGAATGACTGAATAATGCTCTGTGTGCCTATCTCCATGACTAAACACAGTTGGGTTGGACAAAAATCGGCCGTCATGCATGGCCAACTCTACTAACTGTTTAGTTGATGATACAAATCGATCGTGTGCCGGAGCTGTAACTCTAATAAAGGCTGAAAGTTCAATCGCACTATCTATAATAGTCACCAATTTATGTAGCTCAACTCAATTATTTACTTAAAGACAAGACGAAATTACTATTAAATTAGGCGAGGAGGTGAGGGAGGCGATGGCTGGCCCTGGCGTGAACGGGTGCTGTTTGTGGAGACAGGCCTGCTCCAATTGGCTCCAACATGTTCTATGATTGGTTCATGATTAGGAAAAGAAATGTTGTATTTGTGATACATTTTTAGAAATATTGATGACTCGTACTGTATTCGCAGTGGCAAACACTTTTGTAAATGTGTGACTAAGTGGACGTAAAAAAAAGTATCCAGCGAAATTTCTTGCCAGTTTCTTCGCTGTGATGATCGAACTGGCAAAATGCTAAATTTTAAATGTTATAAAATATGACGAATCCGAGTGCAGGGTACTGTCTATGGATAAAAAATAATACTTAGAAACTGCGAAAAATCGGCTAAACAGCCAGCCACTCCAACTAAGCACAACTGCTCGTAATTACGCGATGCATTCTCTATTGAGGCAAACGTGGTTTAGAATGCAAAAAGCCACATGTATCAAATGCTGTTTTTCGAGACATAGTTTCCGTCCGACTTGATAACAATGCTTGCTCTGCCAATTTAGTAAAGTCGACCATAAAACCTAGAATATAAGCCGGTGGGACCTTGTCAAATGAGCGCTCACTTGTCGTTTAAAGTATTTATTGGGGCGCATAGCAAGGTGCAAATTTGATAGGGTTCTACTAGTGTGTCTGCATTTTTAGGGCCGCCTGTACATATGCACATACATTAAAACATGCTCGTCCCAAAGCTGAAACTTTGTCCTTATGTCCCGGGAGAGTAAATTTGTTTGTAACGCTCGTTTGGCTGCGAACTATTTAGCATGTTGCTACATATCGTCGCTCACACGCTTGCTATTACAAATTCGAGTAAGCTTATAAATTCTCCGTGACATTAAATATGATTGTGTAAATATGCCTGAATATGCTACAATTTTATGTATCTTATTCCGACAACATTTTAAAATAAACCATGTCATATCAGCCTCGGTAGCTCAGTGGTATGGTCGGGCGCGGTCAGTACTTGGATGGGTGACCGCTCGACCGTTGGGAGGGTGACCGCGGTTCGGATTCCACGTAAAACTGTAGGTCCCTTCCCTTCTTACCTTACTAGGTGCTAGGGATTATCCCGCCCGGGTTGGTACCACCGCACTTAATGAAACGTCGTCGGTCGGAACGGAACGGCTATGCCAATAGTTCGTGTTTTCCGTCCAGTTCAGTGTAGCCGACATGAAATAAAGGGAAGTACTGACATGGCACCTAGTTCGCCCGGTGTCGGTTGGCATCACGGATGTTGTAGGTGATGTAGGCAATTGTGTCAGTTTTCATTAAAAAAAATGAATAAAAATGTAAAATATACTGTACAGAAGCGTGGAATAACAATTTCAAATTTACTAAATTAATTAATTAATTAGTTTAGCTTTTTCAGAGTACCTATCAGTTTGGTTGTACATAGGGGTACATATGCTATCTAAATACAATCTACCTAATCCATTAACATTGTCATCAAATGTAAGGTGGAGGTAAAAATTCTATAAGATTAAGTCAAAATAATTTTGATTTTGTAGCGATCACATTTTTTTTTTTCATAGAAAGCGCGACATGTGGCACCGTTTCACTTACGAGTAGGTGACTTAGGATGCCCATGGACATTCTGTGATGCACGGGGATTGCGAATGCCATGCCGGCCTGACAGGAGCATTTTCACGCCCCTTTTGAAAAACCCCAGGCTGTACTTGGGAGGAAATATATGAGCAGGGAGTGCGTTCCACATTTTCCCGGTTCTGTGAATGAAAGACCTACAGAACCGGTTGGTGCCGGTACAGAACCTCGGTAGGTCGATTGTATAGGGGTGCATCCCCTGCCCAGTACGCGTAGTGCGGAGGTGAAATGGGGACGACGGAATCGCATTCACATGGTGAAATCTAAATGTTTCGATTTTTATAAAATTGTGAATTATTCCACATCTCAACGTAGAATGAACGCAACAAAGACACATACAATTGAAAGGGTTGTCCTGAGGAACCCTGATGTCATGCTTGCCTTTGGTCGCGACGGCTATACTGAACTGCGGGGAAAGCGCGGACGATTTTTCATAGCCGATTTTTCTTTTTCGAATTAAACCTTATGCATTAACCGCTTCATTGATAGCCGACAAAACTGATCGCGGCAGCGCAACATAAAGGCCAAATTACCCTCTTTATCGCAACAATGAACACAGCACTTCCGTTACACTCTTTAGAATGTGGCCATTTAAAAAGGGTCTCCGTTATTGTAGGTTGGTACTTTCGCACAAAGCTCTGGCCTGTTAGCGTTCAGTCGATGTTATTTTACATGAATCAGGCCCCGAAAGGCACCGCACATCAACTTTTATTCAAGTTAAAAGCGCTAAAAGCTGTTACGATAAAATCAAAGTGGCCAAGAAAAGGTTTTTTTTTTGGGTGCGCGCGAATTTCGCTACGTGCTTCGTTTTATTTTTGACTCGCTCTAGAATATTGAATTAACATATTCGTCCATTACTGAAGGCTGAATCTGTAATGGACAAACGCGAGCTCGAACATGTGAGCTCTGTATTTTATTTTGTTTTGTATTTTTTATGTAATCCGGTATGGCTAGCTGAGTCTGGGGGGCCAAAGCGCATGCTTCGACCAGCCAATATCACCTCCGAGAAGGTAGGTGCCATACCGTGGACTTCCCTGGATTGCTGGCTATACTGGACTAGAGGAGCACACAACCGAGGCCGCGGCCATCTTACATCCGGTACGGTACGGTGGTACCATCCCAGTCGGCTACAATTTGAGCCTACCACCTAGTAAGGGGCAAGAGAAGGCACCTACAGTTTTACACCGGTCCCGAACGGTGAAGCAGCAGGTATAGGTGTGCACGTAAATTTCTTCGTCAGAAAAAACACATTGGTATACACGCCGACCGGATTTGAACCTCACACCTATCACTTGAGATGCCGATGCCAAACCACTCGGTCACCCGCCGCTTATATACTCTTTTATATAGACACCGTGTGGGACCGGTACTTTAAAAAAATAGCCCCACTGCATCTCTCCACGTGTATGTCGTAAAAGGCGACTAAGCGATATGACTCCCTACTAGGTGGTAGGGTTTAACCCGCTCGGGTTTGTACGACCGCACTGAATGAAAGGTCGATGCCTCTGACTCAGCCACCCATACCGGAATACATAAAATAAACTTAGATATATTTTTTTAAGAAATTATGTGGCCGATATCGGCCGATAGCGATTACGCACTACTACAACCACTTGATGGTGTGTGAGCAAGATAATTACCACGACATAGTACTCAGTGAGTACTCGCAGGTACTATACGAGTACATAACACAGGCTGCTATTTCTCAATTTTATCATTATACATTGTTTAAATGTTATAGAAATTGCATTAACCACGTACATTTTTGTGAATTTAAACTCGAAATATGTATGGGGATAATGAAATAATTTTAAGATTTGGAAAAAATTACAAAGGCCTAAGTTGTTCATTTGAGCTCAAGAATCGTTCCTCACAATTTTGGTAGTTATTGCTGCATCAACCTGTATGCATACCAATATGTTGAGCAAATCATCAAGAAGCTCAGACTCCCTCAGTGTCGAGATGGATTTGAAACGTCAAGGTGACAGGTGACTAGCTTCTCGCCATTTGGCACCAAATTAGTCCTTGTCCCTTATTCGTGACACGCACGAGCTCCGTGCATGGACTCTCGTGCATGTAACGAGGTCAAATTGAGATAGCGCAGACTAATAATCCAATTACATAGCTGTGCCCAAAGATTCGGTGGCTCTGATAAATTAATAAACTTTATTCCGACTTCAGACCACTACAGACCACACTGCTCAGACCCAAAGTGATGGCATCAAGTTGTTTATATTATTAGCCTTCTTTTGTATATCACTGGATGGTACGTATATGGCCTATACTATAACCATCCAAAGATTTATGTTCTAAAAATTAAATATCAAATTTTAATCAGAATTTTTTTTTTGTTAAGAAATTATTGGCACAATAAAAAGTTCCGACCAAACTTCACCAGTTTTGTTATCTTAGAAAATACTTGAATACTTAGTAATTTCTTTCGGAAGGGATGCTATGCGTCCCACACAGCTTTCCCAAGAATAACTTATTTACTTAACACAAAGTAAGGCCAGAATCAGAATCTTGTCACGCCTTTTCTCCGTACCAAGGAAAGGTCACAAAGGAATCCTTGCACTATGAACGACCGTACGTTTCAGAAATTACTTAAGTATTTCCATTTTTAGAGACGACTGACTGTACACTGCACGCTCATGAAGTATATTATTATATAAACGCGATCAGGAAACAAGTTCAAAACAATATTTTAAAGAAAAAAAGCCAGTGAGCCATACTTGTAGTTGTAATGCGTATAGACACGCGCTCCTGTGTGCGTAAACACAGGTAGCGTTAGCAAACTCACACACACACAGGAGCGCGTGGTCTATACGCATTACAACTACAAGTATGGCACACCCGCGCTCGTGAGATAAAACATCTGTAAGCGCATCACTTGAGAACGGCTGATAGACTTGGATTTTTTTTTTATGTTCTTAGATAGTCCGAATAATATTTTTAGGGAAAGAAAAATTGGAAAAGTTGCCGCGAGCGAGGCACGTGCTCAGCTAGTTATATAATAAATTATTTCAACGTCACTATACAGGGTGTCCCAGAAACCGACGATAATCCTTTAACAGGAGATAGGGCTGCTAATTACCTCTCAGAATATCTAATTTTAGGTTTAGTAAAAATGGCTTAGTTTTTGAGATATTGTCATTTTTGTAAAAATCCAAAATTTTCTCCCTCAGCTCATTTTTTTAAATGCCACAAGTACAAATGTAAGATTTTTTTAAATTTAGTTTTTGTCAAATATTCCTAAAAAGTAAGGCTTTCACACGGTATAATTTATTTTTTCATGTTGAATCCTGTTTAGCTGAAAAACGAATTAAGAGCCACATGTTAAAATTTTTTCAGCCTCATCCCTTGAGTTTGGCCCTTCGCGGTGAAAAAAAAAATTACTACACTAAAGTGGCATTATGCAACAAAAATACGCCCATCTAATGTAGTTTTTAAAATGGTACATCACTTACCGATTTGCCCAATAATTTATGAGATATTGTTATTTAACTGCAAAAAGACCTCGGAATTTGATAACTGTTCTACCAACTACGAATTGGTATATAATGTGTTTGTAAAACACACTTGATATTAACTTTTATTTACGAAATAAAAGCTTATTTGAGTTGCTCTGAAAAGAGAATTTATTTTATTATTTACAGTTCACTTCCATTGCATGCATAAATATAAATGTTTTAAAGAACTTAACTACAAATCTTACCTGAAAAGAGAAACAACATTTTAAGCTATTATTTCACTATTTCTACAATTTTATATTAAACTCGTCTGCTAACTACACATAACCTCTCTGTTCCTTCTATCGTGCAAACAAACAAGCATGACCACAGATAACTAGTAATAGCATAGACCCGAGCATAGACCATACCACAAACAATGCGAGGCAAACTGAATAAAGTACTGAGTACACGTAACTTTATT
This sequence comes from Nematopogon swammerdamellus, assembly GCA_946902875.1. NCBI lineage: Eukaryota > Metazoa > Arthropoda > Insecta > Lepidoptera > Adelidae > Nematopogon > Nematopogon swammerdamellus. The sequence continues at coordinate 9,351,539 of OX336345.1, forward strand.
TACATCTCCCTCCCCCAGGAATGACGAAAACCTCATTTAATATTTAATTATTATATAGATTTTTTTTTTTGTCTGTTTTTGTATTTTTTTTTTTTTTTGTTTTGTTTTTTTTTTTTTTCTTACACTGGTATAAGCTTTGTTATGTGGAAGAGATTAGACTCGCATTTCTTATGTCCGGTGTTTAATCTGTAAATCGAATTCGACACTTTTTCTATAATTTTGTATGGGCCAATTTTTAACTCATCTAATTTTTTTCTATTTAATCGATTACCGTTTTCAACGTATACATAGTCTCCTGCTTTTAGTTCGCATTTGTTTCTGTTTTTATCAAATCTTTGTTTGTTATAATTGTGTGATTTTAGGGTGTTTTTTAATGCGGTTTTTCTATCTTGCAATAAGTCATTATATGTTTTTTGTTGTTTTAGTTCATCTGGTAAAATATCAATATTTTTGCCTTCCATTAAATATTTTGGGGAAAATCCTGTCACAGTATGTTCGGTTTCATTATATCTCTGGGTACATTCTTGAGCTATGGTCGTCCAGGCTAATTTATTATTATTCTCATTTATTCTACATCTAATTTTATTAACTAACGTTTGGTTCAATCTTTCATTTAAACCATTTGAAAATGGTGAATTTACTGCAGTGAAAATTAAAGGTATACTTTCTTTTTCTAAAAAAAATTTAAAATCTTTCGAATTTATGCCTGGATACTGATCAGATAAAATAATACCAATTTTATTTTCCTGTGACACTTTTTGAATTAGTTTTATAAAATCATTAGCGCTTTGAGTTTTTGATGTCAAAATATAGGCAAATCTAGTGAAGTGGTCTACCAGAAGATGTAAATAAGTTTTTGTAGAACGTGAGCCGCCAAATCCACCAATAGTGTCTATAGACATAATCTCAAAAGGGTAAGTCCCAGGACCTAAGTGAGACATTAATCCAAATTTTGATTTTACTCTAGATTTGTTCTTTATGCAGATTTCACAGTTGTCACATATTTTTTTAATATTATTCGTTAAATTTTTCGCTGTATAAAGTGGTCTGATTTTGTTAATCATTTGTTGTATTCCTATATGACAATAAAGATAGTGTACATTATTGATAATTTTTTTACTAAATTCCTCTGTTAGCACAATCTTTTCCTTTTTTCCAATTTTCTTGTAATATATTTTCTCTTTGATTCGAAATTTATTTATATTTTGTTTTAAATCACCGTTTTTGTTTTGGTCTTTTCTTATGTCTTCTAATTTAATTAAGTTTACAACTTTTAAACTTTCTTCTTGATATTCGTGTGACTCTAATACCGGGTTTCTACTTAAACTATCTGCTTCTAAATTATATTTCCCGGGAGAGTATATTATATCGAAATCGAATTGGGATAAATAGTATGTGAGATCTCCCAGTTCTTCATCTGTTCTTGACTTAATATTCATTTTTTCTAAAGGCTTATGATCAGAGTAAACCGTAAATTTCTTTCCTATAAGCCAGATCTGCCAATATTTTATAGCCTCTTTTATCGCTAAACACTCTAAATATATAGCTTTTTTCTTTTTTTGTGTATCATTTAATTTTCGCGAGAAATATGCACAAGGCTTTTCTTCTTCATTGTACTGTGGTTGTTTTAAAACCGCTCCTATACCCTGGATACTGGCGTCCGTATAAATATGTATTGGCAAATTAGGATCAAAGATCGCTAAAATAGGTTTTAAACAAAGTAGTTTTTTTATTGTCTCAAAGGATTCTTGACACTTTTCGGACCAAATAAATGTCTGTCCTTTTCGTAATAAATTGTGTAATGGGTCTAATATAATTGATATATTTGGCACATATTTTCCGTAAAAGTTTATTTTCCCTAAAAATTGTCGGATATTTTTTTGTGTTTTCGGGACAGGGAAATCTTTTATAGCGACTAAATTGTCTTTTAATGGGGTGATTGTACTATTTTTAATTATATGGCCTAAATACTTTACTGAGTCTTGTGCGAAGTTACATTTTGAGAATTTTAGTCTGAATCCTTCTTTTAAGATTGTTTCCAATAACAATGTTAAATGATTTATGTGTTCTTCGAATGTTTTTGAAAAAATCAAAATATCATCTATATAGTTCACAGTGAAATTAGATAATTTGTGCTTTCTTATAATGCTACTTAGTATTCTCTGGAAAATCGCAGGAGAAGTTTTTAAGCCGAATGGTAAACAGGTCCATTGGAATTGTCCCTCTTGAGTAACAAATGCTGTTTTTCGTTTGTCTTCAATTTTTAAAGGAATCGACCAGAAAGCTGAGTTTATGTCTAGCGTGGAAAAATATTTACAGTTTCTCGTTTTTACCATTAGATCCTCGATTAGTGGGAAAGGTTGTGATTGAGGAAGAACAATTTTATTTAAATCGCGAAAATCTATACATAATCTTGATTTTTTTCCTTCATCTTTTTTATACGCCAATGTTACTGGGGCGGCAAACGGACTATAAGACTCTTCAATTAAATTTTTTTGTAAGAGTTTTGATATTTGTTGTTCTATTTCTTTTTTATCTTCAAGACTGCATCTATATGGTCTTTTACTGCAATATTTATCTATTAATAAATCAATATGTGCTTCATACCCTTTTACCGTGCCTATATCATATTTGTCTTTAGCAAAAAGTGATTTATATTTGGCTATTAATTTATCTATTTGTAATTGTTTTTGAAGGTCTAGATGATCTACAGAAATATTAAAATTGGTTACCTCTATATGTTCATTAAAGTTAATTTTATATTCAGCATTATTTTCATCTTTAGTTTTCTCCGTATTTTCTAATTCGTTATCCTTGTTACACAAATTTAGTTTTTCTGTATTTTTCTTTTCCGTCTCGAAATTGTTAACGTTTTGCATAATTTCTAATTCATCATTTTGTACAAGACGAAAATTTTCTATACAATCTAATCCAATTAAGAAATCATAGTCAAAATTCTCTTCATCTATCACAAAAACGTTAACTTTTTTTTCAATATTGAAAATTTTTACGTTTAATGTTACTATTCCTGTGGTTTTTTTCACGCCATTAATAGTTTTTAAGTTTGCATCATTGTGATTAATATCGATGGGATTATTTTTTAAAGATAATAATCGCGAATTTATTAATGACACATTGGATCCTGAATCATAAATTCCAAAAGTTTCTAAGGTATTGTTTATGCATAGCTTAATTTTTATTAATGGCGGAAATACTAGTTTTTTGGATTAATTTGGTTCAACTCAACTTCTAATTCAGAATTATTAACATGCCGTATCTGGTCCCTTTTTGGTCTATCACTACTTTTGTTTTTAAACCAACACATGGCTTCTGGGTGATACCGATTTCCTCTATTGTCTTTTTCACAAATTCCGCTCTCCGTTTTCTCTCTTCTCTTTCATCTTTTTCTTTAGTTGTTTTGTCCAAAGGTAGCGTCTTCTTTTCCCAATTCTTCTTGTTTGCTAAATGTTCCAGTCCTCTGATGTTGTTAAATAAATCTTCGGTTTCCTTTAAATTGTTTCTATCAATTTTATCCGCTATGTAATATGGTAGTCCTGTAGCGATAAGATCAATCAAAGTGGGTTTATCCATTGACTTGTTTATTTCCAATAAAAGTCTTTCCTTTTTTAAAGCGTACTCTAGTAATGAGCCCTGTCTATATTTGAATGTAATTGCATATCTGACTGGTGACCAACCTTTGTCCGCATATGTTTCACAAAAGCTTTTTTTCCATGTGAACCAATCTGAGTTTGCTGTATGTTTTATAATCATGGAACTATACCAGTCAAGACAAGAGTCATCCAAGAATAACCTAAGGGCTTCGATTCTTTTTGTACCTTCGTCTATTCCTAAGCGAGTACATTCTGCTTCAAAAGTAGTCATCCATTGAGATGTGTTTGACATTTTCCTAGTGAATTTTTCTATCACGAATTTCTCCGTCAGGTTCTTTATATTACAGGATTTTGGTACATCCCTTTTCATTTCAGCAAAGTTCTCTAAGATCCTTGTTAAAGCTTCCTCTGAAAGTCCAGCGGTGGCGACCTTTTCTTCTGTCCCTGATGTACTCTCCTCTAACAAATATCCCTTAAACTGCATATTTCCATCTTCGTCAATGTAAACATTTTCCATCTCCGGAGTTATGGAAATCCATACTTGCCTTTTATCATGCCTTCTTTGTAATGTGTTTTTCACTTTTTGAAATGCTTGAGTTTTTGTAATTGCATCATGCAGTCTTACCGGTTGGAGTTGATTTGGTAGAATGAAGTTTTGTTTGTTAACATTTGTAATTGAGGTCATGCAGATTACATTTGATTTTGGATCTTCACCCGCTTGAACCATAAATTCAAATCTTAGCTTTTCCATTGTTGATAAACAGCCGTAAAAAATGTTGTTTTATAATGTGTTTGTAAAACACACTTGATATTAACTTTTATTTACGAAATAAAAGCTTATTTGAGTTGCTCTGAAAAGAGAATTTATTTTATTATTTACAGTTCACTTCCATTGCATGCATAAATATAAATGTTTTAAAGAACTTAACTACAAATCTTACCTGAAAAGAGAAACAACATTTTAAGCTATTATTTCACTATTTCTACAATTTTATATTAAACTCGTCTGCTAACTACACATAACCTCTCTGTTCCTTCTATCGTGCAAACAAACAAGCATGACCACAGATAACTAGTAATAGCATAGACCCGAGCATAGACCATACCACAAACAATGCGAGGCAAACTGAATAAAGTACTGAGTACACGTAACTTTATTTACAGGTATAAAATAAACACTTGAAGTAATTGGTCTTTATTAACTGTTAAAGTAGATGTTCAAATAGTTTACAACCTGCACAAATGCTAGCTCGACATCTTCTCACAAATGCCCGGTTGATGCGTCGAGCAAGTACTCGATGCAAGTGCAGATACGTCCACCTATGCTATGTAAATAGTTTGTTTTCCGTCCACTTGACTATAGTCGGCACGACCGAAGGGAAGCACTGACGTGGCACCAAGTTCACCCGGTGTTATGGGCTGACATCACGGATGTTGTACGTGATGTAGCCAACCATGTCAGTTTACATTTAAAAAAAACCTGAGCTACTGCCGTAATTCTTTCTTTGAGCTCTATGAAGTTTTCCACCGGTTTCCCGTAAACTTTTTCTTTTAAATAGCCTCAATAATAAAAGTCTAACGGATTTAAATCTGGTGACCTAGACGTCCGATCCATCTGTATCGGGGATATGCTTGGTCTAAAAAATTACGCACTTCTCTAGCGTAATGGGCCAGCCCATTACGCTAGATAAGTGCGTAATTTTTGCGCAGCCATCATTTTGCAACCACCTCCGTATGGCCAATGGTACATCTTCTAAAAGGCTCTGAAGCTCCTGTTGTAGAAACTCAAGATAATTCGCCCGTTTAAAGTTTCTACAATTCAACGGACGTCTTGTGGCCTCCTAGCCACTTGCATCCCCACAGATAGACCGGACGTCTAGATCACCGGATTTAAATCCGTTAGATTTTTATTATTTGGGCTATTTAAAAGAAAAAGTTTGCTGGAAACCGGTGGAAAACTTGATAGAGCTCAAAGAAAGAATTACGGCAGTAGCTCAGGTTTTTTTTTTAATGTAAGCTGACATGGTTGGCTACATCACCTACAACCCGTGATGTCAGCCCATAACACCAGGTGAACTTGGTGCCACGTCAGTGCTTCCCTTCGGTCGTGCCGGCTACACTCAACTGGACGGAAAACACAAACTACATAGAATAGGTGGACGTATCTGCACTTGCATCGAGTACTTGCTCGACGCATCAACCGGGCATTTGTGAGAAGATGTCGAGCTAGCATTTGTGCAGGTGGTAAACAATTTGAACATCTACTTTAACAGGTTAATAGATACCAATTTACTTCAAGTGTTTATTTTATTCCAATTCGTACTTGGTAGAACAGTTATCAAATTCCGAGGTCCTTTTGCAGTTAAATAACAATATCTCATAAATTGTTGCGCAAATCGGTAAGTGATGTACCATTTTAAAAACTACATTAGATGAGCGTATTTTTGTTGCATAATGCCACTTTAGTGTAGTAATATTTTTTTTCACCGCGAAGGGCCAAACTCAAGGGATGAGGCTGAAATTTTTTTAACATTTGGCTCTTACGTCGTTTTTCAGCTAAACAGGATTAAACATGAAAAAATTAATTATACCGTGTGAAAGCCTTACTTTTCAGAAATATTTGACAAAAACTAGATTTAAGAAAATCTTATATTTGTACTTGTGGCATTTAAAAAAATGAGCTGAGGGAGAAAATTTTGGATTTTTACAAAAATGTCAATATCTCAAAAACTAAGCCATTTTTACTAAACTAAAATTAGATATTCTGAGAGGTAATTAGCAGCCCCATCTCCTGTTAAAGGATTATCGTCGGTTTCTGGGACACCCTGTATATGTATGCTCAAATGTAGTTGTAATTAAATCAAGATCAAAGTAAGTGGCAAATATACTAAATACAAGTATGTACCGACAGTGCAGTATCGGGCCTCGCTCGTTGACGGCTCAACCAATAAAACTTTCATTAACTGCTGAGGTTACAGCGATAATTCCATCTAACTTCGTTGAGGAAACCTTCACACTCTCGCCGGGATCAGTCTTGGAGGTAAACACTGGCGCGTTACTATTACTATTGCTATTCCTATGCTAACGTTACTGCGATTTCATTGTCTGCGGCCATACACCTCTCCCACACCCCAAAGGTTAGTTTGTAAAGAATGCCGTAAGGCATTAAACTAGTTTATTCGGACCTTTTTTAAACTGGTATGCAATAAGGCATGTTTTCAATTAATTAATTATTATTCCTAGGGCAGTGAGTCGCTGGCGACAGCTAAATTCCCTCGAAACTTCAGTCAGTCAAAAGTCAGCCTCGCTAAATCAGTGGTGCGGTTGACTGTCGTTCGTGATCATAAGCACATCTGGGCGCGGCCAGAATATGAATGAATGAGTGACCGTTCGACCTTTGGAGACGGACCGTGGTTCGGATTCCACGTATGTAAAACTTTGGGTAATTCGTGTTTTCCGTCTAGTTCATTGTAGCCGACACGATCATAGGGAAGCAATAACATGGCACCTATTTCACCAAGGTATTAAGCTAACATCACGAATGTTGTATGTGATGTAGCCAACCATGTCAGTTTCCATAAAAATAAGATGATGCTTAAGAGCGAGATGGCGAGCGTGGGAGTGAAGCAAGAGAGAACGAGGTAGAAAAAACTTCAATCGAAATAAACCTCGGTGAATCCTATGAATCCCAGCACTGATGTGGGAAATACTGGCGCGTGTTAGTGATAAAGTTTAATGCACCATTAATACATGAATTAGGAATTAGGAATACTGGAATTAGGGAATAGGAGACACTGACAGGACATTTTATTTTGTGCCTATGCACGATATTTCAGCAGACAAGTGACTAATGTCTTTAGGATTTTACCGCTGTTGCACATTATAATAAAGTTTTCTCTAACGCGGTACCTATGTTAGGGCGACTAACTTTTATCGACGTTTCGTCCCCTGCTCTGGAGACATATTAAGGGCTCGCGACATCTAACTGGACGACGACGTGACGGGTGTCCTCCGTGTCCTCAACCTTTTGGTCGTCGGTTTTTGGGTCAAACTTTATTATAACATGTTTTGTGTAGAGTTTTTAAGTGAACTCTTAATCAGTATTGTCTTATATAAAATATCCTGTCGCTTATTTTACAAAGTGACAATATTTATTAGACAAAATGTCAAATTGTGTATATTTTTTATATTATAAAAAAATGGTTGTGCCATCGTTTGATCAAACACAGACACTACGTTGACAAACCACGCTCAGTCGTTGCCTAATTTATTGAAGTGCCTTTCTATTACTACATTGTGTTAATTATTCTCAAGTAAGTTATGCGTGTGTCGTGTGCGCCAGTAGCATGTCCGCCAGTGTAATCCCCCCGGGTGTTGCGTGATGAATGGTGACGTAGTGGGGTGCGGTTCGGTAAATCGTCGAGGAATGATTTGCGACTATCGAAGGCTGCCTGCCGGGGACCGCGCCGCCTCCGTTGAGATCGAATTTATTTGTTCTTGATTTTCTTTTGAACAGGGTGAAATTTACCTTAGGATGGAGTAGGCAAGAGGTTGGGAACAATGGGAACTGCCTTTACAACCTACTGGTTGATTTGTTATCGCACCGAATATTTTTTTCCGTTTATTTCCACCATGCGCAGTGGAATAGGAAGCATTTCTTTTTAGCTCACGAATGTTTTAGAGCACAGAACGGCAAATCACGCGCGAATTTTCTTTGTGCTGTCTCTAATATGGTGAATATGAAGACAGAGTTGTATTTATGTTGGAAAGTTTTCAGTTTTACTGTAAACTAAAATGTATATTATATAGGTACTCTGCTATTATTCACTAATATGTGTTATTGACATGTTAAGATTAGATTAGATTATTTATTACATACACAACAAATAGCATGTAACCACAGATTAGAAAAAAGTAATCCTATGCAATCGACGCCCTATGTAACTTTTATTATGAATTGCAATTAGTATTTTTATTAAAAATAAATTATATTAAAAAATACACATTTATTTTAATAAATATAAAAATATAAATATTTCGATAGTCGTCATCAGTGTTAAGTTTATAATAAATATATTTATAAGTGTGATGAAAATGTTGACAAGGTGTCAAATGATGTTCTGGTGATGATGAAGGATGATAGATGGCATTTTGTCGTTATGAGTTTGTATGTATATTTACCCGACGTAAATATCGTCAATTAAAACTTAGGTACATTCCACCTACAAACTCAGGCATATGACTGCATGTCATCTCGGGGTGAGAGAGAATTCAAGAAGTGGTATCAACCCGTAGAGCAGTTGGAAAGTCATTGCAAATATTTTGGACAAAGACGAAATCGCTGCAAATCTGTAGTAGTGTCCGGCTCCGTAGTTGTGTTCTATAGCTTGAGGAGTGCTCAGATCAGAGCAGCAGTACCCTTTCCACCCAAGCACCACGCGCACAGAGCACTACGCAGGCATTACATACATAAACGCTGGACACGTACCAATTGGTTCTGCAGATCTTTCTACAGAACGGATAAGCTCTGCAACGATCGGGAGAACGTGGGGGGAAATAATATATGGGCAGGAATGGCATTCCTGGAATGCCCTTTCTGCCCAAGTACAGTCTCGGGTCCTTCAAGAGGGTGGTACTGTCATTCCGGCATGGGATTCGCAATATGGTCATGCATATGGCCGAATGTCCATGAACGTCGTTAGACACCTTATGGCTGGCTTGGTGTCACAAGATGCTCTTTGTATAAAATATCTGTTCTATTTATATTTTCTGTTCTTTGGGCCTACTATGGAGTTTTCCTTCACCTAATTGTTTGGTATTAGCAAAGAGATTGTATACAAGCTCTTTGAGTATTAGCAAGAAGATTTTTTGCCACTAGTTTGTATGTATTTCTTTATTAGCGACTGAATTTCTTTAATTTCTTTTGTAAATTAAAATTACCAAATGCTAGCGTGCATTTGCGGTATTTTTTCCCGTTTTTTTAACATATTATGGAAATTATAGGCTAGATAAGATGGTCCCAACATCTTAGTATTCCCTACACATTTACATTGTTCAAAAGAATTCAATGCCTGGATTGTGATCGGAAACCTTTTGGTTTTCGATCACAATCATACGTTTTCATTTCCTCTTCCAAATGATGTCGAGATTAGCAAAGAAAAATGTCTATCATACATATTATGTACATTGACGTGATCTAATGTAGAAATCCCAAGCCAGCAGGTCTATTCTTGTAAATTCTGACAGGGGAATCAGCGCTGTTGTGGCGCTGAGAGCCACTTTTGTAAGTGGCTCTCAGCGCCGCAACAGCGCTGATTCCGCTGTCAGAATTTACAAGAATAGACATGCTGATCAAATGCGAGCATTTAGGCATGTGTAATGCAGGTCTATATTACGTTATTGAAGTGTGCGTAACGAAACTGTGCTATTTACGCTACTACCAGAGTCGCACAATACCTTTATGTAACGTAGTAGCGCTGTTTGTTTAAATTTCTAAAGTTGTATTTTTTACTACGGTTAGCTAATTAAATATTTTGTCCGCTTTAGAGAAGAGAGAAGGTGAGATAAAAGTTAAAATTAAGTTGTAGATAAAGTATGTACCTACATTTGTTTTCCATTTCATTTGTTTTGAGTCTGCAAAAAAAAAAAAAAATCAAATCAAAATACGTTTATGCGTGTATTCTTCCACTGCCGGACATACATATCTCCAATTTTCCTCCAGTCCTCCCGGCGTTCAACGCTACGGAACCACTGCTTTCCGCCGACTAGAATAGAATACACAATGAATATTACATATTTCTAAAGCTTAACCGCTCTAAAGACTGATGTCGGTCTCTCTCTACCATCAAGCGAATTTTCTGCTTACTGAAGCGTCGTGCCATCTGGCACCAAATTCCGCCTTGTGGGGGCTCATAAACGTCACCTAACATAATTTAGGGCGGAATTAGTCAATGTAACGCCGCATAGCAGAAATGCAGAATACATATTTTTTATTAGGTACCTTTAAATTTGTACCATATAAACAAATTGCTCCCTCTTCACGTGGGCCAATCCAGGGGAATGTCCGTGCAATTTATGTTGAACTGCGATTTTTTTTAATGTAATCAGGAACGACCAGAGGGCAATATAATCTCCGAAAAGGTAGGTGCCATACCGGAGACTTCCCATTGCTGGCTATACTAGACTAGAGAATAACACAGCCGAGTAAGGACTATGAAAACCGTGTTGCGTAGAGAGATCCGTCACTATCGGAGGACATGCGTGATGTTATGTTGGAGAGCCAATAATGATCTGAATGTCACCTTGTTTATTGATATTATAACCATAGCCGGGACCCTAGTCCCTGCATCCTAGACCCTAGAATCTAGACCCTAGCCCCTAGACCCTAGACTAAGATATCAATCAATCTCAATGACCTTTGTACAGATATGCCCACGGCTTAGAACTTTGATATACCTGCCTTATATTTCGTTGATGGTTGTACTTAGTACTAAAGTTCTTTCTACCATTTATCGTATTTAAAATTACACAAATGATGACTCAATAAGCATGTTTTCTAAGAGTCGCATCATTTCACCGTGTGAAATATGGCATGAAAGCAATAATATAAATGGTTGTTCTCATAAGAATTCGAAATAACTCGTCATTGCTTACTTATGCATTCAGAAGTGTTCCTAATGGAAGGGAATAGACTATTCAAACCACTCGTTTACTTTCCTTGTTTAAGGATGTATGGAATTTATTTAAGAAATTGGATCGAGGCTCAGACAAATTAAAATTACCTTAGCTGTTGCCTGGCTAATGTAAGAAGAGGCCTCAAGACACCCAGGTCCCGAGACCCCGGAGGCTCCAATCTCCCTAATTACATGCATTTTCAATGCCTGGCTAGACCGAGCACGAAATTAAATGCTACGCAGGTAGATGGGAGTATATAGAGAGATCTAACAGGGTCGGCTTACACGACCTGTGCCCATTTGACCGGGGTAAAATTACGTAATGGGAAAATCGAACGGTTCGGATATCGGTTTTACACCGGTAGAAAATGGTGAAGCAGCAAACTTGGTGCAGGTAGGTATGGACGTAAATGTATCCCTTCAGAAAAAAACTTATTGGTACACCTCGAGTCCTCGACCGGATACGAACCTCGGACCTCTAGCAAGAGAACAAGTAGACCATTCGGCCGCCCTTCGCTCGGCTATCGGCATCGCACTTAGTGACTTACTTTCTTTGGGAGAGTATAATAGTGTTTAATTGAACCCAACTCGGCATTAGACCTCGCCTTTAGTGACCTCGGAAACTAAGGCGACAGCGGGTAAAAGCGTTATGCAGAAGCGATCATATTATATTATCATATTTGTGTTTAAATTTGATTTGCTGTTAAACAGAATTTACCGTGAGCGCAGCCGCAGGCGCAGCTAGTTTATAATATAATATTTTATGTACTTACGCCTCTCCAATTTTCCTCCAGTCCTCCCGGCGTTCAGTGGCACGAAACTACTGCTTTCCGCCGACGTACTTGATGTCTAATCGGCGGGTGGCCCAGTGGTTTGGGCATCGGCTTCTCATGCGAGAGGTCCGAGGTTCCAATCCGGTCCGCGTGTACCTACCAATGATTTTTTCTGACGAAAAAAATTTACGTGCATACCTACACCTGCTGCTTCACCGTTCGGAATCGGTGTAAAACTATAGGTCCCTTCCCTTGCCCCTTTGATTGACAATAGGCTCAAATTGTAGCCGACTGGGTTGGTACCACCGTACTGGATGTAAGTTGGCCACATAGCAGGCCCGGTTTTGTTCTACTCTAGTCCAGTATAGCCAGCAATCCAGAGAAGTCTCCGGTATGGCACCTACCCTCTTGGAGGTGATATTGACTGATCGGAGCATAAGCTTTGCCACCCGTTGTCCAATATGGCGCCGACGCACCAAAGTAGTCGACTTTGGTGCGTCGGCGGATTGCCTCGTTATGCTCCATATCAAGGTAAACCTAAGGTAAACTCATCTACAGGGTGTTGTAACGGCCACTACATTAAATTTAGGAAATTATTATTGGGATCAATACTAACAAAAAAGTCAAATAACTTTTTTCTGAATCCCTTTGCATAAAAAGTTACAGTTTTCATACAAACTAATTGATTTATTTAGTGTAAAAGGATCTAATGTTCCGCACGAACGTGGGAATGAAAGACGCGCGGTGAGTGAGCGAGCAGGAACGAGTGCGCGGAGAGAGGAGATGCGCGGCGGACGCGCGGCGTGAGTTTTTCGATCCCGACCGTCCCCGCGCCAGCACCTTCTAGACGAAAACACGAATTTCAAAAATTTATATCTCCAAAACTAGACACTTTCGAGAAAAACTTTATTTTCTTTTTTGTCTCGGAAAAACATGAGGATTGCTCTGGCGAAATTAATGTACTGGCCGTTACAACACCCTTTATATGCCAAATTAATATTTGCTCATCGATATAGGAGCAGTACTTTTTCGTAGTCTCACATAGAAGTGGCTGGAAATAATTATTAAAATAAGATTTACGTTATAAATCTAAAACATTTATCTAAAACTTAGAAAAATCTAAAACTTGCTATTCTATGGCACTTGAAATGAGTTTCAACGGATTTACGCACGAGTCAGTAAGCCTGGATACGAAATACGGCATCGTTTGTATGAGAACCGAGGTAGCCGCCAAAGGGGTGTGAAGTCTGAGGCGGGAGCGGCGCATGGAACGCCGTGATTGGCCGAGCGAGTAGGTAGCCACGTGACGCCAGTCTTCCATACGTTTGAACGGGATTCATACAATAAGTCGCTCATTGTGTCGATTCGCGATGAAAAGATGAAACGGATTTAACAATATTTAACCCTTCTTTACATCAAGGGAATAATATAACTTTCTCTTAAATGAACAAAGGCAACGCCCCTTTCACAATTTTGCGAATTTGCAGATTTTCGCATAAACACGATAATAGTTCTAAGTTCTGAGATACCTCGGATACTTTATTATAAATCTACATCAAATTTCCAAAACAATGATATGTAAGACCTCGTACATTGGTATTATCTTATTGGAGTATTTGTTATTGGAATTTTCCAAAATTAAAAAAATAATGTTAGAAAGCAATGACGTATCATGTATTCTATAGAAAGTCGAAAAGTTTTGTAACCAAAAGAAAAAATTATTATATTATTAACAACTATTTGCTAATTACTTAGCCAACGATATGACAAATTATATTGCAATATGACTTCGCGAAAAATTCGCGAAAATCTACCCTACCATAAAAAATTTATGAGTACCCACCTGGATATTTAATTTTTTTAGGGTAAAATGAGGTTTTCCAGGCTTTGCCTTTTTTAACAAACTAACCAGCCATGCAGCTAGAGCCTTATAAAATGTACCATGCGTCTCTCTGTCAGTTTGACGGTGTGAATTTGTTATATAAGGGTTAATAAAATAACAAATGAAAGGCTGTGTAGTCTGTAATAGAAACATATATTTGAAACAGAACAATAATTTACTTAATTGTTTATTTATAGATCGGTATCTATATTAAAATTTTCATTTGGTAACTTTTGAACAATTGAATTAAATTTAAAAGCACAATTTACGACATTTACATTGTTACTGTTTACATTGTTGACATTTACATTGTTATTGTTGAACTAAAGAACTAAAGAACTAACATGTGTCTCGAGAGATGGTCGCGCAACAGATGGATAGATCTCACCGAGACCTAAAGTTTGAGTACCAACACGATGGGTCTAGCACCAGTGGTTCTCGAGTTATGACCAAAACAAAAGTTCATGTGACAGATGGATAGATCTCACCGAGACCTGAAGTTTGAGTACCAACAGGATGGGTCTAGCACCAGTGGTTCTCGAGTTATGACCAAAACAAAAGTTCATGTGACAGATGGATAGATCTCACCGAGACCTAAAGTTTCAGTACCAACACGATGGATCTAGCACCAGTGGTTCTCGAGTTATGACCAAAACAAAAGTTCATGTGACAGATGGATAGATCTCACCGAGACCTGAAGTTTGAGTACCAACACGATGGGTCTAGCACCAGTGGTTCTCGAGTTATGACCAAAACAATAGTTAATGTGACAGATGGATAGATCTCATCGAGACGTTCAGATTGAGTACCAACACGATGGGTCTAAGTCCAGTGGTTCTGTAGATATGACCAAAACTAATGATCACGTGACAGATGATAATTCCGACCCCTCACTCGCATGATCGCATCGCATTTCGCATTTAGATGCTAGCTAGCTAGCTAGCAGCGGAGCGCAGGCGCTATATAGCATTTAGCATTTAGCAGTACCACAGATAAATAGCACATACTTCATTGCTTTGTGCGTTCCAAAACAAACGAACCAACAAAGTTTTACGAACGAAACAGCAATGCTAATTAAAATTAAATGTGATTATTGCTTAGCATTTAGCATTAATTTTTATTCATCAGGGCGCTTAGCAGTGCTAAATGCTAACGGGGTATTCATTATGAATTAATTTTGTTAATGCTTAGCATAACAAGACTAATTCCCGGTAGACGCATGACCTAAAGAAATTAATTCCTTTAGAGTCGCTCAAAAGTAAAAACCGGTAGGTACTGGTTGAATGAAAAAAGCGCGATAAACGAATATTGAACGAGGAAACCTGCTGATGTTGACTAGAAGAAATGTCCTTTGGCAATAAGGCAGAATGCATGAAATATCTGTATACATTTAACATACATATTTATCAATAAACAAAAAAAATTGCAAGAGCTAACTGCATCCAACACGATAGTCGACCTATGGTGGGTAAGCAGAAAAGAGCTCTCCATACATATTTACGCCGATGTTTGTTACTGAAATTCAAGCGAAAAATGCTATCAAATTGAATGAAAGTACTTACTCGTGAAAGGTGACTCCATCTGTGTTCAAGTTTGAATTTTTCGACGACTTTTTGCACCAAAGCACTGCACAATGAGGCATTTTGTGACAGACGCGCACGTTCGCTCCGCCTGAGCGGCGGACGGAGACTAAGATCGGTCGCCGGCGCTAGACTGACGCGCTGGCGCGTGTGCGCCGACGCGCGGCTACCCCTGTCCTCCTATGTATAGCGCCTCCAGGCTTTTCAAGACTAGGACAAAGGGATAATCTCCGTATTTTAATTTGGTTATAAGCGTCTGTCTAATTAGACCTTAGGAAATCATTAGACCGAATGCGCGATTTATGTTCAATGTTGAAGTAAAAGTCTGAGCGAATATTAATAAGGTTCTACGAAAAAATTAATATTTTAATTATATTCAGGTATTGTAGTTTTTTTTTGTACATTTGAATCTTCAGGTAAATAACACAAAGAATGGAAAGGATAGATAGATAGAAATACTTTATTGCTCCAAAAAACATTTAACATAAACACACAATAAGAAATTTACATGAGGGGCAAAGGCGGACTTATCCCTTACAGGGATTTCTCCCAGTCAACCTTTGGATGTTTGAGAGTCGTATGTTGCGAGATATAAGTAGGTAGTAGCAAAAGACTTGAGTGTGGGAATGTAAAATATAATATAAGGAAAATAACTATAATATACACTACATATAAGTACATACTAGTTAATTAAACGTATAAATTACTATTTATAGATTAAATTAAATACATATGAATTACAATTTAAATAATACATAATACCTAAATATATACATACATACATACTTGTCCATTCAGAATTAAAGGATTTTTTAGCTTTTGACTTCACACTGACGGAGATAGTATAACTTTAAGTGTTTTTTGAATAACGGAAGCGACTTGCAGTGCCGTATACAGTGAGGTAGTAGATTCCACAGCCGAGCTGCGTGCACAGAAAAGGAGTTTGTGTAATATCCAGTTTTATGAGTGGAAATGGCTAAGATATTATCATCACTTGACACATTTTTAAAGAATTTTTTTTTTGCTCTTCCAAATATAAATACCAAAAAATCACAAAAACCCAGGGAAGGAATAAAACACAGAGTATTTAACACATTTTAATTTACATTAGTATTAAAAACATATTATCTTCGGATTGTTGGCACATTCGTGGCCTCGTTAAAACTAACATTGCTTTGTTATCGCTACATAAACTAGAACCAGATAAATAACATTCTTTTGTATAATTTCACTAGTAAATATTCATTTACTGTTCTTAGGTACAATTAATTGTAATAAAATTTGGCTATACGTTGGCACTGAAACAATTCATCGACATGCATCAATACAAACTAAATTATCATTTTCTAAATCAGTGAAGTGTGAACTTCGACATTTTGTGAACTTTAGGAATAAATAGTATTTCGATTTTGCGAGTGTTTCGCGTACGTTACGTTTCACGATTATATCACAAAACAATTATTGAGAAAAGTTTAGTGATTTGCACACAATTTTCCCAACCGCATTCCGATTGGGGAAACAAATTAAGTAACATTTATCGAAATAGGTTTTAAATAACTTTAACTAAGCCACTATAATATGTACAAAATATCTATACTAGATCAGAAATGTATGCTTATTTACAAAACTTGGTCTTGAATACGGATAAATGGAGTTTTGGTACGTTTATTAATGGAACATCATTTTAAATAATTCTTTCTAGATTTTTTGTCATGAATTAAGAGAGACCGAAACTCGTATGATGAAAGTGTGTGGTTTGTTTATTGGAAATTAATATATCTAATTGGCAGTCCTCAGACATCCTTCACTTAACCTTAAATTAATAATTAAAATGAAGAATAATAGAGGCCATAAAACAATTCAGACATCGTATAAAATTAGGGAAGTACCTATTATAGAAATTGATTTATTCCAACAAGTAAAGGCTCGTTCTGGAATATTAAATGTTGTTATTCGATTCGTACCTATCCGGTTGTATGAAGCCAACTTTACGATATAGGTATCTACCTTCCATTAACTTGAGAAGGGTTTTCAGAAGGTGCGTAGCAGGTACTAATTTAATCAGAAGTTTTAAAACGGCAGTTCTTGTTCAGCATACTTCCGATAACTTATCTTTCAAAAACTCTTCAAAATTAATTGAAAATGTATTAATACAAAGATTAAGCTTTTAAACCGACTCAAAACAATTTATAGAAGTTTAGGTTTTGTAAAAGTTTGTGAGAAGAACTATTTACACACTTTTCTATCTATATACAACTTTAGAACATGGATTTCTCAATAATTACAGCGTTACATATCTTATACGTGTTCAAAATATCATGTACCTGAGCACAAGTAATTCTGTGTAATGCATCATCTCCTTCAAAAATTCTACTTTCTTTGTAAAAACCTGTTAAGTCAGTATTTCTGTCATAGTATTTTATCATACTACACTGAAAAAAGTCTAGGCCTTTCACTCAAATTGCAGCTTTCCGCGCGATCACACATTCTTTGTGGCGTGCGCGAAAAGGGCGCGTGCCTCACGGGGCAAGGGCAAGCGTTCCGTCGAGCGCACGATCGTCTCGGTAGCGTCAACGTCTGTCTACACGTGCACAGTTGACACGGCGGCCGCGGTGGCGGCGGGGCGGCTAGCTGCCGCGCGCGGTGGCCGCTATACGGTGTCGGTGTGCACGGGTGAGGGCAGTCGCTAGTGCAACTGCGTCTTGGCGCTGAACCCGTAGTGGAGGTAGGGAGAGCCGGCGCCGTCGCGGCCCCCGGAGCCGCTCGCTCCAGGCCCGCCCCCGCCCTGGCACTTCAGGGCCGATCTCAGCTCGGACGCCATCTCTGAGCACAAGGAGGCCTGTCGCAATAAATTCCAGCTTGAGCGACTGACTAATCTGTTGACGCTTGTTGACGTCAGCGAGCATATGCCAGTGGAGGAGTGTTATACTCAAATCAAAACAAACGTGCAGTTCGCATGATAAAGTTTTATGGCTCAGTGAAGGGAATGTCCCTTCACTAAGCCATACAATTTTGTTGTGCGAGCTGCACGTTTGTTTTGATTTGAGAATAGCAACACAAATTAAAGCCATATCAATTATTTCCCAAGTTATAATGTTATTATTTATTGGTAATTAAGAGGCTTACATATGCCCCCGTTATTCATGATTGTGACTTCATAAATGGTTATTGCTACGCTTAAATTTGAGAAAATTCTTCGTTAAATATAATATGTGAAATACTAGTATTATTCAATATATGCACTTCCTTATAGATAATTTCACCACATCTGGTTAAGTCTCGGTTAAAATTTATCTGTAGGTTAAAGTTACATTTATCATACAGTTGACAGGAATAAAACCCGGAGCTATCGTTTTAAATCGGACCGAATAGTAGCCGGTTTCTTCCATAATTTTATGATCGTGATTTTAACTACAATACTTGTTTGTATTGTGTAGACTTTCTCATAAGCAGAAGTCATAGGAAACATCGAGGACGTGAAAGTAATTATAATATCCTCCAGCCAACATATAAAATATCATCAAGTAATTAGTAACTCACCTCCTCCTTCTGCAAATACGAGAATCGCGTGTAAAGGAAAACATAAATGAGATAGTGTTGAAAGCGTGAATTAAGATTATATGGATGCTACACACACATACATAGGTATGTATAATCGTTACACAAGTAATTACATCAGATACCAATCAAGATAATATATCAAAGACGCTAGCGAAAATCAAACTAGACGCTTCTAATGAAATTTGTGCGCAAGTTCTAGCGAATATTGGACATACGTACCCACATACTGTCTAGCTGTTTAGCAATTATTCATAAACACGAAACAAACATATGGAAGATTCAATTACCGCTGATTTATAGTCAAACCTAAAAATAAAAAGGCAAAATTAAATTGGAATTCATAAATGTAACCAAAACGGAAAGAAAGTGGGAACAAAATTATTCACAAAAAAGGTTCATAAAATTTTTCATCAGAGATTTGCACCGCTGCCCCACAAGACAAAGAATAAAACGTTTTTGAGTACAATAAAATTGTTCAAAAACACACGTTGTACAGTATTATTTAGATTCTTTATTATTCTTTATCCCTCTGATAAAGAAGATAACTTTTGAAGGGTATAATAGTGTTCATGTGGCTGAGTTTTCACCATTTCCGGTTACCTATAGTCAAACACTATTTATCGATTACAGTAACATTTCTCTTATCATTTGACAGGGGATAACTAGATGCTACATAACTGGATGTAGCCGAAGATGGTGAAAATGGCCAAATCATTACGGTTAAATTCTTTCAGTAAGAAAAAAAAACAATAAACAAAAAAGGTCCGTTCGAATGCGAATGAAAGGTATCATTATGTACAGTTCCCGGCAGGAAATAATGCGTGTCGAACTTATAAAGAGACCATCCGGTTGTAGAGCGTCGTCCCTGTCGCACGAACTCGCACGATTCAACAATTCCCGTAAGAAAATTAAAATGTTCTCTAAATGTTTTGGTTGATACGTTCTCGCCGCTCCTTCTCTCACTTTCAGAAACAGTATTAATTTAATAAAAAGAACTCATGAACTCATTAAAGAAAAAAAAATACATTTCGTTCGTCTAATGCGCAACTCTACTCGAAACGGGCAACCTGTAGGTGAAGAAATTTTAGGGATTAGTTAAGGTATAAAATCTCACCCTCTCGTCGATGGCGACCTTGCGAGACTTCCACACAAACTCGCAGACGGCGATGACGCAGGCCACGCCCATTCCTCCCATCAGCACCACGAACACGCCGCCCACGTTAGCAAGGCCGAGCTCGTTCGCAGTCGACGACGATTTCGACGTCTCGTCCTAGGCATTCGTTGGTACAGTTGTAGATATTAAGTTTACTAAGTGTGACCTTTTATTTGTCGCCTAAGACGAGACGGAAGTTAACTTTCTCCATACACAATCGTGTATCGGCATTTATGTTTTCTAGCCCCCTAACCTTTATCCCATTTTTCTTGTCTTAAGGACAGTCCAATCTACGTTCATGTCCTTTTTAAACGGTTTTATTTAGCTTGACTCCGTATATTTGTTTGTTTCTATATTTGTTTCAAATCTTGCGACAATTTTTTCAACTACTTCTACTGA
This sequence comes from Nematopogon swammerdamellus, assembly GCA_946902875.1. Classification (NCBI taxonomy): domain Eukaryota; kingdom Metazoa; phylum Arthropoda; class Insecta; order Lepidoptera; family Adelidae; genus Nematopogon; species Nematopogon swammerdamellus. The sequence goes on from OX336345.1 coordinate 9,372,171, forward strand.
ACCGATTTTTATGAAACTTTGCACACACATTGAGTTCTCGTGACAATACAATATTATGATAATTTCAACTTGGTAACGAGGGTCTGATGATGGAGTCAGGAGGTGGACAGTGGAACTCTTCAACCGTTACTAGTAACCCCCTCGAGTTTGGGCTCATATAGTTGGTTTGGACGAGTGTCCCATACTTCTACCAATACACTTGGTGAAGAGGGTCTGATGATGGAGTCAGGAGGTGTACAGTGGAACTCTTCAACCGTTACTAGTAACCCCTTCGAGTTTGGTCTCATATGGTTGGTTTGGACGAGTGCCCCATACTTCTACCAAAACATTTGGTGACGAGGTCTGATGATGGAGTCAGGAGGTGTACAGTGGAACTCTTCAACTGTTACTAGTAACCTCTTCGAGTTTGGGCTCATATGGTTGGTTTGGACGAGTGTCCCATACTTCTACCAATACACTTGGTGACGAGGGTCTGATGATGGAGTCAGAAGGTGTACAGTGGAACTCTTCAACCGTTACTAGTAACCCCTCGAGTTTGGGCTCATTTGGTTGGTTTGGACGAGTGTCCCATACTTCTACCAATATACTTGGTGACGAGGGTCTGATGATGGAGTCAGGAGGTGGACAGTGGAACTCTTCAACCGTTACTAGTAACCCCCTCGAGTTTGGGCTCATTTGGTTGGTTTGGACGAGTGTCCTGTACTTCTACCAATACATTTCGTGACGAGGGTCTGATGATGGAGTCAGGAGGTGGACAGTGGAACTCTTCAACCGTTACTAGTAACCCCCTCGAGTTTGGGCTCATTTGGTTGGTTTGGACGAGTGTCCCATACCTCTACCAAAACACTTGGTGACGAGGGTCTGATGATGGAGTGAGGAAGTATACAGTGGAACTCTTCAACCGTTACTAGTAACCCCTTCGAGTTTGGTGTCATATGGTTGGTTTGCACGAGTACCCCATACTTCTACCAAAACATTTGGTGACGAGGTCTGATGATGGAGTCAGGAGGTGTAAAGTGGAACTCTTCAACCGTTACTAGTAACCCCTTCGAGTTTGGGCTCATATGGTTGGTTTGGACGAGTTTCCCATACTTCTACCAATACACTTGGTGACGAGGTCTGATGATGGAGTCAGGAGGTGTTCAGTGGAACTCTTCAACCGTTACTAGTAACCCCTTCGAGTTTGGTGTCATATGGTTGGTTTGGACGAGTACCCCATACTTCTACCAAAACATTTGGTGACGAGGTCTGATGATGGAGTCAGGAGGTGTAAAGTGGAACTCTTCAACCGTTACTAGTAACCCCTTCGAGTTTGGGCTCATATGGTTGGTTTGGACGAGTGTCCCATACTTCTACCAATACACTTGGTGACGAGGGTCTGATGATGGTGTCAGGAGGTGTACAGTGGAACTCTTCAACCATTACTAGTAACCCCACGAGTTTGGGCTCATTTGGTTGGTTTGGACGAGTGTCCCATACTTCTACCAATACACTTGGTGACGAGGGTCTGATGATGGAGTCAGAAGGTGTACAGTGGAACTCTTCAACCGTTACTAGTAACCCCTCGAGTTTGGGCTCATTTGGTTGGTTTAGACGAGTGTCCCATACTTCTACCAATATACTTGGTGACGAGGGTCTGATGATGGAGTCAGGAGGTGGACAGTGGAACTCTTCAACCGTTACTAGTAACCCCCTCGAGTTTGGGCTCATTTGGTTGGTTTGGACGAGTGTCCTATACTTCTACCAATACATTTCGTGACGAGGGTCTGATGATGGAGTCAGGAGGTGGACAGTGGAACTCTTCAACCGTTACTAGTAACCCCCTCGAGTTTGGGCTCATTTGGTTGGTTTGGACGAGTGTCCCATACCTCTACCAATACACTTGGTGACGAGGGTCTGATGATGGAGTGAGGAAGTGTACAGTGGAACTCTTCAACCGTTACTAGTAACCCCTTCGAGTTTGGTCTCATATGGTTGGTTTGGACGAGTGCCCCATACTTCTACCAAAACATTTGGTGACGAGGTCTGATGATGGAGTCAGGAGGTGTACAGTGGAACTCTTCAACTGTTACTAGTAACCTCTTCGAGTTTGGGCTCATATGGTTGGTTTGGACGAGTGTCCCATACTTCTACCAATACACTTGGTGACGAGGGTCTGATGATGGAGTCAGAAGGTGTACAGTGGAACTCTTCAACCGTTACTAGTAACCCCTCGAGTTTGGGCTCATTTGGTTGGTTTGGACGAGTGTCCCATACTTCTACCAATATACTTGGTGACGAGGGTCTGATGATGGAGTCAGGAGGTGGACAGTGGAACTCTTCAACCGTTACTAGTAACCCCCTCGAGTTTGGGCTCATTTGGTTGGTTTGGACGAGTGTCCTGTACTTCTACCAATACATTTCGTGACGAGGGTCTGATGATGGAGTCAGGAGGTGGACAGTGGAACTCTTCAACCGTTACTAGTAACCCCCTCGAGTTTGGGCTCATTTGGTTGGTTTGGACGAGTGTCCCATACCTCTACCAAAACACTTGGTGACGAGGGTCTGATGATGGAGTGAGGAAGTATACAGTGGAACTCTTCAACCGTTACTAGTAACCCCTTCGAGTTTGGTGTCATATGGTTGGTTTGCACGAGTACCCCATACTTCTACCAAAACATTTGGTGACGAGGTCTGATGATGGAGTCAGGAGGTGTAAAGTGGAACTCTTCAACCGTTACTAGTAACCCCTTCGAGTTTGGGCTCATATGGTTGGTTTGGACGAGTTTCCCATACTTCTACCAATACACTTGGTGACGAGGTCTGATGATGGAGTCAGGAGGTGTTCAGTGGAACTCTTCAACCGTTACTAGTAACCCCTTCGAGTTTGGTGTCATATGGTTGGTTTGGACGAGTACCCCATACTTCTACCAAAACATTTGGTGACGAGGTCTGATGATGGAGTCAGGAGGTGTAAAGTGGAACTCTTCAACCGTTACTAGTAACCCCTTCGAGTTTGGGCTCATATGGTTGGTTTGGACGAGTGTCCCATACTTCTACCAATACACTTGGTGACGAGGGTCTGATGATGGTGTCAGGAGGTGTACAGTGGAACTCTTCAACCATTACTAGTAACCCCACGAGTTTGGGCTCATTTGGTTGGTTTGGACGAGTGTCCCATACTTCTACCAATACACTTGGTGACGAGGGTCTGATGATGGAGTCAGAAGGTGTACAGTGGAACTCTTCAACCGTTACTAGTAACCCCTCGAGTTTGGGCTCATTTGGTTGGTTTAGACGAGTGTCCCATACTTCTACCAATATACTTGGTGACGAGGGTCTGATGATGGAGTCAGGAGGTGGACAGTGGAACTCTTCAACCGTTACTAGTAACCCCCTCGAGTTTGGGCTCATTTGGTTGGTTTGGACGAGTGTCCTATACTTCTACCAATACATTTCGTGACGAGGGTCTGATGATGGAGTCAGGAGGTGGACAGTGGAACTCTTCAACCGTTACTAGTAACCCCCTCGAGTTTGGGCTCATTTGGTTGGTTTGGACGAGTGTCCCATACCTCTACCAATACACTTGGTGACGAGGGTCTGATGATGGAGTGAGGAAGTGTACAGTGGAACTCTTCAACCGTTACTAGTAACCCCTTCGAGTTTGGTCTCATATGGTTGGTTTGGACGAGTACCCCATACTTCTACCAAAACATTTGGTGACGAGGTCTGATGATGGAGTCAGGAGGTGTAAAGTGGAACTCTTCAAGCGTTACTAGTAACCCCTTCGAGTTTGGGCTCATATGGTTGGTTTGGACGAGTGTCCCATACTTCTACCAATACACTTGGTGACGAGGGTCTGATGATGGAGTCAGGAGGTGTACAGTGGAACTCTTCAACCATTACTAGTAACCCCACGAGTTTGGGCTCATTTGGTTGGTTTGGACGAGTGTCCCATACTTCTACCAATACACTTGGTGACGAGGTCTGATGATGGAGTCAGGAGGTGTTCAGTGGAACTCTTCAACCGTTACTAGTAACCCTCTCGAGTCAAGGCTCATTTGGTTTGTTTGGACAAGTGTCCTATACTTCTATCAATACACTTGGTGACGAGGGTCTGATGATGGAGTCAGGAGGTGTACAGTGTAACTCTTCAACCGTTACTAGTAACCCCATCGAGTTTGGGCTCATTTGGTTGGTTTGGATGAGTGTCCCATACTTCTACCAATACACTTGGTGACGGGGGTCTGATGATGGAGTGAGCAGGTGTACAGTGGAACTCTTCAACCGTTACTAGTAACGCCCTCGAGTTTGGGCTCATATGGTTGGTTTGGACGAGTGTCCCATACTTCTACCAATACCCTTGGTGACGAGGGTCTGATGATGAAGTCAGGAGGTGTACAGTGGAACTCTTGAACCGTTGCTAGTAACCCCCTCGAGTTTGGGCTCATTTGGTTGGTTTTCTACGAGTGTCCCATGCACTACACCAATACACTTGGTGACGAGGGTCTGATGATGGAGTCAGGAGGTGTACAGTGGAACTATTCAACCGTTACTAGTAACCCTCTCGAGTTTGGTCTCATTTGGTTTGTTTGGATGAGTGTCCCATACTTGTCGAACGCAAATGTATGAAACAGCCATACCATCTGTTCAAATTGAATTTGAAAGGGACGGCGTACACCTTATCCATCCTAAAACCATACAGTTTCCAGCAAAGTTTAATTATACAACAGCTGAGAAACGGATGTTACCGATAATTATGTCATGGGCCTCCACTGTCCATAAAATGCAGGGCAGACCTGTTGACCATGCTGTCGTGTATTAGGGCTCCAGACTATTTGAGGAGGGTCAAGCGTATGTTGCATTGAGTCGCGTAAAGTCTTTAGAAGGGCTATGTATTGAGGAGCTTGATTGTGAGAAATTGACAGGTAAGAAACCGAGTAACAAAGATGTAATGAGAGAGTTGGAAAGGATGAGGAGTTTGCGTAATGAATGATACGAGCCAAAAATCAAACTAAAAACGAGTAAATAAAAAAATAGGTAAAAAAACTTTTAAGTTAAACGGTTTTATTAAAAAAAACTAGAAAAAAAACTTCAGCTGTACAAAAAACTAGAAAATAATAAGGACACAACGTACGAAATCGCGCAATACTAGCGTGCTGTCTTCTCATGTCGGATGCCAAAGGGCACATTGTGTCGCTGCGTCAGCGGAATAATTAATAAATTGAGACTTTTAACAGACTAATATAAAAACGTGGGGCGTACAATATGCGTAATAAATAACATGCGCCCCACGTTTTTATATTAGTCTGTTAAAAGTCTCAATTTATTAATTATTCCGCTGACGCAGCGACACAATGTGCCCTTTGGCATCCGACATGAGAAGACAGCACGCTAGTATTGCGCGATTTCGTACGTTGTGTCCTTATTATTTTCTAGTTTTTTGTACAGCTGAAGTTTTTTTTCTAGTTTTTTTTAATAAAACCGTTTTTTAATTAGATGAAATATACCTACAAGACCGGAGCTAAGAATTTGTATTTCGACCGAAAAAGAAATTATTTTTAATTTTTTTATGTCATGAAGTTCATTGAGCTTTATTGAATCATCACTATAGATATTTAAAAGACAGGAACGTAGATTCGACTATCCTTATTTATTACAACAAGAAAAGAATTCTATTGTAAAAATAGGATAAGGTTTAGTAGGGGAAAACACGTAAATGCCGAAAGACAATTTTGTATGGAGAAAGTTAAGTTACGTCTCGTCTTAAAGACTTCTATGAAAAAAATTATAGAAGTACGATCTCATATAAAATTTATCACAAATTCTGACACGCCGAATTGATATCAATTACATGTATGGAGTATGACACAACACTTTTTTGCGACTTTGATAACGTAACCTCGCTCAGATTTCGTTTTTCCTCGAAGTCTAGAGATAAATGATGGATGATACGAAGGATTGTCAGGTGGATTTCAAGTTCACTCTCTTTTGATCCATTTGTTAATATTAGACACATGGACGAGTCATTGTAATTTTTTATTCAAATAAATGTCGGGATAGTAGTTTAAATCAAAGGGACGCAGTAATAATGAAACTTGTTCGACGTTCCACTGTTAGGTATAGAATTCGCTCGTTATTATTTAGGGTTTGTAGTCACAGATCATTTGAGTTGGTTAGAGGGGAAAAGTAGGAGTGGTCGGCGCGCCGCAAGTAAGTACCGGTTGGCTTACTTCATACTAGGCGCGAGACCGCACGTCTCAGTGCAGACGTTCAGCCGCAGTAGAAACATGACTGAGTAGACTACTTTATAGTACGTCCGTTTTGTCGTAAGTGTAACATAACCGTTTTACGTGGTTGCAGTACAAGTTCAATAGTACGGCGTTCCATGGCCCTTCCAGCTACTCCTTATTCCGTTTTTAAAGTCATACAACTCACTGCACTCAATCTTTTTGTAACAAGTAGCTAATTCGGTGATATACTCATATCAGTTGATACAACTTTACATTAGGGTTCCGTAGCCAGCGACGACACCCTGGCACCTGACCACAGATTAAGTAAACCTGGCGCTTATAAAATCGGTCAGGTGTCTGTCAGTCCGTCCGTTCGTCCGTCCGTCTTCCAGTCACACCCCCTGTCCGAGGTAATTATTCCAGAAAGTAAGCTTAATAAATGTAAAAAAATTAAATAGTACATTTAGTCCCTAAGCCGTGCATTTTATTGTATTTTATTTTGATGTTTATATGTTTAACCGTTATTGAGAAAATAGGTTATTAAGGTACATATCGGTGGTTATTCTAGTCGACTGCAGCGCGGCACCCCGCACGCGAGACATGGTGCGACCGCGTGATCGAAAACTCGCTAATTACGTGCAGGAAGCATTATTGCTACGAAGCAATAGACGTGAACAATGTTGCGAGCGAACGTTTATTACCATTTCGTATTCGAAAATTTCACTTTTTTAAATAAACAAAAGAACCTTACCCTACACGAGCCTCCTCCACGTTTTTCTTTCCACCAGCGCGTCTTTAGTATATGGAGCTTCCCTTCTTCCTGTAGCTTTAACACTGCTCCGCTGATTGCAGTCCGGTATGGTGAATCTAAAACGTCGCAAACTATTCGCTAGTCCATTTTACGTAGTGTTTTTTATTTTAATTAATATATGTGGATGTTCAGAGGGACCAATGGTATATAGTTGACATGGCTAATGAATACGACTGTACGAATCCCGCTCAGCTAGGTCTAGGTACCATGACACCAGCAGATTGTGAAAATTGGCTTCCCTAACGATAATGCCATTGGGGAGACCACGACACGACTAGCGCTACGCCGAAAATCACGCACAGGCAAGAGTATAGTGGGAAACCTTGCATCGAGGTGGTCTAGTGTACGAAAGGAAATACGCAATTGGATTGGATACACAAGGTTAAACGAGTTGAAGACGAGATCTGGAGAGGCTTACGCACATGAGTGGCCACAATATGGCTGGTAAGGTAACACGCTGAGTATGGTTCCTTGAGATCTAGTGGCTGCACCATTGGTCTCTCAGCACCCATGGTAGAAGAAATTTTAGTCTCAACTGTTTTCACACTCACTAGGTGGCATAGCGATTCCATATCCCTTTGAGTCCAGCATGCCTCCGACTTGAGTAAGATCGCAATTTCTCTCCACCACGTATTCAATAGTGGTGGATTCCATAAGGTATGCGTAGCTGCCCTTGCCCCTCACGACACGCTCCTCGCCCTCCAAGTTGGTGCTGGTGAAGACAGAAGGCCGGGCGGACTCCATGAAAGACCACATGCGCTGGTATGTTGAGAAGTTTGAATCCTATTCGAAATAAATTAAATTACAATATTTATTACCTTTAAAACAAAAGATAAAACGATAAAATTTATAATTAATAGAATTTGAGAATTTGTAAGTTGATTGAGTACTTAAATATAAACGAAAATTCAAATGAAGAAGGAGGAATAAGAAAGTCGTGACATGTTGGCAAACCGAAATTGTTTCTAGTGAAGAAATACATGAGTGAATCATCCTTATTTCAACCTCGCTTAAACTCGATATAAATACAATTTAGGAGACACGCTACACAAAGGAAGATTACATCTAAGAAAATAATATCTCAGAGATATTCGCTTACAAAGCACAAAGGTTTCGACAACACAAATCAAAATGTTCTCAAATAATAAAATTCCCGTATACGTAACCTCAACCCAAAGAGAAAGTGCTGAAATTTGTATTTATCGGAAACAAATAGTCAAAAGTTAGCACCACGAAATCTTTGAAATATTTCTAGCATTTCTCGTCGCAAATGTGTCTCGGTAAACATAATTTAAACTCACCCTGAAGAAGGCAGCGGTGGAACCTCCACGCAGTGCACCGTATTTGATCTTGGTCTGTTTGGCGAGGTCGTCCGCGCTCTCAATGGGCGAGTCCATTCTCTCGACAGTGAGGAAGGCGGCCAAGTTGGCGGTGTAGGACGAGATCATTATCAGAGTAAAAAACCACCACATTCCAGCCACCATTCGCGTAGACACCGCCCTACGAAACACGTGGGATCGGATACATTTGAACGGTTTAAAATTACGAACAACACAGACTAATTTCATTTTAAAATTTTTGATCGACTGCTCGGACAGATACTGTTTTCAAACTCAAAAAATGGGAGGTGATTTAGTGCATTTCGAAAATAAATAAATCACCTTCCAGAAGACAACTCCACCCAATGAGCAACTAACTACACACTACAGTTACACCTACAAAAGCAAACTATCTACAATGTCGTCTACAAATATTCAACATACGAGTACATTATTGTACATTTTCACTGCAACGTCATGCTCTGTTGTTAAAATAATCCAGTGCACACTACTTAAGTGCACTCTGTTAGAATGTGTACGAATCTTAATTTCCTAAATTTTGATGCAGCAAGCTTGGGATACTGGAGTATGTCTCAATTTGTATTGCCCTTTGATCGTGGTCCTAGTTCAAACACTACAATCGATGATCTGAGCGACAACAAATACAAATATGAAATACAACTGAAAACTCCCGCAGGACGGTTGAAGTAGTGACGAGCGATCGCCCACAGCGAAGCTAACGATGTTTGAATTGCAACGGAACTAAAAGTGGCGATCGCTTTCATCAAAACGGCAATCGAACGTTGGAAACAACAAGCAATATTCCCAGCGCAAATTTACAATTTAAATTGCCTCTCCGAGTTGTAATTCAATCAGGATTCATGGCAGAACGGCGTCGATCGATACAAACTTTAGATGAGAATTGTTGAGCCGAATAATTTCCATTTACGCAGTCTAAGTTCGAAATAAATTCGTCTTGGGCAATATGCCGTCTGAGAAGTTTCACTTAGGGTTGGGTGACCCAAAACATCACGCGTAAATTTGCTTACGGCGAGAGCATGTTTACCAATTCGGCCGCTTCCACCTTCATCACACGCTCGGGAGGACATTTCGTCGCTCGATTAATTCATTCCGGCTTAGATCAGTCCAGTAAGCATGCTCATCGGCCGATGTTCACTCGATGACTCGACATGCAATCAGGTCAGTAAGGTGATGTGAAATTATGACTAAACACCCGGGGACGCAGTTCCCGGTCTATTGGATGCGTCCGGAAAGGTAACGGCAATCGGAGGATACGTGGAGACAAATGTCGCCAGATGCTCACAAGCTACTCTTGTAGACTTACTTCGGTGCGATATCCGAACCTTGCTGCATCAAGGATCCGATAGTGAACCACAGAGAGTTCAACAGCGAGAATTGGTTCTCCAGCGCTTGCGGCTCATCGAGACACGCCCGTGGAGTGTCCCACTCGTACGGACTGAACCTGCGTCGAAAAAACGCTTCGAGTGAGCTGCTGCATACAATATTCGATTTTTCCAGGTTCTGAATTTCTTCCGTTCTACTTAATCCTGTGCTTTTTTTTGCGAGAAATATACACGTTTTTAACTGCTCGTAAAGGAATAAAAACTGCAGTAATGAATGACATCACGAAAATTGCAGTCTTTCCGAGTTAAAATTGCTTTCGTACTAGAGAAATAAATTTTAAAAACTTTACTTTCCGGGGTATAATTTAAATAGGAACGCGTTCCTAGCCAACAGTGGAACGGAATGAAGTTCGTGGTCTGAAAAAATCTACTTTTACGATTGTGTCTAGATTTTTGAAGACTAAAATAGAGCTGAGAATCAGGCTGTGATTTATGTCTTCTGGGTTCACCATCCGTTGTAAGGATTTTTAAGATCTCGCTTACTTTGGGAGGAAATCGCAGCTTTGTTGCATGAGCGAGCCAATCGCAAACCAGAGGCAGTTAGTGAGAGAGAATACGTTCTCGATGTGTTCGCTGTCGCCTACTCGTGACGTTCTCCACTCGTACGGTGTGAACCTGATGTTGTTGGGTGTGACAACAGTTAGTACTCATATTTTCTATCACCTCAATAGGATTCACTATTAAAACCTAGATTAAAACAATACCTTGTATTTAACTGTATTCTATAGTATGTATAGTTGTTTGTCAAATTCTAAGAGGATATCGTTATGTCGTAACAAATTACACTTTAGAATTTCAATTCCATATTTCGACATAGGTATATAAAGTATTATATCGTTGCGAACGTTTGCCAATTTCATTTCATAAGTAAGTCGCCTTCAGAGCTCGAGCGAACGTCGTCTCGCTAGATGCTATTTCCGCATTTACGATCTGATATCCATTCCGGGACGATAAATTTCGAATAGCTCGTTTTTAGACCGCTCTATAAGCGGTTCGCCCAAATACATAATTCCGTATTTGTAACCGTAAAAAATAATACAATTCCTAATAGCTAAGAAAGTTCTCACAGACCTTGCCAAGATGAACAGTAGGACCGATACTCCGAGATAGGCGGTCGCCATGTAGATCCAAACGTCCAGTGACAGTGGCGACAGGAAGGAGAACAGATTCGGAGGCTGCTTGATCGGCTTCCGGTACAGGACCGAGATGCCGAGGTTCATGAACGGCATTGTGAAGTCTACCACTTGTTCCCTGTTCAAATAATGCCATTCACAGGAAAAATACACAACAAAGTAAAATGTTTAAAACTAGTTGTAAGATTTTATTAAACAATGAAAGAATATTTATAAAATAAAGTATAAGTCGTAAGTTCGTGTTGCAAGAAAATAAAAAGAACTGTAAAAACTGAAATGCTACATCGCAAAAGTTTCCAGAAAATCCAAATGATGCGAAAAACAAAATACTTGAAGACAAAATACAAACGATTACGATATTAAAATAGTGACATTACACTTAATTTCTAGAACATTTAATGTATATGACCTGTCGTAAGTAATGGTGAGATCAGCAATAGCCAAGTCTGCCCTCTGCTCCAGCAGTTCCCTTATCATTCCATCCCACTCCCTGGTCTCCCGATTGTAAGAGCCGTATCTTCCGTCTGGAGCCAGTTTGAAGGTGTAGTTGAAACCCAAAACCCTGGAGATCTCGTAGATGAGGTCTATGGCGTAGCCCTCGAACTGCGCGTTGCCTGTTAGCTTTTCACTGGCTTCCTTCCTCATACAGTATGGTGCGCTCTGTTGTAAAGACAAACACGATTTACTGTATAGATTATTGTAATGAATACTGTTCATTCTTTAATTTTTCTCCTTTAAACGTTTCAGACTTGTCGGCTAGGTCAGATCTCTAATGTTATGTCCGGTTCTTTACCTCTACTTCTCTTTAGCTTCATATGTTTTATGGCCCTTCATCTTTATAATACATAGCTTAAATGCCTTAAATTTTATAGCACACTGTAATAAAACTCTTCAGCAAAAATGCCCGTTTTGAGGTAATAAATTAAAATTTTGAATTGTTTGAAAGTTTTGAGCGAAGTGTTATCGCTCAGCCCTCCACCGTGAAGACTTGGGCAATTAGGTAACACGCAAAGTCTAGACGACGGCGTCGGAAGACGCTAAACAAAATCTCAACAAAAGTAATAAGATTATTAAAACGTTAAGAAGTTCACGGAACTCAATAAAAGAAGTTCGTTCGTTTTTTTTTTCAGTGAAGGAGAACACTTTAATGTTCGAAACAAACCCACTTTCAGTCCGATGGATGAAGATTGTTCTTCCTCGACAGATCGCTCAAAATGAGATGTTATATTAGCCTCACGTTCTCGGGTCGAGGCTGGGGCTCTACAAAATTCTGTATGACTCATTAACCCCGGTCGGAGAGACTGCGAGCGGACAACCGACTACAATTAAGATGCAAATAACTCCAGGGTGCTCCACTCTCTACACATTGTTGCGAACAAAAGAGCGGTTTAAGCCGCCTCCGTCCTTTTACTTCAAACAACGAAGCTTGCCGGTCGGCTGGGACTTACAAAGAATTAAAGAAAGTTTGCCATTTTAAACCAACTTGTTATGGTTGACGGCGGCGGCGGGGCGAATACAGATGGCTTTTTGATCAAGAATTTCAGGCAAAACTTTACTATGTTTTGGGTATATTATAAGAAAACGTATCTGAATTAATTCGTTTATTTGAAGCATCTAACTTCACGTAAGCTTCGATTGCCGTTCGCTTGATTAACAGTGGAATTAGTAACATTTACACAAACAACTGGACAGGTTATACATATTTACAGAACACACACGATTCATCCGAAATAATTAATGCTAATAATAGGCTGTCGTTTATTAATGCTAATAATAAATGTCGAATTTCTAGAATGCTTCATCTGGTAACAGTAATGAGAATTATATCTAAGTACTCGTAAGTGAAGAATAACGAAAGGAAGTATCATTTTTACGACACTTCCAATGTAACCTTAACCTATAATTCTAAAAAAAAATATCTTTAAGAGCTTTCCACAAACAAGTCAACCCCTTCAAAGGGATGAAAGAGAGGTAAATAAAAATACGCCACCGCCCTACAAATATTTGTATTGACTGCAAATCGACCCTAACATTGTTTACTTTTGTCCGAGAAATTACGATCATTTGAAGAGGGAAACGGAAATTGTTCAGGAGAATAACATTAGCGTGAACAAGTTGAGCTTTGCTCGAGAAAAAGTACAAAATGGCTTTTGGGTTTCCGCTTAGAGTTCGCGTTGATATTCGCTGTTTCCAACTTTAGAGGCTGTGGTAAAGGTTCGTATGCAAAAAGAAAATACAAATTTGAATTGGAGAGAGTCGCCTCCAGAACGACTTTTTTTTTATGGAAACTGACACGGTTGGCTACATCACCTACAACGTCCGTGATGTCAGCCCATAACATAACACCGGGTGAACTAGGTGCCATGTCAGTGTTTCCCCCTTTGATCGTGCAGGCTACACTGAACTGGTCGGAAAACACAAACTATTTACATAGCCGTTTCGACCGACGTTTCATTCAGTGCGGTGGTACCAACCCGGGCGGGTTAAACCCTACCACCAAGTAAGATTAGGAGGGAAGGGACCTACAGTTTTACGAGGAATCCGAACCTCGGTCAGCCTCCAACGGTCAGCGGTCACCTATCCTGTACTGACCGCGCCCAGCGTTGCTTAACATTCAATAGCGACAGTTGACTGTCTGCACCACTGAGCTATCGCTCGAGCTATAACAAATTACAAATTAGGTTTGTGTAATTACACGGAATGAAGTTTTAGTCACCTTGCACATTTAGATTTTGTGAAAGTATTTCCAAATTTATAGATCGTACGTACCTACATACGTACACACCGAAAAATCTAGGAAATTTTCAAATTTTAGGCGTCTTGATTTTCGCTTTGATTTTGATTAGAACTTCTCATGTTGCCCAAAATGTATGCGAATTTAATTTTAAGAACAAAAATATTTAATATTGTCAATTTGAGATTATGTTATGGTATAAATGGCCGATACTTACCAGAATAGTAGTGACTATGAGGGTTTTATTCTGCAGTATTTCCACAATCTGCTTTTGATTGTCTCCAAAAGATCGTGTATAGTTGACACCTTCAGACGAATTCCAAGTCCCCGCCTTCTGTAGCCCGTCCCTGGTCAGCTCAATGATGTCCAGCATGAAGTCGCTGCGGAAACCTTGGTGGTCGAACTTGATCACACCGGTGAGGCCCTTCATCTCCACCTGGAGGAGGAGTATCATAGGTTTAACTATTATTTCTCTAAAATATACATTACTTTTCAAACATCAATATTTTTCAATCTCCAAGATTGCTGCGGTATAAATAAAGTTGAAAAGGCAGTTTTAAATATAAATTCTTAACTTTTTAGAGCCTAAAATACAATACTAAGTAATAAAATACGAATGACACATGAATGAAACAAGACAGAGTAGCAATCACTGCTAGTATTATTATATTAATACACAATCTGGCGGAACGGGACTCTCAATTATGATAGACTTTATCTCCACTGAAACGATCCATAAGGGGTTCTCAGTTCTCGCAAAGATTTGATTGTATTAACTTGCTCACAGTGTCAACAGAGAGCTTCCGGTCTCTGAAGTTTGTTCATAATTTGTATAAATTAATTTATTTGTCTTCTGTCAAATAATTCTGTTGAATCGTGCGTAATGTGTTTATTAATTAACTTTAGCATCAAAACTTTTCATTAGGCAACATGAAATACTCGGACTTGGTTTATTTTCGCGACCCTGTCAACCCTTCTCTCTCTCTAAGAAAAAGGGATGGGTCTATATACATTGCTGAAGTTCTAATGTGCAGCACTGTAACGGATAAATAGCGGATCCCCACGTGCCGCGGGCCTGCTACGCCCCTGGCATCTTTTCAACACTTATAATACATGTTTTTCATACAGGCTCGTTGGTTTCGGGTACTCCGCACTTGTCCCTTTTGGAGCACATCCGGCCGATCAGAAAATTTTTAATAAAATTAAAATATTTGGAAAAGTAATTACATATAATTATTTTATGAGACAATTACTTGAGGTTTACTGTATTATCTTTTTTTATTGAAAGCTCTACATGTGGCGCCGAGCCACCCCTACGGTGTCAACGACGGCCATGGACATTCGATTGTAGGCGTGGGGTGCGAATGCCATGCCGGCTGGACAGGTGCATTTTATTACCTAGTTTATGTTGTGTTTTTATTAAATGTATAAGTATATTATAAATGTTAAATAAATAAAGATATTACTGTGATGAAAAAAAAAAAAATAAAACAATTTATTTCATTAATTTAAACAAAATGTATTAGTTAACGTTGCAAGTAGATGTTCCGCGCGTCTTTGTGTTAGATTGTTGTCTTTTTAAAGCCTGATTCATTAGAGAGCAAATACCGCAAGATGCGGTGCAACATAAATCTACGTGCCGCGTGCAACGTGTCGGGAGAGATGCGGGCGATATCTCTACTCATGTGTACAGCGAACATGTCGAAGTATGTTCCAACATGTTTCCCGTAACATAAACTGTTTAGAAGTCGATGGACATGCATGCCCCTCGACATTTGCCCTCCAGCGACATAATATAATACATATGTTCATTCGTAGATAGATAGAAAACTTCATTATATACAAAACAATAATATTATTAACAATGATACACAAAAAAAAAACATACAAGAGAAAAATAGAAATATATAATAAATACACAGAGAAACAAACGAACAATAGAGCGCAAAGGCGGACTTATCACTATAAGTGACTTTTTCCAGTCAACCTTTGGGTGATAAGTGAAGATGAATAGAGGCAAGGGTAGTGCAGATATTATTATAGGAAAGTAATAACACACGTTTACATATCCGCAATAAAATTGTTCACAGTAAAAACTGAAAAGCCGATGTTTTGTGCATTAAAATCACAGCAACCTGCTGCATGAATAAAGAGAAAGAGCGTATTTGTTTTTCGAGTGAGTTTACCACTCAAAAACCAATGTTGGATGTTGATCAAACGCTTAATTTGATAGTTCCACTGATTCAATTGCGATTGATAATTTTATTTGCGCTGTTAAATTGCGTAATTAATTAAGTTGTTATTTTTGGTCGACTTAATGCTATTACTGTTACTTTTATCTTAAAACATATCAGTGTCGAGATGATATCCTTGTTATAAAATTATAATGTTAACAGTTGTTTATTGTTTGTTGAGCATTCTTATGGCAGTAAGACTGCACTCGAACTTGTTACAAACTACCGTGTATAATTTTTATAGTTGTGTATCCATAGGAAAGCCTATTAATAAGCCTACGACGTCTGTCTGTCTGTCCGTCCGTCCGAGGGCTGTATCTATTGAACCGATTGAACCGAGATAGGCAGCCGGTTAAAATTTTTACAGAATATATATGTTATTATGACGGATATGCCAACAAATAAAAAGAGCTAAAATTCAAAAAATTAAGGGGTCCCCATACAAGAAACGTGCTAATAATCGATCAGTACATATTCACGCAATTAAATAATATAATGGCGCCACAGGTCGTTTGCATTGCAGACAGACAAAAGATAGAAGGATATGGTTTATTGACAGGTATGGTATAGTGGATCTACGGAACCCTCCGTGTGTGAGTAAAATTCGCGCTTGACCGAATTTTGTTTATAATTTTTGCTGTAGTCGTTCTTTGACCGTATATAACAAATTAATTTCATTCAATTTTAAATTTTTACTTATTAATTTCACGTTTCGTTACTTATTGAGTATTTGGTCAGACAAAACATAATTTTAATAAATGATAAAAGGTAGCCAAAAAAACATTAAGTTTCAAAATATTAATGGAATTACTCTCGCATGGTAATTACATCAACACCAATAGTGTCATGTAACGATTTTATAGTCGCTGTAGCATTTGTGTATTCTTAAGATATCTATCACCTTATTAACTTGAGCATTTCAGTTATTTCATATTGAAGGATAAATTAATTTTTCCTCCAGTATTTTCGCAATGTTCAAAGCCGTATTCGATGTCATCGCTTTATAGTTTCATAGAGCCTTTAATCCGAGGGCTTATCCGAAAAGCCTTCGTCTCTCGTCGTCTTTGTCTTCTCCTTTCCATCGTAAGAATGGAAAATCAGTCTGTGCCGAGACGAGGCTGCTGTGGAGATAATATTATGTGGAATGTCGCATTTCGTATTTAGCCGATAGTTCTAGCTGTTCTAGGACACTGGAGCTTTACAGTTAGATCGGAATATAGACTCTGTACGTACAATTAGGTATTGCTATTTTCATGAATAAAAACGCCAAGTACGAGTCGGACTCGCCTACCGAGGGTTTCGTACCACAAGGTAATTTGCCGGTTTTTATTTTGTTGTTTTACTTTGGAGTTTGTACTATAATTACACCAAGTTTAACGCTGTTACCATCACCGTTTTTGCAATAGAGTAAAAATATTGTTGAATCCTTCGCCACACTCTCGCCATCTTTCGGTGACCATTGCAATGGATCATGATCATAGCTTTCTGTTCTTGCTTTTTTAGTTAATACTGTTAGTTAAATTATAATTCGGTAGATGGCACTGGCTCTTGCACATATTATGATAATTGTATAGGGACCGTAATGTTTTAATTTTAGTTTTTTATTTATTACGCGATTGCACTTGGCATATCAGCTATAATAACGCATATTCTGTGAAAATTTCAACCGGCTACCTATTACGGTTCAAAGATACAGCCCAAGGACGGACAGAGAGATGGATAGACAGCCAGGACGAAGGCTTAGGAATAGGCTACCGTACTGCTTAGAATTATATCAGAACTTCTAAAATTAATTACTAATTTTCCAGGTTTCCTAGCTAGAGATGTGGTCTGGGACCCTTATAAAATCGGATGTGCTCCTAGCAGGAATTAATAAAACTCTCTTCAACTATAGGTGTCTTAAGTTTTCGCCACACAGTTTTCTTACTTCGGTCGAAACTAGTTTAGCTTCAGTTGAATGTAACAGAAGCGGCATACATTGAGCTCTAGTTAATGTTCAAGGCGTTCTTGCGGCTCACCAGAGCACAGTGTAGCTATGAGCAAGTTGCGAGACGCGCAAGTTTCTGTTAAATCGGAGCTCGTTAGTTCTTCGGAGGCAATTTCGAAGTAAACAGCGGGTGTGGGAAAATTATGAAGATGGCGGATTTCTGGGCGTAGGCGCGACAGATAAACAAGTAACGAGACAGATGTTTACTTGCGAAACCCTAGACGAAGATGGGAGCACTATGCTGATTCAAACACAAAATTATGCTTGGCAATTAAAATATGCAATGACAAAAACAACAACTTTAATCCCTGTGGAGTATTAAAAAAAAACACAAAATGTCTTTATGAAATAATAAGAAAATAAAAAAAGAAGAAAGAAGATAAAGAAGAAAATAAGAATAAATAAATTGTGAGATGAGAGCAGGAGCTGTTGAAATGCATTAATGAGGCTAACGCCAAAGAAATCTAATTATCGCCACACATCGATTCGGGAAGGGTCGCCCTAGGTGCACATATCTGGATCACATCGGGCATATGCTCAAAAATGGTCAAGTGCGTAGTACCCGTAACCGACGAGCATGCATGAAGAGCATAATGAGAGTTGAAGAGGCGGCAGAGATGTGTCATGATCATGATCGTGGTATGCGGAGATCCGTTGTCTCTGCCTACCCCATCAGGAAGCAGGCAGGACGCTATGTATGTAAATAAAATTCTTTGGTGAATTTCAATGACATATTCGGAAACAAAATTAAGAGTTTCTATAAATATTAATGGAATGGTTTAGCGCGTTGTCGCCAATTTCACAAAACACATTTTCTTAAAACTACCGGAAATATTTCGCGATAAAGTGTTAACCCACAGTACCGTACTAAAACGACTGAACGAATGACCGAAATTCGTCTTCCAGCTGTTATCAAAACGTCCACAGCTCGTTGCAATTTAGTGCTCGCGAAACTCTCAATATCTCCACACCTTTCGAGGGGCGGCACCTTCCGCTCGACCTTCGCAGTCCTTCCATATTTCTCGAGCGAGGGACCCTCCATCGTACCCCTCTCAATACCAAGTGTCACGTTTCTTCCACTACGCGGCAGTATGCGTAGGTCCCAATTTGTAACCCTGTCCTCGACAGGTGAGACATAATATCACCAACGCGGGAACTTAAGTGGCAAAAGCTAACGCATTACCGAGACGTTTGTGTCCCATAGGAATTTGTGTACGTACAGGTATTCTTGTGGTGAGACAGCAAGAGCTATTAGGTGGCTCGATGAATTGATAGAACATGGTGACATTAAAATTTGTTTCTCACCCACAAGATAACAGACGAGATATGACGAATAACAGCGCTTCAATTTTGATATTGTACCGTGTGGGGCCGGTACTTTAAAAGAATAGCCCCACTGCATCTCTCCCCGTGTATGTCGTAAAAGGCGACTAAGGGATATGACTCCCTTCTTATATTACTAGGTGGTAGGGTTCAACCCGCCCGGGTTGGTACCACCGCACTGAATGAAAGGTCGGTCGAAACGGCTATGTAAATAGTTTGTGTTTTCCGTCCAGTTCAGTGTAGCCGACACGACCGAAGGGAATCACTGACGTGGCACCAAGTTCATCCGGTGTTATGGGCTGACATCACGGATGTTGTAGGTGATGAAGCCAACCGTGTCAGCATCAATAAAAAAAAAAAAAAAAAGAAATGCCAATTCCATCAGACTGTTATATGTGAGCGATTATACTGTGTGGTAAAAGATTACAGGGGTTATTTTATTTATTTTTTTCAACTTAATACGAACTGCAAAATGAAGGTGCCGTGCTAAAGGGCGACAGGCTAGCCACTTCTCGCCTTGGCACGGTCCTTCCACCGTGTCATGCAGCTGGTGGGTCTCCGCGCCTTACTTGAAAGTTATCTTGTCCTAATACATTGCCATACGTGGTGGTCGGTGTTGAGCTATAATTTACAAGAGTTCTACACCGATTACTGTGATTACCTCGATTGTCGGAATACCGCGTTTGGTATGTATGTACTACAAATTATTTTTTAAACATTCTAAACGCGAGTTATTTCAAGTGAAATTAAATAGATTTTTGTGAAGATGGTTAGGATTTTAGATAAATTTAAAGGAAATGGCGCATTTCTTGATAAAACACGGAAATTCCCCAAGTGGCATAAATTTTAACTCCGTCGATTTTATCGATCTTTAAGATGCCGCTGCAAGAACTCGCCCTGTAGGTAGAAGCCTAGACTGTAGGTAGGTAAGCAAAGCGTGCCAATATTTCACTGCTCACCCGTAATAAACATGCAAATGTATGCCGTTTCGCCCACCGTGTTTTCGCCTTTTGCCACCGATTGGTGAACATTTATCGACGTTTGTCCTTTAGAGAATTTACATTTTAAACTCCATTCATGCAAATAATTTAAATTTTAAAGCAAATTACGAGTTTGTAGTCTTTGCTGTCGAGAGTTTAGGCAAAAGAGCAAAACAGATCAATTCACAAAGGTTAATGTAGACCACGTTAAATTGTTTGTTGGTACATTTCGTGAACGTGAAGCATGTTTTGAAATATTTGTATATTTAATATAATTTTCTAGTTAATACTATTATTAGAACCGACCCACATTCAAAGACCGTACCTACCAAACTAGACCACATTCCTTCCGTTCGGCCCGGGCGCATATTTCCAAAGTCTACTACGCGAGTTGCTCTGATTGGTGGAGAGACGAGTTCGGCTCCGCCTCCGGCACCCCCAGCAAACCTACTGAATCCGATATTCATTTGGTCGCATAATATGTACTTTGGTGGCTCAGTGGTAGAGTGTAGGGTTTTTATTTTTTCGATCTCGGTCATGGGTTCGTGTCCCTTTTGCCAAAATTACCTAGTTTGGTTTTACTTTTTTTTAAGCAATGTTAGGGTGTTAAAATTAGGTTAAGGTTATTTTTTATATAGCCACCTAAAAAAACTTTATTTTCGGAAATACTTCCGAAATTTATATTTTCCGCCAAAGTTGAGAACGACCAATCAGAGCAACTCGCATACTAAACTTTGGAAATATGCGGCCGGGGCTGCCAACAAGCGAAGTAAGTACGGCTGCGTTGCCGATATCTATATTTACGTCGCGTTCGCCATCGAAACCCTCGTTGCGTGGGTACCAGAATCAAGAGAGTTCGTCGACAAGCTGGGCGATATGCTTGTCGACAAGTCTGGTGACCCACGTGCCGAGGCTCATCTCGTACGGCGCATTAGCCTCGACATTCAGAGAGGCAACGCAGCCAGTGTGCTGGAATGGTTTAAATTTATTTAGCTTGGTTTTACTTTAGTTTTTTTTATGTAATCCGGTATGAGTGGCTGAGTCGGATGGGCCAAAGCACATGCTCCGACCAGCCAATATCACCTCCGAGAAGGTAGGTGCCATAGCGGAGACTTCCCTGGATGGCTGGCTATACTGAACTAGAGGAGAACACAGCCGAGGCTGCTATGCGGCCATCTTACATCCAGTACGGCGGTACCAACTCAGTCGGCTACAATTTGAGCCTACCACCTTGTAAGGGGTAAGGGAAGGGACCTACAGTTTTAAACCGGTTCCGAACGGTGAAGCAACAGGTGTAGGTTTGAACGTAAATTTTTTTCCAGAAAAAACTCACTGGTACACGCCGACCGGATTCGAGCCTCGGACCTCTCGCATGAGAAGCCGATGCGAAAACCACTCGGCCACCCGCCGCTTTTAGTTACTTATTTAGTTTTTTCTAAATTTCAAGAAATAAACTACCTAAAGTTAATAATAATGTTTCAACTTAAATTAATACTTCATTAATCGAACACATAGAAGATGCAACTGTTCGAAATATAGAGAGAAAACGTCATCGACCCGGTGGCGAAATCGGTAACGCATTGGCAGATCGTGGCAGATGTGCTCGTTCGAATTCTGGTCGGGACATTTTTTTTATATGCTTTGCAACTATAGAAATATAAAGTGAGTACATGATTAGTACTAACATACCAAAATAAACCTTAATTGCCAATTCAAATAAAGGTTCTGAAAATATGCCATGCTGACCAAACATTATTTGTTAACTCAAGATCTTATTCATTGCTTTTATCCGGCTAAGTATTGTTGGCTCTTAAATATATAAAGCACAATAATGATCCTAAGGCAAATTCTATTACTATTAATTTAATTTTCGTGGAAATTCAAGTACCCGAAAACCACTTGAGCCTTGAGCCTGTTATCAAAACTCTCGATTAGAGTTTACTTAGCTGATTTAATGCCACAAAGAATGAGCGAAGCAGCACTAAAATTTCAAGTA
The DNA here is from genome assembly GCA_946902875.1 of Nematopogon swammerdamellus. Classification (NCBI taxonomy): domain Eukaryota; kingdom Metazoa; phylum Arthropoda; class Insecta; order Lepidoptera; family Adelidae; genus Nematopogon; species Nematopogon swammerdamellus. The sequence goes on from OX336345.1 coordinate 9,394,324, forward strand.
TTTCTTGAGAATTTTACTCAAGCAAAAAGGTCATAATTTTTTACGGTGACATTTTTTTTTCAAATTTGCGCAAAATGTTTTTGTAATTTTAGTTCTTGAAATGTATTCATTTATATATTTATATAATTATACAAATCGGACATATTATTTTGGTGTGTGACTCGTCGACCCACTGACTTTAGGTGGTGCTGGCTACGAAATTCAAAAAAGTGTTTTATATAAAAAAATATTGAATAGGGCCACAAAACAAAAGCTTTGATGACATTGACCCCTTTAACAGTTCTAAAAAAATTTGAAAACCAAGTGACGAAGCAGGTTACGGAATCAGACGAAAATATGCTCACGTGGTCCTCACAATCAACACTCACTACACTCACAACCTTCCTCTCTCTTCCTAGAACTCACACACACCCTTGCATAGACCCTCACACACATGGGCACTCCCTCACCCTCAGAAGAAGTACCTAAGTTTACTATTAAAAGTGGAAACTTATATTTGACTCATTGTTGGATAATTAAGATATTTGTATTTGCTTTGCTGTAAGTTTTACAAATAAAATAAAATATAAAATAGACTTACTATGCCAGACTGGTTAAAGTACACCAAACATGAAATGAGTAAATTATTAAAAACACATTGTATGGACACTGACGTGGTTAGCTACATCACCTACAACCCTACACCTGATGTCAGTCCATAACACCTTCCTTGGTGAAATAGAGTTATTGTACATTATGTACATGCATCCGACAATCGGCAGTCACGGTCTGATTTATCCATGGGCAGTGTAATTGGCTTTGTGCACTATTTCCTAATTGGTGATTGTGTTGTGAGTTTTATTATAATACTAGCTTTTGCCCGCGGTTTCGCTCGCGTGAAACTCGTATTTAAAAGGAAGAAAGTAAGTAAGCCCGCCACCGTACCTTTATTTCGGCGCGCGGAACATTCCGGTTTGTATGAGAGCTACATCTTACCGTACCCGGAAGTGAATTTTATATATAATCCTATCCTATCCTGTGTTCCACATAGTTAAATGCGCTTGTACAAAGTTTCATCGAATTCGGATTATCGGTTTAAGAGTTATGGAGGAACATACATACATACAGAAAATATTTCTAAATATCGTCAATTTAGTTTTAGTATCATACATAGAGTCTACAAACGCAGTATTTCAGAAAACAAAGTAACTTACTTCATCACCATCCCTTACAGATTTATTATTGGTATTGATGATGATGATATTGATTAAACCGAATTTCTTTCTTTCCGTCTATGGCCTATCCATAAATTTATCTATCTATTTATGTATCTATGTGTGTTTCCTTATTTATATACTATAGTGTAAGAAAGAAGGTAATATGAACTTACGATTTTCATATAGTTGATAAGGCTGTATCCATGGGGCCAGGTGTCCTCGGCGTCGCAGGAGAGTGGCCTCACGTCTATCTGCTGGGAGGTGTCCAGGTCGTGTAGCGCCTTCGCGAACAGATGCACTGCGTCGTACATGAGGGCGGTCTCCGTCTGGGCGGACGGTTTCAGGCGTTAGAAAAGGCTGTAGCCAGGGCGGGATACGATTTTAGGATCTACTTACCCATTGTTTCGCTTATGTATGTAACAAATTATAGTCTGATGCTGCCGTTCGCTGCTCTGTGGTATGGCATGATGATATGAACTTTAAATTTAGAAAAAAAAATATTGATGTAAAGACAAAATTGTCTAAACGCCGAAAAGCTAGTTTTTGGGGTATTATTTTTTTATTATTTATACAATATAGTTATTAAAAAAAGGACATTTTTTTTTTCATATATTTCGACGTGTCTGCTGTTGTCATCAGTGGAAAAATAGTAGTGGGGTGTAAACTCTAACCATTAAACTTAAAATTGCAAATTAGCAGCAGCTGCTTCGCGCCTTTGCATTGACGAAATAAAAACAATGAAAAACATTACCTACCATCTCATGCACTTGAGTAAAAATTTTATATGTAAATGGTTTTCAACGAAAGACGATGACAAGAACGAATTAACTTAGCACGAAGAATGTGATTGTGCATGTGAATAGTTATTTTGTTAAGACTTACCTTTACGAAAGTCATGTTATCCTGAAACAAGCAAATATTTTATTGACTCTACTTAGGTAATGAAAAAGGAGACAGTATTGCCCCATATTTATACCAATAACTTGTACGTGTACAAACACATAAAATAAATTTTTAGGGTGTCCGTCTTAGTCCGACGGCTGTATCTTTTAAACCTAGTAACTGTAAGTTAAAATTAGGTAACTAGTTGAAATTTTCACAGAATATGTGTTATTACATGTCAACAAATAATAATAAAATAAAAAGTAAAAAGTATATCCTATACAATTATCACAATATTAGGAAGAACGCCGAATGAAAATCTACCGAATGATCATTTAACTAACAATAACTATCAACGGTCACCGATAAGTGGCGTGAGGGATGAAATAGCGAAGTACATGTGCTAAGTTATACTAACAAATTAATTATAAGGTTACATACCTTAGCAGAAGTATGCCCCAGCTGTAGTTTCCTCCCCAGCCGCGCTTCCCCGTACACCCAGTCGCGGACCACGCGCTGCACGTCCGCACGCTCGGGGTCCAGCAGGCGGAGTGACGTGATGTTGGTACCGCCGTACTTGAACTCCTCCAAGTCCACGCTGTGGAGATCCTGAGCAACACGGTGCGCTTTTGAAAACTGTTTTAGTTTATTTGTTCACACTTACGTGTACCTTCGATGCAGCAGACGGACTTTTTGCACAATGTAACTTCTCCCAGTCAACTTTCTTCACAATAATACTTGCTTACATAATTTATAGGGTTCCGTTTCCGTCGTATGGGACCGACCCTATTACTAAGCCTACGCCGTCTGTCTCTCTGTCCGTCTGTCCGACGTTCGAGTTTCCGTTCCGTGTTTTATTAATGCTTCATACTCTTTTCGTAGATGGCGCGCATAGACTTTTTAGTTTCTTCTATGGGACCGTTATACCCCCGTTAATTTTTTACTTTTTCTTATTTTTATTATTTGTTGTTATATCGGCCATAATAACACATATTCTGTGAAAATTTCAACGGGATACCTATTACGGTTCAAGATATACAGCCCTCGGACAGACAGACAGACAGACCGACGGCGTAGGCTTAGTAATAGGGTCCCGTACCGGATACGGAACCCTAAAACGAATTAATTCATTCTCGTTGAAGTAGATGACTGTGTAGTAAAGTGACAATTCTGTAATCTTGGTCTAACGCTCTGATCGACCCTGCCACCGTGCCGACGCGCCGGGCCCTAGGTGAATATACACCGCAGCGATTTCGTCTGATCTGATAAACTTTTTTTCGCAATATTCGTATCATATTTCTCCGAGCCCGGGGCTGTTGTTTGGTGATAAAATCACTTCCTCAAAAGAAATAATAACAGAAAGGTGAGAGCGGATTTCAGTTATAAAAGAGAAGAGACGCTCGCAGAAACCCGCGCTACTCCCATTCAATTCAAATTCAATTCAAAAATTGTGTATATGAAATAATGGTTACTTTATAGAATTAACCGTGTCCTACACTGGCGGCCGTGGACAGGAAAACGGAGTATGGGAAGACCACCCGCCGGGTGGGACGACGACATCAAGTACGTCGGCGGAAAGCAGTGTTTCCGTACGGCTGAAAGCCGGGAGGACTGGAGGAAAATTGGAGAGGTGTATGTCCAGCAGTGGAAGCTTACACGCTGACTGACTTATAGAATTAGTAATTTTCTATAATATACATTCGTTAAAATTCCACTTAATTTCTTAAATATAATAAAATACAGTGACATTCTATTTCATTTGGGAATTAATAAATATAATATAGGTTAATTTTTTATGTAATCCGGAATGGGTGGCTAAGTCAGAGGGGCCAAATCACATGCTCTGACTAGCCAACACCTCTGAGAAGGTAGGTGCCATACCGGAGACTTCCCTGGATTGCTGGGTATACTGGACTAGAGGACTCAAGTTTTCCACCGGTTTCCCGTAAACTTTTTCTTTTAAATAGCCCCAATAATAAAATTCTAACGGATTTAAATCCGGTGATCTAGACGTCCGGTCTATCTGTGGAGATATGCTTGGTCTAAAAAATTACGCACTTCTCTAGCGTAATGGGCTGGGCTGCCATCATTTTGCAACCACCTGCGTATGGCCAATGGTACATCTTCTAAAAGGCTCTGAAGCTCCTGTTGCAGAAACTCAAGATAATTCGCCCGTTTAAAGTCTCTACAATTCAAGGGACGTCTTGTGGCCTCCTAGCCACTTGTATCCCCACAGATAGACCGGACGTCTAGATCACCGGATTTCAATCCGTTAGATCCGTGGTTCGGATTCCACGTTAAACTGTAGGTCCCTTGCCTTCTTACCTTACTAGGTGGTAGGGTTTATCCCGGCCGGGTTGGTACCACCGCACTCAACGAAACGTCGGTCGAAACGGCTATGTAAATAGTTCGTGTAGTCCGTCCAGTTTAGTGTAGCCGACATGAAATGAAGGGAAGCACTGACATGGCACCTAGTTCACCCTGTGTTATGGGCTGACATCACGGATGTTGTAGGTGATGAAGCCAACCGTGTCAGGTTCCATAAAAAAAAAAAAAAAAAAAAGATTTTTATTATTGGGGCTATTTAAAAGAAAAAGTTTACGGGAAACCGGTGGAAATCTTGATAGAGCTCAAAGAAAGAATTACGGCAGTAGCTCAGGTTTTTTTTATGTAAACTGATATGGTTGGCTACGTCACCTACAACATGCGTGATGTCAGCCCATAACACCGGGTGAACTTGGTGCCACGTCAGTGCTTCCCTTCGGTCGTGCCGGCTATAGTCAACTGGACGGAAAACACAAACTATTTACATAGCTTATGTGGACGAATCTTCACTTGCATCGAGTACTTGCTCGACGCATCAACCGGGCATTTGTGAGAAGATGTCGAGCTAGCATTTGTGCAGGTGGTAAACAATTTGAACATCTACTTTAACAGGTTAATAAAGACCAATTTACTTCAAGTGTTTATTTTATTCCAATTCGTACTTGGTAGAACAGTTATCAAATTCCGAGGTCCTTTTGCAGTTAAATAACAATATCTCATAAATTATTGGGCAATTGGTAAGTGATGTACCATTTTAAAAACTACATTAGATGGGCGTATTTTTGTTGCATAATGCCACTTTAGTGTAGTTATTTTTTTTTTTTCAACGCGAAGGACCAAACTCAAGGGATGAGGCTGAAATTTTTTTAACATGTGGCTCTTAAGTCGTTTTTCAGCTAAACAGGATTAAACATGAAAAAATAAATTATACCGTGTGAAAGCTGTACTTTTCAGGAATATTTGACAGAAACTAGATTTAAGAAAATCTTACATTTGTGCTTGTGGCATTTAAAAAAATGAGCTGAGGGAGAAAATTTTGGATTTTTACAAAAATGACTATATCTCAAAAACTAAGCCATTTTTACTAAACCTAAAATTAGATATTCCGAGAGGTAATTAGCAGCCCTATCTCCTGTCAAAGGATTATCGTCGGTTTTTGGGACACCCTGTATATGCGTATATTAAAGTATTTATGTAGTATTCGTTTGTAGTTTATCATATTTCAAACTTATCTTGTTCCCCTGCATATACTTCTCCCACATCCCAAAGGTTGGTTAGAATAGAATGCCTCATGGCTTTAAGCTGACCTATTGTGCCGAATTTGTATAAATTGGTGTTCAATAAAGAATATAACATATACATATACATACTCAGTAAATATGCGACGAGTCTAGTTTGCCTATGACAAGGTTCTTTGCGTGCACTTCACTTTTAGAGTGGACTGTACGTACGTACATATACATTTGTAAACCTGATTGAAATCTATTATTATCGACAGAACGCGTGGGATATTTCAAACTAAAAAGGAATAAATAAGCTTTCGAAAAAAAGTGGAATTAAACGTGACGAGACTAACGGCAGAGAAGGGTTGACATTTCAGACAGATGGCAAATCCAGGACACAAGTCACTCACGATTGAATGAACATTAAATATGAAAGAGCTTGCGTAAAAAAAAATCGAAGACCGTTTCGGGATAAGAGCACAGTTCAGTCTTTGCATTATAATACTTTTAAATTATTCCTCCTGTGTTATTTATAACCGAGTTCATTGGGCGTAAGTACTCTTCACTTATCTTTTTTTTTCTGAAACCTGAAGAAAGTTTTAGTCAAGGCATGATATGATATGTCTGTCTATAAAGGTCATATTATAAAGCAGAACTATTGTGATTGCTACGGCCGATTTCCAAGTGATTGGAGTCGTGTGTAGTCTTCGCAAATGTATTTTTTTTATCACGGACTTATAGCGTAAATGATCGAATTTCGATGTTGGACAAATAAGAAAATAAAACATTGTTTTAAGTGCATCATGTGACACATTGATAAGGGTTTTTATAAAGATATTAAAGAAAATATAAGAAAATCTTGCATAACCCTGACCACCGCCTTATCTCCGAAACTACTGCGTCTAAAAATTGGGAATACAAACGAAACCCTAAGGTTCTCACGGAGAACGGAATGGTACGGTCCACGAGAGTTTGAATAGATTTGTTATTGTTTGCATGCTATCGACAATAAAGTTTCATTTCATTTCATTTCATAGAACTTGACCGATCTTTTTTACCAAACTTTGCGTTACGGTACGAGTCGACAACTCTATGTAGACCTGAAACATATGTACGAGCAGTACGACCGTGGTGTTTCCGCTGTCGAGAGTGGCGAGCAATCGTATCTCCATTTTCAGTGTTCGTGAAAATGTAAATATCGCTTTCACACGGGCCTTTCAAGCTGTCCAAATGGACAGCTGTGGTCACTTTGTTGGTGTCACAAACATGCTGTCGTTCCATTGGCATACGAGCCCATACGTGTGAATTGCTACATAAGAACAATACATTACATGCACATACAGGGACCGAGCAATCGTTCGGCCTCGACCTTGGTGTCTTACATTCATAGAGAGTGTATATCGTTAATTTGAACTTAGCTCGGCCTTCGGCCTCGCACGTAGGTAATGACTTACTTTCTTCGGCAGAGTATAATATCGCCCTTAGTGATTTCCTGTCTTTGAAAAAGTATATAATTAATCTGAACGTAGATTGGCCTTCGCCCGTGCCCTTAGTGACTTACTTTCTTCGGCAGAGTATAATATCGTTTACGTGAACGCAGCTTAGCCTTTGGCCTCGCCTTAAGTGACTTGCTATTTTCCAGAAAGTATGTAGTTCACCTGAACGCAGCTCGGCCTTCGGCTTCGCCCATAGTGATTTACTTGCTCTGAGAGAGTATAATATTGTTTACTTGAACCGAATACCGCGAGCGGAGCCGCAGGCACAGCTAATACTTAGTAAATAGACTTGAACACGAGCGCAAAGGGCATACCATAAATTTGCCAATCAATGTAAGTGAACAACAAGAAATTCGACACATAATAACTCGTCAGAGTCGCCATCTTAAATGCTCTAACGATAGCATCACACGATCTAAAATCAGTCTAAAATGAAGTCGGTAAAATTCAATAAATTAGACCCACTGTGAATAAAAGAAATTACGAGATTTCTGTGCAGCAAACAAAAAATTAAAGCACTTGGTGTCAGAAGTCAATCTAAAATATTGTATATCAACAAATTTTAAACCATGAGATGAGAAGCTGTTTTTGTCCTTCACAAATACATACCAGGGATGTGATTAGGTAGCTGTGATAGTCCGACATCATGCCAATCTGCTGGGCTTGCTGTAACACCGCGTGCACTCGATCCGTAGCGCAGTCCAGCACGATGTGTGACTCCGCTGAGTTCTTGATCTGCTTCAGTAGTGGCCTATAACATGTACGTACTCATTTATTAATTGTTTTTATGTGAACAGATTTTTTTTTTAATCAAACAAGTATGGCTGGCTCAGGCAATAGTACTCGTACGTGCTTCGACCAGCCAATGTTACCTCCGAAAATGTAGGTGCCATATATACCCTTTGGATTGTTGGCTATACTGGACTGGACTAGAGGAGAATGCGGCCATCTTACATCCAGTACGGTGGTATCGACACAGTCGGCTAAAATTTGAGCCTACCACATAGCAAGGGAAAGGAACTACAGTTTTACAGCGGTTCCGAACGGTGAAGCAGCAGGTGAAGGTATGCACCTAAGTACATTTTTCGTCAGAAAATTAAAGAAAACCACTACACTATAAAAGAGGCAATCGCTGATAAAATGATATCTTGAGGTTCTGACTGCATATTAATTCATCATCATCATCATCAGTCTGTATCGGTCCACTGCTGGACATAGGCCTCTCCCAAGGCACCCCACGTACAAGTAAACGTAGCGTGGGACGCCCCGTGGCTAGGTGGACAGACGACCTAAAAAAGGTAGCCGGGAGTGGATGGGTGAGAAGAGCGGAAGACTGCATATTAATTAGTTAGCGCTTAAATACCTACGATTTCTACCTCAATTTATTAATCGATTGACAGCTTGATACTTCAAGTATCACCGGTAAAGTTCAGAAGGGCCCGCGCGGGCCACAAATTATTTTTAATATTTTATTTTTTGACAAATATACCACTTTGTAGTATGCGTAATGAAGTACTAACATTTATGAGTTGATACAAATTACGTATCTAAATTTTACAAAGGCTCTTTACTTTACACTTGATACACTTATTATTACTACGTCTTTTGTAGTCAGAATTGACAGTAAAATTGCAAATCTTGCTGTATTTTCGATATACTATAAGCGGTGTATATTATGGGATAGTCCATAAAATACTTGTAATAATATTTATAAAAAAAAAATCTGCCAAATTTCTTGTCGGCTCTTCTTCGTGGGTGTAATCGAATCGGATAGAACAAATTATGTCAAGTTCGAGTGCAACTGCGAGTGTTAAACAATAAACAACAAGAATAACTACAACAACACAAAGAATACCTACTTTAGGTTCCTCGTTCTGAAAATGCTGTTTACTCCTTCCATTCCACGAGTAAACCATCCTATCTCAGTAATATAGAGCATAATATAACCAAACAGAAACAGTATTATCTCTACTTAATAATTTTCCATCATACGAAATTCAACTCGTTAGCAAGCCGGCCATAAGTACGAAACCGTGCACGCTCAATATACGTTACTGCCTACCCTGATACAGTGTTCCTAGCTCTTCTTGAAACCCCCTATGTGTTAACACTATCTGTTCTCGAAATGCATCTTAATTATATTGTGTTTTTGTCAAAATTTATGAATTTCCAGTTTTTGGTATGTTTTTTTGTTAATAATAATGTTTAAAATTTTAAATTTTGTAAAATGTGTCATATGAGACATTTTTGTTTTTGGATGAGTCAACATGATGTCCTCCATCTGGGAAGGATTTTTGGACTACTATATCTGGGTCACCCTGTATAAACATAAATATATACCTACATATATATTTATATTTTTTGTTTTTGACAATTGTATTTTTTACAAACAATATTAACTCTTGACTAGGTACCATTAGTACCTCAACTTTATTGACCCATTGACAACTTGATACTTCAAGTATCTTAAATATTCATAATATTTTTTATTTTTGACAATACAATTATACTACATTGTAGTTTAATACACTAACATAATTATGTTGATACAAATTACGTATCAAAGTTTGACAAAGGCTCTTTACACCTGATTCACTTAATTAATAATTCTTTGTAGTCAGAACTCTCAGCAAAATTGTTAATCTTGCTCTCAAGCTGTGTTTTAGATGGACTATGGGCGGTGTTATTATGTGGCTAGTCACTAAATACTTGTAAAAATATGTTTAAAAAAAATACCCTGCGAAGTTTCTTGTCGGTTCTTCTTCGTGGGTGTAATCGAACCGGATAGAACAAATTGTGACAAGTTCGAGCGCAGTATAACTGCCATAAGAATGATCAATAAACAATACAACAATACAATACAATTGAAGGAGGTGACAACTATTACGAATATATTGAACACCTCGCCTCAAAGAATGAACGATTTCTTCAACACTGTTTGGCATAGGTGAACATTGTAAAAAATTCAAAAAATTCAAATTCAAAATTCAAAATTCACTTTATTTGTAAGTAAAATAGTAAAGTTACATTAAAATGCAATTTATCTTGAACTTACATCGTCAAAAACAGTTTATACAGTTAAATACATTTTATTAATTTGGATTATACATTTATATATTTATAATTAAATTCATCACATTTACATACATTAAATAATTAGGTTCCATTACACACTTGTACATTTTAATTAAGTTAATATTTGGAAAATCTTTAGGTCATACAAGTTCTGGGTTAGTAGCCATTCGTGCAGTCTTGTTTAAAATTTTTTTTCATTAGTTTCATTCGTTATATCTCTTGGTAGTTTATTGTAAATTGTAGCACTGTTGAAATGTAGGCTCTTTTGGAATTTAGTTGTCTTATGTGTGTTATATTTTAGGTTAGCTTTGTATCTAGTTTTATAGCTATGGTTAGTGGTGTTATATTCATTTTTATTATTTCGTGCAAATAAAGCTGCTTTTTTTACATATATGTCATAAGTAGTGAGTATTTTTAATGACGTAAATAATGGCTTGCAGTGTTCATTCCAACGAGCCTTTGTAATTATGCGAATAGCCTTTTTTTGCATTCTGAAGACTTTAATAGTGTCACCAGAAGACCCCCAAAATTCAATTCCATAGCTGAGTATTGAATAAAAATAACCATAATATGCATTGATTAGTGCATCCAACGTACATGATTTAGCAATTATTCTTAGACAATAACACGCCTTTGATAACCTCTGGCAAACATTTTCGATGTGTTCATCCCATCTTAAGTGGTTATCGAGAGTAAATCCTAGAAATGTTGTTTTCGTTGCAAATGAGATAATGTCATTATGATATCTTAAAAAGTAATTATCGTCATTGCTGGTAGATTTTGAGATACAGAATTTTATTCCTTGGGTTTTTGCAGTGTTAAGTATTAGACCGTTTGCGATAAACCAATCGGATATTTCGTTAAGCATTCTTTGTAGTCGGTCAACCAGGTTACTCATGCTATCTTCTTTTACAACAAAATTTGCGTCATCTGCGTACAATATAATGAGAATAGCTAGTTTGATGTGATTCGGTAGGTCGTTTATAAAGACCAGGAATAACAACGGCGCCAGTATTGATCCTTGTGGGACTCCATATTTGGCTACGAAACATTAATTTCTTTTATGGACCCCAACGTCATATCTGTATGGTTAATGTGTATATTAAATTCTCGGTTATCTAGGTAGCTTCTAAACCACTCCAAGGCCACCCCCCTGATACCATAGAACTCCATTTTATTTAGAAGATAATTGTGGTTTACCAGGTCAAATGCCTTAGAAAGGTCCAGGAACAGACCAGCTGTGTGTTCGTGTTGATCTAGTCCCTGCAGTATGCTATTCGTGAATGTGTGAGTAGCTGTAAATACAGATCTACCTGGGCGGAAACCATGTTGGCAGTCTGTTAAAATTTTGTTCATTTCTAGATAGTTCGTTAGTCTTACCTGCATTACCTTTTCGAAAATTTTAGAAAAGGCGGGAAGGATTGATATCGGTCTGTAATTTTCAGTTAGACTTTTTTGACCTTTTTTGTACAACGGAATAAGTTTTGCTTTTTTCAAGTTATTTGGGAATATCCCAGTCGACAATGATATGTTCACCAGATACGTAAGAACTTCCAATATTGGTGTTATGCATTGTTTTATTAAGTGGACCGAAATATCGTTAATGTCCTGTGTTTTTTTATTATTTAGTGATTTGATAATTTTGCTGACTTCAATTTCATTTGTTGGGAAGATGTAGAAAGATTTCGCTATTCGATTTTCGTTTTGGCGTAGTATATCGTATCCAGATGTAGTATGCGGGGGGATGCTTTGCAATAGGTTTTGTGCGACGTTTGCATAGTACGTGCCGAATCTATCCGCTACGCTAGAGGGTTCGCTAATTGTTTCTCCATTATCACCTACGAGGTATATATTTGGATTTTTTCTTATTTTATCATTTCCAGTTTCATGTTTTACTATTTTTTTTTTTTTTTTTTTTTTTTTTTTATGGAACCTGACACGGTTGGCTACATCACCTACAACATCCGTGATGTCAGCCCATAACACAGGGTGAACTAGGTGCCATGTCAGTGCTTCCCTTCATTTCATGTCGGCTACACTAAACTGGACGGAAAACACGAACTATTTACATAGCCGTTTCGACCGACGTTTCGTTCAGTGCGGTGGTACCAACCCGGCCGGGATAAACCCTACCACCTAGTAAAGTAAGAAGGGAAGGGACCTACAGTTTAACGTGGAATCCGAACCACGGTCAGCCTCCAACGGTCGAGCGGTCACCCATCAAATCACTGACCGCGCTCAGCGTTGCTTAATAACAGTTGACTAACCAACCGCGCCACTGAGCTACCGAGGCTGACGAATTTTCTTTACTATCTGCCATATGGTCTTCGATTTATTTTTACTTGAATTAATTTGGTTTTTTATATAGTTAGATTTTTCTTTGTCAATGTTGTTCATGTACCTGTTTTTTAGGTTGTTCAGTATAGTTTGGTATTCTTTTGTTTTATAATTACACATGGAATCAAATATTTCTATTTTTCGTTTAAGTTCTTTTGATTTTTCAGATAGCCATGGTGCTAGCTGTCTATGTTTATTGGATTCTTTTTTTAACTCTAGTGGGAATACAGTCTCAAAAGCTTGTTGGAATGTTTGGAAGAATACATTGTAGCAATCTTCTGTGTTATCATACTCCATTACAGCTCGCCAGTTACAGTTGTATAATATTTGGTTGAATATATCTATGTACTTTGTATCGATTTTTTACGTTTCCGTATCCCGTACGGAAGCCATTACTAAGCCTACGCCGTCTGTCCGTCTGTCTGTCTGTCCTACTGCTGTATCGTTGGAACCGTAATTAGGTAGCCGCTTGAAATTTTCACAGAATGTGTTATTAATCAATGGTGGATATAACAACAAATAATAATAAAATATAGAAAAGATAAAAAATTAAGGGGGGTTGCACTACAAGAAACGTGTTTTTTTTCAAAGTTTTTTATTGTGATGCGGAAACCTAGAGTCGAGTCTGACTCGCACTTGGCCGTTTTTTTTTTATTTAAAGTCTGCCTCTGTAGGAACCATTTTCTAAATATTTACATTTTTTTACTGTCTGCACTCACCCTGCAAACACCCAGTCTGTGCACAAAACTTCAACGGAAGATCTGACACAGTCAATAACACCACTCCTCGCGAAACCAGAGAGGTGCCACCGCAGCTAAAAATTTGGCTACATAAACAAAAATTTTATGGAATTGTTTTGAACTTATCGTTCAATAACGTTAGTATGGGGAGCCCGCTATGGGGAGTGCGAGCGAGGAAGCCAACAGTATACAGCATGCTCTTACAGCAAATGTGTAGTATTAAACCTTAGTAACAATTTATTCAGTTGGTAACTCTCGACATACAAACAGATGTTGATGCAATTTATTTCAGTCAACTTTGTACAAAATTAACGTTTTTACAGGGTTCCTCGCGCATTCTTTGCTACACGTAAATTCTTCGAAAATTCCAAACATTCACGCTTCAAAATAAGCTAAGCGCAGAGTATCAACACGGAGTAGATACGATCGCAGCGGCAACATAAAACGCGTTAGCGGCCTTTGTGGCCTCCGGAGTCATCAAGTGCGAAATTAACCTGAGGAAATTAAGCTTGCACTGAAATATGATGCGCGGCGGAGCGAAGCAGCTCGCTTACGTCCTGCCTGCTAGATGCGATGAGGTTTGGTTCAACATAACGGAAGATTAAATTGGGCGAACTCTACTAGCCTAATGAACTGTCAAAACGTCTAAAGGGCATTCCCACCTCGATAAACTCAAAAGTAAATATATATTTCCCCTCAAGTACAGTCTCGGGTCCTTCGTCGGCGTCGTTTGACACCTTATGGGTGGCTCGCCGGCATATGTCGCGCTTTCAATAAAAATCATAAATAAAGTAGACGAAACCTGACGCCTTTAAATGTCTCATAAATTTAAAATTTTCAAGACGATGCACGGTCTTACTTACATTAATATAGGTGGTAGTTAGTACCCGAAAGGGGGCGATTAAACAACTTTTGCTCTGTGACTGTTCATTTGGAGAACTTTTTTTTTTTACTTTCTCGATACAAAAGTGCCGTTTGAACTTTGAACAATTTGACATTAAAAAAAAAGTTACTGCTGGAGAATTTTTCAGAAGTTTTGTCCAAAAATGTAACACAGTGTATTCTGCCTTCGGTTAGCCGAAAGCACTGACAGAATCCGTCTGACCATCAGGTGATCAATCTGGTGATGAGATCTAAGGACTAAGAGAGTAATTAATTCTGATAAGTATTTTAGGAATATTCACACACTTGATTGCATTAGATGACTTATGTAGTTAGAGAATCAGCACCGTTTAGTTGTTGACTTGGCCTTTGGCCTTTTGAGAACCCTTTTCTTTGTCGCACCGTTTGGGTCTTGATCTGTCGTCCGCCGAGTGTTTCCCTAATCCTTCAACCTGGGTGTCTCCAAAGCATGGCAACAATCCGCAAATCTGCTGGAATGGCACCTCACTGAGCGTGGATTCGCGAGATGTGATTATGGCTCTCCCTTCTCTTGCAAGAGGTCCGATATCAACAAGAATTTTCTGACCGAAAAATCCGTGCATATCAACGTTACACCTGCTGCTTCACCGACGGTTTCTTCTATGGGAATCCCCGTAATTTTTTCACTTTTTCTTATTTTTATTATTTGTTGTTATATCGGCCATAATAACACAATATATTCAGTGAAAATTTAAACGTGCTACCTATTACCTTGGATAGACGAACGGACGGTCGGACAGACAGACAGACAGACAGACGGCGTAGGCTTAGTAATAGGGTCCCGTACCGGATACGGAACCCTAAAAAACACTGTTAATGAGTATTACGATTAACAGGGTAAACCTTTTGTTGCGTAAACTACATGCATATCGCTGCACTTGTCACTCAATGGCGTAAGTAGAAATGAGAAAGCATTCGTTTATCGAACCAGCCCACGCATTACTACCGTGTATTATTATAATTTTTCTAAATGAAATGAAAAGAAGCACGAATACAATTCAAGCTACAATTTTTATTATCTTACAAGCCTTCTGACAAAAAAAAATTGAGCACAAAAATGTTTCCTTCCTCGTTTTCATTTCCCGAAACAATGTGAATATGGGCTCGCGTTGTGTCGTCGCCTACATTGTGTATTGTCTTTTCTTCGTGTTCGTGCGTAGTTGTACGGACATACTCATGTTCGAAGTATTCATGGGAAGCATCTACTATCTTATGTATTATCTCCGCCAGTGTGAACTGAAACCTACTAAAAATCCCTTTTTCATACCTGAATGGTAAATTATGTAGGTACGTTTATTTATTTGTATATTATATTTTATATATTAAATAACTATCAAAAGGGGCGTTCTCAAATGTTTCCAGAACACTTGCGGCATTACCCCGCTGGATGGCAAAGCTTACCCTTTGAATAAAGCTGGCCCTTGATTGCGGGACGCCAGTTGCGTCCACCAGCAGAGGACCAAGCCTCTTCAAGAAGCTTTTGGCTTCACTGCTCCACGGACCAAGGGTTTTAACCGCAAACGCAACAAATTCGAAAATTTGAATGATATTTCTATATTTGTTGCGTTTGAGGCTTTCGGCCCCGGCCGCGGCAGCGCCAGCCGCTCTTGAAGAGGTCCGAACGTAACTTGGTGCCAATGTGTCGACCCAAGTGGCGTCCCACATCAAAGACCTACCCCTAGCCCATGGCATTAGGGTATTACCATTTTTTATATTTTCTTGATTAAGAAAAAAAAGTAACACATCCCAAAGGTTAGTTAGAACTTAAAATCGTATGCCTCACGGCATTAAGCTCGCCTATTGTGCCTAATTTGTAAAAAATTATCTTCAATAAACAATAACATACATACATACATACAGCTCTATACGATTGCTTTGTCTACGTTGCAAGATGGTAAGCTGTTTTCCAAAAAATCGCAAAATTACGCTCTGCGAGGTAACAATCCTATTAAGAAGCGGACTAAGTTTGTTGGTAGTCAAAGATAATTACTGCACGGTATCAATTATAATTTAATTGTCACTGATTGTAGGCATTAAAACTTAGCGGCCTGCTGCGATAGGGAGGTAAAATAATTCCTCCGCCATTAAGCGTGGAACAGCAAAATTACGTAGCTCATTAATATTGCTGTTACGTCTAATTAAAAATCTCCTTACATTAACCCGACCGCGTCTTTCCCGGAAGGCTTTGCCGCCGCCGCAGTCTATACACACTGTAGCCAGGCTGCACGACGACGGCTGAAGGGTGCACGGAGCCTACGTCGGTAATAGTAATGTGGGTGCCGGGCCCCGTTCGCCGGATGCGCGCTGTGAAATAATTAAAATGGCGGAGCAACACCGGATATGAGGCTGGAACATCGCTGTCTGACCGTACACCGAAGGAATACCGGTCGAAACAGCATTGCATACATACATTTTAGATAGATGCACACTCGCCAGTCTAGTTAACTCGGTGGTGCTATGAATCGACGTCCGATCGTAAAGGTAAGTGCATCGGGCGCGGTCAGAACTTTAATGGGTGACCGTTCGATCGTTGAGGCTAGCCGTGGTTCGGATTACACGTATTTTTTTAACTGATACGGTTAGCTACATCACCTACAACATCCGCGATGTCAGTCCATTCACACACAGTCCATCACACCTTGCTGAACTAGGTGACATGTCAGTGCTTCCCTTTTGTCGTGCCGGCTATACAATGAACTGAACGGAAAACACGAACTACTGACATAGCCGTTTCGATCGACTTTTCATTCAGTGCGGTGGTTCAAACCTGGGCGGGTTAAACCCTACAACCCAGTATGATAAGAAGGGAAGGACCTACAGTTTTACGTGGAATCCGAACCACGATCAGCCTCCAACGGTCGAACGGTCACGATATGAGACCCGTGCCGATTGTCCATAAAAAAAAACGAAAGAATGAAATATCGGTCGAAGCGACTATTTAGAGTATTTCTTGTTTTCCGTCCAGCAGGTCTATTCTTGTAAATTCTGACAGCGGAATCAGCGCTGATGTGGCGCTGAGAGCCGCTTTGGTAAGTGGCTCTCAGCGCCACAACAGCGCTGATTCCGCTGTCAGAATTTACAAGAATAGACCTGCTGTTCATGTAAGGTTCCTTATAAAAACATTGAAGAAAATTAAATATAACATTGCTCTACAAACAATTTACAGAGTTTACACGTAATTCGCCTTAAGACTTAATTCATAAACATTTGTTTACCTTGTTACCGACATTATAAACGAATGCACTTAATTTGCATAAGGCAGAAGATACGTTAGTGCATAAGTGTGAATGAAATAGACATACGTTTGTAACTTCGTCTTTCTGCACTTTCTTTCAGCACATCGACAAGTCGGTGCTACTTGCATTAAATCAACTAGCCTCAAACTGTTGGCATACTCATTTCATTAAATACGTTTTGAATTCGTAGATAGTATGTTTTTTCTTTTTAATTGCATACCTACTTATAAACAATTTTGTCTTCTCATGCGAAGGATTTTTTTTATTTTATGGAAACTGACACGGTTGGCTACATCACCTACAACATCCGTGATGTCAGCCCATAACACCGGGTGAACTTGGTGCCACGTCAGTGCTTCCCTTCGGTCGTGCCGGCTACACTGAACTGGACGGAAAACACAAACTATTTACATAGCCGTTTCGACCAACCTTTCATTCAGTGCGGTGGTGGTATCAACCCGGGCGGGTTAAACCCTACCACCTATTAATCATAAGGAGTCATATCCCTTAGTCGCCTTTTACGACATACACGGGGAGAGATGCAGTGGGTCTATTCTTTTAAAGTACCGGCTCCACACGGTACTGTCGCCTTCTAATGGAATTGTGATATCGCAGTTGATGGATGACGTAGGGTTGAAGGGAAGTACCCCCAGAATAATGTAGTACCCTCGATAACACATAAAATACCCTGGGTAGTGGATATATTTTCTTCAATATCTTTAGAATTGAATATAATAGAAATTCTTTATTGCACACAATTGAAATAGGAACAGTACACGAAATAAAAAAATTATAAAACCCGACTGTTAAAAATATGAAGGAAACAATGAAAGATTAGTAGGAAATGCTGTAGTCCGGCTATCTGTCTAGGTATTCGAATCCTACTCTACACGCCCGACTACAGCATTTTCTACTGATCTTTCCTTGCTTCCTTAATTTTTAGCAGTCGGATTTTATAACTTTTTAATTTTATTTTTTAATTCATTTTAGTTCCAAAAAGTGTGATATATTTTTGAAATCACTCTCTCGACAATGATACCTCATTCGATGGGGTCTGAAGAAAAACTATTTTCAAAGTTTCACAATATGGCGACTAAGGGCCGCTATTACATTTTTTTTTTATATGTGGTACCCTATGACACTCGCGCGAGTGAGAGAATGAGTGAATCCAAGGACACCGCATATAATAGAATCAATCAAGCCTACATTGCGAGACACATAAATATGTAGAAGACATACATACATATGTATGTACATACACTCGGATCGCGCAGTCGGATAAAGATACATGAAATAGGAGTGTTAGGCAGGCGGACTAGAGGTGATTTCTTTCAGCCAACCTTTACGTGATGAGGAATAAAATTATAGAGAAAGAAGTATAGTTACACATGAATACAAAATGTATTCGTAACATTTTCTCACGAAGTAACATTCGGAACACTTTGATCTAGTCCCTCAAGATCGAAAGGATTTCTGAATCATCTGATGGACGACTAATCTTATGACCCGCATCTGACTAAAAATACAAATAATAAATACAAACGTATTTCTACAACGGCTTTCTGCCACCAGCGTTCACATGTTCGCAAACAATGGATGTGTCTCTAGACTCTAGACACGCGTACATATGTATCTGCGTACTAGGCTTACATTTAAGATTATTTATCACTCTCGCTTTGAGGAAAAATATATTTTATTTGCCTTACACGACAGTATTTGCCATTCTGTTTGTACTACACATAGGGGGGGGATCAACTTGTTTATTTCTGTATTTCAATAATTTATTTTTGGAACAAACGTTTTCAGTGATAAAATTGCCAGACTGCGGCATATAATTAGTACTATGTGATTTGCTACGGGAAAGCAAATAGGAAAAGTTATAAATACGAGTATGTATATATTTTTTCTATAATTGGCAGGATATGAAATACTTAGTATTTCCGATATTCTGATTTTTTTTAAATGTTACGAAGATTTGATGGTATGTAGATTTATTCGTTGGATAGGTGAGTTCAGTCTTTCAGGTTAATTTAAAAAATATATATATTAATTCATTTTACGTATACCTATTTTGTGTTGTAACCACTTAGCAAAGTCATATATGATACACAAATAACTGAAATTTAGGTTTGATCACTCATAATAATGTGTTTATACGTAATATTATATTTCAAATAACTTTAACCAAATATTTACTTTTAGTGGGTTTAAAGCAAACGTCGTTATAATTTTTATATGAGCCTCATATATGAGCGGAGTTGGAAGGCAGAAAGGCAAATAACGTGAATATATTTTATGTCACATCGTCGTTGGGTTCAAAGAGAAAGAGAGAAAAAAATCCACAAGAGTGGAGTGAGCGACGTTATAGATATAGATATGTATATCTATAGATACGTTATATAAGCAGTAAACACTTCGCCCTTGTGTGAGGGCGGGCGGCAAACGGCCACTGAACATGGGAAATGAAAACCGCTACTTTGTGTTCCTTTTTTAACCGACTTCTTCAAATAAAAAAGCAGGTTTTCAATTCGACCCGTATGTATGTAATATCGTTGGAATTGAACAATATTCGTATATGTTAGTCTATGTGGGCTTCTAAACAGGTGTGCCAAATTTCACAAGCGTATGTATGTTTGTATGTATGTATGTTTGTCCACGAATTTCTCGGAAATTAGAAATCGAATTGCCATAATTCTTTTTTCATTGGATTAATTCCAAGTTAGGGAATAGTGCAAGTTTCATCAAAATCGGTTCAGTAGTTTTCAAGATATGGACTGTTAAGTGTGTACCAATCACTGGAGAAAAATGTCGTCCGTTTACGCCCACTTCTACGCAGAACTTGTTATGTGATATATAACTAAAAAGAGTAAAATAAAAAACTGTTTTAAAAAACATTGCACCGACTTCAAAAAACAACTAGAACTTAAAATTGTTAAATAATATTTTGATTCATGTTGGAACCTTTGAGTTGAAGGCGGTACAAAAGCACACCTGAAAATTGATAGATGGACCCCTTTTGTGCTTTTTTACCGCCTTCAACTAAAACGTCTGATTAGGAATCAAAATATTATTTAACACTTTCAAATTCTAGTTGTTTTTGAAGGCGGTGCAATGTGTTTTAAAATTGTTTTTTATGTATTCCGATATGGATAGCTGAGTCAAAGGGGCCAAAGTCACCTCCAAAAATATTAGTGCCATACCGGAGACTTCCCTTTGGATGCTGGATATAATGGACTAGATGAAAACACAGCCGAGGCTGCTATTCGGTCACCTTACATCCAGTACAGTGGTACCAAACCAGTCGGCTACAATTATAGCCTATCAACTATTAATGGACAAGGGAAGGAACCTACAGTTTTACATCGGATCGGACCGGACCGTACATCGGATTCCTACTAGGCACATACTTGGTGGTTGTTGTCTCTTCTTTAAATAGTAGACTGGCGGATGACCCTGAGGTGTCCCGCGATTTAGAACCACTGCAATTCCGTATAGACACTCTCTAGGGGGTCACGTCTCTCTCTCTTTCTCTCTCTCTCTCTCTCTCTCTCAGGGAATGCACCCCTCCCTATACTATCGAACTACCACGCAAGCACACTAACCGGTTCTGTAGGTAATTTATTCACAGAACCGGGAAAACGTGGAACGCACTCTGTGGTGTCCATCAATTTCCTCACAAGTACAACTGCAGTTTGTTTCTCTGAAGGAGCTAATTTTATTTTATAGACGTCCAGATGCACCACCCACGAGGCTTTATAGCCCAGCCATCTATTTCTGCCGACTCGAAAGCCAACAGTCCGACTTCGATCAGCTATCAGCTTCGATAGCTGATAGCTGATCGAAGTCGGACTGTTGCTTGACAGCCTAGCGACATTCTGCTGGCATGGTGCCTCTCTGAGCGTGGTTTCGCGAGGAGAGGAGTTTTTGGCTCTGTCGACTGCACCATTGGTCACTCGACGCAGCAACCCATATAGAAAAATGCGGGCATCTGCTGTCCATGCGTACTGCAATGGAAGACAGGCGTAATTACTACTGGTAAGTTGAAAGTTATAAGTACCTATAGTCGTGAGAGTCCGGTAGCTGGCGCACGGCCACGGGCAACTCCGAGGGTCCGTGTGCCTTCAGGAGCTCCTGGAGGCGGACCAGGCCTTCGCTGTTCTCGTACACGATGGTGAAGGACTTCCAACCCCACGCGCGCACCACATCCACGTAGGCCTGCGGACATACATTCTAGTAGTTTACAGAACTCCAATAATATATTCTCGATAAATATATATAGGTATTAAGTATATGACTGCAAAAAACAAAGCAACATGAACGAACGTTGGTCTTGTAAAACAGTAGTTAGGAGATAGGAGCAACAGGAGTAATTTTTTAAATATTCGTGAACATTTCGAAATTCGAACGCAGATAGAATACTTTCTTTTTCTTTGTTTTTCACAATCGGGATTTAATTTTGTTCCTCGTAGATGTGCAGCCAATGTGTGAAAACATATTTGACGCGCTATGCGTCACAAGGGCATGTGTTATTGGCCTCTCTGGACTCTGGACTATCACACACAATTATTTGCTGAGAAGTCGAAATTAATTTCCTTTACGTGATTTAAATTTAAAAATAACTCTCGACTTTGCAGATATTTCTCTTCAATTCTTCGGTTCTAATTTTTAAATCAATATATTCAAATACGTGAGATAATTAATAATTCCTTCTGGGAGTTCCCAGAGCGCCGCCCTTCTTGAAAAGACGAAGTTTCAACAAAGGGAACCCTAAGTACCTACGTATTTATCAATTCCAAGACAAAAGTTTTTTTTTCAGTTCTCTTCTCGGGTAAAATATCACAACACATTAAGACAGCAGGAGAAAAATATCTACCTACTAAATACATACCATCACGCTATATCCCAACAATCGGGGTAAGCAGATTAATCGGTATTGTGCTGCAAGAGCACTGGTGAAATACAGCATAGCATCGACCATCATGTTTAGCAAAATATTAGGACAAGGAAGTTATCAAGCACCAAGGAACCAAGAACACAGTTACTTATTTAGCACGATTATGTAAGGAACTTGATCCTGTCGCCGTTTAGCGCGGAATCTTGTCATTTCTCCAGTTCCGAAAGCTATATTTCAAAAGCCTAAAATAGCCATTTATTTTATCCAAATCAAAATTAGCTATTCGCTAGTGCCGAAATGAATCAAAGTTCCGAAGCAAATCCCTATGCGAGGTTATCGCCTAAGTCTGTAAAGTTATAGGGCTAAATTCGCTCGCTAACTGCCTACGTGAGTGGGGGCCTGACGAGATATCCGAACACCGCTATGGGAATCGATGAGCGCAAGCAGATTGCTGCTGCGTAGCCACTTATTCTGTGCATAGACCGAAAGTTGTGTCGGCTAATGGGGTTTTGAATAGGTCCCTGCGCATTCCAGACGTTGTTGGGCCAATCTGGAACTGATGCTGCTTTTACGCTGAAAAAATACAAGTGAAAAGATTCTATTTTCAAAATTTGTTCGTCTTCTGTTACGATTTCGGTTAAAACATTACCGCATTAACTTCAGTGTCCGTATTTTTACATTTGCAATAAAATAGAGACGGCAACTACTTAACCATACAAAATTACATTAACAAGGTCTGATAAAATATTCGTAATGATTTTTAATTTACAGGCAAACGTGTGCCACATTGATAACTTCTGCATTGATGAGTTTCGGTAATTATGTTTAATTATAATATTTTATGCATACCTACGAGATATATTATTTTAATTTCTTGTTCACTTCAAAATGACTCCGGCGCATTATGAATTAAATTTAAGTGTGTTGTTAAATTGTCCAGAAAAGTGCGTAAGGGCCACATTAAGGCTCTATCTGGCATCAGTGTTGCCCGCCGTGCCATTCCCGCTTTAATGTAGTTTTGAGTATAATCGTTTGTTATCCAACACTTCGCGAGGCGCCTTTATTGCGGGCGCCAACTGAAATTTTATTTTAGAGCGCGCACGTCGGCCGCCAGAGGGATTTTCGTTTCAGAGATAAATGTGAGGTGATGGATTTTGTGATGAAATTGGACACAGATGGCGAGCGAAGCTTCGCCAGCGGCAGAAGCGAGGGATCAGGCTCGCAAGCGCACAACTCGTGAATTATCGTATCGAGGACTTATTGGAAGCGATATCAACGTCGAATAATTGCCACTGAAAATATTGACAATAATTTTTTTCCGACATCAGTAAGAGAGACATTGGTACATTTCGGAATTAAAAATATACATTATACATACGTAAGAGGGACGTTCAAATAAAAGTAAGAATGAGGTACGCGCTCCATGGAAATAAAAAAAAATACTGGGAGGCCTAGCTAAGACATCTGTAAGATAAAAAAAAACAAAATTAACAGTTTGTCTCTTGTGTTTTTTTTTATTTGAGTCATTAATTTTAAACTCGCGAAAGTTATTCTGTTTCAGCAGGATAACGCCCCGGCACACAAGTCCGCAGTTGCAATGGATGCCATTCATGATGCTGACTTTGAAATGATTGAAGATCCTCCATATTCACCAGACCTCTCCCCTATTTCTACCTGCAAACACGATATATCATCTAACTAATGAAGAAATAGAAAGCGAAAGAAATATACATATATATATTAAAAATCTAAAGTCAACCTCTAGTGTCCGATACCAAATACGACTTTGGTGACGACAGCATAAGATTCAATATGGAGCGCTGGAGCTTGCTACTATAGAATGAAAATTCGAACAGTTGCATCTATAGTATAGACAACTGTTCGAATTTTGGAGTAACTCATCACCATCGACCCGGTGGGGATACGGTTACTCCAGCAAATGTCATAGGCAAACAGCATAATTTGTGTTTTATAATTACTTGGGAACGTGTCACAGGGAACGTAATACAGAGTGTCCGTTGTAGTATGGAGAACTGAAAGTAGTAATGGTGAAGGGCTAGCCTCCGAGTCTATGGAGAATAGAAAAAAATATATTTTCAAAATAAGAAGCCGTAAAAAGTAATTAATTTTCACGTAGGTACACAATCACATCTATCAGTATTCCATACCTCACTGTGGACATGGTATGGTTTGGGTAGACATATACAAATAGCTAACCCGACTGAGAGCAGCGGGGTGTGGATAAAGGTTGACGAGACAGGACTCCCTCCTGGTGCGGTAGTCCCAGCGAGTCTCCAAGTGGGGCAGCTCCATCGTGTCGCAGATGGACTGCACGTGAGCTGCAGCAGGCGCTGACTGCGGCCCGAAGATAGCCGCCACGCCGCTTCTTAGCAGGTGGCACACTGAGGACAAATCATTGCTTGTAATTTTTTTTATCTATGGAAACTGACACGGTTGACTACATCACCTATAACATCCGTGATGTCAGCCCATAACACCGGGTGAACTAGGTGCCATGTCAGTGCTTCCCTTCATTTCATGTCGGCTACACTGAACTGGACGGAAAACACGAACTATTTACATCGCATCGCTCAGTGCGGTTGTATCAACCCGGCAGGGATAAATCCTACCACCTAGTAAGGTAAGAAGGGAAGGGACCTATAGTGGAATCCGAACCACGGTCAGCTTCCAACGGTCGAGCGGTCACCCGTCAAAGTACTGACCGCGCTCAGCGTTGCGTAATTAACCTAGTAATATATGCTTCACTTCACACTTCGCTTCGGTAGCTTGTCGGTGCAATGGATCGACCGCCTTAGGCGAAATTAAGCACACCCGGCGCGGTTACAACTTGGATGGGTGACCGTTCGACACTCTTATTTCCTTTCTGTGTTACAAAACAATCTTTTTTATGTAATCCGGTATGAGAGACTGAATCAGAGGGACCAAAGCACATGCTCTGACGAGCCAATATCACCTCCGAGAAGGTATTATGCTATACCAGAGACTTTCCGATTGCTGGCTATACTGGACTAGAGGAGAACACAGTCGAGGCTGCTATGCGGCCATATTACATCCACTACGGTGGTATCAACCCAGTCGACCACAATTTGAGCCTACCAGCTAGAAAGGGGCAAGGTAGTTTTCATAGATAGTTTCATTTTTCCAGGACTAACCGCTTAGAAGTTAAAGGGCTGTGACATACAGACAGATGGAAAACGAAGTGATACTATAAGGGTTTCTTTTGTACCATTTCCGTACGGTTCAAAGCTCCTCTCGTATACTCATATCCCACCAAAAACATAAATGTGAAAAAATTCGCAACAAAAAATCTTGCAAGATAAACACTCGGATAGCGGCTTCGCTAATAAAAGAAGTGAGATCTAACTAGATACCAAGTTCTTTCGAAGTTCCTTAAATCATAGCTCCTGTTATGCTAACTTTCTTCAGTTACTTTAAAAGAAAATTTGTTATGTTCTTTGCTACTCAACAGTGCGTCTTGGCAAGTTAGGTACCTACTTTAATCTTTGAGTTTGAGAACAATTTAGTCAAGTATTTCATTGAGAAAGAACTAGTTCAATTAGACAAATTTGAATAAGATAAAACTCTGTGTCTAGATAATCAAGTTATGTGTCCTAAAGAATCTCCTGTCCGGAAAATATTTATTTCGAAATTCAAACTCGACTGAAAGTATCGCTCCAACCGCAAAGGTACGATCGTCGAAATGGATATTGATCCCGTCAAATATTCGCGAATTTTGATTGGAGCAAGTGTAAGTATAGGTACATACAAGTATCAGATTCGTAGCTCCACATCACCTACTCGTATTTATTTTCTCCTCTAGTCCAGTTGTGTTCTCCTCTAGTCCAGTATAGCCAGCAATCCAGGGAAGTCTCCGGTATGGCACCTACCTTCTCGGAGGTGATATTGGCTGGTCGGAGCATGCGCTTTAGCCCCTCCAACTTAGCCGCCCATACCGGATTACATAAAAAAAAAAATTTCAACACTCTTACCTGTTTTTCGGGCCAGCGTTACTTACGAAACGCAGAGAGAACTGAACAAATGATATGGTAAACGGTTTCCACCGTGCGCCCCAGCGTCTCGGCGGGAGAGCTCAGCGGGAGAGGTGTCACATTAATCGTCCGGTCGTTACATCTGTCAGTCAGGAATAGCGGACCGGAAGAGGTGGAATTAGAATAAGATTACTTAATTAGGACGAATGGGGGAACATCTTCACCTCATTTGTGATAATTACGACTCACCATTGTATTTCAAACTGAGCAGCCAATCAAATATTACTTTGTAACGCTTGAGTTTGGGTTGATAGTTGATTGAGCAGTATTTTGTCTATTTTATTGTAAAGAAATTGTCCAAGAAATCAGCCAAAATGCTGTGTAAATCTAGTGCATGTAGCGGGAGCTGTTACTTTGTTTACATTCCACGTGTTGACTGTGTGTTCAACATCAGTACTCCCTGAGTACACGGCATTCCTTTAGAAGATTTCGCTTTGGGTAACGTAATGGTTTCTTAAGCATTACTCGTAGATTCACTCTTTGTGCACATTACAATAGCTATTACATATGATTTGGCAGCACTGCCTCAGCATGTAATTTACACAGTCTAGATTGAGATAAGGCTAGATATATAGTTTTTGCTGATAAATAACTGTATATGCATATCCCAACACATCCTGAAATCTAGGGTAACTCCTATTTTATAGATTTTACTTCAAGCTTTTGGCAGTTACAAAGCGTGTTCCTTGTAAATTGGAACCCGCACATGTATGAATTTATAGACAGGCTTCATCTTCAGGTAGTATAGGTCTATTGATAGAGAAGTAAATATATTTTGTTTTCTCGACATTCAGAATAGGCAAATTATAGTTAAAGTATAACATTCAGTATAGGTAAAGTATAGTATTAAAGTAAGTTTGATGACCTGTTTCAGCTAGCTTATGAACATTCTTCCAGGAGGGGCTGTGAAAACATGGAACGGATCATCTGCAAAGGTTACTATTCGGCATCCTAGGATCGTCTGCGTGCATAAGTCATTTGTGTACATTATAAACAGAAGACCGCGTGTGGTGGCGTGCCTTGGGAGAGGCCTATGTCCAGCAGTGGACCGATAAAGGCTGATGATGATGATGATGATGATAAACAGAAGAGGTCCTAGAACGCTTCCTTGAGGTACCCCAAACAAAACACCGCTCTCGTCACTCTGCACGTCTCCTATCCTTACTCGGTGACATATATTCGTTGCGATGTGAATGATTTTAGGGGCAGCCCTCTTATGCCAAGATGTCTTCATTTTTATTCTTAGTACAATTGGTAGTGACACCGTATTGAAAGCTTTGGCCAGGTCCAAGAATACTCCGACACACATATAAGTATAGCTTTTCTTTAACTAGCACTTACTTACATGTATTATTAATAAGTATGCTTATTATAATTTTACCTTCAATTTTAACACTCAAATCTTTTGTGACTATCTACATACATCTCAGACATCCAAAGGTTGAGGAGAAGAAATCTCTGTAAGGGATAAGTCCGCCTTTGCACCTCATGTAAAGGTTATATTGTGTTTATTTCTATAAAATATTTTTGGAGCAATAAAGTATTTTCTAACCTACCTATCTAGTCATTAACACGAGAAGTACCCGTGGCTCAGATTCTATTTAATAACTATATGCGGGTCCCTTCTTGTATTGGAAAGATATACACATCACATATGTGGTAGAAATGTGTAAGCCGCTCATATTATCACCATTTAGTTTCGACACAGGTGATATATGTACCTAACCAAAAAGATTACATACCTACGAAGGAAACAAAATTGAACGAATCAGCAGTTAATATTGCTCTCAAAGAATATGCATACCTTACTGACAGGCTAATATGAAAATAATGTTATTCAACAGCGGGGATTGCTTCCACATAAGGAGACAGCCCAAATTTCCCGTCGACTCACCGTATAATCTGACGTAACATTGTCTGTATGAATAATTTATATGAACCGGACGGGAAAAAGAATTTTAACTCGGCCCAACGAAAATACCTCCCTGCGCTGTCGGAAATTCCCCACAGTGTTGTGTGCAAGTACAAGAACTTGTATGTCCCGCCCAACTCCCGACCGTGAATATTTCGGGCAAACAGTCGAAGAAACATTTTAAAATCACGTCAAAGGCGACGGGCGACCTTGGACTGCGAGTAAGGACAATACAATTTGCGTTTGAAGCGTTTTACGGTTTAATAGCGAGGTTGTCGCAGGGGACTGCTAGGTCGTAATTTCGAGCTCGAGAATTACCCCAGCGGAGACAGGGTGCCAGTTTTATACGTAGGTAGGCATTTGCATATTGTTAATTGTGGTGAATTGCACTTTAACATTTATAAGCATCTCTTAAAAATTATAAAGTGTATTGCAGGGTGATAAGATAACAAGACGTATGAAACTGTCTTTTTACTTTGTTTACCAAACATTCTAAAAGTTGGTGTTGCCATTTTGACGTCTCCTTCTATCTACTCTGAGTCTGTGTGCCTGTGTGTGTCTGCCTGTATTTACTCATATTTTCCGTTTAGTTACATGAAGGCGTCGGGGGACCGCTAAGTAATCAAAATATTAAAATACAGAGCTGCGTGAGTATTTACTTAGCGGTCCCCCGTCGCCGTTAAGTAACTAAATGGATATTATTTTTGACGTTTTATTTATGGGGTCGGGGGTTTTTTAAATTTGTAATTTAACATTTTGGAGTAGCATGAATTGTCTGTAGATAAGTTGTCACACGGAGCCCGTTGCTTCTAAAATTTCGTACATTGCATTCCGACATTGCCTATAACTGTGTGATCGACCTCACCTCGTTTAGATGCGTGGAAGCTGTCCTGCGGTGAGATGGTCTCGACCTGCGCCAGAAGTTTTGCCCGCGGCAAAACCGCGCGATCCGCGTTCACCCGCTCCACGGCATAGCGGAAGGCCACCTCCTGCTTCTCGTCCTCTGGGTGAAATAGTCCACCTGTTGACAACATAATGCTTTATTATTTACATGAAAATTACTTATTGAGACTATGTGAAAGAAATTCTAGTCGTCATAGTAGAGAGAGAGAGAGAGAGAGAGAGAATAACAGTGTAAGAAGAGGAGATGAAAAGGAAGTGCATAAGAATGATTTTTTTTTTTTTTTATGGAACCTGACACGGTTGGCTGCATCACCTATAACATCCGTGATGTCAGCCCATAACACAGGGTGAACTAGGTGCCATGTCAGTGCTTCCCTTCATTTCATGTCGGCTACACTAAACTGGACGGAAAACACGAACTATTTACATAGCCGTTTCGACCGACGTTTCGTTCAGTGCGGTGGTACCAACCCGGCCGGGATAAACCCTACCACCTAGTAAGGTAAGAAGGGAAGGGACCTACAGTTTAACGTGGAATCCGAACCACGGTCAGCCTCCAACGGTCGAGCGGTCACCCATCCAATCACTGACCGCGCTCAGCGTTGCTTAATAACAGTTGACTAACCAACCGCGCCACTGAGCTACCGAGGCTGACGAATTTTCTTATCCCTTAGTCAACTTTTACGACATGCGACGGGGAGAGATGCAGTGAGGCTATTCTTTTTAAGTACCGACCCCACACGGTACTGAATCCGGTACTGAAACCGGAATAGAGACATTAATGAGTTAAATTAAAACATTGGTTTTGTCCCGGTTCATCTTCAGACCCACCATCGACGCTGTATAAAGGTCTTCCAGCATGGTCTGAAGCTGATTGTGGGAATTTGACAGAAGAACAATGTCATCGGCGAAGCGAGGATGACTGAGAAAATCGGCATTCACATTGATACCCATGTTTTCCCACTCAACATCTTCTAATGCGTTTGTGAAGAGCTAGGATGAGGTCACATCCCCCTGCCTTACGTTTTAACCAGGCAATCCGCCGAAGCACCAAAGTAGTCGATAGTGGACTCCGGGTGGCTAAACTCAAGTGGCAGTGGGGTGGGCACGTTAGCCGAAGAGACGACGACCGTTGCAGTAACCGTGCCCTACACTGGCGGCCGTGGACAGGAAAACGGAGTGTAGGAAGACCACCCGCCAGGTGGGACGACGACATCAAGTGCGTCGGCGGAAAGCAGTGTTTCCGTACCGCTGAAGGCCGGGAGAACTGGAGGAAAATGGGAGAGGTGTATGTCCAGCAGTGGATGCATACACGCTGACTGACTCACCAGAAACATTTATTTTATTAATTGCTCAAACATATCTACAATTTATTTCAGTTGTATTCCTTTATTTCTTCCTTCCTACCTTACTAAGGCCCACTTGCACCAACACGAGTTTAAAGTTAAGTAGCGAGTTATGGATTTAAACGCGGTTCCCACAGTCAAAGGGTGCTAGCTTAAACTGGTTTAGCGAGTTAAACTGGTTTATATATTAAATTTGTGTTGGTGCAAGTGGGCCTAAGTTAAATATGTATAGTAACAACGTCCGCCGCTATTAGAACTAATGAATTCTTAAAATGACTCGACCCATTTGGAGCTCAGGTATCTCTAGTTTCCTGCTTAGGGCGGAACGCCTTCCGATAACGCAAGTAACCACATACTGAAAACGTTTTTACGTTGGAAGTAGGCTAAGTGGGCTAATTACAAGGAAGCGAGACTTATTTGAGACGATTTCAGTTTTGTTTAATTTTCTTAAATTATTATTTCGGTAAATATATAATATGTTTTGTTTTTTTACACTTGAAAATTTATAGATGGACCCCTTTTGTGCTTTTGTACCGCCTTCATCTCAAGGTTCCGAATATGAATCAAAATATTATTTAACACTTTTAAGTTCTAGTGCTTTTTTAAGTGGGTTCATTGTTTTTTATATAAAACTGTTTTTTTACAACTTATCGTCAGCCGACGGGGCGACGACCGTTGGAGTAACTGTATCCTAAACTGGCGGCCGTGGACAGGAAAATTGAGTGTGGGAAGAAATACCACACGCCAGGTGGGACGACGACATCAAATACGTCGGCGGAAAGCAGTGGTTCCGTACCGAACTGAAGGCGAGGAGGAAAATTTGAAAGACGTATGTCTGTAAGCAGTGCGCACGCTTACAATCTTTTTTTATTAATTTTTTTATGGAAACTGACACGGTTGGCTACACCATCTGTAACATCCGTGATGTCAGCCCATAACACCGGGTGAACTAGGTGCCATGTAAGTGCTTCTCTTCATTTCATGTCGGCTACACTGAACTAGACGGAAAACTCGAACTATTTACATAGCCATTTCGACCGACATTTCATTTAATGTGGTGGTACCAACCCGGGTGTGATAAGCCCACAGAGCATCAAAAGCGCGCGCCCGCGCGCCCCCTACTAGAGACGCCCTAAGCGATAATATTTGAAACCCAAAAACTACACGCAGTGCTGCTAGCGCTTCGTATGTGTGTGTGTGTGTGTTAGTATCGACACTACACACAAAGAGGAGCAAGTTAGGCACACGCACAAAACAAATGCACACGCACACCACACATATGTAAGTCATAGGCCACGCCCACAGGCTTCAACGGCGTTGTAGGAAAATCGCGCTCAGGGCGCCTATAGAAGGGGCGCGCGCGGTCGGCATTCGATGCTCTGTGGATAAACCCTACCTATGTGACCATGAGACTTTTTCTGGCTAGATCTCTTCGGTTTCTATGGATTCATTTTTTTTTATTGTAAGCACGACATATGGCGCCGAGGCACCCATGAGGTGTCTAACGGCGCCCATGGACATTCGGTCGTATTCGGGGGTTGCGAATGCCATGCCGGCCTGTCAGGTGCCCATTTACGCCTCTCTTGAAGGACCTGAGACTGTACTTGGGGGGAAACATATGAGCAGGGAGAGCGTTCCAGAGTTTACCGCTTCTGTAAAGGAAAGATCTGCAGAATCGATTGGTACGCATCCGCGGTAAGTCCAGCTTATAGGGATGCAATCCCTGCCCAGTGAGCATGGTGCCGAGGTGGAAAGGGGACGGCGGGATTGCGTAAAACAGCTCCTCCGAGCACTCCCCATGGAATAAGCGATAGAACACATTAGGGAGCCGACATCGCTACGGTGTTGCAGTGGTTCTAGATCGCGGGACACTTCGGGGTCACCCATTAGTCGCACGGCTCGACGCTGGATCGAGTCCAGAGGCGCAAGCTGGTATTTGGTAGAGACTAGAGCCATCCCATAGGTGCGAGCAGTACTCGAAGCAAGACCTGATCTGCGATTTATACAGAAGCAGCTTTTGGTCCGCCGTGAAGTACCGTCGCACCTTATTGAGTACGCCCTGCTTTTTAGAAGCCAGCTTGGCCTTCCCCTCGATATGGCAACGAAAGTTCAAGTCGTGCGACAGTTCGACTCCGATTCATGTTCTCTTTGTTTTATATATTTTTTTTATTATACCTCATCAATTTAATACTTATTACTAGCGTTAGGACGGGCCCATATTATGAACTCAATAAATGTCTTCACTAAGTTGTTTTATATTGAAATCACATCCATCCTAGATATATCCTATTGTGCTAGTACCCTCTCCAGCTGAAGCACTAAACGCCAACAGTGGAATGGCAGTGTAACTTCATCGCCTAAATGTCGAACGGACTACCGTGCATCCCGTCAAAGTGCCTGACAAACTGTTCCCTCAGCCCAAGTAATTAAACATTAAAGGCTCGTTAAATACACACCCACCCTCCCTCACCCCATCGCGTCGCTCCCGAAGCTTTCGTTTCTCACATTAATAATGCACGCTTACACCGGCTAGAAATTTCCCCAAAATTAAGCGCACTTCCCCCTAATTGCACCTTCGGAACGGCTGTTTATTTTGGCGATTATGTCGCTTCCCGGACAGCGGCCTGAATAAACGGTGTCTTTTTATTTGTCTCTCTTCTTATTAAAATTCTTGGGTCTTCCTTCGGTCTCTTCCTCGGCCTCGGCTGGATCGCAACCGGTTGGCAGATGACAGCGCTAAGATTATCTGGTTGTAATTGGGGAAAAGGAGGTTTTCATTTGTAAATTACTGCGGTTGCAGATTTACCCACTGGTACTTCTCTATCGAGAGGTTCTTTCATTAATTCATTCGCCAACTCATTCATTCACTAAACTCAAACACGATATAAAAAATAAGACATTTTTTTTATATAAAAGCAGAAGTCTTCTGCTTTTATTAATCCATACCGAAAACGTTATTGGAGGACGAATAAATATTGTCTTTGTTTTCCGTTTTGCATCTATGTAATCAACAACTCTTTTTAGTTAAAAAGGGTTTTCAACCTCCTTTCCAACATAGATTCATCGAAATTATTGGCGTGGTATAGAATTATTCGCCCATTTGTCATGCACATGCTTAAGCAAAACAGTTTGATTATTTTCATCCTAGATCAGAACTTGACCCTTATGTGGAACCACCTCTAAGGCACGTTCTACGTCTACGTAG
Source organism: Nematopogon swammerdamellus (assembly GCA_946902875.1). NCBI lineage: Eukaryota > Metazoa > Arthropoda > Insecta > Lepidoptera > Adelidae > Nematopogon > Nematopogon swammerdamellus. Next base: position 9,428,085 of record OX336345.1, read on the forward strand.
TAATAATTATCACTGAACAGTGGACATACATAAAAAAAATATTCTGACCAATTGAGAACCTCCTAATTTTTTGTACTCGGTTAATAATAAATGATTGATTGATGAAAAAAAAATTTCAAAAAGTATTTTTTTATACTACCATTGCACACCATAAGCAAATATAAATTTAAAAAGCATGTTCTTAATTTTTTTCCAGAACAATGTAATAGAACCCGATTATAGCCTTACTGCCGAGGTCAAACCAACCTAGATTTAATATAGCCTGCTATAAAATTCACCATAAATCCTCGAGGACCAAAGTTGGGATTTTACAATGACCTTCCACGATGACGGCGCAGTGAGTCTTAATCAAGCGGCAGTAAAGTTTATCTGCATCGCATATTCCCGTCACGTCGCACGGTACGGTCGGCACTGACGGTGAAGATACACCTGTGCAGAACCTTGTGCTAACCGTGCCACTTCCGTCTAAGGAAAACACTGAGGAAGACGGCGCCTTAACATGATCACGTTTAATTGTTTATCACAGTTTATTTGAAGATAATCGTCACAATGCACGTGCTCTCTGTCAATTAAATTTTAGTATAATAACAATATTTAATTGAAACATTTTTATTGCGTGTACTGGAAACATACTACGTGTACTATCGAAACAAAGCTAAAACGTAGATACCTTTTTTCGAAAGCAGATACTTTTTAATAATGTTATTAAATGTGATAAGCAATAGATAATGCAATAAGCATAGGTTGTGTTTTGTGTAAGAAAATGTCATCGTTTGCACGATTTTAATACATTTATATATATACCATTAAATAAATAGTACCGTGTGGGGTCGGTACTTAAAAAGAAGTACCGTGTGGGGTCGGTACTTAAAAAGAATAGCCTCAGTGCATCTCTCCCCGTGCATGTCGTAAAATGCGACTAAGGGATAAGGATAAGATGCCGTGCTAAAGGGCGACAGGATCGCCATCTCTCACCTTGGCATAGTACTTCCACCGAGTCATGCAGCAGGTGGGTCTTCGTGCCTTACTTGCTGCTTGATCGATTGAATCTTGTTCGAATAATTTGTGAAACGTGGTGGTCGGTGTTGTGCTGTAATTTACCAGAGTTCTTGCAGCACAACACCGATTACTCTGCTTACCCCGATTGTCGGGATTCAGCGTGTGTGATATGTATGTATGTATGTATGTACTATTAAATAAATATAATTTAATCGACACAGTATCAAATTTGTGTTCACAGTTTTGTCTTTCAGTTCTGACTGACTCGAAGACAAACACAATGCAAAACAACAAATTGTTTTGTTGTAACGTGTAACCTAGTGAAAGTGAGAAGGTCCTACAGTCTTCACATGTATCTTTATACTTTCTCTGCCGACAGTACGTCTACCTGACCTGCCATCCCCATGTTTATGAGAAGCTCGGCACTACGCCAAACTCTCGCTTTATGACAACCCCCTAATAACCCGCCTCGCCTTGATTGCAGAGTTGGGAACATTTGCAGTTGTCCCATTATATTACCTTAGATTACAGTGGCGGGTAGGCCAGTGGCAGCGGCCTCGCGGTCGGAGGTTCGATTCCCAGATCTTCACTTTTGAGGCCAATTACCTTTTAATGCTATAAAAAGTTCGCGGTAGCTGGTAAAGGTTGTAGGTAGAAATTGCTCCTAGTGATAAGTCTGCCGTCCGTCTCTACATAATTCATATTATGAATAATTTATTTTGTGGTCCTGTATTTCTATTACTACTGTGCAGGTAAAAATCGCCCCAGCAGCGTGCGTGCGTGTCATAGCTCGATTATTACAACATATGTACCACACGCCGTATCCCGACAATGAAGCTGAACTGTGCAAGATCCCCTGTAAATTACAGCACAACACCGACCACCACGTCTAACAAAGATAGATAGATAGAAAAGTGCATTAGAAAATTTACTTATGGTGCAAAGGCAACTCATCCCTTACAGAGATTTCTTACATTTAGTATTATACCTTTATTACAAAGTATTGGGACAAGATAACAACATCAAGCAGCAAGTAAGTAAGACACGAATACACGAGTATTTGTGTTCTTGTATTTGTTTTGTTAAAATTGTATATCCATTACTAGTATGAAATTAATTATTTATATTATGTTATGTATATTCTTATCCCACAGCGCAGTACCTATAAGAACGCTCCGTAGAAACCCGACAAAAGCTATTCTTTATAACCTGCGCTACGAACGAGTAGCAATAGCATTCTCTTCTTGTTTATTGGGTCATAAAATTTCCACCTTAGCTCGTGCTGTAATCTAGGTAGCTGGGAACTTACATTAAATTAAAAGAAAATGCGCACGTTCTGGGAAAAAAGCGGCTGTGCTTATGACAGAGGCGCATTGCCAACAAAAAGATTTGGTAGAGAACATTTTGCCGGGAACTTTCATCCACCGCAAAACAGAAATAGTTTTTTTTTGTCAATAATACAACAAATTGCCGTGCCTGTACATTTGAGATATTCGCAAAAAATCCGGCCAAGTGCGAGTCGGACTCGCGCACCGAGGTTCCCGTACCGCCGCGTAATTGGCCGGTTTTTATCATATCACTGTTTTTATCGTCGATGGTTTTTAACCCCCGACGCAAAAAGAGGGGTGTTATAAGTTTAACGTGTGTGTGTATTTGTGTATGGGTGCGTCTGTCTGTGGCATCGTAGCTCCCAAACGGATGAACCGATTTGGATATGGTTTTTTTATTAGATAGCTGGTTAAATTGGGGTGTTTCTTAGCTATGTTTGTAATCAAGTAATCAACTGAGTAATCAAAAAATTAATGATCTTAAAAAGTGGACCGATTTGCAAGCGTTTTTTTAAAGCTTGAAATAAAATTTTAATTACAACTTATAAAAACCCGATCCTTAAAAAGTCACAATAATTTCCGTTTACTTACCGGAGTCGGGGTCCGCTAAGTAAATAAAATATAAAAACTCTGCGTGGGAATTTACTTAGCGATCCCCCGACTATCTACTATATATAAAAATTAATATATTTTGTTCGTTCGTTCGTTCGGCGTTCGGCGTTCATCGTTCGTCGAAACTTTGGGTTAGTTGGTTGTTGTACGCACACCCACGAAGGTTTTTGACAACAAAAAAGCAAAAACAAAAAGTAGTCTAAATTAATTCAAGGCATGATTTTTGTTACCCTTCCTATCATCTGTGTTTCCATTGGCGTGGCCAAAGGTAGAGCTTCGTTCGCGTAAACGATATTATATTATTCTATCGAAGAAAAACAGTACTTAGTTTAGCTACTTACATTTACCGAGAAATAATATTGTTTACCTGAACTAAACTCGGCCTTCGACCTTGCCTTTAGTTACTTTCTTCGAGAAGGTTTATCGTCTTCGTGAACGCAGATCGGCCTTCGGCCTCGCCCTTCTCCATTGCATTCATCGATAAAGAATATATCGTTTACGTGAACGCAGCTCCGCCTTCGGCGTCGTCATTAGTTACTTATGTTGTTCGAGAAGGTTTATCGTTTACCTGAACCCAGCTCGGCCTTCGACCTCGTCTTTAGTTATTTACTTTCTTCTTTTTTAATAAGAATTTCACGCGATGGAACCCGCGCGCTGCAGCTACTTAGTTCTCAATAGATCTGACTATACCCATTCTAATCTTTGCTTGTTCTCCGCCTAGATATCTTACTAGGGTCACACAGCAAATGACGATATGAAACAGAACGCTACGCAGGGTCCGATATCGTAGTTTTAATTGACTACTTCTGAGCCCGGGTTCATTACAGAGGATTATCTTCTGGTACGTGTCTTGTTGGTAATTAGTTTAGTTAGTCAATAGGTGAATATAGGTAACATACTGTACTAGTAGTCGTGCGTGGATATGTGCGATAGTAGACTCATTTGTAGTAAACTCAATATAACTTGTATGATCATGTGCATACTACATATTTATATTATATAATTATTACATTAGATATTATAAATGCTATTGCTAATGAATCGAGCAAAATCAACTACCAGTAACTTCCGATCTCGCAATACCGAACAATAAACCTGATTTGATATATTATACCGACAAATTGAAAAATAAAACCTTCCTCATTGAAGTAACGGTGCCCTCATGCTACAACATAATGAAAAAAGTAGCAGAACATTTATAATAGTTATATGCCTTCAAAATATAAATGGAAAGACTGTGGAACACAAGATTGCCGTTGTTATTGGCACCACTGGCATTGTCAGAACTGCCCAAAAATATATATGTGTAGACATTTTGACCGCCGATAGAAAGATGGAAATAAAAATAAAACAAGGAAGTAGTTAGCTATTCATAACACGAAAATTATATAGAAATGTGCGAGTAGACATTTGGGAGTACTTAAACAGAATAACAGGTTAATGAACAATAGAACAAAGCGCCAAAAATATCTAACATCCATCACACGTACACGTCTTGTTCTTTTTCGCGACAGAACCCTGGGGACGGGAAATGTATCTGTGCGCTAATTGGTACCTAATAAAAATAACTTGAGAAATAATTATTGGGGCCGGACGTACACATTATTTTTAGTTGGTTTAAGGAGTTGTTAGTACATTATTGATTTCAGCGACATAGTCAAATCAAACCACGTAAAAATTAATTCGTGTTATACAATAAAACTAAACTCACAACTAATTAAACCCAAAAATATAAATATATATATGTATATATTTATCTGAAACTTTTACAATTAGAAAACAATTTTACAATGTTCAAAATCGCTTATTAGAAAATCACAATAGCAATGAAAAAAACAAACTAAAACTAAAATTAACACCTATTAAATAAAAAAAAAATCATCCATCTCCTCCGACTCCCCCACCGTACCCAAAACACTAGCCGCGTTGCAATAGTTGCTTTGCGTTGTCGACATTATCTGAATGAATGAAACTAATTTGATAGAAGTGAGCATCAGATATTCACCTTAATCCCAAATATTAGACAAATAATTCTATCCAATTATTTCTTTCCCTTGTATTTTTCCAGGCTTTTCGGCGTCTATCTCGGGCGTACGTTTTAACTAAGGTATCCCTTGTCTCAGAGCTGAGGTGAGTACACACCAAAAGAATGAGTGTTAAAAAGGAACGACAAGAGCGAGAGCTATCGAACGTCCGAACGAAAGCGAACAAATTAATTCCAGTAAACGATTAAATACTTTGACAATTCCGTGAAATCGCACGTCTGTGAAATGTGAATGGACAAAGCGCCCAAACTTCTTATGATACAAAAATAAATTCAAATAATATTCACTTCAAATTCAAATTCTGTATCTGTGTGACAACATTAAAACTTCCCGAAACGCGATATTCGACAGTGTGATCTTCAAAAATTCGCTTGCATTCGTTCCCTCCCGTTCTTCAGGTATGTACTGACGATCCAAATTAGCTTGGTGGTAATATTGCTAACTTGGTACAGGTCGGGGCTTAAGAGTACAGCCAAACTTCGTTGTTCAATTATCTGACGCTTTAGTTAGGGTCTGACTGCCAAGATCGAGGCTCACGAGTTCACGACGCACAACATTATCAATATCAAGGAATATCGTATACCTGAACGCAGCTCGGTCTTCGGCCTCGCGCCCTTAGTAACTTTCTTTCTTCTTTTGAAATTATAATTTCACGCGAGGGTATCAGGGGACAATAGCTAATTTTACATACTTACATAAATACTATGCAATTTTTTTATATAATCCCGTATGGGTGCCTGTGTCAGAGGGACCAACCAAAGCACATGTTCCGACCAGCCAACATCACCTCCTAGAAGGTAGGTGCTATACTGGTCAGCTGTATGTAGGTTGTAAAATATTGTAAGAAAGAGGTGTAAAGGACTTGAGTAAAATAAAATATTATGAAGTTGTTCGTTAACATAGTAATTATGATAATTTTAATTTGAAAAAAATAATTATTAATCTCATTCCATCTGCATCATATTTTAAGTACTATCTATATAACTTATACATGTGTTTGCATATTTTGCTGATGTGTACAAAGTGAGTATAATATTATAGTTTTGAGGCTCAAGGAACGCGATCCTCACAATAAAACGCTGTCGCTTTGTAAATAAACAACACCCAAAACAGTTCACCTAATGAATCTCGATACCGAGTAACCCAGTCCGCAAACTAATTTATCAGGCGACTAACTCTCATCTAGGTACTAAATTAAGATAGTAACCCGTTATGTACCGTTACGCCCTCCAGTTTGTTCGTCGGAATGTTCCATTTCAAAGCATTTAGGGCTAACCGAGGAAACAAACAAAATTCCTTAATTGTATTCTCTGGCTCTTGTCTTTGTATTTCGTTTTGTCAGTAGAACGCTTCAAAGTTAATAGCGCTTAATTTCGGACGATTCTATTTTAAAGCGATAATGGTTTTAGTAATTGAAACTGGCGAGGCGAAAACTTCAAAGCGGTGAGCAGGAGGCAGGAGGCGCAATGCTTTACAACATCCAACGCGTCGCGTCGCGCCCCGCCTTGCACGGAGACTACTGTGCTAACAACCATCCGGGAGCCTAGAGAATGCTGCCAGCCAAACACTTATAAAGGATAGAAGAAGAAGCAACTGATCAAGTAAAAGAAAAGTTAAATTACAAATTTAAAAAACCCCCGACCCTTAAAAAGACAAAAACAATTTCCGTTTACTTATTTGAAGGAGTCGGAGGACCGCTAGGTATATACCCGCGCAGCTTTGAGTTTTTATATTTTATTTAGTTAGCGGTCCCCCAAATTATTTTTTACTTTTCATGGAACAATTTGGTTTGAATTACCTATGTGCGGAATAAATAAGAATTTCCTCAGAGCGGACGGAATAGTCGGACGGAATATCAGCAACTTTCATGTAAAATTTCAGTTAAAATGTAGTTTTTAATGTATACAAAGAATACTACATACATACAACCATACGCTGTATCCTGACAATCGGGGTAAGCAGAGTAATCGGTGTTGTGTTGCAAGAATTCTGGCAAATCACAGCACAAAACCGACCACCACGTTTAGCAAAGTATTAGGCCAAGAGAACAGCTATCAAGAAGCAAGTAAGGCACGAAGACCCACCTGCTGCATGACACGACGCGGTGGAAGGACCGCGCCAAGATGAGAGGTGGCAAGCCTGTCGCCCTATCTCTTAATCGCATTTTACGACATGCACGAAGAGAGATGCAGTGGGGCTATTCTTTCCAAGTACCGGTTCCACGCGGTACATAGGATAATATATCAGAATTTTCAAATCATAGCGATTTCAGGTGCATTTTTAGTTACAAATACCTGTAATAAAATTAATTACACAAATAATACAAACGGACACTAATTATTCCATTGAAGGGACCCAGCAAATTATGAAATTATTTCACCGAATAATAAACACTGAAATTACTTACTTTGCAATAAATGTTCTCGAATTAGAAGAGAGCAAGAGCGAACATTGATAACGGAAATTACTGGGTATTATCTCATTAAAATATTTCGTTACCGCGTGGGGCCGCCCGGTACTTAAAAGTACCGCGTGGGGCCCCTACTTAAAAAGAATAACCCCACTGCATCTCTCCCCGTGCATGTCGTAAAAGGCGATATAGTCTTTTCAACCGACTTTTCATTCAGAACCATGGCATAACGGAGAGTCAATGGAATTATAAGGCATAAATAGGAGTCCTCGCCTATGAATACGGTGTCGGAAACATAAAAAAAAATTATTAGTTCAGATCCAACTATCGTCGGTTCTCACGTAAGCAATAACCGTGTCATTATCTTGTTCTTAGTACTTCGCTGGGGCCCTTTAAGAATCATTATTAATCATACAGTAAGGTCATAACGCCAACTTAGGACGAGGACGGCACCTTAAGTAATTAAGGCGACACTCTAACACGTCGTTGTCTTAACTAAGCACGTGGTGTTGGTTAGCCAGCCTTTTAGTGGGGCCTCTCGGCTTAATAACCTCCACCTAATTAGCGGGCCTCTGTAAGCTGCTTGGTTTTAGGAGCCTACATAACTCATACAACAAGTTAGGTATTTTAAGCTGAAAAACCTGAACACTTGCTTTGCAGGTTCAACGGATGCATCAAATACGTTTATAGTAAATCCATGTAAATTAATAATAGCTGTGTCTACAAAAGGTATTTGCCATAAATTTAATTAATTAAAATATATATTGTTTTATATAAATTAAAATATTGTTTAATTTGGTAACCTTCAATTTATTTATATTATAAAAATATTCTAAATGCTAAAACACAATGTCTGTGTATATCATAATTTTATCTCGTATAGAATTTTGTTAGTGTTATCCATACTCTTATCAGTATAGTTACTAAGGGCGAGGCCAAAGGCCGATCTGCGTTCAGATAAATTTCTCGAATAATAAAGCGAAATCATATAATTAAGTAGATGGAACTATGAAAAAAAAAACCAAATGAACATACTTAACTATAGAGAAAACTGCTAAATAAAAAATTATGCAACACCGTCCCAATTGTATCTTGTCTATCTCGGAGTTCCGTTAAATATATTTACATACATACATAGCGTTACGCCTGTTTCCCGGGGTAGGCAGAGACAACGGATCTCCGCGTGCCACGATCCTGACACACCTCTGCCGCCTCTTCCACTCCCATAATATTCTTCATGCATGCTCGTCGGTTACTAAAGTCCGGTGTGTTTTATTTTGCGGTTTCATAATAAGCCGATATTTCCTCCTCTTGTAACTTTTACAATTTGTTATAGCAGTATCCTTAATTGATATTCTGATAAATGACATAAAATTAACGGTCCCCAGCAGAATCACAAATTAAACACTAACTTCCGCGTTTACTTAATACTCGTTGAATGCTAATAACTATCGGGATAAGGCCAAATTGAACAAATTAAGCGATTATCGTAAAATATCATTAGGTCAAGAAAGTTTATACGAAATTGCCGAACTTCCCAAAACACAATGAAACCGGATTAACCGGCGGGCTACCGTTTTACATAATTGGTTTTAAAAGCCACATCCAAAAGTTTACGAGGTTGGCTTAAATATTATTCTAAGCAGGTAATTGTTTTACGAGGGCTAATCCACAAGTACGTGGTTGTTAATTAAACCCCCGAAGTGAGAGTAATTACTTCTACGGCGTGTGTGCGTGCGTACATGCTTCGTGCATTCTTTATCCACCCTAGAGTGTTGTCTCTTTCTCCCGAAAGAGAAAGTAGCCCTGGACACGCTAAGTGAAACAGGGTACTATAATAAGGGTGTGTGTGCGTGTGTAAGTCATGTGACACACAATATTCACAGATGAAAATAAAATAACCACGTAGGTAATATGAAAATAAAGTTTTTTTTTTTATTCTGAGTCAGTGTAATAAAATGCTAACCTGGGTTTAAAGTCGTGAAAAAAAATGGTTGGCACTTTAAAGTAAAAATTATGTTTTACTTTAAAGGACCCCTAAATTGTTTCGCTCAAACGTTTGTAAACATTAATAAGGTCCTCCCTGAAAATGGCTAACAACATGTAAACGTGTGTAAGATATTGGTCTAGAAGTAAGCTTTGTAGTTGTTTCTTTTGAACAATTTAATAAATATAATTACACAAATAATTTACTTTGAACAAAACCGGGTAATTTTACAAAACCGGCAAAGTGCGTGCTTCATCTGTAATTTATATCGACTTGAAAAATAATCAAAACGTAAAGGAGAATCAACAAACCTCAAACACATCGGCCTGTATAAACATCAGTATGTACGCCTTTCAATAAGAGTTTTAAACAAAAACTTCAGAGCGGCAATAACGAGCAGCGTCCCAAGTTCAAAGTTTCAGGCTGAAGTGGCGCGACTAGTGGAATAAAATTATTCGAAATTGCTATATTCTATTTGCGCTCTACTTAAATATTTAATAATTAGTTTTAGAGTTGTGCCTGAGTTGAAACTAGCAATTCGGCTGAAATCTAATTTAACTCGAGTAGCTCGGTGGTCATGGTTCGGTGTTCGAAAGAGAAAAATGTCAAATTTTACACACACGTACACTATAGTGACCTCTATTCGCCTAAATTAGGATACAGTCTAGTCTAGACAGTCACTAATAACTCTAACGGCGGCGTAGCGCGTAGTAGTTATCATAAGGTTTTTTTTTCATAAATTGCAATCCTTAGCATTAGAACTTTGAAAAGCGTGTGATCGATACTCTTAGATATAACAAATGTCATAATTTTGCTACAAAAATTCCATTTAAATTCTCTTTAGTTTCTGAGATCCAGTCTTCAAAGTTCACGTGGAAGAAAAAATCTACATTTGGTTACCGTATAGTTTGTAAAGAAAATAATAAAATTTTACAACCAAAAACGTGTGACCGATACGAATTATTCTATATTTTGCAGTAGTTTTTTTAACCTTTAGATTGGTCTTGTATCACGGGCTACTTCTTCAAAAATAGTACAATTTGGCCAGCAAAAATAGAAGAATGTCCTTGCTATTTGTTACGGCACCGGAGGGTAAATTCATTCAGTGACAATCCTCCGAAAAAATTTTGAGCGAGAGCTAAATAGAATTGCAAAGCAAAACACCCTCGCCGGCGCGACCGAAGGGAAGCACTCACATGGCACCTAGTTCATAAAAGTGATATGGACTGACATCACGTATGTTGCAGGTGATGTAGCCAACCGTGCCAGTTTCCACAAAAAAAAAAAAATTCTATTTCGCAATCTGTATTATTTTTAGCTCAACATATTTTTTAATGGGCGTGTATGTATCCTCGTGTAAAATTCGACCCGAAGGAATGTACTCACTGTCGACATGTGCTTCCATTGGCGTGAATAGAGCACAGGCACAGGCCATGGCACCACGAATACAGCCTCCACGTGAGTGGACGTACATATTTAATGTGCGCGTACGTTACAGTAAGCTCGATTCCAAGTTTAGTACAATGTAAACCGACCGACCTTTCTAAGACCCAGTCATCTAAAAAGGGAAGGGACCTATAGTTTTACGTGGAATCCGAAACTCGGTCAGCCTCAAGCGGTTGAATGGTCACTCATCGAAATTCTGACCGCGCCCAGCTGTGCTGTGCAAGATAACGAACGGCAGTCGACCGATCGGACCACTGATCTACCGAGGTTGACAGTGAGTGCCGAACTAGTGAGCGGTGTGCCCCTCTGTATGCAGTGACAGTGTCAGATGTGTGCCCCCAATTCATCGTTAGTTTGCACGTCTCAGGCGCACGGTGCAATGAACATCGGAACAAAGGAACATCGCTGTAGAATTCACACTGAAAGCGCCAAGAGACGTGGGTATTCATAAAAAAAAATCGGTCGCCAGGTCTGCACAGCGCATAACACGTTGTTGCTTGTGGTGTTCGCGAGACACGATATTTCATCGTTCTAAACTTGGAATAGAGCAACGACAGCTTGCGACATTCTCTGCGTTGGTCTACTTTACAAGCTCCGCCTTTACTCCACAACCAGTGCGATGTTGTGCTCGCCTTACCATGTCAAGAGGAATAATTTTAATACTCATCATAAGGATTCCTCCTTGATACACACTTGAAGAAATAGTTTTTGAATCATTTAACAAGTAGTTGAGTGCTGAGCTAAAAGCGTCTCTGTTTTCTCGTTTCAAATCCTCACAAGCAATGGAAATGAACGAGCGAAATTTTGTAGTACCACTAGATGGCGTTAAATTTTTGTTTATTCTATCGCAGTACTGCTAGATGGGGCCATTATTTTCAATGATTAATAAAATAATCCAAATTACAAAAATCTTGAAAAATTGTGATTTTCAACTTAAAACATAAAATAAAATAATGTTTAAATGATACAATGGCAATTCCATTAAGAATTATTGTTTAGTTAGCAAAGAATTTTTTTTAATAAATTTAAATTTCAAATAATAATTAATTAATTCAATACTGGTAATATAACGCCATCTTTTGATTATATTGTAAATACTAATTGTTGCTTCCATTTTTTTTTTGTTCTACGTTGTGAATCTGTTACTACAAGTAGATCTATGTAGTGTTTCGTTTTGAATCTAGTATAATGAAAATCGAGTTTTTCCTGTGTCGTAATTATTGGCAGCATATTCTGTTCCTGTAGACATTAATTAATTCACTGACGTTCAATGTGGTAAGATTTTTCTAAAGAGCAGAGAGTGAGAGAGACCTTGTTTAACACTATTAAAACGAAGCACCACCATCATGGTTAATGAGAGAAGTTCGTTTGAAACTGTAGTTTGAAATCGCGATGAATTTTTAACGAGCGTAGCTATAAACATAACTTTGTCTTGGTGTTCATTGAGAAAGTTATCTGTGACGAGGAAATCAGTAGCGGAGAATGGGAGAACGCGTTTACGGGAATGATTGCATTTTTGAATCATGCTGAGCTGAAATCATACTTTTTTTATGTAATCCTGTATGGGTGGCTGAGTCAGAGAGGCCAGAGCATATGCTCCTACCAGCCAATATCAACTCCGAGAAGGTAGGTGCCATACCGGAGACTTCCTGCTGTCTACTACTGGACTAGACGAGAACACAGTCGAGGCTGCTATTACATCCAGACGGTGGTACCAACCCAGTCGGCTACAATTTGAGTCTACCACTTAGTAAAGGGCAAGGTGAAGTCATAATTCAGTTGACAATGAGGGTAACAAAGTCTGTGTTGAAACAAGTACCATGAGCAGCATCAAGCTGCACACTGTTAGATCTACTATAAACATAGTCGTCTTCTCCTTCTTCATATATTTGTTCAGTTCGAGGAGCATAAGTAATCTAATGCTAAAACCAAAGAAAGCAGCCTAACATTTTTTATTTCCTACATTATATTTTTTCTATTCTCTACACACTTCAAATTATTCATTTAATTATTCTTTCATATATGCATTGTGGTTTTAGATAACCATGAACTTGTAACTATGACTTTGTGGAATTCATACGAATCTTCGAGAATATTTCATTTTGTTGAGCTGAACAAATTCATCCGCTGCTGCAAACGAACAAATGAAATTTATATTGACTGCCCTGTGCCATTACTTTACCTTACCTTTCTCAATAGTCACTATCTTTACCATAATCCCTGTTATAGAAGGTACAGTTGAATTTAAATGTTAATAAGTAAAACCGACCAAGTGCAATTCGGACAGACAGACAGATAGACGTTGTAGGCTCAAGTTTATACGATTTCTCGCTATTAAATATATATCTACATACCGCACGGTTTATCCCGACAAGGGTGGAAGGACCGTGCCGAGGTGAGAGATGGCTATTCCTTCGCCCTTTAATGATCTAGTATTGGTTGCGAAAAGAGAGTATGAGAGGAGAGTTTTACAGCACGTGATCACACTTTTATAGAGGACTAATGCAAGGTATATCTCCCGCCCTAAGCAAATCATTTATACAGAACATATAAATCAAACAACATTTATGAAAACGTAATCTCGTATATTATTAATATAAATGGCATACTCAAGTGCAGGCATTGCACAGTCACGGATAAGTGCTTTCAAAGCGTTAAATATAAAACGTGATGTCCCTAGCTAGAGCACAAAATGTTAATTCGTATTCTCTTTGCCATTTTGTTGTTTGTGCACGAGAGATGAGCTCGTCTGCTACGAAGCCCTGGGGCAATCACACACGCTCTGGAATCCTTTCATCAAATTTCTTTCGGAATGGAGGGTGAGATGCACACCGAATCTAAAATTTGAGAGCCGTCGGTACAACATGCATACACCTAATGAATCTACAAAGATAGATAATCTCGATGATTCAAGTTAGTGGATAACGGTATCTCATGGATTTTCGGTGGTCCGTGCCGTGGGGACTCACGGATGTCATGCCGGATAGTTTTTTTTTTTTTATTGTTAGCTCGACATATGGCGCCGAGGCACCCATGAGGTGTCTAACGGCGCCCATGGACATTCGGTCGTATTCGGGGGTTGCGAATGCCATGCCGGCCTGACAGGTGCCCATTCACGCCTCTTGAAGGACCCGAGACTGTACTTGGGAGGAAATATATGAGCAGGGAGAGCGTTCCAGAGTTTACCGGTTCTGTAAAGGAAATCTGCAGAATCGATTGGTACGCATGCGCGGTAAGTCCAGCGTATATGGATGCAATCCCTGCCCAGTGCGCGTGGTGCGGAGGTGGAAAGGGGACGGCGGGATCGCGTTAAACAGATCTTCCGAGCACTCCCCATGGAATATGCTTTCAGCCCGGCTATGACATTGGGATGGTAATGTGGTTAGCAGCAATGCTTTCACGTATAATATAGTATGTTACGAATTCGGAATTAAAATTTTTTTGAATAACTTTTCATGGCATAAAAATATGGGTTTGCGGTCGATGTGCGGCACGAACTTTCGGCGTTAATAAATACTTGTGAAAGTACATAACTCTCTAGTCTGAACTATCCAAACATGTTGATTTCTACTTTCGGGCTTAAATTTCGGCGAGATTCATTGAAAAATTACTCTTCCTTTGGGCGCTAGAGTGCTATAACCTAAATTTAAACGGGATTATAACAATATCCTCATACGAGTGAGAAAACGGGATTATAATGGAAAAAAAAAACGGGATTAGAACAATATCCTCATAGAAGTGAGAAAAACAAAACAATCAAAGTTTTTTAAAATTAGTATGTGGCAGACTGATAGGCCAGCAGTAATGCCGGACATTAAAAACATAAAAAATTTAGTACAGAATAGTAACTACGCAACACCAATACCTGCTCACACTTAAGTGCTCGAAAAATTATATCGAAATAGCTTTATTTTGCGTCTTTGATGTGAGGTATAATTTTAGTTTCTGAAATATTTTCTCTACTTTGAATAAATCTATCATTTTTCACCGTAATCTTTCTAGCTCTCAAAAGCACAATGGAACCAAAAACGAGACAATCGCAAAAATAAGATGAAGTATCATAAATGGAAGAACCTTAAAAGTAAGTTTACGTTACAAAGCATTATTGAATCTTATACAAAATAATCCGATTTACTTTGCCTTTCTTGACTTTGGCATTTAGGTATATTTATAATTTAATGTAAAACAGTCCTTATAATATTTTTGATACTATCTTTTTTTATTTTTTTTTATGCAATCCGGTATGGGTGGCTGAGTCGGAGGGGCCAAAGCACATGCTCTAACCAGCCAATATCACCTCCGAGAAGGTAGGTGCCATACCATCTAAGAATGATAGCATACTTAAAAGTATCTCTATGCCTTTTGCCCTTTCCAATATTGTGGATTTTATCCTTCCTATTCTGTTTCCCGTAAAATATTTTTTGGAGCTACAAAATACCTTTTTGCTCACCAATTTTACGTAAATTATACGAAAGTGTCTTAATAAATGGTGGTAAATACTTACGTATAATTTTAATTGCAAAACTCTTCCTCGTGTGCTAAAGTTAAATCAAGTAAACGCGTTTCACAAAACGGACTCTACCGTCAGCACATTTGGTAGAAAATCCCTCAGCTTGAATATTCTGAGTCAGCGTAATTGAATGCCATATATCTACTTGCTATCTGTCTAGACTGTAAAATCGCTGGGTCTGGACTTAAATAGGTTTATCCTTAAATCTTCACCACTCCGCAAGGCCGGTGATGTATGAGCTAAATTCTGAATTTTTCGGAGTGTGCTTTGTAATTTCTAGCGTCTAATGTATCAACAAAGTACACAGTATTGCAATGGACGTTTTTTTTACCGATACCCGAGACAGTTGGCATCGTCAGCGTAGATTGTTGAGCCGACGACGACTCCCAAAAGCATTCGGTTTTAACGAGTGCTTATCAAAATTCTATATTTTACGTTCAGCAGAACGAATTCTTTATTGAATTTATTTAAGTTTAATACACATTTATTTACATTAACACATATTCAATAAAACTAATTAGAATGAAATTAACCTAATGAAGAACATATAAAAAAATATACAAAAACTAAATAAATGTAAGGTAGAAAGAAGAGGAAACGGGATGTGTGCTGACACTGTGCCGTTGACGGATAGAGAAAGGGGGGGTTCGCTACTGTAAGTAAAATATTTCATCCAATTCAGCCGACTCTCCCACAGTGCCCAATACTCTGGCAGCGTTGCCCCTTTGAATCGCCAGCCCTATCCGCTGATAGAAGAAATACTTGGCGCGTCGGTCACCAGACTTATCGATGAGGAGCTTTCCTAGATCCTTTCCGGGCGTCCTTGCGTCGGGTGACCACACAACAAGTGTTTCTACAGCAAAGGTCAGAAATTCGTAGTGGCTGCGCATTGTATTGTATTGTAGATCGAATTGTATTTCAGTCCGTCATTTCTTCGGCTTTGTACTATTATTATTAAATTTTGTTTTGCATTTTTTCCGATTGGTATTGATATAAAAAAAAGTGCTGCATTTTCTGTAGCAAACTTACCTATTCTTATAGTTTCCGGTAGCGCTGAAAGCTGTCCCGCTAGGACAACCAGAATAAGCGGCCACCCCACCGCCATCCTGCAACGAGGAAATACAAATATAAAAAAAAAATAAACAAGAATACACAGAATTTTTCCTACAATCAACAATAAGATTAGATGTTTGTATGTAACTAATATTTAGTATTACTTTCAGTTTATTTATTGATCCAGTCTATGATATATTACACTTGGACAGGTCAGATATAATGTTGTATCCGCACATTCTATTAACACATACATATTATAATAACGCACATACATATATCAACCACGGTCATTTAAAATCCAATATAAGTCAAGAAACGTGCACGGCTTACCAGAAGAACGATCCAGATTTGCGCGGTATGACACAGGAAAGACTTTGAGAAGAGGTGCGTTCGAAAAAATTGTCGTTGTCGACCACGTGTAGGATTTAAAGTCGACTGTCCGTAACGATCTCTTCCTTTGCTTTAATATGGTTTCAAGGTCGTCAACAGTTTGGCATACAAATTATCCAATCGTTTTCAAACAAAGATCCGGTTTTACGAGCAGTCGGTTTCCAGTCTTCGGCACTTTTCATTAATTAAAAGTCAATACTGAAGCGATCTATCGACCTCGGCGTCAAAAGGTACTCAACTGTTTTCTCTGGGGCTCGACCGCGGCGGCCTGGGCGGGAGTGGTTAGGGCGGGCGGATTTCGTTTTTATTTATTTTTCAACAAGGCGCTGATGGATTTGTGGGCCCTCCGGGAGCAGCGCCTCTGTCCATCCATAGTGATTTATATTCAAATGAGTCCGCAACGAGCTCGCAAGCAATTCTGGACAATGAGAGCCCTTGCATAGTGATTTTATGTTGACTTTTGGACGTATTTTCCTATTAATGTTTGATAAAATAACTCGATTTGTTGTTGTATTTACTTACATCATCCGTGAAACTCGTTCCGGTACAGGAATTATTTATTTATTTAGTTATATAGTATATTAGTATATTAGTAGTATATATAGTTATATTATTTAATTCAGTAAATATACTACGTATATTAGCAGTAGTTCAAAAATTAAACATAATTATGTTAGTACATTTATTAAATAAATTTATGATTAATTAATTAGCCGTTTGTGACGTTTGAATGGGTATTTAATGCATGTATTTACAAGGTTCTGATTTAGGTTTATTTAGTTTAGTTTTTAATTTATAGTTAGATATTATTATGTCTGTTTGGGTATTTTGACAATAAACGTTACTTCCCAATTAATTTTACCAAGTCCGAGTACAATGTATGCATGTATATCGCGTATGTCATATACCAGCGAAGCACTGGCATGACACCGAGGTCCGACAGGAACAAGGTGTCACGAGCTATCACCACGGGTGGAGCAAGTGATCTACCCAACCATCATAATCAGGTTCAATACAAATAATTGTTTCACGAACTAAATCTCGTGCGAAGCTAAATTCGTGTTGTACTTACTCGTATGTGTAGGTACTTATCCCTAAATTCAAGAGAGTCCTTAGCAATATAAACTATTCAAGAGGAAACTATAGATTATACGGCAGCCTGCGGTGAGGTCGTGATACTCACCTGAAAGGTAACAGGTAGGCTATTTGAGATTACTCCAAAGGCTTTTGCGCTTGGTCAACTCCTGCTCGAGTTTCGACAATGAATATCTTTTGGAAGTTATACCAGGACATTGAGCCATAACCCATTGAATTGGAACAACTTAATAATTTATTGACGTAACTGATTAGAAACTACTATGCATAGGTACCTACATACTATGTATGTGAAATCAGTGTTTTTTTTTAACAATTTGATATAGATGTATTTTGGTTGACCGATCACAACACGATTAAAAGAACTTATAGAAGTTACAACATGAAAATTATAGTGAGACTGATAGGACTTTGTGTTTCACCTACCGATACCTATTAAGGTAATATTTTAACTAACTATATTATTTGTCTGCCTAAAGCCAGAAAGCTTTAAAAGATAAATAAATCCGATTTTTTTTAATGCACGCGTCTGCTAATGTTTGCTGCCTATCTGGTTA
The DNA here is from genome assembly GCA_946902875.1 of Nematopogon swammerdamellus. Classification (NCBI taxonomy): domain Eukaryota; kingdom Metazoa; phylum Arthropoda; class Insecta; order Lepidoptera; family Adelidae; genus Nematopogon; species Nematopogon swammerdamellus. Next base: position 9,446,520 of record OX336345.1, read on the forward strand.
GTTAGAATAGAAGCATACACATATACACGTGTTTAGGAAGTATATTGTTCTGAATGACATCAAACGAGCGTTGTCATCCCACAGCATTCAACGAGCCGGTAGCTCTATTCCAAGTGTAGCACGACTAAACGTCGTGATCGCTATGTGTACGTGCTCGCAACAATCACTGACATTGTATGTATTTTTAAACCCGACTATACTATGTGATGTATTTACCTATGTCTTATTTTTTTATTACTTAGACAATGTTACATGCCAGACCTGAAGTTCCAGTTTTACTTAAATTTTTTACTGGGTTTTATTTATAAATCTTGTATTTTATTTTTATTATCTAAATTTGTACTCGTATTTTGAATTTATTGGGAGTATTTTGGGACTTGTGCTGATTAAGTTGTGTTGATTAAGTAAACTATTTGACTGGATTTGATATGGTGTGTTGGTTTCAGTGTAAGGCGAATCAGCAGAACGACACGAGATGTTATTGGGTGACCCCCACGTGACCTCACGCACGACCGATATGTTCGCAAAGTTGGTTATGAATTGCTCCGCGCGCATGAGCCAAATAAATTGATTGACAAATTTTAGGTATATCTGAGACTTTCACTGCATACATGCATACCAAGTTACATAAAGCTTTTGTAAATTTTTGAGAGAAATACTGACATGTTACCTAGATAATAAGTTTCCATAAGCTAATAAGTTTGTACGCATAGCGTTCGCGCGTTACGGTGTTTGTGTCGTACTAAACTTGGAATCGCGTTACAGGTCCGACATGCGACACTCATTCTCTCCCCCAGCACATTAGCAAAACACACATTACCAAACACACATTCAATTGTTCGTCTACCGGCAACCCACAACACGTTATTGTTGGAACAGAGCGGACCGAGAACACGGTTATATCTACTAGGTAAATACAGCCCTTGCGGTGTCGCCCAATGGATATACATACTCTACATATCCACGAGAATGTATAGAAACAGAAACTAGTAGTAAATATGAGGTGGACTTGATAGACGGTTATGTTATTTCATTAAGGCTGCGTATGACCCTATCTAGACAATGACATGATAGAGCGATAGCGAATCGGTTAGAGAGCGAAAGGGATAGATGATCTTGGTTTCATAATGCAGACCATTTCGTAGAAACGACTAAACCTCTGAGCAAATTGACAGATTTTCGGAATTTTTGTCTATTGTGCAAAGTTAATGCTATTCCAACAAAATCATAAAAAATTATAATTTGGGCCATAAGGTTAATAGTGTCAGCTGGCAAACAAACAAACAAGCAAACAAACAAACAAACAAACAAAATCTTTTATTATTGTAGCCAGTGTCAGTTTCCATAAAAAAAATTATAATAAAACTGTCACAGTAATTTTTTAGATTTGCAAGTTGAGAATCAATCCGTTCGCCATATTTATAAACAACCACTATATACAGTACTTTTACAAACAAATGTACTTTTAGGAAAAGACATCCATTGCGTAAGTAGAAAGAGTACGCCCCAATACGTTATTGGGAAGGGAAGTGAATAAGGACATAACTTAGGCCGTACGTAGGCATTTGGTGTCCTCCTCTAAAAATCGATGTCTCTTATTTTAGTAAAGGTACTCTACGTCAGGAAGTTCGTTGTTCGGATGATAAACATCCTCAATTAATTTCATTTTCGACCGAGTACACGAGGGCGAGATTCGATTGGCATTTTCACACAGATCCACACTGTACTTTGGCTAGTCACAAAAAGCAATCAGACTAAAACGCTTCACACTCAGTTCACGCTTCGCATCGGTCCCGTTTTGTACGCCACTAGAGTGCAGTTAAAAGCGTGCCAAACTTGAAATAGCGGAATATCTCAATAGCGCCGTGCTGTTCCTACATGTATTTCTATTAAGTGCATCTACTATTTCAATGAGCGATTGCGTAGTTTAATCGAAGTAGAGTTTCATTTCATTATACGGTACTGCTATGCCCGCTGTTTTCAAGCGACTTCCAAAAAGGAGGAGGTTCTCAATTCGACTGAATGTTTTTTTTTTTAATAGTAGAATTCGCTTCTCACATCCCACCTCCATCTGTCATATACTCAAATACCGACCACCGCGCTCTCGCGCTGCGCTGTAGTGGACACAAGAGTTCTTCGAATTCGACTATCGCGCAAAGACATGAGATGGGCTGCCGGCGCAATCCGCGTACACACGAAACGAGGATAATTTACCTTTCCCCAGAGACTTTAGTCTACCTACAAGCCGACCTCTGCCGAGGAAAAATTTACACCATAATACCTAATCCAAAACACAGTTTTTAAATAAATTATACCCAATCCAAAATACAAGACAGTGTTTAAATAAATTCATCAAAATATCTTATAAATTAAAAAAAACAACAAATCAAATCTTAGTCAGCCTCGGTAGCTCAGTGGTGCGGTCGGTCGACGGCCGTTCGTGATCATAAACACACCTGATCGCGCTCAGAACTTGAGTGGGTGACCGTTCGACTGTTGAAGGCTGACCGTGGTTCGGATTCCACGTAAAACTGTAGGTCCCTTCCTTTCTTATCATACTAGGTGGTAGGGCTTAACCCACCCGGGTTGATACCATCGCACTGAATGAAACGTCGGTCGAAGCGGCTATGTAAATAGTTCGTGTTTTCGTACAGTTCAGTGTAGCTAGCACGACCAAAGGAAAGCACTGACATGGCACTTAGTTCACCAAGGTGTTATGGGCTGGACATCATGGATATTGTAGGTGATGAAGCCAACCGTGTCAGTTTCCATAAAAAAAAGCGATCAAGTGCGAGTCGAACTCGCGTGGAGAGAGTTCCGTACCATTCCGTTTTCCGTGAGACTTAAAATACATTTTAAACTAGCTTTGCCCGCGGCTCCGCCCGCTCTCATATTAAATATCTATCAAATTTTGACTTCTCTGCTAACCTCATAAGCCATTTAGCGTGATGGTAAGTAGCCTATAGCTGATGGGAAGAATCAAGCTATCCGTAGAATTTTTTTTCATGAAAATCGGTTCAGTGGTTCTCGAGTTATAACCGGACAGACAGACATACAGAAAGCAGACGTTGGGTCTTATTAAAGGTAAGGAAAGGAAAGGATAAGGATTATGAAAAAAAATATTATTACAATAGTATTCCTGATAACGAGTTATTTTAATTGATATGTCACATGATGCACTTGAAAAACAATTTTTCTAATCTTCTAATTTGTCCCCCAACTCGAAATTCGTTAATTTCGAGTTGACGATTAAATCGTCAAACTCTATGTATGTACTAAATTTCAACTTATTTCGTCCAGTAGATTCGGAGAAAATAAGCTGTGTAACGGACAAACAGACAAGACATACAGACACAAAAGGGATCCTATAAGGGTTCCGTTTTCTCGTCTCTTGAAGTACGGAGCGCAAAAAAAAAAACAAAAATGCATTGTTTTCGTTTAATTAATTTTCACTAGCGTGGATCGAATTTTATAATGCTTTATCGCCTTCTTTATTAAAATTTACTCATATTTTACTCGTACAACATGTAATAAAACCTTGCCACTTGCCACGCTAGTTAGCTATGCGCCCCAATAAACACTCTTATGCATTCCGTGTAACCCGAAATTCGGTTCCAATAGCGCGCTTATTTCAGTGGATGGAAATATCAGATCATTTTGCGAAGCGTTCTCGAACTCTCGCTAACTGCCAAACTATTTTAGGCTGAGGGGAAAATACAGAGGTATTTTATTTCGACAACAGTTCGGATTTTCATATTGGTGAAAGGCGCCAGAAAAGTATTTATTCTGAACAGCACAAGAGAAAAGTGAGCCCGCAATCCCTTTATGAATATTTGTGGTAATAGAAATTGTTGAACTGAAAGAACTTCATAGGCTGTGAATGTATTTTTTATTACTTTTACTGTCTGGTCTGGAGTGGCGTCGAACTGCCCTGGAAACGCCTGTGGAAGGTCTAGTCCAGGAGAACAGGTCAGTCCCTCTTGCCTCTTCTCTCTCTCTCTGGTCTCCTAGGGCTCCGGCCTAACCAGCATCTACGAGTTAACTATTGCAATAATAGAATAGAATAGAAATGCTTTATTGCACACAAAAACACGAACAGAGATACAGAAGGCAGAAGATAACATACAGAAGAGCAATAGAAATTAACAATTTCTTCACACAGAAACAAGTGAACAGTAGCGTGAGCAGTAAGGCGGACTTATCACTTTAAGTGTTTTTTTCCAGTAAACCATATTTATTTACTATCCGATATATTTCGTAATGAAATTCTTAATTTAATGATTGGTAATATTTAAAAGGTTTTCAGTGTTTGTTTGAACGTTTTAACATTATTAGTGTTAGTGCGACGCCACCTAGTGCCAATATTTAAGTTTGGCAGGATTCATAATAGGCAAAACATGGGCAAATGCTAGTATAGAACATAATTATTACCCAATTTACCACTATGAGAAATCAAAACAACAATAAAATTATGTTTGGTAGTTAGGTAACAAAACAACCATTATTTATATGTACTCGGTTAAATCGAAAAGCTCTCGTGAAAATAAACTCAGAAACAAACACAATTATTTATGACTCGAGTTTGACTAATACGTGTTTGTTCCGGAGAAATCTTTGAGTATGTTATTACTGTTGAGAAATACTTACGTTGTATTAAACTTCACGAAAGAAACTTTAATACCCTGTAGGCACACTCAGTTACACGCGCTAATAACATGTCTAGGGTCTAAACCTATATCGTGGCAGGCTTTCTTTATTTGATTTGTTTTATGATGAATGAGCAGTCAAACCTGATTTAATAGGCATTCTTGTATGTTAGGTTATACGCAAGAATATATTTCCATTGTTATTCTGGTGTGAAATGTGTTTTGTAAAGTATTTTCTAAAGAGCACAAGTATATTTCTCCGGTCGGTGGACAAGCGGTAAGGTCTCGCCTCGGAATTAACTTTTGATAAAAATTGTCTTCGGTCTTCTTATTTCTGCATAACTTAAATTACTATGACGCAAAATAATATCACCATTAGAAAATCTAGACTAGACTAGAGTATCTATCTGTCGTTTATTTGTTATTTTGTATATTTTGGTAATAAATAAATTTTGAATTTGAATTTGAATATTATCCAATGCACAGCGCGTTCATTAGTTAGGCTAACTATTAATTCCAAGTTTATTTATTTATTTATTTATGCACTTAACTAGTAAACTTCTAACTATGTAGTTTCCTAGTTTAATTCAACTTACACATTAAATTTACTAAGATAACTTAAAACTAGTCTATTCAATTTGCCTTGGCAATTATAGTATAAAACTGTGCCTCCTTATTTAGTTCTTTCAGCATATGAACAGCTTTGTTTAGAGGAAAGAAGTTATGTATGGAACGAACTATCTGACTGAGGTACGTACAGTCTTAACGAGTAGGCTCAAACTTCATGCGAGCGAAGCTGCGGGCCAAAGCTAGTTAGACAATAGACTACTTATACATAACATAAGCCAATGAAGTGTAAAAGTTCTTAACCATTAATCGTTATTACAAACTATTTCAGTCCATAACTTTTCTTAGAGCCAAAGTGAAAAAAACTAATCGTTCAGAAGTTCCAACATTTTGTTTCGATTCCTTCCATATATTCTTTCACGGTAAAGGCGCACAAAATAATAAACAAACGTACAAAACGAAAGTTAGCACTCCTCAGCCTTAAAAACCCCCTCCATATTTTCAGGGATTAAGGAAAAGGGGCCGAGACTATCTTCGGACGAATTTCCTTCACTTTTTAATTCACATTCACGCCCGGAGCGAGGGCGATATTTTACAAGATCCTGAAAACTTCAGCGCGCCCCACGCACGTCTTGCAATGGAGTAAAGAACGCTGGAATGTGCCTCCGGATTATTGAGTCGGTTTGAGGAAGCAGTTCTTTGAATATGGAACATTCTTGGCTGGCTTTAATCTTTACCCTTTGGCCATGTCGTTTACACTCAATTGGACGAAAAACACGAACGATTTTCTTACATGGCCTTTTCGACAGACCTGAATTCATTGGGAGAGATGGGTTCACCGAAAATTTATTAAGTAAAATTCTGTTTGGGTGGCTTGAGTCAGAGAGGCAAGTGTATACGCTCCCACTAGGCACTAGCCAATACCACCTATGAGAAGGTGGCATAATGGAGACATCGCTTTAATTTCTGACTATTCTGGACTGGTGATTGACTCTGAGACTGAGAGACACTGAGAATTTGTTACCAACGGGATGTCGTTAGCTACTTAGATATCTATCAGTGCTGCCAATTTATTATTTGCTTATCTTTGATATTGTATGTTTATTATAATATATATATGAAAACTAAGTTGAAGATCTACACCCCTATATATGTTGAAGGTCTACCCGCTACATAAGTTGAAGAACCACCCCCTACATCTACCACATCTACCCTCTCTCCCAAAGTGATCTTGGGCGGGGATGATGAAGATTGTCCAGCCAAAACCCAACGATGGCTGAGGTTCCAAAAAACTTGGACGAGGATTTTTATATATTTTTTTTTTTAGGTAACCCGGTATGGGTGGCTGATTCGGGGGTGGGCAAAGCGCATGCTCCGACCAGCCAATATCACCTCCGAGAAGTTAGGTGCCATACCGGAGACTTCCCTGGATTGCTGGCTATACTGGCTATATATGTAATATTAATATTTTGTAAAAAGTTTTACTTTTTTATTGGCTGAATGCTTTCTTTTTTATTTCAGTTGTACAAATTTATGTTAATAGCTGTTAAGTTTCCTTATAAAATAAAACAAAATAAAAATACATTTTTTTTTACAATTTTAGTGACTTTTTTCTGAGGCCGTCTCCAAATTTATCCCAGCTATAATAGCTCCCGGTTTCGCCTGTAACTTTTTTCATAATGGCTCTCCAAAGTTGAACCCTCTAACTTAGTCAATAAACAGAGGCTTAGAAAGTACCGTGGAGTTGAGCTAATAGCTTTGCATTCCGGATGTGAGGTGAGGCTCTATGCCCAACTTGGACCGTTTCCCTGCACATGTATTGGTTTCGCGAACTTTGGCTGGTTTCAAAACAGCGACCCGGATTTTGGAGCCCTGATGACTTTTGTTTTCTTCCGCTTCCGAATGCAGATTTGCTTTTTGCCATACATTCGCAGATGTGTTAGAAGTATTTCACGAAAACTCTTAAGGTAATCTTCTTGGGGGTACTTAGTTACTGTACATTAAGTTACTTAAGTTGTAATTTGTTTTATTTTGTTTTTATTTATTTATTTATTTCTGCTGACTAGAAAACTACTTGTACTTAGGGGGAAATATGTGGGCAGGGAGAGCGTTCCATAGATTACCAGTTTTGTGGAGGAAAGATCTGCAGAACCGATTGGTATACGCATCGGCGGTAAGTCCAGCGTGTACAGTTGTAATGTCTGCCCATTGCACGGTGTGCGGAAGTGTTTCCATTATTCCCAAAACACCTAAACAAAACCTTTTTCTTTAAAACATATTTTTTTCTATTCTAAAATATCCTTAATAACTCATCAAAATAAAAAGTGCTTGTAATAACCGAGTTTATCTACTTTAAAAACTCATCCAAAGTTTTAAGATTAGAATATTAATTATTATTTAAAATATTCCGTTTACCAACAATACTTGAGAGAACAATCAGCCGTGGTCAGTAAATTTCATACAAAGTGTTAAGAAAAATAAGTTTATAATGAGTTTGAATAACTAATAATTATTAGCACCGATAAATATTATTTTGTCATCAATTCGTTATCTAGATGTCTCGTTTGAGGGAACTTACAACAGATAGGCAGACAACATCCAGTTCTTTTTATAAAATTATATTATAAAAAGACGAGAGATGTCGTGGGACACATGGTTGGAACGAAGTTCTTTTGCTATATATTATGTATTAAATAACAGGCACAATTAAATAAATTAACAACGTTTGAGAGTAATTAAATTAAAAATAAAAATAAATAAATGACGCGTATACTGCAGTAATATACCTATACATATACATACGGCTGTAAACTCACAAACACACATACTACAGCAAAAGTGTTGTGACGGTCGAAGTCACACACTTTTTTCGGCCCAGCTCTCATTCGCCAAGTGTCTGGAGTGTAACGTGCTAAGGAACTTCGTTCCAACATTATATCAAAATCCCTTTGAAAATTCTGCGAAGAGCGACATTCCATGTCGTATGTAATTAAAGGGTAATTACAACTAATAAATAAAAAAAACTGTGAAATAAAAAAAAAGTTTTAAAAAACATAAAACCGACTTCCTAAAAAAAGGAAAACTAAAAAACTATTCAAAATAAAAATATAAAAACCGCCTTCAAAAATATATGAAATAAAAACCTAAAAAAAAAAAAAACGAACCCTAGAGTTGAAGGCGGTGCTAAAAAGGCTACACAAATCACAAAGGATATTATCATCCACTCATGTTTTCTTTCATGCATCATTTTTGCTTGCTTTAGCACCGCCTTCAACTCTAGGGTTCGTTTTTTTTTTTTTTAGGTTTTTATTTCATATATTTTTGAAGGCGGTTTTTATATTTTTATTTTGAATAGTTTTTTAGTTTTCCTTTTTTTAGGAAGTCGGTTTTATGTTTTTTAAAACTTTTTTTTTATTTCACAGTTTTTTTTAGTAATTTTTGCTATTAATGTACTCGGCGGAATCGCTCGGCCTTCGGCCTCGCGATTCCGCCTCGCTTTCCAATCCGATCTTGACCCAATTAAAATAGGACCACGTCAGCTTCGATAGCTCAGTGGTGCAGACAGTCAACTGTCGCTATTGAATGTTAAGCAACGCTGGGTGCGGTCAGTACTTGGATGGGTGACCGCTGACCGTTGGAGGCTGACCGAGGTTCGGATTCCTCGTAAAACTGTAGGTCCCTTCCCTCCTAATCTTACTTGGTGGTAGGGTTTAACCTGACCGGGTTGGTACCACCGCACTGAATTAAACGTCGGTCGAAACGGCTATGTAAATAGTTTGTGTTTTCCGACCAGTTCAGTGTAGTCAGTACGATCAAAGGGGGAAGTACTGACATGGCACTTAGTTTACCCGGTGTTATGGGCTGACATCACGGACGTTGTAGGTGATGTTGCAGAACTTAGTAGAATGGACAGACATAAACATGTTACGGAACCCTACTTTTATTATAAAATAACCGTCGGAGGACCTTGGTTGAAAATTGTGAAATTTAGTAGAACGGACAGACATACATTTGTTACGGAACCCTACTTTTATTATAAAATAACCGTCGGAGGGCCTTGGTTGAAAATTGTAAAATTTAGTAGAACGGACAGACATATATTTGTTACGGAACCCTACATTCATTTTGAAATAAATGTTAAATTTTGTAGAACGGACAGACATGCATTTGTCACGGAACCCTACATTCATCTTGCAGAACTTAGTAGAATGGACAGACATAAACGTGTTACGGAACCCTACTTTTATTATAAAATAACCGTCGGAGGACCTTGGTTGAAAATTGTAAAATTTAGTAGAACGGATAGACATGCATTTGTTACGGAACCCTACATTCATTTTGAAATAAATGTTAAATTTAGTAGAACAGACATACATGCATTTGTTACGGAACCCTACATTCATTTTGCAGAACTTAGTAGAATGGACAGACATAAACGTGTTACCGAACCCTACTTAACAGTTGCACTCCGGGAGTGCCGGCAGATCCCGTGCCACTCTAACTTAACCCTTAATGCAATGACTTAAGGTTTCATTTTAAAAATGACGCTGACGCGAAGTCGCGAGTTATACATTTTTTACCCACCTAAAAAAGTGCCAAGCGCCGCTAAAGAAGTTTTCACTTCAAAAACCTCAGGGTTATCCCCTTTCACATAAAAAAAAAAAGAATTTTCAAAATCGGCCCACAATTGACGGAGTAATCGCGTAACAAACATCAAAAAAAAGAAAACATACTGTCGAATTGAGAATCTCTTAGGTCTAAAGTAAATTTCTCGTGAAGACAAATGCAACGAGCCCAAACACGATGGGTTTATCATGTGTAGTTTAGGAGTTCCTATGGCCACCTTCTGTCTCCATCATCAGACCAGCTCGATGGTACTCGGTACAGTAGGTACCGGTCAGGTACCATAATAAATTATGCGCACCTGGCCGGTCGGAAAAGATAAAAAATTTCAAATTTAGAATATTCATGAAACAAGGGTCCGAATATGTATCACTAGTAAATATCGATTCATGTATTTCAACAGGACAGAGAAAATTTCAAAATATTAGGTATTTAATACTTTTTAGTTCTTTTTGTTTTTTTGTTTTTTTGAAATCGGTTTAATATTTTTTAAAACAGTTTTTATTTCATTCTTTTTAGTAATATTACATAAATAAGAATAATCGAAATCGAATAATCGAAATCGATTGAAGTGGTACAGAATTATTCGCCATATGTGTCAGACTGCAAATTGCTGAATAAGTCCACATCACAAAAGTTTTGCTGAAGGTAACCACACACCATACTAATTTATCAAACTGAAAATTGCCGAATACGACCACATCACAAGTTTTGCTGAAGGTAACCACACACTATAGTATTATGCTGATTTTTCGAAAACCACTCAACCAATTTCGATAAAATTGAAATGGGACCACCTCGGAAGTATGACCTAACTAACAAAAAAAGAATTTTCTAAATCGGCCCTCAATTGACGGAGAAATCGCGTAACAAACATACAAAAAAATAAAAAAAAAAATAAAAAAAAAAATAAAAAAAAAAAAACATACAGACGAATTGAGAACCTCCTCCTTTTTTGGAAGTCGGTTAAAAACTGTTCATAATGTATTATTATTAAATAGTTTAGATCATAACATTTTAAAAGTAAACTTATTTTCATTATTAATAAAAATAATCAGAACATTTATATTTCTCTATATTAAAATTCAGCTGCATCAAATACAGCTGCATACAAAGCGATATCCCTAGGCATCGATTCACAAATCCTGGCACGTTACACGTTCAACGCAGGTTCAAAGGATCTTCGTGTTAGTAAAGATGACAGGCGAAGACAGTGTGAACAGACTTAAGGTAGGATACAGGAAGATCCTTGTCGCATTTACTGTCGCATAAGCCTCTCTCAAGACGACTCGCCGCCCTAAGCAAGCTTGAGTGTGTCATGGCTCCACAATGGTGTATGTCACATTTTGTGTCACGATCACGATCATACAACTTAGTTAGAACGTAGATATGATGAAAATTATTGAAAACCGCACCCGCCTAAATAAATTTTATTTGAATCTTTGTCCCCTTTCCACCTCTTCACAACACGCACTTGCATTGAACTTGAATATTGCACCCCCATACGTTGAACTTACCGAGGATGCATATCAATAGGTTCTGCAGATCTTTCCTCCGCCGAACTGGTAAACTCTGGAACGCTCTCCCTGCCCACATATTTCCGCCCAAGTACAGTCTCTGGTCTTTCAAGAGGGGCTTGAATATGCACGTATCAGGCCGGCACGGCATTCGCAACCCCCATGGCATACGATCGAATCTGGGAGCGCGGCAGTGCGCCCGCCAAGTCGAGTAAACACCGCGCCGTACCATCCTTTTCTCAAAGCAACTCAGGGTACTTTTGGCCTCCCTATCCATGTCGCTTATTCTATAAAAAATGGCATAAACGCATTTTGTGTAGAATAGAATACACCGGAAACAATGTACTGCACACAATTCACAGAAAATCAGTACACGAAAGAAACAAGATAATAAAATAAAGGAGCGGGGAAAACTGATTAATCACTACAAGTGACCACTAATGAGCGCGAGTAGTAATGAGACGACTGAAAACTCCATCATAGTTTTATAATACAAGAGAAAAGGTGTAAAACAAATCAAACAAAGCCTCGCAGCCGTAAACAATGTGTGGATGAAAATCATTACGCAGATTAATTCTAAGCACTTAAAAAAACCCCTTGCTCAAGCAATAAAATAGCCGTTAAACCATGCTCGATCCACCAGGGTGAATTTTCATTGCCTGTGTTTTCCGAGTACGTACCTATATAGCATATTGCGGTCATTTTACGCATTTATTTTTGTTAATCGCACATTGCTCTACCGACATGCGTTTCGGATTTAATTAGCACTTATCGCGGTATTGGAAATGTTAATTCAAAATATTTTGACTTCTGCTAATGGGGTTTTAACGTATACCGAATATGCAACAAAATTTAAATACGATACGATAGGCTAATTCTTGCAGCCGCCTACGTGGATATTAGAGTAGTATGTGGTATTAGAGTTTTTTAAATCGATTTTTTTTTAATAATGTTTTCTTCTTGTCATTTTGTTTTTAGAATAGCCAACTGCTCCGACCAGGGAACATAAAAAATACTAGTATCTATATATATCTTCTGAACCTCTTTCACAGTCCCGACGTTTGAATATTTATTAATACAGGACTTTTACAAAATGCCTATCTGGGGTTATTTTGGAAGAGACAGAGTTGAGAGCTTTTCAGAATAATTTGTCCATCAGCTCTTTTCTCTTTTTACTGACCTCGTTCCAGAGAGAGAACCTTCCCCCGGCACACATACCCGCGACAAACACTGAATATTTTAGTGGTTTTTTTTTCCTCTATAACGAACAACTCAAATGTGAGACGAATGTTTGAAATGAAGTCCATTCGAATTTTCACCCGGTGTTAATTTTATTTTTCATTTCATTTACTTTCACATTATACCGTTTTCTTTTTGTCCACATTTGCTACAATTTCAAACTAAAATGTACTTCATCATTGGAGCTTAATAGTGAAATTAGTCACGTGAAATGAAACGTCTCCTAAGTGTTATTGAAATTATGAAGTGCTAGCACGCCGCACCCGCGCCGCGCTCCAAACATCATGCGAAGGCCAGAACACTTCAAACTGTGACATTAATTACACGAAATGCTTAACAACAGAACCTCTAATTAATCTTAAATGGGATGAAGCCATTGGGTGTACCGCCACTGATTTGACTTTTGACCTCCAGACATGGTTCAAAGGAAATATAACAATTCAAATTAACCTTTGCATTTCTAGGCTTCTCTTCTTTGTCATTATGATTACATGTTACATTGCTGCTATAAGGTTTCACCAGGCTAAAATAGCGAAAATATGTATTCGGTCTCGGAAATGGTACACCGTACACCGAAATTTCTACTTGTTTTTTTTTTATGGAAACTGACACAGTTGGCTACATCACCTACAATATCCGTGATGTCAGCCCATAACACCGGATGAACTAGGTGCCATGTCAGTGCTTCCCTTCATTTCATGTCGGCTACACTGAACTGGTGCCAGGTGGGACGACGACATCAAGTGCGTCGGCGGAAAGCAGTGGTTCCGTACCGCTGAAGGCCGGGAGGACTGGAGGAAAATTGGAGAGGCGTATGTCCAGCAGTGGACGCTTACACGCTGACTGACTGACTGACTGGCACTGAACTGGGCGGAAAACATGAACTATTGACATAGCCGTTTCAACCGTCGTCGTTTCATTCAGTGCGGTGCCGGTGGTACGAACCCGTAACTAAAATCTTAGATATATTTTTAATTAGAAAAATGCAAATCGAAAATCATTGGAAAATATACATACCGACCAGGATTTACGATAAACATAAAATATTATGAAATCTTAGATATAATGATTGCGTTTTCATGTTTTAAATGTTAATTTATACCTAGCTGAAAAAAACTGCATAGGCCGATTTTCTTTTGTATCTATATTTTGTTTTAAGAATATATAAATTATCTATTTTTCAAAGTTAACATTGGTCAGTGACCTTGATTTCATTTGGATTTGTAATTATTACTGTATGAATTAATGAAAACTAAACGACTCTTTCTGATCGATCTTTCCAGATCAGATCGTCCAGTACATGCTTTAAAATGAGATTACCTCGGTTCGTGGGTTTCGTCTTCGACAATTCGAGGGTAAGGGAAAGGTGACGAGAATCTATGAAACAGCGCGCAAAATAGAGTGGAAATAATGTTTGTTCTTTTACAGCAATTATTATTGATGTTGGACTTTCCCTGTTTGATATTATTATGTTGCACGCACTTGTATATTATAGCTAACTGTTGCCGCGACTAAATTTTCACGGAAAAGGTATCCTATAACAATGCTCAGATGTGTCAGACTTCGTCAATTTATTTTATCTATTTATTTATTTATTCTTAAGGTGTATATAATGAAAACCCCATGCGAATTGAGTACAATATGATGCTACACGTATATTTATTTTTAATAAGAATGTAATTAATATAATCATCAATACTAATAATAAATCTGTAAGATATGGTCATGAAGTTACTTTGTTTTATGAGATACTAAAACTAAATTGACGATTTTTAGAAATATTTTCTGTATGTGTATATGTTCCTTCATAACTTTTAAACCGATGATGATACGAATTCCATGAAAACACGAACAAGCACATTTAGCTATACGTGACAAAGGCTAAATAAAATTCAGTTCCGGTTACGCTAAAGATGTGGTACGGTAGCGGGCTTACTTACTTTCTTCTTTTGAATACGAATTTCAAGCGAGCGAAGTCGCGGGCAAAAGCTTGTTTTATTAAGAATGTAATTTATATAAATTAATTAATAAATGTTTTGTACTGGAGTAAAAATTTGTGAAAAAACAAAAACAAAATAACAAAACGTTATTCAGAAATTTGGCCCATTTCTAGGTACTTACTGCCTTGGTTCCGACTAAAAATGTTCGTTCGCTCTAAATAAACTTTCTAAACAGGCTCAAATGCAGCGTTGGCTGTTCGAAGTTTTAATTATCCCGGCATAGATCGACCGGGATTCGAAGTTTCTGTTCCTTGTTAAGTTGGGTACCTTAGTGGCTGGGAGACTGCTTGGCCATGCTGGATAGTTGGCCTGGGTAAGTTCCGGCTGGGGATCGAACCTTGTGCAGTGTACACGGGAGGATAGTCCCACTTTACGACTTGCGGAGCTTAAACACGGCGTATAATTCAAAATAATAGAACTGCTAGATACCCGCACACCCAAAGTTCGTAGATATTAAAATTTAATGTAAAGGACATAGTAATGTGATGTAGAGGACAGAGTACAATATTTAATATTGTACTCTGTCCTCTACATCACAGCTACCAACGCTAGTGCATAGGACAGATCCCTAGGTAGAGGGCCGAGCTGCTTTCACATAAACGAATTATACTCTCTGGTACAAAGCAAGTCTGCATCCAAATTCATACATACATACATCACTGTATTTCGATAACCTAAATAATAGTTTACGCGAACGCACGTAATATTTACATTTCAATTAAAACATTATATTGCTTAACTTGGATTGCACACAAAATTGCTTGGTACCCAACGTAACCTACAAAAGAACACAACTTGGACCTAACGACTCGTGACAAGCGTGCTGTTATCTTCTTCTTTTTGAAGATGCATTTTACATCAATGTTGATTGTTTAGTCTCTTTCGAGTATTGAGCGTGTATTGAGCTAGCATTTATGGAACATATTTCATGATCGTATAGCGCGTGTGTGTTAAAATAAAATAATATCTGAGTTATTTACCGAGAAGCTAAAGAAGTCAGATAAGCAAGTCAATGGATAAGCACAATCTTACTCACTTACTCACTACTTACTCATGTCATGCTTTCGTTTATGGTTGTGATACATGGTGACACATGTCACAACTCATACGTTAAAATTCTCGGTACTATTTCGTTCAGCCGCTCATATTCCGCTCGCGTTCATAGATTTTTTACGATTTTATTAACCCAGTACAGAACTACCGGAACGTGTAATGCCTTCTTTTATGTCGACACGATGGCGGAGCCGAAACTATTTACTGCCCTAGTCGTGGTTTATAAAAGAGCAAAACTATTTTGACACGTCCACGCAACCATTCTTTCCTACAATACTAGATTTTTTGGCTGATCTGAGACTAGCCAATTCGAGGTAGAGGTAACCCACACCGTTATACGGTTTCCCGAGTAATTTGAAACTTATCAGAGGTGATAAAACGACTCGTAAAGATGCCATTTATGTTGTTTATACTAAACTTATCAACGGAAAAGATGGGATATTTTATGAGTCCTAAACCGAAGACTAAATTCTTCCTGGATTTCTTGGCGTAAGTTTAGAGCCTACAAAAAGTTGTGAAATGAAAGACTGGAGATATTTATTTCATTCGCGTCTCAGTGAAGGAAGAGTTTGAGGAAGACAGATGGCCCCTACAACTATTATACCTATTCATACATACTGTCTGTCTAGTCACCCAGGTTAAAGGATTTGGGAAACACGCTCGCCGGGAGACAGTTCCACACCCTAGCGATGCGACAAAAAGATTTTGTGAGTCTATGGGTTCTCAAAGGCCCATTGTCAACAACAAAAGGATGCTCAGTTTCTCTGCGATCTGTGTGTTAGATGGCAAGGAATAAGGGCTGCAATTTCCTCCGAGTAGTGTCCAAGATAGTATACCTGCAGCACTAACTGAGTGACTCTACAAACCGTCTGTGACTCAGACTCCAGACCATCAGTCAGTTTCGGGTCTCCCACCAGACGGATGGTTCAGCGCTGTATTGAGTTCAAGGACGCCAACAGATACTGGGTTCTGCCTTCCCAAATGTGGCTACAGTATTCCATGTTAAGAACTTGTACTAGATTTTTTTCTTTATTTTTATATAAAATGTTATTATTTATTTTGACAGCCAAATAAAGTTATTTCAAGTTAAAAATAAACAGGTTAACATAAAATAACAGGCGTGCGTGACGCTATGTATGTATGTAAAAATATTATGTAAACCTAATTGTACATCTGAATTGAGATTATTATGCCAGAGTGCTCTGCTGTAAAATTTTAAAATTTGCACTTGACATATTTGAGTGCTAAGCCATCGATAGCGTCACGCCTGTTTCCCAGTGCGGTAGGCAGAGACAACGGATCTTCACTTCACTTCATCGCAAAATTCCTTTTTAATGCGGGACGATTACAGCTTTGCGTCAATCATCTTGATCGTGTCGGCAACATGTCTTCAACCACCCAACCATCACCCCTCAGCATTTCGACCGACACTCTATCGTACCCTGCTGCTTTACCTGATTTCATGCCTTTCAGCTATTCACTATTCATTAAACTATAGTGATTTTGAAGTATACAGGCTTGATTTTTTAACTTGTAAGTGGAAATCCTCGAAGCTGTAAATTAATAACTTTCCCGCGCGAAATTGTCATTTGGGCTAAAACATTTGATGATTTCAAAACTGTTTTGAAAATGGACTTCAATATGAACGGTGGAAGTTATTCTTGTTATTATTGCTTATTTATGTACGAAATTAGAATTTATAAATTCTGAAAGAGGCACAGTTTCTCAACAATATGTTGTGATGGGGTATAAGCTGGGCGTGGGTCGAATGAAACGGCTGAGTAAGATCCCACAATTTATTGAATACTATTTGGCTACGTCAAACACGGACTTCGAATTACACCTTATATCTAAACACGTAATTTCCAATCAAATAACCTTACCCTAAACACCTTAATACTACACACTAAATTTCAAAGAACAATCTTACTTACTAACAGTCTTATCTTATATACCTAATCTAGTGGGCGCCAGACGCTCTTCGTTGCCGGGTGAGCGTCTACCCGTAATTTCCTAGCTAGCTCGTTATTATTGGTGTTTGGATCGGATTAGTACACTCCAGTTTTCATAACCCTCCCGATATGACGGATTGGCGGGGCACGGCGGTGGATCCGCGGCCGCTTCTAAACGTGCCCGCTTCTCCTTACTACGCTACACGCAATATCTACTATTAATCAACTTGTCTTACATTAGTACACAATATAACTTTATCAAATTTTCGACACCCGGACTTGCCGCACTCTGTGCGTGGGTCTCACGACTTACTCTCTCATTACTGTTACACGATGTGTAAGGATTATCAGAAAACTGGCTAAATCTAACAGGGTTCACTTTAGTACAAAATGTAAAGTGGTCAAACTTTCAACACCCAGACTTGCCGCACTCTGTGCGTGGGTCTCGCGATTTACTCTCCCGTTACTATTGCACAATATACAAGAATTATCAGAAATCTCACTAAATCTTACAGGGTTCACTTTAGTACAAAATGTAAAGTTGTCAAACTTTCAATACCCGGACTTGCCGCACTCTGTGCGTGGGTCCTACCATTTACCTTTACCTTACTCTTTCGTAATACACACAAATTAACTAATATTTTGTTATACCCAACAAGGTTCGCTTTAGTACACAATCACGTTATCAAACTTTCGATAATATACTGTGGGACTGACTCGCTGCGCACTGCGCCCGAATCCCGCAAGGTACTCGTACACCAATATTACACGACCGTCACACGAAATTTCTCAACGTCCAATTTATTATACCTACCCAGTTCACGGACAAGGTCGGTACCGGACCACGTATATGTTTCACTAAATAATACGCTATTTCTCTTGCATAATTTCGGGAGAACCGGTCTTATCGCTCCTTAAACAATTCGTTTTAGGACGAGGTGCGATATTATTGTCCTCTGCACTTCCACTCGGCACGGCTATCTACTTATTCGAACGTTCGAGAACCGCGTGGCAAGCGGGTTCCCGCGCTTCTCCGTCGGCTCGCGTGGCCGCACGACGGCGGGTCCGACGCGCGAGGGGGGCACCGCACGCCTATCCGGGCCCGTCCGCTCGGCCACCGGACGTCGCACGTGGGTTGCCGTACCGCACTCGAAGATATACTTGTATTACTCTGTTTCACTTATCTGCGACGTAGTCTCGTCCGCCGGACCGCGGGGCAGTGCACCCGGAGTCTCCGTTCGCTGGCCGTAAGCAGAGAGGGCGTTCCGGAAGGCCTGCAATCACATCGTTGTTCTGTTTTAACCTTCCGTCGCCCCTTTCGCGGGAGTGGGTTCGCTCCCGGCGACCGCGGTGAAATAAATATTGCTGCCATTCGGCCACTCACCCTCTCTGTTGTTCTCTGGATCTTTGTTAGTCTTGTGCGACGTTCGACTCAGCTTCACTTCTTTAGCTCGACGGTACAGTGCGTATCACTCTCGATTTAATCTATGTCGACCTCGTTTCTTAATGGCGGTAAGATGTCTGCCGGTCGAACACGTTTCCTTTCCTAACCTGCACTCGTGGTGCTCTGCGCGGCCTGTCGGTAAGCCGGCTCACTACGTCGCTTAGGTTCCTTGCTGCGTGTCCGCGGTACGTAGCTATCTGCGCTCTCTTCCGCCAGATGGCGCAGCGCTGTTATTTCAGATGTGCCCATATGCCCGTTACAATATCCCCCCTCCTCTCCTGGAATCCGACCCGGATTCCTTGGGTTATTGCGCTGCCGGTTTTAGGTCCGAAGCGTGCCATTTGCCGATTTCCTTGCCTTTCATGTTTCTGAGTAGGAAGACGTCTTTTGACAATGTTTTGTCGATTACTGCTTTCTCGAATTTCGGTGCTAGTTTTGCGCAGAAGTTATTGCCGGCGTTCGATAAGAATTTAGTTTTTCGCCAGACGATCTGCCCTTCTCTGAAGTTGTGTACTCTTCGTCTCAGATTGTAATGTTTCTCATTCCTATCATGTGCTGCCTTCATTTTCTTTCTGACGTCGTCGTATATCTTTCGCATTTCTTCCAATTTCTCCGATGTTTGTGTTCGATCGAATGTGATCGGCTCATTTTCCGATATTCCGCTTATGTTGTGACCCAGTACCGATGTCTCTCTACCGAAGACTAGGAATGCTGGTGTTTTCCCCGTGACCTCGTGTACGGCGGTTCTTATGGCGTGACCTATTTGAGGAATGTTTCTGTCCCAATCCTTGTGATCTTTTTCTATATAGGACCCTATTGCCGTGACTAGCACCCTGTTCACGCGTTCCGTGGGGTTCGCTTGTGGGTGATAATGGGGGGTGAACCATAGCTGTGTTTTGTATTCTTCGCACAGTTCTTTTGTCTTTTTTGCTGTGAATTGTGTTCCGTTGTCACTTATAATTGCTTTTGGTACCCCGTATATTAGAAATATTTGTTCCTCTATGATCTTATTTATCGTGTCCGCCGTCGCATTTCTTATTGGGAATAACAGGGTGTATTTACTGAACCAGTCCGATATTACCAATAACATGGTGTTCCCCTTTTTCGACCTTGGGTATGGTCCTAATAGGTCCAGTGATATCACTTCGAATGGGTTCGCTACGTCCCTGTGTTTACCCATTAACCCGATTGGTCTTTCCTGGCTAGATTTTTGTTGGGCGCATACCTCGCATTTCCGTACATATTCCTTTGTGTCCTTTATCAATGTCGGCCAGTAGAAGTGTTGTTTCACTCTGTTGATGGTCTTTTTCATGCCTAAATGGCCTGCTGTTGGTTCGTCATGGCATTTCTTTAGCACCTCAATCCTTTTGTCTGAAGGTATAGCTTGTTTCCATGAGTCGTCTTCGTTTGGGAATTGTCGGAGTTTCATGTATCTCCACACGCTTCCGTGGTGCAATTGCCATAAGTTGTCTGCTTTCTTGTTGACTATTTTGTTTTCTACGTTTTTGTACCACTCATCTTTGTCGGATTCTTGTATGTCTATGGCATTCACTTCTGGTTGTGGTATTGCTCTTGACAACGCGTCAGGCACGATGTTCTCCTTTCCTTTTTTATGTTTTATTATGAACGAGAATTGTTGCAGGCGTAGTGACCATCTTGCTAGTCTTCCGTGTGGATCTTTCGCGTTGTTGAGCCATTGCAGTGCACTGTGGTCCGTAATGACTGTGAACTGTGTCCCTTCGATGTACGGTCTAAATTTCTCTATTGCGTGAATGACGCTTAAAAGTTCTCTTTCTGACGCCGAGTACTTTGTCTCTCGTTCTGATAGTTTTTTACTCGTGTACGCCACCGGTTTTTCTTTTCCTTCGATCTCCTGTACTAGTACCGCCCCGGTTCCGTGATTTGACGCGTCGCATTCGATGGTGAAAGGTTTCGCGAAATCCGGGCAGGTGAGGACCGGCGTCGACGTGAGTACCGTTTTCAATTCCCTAAATGATTTCTCGGCTGACTCGGACCATGTCAGTTTTTTGCTATTGCCCTTCGTCAACTCGTGTAGTGGCCCAGCTATCATTGAGAAGTTTGGGACGAATCTCCGATACCAGCTTGCCAACCCGATGAACCTCTTTAGTTCTGTATAAGTTGACGGTCTCGGGTAATTGACTATGCTCTCGACTTTTTCGGTATCTGTTCGGAGACCGTCCTTGTCTACTACGTATCCTAGGTACCTTAGTGACTCTCTTCCAAATTTACACTTCTCTATGTTGACTGTAAGTTTAGCTTCTTGCAATCGTCTCATTACGTCTTTTAATGTTTCTAAATGGTCTTCAAAATTTTGGTTGCAAATTACGATGTCATCTAGGTATGTAAACACCTTTCCTTCTAGTTCCGGGGGAAATATCTTGTCCATTAATCGTTGTTGTGTTTGTGCAGCGTTGACTAGTCCGAATGGCATAACCTTGAACTGGTATAACCCTTTACCTTGTATTGCAAATGCTGTTTTTTCCTTACTGCTCTCTTCCAGAGGTATTTGCCAGAATGCCGATTTCAGGTCTAGAGTCGAGAGGTATTTTGCGTTTCTCAAGTTATCCAGTATGGATGTCACGCGTGGTAGGGGGTATGAATCCGTTTTGGTGACTTTGTTCAATTGTCTGCTGTCTAGGCATAGGCGATTTTTTCCCGGTTTTTGTACAAGCAGGATTGGTGAGCTCCATGAGCTGTAGGATGGCTCTATTACGTCTTTGTCTATCATGTCCTTTAATTCTGTTTCCATCAACTTGATTATATTTGGTGAGAAGGGGTACTGCCTTTGTTTCACTGGCTTGTTGTCACTCGTGTCGATTTCGTGTGTCATCATGTTCGTTCGGCCTAACCCTTTGCCGATGTTTGATGCCATTTTATTTATTACGTCTTCTAGTTGTCGTTCTTGTTCTGGTGACATTTCGCTCCTCGCTATTACTGCTTGTTTCTGTTCCAGTGTCTCTATCCCTTCTCCGTTCGTACGGTGTAATTTCCACATGTCTAGTTGTATTTTACTTGTATTTCTCGTCAAGCGTATGCCGTATGCGTCGAGGAAGTCCATGCCTAGTATGATGTCGTGGTTCATTTCTTCCAAAACGTGGACTGGTATAATCTTGTATTGCTCGAAGCATTCGAATGGCACATCTATAACTCCCTGTGAATATTTCTCACTCTTGTCGGCTAGCGAAAGTTTTTCCGACCTTCTGTTCTGAACTTTTAGTCCTTTTGCGACTAGTCGTTCACTGAACTTTTTTGTTACTGCGGTTACCGTCGCTCCGCAGTCTAATAGACCTACGTGTTGTGTGCCTAAAATGTCCACCTTGCAGTAGTACCTGTTGTCTTCTCGTTTGTCAATGCTGCATAACTTTGGAATTTTTTTGAAGAAGTTCGAAACCGTTTTCACCCAATCCTGCCATTCTTTTTTTGTTGTTGTTTGTGTCTGAGTGACTACATGGCAGGTTTTGTGGTCACTCCTTTCTCGTTTCCCGGCTGATTACACTTACAATCATTGAACGTGATGCCGAACTTACCGCATTTGAAGCAGAATAGTCTCTGTCTAGGGGTGTTGCACTGTCTAAACAAGTGGCCTTCTTTGCGGCAGTTCCAACACTTCGATCGTGTCGTTTCGCTTGGCAGTCTGGGTGGTTGGATCTCGCACATTTCATGTCTGTTAGGTCGTTGGTATGCTAAGTCTGGTTCCATAGATGACTCGGTCTTTGTTGGTTCCTTAAATGTCTCGCAGTTTATTTTTGTTCTTTCCAATAATCTTGCTACTGTTGTAAGCTCGTACATTGTGTCGAAATGGTCCCTACATATGGCTTGTTGATAGTATGGCTGTAGGTTTTTCCGTATTATGTTTAGCTTCTGGTTTTCTGGTAACTTTTCCGGCAGTCTGTTGAAGAGGTTTTCCATGATGGCTATGTATAATATGACTTTCTCTTCTTTGCCTTGAGTCCGCTTTCTTATTTCTTCTAGTAGCTCCTCTTGGTAGTATGGGCGTTGGAAATTTATTTTGAGCATTGCTTGTAGTTCCTCCCATGAGTCGCAGTATTTCCTGTTCGCTCTGAACCACACTAGTGCGTCTTTATCGAATAAGTCGATTGCGTATGTCCATAGGTCTTCCTCTGTTGCGTTTCTTGCATCCTTTAGCTCATTTATCCTTTCGATAAATGCGTTGATGCTCTGACATTCTGTTCCTGTGAACCTAATTCCCCAGTCCTTCAGTGGTACGAGTTTGTTTCTTCTAAAGTTCTGTTTATTTGACGGTTCTTCTATGTCCACTGTCGATGTCCTCGGTAGTATTTTTCCTTGTCTGGGCATTGATACTGATATTTCTTGCTGGGCTTGGCGCTGCTCGTTTTGCGGCTGTCGAGTTGGGTGTATATTGCTTTTTATTCTGCCCACTATCTGTTCTGCTTCCTGTCCCAGCGACTTTTGTATTGTTTCGATATCTTCTTGTGTCAGGTCTTGGTCCTTCTCTTCTTCGATTTCGCTGAGTCTTGCCAACTCTGCCATGCATTTCTTTATTTTTGCTTGGAGTTCTTTCTTCCGGTTCGTCTGCTCCTCACTCTCCGTGACAATTACGTGTGTCCGCCTTTGCAGATGTAATAACCTCGCGGATGTACGCCTGAATCCTACTGAGTCTGGGTTTGACTCCATTTCCGCGATTGTTGCCGCTAATGCCTCTGCCTTGCGTTCGCATAAGTTCATCTGTGCGAGTGGGTTGGTGGTGCATACTTCCGGTGTTACTTGTTTTGATTCTATTTGACCTTGACTTTCTTGATCTAGTAACTGTTGAAGTAAACTTTTCATCGCTGATACTGTTGAGATGTGGCCTATTCCTCGACATGCTAGTTCGAATTCTAGCTCGTCCTTCAATAAATATTTGCTATCCATGGTTACCTATGCCTATTTTCGGTTTTCCCGAATGCGTGGCTTAATGACTCTGTGTCGTGATGACTTTACTGTTACTTATTTAATCCTAAATGTTCTATTACCTTATATTACTCTTATGACTAAACCGTGTTTGACTTTATATCCCTGGGTGAGCTATTAAAAAAAATTAAAAAAATTATGAAAACCCCCCCTCCGGTCGCTGAAGTATTGCCTGAATGTCTCTAAATTACCAAATGACTCGAATTACTTTTTCCCAAAATTTTAAGTTCAGCGGTGGTCCAATGCCGGTTCGATTCTGATGGAATCTCCCACTTGACTACCCAGCCGTTCATTCCTTTATTAGGCGCCATTGTGATCGTGTGCGCCCGGCTAGCTCAGTCGGTAGAGCATGAGACTCTTAATCTCAGGGTCGTGGGTTCGGGCCCCACGTTGGGCGCCATTGTGATGGGGTATAAGCTGGGCGTGGGTCGAATGAAACGGCTGAGTAAGATCCCACAATTTATTGAATACTATTTGGCTACGTCAAACACGGACTTCGAATTACACCTTATATCTAAACACGTAATTTCCAATCAAATAACCTTACCCTAAACACCTTAATACTACACACTAAATTTCAAAGAACAATCTTACTTACTAACAGTCTTATCTTATATACCTAATCTAGTGGGCGCCAGACGCTCTTCGTTGCCGGGTGAGCGTCTACCCGTAATTTCCTAGCTAGCTCGTTATTATTGGTGTTTGGATCGGATTAGTACACTCCAGTTTTCATAACCCTCCCGATATGACGGATTGGCGGGGCACGGCGGTGGATCCGCGGCCGCTTCTAAACGTGCCCGCTTCTCCTTACTACGCTACACGCAATATCTACTATTAATCAACTTGTCTTACATTAGTACACAATATAACTTTATCAAATTTTCGACACCCGGACTTGCCGCACTCTGTGCGTGGGTCTCACGACTTACTCTCTCATTACTGTTACACGATGTGTAAGGATTATCAGAAAACTGGCTAAATCTAACAGGGTTCACTTTAGTACAAAATGTAAAGTGGTCAAACTTTCAACACCCAGACTTGCCGCACTCTGTGCGTGGGTCTCGCGATTTACTCTCCCGTTACTATTGCACAATATACAAGAATTATCAGAAATCTCACTAAATCTTACAGGGTTCACTTTAGTACAAAATGTAAAGTTGTCAAACTTTCAATACCCGGACTTGCCGCACTCTGTGCGTGGGTCCTACCATTTACCTTTACCTTACTCTTTCGTAATACACACAAATTAACTAATATTTTGTTATACCCAACAAGGTTCGCTTTAGTACACAATCACGTTATCAAACTTTCGATAATATACTGTGGGACTGACTCGCTGCGCACTGCGCCCGAATCCCGCAAGGTACTCGTACACCAATATTACACGACCGTCACACGAAATTTCTCAACGTCCAATTTATTATACCTACCCAGTTCACGGACAAGGTCGGTACCGGACCACGTATATGTTTCACTAAATAATACGCTATTTCTCTTGCATAATTTCGGGAGAACCGGTCTTATCGCTCCTTAAACAATTCGTTTTAGGACGAGGTGCGATATTATTGTCCTCTGCACCTCCACTCGGCACGGCTATCTACTTATTCGAACGTTCGAGAACCGCGTGGCAAGCGGGTTCCCGCGCTTCTCCGTCGGCTCGCGTGGCCGCACGACGGCGGGTCCGACGCGCGAGGGGGGCACCGCACGCCTATCCGGGCCCGTCCGCTCGGCCACCGGACGTCGCACGTGGGTTGCCGTACCGCACTCGAAGATATACTTGTATTACTCTGTTTCACTTATCTGCGACGTAGTCTCGTCCGCCGGACCGCGGGGCAGTGCACCCGGAGTCTCCGTTCGCTGGCCGTAAGCAGAGAGGGCGTTCCGGAAGGCCTGCAATCACATCGTTGTTCTGTTTTAACCTTCCGTCGCCCCTTTCGCGGGAGTGGGTTCGCTCCCGGCGACCGCGGTGAAATAAATATTGCTGCCATTCGGCCACTCACCCTCTCTGTTGTTCTCTGGATCTTTGTTAGTCTTGTGCGACGTTCGACTCAGCTTCACTTCTTTAGCTCGACGGTACAGTGCGTATCACTCTCGATTTAATCTATGTCGACCTCGTTTCTTAATGGCGGTAAGATGTCTGCCGGTCGAACACGTTTCCTTTCCTAACCTGCACTCGTGGTGCTCTGCGCGGCCTGTCGGTAAGCCGGCTCACTACGTCGCTTAGGTTCCTTGCTGCGTGTCCGCGGTACGTAGCTATCTGCGCTCTCTTCCGCCAGATGGCGCAGCGCTGTTATTTCAGATGTGCCCATATGCCCGTTACAATGTTGTAATATAGTTTAGAGCTCTAGACTAACAAAAATATACAAAACGAACTTCGAAATTGGTTCGAAAAACAGAAAAAGCAAGACCGCTTGAGACAAGAAGATAACGAGAAGTTATGGCACATCTGAGCCCAGCCACATTCCTAGTGGCGATCAACGCTTTTACTTTAGCTTCTGCAAAACGGCAAAATATCTTCAACCGAAAGGATTATTCCTGTACTAGTCGTTAGATATCTTACATCCATTATCCACTACGTGCAACTCCCAAAATAAAAAGAAGAACATAAAGGCTAACAGTAACGCCCCTGCTTCAATACATGATCGCTGCTGAGACAGAGTGAAACCCCCTAAAAATGAGTGGTTCGCCTTCATCCATGAGTTCGCAGCCACATGACGCGATTTTTACAAAAAAAAAAAAAATCTTATAGGTAATTATTAAATGATAATAATATAGTAATTATGAATGATAATGAAATGGAGCTTATTAGTTGTATGTTTGGTAGTACATAAATAACATCTTTTGTATCGTATATTCTATAAATATATTGAATATTCAGCCTATTATTTTGAATAACTATGAATTCCACATTGCGAACACAAATCGCGTTGTGAGTTTTCTCATAATGTCGCGAGTTTATACATATGTACGTAGGTACTACGTATTCATAATGTATCTCAGCGTTTTATCGATATTAATGTAGGAGTGTAGACTGTACTGTCGAATAATTAAAATTGTACAGTTCTATTTAAGTATTTACATACACTATTCATGGATTGTGCGTTATCGTACGATTTCGCGGCATCCATAATAAAGCATCTGACGTGTTTTTTTTTTCGCGTTCCGTATGATTTCTGTGAAAGCCAAAATACGAAAATATAACTTAAATATAAAACCTTGTCTAGACTTTGCTGATTTTATATTATACTTACGTTAAAACATGACCGTTTCGTTTTCTATACTTAATGTATTATTTATGGTAAAATAACAATTGTTTTGTCATCGCTACACGAGACAAACACACCACATAGCGCGTCTTTGTACATATGTAACGTATTTACTCATCTCGCGTTTCATAAACTATGACAACACACTGCTTACAATTTCTCGCGCATATTTTTCACGCAAGACAACATGTTTCATCAAAAGAAAGGAATAAAACACAAACAAAATACGCATGTTTAGTCGGAAACACGATAGGGGGCGCTTTTGTTGGGAATTGGGATACAATGTCTGAGATTCTATCGTCGTTTTAGACGACGAGCTCTTGCTGATATTATAATACTGAATGAATCCCGGTGCGCGATAAAATTAGCTTGAAGCTTCTAGTCTATACTCAATAAAATATGTACTCACCGCTACTGAGTACTGTACCGAGTGTTACCGTTAAATGCCCAAACTGTAACACTCACATTTATTTTTATATATTTTATGTATATTTCTATTTATTTATATTTGTATATTCCCTGCTTTTATTTTGTTCTCTGGTTTTATTTTGTTTTTATATTTATTTTGGTTTATGTTTTGGTTTGCGAGACCGAATGCGGTATTTTATAATTTCGTGGTGTGCGCGCGCGTTGCATTACATCGACTGACTGTCGCGAGTCACTCTCAGATACCCTTTTCAGCGGAGCGAGTACGGAATAATATAGTGTTTACCCCGTAGTTAATAAGGTCGACTCTCATGATAGCATTTACCAACCAGCCCCGGTCGGATAGAACGGAAGGCGTGTGGTCGCCGCAGTTCATTTATTTCACACTAGGCGCGGGAAATACTCCAATCAATGAAGCATTTCCACTCGACGTAATTCCTCTGTCGCTGAATCTTTGCAGTGTGATAAAGTAGGATTTAAAATACACGTTTGACAAATTATCTAGGATTTTTGATGTTTGGAAGTTAGGTATTTATACCTAAAGATGAAAATCGCTTATAACTGCTGGTGAACAATTGCTCCGTCCGAAGTTCCTTCGGTATATGATATTATATATTAATAAGAGTATATATATAACATTATCTATGAAAATTTCGATTTCGAATAGGCAGAAATTTGAAAATACCTATTTTGTATCACAACTTCTTCAGAAAAATTGCTCTGTCAATTTTTATTTTATTATATGTCTTAATTTATTTATATATATCGCTTTAGACAAGTATCTAGGAAATTTTCCTTATCGATCACACCTTTACAGATTTTCGGCAATAATTCGCTGTGAAAAATTGCTCCGTCCAAAATTCTTTCGGAATATGATATTATATATTAATAAGAGTATATATATAACATTATCTAGGAAAATTTCGATTTCGAACAGGCAGAAATTTGAAAATACCTATAAAAATTACTCTGTCAATTTTTATTTTTTTTCATCTCCTAATTTCTTTAAATATATCGCTTTTCACAATTATCTAGGAAATTTTCCTTATCGATCACACCTTTACATATTTTTGGCAATAACCCAA
Organism: Nematopogon swammerdamellus; assembly: GCA_946902875.1. Classification (NCBI taxonomy): domain Eukaryota; kingdom Metazoa; phylum Arthropoda; class Insecta; order Lepidoptera; family Adelidae; genus Nematopogon; species Nematopogon swammerdamellus. Next base: position 9,475,291 of record OX336345.1, read on the forward strand.
GCACTGTGAAAAATTGCTTCGTCTGTTTTTATTAACTTATTAGACACAGAACATCAAAATATAATATAATTGTATATTATCCAATAAAATTTCTCCATTAAACATGAACTTTCGAGTAGTTTCGAGTATCGCAATATAATAAAACAACGTTTAAAAAGCGCGCGCTCGCACTACACTGAACTCGGGGTGCGGGAGGGCTGCGGGGAGTGGGGAAGAATAAGCCCGCCCGCCCGCGCGCCAGCAGCTCATCGTCCCGCACCGCGACCGACGAGACGACACGCGAGCGTCGTCGATGCTCGCGGCTCGCTATTCCGCCCGCCACCTCTGTCGTCCCACTACAACGCCGCTCCGCCGCGCCGTCCTGCCGCCTATGGAACGAAAATGTAGGGCCTATATAGTATTAGGAACTTTTAAAATTTAACTTTCGTTCTGTAATTTAATTTGTATGACAGTATGTCGAAACAACTTATTAAACATATTTCATGCACGTACAGTCTGTATGTAAATAAAGTGTATACATTTTTGTAAAAAAACGATTTAAAAAATTAAAAACCGCCTTCAAAAATGTATGAAATAAAAAAAAAATCGAACCCTAGAGTTGAAGGCGGTCGGTTATTTTTGCTTGCTTTAGCACCGCCTTCAACTCTAGGGTTCGATTTTTTTTATTTCATACATTTTTGAAGGCGGTTTTTATATATTTTTTAATAGTTTTTTATTTCAGTTTTTTTAGTAATTTTTTGCTATTAATGTACTCGGCGGAATCGCTCGGCCTTTGGCTTCGCGAATCCGCCTCGCTTTCCAATCCGATCTTGATGAAATTGAAATGGGACCACACGGAAAGCACCAGCTTTCAAATAAAAAAAGAATCATCAAAATCGGTTCACTTGGGGACGGAGTCGCGTGTGTCCGCCTGTAAGTATCTACAGGTCGCACTCAGACGACGCGGGGACAGCTCGATTGTTCGAGCACTTGAGTAGAGCGGCAGATGAAGTGCGTGTAGTTTCCCTATATATATATATATCCGCGGATATGGTTCTGCTTGGGGATTTTAATGCCCATCACGAGGAGTGGCTGGGCTCCGGGAGAACTGACTTCGAGGGGAGAGCCGCCTACGACTTCGCCCTGACGCATGACCTGCCTCAACTGATAGACCAACCTACCAAAGTGCCAGACATGGACGGTCATGCACCCTCTCTGCTGGATCTTCTGCTGACGACAAACCCTGCTGGATACAAAGTCACAGTGAGCACTCCTCTTGTGTGCATTGGTGATTTGTTTTCGTTTTTTGTTTATTGTATAATTTCATCCATAAGTTGCTACCTACGCTTGGAAAATATCAAAAAAATTAGAGGACTCAGCGCGATCGTCGCGGCGGTCATGAAGTCATGACATGACTGACTGGGCTGAATGACGGGGGCGGCGGCGGCTACGGCGGCACGGCGGCGAATGACTGGCGGTCGAGCCGGCCCGCGCGCGCGCGCCGCTCCGGCTCCGGTCGCTCGCTCCGCCTCGCCCCGTCGCGGACGAAGCGGCCGGCTACAGCCGGCCGCTCCGTCCGCCCCGCCTTCATCCATCCATCCACAGATTACCAATACAAAGAATATAATACTACTATTGGACTGTCTTGAGGTCTCAGTGCGGAGAATGGCCCACCCGCCTTCCCAAGAGGCTGGGCAGCAAACAACAACAACAACAACAACAACAACAAACTAATATTTATGCTTTTGTTTAAGGTGCGACACGGCGAGAACCACAAAAATATATATTTTTAATTACAACGACGACGCGACAAACTTGCTCCGTCCGCCATCTTTTTCCACTCCCAATATTATATGCATCCATCCAATACTATCTATACACAAATTTGACCACAACAACTTTTATTTTGGTCTTGGACACAAATCGCTTGTCTATGATTGCGAGAAAAACAAAACTTTTTGTCTATGCTTTCGATATGTCACTTCTTCCGACCGACCGAACATTTGGTTAGAGTGGGATATTTGTATGAGTTAGACACATCCCGAGATACATCCGATATATTCGGATCTATCCGAATATATCGCAATCGAAACTCCGAGTAGACCCCCTGGAGTCACAGATGATTCGTAAGTTAGCTTAGTCTGTTTTACAGGTACTATCACGGACGCTGCTCTGTGCAACTAGCATCCCTATTCCCTGCGACCCGTCCTGTCTCCGCAGCACTCGTCACAGAGAGACTCGGCATCGTTTTGTTGTTGACATTGGGCTTTTGAGAACCCGTTGGTTCTCTAAATCGTTTCTTTGTCGCACCTCTTGGGTGTGGAACTGTTTCCGTACTCTGTACGGAAGCCTATTACTAAGCCTAAGCCGTATGTCTGTATGTCTGTCTGTCCGTCTGTCTGTCCGTCCTAGGGTTGTATCTGTGGAACTGTAATATGTAGCCGGTTGAAATGTTCACAGAATATGTGTTATTTATTATGGCGATTATGCTAACAAATAATAATAAAAAGTAACAAATAAAGGGGAGTCCCCATACAAATATCATAATTTCCATAAGACCACCATTTATCGAAATATCAAAAAAAAATTGCAACAAACGTATGAACTTTCACCGATAGATGACGTGATACTGAGATATTATGTGCGAGCGCGACTCTAAAGTAAAATAACAAGTAGTAAAAACCGACCATTTACGCGCGGTGGTACGGAAACCTCGGTGCGCGAGTCCGACTCGCACTTGGCCGGTTTTTTATATTTAGTATTATAGTATTGTATGGTGAACAGTAAATAAACATTCCTTTTCTTTCTAACAAACAAACCCCGCGACCCGAAGTGATCGATCAGTGATCGGGATAAAACGAGTTCTCTCCTACTTTTTACCCGACAGCGCGAAGCAAAAAGTAGGATAATGTTTTTCATTTAAATAAAGTGTACTTCAAACGTTATTCCACTGTCCTACCCGTGCGTCGTAGCGATCCTGGTGGTCATACATAGCTTCGCATCGAAAAGATAAAAGTTGTTTGGCAAAAGATAGGAAAACGTTGTGGATGTGATGCTGGTGCCGTTTCGATGTTCGCCGAAAATTGGCACGACGAGAACAGGAAACACAAGAACTACGGTAGGTATACAGACATACATATTATGTCCCAATTTGTAGACCTATAGCTCAATGTTAATCGGGTGCCCGATTAAAATTCTTTAATGTATAGGCTTTTCGGAATTTTCTATATATTGGTTGAGATATCAATAGTTATATTAACTTACACGTGAGCAAGTATTGCAGAAATGTGTCTCAATTTCAACATCGACTTATATATATATATTACTGCTGAATTTCAATGTTTTCTTATAGAAATATAAATCAAAACCATTAAAATATTAATTAAATGAAGTTAAAAAATTATATCTTCATGGTTTCAAAGTTTTGTATTCTATGTTTTTTCTCGTATTTCATTAAAAAATAATTTCTGTAACAGTGCTGTTATATATTATTGCATAAATTAGTATACTTGCGTAATCCTAAATATAGAAGCTGAATAAATAGGGTTAGTAGGTACTCTATTGTTAAACTTAGATTTCTCATGTTTCCTCGCTGTTCGATTGATCGAAACATCAGGACTTAAGTTCCGCGTGGTTCGATCAATCGAACTACGCGATCGAACCTCGCGGCCGGAAGGGATAGTTACTCACTACTGGTGGGAGAAAGTCGTTCGTGGTTCGTCGAAGTGAATATCTATGTGAAGTTGAAGTATTACTGCGCTAAGCTAACCGTCGTCGTCGGTCGGTGTATTCGGATGTTGAACATCTTGAAATAACCTGGCTGATTTGATAAAACAATATAAATTCCTGGTACCTTTCTGGGTTGTGAAAGGGGTATACCTACTACATGTTAACATTTGTAAGTACTTAAAAAATGTAATTTTGCAAACAATATTACTCGTATAATGTTCTTGTAATAGAGGAATTTGTACGAGTATGACTCGTTCTCAATGGTACTTTGAAAGATTGAGTAAAAACGCGTATAAGCAATTCTAACAAAAGTTTGAAATCTTCAAAAGAAAAAAGGTCTGTATTAAATACGAAGAAAACGTTCCTGGAGTAAAGCACGTACCTAGTCCGTATGGAATATATTATCACGTACATACGTTCCAAGGCATTTTCCTTCAGCGCAAAGCGGCTCCCTTTCTAATCCAGAGAAAGCTACGCCCTTACGTCGCGGCCCACGCTTCTTATGAGAAAAATATAAGAGCAAGACACACGTTGGAATGCGTAGGTAGGTTTTTAAATTTCGTTCTTTTCGTTTTATATTATATCATTCGAAACATCGAGCCATACGAGTCCACAAACGACTGTCAGACGAGCAGTTTTTTACATTTTGGTCGCTAGTAGTTTCTTTTTAGGGTTTCGTTGGCAGGGATACTTATAAAATTGATCAGTTGTCTATTAATCTGTCCGTCCGTCCGTCTGTCTGTTTGTCACACGCGCTGTCCTAGGTGACTACTCCGGAAATAAGGTAAAGCGCAATAAATCTTTAAAAAAATTATAAAGTAGTACTTACTTAACGGCATGGAAACTATTTTCAAGTTTACCTATATCTTAATCTTAAAGAGTCAAAAATAATTTCAGTTTACTTACTTGAAGGAGTCATACACGCGCAGCTCTGAGTTCTCATACTTTATTAACTTACTAGCTTTTACCCGCGGCTTCGCTCGCATAGCATATGTTCATCCTGAAGGTCCATTCTAAATATTAGTCAAATAAATTTTAAAATCGGATGAGTATTTTCGGACATTACCTCTGGTGATTTGGAAGGCTGAAAGTGCACTGTAGGATGTGTGGATTTCTGACCTTAGTTCCATAGGCGTGAATCGTGATTCCGTCGGTATATCCTGCTTACGGTTTTCGGTGGTATCCAGGGTCGACCCTTTCTTGAATGGAATGTCCTTTTAACGTTCTTGCTTCGATAAGGATGATGAACTTTCTTTTTGTCACCGGTTGGTTGTTGGAAGCCAGGGAGAACAATCGTGAATGAATTATGATATGGAGGTAGATTGGAAAGGAATTTTTAATTTTACTCATGAAGTTTTCAACCCACCTACTATAATCTCCTTGCCATTCACAATTTAGTGATGCCAATGAAATATATTGAAAATCCCTAAATTGTGAAGAATAACCAACCTCCAACATCCAAACTTACAAACTTTACCCCTTTATAATATAGTGTAGATAGTGTAGAAGTGTAGAAGTATAGATTTAAAACCGCATCTAAAACGGTCCAGCCGTGAGACGTATTCTTTTTATTACTTCATAATTACTTCATTACTTGATTACTGACAGCTAAGAACCATCCCGGTTAAACGAGATTTCTAATAAAAAAACAAATCGGCATCCAAATCGGTCCATCCATTTGGGAGCTACGATTCAACAGACAAACAAACAGGCACGCATACAGACAGACAGACGGAGTCGTCAAAGTTTTAACACCCCTCCTTTTGCGTCGGGGGCTAAAAATAACATTCTTGCTCGCGGAACGCCGCGCGAGTCAGAGAGGCCAGAGTGGACCTCTGAGAAGGTAGGCGCCATAACGGTCCCTCTGGATTGGTTTGGAAGAAGGTTTCTGAACTATGCTCAGGAATTAGGTATGCTAACTGTGGACTGTTTCTAAAGATCAAACTAAATGCTACGATTCTTTCAAAAAGAGTTATGGGTGCGGTAGGCGAGACGGTGGTCGGACTGCATGAGATGTTCTGTTTGTATTTCTCTTTCTGTTTTCTTTTTCACTTTTTAATTTTATTTACCATTTAATTTAGATTACATTTAAAAATTTTCTGTGTCTAGAAAATTACCTACAGGATAAAGCATATGCCACATTTTCATATTAGAATAGCTTTTGCCCGCGACTTCGCTCGCGGTACACTCGGTTTAATAGCAAATCGGATTTAAACGTCGGTCGAAACGGCTATGTCAATAGTTCGTGTTTTCCGTCCAGGAAGTGTAGCCGACATGAAATGAAGGGAAGCACTGACATGGCACCTAGTTCACCCGGTGTAATGGGCTGATATCACGAATGTTGTAGGTGATGAAGCCAACCGCGTCAGATTCCATAATTTTTTTTTAAAACGGGCAAATATGATAATACACGATCGCTTCTCTTATATTCTCTCTCTCTCTCTTTCTCTCTCGTCCATACTATACTTTCTTTGATACTACTCAGCCCTAAGGCTGTTTAGCGTGATGGTATATAGCCTATAGTTAGCCTCAAAGAAACGGTGCAAACGAAATCAATGGAAAGAGTAGTTAGCAAATCTGGGCAGTGGTTCCGGAGTTTACCTTAAACATACATACAGACAGACTTTCCCTTTTATAAGTAGTAGAGATTATACGGCGTTTTCGGTTGTTATCAACCATCTTGAATGAAAGTAAAATATACCTACGTAAAAAAAATCAAGCAGCATACTCTATCTAATTATAGTGTCGCGTTCGTATGTTTTTCCACGCTCAACCGAGGTTATTCTCCTCAAAAACGTTGTCTACATTTTCGTATAATAATATCGTCCCAACATCATCATCTCTGGTGGTCTCATAGTCGTATAAGTAGTTTTGTGTAGATTTCTGCAGGGGTTATGTTATACTTTCGCTAAGCCTCTATCAAAAATTTCGCCCAAACTCTGACTCATACCGCTTACACGTAGCTCGTATTCTTATACGTTTAGCTAGAACACGAGCACACACACACGCACAGTACGTATTACACATACGTACGTATCAGGGCTAATTTCGCGCTCGACTGTACAAAAATCCCCGTCTCCTTCCAGACGTACCGAAATGAGTTTTTTTTTATCTCGTTTATTTATTTCTATCGTCGATCCGGCGAATTAATTAGGTTAAGATAACTGAGAACCTTATAAAGGTTTGTGATTTAATGTGTTCTCTTTGTTGAATCTCTTCGCAATGTCGTATAACTCGATTTTTAGGGTCCCTTCGCAAAAAGAGACCCTTATGGGGTCACTCTGGTGTCCGTCTGTCTGTCTGTATGTCTGTCTGTCGGTCGCACGCAGATATCTCCGGATCGATGGACCGAATGGAACTGACGCCAAAATAAGCATAATTTTTGCCCGCAGACAGGCCATAGATAAATGTATCTAATACTTTAGTGGAAAGTACAGGCTACCCCAAATTGTGAACAACAAAAAAATTATTTGGAATAAATATAAAATCTGTCAATTTGAAGCATTGAATTTGAAAAAGATTATAACAGAACGTTTCAGTTCGCCTGGATGCGGGGTAGCAAGTTATATGTTACAAACAAGAGACCAACACGATTTGAATTTTAAAATTAATGAGATTTTTCATAAAGGGGGTGATCCAATGGCGACCCTACGAGCTAACGGTGTAAACTGTTGGCTCGTAGGGTCGTCGTTCGCGTTGGTGATCCATTGGCGATCCTACGAGCTAACGGTGTAAACTGTTGGCTTGTAGGGTCGTCGAGCCAACGGTCTAAACCGTGGTACTTTAAAACCGCGGTTTTTAGGTGATCCATTGGCGGTTTACACCTTTAGCTCGCCGGGTCGCTAGCGAGCTAACGGTTTAGAACGCCAATAGATCACCCCCTTAACGGTTTAGAACGCCAATGGATCACGCCCTTAAGGGACGCGAAAAGGCTCCTGTCAGGCCGGCATGACATTCGCAATCCCCGTGCATCACAGAATGTCCATGGGCAACGTTAGACACCTAATTGTAGGTGTATATAGCGATGTCACATGTCGCGCTTTTCATAAAATACCGGTCAATTGCGAGTCGGACACGCGCACCGAGGTTCCCATACCACAAAAAAAACATAAGTAAAAGACTTTTCTTGTATGGGGGAACCCCCTTAATTTTTCACTTTTTAAATGTTTTAAAATAGCACATATTCTCTGTCAATTTAAAAAAAAATGGACAGGCAGACAGATAGACGTTAGAGGCTTCCGTGCGGGGTAGGTAAACCTAAAAAAATAATCTATTCGCAAATCGTCAACACGCAAGTCGTAAAGTCAGCTTTCCTCTTCAAAATTCCAGATCCTACCTTGTCAACACCATTTAAATTGTATAATAATAGAAAAGGGAACATGAAATGACAGTAGCCTTTCCTATACATAGTTTTACTTCCAGACGTGTGCCATGGTGTGCCATTAGTTAGCAATGTATGTATAGATCATTTGAAACGTTCGAAGTTCGAAATTCCGGCGTGCACCATTTTCCAGCCCGCAGTAGCGTGGGAAAGCGGCATCAGTTTTACGTGCTTTTCGGGTTCAGGAGTTTCCAAAATTTGGTGATTTTTTTTTTATATCAAGTTCTTATAAAGGTTAGTTTTCGGAAGGTTTTGAATTCAATATAATTGTACAGTTTTTTCGTTTATTTATATAATACAGGCATACGAACGCAATGTGTACATAATTGAATGACCTTACCTTAGCCAGCGCAGAAAAAGATGTAAATACATCGAAATAAATCGCAATGGATGCGAGCTCGCTAAATTAACCGTTCTCGCAAAATTCGACAATTCAGGCTTCATCACCGCATACACAATGCGAGCGACGAACAATGAAACCCAATTTGTGCAGGGTGTGAAAATGTCTACGCGCGGGAGTTGTGCGATTGCCAGATACTCCACCATTTTAGGATTACAACAAAGAATTTAAAAGAATATAATCATCGGTCATCGACTCACTGGAAAGTGCCTTCCCTTACCTTTCTATATGCAAGGTTAAATCTCGCCCGGATCGTTATCCCCGCACTGAATGAAAGTCAGTCAGAACAGCTATGAAAGTAGTCACAAACAAAGGGAAGCACTGAAGTGACTGTTAAATCCTACAGGAAGAAGGTGTGATGGGCGACATTTCGGATGAAGAAGGCGATGTAGCTAACCGTGGCAGCTTTCACTAAGAACAACTCGCCGAGCGTCGATGTGGAAATAATGGGCTATGGTCGTCGTCGGATTCGCTTCCGTACATTAGCGGTGCGTCATTGGAGTGATTCTTGATTGATTGGAATTGTATTGGAAATGGAATGATTCCGTTGAATTATTTAGATTTCGCACAACCCATAAAGCGAGCACAGGCGTCAAACGAGTCTGACCGCGTATTTTGACACACACAGGCTTACGAAACCTTCAGTTTAGAAATCGAATTCTAGCAGGCCAGACTTTTCTTATTTCTTTTCTTATTTTTTGTTTTGTTTTTTTTTTTTAGTTCCAGTTTTGTCTCAGCTGTACGTACGTACATGCTGAGTGAGACTGGTTAATCATAATGTTACTTAACTTCATTTTGCCTATCTCGTATGATTTATTTATTTATTTATTTTAAACTATGTAGTGATCTAAGAAACATCTAACGTCTTATACATATCTATTTATGCTAATTCCTTATTTAAGTATATGACTATATAATTCATGTTTTATTAAAACTATTGCTAAATAGGTCGAACACTGTTTCTGTCGAGTTAACTTTATTATATTTTATACCTAGTACTATTCAGAGGATAACACAACTGCAAGTTGGTCCTCGAGGGAATTAGTTGCATTAGGTCGTGTGTTCTGGATCTTAAGTTATTGTCTGGTGAGTAAAGCTATCATCATCATCATCAGACTGATGATGATGATGATGATGATGATGATGAGTAAAGCTTAAATCTTATATAAAAAGTCTGGGTTATGATGTGGCATAATATTCATATTTTTAATTCCAGTAATATGTTTTAATTTTAAAAAGTATTTATTTTAAGTATTATTTAGTGTTATATTATATTTATTTTAATTTTATTTTAACCTATAAGTACTGCAAATTTCAGCTGATGGCTGGGAGGACTGGAGGAAAATTTGAGAGGCGTATATTATACCAGCCAGTCGACGCATACACGCTGACTGCCTGCAAATTATTATGATTAAATTGTTATGTACTTTACTAGGTCTATAAAGGATGCCATAGGGCCAGAATAAACGATATATTTAGTGGGATATCTGTTTTATCTGATTGTATGAAAATATTTTTGTTTTGTTTTTCCTAAACAGGAAAGTGTCCCTGTATAGGTAAGTTTATCGTTTCCAAGCCGGTTGGTTGCCATGGGGGCGTGTGACTAATAGGCTTTCATAACGCTGAGGCAGGCCCGTGCTCAGCGGTGGGTCATCAAAGGACTGATTGCAATGATGATGATAATTATGTGACAAACTACGCAATGAACCCCTATTGTGTTCTGTATTCTATGTTAAGGGTGGAATATAGGCTAGATCATCTTACTTCTGGAATAGCTTATGTAAAAGAGAAAATTAATTTATTAAAAAAACAATATTGAAAAATCTGAGATTGCAGACTGGTGGCTGTATCTGTATTTTAAGGTATTTACTATTCTCCTAACTTATCTATGGTCTACAAATATTTCCAAAATGCTGTGTTTTAGAAATATTTGCATTCTAGAATGTAATAGGCTTATAATAAGTACCTAGCTTAAAACAAAGCTAAGTAATTTTTTTATATTAATTTTACTTTTTTTTATATAAATTAATTTGCTGTTTTACCTACGTTCTACCAGAAGTAAGACGAGATCTAGCACTCGACCCTTAAATATTTCTGGAGAAAAAAAAAATTGCTCTGTTCATATCTTATTAAGCGGCGGGTGGCCGATTGGTTTGGTTTCTCATACGAGAGGTCCGAGGTTCGAATACGGTCGGCGTGTACCAATGAGTTCTGACGAAAAAATTTACGTGCATACCTACTACATCCTGGTGATTCACCGTTCGCAACCGGTGTAAAACTGTAGGTCCCTTCCCTTGCCTCTTACTAGGTGCATCTAGGTGGTAGGCTCAAATGGTAGCCGACTGGGCCGCACAGCAGCCTCGTTGTGTTCTTCTCTAGTCCAGTATAGGCAGAATCCAGGGAAGTCTCCGGATTGGGACCTACCTTCTCGGCCCGTGCGACTCAGCCATCCATACCGGATTACATAAAAAAAGCATCTACCCTAAAAAAAAGGCTTGGAAAAACATGTTTCTTGTATGAGGACCCCGCTTAATTTTTTACTTCGTTAAAAATTGAGCGGGGTTAAGCAGGGATTTGGTTTTTTTTTTGTTTTTTTTTTCCACGGATATCCGCTATAATAAGACATATTCTGTGAACATTTCAAGCTTCTACCTATACATTTAGAAGCCTGGAAAATACAGCCCTTTAAAGCTAGTAAGACGGATGGACGGACGGCGGCGCAGCCTTAGTAATAGGTTTCCGCACGGATACGGACACCTAAAAATTATGAAATGCTTTTGTCGTCAGCATGACGCATTTTCGCTTTAACTTGAGAAGCGATTTAGTTGCGCATTTTCCAACTCAATCTGACTTATCTCCGGCTAGTTATCGACTATACATATATGTTATATATTTAGCGCGAGCGGAGCCGCGGGCACAGCTAGATGAAAGGACAAAAAAGGAAGCACTCATTCGTGCAAGGAAGAAGTCGGAGCTTTCGAAAGGATTAAGATTAAATCAACTTCGTCCCGTCGAGGATTTACCCTCTTTAGGGGAAAACCGGCAGTAGATCATCTAGGAAAAGGTTTGTGGTCAAAGAAGTATAATATATCTATGTATACCTACCTATTTGTATTGTGAAGGTTATATACAAGAAGCTGTAGTGAGTCGAGTGCCTATTACTTATTCAATTTAGGGTCCGGGGAAACGTTATAATTTTAAATAACGAAATTAAATTTAAAATTAGATAGATAGACCATATTTTATTGCTCCAAAAACATTTTACAGAAATAAGTACATTAGAACATTAGCATGAGGCGAAGAGGCGGACTTATCCCTTAAACAGATTTATTCCAGTAAACCTTTGGATGTTTGAAAGTCGATTAATATAGTGAAATGTGAGTACGTATTATCGAGAGACTTGAGTGTGAGAATTGAAGATAATATAATTATTATAAAAAGAATACTTATTAATAATACATGTAAGTGCATGCTAGATAAACAAATTACGAGAAACTTAATATAAAAAATTTAATAAAAAATCTAAATTTAAAATAAACAAAGCCTAACTCTCGGCCTAACTAAACAATATCGAAGTGTACGGCTTAATCAAACTTGAAAACACATTGTGAAGATCCAAAATCCTAAACTATCTTCAGCTTATCGAGGGCTTACTTCAAGAATGCACTATGTCAAAAAAATTCGATTTTGACTTAATTATACAGTTTTGTTCATAATTTTTTGCGCTACATTCTTCAAAAACACACTAAGTCGTACACTGACGAGATCCAAAGATAGCTATAGCATTAAGTCATAATATCACTACTTTGTACAAGCAAAAAGCACTAAATGACATGATTCGAATAGAATGGCACTAAGTTCTGATTATTGTTGAAATTATAGTCAACGTAAATACACTAAGTACAATTTAGTGCCTTACTGTAAATGTTTTTTATGTGAATCGCAAAAAGTTATTCTTCTGGAATGCATTAAGTCTACTTAGTGTTATTTCAAAAATACAATTTCGATAATTCGTGGTAGAATACTATTCTGCAATAAAGCATTAAGTGACTTAATGCATTTCATGTTGCGGTTTTGGCTTGCTGGGACTTAACGAAATCATTTTCAAAAAGACATTAAGTCACTTAGTGCATTTACGAAGATGTGATTTTTAGAAACGTCGTCAAAAACGTACTGCGAAAAGTCGGACTTAATGTATTCTTGGCGGTATTACTTGAAGTGGTTGTTGTTAACAACTACACTGGCCGATGCATTAAATCGACATAAATTAGAATTGTGTACTTGCAATACTGAATCGTGGATGACACCTCAAGCATTCGCTGAGTGAATTTGTTAGTGAGCTATTGTAATTTGAGGTTATCTAGTTAAAAAAGTTTTTTTTTAGCAAAATGAAGGAAGCGTTTTCACTCTGGTAATCGTGATTGATAGAAGAAGATCAACACAACTAGTTTAGTAGCAACCATCATTGTAATTCACTGAAAAATTCTAATACTGCCCGTAAAACTGTCTTTTTAATCAACGACGCAATTAGAGAAGCTGCAGAGGCTTACCTCCAAGGATATTACGGATTATATGCGCTAAACCCACGGCCACCACTGAAGCCATACTCTGTCTCAACGCTGGACCTATGTGTCAAACAGGAGGCAGCGGCGTCCGCTTCAGACTCAAGGCACTAGGATTATGAAAAGGGGACGAACCGATAAAGCTTCGATAAGGACCAACCCCCGGCCCATCTAGTGAGACGGAACTAAGAATCTTCACAGACGGGTCACGGACAAGCAGTTGGACCGGTGCGGGCATTTTCTCACGGGAGCTGAACATTAATAGATCAGTACGACTTGGTGCACACTCAACAGTTTTCCAAATGGAAGTAATAGGGGTGCTACAAGCGGCAACCGCTGGGACTGAGATGGGCGTATGTCAAGCATACAGAGAGTACAGAGATACTCTCAGACAGCGCAGCGACTCTTATGTCACTGAAGAGCAAGAGGTGTACCTCAGGCCTGGTACTTCAATGTCATGAGGCCCTGGAGAAGGTTTCAGGTAATAATAACAAGGTGATCCTCCAGTGGATAAAAGGCCACAACGATGACGACAGAAATGACAGTTCTGATGACGTCGCCCGAACAGGCTCCAGAACTATACCCAAAGGAGCGGAACCCGTGATAATCACGACGCGTCGACATCACGGAAACACAGGGACAGATGGAAGGGCCTCGTAGAGTGCAGACAGTCGAGAGCTGCTCTTCCTAAACCAGACCGAAGGCTGGTTCTGAAGCTTATCAATCTGGCCCGGGCTAAGCTGAGAATAGCCGTTGGTCTTATGAGCGGCCACTGCTCACTAAATAAACATCTACACACCGTGGGTAATACGGATAGTCCACTGTGCAGGGGATGTTTGGCGACTAATGAAATGACCGAGCATGTTTTGTTGGAGTGCAGTGTGTTTGACAACCAACGAAGGGACGTACTCCGTTCTCCATCTTCCGTTGCAGCGGTCTGCAGACGCCCCAGTCGAATTGTGGCTTTCTTCCATGAAAGGCATTCCATGACATAGCCTGGCTGGGGTAGCTGGAGATCGCGGGGTTTTTCACAAGGTCCCCAACCAAGCGGGACTAGTTTGCAGGCCTAGAGCCAACCCCAAACCAAAGCACCAACAACAACTGTCTTTTTCATTAAATGAGTATAAGACTTAACACAGTATTTTTATTTTACTGCAAAATTAATCGTCAAGGAAAATACACTAAGTCAGTACCTTCTCCTACACTTTTGAATAAAACATGGTATTGTGTTAACATATAATTCTTTTCTTTAATAACATTTTTAACCTCGATAGATAATAAATCCCGGTACATAATACTGATATTGTAAATATAAGTAGATTTTTTTATTTTTATTTTGTAAACTTTAAATCTTGATTATCTCAAAACTACTTTTTCTGACTTAATGCATTCTTGAAGTAAGCCCTCGTTATGTTCCTTTGACGAATCATCGTTTGGAAGTTCCAGACAGAAAGACAGTTTATGTGACCGAATTTTTGTTTGGTTTTTTTTTATTTTTATATAATTTTTTTATGTTTAAACAAACAAAAAATAAAAATATGTAAAAAAGTAAAAAAAGTATGGATTAAAGCATTTTATCCGGATCACTTATATCACTTAATGTGTGGCAAAGGCGGACTAATTGCCTCAGGCAATTTCTTTTTACATTTTACTAACACTCGAAACATTCAATAACATTTGTATTCAATGAACTAAACGCTTTCCTACATTCCAGTCAGCTACAAGCGTGTTTCTAGAGAGTTGGCTCAGCCCTTTACGTAAATTTCTAGGTTCTCGTGGTGTAGTACGAAAGGCCTTGCATTATTAACCGTCATGCTGTCGTACAAATTCTCGTAAAATGTTTGCGCTTACAAAAAATATATAAATGAGCTTTGCCTGGGTTTTATTGGCTTTTTAGGCTTTTGATATCACAAATTGACTATACTGAAGGTAACTATTCCTTAATGTGCGCTAAATGTTCGAAAAAAATTACAGTAGTAGTCCCTACATACATTTTAACAGGGTAGTTAATGTAGTTTTCTGAAAATTTGAGAAAGTATACTTAACTCTAAAGTGTAAAAAATAAGGGGGTCCCCATACAAGAAACATGCTAAGAATCGATTAGTACATATTCACACTACTAAATAATAGATGGCGCCAAAGGCAGTTTTCATTTATATCAGAACATAACTGAATTTGATATTTATTTCAGCGGCCGTAACCTCCGTTAGCGGTACGATGTACGGACGTAGAAAAAAAGTATCCAGCGAAGTTTCTTGCCAGTTCATCTTCGCTGTGATAATGGCGAACTGGCGAAATGCTAATGTTAAATGTTAAAATATGACGAATCCTAGTGCAGTACTGTCTGTCTGTCTGTTATGTATGATGAATAAATAGATAATAATAATAGAATAGATTTGATCCGATGGTCGTGGGTTGGAAACCCGCTCTTGCCAATATTTTTTTTTTCATTTTTTTTATGTACTGTTTAGGTATTTAAAAAATAGCTTGGATATTTTTTGGTCTATTTTTGCTCTATCGTAATAATGGGTACCTAATACATACATGCATTAAACGTGGTATACAACAAATAAAAACCGGCGAAGTGCGAGTCGAACTCGCGCACCGAGGGTTCCTTATCGTCATGTCATGGTTAGCGCCACTCACGCCATCTCTGGCGTGTTATGAAATGCTTCATATTAGTTAAATGTCATGATTAGTTAAAATGCTTCACGCTCTATTCGGTAGATGGCGCGCGCGCATACACTTTTTTGGTTTCTTCAATGGGAGCCGTTAGCACAGATTACCCAATAGTTACTTCGTTAGCGCGCGCGGCGCGGCGGGCGGCGCAAGCAACCGATCTCTTTTCTGTTATCTGCTACAAAGAATATAAAAGGATAGAACTGCTGCTGCCATACATTTCATACATAATATCCCGCCTGTTTCGAAATGAGGTGGACAGAGAGAACGACTCTCCACGCGCCACAATTGTGACGCAACTCTGACGCCAGTTTCGCGCTCATAATGTTCTTCATAGATGCTTCATACGTTCGCTCTTGTGTCGCACTGCAAAGGTGTGGAACGGGCTTCTGGGGAATATCTTTACCTATATGCGGTCGTATCGGTACCTATCGCAGGTTACCTATTAGCCTTTCCCCAGCGATATTAGTCCGCCTTCCAGCCGGACTGGCACCTGCTCGGGAGTGAAATTAGCTGCGCCTGAAATTTCGACCTCGGGCACAGCCACCCAGTTTGGAAGCAATACAAAAATACATGCACGTCGGTTAATGGTACTACCATAGCCGACTATTCTTTTTTAGAGATAAAAGCCAGCTACGCACTGTAATTAGTTAGTGAGCGTTTATGCATCCACTGCTGAACATACGCCTCCCCAATGTTGATTTCAGCCCTCCCAGCCTTCAGCGGTATGGAACCATTGTCATTACTGAACAGCAAACGCATTCGGACTGCGTCGGGGGCGGTGCGACTAGTGGGTGACGAAGTGACCCGCGATCTAGAACCACTGCAACTTCGTAGGGATGTCAGCGCCTTATATGTGTTCTATCGTTTATTCCACGAGGAGTGCATGAAGGGACTGTTTGACGCGATCATTGTCACAACTGTCACACAACGCGTACTGGGTTACATCCCTAAACGCGGGCCTCACCGTGGATTTGTACCAATCGAAGCGCTGACGTGGCACCAAGTTCACCCGGTGTTATGGGCTGACATCACGGATGTTGTAGGTGATGTAGCCAAACGTGTCAGTTTCAATAAAAAAAAAAAAAAAAATAAAAAAAATCGGTTCTGCAGTTCTTTCCTCTATATAGAACTGATGAACTGGAACGCTCTCTCTGTCCATATATTTCCCCTCAGGCACAATCTTGAAGTCGTGAAGAGCCACTTGTCAGGCCGGCATGCCATTCCCAACCCCCACATTTTTTTTAATGTAATCCGTTATGGGTGGCTGAGTTGGAGGGACCAAAGCGCATGCTCCGACCAGCCAATATCACCCACCGAGTAGGTAGATGCCATACCGAAGATTTCCCTGGATTGCTGGCTATACTGAACTAGGGGAGAACACAACCGAGGCTGCTATGCGGCCAACTTACATCCAGTACGGTGGTACCAACCCAGTTGGCTACAATTTTTGCCTACCACCTAGTAAGGGACAAGGGAAGGGACCAACAGTTTTACACCGGTTCCGAACGGCATGCAACCGAATGTCCATGGGCTTCGTTAGACACCTTATGGTTGACTTGGCGCCACATGTCGCGTTTACAATAAAAAAAATCTAAACCCGCCGGACAGATATCATCAATCAATCAATCAATACTAATAATAAATCTGTAAGGGATGGTCATGGAGTAAGTTTTTTTTTTATGGAAACTGACGCGGTTGGCTACATCACCTACAACGTCCGTGATGTCAGCCAATAACACCGGGTGAACTAGGTGCCATGTCAGTGCTTCCCCCTTTGATCGTGCCGGCTACACTGAACTGATCGGAAAACACAAACTATTTACATAGCCGTTTCAACCGACGTTTCATTCAGTGCGGTGGTACCAACCCGGGCGGGCCGGTTAAACCCTACCACCAAGTAAGATTAGGAGGGAAGGGACCTACAGTTTTACGAGGAATCCGAACCTCGATCAGCCTGCAACGGTCAGCGGTCACCCATCCAAGTACTGACCGCACCCAGCGTTGCTTAACATTCAATAGCGACAGTTGACTGTCTGCACCACTGAGCTATCGAGGCTGACGATTTACTTTGTTTTATGAGATACAGAGTTTGTAGACTCTATGTATGATAATAAAACTAAATTGACGATTTTTAGAAATATTTTCTGTATGTATGTATGTTCCTCCATAACTCTTAAACCGGTCATCCGAATTCGACGAAACTTAGCACAGCCACATTTAGCTATACGTGACACACGATAGGCTAAATAACATTCAGTTCCGGTTACGCTAAGATGTGGCTCTCATACAAACCGAATTGTTCCTCGCGCCGAAATAAAGGTAATAAGTGGGCTTATACTTACTTTTTAAATTTTAAATACGAATTTCACGCGAGTGAAGCCACGGGCAAAAGCTATCTGTAATATAATCTTTGTGTCGCATCATTTATTAAAATGACCTTCGCATGTCTGTACAGTCGATGACCCTTCTGACGTTGTTATTCTTTGGTCTGTTAATATTGCGTGGGCGAATTGAGCGCGATAGCTTTTATTCACAAAGTCACCTCCGACGCGAACAAGACAAACAAAACGCTTTCAACGACAATAGACTACTTTCCTCTTTGTGTATTTATTTTTATGCTGATACCACAAGCCCTGTGTCAACAGACTTAGCCCTGTATTTTCAAGCTAAGCATTTAAACTGCGTAGGTATAAATAGCCTAAATAATTCGATGAAAAAATTTTTAATAAAAATACAGAATTCATGCATTTATAACCATAAAAAAATATTACCGAGGTGTTGAATTTCTTATTTACAGGTTTTCTTGCGATGCTTTGCAAATTAAAAAATATATATATGGGACGTATTGTTTCTATACGTTATGCAAATAAGCTAAATATTTAGTTCATTTCTATGTAACAAATCAATGAGAAAATATATTTACATTCCTCACAACGAGCCCTTTTCATTGAATATGTCACTTGACGCACTTGACATATTTTTTTTTAAATTTCTAATGTGCCCCCAAAACTGACTCCCAAAATCGAAATTCGTTCATTCTAAATACTTGCGTGCTTTAGGCCTTCAAACTCTATAATGTACTAAATTTAAATTTTTTTTGTCTAGTAGATTCGGAAAAAATAAGCTGTGTGTGATAGACCGACAGACAGACACAAGAGTGGTCCAATAAGGGTTCCGTTTTTTTTTTCTCTTTTGAGGTACGGAACGTTAAAAACTATTATATTTTTAATGAAGGCATTTATTTATAGTTAGATTACTATTATTATATTTGTTTGTTACATTATAATAGAGTTTTTAAATTTATTTTCTGTTAAATAATCCCAATAATTTTCCTGTTTATTAATTTTTTCATACACAAAGGGTTGTCTGTGCACAAAGGGGATGACCTTAATATTATCGAGCGCAGAGCATTTCATGCTCTACAGTGTAGAAGCATCAAACCAAGCACATTTTTCCAATTATTGAGCGTCACTCAACCGTGTAATTAGTTCTATGAATTGAGTCATTTGCAGAAATATAATAAATTGAAGAGTGTTACCGCAGAAATTAAGTGCGCAATAAGCACGATAAACAGCGCCAAAGAGTTCTCTTTTCAATTTTATTTCATGACAACAAAGGAAGACGAAATTAAATTAAAATGATTGAGGCTGTTACAGAAGTCCAGAGAGACGGAATGTTATTGCCGTGATATATTTAATTTATCACCCCCAATTTGTATGAGGCCTCTTACTTGCAATAACTTTATTAATGCATTAGATATTAATCAGGTGGAGCATAATAAGCTTATGCGCCTGAAAAAAATGCGCTCATGTTTTTATATCCGAAAAAACTTACGAATTATCATATAAAAAGTTATTTACCTTTCGTTAATCCTCTTCATAATTTAAAATGGACGTCGGGCCACAGATCCTTGATCGAATTTACGCGCATAATAAAAACTAATCAAAGCTGAAAACGGTTCCCTAACTTTTATATTCAAAACTGTTTATATGCAAAATGGATTGGGAGATATTAAATTATATTTTATCTATATATTAATGCATAATATCTGGAATTAGTTTTGCCATTTTAGACAATGATAAGTACCTAGACGTTTAGCTTTTTGTTATGTAAACCATTATGGATAGGTGTGCCGAGCGATGGACCAATGGTACAGTCGACAGAGCCAAAAACCCCTCTCCTCCCGAAACCACGCACAGTGAGGTGCCATGCCAGCAGATTTGAATACATTTTATTTTTACCGTTTAAAAATATAGCGGCTATTACCGCCCGCTATTCGGAATTTTGAAAATTGATTATTACATCCTGTGAAGACGTGCGTGACTGAGACGATCGAATGGCATTTAATCGATACAATACTGTATCTGCTGCAATCGATTGTAAAGTGGAACATAAATACTCGCACACATACAGGCTAAACTCATTACCTTACCTTTTGACTTCGTAGACGGGTAAAATGTATAAGATACAAACATCTTACTCTCTTCGTATACACAGATTTAATACCCTAGTGTCGAACAGTCGAAACTTCCGAGAACCAGGAAATATCAAAATCACTCCACCGACCGGCAAATGTATGGGAGGGTATCCTATCGGGTTAACTTAATGTACTTAGAGGACCGGACTTTCCTGGAACCATTCGTTCACGTAAAAGTTGATACGCTACCCTGAAAATTACACTGAGTACGGTTGACTTGGGTTCCATCAACCCCGCGCGTCCGGCCAACTGTATATTAATTGGGTAAATACAAGAATGACCTTATATAATTAAAAGCACGGATTTTTAAATGATGCAATTAAACAAGCCAAATAACATAATGTTGGTTATTTTGGATAAGTAAAGGAAACTTTTGAGGAAAGTGCAAAACTTTTTAAAAAAATAAAAGGCTGAACGACGAGAAGTATATCTTTAAAAATAAAACGATGAGAAATAATGTCACAGGAATTATTATTATTATTACGCGGAAATCATTACATTTTTACAAAAGTAGATGATATTTTTCCTCAGTGTTTCAAAATTACAGAGAATCTAACAATGAACACGTGCGTTGCAAGAAATTTTAAATACGACGACGACGTGTAATTTAATTATTAATTTATTCGACACTAACAGGGGAAATTCTACGCAAATGGTTTCAAAATAATCATTTTCAGAATATATTATATAGCTTTCGAGTGTAATTATTTTACGGATACTTAGTAGGAACACCTCTCCAAATGTATAATATGCATTAAATTTTCTATCTTGAATTTTGCCAACAAAGACACAAATTCTCTCTCCTCTCTTTTATTTAATGTTGTTTTATACCTTTTTGAAATGTATGTGCGTAATATAATATAATTATACCTATGTATGTAGATTTACAGGGGTTGAAGCAGCAACGGAATTAAACCGGCTTAATGACCCTTTACGCTGACCCCGGCCCTACTTTTAAATTTCCCACTAACTAAACCGCAGCAATGTAAATCTATTAGCCTGTGGTTATATTGCGTTCGACATTCGACAACGCATAGCCATTTTATGGCAAATAATTTAGACTCTAGCAAAATAATATAGGTATATTATAATAGGCTCTTTTTACTTATTATATTACTTTAGTTAGAAGATTGGCTTGACCTCTGATAAACATTTAAAAGTTTAAGATTGTTTTTGTTTTTTTGTTTTTACCTCTATAAGGTGTCTAACGACGCCCATGAACGTCAACATGAAGCCATGCCAGCCTGGTAGGTGTCTATTCACGCCCCTCTTGAAGGGCACTTGGCACTGTACTTACCACTGAGCACCAATGCAATTTTTAGGTTTTCATACCCGGTACGGAAGCCTATTACTAAGCCTACGCGCGCCGCCGTAACCGTCTGTTTGTCTGTCCTTTGTCTGTATCTTTGGAACCGTAATAGCTAGCCGTTAAAATTTTTCATAGAATATGTGCTATTATGGTGGATATAACAACATATAATAAAAAAATAGAACAAGTAAAAAGTTAAAGCGGGTTCTCATACAAGAAATGTGTTTTTGCAACTTTTTTTATGGCGTGGAAACCTCGGTGCGCTAGTCCTCGCACTTGCCAGTTTTTATTATTTTACAATACATGCTTATTTAAAAAAAATATTTCCTTCAAGATTATTATCTGAAATTAAATGAAATAGCATTTATTATAATATCCCTTATACCTTAAGAAAAATACATTAGTCACACAAGATACATTTTACACTAAAATTTTACCTATTTTAAAAATATAACAATTTAATGTGTTTATACTAAAGTACTAAATAAACGTTCCTGTCTTGTAAACACTGCCCTAATCCAATTATTATAATATAATATAACACTGTTATAGAGACGCGACTAATGAAGCCATTTATTTTAAAGTTCGTTTCCGATTTCACTTTAAAATATTTTTTTTTTAAACACAGGATTAACTAAAATAATAATTGAATATTTGATACCAGCACGGACACTGTAATGATGTTTGCAAACAAAAACAAATATTGTTATCCTTTTACATTGTTATGCAGAAATACGAAGAGTGAAACTTTGAAACAACTGAAATAAGCTTACCGAAAATATCGGAACTCCCCCGGAACTCCGACGTTCAATTTAATATGCGCTCTCGCACGCAGCAATAAGGTTGAATTTGACTGCAAACGTTTACTACTAGTATTTTTTCAAACGTGAATTTAGTCAAATTTCTTAGCAAACAAAACACATACCATTAGAGAAATAACCACATATTTTTTTAAACATAGGCGAATCAATTCAAGAAAAATTTTGTAAATGTTTTATGTTTAAATTTTGCCTAAAGAGTATCTTTGAATTCGAAGAAAAATCCTCATATCCGTCTGCACAGGCTTTTAATAATCAGCAAATTAAACACAACAATACAATAATTTAGCGTTACCTGAACATCTTGCCGGATTTGTTCAGCCAGTATAGTCCAATGTTTCATCCACGTACATCAATACAGGTTGTTTATCACACATTTGTCCCACTGTCCATAGGTACATTCTCTGTTCCAGAAATCACACTTACGCAATCCTCGAGGATTATTTTAAGCTTCACCCGAAAAAGGATCAGTCACGTTCATCGTATTGGCACGAATTTGGCGCACATTTTCTAATCGACCCCCGGATTCACAAAGCGATTGTTCGTCGAGTACGCAAAGGGGGGGTGAAAGCACTGATTGTCTACACTAGGCCACGTGATAGCGAGTATCGATTCATGTTTATTTGACTACAGCTGTCGGCGAAGTAAATATACCATTGTACAAGGGCGGCGAAGGGCCCGTGGTGGCGGCGCGAAGCCTCCGAAGGCTCTGTAGGGTCGTGCGGGGCTGCCGCTCGAGGGTGCCACCGCGCATGTGCCGACACTTCCCCCGCAACGCTAGCGCCGCGGCGGCAGATCGTTGAACCCGGCCGCAACGATTTCGCATCGCCAGTCGTAAAGTGTCCATTCATACATAACTAAGATACGCTTGGCAACCTTCAGGCATAGAAGCATCCATCTGTATACATATGTGTTCTTTCATGCAAGGACGTACTTTTATTGAAGCCTATCCATTCCATTGTATTGTTTGTTTGGCAATACATATTAACTGAGCTTTTATTACAATTTATAGATAGATGCTACTGCAAAGGTTATACACAATTTTGACTCACGTATACCTATATAATTAAAATCATAATAATTAACTGAAGACTTCAACTAAATTGCGAAAAAGGCATTCCTGGTTCGCTCGATATGCGTAGATAACATTATAGACATCCATTTCCATACATTTCAAAGGAAAATAAAAAATGCAAATTGTATTACATACTTACTTAAATATCTGACTTTTAGTTTGAATTAGGTACATTTTATTCACAATATTAGGTTCATTTGTAATATTTTTCCCGGCTAAGCACTTCATTCGGAGCTTTCTCTTGCTTGAGATTATTAAACAAAATGTTTTAATTTTTTCATAAAGTAGGCTCTTTCTATTACACTTCAGGGAAATTCAGCCAGCACGAACGTGCTAATAAATAATTAACTCTGGGCCAAGTACGACCTACGCAATATTACTAATCATATTATAGTTACATGTTTAATAAATTAATATAATTTCATTAGTTATTAAAAAAGGCACAGTGATGGGACTACTGACGAAATAAATAAAAAAAGGAATATGTTTTCCTTTGATGTCCTAAATTAACATTTTTGATATAATTATTTAGATTTTAGAAAACAGCTTTACAGGACACCTCTTGTCTGGTATCAGCGCTCGTAGCGTAATTAATTGGCATGTGTTCACACATGCCTACACCACACAGTCAGTGTGACTTTTGTAGGAACAATCAGTCGCGTGTAAGCGTCTACTGCTGGACGCACGCCTCTTCAATTTTCCTTCAGTACCCCTCTGCTTTTAGCGATACGGAAGCACCGCTTTCCACCGACGTACCTAATGTCGTTACCCCACATGGCGGTTGGTCTTCCTACACTCTGTTTTCGCGTCTACGGCCGCCAGTGTAGGACACGGTTAATCTAAAGTTCGTCGTCTCGTACGTCGTTTACGCTATATAATGCTAATATCGACTACTTTGGTGCGTCGTCGGCGGATTGCCTCGTTACGCACCATAACGCGTAGCGATTTTCCCAGTATTGCTCCCTCCATTGCTGGCTGAACAACTTTGAACCTTTCACAACTTTGTATAATAGCATATTCATGACAATGTTAGATAATAACAATCACTGTATCACTACAAGATGAAGATACTGGTAAGCTCAAACGTTTATCCGGGAAAATGCTTTTACGATCGCTGCTATCTAGTGTATTCAAGCACGAGCAAACCCATTTGAATATTTGTAAATTTTGCTCCAGCCAAAAATAATATTTCTCTTAAAGTTATTCACAGTAATAACTGCATTGCAATTCTGCACTATAAAGCTAAGCGTTCACCTGTCCGGAAAGCACGGAGCGCACGCAACGGCGGATCCGTTTGTGGTAGTGCGTCCACCAGCACCGCAGCAGCTGATCCGCAGCAACCGGATTGCCGACGCGGCGGCCATTTGCAAACGGATTTTTAATATTATCATACGGATTTTCGTAGCGAGCCGAGTGCCGAATGCAAAGATGGCTGGCCGCGTCGCAAAAGTTGCCCATCCGAGCAACGGCGCCGCGCCGGCATTGACGGCGGTGGTCCTGTGCGTGCAGTGCGGACAATGTGGATAGGTGGTCGCACTTGTATGACTTCCTATACAACGATTTTTTATTAAATTTTTTTTATGGAAACTGACACGGTTGGCTACATCACCTACAACATCCGTGATGGCAGCCCATAACACCGGGTGAACTAGGTGCCATGTCAGTGCTTCCCTTCATTTCATCTCGGCTACACTGAACTGGACGGAAAACACGAACTTTTTACATAGCCGTTTCGACCGACGTTTCACTCAGTGCAGTTGTACCAACCCGGGCGGGATAAACCCTACCACCTAGTAAGGTAAGAAGGGAACGGACCTACAGTTTAACGTGGAATCCTAACCACGGTAAGAATACTAAAATCCGTTTGATGCGATTCGTCCGGTGCGTGCGATGCGGACAGGTGGACGCTAGGCTTTATGCTACCTTTAACTTCGAGCTCGGATTCATAAAAACGTCAAAAAACTATTACTGAAACTGCCCGAAACCGGTTAACTGAAACGAGGAAAAGAATCCAAGGACATTGTTACTCAAGACACGTCCTTGCTTTGAGCAATCGCAGTGCGAGACGAGATCACGTCAGTGTGTATGTAGGCGTGGACCGATCGGTCGACTGGACGAGCAACTGGTCGCAACATCGGTTGCAGAAGAAGGAACGGAAGAAATAATATGTTTTGCTAGGGAAATAATTGTTGGTTGTTTCAGAGCACACGCAGTAATGTTTAATTTTAAATTAAGCACGGCATGAGTTAATTAAAATGTACAATTTGCTAGAGTGTTTTCATTTTACGAAGGCACGAGGGGTACGAGGTAGGAAGTGGTGTGAGACCGCGCGGAGCTCAGTAGGGAACGACTAGGTTCGACGTAGCGATGCGGAGACGTGTAGAACGTGTGTACCGACCGGGCACCGAGTTCGTTCTCTACTGAGCTCCGCGCGGCCGCCTCTCGCACCACTTCCTACCTCGTACCCCGCGTACCTTCGTAAAATGAAAACAAGACTTCATTATAGTGTTCTGTTGAAAAAACCTGTCGACATTCGTCAATACTTCGTCAGTGGGCGAATTTTAAATTACATTTGCTTACTTGAGAGGCGTAAACCTGTTGTGGTGGTGGTGCGTGGTCACCGGACGCACTGGCCTCTGCCGAAACCATCGTAAAATTTCTAGGGAATAAGTCCGGTGACGTGCGTACGCTTACGCATCATAAGCCGCATAATCCTGGAAATTCAAAGAGGGAACGCTACGCTATAAACATCAGAGAAGACCATGGCTGCCTCGACTGAAATGGAAGAAATGTTGTAGGCATTTATTTATAAATTGAATTACTAGCTGAAATAGTCAAATGTCAAGCTTATCTCTTTTTTTTCTGTCTAAATTTTAGTTAAAATTTTTTAAGCTGCTTGTGTTTTTGAAAAATAATAAAAAATATATAAATGTAATACTTTTTTTTTATTTTGTTGAGTTCATTTTAAATGTACCTCGAAGGTCGTGTAATGCACGAGATCTGTCAATTTTTTATGTGCACTTGACATGGTTGAAATTTGCATACTACACCCGTGATGTCAGCCCATAACAACTTGGTGAACTAGGTGACATGGCAGTGCTTTCTTTACGTCGTGCCGGCTACACTAAACTGGACAGAGTACACGAATTATTTACATAACCGCTTCGACCAACTGTCATTCAGTGCGGTGGTATCATTCCGGAGAGCTTTTACATAATGAAAACCATTAAAACAAAGTTTATTTTCCATTTACTTAAGAATTAGCATCAAACTTTGACGAGCTTTCCTAAATGACGCTTCAAACAAGCTGGTAATGCTGATAACGCGGAATTTGCAATTCCTAGACATTGATCCCGCTAGAACAAAGACTTGTGCGACGTAAGTGCCGCTCGTTACCGATTGACTTCACTCTTCACTTGATCAATTCGCACTAGAGGTCGAGTTTGCTCTGCCACGATAGTCCGTTAGTCCTAGAACGTCGGGCTCGATTCGTGTAATCCGCAAACATTTGCATCTAGCCCACCCCCGACGGGCCACAGCTCCGTCCCCGCCCGCCCCCGCCCGCTCCGCGTGCCCGAGCTGCAGATCTAACTCAGTAATATAATAGCTTTCGAACACGTAGCTGACGGACTTAACGACTGTGGATCTCGGCAGATGAAGCGCGATTCATACTGTAAGTCAAAAAAACCGGCTAAGTGCGAGTCGAACTCGCGCACCGAGGTTTCCGTATCGCCATGTCATGGCTAGCGCCACTCACGCCATCTAGATCGCGTGTTATGAAATGCTTCATATTAGTCAAATGTCATGATTAGTTAAAATGTTTCATAATCTATTCGGTAGATGGCGCGCGCGCATACACCTTTTGGTTTCTTCTATGGGAACCCCCGTGAATTTTTGACTTTTTCTTAGTTTTATTATTTGTTGTTATATCGCCCATAATAACACATATTCTGTGAAAATTTCAACGGGCTACCTATTACGGTTCAAGAGATACAGCCCTCGGACAGACGGACGGACGGACGGACGGACGGACAGACAGACAGACGGCGTAGGCTTAGTGATAGGCTTCCGTACGGGATACGGAAACCTAAAAAATCTATAACTACATATCTAGAGCATTACGAGTTAATGTTGACAAATGTGTGTACAGTACCTACGTGGTGGCAGTAAAGATGCACATCCGGTTGTAGAGCGTCGTCTCTGTCGCACAGAGACGTGCAAGTTAGTGCGACAGGGACGACGCTCTAGAACCGGATTGTCTCTTTCTAAAACCCGATGTACATTATTTACTGCCGCGTACTGTGCAGTGTTGATTTGACAATAAAAAGGACTGTGCTGTACTGTGAACATTTTGGAAAAGAAGCAAGTTGAAGGCGAACCTACTAATGATGCGAATTATACGTGAACTGTTTACGCGGTGTCACCATTCTGTTCGCTTATAAATCGAGAACTACTCAATAGATTTTCACGATCTTTTATTGACGTATTCTGGCGCATCTAATAGCAAATATATTTTTTTCCACGAAGCAAAGTCGCGGGGACCGCTATAATATGAATGAATTGAAATTGTCATCGCGCCTATAGCGGTAAGTAAGGACCAAGTTCGGTTCTTTACATTAGCTAGCATTATTATATGACTTATCACAATGTGATTGATTTCAGTCAACCGTGTACACAAGGATTGTTAGTCTGTACTGACATCCTCACATATTTTACTTCGCCAAAGTTAACAAGGTTTTAAGTTAACATAATTTGTCGACCAACCATATTGTGCTTGGTTGGATCTACGACGGGCTCTGATTCCCCTCAACAAAGTCCGAATGAGGTGGCTGCTAGTTTTCCGAACAGATAAAGAGTGTGGTTTCATTTCCAATTTATTTGTTTGTCCAGCTGCGTCATTCCCTGTCGTATACGGTCGTAGGCTTTTCTAGATTCAATTTTAGCCAACGTTCCGTAAAAGTAGTATAACAGTAATTTTGCTGGTGTTTTGCTTGAGCAAGCTCTCGCTGTAAGGTCAGAAACACTGCTCTAAATAAAAGTCAAAGAGAGAAAAAGTGTTTTAGGCAAGTTTTTTGAAGTGATTCGTTGTTATTATTCGTGTAATTGACAAGAAGTTCCTGAATGTGGAACCGGATCGTAGGAGCCAGAAGTTCTAAGAACGGCCAAAACTCTCATATCACGATGTCGTCGATGTCGTTCATTTTGGGCGTATGAACTATATCAAATTCAATAGTAACACCATGTTTCAACGACTTTATTCACGGTTCTTTGTGGAGTTATATAGCTCGACCAAAAACTCGACTTTTTCAAACTCAAATAACGCTGCATAACAGTATAATCATCATTTCCGCATTTGAAATTCGTGCTCTTTTCGCCGTCTGCACTTTATAAATTACATAATTGACTCTTTGGTTTCAGTCTTCGTTCATTCCTCTGCAGTTTTTTTTTCGTATATATATATTTTATGCACAAATATTAAACATTTGAATGTACCTACATTGGTATACGTCATACATATATTCACACGAATCCACCCACACACTCCATACCTATTTATTTAGTCGTCTCCCACACAGATACGAGTTTTCCACAGTTCAGAAGGTGCTCTAATTTTGCATTCGTAATATTTAAAGTATGCAACAGAAAATATTCACTTTGTGAAAGTTCACAGAGCAGGCGGTCAAATTAAGATAGGACTATTTCGCACAAAAAAATCCCCGACGGTCGACAATACTTTGAAATGTTATATTACAACAAAATATAATAGGCAATTTATAAATATAAATCTTTACCACTTAGCTACAAATAATCCTTACCTTTAATAAAATCCAACGTCTGCTTTTTTTCTGTCTGTATGTCTGATGTCTGTCTGTCCGCTTATAACTCGAAAACCACTGAACCGATTTTAATAAAAAACAGTCATAGCATCTCTATATTTTTAATTTTTTACTATGATTTAACTAAATAAATACTTAGATAATATTTGTTTCTGTTTATTTCTGTAATACAGTAGAAAGACGATTTTTGTACTCTTTTTGACCTAGCGCGCGTTGCCATATAGCTACAGTCTAAAACTCAAAATAGGGGGGCTTAGATTTTTTTTTGGTAATGCTGTTATCTGGACATTATTCAACCTAAATATAAATACAAAACAAAAAAATTATACTTTCGAAAACTCAAGCTCTAATGGGAGTAATGTTTTTTGTCAATCACTTTCAAAAAATCTAATGTTGTCAAATCTTTATTTTTGTAAAGCATCTCTCCCCATGCATGTCGTAAAAGGCGACTAAGGGATAAGGACAAGATGCCGCGCTAAAAGGCGACAGGGCCGCCACCTCTTACCTTGGCACGGTACTTCCACCGAATCCTGCAGCAGGTGGATCTATTGAATCTTGTTCGAATACTTTGCGAAACGTGGTGTTCGGTGTTGTGCTGTAATTTACCAGAGTTCTTACAGCACAACACCGATTACTCTGCTTGCCCCGATGGTTGGGATTCAGCGTGTGTGATATGTATGTATGCATTACTGTTGCGTTACATCACGGCTGCACACCGCGCGCCCCGGCGCGGTGCGACGACGGCGGCGCCCGCGGCGAGGCGCCGCGGGTCGCGCACACGTGTCTCGCTGCTCGCTCGACCTCGCGCGCTCCGCGTGTTGCGACCTATAAGCGCTCGGAGGGCGCGCGCCTCCCATATAGCGCTCTGTTGTCCGAGCGTGCGGACGTGCTGCGCTGCGCACCGAGATACTATACGCTGCGATTGTTTTAACATTATTTTTCGAGTTTAGTATTTTACATTTGATTCGTTACTCATTTACTTTCTGTTTTGTTAATAGAAGCGACTGTACTAACCGGCTGCGGCACTGAAGACAAAATTATGATTCGCCCTTCCAATTTAAACGCTTACAGTTTCCTCTCAGACTTTACTTCGCTATGACAATAAATAAGTCACAAGGTCAAACGTTGGAAGTGGCCGGCGTTGACCTGCGCTCCCCCTGCTTCTCTCACGGCCAGCTGTATGTGGCATACTCGCGCGTCAGTTCCAGCAGCACCCCACCTTCTCGCTCCTGATGGAAAAACCAAAAATGTCGTGTACAAAGAAGCCCTGAGATGATAAATATGCACAGGTCCCTCATACATAACTGTCGCACAGAGACGTGCGAGTACGTGCAATAAAGACGCACTTTAAAAATTTAACTCTGATTTAAAACAAACTTTCAAGCGTAAACTTCATAGATCAAATTTCAAGCTTATTGATAAGAGTAGTTTACTACTTTTATGGTAGTACAAACAACAACTTTTCACAACGACAAAGTTTACGAACGACAAGTATACATATTTACAAGTCGATGAGACGATTTAATCTGTGAAATGTTCTCATTACGAATTCTGTAATTAGTAGCTCCTCGCGCTCGCCCCAGACTTCATTAGTTTGGTCTTCAAAGCTTCTCTCGCTGGAAATCATCAAGTTTGGTTCAGCTCAAACTCGCGCAATGACATTTGCCACCTTGCGTTTGGAATTTCGAAGTTATATTTATTTGTATAACGAGCTGTTTCCCAATTCGCTAGAGTTAAAGTTTGACATAGCAAATCTGACTCCGATACTACTGCTATTGAAGCAAGTGAAGACATATCTCGTAACTAAAAACTGCGGCGCAACGGAAGAGCTGTTAGAAGGTCATAGCGTGATGATAATAATACATCAGAACTTAGGCATACAAACACAACATTCGTATTCCCACACATGCACACACACCAACATTTTACAATTGTTTTACATGCATGATGTTGTAGAGCAAAACAAGTGTTTTTCATCAGTGTGGCCATCAAGTTAGTTAACGCGGCTAGCATCCTCGGAACCGTGCCCAATCTCTTCCCACCTGGAGGAGCGTTGTAGTTTTCTTTTATAGGTTTATGTACATTTTAGATATGTGCGTTTATTTCATAAATTAATTATGTTTTAAATTTAGTTTAGATTTAATAGTTAGTTTTAATTTTAGATTTAAGTTTTTTTTTATTATTTAGTTACGCTTCTGCTTATTCAATAAAATAAACAATGAAAAACAAAGTGTTTTGTGAGATTGACTCATGGAGTATTAGGGAAAGAAAAAATATCTGTAATCCGCATTTTTAATTTTTTACGATTACTGGTTTAGATTGGCGCTGTGACAGACAGACAGACATACAAATGAGTCTGAAGGTAAGGGTTTATTTGTACCCTATTAAAAGCCTATTAAAAGCATATAAAGCGTTTCATGTGGAGATGGAAGATCTAAGCATTCTTAACACTGATACCAGTGCATTCAAAATGTAAAATAATGTTCAATAATGTATAAATCAGGTACTGTAGATATAATGTTCTCTTTATCTTATTCATTATTATCCATTTATTTTCACGTTTTCTTATACTAGTGTACATATTTATATTAATTCTATACAATTTTAAAAATACATTACAAAATTAATACAGACAAAAAAAAAATATATAGAAAACGGTAAAGTTCCGCCGACGGCGGGAGACAAGCCCCAAGCACGCCGGCGGGTGCAGGTCGTGGCTACGGAGCTCTCCGGGACGACGCGAGGCAAGCTACGAGCGATAGGTGGTGGTACTAGACACGTAGGCCACCACCACCCCCATCTCGGAGAGCTCCGTATCCGTCGGACTGCGGGGCGACGTTACGCATTATTATCCATTTATTTAC
Source organism: Nematopogon swammerdamellus (assembly GCA_946902875.1). NCBI lineage: Eukaryota > Metazoa > Arthropoda > Insecta > Lepidoptera > Adelidae > Nematopogon > Nematopogon swammerdamellus. The sequence goes on from OX336345.1 coordinate 9,507,404, forward strand.
ACATTTTTTTTTATATTAATTTTACATAATATTTACAAACTTAAAATCTAAAATTAATACAAAAACAAATGGAGTTTCCACCACCGGCGGCGGGGCGAGCCCAAGCTACCGATGGTCGGGTCCCAAAGAAAGGAACCTCCGGACGATGCGTGCAGTGTCGAGCAGGGCTGCCTTCTGTATCTGGCCCTTGACCCAACCACTCAGCGAGAGCCTCTCAAGGTGGTCGTCGAGGCTCTTCGCTATCAGCCCATGCGCCGAAACGACTATGGGCACAACGATCGTCGAGTCGACGGGCCACATTTTGGTAACCTCATGCTGCATTATCCATTTATTATTATCATATTATTAACCTACTGTAAAGTATTGGATTATATTATCTGTATTATTATTATTAACCTAACCTAAGAATTGGATATTATCTGTAAATAGGAGGTTTTTGAGTAAATAAATAAATAAATAAATTCGTACCGCTTAGAGTGGTGCGCGTGGGAGGGCCAATAGGGACGGTTAGCTCGCATGCATATAGTTCTTTTATCTGAGAAACATACACTTTAACCACCCCACCACCTATAACCTGGGAATCTTCAAAAGGCGTGTCAATAAATTAGACGACAACCTTTTTGTCCGCCTCATAGCCGGCATGGCGCCTCTCTAAGCGTGGTTTCGCGAGGAATGGTGTTATTGGCTGTGTCTGATCTCCCGTTGAAGTATTGGGCAGACACCCGCGGGCTGTCTATAAAAAAACTTTTTAAACACTTTACAAAATATAATATGTACGTATCTTATAATATTTATTTTATGTTTGTGTGTCCATTTATTTAATGTTTTTATTCTTCTCACTTTACTTTTGCACAGCATTGTCCGCCTTATGCGCTTCTCCACATCCCAAAGGTTAGTTTGTAAAGAATGCTACATTGCATTAAACTCGCCTTTTGTGTTCCTTGTTTTTATGGTGTCCAATAAGGTATATTTGATTTGATTTGACTTTTCTATGGAAACTGACACGGCTGGCTGCATCACCTACTACATCCGTGATGTCAGCTCATAACACCTTGGTGAACTGCGTGCCATGTCAGTGCTTGCCTTCGGTCGTGACGGCTACACTGAACTGGACTTGACGCAGGGTAGGAAAGCTGGATGTTTGTGTTATGTCAGCGTACAGATCCAAGGCTGAGGGGCGAAGTCGGGTTACGGGCGGAGAGGCTGACGCGTCTCTCCAGAAGTCTGCACCAACACAAACAGCCAACTTTTCATATCTTGCGTCAGGTGTACAAATTTTAATATTCAAAGGTGAAGAAATAACCGTAAATAGTCAATCGATTTTATTAATAATTTATTGCGTCATAGCATTTTAATTGTGAACTTTTTGAAAATTAGTGTTTATGTTTATAAGAACTTATTCTTATTACATTGAAGTGCTCGAATTGTTCGTTAGGTTTTTTGTGAAATCCGTAAATATGCATAATGATTACAGCTTTTAATTAAATTAAAATCCTCTCAGCTTCGTTTGCATATTTATTCGTGAAATTTAAATATGAATGTTGAAACATCGTGCTTTTTGCAGTGTTTTGGGAATCAAACAGTGAGTATACAATTTCAAAAGCTCATTATATTTTGAAAGGTTCGAAGTATATTTTTAATTGGTATGGTAATAGCAACATAGATAAGGTAAACAGCTCAAGATTTGGTCCGATTGGATTTTGTAAACTGAACTGCAGCATTTCATATTTATCGGCGTTATCATTACATTAGTCTCTACTAGCTTTTGCCCGCGGTTTCGCTCGCGTGAAATTCGTATTTAAAAAGAAGAAAGTAAGTAAGCCGCTACCGTACCTTTATTTCGATCTCGTGGCGTTCTGACCCATTCTCAGGACACACTGTCAAAAAGAAAAAAAAATGGTGGCGTTTCGACCCATTTACATTTAATTTTGAGAGGCGTTCTGACCCACTTACCAGAATACACAGATACAGTAAGTGAACTTCCTTTGTGGCAATTTGCAAACCTCCTATCATTTCTGCTGCCCTGGTACTTTATTTCCCATTCCCAGCTTACCAAGAAGTCTTCGGGTTTCCACTTTTGCCACAAAGGAACAAACATACATACATACATACATACATACATACATAGGCTGATAAACACATTACCCTCCTTTGCGTCGCGCAGTCGGGTAAAAAAACATAGCACCAAAGATTCGTATATACAATCTTTTGGTAGTGCAGTTGGGAATGAAAAAGTAAGGCTCTTTAAAATTCCATTGTGCACTACTACTCAGTAGTGCAAACGGGAGGAAATAATTCCAAACGACACTACCGGTTTCGCAGCTTGTAGTACAGTAGTGCAGATGGGAAAAAAAATTCCAAACAGCACTACTGGTAGTGCAGCTTGGTAGTGCAGAGTGGAAGGAACGGTTTATTTGAACGATGTATCCAAATAGAAGTATTCTATACTGGTTTTGTATGTTTACTGTGCTGAAAATTCAGCACAGTAAACATACAACACCAGTATATAATATTTCTATTTAGATACATAGTTCATAATAAACTAAATATTTTTTTAATAAAGTTTAAGTTTTATTATCTCATAGCTAGAGATAGGTAACTGGTAACTGGCCATTTTCTATTCGATATTAAGAAAAATAACTTCATGTCACATTTTTTTCTGAACAATTTGGTCACATTTTATTTTATATATTATATATTTTTAACCGACTTCCAAAAAAGGAGGAGGTTCTCAATTCGTCTGTATGTTTTTTTTTAATTTTTTTTTTGTATGTTTGTTACGCGATTTCTCCGTCAATTGAGGGCCGATTTCGAAAATTCTTTTTTTGTTAGTTAGGTCATACTTCCGAGGTGGTCCCATTTCAATTTTATCGAAATTGGTTCAGTGGTTTTCGAAAAATCAGCATAATACTATGGTGTTCACCATAGTAACCTTCAGCAAAACTTGTGATGTGGTCGTTTTCGGCAATTTTCAGTTTGATAAATTAGTATGGTGTGTGGTTACCTTCAGAAAAACTTTTGTGATGTGGACTTATTCAGCAATTTGCAGTCTGACACATATGGCGAATAATTCTGTACCACTTCAATCGATTCTTGGTAAGCTGGGAATGGGAAATAAAGTACCAGGGCAGCAGAAATTATATGAGGTTTGCAAATTGCCACAAAGGAAGTTCACTTACTGTAGGTATCTGTGTATTCTGGTAAGTGGGTCAGAACGCCTCTCAAAATTAAATGTAAATGGGTCGAAACGCCACAATTTTTTTTTTCTTTTTGACAGTGGGTCCTGAGAATGGGTCAGAACGCCACGAGATCAAGTGAACTTCCTTTGTGGCAATTTGCAAACCTCCTATCATTTCTGCTGCCCTGGTACTTTATTTCCCATTCCCAGCTTACCAAGAATCGATTGAAGTGGTACAGAATTATTCGCCATATGTGTCAGACTGCAAATTGCTGAATAAGTCCACATCACAAAAGTTTTTCTGAAGGTAACCACACACCATACTAATTTATCAAACTGAAAATTGCCGAAAACGACCAAATCACAAGTTTTACTGAAGGTTACTATGGTGAATACCATAGTATTATGCTGATTTTTCGAAAACCACTGAACAAATTTCGATAAAATTGAAATGGGACCACCTCGGAAGTATGACCTAACTAACAAAAAAAGAATTTTCTAAATCAGCCCTCAATTGACGGAGAAATCGCGTAACAAACATACAAAAAAAAAAAAAAATTTAAAAAAAAATTTAAAAAAAAACATACAGACGAATTGAGAACCTCCTCCTTTTTTGGAAGTCGGTTAAAAATATATAATATATAAAATAAAATGTGACCAAATCGTTCAGAAAAAAATGTGACATGAAGTTATTTTTCTTAATATCGAATAGAAAATGGCCAGTTACCAGTTACCATCTGTAGCTATGAGATAATAAAACTTAAATTTTATTAAAAAAATATTTAGTTTATTATGAACTATGTATCTAAATAGAAGTATTATATACTGGTGTTGTATGTTTACTGTGCTGAATTTTCAGCACAGCAAACATACAAAACCAGTATAGAATACTTCTATTTGGATACATCGTTCAAATAAACCGTTCCTTCCACTCTGCACTACCAAGCTGCACTACCAGTAGTGCTGTTTGGAATTTTTTTTCCCATCTGCACTACTGTACTACAAGCTGCGAAACCGGTAGTGTCGTTTAGAATTATTTCCTCCCGTTTGCACTACTGAGTAGTAGTGCACAATGGAATTTTAAAGAGCCTTACTTTTTCATTTCCAACTGCACTACCAAAAGATTGTATATACGAATCTTTGGTGCTATGTTTTTCTTCCGGAGTGTATATCAGATTAAACAACACAACAACAAAAAACAACAAAAAATTCAAATTCTTAATTTTCAGAAAAACATAAATATAACATAAGTAATTAATAAATGTATTTAGTTGTATGTCATTATTATTATTTATGTTTTATTGTTTACAAGCTGTGCCCGCCGCTCCGCCCGCTCTCATATTTCACTTCACTGCTAACCTCATAAGCCATTTAGCGTGATAGTAAGTAGCCTATAGTTGATGGGAAGAATCAAGCTATCCGTAGAATTTTGTTTTATTAAAATCGGTTCAGTGGTTCTCGAGTTATAAGCGGACAGACAGACATACACTCAGACACTCAGACACTCAGTCAGAAAGCAGTCGTTGGATTTTATTATAGGTAAGGATAAGGATTTTTATACTATTTAAAAGAAAAAAATCTCTCATTTAATTTCCCGCACTACCCACCTACACTACTCACAATCTCAGGCATAACTGGCAGATATGCATTTAGGCTTTAAGTCCACCTTTTGTTATTATTTGTGCAATAAAGTATTAAAATGGTCAGAATACAGTCACCGTAATTAAAGTGGAAACCCGAAGACTTCTTGGTAAGCTGGGAATGGGAAATAAAGTACCAGGGCAGCAGAAATGATAGGAGGTTTGCAAATTGCCACAAAGGAAGTTCATTTACTGTATCTGTGTATTCTGGTAAGTGGGTCAGAACGCCTCTCAAAATTAAATGTAAATGGGTCGAAACGCCACAATTTTTTTTTCTTTTTGACAGTGGGTCCTGAGTATGTGTCAGAACGCCACGAGATCTTTATTTCGGCGCGCGGAGCAATTCGGTTTGTATAAGAGCCTCATCTTAGCGTAACCGAAACTCAATTTTATTTAGCCTATCCTGTATCCCGTATAATCAAATGTGCTTGTACTAAGTTTCATCGAATTCGGATGATTTGTTTAAGAGGTATGGAGGAACATACATAAATACAGAAAATATTTCTAAAAATCGTAAATTAAGTTTTATTTAGTATCATACATCGAGTCTACAGACGCAGTATTTTTTTTATGGAAACTGACACGGTTGGCTACATCACCTACAACATTCGTGATGTCAGCCCACAACACCGGGGAACTAGGTGCCATGTCAGTGCTTCACAGACTTTTAAAATACACTCATGCCAACCGGAGTTAGTCGGTCGGTTGGCATTGAGTGTCTTTACTTACAATACGACCCGTTCTATCCAACTTATCACTTCTCTACTATTATAAATAAAATACAACGTCAGTTTGTCCATCTGTCTGTAACGGGTAAATATGTATATAGGAGTGAACTAAGATAATTTGTAATCTAAGTAACAATACATGAAACGCGGAGAGAGTACGACCTCGCCACATAAATGTAGGCACCCTAGCATAACTCTTGATATGTATGAACGAAATAGTATTTAATAAAAATTAAAGTAAAAAAGTACACACGCTGATTCACCGTTCGGAACTGGTGTAAAACGGTAGGTCCCTTCCCTTGCCCCTTACTAGGTGGTAGGCTCAAATTGTAGCGGACTACGTTGGTACCACCGTACTGGATGTAACTGGGCTGTGTTCTCTTCTAGTTTAGTATAGTCAGCAATCCAAAGGAAGCTCGGAGCTGATATCGGTTGATAGGAGAATGTAGTCTGGACTCTGGCCCCTCTGACTCAGTGGGGATTACATCTAACAGGAATACATACAACTAAAAACATTGTTTCTCGAGGCTGAGTGGTCGGTGCGCAAACCCGACAATGCCGCGAGCGGAGCTGCGGGCAGACGCTAGTTTTCAATATGCCCGACTATAAACTTGTCACGGCCTCTATCACGCGACACATGCGGTAACAGTAAGAATGAGTGAATCAAAACCTCATCTACAACCCAGATCTGTCTTCGATGGCCTGAGGACTGGAAAATATTGCAGCCTCTTCAAATATAGCTGAGTTTGCTCTCCTCGTCCCGAACGATCCCATATTGTCATGGGCGAGGCTGGAGGGACCCAGCGAACGTTTTATTGCGTCGATAACAATAATGATTTTTTTAGATGGGTGTTACGCGAGGCAAGCAAGGCAGCGGTTTTGGGTGGCTGAATGGAATTTATTTTTTGAAGCGAAGTTTTTTCACGCACGTTCGGGATAGGGACCTAACTTAGAAAAAGTGAAACGTCAGGAAAAGTACGAACGTTGAAAGTTGCAACGCTCCTCGCGCTGCCTGAGCGCCATCTATTGAAGTCGAACCATTGCATAATTTGAAAGAAAAATCGCATAGACGGCGGTATCCCGATCGAAATTAAATTATATTTTGTTCATTTCATAATGTACGTTAACAGGATGGCTCTTTCCATTTCTATGTACAAAAAATCTCTCTGATTTGTCTCAGTACGTACGTTTAGAGATGAAGGTAAGAACAACTAATTGGATAAATAAATATTAGCCAAAGAGTTTGTATTACGTCGCTGCTCGACGTAATACAAACTCTTTGATATTAGCTAATTGCCGATGTAGTAAAGTTGTTGAAAGATGATATTTCACTGTGTACAATTAATTAGAATGTTGTAATGACTGGTTCGGCCATCTCGGGTATCGTGAGGGAGAGGTAAATGAAACACACAGGTTCGTTCAGAAACATTAATCTATTCCGCTAGATTCTACTGCATAACATTAAAAGTAACTCTTCTACTGGGAAACCCTTGATGATTGCATAATAACTAAAAGCCTTACTGACTAACAGACCCCGATCACCGCTATAATTACAAATTCAAACAAAACAGGGATACAACAAAAGTACAATACAATACAAAATGACACATATATAATGCCTATATTTAGCTTGACCAATGAGGTGGCATGAAATGAACTTAAGACTACATAATAATGACCATGCCCAGCGATAACTACATTGATTGATGACTGATGAGCGATGAGGAATGATAGTTATGAGCGTGGAACATTATGCATGATCAGTGATGAGGCGCGAATATGGCAAGCAGAAACAAGCGTGAGCACAACTATTGGGTACCTGCACTGAGTTAGCTGAAGTGAGCGGGCCACGGGTGGCTTGGCTTGGGAATATGTAGGTACCGGCGGGGCCGAGGCCCACGTCCTGCTCCACCTCTCATGCGCTCGTGTAGCGAGAGCGCTGCTTCTCCTTTGGAATTAGGCGGCCGGTGTGTAGTAGGGTGCTGCCGTCTGGCGCCTGTCTTCGTGTTGTCTCCGTGAGGTGTGAGACCGCCGACTTCTTCCCTTACCCGTGACTGGTGTGCGTGCCCATGCCGCGGCGCGGAGGCGTGTCCGTAGACCTCCTTGTCGTGAATAATAATTCCTCATCTTATTAGTAACTTTCGCAGCCGTGTGCCTTGCGAAACTTTTCTGACAGCCTCTCTTGTCACTCTGACATTCAAACGGCGGGATCCAAACTCAGCAAACCATCCATCGGTCGACCATATTCGTCTGCGCATGACGATCGCTACAATATTCCCCCTCCTCTTACAGAATCCGGCCAGGATTCGTTAAGAGGAGGGATTAATGAGAAAATTGTTTTAGGTCCGCTGAGTGCCACTTCCCCAGGTCTTTTCCTCGGAGATTCTTCAAAAGGAATCCGCCGATATTTTCTTGGCGATTAAGGCTTTTTCGTACTTTGGTGCTAACTGTGCCATAAATTGTTTGTTAGCTTGTGACAGATTCGTACACCTTTTCCACACCATGTCTCCTTCCTTAAAGTTAACCTCTCGTCGTCGAAGGTTATATGACTGCCTATTCTTATCGCAGGAGTCTCGCAACTTTTGTGTTACATCCTTGAATATTCTTTCTCGCACTTTTATCTTCTCTTCAACATACACCCGGTTGAAGTTGATTGGCTCTCTTTTCGTCCTCTAATTCTGCATTCTGTTTGTGGCTGACTGACGTTTCTCTGCCGAAAAATAGATATGCACCATCATATCTATTTTTCGGCAGCCAGTTACCTCGTGGACCCCCGTCCTTATGGCATGTGCAATTTGGGGGACATGCCTATCCCGTACCTTATGATTATCCTTCACGTATGACGCTATGGCAGTACCAATCAATCTGTTGACCCGCTCAGTTGGGTTGGACTGTGGGTGGTAGTAAGGGGAATACCATAAGGTTGAACCTGGACTCGCAACAATGTCATTGAATGGTTTTGCTCTAAACTGTTTGCCATTGTCACAGACCTTTATTGCTCCGAAGATTAAAAACTGTTCTTCCATTATATTGTTTTATTTTTTTGTTTTATTGTTTTGCATTATATTTGATGGTTTGCCGTTTCGCAATGGAAAGACAAGAACAAATTTGCTGAACCAGTCCGAGATTGCCAAGAGCATGGTATTGCCAGTCTTTGATCTTGGGAACGGGCCCATTAGGTCCATAGATACCATCTCGAATGAAATGAAATTTAATGAATTTTTTTGCACACAGAATGAATAGTTACATGCTAATACAGTATGTAGGTACAGTATACAAATTATTGTAAATATGTGGAAAAGTATTATGTTTTAATTCTGAATTAGCGCGACGTTACCACCCAACTAGGCTAAGCCTGTGCTAGGGTTGGCAATTTTAAATATCACTGAAATACCTAGATTTCATTGTTTCATACTCCGTTGATGTATATCAGGAACAAGATGGGACCCAGTACACTTCCTTGGTTCCGAAACGGTTCGGTGTTTACCCATAAGGCCAATTGGTCCTTCGTTTGATGTTTTATATTTGGCACAAATTTCACATTTTCTCACATGTGCTTTTACATCTTTAATTAAGGTTGGGCAATCTTAACCCGCCACTAACCCGAGTGCACCAGCCTTGCGGCCATAGCACCCGCACAGCGCCGCGTCCTCATCATGGAACAATCATTTGAGAGCCACTGCACGCAGGGAGGCCCGCTGCCTGAGCCGATGGTCTGGCTCAGGAGACGCGCATTGATTGCGGTCCAGCCTCCCGCTTGGAGGGACTCATAGAGTCGTTCTGAGTCCCCCCCTTGGAGTGCACCGACTCCGAAGATTGTCCCCATCTACGTCTTGCGTCCGTCAGTCTACGTCCCAGATGGGAAACACGTCACAAACAGCGACTTGTCGCCCCGGTCCTCGCGTCCCAGAATCGCCCCGGCGTCTGCTTGCGCCAGTCTGTCGTCGCGCCTCACGTGGTCCTCTAGTTGTAGCTCCCCATGCCTCGCCCTGCGTCGTGGGGGCGCAGGCGGCCACCCCTCTTTTGCCGCTGCTCTTTTCGGATACGACGTCTTCTGCTGTTCTGTTTTTCTGCCACTATTCTTTTTGGCAAGGGCTGAGGCAGGCTCGCCGTCACCCCTCAGGCTACACGTCGCCCTCATGTCTCGTCCCGTCGAATCCGTCTTGCGCTGCGTGTCCCGTCCTGTCACAGACGTCCTGGTCCCCAGCGTGGGAATTAAGGTTGGGCAGTAGAATTGTTGTCTTACTCTATTAATTGTTTTTATTTTCTCTCCAAGATGTCCTGCGGTGGGTTCGTCGTTGGTGGGCTGTGGCGCGTCGGGCTTGACGTTACGCGCCAGCAGGTTGACGCTGCATGAGCTCTGCCTGGCTCGGCATGGTGGCGCCGGTGACGCTCCGCTCTCCTGTCTCAATACCGTTGCCGTTGTTGTTTAAGTCATTTCTCTTCAGACGAGGTTCGAAATTAATTCCCTTGCAATCTTCTAGGTTAGACGGAGTACCGATCTCAACATCGCACGTGTCGATGTGGTGTGCAGAAGGCGGCACGGTAGTGGGTTCGAGCACTGGGAGTAGCGCTAATCTTTTGGGCGGGAGCTTGTTTGCGAGATAAATCCTCACAGACTGCACTAGGGACTCGGCGAAGTTGATCTGCTTAGGGGGCGGCAGTTCCTTGTCGGGCGAGCCCACCGACGCCGTCATCCTATCACTGTGCGGTGGAATTGTGCCGTTTCATTCATTTCGCGCCCAAAAGTCACGAGCACTTCTAGCTCTAGTCGGTGGACACTGGACAGTTAGCGACTGTACTCAATGAACTGAGGATTTGCAGATAATTGCACACAATCCGTCTTGTTCTAGATCGCAAATCACTCACTGTCGTCGTCGGGACGTACGCCCCACTTGCGCGCCAATTGTCGAGAACTCGAGACCGTGTCGGTCGAGCGCCGCTGGAGCGGTTGCTGGGTTTGTGCGGCATTGTAACCCGAATGGCATAACCTTAAATTGGAAGAGGCCCTTTCCAGGTATTGCGAAAGCCGTCTTTTCCTTGCTATCGTCATCTAAGGGGGTTTGCGAGAATGCCGATTTTAGATCTATGGTGCTAAGGAACCTTGCATTTTATAGGTTGTCCAAAATAGATGTGACTCGAGGTAGAGGGTAGGAATCCCTTTTAGTTATGTACCTTGTTCAATAACCTGCTATCTAAAGACAGTCTATTTTCACCAGACGCTTTCTTCACTAATAGTACCGGGGAACACCAGGCACTGAAGGATGGTATATTTCGAGCATTTCTTGAACATCCCTTTCCAGCTCTTTCATGATTGGTGGGGCGAAGGGGTACTGTCGTTGTTGATGTGTAAACATATGGTTATGTAGGTACCGGCGGGTCCGCCGAGGCCCACGTCCTGCTCCACCTCTCATGCGCTCCGTAGGGTGCTGCCGTCTGGCGCCTGTCTTCGTGTTATCTCCGTGAGGTGTGAGGCCGCCGACTTCTTCCCTTACCCGTACCTGGTGTCCGTGCCCTTGCCGCGGAGGCGTGTCCGTAGGCCTCCGTGTCGTGAATAATAATTCCTTATCTTATTACTAACTTTCGCAGCCGTGTGCCTTGCGAAACTTTTCTGACAGCCTCTCTTGTCACTCTGACATTCCAACGGCGGGATTTGCACCCAGCAAACCATCCATCGGTCGACCATATTCTTCTGCGCATGACGATCGCTACAATGTAATCGATCCCTATCGAACTAATAATTAATGCCTTTATTGGTTTTGGAAAAATGCTCCGTTAATAATCCTTTCCTTTTGCAATATCAAAATCAAAATCATCAAGCGCAGGGGTGAAGATATTCTTTTTTATTTTGAAATTTAAATTGAAATGTTTTTTTTTAATCAAAATAATCATTTCCTAAATAAAAGTTCCGAAATTATATAGCTTCATTATCATTCTTAACTTTTTGTTTCTCATCCACGAAAATCTGCCATTAGATCGCAAGACGGGAGTTGACTGCTAAACTGTAATATATCGTAGCTAGCGGCCCAAAGCGCTAATTTCTTAGCTCGGCAACTCATCGCAGGCCTAATGGGATTAAGTTTCTATTTAATTAGGGGAAGGCCGTTGGCGGCGCGGAGACGGGACGGAAGCGTGAGGCTGTGTGCGGAGGCTTTGCGGGACGAGGGAACGGTCCACACTTGGGATGAAAAGACTGCCACCGCGCACTCTATGCTCAATTTGTAAAGCTTACGTAGGTATAATTTCACATGTAGACTTCTGGCATATATGTACATATTTACAAGTACATATGTATGTCAGCCTGTCAGTCAGCGTGCATGTCAGTCAGCGTTTATGCGTCTACTGCTAAACATACGCCTCTCCAATTTTCCTCCAGTCCACCCGGCCATCAGCAGTACGGAACCACTACTCACCGGCGATGTACTCGATGTCGTCGTCCCACCTTCCACGTCGTCCACGGCTTCCAGTGTGGGACACGGTTACTCCAACCGACGTGCCCAGCCCACTGTCACATGAGCTTAGCCACCCGGTGTCCAGTGCGTCGGCGGTATGCCCCGTTTAACTCACGATCACGCAGAGATATTCCCAGCATGACTCGCTCGATTGCTTTGAACCTTTTAATTAGATATCGCTATAGATAAATATAAAAGTAAAGACTATTCATTGGTTATATAAACCTTAGTCGGGATGGAACTGTAATATCAATGCTAATAAATGAGATTGCGTCGGCTACCAAATTGTAAAATAGCATATTTCAATGTATTCTTAGAAGATTTAAAATAATATTGAGAGCAACTTTCTGTTTTAGAAGCAATACAGGGTTTTACGCAAGAACGTTAGAAGAGGTAGGGACGACGGACCTTCCCCGCGCCAGCATAACACGATATTAGTAAAAACGTACCAAGAACATTCGTCGGTCGCCCGCTGGCCACATAGCGTCAACCTTTCCCCACCCGATACCACCCAATCAGAGCACGCGCCGTCCCTTCCGCTACCCGCGGAGCTCGGCGACGCTGTTTCTCATACAAGCATTGGACAGTCCGACGTCCCTACCTCTTCTAACGTTCTTGGTTTTACGTATATCTCGTGATATGCGTCTTCTCTTTAGAGATCGAGACTCGGACCAACAAGACCCAATAAAACAAAGTATCGTATTTAATTCAAATAAACATTTAGGTACACGAACTCGTCACATTTTACTTGTGCGAGGAGAAATCGTGGACGTTTTAATTGAGAATTGTATTTTAGCGTAAGCGATCGCGTGTACGTAACGTCTACCGTGTGTATGTAATTTTTTTTTAATGATAGCGCGACATGTGGCTCCGAGCCACTCATAAGGTGTCTAAAGACGCCCATTGACATTCGGTCGTACGCGGGCGTTGCGAATGCCATGCCGGCCTGACAGGTGCCTATTTAAGCCTCTCTTGAAGGACCCGAGACTATACTTGGGGGGAAATATGTGGGCAGAGAGAGCGTTCCAGAGTTTATCAGTTCTGTGGAGGTCCAGCGTATAGGGATGTAATCCCTGCCCAGTGCGCGTTGTGCGGAGGTGGAAAGGGGACGGCGGGATCGCGTTAAACAGCTCCTCCGCGTATTCCCCATGGAATAGGTCCACTGCATATATCCCCGTGCCTGTTGTAAATGGCGACTATGGGGTAACGATAAAATGCCATGCAAAAGGGCGACCGGCTTGCCACCTTTCACCTTGACACAGTCCGTCCACAGTCATGAAGTAGGTAGGTAGTTACTCTCTACGTGCCTTCTTGGTGCTTGGTATTTGTCTTGTCGAAATATTTTTCTAAACGTGGTGGTAGGTGTTGTCACGTGTTGTGCTGTAATTCACCAGAGTTCTTACTCAGATTATCCCGATTGATCGCACCGGGATACAGCGCCATGGTATGTAAGCGCTCGCGCGTCCCATCCTTTCTTCAGATAATTTAGTATGAAAACACTATGGTATGGTACCGTGTGGTGCCGGTACTTAAAAAGAATAGCCCCACTGCATCTCTCCCCGTGCATGTCGTAAAAGGCGACTAAGGGATAAGGACAAGATATCGTGCTAAAGGGCGACGGGATCGCCACCTCTCACCTTGGCACGGTACTTCCACCGAGTCATGCAGCAGGTGGGTCTTCGTGCCTTACTTGCTGCTTGATCGATTTAATCTTGTTCGAATACTTTGCGAAACGTGGTGGTCGGTGTTGTGCTGTAATTTACTAGAGTACTTGCAGCACAACACCGATTACTCTGCTTACCCCGATTGTCGGGATTCAGCGTGTGTGATATGTATGTATATATGTACACTATGGAGCTGTCTTCAGGAATAAAACTCAAGATTCTTCAGCATCCATTTATTTATGGGGGGGAGGGGGGAGGGTCACTTGTAAATTACAGCAGAACACCGACCACCAGATTTAGCAAAGTATTAGGACAAGATAACAATCAATGCAGCAAGTAAGGCACGAAGACCCACCTGCTGCATTACTCGGTGGAAGGACCGTGTCATGGTGAGAGGTGACTAACCTGTCGCCCTTACGCACGGCATCTTATCCTTATCCCTTAGTCGCGTTTTACTATATGCACGGGGAGAGATGCAGTGGGGCTATTCATTGTAAGTACCGACCCTAAACGGTTTCCAACCCACCTGTATCCTCGTCTCCGTGAGTAGTTTTGCCCAAGATTCTCCCAGTTTGATCGGTCCGACTTCCTGGGAAAGGACAAGTTGAACGCAAATTGGGGCTGACGCTACCTAACTCGTGCTAACTACTTGTAATGTCTTAACTCGTCGCCCAAGCGGGAATGCCAGCGTGAGTTAAAGGAGCCAGCTACAAATGTACAGTACATATGTTTGTCAGTATGTATGTTTGCGCTGTTTGTAGTTTATATATTGTATAGTTTTTTCTTATTTCTCCCGAACTGTACTCGAGGTCGAAGCCTCAGGCACCGCCTTTTCCACTAGTCCCTACCAACGTATCCCCCCTAGTGGAATTTCATCCCCGAGGAGGGGCCAGTCCGGTTTGAAAGCGGACTAAAGTCGCTGGGGAAAGGCTATTAACCCGCGATTTGAAGTTGTGTGGATTGTGCGAGTAGGGAAAGATAATCCCCCTGAAGCCAATTCCACACCTTTGCTGTGCGACATAAGAACGATTTAGAGAATCGTGCCGTTCGAAGAGGAGGAGGGATGAAGGAAGCGAGTACCTCAGAGCACTGGCCAAAGTAGTATCGGTAGAACAGTCTCAATGCACAACGATGGTACCTATCTATATACTATTGATTGATCCCTCGGCACAGTCACCCAGGTTGGTTCACACAAGTAACAGTAAAAAACAGCAAAAAGTTCAAAAAATAGGGGGTCCCCATACAATTATCAAAATAATATGTGGAACATCGTCATCTCCGGAATGAGCATTTAATTTAAGTTACATTTTAACTACAAAAGTATGAACGGCTACCGGTATAGGGCATAAGGTATTGGGACTCAATATTTTTACTCTATTGTAAAAACGGTCATAAATACAAGCATTAAACTTGGTGTAATTATAGTACAAACTCCAAAGTAAAACAACAAAATAAAAACCGGCCAATTACGCGGTGGAACTCTCGGTGCGCGAGTCCGATTCGCACTTGGCCGGTTTCCTCGGCACAGCCACCCATGTTGGTTTATACAAAAACAATAAAACATTAATGAGGGGCAAAAAGGCCAATTTGTATATATTATGTTTATTGCTGTGCTGAAGCCGAATTTTTTAAAATGATTATGCTATTTGATCAAATTTATCTTTTACATGACAGTCTAATACTGCTAGTGCCAGTGTACACTGTACAGGGTTTCCCGGTGTTTACCAGAGTGACGAGCACGTTAATTAATAGAACATTTAAAACCTCATTAGTTTTGAACGTCTAACCGCGCGAGAGGCCTTTCTCTGGATCTTGGCGAGTAATCTACCCGCCACATTGTCTTGCAGCGGCTTTCCGAACACTACGCTTTAGCGTAACAACTGGATGTACGCGGAACTGTGTTTGCAGAAACTACCGGTACCATCTCCTTAAACAACGACATTTTGTTCACAAACTGGGAAATGCAACTGCACCTCGCTCGGAAGCCTTCGGAGGGATTTGCGCGGAAGCCTTCAGAGAAATTGTTTTCGGAAATTTACGTCTTTGTCAGTTTCCTGTAGTATTAAACTTTTCCCGTGAAATGCGTTTAAGTGCAGCATTACTGCAGAAATATCAAGTTGTCGGATTTCACAAAAGAAAGTGCTTCCTTATCAGTACACAGGACGTGTGATAAATCTTACTTTTATTTATGTCTTAGTTAAGTTTCAAACATGGTCAGAATGTGTTTCCATTATAAGATCATTTGAGACTTTATTCCCTCTCTGCAAAAAATATTCAATAAGGCAAAACTAAATCTTCTTTTCTGTCTGTGTACTCGCTGAATAAATTATATTCGAAAAAGTGACTTAGATGTTTTGATAAAACATTTCTACATGAGAAAAAACATTCGGCAAAGACACGAATCCCTTTATCAGATTCTGTTTGAGGGTATTTTGCGATGTTCCATTTCAGCCGCTGTGTTGTACCAATCTCTAGACGGGTGGCAGCATCACGCCGCTTTAGCGGTCGCGTCTCTCTTGATTTCTTCACTTTAGACGGAGATGAAACTTGCTGGAGCGCGCGGAATCGCAAGCGATTTACGCTACGGCGAATCTCGGCTAGTCACGACTCGCGTGACTTCACGGTCGCTCGGGTTGTCACTAGTGTCACTCACCAGGGTCAGGCACGCATCCAGAAATGTGGTTATTATTACCGACTTCAAAAAAAGGTGGTTATCAATGCGACACGTATGTGTGTAATATCGTTGGAATTGCATAATATTCGTATAAGTTTATCTATATGGGCTTCTAAACAGGTGGGCGACGAATGAGGGGGAGAGATGGTTGAACGAGGACTGAGGTAGGGAGAGATAGAAGTGGCGGCGGGAGGGAGGGATAGAAGTGGCGGAGGGAGGGAGGGATAGAAGTGGCGGAGGGAGGGAGGGGGAGCGATGGGGAGGAAAGGGATTGGATAAGAGGGGAGAGAGGAAGGGAGGAGCGAAGGATTCGAGGGAGGAGAGATGGAGGGGAGGAAGGAGGGAGAGAGGGAGGTAGGGAGGCGGTGGGAGGGGAATAGGGAGGAAGAGAGGGGGCGGAAAAGGGGGGAGCGAGGGAGAAGGGGGAGGGGAAGGACAGAAGTAGGGAGAGAGGTTGGCAGATAACGAGGGGTGGGAGGCAGATAAGGAGATGGGGAAAGCGAGGAACGGAGAAGAAAGAGGGGCGGGAGGGGGAGGAGGAGAATCGAGGGAGGAAGGAATCCCTCCCTTTCTCCCTCGATTCCCTTCCTCCCTCCTGGGAGAGAGAGAATACAAGAGAAGCGATCGTTTATTTATAATATGTATTTGCGTTTTAATCAGATTTGCTATTTAACCGATTTTACCGCGGGCGAAGCCGTGGTTAAAAGCCAGTGTGATATAACTGAAAAGAGTGAAATAAAAAACTGTTTTTAAAAACATTACACCGACTTCAAAAAACAACTAGAACTGATAAGTGTTAAATAATATTTTGATTCATATTCGGACACTTTAGTTGTAGGCGGTACAAATGCACACCTGAAAATTGATAGATGAACCCCTTTTGTGTTTTTGTACCGCCTTCAACTCAAGGATCCGAATATGAATCAAAATATTATTTAACACTTTTCAGTTCTAGTTGTTTTTTGAAGTGGGCGTAATGTTTTTTAAAACAGTTGTTTGAATCAAGAAATCCACCTAAGCCAAAGTTTCAACCGAAACATTCAACTTCAAGCGTCGTATTTATCAGACTGAACTGAGCCTTGTAATAGTCATGAAATCATAGCTCACTGAATGTTGTTTCGCTAGGTGAGGTAAATTTGGCCGCTTCAATAAATATTATCGGTTCCTCGGCATGGCCCCATGCCATAAAAATCGTCAATTCCGTAGATCCGCCATATATACCATACCTGTCAAAAAACTATATTTTGTCTTCCTATAATGCAAAATACAAATATATGTGACGCCATCTATTATTCAGTAGTGTGAATGTGTACTAATCGATTCTTAGCCGTTTGTTGTATGGGGATTACCCATAATTTATTTTTTTTTTTTTTTTGCGCATCCTTCGCAATAACACATAACCCTAAAAATGCCCTCTACCCCAGTGAACTAATATATTATATCACTGCTCTACCCACAACGTAAATTGTACAGGTGCTTCAAACACAAATAAATACTCTATCTCGCGACACAATCCGTTATCAAGCGGCAGTCGAGTTCCCGACCCGCTAGTCCGCTAGTCCCGCTACCTTGCAATCTCGCGGGTCGCATCCACACTCCACACTTTGCTCCGCTACTTTCCGCGCAGTTGTGAGATATTGCGCTCGTCCACAGTCTTCGTGGCTGATGTGTTCTTTTTTATGGATAGCACGATATATTATGAAGTCATAACACCTACGAGCTGGTGTCCAGTTCAACGATACCCATGGACATTTTGTGAAGCACGGGGATTGAGAATGCCATACCAGCATGACAGGAGCATTTTCACGCCCCTTTAAAAAAAATATTATGTTCGAATTCGTCTGTAGATTGCCATTCTCATCGAGTGTTTTTTGAATGATTTTTTGGGTCAAGTGAATATACATTTGGTAAAGATTTTATGAAAAAAAATATATTATTATTACGTTCACACCGCTATTATTTATATACCCGTATTTCGGTATAGACTCATCCATATCCATACACTAAAACATCGGGATTTAGAGCAGAAAATTTTTGAAAGAAAAATTTGCGTCCGCACCAGAAACCTCAAATAATCTGCGTACGGGCTTACATTTTTTCTTGCGCAATTTTTCTGTCCTTTCCTCATGTGAAAATGTGAAAAAAATTTCCAGCTGTTGTAGCTGAACTTTATTCTTAAAAATTTTACCACACCGCGCAGGTTTAAGGCTGTATACAAGGTAACATTCCGCTCTTTGTGATAGATTTACCATCAATATTAGTGACCTCACATATTCAGTGAAAGTTTCACTTTATGAAAGCGCATTGTAGCGACCAGACAGGCACATGGACAAGCGGCGTTACTCTCGTGAGAGTTACGGGGACTCAGCAAGAGAAAATTTTACGCGCCTTTGACTTTAAAATTTAAAACTTGTGTCGTACTCTCCGACACGGGAGTGTTGAGGCGCCTCGTAGTCTGTGAATATTGTTTCGGAATTTATAAATTGAAGATTCAGTGATATCTTTTGTGGAAATTAAAATATATTTAGTATTAGAAGCGATTTTATAGTCTTGCATACTTATTTCGCTATCGGATCATTTATAATTACCAATCAGCAAAGCGTAATTTTAGGTTATTTACGCTGTAAGCCCATCTTTGCATCTTGTGCATATATTTTTTCCAGTCATAATTTTTTAATAAATTAATTCTAAATACCTATCTATATATTTTTAACGACAACATGAAAATAATTTAATTATGAACATGTTCGCTAATACTGACGAACATTTTGGAGGTTGTAGAATTTTAAATGTTCAGTAAAAAAAAATTTTTTTAATTTTCTTTTTATGGAAACTGACACGATTGGCTATATCACGTACAACGTCCGTGATGTCAGCCCATAACACTGGGTGAACTAGGTGCTATGTCAGTGCTTGTGAAGCACTGACATGGCGTCAGTGCTTCCCTTCATTTCATGTCGCACAACACTGATTACTCTGCTTACCGCGATTGTCGGGATTGTGTTTTCCCTTTATCACATACCTACATTGGCTTGAGGCCATATGCTTCTGGAATTTAGAGCCCGATTCTGAATTTACAAATACCGTATTTTACATTCTGAATACGCTAGCTAGAGTCGTGTATTTTTTTATGAGATGGCGCGCCGCGTGGTAGTGAATGTGAGATGGTCCTACATGTGTAATTTTATTTGTTTATTCGCGACTCCGGTCGCGTTAAAGTTGGTCAAAAGTGACTCAGGTTTTCTCCGACTTCGATCACTTTCGGCCCCATTTCTCAGTATCTAATGAAAGCTCAGTATCTAGTGTAACCTAAAACCATCCGAAGATTAAATAAAACGACTGCAAAGAATAAACAACATGTAAATCGGGTAATCCATTCTCGAGCTATAAGTACACAATATGATTTATTTTCCACATGATATCATACACGTTGCACATAATAATATGACTATATATGTATAGACGGCAAACGATGCATTTTGTAATATTGACAAGAGTGCATACGATTCCTAAAGCTAAAAAAAATACAAGTATAGTGTTCCTGACAGCTGAAATTGGACATGATCAACGATCCCTATTCAATTTACAAGACTTACTCTGATGTATTTTATGGCCATATTTCCCTTTTCCCCAATAAAATAGTGGCAATAAAAGATTTATGGCGAGTCATTGCAATACTTTCGGGAGGGCGGAGATGAAAAAATCAAAGTTGATCTTGTTATTCCCTTTGGTAGATTTTGCTGAAGATAAAAAAGAAAATTTAACACAAGCGGAGGAAAACACCTGCCTCGTTGAACTGAAGAACTGAGATATTTAATGTATTGTCAAAATAATATTTAAAGGAAACGAATAAAATTTCTTTATTACATTAAAATATGAAAACTAAAAACAATTACGGATACCTATCGATATAACGAATCTCAAATATTACACATCAAAACTGTCTTTTTTAATTTTTCAAAATACAATAAAATACAATTTATGAAGCATATACGTTTTATATGTTTTTTTTTATAATGTAGTTAGACATCCAAAGTTTGATTTTACATTGTTTTCTATCGTACCCGGCAGGTGTAACCCCATTGCCAATACACTGTGTAAACCGAATTCTAGCGTTTGTCATTCATTACTCTTTCCATTAGCACAGCGACGAGTATGTTGGCTGTTTATTCCCGAATGTCGGTTTGATGAAAGTTATGCTGCCACACCCGTTATTAGTACCTAATCCATGTTTGTGCCTCGATAAACGACATATATTGCGCTCTTATTTTGTTTATTATTTTATTTTGTTATTTAAGGGACGATCACAGAGAACTAGAAACCAAACGTTAAATTTACAGATAAAAAAAAACAACATCAAACTTGTGCTTTATTCTCCTAAAGCACCCAGTTGTTTACAGCTTATTTTTAGATTAATTATTCTAGCCAGACATATCTAAGTCTACAACTGAAGTATTTGCAAACAAATTTCAGCGGAAAGCTTCTGCCCGCCTCACATAATCTTCGAGCCGCCCGCCCTGAACACTGGGCAATATCTTCAGTCAAGGTGACCCTTTATCGGACATGCCTGTGGGGTTGCCATGTGCACTAATAAATCCAGATCAGAACTTTTAGGTACAAAGCCAGTTTCATTAATTAACATGGAAAAAACCTTGTTTCTAAAAAAAAAAAATAGGTTGTCTGTAAAGTCGGTTTACGGACGATAGTTTTACGTGATGACCTGGAATAATCGTAGTACATAGATCAAAGATCAGTAATTATATTTCCAGTACAAAGATTAATCATCTTGGGACTGGCCATCAATAAACTTCTGTTGTCTGATCTTGACAGTTTTACTTCTTAAGACGTTTCCATGGTAACTTTGACTATACCGATTGTGCCTCTCTATCGCTTGTTACGCGCTCTCGCTTGCACACACAGGCTCAGATGGAACGTGACACTTTTTCGTGTGTGCAGCCGGTGTTCATCAATTTATAAGACGTGACGTCATCACGTCAAAAAAAATTGGTAGTAAAGAAGAAAGAAAGAAAGAAATTATTTTTATTTTCTCTTAATCCTTAAAAATAATAACAAACGGTTTATCAAAAACCTAAAAGAGAAAAATGGACAGGCGCAGCCTATGCCGCTACACACCCGCTCGTCTCCGAGCTGGGAGTGTGCGGCGCTGAATTTAAGCCTGCCCCACACAGTCAATAAAATTTTGAGCATGATGCAACATAGCCTAAATGAAAAACACTTAGCCTAAAGACGTAAAGTTTTAAACAATAATTATATTAGTTTACAATAAGATTAAATTAAAATAAATAAGGTGCACGGTAATTAATTTAGGGATCCCGCCATCCTGGCGTTGCAGGGTCAAGAGGTATTTTTTAAGATTTAACTTAAAGGACCCAGAGCTGGCAACATTTCGGATGGGAGGAGGGAGATCATTCCAACACCGAGATGCTGCATATTTGAAGGATCCTTCGAATGCAGCACCCCGATGCCTAGGAATGGCTAGCAGCCTCCCTACGGATCGAGTACCGTAACAATGCGTGTCACTCAGCCATGCTAATTTTTCATACAGTGTTTTTGGACGTTTTTTGTTTATTACAGCATAGACCAGACATGCGAAGTGGAGAGACCTCCGGTTTTTCATATTCAGCGTGCCCAATTTATTAAGAATAGGGGTGATGCGAGCACGCCTCTTTGGTCTTTCGCAAAATCTAACGCAAGCATTTTGGACACGCTGGATGCGTTTAGATGTACGCTCGAGAAGGCAGGGACCGTACACGACGTCACAGTAGTTGAAGTTGGATAATACTAGGGCTTCGACCAACTGACGTCTTACACTTGTACTGATTAAGTCTCTAAACCTGTATAATGTTTTCAATTTACCGAATGCCTTACGGACGCTTTGTTCTATATGGGTTTCAAATTGCAAGCCACTGTCAACTATGAGACCGAGGTCGCGTGCGGAGGATACCACGGGGATACGAGTATTGTTCAAAAGGAAGCAAGGGTCACGGCTTAGTAATTTGTCAATTGCTACTTTGCTTCCCAGGGCAACTATAACAGTTTTACTCGGGTTTAGTGCCAAACCGTTATTGTGAGACCAGCTCCAAACCGCATCCAGATCCTCGTTTACCTTCGCCACCGCTTCCGCTGTGTCAGAAGGAGCAAACGATAGAGTAAGTTGTGAATCATCTGCAAATAACTCGCACCTCACATGTTTTAGACATTTAGGGAAGTCCGCCGTAAACGTGGTGTAAAGGATAGGAGACAAGGATGAGCCCTGTGGACAGCCCCGGAGTATAGACGCGGGCTGAGATTCCACAAAACCACCGCTAGCATCCGAACATCGAACGATTTGGTATCTATCCGAAAGAAAGCTCTGAATAAGTCGATACGCATCCTCTGAGACACCATAGTGTCGTAGTTTGGCCAGCCTTACTTATAAGGTGTTAGGGTGTAAACCATCCGATCGGTACCACGGCACTGTGTGAAGTTCCGTGGAATATACTGTGAAAATAGTTCGTATTTTTCGTCCAGTTCAGTGTTACCGGCACGACCAAAGATAAGCATTGGAATGGCACCTAGATCACCACACCAAGGCATGATGGGCGGACAAAAAAAATTTCATTGAAACGTCATTATTGAACACAAATTACTTACGTCTCTAATATAATCTACCAACGCGTTGATAAACGTATGAGACTTGACAAGCATAACAGAGATAAACATACATACGTCCGCCTGCTGTATCCCGACAATCACGGCAAGCAGAGTAATCGGTGTTGTGCTGCAAGAACTCTGATAAATTACAGCACAACATCGAACATCACGTTTAGCAAAGCATTCGGACAAGATTGTAGGAAATAAGGCACGAAGACATACCTGGTGGATGACTCGGTGGAAGGACCGTGCCAATGTGAGTGGCGGCTGGACGCTCGCCCTTTAGCGCGACATCTTGTCCTTTTCCTTTAGTCGCCTTTTACGACTTGCACGGGGATAGATGCAGTGGGATAAACATATATTGAATTTCTGGAAGAGAAAACCTGAGGCGCCATGCATATCCTCCCAGGACGTCCCCGGGACGCTGTAAACCTGAATGTGTCCTGGGAAAGCAGAACGGATGGCAATCCTAGACACACCGGTATTTCGCACAGGTCCCCCAGGGCGATAAAAGAATACTTCGGCGACAAACTACTCCATTATTGTGAGAGTTAATAAGATTCTTATATCTTCAGTGGAAACTTGTCTTGGCTTATTAGATAGAAATACCTAGAAGGTAATAACAGTATCCTAAGCCCCAATTAGTTCTTCGTAAATCTGAATCGTCGGCACCTTCGGCATTTAATGTAGCAGAGTAGCCGGGTTTAGCTATATGAGAGATTTTGAGAATTGTGTACATACACGCAAACTTTTCGTTAAGCCTGTCTCCCAGTAGGGTCGGAGGAGACAACGGATGTCCACATTCCAAGGTCACACAATTCAGTCGCATCTTGCAATACTTTTTTTAATTGCTTCCGAACTGGGTGGCTGTGCAAGAGGTCGAAGCCTCAGGCCCAACCAATTTCACCTCCGAGCATTTCAAACGATTAATTTCAAACATTTTAAATAGTTCCGTGGGCGTCCGGTACTTAAAAAGAATAGCCCAAGTGCAACTCTTCCCGTGCATGTCCTAAAAGGCAACTAAGGGGTAAGAACAAGATGCCGTGCTAAAGGGCGATAGGGTAGCCACCTCTCACCTTGGCGCGGTCCTTCCATCGAGTCATGCAGCAGGTGGGTCTTCGTGTCTTACTTGCTGCTTGATAATTATCTTGTCCGAATAGTTTGCTAAACGTGGCGGTCGATTTTGCGCTGGAATTTACAAAAGAACAACAGCACAACACCGATTACTCTGCTTACCCCGATTGTCGGGATACAGCGTATGGTATGTGTATTTATTAAATATTATATTTCCTGTATCATAGCTTGCAACTTGCTAATTGATTAATACATAGTATCCGTATTTTTTTGTGCTCGAATCAGTCAGTGAATCTCAAATGTTACATAAGTACATACAAATGTTGTACCTAATTAGATTCCGTACTTAAAAAGAATTGCCTCACTGCATCTCTCCCCGTGCATGTCGTAAAAGGCGACTAAGGGATAATGACAAGATGCCGTGCATAAGGGCGAAAGGCTAATGACCTCTCACCTTCTCACAGACGACAGATGACCGAGTCATGTAGCAGTTTTCGTGCCTTACTTGCTGCTTGATGGTTATCTTGTCCTAATACTGTGCTAAATTTTGTGGTCGGTGGTGTGGTGCAATTTACAAGAGTACTTGCAGCACAACAATGACTACTCTGCTTACCCCGATTGTCGGGATACTGGGGGGAATGTTTCGAAAAACATGCGCAGAAGACGCGGCTTTAGACTAATGTAGTATTTTGGTTCTCTCCGCCAAAACAACTTGGTTCTCTGCGCATGTCATGAACTAAAGCCGTCTGTTGGTAACGTAAGAGCTTTATTCAGCAACACGTTCATACCGAGTTCGTGCGAGCCGCGTTTCCGATTTGCAGTTTACGTAACAATTATAATTTCCGCAGAACTGAGAGCGGTTGGAGTGGCATAAGTACCGGGTTTGACACCTGAAAGCCTTTGCGTTTCCTGTGGCTCCTGCGGCTCCTTTCGGAAACACGGCTCGGGTTGACTCGGCTCGAAACGAAACACTCGGCTCGAAACGAAACGTAACAAAAGCGACATGCACCGCCTCAACATTAGGTTAGGGTTAATATAGAGAAGATGCGTCTCGTAGCGACGCATCTTCTTTATATTAATCCTGGTTATTTTTTTTAAACCACCAAAACATCACTAATTTCACACTTTCCTTCGAGCCGAAGTCTGGCCGAAAGGAGCTAAAGGAGCCGTAGGAGCCAGGAAATCTTTCAGGTGGCGGACCGCATAAGTACCTAGGTAGTATTGTTAAACTTGTTTATGCGTGTATAGAGTATTCGCTTACACATGTCTGGTAGATATACACGGAGCGACTGGAGCATTTGTCATTAGACCATGTAAACCAACATGGATGGTTGTGTCGAGGGAAGAAGTGGTGCAATCATCATTTTAATTCTAATAAACTTAAACTAATATTGTTGTTGACTTGATACATTTAGCACAAGCAACCCCCGCATACTTCCGAATGTCCATGGGCGTCGTTAGATGCCATATGGGTGGTTCGGCGCCACATGTCGAGCTTTCAATAAAAAAAGTATCAAAATTGACGAAGGCACTGTACACAGATGTTAGGTAATGTAGATAGACAGAGTGCTCAGATTCTTAAGTACCTATTCACCTTTATGCTGTAAATAATAATGTAATAAAATACAAATTAACGGCTAACGGGTTAATTATTTGTAAATAATATAATACTTATAAGGTATTAACAAAACGTGACTTGATAAGTTTGTCAGTTCTTCTTCGCAATACAGATGAATTAAGTATACTAATTGGTATATTTAATTCACCTAGGTAAATTGGCCCAGGTGAATTAAGTCTACTAATTGGTATATTTAATTCACCTATGTAAATTGGCCCAGCTGAATTAAGTCTACTAATTGGTATATTTAATTCACCTAGGTAAATTGGCCCAGGTGAATTAAGTCTACTAATTGGTATATTTAATTCACTTAGGTAAATTGGCCCAGGTGAATTAAGTCTACTAATTGATATATTTAATTCACCTAGGTAAATTGGCCCAGGTGAATTAAGTCTACTAATTGGTATATTTAATTGACCTAGGTAAATTGGCCCAGGTGAATTAAGTCTGCGGCACGGCATTGACATAGAATGCCTTTCTTGTGGCTCGGCCATAGTGGGGTAAACTACACAAACGTCCAATACATTTTTGATTATTTTATATAACTTCATCGTTCCGCACGGTTAATGTTCGCGAATTTGCGTAGCATGTACGGAACTGTCTTAAACGAACTAGCGTCTCATCCCGCCCTCTGACGCAAGCTCGCCTAGCCCCAGCCGGGCCAAGCACGCCGGAAGGCAGCCCCATCCGGCCGCCTATCCTTCGCACGACTTACCCTGGAAATTGGATTAATTTACTGCGCGAACATACGAAGACACACAACAGCTTCCGGCCACTCGAGCCTCCGAGATTATTAATTACCTGTAAGGAAATGTCTGTGTATCGTAAAGTACTTCCTCATTGGTTCATTCAACCCACGTTGCGTTATGTAGATGGCTTTGATGTATAAATAATGTTGTTCTGTCTGTACCACATAAATGAGTGAATAAAATTTACTAATAAGTGCACGTATATCACAACACGTAAGTGTAACAAGGTAATGTTATGCGGTCAATCTGGGACACCCTATTTTTCATACATCCTATAAAGTGTAAGGTAGACGACGGACTATATTATAATATTACTAGCTTCTGCCCGCGGCTTCGCTTCGTGTATTTAGGGTTTAACCTTTTTGCTCACAGCGACAAAAAAAAAACACAAACGTAACATTATAATTTATAGCCTATACCTCGAGAAGTGACAAAATGTTAAAGTGAAAACCTTATGTAAATCGATAAAGCGATTCTCGAGTTATAAGGATGTATTGACATACGTTACACGACCGTAGAAACTTCGCATTAATTATTAGGATTTGCTATATTTCGTTATTCATTTCAATAACTTCGGGAGGGTTACATACGCACTCAAACAAACACTTTAAGCAAAAACAAACATATGTTTATAGGAGCATATTTTTTTCTCCTAACATCTCCTAACAAAAAAAAATCAAATAGCTGTAAAAACCAATCATGCTATAACCCTTGCAAACACGAAACGTAGGCACACACACCGCACACGTAGGTAGGTAGGTAGATATAGCTAGTTTTAGAGCGGCGGCGGCCTAGTGACCTTGTGACTTACTTACAACAAACAGCTGTTCTGCGTTTGAACATAGTAAGGTCATTGACCCCGTACAATGCAAGCTACCTACTGTTACACTCAGGTCTAGTGACCTTGTGACTTACTTACAACAAACAGCTGTTCTGCGTTTGAACATAGTACCATCGTTAAAACAGTCTCTTTTTACTATGATAGTATGGTCATTGACCCCGTACAATGCAAGTGTTTATTTGAGTGTGTATGTAACCCTCCCGAAACATTTGACATGAATAACGAAGCACCTTATATATCTCAAGAATGACTAAACATATTAAGATGCGGTTTTCATTAATGGAATCCATTTTTTTTTAATGGAAATGACACGGTCGACTACTTCACCTACAACATCCGTCATGTCAACCCATAACACCGGGTGAATTAGGTGCCATGTCAGTGGTTCTCTTCATATCATGCATATAATAATATTATGTGGAATGCGCAGATGTTATCTCCGGATATTATAGGCCACCAATCACAACGGCTAGTCGGCGGCGGCGCGAGTAAAATGTAACTTTGATTAATATCACTTACATAATAAAATGTATTGTTTCTTTCTGGAAGCGAAAATTTTATTCGGAACGTGACAAGTAGAGCCAAAGTTGGCATGAGTTTCAGTTGCCCGTTCCGGTGAGTTCCGACAGTTTTCCATCCACTTCCCTTTGACGTATATGTGGGCGGAGGCGTCGCACTATGGGGCTTCTTGTATGGAAGCGCGGAAAAAAGTCCATAACTTCTGAAGTATTTGAGATATTGAAATTTTTTTTTCTGTGAAATTAATGTTTCCTATAGCCGCTTCATATGACATCAAATACGGTGTTGCCACAGAAAACTGAAATATACATGAAAATTGACTTCAGTCAAGAGCGTTCGATTCCACTTAATGCATTTGTAGATAATATGTGGTGTAAAAATAACACATTTATCTCAAATACTATCAAGCGGTCTCAAACTGAGACCTTGTCAACAAATTCTAGTCATAAGAATATACATACAGTAATATAAAATTAAAAACTTAGTCCTCTAAAAGTGCGCTTACATCATCACCTATATTTCTATCTTTTACTTTTTTGAAAATGGGCCTAAGGTGTGCCATCACAGGGTCTGATGACGTCATCATAAGGTTCATGACATCCTCATTAGTAGCCACTCTGCTGCACTTTCTGGAGTGTCGCAAGCGATATTTCTTGTAGTCCTTGTTTCGGGATTCTTGTGCTTCCTCCGACAGAGAACCGACAGGAAAAATGCAGTTCTCCACAATGGCCTCTCCATGTATGAGAATTTTGTGCACCGTGGATGGCATATTGTACCATTCATACAGGGACACGAACTTCTTTGCCGTCTCGAGGCAATATGAGCCGAATTTGTTCGAGTTATAATGTGTAAGTTTGAAGTGTTGTAAATGATGCATTTGCAGGTATTTGCAGCTGGATTTGCTTTTATCTATTAAAGTACATACTCAGGATAACGTCAGTATGCATGAGCACTTGGAGGCAAATGGAGGCAAAAATATACGTCCAAGAGTTCTAAAAAACATATGGAATTTCGACTATGTAACAAAAAAAAAATATTGTTGAAAACTCAACAATTATATTCATATTTGATTTACGTGTATATATTGAGCATAAGATTTGCTTTGAGAAAAAAAAAATACCATAGATATCTAGACAACGGATCCTGAAAATAAAAATTGGCATTTTCTTGCATGTGAATGCAATCAGTTGCGCAACAATGGCCTTCCCTGACTTTGCGACTCTGTAGAAAAAAAAGTATGTGTCAAAACAGAACCATAGTCAGGATTCCAATGTAGGGTTTATATAGTTATTATTATATATATATATCTACTATATATCACGAACTTTGTTAAATGGACTTAATTCCTCTAAAGCCCCATAGTGCGTCGTCGTCGTCGCCGCGAGATGGTGTGGCGGCGCGGGCGGAGGCCGTCTTTGATGTGCGTACTTTTTGACACGCGAGCTCGGCGCGAAACAACTGGCCGCGATTGCTTAGATACGAGTGAAGTGTCTGTTAATTATTTCGAGTTGAATAAGTACACGTATGTGTATGTGTATGTGTATGGAGGAATTATTATTTGTTTTTTGAATGTACTTTTTTACTGAACTATTGTACCGTGTTTGTACCGTGTGGGGTCGGTACTTAAAAATAATAGCCCACTGCATCTCTCTCCATCGCATGTCGTAAAAGTCGACTAAGGGATAAGTAAATTCGTCAGCCTCGGTAGCTCAGTGGTGCGGTCAGTCGACTGTTGTTAAGCAACGCTGAGCGCGGTCATTACTTGGGTGGGTGACCGCTCGACCGTTGGAGGCTGACGTGGTTCGGATTCCACGTTAAACTGTAGGCCCCTTCCCTTCTTACCTTACTAGGTGGCAGGGTTTATCACGGCCGGGTTGGTACCACCGCACTAAGCGAAACGTCGGTCGAAACGGCTATGTAAATAGTTCGTGTTTTCCGTCCAGTTCAGTGTAGCCGTCGCGAAATGAAAGGAAGCACTGACTTGGCATCTAGTTCACCCGGTGTTATGGGCTGACATCACGGATGTTGTAGGTTATGTAGCCACATCACCATGATAGCCCATAACACCGAGTGAACTAGATGCCATGTCAGTGCTTCCCTTCATTTCATGTCGTCGTCCCACCTGGCGGGTCTCCCACACTCCGTTTGCCTGTCCGCACGGCCGCCAGTATAGGCATTGCTACGCCAACGGTCGTCGTCTCTTTGGCTGACTTGCCCAGCCTACTGCCACTTGAGTTTAGCCACCCGGGACTACTTAAATATCACTCAATGTACTTATATTGCACAAACTTCTATTTACGGCGAAAATAAAAATACCAAGCTCAGCAATAAAGTCCTGTGGGGTAGGTGGTCTCATGACCGGACGCTTGTCGGAGTTTGTGTAGTAATATGCGGCGGGGATGCGGCGGAAAAAAAAACAAACATTTCCCCGGAGGCCGGTTGCTGAAAATGTCGTGGCTATATGAACATGGATATAAATGTCCGGAGGCAAGCGCATGGTCGGGGGAGGTAAACCGGGATGGGAGGGAGGGGGTTAAAAGGGGTTGACGGGGAGCGGGAGGGGGACGGGTGACAGGTCAAACAGGAATGGAGGGAAATTTTTAATGAATACCGATTGCAGGGCAGTTAATTTTAGTAGATTTCCAGTGCAGGAAGTCACAACGATTTATCAAAAATTTGCGACATATCGAGGACGGAATTGCGGACGGTTTGCCATTCAAAATAACCAAAAAAGCTAAATTTTCAATATTATAAAAAAGTGTAACTGGTACTGTTAGGTACTGTTACCAAAACGCAATTCAACCCCGAAAACCCCTCGGGGTTTCTGTATCGATGTTTACTCATGAAAAATCTTGATTGTATAATTTCATCCATAGGTAAGTACCACTTGGACATGTCGAAAATTCCGCCAGTTCTATTCAATGCGAAGAAGAACTGATAAACAAACTTCGCAAGTCACAATGTTTTGTTAGTACCTTATAAGTATTATATTAAAGTAATTTACAATAATTAACCCATACTACCGCTCACAAGAACATTAATATTTACAGCATATACATGAATACTCAAGAATGTGACCACTATAATGGATGGTGTAGGTAGCTAATACAATTATGTGTTTTCTATTTATTATTCGCAATTCCATGGAAAATTAAAGTAAAGACACAGCATCACTGAGACAATAAAGAAGTTGAAAAAACTTCGGTTAAACATGTTTGGAAGCCTGATCCAAATCACTCCTGCCGTCTGACTATTAGTATAGAACGTTAGGTACAAGCTTGTCACACAGAACGGCAAGGAAATACATGCCATATGACTGGTAATTTGCGGCGCAGTACACACGAGCACCGCACCGCCCCCTACGCGATACGGTTACCTAATCAAGCTGGCACATTGAAATAAATACTTAGAAAGCCACTAACTTGCCGAGGAAGTGAGAGAAAACTCTGTATGCATATAATAAAACTAACATTTGCGCGGTTTACAATGAAAAATATTAGTAATATAATAAATTTTATAAGAATAAATTTTAGGGAATGAAGGATAAGTTTAGTAATAAAATGCGAGGATAATATGTCTTAAATGTTAGTCTTTATGTCTGTTCGTATTTTTTTTCAGCACTCGTCACCAAGGACGACTTTATATTCATATATGAGCTTTGCAGTGAGGTCAGAATGGAAAGTGGTCGGAGAAATTAGAAAAAAGAATTTTTTTGTTAATTAATGAGCCGATTTTTCTAAACTCTCATTGTCGACCAGGTTTATGAACGTGCTCGTTGTGCAGCAAATCAGACAAAAGGGACTGATTGCACAAAAACTGTAGATTTCTCCATACATTATCTGTGGCAACATTTGACACTAGTACTGTCAAATTATGTAAAATGTATTTACTCGTGTATCTTTTGTCTGGTGCAAATGGTGTGCATGCAGACCAAATGTTGGTAGCAATGGTAGCAAGTTAAATGTATTCTATGTAGGGCAGTACTGCTTCGGATTATTTATTTCCATGGCTGCAGACCTTTATCACACAATCTCGCTAGATCGCTAGCTCGCTAGGCTAGTTAACTAGGCAGTAAGCAACGTTTCAGGGCAACCACTGCTGTTGCGCTTGAGTGAGTTGTTGGTCTGATCCAGACAGAATAAAACAAAACATGTATCACGGTAGCGGAGCTGCTTTTTTAGAGTCGCAATTTCGATGCAAAACTTGGGCTTTACTCTACCGCCTACACTAATTAGGCAGTTTGTTTATTTCTACCCACAGTGGATACATGAAATTTTTTAACTAAATCTAATTGAAGAATATTACAACAATACGGTTGAAAACAAAGACGCAGATCTCCATCATAGGGGCAGTTTCAACGACAATCCAGGGCACACGTAGAAAAATAAACAGATAGAAGACGGCGCTGACTTATTTTCTACCGAAGAACAATAAGATGGAAAAACTGGAGAAGAAATAGCTATGAGAGGATATTAGGTGAAGAGATGGCTGCGTGCAACTTCAGATTATCAGAATGCGGCTTCATTGCTGAATTTAATTATTATAATTTGCCTGTATGACATGTAATGTAATAAATTTATCAATAAATTTGAGTTAAAAACAAAACGATAGGCAGGCACTTACGCACGCACAATCGAAAGATTCGGAAGCCGGAAGCTATGCATTCAATTTGGTAATATTGGTTTAATTTTAGACCTACTATGAAACATGCTGGCAATAATTCTACATAAACTATCTACAAGATACGAGCCACTTAACTACCTAACCTACCTATAGAAATAGACGAAGTAAGTTCTGTTCTACATATGAATGCTTCTAGTGCCTTTGCTCGGACGTACAGAACATTATTTTATAGAACGACGCGACACACGTGAAAAAGTCGCACTGTTTGATTTCCAGGAACGGCAGTGTGTTAAAAAAGCAAATAGAGCAAGTTGCGTTGATATGCCGTACATATGACGACGAGGACGTGATTGAAAAGTTCCATTTGCCAAGCTACACGGCTGCCTTCTCGTCTTAAAATCTCGGTAAATGTGAACAGAGTCGTCTCGTGCAGAATGCTTCCGTCGCCTCGTACTATTTTCAGCCAAATGTTATTGTTTAATTTCACTTTAAAAAACTTAGTCTTATAAATGATTCTCATAACAAGAACTATGATTTATCTATTTATTTGACGATGTTCTACTAATA
Organism: Nematopogon swammerdamellus; assembly: GCA_946902875.1. Classification (NCBI taxonomy): domain Eukaryota; kingdom Metazoa; phylum Arthropoda; class Insecta; order Lepidoptera; family Adelidae; genus Nematopogon; species Nematopogon swammerdamellus. The sequence continues at coordinate 9,540,385 of OX336345.1, forward strand.
TTATGTCCGTTTAGGCTTTTGCCGCTTTTACACATTATCGCAATGTTTTCGGTGTCCCTGATGATGTCCCAGAGCGAGGGACGCGTAACCGCGTAACCGAAAACATTATCACAATCGAGCCTCGAACCTTGAGAGCAAGAGTCAAAGTCAAGACGGCGCCGACCACCAGCTGCTCGTATGTAAAGAGCTAATTTGGACGCATTACTCAGTGAAAATAGAAATTGAATTAAATACGAATATGTAAATAAGGTGTTGAAGCCCTCGCAAAGGCTACCTAACATTTATTCGCGGAGAAATCGGTATCAGATGGGGCGATATCTTTGATCTTTTAACCCTCTTAAAACGTTTTAAGACCTCACGAACCCAAACTAGCCCGCTCTTCGTTTCACAGCTGCCCAAAAATATTTGAATCCTCTACATGGACACGGCAGTAAAAGCGGCGCCTCTCGGACCGCTGCTCGCGGAGATTCTAGGTCACGTCGGGTCTATTTGTGTTAGATAATTGGCCCCCTGGCTGATGCTGTGTTCCGTCCCTGGTTAAGTTTACCACTGTCAAATAAGTTCACAAGCGTCGCAATAGTACAATTTTAAGCCGACTTGAGCGAAGACTTTGCGCAGTTGTCCGAATAACCAACTTCACAGCGGTGAAGAAAATGACGCGGTGTCTAACACCGTTCTATCTGCTATCTTGATAACGTCCCCGGCTGCGGCGGCGTCGTCGTCGAGTCGTCGCGTCGTCGGTACGGTTTCTTAGGGAAATGTTTGTAAAGGCCGCCCATTCTGAGTTTAGGCCGCGCGCCGTTTGAACTTTATGCAAATAGCCTCGGAGGGAAAATGTTTCCTGTCCGCTCGCGGTCGCCTTTATTTAACATGCATTTTAATTTATACAAAATTACCAGGGCTTGCAGCGTTGCAGGCAGGTAAAGTCGACCTTCCCCACGCCGCAATGATTGCACGAAGCTTTCGTGCTAAGTACAGTTAATCCGACTCAGCTTACGACGCTGCGCTGTCCAGTCAATGAAATAATATAATTTTCGACTCTACAGTAATATCAGACAGTACCTATACGATTAAGTATTTAGACGACATTTTTCAGAAACTGCTTAAAAATTTAATTTCAGCCCAAACAAACAAAATGAAATGGAAGTCGAAATGACTGCAGATGGAAGCCGGGGGCCAATTACCTGAAGTGAGATTATCCGGACTAGTGGCGCTTCGGACTGCTGATATTCATCGTAGTTCCAATTACCTGAAGTGAGATTATCCGGACTAGTGGCGCTTCGGACTGCTGATATTCATCGTAGTTCCAATTACCTGAAGTGAGATTATCCGGACTAGTGGCGCTTCGGACTGCTGATATTCATCGTAGTTCCAATTACCTGAAGTGAGATTATCCGGACTAGTGGCGCTTCGGACTGCTGATATTCATCGTAGTTCCAATTACCTGAAGTGAGATTATCCGGACTAGTGGCGCTTCAGACTGCTGATATTCATCGTAGTTCCAATTTTCCGATTTCACTTTACATAATATTTTACTTTTACTTTTTTTTTCATGTAATTCATATTCTTTTACTTTGTTTTCATTCTTTCGCATATATAAACAATTGTTAACTTAAAATTAAAACTTTTAATTTGCTTAGAAATTATTAGTTTACATTGGATTTTCAGAAAGTTTTATTGTAGATTTCTAATGTTTCACATGAGTCTTGTGTACGTATACATTCTTAGCATATTTTAGTAGATAAACACTTATTCAACGATAACGTATTTTTTTAAAAGTTATAATGTTGACTAAATGTATGCATGAATACACTACGATTACTAATGAAGTAGATTCAGTCAATACATAATAGTTCTGTTCTGTTCTGAAACTGTTACGTAGTAGGATAGTAGACGAAGAATAAAACCGGTCAAGAGCGAGTCGGGCTCGCACAATTACATAATTACTAAAACAAAAATATGTTTTCCCACAACTATAACGTTGTCAAAAAAACCTGTTCGTTTCCTGTAATTTATAGCTTTATATCACTAACCCTATTAAAATCAAAATTTTAGCTTTAGAACCCTGCCAATTAAATGGTAGTACGGAAGCCTCGGTGCGCGAGTGCGATTCGCACTTGGCCGGTTCTTTTTTTAATGCTTGTCATATTTCCAGTTGTTTCAACTTTCGCGATGAAAAATTTGACGATTTAGGTTTAAATTGAGATATATAGCTACTTGCGGCGCCTTAACACACTCGTCGCGTCACTCAGAAAGCACTTTACGGCGCACTCGGCACGTACAACGTTATCCAATTAACGCTCAATAGAGAGCGGACGCACGTGCTATCCAGAACACACGCAACGAGAAACCGGCATCGAAATAAAACAAAGAATAGACATTTCTAAACAATTTGGTTGGCCTTTTAAAATTGCGCCTACGGGAATATTTATGTTTTTAGCTATACAAATAGAATATTGTTCATACAATATGTCGCTTCAGCGGTACGAAACTACTGTTTTCCGCCGACGCACTTGATTTCGTCGTCACACTTGGCGGGTGGTCTTTCCACACTCCGTTTTCCTGTCCACGGCCGCCGCCAGTGTAGGGCACGATTACTCTAACGGTCGTCGTCTCTTCTGCTAACGTGCCCAGCCCACTGCCACTTGAGTAGATAAGAAAAAGTAAGCCCTGGAATATTCCAAATCAGTCCGAGCTGCGACCATACACCTATCTGTACGAGTATAAATTATCTTACAGTATAAAACTGAAAACTATTAATGTCTTCACTAATTAAGTTTAATACGTCCTAAAATGGCGAAATAGAGCTTCAGCGCAGTATGGTTTATGTATCCAAAAAGAGTTTTATTTTTATTCTCTCTAAAAACACACACAACACACGTCTACCAAGCCTAATACATTAATTTCTAAAGGTACTGTAATGTGCGTTAATACTATAAGTGGAATCTAGGGCATGGCGCAGTCGGTAGACGGATATCGAGAAAAATTGCATGGAATTTAATAAGGGATACCCACCTGACTAGAATGGCTTAATCACAAATTATGTGGTAGAAGGACCGAGGCGCGACGCGGAACCGTGCCAACTGCTCTAGAGATTTCACTGTACTATATATCCATCCAGTGACATTTCGTATCCAATATTTTGAGCAGTATATTTGGAATATTTTAATATCTTTCTTGATAATTTTGAAATGAAAAAGTTAAATTACAAATTTAAAAATACCCGACCTCTTAAAAAGGTAAAAATAATTTCCGTTTAGTTAATTAAAGGCGTCGGGGGATAAGCGCGCAGTTATGAGTTTTATATTTTATTTACTTAGCGGTCCACCGACGTCTTTAAGTAAATAAACGGATATTTTTTTTGACATTTTAAGGATTCGGTGGTTTTTTAAATTTTTTTAATTAACTTTTATTTCAAGTTACTCACTACTTCATTACAAACATAGCTAAGAGCCATCCCTGTTAACACAGCTATGTAATAAAAAGCCGCATCCAAATCGGACCATCCGTTTAGGAGCTACGATCCCACAGACAGACACACAGACAGACAGACGTAGGCGTCAAACTTATAACAACCCTCGACACCTGTCGGGGATTAAAAATTTGCAGACTAATTAATATTACTGTATTTTTTTATGGAAACTGACACGGTTAGCTACGTCACCTACAACATCAGTGATGTCAGCCCATAACACCTTGGTGAACTAGGTATCATGTCAGTGCTTCCCTTCCGTCATGCCGGCTACACTGAACTGGACTGAAAATACGAACTATTTAAATAGCCGTTTCAACCGACCTTTCATTCAGTGCGGTGGTATCAATCCGGGCGGGCTAAACCCTACCACTTAGTGAGGTAAGAAGGGTAGGGACCTACAGTAATCTTTATCTACAGTTACAGGGATCTTCATGCAGCTGCTAATTTTGATATTTTATTTTGATATGTTTTTTCAGATTTATTTTTGCTTGAATAACAAGAAAATTTCAAGTGCTGCAAAAGAAACGCACAAACACAACATACAAGTACATTCTATGTCTTCCACGCACTCACGTCCGCAATATTACACACACACACACACACACGTCACATTTCTTAGCGGGAGAACGTTCCGCGCGCACTGGAGAGGCGAGTTGTTTTCCTCGTATGGAAAATAGGAAAACGTGTTACTATAAGTACCACATTAATATTGCTATGAAATTCTCGCATTCGCATCATTTTCTAAGACGATCACAACATCGAGCAACGTTGACACAAATATAATCAACATCTTTTTTTTATAAACTGACAACGGTTGGCTACATCACGTACAATATCCGTGATGTCAGCCCATAACACCGGGTGAACTTGGTGCCACGTCAGTGCTTCCCTTCGGTCGTGCTGGCTATACTGAACTGGACGGAACACACAAACTATTTACATAGCCATTTCGACCGACATTCATTCAGTGTGGTTGTACCAACCCGGGCGGGTTAAACGATAAACCCTATCACCTAGTAATATAAGAAGGGAGTCATATCCTCACGGCATTAAGCTCACCTATTGTGCCTATTTTGTATAAATTGGTGTTCAATAAAGAATATATACATACATACATATCCCTTAGTCGTCTTTTACGACATACACGGGGAGAGATGCAGTGGGGCTATTCTTTTAAACAAGCTAGCTTTTAAAGTACCGGCCCCACACGATAACAGAAGGAAAATATAACAGGAAGAGCTTATAGATAATAAATAGAAAATTAAAACTAAAACTAATTTCGTTTAGCGGTTTTGCCCTCGGGATAGTGCCGAGGGTGCCGGCAGAGTTCCCTCCCCCTCTGGATTGCCAGGTTAATGCTTTGTCGGAAGTAGCATAGCATTTATATATTACATGTATTTATACATAAATATAATATGCATATATATATATATATATATATATAGTATTAATTTTATATAATGTGTCTATGTAGTATATGTTTAGGTCCATTTATTTATTCCCTTTATGCCTCACACTTTAATTTTCATTGCACTGTCCGCCCTATGGGCTTCTCCACATCCCAAAGATTAGTTTGTAAAGAATGCTGCATTGCATTAAACCCGCCTTATGTGCGTATAATAAAGTATATTAGAATAAGAATTTGAACACGGACGAATAGATGGAAAATGCCAGGGAATACTCGTAGTTGTTGCGTCGCACTAAGTTACATGGGCACACATTGATCTAGTTTCATATTTTGGCAACACTGAACTGAAATATAATTTCATCATACGCCGTATAAGCCAGGGAATTCAAAGAGGGAACGCTATAAGCGTTCTAGGGACCATGACTGCCTCGGCTGAACTGGAAGAATTTTTTTATTTATAAGTGCAGGTTTAACTTTATTTTATTTTATTATTTACTGCAAATAATTGTACATAATATACCAATAAACATATAATGAAAAAGAAAAAATATTCCGTTATAGAAAGTGAAACAGATTTAGTGAAACAACTTAAGTTCAGTTATTTATCCGGTACAATACCGGGTTCTGAGTGGGATGAGATCTAAACCGTGATCACCTCGACGAATTACGCACTTATCGAACGCCCAATGAGAAAGTGATGGGGGTTATTGATGGTAATGTGCCAACCTAAACATATTACGTTTAACGGTATGTAACGGCATCGTCAGATATGTAACGGAAAAGGCAATGAACGGGAACTCCGTACGCCACATGCGTAATCCGAAAACCTCAGCGACAGATGCAAATGCTATTTTCGAATTAGAATGGCATTTGGACCGCTCTGTGTATGTGGAGCGAGTGAAAATGTTACCGCTATTAAAACCATAAATTAGCCTCGGTCCTATCATTAAACGCCATTTCGGCCCCGTTAAAACGGGGATGGAAAATTCGCTCGGGAATACATAGGCTTGGAGTGCTGCGAGAACGTGAGACAGTAATGTTCTGGTTGTTTCGTTATAGTTAACAGCTGGGTATACTTTTGTCAAAATACATATATGTTTTATTAGTCTATAAAGTGTGTCTGAGATCCTAATACCTAAACATTTTTCCTGCCCATCTAACGAGAGGGAGTGAGAAAATTATTAACCCCTTAAACAACGCCGTGTGTTGAGAGAGGGCTCGACTCACAATAGGAAAGAAATAGTATTTTAACCGACTTCAAAAAAGGAGGTTATCAATTCGACACGTATGTATGTAATATTATTGGAACTGCAATACATTCACACATGATAATCTATTAGGTCTTTCAAATAATTCAAATAATTCTCATTTACTCAATAAATATACATACATACATATATACCGCACGCTTTATCCCAACAATCGGGGTCAGCAGAGTAATCTATGTTGTGCTACAAGTACTTTTGTTAATTACAGTGTTTTTTTATTTTTTACATACTCTCATTGTCTTCTAATTAACAGCATTACTATACACTCATTCGTGAGATTGAAATGATTCTGAAATCAATTTGTTGATATATTCCATACTATGAATGGATTAATGAATTTTGTTATAGCATGAAAATTATTACAATACATAAATTAATAACAGAATCATTTATAAATAGAGAGGTAATTAATAATACAGGCTTTGTTAGCAGCGCTTCAATCCTATACACATGTATTTTCATAATAATTTACCATTGCTGCCTACAGAAAATAGCACTTTACTTTATGGAAATTATTATAAGTTATTACTAAGCGACTGAGTTAGATATTTGTATGCTGTCTTCAATAAAATATGTCAAACAAATGAAACCACTTAGTGGTCGAATATGAAAAACATTTATAACTATGTATGTGGAACACTTGAATATTCAACATGCTCATACAATACTGTGAGAATATAATTTTTAAACAGTTTATATACACGCACATGCAGTAATATTTTTCCATGAATTAACGTTTATAAAAACGACCAATAAATAAAAGAGTAGACAGAGTGTAACTAAAGGAAACCGGAAAGCTTTGATCGACCGGTGATTTCAGTTACTTATTGGATAAATTTCCTTTTAGATTAATCCACCCGAATAGGCAAAAGGTGGTTCCTACTCCAGCGGACGCATTATACAAATCCCTTTGAGTTTCTCTTATGTATGAGTTACTAATTAAATGTTTATGAAAATTTCACATGTTTACAATTCCTTGCAACGTTTACAACCTAGCACAGAGCAAGAAGCAGGGTTGCCAGATGTCCGGTTTTGGACCGGACAGTCCGGTTTTTGAGGCTTGTGTCCGGCCTTCAAAATAATGAAAAACCGGACACCAAAACGTCCGGTTTTTGTTCATGTAACGCAAATATTTACTTTTTCAGAACATTTTAATACTGTGTTCTTCGATTTTTCAGTAAGTTCGATCAATTCAACCCTTTTATTTATTACTCTATCTCCCATCCATTTTCAAAAGTAAAGGTCATGAAATCAACTTTCATTGTGTAGGTACCTGAAAAATTAAAGGCCCTTTGATGAAAAATTTCCGGTTTTGTCAACAGAACTATCTGGCAACCCTGGCAAGAAGAGGGAAGACGCACGCCGATCGCTGCTCTGTGTGATTACTAGTCTTCGCAGTTCGGACTACATTCCAGAGTTTAGGTATACTAGTTCTGGGGAGGACAGATCTGCAGAACCGATTGGTACGCAGGTGTATGCATCTGTACAAGGTACAAGTCCATCGTGTAGGGATGCAGTGCAATCCCTGCCCAGGGCAGGCATTCTTTAACGTCCTACCGTCAACGTCGGTAGGACGGACTAGTTATGTCTCTGTCTAATTATATTAACTAGACAGAGACATAACTAGTCAGCGTCACCGGCGTTGACGGTAGGACGTTAGAGAATGTCTGCCCAGTGCGCGTTGTGCGGGAGGTGGAAAGGACGGTAGACGGGATCGCGTCAAACAGCTCGTCCGAGTACTCCACCACAGTCCAGGGGTGATTTACATCATGTAAAATAATGCTTTCAATAAACTATTTTTCGTTTATTTATTATAGCACAATGAGTTATTTACCTCGACAGATATCCAGAAAATAAGCAATTATATTGACACATATAAATCAAATGAAATGTTATTAAAATTAAACCTACCGCAAAATGATTGTATATTACCTGTATGTATGTACATCTATCTATAAGTACATATAAGCTGAATTAAATCCAAGTAGGTACAACAGTACAGCAGAGATTCTGAACGACGGCGACAAAGACGATTGGATTCCTCTGCGTTAGATCGAATTCAACTCGGGCCGAGATTCCGCCCGGATGCGTAGAGCTCACCTTAGTGTTGGCTCTTTAGTTTAAAGTAAAGTATCGATTATTCTGGATACTATGGACAATGTTTAAAAGTCTAATACTTTTTTTAAATACATACATAAAATACATATATATTATTAATTAATAAGATTTAGAATATACTTAGATAGTAATAAAAACAAAAAAAAACTATTTACATACTGATTACATAACTATGTAAATTTGAAAATGTAAGCGGTCGCGGTGGCAACAAAAAAATCCATGTTCGAACCGAGCTCATGTTAACCGACGAGCCTGTACGTATGAAGATCGATATGGTATGAGTGTGGAAGAGGCGACAGAGGTGTGTCAGGGTGGTGGCACGTAGAGATCCGTTGTCTCTGTCTATCCCATTGGTAAACATACGTCCTATTATGTTTGTAAAAACTGAAAACTGAAAAAAATTTAAATTATTAATTTGTACTTATATAACATAATTATTTTTTTCTATCGTTTAAACGGTAATAGATACAACCGTCAAACTTGGTGCAATTATAGTGCAAACTCTGAAGTAAAACAAGAATTATTAATAAAAACCGCCCAATTACGTGGTGGTACGGAAACCTCGGTGCGTGATTCCGACTCGCACTTGGCCGGTTTTCTATCGACTACTTGCTAACACTACGTACTTTATACTCGTACCTTGCTTCCGGCGACGCGGTGACGACGTGCTGAGAAGGCAGCGACGCTTTCCAATGAAAGAGGTCGATCCAGTGGTTCACCCCCACCCGTGTCATTGTACTGTCAATAGAAACGAAGAAGACTGAATCGAGGCGACACAGCGGGAAAACAATTAGGCCACTTTGGCTTACCTATTGAAAAAAAAATTTACTATCGTTGTATTCGCGCAAGCTGGTAGTTTTGAAAAATATAGCTTTTATGTATTTAGTTTACGCATTTGTAGATTAAAATTTATTGTAGGTTTCTGTGTCTTTATCTGTGCGCGCATTATCAGGCACAACCTTTTCAAAGAAATATTCGCTGATTTGGAATTACAAAAATGTTATTGTAACACTTTCAAAAATCATTTACAATTACGATAAAACATTATAATAGACATTTTCAAAATAACCCTATAAAATTAATTAGTCATTGCAATTTAATTTATCCAAATCTTCAAATTGAATACAGTTAAAACATCTAATAATGCCTGGAATTTTAGACAAACAATCCAATTCGTTAGTTATTCTGTGCGGAGAAAATAATAACGTTTTCACCCACTCTCTCTGCACTCAAACCAAAGAATAGAAACATGGTAGAAACGGGATCAGCTCGTTGAGCCGGTGAAAAGTAATTTTAAACGTGTGTGCACAAAGATGACAATAAATTATTATGTTTATAAAATTATGAACTTAGCTCTTAGTCCAGCAGTTATGTACTTTACCTGGAAAATATTCCGAAGTTAATGAAACTTTTAAGGTTGTTTGGGGGTACACTAGGAATACTATCCTAACTTTTCGACCTCGAGGTGCTAACTTGGGGGTGGGCAAAAATCTCAAAAAATTTCTGACTTTTTTCAGCATTTCGCCTATATCTCTTAAATTAAGGATATTTTGTTGACCATATTGCACGACAAAGTTGGGGAGCAATAAATTTTCTAAAATTTCGTTGTTGAACCAGCTTTTCAGGCCCAACATTAACGGAGATACAGCCGATCAAAGTTAGACAAAGCGTCTTAAAATGTAAAAAATAGCAGAAAAACGAAGGTTTTGGCCCTACAACTATTTATTACCATCATTTCCATGTTAATTATGTTGAGCACTCATCAATACGACCCCCTTACCCCACCCCCTCCCCCAATGTGGTTTTGGATGGTTATCCTGGTGGGATATCCTGATCAGCGCTCTTTGCTTCACTCCTCAACAAAGTTTGTCCTTTCCAAGACAACTTCGATCAGCACAATTTCGCAGGTGAAATTTCTTTCCAACGATACCAACAAGCAGAACTTCATAACTATGCTGACGAGTGAAAGTGAAGCAGACAGTAGAAGACGCCGATGTAATGATTGTGGAGAATGCTGTCTCAGCTGCTGACAAGTATGATAGTGTCGTCATAACAGGGGAAGGCATAGATCTTCTGTTGCTTCTCACTGCTTTGGGTTCTTCAAAAAATAACGTTTATTTATAGAAGAGTGGAAAGGTTCACAGCCCAACTTGTATTCATCTCACTCGTTCAAGTACGATCCACAGGATATGCTTTTCCTGCATGCGATAAGTGGGTGTGACACCACCTCAGCACCATTTGGTATTGGAAAAAAGAAGGTGATGCAGATCTATAGCCAGAACCCGAGCCTTTCAGAGATGTTGGCGATTTTTAAAGACCCCGAGGCAACTCATTTTTATAAACAAAAAATTTAAATCTAAAATTAATGTGAAACTACTGGCAGCGAGGCGGACCCAGGCTACCGATGGCCGGGTACCAAAGAGAGAAACCTCCGGACTATGCGCGCAGTGTCGAGCAGGGCCGCCTTCTGAATCTGACCCTTGACCCAACCACTCAGCGAGGGCTTCTCAAGGTGGTCGTCAAGGCTCTTCGCTATCAGCCCATGCGCCGATACGACTATGGGCACAACGATCGATCAATCGGTCGGCATATCGATGGATATTTTTAATATAATTTTTTTTTGTAAATAACCCCCCCCCCCCCCCCCCCCCCTCCCCCCCTCTTCCTCCTCTTCCCAGTGAATCATATTATGTGTACAACGTTAGGGTTTTTGGTGTGAGAGAGGGTTCTTCATAACGTATTTCTTAGATTTTAGTGGGACATCGTAACGTATGGGGGAGGGGGAGGGGGGGGGGGGGGGGTCAAGATTTTCCAAGACGTTGATATTGATGAGTGCTCAACATAGTTAACATCGATATGATGGTTATAGGGACAAAACCTTCGCTTTACCGCTATTTTTTACATTTTAAGAAACTTTGTCTAACTTTGATCGGCTGTATCTCTGTTAATATTGGGCCTAAAAATCTGGTTCAACAACGAAATTTTAGGAAATTTAATGCTCTCCAACTTTTTTATGCAATGTGGTGAACGCAATATTCTTAGTTTGAGAGATATATAAGCGAAAAGCTGAAAAAAGTCAGAATTTTTTTGAGTTTTTTGCCCACCACCTAGTTAGCACAGGTTGCTCGAGGTCGAAAACTTATGACATTATTTCTAGTCTACCCCCAAACAATCTGTAAAAGTTTCATTAACTTCGGAATATTTTCCAGCTACCCTACCTTTTTTCGACATGTCGACTGGACTCTATCAAATTCCTAATTCCAAATTTGAAAAATTAGCAAATTATATATGTTTATTTTATTATACTCTGTGATACAATGATATAGTATAATATATGTAACTTTTTAAAATGATATTCTTATTGCTATTCTCGAAGAAGGCACTAAGATTTCGTCCGCATTGCCTATTCTTCGTTCATTTGGTGTGGTTTAGTTACACGTGTTGTGTACTTGAAAGATAGATAAAAATAACAAGGTAAAAGAAAGGAAAAAACAATTGTCGTGGTAGCAAACCATACTTCCTTAAATTAATTATTCATCGGCACAAATAAATGTGTACCTGTTACAATATTACATGTATGATTAATTACGTATATGTACGTACATGTAGCCGTAAATAATTCGTGGTTTCCGTCCAGTTCAGTGTAGCTGACATGAAATGAAGGGAATCACTGACATGGCACCTAGTTCACCCGGTGTTATGGGCTGACATCACGGATGCTGTAGGTGATGTAGCCAAGCGTGTCAGTTTCCATAAAATAAACCTGACATGGTTGGCTACATCACCTATTGCAACTGTGATGTCAGTCGGCACACAACATCTTGGTGACCATGTCAGTGCTTTGGGCGCAAAACACTAACTCTTTACATAGCCGCTTCGACCGACGACCTTTTATTCAGTGTGGTGTTACCGATCGGACGGGTTAAGTAAGTTACCACCTAGTAAGATAAAGGGAAGGGACCTACAGTTTTTACGATAAACTGAGCCACTTTCAGCCTCAAAGGACGCACGGTCAGTGGTCGTGCAAGTTCTGGCCGCCCCAAGGTGTGTTTAATGTTCACGGCCGCGCGTCGATCCATTGCGCCACGGAGCTACCAAGGCTGACGAAAGTGTATGTATTTACATATTATGTTTAGGTCGAAGTAAATTGTTTGTCAACGGCAGTTCCGTCCTTTCGTATTTTTCGACCCGACCATTTCGTCCGCTGCTGAGTCGGATCTGTATCATTGTGTCAGCACGGCCGGACGCGGACACAGTGCGAATTATTTTAGCTGCTTGCTAAATCGCGTGTCATCTGTATGCCGGTGCGAGTCACGCTTGACGCTCGCCCCAGAGGACCGCGCGTGACCGTTGTGTTCCAACATTCGGGATTCTGATCCACTTGATTTATATTCAACGATCACAGCGTGCACCGGACGCGTGGTAAATCTAATTGTAGCACTTTCCAATATCGAATGTATGATACTCTTTCATGGGAAGGTTTGCGTCTCTTAGGACATCAGGTTGTGACGATGAAGCGTTTTCACGAGTTTTTTAATAGCCCTAAAGCATTTTAAAGTCGGAGTGTTTAGCAGACGAGTTTTTAATAGCCCAAACAATTTACCGGTGGAAGTGGTTTAGCAGACTATTTTTTTTTATAGCCCTAATGCGTTTTACCATCGTAGTGTTTTTTATTACATCAGTTTTAACGCCTTAGAGCTATAAAAAACCAGCCTGCTAACACACTTCGATTGTAAAACACTTCAGGGCTATTATAAACTCGTCTACTAAAACACTACGACAGTAAAATGCTTTAGGGCGTTAATAAACCCGTCTGCTAAAACACTCGAACGGTAAAACGCTTAAGGGCTATGTAAAATCTAAAACAATCCGTGTGGCAATGTATGAACCGCGGTTTAGAGCTATTAGAAAACTCGTCGGCTAAACAATTCTACTGTACAACCCTTTAGTAGTATAAAAAATTGTCTGCTAAAACACTTCGACAGTACAACCCATTAGTAGCATAAAAAAATAGTCTGCTAAAACACTTCGACTGTAAAACGCTTTAGGACAATTAAAAAAACTCGTCTGCTGAGACACTTCTTACTTGTGCTAGTCGTAAAACCGCAGCATACGGTGCCTTTTCCGGGCTGCAGTCTCGAAGGAGGAAATCGCCCTAATGTTAGCCAACCGTCTTTAGAAGATAGCACCCCAAGAAGTTGAAGAGTTGTAATTTCAGTTTTCAGTTTATTTGTCGCTTAAATTTCTAATACCTGCTCAAGAAAACTTTAGAAAATACACTATACGTACGTAAATGTAAATGGGCAGAGTGGTCAGATTCTTAAGTATTCACGTCCATGCTGTAAATATTAATGTTCTTTTGAGCGGTAGTATGGGTTAATTATTTGTAAGTAAATATAATATTTGTAGGGTACCTAACAAAACATTGTGACTTGTGAAGTTTGTCAGTTCTCCTTCGTATTGAAATAGAACTGGCGATTTCGTAGATTACCTATCTATAGATAAAATTATACGATAAAAACAATATGTATGTAGAACGTACATACATACAAACAACGCATTTACTCGCTCTCTGTTCTAATCGACGGTCTTACAGATTTCGGCTTCTGGAGACACAGTTTACCTAATTAGACTTTCCGTAGTCTAATTACTGGATTTGAGAAACGCGTTAGCCTTACTTGTATCTATATTGAATTTAATCTCTATTATGATTTTGTATGATTAAATTATAAAGGAGACAAGAGTAACATCGTAGAACAGATGAAATGTCATTACTTAGTCATCCCTATAACGGCCTAGTAAGGTAAAGGGAGGAAGTTACTGTTCTCTAGTTGTTTATTTCTTGCTCATACAACATACCTAATAACCTATACCCGCGACTCCGCTCGAGTTAATAATATCATAATGTACATTATGTATATCATGGTAATCATAAGAACACCGGTAACCGTTCGACCGTTGGAAGCTGAGTCAGCTTCCAACGGTCGAACGATTATTAGCTGACCATGGTCAGATTTCACGTAAAACAGTAGGTCCCTTCCCTTCTTACCTTACTAGGTGGAAGGGTCTAAATCACCCGGGTTGGATGATAGGTCGGTTGAAACGACTATGTAAATATTTCGTGTTTTCCATCCATTCAGTGTACCCGGCACGACCGAAGGGAATCAATGACATGGCACTTAGGTCACAAAGGTGTTATGGGCTGTTATCACAGATGTTTTTTTATAGAAAGCGCGACATGTGGCGCAGAGCTGCTCATAGGGTGTCTAACGACGCCCATGAACATTCGGTCGTACGCGGGAGTTACGAATGCCATGCCGGCCTGACAGGTGCCTCACTTGAAGTATCCGAAACTATACTTGGGGGGAAAGTACATAGGTTATGTAGCCAACCGTGTCAGTTTCCATAAAAATGATCTTCTTTTGAAGATGATTTTATGCTATTAAAAAAACCGGCCAAGTGCGAGTCGAACTCGCGCACCGAGGGTTTCGTATCGCCATGTCATGGTCAGCGCCACTTACGCCATCTGTGGCGTGTTTATGAAATGTTTCATATTAGTTAAAATTCATTATTAGTTAAAATGCTTCATACCCTTTTCGGTGGATGGCGCGCGCGCATACACTTTTTAGTTTCTTCTATGAGAACCCCGTGAGTTTTTTACTTTTTCTTATTTTTATTATTTTCTGTTATAGCGGCCACAGCGACGGACGGACGGACGGACGGACGGACGGACGGACGGACGGACGGACGGACGGACGGACGGACGGACGGACGGACGGACGGACGGACGGACGGACGGACGGACGGACGGACGGACGGACGGACGGACGGACGGACGGACGGACGGACGGACGGACGGACGGACGGACGGACGGACGGACGGACGGACGGACGGACGGACGGACGGACGGACGGACGGACGGACGGACGGACCGACGGACCGACGGACCGACCGACCGACCGACAGACAGACAGACAGACAGACAGACAGACAGACAGACAGACAGACAGACAGACAGACAGACAGACAGACAGACAGACAGACAGACAGACAGACAGACAGACAGACAGACAGACAGACAGACAGACAGACAGACAGACAGACAGACAGACAGACAGACAGACAGACAGACAGACAGACAGACAGACAGACAGACAGACAGACAGACAGACAGACAGACAGACAGACAGACAGACAGACAGACAGACAGACAGACAGACAGACAGACAGACAGACAGACAGACAGACAGACAGACAGACAGACAGACAGACAGACAGACAGACAGACAGACAGACAGACAGACAGACAGACAGACAGACAGACAGACAGACAGACAGACAGACAGACAGACAGACAGACAGACAGACAGACAGACAGACAGACAGACAGACAGACAGACAGACAGACAGACAGACAGACAGACAGACAGACAGACAGACAGACAGACAGACAGACAGACAGACAGACAGACAGACAGACAGACAGACAGACAGACAGACAGACAGACAGACAGACAGACAGACAGACAGACAGACAGACAGACAGACAGACAGACAGACAGACAGACAGACAGACAGACAGACAGACAGACAGACAGACAGACAGACAGACAGACAGACAGACAGACAGACAGACAGACAGACAGACAGACAGACAGACAGACAGACAGACAGACGGACATACGGCGTAGGCTTAGTAATAGGGTCCCGTACCGGATACGGAACCCTAAAAAGTACTTAAAACAAATTTCACATGAAGAGCACCGCCCTCGCACGGCTAAGCCCGCAGCGCCGCTCGAAGAGCTCCTCCACTTTTATGAGCCGCATAAAGCTAGCCCAAGGGATTCATTACAACCCTTTTTATAATTTAATTAAAATCTCCTACGTATCAGATTCACACTGATACATCAGCATATGTAGAGAGCTACCTGTAAGTCTGTAAAAGGTACGTTATTAAAAAGCTTACGATTCATTTTACGAATATTTTTGCAAATAGTACTAACGAGATAAATTTAAATGATCCCATATATACAGGATGTTTGTTTCAGGATAGGCTTGAGAAACTTCAAGAATAGAAAGTACTCATTATTAGAAGAAACAAATCCTTATCACTCGAATCGAAATTGCGTACTTTTCGTTTTCATACAAAAATTGAAAATTGTAATAAAAACTCGATGGATAGTGAGTACGGAGAGATTTGTCCTAGGGAGTGCAATGACCTAATTCAGTCCCCTTTTTCTTTTGATGTCATTAAAATTTTAGTGTTTGGAATTTACCTACATGCAGTTAAATTCTACTATTTAAGCTTGTAAGTTAGTCATTTTATTTTTATTTAAAGGTGGACGTTAACCATCCACCAAAACTCGATGAAACGATTTTCACTAAAAAGTAATGTAAACATTTTTTTTTTATTTTTATGGAAACTGACTCGGTTAGCTACATCACCTACAACGTCCGTGGTGTCAGCCCATAACACCGGGTGAACTAGGTGCCATGTCAGTGCTTCCCCCTTTGATCGTGCCGGCTACACTGAACTGGTCGGAAAACAAGCCGTTTAGAACGACGTTTCATTCAGTGCGGTGGTACCAACCCGGACGGGTTCAACCCAACCACCAAGTAAGATTAGGAGGGAAGGGACCTACAGTTTTACGAGGAATCCGAACCTCGGTCAGCCTCCAACGGTCAGCGGTCACCCATCCAAGAACTGACCGCACCCAGCGTCGCTTAACATTCAATAGCGACAGTTGACTGTCTGCACCACTGACCTATCGAATATATTTCTGGAAAAACGTTGCAGAGCTTTTCCTCTTCAAATATGAAACCCTTTCGAACTCTGAAGTTACTGAAACTTCCTGTATAATCCTCATTTTATTTCCTTTTTAGGTTTTCGTATCAGTACGGAAGCCCACTGCTAAGCCTACGCCGTCCGTCCGTGTGTCCGTCTGTCTTTCCTACCATTAAAGGGTTGTGTCATTTAAACCGTAATGGTAGCCAGTTGAAATTTTCACAGAATATGTGATATAATAGCGGATACACTAACAAATAATAACAACAACTAAAAAATAAAAAATTAAAGTGGTCCCCATAGAAGAAAAGTGTTTTTTTATTATTATTATTTTTTGCTCCATCGCGAAAACGGTTATACATACAAGGGCCAAACTTGGTGCGATTATAGTGCAAACTCTAGCAAATAATAAAAACTGACCAATTATGCCCCTCGGTGCGGGAGTCCGACTCGCACTTGTTAAGGTATGTAACGTCAAAAAGAAAAATGTGATTCTTGTTCCGGGAAAAGTATGCGAGACTAACAACGATATTAGAAAATGTTATAATTTTATTTCTATGTTTTTGCTTATGTCTAGTATTGATTTAATATTTGCATTACGCCCATACACTATTCTCAACAATTTAACGATAAACGCAACCAACGTTGCCTACGACTCGTACGAATAATATTCCGCAGTAACCGTTGAATTTCCGCCACTTCGATCTCGCACGCGACTCGCGACTGTTTTTTAAGGTGAACTGGGGCTTCAGCTGAAATAATTTGCTAGGTCTAATGTCCCAAATTGTAGTGACTTTGTAAAATGTATAGATGTGTCATTTTTGCATTCAACATTAATAAACATTTCATATAAAATAGGAGTATTTATTTATTACATTTTACCTGCGATTTTGTTCTATCAGAAAATTTTCGCATTAAATTCGAAATTTAAAAATTCTGAAATAAATGGAAGGATTTTTATCTCAGATCAGGTTCGCGTGAAATTCGAATTTTAAAAATTCTGAAATAAATGGAAGGATTTTTACCTCAGATCAGGTAAATACATTTCGATAGAACTCTGTATAATCAAGCTTTTTCTCACCCCCTAGAAGTAGAATAAAAAAAAATTCGTTCTTATTAAAAATAGCTTACTTAAAAATCGCTCCTACGATACATACAATAGAGATATCCTCCGCAAATTTCAACTTTATACGTCTTGCGGTTTAGGCTGGACGTTGATGAGCCATAGAGAGAACGAGTCTATGGAATGGGTGAATGAGTCAGTTAGTCGAACTTTTCCTTTTATGTATATCGATTATTTGTGACCTATAGAAAAAAAGAATCAGGAATTATGCAAAATATGTTTAAATTATATTGTTATCTAAAATCTTACTAAAAAATCTTATAAAAATATGGTTGTGGTCTATTATCAATTTATGAAAGTTAATTTAAATGGTTTTATAATTTATCTAATATATCCGCTCTTATTTACCTTAACCGCACGCCACCCACGAGTAAGCTTTAATTAAGAATACTCACACATTTGAGTACTAAGTACTCCATCGCGAACACGACTCATCGCATCACGTATAACACTCATCACATAGGTATCACGTATCACGGGCTCATATCACATTCTATCACTTTCACAGTACACACTCATCAATATTATTAATTGGACAGAACTAATCAACAGTATGGAAAGAACAACGACAGATAAAAACTAACTGGCATTCCCTTGATCAAAGGTAAACTTGGGTACAAATGTATGTATATGATAACTAGAACGTAACAAAGAAAAATAACAGTAAAATGTAACGACGACAGCGGACTAGTTTCGTTTTTAGGGTTCAATGATAGTTCTGGAGCTCTATGTCATGTTTATTGCTTACGTGTAGAATATTGGTCCTTGAATAAACTATTAGGAGTTTACAATAAGTCAGCACATTATCATTATAATTTGGCCTTCCCAATGATTTTTTTATTTGCAAATATATTAAATGTACAGCTACCCAAATTTTAAAGTATTTTTATATATTGTATCATAATTATAATCATTGTATGTGACTATTTTGTAATAAATTATATTTACCTACTTAAACTAGAATTAAAAATAATAATAGGGGTTTATATGAAAGGCCGTTTTAACGTACTGGCCACTTTGAATTAAAATTAAATCTGCATCGTGTCAGATTCGTGTGAAACTTTTTTCACAGGAAAACTATAACATTCTAAATTTAAAAAAAATATGACATTTGATTGTTCGACGTTCAATTTTTTTTTTACATTAAGCTTTTAAAGTGAAGATGGATACGGCGAAAATCAGAGTAATTTTCGAATACGAGTTCCGACGTGGGACTAACGCAGCAGAAACTGCTCGTAATGTCAATTGAGAGGATACGGCTATCGAACGCACCGTGCCTTTTTGGTTTAACCACTTTCGTAGCGGAAACTTTGATTTGAAGAATGAACCACGAGGAAGACCAACTACTAAAGTAAAAAAAATTACGATGAATAAAATGAAATGGATGGAATAAAAACTCGATGCTAAAAACGTGGTCTGTGCTAAAAACAGACAACAAAGTTCTCAAATTTCTGCGCGATGCGATGTTTCTCGTGATAATATTGCAATCGGAGAGGCATAGCTTTCAATTTAAATTCCGTACTGCAATAACATGAGTAACACCAACAGGCATCATAATTTACAGTTTATAACTTTCTACCTATCTAGCTAGATGATATCGATGAGCATTCACAATTAATTGGGCAAAAAATATATTCGTAACCGTAAAATTAAAATTTTCTGCCCTTTCTCTACAATTCGATTCTATGACAGATAACCGAAACTATGCAATGACTTGTGGCAACCCTACTAGGAAATAATGGCGCTCCGACTTAACAACGTGCTGCCTCGACCGAAGATATCGCTATCGCACGAATGGAAAGGGAAATAGTGCTATCCAAACGCCTTCAAACGACGACGTAGGATCAAGCAAACCGTTGACATAAATACCCAGAAGCGGCATTGCATTTCCATTGCATTTACAGTGGTGTAACGTAACTGCTCAGCTACAAACGAGCGGTTTATCCCATCTATAGCCGACCGACCGACTAGCCTAGAAGTTCCTAGGGTCGGCCTTCCTCGGCTGGGACCTACTTACTCTGGCTTGAGGCGCACCTCTCTTCTTCGAAAGAAATACTTTTCATTGCTCTCGCCGCAACCCGTAACGCCGTCTATATCCGACGCACAGAGAGTCGCTGGAAGCCGGCGGCAGGTCGGCGAGAGCAACGTGTTTTAAACAAACGTTTCATAAATAAAACACACGAAAAATATAAGCAAGTAAGTATACTCTGTGCTTTTGTGCTGGCGATAACAATTCCACAAGTACTACAAAAACAATCAAATGAAATAAAAACCAAAAGAAATCTCAAAAAATATAAACTAACAATTACTCACTAAAAATTACACAAAACAATTACACACACAAGTCCCAAGAAAATCAATATCAAATTTAAATAGTTTTACTTTGAAACTACAATTTACATTACAGTCAACAATTACAGTTACAATTTCAAAATACAATTTCTTTTCACTTACGTGATCGAACGATTACACAATAAATTCAAACAAATATTAACTGAGCTCTACAGGAAGTACCACGCGTTACAAACTCCAAGGAAGGAATGTCCGTGGTCCTGGGAGGGGGTATCCTTTTATACACTCCCCCGGACTCCAAATACGCAATAAAATCATGCGCTGGCCCATGTGATTTTCTAACGGATACAGAACAAAATGCGCACAATGTATTTTGAAAACACCGCCAAAGCTTTTGGTTCGGTTCTTTCAATTTGCCGACATTTAAAAACAAACTATCTTATGACGAGTTAACGCAATAAACAATAGTCGGCAGCTCGCCGTGTGAAAGTTTCGCTATCTCTTTGACCGGCGCGGTGCGGGCGGCTTTGACAAATAAACATCAAAACATCTTTGAGAAATGCCGCCGTGGTAGATTTTAAAACGTAATACATTCTTTCTCACGCCTTGCATGTGCGCGTTTTACAACTTTGTTTACGAACAGAATAAACATATTATTTGCCTAAATAAGTACAGATAAATATGCATTTTGCAACTAAACTAAGAGAACATTTGAACGCTTTCTTAACCGACTTAACAGATACCTAGAACTAGCAGTAATACCTAGAACTAATAATACCTATTAATTAAGAATAAAGTTCGATACATTAGCGCGTTCGCAACAGTCCCCCTCTCATGACGTGGCACGTCATCAACATGTAGGCGGCGCGCTCCTGGCACCAACCTATTGCTCTGGCTCCGTCGGCGCACCCGAAGTCGGCTTCCAAACGCCTGTTGCAAGACGATCTTCGACCCGCGCGATTCCATCAGCAGCGGGTGACGGAGGTGCCGGCCGCTCACAGCAGAAGCGACCGCGTCGACAGCCGTCTCCCAGACGGCTCCAGATATTCAGGTGGAACGGCGCACTCCCGGCGCCTTCCCACACCTGCTCGAACACCGCAGGCCGGTGCGCGCGTCGACTGCTCGTTGTGATGATCGTCGACGTGCGTGACTCGACGACTCGTACCCAGCCGTCGCGTAGCAGAAGAAGAGCCCAGATACCACTGACTCTCCCTCCTTCCCTCTGGCTCCGTCGGCGCACCCGAAGTCGGCTTCCAAACGCCTGTTGCAAGACAATCTTCGACCCGCGCGATTCCATCAGCAGCGGGTGACGGAGGTACCGGCCGCTCACCGCAGAAGCGACCGCGTCGACAGCCGCCTCGCAAGACGGCTCCAGTTGTGTAGGTTGAACGCGCACTCACGGCGCCTTCCCACACCTGCTCGAACACCGCAGGCCGGTGCGCGCGTCGACTGCTCGTTGTGATGCTCGTCGACGTGCGTGACTCGACGACTCGTACCCAGCCGTCGCGTCGCAGAAGAAGAGCGCAGAGACCTCTGGCTCTCCTTCCTTCCCTCTGGCTCCGTCGGCGCACCCGAAGTCGGCTTCCAAACGCCCTGTTGCAAGACGATCTTCGACCCGCGCGATTCCATCAGCAGCGGGTGACGGAGGTGCCGGCCGCTCACAGCAGAAGCGACCGCGTCGACAGCCGTCTCGCAAGACGGCTCCAGATATCCAGGTGGAACGGCGCACTCCCGGCGCCTTCCCACACCTGCTCGAACACCGCAGGCCGGTGCGCGCGTCGACTGCCCGTTGTGTTGCTCGTCGACGTGCGTGGTTTGACGACTCATGCTCGGCCGTCGTCTTCGTGGTACATCTTTGTACCCTCCCCCGCGGCCAGGTGTTGCGGGGGGAGGAGGGTTCGGCGTTGTAGACGATGTCTCCCCTTCAAGTCCGGTCCGGCGCCCTCCCGAGCACGTGGTTGTAGCATCGGAAGGTACTCCTTCACAGTCGATCGTAGCTCCATCTCCCAGTGTCTATGGCGAAGCTCATTTGCTATTATTTCGTAGCCTTTATCGTGTAGTGCTTGTCTGTGGTGTTCAAACACTACTAAGCGCGTTGTGTCAAAGTCGCCGTCCAAGATGATAGGCAACTTCGCGCTTTTCCATCTTTGCCTTTCGTAGCCGCCCTAGAGTCGTAGCAGCCCGCCTTGTGACGTAGACGGACTTAACTCGTAGAGGCGACTAGGCGGAATAATATCACGTCGCTCTCATACGTTGATACATTTCTCGTAGCATTGTTGTTGACTATTTCGTAGCAGTAGTCTCTCTGCTGCGTAGATGTGTGTTTTCGATAGAGCCGTCGCTCTACGGCGTAGACGGTCTACGAAGTATATGACTCGTGCTGTAGTTCGTAGCAGTCGAGTCCATGAGGAAAATCTTTTTCCCTCCCATGTCGCCGCGTAACTCACGGGTGCAGTGTGAGTCACGCAATGCGGTTTCAGCTCCTCCGTGCCAGCTGTTGATACTGGCTCTACGGAGGGCTGCGTTGGCCAATCATTTTTTGGCGTTTTCAGAAAGCCGGGTCCTGAAAACCATTTTCCTTTATTTCCCAGACTGAACTCGCCCATGTCGCGGGTCACAAGGTCAGCTGGGTTATCTTCTCCAGATATCCACTTCCATTTTTCTCGTTCTGTCAGGTCATCGATCTCGCCCAAGCAGTGTGCGACGAACGCCTTGAAGTTGCGGGGGTCCGTCTTGATCCACGCGAGCACCGTCCACGCGTCGGTCCAGATGTGCTTCTTGGCCGGTGCGATGCCATGTTCCGCGTAGACCGTGCGCTCTAGGCGCGCTCCCAGTAGCGCTGCTTGGAGCTCCAGTTACGGGATCGATGTCGGCCGCAGCGGTGCGACTCTCACCTGCTCGCGGCAGTGTGCCGATGTCCGTTATCTGTAAACACAAAATAACACACGGCACCGTACGCTTGCTCACAAGCGTATGTAAATTTATGCAATTTAACATTTTCCCATTTTACCTGACTTTCCAATCCGAGCGGGCCAAGCTCCGACATAACGACCGATATTATTTTATTAGAGGCGGGACAATAATTTTTGTTAGAAACGGCTTGAGAGCAAAGAATAGGCCAGATATAGTTAATATGTCAGTTGAGAAAGAATTTGAAGTTAGCTGTATTGAGATGGAATCTGTTATAATATTGTCTGTATATAGGTCACCCTCAATGAGTGTATTGTCGTTTTCAGATAAATTAGAAGAAGTTTTATATAAAATTAATAGTAATAACAATAAATCAATAGTACTATGTGGTGACTTCAATGTTCGGTTTCCTTTAATTGAAAATGAAAAACACGATTTATCTGACCTAATGGATAGTTTCTTACTTAACCAAACTATATATGAATACACTAGAGTAACTGATTCATGCGCATCATGCATAGATAATATTTTTACTGATGCAGAAACGATTCAATGTAATTTATCTCACGGTATTCATTCTGACCATTATGCTCAAATAATCTCAATTAAATGGGATACAAAATGTATTAATAAATCTGTATATAAATTGAGTAGAACCGTTAATAGTGACACAATAAATGCGTTAAATAAGGATCTAGTTGTAGAATTTGGAAAATATGAAAATAAAATTGACTTTAAATACTTCTTTAACACTTTTGTTAGATATTTAAATATGCACATGCCTCTGAAATCTAAACGAGTAGTTAAAAAAAAACATTTCGCACAGTGGGCCACACCTAGCATTGTAAGAGCCAAAGAAAAATTATTTCTTTTGTATGATTTGTTAAAACAAAACAACAATGCAAATTTTAGAGCGTATGTTTCGTTGTACAGTAAAATTTTTAAGCAAGTTACAATTAAAGCCAAGCAATTGTTCTTAAAAGATAAACTGTTAAAATCTGACAACAAAATCAAAATGGCCTGGGCTATTATTAAAGAGGAAACAGGCAAGTCTCCTAAAAATAATGACACAAATATAGAATTAAAAATAGGAGACGACATTATAAAAAATAGCTCAAGTGTTGCAAATCACTTTAATAAATATTTTTCAACTATTGCTCAAGAAACAACAAAACATGTCAAAGCAAGTACTGAAGCAGCATTAGAATATCTGGGAAGATACGCACCACGAGGAAATGAAACCATCACTTTCAATCCTGTATCGTTCTCCGAAATTAAAACAATTATTAGAGACCTTAAATCAAAAAACTCCCAGGACTTGTGGAATGTCTCACCTAAACTACTGAAGTCACTAAGTTTTAGTCTTATAGAACCATTAATTAGTGTTATAAATCAATGCTTTGAGGACGGCATATTCCCAGATTCACTCAAAATAGCTAGGTTAGTTCCATTGTTTAAAAAGGGATGTCATAACAATATTGGAAACTATCGTCCTGTATCTTTGCTTCCTGTATTTAGTAAAGTGTTTGAAAAAGCTGTGGAAAAAAGATTAATTAATTATTTTAATGATAACAACATCTTAAACTATAAACAATTTGGATTCCGCAAGGGCAAGTCTACAGGAGATGCCATTGCGTCAATGATAAAAGCTATAATTCAATCATTAGATAATTCTAATCACACTTATGGCATCTTCTGTGATCTATCCAAGGCATTCGACTGTGTTAGTCATGACATAATTTTAATGAAATTAGAACATTATGGTGTAAGGGACAAAGAGTTGCGTCTTTGTAAATCATATTTGAGTACCAGAAAGCAGGTGTGTGATGTTAATGGTAATAAGTCGGGTGTAGAATCCATTTCTATGGGAGTTCCTCAAGGTTCCATACTGGGACCATTGCTCTTCTTAATCTATGTAAATGACATTTCTAGTTGTATTAAAGATGATATTGAGTTAGTAATGTTTGCCGACGATATATCTGTAGTTTTAAAAAATAAAAACATTGCAGAATTACGTGAGTCCTTCATCAATGTAATTCAGTCATTAAAGTGTTGGTTTGATTCCAATAACCTCTTACTCAATGTCAATAAAACAAATGTAATGCACTTTGCACTTGGAACTCACAGACGTATTGTTAATCAGGAAATTGTTAAAACAGCAGAAGATCTGACATTACATATTTCCAAAGAAATAACCTTTTTAGGAGTAATATTTGATCGCACTCTAACTTGGAAACCTCATATAGATACGCTTGCTGGTAAGCTAAGTTCAGCTTGTTATGCCATAAAAAAAATTAAAGAATTATGTGGCATACAAGCTGCTAAAACTGTGTATTATGCTTACTTCGATAGTCTTATGTCTTATGGATTATTATTTTGGGGAAACGCGGCGGAATCTAATAGAATATTTATTCTTCAAAAAAGAGCACTGCGTTGTATACTCAGTATGAGGGCGAGGGACTCTTGTAGAAATGTATTTGATAAAATAGGAATTATGACATTACCCAGTGCTTATATTTATCAAAATATCTGCTATGCTAGGAAATATATACAGGATGCTACGCTTCACTCTGATATGCACCAGCATGATACTAGGCATAAAAATAATGTTCTAATTACGAAGCACAGGTCATCTAAAATGTCGAAAAGTTTTGTTTGCAACAGTGTTAGATTGTATAATAAAATACCAGAAGAGGTAAAAAATCTAAATGATACTTTGTTTAAGAAACATATAAAATCAACTCTTGTAAAGAAAGCCTACTATACTGTAAAAGAGGCATTAGTCAACAGGACTATATCTTGAGGTTCTGACTGCATAATTAGTTAGCGCATGACTAGGTACTATTTGTACTCAAATTTATTTACTAACCGATTGACAACTTGATACTTCAAGTATCTTAATATTTTTATTATAATATAATTTTTTTTATTATTTGACAATACTACGTTGTAATATGTATACTTATTATGACTAGGTACTATTTGTACTCAAATTTATTTACTAACCGATTGACAACTTGATACTTCAAGTATCTTAATATTTTTATTATAATTTTTTTTTTATTATTATTTGACAATACTACGTTGTAGTATGTATACTTATTACTAACATTATTGAGTTGATACAAATGACGTATCAAAAAATTTGACAAAGGCTCTTTACACCTGATCCACTAAATTAAGTCCTTGCAGTCAGAACTTCAAAAACAAAACAAAAATCTGTTTTTGATCTTGCTCTCAAGCTGTATTTTCAATCGACTGTAGGCGGTGTTATTATGTGGATAGTCACTAAATGCTTGTAAAAATTATTATGAAAAAAAAACCCTGCGAAGTTTCTTACCGGTTCTTCTTCGTGGGTGTAATCGAATCGGATAGAACAAATTGTGACAAATTCGAGTACAGTCATGCTGTCTAATGAATGCATATTAAACAATATACAACAATATACAATTATTCGCCATTTTGCCGGTTGCATCTGGTTGACATTCGCAGATAAGTCGACCGACATGCCGTGGTTCATCTCGTCCAGCCGGAGTGAGCTAAGTAAGTGAGCGCTATTACTTGCCCATCCGGTGAGTTCAAACTCTCCTCTGAAGTGTAAGTCTCGTAGATCCGCGGCCAGTCGTGTCTTCTCCATGTCGTATTTCGCCTTTGTAACGGCGGCGACGGCAGGCAACTCAGACGCGTACATATCCGCGTTCTTACCCTTTACATAGATCGCTATCGCGGGCGAGCAGGTCGCCCCGAAGATGAGTGACGTCATACGGCACTCCGTGACGTCACCCCCTCTCGTAGCACTTCTCCGCACAAATCGTAGCGCGTCGCGGTCTTTCTCACGAACGCGTACACGGAGGAACATTTCTTTCAATGACTTACCTCTCGACCAGGCTGCAGCGTCGAACACGAAGCAAAGTTTCTCCGGCTTTTTCGGGCTCGTTACGCCGAAGTGCGGCAGGTACCATGTGTGTGCTGTCACAGGCCTGTCGCAGCGTTCGGTGTAGCCGCGTTCGAACAGCTGCTCTATCTCTTTTTTATACCTAGCCGCATAGTTAACATTTTTACTCATTTTACTGTCCGTGCTACGCACTCTGTTGACAGTCATCTGATAGGTAGGAGGGAAGTCAGACGCGTTATCATTCTACAGCAGCCGTGACTCCCACCTACCGTCCTTAGTTCGTCGCGTAGTAGACTCGAGAAAGGCCAATGCACGCTTCTCGTTCTCACTTACGCGCCTTTCCAATAAGACGCCAACTGCGTCCAATTCGTAACTTTTTCTTACCAATTCGTGAAGCTCGTGGTTAATCGCGAAGTGGCTCTGATGCTCCGCCGGTTTGCCATACGGACAGTATCCGTGGAGTATCCATCCAAGTAGAGTCCGCGAGGCCATCGGTTCGTTCCGGCGCCCCATACGAATCTCTCTGCTCACTATTAGATGCACATTGTCTTGTCCAATAAGAATCTCCGGTTGAGCATTCTCATAGGAAAGACCATCTAAACCGGCTAGATGTTCGTAATTACGTACATCTCCGGTGATCGTTTGCGTGCTCAGCCTTAAGCGCGCCAAAGTTCTAGCCCGTATCTCGTACATATCATTTCCATTTGTTTCCATAATGCGTAGCGTTACCTTCTTACTTGTTGTATCCGCTATCGCCTGACCCACTCCCGAGATGAAGATTCCTTCCGGCTCACCCGCGAGGCCTAATCTCCGCGCGAGTCCGTCGGTCATCAGCGTCACTGTTGACCCTTCATCTAGGAGAGCGTAAGTGTTCACCTTACCTTTCGGTCCAATTAGAGTGACAGGCGCTATCTTCAGACATGCTCTGTCGCTCGTCGTCGCTGCGTTTGTCACCGTCTCTTGCGGTCGCGGGGTCGCGCCGTCGACTGCAGTCGGTGCAGCGGCTGCGGCGGAGGCGGCGCACGCTGCCCATCCGGACGGGGCGGGGCCTCGCGCCGCGGTCGTGGAGGGGATATAAGCGCCTACGTCATCGCTCGTTCCTTTTCTGTGAGCGGTGCACATTGCGCTTGCGGCGGGAAGATTTAAATCTCTCCGCCATGCCAAATGTAACAGTGGGTGGTGACGGCGCTTGCAGCCGTCTTTTCCACAATTACTTTTCCATTTACATTGTTTACTCCGATGTCTATATCCCAGACACTGGAAACACGTTTGTAGATTACGGGCTACAACCCAACGATCTTCCGTGTTCATTTTCTTGAACTTGTCACAAACAGCTAAATTATGTGATTTCGCGCACAATCCGCACTCTACTTCCGTCCTGTTAGCTGTCGAGGCCCCCGCGGTACCAGCGTGCGCTTGTCCTTGCGCACCCCGACCTTTCGACCTTCTTTCGGTCGCCAGGGCCCCCGTGTGGATCAT
Organism: Nematopogon swammerdamellus; assembly: GCA_946902875.1. Lineage (NCBI taxonomy): Eukaryota > Metazoa > Arthropoda > Insecta > Lepidoptera > Adelidae > Nematopogon > Nematopogon swammerdamellus. The sequence continues at coordinate 9,569,139 of OX336345.1, forward strand.
CATGACCGCGCCCACGTGTGACGAATCGCTATTCCAACGTGTTCCACCTACCTCCTCATCGGTGGCGGAGTGAACATCGTAGCGAGCGGCGCGCGTACTTTTCGCCGTCGCCTGCTCGCCTTTCTGCTTCTGTGGTTGCGTCGCGGCCGCCTCCCTCGGGGTCGCGCCGTACGCTCGCGCCTTCTTGACCTCTGACCGCAAGAAGCGCACCAAAGTAGCGTTCTTTGACTCGGCGCCCTCGTCGTTGAGACTCGCCCAGTCTATCCATCTTGAATGCAGCGTAACTGGAAACTTTTCCAAAATTAACTGATTCACATCACATATCATATGGTGATGATGTTCCTTTAACTTTTCAAGCACAGAAATACTGTTCTGGACCACAGATGTGAAGCCAGCTAGCTCCGTATGGTAGTCTAGCGGTAGCTTCGGCAAAGACTTAATTTTCTTCTCTAGCTCGCGCACTATGTGAGCTGGGTGCGCGAACCGTTCTTCCAACGAGTCGACGAACTCGTCCGGGTCGTCTGACATTGACAACAACATAGAAACAGCCTCTTTCGCCGGCCCTTTTAGGCACAAGCGCAGCCTCGCTAAGTTCTCCTCTTTAGTGAAGCGACTGTACTTCTTCGACTCTTCAAACGCTCGTTTGAAGGCCATCCACTCACATACTGAACCACTGAATACAGGCAGAGCTCTACTAACCGATCGGTAGTCTAATTTTTCCTCTCGGCGTAAATGTAACTGCGACATTGCATCTACTATAAGTCTAGTGTGTTCAGCCATTACCTCGTTACACGGACGTCGACCCGGCGTAGATGAACGCTCGCTTTGTCTTGTAGCGGGCGACTCATCTCTGCGTGGCGGCGATCGTCGCCGCGGCGGTGGCGTAGTATCAAATATTGTACTTACGTGCCGCGGCGGCGCGGAGTCCTCTCTCAGGCGGTCCGACGGGGGCGGGGGGAGTAATACCTCACTTCGTTGTCCCTCTATCCAGCTGCGTACGCTGTCTCGGCGGCTGCCGTCTTCCTCTCGGTGTGCTGATTCCTCGAATCGGACGGAGCGCGCCTCCTCCTCGGCAGCGATGCGTGCGAGCTCCACCCGCTCCTTCTGCTTGACCAAGTCAAGCCGTCGGCGCCTCGACTCTTCCTCAATCGCGTGTGCCTCCTCCAAGGCTTTTAGCGCGGCCTGTTCGCGCAGGTACGCAGACCTCTTCGATGTGGTGGAGAATTCCGACATCGATTCGGTATGCGTATCTAGCCCGCCGCGGTCGGAGCGAGAACGCACCGTACCTTCGGCGAGCTCACCGTAGAGACGGGTAGAACCCTCGGCACCAAGCATAGTGCCTGGTACATCCGAGTCCGTGCGAGGCGTGACTGCGGATGTGTTAGTCGCGCGTGCGAATGATCGCAGCGGCGGCGCGACCCTGTCGAGCGTGCTCGCGAGCGCGCTCGCATGCGTACGCGTATCGCCCGCCGCGGCTTCACCCGCGGCTGGCGGCGCGCGCTGTGGCTCATTAACCGTACCCGTCTCCACGGGGACCCCTTCCTTCCGCGTGGTACTTCTGGTTTTCCTGGGACTGTGTTGGACAGACATAGTATTTGTGGAAATGTTATCTGATCTGCGTTCGAAGGACCAAACTATAGCCGACCGACCGACTAGCCTAGAAGTTCCTAGGGTCGGCCTTCCTCGGCTGGGACCTACTTACTCTGGCTTGAGGCGCACCTCTCTTCTTCGAAAGAAATACTTTTCATTGCTCTCGCCGCAACCCGTAACGCCGTCTATATCCGACGCACAGAGAGTCGCTGGAAGCCGGCGGCAGGTCGGCGAGAGCAACGTGTTTTAAACAAACGTTTCATAAATAAAACACACGAAAAATATAAGCAAGTAAGTATACTCTGTGCTTTTGTGCTGGCGATAACAATTCCACAAGTACTACAAAAACAATCAAATGAAATAAAAACCAAAAGAAATCTCAAAAAATATAAACTAACAATTACTCACTAAAAATTACACAAAACAATTACACACACAAGTCCCAAGAAAATCAATATCAAATTTAAATAGTTTTACTTTGAAACTACAATTTACATTACAGTCAACAATTACAGTTACAATCTCAAAATACAATTTCTTTTCACTTACGTGATCGAACGATTACACAATAAATTCAAACAAATATTAACTGAGCTCTACAGGAAGTACCACGCGTTACAAACTCCAAGGAAGGAATGTCCGTGGTCCTGGGAGGGGGTATCCTTTTATACACTCCCCCGGACTCCAAATACGCAATAACATCATGCGCTGGCCCATGTGATTTTCTAACGGATACAGAACAAAATGCGCACAATGTATTTTGAAAACACCGCCAAAGCTTTTGGTTCGGTTCTTTCAATTTGCCGACATTTAAAAACAAACTATCTTATGACGAGTTAACGCAATAAACAATAGTCGGCAGCTCGCCGTGTGAAAGTTTCGCTATCTCTTTGACCGGCGCGGTGCGGGCGGCTTTGACAAATAAACATCAAAACATCTTTGAGAAATGCCGCCGTGGTAGATTTTAAAACGTAATACATTCTTTCTCACGCCTTGCATGTGCGCGTTTTACAACTTTGTTTACGAACAGAATAAACATATTATTTGCCTAAATAAGTACAGATAAATATGCATTTTGCAACTAAACTAAGAGAACATTTGAACGCTTTCTTAACCGACTTAACAGATACCTAGAACTAGCAGTAATACCTAGAACTAATAATACCTATTAATTAAGAATAAAGTTCGATACATTAGCGCGTTCGCAACACCATCTATCCCCTTGAATAGGCCCCTTGAGAGGGAAGCTGGGAAAAAAAAAATCCCATCTGTCCCCTTGGTTGTTTGAAGGGGGTCAATGGAAAATAAAACATTTCATACGCCTCCTTGGCTTGCTCGAACTTTTAGACGCGGAAGGAGACTAAACTAGACGTCCACCGGGTGCTCCTAATGACACCGCACTGCCATCCGACGCGACTTCTGTTCCGCTTTCCGGAGACACCTCAACCTCCGCGCCATAACTTCCGGAGAGCGGAACAGCACCAGTTTTAATATTTGCCTGATATTAGAACAGCAGCAGAGTGGGGAGGTGTTTTGGACTCAGCATTTCACTTCTCCTATGTAATCTCTTGATTCAAGATTCTGCTGTCCTTGTAAAGGTGATGCGTATAGAGATGGATACAGTATCGCCAACGATGTTCGACGCCTCGAAAAAATCATTCTGACGAAAGCGGAATCTGACGGATGTGTACTGGATCAAATAATTCGGTCCTCGACAAGTTGAGGTCCCTTCTAGGTCACGAAGCATTCAGATATAACAGTTTTTACAAGTAACAACAGTAACAAGCCATATGCTCACATGATCGTTCATTTTACTGAATAAGTTTCAAGTGTTTTAGGTTTTCGTAGGAAAATGAGTAATTATGTACTAAAGGTGAGCTACACACTCTGTCCGTCTGTCATAGTGATCTGATTAGCACAACTGAAATTCACAAGCACCGCTTTTTTACCCAAAGCCAAAAGTAGTATGCGGAATTCTATAAATTACATTATCTTCATGGACGGAATTTGTACATGGATATAATGTGAAGAATGTTGTTTTTCTGCCTAGGCTTGGAGTTAATTGTTTGTAATTTTTTGAAAACTTGACGTATTTTTGAGTTTCATAGCCATACGGAAGCCTATTAATAAGCCTACCCTGTCTGTCTGTCTGTCTGTACGTCCGTCCGTCCGTCCATCCGCCCGTCCGTCCGTCCGTCCGTCCGTCCGTCCGTCCGTCCGTCCGTCCGTGCGTCCGTCCTAGGGCTGTATTTTTTGAACAGTAATAAGTAGCCGGTTGAAATTTTCACAGAATATGTGTTATTATGGCGGATATGCCGACAAACAATAAAAAAGCAAAACGTAAAAAATAAGAGGGTTCCCATACAAGAAACGTGCTAAGAATTGATTAATACATATTCACGCTACTAAGTCATTGATGGCGAAGGCAGGTAGTTTGAATCGCAGATAGACGGATATGGTTTTTTCACCGGTATATAGCGTATATCAGATCTACGGAACCCTCCGAACGTGAGTAAAACTCACACTTGACCACCGATTTTTTATTTAAAAAAAAAGGTGATTTGGAGTGGATAAAAGGCCCATACAGAATGCATACTTAGCAGCCTTTTCATACTATATAGACGCGAAAATGAAGCATAAAGTTACAGCGAAAATGAATAAAAAGAGATAATTCTCATAATAATACTGCCACTGCCAACCAATCGGTTTTATGGACCCCAATTTAGATGACAAATGATACAGTGGAGTTATAAAAACGTTATGCCCGCTCGTTGATTGATAAAACCGACGACTCTAAGGAGCAATTAGTCAAAATCCCGTAGCGACGATGAAAGATTTGACCGAAATTTTCCTCCGCTTCTAAGAGAAAATTAACGCACCGGAGATGGGCGAACGCGGGGTCCGCATGGAGGATATTTTCTGGAAACTCATCTCTTAAAGCTGTGATGTGAAGTTGAGAGATAGTTGTCAATGGAGGACAAACTAAATAGAGAAAACAGTTTATTTTTCTTATAGATATTTTTTTAAGATTTGCAAGATTAAATAGATTAGATAGATTAAATATTCATTAGTTTTTTTTTTATGGAAACACACGGTTGGCTAAATCACCTACAACATCCGTGATGTCAGCCCATAACACCTAATTAATATATAATTAATGTGGAATTTTTAACACTACGTTATATTGACTGAAGCAATAATGATTAACTTCCCAATCTCGGCCCGATTAACGATCACACAATAATAAAAAAAATGCACATCGCGTGAATATGTTTCCGTCGTTAGGTATCTCGTTACAGCATTTGCCAACTATGTACTGATCGCAAATTTTGTAGGGGAAGCTAACTTTTCCAATTTGAATTTGTATATTTTGCATTGTATTACGCTATTATGAGAAAGTGTATCGCATCATTGCGGGAGAGGCTATCACGCAGTGAAATTGAAATTATAATACACATTGCCCAGTCAATGTGCAGCAGTAGTTACAGGCAGTGGGCAATGTATAGTATGGCAAGGAATAAATAATTGAATTTTATATTATTATGTTTTGGTTGGTTTTTATTTTATTTTAATTGTAGGGTTCCGTATCAGGTACGGGACCCTATTACTAAGCCTACGCCGTCTGTCTGTCTGTTTGTTTGTCTGTCTGTCTGTCTGTCTGTCCGTCCGTCTGTCTGTGCAAGGGCTGTATCTCTTGGTATATAGGTAGCCCGTTGAAATTTTCCCAAAAAATGTGTTATTATGGCCGATATAACAACAAATAATAAAAATAAATTCACGGGGGTTCCCATAGAAGAAACCAAAAAGTGTATGCGCGCGCGCCATCTACCGAATAGATTATGAAGCATGACATTAACTAATATGAAGCATTTCATAACACGCCATCTAGATGGCGTGAGTAGCGCTGGCCGTGACATGGCGATACGGGACCCTCGGTGCGCGAGTCGCACTTGGCCGGTTTTTTATGGATCTCGTGTCTGAAGTAATAAATATATTTGATTTGATTTATAATCCTTTGGGAGCTACGGAACACTTGGATTCATCATGCATCATGTATACACTTGTATATAATAAATACTTGTATATAATACCACTTGTATATAATAAATACTTGTATATAATACATATATACATACGTACATACTTCACGCTGTATACCGACAATAGAAGTTAGCAGATAGCTGTGCTGCACTCAGGTAAATTACAGCACAACTCCGACCACCCCGTTTAGCAAATTATTTGGACAAGATAATTAGCAGGAAGTAAGCAATTCTTTCGAAATGACCGGTTGAGAAAACCGCGCTATAGTATATAATATAAATGAATTATGTAATATTTCTTCGTCTAACATGACAATATAAAATTCACAATATATATCAGCAATTAAACACACAATAAAACCGTAACATCAAAAGAATTTGACAAGTAAAATAAATTAAATTCATGAAACAACACAGTATCAATAGATTTGTCAATAAGGTAAAATATAATAATTAATATAAGCATCAATGGTTATAATTATGAATGATTTCATATGATGATAAATTAGTGAATATCCCAAATTTTGCCTGAGCGAGCAAACCACTATGATTCTGATTACGTGGCTACATAAAACTCAAGAACTCTAGCTCCACAAATAATCCATTTTCTATATTTCTATGTATAAACGTTGTTCCGTTTCAGGTTTAGAATCATGCGACTTTGGCCAGCTAAAAACCGACTGTACAGTTTTACTCTCAAGTAAAAAGTATTATAAACATAAATGTATTTAAAAGTACACACTAAAATGCATTTTCTTCATTTAGCACTCGGAAGAAGCTTAGTTTTGTTTAATAAGAGAGCTTACACAACGTACACACAAGTCGTACTACCTCACGCTTTGGTCAAAGGGCGTAAAATAGCTTGAACGAACATGCATGACTCCACGGCTCAGTGTAACCGCCGCGTGCCGCTAACGTCATAAATGCTAGGCGATAATTTGTGTCCATTTGCGAACAAGGCTCCAGCGCCTCTCGTAACCACAAGGCGCCTTTCAGAACCACAACGCCCCTTTCGGAAGCACGGGAAGCTACCCGATACCAAGAGCCACCACTCTCAAGCTTTTCCAATTGAGCACTGACGGTATTGGACTTATAGGTTTGCTTAGTCTGTTTTACAGGTACTATCATGGACGCACTCGTCACAGAGAGACTCAGCACACTTTTATTGTTGATATTGGACTTTTGAGAACAAATCCTTTCTCAAAATCGTTCCTTTACCGCGCCGCCGCTAGCGTGTGGAACTAAGTGTGTTTCCCGAATCCTTTAACCTGGAAATCTTCAAACGTCGTATCAATATGCTAGACAGCTCGGCAACAGTCCGCAAATCTGCTGGCATGGCATTTCTCTGAGCCCAATTTCGCAAGGAGACGTGAATTTGGCTCAGTCGCCTGCGTCTTCGGTCCCTCGACACAGCCACCTATGCTGGTTTTTATTAAAAAATAAATAATATATGATTTCAAACTCAACTGCAAGGATACTGAACGACGAAACAGATTATTAGTATGAATGGTTTTCTCAAAAATTATCTGGATTGTGTATTCGTACCTATACTTAGTCTAAAAATAAAGGAATAGAGGTGGAATATTTAAACTGGTTCTCTAATGGCGCGCTCCAGTAACGCTCGATAACGCACGACAAAGCCGGCGGCGTTCAATGAACAAAAATATGCATGCACTAAAAAAATATATCGTAACAGCAGTTCATCAACTGAACAGGCTACCCGGCTTTGCAGTTGGCAATTCGAATTAATATAAAGCCGAAAAAGTGGGAACTTCACCACAAAAAAATATCTCCACATAGCGATAACGCCGTTCGCAGGGTGTTACGTAAAAAAACCTTTCCGGCGGCGGCCCCGAAGCCTGCGAATAAAAGTGTTGGCGATCGGCCAAACGCACGCTGTATAAGGTGTGATTATTTGCTCTGCCGCAAATTCAAACATACGCCTCACTAGTCCGCGCCGCGCTCTTGCTTGGCTTGTTGTACTGTACAACGCGAAAAGTTTCACATCACTATTATACCTACCTTTCGGAGCTATAGGCATCGCGAGATCGGCATTGCGTCATCAATGAGGACAACCATTTTGTTTTGGGCAACGCTGTGGAATCACTTTAATGATTAACTGAACTTCCTATTATTTTCCAAGTTCGCCTTATAAGTAGGTTAGTAGATTTAATGTTGAAAATTACCGCTATTGAAATGCGAATAAAACGAAGCCCCTAAATTTTACGGCCTAAAATAATAAAGCAATATATTTTAGTGTAGATACTTACTTATGGCAGTTTTCGCCACCACCAGTTAAGACTCGTCCAACAATTATTAGTCGGTTGAAGTAAAATTTATCAAACTTTTGACAAAACGTAACTGTCAGCTACATTTTAGTCGAAGGTAATGAAATCGGGTTTTAATCAGACAAAATTGATAGGTAAGCCTGAATATCACCGCCCCCGATTAGGTCTCAATTAGAATTTAACAGTTGACAGGAGGTAACCGGCGAATATATTTTAGTAAGGTAGTTAAACAAACCCTAAAAGCGTCCTACACTTTTGATTAAATCTATTAAATTCACTCACACTTTCAAGGACAGAGGACGGGTTCAAACACATATTAAAGCTATTATTTTTTTATTTTTTTATAACAAAACAGCTTCACTCACGGTTGTTCCGAGCTATGTTGCTCGACGTTTCGGGCCAAGCGTATGGCCCATCCTCATGAGCACTCTGCCTGGTGCGACGGTTGGCAGAGAACTGTCAGATCTCCGTCCGTCGTTGACGGAGATTGTAGCTGTGGCCAGTGCGGGTAGTTTCCGTAGACGAGGGTTCAGGTGCGTTCCGGATCTCGGCGGAGAGACAGAAGGCGCTGACGGTGTCCACTTCCGGCTGGTCGTGTCCGTCGTGTCTTCTTCTCTTAAAAAAAATAATGTCTAACAACCACGGTAATTTAAAAACCCATATATTAAAGCTATTGTTTTAATTACCTACTATAACATATTTTAAGTTTTAAACCAAAGTTGTATACCTAATACAACTAAATCTTACCGTCAACCTTCTTTTCCACATCGCTCCAGTACATTCCGGAGCATTAGATCTCGGCGTCGCTCGATCACTCTCATGTGCTCTACTTTTTCGTCTGTATCCACTAGATGAATTCAAATCGTCGTCTGCTATTGCCAGGCCTCTGGACGAAAGAGCTTTAGTCAATCCAATTCCATTTCCTGCGGAAATTTTGTTTCCAATCGGGTCCTAGACATCATCTGTATGAGTATTTCGTATCCAAACGTCAGAATCACGTTTTTATCCGATCTCATTCTTAGTAATACTTTTAGATTTTGCTTATTTATCTATGACGTTGAAATAAATGTGGGGCTCTGCTCGCCTTAAAATAGAACTTGCATGTCATAATATAAATAATATCAATTGCAATTTTATTCATACAATAGGTAAAACTGAAAAAAATAATCTTATATTTCAGAGGAGATTTAGACGCGAATCACAAATAAAACTCAGTTTTCCCGTCCACTGGTGCCAGTGTAGGACACGTTACTCCAACGGTCGTCGTCTTTTCGGCCCAGCCCACTGCCACTTGAGCTTAGCCACTCGGTGTCCAATATCGATTACTTTGGTGCATCGACGGATTGTCTCGTTACGCACCATATCACGTAGCGATATTCCCAGAATGATATAGAGTGTGTGAAGAATACCCGCCAGGTGGGACGACGACATCAAGTACGTCGGCGGAAATCTGTGGTTCCGTACAGCTGTAGGCCGAGAGAACTGTAAGAATATTGGAGAGACGTATGTCTAGCAGTGGACGCATACACGATGACTGACAAATAAAAGTAAGACCCGAACCCCAGACCCCATGTCTATTGGCATTCCAACGACCCAACAAACTGGCATGTTATTGAGAACGAAATTTCCTAGTAAATATTCCACACTTCGCCTACTTCCAATAGTTATTAACATATTTGGACGTATTATAAATGCCAGCCCTGGGTCCTTCAGCCTCCCTACAGAATACGAATGCCTGAAGTCGTCTCATGAATTTCAATATATCCAATGAACGCTGCAGAAAACTATAACTTGTAGTTGTTTTATCTATAACTTCGGTACGGTATGACTACCTACTTAAAGTTTGTTACGAAGTTTTACACTTTGTATATTCTTATCACAGTTTCGTTACATATATCATCTCAATGTAACCAAGCAACGACTGGGCAGATAAAGAAACCGTTGCGCGAGATGACATAATTCGAAGCGCTGACTAATATGGTAGAGATGTATGAATATTATGTACCTATAGAGAAATTGCACCATTCAGTTAATCTCTTCTCTATCTCTATCTCTATTATCTACTTCTTATAAAAAGGAACGTCTGTCTGTATGTATGTATGTTTGAGGTAAACTCCGGAACAACTGAACAGATTTTTATGCGGTTTACACCAATGTCAAGAGTATAGTTTTGAGGCTCACTAAAGACTATATTATACCATCACGCTAAATATCAATAGGGCTGAGGAGTATCAAAAAAATATAGTATGAACGGAATTTAGTGTCGAATGGTAGTGTCGGATGGACAGGGGAGATAATGACGGAGGGAAGGGGGGGGGGGGGGGGGGGGAGAGGGGAAGAGTTTAGGAAGGGAGGGGAAGGGAGGAAGGGTGAGAGAGAGAATATAAGAGAAGCGATAGTTTATTATCATACATATTCGAATAATACTATCTATTAAACCGAGTTTACGGCGAGCGAAGCCGCAGGCAAAAGCTAGTTATATACAGGTGGCCCAGTTATAGTGGTCCAAAAATTTTTTTTAGATGGAGGACATCATGGTGACTTATTTAAAAAAAAATATTAGTTCCGCAAAAATCAATGTTTAGAAGTTATGATTTTTTTAATGATTTTTTTTTTTTTTTTTAATTTCTCTATTTTAGTCACATCAACCGCTCTAGTTGGATATCTATTCCACAAAATCGAATAAAATTTGGTATGGAAGTAGAGGAGACATGTAGCTAGTACGTAATGAATCGTTTTTAGGTTTACTCCTAGACTGTACTGTTGCTATAGCCCTTTCAGTGAATTTTTGTTCAGTTTACATTAAAACTGATAAATTTTTGAAAAATCACTGTGAAATAAAAAGTACTACCGGAGATTTGCCCATGCCCTTAAAAACTACCTATACATATCACAATTCTCCAGACCAAAAATTGTAGTAGTGTTACAATTGTAACATATTCAAAATTAACATCATTTGTACAACGTCACTACAATAAAAAGTGAGGATTACCTTAATTTTTAAAATCTTATTTTTTTCACAACGTTAGTTCAACTACAATTTCACATTATTCACAAACCTATCTCTAACAGCGCTAATCCACACATAAAAAACTTGTTCAGTAATGTTTAAAAAAAAAGATTTTACAATTTAAGGTAATCATCACTTTTTAGTGACTTTTGTACTAATGATGTTAATTTTGAATATGTTAAAATTTTTACACCACTACAATTTTTGGTCTGGACAATTTTGATATGTATAGGTAGTTTTTAAGGGCATTAGCAAATCTCCGGTAGTACTTTTATTTTTCACAGTGATTTTTCAAAAATTAATCAGTTTTAATGTAAACTGAGCAAAAATTCACTGAAAGGGCTATAGCAACAGTAAAGTCTAGGAATAAAGATAAAAACATTCATTATGTGCTAGCTACATGTCTCCTCTAATTCCATACCAAATTTTATTTGATTTAGTGTAATAGATATCCAACTAGAGCGGTTTATGTGACTAAAATAGAGAAATTTCCAAAAAATTAAAAAAAAATCATAACTTCTAAAGTATTGATTTTCGCGGAACTAATGTTTTTTTAAATGAGACAACATGATGCCCTCTATCTAAAAAAAATTTTGGACCACTATAACTGGGCCACCCTGTATATAATTCTAGGTAGCATATATATAGATCAATACATACATAGTTTAGAAACCTTTAAACCCATGCGGCGACAAAAAGTAGTGCATTTAACATTAATTATGCACTCGTATGTAGTTTGAGGTTTGAGTGCAAAGGATTGATTTTCAAACTTCCATTCTGCCGTAGATGTAGTTTTCGGTCTACAAACATAATTCCTGACTAAGTTTGAATGCCACGCTTTTAATCGCCTTGACTTAATTCAATTTTCTGCCACCACAATGTATTCTATTAGTGCGATCGCAGCGGTAGCCAGATTCGTCTCTCTTCATTGAACCGTAGATTGAAGTTATTGAAGCGAGGCTGCGTGAAATAGTGTAGTTCAGCATTTATTTCATCGATACAAACAGTTACTTCCCACGCTACTGGATACCACATCAGTCGTTTACATTCGGCTACGGGCCAAGAGATAATAATTTTCTTGGATATACGAATAGATATCATTTTAGGTACTTAATTATAATACTAGCAGTTCTTAATTATACTTTCAATTCGGATATTGTATTCGGCCAAACATGGCATACAAGCTCCTAATTACGAGCGTAATTCCAAACATGCACCCAGCTTGCCCGTGAATTAACAACTTAGGGTCACGAAAGACATCAAAGGTTATTACGAAGGCAAATATGCTTTATTGTGTTTGCGCATTCAAAATTTAACATAGGTAGTCTTCCCCGAAAAACATTTATGCGATAAACTGTTTATTCAGACCGTGCGGATGTAGGAGCATACCTATATATAGGTAGGATGAGCTCTAAAAATAGTGATACTCGTACACATTTATGTCTGTGGGTTTGTGCTTGTTTATTGTGCGGTGGAGGAGAAGGACTTACTGTAGAATGCAATATCCTTCAATCGGCCTTGTAAACAACAACGCCAGGATCAGTCTCACAATTCAGCGGGGAATGTAGTCGTCCGAATGGGGGAATACTTGATACCTACATTAAATTTTTTTTAAATTATTGTTATGACTCAAACGATTGAACAGGAGGATTTACTTTTTTTAAGTCATTTATTTCAAACAATGTTAACTAATTATTAAAAAAAAACAATCAATTATACTAACTAAGTAAAATGTTATAAAAAAAACTATTGCATATTTATTTTCTATTATTTTATCCTAAATACAATCTATGTGCATGGCAGAATATGACTTAAAAGTATAGGATTTTTTTTTTATTTCATAATAAAATTTTAGGATGAGAAGGCTTCCGGTACCGGAAGGGCAACACGGTCAGCGGATTAATTATTTCTACACGACCGCAGCCTCTGCCCTCCAACCCCCCCCCCCCCCCCCCCCCCCTCCCCTTCCGCCGCTGCCAGCTTGCTTCCCTGATCTTGTTTGATCCTGGCTGACTAGCCTTTGCCTGCGAATTTAGGTTTTTGAATCATGCCCCTTCGATCATTTCTGAGGCTTTAATGGAAAGAGGTAAGTTAGACTTAGACTCCTTTATACGTAACAGTAAAATATAAGTTATAAAATATTTGTATTATAGGTATATACACAGAGCAGCGATATGGTATTTCTTGCTCTGTGGGTACATACACTTTGTAAAATTTATACTAATTTGACAATTATCAAGTGAAAGTTTGCGTATTGAAAGAGCATTTTGCACATAAAAAGCTGAGAGCACCATCTCATCGGCTAAGTTGCCACCAATTTGTCACCATCATTATTAATATTCTACGTAAACTTTACACATAAAACTGCATCATAACCTTACACCATAACCTGCATATTAATAAACCTGCTGCATAGTTGAATTTCAAAGTTGCATCACAAAATTGTACAATGTTAACGAGAGGTCACTGCAAAATCGTATTCGTATCGACATTAAAATATGACTCGTTTTCTTTTAACATCTTCCCCGTCGTTTACATACACAATACCCTTGTACAAAGTCCCGAGTGATACCATAAATTGGGATTTACAACCTTTTATATTTACCTTTACTAGCGGGCGTGAAGACCCTTGGGTGTAATATTTTTCTTTGCTACACCGGTCCCGGCCTCCAGCATGCAGGATACAGCTTGACAATATTTTTCCTTTTAAAACCAACAACATGTCGTTCGACTCACCTTTTGAAGTGGTTCGTTCTATCCTCAATGGTGGTACTGTTGGGCGCGAGAGTTTCTAACTTAAACTTTGAACAAAATTTGAAATATGTTCTGTGATAATATGTAAAATTACAGATAGATATAATTTATTGCTCCAAAAACATTTTACAGAAACAAGCATAATATTATATCATTTACATGATTTGCAAAGGCTGACTTATCCCTTACAGTGATTTTTTCAAGTCAAACTTTGAAGGTTTTTTCTTATGGACAACTGGTACGGGTGGCTGTGCTCAAAAGTTCAAAAGAAGATACAGATAGAACCGATAACACCACGCGAAACCACGCTCAGAGAGGCGCCATGCCTCAAGGCGGGCAAAAAGGTCGTCGTCTAATTTATTAGCACGCCTTTTGAATATCCCCAGGTTATAGGTCGTAGGGAACAAGCTCACCGGAAGACCGTTCCATATTTTCGCAGTTCGCCACAGGAACTATTTCGAAAAGCGATGCGTTCTCATATGTTGGGTGTCAACCACATATGGATGTTCCGAGCGAGTCCGGCGGATGTGTCGGATACGGTTCGATTCAGGAGGGATTAGGTAAGCCAATTCATCGGAGCAACGGCCATGGTAGTATCTATATACAGGCTAAGGGAGCCGACTGTTCGCCATTGATCCGAACCAATTGATCGTTCGTGAAGTAGACTGTTATCCTAACTTTCTCGTAGTAACCTGAACAAGAAGATGAAGTAAAAGTTGTGTCTAATTTAGCTTGTTTTTCAAAAGGGGCGTGAAAAGGCTCTTGGCAGGCCGGCATGGCGTTCGCAATCCCCGTGCATCACAGAATGTCTATGGGCATGGTTAGACACCTACTTGTAGGTGAAACGAGGCCACATGTCGCGGTGTTCATAAAAAAATAATTAAATTATTTGTAAATGAAATGAACGAAGAAACATTTGTCACAAATAATATTGTATTTCATTATTATTTTGTACAGAGTTTTTTTTTATTTTTATATTATGCAGTCACACTTAGCTGTGCTTTACTTGTGTAAGCATTCTATGTACGCTTTATTTTGAACAATAATTTTATTTTCTTTCTTTCTTTCAATATTCATCCGTAAGTAAACTGTTAACCCGTAGAGTTTAAATGGTCGCTTCGGTAATACTCGTAAAATGTGTGAAAATTTAAATGAGATACTGAACCGAAGCACAATGTACCTCGTATCTCGTCGCAAATTTTAGTTCAAGTCAAATTTGAGCTTCTATCGCCTAAGTGCCTGCAAGTACTTTGTATCCGCTCGAGTGGTCTTCGAGGTTTATGGGCACTTAAAAGTTCAACACTTACTTAGTCTTCCTTGAAAATCTGCCTTTGAAATAATCATTTCAATCTGCGGAGAATTTAATCCAAGGCAATGAATGTTTAGTAGTCGTGGTCTTTGATGTGAGAATCGCGATTTTAGGAGCCCGTCGGTGCATCAAGGAGATTTTTGAAATATAAAAATTTAACTGCCTTATTCAGAGTCACACTGTTGAACCAGGACTAGATCGGTTTAACTTAATACTTGTATTATTAGATATAAAACGAAGATTTAACTTGTGTCTATTCAGAGTGCCACTTAAATCGGGAACTATACTAAAGCTCAAATTTAGCTTTCGTGTGGCAACACAGCATAAAATAAATATTGTCTACGGGACAAAATGAGGTTTGTTCATACTGACTGCGCTCGTATCGTGCTATGGCATATCTGACTTGTTTTAGAAGAAGACAACACTACCGATAAATTAGTTAGGTTAGGTACTTTACATTCGTTACGTTAATTCGGGTAATTCTGTGACAAAGCAGGTTTAGGCACATATTGGGTGCTAGCTTTTGTGCGTATAAAAATTTAAAGTTAAATTACAAATTTAAAAAACCCCCGACCCTGAATGAAAGGAGTCAGGGAACCGCTAAGTAAATAAAATATAAAAACTCATAGCTACGCGGGTATTTACTTAGCGGTCCCGCAACTCCTAACGCAAATTATTTTTGACTTTTTAAGGGTCGGGGGTATCTTGAATTTGTAAAGCTTTTAAAAAAATCGCATGCAAATCGGTCCACTTTATTTTTTTTTTTGTAAACCAACATGGGTTTATATAAAAAATAAGAGATAAGATAATTAATTTTTGTATTACTTAACTACTTGATTAGGTATTTGATTACAAAGATAGCTAAGAACCATTCCGAATAAATCAGGATTCTAATTAAAAAAAAAACGCATCCAAATCGGTCCATCTGTTTGGGAGCTACGATGCCACAGACGACACACCAATACACACATACACACACACGTTAAACTTTTAACACCCCTCTTTTTGCGTCGGTAGTTAAAAATATCAACACAGTATTATTGTATGTTGTACTTACTCGCTTACGCGCAAAATTAGGCATGCCAACATCTTTAGTTTAGCAGAGATGGGCTTTCCTCAGTCTGACGCGCTACTTGGCAGATCGTTAAATAGTTCTATAATTTTCTTGGATTTACTTTTTGTAAACTAGCGATCGGAGAATTGATTAACCGGATCGATCAGCTCCCGACAGAGTCAAGGCTGTTTAATTTTAAAATCGTACGTATAACTTCCTCGTACATACTCGCGAACTTCCGCCAATTCTTGAATTACAACCCTATTACGCACAGAGCATCAAATACCTACCGCGATTACGAATCAATAACACTTATAATCACCACAATTCACAAATTCACGAACTAGAAATCATGCTACAAACATGGCCGCCGCTCGCTAGATCGGCTTTGAAGCTGCCTCTACCTGGTTCAATAATTAATTGAGCTAACCCGCTGCAAATATGCGAACTAAAGATAAAACTGCTCTCCGAATAGTTTTTTTTTTTTGTTAGTACGGTCTAAATAAGGCGTAAATAGGCACCTGTCAGGCCGGCATGGTATTCACAACACCCGCGTACGACCGAATGTCCATGGGCGTCGTTAGACAATTTATGGGTGGGTCAGAGCCACATGTCGCGCTTACTATAAAAAAAAAACTGAATTATGTGTTAACTTTAATCTGGGAACGCTGAATAAGACTGAAAGGTCTATGAAATGTTTGAGGAAATTCAATATAAGTTGTTTGTTTCGATATTCTGTCATAAGTATTTTTTTTCCTAAATTAGCTCCAACTATATTATAATATGTAGGTGCGAATGAAATTTTCACCTCAATATAAAAATATATAGTAACAGAAAAAAAAACAAGCGTTTACCCTTATTTTTCCCTAGTCTGTGCGTTTACTTGACAAAGGAACGGCATTACATATTCAAAGAAACCTATTTTACAGAAATGCTGCAAAAATAAACTCGACGGAAAATTAACGAGGAGCAGTCTACGCTTCAGAGACGGCTCCTGCTCGAGTGTTGAGCTCTGCTACCTGCGAACAGCTGAAAAATAACAAAACATCTACCCTCAGCACTACTCCCTCGGCCTGGCAGAATGTCACCGACAAGGAAGATCTCTTATTAGCGAACTTCTTTACTTTTACAACACAAAACTATAATGAACAGACTTCGCGTCTTTGTCTCTCAGACAGCGATGTTGCTTCGGCAATATGATCTTTATGACTCACGTATTTAGTGCCCATTTGGAGAACTGCGCCATTTTTGCCACAGCTGAATCTGAGGCGTCAGTTAAAAGTTTTTACGAGACTATATTCGCTGGGCGTAAACTCTTCGTTGCACTCGGCTACTCTGTAGAAATTAGAAAATTAGAAATATCTCTGTAGCTTTTTTCAGTATGAGAACTCCTGTCGCCGACTAACATTTGCCGTGTGAATTTCGTCTGAGAGTGTCGCAGAATCGCACACATTCGAGTAGGATGCAGAATTGGCAACTTCATTAAAAACTTTTAGGTACCTCGATGAACCTTTACCTATAACTTATTAGTTCAAAGTTTCCTCTCGACCTGCACTTACGAAACATACATTTACACATTGGAAATATTGTAATTTGATCTTAAAGCCTAATTGCATAATTTTTTATATTTTTGCTATTTTCTGATCTTATATGGTTTCATTTATTACCGCCATATAAGAGGGAAACGAATGATGCTTGTCCGTGATGTCTTGCACTTAGGCAAGAACATTTAATAGTTAGGTATGGGAAAGATCTTGATTATCAGGTAAAAACGAAAATAAAGATTCGAAATTCTAAAGTAGCATATTATTTTGAAGGTTTATTGATGAAGTTTATTTGTCAGTTCCTCTTCGCATTGAACTTAGAACTGGCGGAATTTTCGACATGTCCAAGCTTAGGTTATCTACCTAGGCATCAAATTATACAATAAACAATCAAAGTTTTTATTGAAAATTATCTATAGTAACGAAAAATATCAACATACAGAATAACGCCATCTCCAACGGGAGTAGGACGCCGAGAGAATGCAAATAAAACTCTACCTAACTCTACTAAGTGTTCGCTTGTCGTGGGAGCACTATGTTGAGCCAGTTGACAGAGTTTTTTAAATAGCCCGTTCGACTCGACAATTTCCTGTCCGCCCTGTATGAGAAAAGTCACTTTAACCGATCGGTTAATGCTAACCGAGTCTTTTGACAATTGAAAAATTGATCCTAAGTCATTGAAACACGGTGTTGAAGTTCAGTCGGCAACAAGGTTCGTTCAAGGTTCATTTGTGTCATTATGTGTTCATGTCATGAACACTTGCAAATCTAGTTTTCTGGTCCACCCTGCATTTTTTTTTCAGAACCAAATAGGTATTACCAACTCAATAAAAGTTTACCGCATACATATGGTATGCGATGGTAAATAAGTGCATGGATGCACTGAAACGTGATGTTGACCGAAATAGCTCAGACAGAACCCTAATCATTTAGTCACATGGCCTGCTCCCATTCGAGACGCATGAGACGACACCGCAAAGCCGCAAGTGGCTTCACACGTCGCCAGTCATCACGTCAACCACAAAGACAACTCACTCCGCATCTGAGATTGGTTGGCGCTCCGTGTGCACTATGTAGGCACATCCACAATGAACTTATTGAAATGTATATATAGTTGAACTTGCATAAGAATCCTCGCTCCAGTGGAATTGAAAGTTTCTGCAGTAATGACGGCAGCGAGCAACAGAGTTGTGTATTCTGTGTTTTTTGAACGCGCCTTCGCTGAACTTTCCAGTATCCGCCTTTCATTAAATATCCAAAGTTTGCGCCGAAGAAAATAAAAAGTTGTTCGTCCCGGGCGCGACGCTGCCCGCGTCCGTTTAAAAACCTTGTGCTCACTCGATCGGCTTTCGATTAAATCGATCAATGGAACTTTCTTGAACATTCTTGTGTTGCCGCTTAGTGACTTTCAGTAAATACTTGAGGTCTTTGTCATCATTTGCTCTTTTGTCAGACTTCTGAGCACAGTCTTCGCTCGATTTTATAGAACTGGGTGTACGTTCACTGGATCGATGATCAATCGGTCTAGAAACAGAACTTGATAATTTCATCACGGCGTTTCTGAATTAATATCCAACTAATTATTTTCATAGACATTAAATATTTTATTTTCTAAAGCCCATTGGTTCATAACTGAGAGTTCGGCGGCCATACATTAGACTACTACTCCTGCTTTCTATAGATATATGTACGTAGGTTTATATTATTTTATTATTCCACACAATGTTACAGCTTCGGTTGATTACTCGTACACTTCCGTGTATGCAACTTGGAAAAGTGAGATGCTCGAAATCGGAACGAACTAGCAATATGAGCCGGTCCAGCTTCGCTGAATGCTTCTCGATCACAGGTTGGCGGTTAGCAAATTAAGCTCGGACGGCAATCACTGTAGGGCTTTCTCTGGCTACCGTCGATATACTAAAGAATAACGGATGCGTGCATTCGGTCAAACAAAACCATTGGTCTTTTACCATAAAGAAATGAGTGTGTGCCGTGCGCAACACTTTCGGACTTTCAGGAATTAGTACACGAGTCAGTATTGCAAATCCTCTCCTAGTACTTTGACGTCTACCTACTTCTATCCACAAACTAGAAACATTTCCTGAAATACGAAATTACTGTAGTCGACTCATGAGAAAACGATTCACAGATTTATGCTATGAAATGTGTAACATGATGGGCACGTAAAGAATTTTTTTTTTAATCTTCATGATTCAACTTAACTTTTTCTCAAATAAAATCCATATCAAAATCTTGAAATGCCTTTGCAATTAATTTTTAGACATCGCAAAATTAGGCCATGCCCCCATTTTTCCTTCCACGCGGCCGCGCAGCCAACTACGTCATCGCCTTTCATGCGCCCGCGCTCGCCTGCCGCGCCTGTACAATTCGCAGTGTTATATAACTATTAAGTAATCTGTGGTGTTATTGTCGAGTCAAACGATATGTCGTCGTCTCAAAATATTAGTTAAATATAAATTCAATATTGTTCCTCTATGTACAAATACTACGATCAATACACCCAACAAAGTTTTCTTAATGTGCTAAAGAACTTTCTATAACAAGTTGGGCGAGTTTGTTGTAAAGATTATTTTGCGGTTAGTTAGCCGGTTGGGGATTACAAAGGTGTGGCCTCAATAGAGCGGTGGAGAGGGCTTGGGGATAGGAAGGAACCCAAAATTCCCCTTCTCCCTACGGAAATGCCGAGAAGGGGTCATTTAATAAGGGATATATTTAGGTGAGCGGTAGGATGGGGGTCTATATAGTAGTATATACATATATAGAGTACTCGTATAATCCCCCACCGCAGGGGGCGAGGGGGGCCATTTATGAGTATTTTGAGACCGTGCGACTGGGTGGGTGATGAGATGATGCTCTGCCTGGTTGGTGATGATGACCCCCAAACGCTATACGTTCGTGATTGGGGCATCAAACTTTATATATATTCCAAATTTCAATTCTTTCGTCCAGTAGATTCGGAGTAAATAAGCTGTGACAGACGGACACAAGAGTGATCCTATAAGGGTTCTGGGTACGGAAAAATAAACATAACTAAATAAAATTCAATACGCGGATCCATTTTATACGGAAGATGCTTGTTCCGCGTGCGGTGTGGTGGGCGGAGCGGTGCGGTGCGGGTTTCTTCCAGCATCATCGCCCGGCGGGCGCCAGTGACGATGTCGAGCAAGGAGGCTGTTCGACGGACATTCGCGACTCATTCGCTGATTTCTTCACAACACAGGCAGCTGCAGCAGTCGAGAGACTGCGGAACGCGCCAGGAGCAGTAGCGGTTTCGATACCCCTTACACCTAGCCACAAAGAGGGCGCACAAAGTGACCGCTCTTCGTCGCCAGCCAGCCGGCCGCGGTGACTGTCCTATTTTATATAGGGCGCACAAAGTGACAGCAGGCCTCGTGCGGTTTACCGCGCAAAAAAGGTCCGTTGCGGTATGATAGTCTTCCGACTAATACCTTTTTAGGGTCCCGTCGTCAACGTGTTCTGAATGCATCCTCTAATCCCTGATGTATCGATGAATCCGTCCTCCCCTGACTGGACTGACCGCAAGCCGCACACGCGCCGACGAGGGGCGAACGCGTCCCACGTAACATGTTCGATGGAAGAAGGCGACACACTGAATACGATCATGATTGACACATTGGTGCGATTTGCGATTTGTCTCTGTCGATGTTTCAAAAATGATTTACAATCTACGAATTTTACAATGTTTGAGGCAAGGTTTGAAGGTTCGAAGTGTGATCGATGAAGATGAACGATGGGAGAGAATATGCATTTTTAGGGGTTTTTAAATGGGTAAAAAAGTGTAAACGATTTGAGACTATGTGGACTTTGTTCTTAGTGGCTTTTTTACCCACGTTGTAGTCCCTGCTCTGATTTTAGATTTCCTTCTAAATAAAAGAACTCATTTGACGCAGTTCTATCAGTTTGGTAATATTTGATAGCAGATTATCGGAAAAACAATAAATCACAAAGGAATTTCAACCTCTAAAGCACAAACGTATCGTTGGGTAATAAACCTGTTATATCTGACTACTATGGCCGCTGATCAGGCGAACTTATTCCCTTATGCCTCCTCCTCCTCCTCTTTCGTCAAACACGCCATGCTCTCGCGGAACGCCCTTTTGTGGTCGACAGAGGAGTTCTTCGAACTGCACGATTCTCTAAATCGTTCTTGTGTCGCACCGCAAAGGTCTGGAATGGGCTTCCGGGGAATATTTTTCCCCACTCCTTCATTCCACGGTTCTTCAAATCGCGGGTTAATAACCTTTCCCCAGCGACATTAGTCTGCCTCCAAGCCGGACTGGCACCTCCTCGGGGGTAAAATTGACTGCGCCTGAGGCTTCGACCTCGAGCACAACCACCCAGATCGGAAGCGATAAAAAAGTCACTAACCCACTAGGTTACGCCAATGTCGACATTTGTTTATGTAAAAGGTGCTTGTTTGCCTCATATAAGTGCAAAATTATTACCCAATTTGAGTGCAGTTTACGGAACTCTTTCGTACAGGTGCAAGATATTACGCTCATAAATTAGACTAGACTCTAGTGCTAGATTACGGCTTTTGGCGTCGGAGCACATTTTGTAAATTCTTTACATTTTCAAAATTGGAAGTCAGAATTACTGATAATCCGACTTTGACGCCAGCGATCCAGCAGCGGGCAAATCTAGTACAATAAATAACTTATATCAATCCCTCCGCTCCTCCCAGTTGCAAGCGTTTATAAAACTTCACACTTTCCTGCCATTATGTTTAATAGGTTTACATTTAAATACAATTTTCAGTTTCATTTTAATGTGTGTGTGTCGTTATAGCTTCAGTTCAGTAATTAGTTTGTAGTTAATTTTCAACTGTACGTGCATTTAAATAAATATTGATTCTTTTAATAATGAGTTTCGAAAACTTTCGGTACTACCGTAACTCTTTAATTGAAAACTTTTAAAATCCATTAATTTAGAAAGCTGAGTATTTAAGAGTATATAAAAAATCCCTCCTTTTGCATCGGGATTAAAAATAGGATTCCTGTTCAGAAACTCTTCAATTTGTGAGTCGTTAAATTTTTTACAATATTGAAATATGGTGTTGTCCTCTGTCTGGGTTTGGAGTCTCTCAGCCACCGCCGATTTGTAGGCTCATTCAGTCTGTTTTACAGGTACTGCCGTGAACGCTGCACGGAGGAACTTGCTTCCCATATTCCCACCTATCCAACCAAGATAGCTTGTATACCTACAGCACTCGTCGCAGAGAAACTGAACATTTTGTTGTTGACTTTTGAAAGACCATCGGTTCTCAAATTGTTTTTGTCGCACCGCTAGGGTATGGAACTACTGTCTTTCGGCCAGTGTGTTTCCGGAATTCTTTAACCTGGATGTCTTCAAACGTTGTATTAGCAGGCTAGACAGCCTAGCAAAAGTCCGCAAATCTGCTAGCATGGCACCTAACTGAGCGTGGTTTCGCGAGGAGAGGTGGTTTTGGTTCTGTCGACTGCACCATTGGTCTCTCGGCACAGACACCCATGTTAGTTTACATAAAAAAGTCCTGTGGAGTATATCATTTGCACTAATGTACTACATGCCATTTTTAGATTTATAATGGTAGGCCCAGAGTTCACCTTATAAACCACTAATCAATTTGATCTGGCGGGTCCCAGAGTTAAAAATTTGCTAGAAACTTTTCTTTGTAAATGCGAGTATTGATAATTTATATATTTATTCATGTTTTATATTCCCATTGTTTTTTTTTTATACAATCAAGTTATCGCACACTAATTTATGAATGTCATGTTTATTATTCTCGGCAGCGCTTTAGCGCTTTTCACGTGATATTGGTGATTAAGTTTGTTATATTCACGATCACAATATTGCCTAAATCAACATCACATGAAATGCGTGAGCTTTTAACACCCCGCTTCAAGTAAGTCAGCGTGCATAGCGTGCGGTGCGACGTACTTATTTGCTACGTTATCGCAAACGCAGCTGCAAGGCGCAAAGCTCCGCTCACATAACGAACACGGAAATAGCATTTCCGAACATTTCTACCTACGCCACAGAGCACGGAACGCCCCGGAACGCGGGCGGGGGGCCTACCGTGCTCTGTGACCTACGCCGTTCGCTATTTGACGCATTTAGAACGCGGCTCAATATGGCGCCGCCACATTTTAAATTTCTAACAGACGTTTTTATTCGCATTGCATTTCAATAAGTACGATACGTACCTACATTTACCTAAAACACGTTAAAATTCTACATGTTAACATATAATTATTTTTAAACAAATATTATATATATATATATTTATTATATAAAATAATTAAAACATATATGTATATATATATTCTGTTACCGTTCTATACCGTGTGGGCCCGGTACTTAAGAAGAATAGCCCCACTGCATCTCTCCCCGTGCATGTCGTAAAAGGCGACTAAGGGATAAGGACAAGATGCCGTGCTAAAGGGCGACGGGTTCGCCACCTCTCACCTTGGCACGGTACTTCCACCGAGTCATGCAGCAGGTGGGTCTTCGCGCCTTACTTGCTGCTTGATCGATTGAATCTTGTTCGAATACTTTGCGAAACGTGGTGGTCGGTGTTGTGCTGTAATTTACCAGAGTTCTTGCAGCACAAGACCGATTACTCTGCTTACCCCGATTGTCGGGATTCAGCGTGTGTGATATGTATGTATGTATGTATATATTCTGTCTTGTAAATATTTCGTGAAAATAAACAAACCACGTTATTATACCATCTGTTATATTTCATTTATCGCATGCATAAATCGAGGCGTTTGCGTAACACCTAGTTGGACAGTTCAATATAATTTATAGCGGACTTAAATTTCCGACAGTAAATAAGATATGAGTGTTTCTTCGTTGAGATAGTTTCCATACAAGTTTAGTATTAGTGTTAAGCAACCGCTATTCAGTAAATCTATGAAGAGTTTTATTATTCTCATTCTTTATAGGGTTCCGTATCCGTCGTACGGGACCCTATTACTAAGCCTACGCCATCTGTCTGTTCGTCTGTCCGTCTGTCCGAGGGCTGTATCTCTTGAACCGTAATAGGTAGCCCGTTATTTTCACATAATATGTGTTATTATGGCCGATATAACAACAAATAATAAAAATAAGAAACAGTAAATAATTCACAGGGGTCCCCATACAAGAAACTAAAAAGTATATGCGCGCCATCTACCGAAAACAGTATGAAGCATTTTAACTAATCCATAGATGGCGCGAGTGGCGCTGACCATGACATGGCGATACGGAACCCTCGGTGCGCGAGTTCGACTCGCACTTGTCCGGTTTTTTTTAAAGATAATATATGATAGAACTTACCTACGGCTTTCACAAGCTGAAATAAGCAAACACGCAATAGTAATCATCTGCATCAGGTATTATCAATATCACTAACCCATCGTGATCTGTGCAAACAAAAAAACTCGTTGTGCTCAGCGGTGCGCGTTCAAAAGATATCTGAAAGCGGATAAAAGTTTTCTTGTAAGTAATAAACTTTTCCGATAACCTTTTCTTCCTATTCGACCCTCCTCTATCGTCGCTTACCGACAGAAATAAGTTGTCCATAGTTACCGAAAGGGTGTTTGGCTCCCGGGCGTTTTGTTGTCGAAATTCGCCTCCGGGAAGGCTCCGGGAACGGTACCGGTGCGCCGGTCCGGATAGTGTCCGATCCGCTTTGTGTGCGGACACTTCAATCACTCTTGACACTGATAAGCGAGAAAGATCCGTCGTTGCGCCCTCCGCCGTCCGCCGCCGTCACACTAGCGTCAGCGTCACACTACAGTTTGACCGACGAGTTTTCAGTTTATAGCCGATTTAGCCATGGAGATATTATGTTTTCACAGATAACTGCATCGGGCGACCAAATTATTATTTACCTATCATATGTCGAAAAGCGAAAAAGTAATCCTGTTCCACAACCGAAAACAACTGTAAAATGTATGTTATTTGCACAGAGCACGAAATTACCCTCGCCCGCTCCCCCTCCTACAGGCGCCCTAATCAATCAATACTAATAATAAATCTGTAAGGGATGGTCATGGAGTAAGTTACTTTGTTTTAGGAAATATTGAGTTTGTAGCCTCTATGTATGATACTAAAGCTAAATTGACGATTTTTAGAAATCTTTTCTGTATGTATGTATGTATGTATGTTCCTCCATAACTCTTAAAGCCATCATCCGAATTTGATGAAACTTAGTACAAACCAATTTTACTATACGGGACACAGGATAGGCTTACTAAAATTCACTTCCGGCTACGCTAAGATGTGGCTCCCATACAAATCGAATTGTTCCAAGCGCCGAAATATAGGGCGGCGCGGCGCGGAGGGGGTTAGTGGCGCGGCACTGGCGGAGACTGGCGGCGCGGCGACGGCGGAGCGCGGTGTGTGTATGCATTGTCTTGAGCAGAGTTTCTTATTTAATTCGATTCATAATATTATGTAGGTTAACTTCGTTAGGTACCGGTCTATTTGATTAATTTTAGGTGCAAACCTATCGGCTGCTCCAGAGCGAAACACTGTATTAACCAAAATGCTAAATTGTTCAGGAGAGCGAAAATAGTGGAAAATTTAAATATAACAATGTCTGTTCTATTTAAAGGAAAAGTAAATATGCAGTTAATTTAAAAGAAAATACATCTTTGTAGTGATATGTACCATATGATTTTATTGTTATAACTAGCTTTTGCCCGTGGCTTCGCTCGCGTGAAATTCGTATTTCAAAGGAAGAAAGTAAGTAACTAAGGGCGAGCTGGGTTCAGGTAAACGATAAACCGTCTCGAAGAAAGTGAGTAACTTTTTGAGGCCGAAGGCGGAGTTGCTTTCAGGAAGACGATAAACCTTTTCGAAGACAGTAAGTAACTATGGGCGAGGCCGAAGGCCGAGCTGCGTTCAGGAAGAGGATAAACCATATTTAAGAAAGTAAGTAACAAAGGGCGAGGCCGAAGGCCGAGCTGCGTTCAGGAAGAGGATAACCTTTTCGAAGAAAGTAAGTAACTATGGGCGAGGCCGAAGGCCGAGCTGCGTTCAGGATGAGGGTAAACTTTTCGAAGAAAGTAAGTAACAGAGGGCGAGGCCGAAGGCCGAGCTGCGTTCAGGAAGACGATAAACCTTTTCGAAGACAGTAAGTAACTATGGGCGAGGCCGAAGGCCGAGCTGCGTTCAGGAAGAGGATAAACCATCCCTAAGAAAGTAAGTAACAAAGGGCGAGGCCAAAGGCCGAGCTGCGTTCAGGAAGAGGATAACCTTTTCGAAGAATGTAAGTAACAGAGGGCGAGTCCGAAGGCCGAGCTGCGTTCAGGAAGACCATAAATCTTCTCGAAGAAAGTAACTTCTTTGTTACTTACTTTCTTCGAAAAGGTTTATCCTCTTCCTGAACACATCTCGGCCTTCGGCCTCGCCCATAGTTACTTACTGTCTTCGAGAATTTATCGTCTTCTTGAACGCAGCTCGGCCTTCGGCCTCGCCCATAGTTACTTACTTTCTTCGAAAAGATTATCCTCTTCCTGAACGCAGCTCGGCCTTCGGCCTCGCCCATAGTTACTTACTGTCTTCGAGAAGGTTTATCGTTTTCCTGAACGCAGCTCGGCCTTCGGCCTCGCCCTCTGTTACTTACTTTCTTCGAAAAGTTTACCCTCATCGTGAACGCAGCTCGGCCTTCGGCCTCGCCCATAGTTACTTGCTTTCTTCGAAAAGTTTACCCTCATCCTGAACGCAGCTCGGCCTTCGGCCTCGCCCATAGATACTTACTGTCTTCGAAAAGGTTTATCGTCTTCCTGAACGCAGCTCGGCCTTCGGCCTCGCCCTCTGTTACTTACTTTCTTCGAAAAGATTATCCTCTTCCTGAACGCAGCTCGGCCTTCGGCCTCGCCCATAGTTACTTACTGTCTTCGAGAAGGTTTATCGTTTTCCTGAACGCAGCTCGGCCTTCGGCCTCGCCCTCTGTTACTTACTTTCTTCGAAAAGTTTACCCTCATCGTGAACGCAGCTCGGCCTTCGGCCTCGCCCATAGTTACTTACTTTCTTCGAAAAGGTTATCCTCTTCCTGAACGCAGCTCGGCCTTCGGCCTCGCCCTTTGTTACTTACTTTCTTAAAGATGGTTTATCCTCTTCCTGAACGCAGCTCGGCCTTCGGCCTCGCCCATAGTTACTTACTGTCTTGGAGAAGGTTTATCGTCTTCCTGAACGCAACTCCGCCTTCGGCCTCAAAAAGTTACTCACTTTCTTCGAGACGGTTTATCGTTTACCTGAACCCAGCTCGCCCTTAGTTACTTACTTTCTTTCTTTGAAATACGAATTTCACGCGAGCGAAGCCGCGGGCAAAAGCTAGTGGATAATATTTGAAACCCAATAACTGGACGCAGTGCTACTAGCGTTTCGTATGTGTGTGTGTGTGTTAGTATCGACACTACACACAAAGAGGAGCAAGTTAGGCACACGCACAAAACAAATGCACACGCACAACACACATATTAAAGTCATAGGCCACGCCCACAGGCTTCAACGCCGTTGCAGGGAAATGCGCTCAGGGCGCCTCTAGTAGGGGGCGCGGGCGGGGGGCGTTCCGTGCTCTGTGGTTATTTGTCTCCGGCATTCTCAACTACTGGTACCTGGAATTAAACAATAATGTTTTAATTTAAAAATTCCATGAATGCTACAACTTTATGTGGTAAATTGAATTACCACGTAAAATGTCGGTTGTCAAACCTTAAAAGGTTCTATACACACATAATTGTGTTGCGAAAATTCTGCAGTTTTGCACTAAATTTCGGTATTTTCCACTCAGCAACTGTAACCGATGCATTTTCGAATTAGAATGCATGTATTTTTTTGGGTTAGGTTTTTCTTACGCAGTCGGGCGTTTTGTTTTATTTTTTTTATTAATCTGTTTCTCCATCTTTCTGTTAGCTATTCTTCAATATCATCTAAAAAAATATTCGAGGGAAATAAGTTAAAAAGATGTCAGGGAGTTCAAACGTAAGGTCGCGAAGTAGGCTAGTTTATTTTACGTTTTTCGAGTATATTTAATTTGTAATTGAATAGTTCCAAGTAAAATAATATATTTCTAAACCACTATTGCTCACAGTGAACGTAATCATTCAATTTTATCCCTGACTAGCTTTTGCCCCGCGGCTTGAAGTGAATGTACCCGTACCCCAAGTAGATAGCGTGATTGATGATATATATTATCCTAAAACGATCTCAAAGAGTTACTGAATCTAATAGAGTAATCGGCGCGCAATTCTAATGTGTCGTTTTTTGGTGAATCGCGAAAATAAATCTGACGAAAGACAAACACAAAAAAAAAATGTTTCCCCCGAAGAAGGTCGCACAACTCCTACGATCAGCGAAGGACGCCTTACATCCTCTACAGTCGCCAGGCGTCTACCAAATACCGTGTAGCTGTGGGAAATCATACATCGGCCAAACTAAGCGCAGCGTCACAGAACGGATTTCCGAACACATCAGAGCAGTCAAGAACATGGACAAAACCAAGTCTGCCATAGTTGAGCATGTCGACTCCGGAATGCAGCACTGGATAAGATTCGATCAGGCGAAAATTCTGGCCACTGAAAAACGACTCTTTCCACGCATCATCCGTGAGTCCATCGAGATCTCGAAGCATACCAACTTCAAAAGAGAAGACTCCTACAGGCTGTCTCCGGTATGGAATCCCGTGCTCGCCCCCCTGAAGAGCGGCAGGTCTGGCAGTGTGCACCAGTAGCAGCTGGAGGACACCGTCAGTACATTCTGCTCCTCGGCGGAGGTGCGGAACGCAGCCCAAGCCGAATTGGTGCCTACCCACAGCTGCAACTACAATCTGCGCAGCCGCTCGCGGTTGACAGGCAGCGTTCTGTTAACCGCGGGCCCGACCGCAGCCAGGCACTCGCCCTGAAGATGGACTGCACGTGCCAGTCCGAAACGTCGGCCACAGTGACCGCGAATTCAAACCATGGTAAACCAAATACTAACCAAATACCGACCAAAATATTAATATACATGGTAGACTAAAAATATTTATAAATACGGAAACGTAGATTCGGCTGTCCTTATTACACCAAAAAAATTATTGTAAAAATCGGATAAGGTTTAGGGGGGTAAAAAACACAAATGCCGAAAGACGATGTTGTATGGAGAAAGTTATCTTCCGTCACGTATCTAAGTTAAATTTACTTTTATGATTGCACAAGAGTGTAGTACCTTTGGTTGCCATCCTAATAAAAACAAAACATTTTGCAAATTGACTTAGAATTTTAGTAGCAATGAGCCTTTTTATGTCGCGCTCTGGTTTGCATTTTATATTATTTATTGATTATATCTCAATGCGTATTTGCATGCATTGATCTGCATAGCACGTAAATTTTCATTATATGGGTGGTTTGCTCATCGGCTGGGCTTGCAACAGCGTATAAATCAAAGCAGTTCAAGATAATCTCAGCAAAACCAGCGCAGCGCTTTCATAAATTGCAGCATTTCAATGCAAATATATAGGTAGCTCGTCCAGAGCAATCTATATTTATAGCGGTGGAAGAGAATTACTCAGAAAGTTCGTTCACAGTTTTACAATTCTACAGTCGCTTCAGTTTGCATTCTTTCTTTATCTTTCTTTCGTTTCGAGTGGTAACAAATAAAGCGAACATAGACTTAAAACGGTGCCGATTGACAAACTTCTTTGAATACCTATAATGATGTATAATTTTTTATATATTTTGTGTCGAATCTACCTTTGTAATACTTGGACACTGGCACTGATTGACTAGTCAGTTGGTCAGTGTCAGCGAGGTGCCATGTCAGTGCTTCCCTTTTGTCGTGCCGGCTACATTGAACTAGACGGAAAACACTATTTTCATAGCCGTTTCGACCGACTTTCAGTCATTGCGGTTGTACCAATCCGAACGGGCAAAGGTTTTACGTGCAATCCGAACCAAGTTCATCCTCAGCTGGCAGATGAGAGCAAAGCAGCGGTAACGGGACCCTGGACGAGTGACCCCCTCGGTCCGTGATTCTGTGGATCCGTGTTTCGCCACTGCTAAAAGATTGCCTATATTATGATAATCTCTGTAAAGCTCTGGAATCCGCTTCGTCTTGCGGAAGGCATGGAAAAGCCACTGAATTCTTTACATTATCAAAGCGCGCAAAAATGTCGCTACTAACTTAATAGTGAATATTTCGTTAGTTGGATCACGTTGGATCTCGTTTAAACAAAAATTAAAAATTCTCTTAATTTTCGAGATTTATAAATATTTACAAAATGTACATAGGTACCTAGTTAAAAAAATACTTAATAACTCACTTTAAAAATATTATCCGTTCTTTGGCCCTTCAAATCCGTAAATTTCGCAAAATAGTACTAGAATATCATGAAGTGTGCTCCAAAATGTTCTGTCTAGTCGGCAGACTTCAGTGGATGGAAGTAACAAGATCATATATAATCTGTGTGTCGGAACATCGCCAATAAAATTTATTCCGCGGGCATGAATCCAAGATCCATGTCTCTGTGTTCTCGAATGGAGATAATAAAATTTTTCGCCACCACTGTCAGAATGGTTTAGTTCGCTGGGTAGCATTCAAAGATTAAACTTTAGATAGATAGAGAAAATGTCGTAAAACGTTTATGATTACATTGTGCTTATATTATCTTATTGATTCCGTCGATTCGCACACTCGTCGTCGAAAACATTCTCTGCTTACATACGCTAGTATCGTAGAACATGCCTTACCAACATGGCGATAGTTGAAGGTACCAATCGCTAAAACATATGTCTTGACATTGACATTTATCTTCAATTAATTAATTATCTACAAATTTTTCAAATCAAATCAAAAAATGTTTATTGAACTTAAAGCGTACAGAAGGTAGTTTATAAAATTTTATACTGAAGTAAACTTAAACTAACCTAACATGAAGCTCAGCGTGCTAGCTAATTAATAAAAGTGACACGATAATTACTAACCGTTTATTGATAGTGTTAATGTTGAAATAGAGGTGGTATGCAAACCGCAGAATGCTAGTGAGCCGGATAATCAAGCTATGTTTGCAGCAATCAGCACACACCTGTCTAGTCTATAGATGTATATATAACTTA
This sequence comes from Nematopogon swammerdamellus, assembly GCA_946902875.1. Classification (NCBI taxonomy): domain Eukaryota; kingdom Metazoa; phylum Arthropoda; class Insecta; order Lepidoptera; family Adelidae; genus Nematopogon; species Nematopogon swammerdamellus. The sequence continues at coordinate 9,600,842 of OX336345.1, forward strand.
TAGATGGCGCTTGCCAATATGTAGTGAGAGATTCGAACACAACGTTTGCGTTTCGAATCTTAAAAAAATACGTATATCTCTATTATTAAACTTATACTCTCTTGTCCTCCTCCGAATCCTGTCGGCGCGGCGTATACCAATGAGTTTTTTCTGACGGAAAAACGTACATGCATACCATACCTGATGCTTCACCGTACGGACACAGTACGGAGCCGGTGTAAACTGTAGGTCCCTTCCCTTGCCCCATACTAGGTGGTACATAGGCTCAAATTACAGCTCACTAGTTTTGTACCACCACACCGGATATAAGATGGCTGCATAGCGGCCTCGGCTGTGTTCTCCAGTATAGCCGGCAATCCAACGGAAAGTCTCCGGTATTGCACTTAACTTCTCGGAGGTGATATTGGCTGGTCGGAGCATTGTGCTCTGACCCCTCTGACTCAGCCGTTACATACAGGATTACATAGAAAAAAACGCATGCTTCGGCCTCTCGCTCACATATTATTGTGAAAGTTAAAGCTGGGTAAGCTTAGGAAAGACGACCTAAAAAAGGTAGCCGGGAGTGGATGGATGAGATGAGCGGAAGACCGCGTGTGGTGGCGTGCATTGGGAGAGGCATATGTCCAGCAGTGGACAGATACGGGCTGATGAATAGCATGGAAATATATTGCAAAAAATACCGCGATGACACTTTTTCGTCGGTTTTAGAGATGAAGCCTGTTGTCAAATCAAACATGTTTTTTGTTTGTTTCAGGGTTCCTGGGAGAGAAACTACTGCAATGCACGTCATCCTCAAATAACGCGCACACCATTACTATATCTCGTTTACTGACTGATTTAATTAGTTTGTCGCAGTGTGTAAGACCTTCTTGAATATTTATTATTATTTTCGTAGCGGTTTACACGCGACCAAACTAAATTAATAATTTCACATAGAAATTTGTTAGTTTTGCGCAACAATTTTACGCTCCCCTAAAACACCAGCGGCCGCTGAAGTAAAATATAATGTTAATTTTCTATCGAACCCGCTAGTCGATTTAGAAACATCATTAAAACATTTTCGGTCCATTGGAATCCGTGTTTTTGTTTTCAGCATATGAAGGATACAGATATAAATCTGTACAGTGTTTGTTGGTTGTTAATAGTTATGTAAGTACATATTTATGTCTAATAAAACAGCTATAATTACTTATTAAAAATATTTAACATTAAATAGTTTTATATTATAAACCTTGGTATATTATTAGACCAAGCTCTTTCGTCTCATCGAGCTTGCTTTAATTTGTGGGAAGGTGTACGGATCTACTCGCTCAAGCGTCTTCAAACTGTTCCCCTGGATTGGAGCATACAAAAACGGCCCGAGCATAATCTCTTCTACTCAAAATTTTTGGCTGTGGTGACGTATGCTTCCTGGATCTGAATGAGATTTACTCAATAAACTCGATCGTCTCCAAAATAGGTCCATCAGGTATATCATAAACTTCAGAAAATATGACCACATAACCAGGTTCCACGTCAGGTTAGAGTGGCCTACATTACGAACGCGCAGGAATATCCACATTCTTTCCCTTGTATACTCCATTCTCTTCTATCCTCGGGCTCCAGTATATCTCCATTCACAATTTAATTTAGTCGCAATTAATTTTGAAGGTCGTCGGTAAGAATGTATCATTTTTGTCTTAGGTAATTTCAGACTACCCATCAACCTTACGCACAATTCCAGTCATGACTGGTAGATAATGAATGACTCTAGGATAGGACTCTATACTGGGATATATAACATAGTTGTTGTTGAGTTGTATGGTGTTTATTTATTTCAATAAATAAATCATGTAAATTTTCAGACGATAATTCGAGTGGACTTGTACCCTGGTGGTTAGTATTGTACCGCGCCAGAGCCTTTTCAGTTTTTTGTGCTTGTATCCAAATTTCTGTATTTGCTCCAATGAAAGTTTCCCCTCAGTCTAGCAAGTAATAAATGCGGGGGGCATTGTTGAAACGAGAGCACGTTAAGCCCAGCGGGTACATTTTTCTTACTTATAATACGCTCTGAGCGAGTTCTTACTTCGGCGGGTCACGCGGATAAAAATTTGGCCCTCCATCCTCCGATGTCGCTTTTTCGTAAGTCATTTGTCACGTTTTTTCCCTGCCCGGTGCAGAGTCACGCCGTGGACGGACTGATCTGCGTAATATTGTAGGAGCGCTCGACATCTAGCATTAATATTAAGTTAATGTGTTTTGGATTTCAGAGGCCAGCATCCTTGTCTCAAGAAGTATGTTCAGACTTTTCTCTTAAAATTGTTTAGCTAAAAAAAATATTTAAATTATCATTGCTCACATATCAAAATAGGTCTACACACAAATTTATTTCCGCATCGTATCCAGATTGTAGTCTTAAGATTACACTTATGTCTGGACGTAGGGACATTTTTCTTGAGTTGCGTCAAGTCGCCATTGGGTCTATATCCCTTTGGGCCTATATCCCTGTTGTAGGCTGTAACGTAGGCCTAAAGGCTTCCTTGCTCCACGCCACGTGGATGCTCCGCGCGGTTCCACGACACGTTTTTTGTTGACGTTGCTCCAACTATTCGCTCTGCCCCGACCTTTATGTTAAATTAATGAATTGGGCAGGAGAAATCGTTTTGAATTCACCAGCTATTGTTCTAGCAAATTGAATAGGATCACGGAGCACTCTCGGAAAGCCACCGCGCACCAGCGGCGGCGGGCGGCGTCGCTTTTCTTTATTTCTCGCTTCATTTGAGAGGGTTGCTGCAATTTCGTAAGTAGAGTTCTGGGGAGCAATTGTATTGGTTAACAGCACATTTGTCTCAGTTACTGTACGTAGTAACACCTCTGTGTATGCTCGAAGCTTCGCGATGTTACCGACTCCGTCTGTTATTCTGGATCGTTTGGTGGTCTTACTTTTGTACGTAGGGTTGGCAGTGTTAGTCGTGTTTAGCGTTAAGAAAATATTTTTAGCAAGGGAAGACGAGCATAGTTCCAGTAATTTACGGCATGAATTACTATTATTGCCTTATTTTTAGGTATCTATATACATAACTACAAAAGTCGAAGAGAACGAGTTATTGTTTTAGTCTACTCACTTGTCAAATAGTCTATAAGGAATACCAAGGTATGAATATCTATGAAATAAGTTTCCACTTCATAAAATAGTTTTGTTTATATTGCAGTTTTACTTTTAGCACAAGCATGAAATAATATCTAATTGGTAATTGAAACAAACTTGAAGCCCAAATACGATGTTCTAAGTACTTATAGTCTATACGGTCGCAGCACTCGCGCTCGGCACATTGCTGACTTTTTAGCAACACAGCGACTGTCACAAGTCACAGCTGATCATCTAGTATATTGTGTCCCATATCGATACCTATACTCTTTGACTTCTCCTATACAATCATTTGCGTTCCAAACATTCACTATAGGTTATAGGAAGTAGCAGCACTATTGGAGCTAAAGATAACAATAGTGAGTGATGTTTATGATGTGATCAATACGTCAGAACAGGGCACGTCGTGCCGCCGTATATCAGGCCTTCGACAACATAGGCGCGGCTCGCACAAGTGTGTGGTCGAGGATAGATAAACCCACAGATGTGCAAACATCACCATACGATCAGTGTCCGAGCCTATTGTCAACAGCAGGATCTGTTGCTACCATTGCCTCCCCAGCCTGAAATCATAGAATTCAGAGTATCCTAGCCACATTCGAATACTAGTACAAAAATGGTGTAATCGAACCTGATTGTAAAAAGTTTGAGCTCAGTCTAACTGCCATAAGATTGCTCAATGAACAATAAACAGACCGACTGATGATTTTAGGGTTTACTGATGTGCTAAAAAGCAAAATATTTTCTGAAAACAATGCACGAATGCATTCTCTCTCTTGAATTCATTCTTCTCATGACACGAGGTGGACCTCTTTAAATACCGATTTCTTTTCCTGTCACAAATTCGAAATTCGAAATGCAAATGTTGCGAAAAAATTTAAGTCCGTTTGGAGAATAGGGAGAAAATCGAAAACGTCGATCGGCTTCCTCCCTTAATCTGGGGGCACGGCATTTAGGTTCCTAGTTCCTACTGTGAAGAGGTATGGCTTTTAAGCGAAAACGGGCATTTTTAGAGTATTCAAAATTATTTTCGTTTCAAATTCTTATACTTTCTTGAAAATTTTCGAAACTATTTTCATTTCTCTTTGTGGTCGGGGTTTTCGCTTCAGAAAGTGTATTCAAGTTACTTTCGATCATATTGTCCGTGTTTCTCCCGATGTCCTTGACGCACGCTACAAGCATTTTCACCGTCGCGTTGCGCCTTTCGTGGAGTGTTCTACCAACATGGCATGGTCGAGCAACAAGGGCGTGTCTAGAATATCGTCACGGTCGCCGGCTGGACTGTCGGTACGAACGCGTCAAAATCACGTGACGAAGGTCCACAGATTTATCGGCCTATTCGTCATAATCGGACGACATGCCGACAAAACATCGTTCTTGCCGCGCGCCAGTGACGTGAAAAGGCCTTTCGCTGCGACATTTTCCGTTATAGTTACGTGTAATATGGCATTTTTCAGAATAGTGCTTTGTCGCGAACCCTTAGAATAATATACGAAATGTTTCATGATTAAATAATATTTTCCATTATTATGGGGGCATGTCAAATTGGGCTCTAATTCTAACGCAGATAATTTACTGAACGAATACATTTTCATGTGTTTCTTAATCACCACCACGCACACATAAACAGCTAGGGGACACATACATTTTAGGCAGCGTTCAGTAAGAGAAGGACTCATTAGAAGGATTCACTAGAACTGCGAGTGCAGAGTAAGAAAACTACTTTAGCCGATATAAAAAGCAGTTACTACCATGCAAGTAAACGAATTTAAAAACGTGACGTTCAGAAGTCATTCATATTCCTGCCGCTTGGATCTGCGTTGAAACTGAAGTACCTCGTTAGTGGATTTTAATGAAGTTTGTTGCGAGACCGAACGTGAATACGTCTAAGTGCATACCAAGCCCACAGACACCTTATTACGGACTAATATGTGGTGGGCGGTTCCAGACATTTTCGACAGTCTATGCTACTACCACAGAACAGCTACTACACTAATAATAATATGACGTTTTATGCCACTAAGTGTGTCCCCGGTACTACTACCTATTGTCGGGCTCGGTAGCTCGGTGGTGCATCGCTTCGATGAGGCGATCGTCGAAGTTAAGCATAGGCAGGCGCAGTCGGACTTTGATTATGTGACCGTTGACTATTGAGGTTGGCTGTGGTCCCACATAAAAATGTAGGTCCCATCCATTACCTTACTATGCGGTCGAGTTTAACCCGTCCGAATCGGTACCACCGCACTGAATGAATGTCCATCGAAATGGCTATGAAACGAGTTCGTATTTTTTTTAATGTAAACTGACACGGTTGGCTACATCACCTACACCATCGGTGATGTCAGCCCATAACACTGGATGAACTAGGTGCCATGTCAGTGTTTCCCTTCCTTTCACGTCGGCTACACTGAACTGGACGGAAAACACGAACTATTTACAAAAATTTACATAGACGTTTCGACCGACGTTTCATTCAGTGCGGTGGTACCAACCCGGGCGGGATAAACCCTACCACCTAGTAAGAACTGCCTCCAACGGTCTAGCGGTCACCAATCCAAGTACTGACCGCGCTCAGGGTTGCTTAACAACAGTCGACCGACCGCACCACTGAGCTACCGAGGCTGACAAATTTTCTATGCGGTTCCGCTCAGAAGCACTGACGTGGCGTCAAGGTGTTATGGGCTGACATCACGGGGGTAGTAAGTGATGTAGCCAGCCAACTCAGGTTCCATAAAAGAATACTAGATCGACATAGCCGGCTATAGATATTCTGTTTATGGAAACAGTCACATGTGTTTCCACAAAAAGTCACAGTTTCCATAAAAAAAAAAAAAAAAAAAAAATGTGTCCTTTCAGCACATCTTGTTAAATAGGTACGTTTGCATATTTTATTTTTCACTCGAGTTAGACTTTGGTAATTCAGCTTTAGGACGTTGAGATAAGAGGCCAGGGGCCAATAACTTTTAATTGATTTCATATTAACCACACACATGAAAGCGCTAAACGTTAAGTAGTCGGAAATACTTATCGATGCCGGTACGATACCGGGCGCCAACTAAATATACATAGTTAGGCGTTCAAAGGGCTGAGACGAAAAAGGGGACTTAAATAATAGAATACGGCTCAGAAATATAAATTTATCGTTTATTTCATAAAACACAAATATACGATGTAAAAAGACAGGGTGTGAGTTATCCGAATCACTTGAGCATCGTAGGGGTGACGACCGAGCTAATCGATTAGAGCTATAATTCTGTCCGAGAACTTAGCTTCGGAAGGGGAGACGAAGGTCTTCGCATGAAGGCCGACACGAAGTCTCCGACGCGTCGCTCGATCTCCACCCTCTTCACAAAGTTCTGCTTCGGAACAGCCGGACGAGGAGTAGGGCCCAGGTGGCTCGTACCGGCTATGCCGTCGCAGATGATGCAGGCGTCCTCGGACGGAGAACGTAGAACGGGGAAGTCTACGTGTAATCGTAGAAGGATCTACGTGCAGACGTAGAAGGATCTACGTGCAGACGTAGAAGCTGTTCACACACACACACAAACACACCCACATTAAATAATGCACACATATCAAGGTGCCCTGTGAATGGGAAGAGAGAAAATACACAGATGGGCGTTATACGTTTTGTGCGTGAAGCGCAACGACAACCGCTAGGCCGGCGGTGTCTCACAAGCGACAGGCAAGGCAGAGCTGAAGAGATTATAATGTTACCCGTAACCCTGGCTGTGGGGACTCCTCTCTCAACGCTGAGATGAACGGCTGGAAGCGTCCGACGGCGGCGGCGGTACAGCGCCGCGGCTCGTTGACAGTGGCACGGTCGCGAGGGAAACTAGTGTAACTCACGGCGGCAGATCGAGCGCGTTATATTTTATCTTGTAGCGGAGAATTATTTAACAGAAGAAGTGAAGTCTGGTTTCACTGAGACCCGCTTTTATAGACGGCAGCGCGCGTTTGTGGTGTGGCTGCGGAATGAAGTCGGCTAGCACGCAATGACGCGCACTGTACGTGGTTACCTGAATCTAAGTGGCTGAAGGCCTGTAACTCCATTAGTTGATAATATTGGACCTCTACTAGGGGTCCTCCGATGATGTCTGAATTAAAATGTAAGATAAATACAACCGAGGTGAATGTGAATTCCCGTCTATTTGGGATATATTTTAACCGCCTGGCAACCCATTAATCAACACCGCGATGTGCGGTGTTGCCAAATACAGCAAACAGAATTCCATACCGACGCTCGCTATCTTTTTCGATACGTCAAACAATATATAATTTTAGTATGGGCTGACAGCGGAAAGAGATCGTGGAAATTCACGCTCGGTAAATGATGCAAGAATGTGTGCTCGGTTACGTAGTGAGAGTGTAGTACGCCGAGATATGTGTGATTGAGTTTTCCAAAATGTAGGTTGGCAGTAATAATCTTCAAAATAACGGACGTCTCACGTGTAGCGTAGCCTTAGTACGGAGTATTTTCCTCCGTACTGGCAATGTGTCTCTGACACTTCGGTAAACGGCATTTCGACGTCCGCTATTAAAATTCACCACGTGACAGTACCCCCTCGGCCCGTTGAAAATTTTCTGGCATCAGAAAATTTTATCCGGTGAAGGCGCACTGCACACGTGCGAAAATAAAAAAAAATGTAAATATGTGTTGAGTGTGTGCATGAAAAAAAATTACAAATGATTACTACGGCAATATAGGAGAAAAGTAAAAAAATTGAAAATAAAATGAATTTAACTAAAATGTTGTTTACCTACTTTTGTACCTGTGTTCCCTATGTCCTGCATTCTCATCTTTCATACATCATCTCTCTTTCCTCATCATTCCTGAACCCATCTACTCATTCATACTTCGCATACAAAGGTCGCATTCATACCATGGCATACCCCGCAATCGGTGCCTAGCACTCGCAGCTGAGTAGCCTCCTCACAAACCAGAGTGCGCTCCGAACATAAGTACAAGGCGCGCACTCACCACAGACAACCCAAATACTAAGAAGGAAACCGGTAGTTGGCTCGGCTTACGGTCTGGCATCGAGAGAACATAACTCCTTGGCTTATAGTTTTCAGTCTGTCGAGCTCCCGCAGACTAGGTGAAGGCATATTTAGAGTGTCACTAACCGCACTTGGTGTCTTAGGGCTTAATTTTACGAGTAACCAACCGCTCGCATGTGAGTCTGTCTTTGCCAAACCCCAGCCGGCCAACACCTTGAGAAAATGAAATAAAAAAAATTAAAGTGACAAAAAAAATTAAAAAAAAATATTCAAAGAACTAGCTGAGTTGACAACCCTAATTGCCGAGTAAGAAAAATAAAAAAAACAAATGAAAGAATGTTGCAGTTACATGTTTGTGCGACATGTAGGTACCATGTAGGTACCATGTCGAACCATGACTGCGAACAAACAAAAAAACAAAACTATATACACACTATGTATGTATGTATGTATGTGTACTATGTGTGATTCAACAAAATATAAAAAAAAATCGATCAATGGTCACTTCATCTCGTAACGCATTAATCTGTATCTCCCAAAAACATACACCGGTGGTCATAAAAAAATATGAAAAAGCCCGCAGGGAGATTCCAAACTATTTAAAGTTTCGAACAAACGTGACTACAGCAGCATTTATCTGAACTGTAGCCTCGAGTTCACTCCTCGGGTAACCCAACCGGTAAGTATAAATGTACCAAGCATGAAGACTGACGTGTCCATCGTACTTGGTAACTTAGTGCCATGTACACCCCTACTGAAGGACCTGTACATGCAACACACACAAAATATGGAGATACACCAAAAAAACAACAAACATAAAAAAAATCATTGAACCACACAAGTGTATGTATAACTGATGTTGTTGTACAAGTTATATATTATATGAAAGTAATAATATATACTGTCAATGTAAAATGTTACAAATAAAACTTTAATTTGTGTTGTTGCACGTCACACAAAAAATATAGGTGTTCATGATAAAAAACTGTATGTATGGGCATGACACCTAGATGTGACAATAAGTTTTAAAACAAAAATAAGCACTTTAAAAGTTGCTTCCGGAATGCCGGTAACTAATATAAATAAAAAAAATGATTAATGGACATGGCACCTAGTTGTGACTAGCCATTTTAAAAATAAAAGAAAGGGACAATAGCCTTTAAGAGTAGCGTTCTGAATTGCCGATACTAAAAACATTTAAAAAAAAATATGTTTGACATGGCACTTAGCTGTGACCAACCATTTTAAAAGAAAGAAAGGGATATAAACGGTTTAAATGCTGCGTTCCGAATTGCCGTTAACTAGAAACCTTAAAAAAAAATTATGTTTGGGCATGGCACTTAGTTGTGACCAGCCATTTTAAAAGAAAAGAGATGATATAAACGGTTTAAATGCTGCGTTCCGAATTGCCGTTAACTAAAAACATTTAAAAAATTATGTTTGGGCATGGCACTTAGTTGTGACCAGCCATTTTAAAAAGAAAAGAAATGCAGATAGGCCATTTAAATGTTGCCACCGATTAGTCGGTGCCTAATAGAAATTAAAAAATTGGCCAGTAACTAATAAAATTGAAAAAATTATTGTGGTTTACGATTGCTGCGGTAACCGTGAAGCAGTTATCGCGTTGTACCTACACGGAATGGTGTGAACTATACATTTAGATATACCCACGGGGAATAATAAAACCTGAACATGGGACCTGGCTCGAGTGCTCTCCTCTCCAGCCCGTGCAGTGCCTCTCGCTTGCTGGAGGACAAACAGTTGGTGTGCCGTTCCATTCTAAACATAAAATTTGACGTTAGAATATTTTAATTTATACAAATTACAATTATGTTGACCAGATGATAATGTTGACCGTTGATTTCGAAAAGGTTAAAAATTATTATAACAAACTGACTAGGTATTGTTTATTTCAACGGTCCGTTAAGTTGGGATTCTACGTCTAAAAGAAAGTAACGAGTTGACATGTATGTGCGTTGTGCTGGCATGAAACATCAAATTATTTTTCTATAGGTTGCCTAACTGAACTATAATCACCTAATGTTTGGAATTAAAAAAAACGTTGGCTAAAAACTTGTTGTTACACAAACACAATATAAAATATAAAAAACTAGCCAACGACCCTGCGGATCAAGTCCACATGAGTACAACAAAAACTTTCACAAACACTGGTGTGGGTAATTTCATTACCTATAAGTGACAAAATAAATTATTTTTCTGCAACCTATTATCCAATATGAAAAAATATGATGGACGTGGAGACTACCTCTCAGGTTTGGAGGTATCTACTAAATTTAAAAATATTACACAACACAAGAACGCACAATACAAAACAAATGAAAATTTTAGCTCGCTCGTCACAATATAAGCTTATAAGGTAGCATATAGCTCCTTATAGCTTGTTAAAACCCAGAAAACCTAACAATTTACCCAAAAACCCGCCGAAGAACTAGGGATACTGCACAAATTGCACAAAAACTACAAGTTATAAAAAAAAATTTGCACAAACAAAATAAAAAAAACAAACTACATCCCTAGCCACAGTACCGATTACAAAGATAGATGAAGTCTATACTTTGAATATGTTCGGGCGTTGCTAGCCAACTACTGTGTGAGGATGTAAGTACACAATAACTAAGCCTACCTACTGCTCAAGTGATTCTTTACCGGTAGGCGCCACTGAGACGAAAAAGGGGACTTAAATAATAGAATACGGCTCAGAAATATAAATTTATCGTTTATTTCATAAAACACAAATATACGATGTAAAAAGACAGGGTGTGAGTTATCCGAATCACTTGAGCATCGTAGGGGTGACGACCGAGCTAATCGATTAGAGCTATAATTCTGTCCGAGAACTTAGCTTCGGAAGGGGAGACGAAGGTCTTCGCATGAAGGCCGACACGAAGTCTCCGACGCGTCGCTCGATCTCCACCCTCTTCACAAAGTTCTGCTTCGGAACAGCCGGACGAGGAGTAGGGCCCAGGTGGCTCGTACCGGCTATGCCGTCGCAGATGATGCAGGCGTCCTCGGACGGAGAACGTAGAACGGGGAAGTCTACGTGTAATCGTAGAAGGATCTACGTGCAGACGTAGAAGGATCTACGTGCAGACGTAGAAGCTGTTCACACACACACACAAACACACCCACATTAAATAATGCACACATATCAAGGTGCCCTGTGAATGGGAAGAGAGAAAATACACAGATGGGCGTTATACGTTTTGTGCGTGAAGCGCAACGACAACCGCTAGGCCGGCGGTGTCTCACAAGCGACAGGCAAGGCAGAGCTGAAGAGATTATAATGTTACCCGTAACCCTGGCTGTGGGGACTCCTCTCTCAACGCTGAGATGAACGGCTGGAAGCGTCCGACGGCGGCGGCGGTACAGCGCCGCGGCTCGTTGACAGTGGCACGGTCGCGAGGGAAACTAGTGTAACTCACGGCGGCAGATCGAGCGCGTTATATTTTATCTTGTAGCGGAGAATTATTTAACAGAAGAAGTGAAGTCTGGTTTCACTGAGACCCGCTTTTATAGACGGCAGCGCGCGTTTGTGGTGTGGCTGCGGAATGAAGTCGGCTAGCACGCAATGACGCGCACTGTACGTGGTTACCTGAATCTAAGTGGCTGAAGGCCTGTAACTCCATTAGTTGATAATATTGGACCTCTACTAGGGGTCCTCCGATGATGTCTGAATTAAAATGTAAGATAAATACAACCGAGGTGAATGTGAATTCCCGTCTATTTGGGATATATTTTAACCGCCTGGCAACCCATTAATCAACACCGCGATGTGCGGTGTTGCCAAATACAGCAAACAGAATTGCATACCGACGCTCGCTATCTTTTTCGATACGTCAAACAATATATAATTTTAGTATGGGCTGACAGCGGAAAGAGATCGTGGAAATTCACGCTCGGTAAATGATGCAAGAATGTGTGCTCGGTTACGTAGTGAGAGTGTAGTACGCCGAGATATGTGTGATTGAGTTTTCCAAAATGTAGGTTGGCAGTAATAATCTTCAAAATAACGGACGTCTCACGTGTAGCGTAGCCTTAGTACGGAGTATTTTCCTCCGTACTGGCAATGTGTCTCTGACACTTCGGTAAACGGCATTTCGACGTCCGCTATTAAAATTCACCACGTGACAGGGCTTATACAGCGAGCCGATTTATTGGTGCAAGTCTCATGAGAATTTGCATAATACATACATCAGTGATTGGTTCCTGCGGTCGAACACAGCTATGTTCTTGTAATAGGATTATATCGAGCTCTCGAGTGGCGGATTTTCTGCTTTGACGAACATAAGGGCTGTTGCGTATTTAGCGTTATCGCAAAATTTGTGGTAATATAGAAAGATATAGATATTTTCATAGTCACTAGCGCTTCTACGCGCTACAGACAATCAAGGCGGACAATATTCGCGCATATGACATGGTTCTAAGTACAATGTAATTTATTGACAGATCTGACATATTGAGCTCCAAATAGGGTAGAAATCCAAATACTGGGGCCACATAACAATCTCCATAAAACCACTTTTATGATAGCTAAGGGATAAGAACCATATCTAAAATCGATAAGGTATTGATAAAACCAACATTGAACGATGCTTGAAAATGGTCGGACCCCAATAAAGTTTTTTCATTAGATATCTTCATAAAATTCAAGAAATGTTTTATCTCTGAGATTTATGAATTCTCCATTCATCCTATTACAAAAAATATGTCGCACAAAAGTTATTCTTGAAATATTACTTTGCCCACATAACAAGGTTACGCCTACCCCGCACCGCCGCACTCGCGGCTAAGTTTAATAAGGTCATGTAAATGTTTGCTAAGCTCGGGAATATTCAATCTGCCCGAACAAACATACTCTGGAATAATCGCAATGTAAGTAGGTAGCTCTTTTACTTCGTATGAAAAACGTTCAATATTCGCGCTTCAGCGTAATTAGGAAAAGTGTTAGCGATGTCACGCACGCTTAGAACTCACGGTTTATTAACCTCTTGTGGCTTACCAATATTTAAAAAAAGAACCGGCCAAATGCAAGTCGGACTCGCACGCTGAGGATTCTGTACCACCACGTAATTGTCCGATTTTGCTTTAGAGTTTGCACTATAAATAATCACACCGAGTTTGACGCTTGTGTGTAACCGTTTTTACGATAGAGCAAAAATAAACAATAACAAGATTTTTATGTGGATTAAAACTACAAAATAGCGATTTTCGGATGTTTTCCTTTGCTTTTTCTGTGAGACCTTGACTCTTCCAAAATTGCATGATTCTAGGTCAACGGGAAGTACCTTATAGGTTAGGTTAGGTTAGGTTTATTATTAGGTCAAAATATGTGATAAATGGCCGTATCTTTTGATTGCCCTAACTAAGAAGCTTGAATTATTCACACCTCCAAGACCGTAGACCTTTTTTTTATTATGTAAACTGACATGGTTGGCTACATCACCTACAACGTCCGTGATGTCAGCCCATAACACCGGGTGAACTAGGTGCCATGTCAGTGCTTCCCCCTTTGCCGGCTACACTGAACTGGTCGGAAAACACAAATTATTTATTACATAGCCGTTTCGACCGACGTTTCATTCAGTGCGGTGGTACCAATCCGGGTGGGTTAAACCCTACCACCAAGTAAGATTAGGAGGGAAGGGACCTACAGTTTTACGAGGAATCCGAACCTCGGTCAGTCTCCAACGGTCAGCGGTCACCCATCCAAGTACTAACCGCACCCAGCGTTGCTTAACATTCAATAGCGACAATTGACTGTCTGCACCACTGAGCTATCGAGGCTGACCTCAGCATAGAGAAGAAGCACTTCTAACTGAGTTGAGTTCTATGGAAACGTCGCAGGTGCGCTGCCGGAGCGAAGTCTCTTCTCATAAAACAACGCATCCATTTTATAAGCGCACGTATGTGATACTAGGGAACCATTGACCAATACAGCGCTGCATTCTACAGCATTTTAACCGACTTCGAAAAATGCTGGTGTGGCTGTATGTATAGGCCTAAGGCTGGAGACGCCATCTGATTATCAACTCGAGTGATGCTCGTTCATGGTAATCAGCTGTAGAATAACATGACTTTTTTTTTTGTTGTTTGGTTGCTTAATTGCCTATTTCACCACCTCCTGTTGAGTCTCGGTTAACATTTAGCTTTCGAATGAAGTTTTTTTTATGTAATCCGGTATGGGTGGCTGAGTCAGAGGGGCCAAAGCACATGCTCTGACTAGCCAATATCACCTCCGAGAAGGTAGGTGCCATAACGGAGACTTCCCTGGCTGGCTATACTGAACTAGAGGAGAACACAATCGAGGCTGCTATGCGGCTATCTTACATCCAGTACGGTGGTACAGGTCAGTTAACCAAAGCTGGCGCGTGCACAGTACTCACACCAATGCAATTGTGCATAGTTCGAGTGAGACAGATCGGGGCATACGCATCACGAAAACCCGATCTGTCTCACTCGCACTTGCACAATTGCATTGGTGTGAGTACTGTGCACGCGCCAGCTTTGGTTAACTGACCTGTACCAACCCATTCGGCTACAATTTGAGCCTACCACCTAGTTGGGGGCAAGGGAAGGGACCTACAGTTTTACACCGGTTCCGTTCCGGTGAAGCAGAAGGTGTAGGTATGCACGTAAATTTTTTCGCAGAAATTGGTACACGCCGACCGGATTCGAACCTCGGACCTCTCGCATGAAGTGATATTAGCTAGATTTTAGCCGTTTCACTGTTCCGAGGACACTAGAGGTGTTTCCTCGCTGGATGGCCACACTGATGATCTGCTTCAGGAAGACGTGCGAGCGCGGTTCTCCTGAAGAAGCGCACAAGGCCATCCCGATGTCCTTTGTGAGCCGCTCAGCCTCCTCGGACCATGCCCCATCGTCCCCACCGAAACTCCACCAACTTTTACTTCGTGTGCTTGAGGCGAGCCGCCGCCGATTTCGCGGCGGCGTCAGCGAGCAGACCCACTCGGGTGCTGCAGAGAGTATAGACGCGGAGGTAGCTGGTGGGGAAACCAGCGACCTCCCCGCATACACCTGGGGACGATAGTCATTCCACCTGGGCTCTTTCCATGGTTCCTGTTAAGTCCGCAGCAGCGCTGTTATGTCAAAAAAAATTCTAGGATTCAGTACTTAGGTAAAGGAAAAATTTAACCCTTATAAGATCACTCTCGTGTCTGTCTGTCTGTCTGTCCGTCTGTCACAGCTTATTTTCTCCGAATGTACTGGACGAACAAAATAGAAATTTGGTACATATGTATAAAGTGTATGATGAGATGATGACCCAATCAAGGACGTATAGTGTAAATGGAAGAATTTAAATTTGAGGGTCAAATTAGAAAGTTTTTTTTACGCATCATGTGTGATATCAACGGAAAGGGCTCGTTATAAGAAAAAAAATGCATTAAAAAAGATATTAAAGAAAATATACGCAAACTGTGCGTTCCCCCTATAAGAGGGATATATCTCCGAAATTACTGCGTCTAACATTTTGAAAAACATTGGGAATAAATACATTGAGAAGGCCTCTCTTATAGTTTATAGGAAAACCTAAGCAAAAATCCTAAGTCTTAAGACTGCGGTACTACAGCGTGAGGCACAATTTGCAAAATTTGCCACTTTTTCATTTCGGTTTTTTGTTCAACGAATTTCAAAAGTATATATATTAAAAAATCCTGTCTAAAAGTTGACCATATTTAAAAGTTGGTGACAGATTTTTATTTTTTTATGTCAAATAATATGTGAAAAAAAAAAATCACAAACGTACTACTAAATGGTCCTAAATACTCCGAAATGCTCTCTTTGTTTCGAAATTGCAGCTTTCTAAAACATTATTTTGAGTTTATACTAATTGCAGATGATGTAAGATAAAATTTTACTTCTTTTGACAGATTTTGATATTCGTGTAATGTAAGTTGGTTTAACAAACTTTGAACAAATACTATAAAATAAAACAAGCGAACGCTTCGCTATTCAATCAGTGCCGCACGGTATGCGCATTTTGATGCTGTAGTACCGCGGTCTTAAAGTTCTCACGGAAAACGGAATGGTACGGAACCCTCGCTCAAAGCGAGTTCGACTCGCACTTGACCGTTTTTCATATCTCTCTCCTAAATACACGTATGAGTACACTAGCGAGCTGTACGTAATCTAACTTCATACATATAGTCCCAATCTATTCTTCTCCAGCATGATGTAAGATTAATATACTGCAGCGCTCCACGAGTATGGGAGACAGCTGCAGCTGCTCAGAGTAATCCGCCGGGAGGAACTGTCTGTGAGAATGAATAATGGATTTCACAAAACTTTTTTCCTTTTATAATTTGTTCGATTTCGCGTATATTGCTGCTCCAGATAATAGACTATTCCTGTGACTAAATATTCTGAATATGCAAGATATTTGAAAAATTTTATGTTGAATGCTTCGAGACCATATATAAGGTCTTTCAAAATTAGTTCAGAGTACGCTAAGGGGGGGTTCTGTATCATATTGGGAGTAAAACCTATATAAAAATTTTTGGACCTTGGACTTTTTTTTTATGTAAAATATTTTTTATGTATTTAAATAAAAAAATAGGTGGTTGATTTTTATAGCCTAATCGATTCAGTTTCATAACAGTAACAAAAAAACCTTATCACTATTATGATCTAACACGCGTAAGTAGGTAAAAAAAAGCCCCCCCCCCCTTAGCGTACTCTGAACTAATTTTGAAAGACCTTATATATTACCATGACGATTGCGAAAGCCATGCCGGCCTGACAGTTGCCTATTCACGCCCCTCTTGAAGTACCCTAGATTGTACTTGGGGGGAAGGATATACAGGCAGGGAGAGCGTTCCAGAGTTTACCGGTTCTTTTACAGAACCGGTAAACTCTGGAACTGGATTACTTACTACGCCCATGATTCAGCCCCTATAACACCATAGTGAACTGGACGAAAAACACGAACTCCCCACGGAATAAACGATAAAACGGAGTTGCAGTCGTTCTAGATCGCGGGATACTTCGGGGTCACCCACTAGTCGCACGGCACGACGCTGGATAGAGTCCAGAGGCGCAAGTTGATATTTAGCTGAGCCATCCAACAGATGCGGTCAGTACTGCAAGCAGGACCTGCTGATGATGCAATTTATACAAAATCAGCTTCTGGCCAGGCGTGAAGTACCGTCGCACCTTATTGAGTACGCTCCGCCTTTTAGAAGCCTGCTTGGCCCTCGATATGGTTTCGAAAGTTTAGGTCGTGCGACAGTTCGAATCTGAGGATCCCGAGGTGGCCACTTAATTAAAGCGACAGCCTTGGTGACTTACTGATGGAGAAAGTATCTATATCGTTTATAATTATAACCGAACGCAGCCCTGGTGTACAAATAACTACAAGCGATAAGTCCGCTTTTGCGCGCTATTGTCTATTAGATTGGTGATCGGTCGACCGTTGAAGCTAAGCGTGGTTCGGATTCCACTTAAAACTGTAGGTCACTTCCCTGATCTTACCCACCGTGCTTTAACCCTATCGGATTGATAAGACCGCACTGAATGAAAGTACGGTCGAAGCGGTTTTTTTTTTTCTTTGTCAAATTTGTCAGTTTGAGCCACCGAACCTTTCACCGTCGCGTCGGTATTTTTTAATAGAACCTCTATAGAGATAGTCTCTACATATTGACAAAAACCGCACCGTTTAAAACACACCGCGGAGCTTCAAAATATCTGAATGGGCCATGACTACTCATGTGTTTCATAGCGCCAACCGGGAATCGTGCATTCACGCGTTGCTCGCGCTCCCATTGTGCGTGGCTAGCGAGCTGAGAGGGCCTAACCGTGAAACGGAAGGGTTGTTTAATGGAAACCTTAAATGGTTTTTAAATGTGCGTAGAGCCGAGAACGCTTTACGAATACTCGTGCGTGGGTTGAGCAAATGAACAGGGGCGTGACGAATCGAGAGCTTGAATTATGAGCTCGAGTAAATTTTCAATTTTTAAATAAATTTGTTTTTATTAAACCAGTTTAAATGGCGGTGCTGAGAGAACAATAGTGTAGTCGATAGAGCATAATGAACCTACTTACAGGCTTACTTTGTTGTTTGACTTTTTCATTCTTATGTTCGGTAACATGTACTTACTTATTATGATCTCATGTTTATGTACTAAAGGGCGACAGGCTATCCACCTCTCACCTTGGCACAGTTCTTCCACCGAGTCATGCAGCAGGTGTGTTTTCGTTCCTTACTTGCTGCTTGATAGTTATCTTGTCCTAATACGAGTACCATGCTAAACGTGGTGGTCGGTGTTTGCTGTAATTTACAAGAGTATATGCAGCACAACGCCAATAACTCTGCTCACAATCGGGGAATTGTAGAAAACAGCGTATATGTATGTATGTGTATATGTACCTACACGATAGGCATGTCTTTAAACACGATGTATAATATAATGCACGCAGCATGTTCTAGTTGGGATTTCGAAAGTACGTGCCTTGCATTCTGATCCTCGCTTAGATTAAATCCAAGCCTGTTTTTTCTCGAACTTTCCAAGTAATAGAAGATCGCGAAGCACACCATCAGAACGCTCCGAGACTGTATTTAGTAGAAAAGCTTTTTGTGAAAAGTATTTCGTTTCTCGCCTTGTTCCAGGACAAAATTTACACAGCTCTTTAGCCGGAGCCGTTACGCTCGCCTTCGACATCCGCGTATTTGTTTTTGCCAAGGAATAAGGAATCCTGTGAAGAGTGCGTCAATTTAATGTTCTTTTTGCGAAGTCTCATTACGTAAATCTTCCAAATTGTTGACAATGATGTGTATCTGTGTTTTCTACCATTATATAATAATTTTTTTTTTCTTTTATGGAATCTGATACGGTTTGCTACATCACCTACAACATCCGTGATATCAGCCCATAACACCGGGTGAGCTAGGTGCCATGTCAGTGCTTCCCTTCGGTCGTGCCGGCTACACTGAACTGGACGGAAAACACAAACTATTTACATAGCCGTTTCGACCGACGTTTCATTCAGTGCGGTGGTATCAACCCGGGCGTCGAACCCTACCACCTAGTAAGGTAAGAAGGGAAGGGCCCTACAGTTTTACGTGGAATCCGAACCACGGTCAGCCTCCAACGGTCGAGCGGTCACCAATCCAAGTACTGACCTACTTGTATGACTGCCTGCAATGGATAAATTCGACAACGGCGGAATCGATGTATGGACATCGATTCTTGCATGCATAAATGCATAGGCATGCATTCTTTCTCTAATAGAGCCTGGAATATCTCGGGATGATTAGGCTACTAAACCACCTCGTTGAGGTCGACAGTGATCGAAGTCTGCGAGTATAGTACAGCTAATCAAAAGCTTTCATAAGATGTAAAGATAATTGTAACTACAACCGATCATCACGGAATTTGCCGGGCAGACCATTTCCGCAATCTTTCTCAATTCGATTCCCATTTATGCGTGGTCATACATCACGGCATTCTCCATAGGGATTGGCGGTGGTTAAAATATGCCCTCTGAAACCTATCGAGTCGAAATAGCCCGCAATGTCGGTGAGCCTTACAATACTCTCTCTCTGAAGTTGGCTCACTCCTGGGAATTGTCCTCTTCGCGTTTCGTTCCTTCTGCCGGATCCTTTCGATCAATTTACCCTTTTCACGGCTCTCTCTCTCTCTCTCTGGATACACAGCGCGAACTCCTCGCCGCCGCCGCCGCCGCCGCCGGAGAGCCGAGTGTTGTAAGTATTACTGGGATAATTTGATATAATTTCAGCATAATAAATAGCCTTCAGGTTGCAGCTGTTTGCTTAGCTGTGTACACATTTAGGTAGAAGTCGTGGCGAGTAATTACTTCAACTTATGTACATTTAGTATTAGCTATATTATATACTAGCTTTTGCCCGCGGCTTCGCTCGCGTGAAAATCCTATTTAAAAAGAAGAAAGTAGGCCCGCTACCGTACCTTTATTTTGGCGCGCGGAACAAGTCAGTGTGTATGAGAGCCACATCTCAGCGTAACTGGAACAAAATTTTATTTAGCCGATCCTTGTCACGTATAGTTAAATGTGTTTGTACTAAGTTTCATCGAATTCGGATGATCGGTTTAAGAGTTATGGAGGATCATACATACACACATACAGAAAATATTTCAAAAAATAGTCAATTTAGTTTTAGTATCATAGGTTAGAGTCTACAGCAGTATCTCATAAAACAAAGTAACTTACTCCATTATCATCCCTTACAGATTTATTATTAGTAATAATATATATATGTATATATATATATATGGATATATGATTGATGATTGACTATCTCATTTAAAGGGCGCCGACGTCGCTGGTGGCTCTCACCAGCACTGCAATCCCGGCTCGTCTGCACCTGGACGGTTTTTATTTAACTTAGATTAATTTAATTTTTAAATTTGATGTTATTGTTTTAATGTTATTTTAGTTTTAGGTTTAATTTAATAATTGTTTTTAATATTGATTGCGCTTTGATGTCATATTCACATGGCAGTACCAATTCAATATTTGCGATTTACAGATTATTAACCTACAAAATATGACTAATAGTAAAAAAGTGAATAGTAGATTTTTTTAAGTTTTCATAACGTTTGACTTCCGAGTCTGTACAGAAAAGATAATAAAGAACCGTAACAGAGGAGTCCCCGCGGCCAGCCGTTGTGATGCTCTCAGGTGAAGGGTCGCTCGGCCGCTCGGCGCCCTCGATCAAACGCTCTGTCAATTTGCGCCCGTTTATTATTTGTTCTCTCGGAAAATAATTGTCTAAGAGCGCTAGAGACGTTCTGATATATTTATTACGTTCGTGGAATAAAATGTCGGTGATGGTGATTAGCGTGAATAGGTCAGCGGCAGACAGGGGGAAAACATATTGTATTGTTTTTCCATATTTCCCAATTTATAGATACCTGTAATAAGGGCCGATTGCGCAAACATAGACTTAAATATTCCTGAAGACCCGTTGACTAACGACAGCTTAAATCCTCACTGCCGATATATTTTTTCCCAAGTAAAGTCTCGCGTCCTTTAAGAGGGGCGTGAATAACCTGTCAGCGCGGCATGGCATTCGCAACCCCCGCCCTGATACGACGAAGTCCATGGGCGTCTTTAGACACCTTTAGGCTGGGCGCGACATGTCGCGCTTATTCATGTCAGTTTGAATTTCCTATGTACCTGTTATAAAGTTAAATGGCCGAAGGCGCAGACTTCACTTTGAGTCAGCTTAGGAGTCTAATGATAGCATTTAAGCTTTGGCGCAAATGACTTTTATCCAAAGTGTCTTTAAGATAAGCATAAGGTGGACTTAATTGTCAAGTCTGTGTTGTCGCAATCGGCCCTAAAACTCATAACCCATCTTTGTCTTTTTGGATACAGCAGCGGCGCGGCGGCGTCGGGCGTGTCGTGGGGTTAAAAAGTAATTACAGAGATACGCAAATCAAAGCCTGTCTCAAAATGGCGTAACGGTAACGGTATAGGCTTGTCGGTAAAAGTAATTAGTAATAGCTAAAGTGATAAGATAAAATCACTGTCCGCGATTACAATCACCCGCCCTCATTGCCAGTAAACCTGACAACGGATACGTATATATTCAAAACACGAAAGTTGAAAAAAATAGGCCAAGACAAAATCGGTTCGTTAAGTAAACGTGCGAGCAGGATAATGCTCAACATTTCCACTCGAGGCACGCAGGATGTTTAGGAGCTCGCGATAAAGAAATCGATACACACGAGACGCGACGACGTGTTAAATCGAGAAACTCTTTGAACCGAAACGTTCAGTTAGCGCTGAAGAACGGATGAAAAGTTGCTAATAGTAAAAAAATTTAAAACCAATTGCACAATTTGTTGTTTGTTGTCTTAATATTTGCTCATTTTCATATTGTTATTTGTACAAAGTATTTTTTTTTTTTTTTTATTTGTATAAAATCAGCGGTGCTGGGTCAGTGTACCCAGACCCTATTTATTATAGTATATGTAATATTGTGTAATTTTATGGTCTAGCTAGACTCTAGAAATTTTAATGAGGATCAGTAAAGTAACTGCAAATTCAATAGAAGTGATATCCACGTTGTTCTTTATGGCATAAGAATGGCATATCTTTTTAATTATCAAAATCGGACCATTAGTTACGGAGATATTATCAATAAACTTAAGCCGTTTCTGCCGCTAAAACTCGGTGCCCCGCGGCTACGCGTGACGTCACTCCACCCCAGCACCTGCGCGCTCGCGCTAGCCAGCCAACGCGCACTCATTCGTCGAGGGCTGTATCTCTTGAACCGTAATAGGTAGCCCGTTGAAATTTTCACAGAATATGTGTTATTATGGCCGATATAACAACAAATAATAAAAATAAGAAAAAGTAATCACGGGGGTTCCCATAGAAGAAACCAAGCGAGTTCGACTCACACTTGGCCGGTTTAAATAGTATAAATTTTGCATTGTGCCGAAATGTACAAATACGTCTATCAAAACGCCAGAGAAACTGATGTACCGTGTGGGGCCGGTACTTTAAAAGAATAGCCCCACTGCATCTCTCCCCGTGTATGTCGTAAAAGGCGACTAAGGGATATGACTTCCTTCTTATATTACTAGGTGGTAGGGTTTAACCCGCCCGGGTTTGTACTCATTTGGTGGGTTTGGACGAGTGTGCCATAATTCCACCAATACACTTGGTGACGAGGGTCTGATGATGGAGACAGAAGGTGGACAGTGGAACTCTTCAACCGTTACTAGTAACCCTCTCGAGTTTGGGCTCATTTCGTTGGTTCGGACGAGTGGGCCATACTTCTACTAATACACTTGGTGACGAGGGTCTGATGATGGAGACAGAAGGTGGACAGTGGAACTCTTCAACCGTTACTAGTAACCCCCTCGAGTTTGGGCTCATTTGGTTGGTTCGGACGAGTGCTCCATACTTCCACCAATACACTTGGTGACGAGGGTCTGATGATGGAGACAGGAGGTGGACAGTGGAACTATTCGACCGTTACTAATAACCCACTCGAGTTTGGGCTCATTTGGTTGGTTTGGACGAGTGTCCCATACTTCTACTAATACATTTGGTGACGAGGGTCTGATGATGGAATCAGGAGGTGGGTGGTGAAACTCTTCAACCGTTACTAGTAACTTCTCGAGTTTGGACTCATTTGGTAGGTTTGGACTGTCTGCGAACTGATTCTTAAAGGGTTCTTTCGAATGTTTGGAGAACCCAAACCCCATTTCGTACCCTGCTGCTAATATTCTAAATTTGAAATCTTTCACGACCGGCCAGATGCGCTTAATATAATATTACGGTACGAGTAACCTCCTTTCAATTTGTGCTGCCCTGGTACTTTAGAACCAGAGAGATAAATGTGTACAAGCCGACGCTTGGGCCGATTGTGCCTCTCTATCGCTTGTTACGCGCTCTCGCTTGCACACACAGGCTCAGATGTAACGTGACACTTTTTCGTGCGTGCAGCCGGTGTTCATCAATTTATAAGACGTGACGTTATCACGTCGAAAATTCATACTCATATTTTTCTAGATAATCGAGGTTTTATGCTTCAGGAAAGGGTCGCCAAAACCTTGTACAACATCAGAAACTGACATTTTAATGGCGATTATATCGGAAAATTTGAGTCATAGAAAAACAAATTATTGAGCTTTTTATGAAACTTATTCAACTAGAAACCTGTGGTGATAAGCAAATAAAACTGGGACAATCTGTACATATTATATACACATAAGTTGGAACAGAAAAAACATAGGTACATACAATTTGCATAAACATTTCATGTCAGTCAGCGTGTATACGTCCACTGCAGGACATACGCCTCTCCAATTTTCCTCCCGTCCTCCGGCCTTCCGCTGTAAATAAACATTTACTTACTCTGAATTATATAGTGTAACACTATCGATGCACCTATCTCTAATTCTATTAGAACACTCTGACTATACGATCATTCTAAGTAAATGTACATAATATGTACTTTAGTACATATTACCTATATAAGTGAAACAGAAGAATATATTATGATGATAACACAATTCCGGTGTGTACGCCAAACCAGCCAACATTTCCGCGGGAAAACTTTCCCCGTGCTGACTAAATTAAAACTTAATTGTCGGGCAGAATTTTTAAATATGGAACGTCAAAAGTTGGCACGGAAATGGACGCCGCGAACCTGCGAGAGATAAATTAAAATCGTGCGCGCGCATAACGAATAGCCCTCAGCCTCACTGTTTACAACCGTAAAGCATAGGCTTTATGTTTTACTGGGGGAACAGACAACTGCTTAAAGAGCATTTTATATCATTTTTCTTCCTTTAGAAGTGTCAGACTATCAGACTAGGTCTTTTGTATAGTCGAATAGTAGCATAGGATTGTTTTATTACGCGTTAGTAACAATTAAGCACGTATGCGAACTTTACGAGTATAAATATGACTTTCTTATTTGTTTTTAAATAGTGCATAATAAGTATTGGACGTTGGGCCCGTCGAGATTCCAAAAAGTGACAGTAAATATTTAGAATATCTTCTAAAACTTAAAAGTAGGTTTTAAAAACAAGAAAAGATGTTATGCAACATTTCTCGACGTACACACATATGTAATGTGTTTAGCACAACCCCGACTACCACGCCTAACAAAGTATTAGGACAAGTAATATCAAGCAGCAAATAAGGCACCTGCTGCCTGACTCGATGGAGGGGCCGAGCCAAGGTTGGAGGTGGCCAGCCTGTTGCCCTTTAGCACGGCATCTTGTCCTTATCCCCTAGTCGCCTTTTGCGACATGCACGAGGAGAGATGCAGTGGGGCTATTATTTTTAAGTACTGGCCCCACACGGTTTTGTTTGTTCAGTTATACAATTGATAAAACGTTATTATGTATGTAATGATGTTACTCGTAAGATTTAATAAATGCGAATATGTATACAGGGTGTTCGGCACATGGACCGACAAATTTTTTTTGTAGGTAAGTGGGTCTTTTGAAGGGTGACCTATGACACCTTTTGTCTGGTGTCACGTGGTATCGAAATACGATTTTTTTTTTCTTTATTTTTGAAAATTACCAAAATTTCAGCTTTAACCCCTTGTAACTTTTTTGTTTATGATTATATCTGCACGAAATAAAATTTGTTTGATTTTACGATGTACCCTTGTTCTAGGAAAAATATCATTTGATGAAGTTAATACCATGACAAGGACTTATGACCTCCCAAAGTACCGAGAACGAGTAAAAATATGACAGAATCTTAATTTCTTAATCCATTAAAAAAAACTGACAGCAATTGAGAGCTTCATTTCCTTTAAAAAATTGGGTAGGCAGTATCAGGCTACTGCCGTCAGTCTTCGTGAATACATGCAATTTTAGATTGGGATTGGGGATATGAATTCTAGTAAAACAAAAATTGAGGTGGGTA
The DNA here is from genome assembly GCA_946902875.1 of Nematopogon swammerdamellus. Classification (NCBI taxonomy): domain Eukaryota; kingdom Metazoa; phylum Arthropoda; class Insecta; order Lepidoptera; family Adelidae; genus Nematopogon; species Nematopogon swammerdamellus. The sequence continues at coordinate 9,626,394 of OX336345.1, forward strand.
GTAGTCGCTTTGCACTCCTGACGTTATACGATTATCACGTTATCACGATCGACGTTAATCACGATATAACATGTGAGCATCATTGATTTTCATTGGTCAGCCAAACAGGGATTGAACATATTCGTATATATTTCGGATCGGTCGCATTTAACGCTTGATGCACGATCGTATCACGTTCTGCTATACTTTTCCTTGGTCAAAATATTATCGTTAAGAAATTCTCCAAAAGTTTACAACGTAACGTTTAGTTTCGAGATTAATTTTGTTTCTTTTATGTTTTCTAAGAAATAAATATTTTGGATTTGAACTTGGATTTGGAAGTATTCGTCGCATTTTACGAACCGTCCGTTCGAGGCTGCTTTTCGATCGATGTCCGCCATTGAGGGACCCACGTTTCCTGTGACAATGTCTCCAGTGATATTTTCTCGTTGTTCTTCCGGATCGTCCACGTCCATTGGAGTCGATATCAACGACTTGATCGAGTTTGACACCAGGCGGACGGTAACTGGTCGCGGGCGATCAAATTTTCACTTGCTTCGCCCGAGTCTTGCACAATGACATTTTGTCTGATGATGTTCACTTGATTACGTCATAATTTCAAGGCCACGGACTCATGACCTGACCATTTCGAAGAGTCGCCGAAACGAACTTTACGATGGTGATTTCACCTTTTGGCTATCAATTATAGTTTTCGAGAAATCGCCGTGTCATTGTACACAATTTTTATGTCGCTCGAATTTCTGGGGTGCACCCCCTTTCTGAAAAAGAAGACGTTCATGTATTCACGTCAAAAGTTCGCTAGTTTACGCCCTTTACAACGAACGGTATACCACATGCCATACAAATCTTTCACTATGTGGCCAAAATTAGGGACAGAGACAGAACAGAACGACAACACGGGCACTCGCTTCCCGTATTGAGAGCTTTTTCGGGAGCATTTTCAAATTTAGAATAGGTACCGGTCGCGCGGGCACTCTTGCAAATTATCCCTAAATTTTGTCGTTCTGTTCTGTCTCTGTGTCTAATTTTGGCCATATAGTGAATGATTTGTATAACATTTGGTATATCATACAAAATACATACAAAAATAATTTATGATAATATAAATTTGTTGACATAAAATGTTATAATAATTTAAAAACCAGCCGAAAATACCTATAAGTAACCCATTATGAAATACAAATAAATACCTACATTTCAAACACAAACTCTTAACGCATCGTTTCCTTTCGTATATAAAAGCGTCGTTATGTTTAAGGGCCCGCAAGAATGCAAGCCTTGTTCAAAATTTCAGATGCTTACCCCTCGCAGCGCCAAGAGCGAAATTGCTACATCGACTGAAACGTACATATTTCTGCTGAAGTTTTGCAAGTGAAAAGTGAGCCATGCTTACAATAAGTTAGTAGACACTTAACATAATCAAAATGCATTTGCCAAAACCTATTACTATCTAATTCTGCTATGTATATCGTACGTATTATGTACGCGCGTCCCAATGAATGAAAGGTTAACTGGAAGAAATACCTTAATATCTTTGTCCGCCTCGAAGCGCAACTATGCATTCTCTTAAACTGTAATTCATATGTATTTATTTATAGTTTTATGTATTTAATTTAATGTATAATTTGCGATTTCTATGTTCAATTAACTAGTATGTACTTATATGTAGTGTATATTATAGTTTATCATAGTTATTTTCCATATATTATTCTATTTTACATTCCCACACTCAAGTCTTTTGCTACTACCTACTTATATCTCACAACATACGACTCTCAAACATCCAAAGGTTGACTGGGAGAAATCCCTGTAAGGGATAAGTTCGCCTTTGCCCCTCATGTAAATTGCTTATCGTTTGTTACTGTTAAATGTTTTGGAGCAATAAAGTATTTCTATCTATCTAGGTATCTATTCTATGCGTTTTTGGAACTATAAAGAATTTCTGATTCTATATTTTCTTGAACTAACTTTTCTCTTTTCAACATTTCCAACCCCAAACGTGAATGGATACTCTATCTTCAGTACAACGAGGATATCGCGAAAAACGCTGAAATAAAACGACGCGATGATATTTTGTGCTTTTTTGACAAGCGCGTAAAGTTCCCTTGCTTTGTATGTCGTCTTTGTACGCGCGATGTTAAAAGTGTAGCTAGCTTGTAACATGTGGTATCTGGCAAGCGAGGCGACGTTTCAGATCCGCGTTCGTATATCTGTCAGTTCACAACAATACGAATGCGTACAGAACTGAGAATTGAAATCGATAGAAATGTGGGCCGCGGTAGCTCAGTGGTGCTCTGTGTCGGCGTTCGATGGTCGAATTAAACAGGTCCCTTTCCTTGTCCTTGATACGGTTTGACACGTCCGGAAAGATACTGTGTGAAGGTCGGTCGAAAGGCCTATGAAAAATAGTTGGTGTTTTCCGTCAATTCAGTATAGCGAGTTCAGCGAAGTGTTATGCGCTGATATATATATATTTATGTATTTATTTATTTATTTATAAGATACAAAACTTTGAAAAAAGCTGCGTGAAAACTGAACAGCCTAGAATAAAATTCCTTCTGTTTACTGTCTTTTAAATAATTTACTATGCCTTGGTACGTACACAATTAAAGCAAATCGCCAATTTACCGCCGTTGGCATCGTTAGACACCTTATGGGTGGCTAGTCGCAAAAGCAGTCGAGCTTTCAATAAAAAAAATTATTCCATGAATAAAATTTATAGGTATAGACAAAATAAATAAATAAAAGTTTCAAAATTTTAAGTAAAATAAAATAAGATGTTTGAAAAAATATATATACCGTTACTGTTACAATTAACTGTAGATTGAATTCCATCTACGCTACGCAATCTTCTGATTGTCTTCGTCCCCAAATCCAAGGGCGAAATCTGTAACTACTCGCCGAACAACGACGCACGCGCCGCCGTCGACGATCATTTGTATAAGTCGAGAACTACTTAGAATGTAATCGACGATCATTTTTATAAGTCGAGAACTACTTAGAATGTAATCGACGATCATTTGTATAAGTCGAGAACTACTTATAATCCATACATAGTGCTAACAACTGTATTAGTACTAACACTACTCAATAAATACTAACAACCACTTAACAAGTACATAATACATTATTGATCAACAGCAGTAATACTTAGAATAAATATACGTTTTAAAAATACATTCATTCTGCACGTAGGTACTTTCGATTCTTTCCATAAATCAAAATTACTATAAATGGAATACTGACTAATAGATGATGATGATCAATTTATTAACAATGCTGATGTCCCGTCTATCCTTTCGAATTGTACGGAACAGAAGATGTGTAAGTACTCGAGAGGATTAAATGGGTTATGTATAGTTTGGGGTTAGCTAGCGTAGGTCGGAGTGGGTTAAGTTTAGTTAGGGTAGGTCGGAATTGTGGTTCTATCTACGGGTTCTGTATGTGACCCAGTGACACTGATATTCGTGAAGGTATACTTATAATAAATACACGTTTTAAAAATAAAATTTATTTTGCACGTAGGTACTTTCGATGCTTTCCATAAATCAAAATTACTATAAATGGAATACTGACTAATAGATTATGATGACCAATTTATTAACAATGCTGATGTCCCGTCTACCCTTTCGAATTGTACGGAACAGAAGATGTGTAAGTACTCGAGAGGATTAAATGGGTTATGTATAGTTTGGGGTTAGCTAGCGTAGGTCGGAGTGGGTTAAGTTTAGTTAGGGTAGGTCGGAATTGTGGTTGTATCTACGGGTTCTGTATGTGACCCAGTGACACTGATATTTGTGAAGGTATACTTATAATAAATACACGTTTTAAAATTAAAATTTATTTTGCACGTAGGTACTTTCGATGCTTTCCATAAATCAAAATTACTATAAATGGAATATTGACTAATAGATGATGATGATTGTAGAATTATTTTTAGTTTGATTTATTTAATATTAACTCATTTGGTGTATATATATTACCTATATAATTTTTATTATTATTCACTGAATTGCCCAAGGCAATATGTCTGCCCTTGCCACATACGAGTATTAAACGGCATAAAGTGCGATATAATATTATTATAACTGGTCAATGTTTGTGATTGTATGTTTATAATTTATTTTCTTATATTCTGACGAGAAGCTACATAGAGCAAACCTAGATAAAGGAAGACGCCGCCGCGATCGTAACTCGTCTCACCCGGCACAGCGAGCTGGCTCTATTTACTTTACTCGTCACGATGCACCGCATAGACCATAGATAGACCATATAGCATAGACCGAACACTAGCGAACATTGCTAAGAAAAATTAGCAAGCTGGTAATGGGTTAGGCACATCTGTCGCAGGCCCGACAACCGCTGGGTTAGGCGTGTGCTCGAGTGGAGGCCACGTATAGGCAAACGTGACGTGGGGCGGCCCTTGGCTAGGTGGACAGACGAACTAAAAAAAATTACCGGTGTGGATTGATGAGAAGAGGCGCGAAATGAGAGGTGGCGTGCCTTGGGAGAGGCCCGTGTCCAGCAGTGGGCCCATAACGGCCGATGATGATGATGGTAAACCTTTTATTAAAATTATCTAAATCACAGATACTCGTATCCATATTTTCAGTACTTGTTTAGGTTAAGAACTCGTATGGAAGGTTCTTCTAGCTCGTATGGGTGTAATTCGCTAGTCAGTCAGACTATTGTGAGGAAAACAATCAACAAAATTATGGTTAAAATTATTAGCAAATATTAATAAAATGTACGTACATAAAAATGTTTAATGAAATATTTGCATTCAAAGTAGTTATAGTATTTAGATTTTTTTTTATTAGGTCCAAATTGTCTAGCCAAGCTATAGTATACCACGGAGCGAGTTCCCTAGTTGCCTACAGGACAAAGGCCTCTACATCACCGAGAGGCTGGTACAGGCTTCGCGGCCGCAACGCAGCCTTTTACGAGGATGTCGCCGGCCATTCTGGCCAACGTTAGCCAAGTTTCAGCAAGTTTATTACTGGGCGAGCGAATATACAATATTTTCCCGACTCCCGTTGTATAGTCGTAAATAGGAGGCTGAAGATGCGAAGAATGTTATCACTTACTATAAGTCAGTGAGTGTGCACTGACAATTGTATTGTAGAGAAGAAGAACACTTGGCTAGGAACAAGCTGAAATATCTACGAGTAGGTAGATTGTATTTTTCTTCCTATGTAAATATCTTTGAAATTTTATTAATTAATATATTATCATATAGGTACATAATTTGTAGAAATATAGAAAGATTTTTTAAAGCGCGACATGTGTCGCCGAACCACCCACAAGGTGTCTAACGACTTCCACGGCATTGTGGGGCTTGCCAATGCCTTGCCGACCTGACAGATGGCTATTCACGCGTCTCTTGAAGGACCCAAGACTGTACGTCAAGAGGGGGGGCAATATGTGGGCAGGGTGAGCTTTCCAGAGTTTACTAGTTTTGCGGAGGAAGGATCTAGCTATTACTAAGTCTACAACGTCTGTGTGTCCGTCAGTCTGTCTGTCTGTCTGTCTGTCCGTCCGTCCGTCCGTCCGTCCGTCCGTCCGATAGCTGTGGCGATAAAAATATGGAAAAGAGAAAAATTAAGGGGGCCCGTACAAGGATTTTTTTTTGTGGTGCGGAAACCTCGTTGCGCGCGTCTGACTCGCACTTAGCCGGTTTTTAATGCCTGTCAACAATTGGTCTTATTCATTAATTTTTAAGTCCAATTTTAAAATGTGTAACAGTAACACATAAAAGTGTGTTATACTACGGTTTATTTGAAAAAATCCGGCGAAACTCGTAATATTTTATTTTATCCTATAACACAAACAGATGAGCGACCAGATTGTTGAATAAAAAGGGAAATGTATTCCTCACAAAGAAATGTAAATAAGCCACAGAAACGGCTCGGGAAAGATTCTGAAGAAAATGTCAATTCTCGAACAGCGCCGCTCTCAGAAAGGTTGCACGGCCCAAGAGAGTTTCCGACAGACAAAGGGATCAAGGCATTATTGAAAAATAACTGAGGGGTTGGAACAAAGACGCGCAATATTGTAAAAAAAATCTGAGTAGCAAGTATTCATGACTGCGATATTTCGACGAATCATTTGTTGCACGATTCAAATCGAGGATAAGAAAATATTACAATTATTGCCAAAATGTACCTACATCGGCTTACGGCAGTACCTAAGTCATCCAAAATCCCTCTAAAGACCTTCTCGACACTTGAAAATAAGGTCTCACTGGTATGAAGGAATAAACGTTTTCTTGTAATTATCATTTTAATAAAACTGTGTATTCAAGCAATAATCGAATCGAGCTAGTTATAAATTCAATAAATATTATCCAGACTATGCGAATGGAATAAAAAGAAAAAAATCTGTTACTTCAGATAAATTGCGAGCACAGATCGAACGCGTAACCTGGCGTAACCCCTTAGTTGGTCGTCTATCTAAACCAACCAACTGTGATCCATAGTCTCAATACCTATGTAAAAATAAGGCCGAGTTTACCTCGAGCTCAGTAAGTAATATCGATAATACCATCATTGAAATAATACCAAAGCTATAAATCTACAACAGTAATGTGGTATGGTCCATTAAAAGATTGCTCACAGAAAAACACGTACCGGGGCGCCAAAGAGTCTAGACCAGCGTTCACGTTCGTCTCCCTTCAATCAAATCAAAATGGTTTTCCAGGGCAAAGCAATTACTCGTCGCTTCTCCTAACCTTCACACTGGTGTGACAGAGCAGTGTGAAGGTTAGCCGGTTGTCTACCTGACGTGGACAATAATCTGACATGTAAGTTGATGCCTAATATGTCAGCTAAATTTTGTTGATGCACTGGACAAACGAAAACAATGATGCGGAAATAGTCGGCGAAATTTTCTGTCTAAAGTTCTGCATCCAAGAGGATTCTTGGATGCAGAACTTTAACAGTAAGCCTAGTTTAAGAAACTCTTGTTCCACAACTAGGCTTACCATATAAACGTTTAAGCCTTTGTTAAAATTGACTAGCTATGTATGTGCGCATCATCAACATCTATCATTGTGCCAAATTTCAAGTTTCTGCGTTACATACTTAGTTTTCGAGAAAAACCTCTATGACAGACGAACGGGCACGGGAGCGATATTATAAGAATTCCGTTTTTACCTTTTAAGGCAAGGAACCCTAAAATAGTGCATTTCCGTGTTCAGAATGGTGCAGAAAAATCACAGGTTTATTTATTTCAGTTTGCAAATTACATAATCGTAGGAATAAGTTTTGTCACAAAAGAAGAATGGATAAAGATAACGACACATTGTCGCGACGCGACTGAAGTCTATTAATCTGAGTATGCCCGCACCGAGACACGTCCGCACTGCTATGTGGTCAGTAACTATTCCAAGTGTAGCACGATCACACATCGTCTCTCGTGAACGCGATGTGTACATACAAGCAACGTATGCGTAACGTGTACGTGCGCGTCGCAGCGCGACTAATTGGCTGACCTCGTGCCAAACAAAACAATAATTTTCCCAACTTTTATTTTATAAAGCGGCCTACTCACGTCCCTGCAAGCAGGGCTGATATCAGGGGTAGCGTTGCCAGACGTGGATGCCATAATTATGATGTTATTAATGCCATATTTTCAGACCCTGTACCGCATAATAGTACGGTTAAAATGTGATAATTTAATTACTAGCTACAATTTATTTACAACGGCCGCACCGACCGAAGGCAAGCGAGGGCATGAAATATTGTATGAATACCATAATGATGATACGTCTAGCAACGCCGCCACCCTAATATCGGCCTTGCTTGCAGGACAAACAAGGGACTTGAGTAGGCCGCCTATCGTTCGATCCGTGAGAGTTTAGGGCACGCACCAGACGAGACGGTTGCTGCATACAGGCATAAAGTGTCACACACACACACACACACTGAACAAGCACATACCATTGGTACTTGTATATGCGCTTGTATGGCGTCGTACACTTGGAATCGGGCTAAAGTTTTGAGTTATTTATTAACGGCGTGGCGTCTCGGTTCGATGCTGACGGCTAAGTGGACGCGCGCGCTTGAAATAAAGTCCGTTGGCGCCTAGCGATAGTGCTGCCCATGTCAAGCGCTCCCCATGTGTTACATAACTGCGACATTATACGAGTAGATATGTAATTAAATTAAATTTAAAAAAACAAGTTAAGAGAGATCGTTGTTCGTCAATGAATTATAAGTTAAATATGTTATTCACACAGAGAGGGTTCCTTCGTCTTACACGTAAGACGAGTGTGCGCGGCAATCTCGCGTTCGGCACAGCTTATTTTGTATTGATACATTGAGTCCTTCGTATCTAGCAAGATGGCAACATAATTACATTGTGTTCCCTCACACCATCTATGGGTGTATCCATCATATTTTTATAGTTAAAAATGTGTAATCATTCGGTAGATGGCGCTGAACGTTTCTTGTATGGGGACCCCTCTTAATTTTTTACTTTTTGCTTTGTGTGTTATTTGTTAGGATATCCGCCACAATAACACATATTCTGTGTAAATTTCAACCGGCTATCTACCTATTGTGGCTCAAAAGATAAAGCCCCAAGACGGAGTACATAGGTTCCGTATGGATACGGAACCCTAAAAATATGCTTTAAATCAGCGGTTCTCAATCTATGGTACGCGTACCACCAGTGGTACGTGAACTGCTCCGAGGTGGTACGCGAAAAAATTAAAGATTATGCGCTACAAAATTTAATAAGCGGCAAGTGCCATAATCCTAATTTAGAAAGTTTTGTTGATGAACATACCTAAATTTTGAATTCTGATGTTCTTAGCAATATAAAATCCATTGTCAAATGCTCATAGTGAGTTCCGAAGAATATTTGAAAGAAGATTTTTCAGAACTAAATTCGATAAGAAATCAATTTTTAGATCCGAGATCACTTACATCCGAGGAAATAGAATCATTAATTGAACTTAGGTGCGATGTTAACCTCCAAAGAGAATTTAACAATGTAGATTTAGAAGATAAATATTATTATTAGCTTCTTGTAGGTAAAGGTGGTACGCCGCCAAACATATTGGTTTTAGTGGTACCTGAAAAAAAAAAGTTTGAGAAACCCTGCTTTAAATTATTACATTTACATAGAAATATATATAATAGAATTCTTCGAGAGAGGCGTGAATAGGCATCTGTCAGTCCAGTTGCATGGTATTCGCAACCCCCGCATACGACTACGAATGCCCATAGGCGTCGTTAGACACCTTATGGGTGGCACGGCGCCACATGGTCGCGCCTTCAATAAAATAAATATAGTACTAAATAAAAAACGAATAACGTTAACAAATTACATTTTAAAACTGTTTGTACCCTGCCTGCCGGCCTGCCTGTCTGCCTGCGATAGAGAGATGCCTAGAGCGATATGGAATATAGGTACCATATAAGTCAATGGTTTCACTGACGTAAGCTCCTAAATTATTTGACTTTTGAAACTTCGAACTTATACAATCCCGAAAATTTTCACGATCAAAAATGGTTAGCAATCAACTTGTACCTAATTTTGTCTCCATGAATTGGAAACATATTCCATGCAAGATACTACTAAGGATGAATGTATCATTGTATCGATGAATGATACAATGATATGCAGTAAGTAATATCGATAATACCATCATTGAAATAATACCAAAGCTATAAATCTACAACAGTAATGTGGTATGGTCCATTAAAAGATTGCTCACAGAAAAACACGTACCGGGGCGCCAAAGAGTCTAGACCAGCGTTCACGTTCGTCTCCCTTCAATCAAATCAAAATGGTTTTCCAGGGCAAAGCAATTACTCGTCGCTTCTCCTAACCTTCACACTGGTGTGACAGAGCAGTGTGAAGGTTAGCCGGTTGTCTACCTGACGTGGACAATAATCTGACATGTAAGTTGATGCCTAATATGTCAGCTAAATTTTGTTGATGCACTGGACAAACGAAAACAATGATGCGGAAATAGTCGGCGAAATTTTCTGTCTAAAGTTCTGCATCCAAGAGGATTCTTGGATGCAGAACTTTAACAGTAAGCCTAGTTTAAGAAACTCTTGTTCCACAACTAGGCTTACCATATAAACGTTAAAGCCTTGTACCCTGCCTGCCGGCCTGCCTGTCTGCCTGCGATAGAGAGATGCCTAGAGCGATATGGAATATAGGTACCATATAAGTCAATGGTTTCACTGACGTAAGCTCCTAAATTATTTGACTTTTGAAACTTCGAACTTATACAATCCCGAAAATTTTCACGATCAAAAATGGTTAGCAATCAACTTGTACCTAATTTTGTCTCCATGAATTGGAAACATATTCCATGCAAGATACTACTAAGGATGAATGTATCATTGTATCGATGAATGATACAATGATATGCAGATATTTTCTAAGATCAGTAAAAATAAAGTGTATTAAAGTGTATTTTATTTAAATTGCATAATTTAAGTGTAATATTATGTCTCACAATTTCCGCCAAATTCATGAAAATTTCCTCACCCTTTCCAAAGGATGAATAACGAAATTTATATTGCAAGTTGAACAGCCTTGAGACCTGACTTCGGGAGCGAATTCCCAAACCATGCATAGCAAGAACGCACGCGCTCACCAACGTAGGTATATGGATAAGAAGGAATTGGTCGCACACACTGTGCTGGGTCGTATGAACGTTTCAGCTGATTTTTATTCGTTTCTAACGTTAGAGTTTTCATATTACTATTAAACATACATAATTCAAAACATACTATAAATATTACTGTGTTTATTGGAATAATTATAATAATTTACTAACGTAAAGTCATGTAATATAACTTGTTTTGAGTCCCGATTACGAGATTTTTTTTAAATATTTCGTTGCGCACAAGTAAATTGGTAAAGTAAAGGGTAGAGGCGTTGCATGTTTTTTTCCCTACAAATATTTACTTGTACGAAACGAAATATCAAATAAAAAGGAGAGGTTTCTGTACCGTTTCGTTTTCCGTGAGAACTTTAAGATGTAGGATTTTCGTTTAAGTTTTCTTCTAAACTATTTGAGAGGCCCTATGTTGCCTATTTTTTTTTCGAACTTTTAGACTCGGACTTTTAGCACTCGAATAAGTGGGGGAATACTCGATTCTTTGATATCTTTTAAACTATGCATTTTAAAATTATAAAATATATTTGTCATCCTTATAACAAGTCCTTTTCATTGGGTCACATGATGCACTTGAAAAAATATATCTAATGTGTTCTCCAGAATTGACTTCCAACATCTAAGTTCGTTTATTTACGCTATATACGTCCGTGACTGGGTCATCAAACTCTATATACAGGATGTAAAAACGGCGAGTACATTAAATTTAGGAAATGATTATTGGGATCAAGAGTAACAAAAAAGTCAAATAACTTTTTTCTGAAATCCCTTTAAATAAAAAGTTACAGTTTTCATATAAACTAATTGATTATTTTAGTGTAAAACTGATCTAATGACAACAGGGCGGCGCGGAGGAGGGAAGAGCGGGTGAGACGTGAGCGCCTCGGACGGGGGTGTTGGCGGGAGGGGCAGGGGTTAGCTTTGTGAGTGGAGGACTGTGGAGGTCGGCAGGCGGAGGGTGCGGAGCGGCAACAACGCGTTAAATTACACTAGACGAAAACATACATTTCAAAAATTCATATCTCGAAAACTAGACTCTTTAGAGAAAAACTTTGATAACTTTTTCGACCCGGGAAAACATGAGGATTGCGCTGGCGAAATTAATGTACTCGCCGTTTTAACACCCGCATGTACCAAATTAAAAAAAAATCGTCAGCAGATTCAGAGAAAATAAGCTGCTACAGTCCGACACACAGACACAAGAATGATCCTACAAAGGTTCTGATTTTTTCCCTCTTTTGAGGTACGGAACCCTAAAACATCATAATCGAGCCTCGGATCGAATTAGGTACATAGACATGTTGTAATAAGACGACAATAATTATGAAGATGTATACTTTGCCTTTACGCTTCGAAAGCCGGACATATGAGGTGAATTCATATCTGTCTGAAAGATGCAGTTTTATGAAGTTTCACAGGTGATTGAGGGGCGCAATCAGTTTCAGGGATTCATTTGTTTTCATGCCAGTTCAGTGTAGCCGACGCGACTAAAGGAAAGACTGACATAGCACAGTTCAGACAGGAGTAAGGTGTAACAAAGGCTTACATCGCGGATGTAGTAGGCGATGTAAACAACCGCGTCAGGTACCATAAAAGGAAATAGAAATCAATACTAATAGTAAACCTATAAGGCATGGTGATGAAGTCAGTTACTTTGTTTTATGAGATGCTGCGTCTGTAGACTCTATGTATGATACTAAACTAAATTGACTATTTTTAGAAATCTTTTTTGTATTTATTTATGTTCCTCCGTAACTGTTGAACCGATCATCCGAATTCGATGAACTTAGTGAAAACACATTTAACTATACGTGACACAGGATAGGCTAATAAAATTCAGTTCCGTTTACGCTAAGATGTGGCTCTCATACAAACTGAATTGTTCCGCGCGCCGAAATAAAGGTACGGTAGCGGTCTTACTTTTTTCTTTTTAAATACTAATTTCACGCGAGCGAAGCCGCGGGTAAAAGCTATAGGTAAATAAATAAAATTAAAAAATAATAAAATTCAAAAAGAAATCCTATTACTTTAAGTGAGTTAAACTTGTATATTATATATACCTATATATATAATTGGTTTCTCGGAAACGGCTCTAACGATTTGGATGAAATTTTGTATTTAGATAATGTTATTTTTTCAAGTATATCTAGATAGGTGTAGACGCCGAGCGAAGCTCGGTCGCCCAGGTACTAAAATTAAAATGGAATAAAATTAAAAAATAAATAAATAAAATGTCTTCGCATTCGAAAATGATTCTAAATTCGTATTATTTTAGGAGATCCAAGCTAGGTAACTCTAGGAATATCAGTTTCTTAAGTAGTTCTCAAAACGTACTTTCAGCACTTTTAAGCTTTAACGGTATAATATAAGGGCAGTATATTGCTTTCGAGAAAAAAAAAAACCCAATCTATGACACGCCTCAATCTTCATCCCCCGTGTTGTTCACGTCACAAGCACAGGTTGTGTCCTTCCAAATCCTTCAAAACGATAGAACAGGCGTCAACTTGACGAACATAACATGAAAAGCACACAGCAGCGATCGACGGCGGCGGTCTTCTTGCCCCATCCGGCGACGCAATTTCTAATTACAATTACACACATATTATGCTTGTTTTCCATGCGGTATGCGAAGACAACGATACCATACGATAGTACGATACACACATCACCACAACCTACGACCACATTAGTAGAAGTGCGTTGATTTATTGATTAGTATGAAGAGGAGTGTTACGAAATTCCCATACAAAAATTTTGTGGGTTGTGTTGTGATTACCTCCAAGTTATAATTTAAGGCGACTTAATTATATGAGTGGAGATCAAGTGCACGGAACTACGCTTAGTTGTGATACGCAAAACGAGTAATCGCGCTACTTCCACTCGTTTTTTAGGGTTCCGTAGCCAGCGACACTACCAGGACCCTCTTTCATATAGGTCACTTGTCTGTCCGTCCGTCCGTCCGTCCGTATGTCTGTCTGTCAGAGCCTGTATGTACCACCTAAACGGTTCAATCTATATTCTTCTGGAATTTTAGTGTTAAATTATATAAAATATTTCAAAACGAAATGCTTAATGATTAAAATTTTTAAAGTATTGAAGTAGTCCATTTATGCTAACGCGGCATGAAAATTATTTTGAAGTTTGTAGAGAAAATGGCATTCTTCTGAGCGTGGAAACGTCTCACGGGCTAGGGGCGGGGCGCGTCGGATGCGCTGGGGGTCGCGCGCGCGCGCGGGTGAGCGGCCGGCAGCAATTCGGATCACGAAGCAACCGCGCACGCACTCATTATGGGTGCAAGAAGGGAATAACTACGGAACCCTTCGCGTGTGAAGAATGTTCGCATTTACCAAGCTTTTATTTAACTTCACCTGTTCGTATGGGTCCAATCTTACAACTGAATTTTGAACCAGTTCCACTCAACCTATTGAGCTGACATTTTGTACAGACTTTCGGTTCTGGCGAACATGCAATATGGTATACTCAAAAAAATTAAAAAAATTACTAATTAGCTTTATTGAATAAAAAAAAATACCCACTAAAAGTCACAAAATAAAAAAACCTTTTTAAAAGTAAGCTTTTATTTAAGCCATGTACTAAAAAGAAAAACATAAGTTTAGGTCTTCGATTTGTTTTCAAAAAGCTTGTCGCAGCGATTCTAAAGAATTTTCTTCGAAGAACATACATACTTCGGCAAGTCACTGTCCAATGAAATTAATTGGTACCTATTTATGTACATTTTAAGCTTTTTGAAAACAAATCGAAAACGTTAACTTATATTTTTTTTTCATTTTAATTTTTATATTCTGCATGTCTGACACACTCTACTGCTTCATACATTTGTTTCGGGTAGGACTAGGTATAAATGGTAGATTATTTTGGGATCGAACCAGACGGCATATTGCGATGTATGGGAATAACAGTTCTATGCTTCTGAATTATTTCCGTCATTCTATACCACGTCCGCTATTATTAGATAAGGGAATGACAAGCTTCACGTCTCCTTGCGGCTCTTATTGGCCCCGTGCGAGGCGAACAAACGAACCAGCGCAGTGCGTACGCGGGGAATAATGGCTCGTGTGACGTATTTAATAAAATAACAGATGGAATCTTACCTCGCCGCGTTTCTTCTTCTTTGGACAACTTTTTTTCTGCTAGCTAAGTGTGGAACGTTGGGATATATTTATGTTTTTCTAGGTTTCGTCTGCTTGGGTGAAATGTTGAGTCTCTTTGCTAAGTAGGAGCATCATTTTGTAATGTCCCGTTCAGCAATGGGTAAGTTTAAGGAAAAACCGGGTAAGAAACCTCATAGAGTGGCACTATCGGCGTAAAATTTTTTTTAACATTGAAAATGTTTATGTTTTCGTTCGAGTATATGCAGTGCCCCGATTTATGAAATTGTGACATTTGCTAGTAGTTTCGCGGTACGCGGATGGGTCACATGTCAAAATGTGCGTATGTCGGAGGGCTTTAAAGAACAATTTAAATTACCGTAATCGGTTTGTTACTTTTTGGGATTTTCCAAAATTGGCCAAAATTTTTAATTTTTTTTTCGCCGACTTGGGTCGAGAATTTCCCAATTTTTTTTTTGAGCTCGCTATTCAAGAAACAGTATCTCGGGATTGAATTAAGCTACAGTTTGAGCTATCTTAGGAGGCGGGCGGACAAAAACTGTAGGCTGTAGCGGGTCCCTACGCGCGAGGTCAGTCTGCGCTCCGTTCACTTTATCGTCAGTACGATAAAGAATGAATTCCTATTAACTATGTATGGAGCCTATGCGGCATTGAAAATAAATTTGTCAAATTTTATCGTATGCTTTATTTCTAAATTACATTTTCAATGCCTTTGATAGTTGCGCGTAGTGTGAAATCTGTAGATTTTTTTTATGGAAACTGACACGTTTGGCTACATCACCTACAACATCCGTGATGTCAGCGCATAACACCGGGTGAACTAGGTGCCTGTCAGTGCTTCCCTCCATTTCAAGAGGCACATGCTCCGTCGACCAATATCACCTCCGAGAAGGTAGGTGCCATACGCGGAGACTTCACTTTGGATTGCTGGTTATACTGGACTAGAGGAGAACACAGCCGAGGCTGCTATGCGGCCATCTTACATGCAGTGCGGTGGTATCAACCCAGTCGGCTGCAATTTGAGCGTACCACCCAGTAGTTAGGGGCAAGGGAAGGGATCTACATTTTAAACCGGTTTCGAACGATGAAGCAGCAAGTGTAGATAAACTGTTCCGCCAGAATCTCATTGGTGCATGTCGGCTGGAATCGAACTTCGGACCTTGAGATCAAGAGCTCAAACCAAGAACGCGCATGCGGCACCCACCCGCCGCCTGTCATCAGGTTTGATGGACAGACGGACAATAGTCTCATTATAAGGGTTTCTTCACATAATTTTATACTGAAACCCAAAAAGAAAACAATTAAGGCGAACGTAATTCATCATACCATAATCTGTCATGATCCGACACCTCATTTTAGGGGAGCAATTTGGCATTATGAGGTCGCTTCAGTACCCATACGTACAGAAGGCTCTGAAAGCGGGGAAACAGCTATAGAGCTTTCAAGTCGCTTCTTACGGTATTAGTTTTTTTTTTTTTATGGAAACTGACACGGTTGGCTACATTACCTACAACGTCCGTGATGTCAGCCCATAACACCGGGTGAACTAGGTGCCATGTCAGTGCTTCCCCCTTTGATCGTGCCGGCTACACTGAACTGGTCGGAAAACACAAACTATTTACATAGCCGTTTAGACCGATGTTTCATTCAGTGTGGTGGTACCAACCCGGGCGGGTTAAACCCTACCACCAAGTAAGATTAGGAGGGAAGGGACCCACAGTTTTACGAGGAATCCGATATTAGTTGGTTGCATTTAACTCGCCCTCGCCCGGGTTGGTACCACCGCAATGAATGAAAGGTCGGTCGAAGCGGCTATGTAAATAGATCGTTGTTTTCCGTCCGGTTCAGTGTAGCCAGCACGTCCAAAGGGAAGCACTGACATGGTACCTAGTTCATCAATTATGATAAGGGCTGCCATGCCATGACGGATATTGTAGTTGATGTAGCCAAGCGAGTCATTTTTTTTTTTGCACTCGCAGTAAGGAGTCATTGTGATATTCAACAAGTATAATATGGTATAGTAGTATATAACCTATGTTACATAAACCCTGTGTTCTTGGTATTGTATTGTCTTTTTTTTTATTGGACTTATTGTTTAGGTTTGCTTACATGTAGTAGGTACATTATGTTATAGTTAATTTAATTAAAGTTTAGTATGCAAGTTATATTTAAAAATAGTTTTTTATTTTTTTAATGTAATCCGGTATGGGTGGCTGAGTCAGAGGGGCCAAAGCACATGCTCTGACTAGCCAATAGCATCTCAGAGAAGGTAGGTGCCATACCGGAGACTTCCCTGGTTGTCTGTAAAGTCGGTTTACGGACGATAGTTTTACGTGATAACGTCATAAAGAAACACAGCTATAAGAATTACCGTATTTTTTCGTACGACACCCCTATCGCTGCCGTACGCCGTACATTTGTCGATTTCTACCCTCGATTACCGTACGATACGGCAATTACCGTACGTTTGGCAACACTGCCGCTTGGGCCGATTGTGCCTCTCTATCGCTTGTTACGCGCTCTCGCTTGCACACACAGGCTCAGATGGAACGTGACACTTTTTCGTGCGTGCAGCCGGTGTTCATAATTTATAAGACGTTATCACGTCAAAACTATGAAACAAAATTGTTCTATAAGGTTTCTTGCTCGGTTCTTCCTCGTAGATTGCATTGCTGAACGCGACAAAACAAAAATGATGACGAACCAATAATGTCTCAATAAAATATTGTTAATGTTGTGTGTTCTTTATGGCGAAATAAACATCTGAATCTGAATTTCAATCTATAGGTACCTATTTATCTCTATTTTGAAAAATACATAGAGTTACCTACTTGTATTTAGGCAAATTAGCAATGCTTCTCATAATAATTTAAATTTTATGTTATGTACCTATATTATATTATGTATCATTGCATTTGTAATACGCAGTCAGAATGAACACTCCTCGGTAAACCACTACAAAGGTAATAACGAGGGGTCACGACAGCTATGAGGAGCCACAAAAAAGATTTATCCAATTATTTATTTAGGTACATGTTGTATCAATACCCTCAGGTCGTACGAGCCAGGAAACGAAGCGGGATAGGCACCTGTCAGGCCGGATAGCATTCGCAACCCCCACATGCGACCTAATACGTCCATGGGCGTCGCTTGACATCTTATGGGTGGCTCGAGGCCACACGTCCATTGACTTATATATTTTACTCACACGTCGCCTTTTTTTTTCTGTAAAAAAAAATAAAAAACGTACTCATTGAAGATCACTGCGTATCTTACTAAATGTTATTCCTCAGTTTTCTCGGGTAAATAGCGCTATTAAATTGGAAGTGCGAGCGAATTACTAGGTGGTAGGGTTGCACCCGCCCGGGTTAGTACCACCGCACTGAATGAAAGGTCGGTCGAAACGGCTATGTAAATAGTTTGTGTTTTCCGTCCAGTTCAGTGTAGCCGATACGACCGAAGGGAAGCACTGACGTGGCACCAAGCTCATCCGGTGTTATGGGCTGACATCACGGATGTTGTAGGTGATGTAGCCAACCGTGTCAGTTAAAAATAGTTAAAAATTAAAAAAAAGTGCCGCCCTCTCCACCTCTGCTTACCTTGATGTATCGCCCGCTCCCATCCGCATGACTCTCGCATTCGCCATCGCGTCATATCTAGATAGCGGTGGTGAGCACATTCCGCCCTCGGCTGCGCGGCGGTGGCGGCGGCGGAGAGCTCCTAACTTATTCTTAGTGTCAACAGCTAATGCGACATCCTACCGAGTGTCACGCTATCTCACTCGCTCTGCTGAGAAATCATTTATTTCCTCTTTTTTCGAGTCAACTCTGTGTTATGTATGATGAATGTATGACCATATTATAGAGAAAGTAAGGAAGGGAATATTGATAGATCGTTAACATCCGGAGATTTTTATAACATACATATCACACACGCTGAATTCCGACAATCGGGGTAAGCAGAGTAATCGGTGTTGTGCTGCAAGAACTCTGGTCAATTACAGCACAACACCGACCACCACGTTATAAACAGACAGAAAATACTTTATTGCCCCCAAAAAAAAAAATTACAGAAATAACAATAGCACAATATATTTTATTACAGGAGGTACAAAGACGGACTTATCCCTTACAGTTATTTCTTCCCGTCATCCTTTGATTATTTTAAGTGTATAGATTAATATTGTGAAATTTAAGTAGAAAATATTGATTATTATTATTTGAAAACAACAAAAAAAAACATTACCTACAAGCAATAATAAAAATCAGACCATCACGGAGAGTACATGGAGCAGCTATGTTGCAGTCCAGAGAGAGAGAGAGAGAGATGCACTACCAGCGCTAACTTTCAGCCAGCCTCCTATTTATTGATTCAATAATACAGATTGTACTGGTTTTAGGGTTCCGTACAGAAGTATTAAACTTCCGTACGAAGTACTAAATCAAACATTGCCTTAACCTGTTTTTGAGGCAGGTCAATCTGCAGACTTACATAATTTTTCCAAACTCTACCAAAGCAAATTAAGCATATTCTTTGTTTGACAGTATTGTTTCTAAATATGGGATAATTTTACACGTCATGTCCTTTTTAATCACACAGGATTACCTTGTGATTTCCAGATTCCGAAGGATACAAAAGATTCCTAGGGATTTCCAAGATTATTTAAGGACGACCAAAGATTTCTAGGATTACCAAAGATTCCAGGATTTCGTAAGATTTCTAAGGACTATTAAAGATTCCTAAAAAATTACCTAAGATTACCTGAGATTACCAAGATTTTGACCGGATTGCCAATGATTTCTTTGGGATTCCTAGATTCCCTGGGATAACTCGAGACTGCCTAAGATTTTCAGACTCCTCGGACTCCCACCTAAGATTACCTGAAATTACCAAGACTTTGATCGGATTCCCAATGATTCCCTTGGGATTCCTAGATTCCCTGGGATTACACGGGATCGCCTAAGATTTCCAGATTCCTCGGACTCCCACCTAATGCCACCTGAGATTACCAAACAATTGTACACCAGATTCCCTAAGTGACTGACCCCTCGACTACGACCTTATTTTATGACTCATCTTCACGCTGGCCAAAGCTTTTGCCAAAGCGTCAAGGCCACAGCTTTGGCCAATGTGTAGGCGGGGGTATTTGTCGATTGGTAGGTATTTGATTGTTGGCCAACGTTTTCCTCAAAGTGAAATGGGGTCTGTCAGAACATTGGCAAGCGCTGTGGCGAAAGCTTTTCCCAACGTGAAGAGGCTCCATTACGTTATTCCATATTCAATACCTGATCAATTCCCTAAATATTTTAATAAACATGTTTTATCTTACCTATCTCAAGGAGTTTTGCTCGTTTTGCTCATACAAAATTCACCGAACGCCACCCATTTGCTTCCCGTATCGCCGCCGTAATGTGGGAATAATGCGTTCAGAAAAATTATTTTGTTTCTTGGCCTTGTGTCGTAACGATGTGGAAAGGTCGGCTTATGAACATTTAAGGTCGTGATATTACATCACGCACGTTCACGGTAATGTATGCACATATTAGTATGATCGCTTACACAGAACTCCCAATTCTGTGATCGCTTAGCAAAGAAAAAAGTTTTTTTTTATTGTGTGTCCAATAAAAAGCAGGAACACTAAATTATACAGGGTGGCCCAGTTATAGTGGTCCAAAAAAATTTTTTAGATAGAGGACGTCATGTTGACTCAATTAAAAAAGACATTAGTTCCGCGAAAATCAATAGTTTAGAAGTTATGATTTTTTTAAACTTTTTTTGAAATTTCTCTATTTTAGTCACATAAACCGCTCTAGTTGGATATCTATTCCACAAAATTGAAATAAAATTTGGTATGGAAGTAGAGGAGACATGTAGCTAGTACGTAATGAATAGTTTTTAGGTTTACTCCTAGACTGTACTGTTGCTATAGCCCTTTCAGTGAATTTTTGTTCAATTTACATTAAAACTGATTAATTTTTGAAAAATCACTGTGAACAAAAAAAGTACTACCGCAGATTTGCCTATGCCCTTAAAAACTACCTATACATATCATCATTCCTCCAGACGAAAAATTGTAGTGGTGTTACAATTTTACAGTTACTACAATAAAAAGTGACGATAACCTTAATTTTTAAAATCATATTTTTTTCACAACGTTATTTCAACTAAAATTTCACATTATTCACAAACCTGTCTCTAACAGCGCTAATCTACAAATAACAAAACTGTTTAGTAATGTTTTTAAAAAATAAGATTTTAGAAATTAAGGTAATCGTCACTTTTTATTGTAGTAACTTTGTACAAATGATGTTAATTTTGAATATGTTTCAATTGTACCACCACTACAATTTTTGGTCTGGAGAATTGTGATATGTATAGGTAGTTTTTAAGGGCATGGGCAAATCTCCGGTAGTACTTTTTTTGTTCACAGTGATTTTTCAAAAATTAATCAGTTTTAATGTAAACTGAACAAAAATTCACTGAAAGGGCTATAGCAACAGTACAGTCTAGGAGTAAACCTAAAAACTATTCATTACGTACTAGCTACATGTCTCCTCTACCTCCATACCAAATTTTATTCGATTTTGTGGAATAGATATCCAACTAGAGCGGTTTATGTGACTAAAATAGAGAAATTTCAAAAAAACTTTTAAAAAATCATAACTTCTAAACCATTGATTATCGCGGAAGTAATGTTTTTTTTAAATGAGTCAACATGATGTCCTCCATCTAAAAAAAAATGTTGGACCACTATAACTGGGCCACCCTGTATAATAAGTATAAAAATAAACTAATACTAAACTAATACTAATTGCACCACCGAGCACCGAGGCTGCCAAAACCTTCTTAGAAACTTGCTTTTTCTGCATTACACAAACATTAGTTGCAAAAAAAATTAGTTACAAAACGACTTTCTTCGCTTTCACGTCACATGTAATGTATGTCGGGAGTCGGGAGTCGGGGTTTCTGGGATAACGGTATCCGTACTAAGTAAAAGTGTGTCGGAGGCTTTTTGTCGCGTCCAGGCGGCGAATGTGACCGACAGGGCGGGCGGAGGCGGCAGCTGGGCGGGCGGATTTTCGGAGCAGCGACCGCGACACCACGGTACAAAGATAGACCAGTAACATACACAAATACTTCGGTTCATAAACACAGATACACTTGGCTTGAATTTTACTAGCTCCGCTTAAGTCTCGGGTAACAGCTATCTATCGATTACAGTGACAGTGACTTTTCTCGTACATCTCATCTTCATGATCACTCTGCCGGCGCGACTGTAGAAAGAGTTCTCTGTCCGTGGTCTCTGTCCGTGACTCCGTGTCCATCCACCGTCTAGCCACATAGAAGATGAATGATATATATTATTAATGTAATATCATGTAGATTATCATGTATGTGTACGTTTATGTACAGCCAGTGACGAGGTGGACAAAACGGTCGTCAGACAATTTTGTCAGTCGAACAGAAAAAGACACAAATTTGGTTACATATGAATCGTGACTACTCTGCCTATTTAAAATGAATTGTATTACATCTGGTATATAGTGACATTGTCAATTTTGTTACTTATATGCAATAAGTCAAGAACAATTCAGTATTTTATCACAATATAATTTGATTTTTTTATGGAAACGGTTGGCAACATCATGCCATTATCGGGTGAGGTTATGTTGAGCTATGTATAAGTAGGTAAATCCATGAATCACACATTCATCCTTGGCATTCATCACATCAGTCATCTACTCACTATCACAACTCTTTCATAAATGCACTATGTACTTATCAGTCATTCAGTTAATGCCCTCCGCTGACTAATGTCTGAAGGGTTTAATTAATTAAATTCATTAGGTAAATAAAAATTACATTAAAATACATTACATTACATTAAATTACATTTAGATTTATAGTTATTTATTAGGTAATAAAAAGTACATAATAAGTAGATAAGTATGGGTTTTCATTGTTTATTTTTCTGATTTTTTTTTTCTCTTATTTATATTTTATTATTATTAGATTTTCTTCTGCGTTCTCGTCTACATGTATACATAGGCAAATACTTAACTTTTTATTTTTCTAAAGTGTTTATATAGTTCTAATAATACTTTGTTTAAATCAAATTGATACTTAGATATAAAAAGCTAAAATGAAGGTATTAAAATTTATCACTTTCTACTGTTAATTAGAATTTAGGTTAAGCTTAAAATCAGCGATTGCTACTTAAATAAGTATTCATGGCTGCGCTTAACTTTGTCGACAACATTGTAACATCAGGTAATTTATAAATATTATAAATATTTATAAATATTATAAATATTTATAAATATTTATAAATATTTATAAATATTATTAGTATTTTTTTATTGTTACACTGTTGTTGTACAGAATGCAGCTTTCGACAATAAAGTTTAATTTCTTCATTTCAACGCTATGTTAGTCCTTCCCTTTGGTCGTGTGGGCTACACTGAGCCTGGACGGAAAACACAAACTTATTGCGTAGACGCTTCGAACGACGTTTCATTTAATATTTCTTCTTCTTCGCCTTTCATTCATTCATTTGTCTAGTCATGTTAGAAATATACAAAATGTATCGAATGGTCATAATTCGTCCGTTCACCGCTATCTTTCTCGTTCTGACTTTGGGAAAAATATTTCCGAAATGAACTATATTACTGTTCAATCTGCGTACTGTGGCGACGTCGAGACCGGACAGAGGAACCGAAATCAACAGAAAGCCGAAAACAACCGCGAGTTCATTAATCACTCGACCTCTGAAACTTTTACCCTAATGCATGGAAATAAATACTAGAAGACTCAACTTGTCGAGGAGGCGAAAGAAAAGTGAACAGGGGAAATTACAATTATATGTCTGTCTCAATCACGCTCGCTTAGACGATATCTTCTGCCTGCTCCAAATGGAGTGCACGCTTGACCAAATTTCGACAATGAACTGTATCGAATGTATGGAAATGCTCGTTCCGAATATGTATTTCCATGCCCTAATGTATGATGCTGATGATATAAGTACTGCGCAATGCAAAAAGTAACTCGACTTAGCTTTTTGTGTTGTTAGCTTAAAACGAAGTAGTTTTCGGTTAGGCACGGTTAGGTTTGGAGGTGAACTAGCACAATGATGTTGGTATGAATACCTACTCAGCTTGTTACCGTGTTTAACCCCCGACGCAAAAGAAGGGGTGTTATAAGTGTGTCTGTGTGTCTGTCTGTGGCATCGTAGCTCCCAAACGAATGGGCCGATTCGGATGCGGTTTGTTTTATTATAAATCTGGGCTAATCGGGATGGTTCTTTGTTATGTTTGATGAAGATCAGGTCAGCCGATTCGAAGATTATCGACACTTTATCTAATTGGTAAAGATATCTCTGCTTTATAATTTAAATTTATTACACGTTCACTTTATTACACTACACGCCTTTAAGGAAATAAACGGAAATTATTACAAAACTAATTTATGTACGTACATGTAACCTAACCTAACTTAACCTAACCTAACCTGACATAATTAATACAAGTTCAAATTACGTCTCTTAAAAAGTAAAGATACAACCACTAAGTAAAAAATTAAACTCGGTCCCCCGACGCCTTTAATTAACTTACTTTTTAAGGGTTGGTAATGTGGCGGTTTTTTTTTTAAATTTGTAAATTAACCTTTTACGAGTATTCTGGTAGGACGACGACATCAATTACGTCGGCGGAAAGCAGTGGTCCGTATGGCCAAAGGCTTATGTCCAGAAGTGGACGCTTACACGCTGACTGACTGAGTATTATGGCAACAGTAATAGCTAGTTCTGTTGTCCGGCTATTATATGTGAGGAGTTTTTAGATTTCATAATTTTGTTATATTTTAGAGTTTAACTATAATTCTATATCCACAGCACGAGCACGACACAGTTTTTTTTTTCAAGTAAGTGATTATTACGCCCCGACAATCGCTTACATGCTTACATTATTTTAATGATTTTACACTACTACTACGCTCTAAAATGTTCCTCAGAATAATTGCGAAGAGTGCAAACATTAACATTACTTAAAATTGTTACCAAGCTATTTACTGCAAGTTTAACACTGCAACTTGACAGTCTTCGCCAGTGTTGAGTGTAAAGTTCCTCCAGCACTCGTCGTGTTGAGTCAGACCAGTGCAATCAGGCTGGCCGCCCGCCAAAGCGATTTGTCGTGTCCTGACAGTAGTCTATTTTTTTTTCTTGATCCATCTCGAAAACTATCCAATTTTCAGAAGGTGTGAAAAATGTGACGTCTTTTTCTCGGTTCACCGACGAAATCATTAAGTAAGAAATATTATTATATTTAAGTATGCGGAGGTGTTTTCTCTTTCTTCCTTTAAGACTGGTCAATTACGAACTCTATCCACATGTAGAGATTATTGAATACCATGAATACGCGTTTTCGAATAGGATTATTATAATAGCGATTATGGAAACTTCCTTTCAATTTCTGCTGCCCTGGTACTTTGGTGACTTCATGTTTGTTAATGTTTCTTAATCCTGTATATATACTTAATATATTTTTCATAATTTTTGTCTATTTTTAAAAATTTACAAACAAATTTCAAAGATCGAGTTTTATTTTTTTATTTAGCATCTTATAGTATAATGCGAAAAAAGTTTCACTTTGGAATCTCACACAATGCAGGTTTCCCGGGTTTTGCTACTGTTTTGGATTATCGTATTTTGGGAGTAAACCTATCAAATTAAATCAGTAGTGCTACGGTAAATGAATTTTTTTGAGTGACCTCACGTTAACTACTCACGATAGAAGATTCCTAGTATTAATAATTTGGTACCTACACAGTTCTTCGTACATTTTCCCTAAGCAGATCCCTACATCATATTCCCGTAACAAGGCCAGGGTGATAGAAGTAAGCTCTAATTGAATATTGCATCTCTGCTGCATCTCTCCCCGTGCATTTCGTAAAAGGCGACTAAGGAATAATGACAGGAGCTAAATGGCGATAGGTAGCTACCTCTCACCTTGGCACGGTCCTCCCACCGAGTCATGCAACAGGTGGGTCTTCGTGCCTTACTTGCAGCTTGATAGTTATCTTGTCCGAAAACTTTACGAAACGTGTTGGTCGGTGTTGTGCTGTGATTTACCAGATTCCTTGCAGCACAACGCCGACTACTCTGCTTACCCCGATTGTCGAGCCCGATACAGCGTGTGTTGAATATTATAATAGGTAAGGGTTATACAAGAGAAATAACATATTATACCTTTTTCACCGACTTAAAAAAAGGAGAAGTTATACTACCAGCTGCGGTCATATGGGTGACTGAATATGACGAAATATGCCTAATACCCACCCATGTTATAACTGTTGAGTATGTCGACTAGATGGTTCCAGCATCTCGTCGCCTTAATTCTCTAGATGTTTCATCTACCGTGAAGTATATTTCAGCGAGTGTTACTTGTGATTTACCGCTACAGTCTCCTCCGCTTCCCCGTACCACCCCGCACCACCTCACCGGACTCAGCTGCGCGTGGATAATGCAGCTCCAAAACCCACTCCATGTTCTCACCCACTCCGTTGAAATCCATTATGAGCGCGGGTGATTTTGATTTAATTTAATGCTTAACCATCACGGGTGTCATCATGTATTGACAACGAACAACGAACGACAACTCGGTAAGTTAGAAAAAAAAAGTTTTTTCAAAGTTTGATAACTTCCCCCCTGGCGCCAGCCATATTGATTTTTTCAACACGCTGACTATAGATACGAATCCAACGATGCTTATTCTGACAACAATATCCTATAAGAGTTCCAAACCGGTACGGAACCCTAACAATTACAAAAAAGCTAAAACCAATCATATAAAATCAAGACTGAGAATCGAACCGTCAATATTTGATAGGTTTGAACATAATAGATGCTCTGGTATCTTGGAATAAGTCAACAATGCAGTTCCTGTTGAACACATTGAGCATAATGTACAAGATTGGTAAGAAATAGATTTAATTGGAAAGGGTCATCTGGCAGTGAGTATACAAGTAGAGATACAAACATACATTATTCCTGTAAGTTCCAGGTTTCTCTCTTCTGCTGTCCGTCTACCACGGCCATTTAGCTCGTAACTTTCAAGATAACTGGCAGGCAAAAACGACTAGAGACTCACTCTATCGAATGATCTCTTCCACATCAGTGTTTTTTCCAGAACGTTTCCCTACTCGAGACTTCCGTGCGGTCGCCGGCCATTGCTCAAGATTGCCTAGTTCTCCCGGTACCTAAAGTTAATGTGACTTTTTTCAGACCGACCGCGGCCCGCAGAAGCGATAAGTGAATCGCGTGGAGAGGTAGCTAGGTAACAAATGGACAACTGGCTAGGAGCCAGAGACGCCTCCACTCTCTGTTCTCATATCTCCGGGAGCACGGGACGAAGAAAATTATATAGGCCAGAATGGCAAGGTGAATCAAATTTAAACTGGTGGCTTATGTGTTCCTATGGCCAGTTCGGTGACAGGGTATCAACGAGTCGCTCGCTCTAGGTGGTGCAGCGTAAATTTTTAATCTTACGTACGGATGTATTTATAACGACTCTTTGTATGTTTTGATTAGGTTTTTTTTTATTTAGAATCCTAACCGGATCAATTGTTTGATAATTTGTTTCTACTTGTTCGCTCGGGTTGTGGCAGCAACAGTGAAGTGGTATTGTGTGTTATTATCAGTATTGTACCTGCGCGACCGAGCTTCGCTCGGCGTCAACTGCATTACATTTCTTATTATGTTTTGTGGCAAAACTGATTTTCTCAATGATGATGATGAAACCTATCTAGATAAACTAGGAAAGCAAAACATTATCTAAATAGAACATTTCATCCAAATCGTTGGAGCTGTTTCCGAGAAACATCTACCCTCTCTTCCAAGGTGATCTTAGGCGGGGATGATGAAGATAGTCCAGCCAAAACCCAAGGATGGCCGAGGTTCCAAAAAACTTGGACGACGATTTATATACATACATACAAGAACTGCTCACTTAAAGTAATAGGATAATCTCTAAAAAACCCTATCCAGCATTGAAGATCGGTAGAAACCGTGGGTCGAAAGTCGAAAATTTTATGAAAATAGTTAACGTTCTCCGGCTAGTTTGTGTAGTCGGTACCACCAAAATGTAAGCCCTGGCATAGCATCTAGTTGCTATAGGAACGTGGCGTAATGGACTGACAACACGAGTGTCATAGATGATCCAGAGAACCAGGTCAGTTCCATATAACATCAACTCATGTTCCGACCGAAGTAAGTCGCATACTCTTACTGCACATTCTGGATATATCGAAATAATGATTTGTAACCATAGCATGTAACAAAGGGGCAAGTGTTACGGTTTGTTATGCCACTTCTGGTAGAGTGGACGCGATTCGTGGTTCTATGGACGGACGCTTTACGCTGCCGGCTTGATGCGGGCGCGGGCGCGGGTCGGCCGGACGGCCAAGTACTCGTAAGATATTATGAGCTGGATTTAGTTGGATGTGTGACTTTTGTTAATGGAATTTTAGAAAGAAAGAATAGAAAATTATGTAAAATTAAAAATAATATCTTGGCCAACGGAATATTATGTGTGACAGTATTCTATATATACATCACATCAATATACACCTACTCTATGTACTCTACCTGTACATATCTCACGAGTCAAAGAATCTTTATTTATTCGTATTCCGGGGGTGGTTCAAGAGGACGAAAAAAGCAAGTTGGTATATTCTAAATATCTATTCTATATAAATAAACTTAGGTGTGTTAAATATTTTTGGCGGCAATTAAAGAAAGCCGATTGTCATTGCACGCGGTCGACCCGTGCTCCACAGCCGCAGTCCACAAGAATACAATTTTATGTAACTATTAATTTCTACTTCTATTGCGGATTACTACGGACTACTTTAATTATTCATTTAAAGTACCTACATTTTGAGGTTAATAGTCACCTATAGTCTATTCCAGTTAAGCGCGATGCAAAGCACCCTCTCACTCGGTGTACTGCGTGGAACAGACAAAGAGAGAACACAAGTGGGTGGCAACCCTTTCACAAAATCACATTCAAATATTCGGAATGTCCGTTAGCCGACAAACGGACAGACACCCGACTTATTTTATAATGGTCCCTGCCAACAGTGACTGACTACGGAACCCTAAAAATTAATAAATTATGGATTTTTTTGTTTTATATTTTGTGAAATTGTAAGTATCTGAAGTGGAAGATGAAGAAGTGACGCCCCGAAGCCACCTCCTGAAGTTATCGTTAGAATACTCTGCATGATGAAAGGTTGACTGGAAGAAATCACTTGCAGTGATAAGTCCGCCTTTGCGCACTTCTGTATTGGTTTGTTCTACTCGTGTACTGTTCTTCTTTCCATTGTGTGCAATAAAGAGTTTCTATTCTATTCTATTCTATTCATGATATTCTGCATGTCTGCATAACGTGCACGCAGTGACCCAGATTTTGAAAACTTACTAACTCAGGGTACACTCTAAATTCTAGATGAAATTTTCAAAAAAATATTTAAACTTAATTAGGTTACAACCAGGAACGACCGCCGACATAGTTACAAAGTATAATAGGGTTTGCTTGGTGAATAATGTATATCCTTGATCCCTACTTATTTATTTAGAGCTGTAGTAATCCTCGCCGATCTATCTCGGAGGCATAAGAGTGCTTTACTTGATCGATTCAATCTATCTCTTATTTCCTAACGAAACAATTCACTTAGAAGACATGCGTATTTTTTATGATCTAGTACCACAGATTGGACGATCTATATTGTACAAGTAAGTACCTACACAGTTGACCTACAGATTGACAAACCTATAACTGAAGATAAGAATGCACTACTGGCAGCACTGCGCTGCAGCGGAGCGGTGCGGCATGGCGCGAGGCGCGACACAAATATTATTTTTACCGACTTCAAAAAAAGCAGGTTATCAATTCGACACGTATGTATGTAATATCGTTGTAATTGCACAATATTCTTATAAGTTTATCTACGTGGGCTTCTAAACAGGTGTGCCAAATTTCATAAGCGTATGTATGTTTGTATGTGCGTATGTATGTTTGTATGTATGTATGTTTGCCCACGCATTACTTCGAAACTAATAATCGGATAGTGACCATTCTTTATTGGCTTACACTTCAACGTATGGAACAGTGCAAGTTTTATCAAAATCGGTACCCACGGTACAAAATTGTACCGTGTGGGGCCGGTACTTTAAAAGAATAGCCCCACTGCATTTCTCTCCGTGTATGTCGTAAAAGGCGACTAAGGGATATGACTCCCTTCTTATATTACTAGGTGGTAGGGTTTAACCCGCCCGGGTTGGTACCCCCGCACTGAATGAAAGGTCGGTCGAAACGGCTATGTAAATAGTTTGTGTTTTCCGATCAGTTCAGTGTAGCCGGCACGACCGAAGGGAAGCACTGACGTAGCACAAAGTTCACCCGGTGTTATGGGCTGACATCACGGATGTTGTAGGTGATGTAGCCAACCGTGTCAGTTTCCATAAAAAAAAATCGGTTCGGTAGTTTTCAAGATATGGACTGTTAAGTGTGTACCAATCACTGGAAAAACACGTCGTCGGGTCGGTTTAACGCACAATTCTGTGCAGAACTTGTTATTTGATATAACTAAAAAGAGTGAAATAAATAACTGTTTTAAAAAACATTGCACCGACTTCAGAAAACAACTAGAACTTAAAAGTGTTAAATAATACTTTGATTCATATTCGGACCCTTGAGTTGAAGGCGGTACAAAAGCACACCTGAAAATGTATAGATAGTGTTTGAAACTGAACTTAGCGCAAGTCCGTCCCAGTAATCAAACATTAGTATTTTAGATATAGAAGGGACGATCTTTTTTTTAGGTCTAACATTAAGACAAAAAATTGTGGTGTCTGCGCTTTGTGCGTCAGAGAACGGCGAAGTAACGGAGCAAGTCTGCAACAGAGGCATCGAGTTTCACAACCCTTAACTTTCGTAGAACCTAGAAGCCCTAAGAGTTAAATTTCACTTTGAAACTTAAAGTTTTACTCTCTATATGCAAAATACTCGTATA
This sequence comes from Nematopogon swammerdamellus, assembly GCA_946902875.1. Lineage (NCBI taxonomy): Eukaryota > Metazoa > Arthropoda > Insecta > Lepidoptera > Adelidae > Nematopogon > Nematopogon swammerdamellus. The sequence goes on from OX336345.1 coordinate 9,657,237, forward strand.
TACCTTATTGTAAGAAACCTTTTATGCCGCGAAAAGTTTTCTTTCAGCTTCTTAACTTGGAAGAATTTGTTCACTAATTTTCGAAAAATCGATAAGTTAGCAAAACATAGTGAGTTTAAAAAAATAAAAAAAAACCTTTGTCATACAGTTTCAGTGTTATGTGGGACATAAAAAGCCTTCAGGACTCTCTCTGTAAGTAGTGCAAAGATAAAAACTATGATTAAAAACATCTAACAGAGCCCCAATACCGCGTTGCCTAATTTTCTGAAAAACTGTTTCGGCACCAAATGTTTTAAGTTTAAGCTTAACGCAGCTTAAGCCTTAAGTTTAAGCCTTGGCGCGTGTTGAGTTTAGAATGTCTTGTTTTACTCCCGGAGCGGATTATCTTCACATCGCCTAAGCACAGAAACTGTAAAAATAGGAAATTCAACAGTGTAAACAGAACCCTCTTATCCCAGGCGGATGTCTCGATTTCACTCCCATAAACCTTTATCTTCACTTCAAACATCTCATTCCCCGAATCCAAATCGATTAAAATGTAAATCCTTCTTCGAGGAGACTCCGCGCGCCCCCGAAACCAATTCCGAAGGGCGAAAAGGACCTGCACTTCACCATGTCTATGTAAATGGCAGATAAGTATTCTATTTGCTGCAGTAGCTGAGGCTCTGGGAAGATGCGATTTTTTTGGGTCGGGCACTTATTGAATCGTTTTACTAACGCTCTGCTTCAGTTATATTGATATTACTTCTTCTGTCTTCGTTTGTGCAGGTTCTTTTGTAGCCTTCTGGATACGTGGGCTCTATAACACTGCCTAGTTTGCGTCCAAGGGTCGCACTACATGATCTGTGTTTTCGGAAAATTTGCAAAAATCGGCTAAATTTTTCATCTATTCATATTTTCAAATCGAAGTTCGCACACGACGTGTCTGCCTACCTAACTACAATCTGAATACATGTCGAATAGCTCGTATAGGTAAAGACATATGTTTATAGGCACGAATTCTATTCCAATGAAAAAGTAGAAGCATTATTAAACGCTGATGTTACTTCTTTCATTCCCGTAAGAGAACTTAGCAAAATGAAAATCAATTCAGGAACATTTTGTGTATTTCCTTAGCTCCAAATAGACGAAAATATCGTTGAACTAACGGAAGTACGTGTACCTATTTGTGTATTCAAGAGAGGCGAAGAGGCGACCTCGCGAAAAGGCGTTGCGTTACTCAAAACGACGACGATGCGCGTGATACGTACGAGGCATGGCTACGCCGACGTCGACTCGAGTGTCCACAGAGCACAGAGTCGCGCACTTACTATAATAGCTACGAGGAAATAAATAAAGTAAAAAATCGTACATTACTACAGCCGCCTCAACTATGACTTGGCTCACTCCCAGATCGACGGATCGGCTCAAATTGGCAATATTATAAAATGGCATACTTAGGTTGATATTTATAATAGTCGCAATAGATATTAATTAGTCAATGTTAGAAAATGAAATTTGCAAACTTTAAGCATTTGGGTATCACGTGGGTGTTGTGTGTGTGACTGATAGGATAAATTCTTCACAATCATCATCATCATCATATCACACACGCTGAATCCCGACAATCGGGGTAAGCAGAGTAATTGGTGTTGTGCTGCAAGAACTCTGGTCAATTACAGCACAACACCGACCACCACGTTTCGTAAAGTATTCGAACAAGATTTAATCGATCAAGCAGCAAGTAAGGCACGAAGACCCATCTACTGCATGACTCGGTGGAAGTGCCATGCCAAGGTGAGAGGTGGCGAACCTGTCGCCCTTTAGCACGGCATCTTGTCCTTGACCCTTAGTCGCCTTTTACGACATAGTACATGGGGAGAGATGCAGTGGGGCTATTCTTTTTAAGTACCGACCCCACACGGTACTTGCGGTATGTGTTCTGTGGACACACGGTACGGTTCTTCACAATGTATACAAATATTACAGACAATAAAGTTTGAATCAGGACACCTTTGGGGATAGGGCGCAACCTGAGTCCTCAGCATGCGAGTATGCTGCAGACCGAGCCGAGGACCACCGGTGTTCATGCAGATTATGTCTGACAAAACGACGAACAAGTTAGGTACAGAGACAAGCTCAATACTTATATGTCATGTCCACAGTAGGTATATTTGTGTAGCTTCCGTGCTAGCGTCGTCGTCGTTCCGCGGCGCTGGCGTCTTGACGTCGCCGCCGGGCGAGTCCGCGCCGCATCCGCACGGGCGCCAGGCTGAGTCAGCTTGCTTTCGGGGACTGCCCTCTCAGTAAGTAGGTCGAAAATTCGTTCAGTAACTGGTGTCAATTTCTGCCCAAAGAGATTTATTTAATACCAGCTTTTGCCGGCGGCTTCGCTCGCTTCTAATTCAGTCATCGAAAATACCTAAGTTAATAACAGATTGCCACAATAAATCATACATAACATAACTTGATAACTATTAAGACTAGACCTTGTAAAATTTTCTAAGAAGGCTAATAAATTTTACATGTAATCTGTTAAATACTGTTTCCTCGCAGGAAATAAATTCTCGCTACACCACCTACAACATCCGTGATATCAGCCCATAACACCGGGCGAACTAGGTGCCATGTCAGTGCTTCCCTTCATTTCATGTCGGCTACTACACTGAACTGGACGCAAACGCAAAACACGAACTACTTATTTACATAGTCATTTCGACCGAAGTTTCTTTCAGTGCGGTGGTACCAACCCGGGCGGAATAAACCCTACCTACCACCTAGTAAGGTAAGAAAAGAAGGGACCTACAGTTTTACGTGGTATCCGAACTACGGTCCTAAGGTCGAGCGGTCACCCATCCAATACTGACCGCGCCCAGGTGTGCTTAACAACAGTTGACCGACCGCACCACTTAGCTACCGAGGCTGACAACAATCTACCGAATGATAATTTAACTAACATTTTAACTACAAAAGTATGAACCGAAAGGTATGATAGATGGCGTGAGGGTTTGCGAAGGACGTAAAACAACAAAATCAAAACTGACCAAGTACGGTGGTACGCGAATCCGACTCGCACTTGGGGGGTTTTATAAGGGTCCCTGTCAACTACGGAACCCTAATAAAAAGAAGAAATCAATCCGTATCTGATTTTGTTTTATCAGTCACAAATAAAGCCTTGCGATTGCGAGGCGACGTGAACGAAAACATATTTACCCACTCCATTATGCAGGTTATGATCGTGCGATATCGCCCTCCCCTCCCTGAGGGACGCGAGCAGCGACCAACGCCTGCATCAACAAGCCACCTCGCGTTTACTTTCCGTACATTGCTTTGCCTACTCCAATCCCGCAGGGGACGACAACTCGTTAGCCACTTCTTTGTACGGTACGTGACCGGCGGCGCGTGGTGGAGAGATTCATTTTACCGTATTCCTTTGCTCTTGGTCCTGGGTTCCAAACCGTCAGTGTGCACCGCTTTCCGTGCAAGTGAATACAACAAACACGAGTTGCCCAATGGTATCTCAATAGCAATGTGCAACCATAGGGATAGATAGAACATTTTTGACTAACTGTTTCAATTAGTCTCTCTCGCCCTTCGTAGCTCTCGCCATATAAAAACAACATTAGTGCACTTTAATTTTCACCGAAAGTACGATCCTTCATCCTAATAAATAAACCGAAATTTCTACGGGTGACCGACCGTGTAATGTACGTCAATATATGAATATCATTATAACTCGAGCATCACTTTATCAACTTATATACGGTTTTCACTATTACATTCTGTCACTTCTCTAGATTGTTTTAGGCTATAAATCATAACGCCACGTCATCGGCGGCCTGAGCTGTGAGCAAAAAGTCACGAAGAAGCGAAACCGCGGACAAAAGCTAGTAGGTATTGCATGAAAGGGAAAAATTCTTTCCTTCACAGATTATTCGTAGCAAACATTTTAAATCATTACATATTCCCGCGCTAATTATTACATAAATTAAATAATATAAGCAAATCAAATCTGACCGTGGTTCCGATTCCACGTAAAACTTTAGGTTCCTTCCCTTCTTACCTTACTAGGTGGTAGTGTTTATCCCGCCCGGGTTGTTACTTACCACCGCACTGAATGAAACATCGGTCGAAACGGCTATGTAAATAGTTCGTGTTTTCCGTCTAGTTCAGTGTAGCCGACATGAAATAAAGGGAAGCACTGACATGGCACCTAGTTCACCCGGTAAAATTAAAATTAAATTAATCAAATATTTTTATTCATACCAATATTGGTTTTAAATGCGTCATGTCATGTGTCATTTGTGTGTGTGTGTGTGTGTGCGCGCAGTGCGTAAGTATGTATTATTTATAATTATTATTGTCAATTAGTATTCAAATCTATAGTTCAAAATAAGGGTCTTAGACTAGATTGTCGGTAGACGCCCCGTGCGCTGTAATAATATGGCGGCGCGGCGTTGTCGTCGCCGTCAAAGTGTATTTTGTTGAAATTCCTAAGATAAATTTACAGCCACTATTTTCACACTCACATGACACACTAATATATCAGTACACACGCACGTGCACAGACAGCCAATGGCCCTTGATTAATTTAAGTAATGTCTTCATAAAGGGCGACTTAAATAAAGCCCTAAATGGGTTCGTGAGGCACCGTCAATACGCCCACGTGAGTTGGCCGAATTAAAATGTGTTTGGGTCTCCCGAGGGATGGGAGAAGGGTAGCCCGCTGGTCTAATGAACACGCGCCGTGTCGTGTCGCGCGGTTCCAACTGACGCGACATCGACCGCGGGAGAGCCAATTGAAAGTTTTGGGACGGCGGCGCAGAAAATTACGTGCTCCGGACAATTATTGAGGACTTGAGTACTTAGTGACGGAGCTAGACTTTGTTTAAGGAAGATGTGAATCGACCAAGTAGACCTACAGACAGGGCATAAATCGACTCCAATCAGGCGTTCATGAAGTTTATGAATCGATTTCATCCTCAACTAAAAATGGCACGACTCTATTTCATATTCAACTAAACAGTTTACAAATTGACTTCTCTGTTGACCAAGGATGCCATTACGCGAGTTCGTTCTTGACTAAGAATGGCATAAATCAAGTTGGCCCTCGACCAAGTATGAACCAACTTTGTCTCCTACTATACTATAAGAAGGACATGAATCGAATTTACAATTTGTTATGTTTGTTACTTAAATTTAAATATATACGGAATCTACATAAAACTGTTCAAATAAATCATCGCTAAAATTTTGAGCTTGTTTTTTTTTTGTTGAATTTTAAAATTTACGACAATCTAGCATTCACTAAACCTGCGTTTAAGTATTGTGATACAAATAATATCTCTTTAAATTATTATAATAACTCTTTGTAAGTAACTATTTCTGATTCAGTACCTATGGCCAGACCGGGCCAGACAAGAATGGGTGGAAGGCACTGGCATGACACCCAGTTACGGATAAAATGTTGCGATATAGCCAACCAATGTCAGGTTAAATAGAAACATGTGTGTATGAAGCTTAACAAGTAGGCATAAAAGTGGCAATAAAAGCTAGATAGGACATTCACCCAGTCAACTTGTGTCAATGACTGCCCCAGACTCGTCTAGAAATATTTTCTTGCGGCGACGACGTCTGGCTGGGAGCCAAAGATAGTCGTGTACATAAGTGACGATTCCTTTATTAACTTTCTATTGAACACAAGATTTATTTAAAAACGAATAATAGTAATTTAGTTTTACATTAACAATGTGATATGTGTAAACGATCTTATGATGCAGACGACAGCACGGAGCACGAGGGCTATGTTAGGGACTGGAAGAGTAGAGATTCGCGGCATATTGAGGCTCAACGTTCAGTGGTTAATAAGGTCGATAACGTTCTCGGAAAAGTAGCTATATGGGGCCAGGAGAACCTTGTCGCCTTCAATGTTAGCAAGACTCAGTGCTGCGCATTATCTGCTAAGGTCGATTCCTTTCCTTTCCAAGCTAGTTTCCAAGGCAGCATCGTACCTGTCTCGGACCACCTAGAACTCATGGGCACCACCATTTCCAAAGAAGTAGGTAGGTTTCCGGCAACTAATCGAGTCTAAGGCCAAAGCTGCATCCAGAAAATTGAGAATCTTTTCCGAAATACGGCACAACTATTCCTGCTGTACAAAACACAGATTAGGCCGGTGATGGAGTACTGCAGTCACATCTGGGAGTGTAGTCCCCATTATCAGCTTGCGTCCTTAGATACGATCTGTGGAACTGGCATCCCTTATTCCCTGCCACCCGTCCTATCTCCGCATGACTCGTCGCAGAGAGATTCAGCACCCTTTTGTTGTTGCAATTGGGCTTTTCAGAACCCATCAGTTCTCTAAATCCTTTCTTTGTCGCACCGCTAGGGTGTGGAACTGTCTTCCGGCGAGTGTGTTTCCCAAATCCTTTAACCTGGGTCTCTTCAAACGTCGTATTAACAGGCTAGAAAGCCTAGCAACAGTCCGCAAATCTGCTGGCATGGCGCCTAACTGAGCGTGGAGCGTCGCGAGAAGAGGTGTTTTTGGCTCTGTCGAATGCACCATTGGTCTCTCGGCACAGCCACCCATCTTGGTTTACATAAAAATATTATTTACTAGCTTTTTTACTCGCGGCTTCGCTCGCGGTAGACTCGGTTTAATAGCAAATCCGATTTAAACGCAAATATGACTCTCTCTCTCTCTCTCTCTCTCTCGGGGATCGAGGAAGGGAGGAATCCCTCCCTCGCTCCCCCTCCCTCCCCTCCTTCCCTTCCAGTACTGCCTTCCCTCCCTACCCTCTTTTCCTCCCCCACAATTACTTTTAATACTATTATCTAATTATATTAGAGAATAGTATTAAATTATTCTCTGAATTTGTTACTATTTCTCACATTAACCGTACGCCCCCATATACACCCTTCCACCCACGAGTCAGTAAGCCTGGATACGAAATACGGCATCGTTTGTATGAGAACCGAGGTAGCCGCCAAAGGGGTGTGAAGTCTGAGGCGGGAGCGGCGCATGGAACGCCGTGATTGGCCGAGCGAGTAGGTAGCCAAGTGACGCCAGTCTTCCATACATTTGAACGGGATTCATACAATAAGTCGCTCATTGTGTCGATTCGCGATGAAAAGATGAAACGGATTTAACAATATTTAACCCTTCTTTACATCAAGGGAATAATATAACTTTCTCTTAAATGAACAAAGGCAACGCCCCTTTCACAGTTTTGCGAATTTGCAGATTTTCGCATAAACACGATCATAGTTCTAAGTTCTGAGATACCTCGGATACTTTATTATAAATCTACAATTGTGTATTCCATAATAAAAATTATCAAAATGTATGCGAAAATAGTTAAGCATAAAGATTAACTTTTTTTAGGAAACTGATACGGATGGCTCCATCATCGTAATAATGCTTCAGTTTGGTACCAGCGATGATGGGAGCCCAATATATAAATAATAAAATAAAACTACAATAAACTAAAATAATCAAGATCGATAAATACATAAAAAAAAAACAAACAAACCAAATAAAATAAAAAATATGAAGAAAAACCGGATTTAGACACATCAGCCAAGGCTGCCTGTCTAAAATAAATAAATATACCTAGGTGAATTAGGTACGTGCCTTGTCACCGATTCCCCCTAATCGATCCGGCTATACTGAATTGGATGGAAAACACGTAGGTACTACTTTTCATAGTGACTTCGACCGACGTTTATTTAGTGCAGTGGTACCAACACGGGCGGGTTGAACCCTACCATCTACATATACATCCTGTACATTTATATACGTTCTATACATTCTGAATCTCTGACATTAAAGGCAAACGTTTAAACTATTACGTCAATTATTTTTAATTCTCCTAAATATCCGCGATCTGATATTCCTGGTAGACGCATGACCTAAAGAAATTAATTCCTTTCTCCTTAGAGTCGCTCAAAAGTAAAAACCGGTAGGTACTGGTTGAATGAAAAAAGCGCGATAAACGAATATTGAACGAGGAAACCTGCTGAGGTTGACTAGAAGAAATGTCCTTTGGCAATAAGGCAGAATGCATGAAATATCTGTATACATTTAACATACATATTTATTATCAATAAACAAAAAAAATTACAAGATCTAACTGCATCCAACACGATAGTCGACCTATGGTGGGTAAGCAGAATAGAGCTCTCCATACATATTTACGCCGATGTTTGTTACTGAAATTCAAGCGAAAAATGCTATCAAATTGAATGAAAGTACTTACTCGTGAAAGGTGACTCCATCTGTGTTCAAGTTTGAATTTTTCGACGACTTTTTGCACCAAAGTACTGCACAATGAGGCATTTTGTGACAGACGCGCACGTTCGCTCCGCCTGAGCGGCGGCGGACGGAGACTAAGATCGGTCGCCGGCGCTAGACTGACGCGCTGGCGCGTTTGCGCTGGCGCGCGGCTACCCCTCTGCCGTCCGATGGCAAACTCATGCAACTCGAGTTACACGAGTTTGCCGTAACATGGCTCAAACGATTTCTCTAGTCATAACCTATTTATATGTGAAGGCAGATTTCTAATAACGTGTTTCTAGACGAATTTAGAGGATTTAAAATTTGCTGCAAGTCGGTAAAATTTTCATTCCAGATGGCAAAATAAAGCAAGTACAGTTGTATGAGTTTGCCGCAAAATTGCCACTTCATATTTCCACAAGGCAATACGCAATAACTCAAGTTACAGTAGTCTGCCATGTGAGTGACGGTGGTGACGCGCCTTGTCGACGGATATGACAACGAATGCTTTACCACAAACACCGGATATGATAACCCCTCCTGAGGAAAAAAATGCAGAATACGCGATCCCTTAAAAACTATTTCAAAAAATATAAAAACCACCGTCAAAAATGTATGAAATAAAAAAAAATCGAAACCTAGAGTTGAAGGCGGTCGGTTATTTTTGCTTGCTTTAGCACCGCGTTCAACTCTAGGGTTCGATTTTTTTTATTTCATACATTATTGAAGGCGGTTTATATTTTTTTTAAATAGTTTTTTATTTCACAGTTTTTTTTTGGTAATTTTTTGCTATTAATGTACTCGGCGGAATCACCCGGCCTTCGGCCTCGCCAAGCTTTTCAATCCGATCTTGACCAAATTGAAGCACGGGAAGCACCAGCTTTCAAATAAAAAAAGAATCTTCAAAATCGGTTCACCCAGTCGAAAGTTCTGTCTGAGGTAACAAAAATAAAATACAGTCGAATTGAGAACCTCCTCCTTTTTTTGAAGTCGGTTAAAAAGACTAGAGTTTGACAAAGTCTAGATTCTTGCTAGAGTGTTGAAAGACCCGAGACTATACTTGGGGGGAAATATGTGGGCAGGGAGAGCGTTCCCGAGTTTACCAGTTCTATGGAGGAAGGATCTGCAGAACCGATTGGTACATATCCGTGGTAAGTCAAGCGTATAGGGATGCAATCCCTGCCCAGTGCGTGTTGTGCGGAGGTGGAAAGGGGACGGCGGGATCGCGTTAAACAGCTCCTCCTAGCATTCCCCATGGAATCAGCGATAGAACACACTTGGGGCGCTACGGAGTTGCAGTGGTTCTAGATCGCGGGACACATCGGGGTCGCGCACTAGTCGCACGGCTCGACGCTTGATCGAACCCAAAGGCGCAAGCTGGTATTTAGCTGAGCTATCCCACAAGTGCGAGCAGTACTCCAAGCAGAACCTAATCTGCGATTTATACAAAAGCAGCCTTTGGCCCGGCGTGAAGTACCGTCGCAACTTATTGAGTACGCCCAGCTCTTTAGAAGCCAGCTTGGCCTTGCCCTCGATATGGGGTCGAAAGTTTAGGTCGTGCGACAGTTCGACTCCGAGGACCCCGAGGTGGTCGCTTAATTTTAGCGACGTGCCCTGAAAGGAAGGAGCTGGTGTGAACGCCGTTATTTTTGCACTGAACGCGCAGACTTGTTTTCGAAGCGTTGAACTCGACCAAATTACTACGGCCCATTCGGAAATAGACCCAAGCGTTTGTTCGAGTTCAGACACAAGTCTTCGCCTCTTCTCATCCACAACATCCTGTCTGACTGAAGGGTGACTGGTGTAGGATCCGTGTGCCGTACTGTCATCCGCATAACAATGTATGTTGCCCAGTGGCAGCATATCATTGATATGCAGAAGAAACAGTGTGGGTGACAACACAGTGCCTGTGGGACGCCGGCATTCACTGACATGGAGTCCGACGAGCAACTATCCACCAGGACCTGAATGCTACGCCCATGTAGGAAGTCGGCGACCCAGTCGCATAGGCCAGAAGGGAGTCCATACGCCGGAAGCTTTCCCAAGAGCGACTTGTGCCAAACCCTGTAAAATGCCTTGGCAATACCGAGGGCAATTTCCAAGGATTCACCATATCCTTCAAGCGATTCCCCCCAAAGGTGAGTGACGTACGCTAGGAGATCACCTGCAGATCGGTTTGGCCGGAAGCCATATTGCCGATCGCTTATGAGGTGATTTGTCTCCCAGTACGTCATGAGCTGTGCATTGATAATGCGCTCTATCACCTTACAGAGTAGGGAGGTCGGTAATTCGACGGGTCGGTAGTTGGACGGGTTTGACTGGTCGCCCATTTTGGGAACTGCTTGGGCAAACGCAGATTTCCAGTGCAGATTGCAAGTGGAGTAAGAGAGGCGGGAAAAGGCGCGTCAGCACTGGAGCCAGCTCGGTAGCACACCGTTTTAACACCAATGCAGGAATCCTGTCCGGCCCACTCGCCTTCCTGGTGTCTAGGGAGAGTAGCTCCGCCCGGACAGTTCATTGTCGCAACTGTACTTCCGGCGAGGATCAGTTCTCACACCTACTTATGGATGGAGGAATGGCACCCTCATCGTCCAGGTTAGAGTTCCCCGCAAAGAGAGACACCAGTAAGTCGGCTTTCTCCTTTGCGGAGTGAGCAAGTGAGCCCCCAGAACACTGCAGAAGCGGAAGTGAGGAGCGGCAGAAATTCGACTCGACAGATATGGCGAAAGACCAAAACTCACGGCTCCCAGTTGGGTGCTGGTTCAGCCTGTCGCCAACTCTGCCGATATGCTCGAATTTTGCCTTGACAACAGTCCTCTTGCAGGAACTGGAGAGGCGGTTGTATTCTTTCTTCAGTTTGGAGATGTTAGGATCACCTCTGGCACGAGCGCAGCGCACGACCATGTACGGTAAGCTGCACCATTAGCTGCGACAGCTTCAGCACCGACTGGCTTTTACCACCGGGGTGGACGAGGGCGCTGGGAATGAACATCTCCATTCCCCCCAGAACCACCACGATTTTCAAATTAAGCAATACTCAATATATTCTGTATATATATAAATAGCAAATGTTTTAAAGCACCAATTGTTTTTTTATTATATTTAATTATCTCTTGCCCTTTAAACTCTTTCTCAAATCAAATCTCTTTCTCAAGGCAAATCATTACAACTAGAGTTATGGGCATTTTCAATACAAGCTAGAAGCTAAAAGATTACGGTAAACAACTGCAACTCAAGACTTGCCGTAGTTTGGCATATGGATTTTCAATACTTATCTAGTGAATGTTCCGCCATAGTAGGTTTTTTAACATTGTTATTAAAATAAAGTAAATAGTGACTTTTTTTTACACCTCCCATGAAAAGGGTACAAAAATGCTTCTTTCAGTATATAACTAGAAAATACATAAATCAAACTTTATGAAACAAAGAAGGCAAAAAACTTTAAACGGAATTATCTCAAAACCAATGTTTTCGACTTGCACGATTTTGCCATCGGACGGCAGCCCTGTCCTCCTATGTATAGCGCATCCAGGCTTACTGACTCGTGCTTCCACCCATGACACATTTTTGTTTTTTTTTTTTTATGGGAAGCACGACATATGGCGCGCGCCAAACTAACGCAGGGTTGACATACCGCAACTTTGCTTGTAATGCATAATGCAGATCTGTATCTTTTGTACCTTATTTTATAGTAAAATTATTATGTACAATAAACAAATACAAATCTTCTCAATGCTCTATGACAATTTTTTGTAACGGTAACCTTGACAAAATCTCACTTTAACCGGCTCCTTTGGACTCCTTGATTCTTCGCCCACCATAGACGGTGTCAGTTTGGCCTTCAGTTCTGCCTCACCCGATGCAAAATCTATCGTGTATGTGAATTTGGTCCTCGAGGCGTAGGTCCTTCCGGCGATTTTTCGTCGACGGCTAGCAGCAATAAGGAAAAACTTGTCGCCATTTATACGTTTAAAATTTTCAGTATTGCAAAAACTACATACAGTAAAACCCCGATTATCCAAGCTCGCATTAATCGATTAGCGTTTAACCGAGCTTAACCGTGATGCAAAATTTTATATTTTTTATAAGATTTAAAAAAAATAAAGGTGTATAAAACCCGACTGCTAATAAAAAATTAAGGAAACAAGGAAAGATCAGTAGAATATGATCTAATCGGGCTATCTGTCTATTGGAATCCAACTACACGCCCGACTACAGCATTTTCTACTGATCTTTCCTTGTTTCCTTTATTCTCTTCGAGCTCTTGACAATGACACCCACTCGATGGGGTTTGAAGATAAAATATTTTAAAAAATTTACTAGATGGCGCCTGACGGCCGCCATTTTGCATTTTGACATTTGTTTATAGCATATAGAAATTCCACAATTAGGACGAATCTAACGATACCGTTTAGGCTCAAACCGTTTAGAGGCTACAGCGCGTGCCATAGAAATAGACATACATACACTCGAATAAAAGTTACATTACATATTTAAAAAAACCCCGACCCTTAAAAAGTCAAAACTAATTTCGGAGTCGGAGGACCGCCATATAAATTCCTGCGAAGGTCTAAGTTTTTATGTTTTATTTACTTAGCGGTCCCCGACTCCTACAAAAGTAAACGAAATTATTTTTTACTTTTAAGGGTCGGGAGTTTTTTAAAAATGTAATTTAACTTTTATTTCAAGCTTTTAAAAAAAAACCGCACGCAAATCGGTCCACTTTTTAAGATAATTAAGTTTTTGATTACTTGATTACCTGATTAAAAACATAGGTAGCTAACAACCATCCCGATTAAACCAGCTTTCTAATAAAAAAAACCGCACCCAAATCGGTCCATCCGTTTGGGAGCTACGTCCCCACAGCAGACACACCCTTACACACATACACACACACACGTTAAACTTATAACATCCCTCTTTTTCCGTCGGGGGTTAAAAATTCAATAAAATCGGCCATAGCTGGCGACGGCTTGACGCGAGCCGAAACGTTTAGCGCGCTGTAAGATAACAAGAGTGGACTTGTCCAGTCCTCGCTCGCTGGACTCGCGCTCGATTGAAATCTTCTCCTACTTGCAATGGATGGACCAGGGTCCCGGCTGTGTTCGGAGTGCTGTATTCGTCAACTGCTTTTAGAATGTGAATAGCACAAAATACAAATATGTAATCAATTACATGTTATGTATTGAAAAATGTGACTTTATCTGACTATAGTTTAATAAAGTCCATATTATCCGAACTTTTGATTATCCTAGGTACCTAGGCCTGCTCCACAATATTTAGCTCGGTTATTGGAGGTTTTACTGTACACCAAAGATTTAAATCTTTGTTGGTAGAGAAATATTACTTACATTGGAACTTTATTTTCACATGCCATTCTTGATATCAAATCCACCACGCCGTTTTCCTGCCGAAGTCTGGTGCCATACCCGAGTACATATGTACTACTATCTCGTGTAAAGTGAATAGCAGTCCAAAATGTCAAGAGAAAATGCACAAATAAACAGTACATTTATCAATTCGCAACTGTAACTGAGGTAGAGATTTTGCTCTCTAGCCCAGTTGGCATTTAGCAAGTGTCAATATAGTCGCGTAATTTGGCATGAAACGACTCCGTGACGTCAGTTGCTGCGCGGCGCGGCTCGCTGCCGCCGCCCGCGCCGTGGGCAGTGGACTGCAGTGCTGAACCAACAGAAAAGCAACAAATGTACCTACTTACATAGAAAGGGCATTTCTGGAGCTGAATTGTGTCGATTATTTTGAATTTCGAATTTGCCAACGACAATATCCCGTACAATAAATAACCTGATTCGTTTCTCTATTCCGAATACATAGTCCTACAAAAGGCTGAGTGGAAGAAATCACTTGCAGTGATAAGTCCGCCTTTTAGCACTCTTGTATTGCATGTTTCTTTTCGTATATTATGTTTTAAATTGTGTGCAATAAAAAGTTTGTATTCTGTTCTATTTCTTTTTCCAAAATAATTTTAACCTAGTCATTTTGCTACTTGATCGATTGAATCTTGTTCGAATACTTTGCGAAACGTGGTGGTCGGTGTTGTGCTGGAATTTACCAGAGTTTTTGCAGCACAACACCGATTATTCTGCTTTTTTTTATGGAAACTGACACGGTTGGCTACATCACCTACAACATCCGTGATGTCGTGCTTACCCCGATTGTCGGGATTCAGCGTGTGTGATATGTATGTATGTATGTATTTTCCGTGAAGGAAACATAATGAATATGAGTAGATCTGTGAATCAAATATGGTGTAGGTACGTTAATGGTAAAGCCTACAATATTGACAATAAGCCTGTCTTCCGTCACAGTATAAAAGCGTAATAATAATCCTTCCTAACCATCGATGTTGATACACCAATGTGTACGCGGCAACGAAAAATCTGTACCGACCGGCGCGCTGTCGTCATTCTATGTGCGCTTATACTCGTAACTCGACAACTACTCAATCAATTCACATGGGCTTTTTACAGACCGCAGGGACAGACCGCTTTTTGTCATAATCATCATCATCATCATCACACATCTGCCAAATGGAATCAACAAGCGCCTAAACAATGTCAATTTATTTAATTTTCTCTTCGCACACTCATACCTACTGGAACTACCTTTGTTTGTTTGGTTTGGATCCTCTCAGGATTGTCCGATTCTCGTGAAGTTTTCCTTTAAACGATAGTGAGCAGCCCTCTCTTTGTGACCAAAGGTTGTTTCATATTCTTAGTTTTATCTTGTGCGAGTTTTTTCGACTTTAGTCACGCCATATATGTAGTTTCGAATTGACATTTAAACGTTCACAGCTCAAACAATTATGACCTCAACACCTGATAGTATTTTTATTATTTCAATATGTGTTACAATCTCTAATATTTTTCTTTAACTATTCAAAAGCAACTGCTTGTCAAAAAGCGAAAAAAAAAATATAAATGTTGATGATTCATCACATCTTAAACTATGAATAAATACTTTAGTTTAACACACGTACTCACAAAATCCTTCTTTTATAGAAATGTATAACAAACATACTCCTCGCTATTATACTTTCCGAGATATTTCAAATTCTCTGGCGTTCCGCGTTTTCGTTACGCTCAAATTCTAGTGAGTATCTCGCCACTATTTCATGTGCGGGTAAGACATAACATTTGATTCCATGTCAAAATCAATATATATATCTACTAATAATAAATCTTTAAGGGATGGTCAGGGAGTAAGTTACTTTGCTTTATGAGATACTGAGTTTGTAGACACTGTGTATGATACTAAAGCTAAATTGATGATTTTTAGAAATATTTTCTGTATGTATGTATGGTCCTACATAACTTAGTACAAACACATATAATTATACGGGATACAGGATAGGCTCCTTAACGGCTCTCATACAAACCGAATTGTTGCGCGCGCCGAAATAAAGGTACGGTAGCGGGGGCTTACTTACTTTCTTCGAATACGAATTTCACGCGAGCGAAGCCGCGGGCAAAACTTAGTAAATAAATAAAATCGGGGTGATAGACAAATGTGGCACGGCAGGAATGGCTGTGCGATGCGCACTTCTATGAGAGCGTAATACAAAGTGTATGTTCTTTGACGGAACCGTAAAGTCCACTCGTCCGCGCACCGCTAACCGCTCAATGTACCGGCATCGCTGCCACGGCTGCAGTTGTGAACAGAGTGCACTCGCTAGTGACTTTTGAAGTGCGAGACATTTTGTAGTGATAGCGGCTGAACGCAACTTTTGAAGTGCACGCCCGTGATTTCTTGTCCAAGTACCGCTGAATGCAGCAAACAACATCACCTCGATACGGTGGCGAAGAATATACAGAATAATTCAGTAATGATTGTTATCTGGAGCAATGAATGAACTGGATTCAAATGAATAGCTTTGGCGTTTGTAATTTTTTTTCAAAATCTAAAAAAAATTCTATGATGCCATACATTTTTAGAATTTCCAATGTAAGTAAGTATATTGAATGCTCCCTAGAAATATATTAAAAAACTATCGCATAGATAGCTAATCTTATAAAGTATTATTTAGATTATATAGATATATGGAATATAAATACTCGTAGAATATTGTTCTGGGACAAAGGTGTACTACACCCGAAATACGTATTCTAGGTCGATTCCGTTCATCTTTCCTTCAATTCAGTTCTCTTCATAAACTGAATCAGCGCTGGCCTTTCGACCGTTCGAGGCTTACAAAACTGTGCACTTTGCCCACCCGCAGTGTCATCGTTTGCAACCGAAATAGAATATTTTGCATTCCAACCACGGACGTATATAAGGTTGGGTTCAGGGGTTCAAACCCAATCGAAAAACCATCACAAAATAGAATTAATTATGAAATTAAAATCGGTCCTTAAGACGCAATTACGAAATACGCAATTTTATCCGCCGCAAGCAGAGCAATTTTTGTGGGTTCCTTCGACGCCTTGAACAAACAAGCATTGATTAGTTTATATTTAGCATTTAGTATTTTATTTTATAGGAATTTTTGCCTTCGGCGCCAAGAACAATCATCATGTTCTTTGCAGTTTGAAATTCATTTCAGTCTAATATTTTATTTTATATGATTTTTTGCTTTTGTTGGTTGAGGTTCAAATTAGTGTAGTGTATTTCATGTAATTTTATTAAAAAAATTGCGGGCACCGCCGCCGCCGGCGGAAAGAAATATCTGGATTGAGTTTGTTTGTTGGTTGAGGTCCACTGCAGTTTAGTATTTTAATTTATAATAATTTTTGCGGGCACCACCGGCCGGGCGGCGCCAGGAACACTGGATTATTTCACTGTATGTATATATCTTCTTAATTTTGTGATATTTAAAAAAAACATTTATTATCCCGTGTATTTAGTTTCGAACGTCTTTTTATTAAAACTGTCTTTATTTTTTTCTATTCTCTCGTTATTAATACATAGGTAAAGTATCATTACTTCAAAGGATTCAAAGGAGAAATCCTCCATCGAAAGCTATACGTCCGGGATTCCAACTGCACACTTACTCCAGTGTTGTTGCATAACTTTACAATGTTTGTTTAATTTTGGATCTACAGAAAGAGCATTTTGGTCTGGCGACATTGAATGCGTGTCCGTGTCTGCTGGATGCAAAACGTTGCTTTAAACAGCACAGCAGCGGCCAAATTAAACAAGTAGAAACAAGTAGTACGTAGACGAACAGCGAAGAGCGATGGCTCAACACGCCAAAGGTAATAGCTTGGCAATAAATAACTGTTGGGGAAACTAAACTTTGTTGCTCACTTCTTCAGAGTGCTTTACTTGATGCCAACTGATAACATTTCTTGTCTGTTGAGTTTAGGTTGCTTTGTTGTTTGAGCATTCTTTTATTTTTACAATCTACTTTTAGTATTACCGGTTAGGTTCTTTGATGAAACTGCACGGGCAATAGTTGTCAGTGCACCTCTTCTAGTATAGACCTTTGCCGCTTAGTGGCAATCTTCTACTGGTAGTATATTTACACTTTTAGGGCCTTGTGTAGCAATAGTTATCTATGTACATATTTATTTGTTTTCAGTTTTCATTGTTCTGTTCCTTTTGGGCTATGGATACAGCACAGAAGCATCGATGCGACGGCTTGAAACCTTGAAAGAACGTGTTACCGTGGGTTTGGAGGATTTGTATATTTTAATTCGCGTTTTAGATAAAAAGGGAATATTTCATATTATAATGTATATCTACGCCCACTTCTCCCTAATATATCCTTCTTTTATATCCCATCACGAGTATCCCTATTCTATATGCCATTAGATCATACATAACTAATGGCGTATAGAACTGGTCTTTCCCCAGCTGGCTACCCCTCGGTGCGCGTTCCTTACCCTTCCCTTGCCCCTTAGTAGGTGGTAGGCTCAAATTGTAGCCGGCTGGGTTGGTACCACCGTACTGGATATAAGATGGCCGCATAGCAGCCTCGGTTGTGTTGTCCTCTAGTCCAGTATAGCCAGCAATCCAGGGAAGTCTCCGGTATGGCACCCACCTTCTCGGAGGTGATATTAGCTGGTCGGAGCATGCGCTTTGGCCCCTCCGACTCAGCGACCCACACCGGATTACATAAAAAAAACTCTGTGGGTATCCATATTATAAATTGTTATTAAAATTATTGATTCAAAATAATTTAATTTTGTTTTTCTTTTTTCCGTTGACAATAATTTATTATTTTCTTATCTGTGATACACGCATACCTGTGATATGCAAAAGTTATACATATATAAGTCAATGCTCTATCTAACCTAGCTAAATCCGTTATTAACCGGTTTTTCATGAAATGTGGACAGGAGGCATATTCCAGCCCAATTCTATGGCGGAAGTGGCATTCGTGTCGGCTCTCACGCGCGCCTCCATGGAGAGTGAACATTTTGCCTTCACACCGGTCATAGCGCACGCCCCATACGGTGACAGTTTCGCTGCTGTAAAGGCTGGTAAGTATCTGAAGTGTGACAATTCCGTGAAAGTTTTTCCCTGTTAAAAGGGAAACCTCGCGTAATTGGTTATGCCGAAATGACCTGTGAATATTACCTTTCCATTAAATCCTGATTCATAACATAAACTCCATGTTATGCTGAAGTCCGCGATGCAATTTTGCATTTTAATGTCTTTACTATTTTCACCATAAACTGTGTCAAGCAATATATACATCAAATAAAAATAAAAACATAGACACAGGAACATCAACTGTTTGTTGAAGTGGATTAGGATACTCATACGCGCCCGATGCGTCGTTATGTGAAACTAACAGAAAGTATCCCCTTACAGCTTGCAAGCTAACGGCCGAGGGTGTGATCGCTATATACGGGCCCAGCGAGAGCAGTGCAGCCGCTGCAGTCGCCTCCAGATGTCGTGCTATGGCCATCCCTCATATACAGGTTAAAATATTTCACGGCATAAAGAGCACACAAACATATCTCGTATAACGAGCCGATTCCACCTCCGACCGACCGGTGGAGGAGGTGTCAGGCAGGACCGACCTGACACCTCCTCGAGTTTGAAAATGGCGATGCATAACTCTCGGACCTCGGTCACCTAATCAAGATACAACTAAAGAACTAAAAAAATCCGCAGGATTTTCTAGAGGTCTCATTAGCTCAGTTGTTGGAGCGATGAACATGTAGATTAGGGTAGCAGATATGAAGTCAGGTTCCTAACACGACAGTAAGTAAGCATCATTGAGAATGCAATGCAATATTAAAAAAATCGGTTAAGTGCGAGTTTAACTCGCGCACGGAGGTTTCTGTATCTATCCGCCACGAGTCTATCCGCTATTATCCGCCTATCTTTTGTCTTTCAACAATGCAATGTATAAAAGCCTGTGGCGCCATGTATTATTCAATAGTGTGACTAATCCATTTTTCGGACGTTTGTTGTATGGGAGCCCCCCTACATTTTTAACTTTTTCTTATTTTTCGGTTGCCATAGTAACACATATTCTGTGAAAATTTCAACGGGCTAACTATTACGGTTCAAGAGATACAGCCCTCGGACAGACGGACGAACGGACGGACGGCGAAGGCTTAGTAATAGCCTTCTGGACGGGATACGGAAACCTAAAAATTACTAAAGTTACCTTAGCTTATATTCAAAGTTATCTCCATGGTTTCCTCCCGTATTTATTATAATTTCAAAGAGAACACTAACAAATTATTTTCCATCAAATTACATAGAAGTTGTACTTTTAAGCAATCAGTTTGATCGTCATTTGTTGAAAATAATAAATCGAGTGTTTGCAAAGTATGATGGAATACTCGCAAGTTAATCATTATTTGTGATTAACTGGAAGATCTTACGAATAAACTTTACAAGCTTTTGGAGTGTTCCTAAAAATTCAACCTTATGTACACCACAGACATACCTATGCAAATTACCTCTTCTTTACTATTTATACATGACAACGCCTGTTGCCCTGTTTTTCCGTCTGTATGTATGTAACTGGTAAAAAATACTCGAATGCCAAGGTGCAAGTTCGACTTGATTAGTTTTCACAAGTTGATGTTTCCATTACAGGCAGTGTGGCGGCCGCCTCCCATACGTGGCTCACAACTTCCGTCCCAGCCTTCTCTGAATCTGTACCCGGAGGCAATAGCGCTCTCCAGAGCAGTGGCTCACTTCATACAAGACAATGATTGGACTACCTACACGCTCCTCTATGATGAACCAGATGGCAAGCCAGAAGTTAATTCAGCTCCAGAACAAGCATTAGCATGTAGTTTCGCTAGCGTGAGATGTCGAGCTTATTCGCCTAATCGAACATCCTTTTCATACATTTTCCTAAATGCATGAGCCCATATTGAGGCTTGGAACAAAATGCAAAATCTTGATCTACTTAATTACAAGCATTTAGTTATTATAATATACATTTATTATAAGATTATTACAACATAGGTATATTAAATTAAAACTAACTTATAAATTGCAAATTTCTTCAAGGGACCTCGTACAGGGGATGGTTACCACATACAAATTACATACTTTTAAACTGATTAACAACAATAATTTGTTAAAGCATATTTTCTGTTGTGTTTGTATTATTGTGTCATTTAATTTATTATAGAAACATTAAAATAATGTATTTACTTAAGTTTTTAAAATAATATTTTCAGGTATAATTCGTCTGCAAGAGATCCTAAAGCGCGCAGTACCAACACATACATGGCGTATGCGTCGCCTGGTGCCCGGCGCGGACAACCGGCCCTTGCTGAAGGCTCTGGCGGAGACCGCGGAGACCCACGTGATCCTGGACTGTGCCGCCGATAGGGTCATCCATTACCTTCGACAGGCTAACGAAGTCAAGTTTTTCCAAGACTACATGGTGACGGAAATGTCTTATTTCGGCCTAGTCTCAAATACCATACCATATTTAATATTATGTATATTGATAAAATGTATACGAAAACTCTATTTAGGCCGAGACCTTCGCCAAATTGCACAGTTGTATCTGTTATATATATTGTATCATACCAAACACTTTAAAAGGTTAACTTATGAAATCGGTTTACCGGTGCGATAATGGCGAGCGCATCGCTGCAGCTCGACGTTTCGAGTCCTCTATGGGACCCGTTCTCAAGAGGACGTGCTAGCTCCTCCGGCAGCCAGCACGTCACTGACAGGAGCCCGCCTGTTTGTCAAATTGTAGTAGGTAGGGTAGGTATCACTTCCGGATTCGCTGCGTTCTTTGCCTCTACGGACCTACAGAAATTGCTGACAGTGTCGAGCTCCGAGCTCGACACTGACGTGCTGGCTGCCGGAGGAGCTAGCACGTCCTCTTGAGAACGGGTCCCATAGAGGACATCGTCGTCGTCATTATCGCACCGGTAAGCCGATATCATAAGTTAATAAGAGTGACGGGTGGTGCGGGACTAAAAACTAATTTTAAAAGGTCTCGCAGTTTCTTCAGCATATTTTGTATGGTCTAATGAAACTGTAAACTCTTTTTATCTCAATCCAGTCTTACGTCCTGACCTCGCTGGACGCCCATACACTGGATCTAGCGGAGTTGCGGTACGGACTATCCAACGTCACTTGCCTGAGAATCTTCGACCCAGCGGAGCCTCGCGCTCTATCCTATTATTCCGATTGGATTCTCAACGCTAATCCCGATGTAGTTCTGCCAAATTCACACGAGACGATACCGGTATGCGCTCATACCTTCATTGTACGAAGGCTCCTTACAAAGTGTCCTTTGTTTTTGGAACTTCAACGCTTCACCCTTTTACAACTTTATTATGGTCTGCTCTAAGGTTTGATTACTAGTAATTTTAAGAAACATAAAATATCGTAAACCCCCGTAGATGATGCTTGTGAAATTCCAGAATGTGTCTACAAATCTATTGAACAGTCAAAACAACTGTCCAGTGGCTGTATGCTTTATGAATTAATTATTTAACTTGTCTATTACGCATACAATTATTCTTTACATCTCCAGGTCAAAGCGGCATTGGCAAACGATGCGGCGAGATTGATCACAGACGCAGTGGAAAAAGCTCGGGATGTTCTAAACCTGAAGCCAGAACAGATCACTTGTGACTCAGAGGACACGTGGAAAGTTGGCGAAGAGTTTCTTCAGCATCTTCTAACGGTAATTGCTAGACTTAATTTATTAGCTGCTTTTCAAAATTAACTCTTCTTTACCTTTTAAAAAAACATTTATACGAGTTGTAGATATTTTTAATTCTTACAGAATCCAATTATAGGAATCACTGACAAAGTTGAAGTTTCCAGTAGTACTGGTGAAAGAATCAATTTCAATTTGGACATTATGGAACTTTACAACAATGGATTCAATGTAATCGCTAAGTGGAACGCTTCTACCGGATTTATTTACACAAGGAGCGAAAATCAAGTATCAAACGTTTTAGCTGAGAAATGGCAGAAGACAACCTTTAAAGTGGCGTCCCGAATCGGCGCTCCATACTTGGTGGAAAAGGTACCTGAGGAAGGTCAAACTCTAGTTGGGAATGATAGATTTGAAGGTTACTCAAAAGATTTGATCCACGAAGTTTTGAAAGAGCAGCTAAACTTGACGTACGAGCTGGAAATAGTTCCTGACAATAAGTACGGCTCATATAACAAGGATACTAAAAAGTGGGATGGATTGGTTAAACACCTTATTGATAGGGTAAGTTCTTTACGTCGCTAATTTTACAAATATTTTGTTATAGTTTGTTACGCGCATTCATTATACATTATTTTCATTTTACATTCCGTTTTCCAGAAAGCGCACGTAGCGCTATGTGACCTAACGATCACATATGAGCGCCGCTCCGCCGTGGACTTCACTTCTCCGTTCCTGACTCTCGGGATCAGCATCCTGTACTCCAAGCCAGCCAAACCACCTCCGGACCTCTTCTCCTTTCTAAAGCCTTTGTCCGTCGATGTCTGGATGTTCACGGGCACTGCGTATCTACTTGTATCTTTGCTGCTTCATATTTTGGCCAGGTGACCCTTATTTACCTGTGTTCGCATAATATCAGATTCTTATACCGACAAATTTTTTTACGCAGAAAGTTGTAGCAAATATTTCAAATTTCATTATATTTAAACAAATTTGTTTTCAGAATCGCACCCAACGATTGGGAGAATCCACACCCTTGCAATAAGCATCCAGAAGAAATGGAGAACATTTGGGACATTAAGAACTCTCTCTGGCTCACCATGGGCTCTATTATGACCCAGGGCAGTGATCTGCTGCCAAAGTTAGTAAAGTATATAATTAACATGAACAAAAATATTTAAGTCTCTCAAACTAATAAACCTCGTAATAAACCAAACTGAAGATTTTTTAATTATTTTCAATAATTTTATTTCTATCTAGAACTGCAGTTTAAAGCCATGGGAAACCCACGAATATTTTGAAATGCTTTCTGGAGTCCTCCGCCCTGCGAGATGAATTAAGCAGTCTTGATGATATAGTATGATGGGTAAATCTTCCAGAATTCTATGACCTTGAATGAAAAGTTTAACATACATTTCCTTGCAGGGGCTACTCGACCCGCATGTTAGCGGGTATGTGGTGGTTCTTTGCACTCATTATGTGTTCCTCTTACACCGCGAACCTCGCTGCCTTTCTCACAAATGCCGCTATGGACGATACAGTCAAGAGTGCTGAAGACTTGGCAGGACAGACGAAGATCAAATATGGGGCAGTGAAGGATGGCTCAACGGCTAGCTTTTTCAAGGTCTAGTTAAAATGTCTGTCATCTCGTAACGTATTTTTCGAACGTGACTAAATAAAAATAAAAATGACAATATTCCTACATTACTATACTTTTAAAGATTTTATTTCATGTTTCTCCAAGATACCAAGCATTAAAAACGATTCCACGCAACTTTAGAAAAATGTACCTACTTGAATATCTGATTACTATATCGCCAAGTTGAGCAAAGACGGTCGTACCATAGTAAAATGAGTCTGGTTTAACTATGGTCGTACCATCCTTTTCTCGAAATTGTTATTTTTACTGTATAACCAGGTGCTATGTTTCTATGCCAGTGAGAATTAACTTCACCATCAACCTGTGCAACTCCTTTCCTGCGCTTGGACCTAAAATAATTGCAATTAATTCCTTATTCTGCAAATCTTATTTTCTTTTTGTAATTTCTCATCAGCAGAGTCATATAGCACCATTTTTTATAGAAAGCTCAACATGTGGAGCCGAATCACCCATAAGTTGTATAATTTCTATCGATTCTATCATATTATTTTTTTTAGATAGGTTTATCTTCTTAGTTTAAGTTTCACTCAAATTATAACATCGTTTTATTAATTATTTCCTGAGGAACGCTGCTGTGTGTGCGCTTATTATTTGTTAATATTATTGCTATTGTTTGTTATTTTATGTAGATATCTGTTTGTTTTCCCATAATAAATAAAACAATCGGTCGCAAGCGTGGGTTGCGAGTGCCATGCCGGCCTGAGAGGTACCTATTCGCGCCCCTGAAACTGAATTTCGGGGTAAGTATATGGGCAGAAAAAGCATTATGAGTAACGTTTATCAATGCCTTTGTAATCTTCAGAGGTCCAACTTCTCGACGTACCAGCGTATGTGGACAGCCATGGAGGCTACCCGGCCATCAGTATTCTGCAAGAACAACGACGAAGGTGTTGAAAGAGTTGTAAAAGGGAAACGGCAATTCGCTTTCCTGATGGAATCGACCGCCATAGAATATGTCCTTCAGAGAAACTGTGATCTGATGCAAGTTGGAGGACTACTTGATTCCAAGGGATACGGCATCGCTATGCCTTTTGGTGAGAACGTGTTTGATCATGTACATATGTCTGAACACAGCTAGTTTCAACTATGGGTTCGTCTTCAAAATTCAAGTATAAAACAACTTTGGCTACGAAAACAAAAGTAAGATTGTGTTCTCCAGAATCATCGTATCGCACAGCAATAGACAACGCAGTGCTAAAGTTAGCTGAGAGCGGTAAACTCGTGGAACTGAAGAACAGGTGGTGGGCATCATCTGAAAACGAAGATCAACAATGTGAGGTAACTTCCCCCAACTTTACCTTCTGTTCTTTTTGTGAAACCTGACATGGTTGGCTACATCACCAACTATACCGGTGTACACTTTGGTGAACTGGGTACCATGTGTGATGGAATCACACAAGGTAAAAAAGATAAATATATAGCCAATAGTAATTCAAAGCTAAATTATAGAACATTAAAACGTTTCATTAACAAAATAATTTATATTATAATTTAACTAATCACCTAATAAATTCAATCGTGACTGCACACTCCACTAAGAAATAAAATGGCGCGAACGGCCATTACAATACGACGCGCAATTAGACAAACAAGAAATATAATAACATCAGTTGGTTCGCATATAAAACACTATAGAGCGCCGAGGCGGGGAAGGTAGCATGAGGTAATCCTGACACGCGGTGAGAGGGGAACAAGACATGGGCGCGTACGAAACGGCGGAGAGGTGAGGTAAGAAGGCGCGCGTCTTGCGGGCGCGGGGTCAGAGATCGCGGTATCATCACGCCGTTTGAGCGCGGCTTGAGGTAGCGAGTCAAGGAGCGCGAGTAGTGATTATTTCGCTGCGAGTTGTTAGTATGAAAGAATGAATTATTGTCAAGACACGATCGTGACACGCTCATACTGCGGGGACACCGTACGTTTTGTTCCTATGTGTCAGAAACGTGACAAGCTCATACTAATAATTTATTTTATTTCCATACTAAATTTGTGTCAGGACACGAATGTGACACGGCCATACTACGAGGCCGCCGTTCGATTTGTTCTTGCATGACACAACCGTGTCCAGCACATACTAATTAATCTAATTTTATCTCCATACTAAAATAGTATCAGGACACGAATGTGACACGGCCATACTACGAGGCCACCGTTCGATTTGTTCGAGCGTGTCACAACCGTGTCCAGCCCATACTAAAAATTAAATTCTATCTCCATACGAAATTTCGCTCTGTGACACGAACGTGTCACGGCCATACTACGAGGCAACCGAGCGTTTAGTTCCTGCGTGTCAAGAACGTGTCACGGCCATACTAAGAGGGCGCCGTTCGATTTGTTCCTGCGTGTCCGATTCGTGTCGAGTCCATACTAATGATTCAATTTAATCTCCATACTAAATTCGTGTCAGGACACGAATGTGACACGGCCATACTATGAGGTCGCTGGTCTATTTGTTCCTGCGTGTCTGGAATCTGGACATGACGGAGTTTATGGGAATTTGAAGTTTCGTGATCTCTGTGAAGATATCGCACAGGGTCTAAAATTATTTTAATAATTATTTATTAATGATTCAAACTAATACACTAAACATTTTATAAAGGGAAGAGTATATAAACAAAGTACCAGTTATTAAACAAAAACATAAAATAAAACAAAACAACGTTTCATTGAGTATGACGCCAACATTCAAATAAATATCCGTTGGAGCGTGCGCGCGGGGCGGAGAGAGGTATGAGGTAAACAAGACAAGGGGTGAGGTATTACCGAGCTGCGGGCGCGCGTGGGCCGCGGGGCGAGGCGGAGCGACCTGAGGTAATTTGTCAAGCGGTGCGGGAGGGGTTTTCGTTAAGCGGTGTTAGTATGAAGGAATGGTTTCGTGTCCTGACATGAATAAAACACGACGATGGTAAGGAGATTTCGATTGGTTTCTGCGTGTCCAGGTTCCGTACATGAATAGTATTATCAAACACGGAAGATGGTATCACGCATGTACAGGAATTAATATATAGACAATAAGAAAACTAACAACTTGGAACGTTAGCATTTTAAATGAAAATACTCGAAGAATATAGACGATATTAAACAAAAATATATAAATAAAACACTCCGTTATGGCGCTAAAAGTCGATTTATTAATAGAGCACATGTAATAACATCAATTAATTTATATAACAAAAGCAACAGTTCTCTGCATGCGGAGATGCACAATGGGTGCGGGGAAGTGGTGTTAAAACCCCCGAAGTAGAGGTAAATCGCATCGCTGACGAGCGAAACAGCTTTAGGTACCATGTGGAAGGTACGAAGAGGGTTTGTTTTCCCTCCAAAATCGAATTTATATCGTGTCACAAACGTGTCCAGTTCATACTAAAAACATAAAATTATCCTCCATACAAAATTACGAGTCCGGACAGAAACGTGACACGGCCATACTACGAGGCAGCCGATCGATTTGTTCCTGCGTGACACAAACGTGTCCAGCCCATACTAAAAATCGAAATTCAATCTCCATACAAAATCGCGCTCCGTGACACGAACGTGTCATGGCCATACTAGGAGGCCACCGTTCGATTTGTTCCTGCGTGTCAGGATTGTGACACGAGGAAAGATTATAAAAGGAGAGGGAGGGGAGCGTGGGGAGTTCAGTCTGTTTTGGGAGTCGAAGGAGACGGTCGTGCGTATTTAGCGAGAGCCCAGGTACGAAAGTTAGTACGGCTTCGCTCGCGTGAGTTTTCGAATAAGTTCGGGAAAGAAGTATCGCTCGGCTTCGCTCGCGTGTATTTTCGATTGGGTTTTCCTAGTGAATAATTTCACTCGGCTTCGCTCGCGTGTATTTTTGATTGGGTTTTCTTAGTAAATGAATTTGGTAAAAAACCCCGGTGATTGAAATTAGTTTAATTTCGTGAATATTAGTGTGGGAATTTCTGTAAAGCTTTCGGAGTTGCAAATGAAGGTTGAGCTGGATTTTGTAATTTTGGGGGTGATATAGGGGTTTTCAACTAGTTTTACGGAAAATATTTTGGATGTTCTTTTTGAGCCTTTTGAGTTCTGGATGAAGGTCGAGCTGGATTCTGGAATCTTGACTGGTGATGGAAGGACTTCCAAAGAACTTTTACAATGACACTATGTCCGAACTGGCCTACCATGAGGACTGGTACATTGGGAAGGTTTTCTTAGTTCATAAATGATTTTGTAAAAAACCGGTGAATAAAGTTTGTTTGTTTCGTAAATTTTAGTGTGGGAATTTCTGTAAAGCTTTCGGAGTTGCAAATGAAGGTTGAGCTGGATTTTGTAATTTTGGGGGTGATATAGGGGTTTTCAACTAGTTTTACGGAAAATATTTTGGATGTTCTTTTTGAGCCTTTTGAGTTCTGGATGAAGGTCGAGCTGGATTCTGGAATCTTGACTGGTGATGGAAGGACTTCCAAAGAACTTTTACAATGACACTATGTCCGAACTGGCCTACCATGAGGACAGGTACATTGGGAAGGTTTTATTTTATATTAAAATATAATGGACTGTGACCTGATCATAAATTTCACGTACATAAAGGAAGTCAGTGAATAGAGTTTGTTTGATTCGTGAATTTTAGTGTGGGAATTTCTGTAAAGCTTTCGGAGTTGCAAATGAAGGTTGAGCTGGATTTTGTAATTTTGGGGGTGATATAGGAATTTTCAACTAGGTTGCGAATTATATTTTGGATGTTCTTTTTGAGCCTTTTGAGTTCTGGATGAAGGTTGAGCTGGATTCTGGAATCTTGACTGGTGATGGAAGGATTTCCAAAGAACTTTTACAATGACACTATGTCCGAACTGGCCTGCCATGAGGACTAGTACATTGGGAAGGTATTTTAAAATATAGAGAAGATTAAAAGAAACAAAACCCGATCTTTAAATTCGTAAATCATACGTATATAAGAGTGTTTGAACCACGCGTAATTATTAAAAAATATGTCGAATTTAAATATGTAAAATCAGTGGTTTTACCGTATTTTGATATAAAAGTATATTTTTATTAAGTGTTAACTTCGCGATTAGATTCAGTGGCGGGTGTTGTGGTTTCGTTTGAATTTATTGTTTTACGCTATTCTATTTGTAATGGTGTTTTATTTAAGGTGATTTTAGTGAATCGTGTCAGACCGGTTAGGATAGTGGAATTCAAAGGTAAATTTTGTAATATATATGCATATGCAACATACTGGCTAGTTACGTTTTAGGACGTAGGGAGATTGCGTAAATCAGGTTTAAATATACCTGTATAGGTTATGTAGATTATGACCAGCACACCATTTTAATAAACCCTTAAGAAAATATTCCTAATTGATTTCGGTGAAAGGTGGACCCCTGACCGCATCATTTGGAATAAAACAATTTCTGTAGGTATATCAATAGATAGCCACAGAAATATAAACCATAACATATACACTATACACTCACAATTAAAAGCATACACTTATGCCTTTAGGGAGGACAAAAGAATATCTTTTGAACTCCAACATAACACTACGAGATTAAATTGGTAAATCTGTCTGAAGATGTATATTTTGTACAGATCAGAAAACGGGGACTCCTAGGGACAAATAATAAATTTGTAGCTTAAGTACAAATTTATCTGCGTTGGGAGTCACGGGGACTGGCGATGGATAAATATCGTATGGACCGAGGGTCCATACGAATTTAGTGGGGCCAGTTCCACAAACCCCTTCAAAAGGGGTCAATAAAAGTTTGTATTGTTGAAGTTCTAAAATTTAGAAGAAAATATAAAATAATAGATTTCATCTATTGAACAGCACAACAAAATTAAGCTATCAAGTAATACATTGATCATAATTTAATAATAACAATAACACAAACATCAGAACACTTTCATTTTGAATTTTGGCGGGTCTCACAAGCTCGCAAGCGAGGTACGTGAGCGCGCTGTCGAAGCGTGCACATAGAACACAGAGGGAAACCAGAAGGGTTTAATGACTATAGATGAATGAGCAATTAGTTTGGTAAGTGCTTTAATGTTGATATTAGAATTTACTAGAATAGATTTAGGAAATGAGAGTTAGTACTCTGAGTTATTACGGTACACAACGGCTTCCTGAAAAGGAAGTAATAATTGGGTCCATTTTACAGGAATTATGTGTACGAATTAGCGACACTGTTTCTGACAAACCTAGAGATCACTTGAAAGTTATACGCTGGCCATATTTCGATTCTTTATATTCTAGTTGTTCTAGAGCTAAAGAGTTGATTTTTGATAATTCTGCCTTTAATATCTAAGGAAAAACAATAGGTATAGGGGAGAGGTTATTACAGTAGTGCGCGTGACCAGCATATAAAAAAAATTATGTAAAAATAAGTTCTTTTTTTAGTTATAGTAGTGTTATCATAAATCCATGGAATTCTAAGGTCCAGGTACGAAAGTTATCGCGGGTGTGCCCGTGACCATGGTTTAGGAAAGTTTAAAATGTGTAGATATATATATATAAACGTTTTGTAATGGTCTGACACGAGAAATCTTATTATTTTGTGCCAAAACGTAATTTGCGAGCGAATTGTATGGTTACGATTCGTAATGTAAGTCTAGGCGTGCCCAGTCTACTGCCAGTAAACATCGGAGCAGTTTCCAGCAGATGACATCTAACTATGGTTTGGTCCATAGCAACAATGTGAGTTATTCCATTATCCGGCGAGATACAAAATAAGTGTTTCTTTTCAGAGGGAAAATGTTGTACGTAATTGTGAAATGAATTACATGACCTACGCAATTACATCGTCATAAGTATGTTATTAGCCATTTATTATAAAAAGAAATTTTAATGTCACTTGCATAATGATTATTTGTTCTATGGAAAAGTGGAACTGGAGAATTATTGATTGATGAGCGCTTGGCCAGGGCCACAGAATACTTGCGGGCGCAGGGCTACCAAAATTTTGAAAGACTAGTGTGGACTGGTTTTAAAGTTGAAGCATGTTTGGGTGCATTGTGTGTTTAAAGAAATTCGTGCTAAAGGGTTTGGGAAGTTTAATCTGACTTGTTTAATTATCTTGTTCAAAAAAAAAAAAAAAAGAAGGAAATTGAAAGTAATAATATGTGGTGCACGGAGTCGTATTATGCAGATGTTATTTATGTATGTGTCACATTATGTATTGAATTGTTTTGGAATAAAACGAACAGATACTAAGGTCTTTGTGGCGCAGCGCTGATTGCTCTGCTTGCCTGATCT
Organism: Nematopogon swammerdamellus; assembly: GCA_946902875.1. Classification (NCBI taxonomy): domain Eukaryota; kingdom Metazoa; phylum Arthropoda; class Insecta; order Lepidoptera; family Adelidae; genus Nematopogon; species Nematopogon swammerdamellus. Next base: position 9,688,432 of record OX336345.1, read on the forward strand.
GTCGGAGGGGGAAGCGTGTGATGTGTGTATGTATGTATGATTTCTATTACTTTGTTATTATGTGGAAATTACAATCACGAAATTTGGAGTAAGAAGGTGGAATATTTTTGGCAACCCTACACAAGTTTGTAAATTTCGTGTTGATTAGGCCCATGAGGAGAGAACCATGGTCAAGAAAGATTGATTTATGGGTGCACGTGTTGTACTGTTTGTGTTTGATCATTAGTTTCGTTGGGCGTAAGTGTACGAATGACTCTTATCTCTTTCCCACTAGTATAAAGTGTATGCAATGCAAGTAAGAGTTAGAACGAGACAGTAGACTAGAGCGCTATTTTAGACTTGCTCTTCTAGTGGGGTATGAATGAGAGAGAGGGAGATACGACTTATATACGAGACTAACAAAAGTTAGAGAATTTAGCCACGTGATCGGTGCAGGTGTTCGGTTTAGACAAAAAAAATGGAGAAGCGCGTGGTTTAGCTCAGATTGCTAATGCATTGATGCTTGTCTGGTTTGTGTACATTGGTAAAAGAGTGGAATGAATATTGGTATATATATAATTGTCAGAGGAAATGAAATAGCAGTGCTGAGAAAGAAAAAAAAAAAAATTTTTTTTTTCATGTTTAGGTAAACGAAATGAATAGTGAATGATGAGTAGGTAAATGTATGTTAGATTTTACTGTTAATTTTTTGGGTAATTTGTGTATTTTTAAATGTGTGCTTAATAAACTGTGCGAGTATCATACCACAGTGGATGTTTGTATATGAAATGGTTTTACTTGATTGAGAATAAATCAATACATATTGATTTATTACTTCGTGACTTTATGTGTTGCTGTGCGATAAGACGACGGACTAGCCACCTCTCGTTTTGTCATGACTTACTCGAATGTTGTACAGACGGATGCGTTTTGTACTGTCGTGCGTAGTTACTGGAAAAAGTGTCGCAACTGTACTTGCGACGTGCTACACCTCAGTGGTGAGTAGCTGTGACAACGTGTCTTTCGTTTTGTTGAAGATAAAGATTACATATTTATCTAGTATGAATGTTTGTGTACGGTTTGACTGGATGGATTGTCAACGCACGTTGACTAGACCGTTTTGATCATTTTGTGACGCTGGGACATACGCTCATTGGACGGATTGTTGTTATCTTAACATGATTCAAGTATACTATGCGGAGACTCTGTTGAATTGATGACCGAGCAGGGCGTAGCTCGCGCGCGCGTCCTGCGGGCGCGGAGACAGAGTTCGCAACACCATCACGCCGTTGGAGGTGCGGCGTGGTTGGCGAAGTAATTGAGGAATGGGAAGGCCATTAGCGATGTTAACAGTAGTACGGTTCTTCTGTTGTGTCAAGTATCTCGTCGGGAAAACAATGCGCAGAAAATACAATTTATTTTGTCATGCACTAAGTCTTGAGATGTGTATGGGTTGAGTGATCGGCGTTGTGCCTCGGTTAATATAGTATTAAGCGGCATAGCATAGAATATTACAAGTTGTAGGATGCAGGTTGGTGCACAAAAAGCGAATGAGGAAATCGTTTTGCGGAGCCTACGCTGTCTGCTTGTATGTCTGCCTGTTCTACTAAAGTTGAAATTTGTTTCAGGGTAAATGTAGAGTTCTGTAGAATGGTTGTGTCTGTCCGTTCTACTAGAATTGACAGTTAATTCGGAAGGAATGAGGAGTTCTGTAATAAGCGTATGTAGATTTTGTTTCTGTCAGTACTCCTGGAGTGCAATTGAGGGTTTTATTGTTGTGCTGTGTCATTGTAAAGCATTGGGATGCTATGAGTTCGTTTTACGTCCGGTTCTATAGTGCCACTTAAACATTAATAATATGAACATGCCGGCTACAGCGTCAGAAACTTGCAGTTTCATAAGAACAAATGAGAGGCCGGACGGTTACAATTTGGAATTGTCGCCAGGCGAGGCGAATTTGTTGGGGCGCATCGGGAGATTTTTTTACTGATGAATTAAAAAACTTTTATCAAGTAATATGTTAAGAAGAGAGTATAGTTTTACGATAATATATAGGAGTGATTGTGAGTGAGGCGGAACTTTGCGGATGACGAATCGCGCTTTGTAGGGAAAGAAAAAAAAACGAACTTGCGATGTTTTGCTTCTTGCGAATTTGTTGGGGCGCATCGGGAGATTTTTTTACTGAAGAATTAAAATTTTATCAAGTAATATGTTGTGAAGAGAGAGTAGTTTTATGCTAGTAGAAAGGGGTGACTGTGCGTGAGGCGAAACTCTGCGGATGGCGAGTGACGGACTGGCCACTTCTCACCTTGGCACGGTTATACTGTTAGGTAGTGCGGGAAAAGGACCCTGTATCTTGTTGCAATGTGAAGGTTGACTTGCCTGGATGCAGCATGTTGGTATGTGTGGGAGATAGGTTTTATGGATGCCATGTCGGAGTGTTGGTTATCTGTGGAATTGAATATACGTTAGTGTGGTCAGCAGTATAACGCTGTTTATTTCACTGCTTGAGATGTGGGTTGGAATAAAATATATATATCAGTTTGTGATTGTATGTATTTGTCAAGCAGTAATGTATATAATTGGCTGTAGAGCAGAAGTTTGATATTAGATGTAACGTTTCAGCTAATTAGAACATTATAATTGTGCCAATTAATATAGTTAATGGAAGGGACTACAGTTTTACAACGATTCAGAAAGATGAAGTTAAAAGTGTTTGTTGAAAATCAAGCAAGAAGGCTATTAAGCGCCTAGTCCGAGGCGACACGCAATAGAATTACTAGTTGATGGTTTGTTGCGGTGTGTTGTCGAAGGCGTATTTCACTATCAAACAGTGTAGATCCATTTTATCAACTTAGTTATGAATTGGAAATGTTGGATGGTATGTATTTGAGGAAGTATGTTTGAGCTAATGTAGGTATATGGATTCCGTGTTAACTGAAGTCATATATTTTGTGTATGGGAACGAAGCATAAATATTTGTCTAGTTGTATGAGTTTGTTCATTTTATAAAAGCGAGTACATGGATATATTAGTATTTATGTATTCTTACAACGTGATTGGGAGTTAGAAGATAAGATAGTCGTATCTTGTCTCACTAACATTATTGGGGAAATTGAATGGATGTGATGACGGTCTAATAGAAAACGTATGCATTAACTTTTCTATGTAGAAATTCAATTCTGAAGATGTGTATTATTGGATTCCATTAATTATCTTATGTCAACGTATTGACTGGAAGTGGAGGTTTTCCTATATTAAGTATCCTGTCTGCGGATGTCGGAGCAAGACACTGTTGTCCAGAAAAAATTTTTTGCCTGACGTACTCAGCCCATTGCCACTGGAGGTGGACAGTAGATGTTGCCTGTTTTATGGGTCGGTTGTATGTGAGCTGTTTGCTTGTGAAAATTACGTGAATGAAGGGGTGGGTCTAAGAGTTGCCGGAAATAATACATTGGTGCCACCATTTTGAATAGAGGATTGATGCGGCTGTATGGTTGATTCGAGTTTGGTTCAGTTCAGTGTGGCCAGCATTAACGGGGTAGGTAGGCATTCGTGTGAAACCTGTTCCGCCAAATTATTAGAGCAAATAGCTTAGATATTATAAGTAGATTATTAATTTAATTTAAATACGATTTAGATTTTGAAAAGAATGAAGTGAGGTCGTATATTGGCCGGTCATTCATTATATTCACACAAGATGCAAAACCGTGGCGGCATTTCAGTTCTAGGCTTTCTAAGAATCAATATGCGATTGGATAATCATTTAAATGTGGATGTTATAGAAAAGCTTTATAGAAAATCCATATTCCAAACTGATCTTCTTATGTGGAAATCTGTAAAATGATAAAACTAGTATGAAATGCCCGGATATTTAATTCCACATTTTATCTTGAAAATCATTTAAAAATGGATAATTCCATATAAATGGTAACGTTGCTGTGGTTGTGTATTAACTGACTCAGGGCGCCCGGTTCAAAAATATTTGAAGGAATATGGATCTTATCGCGAACAATAAGAACCATTGCTAGTGTTTGTTTTGCTTTCACAGCGTAAGGGGACCAGACTTGCGTACTAAAACAAATAAGTACCAACCTTACGGAGTGAATTTCGGAGTAAATCCGAAAAGGAGAAAAAAAAGGGGAAAGAAAATAAGTCGAATGGAGAAAGATTTGGTAGGGTACTCAAATACTCAAGAACCCGGGAAAATGGGAAAAAGAAGGGAAAAGGGAAAAAATTTAAAATTAGGAAATAAACATACCCACAGTTCACAATGTTCACATCATAGTGACATCTGAAAGGAAGTGGTTAAGAGGCAGGGAGGGAGTGAGGGGTTATGAAAAATGCTTAATGATTTTGCAGAAGCAAATTATACTTATACAATACTAGTATTATGTTTGGAAGTGAGTTTTGCGAAACATGGAGTATTCTATTTACTTGCCATCTATTGGTGTATTAGTGAAGTTTTGACATTACAACGTAGAAAATTTTGTTGGGCATTGTTATACATAGTGAGATAGGTGTCGCTGGAACAAAATAATTATATTTAAAATTCAAATTAAACTTTTCCTCCCTTTTACAAAAGTAAACATCAGGGCCCCTGCCGTGCTGGTTTCGCTCGCACGACGAGTTCGGGTTGCGTTCGACTCGATCGATCGCACGAAGCAAATTATTTTGGTACCGGCGTACGGGTGAGTGCGCATGCGAATGTTGTACAGGTGACGAAATTATCGAGCGAGTGTCGATCCACCAATCTTGCCACTATTAAATTTTACTAAATGTATTATGCTACCTAGAATGCAAAGCGCTCATTTTGTCAGGTATCAAACGGTCAATATAGTATGTATACTATTTGTCAGAATCTTTATGTTAATTAAAAGAGGAAAAAGAGTATTGACTAAATTGAAAACGCGTATAAATTGAACACCTCGATATTTAAGAGTAGCTATTTAGTATTGGTAAAAATTACGTCGTGGTAACACACGTGATGTTGGTTGTCGGTCGGTCAGCCAGTTGTGTGAGTGATGATGACAATCATTTTGAATCTCTTCCCCTCAACCCTCCGCCTTTCCTCCAGCCATATTACCTAGCCACAAAAATACCCCGATAACGGTACTAACGAGGTGAGACCGCGGTGAAGTGCGGAGGAAAGCGCATTTATTCGAGGAGAGGAGGTGCCTAGCCTATAATGCCTATATAGAAATTCCGACGGGTAATACATAGCTGTAGATACCTAACTATCTAAAAATAAATAACTCCTGTATGTACCTATCTATTATTATCATACTTGGTTATACACTATAGCTCCACTACCGGTCACCTATAATTTAGTTACATAGGTAGGTACATACTTAGATAGGCACTGTCAAATTGATATGAGTCGTGTACTTAGAACACAAGACTTTATTTAGCATTAACAACGGTACCGTGCATGTGAGCCGGTCGGTATTAATGATAGTGGCCCCGCTGCGTTTCTCCCTGTGCGTGTAGAGGAGGAGGCGGCTGGGGTGCGGGGAACATGATGCCGTGCTGAGGGGCGGCGGGCTGGCCCCTGTCGCATTGTCGTGGTCCTTCCGCCGAGTCGTGCGGAGGGGTGGGTCTTCGTGCTTGCTTGCTGCTTGAAGTGGTTGGGTGTGGGTGGCGCGGCACCGGTTGCTCTGCTTGCCCCGGTTGTCGGGTTGATGGTCGGAATGTGGCGTGTGGTATGTGTGGTATGTGTGGTGTGTTGTGTGTGTGTGTGTGCCTAGGTACAGACTTTATTCTTATTTTATTTTAGTGATAGGTACATAAGTACCTACTTGTATTTTATCTATAATATTTGAGTGAATACTTAATGAATGAAGGAATGAACAACTTGTAGATAGAATAATACATGTTTAAATACCTCTACACTAGATTCAAAGAAGGGAATCATTAATTTGGCATGTGATCAACCTTGAGACTTTCTAAACTGTCGCAGGGGATGATCAAAATCAATCAAGTGTTTGAGTGAGCGTATACGTCAAGATGACTCGAAGTCCGAGTTCACATTTCGTGCAACTTTGCCAATGACTGTCAAAATGTGGTGGAACGACGTTCGAGTTCGAGTAGACCACGAGACCGTTTCGTGCACTCACTCACTTGTACATTTGACAGATACGACGGTGCCATTTATACCTACTCGTTCACTTTGCTCGAGCTCGTCGATCGAGTGGAATTACCACGGTCGGGCTGCTGAGTGTATAGCCTATTAATTGATAATGTTAAAAGTATGAGAGTTACATTAATCCGAATTAGTTTAAATTTATATTATTTATTTAAGGTTTACCATAACTAAAGATCTTGAACTTGCTCATTGATGAGTATTTTGAAAGGTAAAGTGACAACGTAAAGTTTCGGCACGAATGTGTTTATATATTTTGTAGGGGGTCTTATATAAATACCTTGGTTCGTATTAGTCGGCAGCGGCCTGTGTCAGACTGCTGCTGGACGTGGGCATTTCCAGGGGTTTCCCACCTCGCTCGGTGTTTCACTTTAATTTTATTCTGCTCTTGCCTACCTATGGGGTTATAGGTGCACTTAACTGAAGGAGGAGCGTTCCATTTTATGCTTAGGCGTGGTCGACGATCGGGCGTCTGTCTGCTACAGAGTATCGGATAAACGACGAATGTGCTCGGACACTGCATATGATTGCGCAACATTTGTTGGAATGAAATTATGGATATTTATTTATATCTGTATGTGTAAGATTGTTTGGATAACTTTTGTTGTAATTGGGCGTTGCCAATGGACGAGCATACTAGAGAAGTAATGGGTATGCATTCTGAGTGAACGGTTCCGGACGAATGAATGTGTGAGGGGATGATCAGTGCCTGAAACTTTTGAAGTTCGTTACTTCCAGGAATTCATAACGGAAAGTGTGAATTGGTAAAAGTTTGAATCGAGGTTAAATGATAATTTCTCACAGAATAGTTTGTGAAGTGGAATTGTAAGGGGTATTACGGGGTTTGAGTGATTTAGGGGATTAGGCATTGGATGGGTACTTGCTGAAAAAAAAAAAACGGAGGTAGATTTTAAAAAAAAAAAAAAGAGGGAAATTTTAAGAGTTAGTTGTGCAATTAGACCGGTTAATTGCATCGGTTGCGGAGTCCGTGGTGTTGTCCGTAGCATAGTATGGATGTGGTGCCACGTTGGTGCTATTCTTTGGTCGATTATTAATTTTAAATTTTCCAAATTCCAATAGAACTTAGACTAGGTAAGCATTCGTTGCATGATAAACTTGGGTTTAAGTCTGAAGAGGAGACTCAGATGCATGCTGTTATCCAAATTTACAGAATGAATTTCAGATGCGGATGTGTTTATTCTTGAAAGCAAATTCAAGAACCAGTTCAACAATTGAACGAGGAATATAATCACAAGTTGTGACAATTGAATAATAATATATGTTGCATGACGTTTTGAAATAAGTAATATTAAGTATATGTGAATATACGAATAATGGTTTTGAGAAGATCAGAAAAGAGACATGATGAATCAGAAGGAAATAGAGTCAAAAAGGAAAGAATTAATGCAGTTCCAAGAAGAAGAAGAGAAAGAGGAACAATTACTAAAAACAAAAGTCTACAGACTGGACATAACAAAAAGAATGTTAACAATAATGGAAGAAGAACACCAAGAAACAATAGGAACAGCGGAGGAACAGGAGCCAAAAGTAGGGAGCAGACTTCAACATGATTTACACAGAAGACAGAAACGGTTGGAGAAAGACATAACGCTTCACAAAAAAAAAATCAAATATCAGGAAAGTCAGGAGAGAGAAACTAATATCAGAATATGAAGGACAACTTCAACAAATCACACAGTTTGTGACGACGGAAATGAATTGGTTGTCCAAACAGAAGAGCAAGAAACAAGAATCAGACGGGCCTGAGAGAGAAGGATCCATCATCAATCCACAGTCAGATTTGATTCCGGTTATAGAAGACTACATAGACCAGAATTTTAACCATATAATTAACACATTGGAGTTTTAAAAGAAAAAAAAACTAAATCTAAACAGATTTCATTAGTAAAGATTTTATTTTGTTTTCCATTCATACAGGGGGTTTTCCATTCATACAGGGGGTTTTCTATTCATACAGGGTGTTTTCCGTTCATACTGGGTGTCCATTCATACAGGGGGTTTTCCATTCATACAGGGGGTTTTCTATTCATACAGGGTGTTTTCCGTTCATACTGGTGTCCATTCATACAGGGGGTTTTCTATTCATACAGGGTGTTTTCTATTCATACAGGATGTTTTCCATACATACAGGGTGTTTTCCGTTCATACTGGGTGTCATCCATTCATACAGGGTGTTTACCTTTCATACAGGTTTTGGGTTAATTCACGTGCGTCCCAGCGTGAATTCCTTATAAAAAGGGGGGTCACTTAACATTCTCTGTTAGGGTTTTAGGTTAATTCACGAGCGTCCCAGCGTGAATTCCTTATAAAAAAGGGGGGTCACTTAACGTTCTCTGTTAGGGTTTTAGGTTAATTCACGTGCGTCCCAGCGTGAATTCCTTATAAAAAAAGGGGGTCACTTAACGTTCTCTGTTAGGGTTTTAGGTTAATTCACGTGCGTCCCAGCGTGAATTCCTTATAAAAAGGGGGGTCACTTAACATTCTCTGTTAGGGTTTTAGGTTAATTCTTGTGCGTCCCAGCTAGAATTCCTTTATTATAATATGAGGACATTAACATGTTCGATAGGGTTTAAAATTAAATCTCGCTAGTTCTGGCGTGATGCATCTGTGATAAAAATTACAATAAAGAACACAAGTACACATTGTTAATATAAGTTTAATTTTAAGGAGATTGATTTTTGTTGTATTTTATGTAATTTAACAGTTTGTAAACAGGTTTAATTTCATAGAAGAAGATTAATAAAATAAATTTTGTTGCATTTTATGTAATTTAACAGGTTGTAAACAGGTTTAATTTTATAGAAGAAAGTTAATAAAACGATTTTTGTTGCATTTCATGTAATTCAACAGGTTGTAACAGGTTTAATTTTATTTAAGAAGATTGAAAATATGATTTTGATACATTTTATGTAATTTAACAGTATGTAAACATGTTTAATTTTATAGAAGAAGACTAATAAAATGATTTAATAATAAAAAAAAAAAAAAAAATTTTTTTTTTCTTGAAAAAAAAAAAAAAGAAAAACAATCCTTCTAAGCATTTACAAACAGGTTAGTAAATATTTATAAAAAAAAAAAAAAAAAAATTTTTTGTAAAATATATAAAATATTGACATTTTGTGTTATTTTACAGGTTACAAGAAAACCTACAAAGGAAAAGGATTGTGATAAAATAGGAACCAGAGAAAATTTATCTAATGGAATAACTTTGTAAAATAAAGTAAAATTAAAAAAAAAAAAAAAAAAAAAAAATGTAATTTTATTAAGCGCCTTGTCAAAATTGATTATGTGAAACAACCTACTGTTACGCATAATCGTTACACTATACAAAACCTTCTTCAATTTCTATTATCACGTTATCTATCGGTGACTTTTATCATGTTAAGGATACTTTGTCGGTAGCGAGCGTATTGAATTGTTGATAGACGTAGTTGTGGGTTACATTCTCATAAATACTGTAAATAAACCACTAGAGTAGTGCTCATTAAATTATTGTTAAAATAAATAGATTCATACGGGTTAGAAAATTAAAATTAAATTTCACAGAGTAAGTAAAGTCATGCGGGCGAAGAAAAAAAAAAATAATAAATAAATATATTAATTAATTCTAAAATAAAAAGAAAAAAAAAAATAATGAACTACTTGCATAGCCTAAGCCGGTGATGGTAAGGTGTGTTATGTGTTCTTCACGGACCAGTTCTGTCCTGCCGAACTGCTTACATAGCCTAAGCCAGGAGTGGTAAGGCGTGTATTGCATTGTAAACAGTGATGTACTGTATCGGTCCTTACGATAAATAATAATAATAATAATAATTCTCGTCTCCCGTCGCCGGCGAGAATACCGTCTTTTGTTTATGTCTGTTTGTATAAATTTTATATAGGTAATTTATTTTATAAATATATAAAATTAATATAAAAAAAAAAAAAAAAAAAAAAAAAAAAAAAAAAAAAAACGGGAAACAAATATGACAAAATAAATAAATAAAATGCTGTACAGTGAGGAGAGTTAGACTAAATTACTTCTAAATAAGAAGTAACAAAAATTTAAAATAGACTTGTTGACTTGAGTGGATGGTTTTGGATGTTTGTGTAAAATACGCGAGTAAACCTGCGGGTATTGTAGTGTCTGTACTCTGTAGTGAAATTTCCTTCTAATGAGAGCAGCGCTCTAACCTGAAGGGACCTTTACAAGGAATCAGGATACTTTGGCTTCGTTTGGTTTTCCCATACATTGCTTCGAAAATAATGTTAAATTAAATTCAGTGTGAAGAACACACAATTTGGGACTTAGAAAAGGTGAGGTGAAAATGCCTTAAGTGCAGAACTTTACATTTTACTGAGTCTGACTCACGCTGGGGAGGGATTATGACATCGTCTACTAAAGGCGTTCCGAACACAAAAAAATGGAGCGTTGGAAGTTCAGGATGACATTTTCTGGTCTATTTACAGTGAATGAGTGTAGTATTTGGTTTGAAATCATTAACCGGAGAAATGTTGGAGGAGTTAAAGTAGAATCGTTTACAAGCATACCGAGTCCGTCTATTCGTCAATAGGTGAGTTAGGATCCAAAATGATGCATGAGTCGATTTCGAAGTCTTTTGAAAATATGTATCCCGACTACTCTGCCTTTAATGGAAGCTTGTTGTGCTAGGATACATGCATAGCCTAAGCCGGAGGTGGTAAGGTGTGTTATGTGTTCTTCACGGACCAGTTCTGTCCTGCCGAACTGCTTGCATAGCCTAAGCCGGAGGTGGTAAGGTGTGTATTGCACTGTAAGCGGTGATGTTCTGTTTCGGCCCATACGGTAAAGGATGAGACTAGAGGTTCCTGCACTGTTGGGAAATCTGTTAGAGGCAGAATATAGGGATCTAAGGCTTTGAGGTGATAACTTTTGCCTAAATTCCTAGATTTATTAATAATAAACTAAATCAATTACACTAAAATATTTGTTTAATGTAGTATTGGCACGAGCTGCAAATGGAAGATAAGGGAAAGAGTGCAAACATGGTCTAAGCCGGAGGTGGTAAGGTTGTGGTATGCATTCTAAAAATCTTTTCTCTTTAAGCTAAGGGAGATAAATCCTAAGCTGGAGGGTAAGAACTTCCTAAAGCACGTGGACAGATGGTGTTGAAAAAAAAAAACACACAAATTAAAAATTATAGAAGAAGGGGGTCTCTGGAAGGGAACTTGAACCCTAACAGTGATAAATAATTATATATACAAACTTCTTGGAAGGGAACAATAAAACCCTAACAAAGAAGAAGTAATTTTCAAGATCATAATGTATATAGCTTCTTAACGAGATCAAGCGTCACGGAATGAGGTTCCGTTGACTTTGCTTCGTTACGAACCTCTATGCGGGCGACTGTGATGGAATCACACAAGGTAAAAAAGATAAATATATAGCCAATAGTAATTCAAAGCTAAATTATAGAACATTAAAACGTTTCATTAACAAAATAATTTATATTATAATTTAACTAATCACCTAATAAATTCAATCGTGACTGCACACTCCACTAAGAAATAAAATGGCGCGAACGGCCATTACAATACGACGCGCAATTAGACAAACAAGAAATATAATAACATCAGTTGGTTCGCATATAAAACACTATAGAGCGCCGAGGCGGGGAAGGTAGCATGAGGTAATCCTGACACGCGGTGAGAGGGGAACAAGACATGGGCGCGTACGAAACGGCGGAGAGGTGAGGTAAGAAGGCGCGCGTCTTGCGGGCGCGGGGTCAGAGATCGCGGTATCATCACGCCGTTTGAGCGCGGCTTGAGGTAGCGAGTCAAGGAGCGCGAGTAGTGATTATTTCGCTGCGAGTTGTTAGTATGAAAGAATGAATTATTGTCAAGACACGATCGTGACACGCTCATACTGCGGGGACACCGTACGTTTTGTTCCTATGTGTCAGAAACGTGACAAGCTCATACTAATAATTTATTTTATTTCCATACTAAATTTGTGTCAGGACACGAATGTGACACGGCCATACTACGAGGCCGCCGTTCGATTTGTTCTTGCATGACACAACCGTGTCCAGCACATACTAATTAATCTAATTTTATCTCCATACTAAAATAGTATCAGGACACGAATGTGACACGGCCATACTACGAGGCCACCGTTCGATTTGTTCGAGCGTGTCACAACCGTGTCCAGCCCATACTAAAAATTAAATTCTATCTCCATACGAAATTTCGCTCTGTGACACGAACGTGTCACGGCCATACTACGAGGCAACCGAGCGTTTAGTTCCTGCGTGTCAAGAACGTGTCACGGCCATACTAAGAGGGCGCCGTTCGATTTGTTCCTGCGTGTCCGATTCGTGTCGAGTCCATACTAATGATTCAATTTAATCTCCATACTAAATTCGTGTCAGGACACGAATGTGACACGGCCATACTATGAGGTCGCTGGTCTATTTGTTCCTGCGTGTCTGGAATCTGGACATGACGGAGTTTATGGGAATTTGAAGTTTCGTGATCTCTGTGAAGATATCGCACAGGGTCTAAAATTATTTTAATAATTATTTATTAATGATTCAAACTAATACACTAAACATTTTATAAAGGGAAGAGTATATAAACAAAGTACCAGTTATTAAACAAAAACATAAAATAAAACAAAACAACGTTTCATTGAGTATGACGCCAACATTCAAATAAATATCCGTTGGAGCGTGCGCGCGGGGCGGAGAGAGGTATGAGGTAAACAAGACAAGGGGTGAGGTATTACCGAGCTGCGGGCGCGCGTGGGCCGCGGGGCGAGGCGGAGCGACCTGAGGTAATTTGTCAAGCGGTGCGGGAGGGGTTTTCGTTAAGCGGTGTTAGTATGAAGGAATGGTTTCGTGTCCTGACATGAATAAAACACGACGATGGTAAGGAGATTTCGATTGGTTTCTGCGTGTCCAGGTTCCGTACATGAATAGTATTATCAAACACGGAAGATGGTATCACGCATGTACAGGAATTAATATATAGACAATAAGAAAACTAACAACTTGGAACGTTAGCATTTTAAATGAAAATACTCGAAGAATATAGACGATATTAAACAAAAATATATAAATAAAACACTCCGTTATGGCGCTAAAAGTCGATTTATTAATAGAGCACATGTAATAACATCAATTAATTTATATAACAAAAGCAACAGTTCTCTGCATGCGGAGATGCACAATGGGTGCGGGGAAGTGGTGTTAAAACCCCCGAAGTAGAGGTAAATCGCATCGCTGACGAGCGAAACAGCTTTAGGTACCATGTGGAAGGTACGAAGAGGGTTTGTTTTCCCTCCAAAATCGAATTTATATCGTGTCACAAACGTGTCCAGTTCATACTAAAAACATAAAATTATCCTCCATACAAAATTACGAGTCCGGACAGAAACGTGACACGGCCATACTACGAGGCAGCCGATCGATTTGTTCCTGCGTGACACAAACGTGTCCAGCCCATACTAAAAATCGAAATTCAATCTCCATACAAAATCGCGCTCCGTGACACGAACGTGTCATGGCCATACTAGGAGGCCACCGTTCGATTTGTTCCTGCGTGTCAGGATTGTGACACGAGGAAAGATTATAAAAGGAGAGGGAGGGGAGCGTGGGGAGTTCAGTCTGTTTTGGGAGTCGAAGGAGACGGTCGTGCGTATTTAGCGAGAGCCCAGGTACGAAAGTTAGTACGGCTTCGCTCGCGTGAGTTTTCGAATAAGTTCGGGAAAGAAGTATCGCTCGGCTTCGCTCGCGTGTATTTTCGATTGGGTTTTCCTAGTGAATAATTTCACTCGGCTTCGCTCGCGTGTATTTTTGATTGGGTTTTCTTAGTAAATGAATTTGGTAAAAAACCCCGGTGATTGAAATTAGTTTAATTTCGTGAATATTAGTGTGGGAATTTCTGTAAAGCTTTCGGAGTTGCAAATGAAGGTTGAGCTGGATTTTGTAATTTTGGGGGTGATATAGGGGTTTTCAACTAGTTTTACGGAAAATATTTTGGATGTTCTTTTTGAGCCTTTTGAGTTCTGGATGAAGGTCGAGCTGGATTCTGGAATCTTGACTGGTGATGGAAGGACTTCCAAAGAACTTTTACAATGACACTATGTCCGAACTGGCCTACCATGAGGACTGGTACATTGGGAAGGTTTTCTTAGTTCATAAATGATTTTGTAAAAAACCGGTGAATAAAGTTTGTTTGTTTCGTAAATTTTAGTGTGGGAATTTCTGTAAAGCTTTCGGAGTTGCAAATGAAGGTTGAGCTGGATTTTGTAATTTTGGGGGTGATATAGGGGTTTTCAACTAGTTTTACGGAAAATATTTTGGATGTTCTTTTTGAGCCTTTTGAGTTCTGGATGAAGGTCGAGCTGGATTCTGGAATCTTGACTGGTGATGGAAGGACTTCCAAAGAACTTTTACAATGACACTATGTCCGAACTGGCCTACCATGAGGACAGGTACATTGGGAAGGTTTTATTTTATATTAAAATATAATGGACTGTGACCTGATCATAAATTTCACGTACATAAAGGAAGTCAGTGAATAGAGTTTGTTTGATTCGTGAATTTTAGTGTGGGAATTTCTGTAAAGCTTTCGGAGTTGCAAATGAAGGTTGAGCTGGATTTTGTAATTTTGGGGGTGATATAGGAATTTTCAACTAGGTTGCGAATTATATTTTGGATGTTCTTTTTGAGCCTTTTGAGTTCTGGATGAAGGTTGAGCTGGATTCTGGAATCTTGACTGGTGATGGAAGGATTTCCAAAGAACTTTTACAATGACACTATGTCCGAACTGGCCTGCCATGAGGACTAGTACATTGGGAAGGTATTTTAAAATATAGAGAAGATTAAAAGAAACAAAACCCGATCTTTAAATTCGTAAATCATACGTATATAAGAGTGTTTGAACCACGCGTAATTATTAAAAAATATGTCGAATTTAAATATGTAAAATCAGTGGTTTTACCGTATTTTGATATAAAAGTATATTTTTATTAAGTGTTAACTTCGCGATTAGATTCAGTGGCGGGTGTTGTGGTTTCGTTTGAATTTATTGTTTTACGCTATTCTATTTGTAATGGTGTTTTATTTAAGGTGATTTTAGTGAATCGTGTCAGACCGGTTAGGATAGTGGAATTCAAAGGTAAATTTTGTAATATATATGCATATGCAACATACTGGCTAGTTACGTTTTAGGACGTAGGGAGATTGCGTAAATCAGGTTTAAATATACCTGTATAGGTTATGTAGATTATGACCAGCACACCATTTTAATAAACCCTTAAGAAAATATTCCTAATTGATTTCGGTGAAAGGTGGACCCCTGACCGCATCATTTGGAATAAAACAATTTCTGTAGGTATATCAATAGATAGCCACAGAAATATAAACCATAACATATACACTATACACTCACAATTAAAAGCATACACTTATGCCTTTAGGGAGGACAAAAGAATATCTTTTGAACTCCAACATAACACTACGAGATTAAATTGGTAAATCTGTCTGAAGATGTATATTTTGTACAGATCAGAAAACGGGGACTCCTAGGGACAAATAATAAATTTGTAGCTTAAGTACAAATTTATCTGCGTTGGGAGTCACGGGGACTGGCGATGGATAAATATCGTATGGACCGAGGGTCCATACGAATTTAGTGGGGCCAGTTCCACAAACCCCTTCAAAAGGGGTCAATAAAAGTTTGTATTGTTGAAGTTCTAAAATTTAGAAGAAAATATAAAATAATAGATTTCATCTATTGAACAGCACAACAAAATTAAGCTATCAAGTAATACATTGATCATAATTTAATAATAACAATAACACAAACATCAGAACACTTTCATTTTGAATTTTGGCGGGTCTCACAAGCTCGCAAGCGAGGTACGTGAGCGCGCTGTCGAAGCGTGCACATAGAACACAGAGGGAAACCAGAAGGGTTTAATGACTATAGATGAATGAGCAATTAGTTTGGTAAGTGCTTTAATGTTGATATTAGAATTTACTAGAATAGATTTAGGAAATGAGAGTTAGTACTCTGAGTTATTACGGTACACAACGGCTTCCTGAAAAGGAAGTAATAATTGGGTCCATTTTACAGGAATTATGTGTACGAATTAGCGACACTGTTTCTGACAAACCTAGAGATCACTTGAAAGTTATACGCTGGCCATATTTCGATTCTTTATATTCTAGTTGTTCTAGAGCTAAAGAGTTGATTTTTGATAATTCTGCCTTTAATATCTAAGGAAAAACAATAGGTATAGGGGAGAGGTTATTACACATGTCAGTGCTTATCTTTGTTCGTGCCCGCTGCACTAACTCGAATGAAAGCATCAACTACGTTCACAACCGCTTCAACTAACAATACCAACATTTGATGGTATCAATTCAGACGGGTTAAACCCTACCACCTAGTAAAGTAAGAGACCATACCTACAATTTACAACAAATCTGAACCATGGAAGCATTTCCTTATGATAATTTGGTGTATTGAAAAATTTATCTACTACTATGTACAGGCGGATGATTCAGGCCCCGACTCAGGCGAGTTAGGAGTGGACAACGTGGGCGGAGTTTTCGTGGTACTCGGTCTGGGCTGCGGAATCTGCGCCGCCGTGGGTGCTCTGGAATTCCTGTGGAATGTCCGCGATGTGGCTGTTGAGCAGAATGTTAGATTCCTTTAATTTTATCCGTAATTTTATATAATTTTTTAAAATTAAAAAATCCCAGTCAGATCTCGAAGCTTTCAATATACATTATTAGAGACTAGGTGTTCCCCACACAAACAAATACACAAGTCTGTTGTAAACTACAATATAATTAATTCCTAAAGAGCAATTTTATTCCTATAGTCGTTCTTACCGAATTCGATTGTAAAGATAGGTATTCAAACGGAAGCTAAACGTGACTAAACATAAATGACGCTACAACAATCGCCGATCATATCCTCGATTGCAAGACGGAAGCATACCTCATAAGTCATAAGCATTTCGAATTTATATAAATACATCGAACACGGTGGCCCTGCTTTTTGTTTCTTTTAATTCGAACTGATTATCAGATGTCACAGAGCGAAGCGCTCTGGGCCGAGCTGAAGTTCGCGCTGAGTTTCTGGGAGACGGAGAAGCCGGCACAGCACTCCAGGCCTTCGTCCTCCAAGAGTTCTTCGAGGTCCGCGCGCTCGGCCTCCATCGCAACGAGGGCCTCGTCCGTTCTTCGCGGGGCTACCTCCATGTTCCGGCTCGATATGTTCAACAAGTGAAGCTTTCGTGCAGTTGGCCAAGTATACCTAATCTCTGCAGTGCGATACAATTGTTTCCCTCAAAGGACATGTTGCAGTATGTTTTGTAGGAGTGGGCTGTCAGTGTCCTCTACTGAGACTGCAATTTATGTTAACTGATTGTGTAGACTTAAGATTTGCCAGGTTCTAGCACTCACCTATGATTCGGGAGTCAGACTAATTACAAAACATGTTCGCATACAAATGCAATTCCTAATCCCACAGAATTTTGTTTCATTTACTTACCAACTTTGACAAAATGTTCAGACATAAATTTATTAATCACATGCAGTTTATTTTATTGTGTATTTATGCTTAATTAGTTTTTTACGCTAGCTTATTGTAATACCTGTTTTCAAAATAATTTTATTTATTGAATACCAAGTAAAACTTCACAATATTAAATGTTCCAATAATTATTTTAATGACAATGCATTCATAGATCAATTTCATGACCATTCAATAATCCATCCTTTCCTTACCTATAATAAAATCCAACGTCTGCTTTCTGTCTGAGTGTATGTATGTATGTCTGTCTGTCCGCTTATAACTCGAGAACCACTGAACCGATTTTAATAAAACAAATTTTACGGATAGCTTGATTCTTCCCATCAACTATAGGATACTTACTATCATGCTAAATGGCTTATGAGGTTAGCATTGAAGTGAAATATGAGAGCGGGCGGAGCCGCGGGCACAGCTAGTAAACATATATAATTAAAAAGTCGATGTTTTATTTGCTTTCACAGGAATACTTTTACACATCAGAGAATAATTCAATTTTCGCTAAGTAAAGTAGGTAAACTTACATATCAACTGAACACACTAAAGCATAGATGCACAACGCGCCCTTTAGATACAGAGGAAGAGCTCGGCGATATTTCTTACAATCTTAAAAACTCTTAGTGCCCCACTAAGAGTTTTTTTATGAAATCTGACGTGCCTTTCTCTGTTATTTATAAAATCCTTGGTGTTAACTATGTGACACGTTAGTTGTATGTGGTCGGCGGAGTTCAGTAGACTTTGTCCAAGTTGATAAAGGACTGTGCCGCCTTGAGGACGGACACCGCTCGCGAGGTGGAGCGGCGGACGTCCGCGCTGCTGGAGGAGGCGGGCGAGGTGGCGGCGGAGCGGGGCGGCGCCACCGGCTTGCTCAGCACGCGCGGGTTCAGCGACGACCGCCACTCGCTGAGGAATGCCTCCCGCCAAGATACCTGCATGCAAATTATTTTGCAATTTTGTTTATAGAAATTTAAGAATACCCGAGTATCGGAAGGGGGTAATACCGGAATTAGTCGATTCGCTGAAAACATGGTGGCGAAATAAAAAATTATGTTCGTCAACTATATACATTTCTACTCTCAAAAGGCGTGAAGATGCTAATTTTTTCGAATTTCGGCCTAAGCATGGAGGTGGAAAAGGCCTAAGTCGATTCCTTTTTTGGCGAATCGGCTTAGGCCTTCTCCACCTCCATGCTTAGGCCCAATTGCGGGAAGGAGCATTATGCTCTGATTCTGCTATTACGATTATCTCGCGGAATCTATTCTTCTGCATGCGTGAGATAATTCTAAGATTCTCAGCAATTGTAAACAATCAGACTTCACGCAATTAGTCCGTATATGTTCGATACAGATTCGCAGGAAAGGTTGAATTGACCCGGTAGAAGGAGCAGACTGCCGCAGTAGTTCTACTCACGTTCTCAGTAGTGGCGATCTTGTGAGCGTGCAGCACGAAGTCGACCGAGGCGAACATGAGGCCCAGTATGCCGCCCGCCAACAACACCAGGAATATTCCACTGGTGTTCTTCATCTGCAGCGAGTCCCCGCCTTGCGCCTCCGCCTCCTCTTCCAGTATTTGTATCTAAAGTTCAAAGTTACATATTATGTGCATTTAAACCCTTATACAAGATAATACTGATATAATATATAATGTTACAGTGCAGTTTATACCGTGCAGTTCTCTTTGTTGTCTTTCTCCTCCCACCAGACTTTCTTAATCTTTTCAATCTCCGCCTCTTCCTGAAGCGTGAGCACTGCTGCATCTATCATCGAACGCAGAGGTGACCCTGTCATTTCAACAATAGAATTCAAATTATGTTGCACGGTTTGTCGTAATAGTTCGTAAATTAAATAAATTATTTATTTAATCGAAAAAATGTTTCCTATTCGGATTCAAAATGATAAAATATGAGGACATTGAACATTCCAAAATTGTTTTATGAAACCTGTGTTACGCTGGTACGCTATATCTCCTACTAAACCCATAATGTCAGCCCACTACTCCCGTTGAAACTAGCTCCCAAGCCGGTGCGTCCCTTTGGTCGTGTCGGTTTCACTGAACTGTGTTGTGTGACATGAAACACTTTTAATATTGGAAGCGAAGCACTTACTTTTAGGCATAGCGATTCCATACTCTTTTGAGTCGAGCCGTCCGCCGATCATCTTGAGGTTACAGTTCCGCTGAACATAGTACTCTATAGCGGTGGACTCCATGAAAAACGCGTAATTGTTCTTTCCTGTCAACACACGATCCACTCCTTTGTCGTTGTTGTCAGTGTACACGCTTGGTCTCGCCGACTCCATCACGGAAAATATCTTCTTGTACACAGAGTCGTTGGAGTGCTGAAAGCATTAACAATATTATATAATATAATTTTACACAAGTAATCTGTGGCGGTAAAATATTATTTTGCCGCCACAGACTACTTGTGTTTACCACAAACTATTTGTCAGTTACTTAGACTTTGGGCCTTTATCAATTTGCCAGAAACGGAGATGACACGCACACTCCTTACGGCATAACTCCTCATGGAGTTTTATGCATTAGTGCCGCGTCACCTTGTATCGAGCTGTGTACTTACATCGCTGACGCTAAGTGGCGCTACTTTGTTTAGATTTGAGCACATAAGTACATATATTATTATTATCTTAACACAATTAATGTCACTTAATTTCTATTTATTATTACGTAGTATTACTTATATTTTAATTATATTTTTCGGGTGTTCATAAATCCTTATATTTTTAAATTAAAAATTTTCACATCTGCATCTTTGCTACAACCTACATTCCTTTATTTACACATTTTACACACGTAAAGGTTGACTGTAAGGAATATTTTCAAGGGATAAGTTTGCACGTTTACACCTCATGTTCATTGTGTTATTCTTTTAAAATATTTGTGGAGAAATAAAGAATATCTATCTATCTATATTAATTCAGACTTCTCCAGACACCCCTTTTCTGCTTCGCCGTGTTCGAGTATGAAGGATTACCTTGAAGAACTGATAGGTGGACTGGCCGCGGATGGTGCCGTATTGGATCGTCTTCGAGCGAGCGAGATCCTTCACACTTTCTATGTCTTTTTCGCCGCGCTTGTTGCTAATGAATGTGGACATATTGGCGGTGTACGAGGCAGTGATGATGAGGGCGAAGAACCACCACATGCCCGTCACCCAGCGCGACCCCGGCGCTCTGTGCACGAACGTATCGAGCGGTTATAGATCAATCGATGGCAAGTTTATGGACACACATTTGCTCGCCTGTTAAACTTTACAATTAATTATAGCAGTAAACCTATATCTTAACTACGAGTGAGTAAAAACACAAAAAACCATATATGGAGGCATTACATTACATGAGTAGGTAAACTTTTGCCCAAAGTTGTACCTACACTCATAAGTTTTTATATTTTATCCTTTCATCCGAAAACTAAACAACGGCGGTGAAACTTGGGCTCCATCAATAGTAAAGTTTTATTGTGCACAGGGCCCTGCTGAAGAAATTGGATTCTACAATAAGTCATCCTTCTGCAGACGTTAGAGCCAAATGAGGATCGAGATAGGAACAGAAATAATAATTGGCTACGGAAGAACTCGTAAATAATTATTCTCAAGTAGCTCACCTGGGTAATATGTCGCATCCTTGTGTCATGATAGTTCCCATAGAAAGCCAGGTGCAGTTATATAGATCCCATATGTTCTGCAACGCTTCTGGGTTTCTGTTGCAAGGATGCGGGTTGACCCAATCTCCTTGCGACATTCTGGAACGTAGTTACAAATTAAAGTAACGTTTTTTTTCATCTTTAAAAATTCTAATTATACAAACTTATCTAGAGGCAATATATCGAATATTTAAATGTAGGGTTCACGAGAACGAAGCCCGCTTACGATTAGTTGGGGCGACTGAACCGTTTTTTCCTTCCTTTCAATTACTAAGCTTGTTTATTATCGTTTTGTTACTAGGTACACAACTTTGAGTAAGAGTACCACTCACTTACCTGGCACAAATCAGGAGGACAAAAGACACCAGTATATAAGCCGTTCCCAAATACAGCCAGAGATCCAGAGCTAGCGGTTGCATGAAAGAAAACTTGTTCGGTTCTTCCTTCCCCGGTTTCACGTACAGGATACTGATGCCTAGACTCATAAATGGCGCGGAGAAATCCACTTCCTCCTGTCGCTTGGATGTCATCGTTAGGTCGCATATCGCCAAGTCGGCGGCCTGCACGTTTTATAAAACCTTTATGTTATCTTATGGCAATTACAAAAATGTAAGTCAATAAGTCTCTTTTTTATTATTTATTACCTATGTACATTGAAAGTATACAATTAATTGTTTGCATATATATTTTTTTTTTTTTTTGGCGATCACGCATTTAGTCTAGCGTATTTAAGCCAGAGTCACGTCTTTAGGTCAATAGTAGTTGCATCAACAAGTTAAAAAAAAAAACATACAACAATATAGTTATCAGCAGAAAAATTTATGAAGTTAACTTAACGCGCGCTAAGAATGAGTAGCTTGCGTGCATGAAAATAATAAAATAACTTATAACTAAACACAATATTACTTTAAAACTAAGAAAAAATTATATACAATATTTATCATCATTCCCATTTATAATTTTATATTGTTATTGGCAATAAATTTAGCTAATAATTTAAAAATTTTAACATTATTAATCAACAGTAAGCAATTAATGCTAGTGGGGAGGGGAACCTTAAGAATTGGTAAAGAAGAGTACAGAGGCGGAGAATTATGATATAAGGGACAGGAAAAAAAATATAATTAAGATCTCCCTCTTCCAGACCACATTCGCAAATGGAAGAGTCGAGGATGCGGAGCCTGGCCAGGTCAACTGGAGTACAACAGTGACCAAGCCTAAGTCTGCAGATTACAGAAGTGGCCACTTTCGAGACGTTTGGCTTAAAGAACCATGGTCGGGCTGGAATATTTGTCTGAAACTGTGCATAATGAGAGCTTTTGTGTTTACTGGATGATTTCCAGACATTAGTCCAAGATTGAGATAAATATGATTGAGATAGTGAAACCAGATCATGTGAATAATTGACATAGGGAAATTTATCCCCTCGCACCACAGCCTCCTTAGCAAGGGCATCAGCACGCTCATTGCCTGCAATGCCACAGTGAGACGGAATCCAAGCCAGGGTGATTTGTTTTTTATTAAGACAGTTGAAAATTAAATTCTTTATATTGAAAATTATGGGATTATGTAATTTGGAGTAAAAAGGGTTTTGCACTAGGGCCTGCAGAGCACTAAGTGAATCTGTAAATATGATAACTTTGTCTAATTTTTGAAACAAATGCACAAATTTGACTGCTTCCAGTAGAGCTATGCACTCTCCCGTATAGACTGTAGTCTCCGGAGGACATTTAATTATTTGATAAGTATTGCTGGATTTATGATATACAGCAGCCCCTACACTACCTTTCTCTGATAATTTTGAAGCGTCCGTAAAGATAAGATCCCAACCTTGCCAATTTTTGGAGATGAGCAAATTAAATAATTTATCAGCTTTCTTAGAATCTTTGTCTATACCAAAATTTTTAATTACATCTGGTTTGTATATGACTGCCTCGTATGGAGTCATGAATAAGGGAAGATGAAGAGATCGTTGCACTGGAGCTCGAAGATGATTAAATTTACGAAAACTACGGAGTAGTCTAGTAGCTGGCTTGTTAATCCAGTAGGGTTTTTCAAATGACAGTTTTGAAAAGAGTCGTAGTTTGGAGAAAAGTGGATGATTCGAAATTTGTATGGCCTTAAATAAAAATCTGTCAGCCAGAACCTGACGTCGTAAAAACAAAGGAGGGTCTACACACTCAACCTGAAGGGCGTTGATTGGACTGGATTTCATAGCTCCCGTTATGATGCGGAGGCACTTGGATTGGATACGATCAAGCTTCTGCATAGCAGATTTGTTTGAAGGTTCCAATATGAAAGTGCCATAATCAAGATGACTCCGTATGATCGCATTATAAATTAATTTTAATGAAAATGGATGAACTCCCCACCACACTCCAGCAAGAGTTCGTAATATGTTAATGTTTTTTTCACATTTTGAATCTATATGTTCAACGTGAGGAGAACCAGACATTTTAGAGTCTAAAATACCGCGTAAGAATTTGGTCTGATTAGAAGTGGGAATGCGGACATTTTTATAAAATACATCTATTCGAGGAATGAGTCTTTTCCTAGAAAATACTACTATCGAACTCAGATAAGTTTATCGGACGCAGATAAGTCTAGTCCATGAGTATCAAGCCACGATGACAAGGAAAAGATGGAACGATTGACTGAGCCAGCAGCCTCCGGAATTAATTTATGAGAAGCATAAATAAGTAGATCATCGGCATACTGCAGAACTCGACCAAAGGGATTTATAGCTCTGTCAAGGTCGTGGGTATACAAGTTGTATAGAAGGGGACTCAGGACTGAACCTTGGGGCAGACCCTTCCAAACAACTCGGGAATCAGTCACAACCCCTTCAGACCGAAGAACTATGGTTCTCTCAGTAAGTATGTTTAAGATAAAAGAAACAAATTTAACTGGAACTTTGAGATGAATCAATTTCTGTCTAAGAATCGGAAGTAAGACATTATCATAAGCGGCTGAAATGTCCAAAAAGGCAGCGACAATTGATTCATTACGGCTAAATGAAAGACGGATATCCGTACTGAATATGGAAGGACTGTCCATGGTGCTCTTGCCTTTTCTAAAACCAAATTGGCTTTTGGCCAAAAGGCCTCTATTTTCCAACAGCCACTCCAGCCTGTTCTTCACCAAATGTTCTGTAATCTTTAAGAGAGTGGCTGAAATGGCAATAGGACGATAAGATGATCCATCATTGGGGTCTTTCTGTGGCTTGAGAATGGGAATAATTAATTGTATTTTCCAATCAACTGGAATTAAACCTGTCTCAACAATAATGTTAATGATTTGGAGGTAATAGTTAAGTGTGGTATCACTAGCATGCGTAAGGAAAGAATATGGGATACCATCTAAACCAGGCGAAGAGTCCCTGACATGGTCAGTAACTATCTTAAGTTCTCTGAGTAAAAAAGGGGCATCTATGGGAGAACTGGAAGGAGGAGAAGCATATAATAACGGTAATTCTTCAAACCGAGGAGCTGATGAAGAGGCTAGTTTATTTAAAAAAGAATCTTTCCATAAATCAGAAGGAGCTTTATAATTTGAGTTTTCAATAAAAGCGGAACGGTATCTCTTTACATTCCGCCAGACAAGACTGGATGGAGTAGATGGAGAGATGGATGAACAGAAACGTTTCCAGCCCAAACGTTTTTTTTTCCAGAAGAGTACGTTTGGTTTTTGCTTGAGTTTTCTGGAGTTCCAAGTAATTATGCCAAGACATGTCCTGAGCATATTTTCTCTCGCCTTCATTTCGGGAGCGAATCGATTCAGTACAGTCGGAATCCCACCAGGGGGGAGACGAGCGGAGAGGTTTGAACTGTTTAATAGGGAAAATTTCATCAGCAACCTGAGTGAGAGAAACAACAAACTGTGAATAACAAGAGAATACGTTATCTGCTGTAGGAATAGGTAGACATATGATACTATCTTCAACTGCTGAGCTAAGGCTGGACCAATCAGCTCTTTCTAATCGGTACTTTAGTAAAGGATGAGGTTGATCAGGGCTAGTGAATCCAGACAAGGGAAGGGACAAGATAATTGGAAAGTGATCACTCCCATGTGTGCTGACGAGAGTCCTCCAGGAGAGAAGTGATGCCAGAACCGGGGAACATAAAGACAAATCAACCGCACTAGGATTCTGAAAGGGAGAGGTGCGACGGGTCGGTGACCCGTCATTAAGGACACAAATATTGAGTTCATCCAAAATATCAACCAACCTGTTTCCAGCCAAGTCGCTCTCGAATGAACCCCACATTGTATGATGACAGTTTAGATCACCGAGAAGGAGAAAAGGTTTAGGAACGGATTCAAACAGTAACTTCAAGGCAGTAAGTGATGATGATGAAGGATAAGGGATATAAATAGAAATAAATGAGTAACCCTTCACCCCCACAGCGACGGCATTAATACCATCTCTGAGGGGAGGAAGAGTTATGATGGAGAAGGGAATTTTATTATTTACAAATAAGGCGCAACCGCCCTTCCCATCGTCTCTATCGTCCCGAAGACTGACATAGCCAGGAACTCTAAAATGAGTGTCTGACTTGAGCCAAGTCTCCGAGACTGCAGACACGATAGGTTTAAATTTATTCAAAAGAAAAAGAAAATCTGATTTATTTTTAGTCAGACTTCGGCAATTCCACTGAAGAATTGACTCGAAGTGAGCCATCGTTGGCAGTGAGAGAGAGAGAGGTTTGCGAACTGGGAGCAGCGTGATACGGTAAAGTATTTGTTGATTTTAAAAAATTCAAAAAGGAAATAAATAGACAATGGATGTCCCCAAGGTCGACAAAATTCCCTGGTCTCGGCGAATTCTGGGATGGATAGGCACACCCATCTTGGTACGTGGTAGGATTAAAGTCATTCAGGATTTTTTGATGAGCCTTCTTGTCGTAACCCTGTGGAAGAGGGGCACGAACACGAGGTGGAGAAGTTACAGTTTTCCTGTAAGAAGATATCGGAATGGAAGGGTTATTAATTCTTGAGGTCACGGGTTTACGGGCCTGGGAGAAGGTTGAGGACGAAGCAACAGCTGCATATGACCGCTTAGGAGCCGAGAAACGACTGGCAGCCTCTGCGTAAGAAATAGCCTCTTGAGCCATTATTGACTTAATGTTCTCCTGTCTAGAGCGTTCTGGACATTTTTTGCTTGTTGAAAAATGATTCCCTTGACAGTAAAAACAACAAGAGTCTTCCTCTTTTAGGTTATATTCGTCTCCAGAGTGTGGCTGAGCACACTTGAAGCAACGAGGCTTGGAACGGCACTGGACCTTGGTGTGTCCATATCGACAACACTGGAAGCACTGAATAGTGGGGTACTTGTACAACTCGACCGGAAGGGAGTTATACATTAGAGTGACACGAGAAGGGAGCGTTTGACCATCAAAGGTCAGGACAACAGATTGGGTGGGTTTCCACACTGGGTTGCCATCTTCGAATTGTTTAAAATTGAGCCTTCTGACCTTTAGAATTTTCCCGCCCTCGGGAACTCCAAGTTCCTCAAGAAGCTCTTCAGGAGTTGTATCGGTCGGGATACCCCTGACCACGCCGAGCCGAGTAACGTTAAATGAAGGCACAAACGCCTTATACTTGAGATGATGTTGGTGTATGTTATTTAAAAAAGTATTCGCAAAGATTCCTGAAATGAACTCCACCGAGACCCGATTACGCCCAGCGCGCGCAACCCCTCCGTCCTTGATACCTCGGAATGCAGATTTTTTAAGAAACTTACCGAAATTTATTGGGTGGAGCACAGCCCCTGACGAGGGGTCAGTCTCCACCCGTTGAACATGCACTAAAAATGGAGCCCGATCATGAGCTCTATAAGTGAGAGGGGGAGTCACTACAGCAGGAGTTTTTTGTGGAGTGATGGCAACACTTTCTGTTGACTTGACTGTATGACAGGAGGTCGTCTCGGAGTCAGAGCTGGTGGTACTGCTCTTATCCGCAAGACGAACCTCCCGCCGCCTGCGCTTACGCTCGGCCTGTTTACGCCATTTCATTTTGCCACCTGTCAATCCCTGTACTTGCTGGGTTGAATCTTCAATGGTGACATACTCCGCTACGGGCAAATCTGTTGCCGAAAGAGTAACAATACCTGAACCAGTAATAAGAGGGTTGGGGCCTAGTTGCGAATCATACATCGGCGGAATACTAGACCGAATATCGGGAGGGTCAGGCGGTTTTTTTTACCTCCAGCACCATTCTACTTATGTATTTAAGCTACTTACTTACGATTTTTACACTTATAAAATAATATTTTTAACAATTTGCACGCAAGCTAATGTTTTTTTCGTAATGCTTTTTTACTTCAACGGTCGACGTCCCTTCGGCTGACGTGTCCAGCCCACTATAACTTGAGCTTAGCCACCCGGTATCCAATATCGACTACTTTGGTGCGTCGGCAGATTTCCTCCTTACGCACCATATCACGTAGCGATATTCCCAGCATGGCTCGCTCCATTGCTCTCTGGGCAACTTTCAACCTTTGGACTACACCGACCGTCAGAGTCCACGTTTCACACCCGTACGTCATAACCGGAAGGACACACTGGTCATATATACGGGTCTTTAAATTTTGCGGAAGGTCAGACCTCAGGGTGAATTTTAACTTTCCGAAGGCAGCCCAACCCAGTTGAATCCGTCTTTCGACCTCCCTTAGCACACCTTGTCTACCAAGCCGCAGAATTTGAACGAGATATACCGTAGATATACCGATATATCCGTGCAATATTTTATCGAAATCTGTTCAGCGGTTTAGGCGTGAAAAGGTAAGAGACAGACAGACAGACAGAGCTACTTTCGAATTTATAATATTAATATATATATAGTATATAGTATATATATAGTATATAGGGTGTTACGATGACCATGTCATTAACTTCGGGAGGGTTACATAGACACTCAAATAAACACGTTACGCAAAAAAAATATATGTTTATAGTATTACATTTACGTTAACCTGTGTGTAACAGTAGGTAACTTGCATTGTACGGGGTCAATGACCGTACTATGTTCAAACGCAGAACAGCTGTTTGTTGTAAGTAAGTCACAAGGTCACTATGATTGGTTTTTACAGCTACTTATTTGATTAAATTTTTTTGTTAGGAGAAAAAATGCTCCTATAAACATATGTTTTTTTCTTGCGTAAAGTGTTTACACCGTTGTCCAAAATAACGTTGACAAAATTTAAAAGATCATATTTCAAAAATGGAATGCTTTGCATTCCATTTTATTTTTGTCTATTGTTTTTTCATTCGTTGGCGCCATTTAAATATTGTTTGTTGGCTAAAAAGTGTTAAAATATATTTATTACGCTATGTCAGAGCAGAGTGGAGCCATAATTCATTGTATGAACGTGGAAAGCGACAGTGTGAGATAGTGAACATTCTTGGTGTTAGTCGTCAGCTAGTTTCTTTGGCAATTAAACGCTATGTTGAGCTCGGCAACATCGGAGACCGTCCTGGGAGAGGACGTAAGCGCACTGTTCGAACTTCTAGGAACCAACACATTATCAAACAAAGATTAGTCCGGAATCCACAGAAAAAGGTGAGAAAAATGTCGCGAGACTTGGGGATAAGTCGCTCCACCGTGCAGCGTATAGTGAAATATGATCTCCATTTGGTACCATACAAACTCAGAAAGGCGCAATTGCTTACAGAGAAAGACAAAAAAGTTCGCCTTGAGAGATGTCGTTTACTTAAACAACGCTCCGCTGCTTCGAATTGGAAAAATATCGTATTCTCTGACGAAAAATTGTTTTCGATAGAACAAGCCCATAATCACCAAAATGACAGGATCTGGTCTTCCACTCGTCCTGGAGCTGCTGCAGTTATTCCACGTCGCCAAAACGCGAAAACAGTTATGGTTTGGGGTGCAATTTGCGCCACTGGCAAAACTCCCCTCGTTTTTGTAGAAAAAGGTATCAAAATTAACCAAGAAAATTATCGACGAGACATCCTTGAATCTGTGGTTCTTTCTTGGAGTCAACAGCACTTTAGTAACCATCCATGGATATTCCAACAAGACTCTGCTCCAGCTCACAGGGCCTTACGTGTTCAACAGTGGTGCAAAATCAATTTCCCTGATTTCATCAGCTCAAAAGAATGGCCACCCTACTCGTCTGATCTGAATCCCACGGATTACAGTTTATGGCCAATGTTAGAGGCAAGGACCTGTACTACACCTCATAGAACTGTTGATGACCTGAAGGCTTCTCTTACACGCGAGTGAGACAAAATATCTGTTGAGGAGGTGCGGAAAATTGTGGAAAATTTTACCAAGCGGTTGACTCTTTGTATTCGCGCTAAAGGAGGTTATTTTGAAGACAAATAGGAATTCTTGTATAAAATAAGTTGTATTTTTATAATTTATAAATTCATTTAATTTAAGTTTAAAGGTAATAAAATTATTTCAAAAATCACTTGTCAACGTTATTTTGGGCCACCCTGTATTTCAGTGTGTATGTAACCCTCCCGAAGTTAATGACATGGTCAGCGAAACACCTTATATATAGTATGGAGTATGGACTAGTATGGATAGTATGGATATGGATGGATAGTATGGATTTTCTTAAAACGAGTCCTAAATACTTATAGCTTGTAAAAGAGACTCACATGATTCATCAAATCATTGATCAATTCCTGGTAATCAGTAGTCTGTGCCGGGTAGAACTCAGGCACATATGTGATACCTTGAGTTTTAGGAATGCGATTAAAAATTGCTTTAATGAGGTCAACGGCAAATCCTTCATATTTCTCTTCGCTTTCAGTATCGTTGGTTAGTCCGAAGTACGGCTTTCCAATACGGGATACAACCTAAAAATGTGAATAAATTGCATAAGATTCTACTGTAACAACTAATTAATATATTATCCCAAACTGCATCAGTGTCATCTAATTTTATCTGAGATTATAAAAAATGTACACATAATCTGATACAACAGACTATATTTTTAGATAGATTTATGATATAGAATATAGATATAGATATATGATTTCTACCAGGTCCATTTGCTTTCTCTGTGTTCTTATTCTGCTCGAATGAACTAGACAATCAAAATTATTTTCTCTTCTTTCTGCAACTATAGCTTCCACCAAAGCTTTATTGAGTGCGGTGATGTATGTCTTGACGGACCTTATACACCACAATTCAAGAAAATGAATATAACCTGAAATTGTACATAGCATGTTCCTTCCTCGGGCCATTCCATGAAGTTAGAATCAAAGAGCAAAGGTACGAGCAAGAAACGGTATTCGTAGCGGAAATTATTTTCTTTTTTTTTTAATGTAATCCGGTATGGGTGGCTGAGTCGGATGGGCCAAAGCACATGCTCCGACCAGCCAATATCACCTCCGAGAAGGTAGGTGCCATACCGGAGACTTCACTGGATTGCTGGCTATACTGGACTAGAGGAGAACACAACTGAGGATGCTATGCGGCCATCTTACATCCAGTGCGGTGGTAACAACCCAGTCGGCTACAATTTGAGCCTACCACCTAGTAAGGGGCAAGGGAAATGCACTTCTGGAACAGTTAAATGACAATTAAACTGCTGGTACGCCGCCGATTGGTAGACCCATGACTTTCGCAACATACACATTTTTGTAATCAAATATGTGTTACCAGTCCCAAACATTTTTAAAGATTGAAAATAATAAAATTCAAATAAATCAAAGGAAATGAACCCTAATTTTCCTAGTAGAGTTGATAGCGAAGAGTGGATGCCGCTTGTCGGTGTTGGTGATGGTGAGTATCTCGGTAGAAGAGTTCCATAAGCCCTGCTGTACGAAGCCCGAAGAAGTGTAGTTTGAGTAATTGAGTACGAAGTCTTGCCGGTAACTCGAATTTCCGAAGTATACATTCCCAGTAAGTCCATCGTTAAATGGAATAGTCTAAAAAAAAAACAAAAAATTAAACATTGTAAGAAATGTAAGTCGGTACCTACACGAGGATAAATTTTAAGTAAGTACTACGTACTTTTTAATTAGAGGACAGGAGACGACGATGCGCATACTTATGTAATTTGATAATAATTGATGTTATGTATAGATACAATTATGCAGGGTGTTTGATGACCATAGGTAATAAAGTAAAACGCCTGAGCCTATTTGGAGCAAAAAAGTTAGATGACATTTTGTTCTACGGTGAACTTTTTTTTTCTTTTTCCATACTAAACTAAAGTGTCTTTATTTAGTTTAGTATGGAAAAAGAAAAAAAAAGTTCACCCTAGAACAAAATGTCATGTAACTTTTTTGCTCCAAATAGGCTCAGGAGTACCTGGTTTGCTTTATGACCTATGGTCATCAAACATCCTGTATAATATATAATATTATATAAGAGAAGCTGAGCGTTCAGACAATAATCTCGGAACACATCAGGGCGATGAACAACGAGTTCCACAAGTCAGTCATCTGTGAGCATGCGCTGGACAGTGGCATCAATCATTGGGTTCAATTCGACCAAACCAGAACGATAGCAGTAGAAAAACACATGGTTTACGTTTGATTCGAGAATCCATTGAAATAGCCAGACATTTCAATTTCAGCAGAGAAGATAGCATGACTCTACTGCCGAAGCGTGACTCAGAAGATAACCGATCGAGTTCTGGCAGTCATAAACACGGTGAGCTACGTGTGCGACCTTTTCCAGCAAGACATGTCGAACTTACCCCCATCGACCGAATTGCCCTCTCATCGCTACAATTTACGTCAGCGGCGACCGCCAGTTGACATCTGACTGAACGACGTGTCGGGTATCCCCGGTTTGTCGCAGTTTGGCATAATGGTGTGACCTGACGATGTCTCCAGAGTGGGAGACGAAACGTCGTCGACCAAAGTAATTTGTGTTTAGTAAGTACCGCATAACCGACTAAGACATACCTTCAACGCGTCCAAGAGAATTGTACCATTCTTCCAAGGTTCGTAGTCCACGGTTCTCTTATTTTGGCATACCGGTGGTAGTTCTACAAACGCGGACTTGTCCATTGTTTTCGTGATCAATTGCATTTGGATTACATTGGCCACATGTAGGGCTGCGTCTACCACGAGAGCGGTCTGCAATTCAATAAACTAAAAATTTTAATACATTGCTTGGCATGATCCTCTGTTATATCAGCAATACTGCAACAATCATTCTCTCCTCTGTTCAATAATACGGCAACAATATAATAAATAAAAAGTTAGTACTAATGCTAGGTATTATGCGTGGCGAAAACATGATTCCGTTAAATCTCTACAGAAAAAAAATGCAAAGTTTTTTATGTAAACCAACATGGGTGGCTGTGCCGAGTGACCAATGATGCAGTCGACAAAGCCAAAATTACCTCTCCCCGCGAAATCACGCTCAGTTAGGTGCCATGCCAGCAGATTTGCGAACTGTCGCAAATCAGCTGAACTGTTGCTGAAGCTGTTAACACGACAGTTCGTATCGGACCACGCACAGAGAAGGGTTCCGTGGTCGGGAAATCAAATTTTTCGGATGGGTTAGCTAATCCCGCAAGTTCATAATCCCGAAGGTTCACAATTCCGAAAGTTCACAATCCCGAATGTTCTCAATCCCGAATTCACCCACTTTCCACCATTTTGTGGCTCTTGCGAAAAAACAATCAAAACACATCCCAAAGGTTAGTTAGAATAGAATGCCTCGTGGCATTAAGCTCGCCTGTTGTGCCTAATTTGTGTTAATTGGTGTGCTAATTTGTTTATTAATTTAAATGTTTTAATTTTCCAACGTGACAGCAAAAGTGTGAAAAACCACAATTTTTATGAATTTAGAAGCGCATATCTCACCACATTCATTTCAACCAAAGTCATTTTGAAACTTCTATATAATTTTTATAATAAAAATCTTTGAAAGTGTTCTTTTATGTTCTACCACTTAATATTTTTCAGGACTTTTCGCATTATAGTTGAAAAGTCAGGGGAACACACTTTTTACGACTTTAGAAGCGCATAGCATATCTTACCAAATATTGACATAAACCAAAAAGTCACTTTGAAACCTCTTTTTAAGACCTATCCAATGATACCCCACACGCTTTTTTTTATCGAAACTGTCACGGTTGGCTACATCACCTACAACATCCGTGATATCAGCCCATAACACCGGGTGAACTTGGTGCCACGTCAGTGCTTCCCTTCGGTCGTGCCGGCTACACTGCACTGGACGGAAAACACAAACTATTTACATAGCCGACCGACCTTTCATTCAGTGTGGTGGTACCAACCCGGGCGGGTTAAACCCTACCACCTAATAATATAAGAATGGAGTCATATCCCTTAGTCGCCTTTTACGGCTTAACGGGGTCATACACTCAGTCGCCTTTTACCACATACACATAAGTGCATTGAAAAAAAAATCACCCTCAGTTACATGTATGGTGTGCCACACCTACTTTAATTTTTTTTATTTCAACGCGCTTATAAAGATGTTCATAAACCATATACATCTTCCTTCCAAATTTCATCGATATAGTGCCAATAGTCTTCGAGCTATGACATACGGACGGACGGACAAACGAAGAGGACGAAATTATAAGGGTTAAATTTTTGCCATTCGGCTACGGAAACCTAAAAAGGATATTGTAAGTTCAAAGATATTTCGTGATTCAGCTCAGAGAGATCATTCTGCAAATTATTAAAATCTAAATTTAAAATGGCTGTCAAATGAGAAACGTGTGTTTTAGTTTTTTTCTATACAATAATATGATCTGAAATATGATGATTGACACACCTCCACGGAGTTGCTGACACCTCTCAATTCAACTGAGGAGCTGTGATCTCGATTTGTCATGTGCAGTGTGAACACGCCTCCTTCAAAATTTTCAGCCTTTCTCAAGTTCAGCGTGTGGGTATCCAGTGACGTGAATACGTATTTCTGTAAATGTTAACATTTGTTTATTGTCCTATAAGCAGATCCTTGAAAGCATACAAGTCGTCCATGAGTGGAGCAATGCTTCAATTATTTAGTTAGTTTATGTGTTTCATAAGCAATATGTATAGTTAGGTCTAAGTAGTAAGCAATCAATCAATATAAATATCAATACTTATAATAAATCTGTAAGGGATGGTGATGAAGTAAGTTACTTTGTTTTATGAGATGCTGCGTCTGTATACTCTTATGTATGATACTAAAACTAAATTTACGATTTTTAGAAATCATTTCTGTATGTATGTTCCTCCATAACTCTTAAACCGATCATCCGAATTATATGAAACCAGTACAAGCACATTTATCTATACGGGACACAGGATAAAAACCCTACATAAAATTCAGTTCCGGTTGCGCTAAGACGTGGCTTTCATAGAAACCGAATTGTTCCGCGCGCCGAAATAAAGGTACGGTAGCGGGCTACCTTCATTTCTTCTTTTTAAATACGAATTTCACGCGAGCGAAGCCGCGAGAAAAAGCTAGTATATATATATTATACTAGTATAAGTTTATTTTATGAGTTGTGCTTTCCCTGAAATAAGTAGTATATTCGTATGCACTTTTTATAGTTCAAGTATCGTGTTTAGATTATCTTAAAATAATAAATGATATAGGTAGGGTTCTTTGCATTATTAAATTCTCTTTTTAGTATATCTATTTTAAATATTATATCAGGCCTCTAGGCAGGTTCTATTTATTTAATTTTTTGTGGAGTTGTTGTTAGTTTGTATTTATTAAGTGTTGTTTTTCTTTACTTATTTTGTTTGTTCCTGCTACGTTCGATACAATTTCAAATAAACTAGATTGACTGGCAGATATTGCCTTAGGTAATAAGTCCGCCTTTCAACACATTTTTTTAATTATAAAACAATAAAGAGTATTATTGTTATTACATATTGCTCTAAAATGTTATTTTATTTATCTATATCTCTATATCTACTTCATATAAAAGGGAACTGTCTGTATGTTTGCATGTATGTTTAAGGTAAATTCCGGAACCACTGAACAGATTTTGATGCGGTTAGCACCAATGCAAAGAGTAGTTAGTTCTTGTTCTAGTATAGGCTATATACCATCGCCTTAGGACTGAGCAGTATCAAAAAAAGTATAGTATGGATGGGAGATAATATAATAGAAGCGATCGTTTATTATCATTATCATACATATTTGCGTTTAATTAGGGTTTGCTATTAAACCGAGTATACCGCGAGCGAAGCCGCGGGCAAAAGCTAGGATCTAATAAAAAAATAAAACCAAAGGCATAATAATATTCTTCCTACTCGTATTTCCACAATAATGTATATTACCTGATACATAGTAGCGTTATTCACAGCAACTATTTCAGCTAAGTAAGTCAAAATATTGGATACGCTGCAGTCCACGACAAAAAAACCTTCACTCTTCAAATCCTTAAACAATCTTTTGTTATCACTTAAGGGGTCGAGACGTCGAACAGTCACAGGTGGAGCCTTTGAAGGCCGACTCTTTAAGATCTCTTGTAGTCTTATCAGACCTAAAACATATTATAAAATCATTACTAATTTCTACATTAAACATCTTTTCCTATGACCTGACCGGAACTATGAACTTAAGAGGCATTAGATGTCATACCATTTGAAAAACTCCCAGCCGACATTCAAAATGAAATGCTTTGTTTTGAGCAAAGATGTGCAAAATTTCAGCTCAGTCGGTTGGGTGGAAATGATTTAAAATTCAGTTGCACGATTTGACAAGTGAAGTTAAGTAAAAAAGCTTGTAAAAACATTCAGAATTTTGAGTATTATAGATTGTATTGTCATCCATCAGAACCAAAGGTGCAAAATTTGCAAACAACTAAAGTTAATAAATTAAAAAAAATATTAAACACCATGTTATGAAAAAGCTTGTAGAAATACGTGCCGACCAGGTAGCTCTTTTTTTTATTTTTTTTATGGAAACTGACACGGTTGGCTACATCACCTACAACATCCGTGATGTCAGCCCATAACACCGTGTTTACTTGGTGCCACGTCAGTGCCTCCCTTCGGTCGTGCCGGCTACACTGAACTGGACGGAAAACACAAACTATTTACATAGCCATTTCGACCGACCTTTCATTTGGTGCGGTGGTATCAACCCGGGCGGGTTAAGCCCTACCACCTAGTAATATAAGAAGGGGTAATATCCCTTAGTCGCCTTTTACGACATACACGGGGAGAGATGTAGTGGGGCTATTCTTTCAAAGTACCGGCCCCACACGATACACGGTGACTCCTCTCTATTTCTATCCTCCGTGATGTTGTCTCTGGAACGTGCTTTGTCTTAGTTTTAGAACGATACGAACCGCCATCATCCTCGTACAATAAGGTGAAATCCCTCCAACCCAGGTGTTTGATAAGTGTGGCGTACGCTCTAGACACGAGCATCGGCTGAGGGTAGTAGGCGAGCCCGAAGGGACCTGTAGAAGTGGCCGTGGGCTCTGGGGGCCTCCACGATGTGTACAGCTGAGGGATTTGGACCCTGTGACAGAGCTGGCACATGGCGTTGCAAGATCCAGGCACCTCCCCCGCATCCACTATCACTGCCCATTCACCGTCGTTTGAGGTACTCTGGCAAACTGTAACGATATATTCTGACTGATTTCTTGCTTTTAAAACTTTTTTTTTATGGAAACTAATACGGTTGGCTACATCACCTACAACATCCGTGATGTCAGCCCATAACACCGGGTGAACTAGGTGCCATGTCACTGCTTCCCTTCATTTAATGTCGGCTACACTGAACTAGACGGAAAACACGAACTGACACGTTTCATTCAGGGCAGTGGTACCAACCCGGGCGGGATAAACCCTTCCACCTAGTAAGGTAAGAAGGTAAGGGAACTATAGTTTTACGTGGAATCCGAACCACGCCACGGTCAGCCTCCAAATTTACGGTCGAGCGGTCAGCCTCGATAGCTCAGTGGTGCAGACAGTCAACTGTCGCTATTGAATGTTAAGCAACGCTGGGTGCGGTCAGTACTTGGATGGGTGACCGCTGACCGTTGGAGGCTGACCGAGGTTCGGATTCCTCGTAAAACTGTAGGTACCTTCCCTCCTAATCTTACTTGGTGGTAGGGTTTAACCCGCCCGGGTTGATACCACCGCACTGAATGAAACGTCGGTCAAAACGGCTATGTAAATAGTTTGTGTTTTCCGACCAGTTCAGTGTAGCCGGCACGATCAAAGGGGGAAGCACTGACATGGCACCTAGTTCACCCGGTGTTATGGGCTGACATCACGGACGTTGTAGGTGATGTAGCCAACCGTGTCAGTTTCCATAAAAAAAAAAAAACCCATTCAAGTACTGACCGCGCTCAGGGTTGCTTAACAACAGTTACCGACCGCACCACTAAGCTACCGAGGCTGACAAAACTATTGGACGATTGTACAGATAGTAGCTTCCGAAATATCACTTGAAAATATTGACTAGAAGAAATTAATCATCGCTACAAATGTGTCCTTTTGCACTACTATTACTTCTTTATTTCTTTACATAATATGGAACTACATATTGTTTTACTTTTGGTTTTTAGGTTTGCGTATCCTTAACTGAGCCTACGCCGCCGTCTGTCTGTCTGTCTGTCTGTCTGTCAGTCCGTCCTACTTCTGTGTCTTTTAATACTGTAATAGATAGCCGGTTAAAATTTTCACAGAATATGTTATGACAATATGGCGGATATACTCGTAACAACTAATAATAATAAAAAAGCAAAAAGTAAAACAAATTGTAAAAATATTAAGGGGTGCCCATTAGAATCCAGCTAAGAATCGATCAGTACATATTCACGCTACTATTAATAATAATTATGTAGCGCCACATGTAGTTTGAATTGTAGACAGACAAAAGATAGACGTATATGGTTTTTTACAGGTATGGTGGTATGGTATAACACTCCGTGCGTGATTAAAACTCGCACTCTGACGATTTTTTTATTGCACGTGAACTGGTAATGTCCTGTTCGAAGTCGGAGCCTCAGGCACAGCCAATTTCACCCCTGAGGAGGCTTTAGTCGATCTTGAACGCGGACTAAATGCGCTGGGTAATATAGAGATTTAGTTAATTGTGTGTAATATAGAGATTTTAATATATTGTTCTTTGGCAAGACTAGCGGCAACGCAGTCATGGCATCTAATTGCGACAGGACAATTGGATGACGAGCTGACACCACGAGTGCAGCACAGGGTTGCCAGGTGTTCACGTTTACCGTGGACAGTCCATTTTTCGATCCTCTGTCCACGATAAAAAAATATGAGCAACGTCGACTAATGAAGTGTCCTTGTTAGGGTTCCGTACCTCAAAAGAGGAAAAACGGAACCCATATAGGATCACTTTGTTGTCCGTCTGGCTGGCTGTCTGTCCCTCAAGACCCTTTTTCTCAGGAACGGGTAGACGTATCAATTTGAAATTAATACCAAATATTAAGGTCTACGTTTCCTCGGAGGTGTAAGAAAATTAAGTTTCTAAGTCAACGGAATCACAAGATACGGCCATTTATGTCATAAATTTTGCTACCGGCAAATGAAATCAAAACCTATGGATTACTTCCCGTTGACCTAGAATCATGAAATTAGGTACGAAGCAAGGTCTCACAGCACAAGTAAAGGAAAAAATCCGAAAATTGCAAATTTGCAGTTATGTCACATAAAAAAAAAGTTTGCTTGTTTTGTATGTCAAGACCCTTTTTCTCAAGAACGAGTCAAGGTATCAAGTTCAAATTAATACAACATATGAACATCTACAATCGCTTAGAGATGTAGGAAACTCATGCTTCTAAATTAACACAATCAAAAGATACGGGTATTGATGTCAGATTTTGATACTCGTAAATTCACTCAAAACAAATCAAAACCTACAGGGTACTTCCCGTTGACCTAGAATCACGAAATTCGGTACGAAGCAAGGTCTCACAGCACAAATAAAGGAAAAAATCCGAAAATTGCAAATTTGCACTTATGTCACATAAAAAAAAAGTTTGCTTGTTTTGTATGTCAAGACCCTTTTTCTCAGGAACGAGTCAAGGTATCAAGTTCAAATTAATACAAAATATTAACATCTACGATCGCTTAGAGATGTAGGAAACTCATGCTTCTAAATTAACACAATCAAAAGATACGGGTATTGATGTCAGATTTTGATACTCGTAAATTCACTCAAAACAAATCAAAACCTACAGGGTACTTCCCGTTGACCTAGAATCACGAAATTCGGTACGAAGCAAGGTCTCATAGCACAAATAAAGGAAAAAATCCGAAAATTGTAAATTCGTACTTACATCACATAAAAAAAAAGTTTGCTTGTTTTGTATGTCAAGACCCTTTTTCTCAGGAACGGGTCAAGGTATCAAGCTGAAATACCACCGGCGGCGCCGCGGCGGCG
The DNA here is from genome assembly GCA_946902875.1 of Nematopogon swammerdamellus. Taxonomy (NCBI): domain Eukaryota; kingdom Metazoa; phylum Arthropoda; class Insecta; order Lepidoptera; family Adelidae; genus Nematopogon; species Nematopogon swammerdamellus. Next base: position 9,728,135 of record OX336345.1, read on the forward strand.
GCAGGGAGAATAATAAACAAAAATTAAATTAAATTTTAAATTATTAAAATTTGTTGCGCGTTTAAAATCACGCAGTCCAAAGTACAGGTTTCTTAGTCGTTGTTTTTGCGTCAACTGGCCGGTGACCAAATATTGGATTCATGGAACACAAAAAAATAAAATAATTTCAATTTGACAACGAAGAACTGTCATCTCGGCGTTAACTATAAAAATGAATTTTCGTTCGTTCGTTCGTTCGTCTTCTATCCGATTATGATGAAACTTTCGTGGGTTGTTGTGCGCGCACCCGCGAATGTAAAGAAAACTTAAAAAAGTTCAAATTAATTTAAGGGATGCTTTTCGTTACGTTCATTCTAATAATCGGCACAACAATCAACGCTGACGGCGGCACGGCGGCGCGCGGCGCCGACGGAACCCTCGGTGCGCGAGTCAGACTCGCACTTGTCCGGCTTTTTTTAATTTTGGCGCGCACACTCAAGCCATTTTGTAGAAAGAAGTTGCAGGTGTTTTAAAATTTATATATTTTAAAATACCATGTCTATAAATTATTTACCTCCTATTACCTGCCTCCGTATTGGTGAATTTAATTTAAGGGTCCTCGCAAAAATCGTCCTCTTTGGTGAAAAATTTTCACCTTATTTATCTGGGCCACCTGGCAACCTTGGTGTAGCAGGTGACGTAGTCAACCGTGTTTGTTCAATAAAACAAACATTATACTTACCTTTATTCAGTAGAGTGTAACTGTCAGTGTCTACGAGATCCAAAACACGAGCCTCGAACCTGATCTTATTATTGCTCCCTTTCATCAATGATTTTGCGAAAACACTCTGCAATTTGTCGTCCAATATTCCTCCTGAAACAATAAACAATACTTTAAGGTCAGAATTTGTGATTGTGTTTTGAATCACTACTGGCTATGCTCACGACATCGTTCTTTTGAAGTTTAGTTTTAAAAAAATACAGCCGATTCGCTGAGTCTGCCTAGACTTTAGTGCAACCACCGTGCAACATCTCAGCTGGTGTTACGCTTAGAAGTGGCACACAAACATACAATACACCATTTCATTCAATGAATAAGTAAGCATTTTTAGATTTTAAATCGTAATACCGATTCATATGCTCTAGCTGCATAAATATAGTATTACAAAAATAATATTGTTTTTGTTAAATTAAAATAAAATTGTTAATTTATTTTTTAACTGAAAAAGCCTAGCTTTCAGATTCCTTGCAGTGAGTAACTTTGTTGGACATTTTTTTATACAAACAAGAATCAAAATGCCTGCGCGGGTTGCTGTGCTCACAAGTTCAGTGGAAGATCAGACACAGCCAATAAATAACACCACTCCTCGGGAAACCACGCCAGCTATAAGGCTGACAGTAGGTACATGATTTGCCTCTATTATAATTTCCTAATGTTATTATTATACATATACTTGCTATGATAAAGGAACTTCTTCCTTTTTCATAGCAAGGAAGAATTGGAAGTTGTACATACCTATACGTATAATAAAAGGTTTCTTCGCACATTCCACCCATAGAGTAGGACAAAGCAAAAGTGCTAGAATATTAATTAAGCGGTTTTTTCTCCACATTTTCCATTTATTAGCCAACACAGCTCACGTCCGAGTCAGTTCTAGAACTGGGCGCCAGATGTGTTGTCGCGTACGCTGGCCGTCGTCTGAACTTTCCAGAGTGAAGTTCGGCTGAAACTGTCTCAGTAACTAACTCTACGATGAGATTGCGCAGTTAGTCGAGATAACTTCACACCGGCAACGAAAATTAAGCTCGGTAGACGAAGCGAGCTGCTCACCAACAATGTTGTCAAATTAAGTCAACAGAATTATGTATATTGTACCCACGAATTATGGTACTTCATGGTACAAAACACGACAGTTTGAATACGACAAGAAATCGTAAACCTTCGTATTCGCTTCGTTCTAGCTGCGTAAAAAATTTCATTTATCCAAATTGAAACTCAAAAAAAGTGAAGAGTACAATCAGTCATTATTTAGTTATTATTATCATTTTTTAGTTAATAGATGTACTATTAACTAAAAAAAAGTAATGGTGCAGGTGGTAATATGGTATGAATTCCTAATAAATAAAGCGATGTTTCCAGGGCGACCGATATGTATATTAATATCCTTAAAACTCGAGAACCACTATATCGTTTTGCATACGGCTTCATACGGCAATGTTATATTCTGTAACTTCTCAAGATGGTTTAAAACATAAATCATAATGCTAAGACATCGGCGGCCTGAGTTATGAGCAAAAAGTCACGCGAAACGAAGCGCGGTCAAAAGGTACAGTACTGTAATAATACGGTATGTCTGTAAACACTGCTAATACGCGGGCGTGCCGTGCTCGCCGAGGACCGCGACATGTGGACGCGCGGCAGCCGCGGCGACGCGTATATTTTGGGAAAAGTAAAATTTCAGGTCAGCCGCCGCGCCTCCCCGCCCCCGCACCTCGGCGTTTGTTTACCGGCGACGCGGGCGGACGGTGCGTGGCGGCGGCCGGCGCGGTGGACTTGATGCGTAATCACTGAAATATGTAGAGTTTCGTCAATCGCTTTATATTGTCTGGCTGCCTGACTGAATGGTGACCAAACTGCGAAATTCTGAAACCATTATGTGAATACAACTTCCGTGGCTTCTACGTCCCCAATTCACAAAAGTGCCCTTACAAAAATCCTGCCTTTGTGCGTTAAAAATCTAATAAGCAGATTTATCGAATCTCAGTCGAATATCAGTCTCGCAACCTGAATAGCACTGCTTTTATGCTTCGCTATATTTTTGTAATTATTTTTTGCAATGAGATATTAGAATATAATAAATGGCTGATTGAAGGATGGATCTATTAATGTGGGTTACATTAGTAGGTACCTATGTAAAAATGTAAAACCTATAGGGTACTTCCCGTTGACCTAGAATCAATATTTTGGGAAGAAGCAAGGTCTCACAGCACAAGTAGGTAAAGAAAATAATTAATTAGGTATATCACATTTAAAATTTTTTGTTGTTATTTTATTTTTGCTCTGTTGTAAAAACGGTAATACATACGTACAAGCGTCAAAGTAGCTATGATTATAGCGAAAATTCTAAAATAAAACCGGTCAATTACGTGGTGGCACGAAACCCTCGGTGTGCAATTCCGACTCGAACTTGACCGGTTTTTCTCATTCAGTAATAAAATTCTGCCAAACAGTTGCCTCTCTCACCTAAGTGCGACGTGTGTGTTACAATCCTATGTTTCAATATCTATCCGTCTACCGGTTATAATTCAAACTTTTTAAAATCAAACTAGCTCAAACTGAGTTTTTCTAATTTTGGACGCAATCCTAAAGGAACGACGCGTCGCGTCCGGATTCCAGAAGCGTCGCGACGACGAGGGCGGCGGAGGCGGTGCGGGGCGGCGGCGTCGCGGTCGGCGGTATCGCGCGCTGCAGTAGTGAGTGAGGCGTTTACATCCAAACAAACCAACCGCATTCTCGGCTACTATAGAACAACAAAACAAAACGAAAGCTAAGTTCTAAAAAGTAATTAGACACTAGTGCACAATGTGGTCGCTCCTACTGATGTTGTCGTGCGTGTGTGCAACATCGATTGCCGAAAGTCCTAGTAAACACGTGTACGTAGGTAAGTTTTTATGTGATATAACTGCAAATTATTTACTTGTGCTGTGAGACCTTGCTTCTTGCCAAATTTCATTATTCTAGGTCAACGGGAGTACCTACCCAAAAATTTTCATGAGTGAGTTTGCGAGTATCAAAATATGCGACATAAATGGCCGTATCTTTTAATTGCGTTGACTTAGAAGCTTGAATTTCTAAAGGCCGGTTTACATTATCTTAGTGTTTAGTAGAGTGCTTTAGGAGAGTACTTTAGTAGAAACGTGTAAACGTAGGTACTTGCTTTAGTACGGTTCCACTTGCCTTTTAATTAGAATCAAAATAGGATTGGTTTTTATTTTTGTTTCCAGTGACACCCCGGCAAGTCACTATCCTAAGGTCCGGGGAGTATGGTGGATGTCGGAGACATTCCAATCGTAGCTCCTCTAATTTAGCGACCGTCTGTTGTGCATTGTGTGGTCTAGCGTTGTCCTGAAGCAGCAGTGGGATAGAGCAATTGACCAGTCTCGGTTGTTCAACAGCTAGCTTTTCCATCATGGTTTGCATTTGTTGACAATACAGATCTGCCGTAATCGTCTGACTAGATCTTAGGAAGCTGTAGTGGATGACACGAGCACTGGTCCACCAGACACTCACCAGTACCTTTTTCTGAGTCAACTTTCGCTTGGGGCAAGATTTGGCCGGTTCCCCTGGGTTCAACCATTGTGATGAGCGTTTCCTATTATCGTACAGGATCCATTTTTCATCACAAGTAACGATACGATTCAAAATCCTCTCGTTATTGTGACGTTCGAGTAATGTAACGCACCACTCGACGCGTGTTTCATGTGCCAATTCATGTGGTACCCATATTTTTCAAGTTTTTTCACTTTTCCAATTTGTTTCAAGTGAATTAAAATTGTTTTATCACTCACCCTGAAGCCTGCCGCTAACTCTGACGTGGTTTGCGATGGATCCGCTTCCACGATCACTTTTAATTCTTCATTGGCAACTAGGGTCTCCCGCCGTCCACGGGGTTTGTTCTGTAGGTCAAAATTTCCAGCACGAAAACGTTGGAACCAACAACGTACCGTGTTTTCTTTTACAGTAGATTCCCCATACACAACATTAATCCTTCGAGCTGTTTCTGCAGCGCTGGTGCCACGGTGGAACTCGTATTCGTAAATAACGCGATATTTTAAGTTTTCCATATTGTAAACAGAACGATGTCAAAAAAAAGTAAAATGGCGCGAAAACATATGAATCACTAAATTCGAAACTCAAATACACGAGCCTAAATTTGAAATAAATTTGAATTTGGAACTCCTAACCAAACGCCAGATATTTGTGATCAAAGTGGCCAGTTCGACAAAACGCGAATTTCATATGTAAGGACCTAATATATATAAATTTCAACTTGATACCCCTAACCGTTCCTGAGAAAAGGGTCTTGACGGACGGAAAGACGGACGGACAACAAAGTGATCATATAAGGATTTCTTTGTTTCCTTTTGAGGTACGGAATCCTAAGGAGAATATGTTTATTTACAAAACAAACAAAAATTGTCCTCGGAAAAATCTGCTCCATCCCCAGTTCAAATTCTAGTAAAACTTTCTATAATGTTAGGTCTACGAATAAAAATATTATTCTACAACTTTTAAATAAATCGTTCTACTCCACTAGGCACAAATCTATGCGAGACCAAGAATAGAATTTGTCTAAATTATAACAATTTGCCTCGGTAGTTTATTTTCAATACTTACAGGTGGCATATTCCAACAAACCGATTCCGTGAAGAAACGCGCCTTTGAGACAAGTCTCAAGTTCTCTTCGAACGAAGACGGCTGTGAACTGCAGCCGGCTATCGCCATCCAGCATGCACTCAACAGTCTTAATGTCAGCCAAGCTGGTAAGCACAAGTCAGCCATTTTATTGGAAACAATTTAGATTCAAATTTAAATGTTCTTTATGCAAGTTGATGAATAATAAATAGTACCTGCTGAAATTAAATAATTTTAAATGACTAATTAAAACAAAACAAGGTTTGTTACTTTAAAAAATAATTAACCTCTCGAGAGACCCACCGCCAGAGTCATAGAGCAATTCCCTCGACGGCCTCAGTTCAAACCAAATACACAGAAACAGAAATGGGATAACTAAATTAAAAATATTCCGGTACCCTCGGGGTAGGAAAGAAGTTCTAGAACTTGGAAAATTAAACAAGAAAATTGTCCCTAAGACATTCGCCGCGTTTTCTCTGATGGCTCATAATTTATTTGTGTGAGTGAGAATGCTTTACTTTGGCACCACTGCGGTTTCCTCAACCGTTCACTTCGAAAGAATGCGGGGAATGCGTGGCGCTCACCGTCCGCTCCTCACCGCCATCACCGCAATTGCATAGCCTCCGCCGTACTGACAGGGAATGCGGGGTGGAGTTGAGGGTACGCACTTCGCATTCCCCGCAATCTTTCGAAGTGGACGGTTGAGAAAACCGCACTATTAGCAGTCGACCTAGCTGCTTCAGGAGGTTTTTAGCGTCCGGGCTCCACATAACAAGGTTCTCCACAGCAATAGCGATGAACTCATAATGCTGTTTAAAGCAGAATATTTGGTATGTTTCCTTTTAATATACTATTTTCCAATATTATCTTATTTATCTTTACACTTCTTTCCTCTTCTTTTTTCTTCTTTTCTATCCATCATTATGTTCTCTTGTGTTCTCTAAATAGTATAATACTCGTATGCAACATTTCTGTGTTTATTCATTTACAACTCTGGAACGTCTAAAGCAATTTACATTATGGGATCAAATACGGATGGAGTAGTGCGCTTGGAAACAATTACGGTGAAAATAAGTATGACCTCAATTTTAATGCGAGCTGATCCGCCAGCATAGTTAAAATAGTATTAATAAACTATATTTATTATCTGTAAAATTTTAATAAGTCTTTATATTTATTTATTAACTAGTGAATCATTTTGTTGTGGTTGCAGGTTGCACAATAGATCAGAATCCGATAGCTGTGTTTGGTCCGCAAGTACCTGCCGTGGACGGCGCCCTGCGCGAGCGCACCGCCGCGGCTCAAATACCGCATCTACAGGCTACGTGGCAGCCTCCGGAGCCGGATATTGATCCTGAACGTACGTACATCCACACTCTTTGTGTTTATGTGAGTAACCTGGAGCGGCATTCACAAACATTCTCGGTAGTTTCCGTCTCGATCGAACTTTCCGTGAATTAACGTTTGCAGCGACACCGAAAGTTAGTTCGACAGATAGATGGAATTAATCGTCCCCTTTGTCGCTTTAAGCGTCATGGTTAGCGTGACCGACCATCCTAATCGCTGGAAAAGTGACGTTTGAGATGTTACTATCTATGGTTACTATAGTGAATACCACTATCCGTCATCACTCTCACTCTAAGTCCTCCTACCGTCAACGATACCGAAGCAAAATCCATTAGTGAATGCTACTCCTGAAATGGTTCATCTCATCACCTGCTGCACTCGTGATGTCACATCAGTGCTTCTCTCAGGCCGGTGTTGTACAGCCGGTTCTGAAAACTGCTAACACATCTGTCCTTGTTACGTCGTGTCTATTCTTCGCACTAGGACCATTTTTATTCATTGTAAGTGAACAATTTACAATTTGTAACTCATACTCTACTACCACAACTACTTCAACCACCAATTTACGAAGCGGAACAATCTCTACGGTCACTCCCACTTCTTAATGGGCAGTTTCCTTATCCCCAAGAAAGGGAATCCGTCGACTAGCCACCCACCGGAAGTACGGGAGTCGCTATCCCCCTATTTCATCTATATCTGAACCTCCGATGCTTAGTCACCAATACGGCATCTATAAAAATGCAACTTCACATTTCAGAAGACAGATGCTATAACGTCGAAGATCCTTGCAGTGATGATGCATTGAAGGACGACAGCCGGTGCTGCTTTGTGTCTCTCAACTTGTACCCTGACTCAGACGAGATTTCCCAGGCCATTGCCCATGTGTTGCTGGAGTATGGATGGAGCATGTTCACCATTCTCTATGAAGATGAATTCGGTGAGTTCGATCCTGTACTGTGTCTTCATTTGGATCAAGTGATCAAAATGAAGGCACTGATGTGTCTATCAAACTATTTCATTTACATTTCGATTTCATTGCTGATTGCACAGAAGAACGACCTCGATGGGAGGATTTCTTTTATAAAGGCATGTTGAACATTTTGCTCAGTTATCTGTACTGCCTGCATTAGCAGGTAAACTGGACGTTGCGAATGTATAAGGTACTTCGTTATTCATGTCACATGTTTCGGGAGGGTTACATACACACTAAAATAAACACGTTACGCAAAAAAAATATGTTTTTAGCATTACTTTTCGAGAAATTTAACAAAACATGTTTGCTACCTAAACATTAAAAGGATCAACCTTTGTGTAACAGTAGGTAGCTTGCATTGTACGGGGTCAATGTCCGTACTATGTTCAAATGCAGAACAGCTGTTTGTTGTAAGTCACAAGGTCACTAGACCTGTGTGTAACAGTAGGTAGCTTGCATTGTACGCGGTCAATGACCGTACTATGTTTAAACGCAGAACAGCTGTTTGTTGTAAGTAAGTCACAAGGTCACTAGGCCGCCACCGCCGCTCTAAAACTAGCTACCTACCTACCTACCTACGTGTGCGGTGTGTGTGCCTACCTAGGTTTCGTATTTGCAAGGGTCTATAGCATGATTGGTTTTTACAGCTATTTCATTTTATTTTTTTGTTAGGATATGTTAGGAGAAAAAATGCTCCTATAAACATATGTTTTTTTGCGTAAAGTGTTTGTTTGAGTGCGTATGTAACCCTCCCGAAGTTATTGACATGAATAACGAAGCACCTTATATGTATGTATGTATGTCTGCCTGTCAGTAAGGGCTAAAGTCCTTACAAAATATTTAATTAAAATTATTGTTTATTGTTATATCGCAGGTTTAATGCGTATTCAAAAGATACTGTCAACATTTATCTCGTTGACTGCGGTTCGAAGACCAGTAGTGGTCCGAAAGTTGGAGCCAGGAGAAAACAATGAAGCGGTCTGAATCTTTCATTTAAGTATACCAGTTTCAGTTCCAAATTTATCATTTAGCCTTAAATAACATTTTATTACACTATGTTAACATTTTTATATTGACACAAATGCACATTCGGTCGTCATTTTTTTAGTTTTATCACTTTCAACAATGCTACAATGTATGTATAATGATGAAGTGATCAGGAAGCTTTATAAAATTGTGAGCTAACTATGTAGGTATAATCGAGCAATACATAATTTACATTTATCTATTTAACATGCAATGCAAGGATCGTTCAAGGCGCAAAATTACTTCTTGTATGTAGATATTCAAGGAGCTGGACGAGATGCACGAGAGCAGAGTGCTGTTGGACTGCCACGTGGACAACGTTGTGGGATACTTTAAGAACGCTGCTGAATCACACATGCTCAACGACTATCAGGTCAGCACATTACAGCTATAGGTGCCGTGTATGTGATTCCCTTTGCCCGTGTCGACTATACTGAAGTTACCAGACAACACTAACTATTTTCATGACCGCTTCGACCGACCTTCATTATATTTCTTTGGTATCAACCTTGGCGGCCTCAACAGGGAAGTGAACTATAGTTTTATTTACGTTACTTAAATTCATACTTTGTACTGGACGCTTTGATGCATTAATGCATTTACGACACTCAGATCGAGAAAAAACTGCCTCTCTCAACTGATGGAAGACTTTTACCTGTTGACTCCGAACAGTTGGAAGTTGAGTCGGAAAGACGATGAATTTATAGAATTGTGTTATGTATCTAAAGCGTGATAATAACTGTATGAAAATGTTCGGATGTCCAACTTGCAGTCCTACATCCTAACGTCACTGGAGGCGCACTCCATAAGCCAGCAACTAGTAGACATGACGCAATTGAGAGCCAACGTTTCCTGGCTAAGTATGTTCCAGATAGAAGAACGACAGATGCCAAACGACCCCTTGATAGACCAGGCAAATTTGTGGTACTCGTTAAAGTTCCAAGATGGAGTTAATTCTTCAAACGTAAGGGTAAGAGAGTTTATCAACATAATAATAAAATTATATTTCACCGCTACAATACATTATTGTGAACCTAAGGCTTGCAAAAATCTAATTAAGCAACATAAAAAAAAAAAAACCCCGAAGCTAAATTATTTTCGGAATGGCAATCAATGTAGTTATATGATTATCGCGCGTCTGATAAAAATTAACAGCCTAAAATTTACAGTTGGAGGAGATTCTAGTTGCCGATGCAGTGACCCATCTCTCTGTAGCGACGAACTTGCTAACTGACGACATACTGAATGAGAATAACGCTCCACCATCAGTCTGTTTAAACGAAAAAGAACAACCCTGGAACCTTGGAGCCAAGCTGCAGTCTACTCTTATGAACGTATGTGAGAAGTTTCTTACGTAAATAAGCTACTCGTCGAGAGCGACGGCGACTGCCAACCTGCGTGTAATTAAACAATGATGTATCGAACTAAGTCAATCAGGTTTTGACAGGAGTTTTTTTATTGTATTGTATTGTTTATTGATCATGCATATGGCAGTTAGACTGCTCTCGAACTTGTCAGAATTTGTTCTATCTGATTTGATTACACCCACGAAGAAGATCCGGCAAGAAACTTCGCAGAGTATATTTTTTTATACATATATTACAAGTATTTAGTGAATAGCCACATAATTGCACCCGAGCTTGAGGTCGGAGCCTCAGGTACAGCCAATTTCACCCCCGATGAGGTATCAGTCCGGCTTGTAGGCGGGCGGGGCTAGGCTATCAATCCTTGGATTGTAGAAGTAGGCGAAAATGTTCCCCGGAAGCCCGTTCCGCACCTTGAAAGCACGACGCAAGACTAATTTAGAGAAGCCTTTCGAAGAACTCGTCTGTCGACTAGGTGTTCCGCGTGGGTATATCGGGTTATAGAAAGATTGAAGAATGAGAACATGTGGAACGGCCAACGTAGTACTGGGAAATCAGGCTCAAAGGTCCGAATACTCTGTGCTTCAATGGTTGAAGGTCCCTTCTGAGTACGGAGGAGGTAAAATATAAAGAAAAGACAGAAGGCCGATGTACTTTGAGTTTAACGATGTACTTGCTCGAAGGATGTAAGCAGTAAAGTCGGTTAAGCAGTAAGACCAAAACATGCGGGATAAAGAAGGTCAAGTTAATTGTTTTAATTGTGCAATTGGATAATACAAGACACGTCTGTTCGAAGTAGGTAATAATTGTAAGTTATACTTTGCGCACTCCTGTATTTACTTGTTTCTTTCATGTAGGTACTGGTTTTCTTTCAATTATGTGATGTAAAGAGGCTACTTACTACCTACCTACCTACTTTCATAGTATAATGACAAATTGCCTTATGCTCTGGGGTACGGCTACACAAGCGAAAATAATATTTATCCTAAAGAAACGTGCTGTCAGATACATAATGGGTATGAAACCTAGGGACTCCTGCCGAAGCGTCTTTAGAGAGCTGAGTCCCAGCTCTTTAAAACCTTTACTGCAGAATATGTGTACCAAAATATTATTTATGGTAGGAAAAACTTAAATAACACCGCCTCTAACTCACAGATCCATGACTGTAATACGAGACACTGTGAACTTATTCGTATTAAAGAGCATAGGTTAACAAAAGTCTCGAAAAGTTTTATAATAAATAGTGTAAAATTTTATAACAAACTAACTCCAGCAGTAGGAGCGCTAGGATTTGAGGAATTTAAGAAAAAAATTATTATGACATGAGCGAGGCTCCAAACGACAATGAGGATCAGTAAAGTAACAGCAAATTCAATAGACGTTATATCCACGTTGTTCTTTATGGCATAAGAATGGCATATCTTTTTGAATTATCCAAATCGGGCCATTAGTTACGGAGATAATATTATCAATAAACTTAAGCCGATTCTGCCGCTAAAACTCAGTGCGCCGCGGCTACGCGTGACGTCACTCTATCCCAGACCCGCGCGCTCGCGCTAGCCAGCCAACAACGCGCACTCATTCATTGATGGCTGTATCAACCGTAATAGGTAGCCCGTTGAATTTTCATAGAATATGAGTTATTTATTATGGCCGATATAACAACAAATAATAAAAATAAGAAAAAGTAAAATATTCACGGGGGTTCCCAGAGAAGAAACCAAGCGAGTTCGACTTGCACTTGGCCGGTTTAAATAGTATTAATATTGCATTGTGCCGAAATGTACAAATACGTCTATCAAAACGCCAGAGAAACTGATGTACCGTGTGGGGCCGGTACTTTAAAAGAATTGCCCCACTGCATCTCTCCCCGTGTATGTCGTAAAAGGCGACTAAATGATATGACTCCCTTCTTATATTACTAGGTGGTAGGGTTTAACCCGCCCGGGTTGGTACTCATTTGGTGGGTTTGGACGAGTGTCCCATACTTCCACCAATGCACTTGGTGACGAGGGTCTGATGACGGAGACAGGAGGTGGACAGTGGAACTCTTCAACCGTTACTAGTAACCCTCTCGCGTTTAGGATCATTTGGTTGGTTCGGACGAGTGCTCCATACTTCCACCAATACACTTGGTGACGAGGGACTGATGATGGAGACTGGAGGTGGACAGTGGATCTCTTCAACCGGTTCTAGTAACCCCCTCGAGTTTGGGTTCATTTGTTCGGGTTTGACGAGTGTCCCATACTTCTACTAATACACTTGGGGACTCGTCCAAACCCACCAAATGAGCCCAAACTCGAGGGATTACTAGAAACGGTTGAAGAGTCCCACTGTCCACGTCCTGACGACATCATCAGACCCTCGTCACCAAATGAGCTCAAACTCGAGGGGGTTATTAGTAACGGTCGAAGAGTTCCACTGTCCACCTCCTGTCTTCATCATCAGACTCTCGTCACCAAGTGTATTGGTGGAAGTATGGAGCACTCGTCCGAACCAACCAAATGAGTCCAAACTCGAGGGGGTTATTAGTAACGGTCGAAGAGTTACACTGTCCACCTCCTGTCTCCATCATCAGACCCACGTTACCAAGTTGAAATTATCATAACATTGTATTGTCGCGGGAACTCAATGTGTGTGCAAAGTTTCATAAGAATCGGTTCAGTAGTTGAAAAAGTTGTCGCAATATTTGAAACAAACAAACAAGGGGTCAAGCTAAATAAAACCGTTTAAAAATTGTTTCTCTGGCGTTTTCATAGACGTATTTGTTCATTTCGGCACAATACAATATTTATACATTGTGAAAAAGTGAAACCAGGCATAAATGGGACACTTAATTGGTTTTAAACACAAATTAACCAAACATAAACACTGCGCGCCTTACAGTTAACTTGCGGTGCGGAGCGGCGTGCGACCCAGTGACGTCACGCACTCCGCGCCGCGACTAGTCGACGATTGGCGCATTCATTTGATTGCTACTAGCTCATTTTTGGTCGTACCACAAAAATAATTGTACCAATGTTTTGGATTTTTCATGGACTTCAATACTACATTCAAAACTAATGATATAAATAGTCATTATTCTAGTCATTTTAACATTTAGTTTTAGATCTTAGATTTAGCACATTTTTGTTTTATTTTATTTATTGCAAATAATTTATTGTTCTCATTGACTATAAGTACATACATTAATTTTACCTTTCAAAAACTTTTTTTTCTCTTGGCCAATGCATTTTAATATAGATTTTATTTTTAATTTTATTGTATGTTATCAGAAAATTTTACTAATATTTTTTACTACCTAATTTCTTTTATCATTTTATATCAATTGACAAATTCATATTGAATTAAATTTTTATCGTGGTTTTATCATTTTAAATTATTTGACATGAATTTTTTATGTTTTTATTTTTGACAAATGAAATAATAATAATTTATAATGTGTTCTTTCAATGTATCCCTGACTTCTTATATTCTCTTTGCCTGACTTATTCGAGTGTACCGTGGTACGAAATGAATTAATAAAAATATGAATATGATTCTATTCTATTCTAATGTAAAATTAAATACTTCTTGTAAACAAACCAACTAAAGCGAATTTCGGGCGCCATTTCCGTGACTGGGAATCGCAGGCGAGATCAGCCAGCACTGCTCATGAACTCAGTTCACGCTTGGCCGACTTTTTAGTTTCGTTTGTAATACTCATGGTAATGAATTTCTAACCTTTGCTTTTTGGCCAGACAAAAAGCGATGGATTTACGAAAAATATCCAGTTCGACCGTCGTGGTAAGCGCGCCAACTACTCTCTGTACCTGCACCAGATGCTCAATGGTGAGGATCCAAATACGCTAATGACCTGGGAAAGTTCCACCGGAATCTTTAACGCGGAAACGAGGCAGGAATCCGTCGCAAATTCTCTGAGTGCCAACCCGGCGAAAAAGTTCACTGTAAGTTCTTTAACCTATTAAATTATTTTTAGCTGCATTATTATTATAACGTGCGATTCCGTTCCTCCTTTTATTAAAACGCTCAATTTACTTGCCTCAATTACTAATTCACACCAAATTCACGGAATAAATTATTCTACAATCTACAGGTAATGTCGAAAATAACGCAGCCGTACTTCTGGAACAAAACTGCAGCCCCAGGAGAAGTTCTGGTGGGCAACGATCGCTACGAAGGTTTCTCCGTAGATCTGATCACAGAGATTTTTAGAATTATGAATAATCAAAGCGTGCGTGCACATTATTCGTTCGAATTCGTGGAGCCCACTGCGGAACAGAACACTCAGGGGAAGTACGACCCAAATACGAAGCAGTGGACCGGCCTCATCGGAGAGTTGCTAAATAAGGTATACCTACTTAAACAATACATATACGAAACATTTTATTAATATATACTACTGACTGCAATAACAATAGAATTAATGAGGATAATAAGATTAAGCTATTGTTTTACAGTTAAATATCTGGGCCTAGTCTACAATCTATATCTTCGACATTTTACAAAAAAGATTACTGATAATTTTACAGCAAATTTTTGGTGATATTAGTGCCATATAGCATTAAAAAGCTATTTTTTTTTTGCAGTTAGACTGCATTCAAAGGTCATTTCACCAAAAATTTGCAGTTATCACCATATGGTTTTCACGGTGCGTAACAGAGCAACGGTGACGCTCCTAAATATAAATTTGTATTTCCACAGAAAGCCGACCTGATCATCTGTGACCTAACCATAACGGAGGAACGCAAAAGTGTCGTCGATTTTTCAGTTCCCTTCATGAGTCTCGGCATCAGCATTCTGTTCAGGAAGGAGCATCCAATAGAGCCTGGGACATTCTCGTTTCTCAATCCGTACTCCGTGGAGGTGTGGATCTACACCGCTACGGCATACTTGGTTGTGTCCATCGTACTGTTTGTTGCCTCGAGGTATATTAACTTTCACCCATAATAATTGTATTACTCTAGCAATTATTTTTGTGACTTTGAACCTTCGATCATAAAATATATTTGAACTTATCACATAATGAATAAATCGTCGGTTATTTTTTGTGTAACAGTGCGTAGCCCGACATGATGCGCGACAATGAGATTTAAATATTTAATAGGCTATAAGGGAGGGAGCTTAGATTATTAATTGGTCTCCGCGCGCGGAGTACGAGACTTGGCATCTTTTTATTATTATATTTATGTTTTTGGTGGGTCAGGATTACAGCAAAATAGCAACCCGGTGTGACGCTCTGGATCTGCATTTGTAAAAACACTATCCTTACAGAATATCACCAGGGGATTGGGAGAACCCACAGCCCTGCGAGCAGGATCCTGAGGAACTCGAGAACATATGGAACTTCAAGAACTGCACCTGGTTGACCATGGGCTCTATAATGACTCAGGGATGTGATATATTACCGAAGTACGTAAATATGATATCATGTATATATTTTCACGTTTTCTTATTTATAATCTTGTACATATTTATATTAATTCTATACTATTTTTAAAATACCTACAAAATTAATACAAACCAAAATAAATAAATAAAGAGAATTGATATCATTATTATTAAAAGAATCAAACTGGAAATCAAACTTTAACTTATATTTTATCATGGTAATTGTTGAAACCTATCACTCCACCCAGAATATGAAAAGAGTACTCTCTACAGAAAAAAAGTAAGTAATCTTGTAAATTTGTTTTTTTTTTTTTACTTACGGCTAACACCTAAGCGAACCAGTCGATTTAATTCAGTAAATACGTATAAAATTATATTATAATGTAATAGAGAAGAAGCTGTTTTTATTAAAGAGAAAGCGTTAACCAATTGAGATGTAATCGAGACTTGCTCAATCTAACGTTTCAGGGCATTTGCATCTCGTTGGGTATGCGGAATGTGGTGGTTCTTCGCGATGATAGTCTGCCAGACTTACATCGCGCAGCTAGCAGCTTCACTCACATCGGCTCTCGAGGATGAGCCCATCAAGGACGTGGTAGACCTGGCCAGCCGTGGCCCAGAAATGAGTTACGGATGCATGGAAGCTGGTTCAACCGCACAGTTTTTTGCAGTAAGCATCGGGCCTTGGAAAAATTGACGACTTCGCTCACCTTGAGTTCGGTGACAAAAAATTAGCTACGTCGCGTCGTGCGTCGGTACGTGAACAGATGCCACAGAACAGCTATGGGCGGCCGCCTTGCCCCAGCCGGCGCGCGGCGCATGTTAGATAGAAAATTATTTATTGCTCCAAGAAGCATTTTAACAGTAATAAGCACATTAAACAACAATTTCACAAATAAGCATATTAGTAGATTTAAATGAGGTGGAAAGGCGGACTTTTCCCCTACAAAAAAATTTTCCAGGCAACCTTTGGATGTTTGAGAGTCGATTAATATAGTGAAATGTGAGTAGGAAGTAGCGAAAGAGTTGAGCGTGTTAATAATAAGAATGCATACTAATAAATACATGTAAGTGCATGCTAGTTAAAGTAGCACGACCGAAGGGAAGCACTGACGTGGCACCAAGTTCACCCGGTGTTATGGGCTGACATCACGGATGTTGTAGGTGATGTAGCCAACCGAGTCAGTTTCCATGAAAAAAAAGTACATGCGCGTTCCTCACTCTGTGCTGTGCTGTGACAGACACTGTCTGAAATTTAGGGATCACTTGTCCGCATCGTACGCAGCGCACGCATCGGATGAAACGGTTTTTAGTATTCTTTGTATAGTTTGCCTCAGAACCTCGTTCACTACAACATTAATATACTACAACATTATAACAATAAGATACAATCTACTATATAAAAAATAATATTTGTTTGTTTGTTCGTTCGTTCGTTTGTCATCTATGCGTTCGTAAACAGTTCATCTGATTACTATGAAACTTTGGTGGGATGTTGTGAGAGCGTCCGCGAAGGACACAATTTTTTTTTTATTTCTATCATCTGTGTCTCCATTGTCACTTGAGAACTGGCAGCATATACAATTAGAATAAAACATTCATTTGAAATTTAAAAATAAGTAGATCCGAGGTAAATGTAAGTTTATTTTTTTATAACTTGGCCTCTTACTTCCAGCGTGCAGTAGTTAAAAAGCCACTAATAAGTTAATAAGTTAATAAGGATAATAAGTTTCATTCTACTTCGCACATAGCGAAAACAAATAAATAATCGTTTGTAAGTATTATTGCTTTCACTAGCATAAAATATTATTGAGAAAGATGCATTGAAATCTTATTGAAATAGTAGTGTAGTTACTAAGTGCGCAAGGCCGAAGGTCGAGCTACGGTAAACGATATCCTTCTCGATGAAACTAAGTTACTAAGGGCGAGGCCGAAGGCCGAGCTACGTTTGGGTAAACAATACACCTCCTCGAAAAAAGTAAGTATGAAGAGGCCGATGGTCGAGCTTCGTTCAAGTTAATGATATTCTTCTCGATGAAACTAAGTCACCAAGGGCAAGGCCGAAGGCCGAGCTAGGTTCAGGTAAACAATAAACCTTCTCAAAGAAAGTAAGCAACTAAGGGACGAGACCGAATGCCAAGGTGCATTCAGGTAAACGATATACGGTCGGCCTCGCTCTTAGTTACTTAATTTCTTCTATTGTAATACCGATTTCACGCGAGCGAAGCTATGAGCAAAAGCTAGTAAATAATAAATTATAAACTCATCCGCACAGGACGGGTCACACGGATCGGACTGTTTGCAATTGCCGACGAAGTGCTGATAACGTCATGAGAATCCGAATACAAATGGCGCATGGTGGTCTGGCCTTTGTCATACATGATTTCTAAATCCGTCCGACGTGTGCGGTGCGTACGATGCGTACAAGTGGACTGTTACCTGTTGGATCTTTAACCATTTACATAGGTATGTACTCGTATATGCTAAATTCTGAATAGGTATGTGCTGTTAAGACGCGTAAAAATTGCAAATAGATAGACTACTACTTTTATATTACATAGTTGTTTTAAAATCAGCGATCCAAGGACAAAATGTTCGAGAAGATGTGGCTGAGAATGAACACATCCCGGCCTTCGCCCTTGTGCCGCGACAACGAAGAGGGGGCCCAAAGGGTGCTGAAGGGCAAGAACAAATACGCCTTCTTCATGGAGTCCATCACTATTGAGTACATGGCTAAGAGAAACTGCGAACTCATCCAAGTTGGCCTCTTGCTCGACTCTAAGGACTACGGCATTGCTATGCCAGCTAGTGAGTACACTACACTTTTAAAGAAAAAATAAATACCTAATAAAAATAGAACAATTTTTTGTCTCCAGGACCACACACATATACATTTAAATACAGGCACTCAACCTCAAGAATCTATCTCGATTCATAGCGGAAATCAGATTTGGAGGTGAGCTATAAACTTGCGAGAGATCACAATAGATCTTCTTAGGTCGCGTGATAACAGGGCTCGGGGGCCCTAACTCTCACTTTTTAAATCATAATCATTCATACACATACGTGCAACAATAAAGAAATTGTGTTCCCTGCAATCTAGGAATATTCAAAAGGCGTGTGGAGTGTTTTCATTTTGCGAAGGCGGAGGGGTACGAGACGCCTAGTAGTATTATATTCTTTGGGTATGAGCAAGGTACGAGGTAGGAAATTGTGCGAGAGGCGACCGCGCGCGCGGAGCTCAGTAGAGAACGAACTCGGTGCCCGGTCGGTACACACGTTCTACACGTCTCCGCATCGCTTTGTCGAACCGAGTCGTTCCCTACTGACCTCCGCGCGGTCTCACACCACTTCCTACCTCGTACCCCTCGTGCCTTCGTAAAATGAAAACACTCTAATAAATTAGACGACGACCTTTTTGTCTGCCTTATAGCTGACATGGCGCCGCCTCTCTGAGTGTGGATTTGCGAGGAGTGGTGTTATTGGCGGTGTCTGATCTTCTATTGAACTTTTGGGCACAGCCACCCGTTCCGGTTGTCTATAAAAAGAACAGCTCGTATATAACTCATGTATTTGTGAATATGACTAGGAACAGTAAAATTAAGGATGCCTCAGAGGTGTGTCAGGTCTACTTACTTTCTACTTACCCCACCGTGAAACATGTGTGACGTTATACACGCATGTATGTATGTTTGTACGGGTGGTCCCAGAAGTACCCGGGCTAACAAAGAAAACGAAATAGTTTTTGGAAAAACTACCTTTATTTCTCAAGGAAGTCTCCTTTTAGCTCGATACACTTTTCCCAGCGATGTTTAATAGCTTCGATACCATGTGAGAACCGTCGAGCTCCTCAAAGTAGCCATCAACTGCCGACTCTACCTCTTCATTGTTTGTAAATATTTTACCCCCGAGCCATTTTTTCAAGTTTTAAGGTCTCAGGTGTGAAAGATGAACCCATGTCTCGTCCATTGTTACGAATCGGCGCAAAAATTCGGTTTTATTATTGTGAGACATCGCCAAACACTCGACTGAAACATCCTCACGAAGTTGTTTTTGTTCCATTGTGAGTAAACGCGGCACCCATCTTGCGCACAGCTTTTCATGTCCAAATTTTCAGTCAATATGCGATGTACAGCCATGGAGTTGGGGAACTCCATGTGTCAGCACTTTTTGAAATGCCTACCATATCTGCTAACTCGCGCACTTTCAACCGACGGTCATTCAATACTATTTTATGGATTTTCTTCACCATTTCTGGCGTGGTCACTTCATTTGGTCGACTACTGCGATGTTCGTCCTGGCAGATCGTACGACCTCGTTTGAACTGTGCCACCCAATATTTTCCTGTCGTAAACGATGGAGCAGACTCCCCCAGAGTTGAATCCAGCTCAGCTTTAATATTAGCTGAAGTCAGACCTTTCAGAAGAAAGTATTGAATCACATAACGGTGACCAATTTTATCCAAACTTCATTCAGAGCGTTCACTATTGATGGCCGACAAACAAAAACAAAAGAAAGTAGCGTGTCCTTTTTTTAATTTAAATTTAATTCGAAAAGTACCTACTTTCGAATGCAGTAAGTTTTTTCAAACAACAACCGCCATCTATACGTCAGGTCGGGTACTTCTGGGACCACCCGGGTATGTATGTATATGACCAACAAAAAGGCTGGCACGCACGGCCTTTGTCATACATGACCATGACCCAATAGGCGAGGAATTCACTTCGTCTAACTAAAAAAAATTATTTGTTACTGAAACAATGATACCAAAATTAAAATAAACTTTTTCAGATTCACCGTTCCGAACCAAAATCAATACAGCAATTCTTAGCATGCAGCAGTCGGGCTCGTTGAACGCAATTAAAACAACTTGGTGGGAAAAAAAATATGATGCAAAAAATTGTTCGGTGAGTTTTGTTCATTGTTGCGTTGAGCTCGGTTTATTTACGATATAAAATAAGTCCTTCTGAAATAAAATATGTTCCATATTCTACTTGATCTGTTCTAAAATGCGTTTATCAGATCTTGCTACTGCGAATTCATTTCATTCTGTTAAAATATAAATTTCCACCAGATTCGATTCATTTGCAGCACAAATCAGAGAAATAACAGCCATATGAGCCAGCCAGAGCGCTGCTCGGATTGGGAACACGGTGTCGCCAACATTCCTACCAATCAACTTACTCACGCAGGAATCGCGTGTCCTACCTAGAGTGCAGCCAATGAGAGCCACAAATAAATGTCATGATTAGTTAAAATGCTTCATAATCTATTCGGTAGATGGCGCGCGCGCAAACACTTTTTGGTTTCTTCTATGGGAACCCCCGTGAATTTTTTACTTTTTCTTATTTTTATTATTTGTTGTTATATGAGGCCATAATAACACATATTCTGTGAAAATTTCAACGGGCTACCTCTTACGGTTCAAGAGATACAGCCCTCGGACAGACGGACGGACAGACAGACGGACGGACGGACAGACAGACGGACGGACAGACAGACGGACGGACGGACAGACAGACAGACAGACGGCGGAGGCTTAGTAATAGGGTCCCGTACCGGATACGGAACCCTAAAAACTCGACGTTCTCTGGCATACATATGCGGTAACTCTCCGCATAATACAGCTACGTGATGGAGGAGCGGTGGCGTAGATGCTTTATCTAGTTTACCTTGAGGGAGCTGTCATAAAAAAAAGATAAATCAAAATAATTTAAATTTTAAAAAACCTATGTTAATTTTTAGTTTAGCTGGCCTTGCGGTAAATCTTAACGCATCTGTCATATTATACAGGGTGTAAAAACGGCGAGTACATTAAATTTAGGAAATGATTATTGGGACCAAGAGTAACAAAAAAGTCAAATAACTTTTTTCTGAATTCCCTTTAAATAAAAAGTTACAGTTTTCATACAAACTAATTGATTATTTTAGTGTAAAAATGATCTAATGACAACAGGGCGGCGCGGAGGGGGGAAGAGCGGGTGAGACATGAGCGCCTCGGGCGGAGGTGTAGGCGGGAGGGGCGGGGGTTAGCTTCGTGAGTGGAGGACTGGAGGTCGGCAGGCGGAGGGTGCGGAGCGGCCGAGGGAGCGGCAATAAGGCGTTAAATTACATTAGACGAAAACATACATTTCGAAAATTCATATCTCGAAAAGTAGACACTTTAGAGAAAAACTTTATTCGCTTTTTTGTCTAGGAAAAACATGAGGATTGCGCTGGCGAAATTAATGCACTCGCCGTTTTAACACCCTGTATATTATTAAGCCATATGCCATGTTAATCTAATTATCGGTGTGTTCTTCAGGAAGGAATCGTAAAGGGGGACGTGGAGGGCGACCTGGAGATGAAGAACCTGATAGGAGCCTTCCTGGTCCTGGGGGTAGGGTGTTTCTTCTCCGTAGTCATTACGGCCTTCGAGTTCCTCGACCACATACGGAATATTGTCATCATAGAACGAGTAAGATTATCCAATATTACTCGTAGAACAGAAGATATAGGTACCCTTTACTGCAGACAATATTAGAACAGAAGACATCGACATCTATTTACAGAAGAGATAAACTTTACTGCACACAATTTCAAGAAAATCAGCATACGTGATAGAAACGAAGAAAACACCGGAGGTGCGCAAAATCGGATAAGTGATTTCGTCCAGTCAACCTTTACATTGGAAAAATTTTGTGAACTTCATTATTTAACTTTTCTGCAATTTATGTTCAATTGGTTCTAGATCGCGGGACACTTCGAGGTCACCCGATGACAATAAATGGAGAGGTTCGAATCGGGTCGGCGTGTACCAATGAGTCTTTTCTGACGGAAAAAATTTACTCGTACACCTGCTGCTTCACAGTTCGGAACCGGTGTATGTAGGTCCCTCCTCTTGCCCCCTAGGTGGTAGGCCCAAATTGTAGCCGACTGGGTTGATACCACCTTACTGGATGTATGTAAGATGGCCGCATAGCCTCGGCTGTGTTCGCCTACAGTCCAGTATAGCCATCAATTAAAAGGGAAGTCTCCGGTATGGCAACTACCTTCTCGGAAATGATATTGGTTGGTCGGAGCATGTGCTTTGGCCCCTCTCACTCAGCCACCTATACCGGATCATTTAAAAAAACGTAATTTTATTTTTTCTCTCTTTTTTCCTTTCACCGCCACCTATTGTCACCATCACTAATGACAAGGTGGCTCCCGCAGATGACGCACCGCGAGGCGTTCGTGATGGAGCTGAAATCTTCGCTGAACCTGTTCAAGACGCAGAAGCCGGTGCGGGGTCTGGTGAGCCGCCCGCCCTCCGCCGAGCCCGCCCCCGCCGCCGCCGCCCCGTCTGCCGCCGCCGCCGCCGACTCCGGCGGCGTCAAACCACGCCCCATGCACGCCGCAGCTGCCTCCTTTATCGATTTTGAGAAGATGTTTTAGAGTTTGGCTAAGTTGTTTTTTATAATACGCCGATAAATCTAGTCAGGTTTTGCTAGTGCAAATGTTGTTTATGTGTGGACACCTATGTTGTTGAAACAAATAAATAAAATAGTTTGTAGAACGATAAAATAAGTTACCCCTCAAAAGCAGGTCAATAGTCAATAGTCAAATATATTTATTTCAGCGAGCATAAATTTGGATACATGGTATCTGTACGCTATAGAAATCGTCATTTAGTATGTGCACAATATATACACAACAGTCATATAGTCAAAATAAAAATAAAAAATTAGAACAAATTATTCAGTCCGGTAGCAGAACATGGAGGTGTGGATAGCAGAAGCGATAAAGTAAAGAATTCATTTATATTATAAATTAGATGTTTCGTTAAAAAGATTTTGATTTTAGATTTAAAAACATTTACAGGCATTGATGTGAATTCTTCAGGAATATGATTATATAATTTAATTTTCATGAAGTCTCCATGACGCATTGCACAAGTGAGTTTACATCGAGGGAGCTGAAGTAGACCTGCCGACCTCGTCTTATAACTATGTCGTTCTGAGTTTTTGGGATAATTTCCAATATTGGTGTGTATATATTATATCACACAATCTAATACATAATGAACCACCACTGTTAGAATCTTAGATGCTACAAATAGAGGACGACACGACACTCTTCTAGTCACTCCGTGCATAAATTCGGAGAGCTATTTTTTGTTTTATGAGAACTTTGTTTATGTCGGCCGAATTTCCCCACACTAACAACCCATAAGTCATCCGTGCATGAAAGTAGGCATGATAAATCGTTTATAAAACTTTTACGTTTACTCACAACGAGCAGTTTAATTTGCTTTAGCGCATAATTTGCTGAAGACAGCTTTTTGCATGATGACTATGACCCGTTTGATAAGACGATCACGATATACAGCAGTGGGTTGGCTATTACCTACTCTTTGTTGACATTTCCCCGATTTTGAAAATAATACTATAGTCTAACTTCTAACCAGATTCTAGTTAGAATAGAACGCCTCGCGGCATTAAGCTCGCCTGTTGTACCTAATTTTATAAATTGGTGTTCAATAAAGAATATTATACATATACACAGTTTATATGATGACACCTAAACAACACCTGCCCGGCTTCGCCCACACCCGATAACGCTTATCGGGTGTGGGGGAAGCGTTCTGAACTATGCCATAACTATGCCTGCAGTTTCCCCAGCGATCGGCTATATACCTAGTTATATAGTAAATGCTTTATGATCACCATTAAATTTTATTTAATCTGTCTGTCTGTCCGTTCGTCTATCTATTCTATCTTTAAAGGAAGGGGTGTATCTTTTGATAGCAGATTTAAATTTTCACAGAATATGTGTTATTATGGCGGATAGAGTAACAAATAAAAATAACAAAAAGTAAAAAATTAAGGAGGTCCCCAACAAGAAACTTGATTTTCAATGGTTTTCTTATTTTTGCTCTATCACAAAAACTGTAATACCTACATACAAGTATTAAAAACAGTGATGCAATTGTAGTGCAAACTCTAAACTCTACGGCCAATTAAATGGTCGTACGGAACCCTCGGTGCGCGAGTCCCACTCGCACTTGGCTGATTTGGTTTTACAATATGCATCATAAATTTAACCTATAGGTATTAGGTATTTATTTATGATTGTAAATTAAACTTTATAAAATGTCGCTTTTGATGTTGTAAATATCAAACTTTAAAGAAAACATTAATTACCTACTACTAATAAAAAAATTGTTATATTCTTCCCTTTATCCGACGATTTAGCGTGACTGTTTTTTTACTCAAATTTAATCGGAATTAGGTAAGTTATTCCAAACATGACTGCACAATTTAAACAATGAGTTTAAACATCAGGGAATCTATGCTAAATTTAAACTAAATTCAATTTCAGTCATGACATGAGACCCGTCGTGTTACGAAATTTGTGAATCTGAGAGTCACAATCGCAGGTCCAAGCGAGCCGGTTACAACCGGTTACGTCGAGCGAGAGAATGGACCCTCATCCGGACCCTCTCGAAGTCAGGATGCAAATGCTTCAGGCGGCCCGTATGTACGTACGAAAATTGATTTAGCAACGGAGCTAACGACTCGATTCAAAACAAATTTCGACCAATTGGCGCGTCCAGTGCGTGCAGTTTCGTCACGAACGCGAACGCGCCAGTGGGGGACCGAGCTGGCGGGTCGCGGCAGCGCCGCCGCCGCCGCGGAGGTAATGCGATATGTCAATTTGTCTGTGTCACTTTACGACACGGCATATCCTGCGCACTATTCAATGTGTATTGTCAGAGCCGACTGTCATTGTCTCCCTCTACGGAGACAAGCCATGCTGCATCGTCATAGCCCCACTGCCACGTTGCTATCGCTTACTCGCTCTCGCTTGCCTACTGATGACAGGAGCGAGAGAGAAACATGAAATCGCTCACCCTTCATCGGGCGACCGACGAAATCTTCTTTTTCTCTCTCGCTCCTGTCATCGGTAGGCAAGCGTGAGCGAGTAAGCGATAGCAACGTCGCAGTGGGGCTATGACGATGCAGCATGGCTTGGTCTCCGTAGAGGGAGACAATGATAGTCGGCTATGGTATTGTCCATCAGCTATCATTCAAACAAAACACTACTTACTCGTACTACACAGTCGCCCGTTCCATATTTACAGTCTGCTTAGTGAATTTTGTGCTGATGAAAGCAATACGTGGCTAAAATTTTATATGTACCAAAACAGTTACTTCTTTCATATCTATTTCATTCTATTGTGAAGTGGGCGTTAGTTGCATGTGTTCTTTTCTTCCCTTGGCTTCAAGGGTCCATGCTGCCGATTCTGTCGATCCACAATTATAGCTGAAAACAAATCATTTTGATAACTAGTAAGATTTTGTCTCAGATTGAAAGGAAACGAAAAAGTATTTACCATAGCCATGTGACGCAAATCGCTATCGACTTATCATGGGTCCCCCGGTGACAACGACGTCGACGGCGGCAGGGAGGGAGGGAGGGGGGGGGGGGGGGGGGGTGGCGGCGGTGAGCGTGCGAACTGCGAACGTCACTCTGAATGTGCTAGGAAGCCGTTCGAATTGAACGTAAATGTCAGTCGGACTGGGCGACCGGCGGCCCACACTGGTCGTTCCACAGCGAATTACCTCAAAAAAAAACCATCCAGTGATCTTGAAAAAAAGAATCGCCATTAATTCTTGGCTATTCTTCGCCATTAAACCAACTGTGACTTTAATACCTAAAATCAGGTGGTCGTCTGTGCTCCCTATAAGTCTACAAGACAAGACGAGTGGGTACAGTGGCCATTCAGTGAGTCCTAGTAAATCTTTCATAGAAGATGGCAGCTTCTTGGTACGCACTGTTGGCTTTAGTAACGACGGCTCTGGGCGCTTCTATAGCACGTAAGTTTGCTTCTGTGTTGGTCACATTTTATAACATTTCGTACCTAGGTTAATTTTAAGTTATCAGTACAAAAAAAATTGTGGGTGCCTCTCCCCTTATGCATAAACTTCCAGAGATATACCGACAGTATTCGTAGTCAATACTTCTCTCGATCAAATACTTGAGATGCAGAATTTTATTTTGAAGCAAACGGTATCAATATTTCTTTCATATCGTATTTTCTTGTTAAGTGTACAAGAAAACGGACGGATAGGTATGTACGTATGCCTTGAGATGGTACCTGTTTCCAGCTGATTCCAGTTTCGCCGTAATGGACTAGCCTAGCATTCCATTAGAATCCAATAGATTTCATTTACAAAACGCACTTCGTAAATCTAAGTAAAAGTGGTAAGATAAATGTGTCTTGTTAAAAACTTCAGAAACAACAAAGAACAAAATATTTTATATATTTTATTTTATTTATATATATTATTGTATATTTCATTTTATTATTCTGTGTTCTGGCTAAATGTTCAACAGACGTAGTTATCTAAAACAACTGAAGCTCCAACTAATTCGTGTTTCGTTTCCTTTATGAAACCCTACCTAGGAAGGAAATTAAAGGCATTTAGAAACAAGTTGAGACTCACGTAGCGAGTTTAACATTTCAAAGGTTACACAAGGAACAGTTAAGAGCTCTTCGCACTTGTTGCCTCTTCAAAAAGTTGTATTTCAAGTGTGTTCTGATTTCACGGTTCCCGGGTTACATACCTATTTTATGAGCGTACAGAACGTTTATACTTCAACAAGCATTTTACACAAATTTGAAAAAATCAATGAACAGTTGACTGAAATACACGACCTTGTGGTGATGAATTATTCATAATGTTGCAAAAATGTGCCAATGGCGACGAACAAAGATATCATAATATATCATAAATAATCTACCACGCTAGTCTACTAACAGACAGATACCTACGCAGTTGACGCAAATTATTTAAAAGGACGTATCGGTCCAGTCCTGTCCAGAGCACGTGAAAAGTAAAAGTTCTGTGAAATTAAATTAAATGTCCTTCATTTCCCCCTTCATATTGTGTTACACAGACGACGGCAACAAAAAATGGACCACCAACTCAAAAATTTTGCAACAGAAACGTACCCTGGATCTTGCAGCGCTGGTTATCAGTCGGTCAGTCGGTTATCCCTATACTTATTGAAGTACCGTGCGCATGATATTAAAAATATGCCATCTCTATCACATAATATGTTCATCACATCCATCAAGTCTAGACTGCGTTGAGGAATAAGTATAAAACTGTACGCTAACTGGCTACTCCCAGAAGATTAAAAAGAAGAACCTATCAACATTTAATCAAAACAATCTTACTAAATGGATCAATAAGGATGCATACCTATTACCTAGTCAGTCAATCAAAGAAAGAATACACACATTATTACTTAATACACACACATTATACTTTAAGCACAAGTAAAATAAACAGATTGTAATAGCAATAATTCATTAGAGAAAATGTATCAAAATAAACACTTCCATCCATTTGAATTATTTTCCGTTGACCCATATTTACATATTATACTAATATCTGTTAGGATAGAACTGATATCTAATTGTCGGGTGCGGTTAGACACGAAAGATAAATATGTAATAATATTATGTTTATTTGCACATTACGTTGAACCAAAGATTAACCTTTGCGTTGAACGATTTTCGCCATTTTTCCCAACCTTTGCTCAATTTCCCCGAGGTTACATTCGTTAAGCTGCTGTTAAAGTTAAACGGCGGAGTTGGCGGTAAGCCAACAGATTCCATTATCACTTTGTGCTCAATAATTCAGGATCTATAACTATTGCTGAATATCGCACAAGTTTACAGTGGCTCGATATTCGAAGTCGCAGGAATAGCCACGTTCTCTCTCTTCTCTTCCACACACTGAATGACCCTGCTGCTCCAAAATACCTGAGTGAGCGGTTTGAGTTCCTCCGTTCTCATGGTCTCTCTCTGAGATCATCTGACAATCTACTTCTAGCATTACCAACTCCAGATCTACGCGACGTGTACGACATACCTCTATGTATATCTAATAGTCGTTCGAACATTGGCGATCGCGGCCTTGGACTTCGTTATCTAACTTCGTTATCTTACTAGTACTCATTTAACTGCTAGTCACTAAACTCTAGTGAAGTGTCAGTCAGCGATTGCTTTATCCAAACTGACACGGTTGGCTACATCACCTACTACATCCGTGATGTCAGCCTTGGTAAACTAGGTGCCATGTCAGTGCCTCCCTTCGGTCATGCCGGCTACACAGAACTGGACGGAAAACACGAACTATTTACTCGGCCACTTCAACCGACTTTTCATTCAATATGGTGGTACCAACCCGAATGGTCTAAACCCTACCACCTAGTAAGGTAAGAACGGACGGGACCTACAGTTTTACGTGGAATCCGAACCACGGTCAGCCTCCAACGGTGGAGTGGTTACCCATCCAAGTACTGACCGCGCCCAGGTGTGCTTGTGATCACGACTGACAGTCGATCGACCGCACCACTGAGCGACCGAGGCTGATAGATAACTTGGCGACTGATTTAGTGTTCACCATAGACGTATAAGTAATTATTTCTCTATGATGTCCACTTTTGATCATCCGCCTCTCCAGTACCTGTCCAATCGCCTCGGCCTTCAGCGGCTACGGAACTAGATTTGTTTTCGCTGAAAATGTGCGCCACAACGAATTGAACTGCACTGAACAGAACAGGCACACATTGTGCCCTGGTGTTATCTACCGAATCCTAAAATCTTACAACTGAGAACAAAATGATAAACATTACTATCTTGATACCACGATAACAATGGAAAGTACCATAGAAATGACTGCGACGTGAAATGGCTGCGGAATTTGCCATGTTTATGTTTTTCTGACTAAATGTTACAGATTCGCCTTTCTTATCTTCTTCTCTACATACAGACATACCTACTCGTATTATAAATATTCAACATCTGACATTTCTATCGGCTTATACTAGGGCTTATATACAGGGTGGCCCAGTTATAGTGGTCCAAAAATTTTTTTTAGATGTAGGACATCTTGTTGACTCATTTAAAAAAAACATTAGTTCCGCGAAAATCAATAGTTTAGAAGGTATGATTTTTTTAAACTTTTTTTTTAATTTCTCTATTTTAGTCACATAAACCGCTCTAATTGGATATCTATTCCACAAAATCGAATAAAATTTGGTATGGAAGTAGAGGAGACATGTAGCTAGTACGTAATGAATAGTTTTTAGGTTTACTCCTAGACTGTACTGTTGCTATAGCCCTTTCAGCGAATTTTTGTTCAGTTTACATTAAAATTGATCAATTTTTGAAAAATGACTGTGAAAAAAAAATGTACTACAGAAGATTTGCCCATACCCTTAAAAACTACCAATACATATCACAATTCTCCAGACCAAAAATTGTAGTGGTGTTACAATTGTAACATATTCAAAATAAACATCATTTGTACAAAGTCACTACAATAAAAAGTGAAGATTACCTTAATTTTTAAAATCTTATTTTTTAAAAACATTACTAACCAGTTGTTTATGTGTAGATTAGCGCTGTTGGAGACAGGTTTGTGAATAATGTGAAATTGTAGTGGAACTAACGTTTTGAAAAAAATATGATTTTAAAAATTAAGGTAATCGTCACTTTTTATTGTAGTGACTTTGTAAAATAAAATCTTCGGTAGTAAATTTTTTTTTTCACAGTGATTTTTCAAAAATTAATCACTTTTAATGTAAACTGAACAAAAATTCACTGAAAGGGCTATAACAACAGTACAGTCTAGGAGTAAACCTAAAAACGATTCATTACGTACTAGCTACATGTCTCCTCTACTTCCATACCAAATTTTATTCGATTTTGTGGAATAGATATCCAACTAGAGCGGTTTATGTGACTAAAATAGAGAAATTAAAAAAAAAGTTAAAAAAAATCATAACTTCTAAACTATTGATTTTCGCGGAACTAATGTTTTTTTTAAATGAATCAACATGATGTCCTCCATGTAAAAAAAATTTTTGGACCACTATAACTGGGACACCCTGTATAACTCGAGAACAACCTGATTTAGCTTATAGTCAGTCCATAAGAAAAATTTAAACATATTTTTATACACATACATGAATAGATATACTAGTACTGTAAGGGATAAGATAACTACATGTCCTCTAAGGGGTTAGGCCCGCCTTTGCAACTTATCTATTCAACTGTTGAATGTTTCTTGGAGCAATAAAGCATTTTCTGTCTATCTTTTTGAAGTGAAAACTTCTTTAGCGGCGCTTGGCACTTTTTTTAGATGGGTAAAAAATGTTAAACTCGCGTCAGAACTCGCGTCAGATCCGTAGCCTGATCGAAAAAGCGTAAGATTCGAAACTTCTTTAGCGGCGCTTGGCACTTTTTTTAGATGGGTAAAAAGCGTAAGATTCGTTGAAATTATGGATGAAAGTTGATTTTTCTGAGAAATAAACTTTTTGATGTAAAATAATTATAATAGTTCTGTAGTGTTAAATTTTTTATGTAATATAAATTGTCATGATTGTCTACGATAGCGCAATAAATGAATATTGTATTTTACCACATAAATGATAGTACTTTTATACTGATAAATAAAACAATTCGTGCGAAATTATTCCCTAACCATTCCAAAATATTCAAAAATGCACAACGTTAATGTTTAAGTTTTCACTTCTGCCGGCACGCCCGGAGTGCAACCCGTCCGTTTTTAACCGACTTCCAAAAAAGGAGGAGGTTCTCAATTCGTCTGTATGTTTTTTTTTAATTTTTTTTTTTATTTTTTTTTTTTATGTTTGTTACGCGATTTCTCCGTCAATTGAGGGCCGATTTAGAAAATTCTTTTTTTGTTAGTTAGGTCATACTTCCGAGTTTTCCCGAGTGGTCCCATTTCAATTTTATCGAAATTGGTTCAGTGGTTTTCGAAAAATCAGCATAATACTATGGTGTGTGGTTACCTTCAGCAAAACTTGTGATGTGGTCGTTTTCGGCAATTTTCAGTTTGATAAATTAGTATGGTGTGTGGTTACCTTCAGCAAAACTTTTGTGATGTGGACTTATTCAGCAATTTGCAGTCTGACACATATGGCGAATAATTCTGTACCACTTCAATCGATTTCGATTATTCGATTTCGATTATTCTTTTTTATGTAATATTACTAATAATATTACTAAAAAGAATGAAATAAAAACTGTTTTAAAAAATATTAAACTGATTTCCAAAAAACAAAAAAAAAGAACTAAAAAGTATTAAATACCTAATATTTTGAAATTTTCTCTGTCCTGTTGAAATACATGAATCGATATACTAGTGATACATATTCGGACCCTTGTTTCATGAATATTCTAAATTTGAAATTTTTTATCTTTTCCGACCGGCCAGGTGCGCTTAACTTATTATGGTACGAGTACCATCGCGCTGGTCTGATGATGGAGACAGAAGGTGGCCATAGGAACTCCTAAACTACACATGATAAACCCATCCTGTTTGGGCTCGTTGCATTTGTCTTCACGAGCAATTTACTTTAGACCTAAGAGATTCTCAATTCGACGCTATGTTTTCTTTTTTTGGATGTTTGTTACGCGATTACTCCGTCAATTGTGGGCCGATTTTGAAAATTCTTTTTTTTTTTTATTTGAAAGGGGATAACCCTGAGGTTGTTGAAGTGAAAACTTCTTTAGCGGCGCTTGGCACTTTTTTAGGTGGGTAAAAAATGTATAATTCGCGACATCGCGTCAGCGTCATTTTTAAAATGAAACCTTAAGTCAATGCATTAAGGGTTAAGTTAGAGTGGCACGGGATCTGCCGGCACTCCCGGAGTGCAACTGTTAAGTAGGGTTCGGTAACACGTTTATGTCTGTCCATTCTACTAAGTTCTTCAAAATGAATGTAGGGTTCCGTAACAAATGCATGTCTGTCTTTTCTACTAAATTTAACATTTATTTCAAAATAAATGTAGGGTTCCGTAACAAATGCATGTCTATCCGTTCTATTAAATTTTACAATTTTCAACCAAGGTCCTCCGACGGTTATTTTATAATAAAAGTAGGGTTCCGTAACACGTTTATGTCTGTCCATTCTACTAAATTCTGCAAGATGAATGTAGGGTTCCGTAACAAATGCATGTCTGTTCGTTCTACAAAATTTTACATTTATTTCAAAATGAATGTAGGGTTCCGTAACAAATGTATGTCTGTCCGTTCTACAAAATTTTACAATTTTCAACCAAGGCCCTCCGACGGTTATTTATAATAAAAGTAGGGTTCCGTAACAAATGTATGTCTGTCCGTTCTACTAAATTTCACAATTTTCAACCAAGGTCCTCCGACGGTTATTTTATAATAAAAGTAGGGTTCCGTAACACGTTTATGTCTGTCCATTCTAATAAGTTCTGCAACATCACCTACAACGTCCGTGATGTCAGCCCATAACACCGGGTAAACTAAGTGCCATGTCAGTGCTTCCCCCTTTGATCGTGCTGACTACACTGAACTGGTCGGAAAACACAAACTATTTACATAGCCGTTTCGACCGACGTTTAATTCAGTGCGGTGGTACCAACCCGGGCAGGTTAAACCCTACCACCAAGTAAGATTAGGAGGGAAGGGACTTACAGTTTTACGAGGAATCCGAACCTCGGTCAGCCTCCAACGGTCAGCGGTCACCCATCCAAGTACTGACCGCACCCAGCGTTGCTTAACATTCAATAGCGACAGTTGACTGTCTACACCACTGAGCTATCGAAGCTGACATGGTCCTATTTTAATTGGGTCAAGATCGGATTGGAAAGCGAGGCGGAATCGCGAGGCCGAAGGCCGAGCGCTTCCGCCGAGTACATTAATAGCAAAAAATTACTAAAAAAAACTGTGAAATAAAAAAAAAGTTTTAAAAAACATAAAACCGACTTCCTAAAAAAAGTAAAACTAAAAAACTATTTAAGATAAAAATATAAAAACCGCCTTCAAAAATATATGAAATAAAAACCTAAAAAAAAAACGAACCCTAGAGTTGAAGGCGGTGCTAAAGCAAGCAAAAATGATGCATGAAAGAAAACATGAGTGGATGATAATATCCTTTGTGATTTGTGTAGCCTTTTTAGCACCGCCTTCAACTCTAGGGTTCGTTTTTTTTTTAGGTTTTTATTTCATATATTTTTGAAGGCGGCACTGAAGCACTGACATGGCACCTAGTTCACCCGGTGTTATGGGCTGACATCACGGATGTTGTAGGTGATGTAGCCAACCGTGTCAGTTTCCATAAAAAAAAAATTGTACAATGTGCGGGATTATTGATTATTGATATATTAGGTATTGATGTTGATATGGTACTGAGTACGTGCAAAAAACAGTCGATAATCCTCTACGACTCTGTGACGTCATGTTAATTAATATATTGATGCAATTAAGGAAATTGATTAGATACTCATGTTGGATTCCTATCTACTACCTACGATACACAGCCCCGCTCACAACAACGTTACCATATTAATTTATTATTAATTTATGTAATCCGGTATGGGTGGCTGAGCCAGAGGCCCCAGAGCACGTTCTCCGACCAGCCAATATCATCTCCGAGAAGGTACCGGAGACCTCCCTTTGGATTGATGGCTTTACTGAACTAGAGGAGAAAACAGCCATATTGATCATGTGTGGTTTCGCAAGTAGAGGTGATTTTGGCTCTGTTGACTGCACCTTTGCTGCAGTCCACCTCCCAGACATCACCGGTACAGCCTTTGTTAGCTAGGGTGTAAGGTTAGTTAGGGTGTAATCGAACCGGATAGAACAAATTGTGACAAGTTCGAGCGCAGTCTAACTGTCATATGAATGATCAATAAACAATACAATACAACAGAAAAATAATGTACTAAGAAATTGTATACATTTCTTGTCACAGAGTTCTTGTACACCAAAGCAAAACAATTCCTCAATCTGTGACCAAAGTTCCAAAGTGTCTACGTGGAAAGATGTGGATTTCCACCGGCCGACGAATGTGTTTCCCTAAACTTTCAAGCTTTCGAATAAAAATAAACGTTCATTTAATTTTTATTTAATTTCAAGCGTTAGTCTAGAGTCCTGTACCGTTGTAGTCCGCCGATCCTCCTTGGAAATCCATTCCGATAGTAACATTGGCTGGTGTGGCGAGATATGATTAAAAATAACTGGGCAACTGGGTTTGGGTTTTGATCGATGCACATTTTGACCACTAAAACGTTTTGGCAACTAGGTCTTTTGATAACTAGAAATGTTGACCACTTAGACGTTTTGGCAGCTAGGTCTATTGATAACTGGACATTTAGACGACTAAACGTTTTGGCAACCAGGTGTTTTGATAATTGGTCGTTTTGAGTATTGTACATAAAATTCATGGCATTTAGCACGTGGTTTCGTGAAGGTGAAGTAGATTTGACTATGTCGACTACGCCATTGGTCCTGACTCCGGAGACTGCTGCTGTCTCCATGCTGTTTTTTCATCAAAAATAAACGATATCGAAAATTATCGAAAACAGAATTCATTATTACTTATGTCATATTTCTAACTCGTCGTTTTGCGTACCTGACAAATGTGTAGGTATAGTCACCGATGTCACACTCATATGAATTCTGTTTACCTACATTAGCCAACGTAATCCGAAGATGCCGGCACACGACACAGTTGGTATGTTCAATCGCACTTCAGGCATGTGTGTGGTTGACGCT
The DNA here is from genome assembly GCA_946902875.1 of Nematopogon swammerdamellus. NCBI lineage: Eukaryota > Metazoa > Arthropoda > Insecta > Lepidoptera > Adelidae > Nematopogon > Nematopogon swammerdamellus. The sequence continues at coordinate 9,763,228 of OX336345.1, forward strand.
AAAGAACTTGTAGCCCTTCCTTTAGTTAGTTTTGTCGTTAAGTCTATATGATTACGTGCAGTGACAGGTGGTGTGACAGTGTCGTGAGACGCTTTGTGGTTGAACTCGATGAGACAAAACACATGCGATGCAGCTGCATCATGCGTGCCTCTATAGTTCACTATAATTATATTTCCATTGTGAAAGGCTTCCACTTCCACTACTGTATACAATTCAAGACAGTTTCGTGCTGCTTCGTTCACACAAATAACATTATCTGAATGTTGTTTGTGAACATGACGATAATGTGACAGCTGCTAAATAAAAAAGCCTCCATAAAATCAGAATCAAATCTATAAATCAAATACCTCTTAACATTAGGTAGAAATTAGGCTTATTAAATAAAGTTAGGCGCGTACTGGGAATCAGAGCATAATTCTTCTGGGCTCAATTGAGCCTTACTATCATTTTCTACTTGTTTATTATTTGTCTCTACTCTTGGGTACGTCGAAGTGGAACCACGAGAAATAGGTCTCCCTCGTGGTACCACTAGTGGGACAAAATAGTGGGTCCACGAGAAAACAGCGGAAAATTCCGCCAGTTCTATTTCAATGCGAAGAAGAACCTGACGAAAAAACTTCACAAGCCACAGTGATTTGTTAGTACCTTATAAATATTATAGTCGATATATCTACAACACAAGTATGTCTAACTATTTAGGTAATCGACGTATAACCGCGTGGGAATTGTAGATTTTTGTGATCTTTGCTGCCTTCCTTTTCACCTACCCAACCTAGCATCCTAAATTTAAGTGTCATGTTGTCGGCGTTCTCCAATAAAGAATTTATCCATCCTTCTGATCTCGTCTCTTGTTACACTATTGACATAATAGATACTTACTCTATTTTGTCAAGATCCTAAATTCCGCATTCAAATGGAATGCGCTTACATAGCGTGAATTTGCATTGTACAAAGAAAGACACACTCGCGTGCTTATGAATGGAACTTTAGCTGAATAAATTGCCGCCAAGATTCAGCGCGCAAGCAAACGCAAGTAAATAAACACAGTTGTTTGGACACGGAAAGAGGCGGCGCGTAGCTATTATGTCGGCTCGGTTGGCGTTGTCGTCGGCGCAAGTAACATTGTATTTACGAAAATTACGCAAAAACGTCTTCGGCGGCTCGCGGTCATTTCGCATTTTCGTACTTTCATAATGGCCACATTGGTTTAAACACGAAACTAATTCGTTCGAAAGTATCGTTACAGCAAAACCTCCGTTGGTGTAATGTTGACATGAACGTACTTGTCTGTCAGTATATGTTTTAAATGCACGCGGCTGTCCATGCGCCTCGTGTTTATGTGACTAAGAGTTTAATAAATTATTGTACATAATAAATAGGGTATGAAGGTATCGGAAGTATCGTTATCGTCGTATTTTCGACAGATATTTGCAAAATTTCCGTCGTGACGCTTGCTCAAAGGAATTTCCGTAAGTGTAAAAGCGTCTTTATTTCGTGGTTCCGGGCCACAGAATCCGCGGACGACGACGATTGCGTCAAACAAGGCAGTGTGTAATTAGGTAATGCAGCAATGTTAGCTTTATTTACCTACATTTCAAGCAAATACGGACCGTTCCACTTTGCTAGTTTCGCCACGCGAATATCTCTGATGATGAGGATTGATTAAAATTATGTTCATATGATCAGGTAATGAAGTCATCAATATTAATATGTCGTTTCAGTAATGCACATGAAAATGCTAATACAAGATGCATTTATGGAACTAGGTGAAGACGCAATGACCTGCATGAACCAAATGTATACCTAATGATTGTGCTCTTTAAAATTGGCTAGGCGAGAAATATACATAATATGACTGTATTTACGATATGTAAATTACATAATAAAATATTATGTATTTATTTATAATTATGTATTTATATCTATGTATTTATAAATACATGCACTCGTATTAATAATTGCCAATAGAAAGTACTCATACAATTTTCCTAAATAATTATCATGCAAAATTAATTTATTTTATTCCACGTTAGGTCTTAAGGGTTTTCGTAATATGGTGTTCTTCATTTTTGTACAACTCGTACGTAGCCAGGGTCTGATTAACGATCTTGCTCACACGAGGCTTAGATTTTCGTAGAGCCACTGTAATTCGTGATGGACATGGAAAAGAAAGTTCGCAGTATGATCTCTACGTTAGCCCCCGCGACGACGGCAGGAATCCTCACTCAGAATTCTCGGCATCTCCGACGGCTCGCGAATTTTGAGTATTTTCCGCACTGCGCACGCCATATGTTGCGCCCCTAAATCCTAACGCCCTAATCGGCCTATTGGTAAATCAGGCCATGCACGTAACCCTTGTTCATACCGCGCGGCCACCACCGCTCCTCCGGTGCTGCGCTGCGAGCTGCGACCGACTGACTACACTGCGTCGCATGCCTGAGAATGATGAGACGCATCAGACGCCCATTCCTGGGTATACTTTTGTTCATGGAACTGGAACATCCATTCTTCTTCACTGAAATTGTGCCATTTCCGGAACCGGAACAGGTTTTCCATTCGTGACAAGGAATCGATTGTTGATATATTTTTGAAAAGGTTCGGTTAGGTTAAATTATTTAACAAAACTGCGGAATTGCTTAAAGTCAATGACTGGGGTGGAAGAATTAACTCACATATAGGAACATTCCTTATTTAGCAACCAATTGCGACAAAATAATTTCAAGCTCAATTATGTTGGAAACCTCGACCAAAGAAGAATAAAGGTATGACCCAATTATTCCAGACCGTTTTTGTTTCATTTCAGTTTCTTTTCTGAGAAATTCCCATACAAGATTGCGTCCACTGTCAGGGAAAGTGACTCGCGTGCAGCGTACAGTGAATCGCCCGTGTATGTATGCAGATAGTGGCAATTTAATCGCACGGCTTATTGCACTTACCTAACCAGGTTATAACACTTTAAGACCGGTTTGACCCTTGTCAAACTTTCAATTTTTTCACTCCTCGAGTTACTTTCATCGATTGCTCAACTTTCACCGCAAACTTTAGATCTTTCGATCTTCCTGAACGTTGTCGTCTTCGCTGAACGTGTCGGTCGGCACTAATAAAGTTAATTGCTAGGTATGTCTGCACTGCTCTACAGTACAAACACTTCCTTAGTAGGTAGTTCTGAAATGCTTCTTGTCTTTGGAAATTGGAAATAAAAACTTATGAAAAATGTGCAACCTTTACTAGTGAGATTGCTTCTAAACACTCTCACATTACACAACTTATATCCAACGCCCGAAATTGAAAATTCCTATTTATTGCGTAAGAGATTTGTAACTTGTTACATTTCTTTACCAATTATTCAGTTTCACAAAATTACTGAATTAATGTCTTCAAATCTAAATTCCTCTATTGTCATTAGTCCGGTTCGGAGTTCGGTTGACTACTGAGATTTTTTTCCCCATTAGTGCGATCTTAAAAAATTAACCGGACTACTGGGAAAGAAAAGTCTAATTAGTACGGTCTCAAAATATATATGTGTTTATTTTTGGTGCATATATTTAACTTAATTTATTTTATTATATTTGTTATTTAATTCATTTTACTTCCAAACAATGTGTGGTATATTTTTGAAATCGCCTTTTTGAGCTCTTGACAATGATACCCCACTAGATGGAGGTTGAAGAAAAACTATTTTCCAAGTTTAACATAATATGGTACCTAACCGCCGCCATTTCGAATTTTTGAAAAAATGTGGTACTCTGACACTTACGCCAGTGCATTTAGTAACTGAACCAACATTTTCAAGACATTTTTTATTTTGTTTCTCATTAGAAAGGGTCCTCGACAGAGTCCGCCATCTTGGATTGTTTTTTTTTTTCAACCGCTCATAACTCGCGTTTTTATTATTCCACAGTAATCAAACCGGAGTCGTTGGACTCGTCAAGATTTACTCTTTAACTAAGTATACATGAAGTTAATCTCTCTGATGTACTGGAAAAATGTTATCAGCGTCCAAAGTCGGGTCCACCGTCGCGACGGTGCCCAGCCTTCGTATAGTTCTATCGAGAGCACGGTGCAGGTAGTGTAACCAATGGTTTGTACGTGCAGCAGCCAGCCTTCGTGAGGGGTGCGGCCGCGTGTGGGTGACTGTGCACTCGCCGGAAGTGAATACGCCGGGCGGGGGCGGGGGAGGGGGCAGTCTTCTAGACGCTGTCGAACTCAACTGGGACTTCACCGGCTGTCTCGACACTCCCAAGCAGGTATAAGTTTAAGCTTAAGTTGACTTGACTCCATCGTGATATGCCGTCGGTACAACTGTTAGCGGTGCGATCGGAAAACAATGGGAACCTGTCTTGAATGGGCTTTCGCTTGCAACAGATGACGCACAGACACGCACACAAAGATATATCTTTGTGCTGACGGAATCCTCACGCATACATGTTTAAATAGATGAGGTGGAGGGGCGTGTCAGTTTGAGTTAGAACATCTTCTACGTACCTACGTAGGTCCAGTTTGCCGCCGACTCACACTTGGCCGGTATAAATTAAATACCTATCTACATCTTTTCAATAAGTTTCCTAACTACAATTTTACGGACTGACGAAATATTTGGTACCTCTATGTTCGGCCAAAAACCATTCACATAAATTGGCTTTTAATGTCTAATACTTACATTTGCATTAGATAAGACATAACGTTTGAAATTAGGTAAGATAAGATAAGTATAAGGTATGACCTAGGACAAACGTATTTTTGATTGGCAGATTTATCGTATATGAAATGATTAGAATGTATCTGCGGTACATTCCTACCTACACTTCATTATGTTTGAGCCTGTAAAGTATATAGGCTGAGATAAATGGGCAAATACGATAAGTTGTTTACATGTTTGCTAACATTTTTAGGGTTCTGTACCTTCAAGATCACTCCCGTGTCCCTCCGTCTGTCACAGAGGTTTTTCTCGAATAAGTAACGTAGAAACGTGAAATTTGGCAGATCTTCAAATTCAGCAGAAATCAAATTTGATAGATCTTGTTGACGCGCACAATAGAGCGCTCAATGTCAATAACTAGATAACAATTTATTTGAGGGGGATTCGAGAACATACTTTTTCGGGAATGATGTATGGTAGGGCCAGTCTATAGATAGAGGTCGATAGTGAGTAGAAGTTGTGAGTATAGTCTCAAGCATTGTATAATATGTACCTATGCCAAATTACAACTTCAGGCCGAGTTTATGCCGAGCTAAGACTGAGAATTCTTTATTTATACGGGCCTCAGACTGTTTCAAGGCACATTTTTATGATCGCTCTATTGTTAAATTCTCTATCATTTCATTAGTGATATTCTTTTACTATGCCTTTCTAGACGCTTCCGTGAAGTCACAGAGTAAATATTATTCAGTCTCAAGCACATAAGTACTCAATTACCCTAATTTCGGTCTTATGTCAATTAACTCATAATTTTGAATCACTTTATACGCCTAACTAGATCGGGGTAATGCTTAGAATGGTACAATTTCGGTTTATTGTCGCCTCAACAAGTAGAGATACAGTTCAGTTCAGTTCAATTTATTGGTTTAATAGAGTATTTTTTACAGTGTAACAAACAATGTAGCACTTAATACTATAGAATATGTATTTTTTTGTATTTTAAAGTTGTTTATAATTTGTAATTTGTATGCAATTAAATTATTTGTGAGAGAGAGATTTTGTAAAATTTTAAAATTTAATTGAGCCTTCTACAGTTTTCATAAAATTTCTTAAATAATAATTTAAAACAAAGTCACAATAAACATAAAATCTATTAAAGTACATGCACTAAAAATTCATTAATACTATAAAATACGTCTTCCTAACTTAACTACAGCATCCTAATTTAACCCACTCACAATTTTCCTATTCCCTAAAATGATGTCACATTTATTTCCCCATTTCTCTTTAAATATTAAGACAATTAACAAAAAAAAAAAGACGAGATGTCATCCTTTCTCTGCCATACATAGCGGCGCGCCTGTTTCCCAGTGGGGTAGACAGAGACAACGGATCTCCTGACACACCTCTGCCGCCTCTTCCACTCTCATAATGTTCTTCATACATGCTCGTCGGTTACGGGTACTACGCACTTGGCCCTTTTTTAGCACATGCCCGATCTGTATGTTGTATACTTCCCCCTATATGTATGTTGTTTCTATAACATTAGTTTTTGAATATTGAGAACTTCATCTTCATTGAACAAATTCCCTTGCCTCTTACGAGGTGGTAGGTTCAAATTGTGGCCGACTGGGTTAGTACCACCGTACTGAACGAAAAATGGCCTCATAGCAGCCTCGGCTTCTCTAGTCCAGGATAGCCAGCAATCCAAATTGAAGTCTCCGGTATGGCACCTCTTTTTCGGGGCTGATATTGGCTAGTCGGAGCATGTGCTCTGGCCTCTCTGACTCATCCACTCATACAGAATTAAATATAAAATTTAAAATATGGTCAATTTGGGCGTCAAAAGAAATAAAAAAATCGTTCTCAAATATTTTACCCGCCCGTAAATGTTTTGCCGCTATGTAAATATGTAGTTCGTGTTTCCGTTCTGTTCAGTTTAGCCGGTACGACCAATGGGAAACAATGAACTGCCACCTAGTTAACCAAGGTGTCATGGGCTGACATCACGGATGTTGTAGGTGATGTGGCCAATATTGTTAGTTTCCATAAAAAACCCATACTTAATTGCGGATATCTGCAATCAAATCTGAGCGACCATCAAATCTGGTGACTGAGCGTTACGCGAAACCAATTCAACGGTCATTGCGATTATCCACTTTCCAATTACATAATCATTGTGGCATTTAGCTTGATCTTCTGTGTTCGAAAATACGTACAGTCGAAAGTACGTGCAGTTTTATGGAAAACCCGACTTCAAGAAACAAATAAAATAATAATTAAAGACGCAGTTGCAATCAAGAGTATATTATTCTAGTAATATCTACGACCACCGAATGCTCTTGTGGTCCTCAAAGTCCTTCAAGTTTGTTAAGTTTCTTAAGATTCAAAACTCTCAGTAAAATTGTTAATCTTGCTGCTGTGTTCGATAGACTGTAGGCGATGTTATTATATGGCTTTGTAATAATATATATTTAAAAAATACCCTGCGAAGTTTCTTGCCGGTTCTTCTTCGTGGGTGTAATGTCATATGAATGATAAGTAAACAATACAATACAATACAACTGCCACTTCTAGAGCCGACCATTATTTCAGATCGGCCTCTTCCGCGATCGTCCAACATCATGGAGCGACGCTTTACTGTCCTATAGCCTGGCCTCCAACGAAGGGTTCCTGGTCACCAACCAGTCCCTAGGAAAACCCCTCCTGCCTGGCGGCTGGGAGACAGGTCGAGGAGCTGAAGGACCACAGTGTCTCTGGCCCTGGATCGCCGCCGGCACTGAAGATATACAGCTCAGTAATTGTTTGAAGATACAGCCGACTTGGATGGAAGACCATGCGTAAGTAACTTGGTATTCAGCCGATGTAGACAAGTTATTAGTATTTTTTTTCGCCAAAACGCTTAAGCGTGCGAAAATCTCGACTGTTGTTTCAGTATTGGATTAATAACACCATCGTCTGCACTGATTTATACAATCTGAATTCGCAATGCAAAGGTGTTTGTAACCTTTTACGTTATAGTTCTCCTACACCAAATTGGCGTTGACTTCCGAATGAAATAACCGCGATCCCTTCAACCTCCAACATAGAGCTCAATGACCCAACCCGGCCACTATAAAATATACCAAAACAAAATATTTTTGAAAAATATTTTTCATTTTGACGTCCAAATTAATAAAAAAATAATGTATTTTTTTATGGAAACTGGCACGGTTGTGTCACCTACAACATCCGTGATGTCAGCCCATAACACCGTGTGAACTAGGTGCCATGTCAGTGCTCCCCTTCATTTCATGTCGGCTACACTGAACGGGACGGAAAACACGTTCTTTCAGTGCGGTGGTACCATCCAGGGCCGTAGGATAAACCCTACGACCTAGTAAGGTAAGAAAGGAAGGGACCCACAGTTTTACATGGAATCCGAACCACTGTCCGCCTCTAACGACGAGCGGTCACCCATCCAAGTACTGACCGCGCTCAGTTGCTTAACAACAGTCCGCACAACTGAGCTACCGAGGTTGACATATTTTTTCAAATTTAGACCTGTATGATTGGCTGAGTCAGAGAGGCCAGAGCACATGCTCCGAATAACCAATATCAGCCCCGAGAAAGAAGATACAATGCCGGGGACTTCCCTTTGGATTGCTGGCTATACTGAACTAAAGGAGAAGCTGAAACTGCTATGAGGCCATTTTTCGTCCAGTACGGTGGTACTCGCTACAATTTGAGTCTACCACCTAGTAATGGGCAACTGGGGAATTAGGTACTCAACAAAGATGCGAATCTCAATTTTCAAAAACTTATTTTATTATAACAACATACAGGGAGAAGTTGAAGAGCATGCGAATCGGTGAGCTGGCGCTAGCGGGGACGCATAACGCTGGATCCTGGAGGTTCGATAGCGAACTCAACCAGGCCGAGAGGGACCGCTGGGTGCTGTGCCAGGACCGCTCCATCTGGGCGCAACTCGTCCACGGCATCAGATACTTTGACTTCAGAGTCGCCTACTATGAGTTTTACGACAAAGAGGATGACAGGTGAACACATTATTATGTACTTACATACTTACCGATAGTAAGTTAACAAGTCAAGACAGCACGACGAATAAACCTAATATTATAATATGGCGCCATGTCCCCTTCGTGCTCAGGGTTTGAGGAGGATTTATTATATTCTTAGTAATTTTGTTTTGTTTTATTTAGGTATGTTTTGTTGTATTGTCTTAGTCAGTTTATTCTTATAAGTAGTTTAGTTTAGTATTAATTTAATTTTGTGATTGTGATAATTTGTATAAAAGATATGAAAGACAAGTACAATCATTCGTCATTGGAAATATTAACATTGTCCCAATGATCAATGCCGAGCTCTGAGTGGCGAGAAACACTCCCTGGTGGAAAAGGGATAATGATGAAAACATATTCGTTAATATTTCTAATATTCACAGGTATTGGCTGAACCACAATATGATTAGAGTGCGTCCCTTGGTGCCTCTACTGCGAGAATTCAGACAATTTCTTGACCATACCAGAGAGGTAAGTGCATACAATATTTTTATTTAGAAAATGTTCTTATTTCTTGTTCGTGCATGAGTGCAAAAAAAAATTATTAAACACTTTTTACCCGACGCAGGGTTATGTATGTGTATCTCATTTTAAGAGCCGACGACTGTACCATATCACGAAATCATGAAACATTATTTAGGTACTGTTATCATAATTTTTTTATTTACATAATAAATGAATGCGAAGACCTCCTCGTATTCCTTTATTAAATAAAAATAAATAAATAAAAATCAAATTCTCTGCGTCTCCGTCTGATTGATTTTCTCAGAGCCTTGCGAAATGTATCGTATTCTTCTCACCCGCAGGTGGTATTCCTAGACGCGCATCACTTTCCTATCGGATTCTACGACACCAGTGGTGCCCCCCTAACCAGCGTTCACATCGGTCTTCTGGAGCTGGTGATGAGGGAGCTCGGACCCCACGTGGCGTCCAGGAAAGAGTTCGGTGGAGACCCCCGCGGCCCCACCCTCCACGAACTAGTGGCGGCGAACAAGAGGCTCGTCTTCAGTTATGCCGATAACTCTGTTAGTTCAGGTAGGTGGTCAACATTTTGTCAGATCTTTTCAACAACTTTTTGGAAAATCATTGTGGGTTTTTTATAAATTCAAGTAAGTTCAACTCAAAGTTCAAAGCTCAAATTTTGAGCAAACATCATCAACGTCGGATAAAATTGCTAGTAATAGTAATTATTTATATGTGTGACTGTAAATTAAAAACCTTGCTTCTGAGGTGAATATGTAGTTGGAGCTATGAAATCCTGATCTGAATGTATATTTAGGTAGGTACTTAAAGGGCAATATACTCTACCAGTTTATATAACTCTAGCTTCATAGGACTTTGATCATATGCATCAGCTATTTTTGTTATCGTTCCAGCCAACGACGCGCTTTGGCCGAGACTGCCGCACCTGTGGGCCAACACCAACGACCCCAACTACCTGTTCCAGTACCTCGACAGAGCGATCGCCGCCTCGCCCGCGTGGGACGCGCGGTCGCCGCTCCACTCGGCCATGGCGCAGACCACGCCCACCACCGTCGACATCCTACTCATGAGGACCTCCCTCCGCGAAAAAGCCGACGTCGTCAACAGGAACGTCACGTCGCGGTTGCGCTCCACCTGGCGGCAGAGCGCCAACATAATTTCTTCGGACTTCTTCCTCAGCAACGACATCATCGATGTCTCGATCGAGCTGTGCCTCGAGCGCGCCTCGGGTTTATGACGTCTCGGCGCGTCGGCTCGTAGCCGTGGCGCGGTGCCCGCTCGTCGGCGCGCCGTCGACATCGCGTCGGTGCACCGGCGCGCCATGTTCCCGCCCCGCCGCACGCCCTGGCTGCCGCTCGCGCTCGCGGCCTCCCCTACCCACCGTCCGCGTCGGATGCTCAACAGACTCTATATGCAGCCAGCCACCACCTGACAGCTCCACATAGTTCCACCGTGAAAGGAGGCACCGAGTTTAAAACAGCACCAAAACTTACAAATAACGAGTGCGCAAGTTCGTGTCATCCCTGGGACCTCGGCAGGAACTATCGTTTTTTCGCGCGGTCCCGACTGTGAGTAATACCTACACGTTGCGGTCGCTAAGCTAAAGTGTTTCGTCATCGGTGATCGATCATTGTTTTGGTGATTCGGTTAGCATTTGCGTAAGAGACCTCTCGCTCGACCTCAATGTGTGCTGCGTTACTTCAGCTGTACAGGAAGAAACACATCTAGTCCAAGTGCCGTCACGTTTACTTCTGTTGTGCTGTCTTCAAATGTAAATATGCACCGATAATGTTAGTTTATCTCGTGGAGCAAAACACGAGAGAATTTGTAAATATTAAGCCAATTTTCGTTATTGATGATGATTTGTACAAAAAAAAAATCGATAGTAGAGGCTGCATCTGTTTTAATACAAACTACTCTTGTGTATGTACTTACTATGCAAGATTATTTTAAGTGTTTTAATATAAATACAGTGTTTTTCATTTCATTTAAATGTATCCGCGTTCCACCTATATTTCCCTTGAATACGTTATCTCTGCCCTCCGAGCTCCGTGCCTGCACCAGTGCTCGGCGAGAGCGTTCTACAAAACACCCAGCCAGCAACAACGGCATCGTGCATTCCGCTTTATACCGCCCACAGATAAATAGCCTTCTTCTACATTCTCATCTCCTGTAAACATATTATTGTCTTGATGATATCCGATCTCTACACCTGCATTTTCCTATTCCCATCTACCGCGTGGTTAGAGTGACGCCGCGCCGTGTCGGTTGGCGTGCGACGGACCACGCACCGGACGCGCCAATCGACTCCTCCGGTGCAACGTCAACGTTCTCGTAATAGCCGCCGAGCCGCTCCGCCGCGCCGCCTCCGTAGCGCCGCCGCGCCGCCCCGCCGGAACGCATATTTATAAAGTCTAGTACGGTAGTTCGCAAAAGCGTTCTTTATTAATTTCTTATTTTCTTTGGAGATGGTAGTTTTGAGAAATTTTGGCCAGTGTCATGTATAATGAGGATTCATGGTCAGGTTTATGTTTGCCCTGTTCGTTTTTAAAATTACCGCATCTGACCATGAATCCTGACGGCGAATCGTCAAAACCGAGACGTCAACAGGAATGGCACGTCGTGGATGCACTCCACCCGACGGCAGAGCATCAACATCGTTTTTAATCCTCACTATCCATCACTAGCCAAAAAAATGTCTCAAAAAGACAATCGTCAAAAGAAAATAAAAAAATAATAATAAAAAAGGCTTTCGCGAACTAGACTTTGGAAACATGCCGCCGCCGCCGTCGCTCCTGCCCTACTCTCTGAAGGTTAACATTGCCTGAAAGTCAATATAGCATATAACATGTACATTGATATTTGAAAAATTTTGAGTTAGTCTCTTAAAATATAATAACATAACCTAACGTACACCACCTATCTAGTACTATTCAGAAGCAATATACGTTTTTTTACCCGACTACGGCGAAACCAACAGAAGGGTTACGATTTTCGCAGCTTACTTAACCACTTTCAACATAATGAGGCATTGTTTTGTTGAATTTTGAAATCTCGATAGTCCGCGTGTCATATTATGCAGTTTTTTTATGAAAATATTTATATGGCGGGCGCCAGACGCCAAGTCGTCAAACTTTGATTTTTTTTAAATTCCAATCCCATTAAAAGGGTACTCTTATCATTGGTAAGCGTAGACGTGATAGGAGTTGGTAAGAGCTTTCATGAATATATAATGCGCGGGGCGGATCTCGGCGTGTCGCCGCCGCCGCAGCGGTTCGTCAGTGTTCTCCCTCGCACCCGCCCGTACTTGTATAGTGTATTCGCGTGGCGGGTTGCCCGCTGCGGCGACGACACGCCGAGATCCGTCCCGGGCACTATACCACAGTACTTCTGTACGCGCGTTTGAACTTATACTTTTCTCTCTTTGCCCTCCCCCCTCATCCCCCTCCTCCCCCTTTTCTAGCCACTCACCCATCCTCACTTTTCCCTTAAACAAATAGGTACAATTAATATTTATGTGGTGGCCGGTGACGATGACGATGACGACGACTTTTTTGTGAGTTAACTTCTCATTTTCATAACTATCCTAAAGATTTTAGTTTTTATTTCATATCGTTAATAAATAAGTATAACTTCAAATTTAAATAAAAAAATTATAAAACCTGACTAAGAAAAAATTCGGTCGAACTTTTTTTTATTTTGTTTTTTTTTAATCGCACCTAACGCGCCCGAAGCCTAGGGAATACAAGATTATCTGTAATTTCCATTGGCCTATTTTCTTATAAAAAAAATTCAGGTGCTAGTAAAGTAAGGGAAGGAATGTAGTTTTACATAGAATCCGAACCGCGGGGTTATTTCTTTTTTTTATTTTACAATTTTAATTTGTAAATGTGCAAAAAACTACCGTGCCCGGGGGGCATGCCCCCAGGCACGGTTTTTTCTTCTTTTTCTGTTCTCCTGGGTTTCTAAAGCAAACGTTTTAAATTTTAATAGGGTTAGTATTAAGCCATAGATTACAAGAAACTGCAGGGATTTCAATGTAATAGTTGGAACAGTTGCCCACAAGTCAAACCATTATTGCTGTAGATAGGCGTTTCGTCATTTTCGAAAACACAATTATTTTGGTAAACACATAACACAAATATATTGTGTGGTGGTACGGAACCCTCGGTGCACGAGTCCGACTCGCACTTGGCTGCTTTATTTACAGACTTACCTAGCTGAGTATGTATGTATTTGAATATTATAATATTCAATTCCATTTTAGATAGCAATAAAAAGGAGGAGTAACGCCATCTAACCAGCTGAAGAAACATTTCGTTGTGAGGAGGCCCGCGTACGTACATGAATTAGTGACATCTATCGCACGGAGGCGACCTCGCCGTACTATATTTTTTCATTATGCTGAACTGAAGGTATCTTAGAAAGGTATATATTACATAATAATTAAAAACTTTTCAGCCTGGTGCCATGTGCCTACCTACTCAGATTTGAGTGGTTATTGTTTCGTCCCGGTACACCGGGACTAGTCACCGGTTTAGAATCTCAGTCCCGGTCGTCCCGCCCACAGTTTTATACATACTAAAATTAAAAAAAAAAATTATGGGTTTAGTGTTTCTTCTTATTTCCTAATACTCCTTACAAAGCGTTTCAGTTCAGGCATCATAAGTCTGCAGATGTCAATTACGTGTATACTTAACAACGAACGTTCAGTCGAAAATTTTGGCTATACTTAACTATCTGTGAGCTTACAGAGCTGCGTGGATCGTTCTGAATCGGACACTTTTCTGGGGCCTATAATTTAATTGCCCAGGTACCTAATTATCTAATAGAATTTATGCATAATCTATCTTTAAATGTAAAAGATACCTATCATCTAAAATTTAATTGAATATTCATAGAACAGGTGCTGCATTTCCCCGCTCAGAGACAACCAACTTTTCTTAGGTTTTGATATAGTGTCCCGGTCAGTACATGCACCTTATGCTAGCATGGCAACCCTATGCTAGCGACACTAATTTAATAGGTAGTTGATCAGAGCAGAGTATAGTACTAATTTATACAAAACCGTAACACTGACTGTGCAGCGGAATAAATACCCTGACAGGACCATCGACTTATACTATTTTACTAGGGTCGCTGGACAGGACAGCACGCAGGATGACCACCGCCGCGACGCGCCGGCCGCGACGCGCCGGCCGCGCCGCACATGGATGTTGCAACAACTGGGGGAAATCATGCGAGCATGCCCATTTCCCACCCAACAGCACACTGAAAAGTATCATTTCAAAATAATGAAATAGGAAACGGGCGATAAATAATTGTTTTTTTAAATAGGAGCGTGTGTTTAATAATATAATAGGTACAACGGTATATTTCTACATTAACAATAAATACTTAAACGATAAACTTGTACAAACATAGAGAGGTAGATTTCAAAAGATTCGACTGCATTTACATTCTTAGGTCTAGACATCGGTAGATAGAGGGCTGCGCGACCCGACGGCGGCGGGCCTGTTCAGGTGTGGGGCGCGAGGAGCGGCAACAGCTCGGCGGGAGACATGCGTGCGAGAGCGCGCGCGTCCAGCCCCATGGCGGCGGCCGCGCCGCGCACGTCCAGCCCGAAGCTCTGCAGCAGTGCCGCCAGCGCCACCTCCTCGCCCGTGCGCGGGTCGCGCAGCCGCGGGCAAGAGCCGTTGCACTGCGGCCACGAGCAGTGCTCGACGAGGCGCCGCGGCGCGCACCCGCCGCGCGCCCTGCCGCCCCCGCCGCCGCCGCCCAGCCGCCGCTCCCAGCAGTCGAGCGCGCGCGGCAGCGTCACCCCCGACACGTTCACCTTCACCCACTCGGGCCGCGCGAGCGCTCCGTGCGCGAGGCAGGCCGGCGCGAACGTCGCGCGCACCTCCTTCAGCGACTCACGCAGCGCTGCGCCCGTCGAGTGCACGGCGTCCCACTGCGCGCGCGTGCGCGGCGCCCGCACGCCCTCCGCCGCCAGCTGCGCCGAGTCGAACAGGAACTGGAAGACGAAGAGGGGCGTCCGCATGTGCGGATACAGCCGGTACCCGAAGTAACACAACCACGGGTTCGCGGTGTGGGCGCGCGCGCACGCGCTCGGCGGGGAACCACGCCACAGAGCGTGGCCGAGCCTCGCGACCGTTTCTGCGGAGGCGCCGCGCCTAGCACGAGTGGGTCGGTCGAGGAACCAGCCGGAGTCGGCGACGGCGGCGACGCGCACGCCGCGCGCGCGCAGGGACCTCCTCGCCGCGTCCGCGTGCAGCATGACGCCGGCGGCGCCCGCGCTCGAGCCGACCAGCAGCAGGCGGCCGGCGAGCCCCGCCGCGAGCAGGTCGGCGAGCGCCTGGCGCACGATGAGCTTGCCGGCGAACACGAAGGTGCCGGCGGCGCGCGCGGCGCGGGTGCCGGCCCACATGTCGCTGCTGCAGTACGGGAGGAGCACGTGGTGCGCGGCGTGCCAGTGCGGGTTGAGGGCGGGGTCGGCGGAGAGGAGGGCGGGGGCGCGGCGCGTGGCCGGCCAGCCGCCGGAGCTCATGAGGCCGGGCCGGCGCCGCCAGCGCGCCGCGCACGAGCGCCGGTCCCAGCAGTAGCCGCCTCCCTCCAGGTACACCACCCACCGCTGCCCGCCGCCCGTCTCCCTGCCGCGCCGCATGTAGTACCTGCCATTACAACAACACCTGCATTACATCATTCAGTTCAGTTTCAAGCCTCGGTCCCAATATAAACGAAAACATCCCAAAATGTTGCCCAAAATATTCGTACTTAGTTGTGTATGTACACAGTACTCAGTAGACACCTAGACGAAGTGACTATTTTCAATCTGTCTGTGCCCAGGCCCCAGGCACAGATTAGGTACTTATAGTTTAACGCAAGGCCTATGGGCAGTTAATAGAATTAGGGCCCCCCTTTTTGGCAATTTAGCAAAACAAGCGCTTTATTTCTGTTTTTTTATTTATTTCCCATAACTTAATCTTAGAAAAATAAACTAAATGTGTGCGATGGCCCTAGGCAGCTGCCTAGTTCGGTCTGGGCCAGGGGTCTCCAAACTACGGCACTTTATCCGGCCCGCGCCACGTTTGTCGCCTAAACATTTATTTTTAATTCATCCTAAATTGTGCATGGGCGAGCTGCTTACCTAGACTCTAGGTAGAGTCTCTTATCTATAGAGTAAACATAGCACCAATGGCACCATTGCTATTCGGTCGGTCGGATAGCGGCGACGGCGCGGCGGCGCGGCGCGGCCCCGCCGCACAAGGCTCTCTGCTAATTTAAGGTCTCTTTTAATAATAGGTACTACAAAATTCGACCCCAGTATTAAGATTTTAAATTGTTGATCGACAACTGCATGTGTCACATTAATAAACATTTATTTTCTTACAATCTTATTTTATTTTTCTCATAATAAACAACAACATTATTATTAACATTATTTAACATTATTCAAGGAAAGTATCTTAATTTTTTTTTTATGGACTGCCTTGCATCTGGATGCATCCTACCTAAACATTTTTACAATTGTTGTTTACAAGAGTTTACAATTTATTTAAAAAAGTTATATAGAAAAAAAATTAAGTTAGCTCAGTGGTACAGGCAGTCGACCGTTGCTGCAACGCTTGACGCGGTCAGTACTTGGATGGGTGACCGCTCGACCGTTGGAGGCTGACCGTGGTTCGGATTCCACGTAAAACTGTAGGTCCCTTCCCTTCTTACCTTACTAGGTGGTAGGGTTCAACCCGCCCGGGTTGGTACCACCGCACTGAATGAAATGTAAATAGTTTGTGTTTTCCGTCTAGTTCAGTGTAGCCGGCACGAACGAAGGAAAGCACTGACATGGCACCTAGTTCACCCGGTGTTATAGGCTGACATCACGGATGTTGTAGGTGATGTAGCTAACGATGTCAGATTCCATAAATTTTTTTTTTTTTTTATAAGTCAATGTGGCCGCCAGTAAAATTGTTTGGGAGACCCCGGTCTAGGCAGAAGTCCGCTTGTATGTACAAAAAGTGTTTACGTCGTCGGCTGTATGATGTACCGACAGATTTGCACGCAAAATATAGTTTCAAATGCGAGAAAATGTAAAATCAGTACGGACCCGGCGGGCGAGCCATCGTTGCAGGTGATGGAGGCATTAGAGAGCCACACGCGCTGCAGGCTGTCGGAGAGCGTCTTCGCCTCCACCACCGCGCCTCCCCCGCCGCCGCCTCCTCCGCCCCCGCTGCTGCTTAACACCTACGCAACAACATCAAACACTCTCATTTATTTATTAACCGACTTCAAAAAAAGGAGGAGGTTCTCAATTCGATTTTTTTTTTTATGTTTGTTACCTCAGAACTTTCGACTGGGTGAACCGATTTTGAAAATTCTTTTTTTATTTGAAAGCTGGTGCTTCCCGTGTGGTCCCATTTTAATTTGGTCAAGATCAGATTGGAAAGCGAGGCGGAATCGCGAGGCCGAAGGCCGAGCGATTCCGCCGAGTACATAATAGCAAATAATTACTAAAAATAAAACTGTGAAATAAAAAACTATTTAAAAAAATATAAAAACCGCCTTCAAAAATGTATGAAATAAAAAAAATCTAACCCTAGAGTTGAAGGCGGTGCTAAAGCAAGCAAGAATAACCGACCGCCTTCAACTCTAGGGTTAGATTATTTTTTATTTCATACATTTTTGAAGGCGGTTTTTATATTTTTTTAAATAGTTTTTTATTTCACAGTTTTATTTTTAGTAATTTTTTGCTATTAATGTACTCGCTTACACACATTCGCATATTTGGTCATATTTGTTGAAATAAATTGTGGAACACTATTATTGGCTCTATTAATGAGATTTTCTTGTGGGTACTGTGACATTCACTGTTTGTTTTGTAGTCTCTGAAGGAAAAGGTCGAAGAGCTCTGACTTTTTGACTAAATGCGAAAAATCTTTTTTTTACATTTCATGACGATTTCATGTGTCGCTGATTTTCCTTTCGTTTGACATAATGTTGAATGATAAGAACAAAGTTGTAACCGAAAAAAACGTGAATGCTTCAGCAATGGTTTGAGAGAATACAAAATTTTACTGAATAATTTCAAACACAAAGAGTAAACACTTATTAACACCAAATTATTTACATAAAGTGTCCAAAATAAGACGAAATTGCATCCGTGAATGTTGTTCGATACGACTCCTCGCCCACACGTCATCACTGGCGGCTGGACTCGAGCGGCACGCGCGCCAACCTGCGACGCTGTCCTCGCGGCCGCAACATCCTTCCACTAGCACTCGCTGAATCAATAAATACTCCAGTATCCCGAAAAAAATACGCAAAGACCGGTAGCGGCGAGCGCTGTTTACAGAGTATATCTCGATTTAGACCGAACGAAGGGACGAGAGAACGAGCGTCGCCTCACCGTCGGTCGCAGCGGCAGCGGACCGAATAAAGGTAAAAGCGGCTCGTTTGTGGCTCGCGGGAGCAGCGGGCGCCGCCGCCAGACGAGACCGGCTCCGGCGGCAAGATCAAAGGCGGCGCCGATCAAAGGGGCCGCCGCGCGATCGGCATCCGTCATTATTATTATGCAAGCATTACGAGCAGCGCGTGACTCAGGGCGAGAGCCACGCGAGCTGCGGAGGGACGGAGGGGGTGGCGGCGGCGCCGGTGCGGCGGCGCACAGGACCCCGGGCGCCGCGCCGGCTGCGTACTGCCGGTAGCCTCGTCTCCCGGCCCCCTGCCCTGCCCGCAGTTTCCACGAAGCCTTCATAGTCCGCGCGCATCCATAACCACGCCTGTGATTCAAACTACCTACTACAGTTTTTCTCTTAAAACTTTCAGAAGCATTCCGCTGTGTTGTAGGTACTGTGAATGTTTTATTGAAACACTTGAAGTAGCGCTGTAAATAGTTGTAACACCGCTTGAAACAATAAAAAAGTGCTAACTTTATCTCAATTTTAGTGCAACTTCCGTTTATGGTGAAGTGCAAAATTAATGGAACCTGGTGTAGGGGAATCTTGTTTTGATTGTGTTTTATATTCTGTACTTTGTCTAATTGTACATTTATAAGTCTTTGTTATAAGTACTTATATGAAAATGGTATATTTTGTGTTAGAATACTAGAAATTACTATTTTTAAGAAGTAGGTACATAGATTGGTAACTATGTCGCGAAAACTATTGCGCATGCGTTCACGTCTATATATTTTTATCTAACACTAAGTAATATATATTTCTATATTACCCATACATAAGTGATGATAACTGATACGTTACACGATAACCTATATTAATCAAGGATTTTAAACCAAGATATAAATAAAAGAAGCCCTCTTTCATTGATCTAATAAGATAAACTACTTAGCATATCAGCGGTAGCTTAGTTTATCTGAATACCTAACATAGATTTTTTTGCTGCCCTAGTACTTAGGTAGCCACTTGAGAAAATAAATCAAGATATAATTAATTTTCCCGACTATAATTTGACCGACAGTAGCCAGTGGTGCAGCGCTCTTGCCGGCAAAACGACTACACCCACCCACCTGCCAAACCCAATTACGGCATTATGGATGGCCGATGGAGCCTTCGAGCGCAGCGGGAGCCACCTGTTAACGATCATATCGAGCCTTCATTGGTTTCACCGACCATATTATACACGCTTGCATACTTGACAGTTGACACAGCACTAAGGCATTCGAAAGAACTTAATTTGGGATAATTAACAGCGTAAACTTCGGTTCCGCACTGTTGCAGGTCTAGAAGTTAACCATTCAGGTGAAGAAAATTATACCCAACACTGCAGAATTTTCTTTCTCTGTTTTTGTGTTACATACTGTAATTATTATTAGATTAGGTACCTACATTGCGTTCCACACAGGAAAACGCCATCTCACCATCTTTGGAGAAACGTACCTAGGTATCTTCTTGCTTTTCTTAATTACGTAGGTAGGTAGAATATTGACGAAAGTAAGCAAGTGTATAAAAACACCTTTGTCAGCCCCGGTAGCTCGGTGTTGCTATGAATCGACACGTCCGATAGGAAAGTTATACACACCCTGGCACCGACTTTAATGTGTAAACTGTCGACCGTTGAGGCTGGCCATGGTTCGGATTCAACTTAATTTTTTTTTTATGGAAACGGACACGGTTGGCTAGGTACATCAACATCACCTATACAAGATCCGTGATGTCAGCCCATAACACCGGGTGAACTAGGTGCCATGTCAGTGCTTCCCTTCATTTCATGTCGGCTACACTGAACTAGACGGAAAACACGTAGTTGGTACGGTCTTTGCTTACATAGCCTTTTCGACCGACGACGTTTCGCTCAGTGCGGTGGTATCAACCCGGCCGGGATAAACCCTACCACCTACATATTAAGGTAAGAAGGGAAGCGACCTACAGTTTAACGTGAAATCCGAACCACGGTCAGCCTCCAACGGTCGAGCGGTCATCCATCCAAGTACTGACCGACCGCACCACAGCTACCGAGGCTGACAAAAATCTGAATCTGAAGTACATCCCTTCTACGGTAGAAGGGATGTACTTCAGATTCAGATTCTACCTTCCCTTAAGGTACGTTACCCCTATCCTAGGGTACGTTTAACCCTTACGGATTACGATTACCACCGCACTGAATGAAAGTTCGGTCGAAGCAGCCAAGAAGCAGCTATGCAAGCCGACACAACCTAAGAGAAGTACTGACATGGCGCCTAGTTCACCAGGGTGTTATGACCTGACTATATAGCTAAAAAGTATATAGCAGTGGTGCCCATACTTTATTCTATGAAGATCTACCTAAAAATAATTAAAGGTTGCGAGATCGACACTTGTACCAAAAGTTTTCTTTGTTCATTAATGTAATGTTTGTTAGGCTTATTATAATAAAATGATTCAAAGTCAAGTATGGGTACTTTATTTTTGTTATTTTACGATAAATAAACCGTTCGTACTTACGTATTGTTTCTAAATTACAATTAAAATAATGGTATTAATGAAACTGCTTTGGGTGTAATTTATTCTTTTAATTAATTAAATTAAGCCAATCTTGCTGAAATGTAATTCACATGTTTGAGAGCTATGTTCATTGTATTCTTTATATTTGTTACCAGTTCTGTCCTTGCGAAGGCAACACCACCCGGAAAATGTTAAAGTCACATAACATTATGAATTCTTAGATGTTCTACGAGTCACATCTTGCTCAACATATTTTCAGCGATCGACCTAAAAGGCTCTTGGGATCGACCGGTCGATCGCGATCGACCGTTTGGGCACCACTGGTATATAGGTACCTATACAAAACCACATAGGGTTCTATAAAAAACAAAGCTGGCGTGAAACAAATGAATAAAGGGTGAAACCTCCAAGGAAAGGAATCTATGAGCCGATCTCAATCGGTTTAAACCTCTTCAGAGTAACAAAGACAAGGAGTCTAAATGCGGTTAGCTCTTAACCTTTCGTGTTGGCCACAAAAGAGGACCATAATTCGCTAGTTTGTAAGTGGAAAGTAATAATGTGAACATTACGGAAAATATAAGTTTTTATGGCGGAAACAATGGGGCCGGGCCGGGCCGGGCCTCGGATGGACATTAGTGTACGGTATGTTTGAGGCGTTATCGCTAACTCACTAACGACTTTCAACTCTCGGTAAAGATAGTTCTCCGGAGTTAAATGTGAGATGAGTACAAAATAATAGTCCGGACTGGAGGCGTTACGTGTGCGCCACGTTCATTTTAAACTATATTCTGGAAGAAGTTTCCACATGTACAAAAAACGTATCCACTAAATTGTTCCTGATACCTAATGGCAATGAGTATGTAGAACAATATAAGTATTCATCGATGCCCTTACATCTTCAATTTGATAATAGAATAGAATAGAAATGCTTTATGGCACACAAAAACACAGAGATACACAATAGGCCAGTCATGTCGTACACTCGAAATATAAATAATTGCGGTAAACTTGCTTTTTTATATATGTTGTTTGGGTCCCCTTAGATAGTATTTTTCCAGATTGCAGCACTTTGAATTGTGAGCGCGCCGAGTTATTGCTGCAATTTTTTTTTAATTTTTTTTAGTTTTAGGCATGCTCTGACGAGAAAGGTCACTATGACTTTTTTAAAGTAGATGAAATTCCGAACAGTGTGAGCTCTAATTCAGTTTTCTACGTCTAACAGCTCCCAAGATACAGAGTTCCCAAAATTTGCAATTTTTTTCTAAAAAGTTGAAAAATTTCAAATGGTCAATTTTCGACCAAAATATCAGGCTTATGAAGTTGTAGCAAATTTAATTACCTTCATTTTGAGACTAGAGGTGTGTCCGTAGGCGTGATAGGTTGTTCGATGACGACCATAAACCAAACAAACCTAAAATCGAGTGTTAAGGGGAAATTACAATAAAATTACTAGAATTATTCTCTATGTGTTTATTATCGAGTTACATATATTGTGCTAATCTAAATTTAATTCCAGTAAAAAAAAAGATAAAATATACTAAAATATTTATAAACTATCATTTACATTTTTTTTACATATAACTAGGCTCACTACACTGTTGGGCTTAAGTTAACCCACGCATCTTCTTTGAGGGCCCAGGAGTATCAATATTAACTTCGACGAGGGGGGAGATGTCGATGGGGAGGTTGATGCCCATTTGAAGAGCAAGAGAGACATCAAAGACTTCTTCAATAGCATCATCGGGGTCGTCTCCATCTTCATCTACATCCTCTATTGGTGGGACATTCGTGCACTCACTCCCCTCACAATATTTGCAGAGTGTAGAGCACTTCATCCCAGCCTTCCACGGAATTCAAAGCTCTTTTTTTATGCAACTAGAATACATATCAGGCTACGTGTTACAATAAAGAACTATTGCTAATATCATGGTATAATTTAACTAATGGCATTTACGAAGCATATTAAACGTTTATTACATTTATTTTTAAGAGTTCTATAAAACATTGTAGCTTTTCTAAATAAAATGTTATTAGATTATCGAGTAAGAATTTTCTTTTTCACTTTCTAAAATTAAAAAAATAATTAATTTTGAATTTTTATCCCTCCTAAACTATGTGCAATTTTCAAATGGGAGTTTTACTCTTACGTTTATAAAAATGAGCTCTAATGGTCGATTAGATAAAAGAAATAAAAAGAGGATGTCCGATTTTATGGTCTCATACATAACATAACACACTGTGCGGCGCCCTAAGTGTGTTCTATTACTTAGTCCATGGGAATTGCTCGGAGGAGCTGTTTAACGCAATCCCGCCCGCCGTCCCCTTTCCACCTCCGCACAACGCGCACTGGGCAGGGATTGCATCCCTATACGCTGGACTTACCACGGATGCGTACCAATCGGTTCTGCAGATCTTTCCTGGACAAAACTGGTATACTCTGAAACGCCTTCCTGCCCACATATTTCCCCCCAAGTATAGTCTCAGGTCCTTCAAGAGAGGCGCGAACCTGTCAGGCCTGGCATTGCATGGCATTCACAGCCCCCGCGTACGATCGAATGTCCATGGGCGTCGTTAGACACGTTTTTTTTTGTGGCTCGTTCAAATGTTCAGTTTCACGTTCACCTTTTTTTATGTGGCTCGGCACCACATAAAAAAAGGTGAATCGTGAAACTGAACATTTTTTGACCATTTTTTTAAATGAGTCTGATGTTATGAAGAATTTAGAATTAACTTTAAAAAATGGCAAACAACTTTAAATATTACATTCAGAATCAGTATTCTGTAAGGGGGTTACGGTTACCTACCACCCACCCAAAATGTAGCACGTGTAAAATTTCACTGCTTTAGCTCACAATTAGTTTAAGTTAGTCCGACCGTTCCAGAATGTGGTGAGCGATACAGACGTGGTTGTGGTGCCGCCGCCGCGCCGCCGCCGCGCGGCAAGCCTCAAAGGCCGCCGCGGCCGGTACCTGCCCAGTAAAAATGCCATCATAAAGACGAGCCGACACAATAAGCCCTTTGACAGTTGGTTCCTTCTCCTTTATGATGCCGCTTCAGATATACAGCCTCCGGCGGCGCGGAGAAGCGGAGGCGTCGGCGCGGCGCGGACGGAGGGGAGAACCCTACCATACCCTACACTCGTCATTATAAAGAACTCATTAAACCTATTTTATCGTGACTGAATAAGGAACTGAAAGCGGCTAATAGTTGAATAGTAATGAATAGAAGTCGCGCTACAGCGCTTTACGAGTCTTAGAAACTTAATCAATTGCAAGCCGTTTGCGCTGCTCATATAAATCCGATTAAATCCGAAATCGTTAGGTACCCTAGCCGGAAAGTTCTGTCGTGGATGAACTCGCCTGTACAACAAATACTTAGAGGGCTCCACTCTGGGACAAGAAATTGACTGATCGTGCGTCGCCTGACGGACGATAGCTAGGCCTGTGTATAAATAAACCTTACGTTAGATTTTTTTAAAGTGAAAACTTCTTTAGCGGCGCTTGGCACTTTTTTTAGATAGGTAAAAAATTTTACACTCGCGTCAGAACTCGCGTCAGATCCGTAGCCTGATCGAAAAAAGCGTAAGATTCGAAACTTCTTTAGCGGCGCTTGGCACTTTCTTTAGATGGGTAAAAAATGTTAAACTCGCGTCAGATCCGTAGCCTGATCGAAAAAGCGTAAGATTCGTTGAAATTATGGATGAAAGTTGATTTTTCTGAGAAATAAACTTTTTGATGTAAAATAATTATAATAGTTCTGTAGTGTTAAATTTTTTATGTAATATAAATTGTCATGATTGTCTACGATAGCGCAATAAATGAATATTGTATTTTACCACATAAATGATAGTACTTTCATACTGATAAAGAAAACAATTCGTGCGAAATTATTCCCTAATTATTCCAAAATATTTAAAAATGCACAACGTTGATGTTAAGTTTTCACTTCTGCCGGCACTCCCGGAGTGCAACCCGTCCGTTTTTTTTTTTATATGAGTAAGTAGTAAATAGTTTGTGTTTTCCGTCCAGTTCAGTGTAGCCGGCACGACCGAAGGGAAGCACTGACGTGGCACCAAGTTCACCCGGTGTTATGGGCTGACATCACGGATGTTGTAGGTGATGTAGCCAACCGTGTCAGTTTCCATAAAAAAAAAAAAAAGTACCTAATATACCTACCGATGATCGTCGAGTACGAAAGACGGTAGATACCTCTTACATAGTTACTTTGTGCATGGTCAATTGTCAACATTTAAATATTTGTATAATTCAGCCACCTACACCTACGTAGGTATAAGCCGACACACCGAGGAATGTATTAATTCAGACGGGCGGAAAACGACGATTAATTACTTCAGTCGACTAAACCACAGATTACTAAATAGTTGACTAAACTGAGTAAGCCATGACTTTCGATCATTGATATTTTCGACGGCAATATGGGCAATACTAGGAAAATTGTGGGAAAATGCAATTACTTTTGAGACCAATGTATTACGCAAATGTATTACGTCCGACCATTGATAATAAAGCGAGTAATAAAGAGACAAGATGATTCCGTCCGACCAACCGACGCGACGGCTGGACCGACGAAATGAAATGATATTAAAAATGCCTTATTTAGTCCTTCTTATTGTGTAACCGATGTCTGTAACAGACGACAACAAAATGTATGGCTACCGACGGATAATACCACTCAATAATCTGTGGATAAGACATACCTACTACTTCCAACAACGGCAACCCCGAGCATAAGTATGACTTCCGACGGCAAGTCCGGGGAAATGTATGACATCTGACGACAAACCGGGGAAATACATGACTGCAGGCTGAGGAGTTATTTTGTGGAAACTGATACGGTTGGCTGCATCACCTACCTACAACTACAACATCCGTGATGTGAGCTCATAGCGCCATGGCGAACTAACTTCAATCAGCCATGTCAGCGTTTCCCTTTGGTCGTGCTGTCTACACTGAACTGGATTGAAAACACTAAATATTTATTCAGTCGCTTGGTTGGACCGACCTTTCGTTCATTGCGATGGTACGAACTCGGGCGGGTGAAACCCTACCACCTACCTAGTAAGGCAAGGAACCTACAGTTTTACGTGGAATCCGAAATGCACTTCCGACGATGATTGATAGTAAGAAGGTCGTTTCTTACTATCATTTTATAATTTTACGTTTTGTTTATAGACGTCCAGAAATAGCAGCCTTGCGGCTACAAAATCCAGACGTCTATGCCTGCACTCTTGCGAGTACAGTGATCATGTATGCCAGATCGAGGCCCCATAGCTGTACCGTTCTTCCGAAATAATCCCATGGGAAACACAGACTGAAGCCTTTCCCCCAGCCGTTCCGAGCCACCACCCGTCCGCCCGAAGGAACCCCCGACCGAAGCCGAGAGCCGGGGGTGAAGCCTTCACTGCCACTGGGGTCCGCATCCTGTCCAACAACAGCCTGTGCTCAGGGCCTCAGCGTATTGTACTAGCCGACAGCTTTTGTTTTCACCAGCTATGTATATGCGTGGAAGTGCATATGACCACCACCTAATGTGTACCGGGGATCCACCGGTCTTGAAGAACTTATATTATAGCGTCTTTGACTCGTGAGAAATCCAACCCACATCCACATATAAGTGTGTGTTGCACCGACATACCGATCTACATTATTCGCATGTCTACCAATTATCCACATTGGTTACGGAGCTCCAAGTGGCTCAACACTCGCAGCTTTCGCTACTTATTCCCGTGATTGATACTTCGAAAGAAGCACCAGGGAATCAACGCTAAACACCCCCAACTAGTACTCATGTTAGACTTGCAACGTTTAATGAGTAATGGTCGAGAACAAATTCTCTACCACACATTATGTTCTAACAGTGACGCCTGTTACCCGCCCAGTTGCGGGATTGGGTAGCCAGCTGCCAGTTTTAAGGGTAGCCGCCGTGTGGCCTGCAAAGGGAAGCGTCACGGATACTAGCACCAAACTCCGACACCTTGGGTGACTGAACACCTCTGCGATCCCGCTCGAGGGTCGCTCGATACGGGGTCTCTGGATCCTGAAGTATGGGCCCGACACCTTGGGCGACCGAAGCCTACCACTGAGATCGCCTCCCCAACGACTACCCTGATTACGACCATCGAGCCAAAAATACTTATTACCATGCTTCCGACGACGTCAAGCAAGACCTAGGAAATATATGATATCGTACACAACCAGCTCAGGGAATTTTTACGATTTTTAATTAATATGTAGATATATTATACATTAAAAAACACCGCTAAGTAGACTTATTTCACAAATTTTACTTTATTTATAAAGATAAAAAGTTATAGATACCAGGTAGGTAAATACACCTTTACGAAACTATGCATAAAGAAGGTGCTTAATCCGAGACTGCTGTGTAGCTACCTACAAACAGCCTACAAAGCTGTTTCACTATAAATCGATGTCGATAAGTAGCCGTGTTTTGTAGTTGTTTTTTTCTTTCGGTGGCGGCGGCGGCGGAGGCGGCGTCGCGGCCGGTGCGCGGGTAATCACAATCAGTAATCACAATCGGAGGCCGGTCGCGGTGGGAGGGGCAACACTTCAAAGGTGCCGCTCTTCAGTGGCACTGGTGGCCTGATATTAAAGTGCCGATTCGGATATGGAACCTTATCAATCATGTATCATTCCGAACGATTTTCCGCGCGCCCCTCAAAGAAAGACGCGCCGCCGCGCCACCGTGATAGTACGCGAGCGTGACGAGGTTCTACAGTCTTATCTCCATTTTATGTCAGTGATGCTGATGTGATGGTACAAAATGAGGGTAGAGGTGAGGGGGTGGAGAGGGTGTGGGAAGGAGCTAGCCCCCCCCCCCCCCTCCCCCTAACCCTGCCCCTCCGAGCCGACGTCGTACCCGCACCCGCTTCGTCGACTCGACTTCGATTCGACCGATCAAACTTTGAACTTGCAAGTTCGCTTGAGCTGATGGCTTTACGAGTAATAAAAATGCTATAGGTCTTTCAAAATTAGTTCATAATACGCTAAGGGGGGGTTCTGTATCGGAAATAGATCATTTTTGAAGAAAAAAGATTTTTTTTTACAAAAAAATTTTTTTTTATGTAAAATGTAAAAAGTCTTCCATCACATAGATCTCTTTCTTTCAGAAATTGTTAAATTTTAGTTTTATTAGTATGGAATAGAAAGAATTAGATTTATTTTACCAACTTACACGTGTTACACATCATAATGGTAATGAAGACTTTTTTGTTACTGTTATGAAACTGAATCGATTAGGCTATAAAAATCAACCACCAATTTTTTTTTATTTAAATACATAAAAACGGCTCCTGGGTGTATACATATTTTACATTAAAAAAAACCCAAGGTCAAAAAAAATTTTAAGTATATAGTTTTTACTCCCTATACCTATATGATACAGAAGGCGTCCCTTTAGCGTACTATGAACTAATTTTGAAAGACCTTAGCTGAGTCTAGGGTTGCCAACCGTACTATAATATAAAGTAGCTTACGTTATTTTAGGTCTACGTAGTTTAAACTCTGCGTTGAGTGAAACGTAAACTGACTGCACCTCAGTAATCGAATGCAGTGCACTATAAATAATAATAGTGTATTCAAAAATACCTCATCACTGCAGTGCTGATATGTGCAAAGAGCACTAAAAATATACTAATGTTTCAAAATTCTACTTTCTTATGAGATTGTGGTACACGAGGTGAACTTTTTGCACATTTTAATTTTTTTCTGTCAACCATATGGACTTAGGTACGTACAGCACCTAACTAAGTCTATGGATGGGTGACCACTCGACCATTGGAGGCTGACCGTGGTTCGGATTCCACACAAAACTGTAGGTCCCTTCCCTTCTTACCTTACTAGGTGGTAGGGTTTATCCCGTTCGGGTTGATACCACCGCATTGAATGAAACGTCGTCGGTCGAAACGGCTATGTAAATAGTTCGTGTTTTCCGTCCAGTTCAGTGTAGCCGACATGAAATGAAGGGAAGCACTGACATGGCATCTAATTCACCCGGTGTTATGGGCTGACATCACGGATGTTGTCGGTGATATTGCCAACCGTGTCAGTTTCCATAAAACAAATATAAAAAAAAATTCACTAAAGAAGCAGATTCGAAGCACTGAACAAAATCTCCATACTCACAAAACCAGCCATCAGGAACGTTGGTTCTTGCACCTAGGATTCATTTTCGCAATCTCTCGTATGCTCGGACGAGGTACCTACTTACTTACCGTCTTCTTGGTATGCGCATACCACACACTGTACCTCCACAACTGGAGTATGCAGAGCAATCGGTGCTGTACAGCAAGAACTCCGATAAATTACAGCGAGTAATAGCACGAAGACTTAGGTCCTACTGCTTGACTGGTGGAAGGACCGTGCCAAGGTGAGAGCTAGTTAGCCTGTCACCCTTTAGCAGGACGGCACATTATCCTTAGCATCGCCTTTTACGACATGCACGGGCAGAGATTCAGTGGGAATATTATTTTCTTAGCCTCTTGTGTCCTTTTCCTTGGTAACTGAGCGTAATCCAAAGTTGTAATGTAAACATTGAAATATTATATTAAAAAGGTTTTTGATAGATGGAACCATTTTATCACAGCCTACTTTATGCTCCAAATGCATTTTATCGAAATGTAAAATCAAACTAATCACTCAATACAACCGTTTTGGATGTTTCAAATGTAAGGACGAAAGTTTACTATATTTTTTTAGATTTAAAAAAAATTATTGGCATGGGTCGCAATTTGAAAATGAACACTGTATTAGAGGTAAATTCAAAACATCGAAAATTAAAAACCTGTAATATATTGTAATAAAATTTTATTCGCATTAGAATACACCGTTTGCTAGGCACTTTACAATTAATAGTGTTTTTTATTTCAACATTACATACAGCTCATTCATGACATCCAAATGTACTTGTAATTTAGGTAATTACTGTAAAATATATAAAATAAAAAAGCAATAAATCTAAGGCACGCTTCTTTTATCACAGTACAAACATCGACGAAGTCGGGAAATTACAAGCAACTCTCATTCAACACAATACAAATTAGTGTACGTAAATAATAATCTAATAACGAAATTCATCTGCTTGACAATTAAATAGCACAACATTTATTATACACACATTCTATATTATATCCTGTACTTTATATTTTTGAAGCGAAGCTTTTTAACGCACTGTTTGGATGGAGATCTAAATCAGAAAAAGTGAAACGTCACGAAAGTACGAACGGAAGTTGCGACGCTCCTCATTGGCTGGGCAGCGCGTATTGGTTGCCCTGAGCGCCATCTATGAGAGGGTTTTGAAGTCGAACCATTGTATTGGTTGATAAGTAGGTTATGAAAGAATAAGTTGAATAAGTTGTCGCTATACCGATCGAAATTAAATTAATTTATAAATGAATTTTATATACAAAGCGTAAGAAGCTTCGCTTCTGTCGGGTGTCCCACGACACCTCACCTTTTTTTTTATCATTGAACCTCGATTGTTTTATACACTGGTAAATCCATTGTCCATACTTAACTGAATATCAGACCAAGACAAAGCCGTGACGTGAGACAATTTTGCAAAAAATATAGATATATTTTACAAAAAAAGTACATATTGGAAGTTCTTTGAGTACAAGGCATTCACAAATTTCATCAGTAATTTTCCTTCAATGTTTCATTCTACTAAGCGTTCGCTCAATACAAATCTCACAGTCTTATAACTTCATTAAAATAATAGTTATTAAAATAAATAGTTGATGGTTGGTGTTGTGCTGTCATTCACCATTGCGTTTGCAGCACAACACCGATTAATCTCCTTACCCCGATTGTCGGGATACAGCGTGATGTTATGTAAATAGTTGAATAACTTGTGCATATTCGCAGCGCACCGTTAAATTACCAGCCGTCTCACTCGCACTTAGTATAACTTAATATGGAAGGTTCACGTGAGTGAGAAGGAGAAGTTTCGGCTGGAAGTGATGGTCTTCTGCCTCTGCTTCCTGAGGAAGTCGCGAGCCTGCTTGTCGCCCTGTCGGCTCTCCAGCGCTTTCATCGCATCTCCGTCTGAAATGTTTGCATCAAACCAAATCAAAATGTATTTTAGTGCACAATTCACAGTCAGTTCAGTCAATGTCATTAATCGTGCGTGAGGAATTCATTCATGAGCACATTACACATTCAAGAAACGAAAAATATAAAGAAATATATAAATAAAAATTGGCACACAAATCCTCACTTCTCAAAAGGGCTACACACATCTTGATTCTATAATAATGTCGAACTGAGAAAATCCTTTTTTTTTTACCGCCTTAAAAAAAGAGCGAGCGTCGCTACACGACGCCAACTCAACTGTTAAATTGAGTTGGCGTCTCTCCACGAATCAAAATGTTGGTACAACCAACTAATTATTGGGTACAACTAAAAAAGCTGTACAACGCCTACAGCGGCCAACATTTTAGTTGGCCGCCAACTGCTAAAATGTGAGACTCCAACCTACGCTGCACTATGCAGAGCGAACGACTAAACGATCATCCGTGTGCCTCAAACCTCAACGACTAAACAGTTGAGTTGCAGAGAAATCTGACGTCAAGCCCGAGTCGGGCAGCCCGACTCAATTAAACAATCCAGCCAGACCTGGTGCGGTCGGTCGACTGCTGTTGCAAGCAATGCTGAGCGCGGTCAGTACTTGGATGGGTGACCACTCGACCGTTGGAGGCTGACCGTGGTTCGGATTCCACGTTAAACTGTAGCTCCCTTCCCTTCTTACCTTACTAGGTGGTAGGGTTTACCACCGCACTGAATGAAACGTCGGTCGAAACGGCCACCTATGTAAATAGTTCGTGTTGTCCGTTCAGTCCACATGAAATGAAAAGAAGCACTGACATGGCACCTAATTCACCCGGTGTTATGGGCTGACATCACGGATGTAATAGGTGATGTATGTAGCCCAACCGTGTCAGTTTCTATAAAAAAATTAAAAAAATGTGATACAATCGCTCGTGTAGCCGAGCCCTAAATTGTTGATCCGACTGGAGTAATTGGTTTTAATTTTAATTGTTTTAATTTAAAAGTACCTAATTAAGATAATATGTATTATGATAAGCTGACCTATATTGGTTGGCCTGGTGAGGGTGAGGTGCACTTGCGGCAGGGAGCTGAGCGGCGCTGGCGTGGCGGGGATCTCGCTGAAGTGCACGTAGGCCTCCCCCATGAACTGGTTGCTCACGCTGAACAGATCCTTGTCCTTCACCACCAGCTGCAGCAGCCCGTCCTTCACGCCGCGCTGATCCGCCGTCAGCGGGCTGTACCAACACATTACTATTGTTTATTCACATTTTTTATTATCATTACATGTCAGTTTACCACAATACTTGTAGCACAACACCGATTACTCTGCTTACACCGATTGTCGGAATACGGCGTGTGGTGTGTATGTACGTATTTCCTATGTCAGTGAGTTAGCGTGTAAGCGTCCACTGCTGGACATGATTTATGATTTAAAGTGTGGGCTCCTGAGCTATGTGTTGTCACTACGACCTAGGAAGATCTAAGTATTACCTATTGTGATCTCTCAAATGTTTCCGATTTCTGCTATGAACCGAGTTATATCCTTGGGCTGCTGGACATACGCCTCTCCAATTTTCCTCCAGTCCGGCCTTCAGCGGTACGGAACCGCTTGTTAGTAGCAGTTTGTTGTAGTACACTATTACCAATTAAATACTCTTTAGGGTGGTTAACCCTGAGGTGGCTTAACTCGCATGTACCACATTCCAACCACACCACGGCGACGACTCTACACTCAGTTTGTGGAGAGTAAATACCAAATTAGTAAGGAAATGCGTCATAGAGCTCACACCACGTGACGCGCGACAATCACGTGACCTGTGACACGCATGCACACGCCTGACGACAAACCGAACACAAGCCAGCGACTGCGGTTTGATTTAAAGTTTGTCTAGGAATAATTACCTACTGCTATTCATTACAAGCATTGAATGACAGAATGAATTGACTGTTAAAAAGACTAGATTAAGTACTCAAGTAAGTATGGATAATGTATAAATTCAGCAGTTTCATGTTTCGTTCGTTACTTGTATTGTAGTTTTTTGACAAGCATTCGGCACGTTTTTCAGGAATCTATGGCGGTTGGAACTAGAAGCAGGCCAGTAGCGACGGCCATCTTCAATTGTCCACGAGTAGGCAGGCACTGAACTGGCTGTGTTTGCCCACGAGTAAGTACTGAACTGGCTATGTGTTTGCCCACGAGCAGGCACTGAACTGGCTTTGTGTTTGCCCACGAGTAGGCACTGAACTGGCTATGTGTTTGCCCACGAGTAAGTACTGAACTGGCTTTGTGTTTGCCCACGAGCAGGCACTGAACTGGCTTTGTGTTTGCCCACGAGTAGGCACTGAACTGGCTATGTGTTTGCCCACGAGTAGGTACTGAACTGGCTATGTGTTTGCCCACGAGCAGGCACTGAACTGGCTTTGTGTTTGCCCACGAGTAGGCACTGAACTGGCTATGTGTTTGCCCACGAGTAAGCACTGAACTGGCTGTGTTTTTTCCTACGAGTAGGCACTGAACTGGCTATGTGTTTGCCCACGAGTAGGCACTGAACTGGCTATGTGTTTGCCCACGAGTAGGCACTGAACTGGCTATGTGTTTGCCCACGAGTAGGCACTGAACTGGCTATGTGTTTGCCCACGAGTAGGCACTGAACTGGCCATTGTGTTTGCCCACGAGTAGGCGCTGAACTGGCTATGTGTTTGGTCGTTCATATATTCCCGTTTCCAATTTTCGGGACACTGCAAAAATGGAATTGAAAATCACCAGCAAGGAGTCCTGTTGTTATTGTTGTTGTTGTTTTGGTTTGGGGTTGGCTCTAGGTCTGCAAACTAATCCCGCTTGGTTGGGGACCTTCGTGCAAAACCCCGCAGTCTGCTACCCCAGCCAGCCTATGTCTTCCATGGGAGCCACAAGTCGACCGGGGTGTCTGCAGGCCGCTTATCCCTTAGTCGCCTTTTACGACATGCACGGGTAGAGATGCAGTGGGACTATTCTTATTAAGTACCGACCCCACACAGTACCCAGCAAGGAGTCCTTTCACACCATTGAAAAATGAATGAAGAAAAAAAAGAAGGACCGCAATGACCTCCGGTCAGTCGCTAAAGAAGAAACGCTCGAGGAGCTCACATGTGAAAGACTTCGTCGTAGAGCGGGAAGAGGTTCTTGTTGTGTGTCTGCGTCTTGGGCTTCACTGTGTCGGCGAACGTGTCCTCCGGCATCAGTGTCACTCGCACGTACGAGTCACAGAGGCCTGCACCAAGCATTTACTACCATTACATCTCTGTAACTAATCTTTGCTATAAAAATTTTCCTAAACACTAATCTAGGATAGAATAAAACGTAATAACATAAAATCTCTATGTTTTTACACATACCTACTAAGTATTATATGATGGTAAAAATATTGCTATGTGCTTTTACGTGGGTTTCATTAAATAACTGAAAGGCATCCCTGATGGAGGTGAACTAATGCAACCTGTGCGCAAGAATACCAGGACATGTGTGAATTAATTTAATATCCATACGCAAGGCAACCGAGGCACGTGTGAACTGAAGTTCTAAATCACATATCGATGTTCACTTAGCGATGTTGGGGCGATTGTGACAATGCAACTCACCATTAGAGTCCGTAGGCGCCAGATTCCTGGCGTTCATAATCTCCAACTTGAGATTGTCGTCTACAAACTGGGCCCGTATCGTCAGCATACCGAGCGTGGGCTCGGTGACCGTTTGCTGCTCTTGCCACCTCTCCAAATGGAACTGATGGATCAGCTCGCGCGTCTCCATGCCGTGGAGCTTGAGAAGGTACTCGACTTTCTTGAGCGTCTCGCTAGAGTATATCTCCTTGCCGTCTTGTCGGAACGAACGGACCATTATCTTGAGGCATTCGTGCAGGTTTGCGAAGAACGAAGGCGGTCTTCGTTTCTGCAAATTTGATTTTGGTATTAAAGTTTTATTTATGGAAGCTGCCAGGAGAGGAATAAAATATAAAACTCATTACCAATCTGGTAACTTAATTAATTGTAGGTATTGTGGTTTAAAAGTTAATGGTGGTTTTAATACATTGAGAACTAGAGTTTGTGTGAAAATTTTAAAGAAAAGGAAGTTAAACTAATTCACTAGATTGAAGATAGGCTGGATGGTCGGTTTTTTCTCTTTCTTCATTTCTTGTGTGTTTATAATTAATTTTGGTGTATATGTACGTATTTATAAATTAAATCTTGAATGTATAATAAAGATGGTCTAAGATCCGGTCTAAGGAGGACACACAATCATCTGTTATTGGGATAAGACAAAGATGACATTTAGGTTCATATCTTGTCTCCAAAGAGTTTGACTGTCGTTATTTCTAAATTTTATAAAATAAAAAAAAATCATGCGTATAAAAGAATTGCGAATTGACGAAGGAAAAATTATGGAAAGACTACCCAAAAAGAAAAATCCTTAAAAATCACCCCAAAATACTCCTCCTTAGGCCGGATCTGGCAATAACAGTCTTGGGTACAATGGCCCTACTGTGTTTTCATAGTTTAAATTTTCAATTCAATTAAACATCGGAGTTTGAAATATTATATACAAGACCGTTTACTACAGTCCCTTTTAATTTTTTGAAATGTGCTTACTAAGTTTATAATCTATTTAAAAGAAAATTTTCAGCATGCAATACTTACTGTAATGCATGCAATGAACTTTAGTTCAAAACGTTATTAGGGATTCCCCAGATTGTTTACATGTGATATTTATGTATGTAGCTGGACAGGACTTACGGCTGGACCCACAGAGCATTGAACTGTGGGGTTCTCTACTAGAAGTGGCATGTGGCTACAACATGTAGATACACATATTCTCATGCAATAGGCTTATTTTTCCTTTACGACAATCGTTCCCAATATAGAGAAAGTATTTGTATTACGAACATAACAGAACTTTCCACATATTTTGTATTTATGTACTTACCTTTAATTAGAACGAATGTCCAATGTGGTAGATACCCATAGCCCATCCATACCAATACCAAACACCAAACAATTGTACAGTTGGCTTTAGAAGTAGAGACACAACTTTGTTAAAGATGCTTCGTTCACTCTCTGCCTTTAGAGCCGATTGTATATAATAGACCATAGGCGTGCCGAGGCGGGGGTTTTGGGGGTTCAAACGCCAAATCCTGGGCGCGCCCATGTTATAGACAATACATAGGGATACAATACAATATGTGATATATACAATACGGGTGTTATTGGCTGCGTGTGATATTTCGTTGCAGGTTTGGGCACAGACACCTGTGCCGACTGTCTATAAAAAAATTAATAAAAAATAAACAATTGAAAATACATACACCATAACCCCATACAAAAATATAACTACAATGAATAATGAGAGCAACGCTACTGGTAGACTTTTTAATTTCGTTATGTATATTTCTCTCTAGGAAAGGCAACATTTGACAGTCTGCTTGCAATATTTGACCTCTTGTCTGTAAGGGTAAAATTCATTCTCCCTCCACTTAGGTACCAATTTCTACTTTAGTAACATTGCACTCACTCTACAAAGCATGTACAACTAAAATACTACAGGAATAACAAAAAGAATATTTACATAGATAAACATTATACATTGTTACCGAGTCTAAATGCACAGCCGCTGACTTGTCCAGACGTTTGCAATCGATAAAGCGGTTCAGTTTTGGCTTTCGGTGCTAGTGTAAAGAAAAAGAACACGATAAAATATTTATCTCACAATTTGACACAATAAGTTGTCGCTAATTGTTGGCGCTCAAAAACTACACATTTTATCTGACCGGTTAAAGTGTGCGAGATTATTTGAGTTGAAGGCTCACTGATTTATCGGTTAAGGGATTTTATAGGTATGTGGAAAAATTGTGACGCGATTAGGTTAGGTTATGTTGGCCACGAAACCAACGAAACTTAGAAAATGTTATTAAAAAAAAACATTGGACTGAAATGTTTTCAATCCTCGGAAGCATCGCACATTTAAGTGAAATGAGAGGAAATTCTGTAATATAAGCCAAGGTAGTCACGTTCATTTACATGTCAGATAATGTATTGGTTTGTGAAGGCCAAAATTTTAACGACAACGGGAGTGTACGGCCAAGTAAGTGCTAAGCTAAAATAATTAGTCCGAATTAATTAATAGTAACTAGCCAACATTTAATTAAAATTCTTAAATAAATAAAGATAAAATAAACTAGGTAATTAAAATAAAAAAAATTACAGAGTGCTAAATGAAGTGCATAAAACCGGTGCAATACCAAAACATTAGTTACCCGGAAAAGTGTAACTTTCGGACCGACTTTATTCTTTCCAAAATACCTACGACTAATCAAGCGTATACGTGTAGTCATTTTTTCTCTCTATAAAAATAACAAAAGCATCGGTTAGTAAAAACATATTATGTAGCGTTATTATTATAAATTGCATAGGAACCTTTTTACTGTACTTTTGATTTAGTTCACACGTGACTTATAATTTATTTAGTTATGCAAAATCAAAATGTATTTTCAAATCTATAACAATAAACCATGAAGAGGTAATGTTGTAAAAAGGTTCAACAAAAAATTATGTTAATTTAAAATAACAAAAAAGCCAAAACATAAAATATGATTAATGTACACTTTAAAAACATTATAATATGAAAAAAAGCTAATAATCCACAGCTTTGGTTAATTAAAAACAAAACAAAATTCGAACCAATAAAATATATTATCTTACCTCCAAATTGGACTGTATCAGTTCGTACAAAACTTCGCTGAGCTGCTCCCATATGATGTCCAGAGTTCTGGAGAAGTTCTCGTTGTTGAGGTTGCTGTACAGGGTGTCCAGGTTCGCCTCCAGATACAGCATCACCCGGTCCATGCTCGAGCAGTCGTTGTTGAGAAGCTCCGCCCCCTCCACCAGGAATCTCGTGATCGACGGCATCATCTGAAATGTACGACGCAATTATCTGCAATCTTCTGCCTGTACGTATATTCACTTATCTATAACTTGAGAAGGGTTCAACTGATATATATGTTGAATATTTTTTACTAATGAAATTCGACATATCTGGACCAATTGTTCCGAAATCTCCTACCGACCGACCTGGCGAGCTGCGCTGACCCAACCTAAATTATGAGGATTCTAATAGTCAACTCGCTATTTATTCTGCGTAACTTTAATTACTTATTCAATTTCATGCAAATTATATGTTGCGTCGTGACGCGCCCCTCTGCTGCAGTGCAGTTCCGCCTAGTGCGGTACGTACCTACTCCAAAATACATAATAATAATAGGTACTATTGGTTTGAAAAACTAAGGAAATAAAAAGGAATGTTGATCGAAAATGCTGCAGTCGAGCTATCTGTCTATTTAAATGCTTCTGCACGCCCGACTAGAGCATTTTTGATCAACTTTAGTCCTTAGTTTTTTCGTAGTCAGCTTTTATACATTTTTTATTTATTTCTTTTTAGTTCTATCTAACCCATTATTTAATGTGGTATATTTTTTAAATCGCCTTTTCAAGTTCCTCACAACGATACCACTCGATGTGGTTTGAAGAAAAACTATTTTCAAAGTTTTGAAATATGGCGCCTGGCAGCCGCCATTTTGAATTCTTAAACAAATGTTATAAACTCTATGACATTTACGTAAATGAGTGAGACCAATAACACCATAATAAAATCGGCCCAGTCCTTTCGGCTATAGAGTGGAACATAGTCACATACATGATACATATATACATACACACACGCTAAACTCATAACCCTTCCATTTGTTTGGCTATGCTGTAGTCGGATAAAAATATGGTAAAATAGCTTACCTTTCTGACCATTATCTCGAGTAGTTCTAATATTTTATTTCTGACAGTGTCTATCGCATTCGCGATGACATTTTGTAGGGTCTCCTTACACCTGCAACAAGGTGATCGTTTGTATAATCTGAGCATATTGATGAATACGGCAGAGGCTTGTTGAGAGAGGCTATTCGATATCCCTTGGCCTACTCCACCAAATTATATGAAAATCGTTCGAAACAGCTACGAAACATTTTTATTGTTTTTATTTTACATGGAATTTTAATCATGGTTATGAAAGAGTTTCTGTTCACTTCGACATATTAACTATGCCTGCTCTGTCTAGGCACACTCACGGCATAACATATTACAAAAAATCTCCTTTTATAGTTACGATTTCGGTACGGAAATCTAAATACAAAAAAATAAGAAACAGACCGTTGCGCCTCGACAGGGGAGCGCAGTTCGCACATGTTCTGTATAATGTCGTCCATGCCGAGCTCCGCGACGAAGGGAGTGAGCGCCTGGCGGACGTAGTCGATGTTGTTGATGGCGAGACACCACTCGGTGGTCACCTCGAACTTGTTGGTCTCGTACACGCTCGAGGTGACGCCAGCGCTGCGCACGCGCGCCGCCATCTTGTCCGCGTAGAACACGCTGCAGCGGCAGATGTCCTGCAATTTTCGTAGATATATTTTCATTACTACTTAGTTTGTATTCTATCACACCTATGCTGTGCTAAAGGACTATCAAGACCACTTATTACAGAATATAATTTAGGCCAGACAAACTTCTTTTATTTCATTTATTTTTAGGAATTTGGCGAGGAATTTGGTGAACAAATTTTGCTATACCAGCTCAAAAGACAAACTTGAACTATTGTCATACTGTGTCCTTATAGCGTTAACTTCCATCGGACTCAAATTCCGAAAACTAGCCACTGGCTACCCGTAGTAATTGCTCAACTACATAATAAAATACATTATTTGACTAGCTAGCTAGACCATTACAGATATAGGTATATAGCACAGCATAAGAAGGGGATTTATATCTATAGTTCGAAAAATTAATTGAATTCTTGTGCCTATATTATTGTCTTGCCCCTATCCCCTATAGTAAAATAATTTAAATTTTTGACTAATTGCAACATACATTGAAACACATAAGTAACCTACCTGTTCTCACCAAGATCAGAAATCAGAAGTGTACGTACAAAGAGCGTTCACAGTTATTTTACCTCTGACACAAAGAGGATATCCTCTGACATACGTCATTGTATCTTCCTCTGGGTTGGCAGTACTTGCTGTCACTAGTGCTACGGTTGTAAAAAGGGTTACTTGCTATTAATATTTTACCCGTGTTAGTGGAAATAATGTATGAGTACCTGTTGTACTTGTAGTGATAAGTCCACCAGGGATATGACTCCCTTCTTATATCACTAGGTGGTAGGGTTTAACCCGCCCGGGTTGGTACCACCGCACTGAATGAAAGGTCGGTCGAAACGGCTATGTAAATAGTTTGTGTTTTCCGTCCAGTTCAGTGTAGCCGGCACGACCGAAGGGAAGCACTGACGTGGCACCAAGTTCACCCGGTGTTATGGGCTGACATCACGGATGTTGTAGGTGATGTAGCCAACCGTGTCAGTTTCAATAAAAAAAAAAAAAAAAAAAAAAACCTTTCACCCACGCACTCCTGCATTTCTTGTTTCTTGCCGTGTACTGTTCTTCTTTCAATTTGTGTGCAATAAAGAGTTTCTATTCTATTATATTCTAAAAATATATTCAAATATTTCGTACAGGGAAATAGTACGAACCAATTATGGCGACATAGAGCTCAGGTTAGCCAGCTTGATGGCTAGAGGTAAAATAACTGTGAACGGTCTATAGCGAGAATACATTTAAATAATAAGCTACACAACTTACATCAATAATCTTAGCTACAAAAGTGTAGCACCCTTCCACGTCCGGCCACGCAAGCTGTTGCCAGAATATCTTGATTTGGTAGTAAATTGCCAGCGTGTCTACTCCAGAACTGCTGTACTTCACTGTTGCATCCACTGGAATAAGTTGGTCTAATTCTACAGCTTTTTCTATGCGAGTTAACGCTTTGTATACGGCAATGTCCAACCACTGGGCAACACCGGCGAAGAACCAGCCGTGGAAATTGGTTATCTCGTAGGATTGCCAGCCCGTCTCGTTCAGACCTTGCCCCAATCTGGCGAAAGTGAAAAGTATTGATGTATCATAAATAAAGTGAACACTCTCAATACATACATTATACATATCACACACGCTGAATCCCGACAATCGGGGTAAGCAGAGTAATCGGTGTTGTGCTGCAAGAACTCTGGTAAATTACAGCACAACACCGACCACCACGTTTCGCAAAGTATTCGAACAAGATTCAATCGATCAAGCAGCAAGTAAGTCACGAAGACCCACCTGCCGCATGACTCGGTGTAAGTACCGTGCCAAGGTGAGAGGTGGCGAGCCTGTCGCCCTTTAGCACGGCATCTTGTCCTTATCCCTTAGTCGCCTTTCACGACATGCATGGGGAGAGATGCAGTGGGGCTATTCTTTTTAAGTACCGACCCCACACGGTACACTCTCAATATGTTATATTATATGCAGTTGTATGTAGACATTAGATTTATAAAGAGTGAAAGAGTACTCAATTCAGTCACAGATACTGTCTCGACAGTACCTAAACCTTGTATTGTAATACCGCTGGCTGACCAAGCTGACCGAATAAGCGTTTGACAAAGTTCTATATTTATAGAAGATATTTCACAAGCTACATTAAATATATAAATAAATAAATAATCGATGACGGCCGATCCGCTCATCGTTATAGATACTTTCCGCTTTATTAGTTAGGATAATACTCACGTCACAAACCGCTGCAGCGTCAAATAAAGTTCAAACAGAGTTGTGCCCATCGCCAGAGGCTCGTTAGTGACCTTGGGAGTGCCGACGCTGGTGCCGCCGTTGATACCGCCGGCCAAAATGACGTTCTTGCCGGAGTCCTCATCGTATTGCAGTCGCTTCAGGCTTTTGCACACCTCGACCACTTCGGGCTCAACCAGAGAGGCTATTTTACTTTCATATAGTCCGTACAGGCTTTTTGCGTAAGGAAAGTTCATCGTTCTGCAAAGAAAGGTTCAATTTTATTTTAAAAGTTAACTATGTCTCTGTCAGCTTGCTGTTAGTTACCTATTGTTTACTTTTTAGGGCATATTGCTGTAATTAGATATTCGACGTTTCACTGCTAGCTGGGCGCAAGTCTCCCTCGTTGTTGTTACATACACTCACACAATCACCGACCGGCTTGGGAGCAATAGGTTCAAGCAGGCAGAGTAGTATTTAAAAGACTCTTTTAAAAAGCTAAAAATCCAAACCTGCGAGGGTAAAATCACCGACGACTGAACCTTGAGACGCAATACAGCATCTTTGCAATACTGAAACTGAGTGCGGTCAAAATCGAGGGTGGGCAAAATGAAGCGGGGAGAGTCGGGGAGGGAGCGACCCAAGCGGCGGACAATCGAATGCGGCGCTCAGCGGAGGCGCATGTTGGTTGCCATGGGCGTTGAGTTTTATGAGCTCTAGCTCATGTTTTCACTTAGACAGATGGAGCGCACATGTTTGGTCTTCTGGATACGTAGTCTGTGGTATGAATTTATATACGAGTAAAATACTTACTCCAAAAATATTTTATCATAATATTCAACGGCACGCTGCAGATCCGAGCGCACGAGCTGAATGACTCGAATAAGATGCTGGAGGCGGCCCTCCTCGGTCGAGTCCTTGCACTCATTGTTGTCGAGGATGTGCACGAACCAGTCGGAGGCACCCTGCGTCGCCGCCTGGTACAGCACCTCGTGGATACTCAGATTCTTCCCGTCATCGCTCCTCCTCAACCAGCCGTACAGAGTAGTCGGGAACAGATCTAACGTTTCCGGAATGTCCATCGTCGACAGCCTGTAGAGAATCTTAAGTACCTCCTTGAGGTTTTTTATCACAGTTTTGTCCCCTGCGGTTTTCTTGCGTAGTTTCCTCACAAGGCTGAAACCGGCGGGAAGAAGTTTTCTAGCTCCATCCCAGAAAATCTTCACTTCCTCTTCGCCTACAGTGCCCGAGTGTATAGGCTTGGACAGTTTGTCAAGCAGGTTGTTGAACAGAGCGAAGCTGAGCGGATGGTCAGCCATGACGGCGCAGTAAACCGCCCACTGCGAGAGGTAGTTGTCGGTGGCTCCGAGCCCGCTCTGTGCTACATGTTGAGTGATGATGGCTTCCGCTTGACAGCTAAAGTTTCCGCACCACCAGTAAGGTGCCACCTGCAAATACAACACAATGTTTTCCATGTGAAAACAGCATGACAATATATTGCTCGTAATAATATGCAAAAGATGAGATTTGCCTTTTTGAGAGTAACGTCTGATTAGGGTTGTGAATTTTTTACACGAAAGTTTTAGGTAGGTACTCCATACGTTAGTTTTGTTTCTGGCTGGTAAAAATTTTTTGTGTCAAAATGTTAAAGTTATTTTGTATGAGACTGCACGTCCATTTCATACCTCGAAGATTTCAGCGATATTGTGACTGTCATCATGTTATATATCGGTATACTTGATCATATTGTCATCAGAACCATAAGGGCGTGAAATATTTCAGCTCAATCGGTTGGGTGAAACTTCTTTAAAATTTAGTTGCAAGATTTGACAAGTTAAAGTTAAATAAAAACTAGTATTTTTTTACAAGTTTGAGTATACTAGATTGCATTGTTGCCAGAACCAAGTGCGTACAAAATTTCAGTTCAATAGGTTGAGTGGAACTGGTTTAAAATTCAGTTGCAAGATTAGACCCATTCTAACAAGTGAAGTTAAATAAAAGCTTGTAAAAGCCACATAATATGATATACTAAATACTCCCTTTTTTTAATTCGTTTAAAATAACAAGGTCACCTTGGAGTGTTCCAGCTCATGGAGGAGCAGAATTCGAAGAAGATGTCGATGCTCCTGCGCGGCAACCTGCGAGTTCTTCTCCGAGGAGAAGTTGAGCCGCACCTTCACGACGCCCTGCCTCCGCAGCTTGTTCTTCTTGTCCAGCGAGTACCACATGGTCATGCCGCTCGCGGGGATCGACTGCAACATCAACTACAACCGTTAACATGATGTCGGCGATAATAATGACAATTCTTTTAATAGGTTAACAGTGTTAATGATAATTTTACATAACGATAATAAAAACAAAGAGAGTAATAATAATGTTGATAATGATTTTTTTAAAGGTTTCTTATAAGAATAATATTAGAATTATTTTAATTAGTCACTTTAGATAAGTTACTTTTAAGACTTAACTATTTTATAGAGTACCTCTACATACATAGATTCGCCTTTGAATCTATTCAAGAAACATAATATGAGAAGTTAAAGGTTCCCTCAGAATTTAATAAATATATGTAAATTACCTAAAGATAATGTTAAGATCATTATAATAATGTCGGTAATGATATAGTCCAGTTTTCCATCCTTAGATGATGCTATAAAAGTGTACCTTAAGAGGAATGTTAGCGCGTCCGATGAGCTCGTTGTCGTGCTTGCCGGTGGAGGCGGTCACCGCTATCTCCTTCATCAGCTTCCGCAGTCCCTTCACGCCCTTCACCTCGAAGATCTTGGTCATCTTCTCC
Organism: Nematopogon swammerdamellus; assembly: GCA_946902875.1. Classification (NCBI taxonomy): domain Eukaryota; kingdom Metazoa; phylum Arthropoda; class Insecta; order Lepidoptera; family Adelidae; genus Nematopogon; species Nematopogon swammerdamellus. The sequence continues at coordinate 9,807,905 of OX336345.1, forward strand.
TTCACCGTCTCCGCTGGGTCGAAGTCCCTGCAAAGTCGGGGTCATAGTTGTGAAGATTGAAAGACATTAGGGGATGTGTGCCAAAATCCTGGAATCCGATGTGAAGCAACTCAAACATGATGGAGCAGTTTTTAATGGAAGATGGAAACTAAACCTCATCCAACTGAACTTTGCCTGATAATATCAATGGTGTCGCATGGTGGAAAAGATATAGAAAAAAAATCATTCTGTTTTCTAAATATAAAATTTTACGATTATCGTGTGTGAAACGAAACTGTCTCGTAACAAATAAAAAAAATAATACTCACCACATCTCCAAGCACAATGAATCTTCACTTAAATTTTCTGGAATAGGTCTGAAAAATAAAAATATTACTTTAAAAAAATGCATTATATCCGGTATGTCACACATCAAATGTTCTATACAAAAACTAAATAGTACATGCTTCTATGACCAGTATGCACACAAGTCAATGACAATACTGTCATTGAGACAAAAATAATGCAACACATTTTTAAGGGTCTACTAAATAGTTTTTAGGCATCCGTATCTATCCGGAAGCCTTTTACTAAGTCTACGTCGTCTGTCTGTCCGTCCGTCCGTCCGAGTGCTGTATCTTTTGAACTGTAATAGGTTAACAAATAGAACTGTATTTCGTCAGCCTCGGTAGCTCAGTGGTGCGGTCGGTCGACTAGCGAGCTAGATTCTTCATATCAGCCCGTTGCAATGATAGATGATGACACCTTTTGATTCTTATTCAATAGGTAAGAATATTAAAAACATTACCGTCATCCTTCTGAGGCAGTCGGGTAAAAGGAACAATATAAAAACAAATTTCACAGTAAACATATTTTGTTTGTTACTTACAATGAGAAGTGTTCCTCCCAGTTAGGATTGAGCGTGCCCGCTTTCACCGAAGTATTATAGCGATGCGCCGTGTCCGACATGAGGTATATCGTCACGAAAGGGTCACTCAGCCCGTTGGGGTCCTTAGGCACCAGGTCCTTAGCTTCTATGACCTCAACATTGAGCATTATCTCCGGAGGTTCCTTGGACTCGGCCGTGGTGAGGAGTTGGTTGTGCTTGTCGTTGGAAACTTTGAAAGCGTCCTGCACGTAGGACAGCATAGTCAGCTGCCCCACTTCTGCGCTCACGTCACAGCCGCCGACATTGTGCAGGATCTCGTACAGGATCTCCGCGTACAGTTCGTCGATCTGCAAAATGTTATTCAAATATTTAAAAGTGATGTTTTTTTCAGGTTTCATATATAAAAACATTTCTGCGGGAAATAGTTCTGTTTTCTTATTTTGAGTTTACTTTGTAGCAAAAACAGTACAAAGGGATCGTTATTGTGATGTCTGTTAGGAGCATATTATGATATAATTAAACGAGCTTGCTAATAAAAAAAACCGCATCCAAATCGGTCCATCCGTTTGGGAGCTACGTTGCCACATGAGACACACACATACACACGTCAAACTTATAATATAACACCCCTCCGCTTTTTGCGTCGGAGGTTAAAAATAGTACAATTATAGAAGAAAAATTAATAAATATCAATTCAAGGTGATTTAATTGACTTATTTATTTATTTATTACTTACATATAAACAATAAAAATACAATTAATAAATCTCTTTAATATTATATGTATACTTGCAGACATTACGAGTGAATTTTTTTTTCTTAAATATTTACGCACTCTCTGCAAAATAAATAAGTATGTACGCCAACATGTACAAAAGCTCAGAAATCACAACGAAAATTAATATAAAAAATGTGCAGAAAACTGCTTTAGTATATTAGTGCGGAGCCGAGTTGCAGTACCTTGTCATACTGTCACAATCTATCGTGTGACAAAGTACTATAATATGCTTAAATAAGGTGTTTCGTTAGTCATGTCAATAACTTCGGGAGGGTTACATACAAACTCAAATAAACAAGTTAGGAAAAAAAAATATGTGTTTATAGTATTACTTTTCGAGAAATTTGACAAAACATGTTTGCTATAATAGCCGGGACGGATCTCGGCGGGTCGCCGCCGCACTCGGCCGCACACGCGCATGTACACTTAACAAAAACACAAAATCGCCCTAAAGTTACGTTTTATTAATTTTTTTTTATTAAATTAATACTTATATTCTGGTTAAGTCGAAAACGTAAAAATCACCACCACGAATCAGTATGGTGATCGCCATAACCTGCAAAGATGGTGACACGCCTTCCATTTCACCATAGGTACTGTGACTTGAGCACGCATTTTCGTTGAATTCCCAGTCCCACCCACTCTCTAATTACATAATATAACACTTTAACAGATTGATTATTACACATTCATAAATAAAAACGTTGAAAAGAAAAAAATACTTTTAAAAATAATAAATCGCAAAATAATAAATACAGTTTATTATTTTTCGAAATTCCGTTGTCACCTGTACATACAAACAGAGTGCGAGGGAGACACTGGCACATACTGCAGGTGTGCAAGTGAGCGCACTGACGAACATGCTGGTGCGAAGGATATACTATACGAGGAAGGTGCGGGTGCGAGGGAAAACAGTGACGAGCGCTGTGCGAGAGAGAAGCAATATGAGCACAGACCGGGCGCGAGAGAGATATAACTATGACTGCGGGACTGTGAGAACGGCGGGGGTAGCCCGTCCCCCTTTGCCTCTCTCTGCCTCATACTTTACCCCCAATCCGACCCTAATTTTCGTTTCTGCGCAGCTCCGCCGCTGTGGCGGCGAGCCGCCGAGATCGGTCCCGGCTATTATACCTAAACATTAACCTGTGTGTAACAGTAGGTAACATGCATTGTACGGGGTCAATGACCGTACTATGTTCAAACGCAGAACAGTTGTTTGTTGTAAGTGAGTCACAAGGTCACTATGATTGGTTTTTACAGCTACTTATTTGATTTGATTTTTTTGTTAGGAGAAAAAATGCTCCTATAAACATATGTTTTTTTTGCGTAGTGTTTGTTTGAGTGCGTATGTAACCCTCCCGAAGTTATTGACATGACTAACGAAACACCTTATATTTTCAAATGGCAATAACGACAGAACATGAAAGTAAGTCTGCAAGACGACCGAACGGCCGCCGATCTCTGTTCTGTGGCAATAACTACAGAAGAGGCTGTATGGTTGATAAACAACCTTTGCCTATCCCGAAAAGGGACATGACGTATATATCTATGACACCACGCTCTTTATTGGTGACGTGATGAAAATACACGTTGCAGCCGGGTATTCGTGAACAGTCCTGAGAATACAGATGCAACAGCTTATGAACACAAAGAAAAAAATAATAATGCCAAGCCGAAACTGTGCCGAAGCACGTTATTAATTTTTTTGTTTGCTCGCGAATACGGTGAATAACCAAGACTTGTGATTATTACCCAGCATTTGATGATTCATTCATACTTATACGATGACTGACAGACAAAACTGGTTTACCATAGGTTCACTACGACAAGCTAATTATTTGTCGAAAGTTTTGCATAGTTCTATCGTTGGTAGTCTTCTTTTAGTGTATTTTTTTAATATAGCTGTTCCCACGGCTTCGCTTCGCGGTGGCATATACCCTATTAATTACCATCCTTAAATGTTGCAAAAAGCTTCAATGAAACGCCATGTGAATTGATTGAGTAGTTCTCGACTTTTAAGCTAATATAGAATTGACGACGTGACGCCGACGACGACGGCCGCTGTCGTCCTGCGGTCGGCGGCGGCGGCGCGGCGGCGGCGCGCGCCGTTACATTTTCAGCTTGATTCGTTGTTGATTAGTGGCTTAGGATAACATTAAAACTAATATTGACCATCTGTGTGTGCATGAATGTGACAATATTGCAAGAATTTTCATTAATTTAACACGCGTAATTAATTAAATGAATTGTATCTACACTGTCTGCCTGTGGTGTCAGAGGCAAACTTATTTATTTACACAATGTTAATTCTTCCAGTATTTAATTGTGCCTAGTTTAAATGTTGTTCATATGAGAATTATCAAGAAAATTATATTTACACGTGTATTAATACAAATTTCCAAAGGTATATATTATGTTTATGTAACACAAATTAGAAAGATCAGTTGAAAATATTTTAACCGTATTATCGACACACATTTTCGTGAATAAAGGTTTTCGTGTATTTTAAAAATTTGTATGCACTCTTAACTTTCCACGTCATTTCGCCCACATTCAGTCCATTTCACCACCAAATCTAATGACTTTATGTATTAATGATCTAATCACGTTAGAATAATCGAAATCAATCGCGAAGCAGTAATATTAACTAACGAATTCGTTTCACAAATAATAAAGCCCAACAAAAAGCACTATAAATCAATACTCTGCACGAAACGTACCGTCGAATCATAATAATATCGTAATTTCATATAATGTTCGTGACCGAATAGAACGGACACTGGACAGTCGCGTGCGACGTGCACCCTTCCGCGAAATGAACTGCGTTTTGAGCTTCCTTCCAGTTTCGACCGAAAAAAGCTGCGCGCGACCGACGAATGCGGCGACAGCTAGCGACGGACGAGACGACGCTCGGTCGTCGGGTCGGTCGCCGAGGTTACTAGGTACAGGCCCGGCGTAGTCAACAAACCCTTGCTTTAGTGGAAAGAGATATTGATCTGATGCGGTTCGAATTTGCTGCACGAATAGCGCGGGAACTGGCAGAGTGGTACACTGCCACAGCTTATAATAACCCTGGGAACACTATTCCGGGAAGTAAGCTTCGTCTTTAGAAGTGTTTTATAAAAATAATGTATATTGATTTGGTATAAAAATAAACACTTTGTTCTGATTTAAAATGCCGAAAATTACAGCAGAAATAGTAGGCGCATCTCTCAAAGGGTTTTAAAAACATATACCTATTACAATTTAATTTTTCATAGTTAAAATTAGTTTTTTACGAAAACTGTTAAGTAAATAACAATCAAACTGAATTTACAATATGAATAAATTAAAATAAAACAGCATCGCAGGTATCAGATCAGAACCTTTATTAATCATGACTAAACATAAAATAGTATATTTTTTTTTAGTTTTACATTATTTGGTCATTGTGAATAATTTTGTTTTATATGTCGAGTTTTACGAAGTGAAATAAGTTTTTAAATTTTACGACTTCTAATATGCGTCTTTGAGGATTTTGTGGAAGACAAACGTTTCTGATTTATCGTTACTCGTTAGTAAAGGGAGTTGTTATTGCAATAATAATTTATGTTAGATATACTATATACGTAATTATAAAGTCCGACAAATGATTGAATTTATTTTAGAAAACCGCCTTTATTTTACTTTCGTCATTCTCGCAGAGCATACTTACTGTAAACATTAGCATGGAAAAATAAAATAATTCGTCCATAATATTAATACAAACTTGGGTGATTCCCCGTCGGGACATCCTGTAACTGTAAACTATTATTGTTTTCGTTTTGTCTTCTCACGATGACGCAAAGTTCAGGCGCCTCATCTCGAAACCGCAAGCTCTCCGGATGCCTACCCACGGGGCCTTCCTTTCCATAATCTACGTAATTCATGCTTCTATTTGGGTGTTACGGATTTTTAAAAATAATTAGTAGAATTGGCCTGAATGAATATCGCTATTCTTTCAATTCCTAGTTTCAATTATAAAGGTTCAGATGCAAAATTTTGTATGGGTCGTGTCGTGTATCGTTTTTCAGTAATATCTCGAATGTATGTTGTATACTATATATTTCATACTATAAATACATCTATATATTCTGTAATATACATTTTGAGCTAAAGTTTCATAAATTTAATCTATCGGTGTGGTAAGTACCTAACCAAGCTACACTTACATTGATATTATTTAATGTTTTTATTCAGCCTACACAAGTTTTTACCGGGGGCTCCCGCTCGCGGTAGCGTCGGTGATTGATTCGTTAGCATTAATCTAACCTCAAACATAACGTGAACTAAGTCCCCCAATTACTGAAGCTTGCGCTAAACAATTGCTCATACTCACTCAACCAATGCGGGACTATTTTCGTGAACACTATCCATACGTTCGTCATTCATTGCTGAATACGCAAAAAACGAGTACCCATTTTTTTATGTAATCCGGTATGGGTGGCAGAGTCGGAGGGGCCAAAGCATATACTCCGACCAGCAAATATCACCTGCGAGAAGGTAGGTGACATACCGGAGCCTCCCTGGATTGCAGGCTATACTGGACTAGAGGAGAACACAACCGAGGCTGCTATGCGGCCATCTTACATCCAGTACGGTGGTACCAACCCAGTCGGCTACAATTTGAGCCTACCACCTAGTAAGGGGCAAGGGAAGGGACCTACGTTTTACACCTGTTCCGAACGGTGAAGCAGCATTGTAAATATGTCGGCATTATAAATCTTTAATCATCATAGAATAGTTAAAGTTTAATCAATCGAACATCGTGTATGTATGTAGGAGGTGTCTATTCGCAGGTATACCTGCATGCAGGTATACCTGCGAATAGCCCTGTCCGATCGAGCATGTCCGATCGGGCATGTCTATTCGCAGGTAAACCTGCGTGCAGGTATGCAAACTGCACTATGGGAGTTTTCAACGAAACGTAACAAAAACGACATGCACCGCCTCAACATTAGGTTAGGGTTAAATTACAGAAGATGCGTCGCGTAGCGACGCATATTCTGTAATTTAACCCTGGTTATTTTTTTTTAAACCAACTCGCATAGTGCAGTTCGTACCTACGAATACCTCATACCTGCGAATAGCACTGTCCCGCCTGGTAGATCTATTCGCAGGAAATCAAATAGGACATCCCAGTTCTTATTTAATAATCTCTGTTTGGCAAACCTACGAGTTTTTAGTTAATAATCTATGTTTGGCGTACCTGCGAATAGCCGTGCCCATGTATGTAGGCATATTTGTTCCTATTCTATTAAAATATTTATTAATATTTTTTTTAGAGGAAATTTATAATACTACTACTCTGAGATGTGATAATAGGGCCGGTACTGAAATATACTTTATAACTTCCTTAGTAAACAAGGAGAGCTTTCTTATTATTAACAGTTTTGGCAACAAGTATTATACTTGTTGCGAAAAGCTTACATTATACTAATTTACATAAATGAGCCAAGAATAGTGCATAAAACTTTTTTTCATCTTATTATTAAAATATTCGTGTTTGTTTATGTGAGTTTTTATTAATCCTGATTAGGGTTGAACATCCTACCTTTTCACATTAAATTCATCACTTGTTGTGATAGGTCCTTATCGTGCAAATCACATGCCATATATTTAGCAGGATTTAAAATATCGTAATCCGAGAACGGCTTCCTCGAAACCAGTTTACAAGTCTTGGGTACAAAATACATGTAGGTATATAATTGTAAATGATCGATCACCTACTGTCATAGATTGGATGAAGAGGCTCGTTTGGCGCTCCAGCATTTCCTTCTTCACGCCCCGGAATGTGGTCCGAAAAGTTCCCATCCCGTTCATCTTGCTCAGTTAATCTCTTACGAGTACACTCACTGAACACTAGTGCGCCCCGCCGCATATATCCAACGAGATTTATCTCCCATTCATTAGATACCTACTATAAGTACGTAATCTGCTCACTTCATTATGAACTTAACTTCTTTGAAAATCACTAAACGACCAATCTACTCAAATTCTTCAGCAGATTTTATCACTGGAATATTTGGCAGCACAGTCCGTCTATTTGTTTAAATTAGGATATTTTACGACTTTTTTTACGAATCTCGATCGGAACGAGAATGTGAAATACAGTTTCAGGTAGCAGGTTTGCCGCTGCACTGTCTGACCGGGTTCCGAATCGACTGCGGCCCGCCAGAATCTATTTTCGCAAGACACCGGCTCGGGAGATGAATGCGAAGTCGCAAACGAAAAAATACATTTTCCTTTTAAAATTTTATTATTTTAATTTTGTTTCACTATTATATTTTCTGTCATCTATTTGTTTAATTTTATCTGCATTGTAGACAATTTACCTGGGTATCGAACCCAATATTTCATTAAATATAAAATTGTGTCAAACGTGCACAAACTATTTCCATTTATAATATCAGAAATTATGCACATTAAGAAATCAACCTTCCTGATTTGTGTCGTCTCAGTACCCCCCTGCTAATCTAGTTCCTCTTAAGCTTTTAAATAATACAATAACTAACACATAGTACCGTGAGGCAAACACGCTAGTACTCGATAGCTGACTGCCTGATAAATTTCTCCAATGGTTAATTCATTTCCGAGGCGTTCGACCATTGAAAAGTTGTACATAAATCCGCGGTATCGACGCAGGCAGACTGCTAGGAGTGGTGTACTGAATATTTGCATCGTGGACTATTTGCACCTTGTCAAAACATCCAGAGGACGGCAGTCGCGAATAATATTGCTAGTATGGGCAGATCTAAATAAACTGGTCATTCTGGACCTTTTTTCAGGCACTGGGACATTTAAAAGTGCCTATGTACCAAAATAAATAAACCAAGACCTTTAAACCTTATATATTAAATAAAGTAAAGTAAATACTCCACAAATAGGTAAATAAGGTTTCAGGCCGACGCGTCGTCGTCGTTGTACGATCGCGTGGAAAACAGAACCAGATGATTTTTTTCTTGATGCAAGAAATTAATAAGTCCGTTGCAACTTCAATAGCTCATTCAGTCTGGTCTGAATACCTTTTTGCTTATCTCAAAGCACTGGTATGAAATGATAATAGCTTACCTACGCCTAGCCCGTGTTCACCGCGCTCCAAGGAATTCACCAAGATGCGCTTTACTTCAATAATCGAAATATTATATTTTGTCTGTATTCTTCTCAGCCGATCAGATTCAATTCTCTCGCTCACACGAAAGTGAAACCTCAAAGCCAAGCTTTTGCTAATCGAACGTCCAGAATTTACGATTTCGATAGGTCGGCTAATACAGGCCGCCTGGTTTTCGATAGGTGTATGTGCGTGCGTTATGGACTGCGAATACATTTTGTTTATCTCGTGAAGTTTCGACGTTAAAATTGCGGTAACTTTATCTCTTTTATTACAAGGAAGCGGTCGAATTTAATGGAGACCAGCAATTTATTGCCCATGTACTTGAGTAGTCGAAATTTTTCACGTACTGTGGTATTCAACCTTTGAAATATTTACAGGCCTGCAAGTACGTGTGTGGCCATGTGCTATGTTAGTTACAATATTCAAAAATATTTTAGGGAAATCACTGAATAAATAGATTAACTGACTGAATATCAACACATACAGTCAGTTATACAATAATGTTATACTTTTCAATTTCATATACGAGTATAACAGATGCCAAATGCACTACCGTTGCGTCGTTCTAGTGCGTACAGATTTATGCCCCAGTATCTACAACGTATTTCTCGATAGCAAGGTAAATTGATCACAACAGTAAACGGCTTTTTAAGATCACTTTTATCAAAGGAGCCTTCAATAATGGTAGGAAACATTTGACAAAAAATATAATAGTTCACATACCATAAATTTTTTATGGTATGTGAACTATTAAAGGTCAATAAAGTACCTTTAGGTAAATTTAACAATATTATTTCATAGTCAAATATGCCTCTGTTGCGTTTGCACATGCGAGAACATAATAAAAATTATGACCTGTTTCGATGAATTGTTTTCACTTACAATCCTTCGGAACTCAAGCCAGAAAAACTTGACAAAATTATCGCGGCGAAAGTAAAACAAATGTTGGCACTGTGCCACGACATTCGGACGACAACGAGCGAGACGACTCTCTGAGCTCATTAGTCGGATATAGGCGATAATGACGTTGTGGTTACGCTAAAATCTTCGTTTTAGTGGGCCAAAGCGGTACTTTCTCGACGATGATAGCGTCATTCGTAGTAGGTAAACCGATCATTCGGATCAAGGTTGCACGGACAAAAGATGAATAATATGTGCACTCTTCGCGATCCCAAAAGTTAACCTTTTCGTTAAAGCAAGAACAGAAAAATATGATTTTTATTGAATTTATATCTTACCCAACAAATCACATCACATTTCATCGTCTTGTCACGTGACTGTGACGTTTACATTCTGTATGTGTATGTACCTAGGCGAAAACAAGTGAAGTAACCATTCTTTGACTCCTAAGTTTTGTAATTCATCTTTCATAATTTAACAAAATCCTTAATTTATTATTTAACATTATCCAGCCGAGAAATTCAATAACAATCACACAACATCATAGAAGAGAACTGCTGAAGGTTTCTAAAGCAGATGACGAACACAGCACTCCAAGGCTTCACCCAACACATCCGGGCCCATTGCAGGTAGGAGAAGGTTTCATCGAGCACGAGACCAGCGATTGGCCAATAAATAGATCAAGGCTACCGTAAGTTTGGGTAGGTACGCCCATTTCATACCGAACTCATTCCCTCCAGAACAACATCGACGAAAAGCATAGAATAACAGTTATTCCTCCATAACAACATCGAAGAGCACAAAATAACATTTCGCTCCTTCTGGCTCCTTCCATATCAACAACGAAGAGCATAGAATAACAATTACTGCAAATTGGCACTCCCACTCAATCTCACTAGAAACGCAAGTTTCAATGTCTAGTTCAGTTTAGTGTAGGTAATAAAAACAAACGCGCGCGGGCGATATTTCCCAGTCGCCCACACTTCTAAAAATATCGACCCCGAGCTGCAGTAGCCTACTTTCGGCGCCCTTCACGGATTCTGGGGTGTTGTGAAGGGAACGGCAGTGTCGACTATTCTTAGGATTCCTGAAAATGGGAACTCTATTGGACGCGTTGCAATAATGTAGATCACGTACAGTTCAATTCCGTCAGATCAGATCAATCAACAAACTTGTTATATTATGGTTTTTTTATTGAAATTGTATACCTACCTATCTGATTTTGAATACATTGATCCTTTCTATGAGTGACTGTGTGTGTGTACATAGATACCTAAGATAAAAAAAATAGTTCATATTTTGAAAAAAAAAAAAGGATTAATGGTAAACAATGAGTTAAGGGGGGGTACTTACTTACTAGGCAAAACATTTTCATATTATCCTAACTATAGCCATACTTCAATAGATATAGGTAACTATAATTTATATGCTTATAGTTAGGTAAAGATTCAAGGCATAATGTGTGATAGATTATTGTAATATAATCTTGTAAATTCTCTGAAAAATAAGGGAGTGAAAAGTGGTAAAAACATTCGAAAATGCATTTGGTATTTCGTTACAAATACGTCCATATAAAAAACGCTCGCGCACGGCAACGGCCCAAAATTTAGAATGTTCAAAGATAGTTCAGTGAAAAACCATTTATTCTGTAAGCGTTTGAATTTATTTAGATGATTCTTAGGCCCACTTGCACCAACACAAATTTAATATATAAACCAGTTTAACTCGCTAAACCAGTTTAAGCTAGCACCCGTTGACTGTGGGAACCGCGTTTAAATCCATAACTCGCTACTTAACTTTAAACTCGTGTTGGTGCAAGTGGGCCTTAGTCTTATTGACTCTAAGCTCAATGACGCATTTTTCGTATTAGATGCATTTGTAAAAAATGGCGAGGGAAATAGCAAAGGCATTTTTGAACGATTTTACCACTTTTCAACCACATATTTTTAAAGGAATTTATAAGATTAAAAATAATGTATTCACATTATACCTTGAATCTTTACCTAACTATAAATAATTTATAGTTAGGTAAAGATTCAAGGTATAATTATATATTTTTATAATTATATAAACTTTTATATATAATAATTATTATAGTTAAATCACTTGAAATATGGGTATGGTTAGGGAAATACGAAGTGCTTTTGTTTGCCTAGTACCCCCCTTAAGTAGCGAAGTTTCTACAGAACCCTTTGCGTGGACAGAATCGCATTCGGTCGGTTTTAAAAGGTCTTGTTGATAAGATATATAAATAATTGGTAAATAAATCCAGTTTGCGTCTAGCATTACGTATTGATACGTAATGCTAGACGTAATGTTTACACTTCTACCAGAATAGGTTGCAGGGATAAAACCTCTTTGCTTCATCGATTGACCTAGATAACATTAGATTTAGATTTCAATAGATATGTTGAAATGGCCACGGGCATTATGTTTCCGATAGACAAGTAGGAAGTTATGGTGTTCTAAACTTCAATGTTATATTTATGAATGAAAATAAAAAAACTTGAACATTCCAAGTGTCATACATAAATAACATAAAGAATGTCATACTGTGTATCATATAGTAAGTAACTAAGTATGTGAATGATAAAAAGACAGACGCTCGACTGATTTTATAATGCTAATGTGGTTGGATGAATAGAGAACCCTAATAAAATTTATAGCCTACGTGACCTGGCTGGCAGTGTCGTGAAGATGAATCGAATGGCACACTTGGATAATTAAAATCAGACCAGTGGTTTCGGAGCAATGGCGGAACACACACACACATACATTCAGACCATAAAATTCATTTATCAACAACAATAAATACTTTGGCCTTCGTCATAGCTGGGTAAAACTAAAAACATTTTGAGTAGATACTTACATTCCAGAGTTCTTGCAGCTTGCAGCAGCGATTACTCTGCTTACCCCGATTGTCGGGATTCAGCGTGAGTGATATGTATGTATGTATGTATGTATGTATGTACTTACATTCCAACCGATGGCTTCCTCATAAAGGTCAATCTTCTCGGTGTCATCAGGCTCAGAGTCAGTGTCGAGAAGCGTTTCGTTGCCGCTGTCGTTGTCGACAGAAACCGAGAGAGTCGACTCCGAGGCCACCTGCTGCTGGATATTGGGCTCCCCATCTCCCTCTGTCACTGTCGGGGGTAATGGTGCGAGCGGAGTGGATTCCTCTAGCGCCGCTTTCTGGGAAACTTGCTTGAGGAGCGAGCCGAACTTCTCGAAGAAACTGTCATCCACTTCTTGAATCCTGTGAAGGAAAATTTATGTTCTATTAGTAATAAGAAAAAACCAATATTTTTTTTATTGTACATATTTAATATTTCTCAACATTGGAACAGGGACTGGCAGACAAAATATAATACCAACCTTTTTCATATCCGCACGAATTGTTGCATCACTATTTTCTTTTGTTTTATGAAATTACTTATGTAATAAATAAATACCTATATACACATTTAGACTTTTTTTAAGAATCCCTAAATGTTATGCAAAGAAAGAAAAAAATGTTTTGTTTTTTTTTTGCCGGTAATAAATGAAGCAATGCAATGCAATGATTTTCATGATATGCTTGCTGGCTGTTCAATGGCGTCCCAGACACCCCTTAGTTTCGTTTGAGGGAAAACCAGCCCATACAAAAATACATTATGTATTATGTAATGAAATGTGATGGAGTGTCATGTGATTCATGGGATCCCAAGGAGCTTTGAACCAGACCGCGCGGGCAGTGTGGCCCAATCGTTGTTCTGTGATGGGATCCCTTCAAATGTTTGACATTTGTCTTTATATGGAGTGACTAACCTTTTTGTAAAGGACACAAAACATAACACATTTAATAACAACTTTTATTACATATTTAACTGATTACATGATTATGCGAGAGTACATTTACTCCATTAGCTCTTAAAATCCTAACAGGACAAACATTAAAACTTTAGCAAGTGTATATAAATAGGAATGTCCATATGGCACCAAAATCATAAAGCATATTATCACTTAATTGTATCTATACAAAAACATACGACAATAGTATGTAGGTACACCAGGTGCCATGTTACTGTACTGTGCCTGCGTGACGTTAGAGACACTCAACTATACAGCCGCTTCCTCCTTCTACTCGAATATTTATAGCACTACACTCCGACTTGTTTAGTAAAATCAAATAAATGGCAAGAAATTACAAATTATAAATAACTTAAAATATTCTGTTACACTGTTATAGTGTACACAGGTGCTTGAGGCGAAGTCGACGTGGATCACTTTATTGCGCTATCTTCAACTGGTATTATATAAGAGATAAATTAATCAGTTGTCTCGTGAATAACAAATTTATCTTCTCCGCTATAGTCTACAATAAAATTGGAGATAATAATGGAGCTGCAAGAGCATTTTAAAAACTATCAATATAACTAGCGCAATATGACTAAAACTCTGTACATATACATACATGTTATATCTAGAACACTAAAATTATATATGTACATTTACAAAAATAAACATTATTCCAATCATATTTTATGAAAAATTTGATGTGATTTATAATCTTGCCAAAACACCAGCTTAGAGCAGCAGATGTTACAAATTAATCAAATAAGTCCACAAGGTGTGAATCAACTGGGTTAATATGTCCACAAACGGCCATCTTTAAATATGCAAGGATATAAATAAAAAGCAGCCAAGTGCGAGTCGGACTCGCGCACCGAGGGTTCCGTACCACCACACAATATATTTGTGTTTATGCCTTACAACCAATCACAGTATTTATTTATACGTAATACTTATGAGTGATGTGACGTCCCTAGGATGCATACTTCAATATTTAGATTTTATTTACCTTTTTTAAATCTTATTTTCATTTTATTTACATAACAATTTTACAAATTTATATTTCTTTTTGCCAGTAATAAATTTTCTTAGCCAGTAATAACTTATACATACCAAATGTTTTACAATTTTGATAGATTTGCCCTGGCATCATGCAAAATATCATATACAGTTCCCAGCAGCAAAGCTTTAGAAAGAGACAAACCGTTTGTAGAGCATCATCCCTGTCGCATAGATGAGTTCGTGCGACAGGGACGTCCCTCAAGTGTCCGCGTTGTCTCTTTCTAAAGCTCAACACGCATTATTTGCTGGCGGGAACTGTACAAACTTATGGTTTTAAAATATTGCAAGAAAAATTGCACATCAGCTCGATTCACCCTAGTTTTATTATTTTTTGCTTGTAATATATAACAACTTGCATAAAATTGCACAATATTGTGCTTGATCTTATTAGTATCACATTATTTGGAAGACATTGAGTGGATACTGTTCAAATATTTTTAAACATAATAAATGCATACATATATGTGGGATGAAGCCATTTATTTAAAATGGTTTCTATTTTATAATACTTTGATTTAATTATTTCCATAGTAGTTGAGGCTCATTCGCTACATGCCAGACCTTCGTTTAGGTACGCCGTACGTTAGATGTAAATAAGTAAAATTTGTGCTTAGGCATATTCCATTCGCATTGAATGTACCTAAGCACTATTTTTACAGCATGTTGGACAGCAAGTTTTAAAAAATGTAAAAAAATAAAATTTTATCTTCTGCTTAAATTTTTTTTTTTATGGTAACTGAGACGGTTGGCTACATCACCTACAACATCCGTGATGTCAGCCCATAACACCGGGTGAACTTGGTGCCACGTAATTCCAAGCGTAATATTTTCTGTAGTACATATACATAAATTATTATTTATCAAGACCTGAAAGGAGATTATATTTAATGTAGGTGTATTCCTCGATGCCGTGTTTGCTGCCTTCCCTACCGATGCCGGACTCCTTGATGCCGCCAAAAGCCGGCTCCGGAGCTGAAATAACACCGTCGTTTATTCCCACCATGCCGAACTCTAGCTTGCGGGACACCCTGAACACCTGCGCCAGGTCCCGGCTGAACAGATAGGACGCGAGGCCGGCCCGCGTGCTGTTGGCGATCTTTAGCGCTTCCGCCTCGTCCCTGATCTTGATGCAGACAGCGACCGGGCCGAACACCTCCTCGTGGTATATCGCCATGTCGGGAGTAACATTGATCAGCAACGTCGGGTGGAAGAACTTGCTGCCGATCTCAGTCGCCGGCTTACCGCCAACCACCGCCTTTGCACCGTGCGACAGCGCATCGTTCACCAGCTTTGTCACCTTTGTAATCTGCTCCGAATTGATCAAAGGCCCCGTTGTCACTCCCTCCTTCGTCCCGTTCCCGAGGACCATGCAATCTTTCATGCGCCTCGCGAACCCCTTGATGAACTCATCGAAGATGGACTCGTGAATGAGGAAGCGGTTGGCGCAGACGCACGTCTGGCCGTTGTTGCGAAACTTGCACAGCATTGCGTTGTCGAGCGCGTGCTCGAGGTCCGCGCTCGGGAACACGATGAAAGGCGCATTGCCGCCGAGCTCGAGGGAGACGCGCTTCACGCCGCGCGCCGCCTGCTCGTACAGCAGCTTGCCCACCGGCGTGGAGCCAGTGAAGGAGATCCCGGCGACACTCTTGTCCTCGCACAGCACCTTGCCGATGGGGCCGGCGTTCTTGCGGCTCGACGTAATCACGTTGATGACGCCGGGCGGTACGCCCGCCTGCTCCGCCAGCGCGGCACTCGCAAGCGCTGTCAGCGGCGTGTCCTCGGCGGGTCGGATGACGCACGTGCATCCCGCAGCGAGCACTGCACCCACCTTCCTCGTGATCATGGCGTACGGGAAGTTCCACGGCGTGATGAGGCTGACCACTCCTATCGGTTGTCGTGTGAGCAGGATCTGTTTGTTTGGAAATGCGCTAGGGACTATCTCGCCGTTGATATGTCGCGCCGTGTCCGCGAACCACTCGAGGAACGAGTTGCCGTAGGCGACCTCCCCTCGCGCCTCGGCCAGCGGCTTGCCGGACTCGGCCGTCATTATCTTGGCGATCTCCCCGGTGTGCTTCTCGGAAACGTCGAACCACTTCCTTAGAATCTGCGAGCGCTGTTTCGCGGTCGTATCCTGCCAGGTCTCGAAGGCCTTAGAGGCGGCCTGTAGCGCGCTCTTCGCGTCGGAGGCGTCCATGTCGGGCACCTCGCCGACGACGCTGTCGTCCGCCGGGTTGTACACCGCGAACTTGACGCCGCTCGAAGCGTCGCACCATGCGCCGTTCACGTAAGCTTCTTTCCGCAGAAGATGCATCTCTCTGATGATGACAAAGTGCGTTGACCTAATCGGTCGTAGCACCGCACACAACATCGCCATCTAACTTCACTTCGCCGACTGGCCGACTGAGGCGCGGCGGAAATATTACCGCAACGGTAAGTTGCACCACCGGTGGCACCGGCAAATCGTTACGATAAGACCTATGATATGTGAAAGGAATAAAAATTGCACTTTGATACGAAAGTTATTATCTTGTTTCGCTTAGTTAGGTAAATAAATGTCAAGTCAATGTCACAGCTGTCATTTTGATACAGCACGTTCACACGTTTCCAGTAGTTTTTTTTGGAAACTAACACGGTTTGCTACATCCGTGAGGTCAGCCCATAACACCTTGGTTAACTAGGTGCCATGTCAGTGCTTTCCTTCGGTTGTGCCGGCTGGCGTGGCGTAAACTGGACTGAAAACACGAACTATTAGAATGACAAACTGCTGCGCTATTATTTTATCTATGACTCGTAACTAAATTTTGAAAAAACAAATTAAATTTAGTATCATGTTTATTTATTCCAGGTATGACCAGTGTGACAAGCTAGACTCGGTTTTAAATTGTACTTCTAATTTTAATGGCATCGCGTCGTGCGTGATATCCGACATTGAATGAAACAACCAAGGACATTAAAAATTATATATGTAAGATGTATACACATCTTATATCTTTTCTCTTTCTAGCATACGTATATCCTATTGACGTACCTCACTATCGGTCTCTGTCAGTCATGCATTTGTGGTGGGAGTGTGTGTATCGTGTTCACCGGTGTAGGTTCTCTCGTCTTCCAAGCTAACCCTGTCGATCATCTACACACAATATTGTAGCTAGTGTTGCAAATGTGTCCATATATGTCTTCCGCCCAGTTAATGTGGGTGGTGTAGACTGACAGCTCAGCTGTCACTAAATGACAGCCAGCGACGTGCGATATGTGCGAGCAGGACGGGGAGCCTAAAATCGAAAGAGCGTCATCCGTGACCGAGGCCGAGATGCCGATAGTTGGTGTTGCAAGGGCGGAAAAAAACAATCTGCATGAAGGAATTTGTTAATAGGGAGGAAATGCGCGGATTGCTCCCGCTAGGTGGTGCATCGTAGTTGGTACTCGGCCATATAATATCACAGACAACAAAATACTAATTTGTCTGTTGCTCAGTTCAGTTCAATTGGAAATTTTTATCTGTGCAAACGAAAAGGGTACCAACTACTGTGGCGCCATCTGCGATTAGCTTTTTGTATATTGAAGGCATTTTCTTTATTGCTTTGATTTGAGAACAATTTACAGTGATGTGTTTATTATAGTACCTAATATGTACCTAAAAGATCATTTGTACGGTGATAAAGATAATACTAAACAAATACTCGAAAAAGCAACCCTAGCAGCAGTAGGCCCGAACATTTGTTAGGAGTTTTGGCCTGATTACGCGTCTATTAGTTTTATTATTTCAATGAGATGGCCAGACTCTAGAACTGTTAGAATTGACGTTTTGTACTGCTGAGATCACTGGGCGAGTGTGAACGATCCGATGTTGTTTTGTTACCGGCTTAAAGCGAGATACAACTAAAATGTTTGCCAATCAGAGCAGAGCGCAGAGAGAGTCTCTGCTACAAGTACAACCTACTTTCTGTCTGTCTGCCTGCCAGCTTGGCCAATTGCCAGGTGTGTGTGTGTCTGGCTCGGTACGGCACCTGAAAGCCTTTTTCGTGCCTGCGGTGCCTTCGAACCTGCGAACCTGGCTCCTTTCGGAAACACTCGGGTTGACTCGGCTCGGAAGCGAACCAAGTGAAGCCGATATTCGTCTGGTCGTTTATGTGATTTGGTGGCTCAGTGGTAACAGTGTAGGGTTGGTTTATTTTTTCGATATCGACCATGGGTTCGAACCTCAAAATGTTTTTTGTTTTGTTTTTTTTTTAAGCAATGTTATATGTTACCACCTAAGAAAGCTTTATTTTTGGAAATACAAACGTAACAAAAACGACATGCACCGCCTCAACATTAGGTTAGGGTTAATAAATTGCTACGCGACGCATCTTCTATATAATAGCCCTGGTTATTTTTTTTTTAAACCACCAAAACATCACTCATCTCATACCACTTGCCGATAAGTATAAGATATCGATATCGAAGATAAGTATGCACGAAAGGAGCCAGGTTCGCAGGTTCGAAGGCACCGCTGGCACGAAAAAGGCTTTCAGGTGGCGGACCGGTGTCTGGCTGGCTGGGTGTGTTTGTGTATGTATTTGTATTTGACGAGGAATCCTCGTCAAATACAAATACAAAAATAAATCGGCATGCAATATACGAATCGATCATACTTTGCTACTATGGCCGGTCTTCGACACAAGGCGTTCACCAGCCATTGACTTTTAGTAGTGTGTAGGTACAACATTGGTATTGTTTTGCGAGCGCGTGAATAGCTTATTCGCAACACCTACGCAGTTACTGCTGTTTTTTCTTTTGAGGCATTCTTACTCTGCTCAAACCACTGAAATACTAGGTACGTACAGCCTTGGGTACAATACAATCACGGTACAATAGGTGATGGATGACCAAGCAAATACAATCACGGTACAATAGGTGATGGATGACCAAGCAACGCTATCACATCACATCGAGCATCACAATCTGGGGATCAAATCCAGAATTGAAAGACCAAGAAAATTAAATGGCATGAAACGCCGAAATGGAAACATCTCCGAGATGAATAAAGTTATTCGTGTGTAAAATGTCTATTAATTTTACAATGAAACCTGACACGGTCGGCTAGGTATACAACCTACTACTTACACCCGTAATGCCAGCCCAGTTCCCCTAATCACGAGATTTCACCTACTACTATGTTCCCTGCTACTACGCTACGCACGCTACGCCGTGTTCTCCGCATCATTTTGTATGGAGAAACGAAGGTCGCAAATCTATCACTAGAGGCGCTGCTCCGTTTCTCCATACAAAATGTAGTGTGTAGGTGTAGTAGGTTAAATCTCGTGATTAGGGTACTGAACACCGGTGCCATTTCTTTCAGTCTTCCTTTTGGTCGTGTCGGCTACACTGAACTGAATTGAAAACACGAACCATTTACATAGCCGCTTCGGCCGACCTTTCATTCAGTAACGGTGTTAGCTATCAGGGCGGGTCAAACCCTAGTACAGCTGGTCTATTCTTGTAAATTCTGACAGCGGAATCAGCGCTGTTGTGGCGCTGAGAGCCACTTCCCAAAGTGGCTCTCAGCGTCCCAAAGTGGCTCTCAGCGTCACAACAGCGCTGATTCCGCTGTCAGAATTTACAAGAATAGACCTGCAGGTAGCGGCACGAGTTAAAAGCGCTCGGCGAAAATTGTGGGCGTGGTATCTCTTCTATAGTCCAACGCACCTGTCTATCCCGCACCGACACATGGCGAGCTTAACCACACATTTTTACCCCCCACCTCGCATTTCGGTCACCTATTGCGGAGCGACAAATATCTACGGCTGCAGAAAGCAAAACTGTGCAAGGAAAGATTGAGGCAACAAAGACTCAGATGACATCGTATAGGTATAGGTGAGGAACCTAAGCCAATAGTGGTACAAGTTACAACCATATCACGCGTTCTATTTTTCGGACTGCAGTCTCGTCTAGATGTAGTGTTCGTTTCACGTTTCACGTGATTGAAATGGCTTGCTTACTCTTCAACTTCTTCAAGACAGGTTACGTGGAACGCTCGTAGACGGAAAAAAATAGTTTTTATGAAGAAAAGAAATGATTATTAAGGAAAAATCTTACCCATTGAACCTATTAAATCAATGCACATGACATTATGATGCGTACCTAATTTTAACTATTTTGTGATTAGTATTGTAGTGTAGGTACCTATAGCAGCCTACGCTACCATTTCGTCGTTTGAATTCTGGCGCCGCCGCCGCGCCGTTTACAGTTAATTTTCTCGTAGGTACCTACTTGCACAGAGCTACTGCTTGCTAGTCTTCTTCGCGGTCTGTCTAAATACAGCCATGAGCTAATAAAATACATTTTGGTAACCGTGCATGCTCGCGCATGCGATATGTATATGTATAGGCACCTCGTATCGTGCTGCGTGCACCCACCTATAGTTGTAATATAAAGAAAATTCCGACGTGAATTGTGCATTTTTAAGATAAGTTTAATTAGAAATTCTTTGGCTCGAACAACACCTACAATCATAAAAATTATAAGTAAGTACCTACATTTTAATACGGTCGATCTCAAAAGTGAAGATACTCGCTTGTTTGGGTTTCATAGCATTAAAAGTTGTGTTTTTAACCCCCGACGCAAAAGGAGGGATGTTTTATGTTCTCCAACTCCCATTGCCACATATGTATTAGTAAATCCAGAAACGACCAATATACCGGGTTTGACACCTGACAGCTCTGGCTGATCCTGCGCCTCCTCCTACGCTCCTTTCGGAAACACTCGGGTTGACTCGGCTCGAAAGCGAACCAACTGAATCCGATATTTGTTTGGTAGTTTAATTAATTTGTTGGGTCAGTGGTATAAGAGTGTAGGATTTTTATTTTTTCGATCGCGACCATGGGTTCGTGTCCCTTTTGTCAAAATTTGTTTTGTTTTGTTTTTATTTTAAGCAATGTTAGGGTGTTAAAATTAGGTTATGGTTATTTTTTTTATAACCACCTAAGATAGCTTTATTTTCGGAAATACAAATGTAACAAAAACGACATGCGCCGCCTCAACATTACGTTAGGGTTAATATAGAAAAGATGCGTCGCGCGACGCATCTTCTCTATATTAACCCTGGTTATTTTTTTTAAACCACCAAAAACATCACTAATACATACCACACAACATCACTCATAATTCCTTCTTCGAGCCGAAGTTTGCCGAAAGGAGCTAAAGGAGTAGGTTGCAGGTCGAGCAGGTCTTTCAGGTGGCGGATCGTTAATATACCTACCTAGGCTCAGCTGCGCGGCCTAATCAAGTCCTGTAAATCAAAACCAATATCGGGAGCAGCGTCCGTCACCGAATTAGTTACATATTATCAAGGTAATATCAATAACTTTTAACCCCTGACGCAAAAGGAGGGGTGTTGAAGTTTGACGCCTAACTCTGGCTGTGTGTATTTCAATCGAACTTATAATAATTTTGTTAAGTTAGGTTAGGTACAAGTATACCTACATAAATTAGTTTTGTAATAATTACCGTTTATTAGGGTTCCGTACCGTCGTACGGGGCCCTATTACTAAGCCTACGCCGCCGTCTGTCTGTCTGAGGGCTGTATTTCTTGAACCGTAATAGGTAGCCAGTTGAAATGTTCACAGACTATGTGTTATTATTATGGCCGATATAAAAACAGATAATAAAAAAACTATTTAAAAAAATATAAAAACCGCCTTCAAAAATGTATGAAATAAAAAAAATCTAATCCTAGCGTTGAAGGCGGTGCTAAAGAAGGCTACACAAATCACGCAGGATATCATCCACTCATGTTTTCTTTCATGCATCATTTTTGCTTGCTTTCGCAACGCATTCAACTCTAGGGTTAGATTTTTTTCATTTCGTACATTTTAGAAGGCGGTTTTTATATTTTTTTAAATATTTTTTTTATTTCACTGTTTTTTTAGTAGTTTTTTTCTATTAATGTACTCGGCGGAATCGCTCGG
Organism: Nematopogon swammerdamellus; assembly: GCA_946902875.1. Lineage (NCBI taxonomy): Eukaryota > Metazoa > Arthropoda > Insecta > Lepidoptera > Adelidae > Nematopogon > Nematopogon swammerdamellus. The sequence goes on from OX336345.1 coordinate 9,830,424, forward strand.
CCTTCGGCCTCGCGATTCCGCCTCGCTTTCCAATCCAATCCAAATCAAAATGGGACCACCTTAGGGTTATCCCCTTTCAAACTAAAAAAGAATTTTCAAAATCGGCCCACAATTAACGGAATAATCGCGTAACAAACATCCAACAAAAGAAAACATACCGTCGAATTGAGAATCTCCTAGGTCATTGCTCGTGAAGACTAATCCAACGAGCCCAAACACGATGGGTTTATCATGTGTAGTTTAGGAGTTCCTATCGCCACCTTCCGTCTCCATCATCTGACCAGCTCGATGATACTCGTACCATAATAAGCGCATGAAAAAAGGGTCCGAATATATATCACAATATCGATCCATGTATTTCAATACAATGACAGAAAATTTCAAAATATTAGGTACCTATTTAATACTTTTTAGTTCTAGTTGGTTTTTTTTTTAAGTAAGTTTTATATTTTTTAAAACAGTTTTTATTTCATTATTTTTAGTAATATTACATAAAAAAGAAAAAAAAGTTAATTTAAAAAATAAAAAAACCCGACTGCGTAAAAAATTAACTTTAAATAAAAACTGAAAAGAAAAAAACAAGTCCAGTAGTCTATAATTCTGTTAAGTAATATTGAATAACTACACCATTGAAATAGTTTCATGATCGATACACACATAAAACAAATAAAAAACTCTTATGCGGAATATCGCGACTTTAACAGTCGGGACCCATTATTGGTAAAATTTGATCCGGTCTAGAATTTTTAATGGGTCCCGACTGTTAAAGTCGCGATATTCCGCATAAGAGTTTTTTATTTGTTTTATGTGTGTATCGATCATGAAACTATTTCAATGGTGTAGTTATTCAATATTACTTAACAGAATTATAGACTACTGGACTTGTTTTTTTCTTTTCAGTTTTTATTTAAAGTTAATTTTTTACGCAGTCGGGTTTTTTTATTTTTTAAATTAACTTTTTTATTTTATACTTTTTAGTTAGGATTATAAGACGGTAAATTTCGCAATCTTGTCATTTCATTGAGGGAGTTAATATCGTGAGGATTATTAAGTAGCTTGCGGTGGTCTAAACTACTGATTATTAATCCATCTAGAGACCTAACCCGGCTCAAGGCTACATAAGCTTGACCTTTCGCAAAAATTCGTGAACTTAAATCAACCACAGCTCGGTCCAAAGTAGTTCCTTGTAACTTATGTACAGTAACACCCCAGCACAATATCAATGGCAACATTTTTCGTTCTATTTTGCCCTGTCCACGAAGTGCATCGAATTCTGTCGTCGATGGTTCGATTCTGACTCCTACTCCAGGGACATTGTTTTTAATAGTTTTGTCGTCAAATTCCACATGAATAGCCTGTGGCAATTCTCCGGGTTCCATCTGGTCCCTCCGAAGAGCTGGCCACTCAATTGTCCTTATTACTCCCATTGCTCCGTTGACAAGACCGTGGTTAACATTTAAATTTCTTCGCAACATAACTCGAGATCCTAACCCGATTGTCAAATATTTAACGATTCCTCCAGTTTTGTTAGGGTCATCAGAAACACATACGTCTTTCGGTTTTTGACCATATGTCTTCGTTTCTACTGATATATCTACTGCATGTAATTTATATAGTTTAGTAGTCTTTTCCAATATAAATGTCATCTTTTGATTATGTTCATCAACCTGTTTAGTAGTTGGAAAAACTCGAATGATTTCATTGAGATCGTTTATGTCTACTCGTCGCCTATCTAATATCTCCAGTTGTTGCATTGTCAGTTGTCCGACTCTAAGATTGTTTAATATATCCACAAATGTAGTGTCATGTCCTTGTCTCATATTTTGTGGTAATTCACAGAAATCAAATAGATGCCAGAGGTTGACTTCACCTGTTAACGTCGTAGGTTGACGAAAGCAATAAGCCCCGCCAGTTGTTTTGGACACAGGTGGCAATTGCATTAGGTCGCCAAATAAAATAATATTACAACCACCAAAGTGAAGTTGATTATGTTTAATTTGCTGAAGGCGTAGATTAATATTCCGTAGCGTTAGGTAGGGCACCATCGAAATCTCATCTATTATCACCCAATCTATAGATTTCCATCTTTGTCGTTCTCTTTGAAGGCGTTCGCCAGTTAAAGGTCGCAGGATTTCTGGTCTACCCTTTTCTATTGGAAGTGTAAAGGTCGAATGAAGGGTACTTCCACCTATCAATCGGGCTGCTACACCAGTAGGTGCAGTCACGATGATAACTTTTTCATGCATACGATTGCTGCGGAGCCTCCTTACTTCTTCTACGATTAATTTTAGCGTAAACGTTTTTCCAGTTCCGGCTCCACCAGTAACAAACATTCTAAGAGGATGATTATCATCGTTTAAAAGTTTCTGAGACACTCTTCTGAAAAGCTGTCTTTGCTGAATGTTCAACGAGGAAAGAGCTCGTTCGAATTCTTCATCAGAAAATCTTGTATCAGTTTCATTTTCTTCTATCTGTTCTTCTTGTTCTCCTTGATTTAACAATATACAGTCATCGTTGTCCATTCTCAAAGGTATTAGCGTATCATTATCCTCATCACGTTCTATTATATTAGCCGCTGCATTCTCTGCCACAAGACGGCTAATAGCTTGTTGAATTTCCGTTTCCCATCTTGACATAGTTTCTGCATTGTAGCCGTTTTGTAATGGCCGAAGTAAATGCCTTTTATTCATAAAAGCTTCTTTGGCAGTTTCAAACCCATCCAATAATTCTTCTTCTGCTCTAAAAGGAACATGTGTTACCAACAGAGAATAATAATAAGCCTCTGGATCTGAAGAAGCCGTATAATATCTGGTTCGTAAAATTGCGGGACGAGTTCTAGCTTTCATTCGCCCTGCATTATCTAATAATCTGATAATTCTTTGTCGAGTTACGGCATTCTCATCATCAACAGCGTAAGCATCGGCATCTTGATTATCTTCAGACATATCAATGCGTGTTATTGTCTCAAACTGAACTGCGAATTCGCCTAAGCTCATAAATTCCAAATTATGCGGTCGACAAACATACCTATCAAACACATTTTTGAATGGTTCCGAATTTTCTGAAAAATCCACGCGTAACATACGATATCTTTGAGATGGAACACAAGTATTAACAAAAACGCACTTTCTAGAACTATCGCGTAACTTCAAATGGCAGAGACGATACGCACATTCTGTTGCTGACACTTCGCGATGTGTCAAAATGGCGTTTTGCATTGCAAAGATCTGATTTGCAAAAGTTCCGCCTCGTTCTTGAACTTTTCTGATGGATTCCCGTATAGACCTTGATATTTCTGCCGGTTCAGACTTCGATATATATTTCGAAATGTAATATGCTACACCCAAAGCAGAACCGCATGGTTGGATGTCTATATTTGCGTGCCAAACTTTCAATATTCTAGGATTATAATTGTTTATCATCGATTCGTGAGCTTCTCTTTTTAGAATGCAGAATCTGCCACCATTACGAACAGCATCGTCATCATCCAAAATTTTAGTTGCATCTGAAGCCATTCGCGGAAAACAAAATCGACATTGATTTCCATTTTTAAAACAAGTATGTGTGTGTTTGTGCGTTTGCAAACGTTTAACTAAATTATTCATCTCAGGATCATCGCCTGCATCAGGTATTTTGCACGTAATTACACTGTCTATTAATTCAATACCTTCACGGCTTTCAAAAGAAGGCATGTCCTGACACCATACCACCATATGTACATGTGGACTACCACGCAACTGGAATTCTATTCGCCACCAATAATCTTCCACTTTTCGAGCCAAGATTGGATTTATGTCTTTCTTTAGAAGTCTAAAAAATGCATTTAACCTAAACATAAATTGCCGTGACAAAGTCACCGGGTATGATTCTATAAGGCGCATTTTTTCTTGATAAGTTAAATTATCAACATCAGATTCGGAGCGTCCATCAGCTACTAATAAGGCACGCAACATATCAGGCCAGTTGAGATCGTTGCAAGACAGAGTGATATACCAGTGAGGAGGTCCTAAATTTTTTACCATAGCTAACAAATCAGTGTACGCTTTGTGCCAATACGATTGTGTACCTCTTATATTTCTCATTACTAAATGAACGTTTTGTACTAAATCTCTGGGTTCTACGCCATTTTGCCGTAATCTACCACACACAGAAACATTTTGCCGTGCCTTATATAATTCAACGGTTGATAAGGCATAAAACAGGTATTCATTGTTTTGGAATCTCCGATAATGAGACATTATTCTTGATTGAAAATAATCGAGAGGAGAAATTGGAGTACTTCTATTTTCCCTCAGACCGTTTTTCCCATCAGGAAATAGCTTTACCCAGGAAAGTTCTTCCGCTCTTTGTTCTGTAAGTATGCTTATTGGCGCAGCTGTTTTTCGTCTTAATTCGTGAATCGGTATAGGCCTGTCTTCATTAACATTAGTAAGTACATCTGTCATCATCGGTGTATCAGTGTCTATGGGCATTAAAGATGTAGTAGTAATCATATCCGTGTGAAAATGTGTATTGCTTGTATTTTCATTGTAAATTTGAGGGTCTACGTTATCGATCAATGATTCAACTGTCTGCTGTGGATATGTATTTGTATCACTAGATGTTACTGCTGTGATAGAATATTGCAAATCTTTTCGACTACCTACTTGCAGTGAAATCAGCAGATGTTGGCATAAGGACATAATTCCATTACATTGCATTACCATGGAAGTTCCGCAATTTCGGGCACTATGACCTTTAGGACCCCGCGAATGTGAATCAAATATATAGTATTTGTTATCAAATTTTATTATAGCGACAGAATATGCAGTTTGACACGTAATTATTCCTTTTTCGTGCATAGAAAAGAGAAATTCTATGCCTGCATCTAAACTGGTGTAGTACCCTTGCAATACCTCAGATGGTGTATTCGGATTAATCACTCCAATTACCACATCTGGTTCAACTTGTAAATGGAAATTATTATCAGCTATTGTAAGTATTGGCAATAATTCTTCAGTGTTAAGAAATTCGGGACGAGAATTGAGCATATCTATACACAACGTGTAATAGGTATTGCCTGCAAGAAGAATGCGATCCAAATCAGATGGTTGCCATGCATTGATATGTTTGGTTGTAGTATATGCAATTGCTGCAGCTGCATTTGCAGTACATTGACGTCCTCTCGAGTCTTCGTGAAATCTTTCACTTCCTTGGTGGAAGGTACCTCGCAAAATATACTTTTCATTGCCAATTGATTTGAAGGCATTTTCTTCTCTGATTACAGACGACGTATCAGGTTGCGATACGATCGCTTCAAAAACATTATCATTCATCTCCTGTGTAATAGTGTCATAATTAAGCCGAACATTGGAATACAAGTGATTGTTTAGTACAAGCCACTGCAGAGCTCGTTTGATTTTGGTAATATCGATTAAATACCTTTTGGTATTAACAACATTTTGCAACGTTTCTGAGACTATTATTATCCCAGCACTGGTGATTGAAATTGGCAGTTGTTCAGCAATTTCCTCTACTTGCTGGGCAAAGAGAATTGCCTGGCCCTTAAAGCCTTGTTGCCCAAATCTGCCACCTAAACGGACCACTTTCAGAAATGGTTTTATTCTTGAAATCAAACGTATTTCCATTTCACTCAAACATTCCAGTTCTGGCGGTATAGTATATACCGTCATATTATTCCAAAATGCATTCGGTGGTATTTTATTTTTCAATAAGTTTGTTGCGCATCGATTACAAGAAATAAATTGACTTGGACTATCTAATGGTAAAACATTCGATTGGTTTTTTGAAATCGACCTCGTTTGATTTCGGTAACATAATTTGTTGCAAATGTAGCATACGTGGTTTGCGATTTGTGATAGGGAATCATTGAATACTGAGTCATCCGAGAAAAGTTGTCGCCGATAGTGTCGCCGGGAGTTCATCCTTAAACGTGTAATTCTATTATCTCTAGATGTTGGTGATTCGTCGTCACGTATCTGAGACGCATGTGTCCTCATAGACGACAATCTTTGGGATCGCGTTGTTGGAGATTCATCGTCACGTATCTGAGACGCATGTGTCCTCATAGACGACAATCTTTGGGATCGCGTTGTTGGAGATTCGTCGTCACGTATCTGAGACGCATGTGTCCTCATAGACGACAATCTTTGGGATCGCGTTGTTGGAGATTCGTCGTCACGTATCTGAGACGCATGTTCACTCATAGACGACAATCTATGAGATCGTGTCGTTGGCGATTCCAGCCCACGAATTTTTGCTGTCTGCATTTTTTGTTTACTAAGTCTACTTATTCGACTTTGATTAGATTCTCGATTATTACGATACTCAGCCATTCTTTTCGAAGTTTCATACAGTAGTCTTTTCTTTTTTGTGGGTGATTGGCTGTTATTACTAAGACGAATTTGATCTCTAACGTGTTGCAATCGTTTCTCTCGCGATACCGGAGACTGAGTTTTGCGACGTGTACTTTCTTGTCGGGATTTTTTAGTTTTACGAGAAAGATTTGCACACGACCGAGGACGTTTTCTAGCTCGCAACATTGTGAGTTATATAATACTTAGATAGACACTCGTATACAACAAATCTATACAAACTCACACCGTATGTACTGAATCATACACTAGCAAAGTAGAGGAAGATGTCACTAATAATAAATTAAACATACTACAATAACAAAGTAGATAATATCATTGAAGCAGATTGATAATTTCAATCACTAGCGAGATACTTAATTAAGTTTCTATAAAATATTTAAGTGATAGTGTATTAAAAATGTAACGAAAACGAATAGTAACTAAAACCGAAATAAACCAACTAACTAGCAAATTAACCAATTACTGATGTACGATTACCAAACTATACGCAAAGTACGTAGGTAACTTTTATTAATAATAATGAAATCGCTACTACTACTAGTCAGCTTAAAATTACACGAAAAGGAAATACCACCTAACAAAATAAACCAATTACTTATTTTTTGTTTTATTTATAATTTTTTTTTATTATTAAGTATTATTATTTATTAATAAAGACAGGGGGACCACTAAGTTCCTACCCAAACAAATTAGGAACATAAACTAGCGAGTAACGAATTACTGATGTACCAAACTATTTGCCAAGTAACTTTTATTAACAATAATCCTAAAATAATAATAATCGCTTGGTACCTACCTAAAACAGCTTAAAATTCATAAACTCTTCAGGTAAGTTAAGTACTAACTAAATAATAATAAGGAATCGTTAAACCAGAAATCCGCGCCCAAGCATTAGTAATATACCGCGAAAAATTCTTAAATAGACACAACCGGCAACGTCTTCTGCCCTCATGTGTCTGCCCATTCTGGTCGCTCACTCTGCAACGAAGCCCGCCTCCCTCCCACCGCGCAGCACGCCCGCTTACGGCAACGACTCTTTCGGCCCCGCGCGCATGATTTTATTTTATTTATTTTCGTATGTATAATATTTATTTATTTATTGTAAGTCGTACCTAATTGTAAGGTTGTGTCTAGTTTAGCCAGTTAAACTGTTACCACCTTCACCGTATGGTCAGAAATAAGCACACGTGAAATGAGAAAAAATATGGAAGAAGGTTTACTTACCTACATTAGTTTGTGACCGTAAAGGGAGCCGCGCAAGCCAACACCGTTTGAAACAAAACATTACTTATTTTTATTTATTATTATTTTAGGGTTGCGTATCCGTACGGGGCCCTATTACTAAGCCTAAGTTACCTGTCCGTCCGTCTGTATGTCCGTCTGTCTGTCTGTCCTACCTTTAAAGGTCTTTTGAACCGTATTACGGCTATACTGCTTTCGGTTTGGGCTCTAGGTGGAAGGTTTTTTTTATGGAAACTGACACGGTTGGCTACATCACCTACAACGTCCGTGATGTCAGCCCATAACACCGGGTGAACTAGGTGCCATGTCAGTGCTTCCCCCTTTGATCGTGCCGGCTACACTGAACTGGTCGGAAAACACAAACTATTTACATAGCCGTTTCGACCGACGTTTCATTCAGTGCGGTGGTACCAACCCGGGCGGGTTAAACCCTACCACGAAGTAAGATTAGGAGGGAAGGGACCTACAGTTTTACGAAGAATCCGAACCTCGGTCAGCCTTTACATAGCCGTTTCGACCGACGTTTCATTCAGTGCGGTGGTACCAACCCGGGCGGGTTAAACCCTACCACCAAGTAAGATTAGGAGGGAAGGGACCTACAGTTTTACGAATAATCCGAACCTCGGTCAGCCTCCAACGTGCAAGGGTGCTTTTTATTATTTATTATTATTATTAAATACTTTGCCCTAATACTCGATGCACTAATGTTTTATATATAGCAAACTATATATTTTTTGGATTCTGCTTTTCATTTAATTAATTCATTAATTTAATTAGTTTATTTTTATTTTTATTGTACGCTCGACATATGGCGCCGAGGCACCCATGAGGTGTCCTAACGGCGCCCATGGGTCCCCTAAGGGATGCAATCTCTGCCCAGTGCACGTGGTGCGGAGGTGGAAAGGGGGCGGCGGGATCGAGTTAAACAGCTCCTCCGAGCACTGCCCATGGAATAAGCGATAGAACACTTGGCATTCGATTTTGAGAATTATATTATGATAATTATTATTTTTTCTCCGATTATATAAGAACTTTATCACAGCTCTATTATTATAAGAGTGAGAATGGTTGCTAACCAACTTTAAATCGTTATAGATCCTAAATGGTCATTCGAAATGAAAAATTATAAGAGAAACCTAAAGATCATTTTCAAATACCTATTCAACGATACCCCACTTAACATAGTTAGTCAACTTTCATTTTTTCTTTTTCACAATATGGCACCTAGTTGTCGCCATATTGAATTTTGATTACTGTCATGTCTTCAGTGACACTCGCAAGATTAAGACAAATCGATTGACGTAAGAATCATCAAAATCGGCCCACGCGTTTGGTCTCTAGTGTGCCACAAAGGAACAAACATACATACATACATACATAGGCTGATAAACACATTACCCTTCTTTGCGTCGCGCAGTCGGGTAATAATCGAAATCGATTGAAGTGGTACAGAATTATTCGCCATATGTGTCAAACTGCAAATTGCTGAAAAAGTCCACATCACAAAAGTTTTGCTGAAGGTAACCACACACCATAGTATTTTGTTGATTTTTTCGAAAACCGCTGAACCAATTTCGATAAAATTTAAATGGGATCAGCTCGGAAGTATGACCTAACAAACAAATTTTCAAAATCAGCCCACAATTGACGGAGTAATCACGTAACAAACATACAAAAAAACATACACTCGAATTGATAACCTCCTCCTTTTGTGAAGTCGGTTAAAAATAAGTAAAAGTAAAACATTCACGGGGGTCTCCATACAAGAAACTAAAAAGTGTATGCGCGCCATATACCGAAAACAGTATGAAGCATTTTAACTAATCATGAATTTTAACTAATATGAAGCATTTCATAAAACACACCATAGATGGGGTTAGTGGCGCTGACCATGACATGGCGATAGGCGTGGGGAATATATTATACAGCAGGCAACATATTATATTATAAATTTACAGCATTTATAACGTTAGAAATATTCCACCACATCTGCTGTTTGCTGTAATGCTGTTTTGCTATTTATCTCGTACGTACCGCCATCTAGTTGATATAATAAAAATTATTTGTTGTAGCCTGTAGGTATTTGAAGCTCTCGCTCGATAGAGGGCAGTGTTTATAGTATTTTGTAACTTAACCCTTAATGCGATGACTTAAGGTTACATTTTAAATAATTAAATAAAACAGCAGACTCGCACGTTGGAAATATATCATAGACTAGACTGCTGTTTCTTAGAAACAGCAACCATAAACAGCAGACTGGCACGTTAGAAATATATTATAATTCTGCCTGCTGTATTCCCGTGATATAATATTTATCTCTTATTTCAATTATGCTAGTTATTCCAACAGCGTTAGGTTCAAATTCCAACACCACCAAAAACAGCATTCTAACGATACAGCACTTTAAAACAGCTGCGATATAAAAACAGCAGATCATTATAACGTGCTGTTGAAAAACAGCCGTTGTCCCCCTCTCTACATGGCGATACGGAGCCCTCGTTGCGCGAGTTCGGCTCGCACTTGGCCGGTTTTTAATATTTGTATTTTGTATTATTTGTTAGGATATCCGCCATAATAACTAATAAGTAAAACAACACATACATAAGTATTCTGTGAAAATTTCAACTGACCTTTAAAAGTTAGGGCAGACAGACAGACAGACGGACGGCGTAAGTTTGGTACGGATACGGAAATCTAAAAATAACCTAAGGAAATAACTATCAAAATGGGTGTTTTCGAAAGTTCCTAGAATACTTGCGGCATTCCCTGCCGGATGGCAAGGCTTACCCTTTAAAAACTCTCTTGAGCACAAACTATATAGGTACCGATAATAGAGAAGCACATAAAAATTGACAATAGGTTCAACGCGTGCCTTCGGTCGTCGCGTCCATTGTACCTATATGGTACAGGGCAAGCAAATATAGTATGAATACCATATTATGGTAAATTGATAAATTGATTGCAGGAAATGTAAAAATTTCACCCGTTATAATGTAAGTAGGTACCTGTTACTTTATATTTTGGCATCTACCCACTTTCTTCCTTATTAACAAGCAACGAGTTCTTGCATTTAAAAGATCTTCTCGAAATATTTCAAGTAGGTAGGTACCTAACTAGGACCACTGCTATACTATACACCTATACTATAAGTTCTTGGTAGTGCCTAACTACCTACCTGTAGAGTTGTCTGAATTGATGTAAAAACGAGTGTAAAAATAAAAAACAAAGAAAAATCATCTCACTTAGTGTCATGATCTTCCTGTTGTATTGACTTCTGTTTCTGGAGCTGGTCGTAGAATCCTTTCCACATCGATTCTTCATCCATGTTGACCGTGTCCTATGCAGCGTGCTACCGGTGAAGTCGTAGCTGCCAGCCAGACTACGAATACTCACACACTTACTTACACGTATTTTTGTAAACAGTGACGTCTACACTGAAGAAAGTTACATTACCTGCACTATTTGCTGGTATGTTATCTGCCTTTCATTGCAATCACCACTGAGCGAATAACGTCGCGGTCCAATTACAAAAAAACCCGGTTTAGCATTTAAAAATATACGCGAGATTCTACACAGTGTTGGCGAACGACCTCTGTCCGCGACTGCAGGCGGTGAGACTGGCGAACAACAGAACCACACCGGCGGCGGCGCGCGGCATACAGTCACCGCGCGTGAATTTGTAATTTGTCGACTTCTCAGATCAAACAAAACGCAAATCTAACCGAGATAAACTGTTCTGCAGGTTCGTTTAATGTCTTCAGTCAACGGTAAGTACCTAATTACCGCAAAGACACTATTTTATAAGTTTGATGACCCCGCCTACATAACACGACGGGCGTAAAGCCAAAATAGGTAGGTACCTACGTGTGTATAGATTTCATGTTTTGTTTTCCAGTGAATGTCATGAAAGGGGCATTGCCTGAAGTGAGATCATACATGAAAATACACGACACGGCCATGCGAGACGCATAATTTCATAATATTTAATTAATGAGTAAAAGCAGATTTATCGCCTCTAGAATTTTGCCAAACTCGCAAACTTTACAAGGCGCCTAGCAATCAGACATTGCTCATATCGAGTAATGAACAGTGATAGTAATGAATGAATGACTACGGCAGGCATTGACTTATATATTACTAGCTGTGGCGGCTCCGTCCGCTCTCATATTTCACTTCACTGCTAACCTCATAAAGCCATTTAGCGTGATAGTAAATAGCCTATAGTTGATGGGAAGAATCAAGCTAGCCGTAAATTTTTTTTTTAATAAAATCGGTTCAGTGGTTCTCCTGTTATAAGCGGACAGACAGACATACACTCAGACACTCAGACAGAAAGCAGACGTTGGATTTTATTATAGGTAAGGAAGGAAGGAAGGAAGGATATCACTGACGGCAGGGTTCTCCAGGAGAATTACCTACTTTTGGTGGCAATGCCTGTGTGCTCTTTATATTAGCATTCGTCAAGCCTGACATGTGCACAGACAGACACTCAATGTCGTATCATAATTAATTACATAATATGCAAAATACAAATTATCTATTCAGTATCTAAGTAGACTCTTACAAGAACGCTTTGTCCCTCCGCTTCACTCCGTCCCAACGTGCTTACGTCACCGTGAGCCTCGGATCACTGACTCACGCACGACCGGGTATTCACGGAAGACCCCTTATGGCTGTCTCACTGAGCAAACTTACCTGCCAGACTGGTTGAGGTTTATGTAAAAAACATAACCATCCTATTGTTTCGCGCAGTCGGGTAAAACACGCATATCACCAGACCAAACTGAACAAATTTCTAGATTTGGTCAAGTAGGTAACCTCGAGTAGGTTACTTACAATAAAATACAGTCAGAAAAATATTTCGCATGAAGGCATGCGTTTGACTCGAATTTCAAGAAATGTACCGCCAATATTACTTACCTGACTCAGTTATATAAAACTATGTAAAACTATCAACAACAACAGTCTATGTAAAACTTCATCTATCAGCGCAGATCGCTAGCTTTTTGAAAACATGATTTGATTAACTTCGCTCGATAGAAAAAAATCATGAACGGCATGTCTGAATGTCGGAATGTTATAAAACCGTATTTAAGGCAGCGTGACCAAATCAAAGCTTTGCAAAAAATATATTTTATTTGTTGAATATATAATATCTAAATCCGTGACTTTTTATTTTTTTGTTTCGAGCCGTAGTTTTGGAATAAAAAAATAAAAACCTAATTTTTTATTGATTGATTGTGTTGCATCCTACTCCAACCAGCGAAAGCGGCCGCGCGGCGGCGCACACTGGTCCCAAATTGAAAAAAAGCGGACTTACGAATTTAGTCGGGATTTTCGGGTTTTTTTGTTATCTGTCTGTCATATTATGTTAAAGAGATTCGTATAAAGTACAAATTGACCTAACTGAATAGAATACTTCGAAGAAAAAAAATATTTTTCTTTTTTTACTATGGAGAAAAACACATTTTCTCTATTTGTCTTCGTGGAACCTAGTGGAACCTCACAGTTCAATATGATAATAATGTACTAGCATGAGGTCTTCCAGATGGCTATCAAAGTTGCTGCATCGGCTTGCATCGGAGCGACTTTAACAAACTTTTATGTTTTTGAAAAAAATACATACTATTATTATTATTGTAATCGGTGTAGTTTCATATGTATATCAAAAAGTTTCAAGAACGTCTATTTGTTAATTGCACACAAACGTAAATAAAAAAATAAAACAATTTTTTTCTGTCTTTTTCTTTGCGGAACCTAGTGGAACCTCACAGATTGATATGTTAATAATGTACTATAGCATGAAGTCTTCAAGATGGCTATTAAAGTTGTCACAGTAGCTTTCATCCGAGCGTATTTGATAAACTTTCCATAAAAAAAAATCACAATAATGTTATTATTATGCTGATAACTAGTAATAACTGTAAAGACTTTGTCAATACGTGAAACCACTTAAAATATTAAAACGATAAGTGGACATTTAATAGGTCAATACACTTAAACGCGAATATCTCAAGCGGTTTCACGAGAAACCTTGTCATCCACACTGCAATTTCCAAACTGAAAAACAAAAATAATGACGATTTAACACTGTTCATGAAAGAAAAATTACATAAAGCAAGAGTACTATTCCGAAAACATATTTTTAACTTGCCTTAACTTGCCTTTAACTTGAATCCATTATGATGACAAATAAATGTCTAATGGGTCGTTCTCTTTTTCAACTTCAGTGACTACGTATGTCTCCTCTTCGTCATCATCGAGGAATGAATATGACTCGTGTATATCTACCAACTCTTTTGCTTCTGGAAGCAAATCTAGATTTAAAATATAGGTTATTATTATTATTTCTTGATTATATAGCAGCTTAGTATTTTTTTTTTATGTAAACCAGCATGTGTGGCTGTGCCGAGCGACCAATGGTGCAGTCGACAGAGCCAAAATCACCTCTCCTCGCGAAACCACGCTCAGTTAGGGGCATGCCAGCAGATTTGCGGACTGTTGCTAGGCTGTCTAGCCCGTTAATACGACGCTTGAAGACTCCCAGGTTAAAGGATTCCGGAAATACAGTTCAGTACAGTTCAATACAGACAGTTCCACACTCTAGCGGTGCGACAAAGAAACGATTTAGAGAATCGATTGGTTCTCAAAAGCCCAATGTCAACAACAAAAGGGTGCTGAGTCTCTCTGCGACGAGTCATGCGGAGATAGGACGGGTGGCAGGGAATAAGGGATGCTAGTTCCACAGAGCAGCGTCCGTGATAGTATCTGTAAAACAGACTAAGCGAACCCACAAATCGTCTGTGACTCAGAGACTCCAGACCATCTGTAAGTTTCGGGTTACCAACAAGACGGATGTCTCGGCGCTGTATCGAGTTCAAGGACGCAAGCAGATAATGCGGACTACCCTCCCAGATGTGACTGCAGTACTCCATCACCGGCCTAATCTGTGTTTTGTACAACAAGAATCGTTGTGCCGGTGAGAAGAGCCGCCGATTGCGGAAAAGTATTCCCAATTTTCTGGATGCAGTTTTGGCCTTAGACTCGATTAGTTGCCGGAAACCCACTTCTTTGGATATAGTGGTGCCCAGGAGGTTCAGGTGCTGCGAGACAGGTACAACGCTACCTTGGAAACTAGCTTGGAAAGGAAAGGGATCGACCTTAGCAGATAATGCGCAGCACTGAGTCTTACTAACGTTGAAGGCGACAAGGTTCTCCTGGCCCCATAAAGCTACTTTTCCGAGAACGTTATCGACCTTATCAACAACTGAACGTTGAGCCTCCCTGTGCCGCGAATCTCTACTCTTCCATTCCTTAACATAGCCCTCGTGCTCCGTGCAGTGTGCATAGCTGTGTATCATGCCCAAGGACAGTAGATCGTTTATAAATATTAAGAAAAGCGTAGGCGACTGCACAGAGCCCTGCGGAACACCAGCGTTGATTGGAAAGTCGTCCGATTTCGAGCCATCGATGGTAATGAAGATGGAACGACCTGCCAAAAAGCTGGCGATCCAGGTGCAGAGTTTGGGTGGAATGCCGAAGGACGGAAGCTTGCCTAGGAGGCCTCGGTGCCAAACGCGGTCGAAAGCCTTGGAGATATCCAGGCCGACTGCCAGCGACTCCCCAAAATTGTCCAATCTTTTGGCCCATATATGCGTAACGTACATTAGAAGATCTCCTGTTGACCGCGCTTTCCGGAATCCGTACTGCTTGTCATCCAGGAGTTTATTTGCTTCTAAGTACGTTAGGAGCTGGGTGTTAATAAGGCGCTCCATAACTTTACATAATAGTGAAGTTATCGCAATAGGCCGATAGTTGAAGGGGTTCGCGGAGTCTCCCTTCTTTGGAACCGGTTGGACCGAGGCTCTTTTCCAGAAAGAGGGTACAATCCCACGGGCGAAGGAGAGACGGAAAAGACGGGAGATTATTGGTGTCAACTCAGGGGCAGAAATCTTGAGCACTATGGCTGGAATGCCATCAGGACCACTACTCTTCGAAGTGTCTAACGTTCTCAAACATTTGAATACCTGTCTAGGGTGCATCTTCGGCTCCATCATCGAAATCCCACAGCGTGGTATCAAGGGAGGAGTTGCACCCTGGTCATCCAACGTTGAGTTAGACACGAAAAGACGAGCAAAAATGTTCACCTTTTCCTTCGCGAGGATAGCGAGTGATCCGTCAGACCGTTCCAGGGGTGGTGTAGCAGAGCGACAGAAGTTTCGTCCGATAGAGTTGGCGAGAGACCAGAATGCGCGGCTGCCGGTCGGGCATCGCACTAGTCTCTCGCCAATTCTATGATCGTGCTTGGACTTGGCCACGATGAGTGTTCGCTTGCAAGACCTGGAGGAGGCGTTAAGTGCGCGCCTTGCCTCAGCGGTACGTGCGGAGAGCCACCGCCTGTAGGCTTGGTTCTTGGCCTCGACAGCTATGCGGCATAGACGGTTGAACCATGGCTTATTTGTCATCATAATGTATTCAAGTCATAAAGGCAACTTAAAAATATGTTTTCGTAATAGTACTCTTGCTTTATGTAATTTTTCTTTCATGAACAGTGTTAAATCGTCATTATTTTTGTTTTTCAGTTTGGAAATTGCAGTGCGGATGACAAGGTTTCTCGTGAAACCGCTTGAGACATTCGCGTTTAAGTGTATTGAACTATTAAATGTCCACTTATCGTGTTAATATTTTAAGGGGTTTCACGAATTGACAAAGTCTTTACAGTTATTACTAGTTATCAGCATAATAATAACATTATTGTGATTTTTTTTAATGGAAAGTTTATCAAATACGCTCGGATGAAAGCTACTGTGACAACTTTAGTAGCCATCTTGAAGACCTCATGCTATAGTATATAATTAACATATCAATCTGTGAGGTTCCACTAGGTTCCGCAAAGAAAAAGACAGAAAAAAATTGTTTTATTTTTTTATTTACGTTTGTGTGCAATTAACAAATGTACGTTCTTGAAACTTTTTGATATACATATGAAACTACACCGATTACAATAATAATAATAGTATGTATTTTTTTCAAAAACATAAAAGTTTGTTAAAGTCGCTCCGATGCAAGTCGATGCAGCAACTTTGATAGCCATCTGGAAGACCTCATGGTAGTACATTATTATCATATTGAACTGTGAGGTTCCACTAGGTTCCACGAAGACAAATAGAGAAAATGTGTTTTTCTCCATAGTAAAAAAAGAAAAATATTTTTTTTCTTCGAAGTATTCTATTCAGTTAGGTCAATTTGTACTTTATACGAATCTCTTTAACATAATATGACAGACAGATAACAAAAAAACCCGAAAATCCCGACTAAATTCGTAAGTCCGCTTTTTTTCAATTTGGGACCAGTGTGCGGCGGCGCGGCGCCTTGAAAGAGGTTTGAATACGGGTTGACAAGTTTCTACGTGGAACCCAAACCCCTAAATTTCAGGAAAGAGTAAACCCAAGTAACTAGTAGATACCTATTACCTAATCTGTAGTAAAGCCCATGTTAACGGCTCTTATGAAAGAAGTTAAGCACGCCCCGCCCACACGCAGTCAAGCATTTCTGAAGTGGATTCACTTAGGCATGTCTGACATTATGTAGGTAGAACTTCAGTCATGTATTTGTGACATAAAACTCAGTCAAGCATTTTTAAATAGGGATGTACCTACACCACAATCAAGACTTTCTGAGAATTCGAGCATTTTCCTCGGCGTTTCTTGAACAACACGATGCTTAATGGTTACGATACGACCACCGAACATTACGACTAATTAGGTACAATATTCTAGGTAATGACAAAATTCCTTTCTCACCCTACATTGAGGGTCGTCACTGCTCATTAAAATAATTGTATTGTATTGTTTATTGATCATTCTGGCGGCAGTTAGACGGTTCGATTATACCACAGAATACTTCTCTGATCTGTGGATTATACCTACCGCGATGTTTGAGAGCAAGATTAACAATTTTGCTGAGAGTTCTGACTACAAAGACTTATTGATTAAGTTTATCAGGTGTAAAGAGCCTCTGTCAAACTTTGATATTACTTACGTAATTTGTATTTTGTAGATAATCTGTAGATAATGTTTTGGAAAATCTATGGTTTTGGAGATAATCTTGGCGTGTGACTGTGCTCATCGACTTCATAAATCGATTTACTGAATGAATAAAGGAGGAAAGGTACGGTGTGTGTAGTGTAGCGTATATTTATTACCAGACATCGGAATCCGCGGGGCACGAATACGACCTTGTTAGGGATTGACTACGGCGATCAATAAACAATCGACACTGTTACGATACTCATATTTATTTGTTTGTTGTATTTTATTCATGGGTTATTTCAGACCTGAATACTTATACACCTACAGTACTTATGTATATAAACATGTATACTTTATGTTAACGATTAAGTAAATATAATACATATTTATATAAGGTCTTTCAAAATTAGTTCATAGTACGCTAAGGGGGGGGTTCTGTATCATATAGGGAGTAAAACCTATATACAAATTTTTGGACCTTGAGCTTTTTTTAAGTAAAAAATTTTTTTATGTAGGTATTTAAATAAAAAAATAGGTGGTTGATTTTTATAACCTAATCGATTCAGTTTCATAACAGTAACAAAAAAGTCTTCATGACCATTATGATGTAACACGTGTAAGTTGGTAAAAAAAATTAAATTCTTTCTGTTCCATACTAATAAAATTAAAATTTACGGTTTTTCACAAATTCTGAAAGAAAGAGATATACGTGTTGGAAGACTTTTTTGTTCCTAGCACGAAACCGAAACGATTAAGAAAAATTTTTTTTTTACATTTAGCATGAAAAAAAAAATTTTTGTGAAAAAAAAAATTCTTTGTTCTTCAAAAGTGATCTATTTCCGATACAGAACCCCCCCTTAGCTTACTATGAACTAATTTTGTAAGACCAATTTTTTTGGACCTTGGCCTTTTTTTTATGTAAAATATTTTTTTATGTGTTTAAATAAAAAAATAGGTGGTTGATTTTTATAGCCTAATCGATTCAGTTTCATAACAGTAACAAAAAAGTCTTCAATATCATTATGATGTAACACGTGTAAGTTGGTAAAAAAAATCAAATTCTTTCTATTCCATACTAATAAAACTAATATTGTGGTTTGAACAGATTTGTATTGTACCTACAAAGTAAATACAACATTTGTTTATTATATCTTATTTTCTATAGAAATACTCTTAGTTTTAATAATCGACATTATCTCATATTATTCTAAAATAACGATCGATCTTCGATATTTGTGGATACATTGTCCCATCACTAAACAACCTTGAATCATTCGTGCCCCGCGGATTCCGATGTATGTTTATTACATATAACGAACTTGAAGGTCATAGTAAAACCGACTAAATAAAACTGGCTTGGTCCGCCTAGCGCCTGCCCAGTGCCCGCGGTCACGACCACGCTGTACATTTCCATGGCCACCACACAACTGAGTTTTATTCACCTGTTTATACGTACTCAATGATCAAAATTTGCATGCACGTTCACGGTACGAACTACGGTAGGTAGGTATGTAACATTGTAAACACAAGTCGAATAGACGACGCTTCAAACCATGGGAAGAAAAGTTATTTGCTGCTCCAATAGCAATGTTTTGTTTATTTTAAACTGTTTATCTCACCCATACAGAGTGAACTATAGAAGGTTTAATACAGTGGTTTAATCGTACGAAATTTCTAGGAAATACCAAATAATCGGTGAATGCTAGTTAATCTTTTCAAACGTAACTTACCAAGTAAAACCTCCAAACTCTCCTCCAAACTCCAAACCTCACTCAGTGCGGATGCGGAATATGTATGTACTGGTGGTATATGTATGGTTAGGTATCTACATACATACCTACCTACCTACTATACATATACTATACAGGTATCTATCTGCTCACTTCTTCAGTTATTATTTCAGGGCCAATCAAAGTGCCTCTATAATTTATTTCTCCAAATGCAATATTCTGTGGAGGTTGTTTCTTTCCTTCGGCCTGTACAAACATGCCAAGAGCCAGCTTGTCTCTACGTCTGAATGGAAGCAGGCCAACCAAATCTCCTTGGTATGTAGGTAGGTACTTCATCAAGCCAAGTAGATAATGACCTCGACAGTCTTCCTCTCTTTGTTCGTTCGTTACGTTATATAGACGTTGTCGGTTGAACTTATTTTATCATATCACAAACAGAAAGATTACTTGACGAAAAGCAAACACAAAATTCGGAAAAGTTTGCTCTTTATAATTAAAAAAAATTTAATCGTTTAGCAAATAGTTTTCGGAATATTCCAAATAACGACGAAATATGTAGGTATAAGTAGCTGATGTTGGAAACATTGGCAGCAGCGGCCCCAGGCCCCAGCCGCGGCCGCGCCCGCGCCGCCGCCCCGCCACCGCCGCGCCGCCGCCCCGCCGCCGCCGCGACGCCGAAATACTCGGAAGGGTTAGGGGGTTTTGAAACATTTCGAAATATGGAAAAGGGGGCCGTGGCCTAATTTGTCAAGAGTGGCTTATCATTTTCATTGGAGTAAATAATACCCAATTATATGGATGAATCAATTTCATTCGCGTTTTAATTGGAGTATTTAATTCATTTTCACATATTTAACAATGCAGTGTATCAATTATATTAGTATTTTAATAAAAAAAAATATAATGTTGGCTTGTGCGTTGAATTCGAAAAAAAAATTCGTTTTCAGTCGCTAACTCGCTAAGTTTGTATGAAATGAGGAAGTTGTTCGGCCAGTCAGAATGTCTTCGGACCACTAACGTATTACTTTTTAGTCTACCATAGATTTTACCACTACTGGGCAAATGCGTTAGTAATGGTTGGTTTGGCACTAGATTGGAAGCGCCAATTTGCCTAAACACGCGTTGTCGCGCGCTAATCTAGTGTTCATTGGCTCCATGCATTAATCCCCACCACTTCAAATTTCCTCGAGTGAAAACATCATGACCACACCGCCTCCGCGTCGATATACCTACCCAAGGCCGTACCCAGGGGGGGGGTTCGGGGGGTTGTAACCCCCCCCGAAATAGGTATCCACTATGGCCGGTGCTCAGAAAATATATTTTTGAGCAGACAAACAATTTAAAATTGCGTGGGAACTTCCAACTAAATCAAAACACAAAGGACCACGTGTATTGCATTGGGTTGGGGCAATAAACATCGGGCTGTTTCGGAGGCGCCTATTGTTTCAAGACAAAACATCTGGTTAATGCTACCTACTTCCTAGCTACCCCGCAAGCAGACGACCAGGTGTAGTAGATAAGAAAGCGAGAGATTGGTTTAGTTATCCACCGTAATTCTAAATTCCGTTACGTTCATAGTGTGTGAATGTACCTACTGACGTTGTACACTAGTGAATTTGGAATCTATTTGGTGAGTACATAAATCAGAATTACCTACTTATTAATTTTCATAAATTTTATACAAATTGTTTGATTTAGTATAGCGATATACAAGTCAAACTGAGGCCCGTTGGCTTAGCCCAATGGGAGACAGATGTTAAGTAGTATTAATTTACAATACTTATCTCTTTGAATTTTTTTGAGAGGGTCTGCTAGGCGTTCCGATTTGATTAAATAAATAAATAAGTATGAATTTTACTGCGATGTGGAAGGCCGAAGAGCATTTCTTCTAGTCAAGTTTTTTTTTTATTAGGTTTAACCACACAGAATCGTTCTGTACATACAAATCTTTAAATTAAATATTACATGGCTAGAACTATCTGTACTTAAGGCTAAACACAACATGAACGCTTAAATTAAAAACTTAAGCCAAAGCTTTATTCACATCCAAGAGAATGTACGAGGTTCTCTCAAGGTGTTTTCCTTCACCGGGGTGTTTTATATTTCTAACTATTATGCACGGTCTAGGTGCTATGTCAGTGCTTCCCTTCGCCACGACCGAAGGGAAGCACTGACATGGCACCTAGATAACCAAGGTAAAATTAAGGATGTTGCAGGTGATGTAGCTAACAGCAGTTAAGATAAAAAAAAACGGCCAAGTGCGAGTCGAACTCGCGCACCGAGGGTTCCGTATCGCCATGTCATGGCTAGCGCCACTCACGCCATCTATGGCGTGTTATGAAATGCTTCATATTAGTTAAATGTCATGATTAGTTAAAATGCTTCATAATCTATTCGGTAGATGACGTTTTGGTTTCTTCTATGGGAACCCCTGTGAATTTTTTACTTTTTCTTATTTTTATTATTTGTTGTTATATCGCTATTATATCCACTATTATAAAAAGTGGACCGATTTTCATGCGGTTTTTTTAAAAAAGCTTGAAATAAAAGTTAAATTACAAATTAAAAAAACCCCGACCCTTAAAATGTCAAAAATAATTTCCATTTACTTACTTAAAGGAGTCGGGGGACCGCTAAGTAAATAAAATATAAAAACTCAGAGCTGCGCGGGAATTTACTTAGCGGTCTCCCGACTCCTTTAAGTAATAGAACGGAAATTACTATTTTTGACTTTTTAAGGGTCGGGTTTTTTTTATTATTTGTTGTTATATCGGCCATAATATAATAACACATATTCTGTGAAAATTTCAACGGGCTACCTATTACGGTTCAAGAGATACAGCCCTCCAACGGACGGACGGACGGACGGACGGACGGACGGACGGACGGACGGACGGACAGACAGACAGACAGACGACGTAGGCTTAGTAATAGGGTCCCGTACCGGACACGGAACCCAAAAAAATCGTGTAACAATAGAATTCGATTTTTTTTAGTTAACATTATTGATTGATTTATATCCGAAACTAAATAGCTTTCGCTGAAAATGTTTTATTTAAAAGAAAAAACATTTTTACTTTCTCCATACATTTTTAAATACCTATTCCTGAAATATAAGGGTGAAGATCTTTTTTTTTTGCCCCAAGTGGTGGAACAAAAGATGTTCAGAATATGAAATACTACACGCCCAGTCTTCATGCTAACACCCATTTTTGAAACAGGGCGTTTAATGAAATACCTACATTACATGCACACTGTTATATAGGTCTTTCAAAATTAGTTAATAGTACGCTAAGGGCCCCCCTGTATCATATAGGGAGTAAGAAAGAAAGAAAGAAAGAAAGAAATCTTTTATTGTAAAACCTATATAATGTTTTTTGGACCTTGGGCTTTTTTTTATGTAAATTTTTTTTTTATGTATTTAAATAAAAAAATAGGTGGTTGATTTTTATAGCCTTACCGATTCAGTTTCATAACAGTAACAAAAAAGTCTTCATTACCATTATGATGTAACACGTGTAAGTTGGTAAAAAAAATGAAATTCTTTCTATCCCATACTAATAAAACTAAAATTGTGGTTTTTCACAATTTCTGAAAGAAATAGATCTATATATTGGAAGACTTTTTTGTTCCTGGCATGAAACTGAAACGATTAAGAAAAACATTTTTTTTTAATTTTTCTCTTAAAAAATTTTTTTTCTGTAAAAGAAAATCTTTGTTCTTCAAAAGTGATCTATTTCCGATACAGCACCCTTCCCCCCCCCCCTCCCCCCCCCCCCCTCCCCCTCCTCCTTACCGTACTATTAACTAATTTTGAAAGACCTTATATAACGTAGGTACATGAGTTTACAAATATTTTTTCGAACCTTGACCCCCCCCGAAACGAAATCCTGGGTACGGCCCTGTACCTACCACCTAATAGTAGTCATATTTGGTCAACGTCTCTACTACGTCACCAGCCGATGTTTCCGATCATCTAGCCCAGAGTCACAGAGTCAGCTGAGTCACAAGTACATAGTTACACACACACGACACGACTCACAAGTGAGACTCGGTAATATTTGATTGTCATTTCATTATGAGGTGTCTCGCTGGCCATTGTGAGGAAATTAGCGCGAATAATGGCGCAGGTTCACGCGACAAGTCCGTAAATAACAACACTAAAAAATTATAAAATTAACTAATAATTATGTTATGTATGACTTATGTACTTATGAGTTTGAAATAACATTCATATAATAATATTAAGTCGAATAGAAATAGACCAGCAAAAAGGTAAATTTTAGATGGGAAATGTTTAGAACTAAACCTAGCTGAAAGTCTGAACCATATTTAGTTTTTTGGAACCACAGCCATCGTTGTCGTTGGATTTTGGCTGGACAATCTTCATCATCCCCGCCCAAATCACCTTGGGAGAGAGGGTAGATGTGGCGTAGTTCTTCAACTTATGTATCAGGTAGTCAAGATATTATTTAGTAACACAGATTTAAGCACAGTATAAGCTAGATAACTACCCACTTCCCAGGTAAATTTTACTGGACTGATTTATCATCACACACATCACGTCAGTTGATGACTCCTTTCAAAGGATTCAAAAGGATTGAACAGTGGACGAGGCAAATTACATACAATTCACTTCGCACCCAACCTCGTCAGCCTCGATAGCTCAGTGGTGCAGACAGTCAACTGTCGCTATTGAATGTTAAGCAACGCTGGGTGCGGTCAGTACTTGGATGGGTGACCGCTGACCGTTGGAGGCTGACCGAGGTTCGGATTCTTCGTAAAACTGTAGGTCCCTTCCCTCCTAATCTTACTTGGTGGTAGGGTTTAACCCGCCCGGGTTGGTACCATCGCACTGAATGAAACGTCGGTCAAAACGGCTATGTAAATAGTTTGTGTTTTCCGACCAGTTCAGTGTAGCCGGCACGATCAAAGGGGGAAGCACTGACATGGCACCTAGTTCACCCGGTGTTATGGGCTGACATCACGGACGTTGTAGGTGATGTAGCCAACTGTGTCAGTTTCCATAAAAAAAAAGAAAAAAAAAAGAACATAATTTATACAAATGCACACAATTTACTACAATGTATTTACAAAACGTTTTTTTTTTTATGCAATTGAGTATTTGTGTGGCTGAGTCAGTATGCTCCGACCAGCCAATATCATTCCCGAGTAGGTACCAAGCCATACCGGAGACTTCCCTCTATGGATTGCTGGTTATTGGGCTGGCTGGACTAGAGGAGACCACGGCTGCTATGCGGACATCTTTCATCCATAGTACACGGATTTACATGTCCCGAGCCTAAAGCGATCTATTCAAGTCCATGCAATCAGAGGCAATAATATGGGTGTTGCGTTGCCCGATGTACCATAATTATTAGGGTAATCAAACCATATTTTATGCCCTGTTCCATAATGGTGAAAATACCATAATTAATTATCTATGTGAAATTATGAGCTCAAGTGAGCAGTACAAACCATGAATCATACAAGGTAAGTATGACACAGGTACATACATACATAGAGTCACGCCTGTTTCCCAGTGGGGTAGGCAGAGACAACGGATCGCCCCGTGTCACGATTCTGACATGCCTCTGTCGCCTCTTCCACTCTCATAATGTTGTGAATGAATATGGTATGAATACCTTAATTATGGTACGTCTTCCAGCGCTGCTCCCGATATTGCCTCTGATTTCAAGGACGTGAAAAGGCCGCCTAAAGTAATTAGTTCTTGCACTGAACGACGATGTGTAAGTAGTCACAACTCTTTATATACATCTTTATATACATTATAGTATCTAGGTAAAGGTACCTACTACCACGCTAATGCAACGTGCAAGCAACCGTTTAGCACCTGTTGTCGGTGGTCGGCATTGCCTTCTAATATCACTGGTGGGTGGCCGGTTGTAAAGGGCGCTTTTCAAAGGACGCAGGCTGATCGGTATTTTACTTGGGCATTTCATAACCCCATAAGCTTCTATCGCATCGGTCAAGAATCCCTATCTTACCTACATATATTGTAAGATCCAACGTCTACGTGTATGTATGGTCGCAGGTATGTCGCTTATAACTCAAGAACGATTCAACCTATTTACCTACGGTTTTGCCTATACAATTCGACATATCTCCACGAGGCTATATACCATCACGCAATTGTTCATGTGCATTGAGCAGTGGGGTCTGAAGTGAACTGAGTCGGAAATAATATACCAATTCGGTTAGCTGTCTTGCTCGCTGTCACGTGACTCGAAAACTATTCAACCGATTGATATAGAGTTTCCACCGGCTTTACCGCGAGCAGAGCCGCGGGGACACAGATAGTCTCTGATTAAACTCAATAAAACATTTCTGAAACTAAACGAATTGTTTAGTCAGGCGTGTATGTTATTTTTAGATATCCTTACTAACAGTTAGCTCTTTCAAATGATACACCCATGATCCCACACGGTATCTATGTTAATTTTAACTTTTTTAATTGGTACCAAATTGCCCCCCCATATTAATCTAAAATAAATGTTTATCTACTTATGTGCGCGTCTTCAAGATCTATAATTATGCCACAAGTTTCTACGTTAATTAGTTTTCGAGAAAAACCTCTGTGACAGACGGACGGACACGATAGTGATCTTATAAGGGTTCCGTATATTTTTTTTTATTATTTAATGTACGAAACCCTAAAAACCACTGAGATTTCTTACAACGACATACATGCACAATGCAATACTATTTCATTCATGATCTGATCACTGTTCTATGCACACGGAGTGGTTGGCGGTCTTTTCTCACAATGAGCCGATGGATGCCTATATTGCCTATATAGCTATATAAAGAACTGTTTGTCATCATAATAGTCGGCCTTGCATTATGCAATGCATGCGTGCAAGCAAGCAGTTATGTCGGGTCGGTGTCGCATAAAAAGGTAAGCTAGCGTTATCGGTAATTAATGAGTAATCGATATCGATGCAACAGGCGAATCGAACATCCATTGCATGACATAATGAAGAAATCACTCATATCGTACGTAGATAAATACCACCACGCTGAATGAAAGAAATATTTAAAAAAAATTTTTGATGTTCTCCGCCTATAATCATAGTTCCAAAACACGATGTAAGTTCTGGCATTGCACCCCGTTCCGTTCCGTTAGTTAACTCTGACGATAAAACTGTAGGTCCACCGGGTTTACTTACTGAGAGAAAGTCCGCTCTACGGTAGAGCCTCTACATAAGAAAAATAATTTACGAAAATAAGAAAATTAATTTAATTTAGTAACCAGATAGATATGTAGAGAAAGGACTTTAAATTCCCCGTTCTACTTTATTATGCAAAACTTCTCATTCATTGTTAAATTGGCCGTATTAGGAGATGTAAGTTATGCAAGTTGTGTGCAGCTGACTCCTCGGTCATTACTGGTATTTCCTCAACTGGATGTATCCCTAGGTACTTACATTTTACTACTTTACTTTACCTTGTTACTACTACGTACTTACTCTTTGAAAGAATTTAATGGTTATTTGCTACTTAAATCTATTGAAATGTTTATCCTATACTTACTAGTTTTTCCGCTGAAAGGGGGAGTAAATGCTGCAGTCACCTGTCTATTGGAATCCTTCTACATGCCCCCCGCCTACAGGTTTTTTTGTTGTGTATACAAAATTGAAAAGAACATTTGCGTTCTCCATACTATTGAGGTATTTCGGAAAATGTATGGAGAATTCAATTTTTTTCTTCTTCCAATTTCGCCACCGTTCTTTTTTTGAATCCACTTAGTTTTCAATACAGGCAAAGAGTTTGTATTAAGTACGTCGCTGCGCTCCTTCGACGTAATACAAACTCTTTGAATACCTGAAATATTAGTAACAAAATTATCCTGTATATGACTATATACCATAAGGTGTATTATTATTATTTTATATATTTTATACGTGCATATTTTTTTTCATCTACTTGGTGTGAGCACAGCTGCTTGCAAAGCTAGTACATGTTAATATTATGTAAATAGATTTATATACCTAACTAGCAAATAGTCACGTAGGTAAATTGCAATATTTCCTTGGTAAGTAATAATGTCGCATAGGTACCTACTAGGTAGATATCAAAGTTTTTATACTTCACGAAACTTTTTGTTTGTGTGAAGTGTCCGCGCATTCGAACGTAATTTTTTACAATGTACAAATGATGTCTGGCCGTGATCATGAACAATAATAAAAACTAGACAAAATTCTTCCTACATAAAATTTATTTATAGACAAACGCAGTTCGATTATGATTGGCTAACAACATTTGAATAAAACACGATGTGTAATTTTTTTCTTCCCGATAAGTTTAGTAATCAAACATCGAAAGGCGGGTCAGACAGACAGCAAGGCTATCTTCGGTCTTCGAGTGTATCTTCACTCAAGTTCTGATCTGATAGGATCCATGAGAAAAACATCAAACTCTTAAATTTGCGCATGTCCATGACAAATGGGCGAATATATCACACCAACCAACCGATTTCGACTAATCTTGTAATTTTGAAACTAGCTTTTGCCCGCGGCTTCGCTCGCGATGGACTCGGTTTAATAGCAAATGATAATAAACAATCGCTTCTCTTATATTATCTCTCTAATCTCCCTTCCGTACTATATGATACTGCTCAGCCCTAAGGTTATTTAGCTTGATGGTAACCTATACTATAGTGAACCTCAAGAACTACTCATTCCATTTGTTCAAACCGCATCAAAATCTGTTCAGAGGTTCCGGAGTTTATCTTAAACATACATACAGACACGTTTATAAAGTAGAGACTCTTTTATAAAGTAGGTAGAGAAGTATAGTAGAAGAGAGTAGAGAAGTAGGTACTGCAGAGGGTTATGAATTAACAAGAAAAATCCCATGCGAGAGGTAGACCAGGTCGTAGGAGCTACGAATTTCAGGTGCAATGATCATTAATCGTAATCACGTGGCGACATGCCTTGGGAGAAGCCTATATCCAGCAGTGGATCGATACGGGACGTTCTGATAATGATGAATGGTTGATTGGGACCTATTTCGTATTATATTGTGAATACTAAGTAGATATTAGAACCTAATAAATTACTAATACCTACTTGGATAAACCACATAAACCTATCTATGTAAAAATAGTAAACACAAGAAAATGGTTTTATTTAAACATTTTGCGCAGGGGTAGGTATTGTACGCGCGCGAGCTTATGCGACGCGTGAATGAGTGCGGCCAACACTCCGCTCCGCCGCGCGGTAGGTAGGTAGGATGCGGGTGGGATTGGAAGCGCGCCTTCCCCCTTTACTTCTGGCCGCGCAGCGCAATCGATTAAAATATTATTTGGGATCCGCTGGTATAAAATAAAATAAAAATAAAAAAAACTTTACAAAATTGAATGTAAGAAACTGCATTCTTCAAGCAATTCATCTTCTGCGCCACAGAAAAGTGCAATACCTACACTTGTATACCTAGTAGATGTTCTGACGTTGAATGATGAAGAATGATGATGACTTAGACGGCTAATATCATACGCAGGCTGAGCCGACAGAAATAGTTACCCTTATCTCCATATAATATATAAGTAGGTACCTACATCCGTGCAAATATAGATTTATCTATCAGTAGTCGCTAAGTATCTATATAGGAGGCGGAAATTATAATCTGAAACCGCACTTGTTTTAAGCGCTTCCTGTAAGGCTATCTACATTTTGGCAATATGGTAGGTAAACACCACAGAGCAGCGAGCGGCGGGCGCCTTCCCTCATTTCTTGCTCTGTGCTAAACATCGTGGTTGAATGAAGTGATAGGGTTCCGTATCGCCATGTAATAGTTAGCCCAACTCACGCCGTCTGTCTGTCTGTCTGTCTGTCTGTCTGTCTGTCTGTCTGTCTGTCTGTCCGTCCGTCCGTCCGTCCGTCCGAGGGCGGTATCTCTTGAACCTTAATAGGTAGCCCGTTGAAATTTTCACAGAATATGTGTTATTAATATTATGGCCGATATAACAACAAATAATAAAAATAAGAAAAAGTAAAAAATTCATGGGGGTTCCCATAGAAGAAACCATAAAGTGTATGCGCACGCGCCATCTACCGAATAGAGCATGAAGCATTTTAGCTAATCATGAATTTTAACTAATATGAAGCATTTCATAACACGGCATAGATGGCGTGAGTGGCGCTAACTATGACATGGCGATACGGAACTCTCGGTGCGCGGGTTCGACCCGCACTTGGCCGGTTTTTTTATGATTCCGTATCCGTACAAGACCCTATTACTAAGCCTACGCCGCCGCCGCGCCGTCCGTCAGTCCGTCCGTCCGTTCGTCTGTCTGTAGCGCCGCTGGACCTAAAGCCGGTTGACATTTTCACAGGATATGTGTTACTCTCTATTATGGCGGATATCCTAACAAATAATGAAAGAAAAGACAAAGTAAAAAATTAAGGGCGGCCCTCATACGAGAAACGTCTTATTTTTTCTTTTTGCTCTATCGTAAAAACGGTAATAGACACCAGCGTCAAACTTGGTTTAATTATTTATAGTGCAAACTCTAAAGTAAAACAACAACTAATAAAAACCGGCAAATTACGTGGTGATACGGAACCCTCGGTGTGCGAGTCCAACTCGCACTTGGCCGTTTTTTTTTTTCTTTAAGGTAGGACAGACAGACAAACGGACGGACGGACGGACAGACGGCGGCGGTGACGGCGCACTATGGATCGAGAAACGGCCTCCATAGTATTAGGAGATTTTTTTCGCAAACTTGATTTTTTTTTAAAAACTGTTTTTGTTATATTTAGGGTTACATAAGATAATACGAAATATATAGTTGTAGTGATATAAGTCAAGTAGATATTTTATTAAAAATACTTGAAGTTTTCAGTTGTATGGGACGGAGAATGTTTAGTCGATTTTTTCAAAAGTCTTTCGAGGTGTCGCAGATCTTTTAATACATCATGAAGTAGACCACGAGTGTAATAAGACCACATAAAAACTGTAACCCAATTCGACCCGGTATAGAAAATATCTAAGTCCGAATTTATAAATTTTCGTCTATTTTCTTTATACATTATTTATGGTTTAACTTTACAATTAATTACATTTTCTTATGTTTTGTGATTGCCAAGTGTGTAAGTTATACTAATTGGTACATTATGTAACAACTATACCTACCACTGTGGTCGAAAATACCCTCCAATATTTGTAGCGTTTTAAATTTTTATTTGGTATTCATAATTGATTTGAGGACACATTAAATAAACAAATATGTGAAGACGCGTAGCTTGACAGTACGTATGTATGTTAGGTTCAAATATATAAAGTATATATATATGTTTTTTATATTTTAAAATTTGCAATGTATGGGACGGAGAACATTATATTTATTTTGCCGGACTACAAAGATGTGTCAAACTCTTATTAGCAGGGTTGTGTAGCACAACATAAAAATAAACACACTCAGTAAACAAAATGTTAGAAAGGTGCAGCCTTCCAAGTATCAACAGGTCAAAGTATAGCATTTTTTACCTTTTTTCTTTAACAGGAATTTTTGGTTACATTATGATTGTACAATTATTAAGCAGGTATGCAAATATGTGAGGCATATAATTCTATATTATATATGTACAGACCATTCCGATTAACAATGTAAAAAATAGCAATATTTTTATTTAATAAAACTGAAAACATTGTAGTACATTATTCGAAACTGTTAAGAACTAACAAAGTCTTAACAGTAACGTGATGTTGAACGTGACGAAAAAGAGGCTGTACAAAAAAAAATCGTGAACAGTTGCACTTTCTCAAGATGTTAAAAAATTTTCTATTCAAAATTATTCACCAAAATAAATACAAGGTTGAATAAAAACAGAACAAATTAATAAACCGAACTTATAAATAAAAGATTCACCAAAATTAATTTCATAAAAAAATTGTTTTATATAAAATTCGAGCCGGTATAGAAAATATGTAAGTCTGAATTTGTAGATTTTTGTTTTCTTTCCTTTAAATATTATTTACAATCTTAGAATAGAACATACATACAAGGCTTTGCAGCTCATTCATTATGACGACGCATTAGATACTAATTATCATTCGGTAAGACGAAAACATTCCCACATCCCTGTTTGTGAAACCCCAATATATTTGTAAAAACCGGTAATTAGTGTCCTTTGGTCGCGAATTTCAGTTTATTATCTGTTCAACGCGCGTAAGTGACGGATCTCTCCTTTCGACACGAGTTATCGCTGTTTTCAAATACTTTCCTTCCTGCATTTTTGTATGCTGCAAAAACACGTGCTTCCACTTCCGTGACCTTGACACTTTCTTTCGGACGGTAACACTCGACCTTTTTTTTGGAGCTGATAGTATAAGGGATACAGTTCAACTCCTGCTTCAATTGCTGTTGCCCGTAGTTCGCAGTATTGCGATTTGGAGAGTTGCTGGGAACTGAAGAGGCTGAGGGCTTTCTCCGGCGAGTATTGTGTTTTTTTTTTAACTTGAATGTATTCCTTTATTCTACCAACCTCATCTGAATTTTCCAGAAGAAACTTAAGCACCTCAGCAACATCATGTGTTTCCGTATTAATACCTTTACTCACCGCAGCGAATGCGAGCTCGTCGAAGTCATTTTCCGTACACAGATGTGCGGTTCTGCGCCTTTTTTGCTGGTAGTGAAGTTCGTGGAATTGTTTTCGAGGACTGAACTCTGGTTTAGGAGATGTTGAAGCTTCTGAATGCTGTTTCGCTGGTGATTGCGGCACGAATGGTTCCGCTTCCTCATGTCTTGGTTCTTGAGGTATGTTTTGAACATATTCGGGCCACTTTGTGTCACTTTATGACGTCAACCATATTTCAAATTTGCTTTGAAGAAACTAAACGAATAATTTGTACTTTTCCACTTTCTATACATATTAGACAAGTAGGTTTTATAAAAACACTTGAATTGATCACGGTTTTCATCAGATATATGAACGGAAAACTTGTAAAATAGTATGTTTGGGTCGGAGAGACCTTGCTCGTTTTTTATGAAAACAAAAAGTTTCAGATTTTATTTAAACTCTTTCATTTTGTAAAATGTTAGAGTTCGAACCGAAAATGTACCTAGTTTTCAAGTAATAATGCAGGAAGGAAAGTATTTGAAAACAGCGATAACTCGTTTCGAAAGGAGAGATCTATCCCTTACGCGCGTTGAACAAATACTGAACTGAAATTCGCGACCAAAGGACACCACCTGATGTACTAAACCGGTTTTTACCAATATAGTGGGGTTTCACAAACAGGGATGCGGGAATATTTTCGTCTTACCGAATGGTAATTAGTATCTAATGCGTCGTCATAATGAATGAGCTGCAAAGCCTTGTATTTATGTTCTATTCTAAAACTGTAAATTATATTTAAAGGAAAGAAAACAAAAATCTACAAATTCGGACTTACATATTTTCTATACCGGCTCAAATTTTATATAAAACAATTTTTTTATAAAATTAATTTTGGTGAATAATTTTGAATAGAAATTTTTTTAACATCTTGAGAAAGTGCGTTCACAATTTTTTTTTTGTACAGCCTCTTTTCCGTCACGTTCAACATCACGTTACTGTTAAGACTTTGTTAGTTCTTAACAGTTTCGAATAATGTACTATAATGTTTTCAGTTTTATTAAATAAAAATATTGCTATTTTTTTACACTGTTAATCGGAATGGTCTGTACATATATGATATAGAATTATATGCCTCACATATTTGCACACCTTATAATAATAATAATTGTACAATCATAATGTAACCAAAAATTACTGTTAAAGAAAAAAGGTAAAAAATGCTATACTTTGACCTGTCGATACTCGGAAGGCTGCACCTTTCTAAATTTTTTTTTACTGATTGTGTTTATTTTTATGTTGTGCTACACAACCTTGCTAATAAGAGTTTGACACATCTTTGTAGTCCGGCAAAATAAATATAATGGTCTCCGTCCCATACATTGCAAATTTTAAAATATAAAAAACATATATATATACTTTATATATTTGAACCTAACATACATACGTACTGTCAAGCTACGCGTCTTCACATATTTGTTTATTTAATATGTCCTCAAATCAATTATGAATAACGAATAAACATTTAAAACGCTACAAATATTGGAGGGTATTTTCGACCACAGTGGTAGGTATAGTTGTTACATAATGTACCAATTAGTATAACTTACACACTTGGCAATCACAAAACATAAGAAAATGTAATTAATTGTAAAGTTAAACCATAAATAATGTATAAAGAAAATAGACGAAAATTTATAAATTCGGACTTAGATATTTTCTATACCGGGTCGAATTGGGTTACAGTTTTTATGTGGTCTTATTACACTCGTGGTCTACTTCATGATGTATTAAAAGATCTGCGACACCTCGAAAGACTTTTGAAAAAATCGACTAAACATTCTCCGTCCCATACAACTGAAAACTTCAAGTATTTTTAATAAAATATCTACTTGACTGATATCACTACAACTATATATTTCGTATTATCTTATGTAACCCTAAATATAACAAAAACAGTTTTTCAAAAAAAATCAAGTTTGCGAAAAAAATCTCCTAATACTATGGAGGCCGTGTCTCGATCCATAGTGCGGCGGCGGCGGCGTAGGTTTAGTAATAGGATCCCGTACCAGATACGGAGCCCTAAAAAGGAGATTTTCATTCAACCGTGAATGTTTACCAGAGAGCAAGAAATAAGAAAAAAATCACAATTTCATGTTTGATAAGTGGTTTTCAGCTAAGATAAAGAATACAATATTTATTTATCTTAGGTTTTCAGTTATAGTACCTATTACTTATTGGTATTACTTTTTACATTATAAAATAAACTGCGCGAAAGTAAAAAAATCATCATTCGTCCGGGGATTAATATACAAGCTTGTAAAAAGATATATATGAATGAATGAAATGAACTGAATGAAAGGTCGGTCGAAACGG
Organism: Nematopogon swammerdamellus; assembly: GCA_946902875.1. NCBI lineage: Eukaryota > Metazoa > Arthropoda > Insecta > Lepidoptera > Adelidae > Nematopogon > Nematopogon swammerdamellus. The sequence continues at coordinate 9,864,761 of OX336345.1, forward strand.
CTAAGTAAGTATGTAAATAGTTTGTGTTTTCCGTCCAGTTCAGTGTAGCCGGCACGACCGAAGGGAAGCACTGACGTTGCACCAAGTTCACCCGGTTTTATGGGCTGACATCACGGATGTTGTAGGTGATGTAGCCAACCGTGTCTGTTTCCATAAAAATAAAAAAAGTCAGAAAATTTCTTGACTGTATATTATTAGGTCACAATTTCAGGTCTATAGACCGTTTACAGTACATAGTGCTTATAAGAGTAACAAACAGACTAATAGACACCGTCTGAAGTTATAATAAGCAGAGAAGAGAAAATAATTCCTCGTTTTCGCCTCAGCGATCTCTTTGGCCTCAGGTTTATAAATAGGCACGTAAATATTGCAGCAACATGATGTATCTATCTGCTAAAGTGTGATTAGTTTTTAAGACGTTGCCCAAAAGCAGAACACTCACCGCATGATATTATTTTATTGATGACCTTATTACTTATTGCATTTTCAATACTAATAATACATCTGTAAGGGATGGTCATGGAGTAAAGTTACTTTGTTTTATTATGAGATACTGCGTTTTTAGACTCTATGTATGATACTAAAACTAAATTGACGATTTTTAGAAATCTTTTCTGTATGTATGTATATTCCTCCATAACTCTTAAACCGATCATCAGAATTCGATGAAACTTAGCACAAGCACATTTGATTATACGGGACACAGGATAAGCTAAATAAAATTCAGTTCCGGTTACGCTAAGATGTGGCTCTCATACAAACCGAATTGTTCAGCGCGCCGAAATGAAGGTACGGTAGCGGGCTTACTTACTTTCTTCTTTTTAAATACGAATTGCACGCGAGCGAAGCCGCGAGAAAAAGCTAGTTATAAATAAATCAAAGCCGCATGGCAGAGTCGTATTAAAATGTTTTCAAGAATTCACCCTCAGAGGAAATATTTACTCTGATATTTTATTAACACACCATCCCCTCCCCTAGTCATACGGTATACTATATAGATTGATGATCGTGGGTGTTGCCTTGCCGTCCTCGAGAGGTCGAACATTTTCCTGTTCCTTGAAACTTAAAAATTTCTTCACCTTGCAAGTTTCTGCTTCATAGCAAATAAAACAAGCACTTGCAATTAAACATTACATTTTAATCGAGGACACTAGATAATTATTTGACTTAAATAATAAATCACAGTGTGAGGCAACAACCCCTGCTCCTAAACTGGAAATTAAACAAAAAACTTGTCACTGTTGCAATTATTTTGTATTCATGTGTAAACCCTTTCAGTTAGACCATGCGATAGCTAAATAATGGTTCACATTTTTATTTTTATAAACAAATAGGTAAGTACACCCCGGGTCACCTTAACTAGGTACCTACTTTGTGATGTGAACTTTGTCTAACTATAGCGTCACAGTACTATTATTGTACAATTATTGTAGGCTCGACTCGAGCGAGGAAAAGCTCTGCTCAGTATGTCCGGTTCGCAGGGGAAAAGTAACCTATCCTTCTTGTTGGTTTAAATTTCATAAATTTTTATAACATATCTGGCAAAGTTTTAGCTATAATAATTTTAATAAACCACTAGAAAAACGTTTCAAATAATGTCTTACTGTTTGTTTCCGATAATCTTTTCCTCTTCCAGTCTCTTCTTGAGATGCGCCCAGTGGTTGTGTTTGTTCTTTTTGCCCATCATCACTTTTTTATTGTCACCCAAATGCACTAGAAACAACCCTCAGTTCTCCAAGCTTTCTTCTAAAAAGTTTTTTTCATACTGTTTTTGTCGAAAAGTTTAATAAAATGTCCGCTGCGGCTATCAGTATTCCAGTATTATTTCAAATAATTTTACCTCATATTCTAAATCTATTATAATTTGTTTATGCCTTTTTAAAACATTAATATTTTCATCTCACTTTTCTTCCTCAGAAAATTATACAACAACTGCACATTTTAAAAATGGGAGCACTAAACCGCTGCTGATGTGTTATCTGCGACCGAACACCGCGTCTCAACTAACGCACAGCGAGAAGTAACAACGCGGTGATTGTTGTTGTGCGGTAACAATTTTCAGCTACATTACAAGCATGCTGGTTAATTGCTACGTACGTTCTAGGATTCCGTTGGCCCATTACTGCCTAGCGATTCCATATGGAATCGCAAGGAGGCGCAAGGCGGATTCGCAACCCCCGCATGCGACCAAATGTCCATGGGCATCGTCTGACGTCGGTATGGGTGGCTCGGCGCCAGATGTTGCGCTTTCTTTAAAAAAAAGTCGTATAGTGAGTAACCTAAAATACAGCTAGGTCTCTGGGCTGCAACTCAAAGACGGATTTTTCAATCAATTAATTGGCGGTGGATAGTCATTCCGTCCTTTTGCACCATCAATTCGTATTTTTAACCGACTTAAAAAAAAGTAGGAGGTTCTCAATTCGACTGTATTTTTATATGTTTGTTACCTTAGAACTTTCGACGGGGTGAACCGATTTTGATGATTCTTTTTTATTAGAAAGCTGGTGCTTCCCGTGTGGTCCCACTTCAATTTGGTCAAGATCGGATTGGAAAGCGAGGCGGAATCGCGAGGCTGAAGGCCGAGAGATTCCGCCGAGTACATTAATAGCACAAAATTACAAAAAAAAATTGTGAAATAAAAACAATTTAAAAAAATATAAAAACCGCCTTCAAAAATGTATGAAATAAAAAAACAATCGAACCCTAGAGTTGAGGGCGGTGCTAAAGCAAGCAAAAATGATGCATGAAAGAAAACATGAGTGGATGATATCCTTTGTGATTTGTGTAGCCTTCTTTAGCACCGCCTTCAACTCTAGGGTTCGACTTTTTTTTATTTCATACATTTTTGAAGGCGGTGTTTATATATTTTTTTTAAATAGTTTTTTCATACAAAAGTTACTGTTAGTTACAAAACCATAATTATTTTTGTATTACTTGGAAGGACATGAAAATAGTTACCTAGTAGTATACATATATTTTAATAACAAACCCAAACGTACATTTTGGCTGAATCACAGACCACGAGTCGTTCCTTTTCAACCGACTTCCAAAAAGGAGGAGGTTCTCATTGTTCCATTTGAGACTACGGAACCTTAAAGCGTTGATAAGTATCATGTTGTCGTGGCGAAATAAAGTTTTTGTGCTTACAGGTAAAGTCAATGTAACAAGAAGTCGTTACTGATCGGAGATTCCAATTTAACTATCATTGTTTCCGAACTGGTATTTCGTTCTGCGTGAGAAAGAACATACCAGAGTCCTTGACTTGTTGGATAACGAAGAAATCTTATTGCGGGTTTCGTGATTTAATGGTTTAAAATATGTACCTACGAGAGAGTTTAAGTTATAGATATACAACATTTATTAAACAACAAAAATATGTAAATTGAAAATTACCTACATCATGCCTACATCTAACAAAAATAATAATAATGAAAACCACCACCACGTTCGCCGCTGCATCGCCGACATCTGCCGGCGACGACGACGAACAACATCGTGCTCCCGCCACAAGACCTACGACGGGAAGACGATGTCCGCCACATCAACCGGCCTGCTTGGGGCTATCGGGGCTCCGTGCTCTGGCTCTGACTACAGCCCCCGCTACCGGCGTGGCGGTACGGTGCGCAACGGCAGCGCACGCACGAGGATCAAGATCCATGAAAGGACTGCGTGTCGCCGCCCCGCAGCCGGTGGATACGGAGCTCTCCGAGATGGGGGTGGTGGTGGCCTACGTGTCTAGTACCACCACCTACCGCTCGAAGCTTAGTCTCGCGTCGTCTCGGAGAGCTCCGTAGCTACGGCCTGCACCCGCCGGTGTGCTTGGAGGTCCGCCTTCCGCCGCCGCACAGTGCTGCGAAAGTATGGGAGGAAAGGACAAAAATCATAACTTTTGTTCTCCTTGGTCGATTTGAATGAAATAAAAAGTATTTAGTCCAACTAACTTCCGACTATACCCTGTGAAAGATTCAAGCCCCTAACCTAACCTAACCTAACCTTACTAAGAGAGTACAAAATGAGTTGGAACATGACAAGTATAAAGTGTGTTACGAGGATAGTTATTTTTAAATAATAAATTAATTCATGTGAAAAAATATTTATTTGAGACTTCAGACACTATTTTTATTATAAAAATACAAAATATGACAATAATCTACTAATAAAAAACATTGTTTACAGTCTTAGTAAATCAGTACAAAGTTTGACGTTAAAATACACATATTTATTTATTTGTACCGTGTGGGGCCGGTACTTTAAAAGAATAGCCCCACTGCATCTCTCCCCGTGTATGTCGTAAAAGGCGACTAAGGGATATGATTCCATTCTTATCTTACTAGGTGGTAGGGTTTAACCCGCCCGGGTTGGTGAAAACCCGCACTGAATGAAAGGTCGGTCGAAACGGCTATGTAAATAGTTTGTGTTTTCCGTCCAGTTCAGTGTAGCCGGCACGACCGAAGGGAAGCACTGACGTGGCACCAAGTTCATCCGGTGTTATGGGCTGACATCACACAACCGTGTCAGTTTCCATAAAAAAAAAAACTAAAAAAAGATATAGGCTGACTAATATTACATACATTTATGTCTAATCTGAATCAGTTTCGAACCCCAAAGCAGCGAAGTTCAGCTCCTGAGGAGATGCGGTTGTTAGCAGTTCTTGGACACGACGTTTTTTCGTTTTAGTCGACGATTCCTCAAACATTTTCCTTGGGCGTCCCTTGCTGGGTCCAGCACGGCTTCTATTTCGGGATTAGGAGTCTCGTGAAGTCGCGCAGCAGATTGAGGTAGCTGTACTTTCATATTCAGCCACTCTTTATGGGTCGAGAAAAAAGCTCTTATTTCTCGAACAATCTTGCCATTTCTTCTTTATTCTGAGGCAATAAATACGTGCAGCCTCTTTCAAATCAGCATACACCGCATCAGGACACTCCTCGTATCCAAGCAGAACCTTCAACTGTTCCACCACAGCGACCTGTTTGGAGTTGTACTGGTCAGAGATCCACGCATCGAAGAGATCGATATTTTTTATGGGCGGCACAGTTGCTGAAAAAAATTACACAGATAAGGCTAGCAAGAACTAGCAGCTAAATTTTACTGAAATGTAATCTACATTAGTTGCACCACAATATATAAAAAAATTGAGAAGTGGATCTGGTTACATTTTTTTAAAAGTCTAGTCAAAATTTAATATTCACTTTTCTTTACAAATTTCGACATACCCCAAAAGAGTGATAGTCAAAATTATAACTAACTAGAATTTTTTGGATGAAAAATATAATATAAATTTAACATACTTTCGGCAACCAGCAGCCATAATAAACAGGACTGAAACACTGCACACGATACAGATATACCACATAACGTTACCTCGATAATTTGCAAATGAATGCATAATTAAAATGTGTTGGTTTAAATAGTAAGTTCACAGGGCTGTAGAAGTCATTAGGAAGGGGTTAAAAAAATATTAGTGTTGTTTTCCAACTGTCTGGTAATCCCTAATGAGTTATATTTAGTACTAATTACGTTTCAAAATTAGCGAACTTTGGACTTTTGTCCTTTGGACGCAGCACTGTGCGCCGGCGAGAATACCGTTTTTTTGTTTTTCTCTGTTTTTATTAATTTTGTATAGGTATTTTATTTTATAATTATATAAAATTAATATAAATATGTACCTGTATGATAGACAAAAAACGTGAAAATAAAGAAATAAAAATAAAAAAAATGAAAACTAATGTTTAAAAAAATGTAAAATTTATATAAAAAGAAATGTGGAAATAAATGGATGAAAACTAAAACTAAAAAACTATTTTGACAAAGCGCCCGGAACAGCCGCCGTACCGAGCACGGTGCCCGCATTTCCAGGCCAATATTCATATTCATATTTTTATTCATCAACTAGCTTCGCTCGCGTGAAATTCCTATTTGAAAAGACCTAAGTAAATAATCCCGCTGCCGTAACTTTATTTCGGCGCGCGGAACAATTCGGTTTGTATGAGAGCCACATCTTAACGTAACCGGAAATGATTTCATTTAGCCTATTCTGTGTCCCGTATAGTAATGTATGGTATACATACCCGTATGGTTGTACTAAGTTTCATTTAATTCGGACGATCGATTTAAGAGTTATGGAGGAACATACATACATACATACAAAAAAAGATCTCGTGCATTACACGATCTTCGAGGTACATTGACGATGAACTCAACAAAATAAAAAAAGTGTTACATTTATATATTTTTTATTATTTTTCAAAAACACAAGCAGCTTAAATATGTAAACTAAAATTTAGACAGAAAAAGAGATAAGCTTGAGAGAAGCTTGTCTAACTAAAGTAACAAAATAATAAATATCAAATCCACATAAATAAATATAAATATAATATTGTTTAGTTATCTTTGTTTGTGTTGTAGGTAATTCGATATTTAATAAAATATAAACGTATTAAAAATATCAAATTTAAAAATATAATATACATAGGTTCCTTCTGGCTCTTTTCAGGTTCCATCAGGACCCTGGAAATCAAATATGACTAGAGTACTTGCGAAGACAAATCCAACGAGTTCATACATGGTGGATTTATCATGTGTACTTTAGAAGTTCCTATGGCTTCCTTCCGGCTCCATCATCAGGACCTTGGAAATAACATATGACTAGAGTACTTGCGAAGACAAATCCAACGAGCCCAAACACGGTGGATTTATCATGTGTGGTTTAGGAGTTCCTATGGCTTCATACCGGCTCCATCATCAGGACCCTGGACATCATATATGACAAGAGTACTTGCGAAGACAAATCCAACGAGCCCAAACACGATGGGCTTATCATGTGTAGTTTAGGAGTTCCTATGGCTTCCTTCCGGCTCCATCATCAGCAGGGCCGTCTTAGGCCATGCAGGGGTCCTTGGGCACAAAACTATTTGGGGCCCTCTTTAGAAAGAAAAAATGTGAATAAAAAAACAATAATACAAAAGTATTCTTTTTGAGCTGTAATTTTAAAATAGATCTATTAGGACCCAAAAATCGGTTTTCACTTTAAATCTTTATTAAAAAGTATTAATACACATATATATCATGATAAAAGCACGTTATTAGGTATACACATTACTAGAGCGAGTTTAAATTTGTTTTACAATAAATTAAATGCCCTTTTTACATAAAAAATAGTGATTTTTTTTAGCTTACGGGGCAATTTTTCCGATGTACTCTCATTGTTAACACAACTACGTCCAAAAAAAACATTTATTTAACTAATTTTGTTTTAATGTCTTTGTTAAACTTATGGGAAGCCACTGAATATCCATTGAAGCCTTAATATTGTACCGTTTAATTCTTTCACTTTATCCATACTAATATTATAAATTCGAAAGTAACTCTGTTGTCTGTCTGTCTGTCTGTCTGTCTGTTACCTTTTCACGCCTAAACCGCTGAACAGATTTCGATAAAATATTGCATGGAGATTAATTGCATCCTGAGGAAGGACATAGGCTACCTTTTGTCCCAAAAAACAACCTTTAAGGGGTTGAAATAGGGGATGAAAGTTTGTATGGGGAATCCAGCATTTCTCAAGTTAGAGATATGAAAATTCATATTTAGGCTTTTGGTATGAAATAAAGAGTTACGTGTTTCAGCGTTTTTGCTAAATCAACCCTTAAATTAAAATAGGGGATGATTTCAAAATTATATTTTAGGATTTTATAAAATTTAGTACGGAGATGAATTGCATCCTGAGGAAGGATATAGGCTACCTTTTGTCTCAAAAAACAACCCTTAAGGGGGTGAAATAGGGGATGAAACATTGTATGGGGAATCCAGCATTTCTCAAGTTGGAGATATGAAAATTCATATTTAGGCTTTTGGTATGAAATAAAGAGTTACGTTTTTCAGCGTTTTTACTAAATCAACCCTTAAATTAAAATAGGGGATGATTTCAACATTATATTTAAGGATTTTATCAAATTTCGTACAGAGATGAATTGCATCCTGAGGAAGGACATAGGCTACCTTTTGACTCAAAAAACAACCCTTAAGGGGGTGAAATAGTGGATGAAAGTTTATATGCGGAATCCAGCATTTCTCAAGTTAGGGATATGACAATTCATATTTAGGGTTTTGGTATGAAATAAAGAATTACGTGTTTCAACGTTTTTGCTAAATCAACTGTTAAATTAAAATAGGGGGTGATTTCAAAATTATATTAAAGGATTTTATAAAATTTTGTACGGAGATGAATTGCATCTTGAGGAAGGACATAGGCTACCTTTTGTCTCAAAAAACAACCCATGAGGGGGTGAAATGGGGGGGGGGGGGGGGGGGGGGGGTGAAAGTCTGTATAGGAGTGTCGGTTTTTTTAAAGGTAGGAACTTGAAAATCATAATTCTAGCTACTCATCATAAATACATAATTGTTTCAGGGATTTACAATTTAAAGGGGGGGGGGGGGGGGGGTAATTTGGGGTGACAGTGGCCTTGCCCTTAGTTATGTTCTTTCGTTACTTAGTTACTTACTTTTTCGAGAACGTTTACCGTCTTCCTGAACGCAGCTCGGCCTTCGACCTCGCCCTTAATTACTTACTGTCTTAGAGATGGTTTATTGTATTCCAGAAAGCAGCTTAGCCTGCAGCCTCGCCGTTAGTTACTTACTTTATTTAAAAGGTTTATCGTTTACCTAAACGCAGCTCGGCCTTCGGCCTCGCCCATAGTTACTTACTTTAATCGAGAAGGTTTTTCCTCTTCCTGAACGCAGCTCGGCCTTCGTCCTCACCCATAGTTTATACTTACTTTCACCGAGAGGGTTTATAGTCTTCCTGAAAGCAGCTTGGCCTTCGGCCTCGCCCTCAGTTACTTACTTTCTTCGAGAAGGTTTATAGTCTTCCTGAACGCAGCTCGGCCTTCGGCCTCACCCTCAGTTACTTACTTTCTTCGAGAAGGTTTATCCTCTTCCTGAACGCAGCTCGGCCTTCGGCTTCGCCCGTAGTTACTCACTGTCTACGAGGATTTTTATCGTCTTCCTGAACGCAGCTCGGCCTTCGGCCTCGCCCTTAGTCACTTACTTTCATCGATAAGGTTTATAGTCTTCCTGAAAGCAGCTCGGCCTTCGGCTTCGCCCTTAGTTACTTACTTTCATCGATAAGATTTATAGTCTTCCTGAACGCAGCTCGGCCTTCGGCCTCGCCCTCAGTTACTTACTGTCTTCGAGAAGGTTTATGGTCTTCCTGAACGCAGCTCGGCCTTCGGCCTCGCCCTTAGTTACTTACTTTCATCGATAAGGTTTATAGTCTTCCTGAACGCAGCTCGGCCTTCGGCCTCGCCCTTAGTTACTTACTTTCTTCGATAAGGTTTATAGTCTTCCTGAACGCAGCTCGGCCTTCGGCCTCGCCCTCAGTTACTTACTGTCTTCGAGAAGGTTTGTGGTCTTCCTGAACGCAGCTCGGCCTTCGGCCTCGCCCTTAGTTACTTACTTTCATCGATAAGGTTTATAGTCTTCCTGAACGCAGCTCGGCCTTCGGCCTCGCCCTTAGTTTCTTACTATGTTCGAGAAGGTTTATTGTTTTCCTTAACGCAGCTCGGCCTCCGGCCTCGCCCTCAGTTGCTTACTTTCTTCGAGAAGGTTTATGGTCTTCCTGAACGCAGCTCGGCCTTCGGCCTCGCCCTTAATTATTTACTTTCTTAGAGATGGTTTATCGTCTTCCTGAACGCAGCTCGGCCTTCGGCCTCGCCCTTAGTTACTTACTTTCATCGATAAGGTTTATAGTCTTCCTGAACGCAGCTCGGCCTTCGGCCTCGCCCTTAGTTACTTACTTTCATCGATAAGGTTTATAGTCTTCCTGAACGCAGCTCGGCCTTCGGCCTCGCCCTTAGTTACTTACTTTCTTCGAGAAGGTTTATAGTCTTCGTGAACGCAGCTCGACCTTCGGCCTCGCCCTTAGTTTCTTGCTATGTTCGAGAAGGTCTATGGTTTTCCTGAACGCAGATCGGCCTTTGGCCTCGCCCATAGTTACTTACTGTCTTCTTTGAAATACGAATTTCACGCGAGCGGAGCCGCGGGCTCAGCTAGTATATATATATATATTTTTAAATTAAATACTAACAACTTTTTGTTGTAAGTACACACATATTTTATTAATAACAATAAAAAAAGCGAAAAAATTTTATGTTCGCTTCAGCGCGTCAGTCTATAGTTGCTATGACAACGCGCGTCAGATAACAATATATCGTTGCTATGACAACGCTCAATACATGACATCTCAAAGTTCTGCAAAATGAATGTAGGGTTCCGTAACAAATGCATGTCTGTCCGTTCTACTAAATTTAACATTTATTTCAAAATGAATGTAGGGTCCCGTAACAAATGCATGTCTGTCCGTTCGACAAAATTTTACAATTTTCAACCAAGGTCCTTCGACGGTTATTTTATAATAAAAGTAGGGTTCCGTAACACGTTTATGTCTGTCCATTCTACTAAGTTCTGCAAAATGAATGTAGGGTTCCGTAACAAATGCATGTCTGTCCGTTCTACTAAATTTAACATAATTTTTTTTTAAGCAATGTTACGGTGTTGTTTTCACTTCTGCCGGCACTCCCGGAGTGCACCTGAGGCTTTTTTTTCGTCTCGGAGAGCTCCGTAGCCACGGCCTGCACCCGCCGCCGCCGGCGCGCTTGGAGGCTTGTCTCCCGCGCCGCCGCCGGTGGTATTACCGTTTTTATTTAATGTTTTTTATTAATTTTGTGTATTTTTAATACTTTTTATAGTTATAATATATGTAAAAATTAATATAAATGTATTATATAAAAATGTGAATTAAAGAAAATAAATAATAATTATTATTAATAGCTATCTTTAAATAAAATGATAGAGTTCGAGCAGAAATTGCCTTTAGTTGCCATGCGTTAAGATGAAGAAAGAATGCAAACGTTCTTCGAGTCTGTGTTTGTTTGCGGATCTTTTCCTAAATCTATTCTATTCTATTCTTTTATTAATGTCAATATAGGAATTGAATTTATTTGTTTAATGTAACTCATTTTATATTTCTATTCTAACGCAATCAAATTATCCTAAAAAAAAATTCTCATATATTTGAAAGGAAAGCTACATTATAGTCGAAGATGGTGAAATGGGCCGTACGTCGCAAATTGCTTCAGATCGTCAGATCAATTCGTCGTATATGTGAGATTTTCATAAATCGCCCCTTAGGTACCAGTGGCGATTCCTGATGCTGAGTATTGGGTTGGCTCTGGCTAAGGAATCAGATTCATCCATACCAGGTCCATACCTATATAACGGAATATATGCAGTATGCAGCTATCAACTCACATACGCACACACAACACACCTAGCAATAAGTCGCTAAATGCGCTACCCGCTGCGCCAACTCGAAAGGCTGATCAGCGGTGCGCTGTGTGCCTTGATGTGTGTCATTCGTCGCCCGCATTTGACGTGCACGAAATTTCAAATTATGTCCCGGGATTGACGTTTTATCGTTTTATCTTATTCATCGTGGGTTATATAATAAATAATAAAGCCCCGATATTTTTTCACATTTGTTTTTCTTAATACTTCGACATTAATGGTGGCATTCATTTTATTTGGTTTGGCGGCGCCAATCTAGCCAACTTAAAGGAATCGCCACTGTTAGGTACCTAAGACCGCAATCAAGAATAACGAGTAGATAGATGTGTTTGTTTGTTGCACCACGCAACGCACTAGCTGGAAGTTTCCGGCGATGAGAGATGATTAAAATAAGATGCTCTCATTATGCACAATATTTGCAGATTGGTCACGCGGTTACTCATCGCGTGTCGCCCAAACATCTCTTATCATTATCATTATCACCCTGAGTTAAGTGCAGGCTTATAATGAAGACAAAGTCTTGAAATATGTTCTTTACTGAATAATAACGACGCCGCGAGAAGATTATACAGGATGTCACAGATTGAGCGCATAGTATTACCACCACACGATTTCTTAGCTCATAATAAGCTACAAACAATTTTATTATAATTTTTCGGTTTCCGAACCCTACGGATGCGGAAACCTATTTATTACTAAGCCTACGCCGACTGTGCGACTGTTCGTGTTTTTAGTTTTTTTCTCTATCGTAAAAACGGTAATACATACAAGCGTCTAACTTGGTGTGATTACAGTGCAAAGTCTAATAATAATAAAAACAGGCTCGCGGACCGAGGTTTCCTTGACTTGTACTTGAGTTTTCCTGATCCGTCTTATAGTTTCACGTTTTTCAGGATTGTATGCGACATGGTGGGGTGCCCAAGAACGCTCTGTCGTGCAATAATGATATTTTTTTTAAATATAATTTTATGGAAATCAAGGAGTAAGTTGCTAAGTAATCCAAATAATATACGGAAGCCTATTACTAAGTCTACGCCGTCCGTCTGTCTGTCCGCGAGCTGTTCTGTATCTTTAGAACCGTAATACGTAGTCGGTTGAATTTTTCACAGAATATGTTTTATTATGACGAATATAACAACAAATAATAAAAAAAAGAAAATAGTAAAAATTAAGGGGGGCTCCCATACAACAAACGTCCGAAAAATCGATTAGTCACACTACTGAATAATAGATGGCGCCACAGGCTTTTATACATTGCATTGTTGAAAGACAAAAGATAGGCGGATAATAGCGGATAGATACGGAAACCTCCGTGCGCGAGTAAAACTCGCACTTAACAGATTTTTAATACATCTTGAGCCCAATCAATTTAAATCGACGCCGAATATATTTCTGAACAAAATGGCGTTTTTTAACTAAACTTACACATTTTTAATTAAACTGAACTGAAAATCCTCTTTCACAGGACAACCAGATAGGTATATATACAGGGTGTTCGGCACATCGACCGACAAATTTATCTTGCAGGTAAGTGGGGTCATTCATTAGCAACGTTTTGACCCATGATACCTTGTGTCAGATGTCACGTGGTATCGAGATACGATTTTTTTTCTTTATTTTTGAAAATTACCAAAATCCCAGCTTTAAACCGTTGTAACTTTTTTGTTATTGATTGTATCAGCACGAAATTAAATTTATTGAATTTTACGATGAACAGAACGACAGCACGGGCACTAATCGGTGGTAGCTTCCCGTATTGAGAGCGTTTTCGGGAGCATTTTCAAATTTAGAACATGTACCGGACGCGCGGGCACTCTTGCAAATTATCCCTAATTTTGTCGTTCTTTTCTGTCTCTGTGCCTAATTTTGGCCACATAGTCAATTATTTGTATGACATATGGTATACCGTTGGAAAGGGCGTAAACTAGCGAACTTTTTAAAAGAAAATGAAGTTATCAATTGCTGTCAGTTTTTTTTAATGAATTAAGAAATTTAGATTCTGTTGTATTTTTATTCGTTCTCGGGACTTTGGGAGGTCATAAGACCTTTTCATGGTATTAACTTCATCAAATAATATTTTTTTATAGAACAAGGATACATCGCAAAATTCAATAAATTTTATTTCGTGCTGATAAAATCATAAACAAAAAAGTTAAAACGGTTTAAAGCTGGGATTTTGGTAATTTTCAAAAATAAAGAAAACAAATCGTATCTCGCTACCACGTGACATCTGACAAAAGGTATCATGAGTCAAAACGTTGCAAATGATCCCACTTACCTACAAAAAAATGTTGTCGGTCGATGTGCCGAACTTCCTGCATAAATAACAACAGGTGCACCAAGTATTATTTTCTTTCCTGAACCGGAAGCTGACATCGTTGGCTACATCACCTACTGAACACCCGCGATGTCCTCTCATCACACCTCGGTGAACTAGGTGCCGTGGCAGTGGTTCCTTTATGTCGTGCCGGCTACAATGAAATGGACAGAAAACACAAACTATTTTCATAGTCGCTTCGACCGACCTTCGTTCAGAGGGTTGCTGTGCTGTGGTAGGTACATAGGTACCTAAGTATGTTTAATTCATACTGCCCACCTGATCGTAATAACATGTATTAGCTAATTGATATGGACTAGACAATATTGCACCTGTAGTTACTTAGTGAGTACACCACTGCCTCACTCAGTATAATTTCACTGCCAGCGGCCTTACTCACTACAAATTATATGCAAGCAACCATTGATCGAAGCAAGCAACCAACTTTAACCTCTCTAGCGTAGTTCGGATTCAGTCTTTACCTACTAGGTGGTAGGGTTTAAACGGACCGCATTGATACCACCGCACTGAATGAAAGATCGCTCGAAGCGGCTGTGTAAATAGTTCGTTCTTTCCTTTTCAACCATCGAGATTTCAGCGTAGCGGCACTACTAAAGGGAAGCACTGACATGGCATCTAGTTCACCAAGGCGTTATGGGCTGACAACGGGTGCAGTAGGTAGGCTTGCCAGATCTGATGTTAGGCTTCCCAGGACATATCTACCACTTGCAGTACTTCATGAGGTGGAGAAATTAAAGACCAATATTTTTCTGTTTATATAACATTTTTACGGCGAACTTTTAGTGTAATTTTTATAGCGAAAAACGTTAGTAAGGGACACACTTATTGTGTACACTCATACAATATCGGATTGTATAATAATCGTATCGGCATCGATCGATTCCACTCCGTGCCGACTACTTTGCGTGACGTCAAGTCATATGCACGTGCACGTACATAATGTACCTCGGAGGAAATAGGACCTGCTTAGGAATAGGTCCTATTTCCCCCGAGGAGGTACATACATATTTTTCTTCTCAGGAAAAATTGCACTCTCCAGGACAAAATGACCCTTCGCTTGGGCCAGGGGTCATTGAAGCCTAGCTCGGGACAATCCCGGAAATCCCGGGCACTTGGCAAGCCTAACAGTAGGTTTTTTTTTATGGAAACTGACACGGTTGGCTACATCACCTACAACATCCGCGATGTCAGCCCATAACACCGGGTGTGCTTGGTGCTTCCCTTCAGTCGTGTCGGCTACACTGAACTGGACGGAAAACACAAACTATTTACATAGCTGTTTCGACCGACCTTTCATTCAGTGCGGTGGTACCAACCCGGGCGGGTGAAACCCTACCACCTAGTAATATAAGAAGGGAGTCATATCCCTTAGTCGCATTTTACGACATACAGGGGGAGAGATGCAGTGGGGTATTATTTTAAAGTACCGGCCCCACACGGTACAAGGTGATGTAGAGTAGACAACCATTCCATAAAAAAACGTAACGCTGCTGTAAAATTTGTCTATAGCCTATAGGTAGAGTTTGCGACATTGGCACTGTTTACAGCGTACCTATTACTTCGTAGAGGAATAAACACTTTATGTAGGTAACTACTAACAGTAGACACGAAACTCTGAAAGTGCACTAATTAAGCAAATTAGTAAAATAAACATGAGGCTACCGTTCTATGGTTATCGCGCTATTATTAGGATTTGCATGTCAAAGCTCGTCTAAATGTGTAGCTAGGCTAGGTAGAGTCATATGATAATGAATACCAGGCAGACAGAGCAACCGCCCACACGGTTTCTGAATCATATTTCTGCTATAGGTACCTCTCATGGAGGTACCAAGCCACGCGGGCGCGGCGGCCGGAGTCGTAGCTCCATGGTACCGCTACAACGTTTGACTGGACTGGTGAACCGGATATAAAAAACAAATTGTGGCAAGTTCAAGAGTAGTAAAACTACAAGCACAATACATAATATAGAACAATAGTAATAACAGTAGTCGTAAGATTATTGTCCATCCATGGTCCATCCATTACATACACGACACACAACAGTACTCTTTTCTATTCTGTGACACAACTTTGGTGCCGCCATCTAGTATCAAAGCTGTGATACTCTACTTCAATTAGTTGATCACAGATGGCATGATGGTGACTACAACATCAAAATGTTTTTTATAGGAATTTCAAAACATTATTTTCACTGTTTTCATAATTAATTGATTAGGTATGTAAAATGTTAAACTTTTTGAATGATTTAACCTCGGTTTTAACACTCGTTACATACATGATCGCACATGATCACTCGCTACGCTATACCTACTCTGCCTTTTCTATACTTATCAAAACGGTTAAATAGGTATCTGCGGTGTTAAATTAACCTTTGATAATTTTTTTCTAATAAATTTTCTTATATTGATACCTAGCTTATTTGTTTTATTTTATATTATATTTCGTACTATTTCTTATTTTATATTATATTATAACTAGCTTATCAGGCCGCTATATACTGTCGTTGTATAATAGAAGCTGGATAGAAGCTGAACGATTCACAAGGTGTTATTGTAGTCGTTGGATATTGGTTATAAGTAGGCTTACCATACGGTCCCGGTCAAACCGGGACGGTCACGGTTTAAGACCCCTGTCCCGGCGTCCCGGCCGGTTTGCGTCCCGGTCAAACTAAAGCTCAATTGGAGTGAAATCGAAAGAGCAGCAGAAAATATAAATAAAATGCAAAAACCTCCATCGAAAAACCAAATAGTGATTGATGAGTTGTTTGACGAGGTGTCATTGGCAAAAGGATTTAAAAAAAATTCAAATGAAGCTGTTTTCTCAGATAAATGGGTCCAGCTCTTCACCGATTTTCACATGAAGCAAATTGAGGTCCCAAACCTTTAAAAAATCGTGGAGTTTGCTATGTGTCTACCCGGTACTTCAACGCCAGTAGAAATAATTTTTTCACAGATGAAAAAAATGTGGTCTGATGATCGAGGTAGGACGGAAGAAAGTGTTGTGAAAGCCTTGCTCATGTGTAAAATGAACTTTAATAACATGCACTGAGTTTTATGACAAAATTAAGAATGACAAAAAAATTCTGAAACAAGTGCATTCCAGTGAAAAATACAAAGCAAGCGTGGGCGAATAATAGAACTGGGCGATTTTTTGTTGTTCTTTTTAGCCACTTAAGTATACTGTATGTAATTTCTTTAGTTAACATATAACATAATATTAATGCGTCTTTGGCTTTGTTCTTCGTAATTTTTATTCATCCAAAATTTGCCTCTTGCTATTCAACGTGCCGGTTTGGCTCTTCATAATTATGGTAAGCCTAGTTATAAGTTCGACTTTGGCGCGAGCAGGCAGAGCAAAGGAAAAGCTCGTAATTATCAATTTAGCTCGTATTTTTAAAAGCAGTGACTAATTTGGTAATAGGCATGTAATAGGTATCAAGGCGGAGTGGTGTGTTGGTTGGTGTGCGTGTGCCGTGTGGTAGCGAGATGGTCAGTGGCGCGTACAGTACATTACACAACCGCACTATAGAGAAGAGTGAGTCAGACAGACGTCACGCTCGCTTCCTCTGATGCGATGGATGGAACAAAAATATCGGCGAACTGAAGAACAGTTAGCTGTTTTACGTAACTAGGTACCTACTTGACGGCAGCATTTACGTGATTCAGAAGTGCATTCAAGGAGAAATGGCATTAAAATAAAACATAATGTGCATGTTTATTTCATGTCACACAAGCGCGGACCGTTACAAGTTAAAATAATCAATAGCAATTAAAAGGGATAAGCGATATCATTTATGAGATACCTACACCAGCAAACAAGTTACATGAATACGCGGTAAATAACGGTTACACGGCAAATTAAAATAAGGTTACAGGAATAAGATACTTTCTTTCTCAAAGAAGTAAAATGCTCACTTTACTGTGTGTTGGAGCTTAGAAGAGCCAAGAGGTTAGATTCCGGATTTAGGTATAAATAATTCAGTGCGTTAGCGTTAGTTTCATCCAACCGCACCACCTGAAACGGCCCGAAACCAGCCGCGGCCTCAGTATTTCGATACGGATCATTGAACGGACACACGCATTTGTGTACTTCGTGATTGCATATTTAGATCGCCAGGCAGTGACGACATGGGCATTCATTTTTTATTTTATAGTTTTAGCTGAATAAACGTTTTTCTTTCTTTCTTTCTTTCTTTTCTTTCATTACATAATTAATTACACACGACGACTGCTTTATTCGGTTTTCTATTGCCTTAACCATGTGTAAATGTTCACAGCAGTTTTCAGAATATACCATTCGATACATATATTAGTTCTTTAACCCTATTACCATATGCACACGCGTAGAATCAATGCACTCGTTACGCGTACTAAAGTAGGTAGCGGCTAGCGGTCCCTAGGTGTGCCTTGGCGAACTCCTTGATGCCTTCTGCCAGTACGTAAGCTGCTTTGTAGTTTGTGCTGAAATAGTCAACTTTTTACAAAGTCAAATTAAAGAAATATACCTTGTAAATAAAAGAAATATACTATTTAAGTTTTTTTGTTCGCTTTGCTAAGTATTGCAAAACAAAAGAAGGGAGCCTCAAACTTTCCCATAACTATTCTATTACCAAGCACTAGCAGTGAAAACTAGAAAATATAAACGTATGTATCAAAGATTGAAAGAAATCAGCGTGTCGGCACCATGTGAAGTAAACAAGTACCTAAGTAGTATAATATGTTTTTATCTAGGTATACTAAATCAAATAACTATAGCAATGATCAGTAATGTGCCTCAGTTTCAGCCGCGTCATTTGACCTAATAGAACTCTTCTAAGATAAAGTCAACACGATGACATTTCTCATTGACTACGACCTTCGAGATAAATCCGTTATTTTATTATTCCACCCAACTGATATACTATTATTATTTCGGCAAGTATTCAATTAACACGAGATAGTAGCGAATCGCGAATAATGCTCGTATTGTTGTGACTCGCATGGTTGGCGATCCCTTGACTTCAGCAACAAATCATTTCAAAGCGTGCATTCCTTACTTTGTTTCCTTTAGTTAGGTGGAAGGTGTGTTTTGTTGGCACAACGTTTTCGACTCGCGCACCGAGGTTTCCGTACTACCACGTAAATGGTCGATTTTTATTATTCCTTATTCATATTGTTTAGAGTAGCACTAGCACGTATCTCGGTGACCCATTTTAGATAATTCGGTAGATGGCGCTCTTCTGAAAATTATGATATTTTATGAGGACCCCCCCCCCTTTATTTTTCACGTATAGTATTTTTTTGTCATTTGTTAGGATATTCATCACAATAACACATATTCTCTGAAATTTTCAACCGGCTACCTATTACCGTTCCAAAGATACAGTAGGACAGACAGACAGGCATACATACGGCGTAGGCTTAGTAATATGCTTCCGTACGGGGTACGGAAACCTAAAAATGATAACTTGAGAGAAAGTTCTCCCGTCGTAACGATGATCGATAAAAGTAGGTACAAATAAATCGAAAACTAAGGCAAATCAAAAGAGACGAACCCTAACGTTCCGACGTCGCAGAGATTGCAAAACTATATGCCGTATGATAGGTATGTATTATCTCAGTCCCACCCAAGAGATAAATTTCCATGCTTCATTTCTACAGATTTATCTACACTTCATGCTTAGATTATTTTGTTTGTCCGTGACGTAAATAAGGTACTTAAATAAAAATGCAGGACAGAAGCTGCACTATACGGGCGACATGAATAACAATGACCAAATAGGTAGATCACCGGTCAAATACTGCTTCCGAACGACCACGTGAGCAACGTGAGTGTACTTGTTTGTTGGGTAAACAAATTGTTTTTGATACGGTATCACACACAACACAATAACGACCTATAATTTATTGACTAGTACCAAGAAAATATATATATGACGCATGATGATGATCATTGAACTTAGACTGTAGTATGTAGTAAGTAGGGAACACGGAACACCTCGATATAGAACCCTGTCACCTGCACGTTCGTTCGCCTCGCGCTGTACCATACTCTGAACTGCAAGCAGCCTGAATCTAGTGTTGATGTGACCCAAGGTTTATAGGTGATTATGAGGTGTATTCATTTTCCATTCAGCACGGCATGTAAGAAACACATTAAATACGGCGGATATTATTGGATTGGATGATTAGGGTTATCTTATCCGTTGTGCTTGTGTGTCTAAAGTAAAGGTTCTACTGCCAAATAACTAATATTTATTTAGATGGGCAAGGTTAACCAAATATTGAATTCTTGCGAAAAAGACAGCAAGCACCTAAGTAAGTAAAATAAACTCACCTCGACACCTGGGGTTTCTTCGCTCCGCGCCATCGCAGCAGGCAGTCAAATGTTCCTTTCCGGAAAGGCGGCTTGAGCATTCGCCACCGCTTCTTCGTCGCTTCTGGCCCCAGGGTCTGCGAGCTGCTCATTCGTGACTTTGAAGCGCTGCTCAGAACTGGCTCGGAGGAGCCTTTTCTGAGCTCGTTCAATTCACGTTTATAATTGTCACACCTTCCAAAATCACTCACTGTGTTCCTGTGTTCATCTTCGTTCACATTGTCCAATGTATCTAATAAAGTCCTTGGGCGTTTCGACGAGCGGGTCGGAGTCGAAAATGCAATCGGGCTCGGACTCAGCTGCTCGCTGGAGCCGTAAGCTTCTTCAGCGATATCAGGGAACCTATTAAAGCTAAGTGTGGGACTAGCACTCTTTGGACACCGTTCGCTCAAAATACTCCTTTCCTCGAAGTGTTTACTCCTAATCCTATATTCTACGTCGCAGAACTCCGTGAGATCCTCACAGCTCTTCGTGTTGTATTTGCTAGCGCGCAAATCGTCATTTCTTGAAAATGTTTCGCACTTTTCAAACGCAGGTGTTGCATCAGCGATCATGGTGAGGTTCGTTTCACTCTTGGAGCCGACTAGATTGGACAGCAGCTTTTTCTTCAGTCTCGCTGGTCTTTTCGGAGTGGCCGGTTCCGTCGCCGGTCTCTCCGGGGGTTGCTTTGGTATTTTTGGAGGTTCCTTCTTCCTCGAGGGCGGTGGCGGAGGTCTTGCTCTGTCGGACGGTGCGGCACTGCCCCGAGCGTCCGTCCCGGAGCTAGAGCTGGAATACTTTGCGATAATTCGATTAATCTCAGCGCTGTTCTTGCGTCGATGTGTATGTCGCTTGAAGTTGAGCTGCGGCTGATAAGTGGAGGCGATGTCGCTCCCCGCGCCCCGATTTGACCTCCCGCGCCATTCAGACACTTTGTCTTCTACTATTCTCTGCAGCTCGATAGCGCGCATAATTGGACCTAGTTCTTGCATGATTCGTGATTAGTTGATTACAGTAAGTATGTATTGCTCATTCGTTAGGTTACACTTCCCGGATAAATTAAATCCGGCGAGACTTCAGTTGCTATCGCACATACGTTGAAGTTTACGGTTCGCGAAGTTCATTGGAAAATATTCCATGCGCAGACTTGTGCGTTTCTCTTGGCAGCGTGTCGCTGTGATATCGAAGGGGCATCAATCAGTAACTTTCACCAATCGAGTATTTTGGACTCCTCTTATAGACCGCTGTTCCAGCTAAATGTATAAATCCGATTTTATGCGTGGCCGCTGACATCATCATTCGCATCTGTAACAAAAACAAAATTAGATAACTTGCGCAAGCCGCAAGATGTAATGGAAAAATGATTTCATATTATTATAATAAACAAAGATAGTACCAACTACCAAGAAATATCAGTAACAGGTAGTAGGTACTATATCGTGTTACTGTATGTTTTATGTGGAGTGCTTGGAGACGAGGCCATAGGCAGAGGGTTGGGGGTTGAAACCCCGAAGGCAACCCACCGTTTTACATACTATTGTTAAGTAACATACCTACTTACCTACTTACTAAAATATTCGACTCTTTTTTCGGATCTCTGATACGATAATAGGATTCCACTTTTTCGGCACTCGAGTGAAATCGAAATTATTGTCTCTGGTCCAGACCTTGACCCCCCAACCCCCCTGGCTACGGGCCTGCTTGTAGAATCGATTTGATCAATTTCTGCCTATTCACTGTCTACACGCACTGAACACGGATTTCATCATTCGCGGAGCACTGTATGTTTACAGCGCTCATTTGTCGCCATGCTCGGCTAGCTACATACAAATAACTGATACTTTGTCTGACTGCCCTTCGTCCATTCTCGCCTATCTTCTATGGAATTTAAATAATATAAAGAGTACCGATGTATAGAAACTCGTAAACTCTGGAACTAAACTAAACCCTCTCCTCTCCTGTGTCCACTCGCTCGGGTCCTTAAAGAGAGACGTGAATGACCCCCGCTTGCGACGTCCATAGGCGTCGTTAGACACCTTATAAAAGTACATAAAATTGTGTTGAGAGATGAGCGGAATGAGAATCGAATGTCAGATTTCGTTCGAAACAATCGACGCAGCTCGGCGCCACATACGGCGACTCGTTCGCGCTTTCTATATCTAATAAAAAAAACTAAAAATAGCAAAGATTACAATGTTTTCTATTGCATTGCAACTGACGTGCGGTTGGTTTACCCTGTGATCTTAGCTCATTCATTACCTACACGTTTCTGCTTGATCCAGGTGCCACGGCCCACGCCAGCACTTTCCTTAGGGCGGCCCTATACTTCCTATCAGCCCTTTGTCATGAAAGGAAAAAAACATCAACAAATGATAAAATTGTTTTAACGCGTTTCCGAGCGGTGGGATTCTATGGGGCACATCACGTAATCTGCGAATTGATAGTGAGTTAGAAAAAGACAGTAATTTTCGTCCAGCTAGACTCTATCTAGACTCTATCTAGAGTCTGTGTAAGTTTCGAGGTCGGGGCCACTCTTCGTCGGCGGAGGCGGCGGCGGCGGCACGGCGCGACGCGGAGCGGGGGCCGCCGGCGCCCCCGGTGGTGGCGCGGCGAGGCGTGGCGTGCGTGGTACAGCGACTATTGAAATATGAAAAGTATTTACCCTAAAATTAACGTCGCCTTCTCTGTGACAAGCTTTTTTAGATATTTCCCCCCTCCCACTCCCGATAAACACTTCTGGATTCTGGATACTGACTGTGAGAATGTCAGTAACTCATGTCAGTTTCTCAATCAATCAATTTCATTTAATTAATTTCATAAGTATTATATTTATCTTATTACGAAGAGTTACTTTCTTTTATCTCCATTTATGTGTATTTCTTTTTTTTTTTTTTTCTAATCGAATTCATTTATTTCATGTAATAAGTTAAATTTAAATACAATAAGAACTACCTAATAAACATAAAAAAGCTCCTCTAGAGTTCGGCATGTCGGGAATGTGCCCATAACGCTCGCAGCATTCCCTTTCTGCACAGCGAAGCTTATTCTCTCCCTTAAAAACTTTCCGAATTTTGAACGCTGGTTGTTTCCCCATTTTTTTTACCTAAAATATGCACAAGTGATTTTGAAGCCTTGCCCCACGGGCCGTAGGTTTCGAAAGCTAGCGGAATAAACAAATAGTTTTGGTTGACAATGCTTTGGTACTTGTTTATCTTCAGACGGGCAGCGGCCTCAGAAGCAGAACCAGCTTCTCTCAAAGACTTGATGACGTGTGATGGAGCCAGGGTGTCTACGCAAGTCACATCCCAGACGAGAGTTTTACCTTCTGACCATGGTATTAATGTCATCCCGTCTGCGTATTTCTTGTTATTATTATTGTTACTAATGGACTAACTAAAATGTATTTCATTAGAATAAAATAATATTAAAACAATTATTAAATTAAATCTAAAACTAATTATACTAATTATATCTAAAATGAACAATGCACAACATAGCTATCTACACATGAAATACATTAATTATTTTAAACATTGAATAGAACAACTAAACAATAGGTAAACATTTCGTCTAAACGTTTTGTCCTCGCGATACTTAATCTCTCTCTCCCTCCCTCCCCCTCCCTTCCCTTCTTTCCCTCTCTCGCCTCCTCCCCTCCGTTCTTCTCTCCCCTCTCCATCAGGCGCTACCATTCGACACTATAAATTCCGTTCATACTATACTCTTTTTGACTCTGCTCGGCCCTACTGCTATTTAACGTGATGGTATTATATAGCGTATAGTGAGCCTCAAGAACTACTTTTTACACTGGTGCAAACCGCATCTAAATCTGTTCAGTGGTTCCGGATTTTACCTCAAACATACATATAATACATACAGACAGACGTTCCCTTTTATAAGAAGTAGAGAGTAGAGATAGAGAAAATAGAGATAGAGAAGCGATAGATAGATATATGCCTCTTCTTATCATTGCTTCTTTTGTCGGCGGCAATCCGCCATGTATGCCACCGCCCCACCACCACCACCGGCGCCGACGCGTTTATGGAAACCCTTCCAGTATTCAGAACCTCAGTACTTCTGAGCTGCGGGTTACCTTAAACCATTCCGCTATCAGAGCTGCGATGTCATTCTGTGATGTCAGCCCATAACACCGGGTGTACTAGGTGCCATGTCAGTGCTTCCCTTCGATCGTGCCGGCTACACTGAACTGGACGGAAAACACAAACTATTTATATAGCCGTTTCGACCGACGTTTCATTCAGTGCGGTGGTATCAACCCGGGCGGATTATACCCTACCACTTAGTAAGGTAAGAAATGCTCGGTGGGTAAGAAGGGAAGGGACCTACAGTTTTACGTGGAATCCGAACCTCGGTCAGCCTCCAACGGTCGAGCGGTCACCCATCCAAGTACTGACCGCGCCCAGCGTTGCTTAACAATCAATAGCGACAGTCGACTGTCTGCACCACTGAGCTACCGAGGTTGACAAAATTAAGTGCGATCTGACACGCGGGAGGGATTGGCGTCGACCGCACCGT
This sequence comes from Nematopogon swammerdamellus, assembly GCA_946902875.1. Classification (NCBI taxonomy): domain Eukaryota; kingdom Metazoa; phylum Arthropoda; class Insecta; order Lepidoptera; family Adelidae; genus Nematopogon; species Nematopogon swammerdamellus. The sequence goes on from OX336345.1 coordinate 9,889,308, forward strand.
GCAGGTGCACGCTGCGCCTGCGCTGTGCCGTGTGCCGTGTGTCGTGTCGTGTCGTGTCGTGCGTGTCGGTCGGACGCACGGAAATCAATCTCCAGAAACGACATTGAACACATTTTATTTTGTTTAAGTACATTTGGTCGGAATGCACTCCATTCGCAACAGACAGAAGATACGCGCGATAAAGAAGAGCGACAACAGATATTGACAGATATTAGTAATTACGTCTTCGTGAACTTTCTTTAACATCCTCATCAAGTTGATGACCCTTCTAGATGCGTCGGTCGGTCGGACGGATGTTGCGCGCGCGGGCCGCGCGGGCCGCCTGACCAGTGACCGGAAAGTTTACCTACTATGCGATTTCTTTCCTCTCTAGGCACGTCACGCCACACTATAGCTACATATAGTGCCCGCCCGCCGTCTTCCGATGCCGAAACACGTTGATTTCATGATCAATATGTGGATCGCTTTCGACCCGTCCGTATTCACCCATACTCCTCTTTCAAGGCGCCCCGCTTTCGCTGGTTGGAGTAGGATGCAACACAATCAATCAATCAAAAATCAGGTTTTTATTTTTTTATTCCAAAACTACGGATCGAAACAAACAAGTAAAAAGCTACGGATTTAGATATATGTATATTCAACGAATAAAATATATTTTTTCCAAAGCCTTGATTTGGTCACGTTGCCTTAAATACGTTTTTATAACTAAATTCAGAGGCATTTCATGATTTTTTTTCTATCGAGCGAAGTTAAGCAAATCCTGTTTTCAAAAAGCTATCGATCTGCACTGAACTGAATCTGTCAGGTGAAGTATTACATATTTAAAACTGAATCTGTCAGGTGAGTAATATTGGTGGTAAACTTCTTGAAATTCGAGTCAGACGCAGCCTCACGTCACCTTAGGTACAGTAATTTAACGGACGACGGTAGTCATTGTGTCAGCCTCGGTAGCTCAGTGGTGCGGTCGGGCGCGGTCAGTCTTGGATGGGTGACCGCTCGACCGTTGGAGGCTGACCGTGGTTCCACGTTAAACTGTAGGTCCCTTCCCTTCTTACCTTACTAGGTGGTATAGTTTATCCCGCCCGGGTTGTTACCACCGCACTGAATGAAACGTCGGTCGAAACGGCTATGTAAATGGTTCGTGTTTTCCGTTCAGTGTAGCCGACATGAAATGAAGGAAAGCACTGACATGGCACCTAGTTCGCCCGGTGTTGTGGGGTTATGGGCTGACATCACGGATGTTGTAGATGATGTAGCCAACTGACAACCGTGTCAGTTTCCCACACATAAAAAACGCCACTTTACCGTAACTGGGAAGGCATATTATTATTTATATATAATGCTATAACCACTGTTGTACATAGACTTTTTTCTTTTTTGACAATGCCAACGAGAGAGATAATATTTTCAGTGCACAAGCAGTTTAACTGTTTGCTTTTTAGGATTTAGTATCACAAATAATTAATTTTCATGTGGTTCTGAAAGAATAATTTGTCATATTCAGTCATTCACCCGGACGAAGTCGCGGGCGAAAGCTAGTATGTTAAAACCGGCATATTATACCTACTCTGTGTAAAACAATATAAGCCAATACAATATAAACAATATAAGTTTGTTAAAGTACTTGTTTACATAAGTAAATAGATATATAGATAGGTCTATCGCCGGAATATTCGCAAAATTACTTACCCAGTGAACCAAAAGGCCATAGTCTTTACCGTCTCATTTTAAACCACAAATAACAACAGCATTTTAACTACATTTCCATAGATTAAATCACACATCCTTTTCAACACACCTAACAAATAAGTGAGTAATTGTAATTTTTTTCGCCCTAACTATTGAGTAAACAAACTTAGGTACAGATTGTACTCAAAACTGTGCGGCAGTGTAAACAGGTGCACGTGCGCATGTCTGATTCACTGTACTATACTGCAAACTACTGCAAATAATAGTAAAAAAACAGAGTTGACTGAAGGCATAGGAAGGTATCTTAGATAAGGGTGACAGGTTTGATAAAGAGAATGTCCATGGAAAATGTGTACCTACATACAGGAATATGACGAAATAATCAAAGATTAGAGATAGCTAGAGAAAAATTGCAGTAGCGGAAGAAGTGTGAGATATCTAAACATTCTTGTTTATATCTACTATCTAACTTAGGTTATTTCAAAGAGACAAACTCCAATTTCAGCGGTGTCGATTGTTTTGAACAAAATCTGACATTCGATTCTCATTTCGCTCTTCTCTCAATACAATATTTTTTATTTTTTTATTTTTGTTATTAGTGTTCTCGAAAATTTCATCATAAGCCACTTCTGACCATTGACTTATATATTACTATCACTGCTTCTGACTGACCAATGACTGACCTTCGTCAGTGATAGTTAAATTAATAATCAAAAGACTTGAAAAACGTGCAAACATAAGAAAAATGTTCTTTGTATGGTTTCGTCGAAGTGATCGAAGCGTAACAAACTCTATGCAGCTTAATTTTTACCCGACTACGGCGAAGCAAAAAGGAGGGTTATGTGTTTGACCGGTATGTATGTATGTATTGTGTAGTGCGTCTGTAAATTTAATGTCGAAACATTCACAAACTACGGGAAAGTCAAAAGGAAGTGCACACACGACGAAAGGGAAGCACTGACATGGCACCTAGTTCACCAAAGTATAGGTGACTCATAGGTGATGTTATGTAGCCAACCATGTCAATTTCCATAAGTTTCCATTAAAAAAAACCTCTCGTGTGATGGCAGTGCCATAAATTAGATCGATCGTCACTTGAAAAATAAAATAAAGATTATAATTTAATTTAACTGATGATTTTTTTCAGTTCCGACTCACTTTTCTCACATCCTCACACAAGTATCACCGAAGATCACATCTTCGCGGAGACTTCACACCACACTGTCACAGTTGTCAGCACTTCACTGAGTTTCTCAATCAATTTAATCTTGGTCACTTAGCCGGGCAACGGCGCGGTGGTGAGTGAATGTCTTTCACGGTATGGTATGATGACTTGATGGACGTGAATGTAAAACTGTTATTGTAGGCATGGCAGAGTGGCGTGATGAGACGCGTGTGTTCGAGGCACGTGCGTTAGAGTTCTGACGCTAGGCGGGAACACCATTACACCACCAGCAGCGCAGCGCACACAACCCGAGTCGGGCGGTGTCGTTCCAGACCATTACACTCCTGCACTTGACTCTACTATATAGCCTGCGAACGCTCATAGGGAACCAGGCAACAATTTTTATCAGCCAGTTACTTCGATCATTTATTCGTCTACGGCCAGCCAGCATAATTTCCAAATTCCAAATTCGAATTTGTTTTATTGTTTAGAAGGTTAGTAACAATTTCATTTTCTTAAGTCTAGGTTAGTACGAGTATCACAAAAGGTTTAGAAAAGAAAGAGGAGAAGAGTAGACATAGAAAACGAAACCACATTATTGATAGCTGATATCACGAGTGCACCACTGGGCTTTCGCCTGTGTCGATGCACTTAGCTTTGTCGAAGACAAAATTAAATGTGTGGTAACGTTTTCTTTTATTCCAAGGTGGCTAATTGTGGTAGGCATGCGTTAGGATATAATTTTGGAACATTACAATAATTTAATTTTCTCTAGGCTATGAGACTGGCTGAATTTAAATACTTAAATAAAATGCATAGTTTAAAAGATATTAAATATATATTATATTAAATAGATATTAAAAATATATATTTTTGTGGTTCTCGCGGGCCGAGAATTTATACAACAGACGTTAAAGCTACAAAAGAAATGGCTGTATACTCTAATGAGTTTTACCTGTTTCGGGAGGAGACGAAAAAAATTAAAATCAAAAAGAAAATATACAAAAATCCCCTCCCCCTCACCTTATCTCCGAAACAATGTTACTAAGTATAGAGTTTCGAAAAAAATTCGAAACAAAAATCCTAAGTTTTAAAGCTTTCACGGAAAACGGAATGGTACCGGACCCTCTCCACGCGAGTTCGACTAGCAGTTTGACCGATTTTGTATCGAGAACGGGCATGACTTTATGTGCCCAACCAACGGTCAGTCGAATGAAGACAGAATGAAGTCAGACACAGCGAATACCATCTCTTCTCGCGAAAAGGCGCCTTGCCAAAAGTCTGGTCGAGCCTATCTGGCGAGTTTGTCGGATATGGGTGGGGGCAGTAGAAAGGATGAGAGAAGCCAATTCGTCAGAGCACCGGCACCGGCCATGTTAATACATGTACTAGGCTGAGCGAACCGATTGTTCGCCTGTGGCGCGTGACTCAAACCCATTCGTGAGCTTGGTTTCCATTGGCTTGGTGTCAGGCGGAGAGAGTATGCCAACAAGTGAAGAGGGCATCCTTTCCGCTATTCCGTGCTTTCCACAGATGACTGGAGTTTGGAGTACTCCATCATCTCGGATGAACATGTCATTGTTGTTTATGTACTATGTACTACGTATACGTACGTACTATGTATATACGTACAACCATCATTTTTATGTACTACTAATCAAAGAGCTTTTATGTAGAATACATGATACATCATTCCTACTAATATGTTTATTTTAATCTCGATTTTAATACAGACATATATGTAGGTAAGTAAATATTCCAACTATCCAATCCATATTATATACCTCGCTTCTAATTTATTGTTCATTCGAATATAATACTCACACACATATCACTAGCAACTTGAAGCTATGATAGCAACCGAACTGTACTTTGCCAATTACAGCATGGAAGCACATACAAGTTCACACACAGGGCACCACATTGCTTGCTGGGTGTGGTGTGGCTCATGGACTATTTTCACGACGGCCTTTGGTAAGTATACCTATTGAAGATTTATTTTGGGATTTCAACAAAACTAGTAAGTATATGTAATAGTGGATTTGGAAAAAGATGCTACTTAATGCAGTCCCTTGCGGAACTCCCGTATGTACCTACTGATTCTAATTAAATATGTAGGTAGGTACCTACTTAGATTAGTGCACTTGTTCATTTTTTTTTTCATTTTGGAGTTTATTGAAGCTATAAAATATGCTCGGGAAACTTTTCCAGTGTCTTATGGACTTTGAGGTGCTAAGTCTGCCTCCTTGTATTATCCTACAAATGTTGATCTGGTAATACTTACCTATATTTGTGAAATAAGATACCTACATAAGGCCCGTTACGCGTGGCAGGATTGTCATCTGTTTACCTATGATCTCTTTTTCTCCATCCGTGAGATCAACATGAGATAGTCCTAACATTATTTTAAATACAGACAGACAATCAAAGTATTATCCTCCTTCCCGCAATGGGCCATACTTTTCGTACCTACCTATTCCATCACTTATTTAAATGATAGAACAGTAAAACCCCTTTTGTTTCAAAAACAAAACCAAAATTACCTAATATTATTAATTAGTAATTACTTACATATACAGACAGATAGTCCGAGCACCTGCCTTTGTCCTGTAATGTAGATTAGGTTATGTAAAATAGACCAAGTAAAGACTATCAATGTTAGCTTGGTCTGGACGCTATCGCCGTAACTTCAACTTTATGTCTCCAAAAATGTGTGCTGGGATGTGTTGAAGTGTTTTTGATGTCCTCTACCTACGTTTACCTATCGTATGTAGATAAGTACTGATGCGACAAGCTATACAGGGCATTGTTCTGACGTGAAGCGTGACTTTGCTTCCGCCGAGCTCTTTGTCGTGCGTGTGTTCCCCGCGTGCGCAGACTGCAGACCCTATCCTGTCTAGAGGGACTGTTCCAATTTTAACAGTCGGCTGTTTTATGCAAATTGACGAGGCTGGCTAAATGGGTACATCACCCGTGATATCAGCTCATCAGTCATCATCACACATTAGTGAACTAGGTACCTAGCTGTTTCGACGGACCTTTATTCAGTGCGTTAGTACCGAAACTGGTACCGAAACCGGAGTAAGCTAAGACAAAGAAAACACAATTTTACGTGGCAGGTATCCACCTCTGTATCCACAGACCATATTCTGTGATGGAATCCGAACCACGTCTGAGAACGGTCGAACCGCCGCCCATCCAAACTCCGACCGTGCCCAGCGTTGCTGCTGCCGATCCTACGATCCTACCGATCTGTGGAATTATGTGTGGAATGAACCGTTCGCATGCATACCATACCATACTGTCATTTTCTTGGGAGTGTTGGTTCAAACACGATCAGTATATAGGGGGGTCAACGCCTTCGTAATTCATCTGTCGAGTCGACGACGGCGAGGTCGTGGCCCTTACTTACTAATTTAGATAACAAACATCTTCATCCCACTGGCTTATTATAATCCAGTCTGTGTTCCAGCCTACAGCATCCTCACTGTCTGCCATTTTTATGTAAGAATTCGTCGCTCAAAGATTTCCTTTTTTCCTTCAATGAGAATGGCTATTCATATCTGTATTTTCTTCTCTACATATTATAAAACTACCTTTTCCCGCTGTTCCGCTTCATATCAAAATATCTTAACTACATATCTATGGTAACAATTATTCTTAATTTTTATTTATTTATATTTATTGCACTCAAATAGAATATGGGCAAAAGGTAACACTTAATGCCTCTAGCTAGGCATTTTCTAACAGGATACCTTTGGGGTATGATAACTGCTAGGTGAGTGGCGGAAAGAGAAGTTTAAATATTATTCTTAGATGACGCCAGAATGCGTCAGTGAATTGATCGACTTAGGTAAGCGAATATAGGTACTTACTCAAATCGACCGCGGCGCACGCATAGTCGTTGCAGATTTTCCGTTTTAATTAATATTATTCAACGTGTGCCGTCTGTGTCTGTTATCTTATAATAACTCAAGAAAGGGTGAATGGATTTATATCACTATATCTTTAACGCTCAGAGCCGCGGGTAAAGCGAGCCTGCGAAACCTAGTCATACATACCTACCCAAAGTTATGTTTCCATGAAAGGCATAAGTACCTAGCTATTACTGTGAGTAGGGACGTCCATACTATTTATTGTATTAAATAAGTAGACATATATTGTACATAGGTACGATTATGGAGGAAAATTAAATGTTCTTGGAAAATTATTTGAAATCACATGACACGAAAATTTTCAACACTATAAATAATATTATATCAATCAACTCCTCATAATCTTCGCATAGTGAACTAATTAGGAGGCTAAGTATGTTAATTAAAATTTTAACCTCGAGGCTAGTTTTATGGATACTAAAACTATATCAAGTAGCTTGGGCATGCTATTTCGGGATAGTTATAATCTAATAAATATTATCTAGGCTATTAGGTCACGTTATTCAGGGTAAGTTATTATCAGTAACACTTCCATTAAGGCAACCTAACCTAACTTAGTGAACTGAACTAGCAGTTTCCGCGCGACTTCTCTTCATATGAAACCCCCATGTGAATTGATTGAGTAGTTTTCGGCTTCTTTCAAAATTCGTTAATAGTACGCTAAGGGGGGGTTCTGTATCGGAAATAGATCACTTTTGAAGAACAAAGAATTTTTTTTTTACAAAAATAATTTGTTTAATGCAAAATGTTTCTTAATCGTTTCAGTTTCATGCCAGGAACAAAAAAGTCTTCCAACACATAGATCTCTTTCTTTCAGAAATTGTGAAAAAGCAAAATTTTAGGTTTATTTTATTAGTATGGAATAGAAAGAATTAGATTTTTTTTACCAACTTACACGTGTTAGATCATAATGGTAATGAAGACTTTTTTGTTACTGTTATGAAACTGAATCGATTAGGCTATAAAAATCAACCACCTATATATTTTTTTTAAATACATTAAAAAATATTTTACATTAAAAAAAGCCCAAGGTCCAAGAAATTTTATATAGCTTTTACTGCCTATATGATACAGAACCCCCAAGCGTACTATTAACTAATTTTGAAAGACCATACACAGAATGTATCAGGGTAGGTTTTCGAAACTTCAGGGTTCGAAAGGGGCCCATATTTGAAGACGAAAAGCTCTGAAACTGTTTTCCCAGATTCGATCATTTTACAGTACTTTTTGGTGAAAATCTATTCTTCAAGATTTGGTGGATGGTTAACGTCCGCTTTTATTAAATAAAAAATAAATTCTAACTCATGAATAAAAATGGGTAGGTTGCATAGGTTATAGTTATGTAACTAGTACAATTGAACTGCGTGTAGGTAAATTCCAAACACTGAAAGTTCAATGACCTCAAAAGAAAAAGAGGACTGATTAGTTCACTGCTGGCATGGCACCTAACTGAGCGTGGTTTCGCGAGGAGGTGTTTTGGCTCTGTCGACTGCACCACTGGTCTCTCGGCACAGCCACCCATGCTGGTTTACATAAAAAAAAAAACTTCACTCTCCAGTCTCACTGTCCATCGAGTATTTATTACAATTTCCAACTTTTGTATGACAAATAAACAACGGAATTTCGATTTGAGTGATAAGGATTTTCTTCTTCTTATAATGAGTACTTTCTATTCCTGAAGTTTCTCAAACAAACCTATCCTGATACACCTGTATAAGCGAACATAGAATCGACGAGGGTGCGCCGACGGGCCGTCGCGTCGCGTCGCCGTGCGGCAGTCGGTTGGCCGGCCGCGGGGCGCGCCGTTGCCGATTTAAGTACCGCTAAAAGAAATATCTACACTAAATTCCTAGAATTCGCCCACTCTCGCCAAAACTGGAATCATTAGAGATATTTCTCAGTATAACCGAACCAACTCGAGCAAATTGGCTTCAATTGACTTACTTGTAAGTAAACTGGCGGCTTCATGCCATATACACGTGCGTATTTATATAACGTATTTCATTAGTTGGTAACGATACGCTAAGGGGTGTTAGGCGTTCTAAGGGGTTGTAGGTCAGCCTCGATAGCCCAGTGGTGCAGACAGTTGACTGTTGCTATTGATTGTTAAGCAACGCTGGGCGCGGTCAGTACTTGGATGGGTGACCGCTCGACCGTTGAGAGGGTGACCGTGGTTCGGATTCCAGGTAAAACTGTAGGTCCCTTCCCTTCCTACCTTACCTACTCGGTGGTAGAGTTCAACTCGCCCGGGTTGGTACCACCGCACTGAATGAAACGTCGGTCGAAACGGCTATGTAAAATAGTTGTTTTCCGTCCAGTTCAGTGTAGCCGGCACGGCATGACCGAAGGGAAGCACTGACATGGCACCTAGTTCACCCGGTGTTATGGGCTGACATCGCGGATGTTGTAGGTGATGTAGTCAACCGTGTCAGTTACCATAAAAAAAATACTGGCACATTAATGATATAACCATGTTAACCACTCGAAAGGAATAATACCCAAAAAGAATAGCCCCACTGCATCTCTCCCTGTGCATGTCGTAAAAGACGACTAAGGGATAAGGACAAGGTGGCGTGCTAAAGGGCGACAAGCCAGCAACCTCTCTTTGGCACGGTCCTTCCACCGAGTCAAGCAGCAGGTGGGTTTTCATGCCTTACTTCCTGCTTGATAGTTATATTGTCCTAATACATTGCTAAACGTGGTGGTCGGCGTTGTGCTGTAATTTACAAGAGTGCTTGCAGCACAACACCGACTACTCTGCTTACCCCAATTGTCTGGATACAGCGTGTGTTATGTATGTATGTACCTACTAATATTATAAAGAGGTACTTCTCTGATCTGTGAGGTAAACTTTGTAAGTTTGTAAGTTTGGATGTAGGAGGAGGTAATCTTTGAAAATACTCATCCGATTTCAAAAATTCTTTGAACAATATTTAGAATCGACCTTCAGGATGGGCATAGGCTACGCGAGCGAAGCCACGGCCAAAATTTAGTATAAGTAGGTACCACGATTAGATGTATCTGTCTTGTATCTGTGGTACATACGCACGTTAGATCATCTTTATAATTCAACGAGGAGACAGTGGTGGTGTAGGTCTAAGGTCATTATAAGTACATCGAATCAATTTGAGCGAGCTACAGTAAATATACGTAACACTTCTAGGAATTAGTGTTTCTAGCCACTGGACCTACGAGTATCACACGGTCACAATAGTCACTCATTGAGCACAATTCGCACAGATCATTCCAGTGCGTGTGATCATCTTATATCTATAAATTTCGTAACTTAATCTTATAATTGTTTTTGTGTTACAACAAAATTTAATAATACGCAAAGTGGGCTTTTTTATTATATTATGCAACCTGACAAGGTCGGCTACATCACCTAAAACATCCGTAAGGTCAGCCCAACACCTTGGTGAACTAGGTGTCATGTCAGTGCTTCCCTTTGGACGTGCCGGCTGAACTGAACTCGTCACAAACTATTTACATACCTAGTCGTTTCGACCGACCTTTTATTCAGTACGGTGGTACCAACCTGGGCGGAATGGAAACTGACACGGTTATGGCTGCATCACCTACAACATCCGTGATGTCAGCCCATAACACTAGGTGCCATGTCAGTGCTTCCCTTCATTTCATGTCGGCTACACTAAGGTAAGGTAAGAAGGGAAGAGACCTACAGTTTTACGTGGAATCCGAGCCACGGCCAGCCTCCAATGGTCAAACGGTCACCCATCCAAGTTCTGCCAGTTCAATGCCAGAGTTTTTACCGGACTTCGCGAAGCAAAAAGGAGGGTAATGTTTTTTATGGAAATTTTGGATTCGTCTCTATAGTCCGCTTGTCATATCCTAGAATTTTTATTAGGAAAATTCAAAATGGCGGGCGCCAGGCGCCATATTGTCAAACTTTTTTTCTTCAAAAACACGTTCAAAACTCATCGAGTGAGGTACCGTTGCTATCAAAACCTAAAAGGCCATTTCCAAAATAGGTACAACCACAATGGTCTATGGTCTAGTACTAAAAGAAATTAAATAAAACATATTTTAAAAAATAATGGAAATGACGAATGAATTTTTTTTTTAATGTAAACCAGCATGCGTGGCTGTGCCGAGAGACGAATGGTGCAGTCGACAGAGCCAAAATCACCTCTCGTCGCGAAACCACGCTCAGTTAGGTGCCGTGCCAGCAGATTTGCGGACTGTTGCTAGGCTGTCTAGCCTGTTAATACGACGCTTGAAGACACCCAGGTTAAATGATTCAGGAAATACACCCGCCGGAAGACAGTTCGTGTGGAACTGTCTTCCGGCGGGTGTATTTCCTACTACCGGTGCGACAAAGAAACGATTTAGAGAACCGATGGGTTCTCAAAAGCCCAATGTCAACAACAAAAGGGTGCTGAGTCTCTCTGCGACGAGTCATGCGGAGATAGGACGGGTGGCAGGGAATAAGGGATGCTAGTTCCACAGAGCAGCTTCCGTGATAGTATCAAGAAATTGAATGAAATAACAAGGAATGCTGATCGAAAATGCTGTAGTCGGGCGTGCAGGATTCGAATAGCCAGATAGCTCGACTACAGCATTTTAGATCAACTTTCCCTGTTATTTCCTTCGTTTTTCATAGTCGGGTAACATAAAATTTTTTTTAACCCCCCATGCAAAATGAGAGTTGCTATTTACATTTTAAAAGTCGTACATGATTGTAAATATCACCGCTGGTCTAGAATCATACATAATTGAGCAATCACTGTGGCTATAGCAAAATAGTCGCGTAGTAGTAAGTAGTGGATCTAAATGTGGACAAATAATTTGCATTCACGCAGCAACGATTGGAACCCGCGAGACCGCACTTTGTGAACACTCTTCAATCGCTAACGAAAGTAGAAAATGAAAACGGTGGTAAGCAGATATCCATCTCGGCGCCTCCCACGAGTCAGTAAGCCTCCTCTGCAGACACTGAGGCAAGTCGCGATTAGTATGCGCGCGTCGCGTCGTCTTCCTCGCGACGCGACGCTGCCGCCGCCGACGCGTGTCGTCGACTTGATTTTTAGGTCAGTGTGATGAGCGGAACTACATATGGACTTATTGTGATTTCCTGTCTCTAGTTTGCTCGTGTACAGCATTCGACCACTTGCCTTTTTACTTTCCACCTCGCGCCGCTCTCTAGATGCAGATTAGGGCGTTGGACAGGTACAGGGCCACGCCCGCCCGCCCCCGCTTGTTACCCGTGGTCCTACTGCGTAGTCCTTCTGGTATAACCAAGGGCAATGTTTTTTGTCCGTGGTACTACCAGTAGGACTGTAGCAAGAAAATGATTATATTTTATGGGCATTGTACCTACTGATCGGGTAGTACAGTCACTGTCAATATTAATTATTTTACAGGAACGGTTCAGGAACGGTATTAGACTAGTAATATTAGTTTTTTTTTGTTTTTTGTTTTTGTTTTTTTTTTTTTTGCGGTTTGTTGCCCGTGGTCCTACTGCGTACCTGCCTGACAGAGATTAGGTTTAGCTATACTATCGGCCGCGAAACGTGTGAGCGTGACAAAATAATATTTCTTTCATATTATTAGATATTTTAATTTTTGCTAAGAGAAAGAGGAATGTTGTGTTTTAATCTTATTTTGTATTGAAGTTAAATTAGTAGGTACTTATGATTACAATAAATAACAAATATATAAATTTTTCCAAATGGTGGTTCACTCGTTTACAAAATCAACAAAAAGGCGCTTCATTACTTTCGCACACCGGCGCTGACCATGGTCGGCGCGGCGCTGCCTACCTCCCTTGCACTGACTACAATGTGGACTAACCGCGAGTGTTATCGTGTTTTTTTTTTATGGAAACTGACACGGTTGGCTACATCACCTACAACATCTGTGATGTCAGCCCATAACACCGGGTGAACTAGGTGCCACGTCAGTGCTTCCCTTCGGTCGTGCCGGCTACACTGAACTGGGCGGAAAACACAAACTATTTACATAGCCGTTTCGACCGACCTTTCATTCAGTGCGGTGGTATCAACCCGGGCGGGTTAAACCCTAACACCTAGTAATATAAGAAGGCAGTCATATCCCTTAATCGCCTTTTACGACATACACGGGGAGAGATGCAGTGGGGCTATTCTTTTAAAGTACCGGCCCCACACGGTACATGTGTACGGTACGGTACGTGTAAATGTGACATAGATTTTTGCAATCTTTATCTCCAATTTCAGAACCCCACACCACAACACAATCCACGATCTACAATTGCAACTTTTTATCATTGAAAAAATTTTAAGGAAATAAATAAACAAAACTAATTTTAATAAAACCATGTATTCGTAGTGACGTCATTGGCAATCTATATTATACAATATTTCGGCGATCTACTTACAATACAATACACGTCTGAGTGGAGGCAATTTTTAATAATTTTAGAAATTTTATAGCTAGATTGTGTATATGCAAAATAATATTATTTAATTTAGTGCCAAATTTCGACTTGATCACAACCAACGGTTTTGAGTTATGTATGACGCTCTGACAGAGAGACGAACGCACCATTACGTTCCGTTTTCACTTCATTGAGGTACGGAACCGTAAATAACTAATGTAATAAACAAACTATATAAAAGGTAAAACAAAACTTTACTACCTCGATAGATTTAGTTTTCTAGTAATAAAATAAATACTTAACACAATTAATGTGGTCAGTCAGCCTTACTAGTGGCACATAAATAATGTAAAATTATAATTTAATTTCATGAGAATGTTAATTCGTTCTTGAATCCTCTAACGTCGAAGAGTACCTGTAAATAAAATAAATATGAACTTATACTCCATCATCTTTAGCTTATATCAGTGCATAACATTTTATACTGTGATGTCTGTAAATTCTCTTATCAATGTAAAGACCGCTAATGTGTGGACTGTTCTACTAGCGAGAGTGTTTCCCGAAAATGTCAACCTGGGAGTCGTCAAACGCCCCGTATGAGTATATACAATATAGTATACTGCGTATGTGAGTATATACTGTATATACTATAATATAGCATATTATATACTTTTTATGTGCGTATATACTGTCGACTGCACCATTGGTCCCCCGGTACAGCCACCCATGTTTGATTACATAAAAAAATCTAATACACAATCAATAATCTGCTGGCATGATGGAAACTCCTGATATGGTTGTTTACCCACAACAACAGTACTGCACCCGTGATGTCAACCCATAACACCTTGGGGAAGGTGCCATGTCAGTGCTTTTCTTGAATCATGCCGGCTACACTGAACTGGACAGAAAATATGCACAACTTACATAGCCGATTCGATCGACATTCCATTTAGTGTGGTGGACGTGTTCAAGTTTAACCGTTAAACCTAGCAAGGCAAGGGAAGGGACATATAGTTTTACGTGGAATCCAAACCAAGGTCACCCATTCAACTTCTGACTCAGGTGTGCTTATTTTCAAGATTGAACGCCGATGTCGACATCCATCCACCACCAGAGAGCAGCGCCCCCGAGCTACCGACGTTGACACTTCACCGAGAGTGGTTTTATTATTTGCTAACACTATGCACATGTGACTGATAAGATGAAAACAGTTTTACCTAAAGTAAGGAGAGAATTGGTCGAGGTCGTCCAAGACGCGGCGCGCGCGGCACGCGATCCCATCGCAGCCAGCCTGCCGCGGCCGGTGCGCGTACAACGCAACAGCTCGCTCGATCAAGTCTTGCACAGAGTTCAACTCTTCAGCACCTGCAGACACATTTGTACCCAAGAAAAGTTATCTGAGAGAAAAAACCGGCCAAGTGCGTGTCGGACTCGCGCACCGAGGTTCCACACCACAAAAAATAAAACATTGAATAAAACATGTTTCTTGTATGGGAACCCCCTTTAATTTTTTACTTTTTGAATTTTTTATTATTTGTTGTTATGTCCGCTATAATAACACATATTCTGTGAAAATTTCAACCGGCTACCTATTACAGTTCCAAAGATACAGCAGTAGGACAGACAGACGGCGTAGGCTTAGTAATAGGCTTCCGTACGGGATACGGAAACCTAAAAATGATATCTCGATCGTTTAAAGGAGCTGGGGAATGCCCTGGTGACAGGACATGTTTGGCTAGGCGCACGGCAGATATCATGTACCTAACCATCCTTAGATGTGCCTGAATATGTGAGTGAAAACCCCACGTGAATTGATCAAGTAGTTCTCGACTTAAAAGTGAACATTTATAATAATGACGGCGCCTAGTCAATCGATGCATCGTTACAGATTTTCCGCTTTATTGATTTGTATATGCGCCTCTGATCTGGTCACAAGTAATTAGGGATTAGCTCTATATGATTATCTATAGAGATATATAGTAGATATATTATAAAAAAAAATATCTGTTTTGGTATTTACTGTTGTATGGATAATCCTTTCAATATCTTCTGACTACTACACTGTGTATACAGAAAATACAATTTTAATCATTAATCAAAGCAAAATAATCCAAAACGGGACAAAGTTCTCTGAAGCTGTGTGGATGATTTAGTGCACCTAGGTTCTACAAATGTAATTTACACTTAGGCCCACTTGCACCAACACGAGTTTAGAGTTAAGTAGCGAGTTATGGATTTAAACGCGGTTCCCACAGTCAACGGGTGCTAGCTTAACGAGTTAAACTGGTTTATATCTTAAATTCGTGTTGGTGCAAGTGGGCCTTAGAGCATTATAGCTATGGACAATCGGCTTAAAGACAGCCCACTCCTAATGCATATTATGTAAGTAGGTAGGTACATTTTGTATCAGTAACTAACTGAGAAAATAGATAAATACATTAAATTGTAATGCTCACCACTCTTATTATTGAACTTCCTCTCACGTTCGCTATCACCATTGTAACCACTTCCCTTCTTCAAATGGATCAACTTTGGAATAAACAACAGCAAACAAATCACTGCCAGCATTTTCACAATCTTCTTGAAAATTAAAAGCTTCAACAGAATCTTTGCCACAGTCAGGATATCCAATTTGAAAGCGAGCTTGTCCAGGAATCCAAAAGCGGGAGCCGTGTATGGCACTCCATACGATGGTCGGGGGGGTGGACCGTACACGGGAGGCGGTGGTCCGTACGAAGGAGCCGGCGGGCCGTACGATTGAACCGGAGGGCCGTACGCCGGAGTTGGTGGTCCATACGACTGCGTCGGTGGTCCATACGACTGCGTCGGTGGCCCATACGATTGTGCAGGAGCTGTGTGGTAATCGTAAGGACCGGCATCCTTCAACGGAGGTCCAAACTTCGATGGAGGTATATAACTATTAGAAGGCAGTCCGTTCCCTTGCGAAGAAAATGCAGATGAACTGAAGCCGTTGCCGTCCGGTGGATTGTACTGCGGCGTGTAGTCGTAACCCTGATTATAGCTGTCGTCGCGATTGCTGATTTTCTTCGCGCCGTCTTTGGCAGTGATAATGATGATTCCCTTCTTGGCATTTTCTGCCTCGACCCTCGATTTCGAGTATGCGTCCAAGTATGTGTCTGTTTTCAGATTTTTCGGAATTGTATTATTACCCGCAGGTCCGACGATAGCGCCGGCCAAACCGGCTATTGAAATAATCAGTACACACTTTAAAAATATCTCCATTATAAGATTAGTTTAAAACAATTTGAGCTGTCATGCAGGAGTGCACCGGTCGAAGCTTGGCAAACAAATGGCAACGATTGTCTTCTTTCAGAGAGTTTTCACTTTTGACTCACAGTAAAGAAGCCTAAATATGATAATGGAGTACAATTAAATTCTCTTAGCGACCAACTCATGTTCCGCATTGCTCATCGTAAGTAGGTGCCCTTGTGTCGCTCCGTGAATACTAAGCATCGTTTGAAAACAGACAGCGGCTTCTCCTGTCTGTATATGCGTATGTAGGTTTGATTGATAAGGAGATCTTTCGATGCTCTCACTAATGGGAATGCCCGGTGAAAGTTATGCTCATTTGTATACAATTTATAGAAATTCGATAGGTAAAAAATTATTAAAAAAATATTATTTCACACAATTAATTAATATAATGCCTAATAAACACAGAAAATAAACCAAAATTTAATCTGCATTATTCAAAAGCATTTGTGAAATTTAAAAAGCGTTCTTCAAAAAATTTGTGCATCGGTCTCTTGCTCTTCCCGTCTTCCGTTTTTGTCGCAAAGAATGATGAGATACTCTTAGTTCCGATGGCTGCCGTTGCCATTTTCGACTTTGGAAGTTCATCATCAGTGTCCTCAAATTTACACTTGGCAGCTTTCTCTTGTAGGGCTAATTCTGCTGTCGACCAGCTGAACCGCACTAGTAAGGGGTACCCGAACACATAGTCTATCTTCTCCTGGATAAACTTCTTCGTCAGTGGATCTGTGGGTGACAATTTTATTTTTATTATTAACTTCTGCATGACGGCATTCATTCTGTTAGCTTGCACACAGATTGTAATAACAGAAAGGAAAACAAAACAATATTTATTTCGATCCCCAAATTGGCAAAACAATTTTTTTTTATATACTTTTCTATATTAATAATATGCTCCTACCAGCAGGATAACCACTGCCAAACTCCTTATTGGTCATCTGCAGGCCCTCCTTGAACTTCCACACCTTGAGCGCATGGTCCCTCGTCACCTTGGCCACGATACTCGCCGCAGACACTATCGGGTACAGCGAGTCAGCTTTCTTCGCTACCTGTAAATGTGCAGGGCATAGAATATAATTATCTAGTATAAAATGGAAAAAAATATTTAATCCACAAACATTTAAAAAGTGAAACAATCTTGAGAAGAATCAAACAAGTACAGTAGAGTGTAAAGTGAACTAGCACTATGATTTATTTCAGGCAGCCTTTGTGTGATTAGCAGCAGAATTGTCCCTTAAAATGTCACCTTCGCACGACGTGCGTGAAAGCGGCGATGGCGGTATTGAAATATCTGCTCTTTGTCTAAACCGCTCTTGTTTGTTTCGGGGACTGCTTGTAGTGGATGGACGCCTGATGGGTTAAAAAGAAAGAAGCAAGTGATACAGAGCAGAGTAGGTAATAATCTTTTATAAATAAACTTAGGTACACATATTATTCGATACAAATGCAGTCACATTTTTTTTTATCTTTAAGAAAGGGAGTTCAAATCAGTGTTAAATTTTATTTCTAATATCGCGATGATGAAAACTTTTATGTCACCAAAAAAATCAATCAACAAGATGGATTTTCAGGTTATTGAGACGTATATGAATAGGTACTGAGACGTATTGAAGGTATACGAGATCTGTAGGTTAACTGCGTGCAACTCCTAGGCACAGAGGTGCCGCATTTGAAGGTTCCTTGAAATATGCGGCATCTCGATGTTGGAACAGAGATATTATTAACTGTAGTACATTCAATTGAGGAAATATATACTTGCCCAATAGTTAAAAATGTAAATACTAAATTAAGGCCTTATGCCCCCAAAATTGATAGTTATGATGTGAGGGCCGACGGACAGATTTGTTTTGTGTGGTCTTAACTGTAAAACTTCTTCTCCGTTGTGTATATGTTAGGGTATATGCTTAGAATATTGCTTGTGTCGTGTACTTGGGCCTGACTTAAAATCAGCGTCCCTCTCACTGGCTCCCGGGCTCGGTGGTGAGGGACAAAGGCTCTGTCAGGTCCAATTTTTCTTGTCTGTATTGTGTTTTTTTCTATCTATGGTGTGTGTATTGTATTGGATGAGATAAATAAATAAATTTCATTTCATTTCATTTATTGATGAATGCCCATATAAAACTTTTTCAATACCTATGTAAAATGTAGGTATATACATAGGTATGTGTATATTATGCAGAAGTTTAGATGACAAAAAGGTGTACTAACAGTAATTTTAAAATGTGGGAATATCTCAGCGAGCCGGTCCTGGTACTTCTCGGGAGGGCCGACGGTGTCCACGTACACCTCGGTGATGTTCACTCCCGCCTCCACCACTCTCTTGATTAGCGATATTGCTGAATTCATTGACACCTGCAATGTATTAGTTTACAAAGGTTGTGGGAGGAAAACTGTAGGTCCTTTCCTTTCTTACCTTAATAGGTGGTAGGGTTTATCCCACCCGGGTTTGTACCACCGCACTGAATGAAACGTCGGTCGAAACAGCTATGTAAATGTATAGCGATGCAAAATACTACTTGAGCGAGGCCAGTATTCCTACCGTCATGATAAAGTCCTCCAAATCATCAGAGAGGCCATCAACCTGTCAATTGCACGGACCAGGAAAGGGCAAACCAGTAGCGGCTTCCAGAAGGTCAACTTTGTGAAACCTGGAGCCAATAAGCTGCCCAAAGATAGGACTAAACCTTCTTCAATTTTGGGAGCAGCAAAGGATTGGGAATTGTTGATGGACACACATGAGAAGCATTACCAAATGCCTTCGGAAATCTGTACCACAGCATTAAGACCGGATATACTCATATTCTCAAAAGCGACAAAGCATGTAGTACTTGTTGAACTTACAGTTCCATGGGAAAGTAACATACCGAAGGACCACAACATCAAACTTAACAAGTACTGCAACTTAGTAGACCGGATTGTGAGAAACGGATTCAAGACTGATCTCTTCGCTGTGGAAGTCGGAGCAAGAGGACTACCAGCGAAGTCGCTCTACAG
This sequence comes from Nematopogon swammerdamellus, assembly GCA_946902875.1. Classification (NCBI taxonomy): domain Eukaryota; kingdom Metazoa; phylum Arthropoda; class Insecta; order Lepidoptera; family Adelidae; genus Nematopogon; species Nematopogon swammerdamellus. The sequence continues at coordinate 9,908,746 of OX336345.1, forward strand.
TCTCTTCAAGAATCTAGGGCTCCCAAGATCGACGCTAAGCTCATATATGGAGAGAGCTTCGAAAACGTCACTGGAAGCATCCTACAGAATATGGATAGGTAGAGAGAGGGAGGTCGAGAGCGGGACTGGTGGTTTCCCCGCGTCCTAGTCAACGCAGACTAGCTGACGAGGGCTTGAAGCGAGCCGAAACGTGAAGCATGCGCGGGAAATTTAGAGTGGCCACTCGCTAGTCCCGGCCTCGATTAATACCCTCCTCTACTGCCGATGGGCCCGGATATGTTCGGTGAAGCCATCGTAAGCTTAGATCCACACCTTCGAAACAAGACAGCCCGGAGAGACGGGATGACGCTGGAAAGACAGCTGGCGACCGGGAAAGACCGTTGACGAATGGGAAAGTCCATTTGACGACCGGGAAAGACTGGTGACGCTGGAGAGACAGACGGGCGTTAGGCCTAGCAAGCCGCGCCAGGAAATAAAAGCTACGACAGTCAAAAGAGTAAATACCCTCAGAGCGGTCCGAGAGGGAGGGAGGATGAACCGCTCACCGATCGATATCTCTGACAACCTTGGCATGAATATGGACTTGAAATGCTCGAAGTGTGGGAAACAATATAAGCGAAAAATCTGGCTAGAAAAGCATGTGAAGGAGAAACATAGCGACAGTGAAGCAGGGCAGAAAGCGCCTGTAAGTTCTCCACCTGACACTATTGACAGAGTACAACCTCACACGTCACAAAGTGTTGCGCAACCTTCCTCTCACCATGAAGCATTTTCGCCCAGAGACCAACTAAGCTTACCGAGCATATCCGAGACCACTTGGAAGCAACATGATCGATGCCTAGCCGAAAGACTTGACCTCCCAGGCTGCAGGCAGAGTCCCGAAGATCAGCTGTATGACTTCCAGGGAACAATTTACAATTACTTCTCCGAATTGTACCCTGTTCGCTATCACCACAACCCAATGGAAAGAGAAAACACTTTCAAAGCAAAGCTTAGGAGAAGGAAGAGAGAGTTGATAAAGCAGCTAAGGAAGGCTAAAGCCTCAGGAGACAGAAATCTATGCCACCAATTAGCCAGAGCGATGAGATCTATCCTAAAACTGATCCAGAAAGTATCTGAGCTAATTACGGTTGCTGGCAATGAATTTCGAAAGGCTCAGAATATAGCAGCTTTCGAGAAGAACCCCTTTTATTTCGCCAAAAAAGCTTTTAAGGAACAGCAGGGTACAATTAGGTTAAGTACGGACGAGATGTTCAACTACTTTAAATCCACATATACCACCCCGGAGGCAGATATAACTTACAGGGATCCACCAGCTCCAAAACCCAAAGAACCTGCTCTAGCATTTGATGCTGATTCACCGACGATGGAAGAGCTGGAATACCACATAAAAAGGAAACCAAATAGTTCCGCCCCGGGACCCGATGGCATACCATACATCATATACAAAAAATGTCCATCAGTGCGGAAACACATGTTGAACATCTACAAAAGAATTTGGACGAACAGAGAAGTGCCAGACTGTCTTGGTAAAGCCGTGTTTGTTCTTCTACCAAAAAAGAAAGAAGTTACTGATCCCAAGGATATTAGACCTATAGCCCTTACGAACACAATTTCGAAAATATTCTTCTCCATTATACAGGCCAGACTACTCAAACACATGTGTACCAACGACTACTTACCGAAGAAGTACCAGAAAGGTTTTCTCCCAAGAGTTGCAGGGTGCCTCGAACATAATTCTTTGCTAACTGAATGTCTTAGAGATGCAAGGAAGAATGAGAGACAATTAACTGCCACGTGGTTAGACTTTGAAAACGCCTTCGGTTCGGTGCGCCATGAGTTACTATTAAAGGCGCTAGAGTGGTATAATGTGCCACCTCTGATCTGTAATATAATAGCCTCCTACTACAAAAAACTTTCCTTTGTAATACAAGTAAAGGGCGAAACGGAGAAGACACCGGAAATTCGTTACGGCATAGGACTTTTCCAGGGTTGCTGCCTCTCTCCTGTCACATTTAACATTGTTATCAACATTCTAATTGATACGCTTGTCGTAAAAGAAAAGAAATGGGGATACAGGTTCAAATATGGAGACACATATATGGCGGCCATCCTGGCATTTGCGGATGATATTACGCTGTTAACCCGCAATCCAAAACAAAATCAGTCGCTTCTTAAGGTGGTGGATGACTATTGTGAATGGACCAAAGGGATGAAGATAAAACCAGCGAAGTGCTACTGTTTGAGCTTAACCAGGAAAGGTTCAAAGTTTACCTCGAGCAATCCAGGTTTGACAGTAGCCGGAAAACCAATCGCAACCGTGGCTGATGAAGCTCCTTTTAAATTCTTGGGCAAAAGGATCACCAGCAGAGGAAAGGAGCATCCTACTGATGATATTGTCCAACTTTTCGAAGAGAGCCTCCGCCAAACTGACAATCTTCCCCTCCTGGGTACACAAAAGGCATGGATTTACGATAACTACCTGACATCAAAACTTTCATGGCCATTTCTCGTCTACGACTTCACAAAGCAAAACCTGACTAAATTAGACTCGTATGTGACCAGATTCCTGAAATCATGGTTTGGACTGGCTCACCCGGCTGACTCGTCAACGCTATACAGATCTCACAATAACTTTGGACTGAACATTAAGAAACCGTCGATATTTTATCAAAAGGCGAGAATAGCCAAACGATGTATACTCAAAGACTCCAATGATAGCGCTATTCAAGCCTTACCCAACACATCACTATCAGATGAACTGGAATCGAGACTCGACTTCTACAAATCATTCCAAGTTGGTACACGCACCAATAGATCTGGATTGGGCATAGAAACAGCAAAGTCTGATAAAGAAATACTGAAAGGTTTTGCTCAGGAGGACATGGAACAAGGCTTCAAACTTCACGCCTTAAACCTAGAAATGCAGAATGATTGGCTAACAGTGGGTGACTTCTGCATCCCTCCTGCATTGAAGTGGAAATCCATAATATACAACTGGTCCCCTGAGCTGCTTAAGTTCTACTTAAATGCATTCCAGCTTACTCTCCCCGACCCGAGTAACCTAGTTAGATGGGGGAAATCTACAAATAAACTATGCCCGTCATGTAAGGAGTTCGTAGGCACGGCCAAACATTTGTTATGCGGATGCAAAATACTACTTGAGCGAGGCCAGTATTCCTACCGTCATGATAAAGTCCTCCAAATCATCAGAGAGGCCATCAACCTGTCAATTGCACGGACCAGGAAAGGGCAAACCAGTAGCGGCTTCCAGAAGGTCAACTTTGTGAAACCTGGAGCCAATAAGCTGCCCAAAGATAGGACTAAACCTTCTTCAATTTTGGGAGCAGCAAAGGATTGGGAATTGTTGATGGACACACATGAGAAGCATTACCAAATGCCTTCGGAAATCTGTACCACAGCATTAAGACCGGATATACTCATATTCTCAAAAGCGACAAAGCATGTAGTACTTGTTGAACTTACAGTTCCATGGGAAAGTAACATACCGAAGGACCACAACATCAAACTTAACAAGTACTGCAACTTGGTAGACCGGATTGTGAGAAACGGATTCAAGACTGATCTCTTCGCTGTGGAAGTCGGAGCAAGAGGACTACCAGCGAAGTCACTCTACAGTCTCTTCAAGAATCTAGGGCTCCCAAGATCGACGCTAAGCTCATATATGGAGAGAGCTTCGAAAACGTCACTGGAAGCATCCTACAGAATATGGATAGGTAGAGAGAGGGAGGTCGAGAGCGGGACTGGTGGTTTCCCCGCGTCCTAGTCAACGCAGACTAGCTGACGAGGGCTTGAAGCGAGCCGAAACGTGAAGCATGCGCGGGAAATTTAGAGTGGCCACTCGCTAGTCCCGGCCTCGATTAATACCCTCCTCTACTGCCGATGGGCCCGGATATGTTCGGTGAAGCCATCGTAAGCTTAGATCCACACCTTCGAATCCACATATACCACCCCGGAGGCAGATATAACTTACAGGGATCCACCAGCTCCAAAACCCAAAGAACCTGCTCTAGCATTTGATGCTGATTCACCGACGATGGAAGAGCTGGAATACCACATAAAAAGGAAACCAAATAGTTCCGCCCCGGGACCCGATGGCATACCATACATCATATACAAAAAATGTCCATCAGTGCGGAAACACATGTTGAACATCTACAAAAGAATTTGGACGAACAGAGAAGTGCCAGACTGTCTTGGTAAAGCCGTGTTTGTTCTTCTACCAAAAAAGAAAGAAGTTACTGATCCCAAGGATATTAGACCTATAGCCCTTACGAACACAATTTCGAAAATATTCTTCTCCATTATACAGGCCAGACTACTCAAACACATGTGTACCAACGACTACTTACCGAAGAAGTACCAGAAAGGTTTTCTCCCAAGAGTTGCAGGGTGCCTCGAACATAATTCTTTGCTGACTGAATGTCTTAGAGATGCAAGGAAGAATGAGAGACAATTAACTGCCACGTGGTTAGACTTTGAAAACGCCTTCGGTTCGGTGCGCCATGAGTTACTATTAAAGGCGCTAGAGTGGTATAATGTGCCACCTCTGATCTGTAATATAATAGCCTCCTACTACAAAAAACTTTCCTTTGTAATACAAGTAAAAGGCGAAACGGAGAAGACACCGGAAATTCGTTACGGCATAGGACTTTTCCAGGGTTGCTGCCTCTCTCCTGTCACATTTAACATTGTTATCAACATTCTAATTGATACGCTTGTCGTAAAAGAAAAGAAATGGGGATACAGGTTCAAATATGGAGACACATATATGGCGGCCATCCTGGCATTTGCGGATGATATTACGCTGTTAACCCGCAATCCAAAACAAAATCAGTCGCTTCTTAAGGTGGTGGATGACTATTGTGAATGGACCAAAGGGATGAAGATAAAACCAGCGAAGTGCTACTGTTTGAGCTTAACCAGGAAAGGTTCAAAGTTTACCTCGAGCAATCCAGGTTTGACAGTAGCCGGAAAACCAATCGCAACCGTGGCTGATGAAGCTCCTTTTAAATTCTTGGGCAAAAGGATCACCAGCAGAGGAAAGGAGCATCCTACTGATGATATTGTCCAACTTTTCGAAGAGAGCCTCCGCCAAACTGACAATCTTCCCCTCCTGGGTACACAAAAGGCATGGATTTACGATAACTACCTGACATCAAAACTTTCATGGCCATTTCTCGTCTACGACTTCACAAAGCAAAACCTGACTAAATTAGACTCGTATGTGACCAGATTCCTGAAATCATGGTTTGGACTGGCTCACCCGGCTGACTCGTCAACGCTATACAGATCTCACAATAACTTTGGACTGAACATTAAGAAACCGTCGATATTTTATCAAAAGGCGAGAATAGCCAAACGATGTATACTCAAAGACTCCAATGATAGCGCTATTCAAGCCTTACCCAACACATCACTATCAGATGAACTGGAATCGAGACTCGACTTCTACAAATCATTCCAAGTTGGTACACGCACCAATAGATCTGGATTGGGCATAGAAACAGCAAAGTCTGATAAAGAAATACTGAAAGGTTTTGCTCAGGAGGACATGGAACAAGGCTTCAAACTTCACGCCTTAAACCTAGAAATGCAGAATGATTGGCTAACAGTGGGTGACTTCTGCATCCCTCCTGCATTGAAGTGGAAATCCATAATATACAACTGGTCCCCTGAGCTGCTTAAGTTCTACTTAAATGCATTCCAGCTTACTCTCCCCGACCCGAGTAACCTAGTTAGATGGGGGAAATCTACAAATAAACTATGCCCGTCATGTAAGGAGTTCGTAGGCACGGCCAAACATTTGTTATGTGGATGCAAAATACTACTTGAGCGAGGCCAGTATTCCTACCGTCATGATAAAGTCCTCCAAATCATCAGAGAGGCCATCAACCTGTCAATTGCACGGACCAGGAAAGGGCAAACCAGTAGCGGCTTCCAGAAGGTCAACTTTGTGAAACCTGGAGCCAATAAGCTGCCCAAAGATAGGACTAAACCTTCTTCAATTTTGGGAGCAGCAAAGGATTGGGCATTGTTGATGGACACACATGAGAAGCATTACCAAATGCCTTCGGAAATCTGTACCACAGCATTAAGACCGGATATACTCATATTCTCAAAAGCGACAAAGCATGTAGTACTTGTTGAACTTACAGTTCCATGGGAAAGTAACATACCGAAGGACCACAACATCAAACTTAACAAGTACTGCAACTTAGTAGACCGGATTGTGAGAAACGGATTCAAGACTGATCTCTTCGCTGTGGAAGTCGGAGCAAGAGGACTACCAGCGAAGTCGCTCTACAGTCTCTTCAAGAATCTAGGGCTCCCAAGATCGACGCTAAGCTCATATATGGAGAGAGCTTCGAAAACGTCACTGGAAGCATCCTACAGAATATGGATAGGTAGAGAGAGGGAGGTCGAGAGCGGGACTGGTGGTTTCCCCGCGTCCTAGTCAACGCAGACTAGCTGACGAGGGCTTGAAGCGAGCCGAAACGTGAAGCATGCGCGGGAAATTTAGAGTGGCCACTCGCTAGTCCCGGCCTCGATTAATACCCTCCTCTACTGCCGATGGGCCCGGATATGTTCGGTGAAGCCATCGTAAGCTTAGATCCACACCTTCCTTCCTGGTGTTTTCCGTCCATTTCAGTGTAGCCGACATGAAATGAAGGGAAGCACTGACATGGAACCTAGTTCAGCCGGTGGTATGGGCTGACATCACGGATGTTGTAGGTGATGTAGCCAACCGTGTCAGTTTCCATAAAAAATCTGTTAAGTGCGAGTTTTACTCGCGCACGGAGGTTTCCGTATCTATCCGCTATTATCCGCCTATCTTTTGTCTTTCAACAATGCAATGTATAAAAGCCTGTGGCGGCATCTATTATTCAATAGTGTGACTAATCGATTTCTCGGACGTTTGTTGTAAGGGAGCCCCCCTTAATTTTTAACATTTTCTTATTTGTTGTTATATCCGCCATAGTAACACACATTCTGTGAAAATTTCAACGGGCTACCTATTACGGTTCAAGAGATACAGCCCTCGGACAGACGGACGGACAGACGGACGGCGGAGGCTTAGTAATAATAGGCTTCCGTACGGGATACTGAAACCTAAAAAAGTAACCTTTTTTTAACAGCGAAACTGGCATTTTTGCTGGGCCCAGGAGTTCATCGAACAATCAGACACAGCCAATAACACCCTTAACCGGTTCCGTTTCGAAGGGCTCGCGCGTGCCCCGATGCTTGATCGACACTTGCTTCCATTGGGCCCGCGCGGTGCAGCCCCGATGGGCGGCATCGAAAATATTTGTCTAGTGCTTTTTCAGTAATTTTTTCTTATTAGAATGAGAGATCACTTTAGATGGATGATTAAAAAACATTGCCATTGACAATCTACATGAAACACACCTACAAACAATTCCACACTCAAACAGAAAAAAAAATATTCTGACGTCCTGTCATTTTTTACTGAAAGTTCCTTGTTTGTCTTTTATTTGTTTGTGGATAGTATTCAAGTCCCACGAAAGTACGTGTTTGGCCTTTTAGAGGCAGTTTTCTTCACCTACACATTAATATATGATTTGTATGGAGGAATCGTCTATTTTAGGTAATAAAAATTCGCGAAAAACTGTCACTCGTGTTTTTCCTGGAGTTACAAAAATGTATGTGCTTCCAAATAAATGAAGACTCACTTGTTTCACATCATTTTGTGGGTAATTTCATTGATGTTATGTGCCAAAAGTGTTTATTGATCTATCTTCATTATTTCACTAAATATTTAATATCAATATTTTAATATTTTAATTATTTTATATTTTAATATCAATGCTCAACATCATATGCCAATGTCATATGCTCAACACTGCGGCGTGGCAAAAATGCCTGGAAGTCCAGAATCTATCAGCATTTTTGTAGCTCGGAATGGAACCGGTTCAAAATATAACCAAATGTTCAATCAAGCTCACCTCATTCAAGGAATGCTTCGCTCTTCTATACATGCTATTTGAAATGTAGTTAGGCGAGATGACCTCCGCAGCCCAACCCACAGTATTCAGCGCTTCTTCTTCCATTACCATTTTGGTGTAGATTTCGTCTCGCGTGGCCTCCGTGAGCACTTTAGAGTCTGCGCATCCGAGCTTCTTCAGAACTTCGGTCTGGGAGAGAGGACAATATGCCACCCCGTAGACCATGGGACCTAGATATATAATATATAAAAGGAAATAATGTCTTAATTGCAATTATTGGTTATAGTTTAAAAAATATAAGGGTATGTGGTGATTTGCGACAAGTATTCCACAACTGAATAAATTGATAATAAACCTACAACGCTTCGCGGTACAACCAACAGAAAGATTCACAATCACACAGTGAGATGGTGGTACCGACTTTAAATTTCAATAAATCATGTTCTCAAAATATCAACTAAATACTCCTCGCATAAATACAGATCGCTTGCCAGAACAACCGGGCACTACCTCATAGAGCATCAGCTGCAGCTATACGTGGAGCCAGAGGACACCACGACACCGCTTCACCTTTTACATCATTCCTCTACATCGGTGATCCTGAAAAGGAACATCGCAACTTCATAGCTCCACAGGTAAAATATATATGAGTCAACCGACCTAGCACGGGTCCACGGCCGGCTTCGTCCACACCGATCATACAGGGCTCGCTGCAACAGACTGCTGGTGGTATGGACTCTTTCACGTAGTTTCTGCTGTTGTCCTGCGCGGCCAAAAACTCCTGTAGTGCCTCTAATGGCTCCATGATTTCCATTAATAGGTTAGGTAGGTTAGGTTAGGTAGGTCTAATTCTTCTTCTTTTTAATTCTGGCGATTAGCCGATATAACTTCGTCTTATTTCCCCAATGTCAAGTCTTGAAAGTTGAAAGGAAAGATCCACGGTAATAATTAAGTACTACTTCACACATAGAGAAAACAAATAATGAATAATTTGCACTGGTGAAGTCGACTGACCGGATTTAATTTCCAAAGAGAATTTAATTTCGTTCGGCATTCGCGCCAAATTTTGACGTTCATGATTTTTTTTTTTATTTATTTATCCTCCTCCTTATCCTCCTGAAACAGGCAAAACTCATTAGAGTATACAGCCATTTCTGTTGTAGCTTTTAACGTCTGTTTTATTAAATTCTCGCACCGCGAGAACCACAAAAATATATATTTTTTTAATTACAACGACAACGCGACAAACTTCCGCCGTCCGCCATCTTCAAAGAATATAATACTACTAGGCCATCTTTTTCCACTCAATTTTTTTTTTATATTTATTCGTCCCTTTTCGGGACAGGCAAAAATAATTAAAGTATACAGACTTTTCTGTTGTACTTCTAATATCTGTTGTTTTCTTTTCGTATTGCGAGAATCTCAAAATAAATACTTTTTATTTACGACGACGACGACGCGGCAAACAAACTTGTTCATCCGCCATCTTTTTTGCGTCTTTTTTACAAAGAATGAGACGCTTATGAAAAAAAATTCTGACCTTTACGGCTGACAGTACTGTAATCGATGTTAAATTATTTCGCAGACTAAATAAAAAATATATGCCTATTTTAGAAGCGAATTCGCTAATTACATTACGTATACAGCTCCAAATATTTCACTGCCTGCAGCGTAATTTAATACGATTTGTCGCTTTAAATAATACTATCATAATATCTGCCTACGTAAACTGTTTCCACAGACGCAATTTTAGAGGAGTCCTTCATCGCAGGAGAATTTTGCTACAGCTGCGCTGCGACGGACGGCACTAATACGAGTTTTCCCCCCAAACAGAGATTATATTCAGTGTTGCCATGTTAGGAGATTTTCTCCTAGATTCAGGAGAATTTCAGCGGTGTTAGGAGAAGTTTTTGCCTGTCAGGAGAGTAGAAGAAAATCTAGGAGAAAGAAAATCATTACAGGAGAAGATTTAGGAGTGAGAAACTATTATTTTTTACTAGTAACTAAATTTACTAATAACAAACAAATATGTCGGTATGTACGGTGACAACACAATGAATGAACTGTATGTGAATCAACCAACCATCTTCTCAAGTCACACAATATACGATAGGATTTGTCTTTTGATAAGAGCAAGGTTCCCTTCTTGCTCTTTAGATAGGATAATGTGACACTCTGTGAGTGTGTGACGACCAACAAGCCGACTACTTGGCGGGCCTAACCGAACGAACACTTTGTTGTCAATCAATGTTATTTACATGTATTCTTTGTAATAATCAGTCTGTCCGTCAGTTCGCACTACTTTAACGGCTGTATCTTTTGTACCGTAATAGGTTGCTGGATGTAATTTTCACAGATCATGTGTTATTATTATTGGAGACCATCCTATCAAATAATACAAAAAAAAAAAATTAAGGGCTTCCCCATACAAGAAACGTGTTTAAAAAAATTGTTTTCTTGGTTTTGCTCTAACGTAAAAACGGTAATACGTACAAGTGTTAAACTTGGTGTGGTTAAAAACTAAAAAAATAATAATTAAAACAGACAAATTACGTGGTGGTTAGAGTGGCAATCTGGGCGTCCCGGGTATGGAGGTGTCCAGGGACGTTGTATTTCGATCGTTCATAGAGTCCAAGGCGAAACTAGCGTCTCGAAAATTAGGAATCCTTTACCGATGTCGGCGATTTTTCACGCCGGTCCAACTGCTTACACTCTACAAAGCACAAGTAAGACCGGTGATGGAATATTGCAGTCATCTTTGGGAAGGTTCCCCTGAGTACCTTCTTTCAGCCTTGGATTCTATTCAGCGACGAGCCATTCGCCTCATTGGTGACTCTGTACTCACAAAGGACCTTCACAGTGGCGGCTTTGACCTATAAATCTTAGTGAGGCGACTAAAAAATCCACCTACATTGCTATTACTTTATGATAAATTGAAAAACCTAAACCTAATTTTTTTTGGCCCTAACAATACTTAACCAAAAACTACTATCGAATCGCGCACCGAGGGTACCATATCGCCATGTCACGGCTAGCGCCACTAGATGAATTTCATAACACGCCACGCCATCTAGATGGCGTGTTATGAAATACTTCATATTAGTTAGTCACGATTAGAAAATGATTCATCATCTATTTGGTAGATGGCGCGCGCGCATACACTTTTTGAAACCAAAAAGTGTATGCACGCGCGCCATCTATGGGAACCCCCGTGAGTTTTTCACTTTTTCTTATTTTCATTATTTTTTGTTATATCGGCCATAATAACACATTTTCTGTGAACATTTCAACGGGCTACCAAATTACGGTTCAAGAGATACAGGCCTCGGACAGACGGACGGACAGACAAGCGGCGGGTGGCCGAGTGGTTTGGGCATTGGCTTCAAATGCGAGAGGTGCGAGGTTCGAATCCGGTCGGCGTGTAACAATGAGTTTTTTTCTGACGAAAAAATTTACGTGTATGCATACCTACACCTGCTGCTGCCGCATAGCAGCCTCGGCTGTGTTCTCCTCTAGTCTAGTATAGCCAGCAATCCAGGGAAGTCTCCGGTATGGCACCTACCTTCTCGGAGGTGATATTGGCTGGTCGGAGCATGCGCTTTGGCCCCTCCGGCTCAGCCACCCATACCGGATTACATAAAAAAAAAAGACAGACGGACGGACGGACAGACAGACAGACAGACAGACGGCGTAGGCTTAGTAATAGGGTCCCGTACCGGATACGGAACCCTAAAAACAAACAAAAAAAGAATTCGCAAAAGTGAGATTCGAACCAACGTCACTAGATTGAAAAGCGAAGCATATACCATTGAGCTATGAAACTTACCGTAACTAGTGCGAATTTCGCCATCTTAATCACGGAGGTAAAACAAACCGACTTATAGAAAACGTGAATCGCCCCATCTCGCTCTGCATTCTTTTAATTGGATATAGATGTCTCGTCCGGCGCCATTTATCAGAGCCTCAGCTGCTCCCTACATCCAAAGCCTCCAAGGTCAACCTGTTGTCTTTACGCTTGGTGAAGCGATATCAAAATAAGCGATTCGTCGCCGCACCGGACCGGGGTGAGTCACCATATGCCATGCCGTACGTGACACGTCACACGTCACGTCTGTGTGTGTGTGCGTGCTGTGTTGGTGGTGTTGATGCACTAACACATCTTTAACGTATTTCGTCGCGCGCGTCGCACCAGCCGCCTCCGCCTCCTCCGCGCCGCCGCGCTAATATTGTGATCAGTTCGGATCGGATATACTTGACTTTTTTAAGTTTTCTTTCTTGATATTTTGAAATGTTTTTTTTTCTTTACTTTCAAGATAATTAAGTGAGGCGGTGCTTCACTTGCTTCACCTGGGGAACCGCCACTGGACCTTCAACCTCTAAAGCACAGACGTATCGTTGGGTCATTGAGCCTGTTTTATCGGTACTACTATGGCCGCTGCTCTGACGAACTTGCTTCCCTTATCCCTCCTCCTCCTGTTCGCCTTCGCCAAACCCGCCATACTCTCGCGGAACACCCCTTTGTAGTCGACAGAAGAGTTCTTCAAACTGCACGATTCTCTAAATCGTTCTTGTGCCGCACTGCAAAGGTGTGGAACGGGCTCCCAGGGAATATCTTCCCCCACTCCTACAATCCACGGATCTTCAAATCGCGGGTTAATAGCCTTTGCCCAGCAACATTAGTCCATCTCCAAGCCGGACTGGCACCTCCTCGGGGGTGAAATTGGCTGCGCCTGAGGTTGCGACCTCGGACAGAGCCACCCAGTTCGGTAGCAATAAAAAAAAATCGTGGTTATGACGGGAGGAAAAATCATTATTGGCGGAGAAGTGATGGAACAGATTGAAGGAAGAGTATGTACGTATATCTCGGTTAAATACTGCTTGGCAGACAAGGTCTTCTTAAGGAGGTCGAGGGAGGAATTCAACTGAGTAGGGCTGCCTCGCGAATTTAAAATTCGCCCCGAGGTCTAACCTGTATATATTATGACCAGTGCGTCCTACCGTTTATGACGTACGAGTGTGAAACGTGAGCTCTGACTATAGTTGTTTTCCAAAGTTGCCCAACGAGCGATGGAACTATCCATGCTGGGCTGGCCTGGGAGTATAGCTAAGCGAAATGGTGCGTAATGACTAATGAATGAGGCAATCCGCCGACGCACCAAAGTAATCGAAATTGGAAACCAGGTGGATAAGCTAAAATGGCAGTGGGATGGGCACGTTAGCCGAAGAGACGAGGACCGGCGGCCGTGGACAGGAAAACGGAGTGTGGAAAGATCACACGCCAGGTGGGACGCCGACATGAAGTATGTCGGCGGAAAGCAGTGGTCCGTACCGCTGAAGGCCGAAAGACTGGAGGAAAATTGAAGGCGTATGTCCAGCAGTAGACAATTACACGTTGACTGACTGACTGACAGAGAACCCTCGGTGCGCGAGTTCGACTCGCACTTGACCGGTTTTTAGGGTTCAAAAGATATAGCTCTTTACAGGTAAGACAGACAGACGGACGCACAGACGGCCTAGGCTTAGTAATATGGTCCCGTACGTATAAGGAACACTAAAAATGTGGTGAAATTTTTATAATTTGAATATCAGGAGAATTTTTAGGAGGACGAAAATTTTCTAGGAGATTTTTAGGAGATTTTCGAAGTCATTCTAGGAGAATTTCAAAATTTCAGTTGGCAACACTGATTATATTAATAATCTCTGTTTAGGGAGAAAATATAATAATATATTTACCTGTTTTGGTGGTTGTTGAGGCGGTGCATGTCGTTTTTGTAAAACTCCCATAGTGCAATTTGGCTGGCACCACAGCAAAAGCTCTCCTGCGATGAAGGAATCGTCAATTTTAGTGTTTGGAATTTGGAACAACACGCGCAGCCACAAATCCACAAGTGAGGCCACTTACCACAATTTTTAACCAAATTTAAATTTAAAGTTTACCAAATTTTAGGTAAAATCGATCCTTCTTTTTCCGCTAACAGTGCATTGTAAATTATTTATTTATTTATTACATATCACTATAAATTTTTTTATTTCACTGAGCTTTTATTTGCATAAGGCAACACCGAACACATCTGCCCCTCGCTTCCTCAGCCCTTTTGTCTGTTTCACACCTGCCTAAAGCGCTTTTTTCGCTGAAGTGTGTTCGGTTGACAAAAACGTTCGCCAAAAAACATCGAGAAAGCAGACTGTACAGGACTGAACAGCCTTGGCAGTAGTTTGATAATTAGAGGTGATTTTGTTGCGTTGTCCGGGTGATCGCAGAATCGGTCGCTCTAGCCTGGCTTATCGACTGGGAAGGAGGAGGGCGGGAGGGCGACAAAGACATGCAGGCTTGCAGGGCATGCAGGCTTGGACTTCGTACGATAATTATCGTATTTCTATTATAATTACAGGGGTCGTACTATATACTATCTAAAATAGTATCCTTTTTGTCTCCGGTGAAATAATAATTTTGTAAGTAAAAAAATAAAAATTATCTTTGGCGACTACTAGAATTAAATTTAACCCATTATATTAATTCATGCTAAAACCCCCCCATTATGTTTACGTTCTTAGATTGGTTCTGAGACAGAGCAGATAATGGTTTTTTTTTTCCTTTTTATGTATAGTAGTAGAACTTGAATAAGCCGACCTCGGTTCAGCCGACCACCATTTTAACCGACACTGGCAGGCCTGCATGCGCAGACTGAGTGCAGCAGCCACATGAATGTGTTCTTTGGAATACAATATATCAATGTTATTCGGTGTATATAAAATATCAATTATGCAAAAAATTACGCAGTCGTTCCTGTGGACATTAGGGTAAAATGTCCTCAATATGTATATTTTAACCGACTTAAAAAAAAGTAGGAGGTTCTAGATTCGACTGTATTTTTTTTATGCTTGTTACCTCAGAACTTTCGACTGGGTGAACCGATTTTGATGATTCTTTTTTTATTTGAAAGCTGGTGCTTTCCGTGTGGTCTCATCTCAATTTGGTCAAGATCGAATTGGAAGCGAGGCGGAATCGCGAGGCCGAAGGCCGAGCGATTCTGCCGATTACATTAATAGCAAAAAATTATTAAAAAAATCTGTGAAATAAAAAACTTTTAAAAAAATATATAAACCGCCTTCAAAAATGTATGAAATAAAAAAATTCGAACCCTAAAGTTGAAGGCGGTGCTAAAGCAAGCAAAAATGATGCATAAAATAAAACATCAGTGGATGATATCCTTTGTGATTTGTGTAGCCTTCTTTAGCACCGCCTTCAACTCTAGGGTTCGATTGTTTTTTATTTCATACATTTTGAAGGCGGTTTTTAAATTTTTTTAAATAGTTTTTAGTCTACGTACTATGTAAGTTTCAAAGAAAGCATAGTACATTATTACTATGTAAATACATTTATACATTTTATATCGTAAAATATGAAATAAAACTCCCTCGGTCTAAATGGAAATTTAAACATTTTCTTTTATAGTTATGGCGGAAACATAGTTTTTTTTCGATTATCCGACCTAGAGTAGGTCCACGTTAGGTCACAGAATAGATATTAGTACTGGCGTTAGGTAGTTGGGTAGTTAGCCCCACCCTATAAGTTACTCTATGGTAGTTAGGTTGGGTAGTCAAGGTTCTACTGAATGATTTTTTTTTATGTATTCGCCTTGTTCGTCATACGAACTTTCACGTCAAAATACGATACTTTTCAACTTCGAGTACGATAATTTACAGTAAGCTCGAGTCCAATCCAGTCCAGATCGAGTGCATGCATAATATTTTTAGATGTAGGAAAATAGATGTCGTAAATAGTGCAAGCAGCGTCGGAGCCTTCTAGGAGGTAAGTCGTTTGTTTACTAATGTTTATTGTTATCTTGCAAAGATGCGTGTTCGCTCTCTGGGGGGCTATGCAGAGTGGATCGGTAACCCCTGTGTGCTGGTTGTAGGTTAGAGTAGTGCAGCAGGAGAGAAGTATGCAGACCAACCCCCAGCAGCTGTCATGGCAGGCGATACAAGCTATAGTGGGGGTGAAGCTGCCGAGTAACGTGCTGCGCTTCGACGACATCGGACTGCACTTGTGCGGTGCGCCGGACGACGACTCTGACGTCGAAATAATCGAAAACGACTGGGAGTCCGAGGAGAACGCCTCGCCGCCTCCCGAGCGGTCGGACGATGAACGTCGGCGCTGCAGCTCCCCGGAACCGGACCCGGATCCGGAAAGCGCGCGCTCGGCCAGCTCGGCGTCGCCGGCTCGCGCCGCCTCGCCGTCTCCGCCGCGCTTCCTAGAGCCCGACAACAACAACGGCCAGAAGTTCGCTTGTCCCGGCTGCGCGGCCGAGTTCGCGTCCAAGTCGGCGCTGGCCGAGCACGCGGCGCGCGTCCACACCGCCTCCGAGGAGGCCGACCCCGCCGACGGCGCGATGTCGATCGAGAACTACCTCGAGGTGACACTCTCCACGGACTCGGAGGCGAGTCACGCTTGCGATGAGCAGACGTTTCCGGGCGAGCGGACGACGTCGAAACCCGTCGAGGACAAGCGCTACCCGTGCCACATGTGCGCCGACAAGTTCCCGAGCTACTGGGAGCTGCGGAAGCATATCAACTCACACTTTCCCGGCATGCTTGACTCCAAGTCGAGCTTCTGCCACCTATGTCAGAAGGACTACACCAAGACCGGCTTCATGAACCACCTGCGCAAGCACACCGGCGAGCGGCCGTTCGTGTGCGAGCTGTGCCACAAGGCCTTCTCCCAGTCCTCCAGCCTCTCCATCCACATGAAGTTCCACCTGAACGTGCGCAAGCACGCGTGCTCGCTGTGCGAGAAGAAGTTCGTGACCAAGAGTGAGCTGTCGCGCCACATGACCGTGCACACCAAGCAGAAGTCCTACTACTGCGGGGTCTGCGACAAAGCCTTCACGCGCTCCGACAACATGAAAAAGCACGAGAAGACGCACGGCTGACCCGCCCGCCTCCCCCCGCCCCCTCCCCGCCGCTATCTCTCATTGCCAAAAATATTAGCTGTAATCTGTTTTATGTTTGCAAGTGCGCTTCTTGTATCGATCGCCGAGATGCCGTCGATGCCCAATTACCAAAATATTTTTCATAATCTAGTTGATATATTTTTAGTCATGATTTAAGTTAGGCGGCATCGGCCAGTTCGAGGGCTACCCGAGTGTAGTCGCCTGCGATAGCTTTTAGTTTTTAATATTTATATGATTTTTTTTATGCATGTTTGGGATATGAGTTTGTCAATTAGGATAAGGAACCACCTCGGGTGCTACAATAGCCTTACATATCTCAGTCTCAAGTTGCCTTCCTCGATGTGAAACTAAAGCAATAATAATTAAGGGATTAATATTAATAAATTCCCTTTTTATTATAATAATAATAATTAATAAAAGCGTACATCATGATGAGGGAAATCACACTCGTAACATTTGCTAAACAATGCTCATAATATGTACACTCTGGAGTGACTTACATTTTTGGAGCTTGAACACTGAACCAGATTAGGTAATGATTTTATTTAATATATTTGAAAACCAAAAAAATAAATTTGCCAAATTTAGTCATATATTAAATGTAAGTAATTTTGAGATGTGGTTATTAGCCACATTAAGGAAAAGCCAGTTTTACAGAGAATGAATAGAAACCAAAAATTGGAATACCAAAATTTAGTAGTAATAATATTGTAGTTAAATCAAGGAGGTTGCCTCCTGAACACATTTTTGCTGAACACCAAAGCAGACTAAATTGTAACGCTGTGCCTATACTATTTTTATAGTATGTTTACTAGTTATTACCAAAATTAAAGTGCTCGATCGGTGGATGTGAAGTTTGCAGATCGTCGATACCTAAGATTTTATATATCTAGTGAAGTAGGCTAGGAATAATTATTTTAATATATTTATTGAACCTAAGATATTTTAATGCATGACTATGTCAATTTTGTATTGAGCCGAAAAAGAATAAGTAATTTCACAAAATCTACAAGACTGATGCTAAAATATTCAGAGTCGATATTAATTTGTGCACAAAAACTTGCTATTTATTGAATGGATAGTATGAATTGTAATAAAATAACTTTATACTTATTTATTGAAAATGCACCTTGTTAAACTCATGACAATTAGATTATAAGGCCGATCGATGTGAACACGAACGATAGATTTGTGTTATTTCAAAATTGTAACTTTGTCAATTTTATTAAATAATTGTTTGTTGAGCTGTTTGTTTCCATTTCACACCCCATAATTAGTTAATTCTCCATTTGTTCTAGGTAATAGTGGAGGGTAAAGATGTCGGCCAGGCTGCGTCAGCTTAACCCTTACCAATTGCATAAGTACCTTGTAAACTGTTACCTGCTGCAGCGGCCGGGCGCGACACGGACTCTCGCGCAAGACGCGTCGCGCGACAAGACCGACCTCGATGTCATTAGGGAACACCACAAGTTCCTGTGGGAGGAGGATGACGAAGCGGACACCTGGGAGAAGCAGTTGGCTAAAAAATATTATGATAAACTCTTCAAGGAGTATTGCATCTGCGACTTGAGCAGATACAAGGAGAATAAAGTAAGACATGCTGTTGCCGTCTGATAGTTCAGCTTATTTCTCTACTTTTTTTGTCAACCTCGGTAGCTCACTGGTGCAGTCGGTCGACTGTTGTTAGGCAACGCTGAGCGCGGTTAGTACTTGGATGGGTTACCGCTCGAGCGTTGGAAGCTGACAGTGGTTCGGATTCCACGTTAAACTGTAGGACCCTTCCCTTCTTACCTTACTAGGTGGTAGGGTTTATCCCGGCCGGGTTGGTATCACCGCACTGAATGTAACGTCGTTCGAAATGGCTATTTTATTTTATTTTTTTATGGAAACTGACACGGTTGGCTACATCACCTACAACATCCGTGATGTCAGCCCATAACACCACGTGAACTTGGTGCCACGTCAGTGCTTCCCTTCGTTCGTGCCGGCTACACTGAACTGGACGGAAAACACAAACTATTTACATAGCCGTTTCGACCGACCTTTCATTCAGTGCGGTGGTACCAACCCGGGCGGGGTAAACCCTACCACGTAGTAATATAAGAAAGGAGTCATAGCCCTTAGTCGCCTTTTACGACATACACAGGGAGAGATGCAGTGGGGCCATTCTTTTAAAGTACCGGCCCCACACGGGCAATGTAAATGGTTTGTGTTTTGCGTCCAGTTCAGTGTAGCCGATATGAAATGAAGGGAAGCACTGACATGGCACCTAGTTCACCCCGTGTTATAGGCTGACATCACGGATGTTGTAGGTGATGTAGCCAACCATGTCAGTTTCGCCACAGTTCAATTTTTTGTGACAAATAATTTGTATAAATTAGTCTATGTTGGTACCTGTGTAAGGTCTCTGAGCGTCTGTCTACATGTCGCATCGGATCAAAACAGAATTTTAGAAGTACTGCATGCATCCATTATATCCACATCAATCGGATTGCCGACCACCACCAGCATCATTGAGTAACATTTACATTCGGATTTTCATTTTGTCATCTGCACATTGCAATGCCGATGCGCGATAGAGTGAACAAATGTACTTCGGGTGTCCGAGTGGTCTGGGAGTCGGCCTGTTGCGTGAGGTCCGAGGTTCGGATCCGGTAAAACTGAAACATTTACATGCATACATACACCTTCTGCTTCACCGTTCAGAACCAGTGTAAAACTGTAGGTCCCTTCCCATGCCCCTTACTAGTTGGTGGGCTCAAATTATAGCCGACTGGATTGCTACCACCGTATTGGATGTAAGATAGCCGCATAGCAGCCTCGACTGTGTTCTCTAGTCCAGTATAGCCAGCAACCAAAAGGGAAGTCTCGGGTATGGCACCTGCCTTCTCGGAGGTGAAATTGGCTGGTCAGTTGGCCCCTCTGACTCAGTCACCCATACTGGATTACATAAAAAAAACTTCTACAGCAAACCATACAAACAATACTAAAGCTCGTTTGATCTGATCAGTCTGATGTGTGTGCGGCGTACCACCTTTGCCTACAAGAAGCTAATAATAATAAGTATCTTCTGTATCTACATTCTTAAATTCTCTTTGGAGGTTAGCATCTCACCAAAGTGCAATGAATCTTTCCTCAAATGTATGTGATCTCGGAATAAAATATTAAAATTGATTTCTCATCGAATTTCTTCGAAACTCAATATGAACATTTGACAGTAGGTTTTTATATCGCTCGGAGCGTCAGAATTCAATTTATTTTTATGTTCATCAAAAAAAAATTATAAATTAGGATTATGGCTGCTTATTAAATTTTGTAGAGCATAATGTTTCATTTTTTCGCGTACCACCTCGAAGCAGTGCGCGTACCACTGGTGGTACCTGTACCATAGATTGAGAACCGCTGATTTAGAATGTTTACGTAAGAAAAATCGCTTAGTAGTTTCTTCAACAATCTAGGCCTGCAAAGATCGACGCTAAGCTCATATATGAAGAGCTTCGAAAACGTCACTGGTGGCATCCTACATTAATATGGATAGGTAGAGAGGGAGGTCGAGAGCGGGACTGGTGGTTCTCTGCGTTCTAGTCATCGCAGACTAGCTGATGAGGGCTTGCTGCGAGCCGAAACATAGGATATGCTGGAGAACTACACAGAGTGGCCATTCACTAGTCACAACCTCGATTGCCAACCTCCACTACTGCCAATGGGCCCAGATGTGTTCAGTGAAGTCATCACAAGCTGAGTTCTGTCTGAGTCTGAGTTCATCTTTGCAATGATTAATAGGTGGCTCTGCGATGGAGGATAGAAAAAGAGGTTGTGATCGGGAAAGGTCAGTTCCAGTGCAGTAACAAGACCTGCAATAAGGACAAAGAGTTGAAGTCATGGGAAGTTAATTTTGCATACAGAGAGGACAAAGAAAGAAAAAATGCATTAGTAAAACTCCGTAAGTGTTTTCATATATATTTGTTTATTCTTACTTTTAACATTGTAAATTCAGAAATATTTGCTGTCGGTTTTACCTTTGTACATCTCTCCTTCAAGGCATGCGGCCGATGCTCCTCCTAAAATAACCTACATTGAGCCTACTCGGCTCGACTCGAGCCTATTTTAAGAACCACCAACTCGAATGTTATTTCGGTAATGATGGCTCAATTCTAAATAAAAATAAACACATTTCAGGCCTCTGTCCAGAATGTTCAGGCAAGCTAAATTATAAATCTAAGAAACGCGAAGTCAAGAGATTGAAACGAAGCCATAACAGGAAGGGCAAAAAGGATATGACCTCGAAGAAGACTAGAGTGGGAGAAGAAAAGACCAATACAGAAATGGCATCTGAAGTTCCAACTACTTCTAGAACTGTGCCTGAGGAAGACGCATCTCTTTGGAAGAGAGGTACTTACATACATTTAACATGGAAGATCTAACAGGCATGTTAAGTAGGGTGAACATAATTTTTTAATATGGACATTTAATTACAAAGAAAAATTCGAATTGGATTTCAAGAGAACTGTTGTGAACATAATACATAGCATAAGCATAGTATAGTAAAGTATAAAATGAAGCTTAGGACATTTGTTAAGTGTTATATGACCATAATTACATCAGAATTCGCAGAGCAAGAATACGACCTTGCTAGGGGTCGATCAAGATGACCAATAAACAAACTATACTCCATAGTTATTAACCAAGCTAGAGAGGTAAATAAATTATTATCGAAATAGAAAACCTTTCTATAAAATAATGTACAATAGGAAAAATTACAAATGTCATGCCAAAAAATTCCTGTAATTTGGAACCTAGGCACTTGACGAATGTTTGCCATAATCAGATATTGGCCAAATATGCATATGTACATAAATTATGAAGTAAATAAAAATACATAAGTTTCATACCACTTACAAATTTTTTTTTCTACAGAAATAATTTGAAATGTTTCTATACTTACGGACATTTCCAAGATATATATCATTGTATGGCCTCGAAACAATACAATAACTACATATTTGATAAAAATTTTCACAGAAATACTTTGCAATATTGACATTATTTTAAAATATCAATATTTCCGAACATAGGTACCTGTGTCACCACTAAAGAAGCTTCCAGCCAGCGCTGGGGATTCCAATCTATGTGTATGACATATTTTGTCAGTCTTCTTTCTATTTCTTTCTATTATTGCCAAGTCCACCATAATTGAAAACAATATTTTTACCTTTTTGTCTAAACTACTTATTAAAATAAGAATTATATGTGAAACTCCATAACTTATACTTATGACTGACTTATGTATTTGCAGGTAATCAAGAAGTAGAAGAAAAGTCCAGAGAAGAAGAATTTGAAGAATATTTGGAAGACTTGCTACTTTAAATGCAAACAACAATTTCAGACTCGCTTCAGATTGTCGGTCGGCGTATGTAATACATGAACTGGTATATATAATTATAAGCTGACAGTTAAACAAAAACACAAGAAACAAACTGGAGTGTTGGTATATAGACGCTACACATTGACGACAAACCGCAGGGATTTATAACCAGATAGATCAGTGATTGCACTAACAACTGCTGTAGAAAACAGCCCAATTCGGACCCAGATGTATGCAAGCGTTCCGTCTGCTATGCAAGGCAGATCGCCCGATAGCCAACAGTGGATTGCAATCCAACGTCCATGTGTAGCGGCACTAGTCGATTAATAATGTAGTGCAGTTCAAGTAAAATCAAATAAGCATTCCACATTATATTTTTATACTTCAAGCTGTGCTCTATTAGTCTTTCTAATAAAACAATTGTATTTATGAAAAGTTTTTTATTGTTATACTTTTTTTTTTCTACAAAACCGATAAAGCGTGTGACTCATTTTACAATATTACATGTGTACTGTATACACTCCATTCGCTGTGTATACTTCACCATATCAAATTACGTACTAATATTCAAATGTAATCTGAAAACAAAACAAATTGTGTGTCTTGTGTGAATAGAGAGAAAGCTTCCAAGTATAATTCGAGCTTGTTGTTCACAACACATGCACAACACTGCATGAATATGGAAATATGAATTATGGTGTCATAGGATAGGTATTAATTGTGCTCTAGAAAACTCAAGATCAAAAGTGCAATGGCAACACAACTACACCATATTTTTTCACTTCAAAATAATAAACAAAACAAAAAAACCGAAAGCATTTGGATAAGATCAGAACCATTTCGCGCAATAAAAAATTGATAATAAGAGTTTTACAATACTAACCTTTAGGTTTAATTGTGTGAACTTATATATAATTAAAAAAAATATATACCTATTAATTTATCAAAACAATAAAAAAAATTCTCGCAAGTAACATAAAAATAATGGCAACAAAGAAAATAAAAAAAATTCCACACATAAAAGCGTCACTGGCAAGATTCGCTCGCAATAATAGTTACCTAACATTCGCTAATATGTCTGTAAGTATACAATTTGACGAACCTTGAGATGATCACATATAGAACCACTCGCAAATAAGGTATATTAAGGTCAGTTTTCACTTGAACGCAGAGATGGAATGGTTAACGGAGAAGATAGGTAGAGATCCGTTGCAGCTAGCTCTAATTTCTGATGAAACATGTGTCGTCAGTGCGGGGGCTAGCGGACGGAGACTGGACATCGTAGTCCACTAATCACGAAACATTTAACTCAATGTGTGCTGTGTTGCGACTACACCGCAGAGGTGACTGATACAATGTCAGGCTTATGGCCTTTTGTTTAAACCAATCCTCTCTACTTATCTTCTCTATGTAATGGTATCTCACCTCAAGGTGTCAGTGCCACTTTCGACAGCGAACTCATGTTAGAGAGCGTTTCAACTAAAAGTTCCCTTCGCTTTGCCGTTATGTTGGCTCCACTGTCGGTGCTTAAATTCGTGTTGCCAGGTTGTGAAGATTTACCGTATAATAAATACGTTAAATACCGATAATTACGGGTAAGTCTGTACACATAGCAACCCTCAACGCGGTTTTGACAGATAGACAGTGGAGCCAACATAACGGCGAAGGGAACTTTTAGTTAAAACCATGAAACGCTCTCTATAAGTTAATCGCGGATTTAAAAACCTTTTCATCAGCAATAACATTTGTACAATTGCACAAACCTCTATGGTTATAGAACAGAACACTATATAAAAACATAATTGCAAATCTGGTCTTGCATAAATTTGCACAAATTGTATTGCTTGTGGATATATCGGACACTCTTGTATATAAAAAATGTTGGACCTCTCAAAGTGGTCAGTCAAATAATATCACATCTTCATCAATTAATCATCACTATCTCTACAATGGTATAATAGTAAGTGACGGCGTAAGTAATGACGGCCGGCGGGTGGCCGAGTGGTTTGGGCATCGGATTCTCATGCGAGAGGTCCAAGGTTCGAATCCGGTCGGCGTGTACCAATGGGTTTTTTCTGACGAAAAAATTTACGTGCATACCTACACCTGCTGCTTCACCGTTCGGAACCGGTGTAAAATTTTAGGTCCCTTCCCTTGCCCCTTACTAGGTGGTAGGCTCAAATTGTAGCCGACTGGGTTGGTACCACCGTACTGGATGTAAAATGGCCGCATAGCAGCCTCGGTTGTGTTCTCCTCTATCCAGTATAGCCAACAATCTAGGGAAGTCTCCGGTATGGCACCTACCTTCTCGGAGGTGATATTGGCTGATCGGAGCATGTGCTTTGGCCCCTCCGACTCAGCCACCCACACCGGATTACATAAAAAAAAAAAAGTATATGTCGCAATTTTATTGGTAATGTAAACTGTATTCTGTCGATAAAAATAATTAACAGAATTAATTATTCAAACATAGGTGCTTACTCTACAAATTTTTAGAAATGCAAGTTATATGGGAAAAGATATAATGGATAAAATAGGTAATAATTTTAACCCTTAATACAAAATGTACTTACTTAATATTTTTGTATCTCTATCTATTGCTATAAAGAGAGAACTCTTTACTTCCTTGTAGCATGGAAATCACCGAACGATTGTTCCTTCAATAGAGTAATTATTCTCAAATTAACTTTAAGACCGTATTATGACCTGATGTTTGCTTTCTCCGGCATGGCATGGGGTACGAATAGGCAAGCCCAGTAGGGTGGCGTTAGAGCAACCTATCTACCGAAAAGTTGCGGCTAAAGCTTGTTGCAGAGAAAAATGTACTAAAATGAGCTATCTCTTACATTACTAGTACAGAACATTTCGATCGACAAACTATTATACATCAGTTTTGGCGTACTATAGGCCAACTTACAGTGCCATCAAAGAAAACACTTAAAGTGCCATCGCGCCAAATCAGAAGACACCGAGACCTTTCATACGTCTACACTCACTGCCTCCGTTTATAGAAAAAATAAAAAACAAAATATTTGACATGTTGCGTTTACAAATAAATAGAGATACAAAATACCTAGCGACAATATTATAACAATTTTGAAACTAATATCTGGCCGCAGTTTTGTACATTTCCTTTCATATAATGGGTTATTTATATTATTTGGGATATTATGGAAAATTTTAACAACTTCCAACAATATAGTATTTATTTTGCCATAATGGGTTTGTGGTGTAAGGTATGTGTAGAATGCGTGCGCTTTTCTGCTTTGAAGTTTCTTCTACTACTAGAGTTCTACTTTTTTTCAACTCCTGTTAGATGATCAAGATCATACTTTGATCTCACACCACGCGTTTGTTTGGATCTTCTGATTTGGTGCATGTAATACGCAGCGATTATAATTTTTTTTATAATTGTTTTTACTTTGAAGAATTATAAATTATACTCTTATTGATTAAATCTGTTTACATGAAATTTATTTAAATTATTTTTAAAGCGCATACTGGCAACTTTATCCACAATTTATATTCCTATTGACGTAAAGTCGACAGTTATCTACTGGTGTTGCCCAGATACAGACTTTAGAAGCCCATGTCATTATTATAAATGTATTGACACTGAATGGACAAAGTATTATTAGAGGGTAGCTTGAACGACAGAACGACAGCATAGTGTGGGAAGGTAGTTACTGTTAACAGTGCGGCGCGGAGTACAGAGGTACGGGGATACAGTATCCAGCAGCAAGTAATTAACATCGTGCTTTAGAAAGAGGAGTACAACCGGATTGTCTCTTTCTAAAGCTTGATGTTCATTAGTTACTGCGCGGGTACTGTACGGAGGCACAGAGCGCCTACGGTGCGGGCTGGACGAGCTTGTGGGATTGGTCGCTGTCCTCGTCGGAGCAGTCCTCGTCGTGCGTGTGCGTGAGAGAGCGCGGGATCTCGGGGCGCGTGTGCGGCACCGACCCCGGCACCTGCCGCCCAATGTTTTAGTTAGCAACATATTAGAATTAAATCAAAAACATTTTGTCAGTGTTCGTAAATTTATGGACACCCAGGCGCAGTCAGAACTTGGATGGACATTCAACTGTTGAGACGGGCCCACAGATAAATAAAATAATGGACGGGCCATGATTCGGATTCCACATAAAACTGTAGATACCCTTACAGTTTTATTTGCCTACCCTACCCTTCTTAGCTTACTTAGGTGGTACTGAGGTGGTAGGGTTTATCCCGTCCGGATTGGAACCACCGCAAAGTGTATGAATGTATAAATGAAGGGTTTGTCGAAGCGGCTATGTATAATATAGTTTGTGTTTCCCGTCAATTCAGTGTAGCCTGTACGATCAAAGGGAAGCACTGACATCGCACCTAGTTAACTAGGGTGTTAAGTGGTGCATGCATACATGCCCGCACCTACTACAGGTGTAGCCAACCGTGTCAAATATTTTTTTTTTCATAAAAAAAAAATAAGTCAACACAAGGGAATAGTGACAAACTTATTCACAAATAAAATGGCCTCTCATTGCTGGTTTCAAAAAGAGAACAGAATAGAATAGAAATTATACTGGTGAATGTGTTTCCCGATAATTTTGAACCTCAGTTTAACCTAGTAGCAATAAGTCTTGTGTATACTAGGGTCATTGAGACGAGATAAACAATGTAAACAAACTCTTAGGTGTTCATAACGATTTTTGTGCCTTTTTCTGGGAGTTGCGATACGCAGCCTTAAAATTGTTCGCACCTACCTCGGTGCTCTGATTACCTTCGTCGAGACATTTAGGCTAGCTAGCACATATAACGAGCATTTCAGCGACATTGATCCTTTTATACATACTAAGAACACATTCAAAAAAGATGTTATAAAAAATATTTTGCTAAAAAGAAAACAGTAATCATTATAAATAACCTATACTAAAAAAAAAAAAAATTATTATTATATTTGAGTCTAAAATCATTTTAGTTACATTTCATTATCTTTATTTATTCAATTTATTTATTTATACTTCTTATTCTTCCTCTTTATTTTAAATACGAAATGTCAACTGTATTAATTTCTTTGTTTCACGGCACTGTGGTACAACAATTTTTGTAAATGTCTTTAATGTAAACACGAGAAAATCTTTTACTTTTTTTTTTTTTTTTTTCTCCTCTTCTACCTGCAATCAGCCTTTATAAGCCTTTATCAGGTTTGATGGTATTGTTTAAGTGACGTGGGGAAGCTGCCATCCATTGACAACAGCCTCCATGTTCCTTCCATCTTCCTATTTAAATAGGAGTAGGTTGTTCCTTTTGAGTCGGGCGATGTCGTCTCTTGTATTTAGGAGCTGTAGTGCCAGCGGGTTCACATGGTGCTGCAGACGCAATTTGTAACTTTCCAGCCGATTTTTCACTTCCTACTTCACTGTTACCATTTCTAGGTACTCGTGGACTTCACTATTTTTGGTGAACCATGTGGCACCGCAGATTCCGCGTAGAACCTTGTTCTGGAATCGTTGCAGAATTTCCACGTTTGATGTGCTGGCAGATCCCCACAGTTCGATGCCATACGTCCACACCGGCTTGAGGATTGTTTTGTACACAAGGAGTTTATTAGTGAGCGAAAGTTTGGACTGTCTATCCAGGAGCCAGTGGAGATTTCTATATTTGTGGTTTAGTTCCTCTTTCTTCGCAGTGATGTGGTTCTTCCAGGTCAGTCGTCGGTCCAAGTGACATCCGAGGTACTTTACACTAGTTTTATGCGGCAGTATATTACCTTTGAGTCTGATCGGTGGACAGTCGCCTTGTCTTAACGTGAATGTAATATGTACCGATTTGGTAGCGCTAACTTGTATATGCCAGATATCCAGCCAGTGGTCTACTTTCTCAATATGGTTTTGTAGTATTATTGAAGCCATTGCTGGATCTGAACTGCTCGTTAGAAAAGCTGTGTCATCTGCGTATGTTGCTCCGAGTACATGGTCTGATTCGGGAAGATCAGCTGTGAAGATGGTGTACAGTACAGGGCCAAGAACAGAGCCCTGTGGAACTCCGGCTCGACACTTTCGAGTAGTGGATTGGTTTTCATTATATTTGACTTGGAAGAGCCGGTTATCCAGATAGGATTTTATCAGCATAAACACAGTGTTTGGTAATGTCTTTTTTATTTTGTATAGAAGTCCCTTGTGCCATACGCGATCAAAGGCCTGTTGGATATCTAGGAAAACCGCTGAGCAGTATTCCTTCTTCTCGAGAGACTGTCGTATCTTTCTGACTGTGCGATGTACCTGCTCTATGGTTGAGTGGCTTGATCGAAATCCAAACTGATGATCCGGTATGATACTCTCTTCTTTTAGTAGAGGTTTGAGTCTACCGAGGAAGATTTTTTCAAAGAGTTTGGATAATACTGGCAGCAAACTTATGGGCCTGTAGGATGAGACATCAGTTGGCGGCTTACCAGCTTTGTGTATTAATATGATCTGCGATATTTTCCACATAGAAGGAAAGTATTGTATTCTTAAGATAGCATTAAAGATAATTGTTATCATTACTATTCCTTTTCTCGGTAGCCTTTTTAGCAGTTCTGCAGTGATCAGATCGTATCCCGGTGCTTTAAGGTTTTGCATGCCTCTAATTTCTCTGAATACCTCTCTTGGCGTTACTGTTTTTAGAGGCGGTGACATCTGCTGGTCGCTTTGCAGTAATTCGTCTATCTCTCGCTCTGTGTGTTCGTTTTCGTTTTGGGAGTCGTTCGGTTTGAACACATTTTCGAGATGATCTGCGAACAGTTCACATTTCTCTAAGTCAGTCTTTACCCATGTTCCATTAGAGCGTTTCAGTGGAGGTACAGGCTTTTGAGGTGGATTGAAAGACTTTGTCATTTTCCACAGAGTGTATTCACTCCTATTATCACAGCCGCATTTTTCCAGTTTGTCCTGTAGGGTTTTATTATTCTGTGCAGCGATCAGCGATTTCAGTTCACGTTTGGCCTTATTGAGATTGGCTTTGTCAACTGGATGTCGGCTTAGTTGCCATCTCCGCCTTAGTTTACGTTTCTCTTGAACTTTCCCCTTGATTTCCATGGTATAATTTTTTGAGAAGGTTAAATTTTTTTGCACTTAGGGCGTAACTCTCCACGCTATCTCTTGTATAGTTCTCGTAAAGTAGAGCACGGCTTCATCGACATTGTCGCTGTCCTTGAGGGGTATGCGAAGGTCAAGCTCATTTTCAAGACAGTCCTGGAAAGCACTCCAATCGGTTAATTTGTTGTATAGTGTACACACATTTGACTTGGTTATAATTTTGGTGCTCAAGGTCATTATAACTGGGGAGTGATCCGATGAGCCATCCAGGCACGATTCTACTGTGTGATAGAGGTCGCTGATTCCTTTTGTGATGAAAAAGTCTAGTAGGTCGGGAGTTTTATTGGTATCCGTAGGCCAGTATGTCGGTTCACCTGTTGATATAGCCTCTAGTCTGTTTCTGTCCATAGACATTTTAAGTGCTCTACCCCTTGTCAGTATCATTCTTGATCCCCATTTAATGTGCTTTGCGTTCCAATCACCGCCTGCTACAAATCGGTGACCAAGAGTGCTGAAGAATTCAGAGAACATTTCATCGCTGATGTTGTGTTTGGGTGGACAGTATATAGATGAGAGAGTAAGAGGACCTTGCCACTCCTCTATTGAAATTGATGTACCCTGCAGGTGTTCATGTCTGTATCCAGGCAGGACGTGATGTTTGATATTATTTTTTACAATTATTGCTGTCCCACCATGTGCCGACATGTCTGGGTGGTTGGTAAAGTAGCACAAAAATCCTTTTATGTTAATAGATTTGCTATCCGTCATGTGTGATTCCGAAATAAGCAATACATCTAATTTATTGAGAATTATTAGGCTTTCAACTTCATCTTTATTGGCCAAAAGACCATTTGTGTTCCAGGTTGCGATTCTCAGATTATCTATTTCTTTGGTTGATTGACCAACGTTGTTATAAGGTTGACCAAACTACTTATTTGTTGAATGAGAATATCAATCTTTTCTGACTGCTTTATCATAAGCATCTCAAGACTGTTGGATGGCTGGGCCTTGTTTTGGTCCCTGGGTGTCTTTACCGCTTCTGCAAATGTAAATGTATGGGAGTCGCAGTCTTTTGATGGTTTGTTATGTGCTTCTGTTGCATTAAAGTTTGGTTGATTTTGCATGTTTCTTGGAGTTCTCACTGATCTATTGTTTTTTCGTGCCATGATCTCTTGGTAAACTTGACATCCCCTGTAGTTGGCTGGATGCTTGCCAAGGCATAGAGCGCATGTAGCTGGTGTGTCTTTATCTATCTTTGTGCATTCCGAAGTTTTGTGTCCTTGTGCGCATTTTACGCAACGATACGGCCTCATACAGCCCATCCGATGGGCCCGGATATGTTCGGTGAAGCCATCGCAAGCTTAGATCCACACCTTTTCTTTTTGGTGTGACCGTACTGTTGGCATCTTGTACACTGTACTAAACCGATGTGCTTCTTTGGATCTTCTATTCTAATTTTCTGGTTATAGATATATTTTATCATTTTGGTGTCTTTGTTATTTATAGATGGTTCCAGATTCACGAAGAAAGTATCCAGGGGTTTTTTTGTGGTCCTGCTCCGAGCACAGATGATTTCGCCTCTAATCTTGTTACCGGTGGCCTCTATGGTTTCTTTAATGACTTCTATTGGTGTAGTGTGATGTAAGTCTTTGATCACAATTCGGTGACATCGTTCCTCCTTTCTCGTGAATGTGTGACCAATTAGGCCCTTTTGTCTTATGTGGTCAATAACTTTTTTGTACACCTCCACAGTTTGGCATGATAGTCTCAGTTGGTTCTTGGATATGACCTTATAGCTATAGCTATCTTTGTTGGCGACTTCTTCGACAAATTGTGATAGTTTTTGTAGGTCATCAATTCCATAAAGAATTATGGGAGGCGGTTTCGAGATTTTCACTGTTTTGTTTTCCTTAAGTTGCTTGTTGTTTTCTTGAACCTCCATATCTTCCACATCAACCTGAAGTCCGCTGAATCGGTTGGAGGTTGATTGGCTGTTGGTTATTTTCTTTTTGTCTAAGCTGGCAGGTGTATTCTTAGGAAATTTGGCCAAGGTTTGCGAAGACGGTGATCGTTCTCTTTTTCGAATTTGTGGGATTCTTTGCCATGGTTGTCCTACACACGGTTTTCGTGGAGTTCTGATATCTTGTTTTGATATATTTGCTCGATTAATTAAGTCGTCTGCCGAAGCAGATTTTTCTTTGTTGAGGAACATGCCTGGATGGAATGTTTGTTCTTTGTTGAGGAACATGCCTGGATGGAATGTTTGTTGAACGAGTCTTAGGGCATCCGTACCCTTGGTTTTTGTAGTATTTTCTCCAGTAACTAATTTCACACCTCCCAGCCCGGATACTGAGAGGCGCCGGCTGTTCGACACCGGATCGCATGAACTGCTCCTATCAACTTCCATCAGCAAGTTAGTGCCCCCCCCCAGAATACGTGGGGCAGCTCGAGACTTGCTCGAGGAGGGATTCTCCGACAGCGAAGCTGTCGGTACCCTCCTGGGGTAGTTTCTTAAAATCAGTAAGAAGAAAAAAGTTAATAAAATCTTTTACTGGTTTAGTAATTTATGTGAAAAACCGCTTGCAACTATATGTATGTACTATAAACTGTTGATTTTCCAAATATATAAAATAAAAATAAAAAATTTCTTTTTGGTGCTGAATTAATATATTTCAAAGATTGTCGCTCCATATTTATATTATAACAGTTCGTAAACAAAGTAAGAAAACAATAACGATAATGAATGTATAACAACAAACAAAACGAAAGCAACATGTTGCACTTGGAGCGCAATTCGAGTAGGAATAAACCTAGATTCACAAAATTTTTATGAATCGTTTTATGAACTCGCACATCGACCGCTTTCTACTATGTACCTACTATGAAAAACCTAGCGACAGCCATTTCTTGCATGCGAAAGAAAGGACAGAGATACAAATTGCTTGCAGTCGTAAGGCAAATCAGTGAAGGTCAGTTTGTTTGCTTTCTTTATCTCCTCTCGGTGTACCAACTTTCGTAACATTTATTTTTTTATAAAGATTTGCAGCATGGGATCCCCAAATACTGTGATCTCAGGATTCGGCATATAATACTGAAAACATCCGGATATTACAGATTGATCCAGTATTCCCTATGTCCAGTATGCCCTAGATGGTAGCACTCACCCTGTCGGGAGACTTGACGAGTTCAGGATGGTCGGCGCTGGTGCCGGCCTCCGTGCTCTGAAGGACGGGCTCCAGCGTCTCTGACTCCGTGTCGTTGGAGAATGATATCATACTGAACGCGCGAGTCGCATGGTGTCGTGTCCTTTTACAAATTCAGAGATACATTAATAGTTCGGAGACTGCCAGCGCGAATCTGTGCGCAAATATCTCGTGCATTTCTTTTGTTTATCAGCATCATGAATAGTGAAACAAACTTTTCTTGAGATAGTGAACTTACGAAACAATTATTGTCTTTTCTTATTTTAAACAGGGCCGTGAGAGCCTAGAAGATGATCCCCGTAGTGGGAGGCCTGTTACAGCAGTTACAGATGGAAATGTGGAAAAAGTGAAGAAATAGATTCTCGCAGATCGCCGAATCAAGCAGTGGGAGATAGCTAGGGATGTTGACATTAGCAAGCAAAGAGTTCATGAAATTATTCATGAACATTTAGACATCAACAATGTTGACGAGCAAAATAAAGAATATTATTTTAACGGTCTGATGTCACTTATTGAGAAATGTAATAAGTGGATTACAGTTGCAGGCGACTATATTATAATAAAAAAAAAATTATCTATACAAGTCTTTTCTTTCATTGTCAGGTAGATTACTTATCAGCCACCCCTTGGTAGAGACCGTTTCAACTAAAAGTTCCTTTCGCCGTTATGTTGGCTCCACTGTCAGTGTCACTGTCAGTGCTTAAATTCGTGTTGCCAGATTGTGAACATTATATTACCTAATAATGTAATGGGTATTTACCGTATAATAAATGCGGTAAATACTGATAATTACGGGTAAATTGTACACATAGCAACTCTCAACGCTGGTTTTGACAGATAGACAGTGGAGCCAACATAACGGCGAAGGGAACTTCTAGTTGAAACGCTCTCTAGTTCGTGTTTTCCGTCCAGTTCAGAATTATTTAGTATGCACAAAAACTAGTTTTACTATCTGTTGCATCCATGATACAAATATAAGGTCTTTTTTTTTTAACTGACCATGGGTAAAGGGGGTTTTCAGTATCGGAAATAGATCATAATTATTAATAATTATAAAAAATATAAAAAAAGGGGGGTAATAATTTTATTATAAAAAAATACTAACATACTCTCCTCAATACATTTAACACATTTTGCTAAGAAACTATGTTTCTATTTGTAACAATTATTGAGATAATAATTGTAAAAGTTGATTAAAGTTCGGAATGCGCCAACGGTTAATGAACTTTGACCTAGTGGCGCAAATTCGGGTAGCGGCGTCGGCGGCGCGGCGGCGTGCGCGGCGATACTCTGTGGCGATATGTGCGCGCTATCCAGCTGAGCGGACATAGGTATTACCCCCCACCCCCGCCCCCCGTCTCGGAATGGAAAGGAACTTCGGTCTTGCTTGCGTACCGGGGGCAGCTTACAAACAAAACAAAAAAACTTCGGACGTCTGCTCGCCACGATTAGCCAATAGTTGCGCGGGGCGCAGACTTCGCTTCGGAATGCTTCGGGATACGAAATCATAACGTGCATTCGCTCCTCCCGCTCGGCGCGGCGGCAGTGTTCCATACATACATAAGTACCTAACCTACGCACGCCAGCAGAAATTACTAATGTGTGTCAAGGCCGAAGCGAAGTTCATTATCCGCCGCCGTGCGTAGTTACGTAGGTAAGTAGCTACCTACTCAACGCGTGTTCCATAATATTATGAATTTAAACTTTAATACACTTTCACAATTATTATCTCAGTAATTGTTAGAAATAGAAACATAGTTTCTTAGCAAAAGGTGTTAAATGTATTGAGGAGAGTATGTTAAGTATTTTTTTATTATAAAATAAATTATAAAAATAAAATATAAAAATATTACCCCCCTTTTTTTATAATTGAAGTATGATTTATTTCCGATACAGAACACCCCCTTTACCCATGGTCAGTTAAAAAAAGACCTTATATAAAAAAAAAACTTTTTAATTTTTTTTATTTTGCAAAAAAAAAAATCTAAATTATAAAATGTAGGTAGGAATGTTAGCTCGCTCACCTGTCTATGGTGGGTGCGTCGAGGGAGAAGCGCTGCTCGTGCGCGACGGTGCTCTCGTGGGGCATGAGCATGGCGGGCGCGCGGAACATGTAGCAGAACGGGTAGTACATCAAGTTGAGGAACGACGCCGCGTACAGGTCTGCGTACCTTACCACCTGCGCACACTGTCCGCTTCACAAACTCGTTACAACTACCTACTTACGCTTAGGGGGAAATACAGAGCCCATTTTGAAGTTTGCCTTTTTCACTGCAGAAAGATTATCAAGAGACAAGATGGATGATGTAAGCTAGAACGATAAAAAAGGTATGGACACCGGACTGCCAAATGCTTGTATGAGAACTAGCGTCGCCGAGTTGCGGGGAGCGGAGTGTACTTACCAATGATAAGATATTCCACTATTGTGCACACTAAACTTGGCTGTAGTGTTTTTACACGTAAACACAGAGCATGCGGGCACTTTAAACCGGTTTTTTGCGAACGCGGCCGATGACAGACTGACGGGCCAGCGTGCGACCGTCCATACAAAACAAGCATGTTTTTGCTTATATCGTGTTACGCTGGCGAGGATAGGGTTCGGAGTCCATACCTTTTTTATCGTTCTAGGATGTAAGGTTTACCTGTGAAGAGAAGAATGTCTGCCGCGATCCGGAGCGGAAGAGGGAGCCCATCATGCCGTACGCGAGGTCCATCTTGTGTGTTACGTCCCGTATCGACGTGCGAAGCTTCGATATGTCTGGCTTCTCCTTCGTGCTCGAGTCTAGATTCCTAGAAAGTTGCAACAAAACTCTTAGTTTGCTACTCTAATAAAAAATGCACATTTTTATGACAGTAGATGTATTTTAGGGTTCCGTATACGTACGGGACCCTATTACTAAGTCTACGCCGTCTGTCTGTCCTACCTTTAAAGGGCTGTAAAATGTTTTTAACAGTAATAGCTAGCCGGTTAAAATTTTCACAGAATATGTGTTGTTATCGCGGATATACTAACAAATAAAATTAAAAGTAAAAAATTGACTCATTGCTTTGGTGCAGTGCGGTGCCGACCGTATTCCAACCTATCGCAAGAAAAACCGACGCGCGACGCCCAGACTGCTCGGCCACCCTCCGCTTAAGCTAGAATATTTGCTTTTCTTTAAGTTGGGCCTTTGCACCATGGGATCAACGTCAGGCCATCAGGCCGCTTTCCACAGTCACAACACAAGTCAGGTGGTTCCAATAAACTTGGAATGTCCTCGGTGGCTTGGGATCATTTCAGCAAATTATTGATTCTGCTATGTTGCGAACAACGGTCAGCGCTTCGCTGGCATTGGAATGACAGCCCGTGGTGACCGTATGGGTCACACTGTTGCCGCAGACGCAAGCGTGCGGTTTTACATGTGTAGGTACTGATCCATTGGGGAATAATGTAAATTTATATAATTATCAGAAATAACAGTTCACCTGCCTAGTTAATACAGTAAAAACTTTATGAGTATCAAACATGCAACTCTGCTAATCTATGCAGCTCCCAAACTATACCAGAATAGGATAACTAGGTAATTGCGACAAATGTGACAATGAAATTTCACTAAACAATTTGCACGTTGTTGGCTGATGTAGGGCGTAGGGTGACTGTTGCACATGCAAATGATCCTTCGTAGTTGGAGAATTCCCCTGGTACCCCATAAAGGGGAACATGTTTCACTACCCCTTTGATTCACTCATCTTCAAATTGCGGGTAAATGCTCTTTATTCATTAGTACATAGTAGAAACTGAAATTGCCATCTCAAATTTTCATCTGAAATTGGACATGGCAGAATCTCCAGCCTCTAGCTCAATCATGCGATTGGCTACTGCGGAGAAAAAAAAACAGAAAATTAACTGTTTACAATGTTATGTTTTGCCTTATCAATAATTTTAAGGCAACTGCAAAAAGTTGAAGACAAGGTAGCCAGCCTATATGTATGTACGAGTATGTAAACACTTACTTGTACATCTCTCCCAGTTGTATATCCAGATTCTGCAGCTCAGCGAACAGTTGACACTTGTCCGTCCAAACGTGTAGCTCCTGGACCAGCTCGGGAACGATCAGGAAAGTTCTCCAACCTCGAATCTTTTTGGACTTCAAGATATCACCGAAAATGTGGTCCCCTACGTATAATACATCCTTCCCTTTTGCTCCGATTAATTCAGTGAAGACGTCACAGGAACCTGCAGGAATATAAACGGGATGTAGGTAATGGGTGCCTTTCAATGTTGTGTTTCATGCAAATATATATAGTAATGGATGTTGTAATGTGACTCAACTTCGGTTTGGAAATACATACACCAGCTTGGAAGAAGGCCAATCATTCGGATGAAAAATTTTGATTAAAAGAAATCTAATGGGCAGCAGATTCGGGAGTTCTCCAAACTTTTAATTAATTTACTTTGATCAATCCTAACATGCTCGACATGACATTGAATACACAAATTTTGAATTTGACTGTATACTAAGTTTTGTAGGTCTTAATTTGTTTTTCTCTAACCATCTCTTCTAACATCTCTAACCTCTGAGGGTTAGATAAACTTTAAAAAATTTAGTCAGTATTTTGCATTTTCCATCAGGGGTTTACCTAATGCCCTGTGGATCGCAAAAAATTAATTTAATCTGTCCGTCTTTAATTCTATGATCAAAGCATCTGACTAGATAAAACAAAAATGTTCAAGCGTATTCTAAAGAAATGTTGTATATAGAGGAATTGGGAAGATGCTGACCTCCAGAATAGACGAGTTCCTCCTGCAGTGGGCCGACGTGTGTACCCATCCTGAGTGCACCGGTGCTGGTGTCCACCTGGCGCAGGATGGTGCCTTCTCCGAAGAACAGAGGCTTGCGTGCGTCCACCACGATCACGTCGAAGTAACTTTTCCAGTTGCGGTGAGGCTCCTCTGGCTAAAATACAGCAAATCGTTATCTTACAGGGTTTCTGTTTTAGCTTACTCTTTCTTCTATTGTAGCGTTTTATAATAACCTTTCATCGTTATTCATTCATTCATGAGCCCATTACGCTGTTACTACCCGAACTAGGTATCATATCAGCGCTGTATTTGTGATTTCGACTAGACCTAACCATAGAGAAATAATATACGGGGGGAGGGAGGTAACCAAAGAGGACGTAATCCTGTCTTGTTATTCCGTGTTTACTCGAAAATTAATGCGAAAGTTGCCAGGGGCTGACAGGAACCCATAGTCCCGTTAGTTTCTGAAATGTAACAAATCGCCTGCAAACATTTGTGAAGGTTGGTCAGAAATAAAGATTTCGCTATCTATTTTGATGAATGTGATAAATGGCGACACAAGGAGTGGGTGCACTGGAATTATTAGTATAGCATTCATGCGTATTTAAAATGGTTTTTATAAACTGATGCTACAGTTTTTGTTTGTATTCATATGCCACCTTGCTGTGCAGCCAGGTGACCACTTGCATATTGACTACAACACATTTGCAGGTAATTTTCGTAGCGGCAAAATTATGTGAACTCCTTCCTACATCTGGTAGTAACATTAGAATCAAAGGCGATTGCCTCCATCAAAAAATTTATTTAAAAAAAGAAGTCTCCAGTATATGTACATTGGTAAGATTATACGCTCAAAAAAATTAAAACAAACAAAAAAACATTACATCAGTTGTTCTCACCTTAGCGCCGTGCGGAAACAGGTAAGTCATAATTTTGTTAGTAAAATTATAGTCGCTATTTGTGAGAAGGAAGACTTTAGCGCCGCTCTCTCGTATCCTCGTGAGGAACATCGGCAGGCGCTCGTCTATTTTCACATAGTGTTCCAGGTTCTCCGTGGTCTTTTTCTTGAGGTCTCCGTAAATGTGGACGAAGTCTATTGCGTTCCTCACATCCTGAAATATGGACTTGAACGACATGGAGAGGTCTCCAGCGCGGACGCCAGTTTTTCCCCTGCAAGTTTCAAAAGTTACCTGTTGGTAAAGCTGTTGTAAGAGATGTACGTACACATTTTTACTTTGTAGGAGATACAAAGTTGCACTTGACTGATATATTTACGATTACATAGGTATATTATAGAATCAAATTTGAAGTCCCGGTATATAAATATATTTATGGTAGTATAGGCGGTGTCGGTTTTAGCAATAATTGAGGGAGCTCCATTCATTGGTTTTTGCGTACTAAGTGGAAGTTTATAAAAAGCCAAAAGGATAAAAAATTTAAGATGTAGGAGAAATGGCACGAACCTGTCGTACTGCGCGGCGATTTAGTGAAGACAATGAGACAGGCGAGCAGGTACTTCTCGGGCAGGTTGAATGAACAGTGTGTTGAGCACGGACTCGTCCAGCTGCAGGAACTTGTTGAGGTACAGCTCGTACGAACCTTGTGTACTTCGGCGAGTTAGTGAAGATAATGAGACAGGCGAGCAGGTACGTCTCGGTCAGGGTGAACAGTGTGTTGAGCATGTACACGTGGGACTCGTCCAGCTGCAGGAACTTGTTGGGGTACAGCTCGTACGAACCTTGTGTACTTCGGCGAGTTAGTGAAGATAATGAGACAGGCGGAACTTGTTAGGGTACAGCTTGTACGAACCTTGTGTACTGCGGCGAGTTAGTGAAGATAATGAGACAGGCGAGCAGGTATAACCTAGTTATTTAAAGAAAGGGATTGAAAATGGCGGCGTTTTACACCTGTACAGTTGGCATGCAAATTTTTTTTGCATGCCAACTGTATGAACAATTGCTTTATCTTGTTTAGACGGCAATACTATGTGAGCGAGAGGCAAATAGGAGCGCCGCCATTTTCAATCCCTTTCTTTAAATAACTTGGTATGAAAACATCATACCTGACCACCAATTTGGATTCCGATCCCAACATTCGACAATCGAGCAGGTACACCGTGTTGTTCAAAAAGTAAGACAAACATTCGAGAAAAAGGAATACTGCTCGGCGGTGTTCCTATGGATATACAGCAGGCCTTTGATCGAGTCTGGCATAAAGGACTACTATATAAGATAAATAAAACACTTCCAAACACGGTACACATGACAATAGCCTCGTATCTAGATGGGCGGTCGTTCCGAATGAAGTTTGGAGAAGAGTGCTCCCCCTTCCACGTATGCGGAGCAGGAGTTCCCCAGGGATCAGTCCTTGGCCCGGTATTGTACACCATCTACACAGCTGACTTACCGGAATCAGATAACATCCTCAGCGCAACCTATGCTGACGACACGGCATGCCTTGCAAGCAGCGTTGACCCTATACTGGCATCAAACATACTGCAGAAACACCTCCACAAAGTTGATGAATGGCTAAACAAGTGGCGTATAAAAGCAAGCTCATCGAAGTCCGCACACATAACTTTCACTTTGAGGCGTGGTGACTGTCCACCGGTACAGATGAAAGGCGAGACTCTACCCCACAAAACTGTCGTCAAATACCTGGGTTGCCATCTGGACAGAGGACTCTACTGGAGGACACACATTCTGACAAAAAGGGATCACCTAAAGATTAAATGTAATAACATGTACTGGCTGCTTGGTGGACGATCCCGACTTTCACTGGCAAACAAACTCCTAGTATACAAGCTGATTCTCAAGCCTGTTTGGACCTACGCCATAGAACTGTGGGGGTCAGCTAGCACATCCAACACGGAATTACTCCAACGCGTCCAGAACCGAATCCTGCGATGTATTAGCAAAGCCCCATGGTTCTGGTGAGATCCACCAATACCTAGAAGTTCCAACTGTGAAGGAGGAAATCCAGAAGCGGTCAATAAAATACAAGATCCGCCTCCAGCAGCACGTAAATACTCTGGCGGTGGGCTTATTGGACAGAACAAACGTAGTGTCGCAACTAAAGCGGCAAAATGTACCGGCCGAGCAGTTGTAATCCTGCTGCACAATTAAAGTTGAAGCTGTAGTTTATGGACAGCAGCTTCCAAAAAGAAAATTACACGCAACGAATCTGATAAAGGCTATAAAGCTGATGACAGATGGAGCACGGAGAGAAAAAAAAAAAAAATTACCAGGTAGTTCGTCTTGGGCAGGTTGAACAGTGAGTTGAGCACGTGCACGCGAGACTCGTCCAGCTGTGGGAACTTGTTGGGGTTAGCTCGTACGAACCTGGTGTACTGCGGCGAATTAGCAAAGAAGTCAATGAGACAGGCGAGCGGGAACTTTTTGGGTTTAGCTCGTACGAACCTGGTGTACTGCGGTGAATTAGTAAAGAAGTCAATGAGACAGGCGAGCAGGTATGTCTCGGGCAGGTTGAACTGTGTATTGAGCACGTACACGCGAGACTCGTCCAGCTGTAAGAACTTTTTGAGGTTTAACTCGTACGAACCTGGTGTACTGCGGCGAATTAGTAAAGAAGTCAATGAGACAGGCGAGCAGGTATGTCTCGGGCAGGTTGAACAGTGTGTTGAGCACGTACACGCGCGACTCATCCAGCTGCAGGAACTTGTTGGGGTACAGCTCGTACACCTGAGAACTGAACCGAAGCAGAGTTGTATATTATATTGTTTAGGTATTGAAAATTATTACGGTAGTATGCACCGTAGACGGAATGATCGAAGGTATGCACTACCTACTCTCGAACTTTTCACAATTTGTTATTCTGATATGAGGTTTGATTACACCCACTAATAAGAGCGAGCAAGAAACTTCGCAAGGTTTTGTTTCTTTTTTTAAAAGTATCTTATTAAGTTATTACAATATTTAGTGACGTAGTGATGTAGATATCCATCTTTGTATGTAAGTGGAATGGTTGGATATACAACCCTTCGGCTGAGAAGAAATGTACAGTTATGCATGCATTTCTTCCTCTTGCTGAATGGTCGTATAGACAATCCATCCTTCCTCGGTATTATGTCGCTGCATGTCCCGAATAAATATCTGCATGCAAGAAGTCACTTGCTCTTTGCGGAACGTCCATCGCGGACGTACCACTATGGCCAGACTCCAATTCACTGGGCACTGGCTGCACTCAACCGAATGTTGGTCATGTTTCCGGATCTAGAGGTCTTCAACCGCAATATTAAAGTCTTTCAAAAGCACATGGTGAGATACGTTGAGCTACATAAGTTAGAAATAGTTTCTACATTGTAAAATTTTTGGGCTTGCTCTGTAGTAGTAATGCAATATATAAATTATATTACCGCATGATACTGCTTACACTTACTGAGAATTCTGACCAAAAATGCTTAATATAAATAAGTGTATCAGTACCCTAATCACGAGATTTAACCTACTTACGCTACGCCGTGTTCTCCGCATCATTTGTATGGAGAAACGGAGCAGCGCCTCTAGTGATAGATTTGCGAACTTCGTTTCTCCATACAAAATTATGTGGAGAACACGGCGCAGCGTAGTAGGTTAAATCTCGTGATTAGGGTACAGGTGTCTAACAATGCCCATGGACATTTGGTCGTATGCTGGGGTTGCGAATGCCATGCCAGCCTTACAGTTGCCTAATTCAGTACTTCACTATTAACACTCACATGAATTGGTTTTGGACATTATTTAAAATTTTGGTGCCACGATTCAGGATGGATACAAATGTTGATTTTTCTTTTAGATAAGGGGAACATTCATAGAAATAGTTGTCATAAAAAAATCTTAATATATGTATTTTATTATTTAAGTATGTAGGTCGGTACCTTGAAGCAGATGTTGAATAAGCTATGTAATATTCAAAGAGTTAGTATTACGTCGAGCGCAGCGACGTAATACAAACTCTTTGGTAATATTATTGTACTTACTGTTTTAAAAACTCGAATCCATGAA
Organism: Nematopogon swammerdamellus; assembly: GCA_946902875.1. Taxonomy (NCBI): domain Eukaryota; kingdom Metazoa; phylum Arthropoda; class Insecta; order Lepidoptera; family Adelidae; genus Nematopogon; species Nematopogon swammerdamellus. The sequence continues at coordinate 9,951,100 of OX336345.1, forward strand.
CACAGACTAAGATGTTTCCATATGCGTCTACTTTTAGAAGATTTCCATATAATGTGTCGAACCAAAGGCCTCTGAAAGAGATACTTGATATAAATTAATAAATCAGTACTAACAGAATTAAAATAATAAAATATTCAAGAAAGATTCAGCGATAGGTAAAAATAAATTTCAGAAGTTAGGTATATTTTTTGAAAATAATTTTACCTGACTGGGAATGAGGGGTCATATTCGAATTCTAGTATTTCTTGAGGATATCCTAAATGTACTAATCTTGCTTTGGTCAAATTGAAGCCCAGTGTCTCGTACTGTGGAGATTTATATTCTGAAAAATAAGACAGCAGGATGTTGGTTGTTAGAAACATTATTAGGTACGAAGAATAAGTAAGTACATATATATGTTAGAAAATAAAAAGTAGAGCAGAACAGCAGAACATTAGAAAGTTAATGAATTAATCACATACGATGCAGCAAAATAGTACCTGCTAATGTGTAGTCCATATCGAATCCATAGAATTTTATATTCTCCAGATGGAGAGACCGATTCACGAAAATTCTGGAAGAGCAAGAAAAATTTTATATTAAAATTTTCTGAAATGTTTTGACGAACCTATCATAAAGTTCTCTGTAAGCATCTATTCTGTCTTTCTTTCAGTTGTTGTCACGCGTAGGTATGACAATGTTCCACGCCCCGGTCTATCCATAGATATATTCCTGTGGAGATAACAAAAACCACTCGGTCCTAATTTACTCACAGCAAAATGTTTTCTTTGAAACATTTATCTCCATAGGAACTGCTTTCCCATGCAAATTGCTGTTAAATTATGTACATATTAGGGAAGCACGAAGTTACGCCCCATAATCCGGCAGCGTAACGTCATCGGGTAGGTAGGTTAGTTCGCCCACACGCCCGCTTAGCGCCTGTAGATAATATAGAGCAAATAGGTATTCAAAAGGATAGATAAACTCCCCCAGGAGGTGAAGTATTTAGTTATAAATGAAATGGTGTGCACGAAGACAACATTACAAATATAATATACTATCGCTGTCACACACAAGTCTTATGGACTCAACCTCATGTCTATTAATCAATACTCCTGCTATCAACAACCGCTCAGTGGAACCGATGCAAATTGCGTACATTTCTGTAATACGTTTGGGAACAAAGTAGGTACCTAGGTAGGTACCTACCTACCTATGAAAATGAACATAACAGTTTTATCCATTTCAAGCCTCCGGAAAGTAGATACGCAATTTTAGCAAGCAGGGGTTACATCCAGTCGAAAATTACAAAAATAAACACTGAACTCACAATTTTTAAATTTTTATACCACTATTTATTTATTTTTCTAATTGTTAAAGGATCATTGGTAATCTAAATGTATATTTTATACCATATTCTTTAATTGCGACAACTGCCATCTTGAATTTAGGGAAGCAGGAATTTGTTTTTTGTTCAATAACTCATCCCATTTTCAACTTTTGATTAAAATGCATGTATATAAAATTTGTAGGAAATTTAATTCTCTATAACTTTCTCATAACAATGTTTTGTCTAAGATCGATATTTTTAGACTTTAACCCAAACAAAAAGGGGCGAAATTAAATGATTGCATTAGGTATGTCGTTTATTTTCAACTATAAAAGCAAATTTCGAGATGTTCGTCTTCAGGGTCAGGACTAAATTCAGTAAGAATATGCAAAAGTGTAGAACCTAAAATAATTATTGCGTACAAGCTTTCATTACGCAATAATCCGAATTCGTCACTTTTACTAGTTTTAGTCGTAAAATATCGTAGATAAAATATTGTGGAGAGAATTTGCTACAACTTCTGTAACGAACAATTTAGTCAAACGTTGAAAATAGGCGAGTAAACAAAACGGAGAATCCGTTTTGTTTACTCGTCTTCCCTAAATTTTAAATGTCGTTCGACGCAACTGCAAATCTGGTCGAAAATCTGGACTTTAGGGCATTAGATGAGCCGTCCACATCATAATGTACGAAGCATTCAACACTCTGACGTCACAGCCGAGTTCTAAACTTTCAAACAACTTCGTTAGGGCTAGAGCAGACGACCGATTCTTATCCAACTAAACTGTAAAAAATATTATCCTTACCTATAATAAAATCCAACGTCTGCTTTCTGTCTTTCTGTCTGAGTGTATGTATGTCTGTCTGCTTATAACTCGAGAACCAATGAACTGATTTTAATAAAAAAAAAAATCTACGGATAGCCTGATTCTTCCCATCAACTATAGGCTACTTACTATCACGCTAAATGCCTTATGAGGTTAGCAGAGAAGTGAAATATGAGAGCGGGCGGAGCCGCGGGCACAGCTAGTTATTTATAAGTTCAGATTTAGGTTTAAAAAACTTCCAAAATACATGCAAATATTTAGTTGTCACCGACTCTCCACGACTCAACTAAAAAGTTGGTACAACTAACATCGATGACAACTAAAAAAGTTGTACAACGCCTACAGCAGCCAAATTTTTAGTCGGCCGCCGACTAAAAAGTTGGGCTCCAATCCAATACGCTGCACTAAGCAGAGCGAATGAATGACTGAAAGATCGTCCGAGTGGCAACCTCAACGACTAAACAGTTGGGTTGGAGAAAAATCGGCCGTCATGCCCGACTCAACTAAACTGTTCAGTTGGCGATACAATCGGTCGTGTAGCCGAGCCTTTAGTTTCCGGGCATGTCGGTTACGCTCAGTAATCTTATCTTCCACGAGGCCGTCATGCAAGTTCGACTCGTGCACGAAAAGATGACGTAAGTAAATGAACGAATGAGTGAATGTAGTGTAGGCACCTGGTGGTTGTGTGTCATGCATGTCATGTCGGTCAGCTCGACGGCCGGCGCGGGGAGTGGTTACGAGACCGAATTAACTGTTTTAGAGGGCAAGCAAGCTTATTGAACTAAGCAGTGAAATTGCATATAATCTGAGCATATAATATACAAATGTATTTTATATAACTAATTAACTATAATAATTAATAAATAACCAACTGAATAAAAGTTGCATGAATGTAATTTTGTAAAATTAAATTGTATTATTCATCGCCATCGGAATCTGATAGTTTGATGCCGTTGAAAGCTGTTGTAAGCATAGTAACGTTGTAAGAAGGTAGGTATTCAGAAACTATCACCGATAGGTACCTAATACTTAGTTCGTTTTATGATTGGGGGAAATTAAAGGCCTCCACCTACTATCCACCTACTATACACCTCCACCTACTATACACCACCTACATCTACTTATAACAACCTTGCACAGCGTAGTTACTTACTACAAGTAGGATACGTAATGTATGCCTTAGTAAGGGTAACGTAAATATACCGCCAATGGGAGTGCAATGAAAAGAACTAAAGGTGGGTTTACATTATTCCAGTAGCATTCCAGCCCAACGATGAAATCCAGCGCTGGATTGCAACTGGAATAATCTAAACCGGCACTGGAATGCACTGGATCCAGTTAGAGATCCAGTCCAGTAACTGGACTACTTTTTAATCTAGCGCCACTTCAGTGTAAACGGCAAATCCAGTGCAACGTTGTGGTAACGTCATATGCAGTAAACACGTGTTGTTGTATTTTGCGGATATTGTTTTCAACTTGAATTTTTAAAGTGTTTGCAACAATGGTGAAAAAGTTAACGGAAGAACAAACTTTGGACTTTGTTATTTTATATAGAGAACATGCGTGTTTATGGGACGTAACATCAGATATTTATAAACACTAAGCCGTGCGCCATCTGCTTTGCAAAAAATCTGTGAGGATATGCAAATTAAGGTTTCAGTGTGTGTAGCCTATGCTATGTTTTGTTAAACCTACGCATGTCGCATTATCTTTTTATTTATTTTTTTGGTAACACAGCATTAATATCGTCCGTGTCCTCCTCAAGCAATTTGCCCATAATGTTGGTTAATAAGACCCGACAACTTCGAAAGAAACTGACGGCTTTCTCCAACCACCATCATCCGAGACTTCCGAGAGGCTGAAAGAGATAGTGATAAACAGATACCTATACTGTAAACAACATTGAATTACTTGGATACACTTACTCATTTGGTGCGGCTGTGTATCTATCACCTTTCCCATAGTGTGATTCGACCACCGAATCGGCTATCTCGTTAGAACCGGTGGCTGCCATATCTTGAAGCCTCGTGGCATTCCAGATCGTGAGAAAGACGAGTGTAACACGCACACACTAAATTACAAAGTTAGTTCGTCACCGCACAGTCTGATGATGTCAGTGTCTTAGCGTTTTGTATTCACTTTGTGTTATCTATTCTTCTATCAGAGTCGGTAGCTACTTGAATAGTTTGCATACAATTATTTACTTGTTGATAGTAGGTAGTCCTGGCGTATTATCTGCGTTATAAAAGGCTAGAGGAATATTATAGGTAGGTACCATAGTTAGGGGGTCAGTCCCAGCCCAGTGCCTCAAGGATCATGCCATGCAAACAACTAAACTGTTTTTAAGGCTGCTCTCAAGTGTCGCTTCACGATAGGGTGCCGCCGCGCCGCCGTGAGGTTTTTTTTATGTAATCCGGTATGGGTGGCTGAATCGGAGGGGCCAAAGCACATGCTCCGACCATCCAATATCACCTCCGAGAAGGTACTAGTAGGTACTAGTAGGTGCCATACCGGAGGCTTCCCTTTGGATTGCTGGCTATACTGAACTAGAGAACACAACTGAGGCTGCTATGCGGCCATCTTACATTCAGTGCGATGGTATCAACCCAGTAGGCTACAATTTGAGCCTACCACCTAGTAAGGGGCAAGGTAAGGGTTTTCGTAGATTAAAATATAAGATAAACATTACATCGAAATACGACTCCCGATTCCCGAATGATAAATTTCAGAAGATTTACATTAATATTCTCATTGAGAAACAATCTAAAAACAGAGCAGTCATTGGCCAACTAATCGCTGACATTAAGGGCTCGGCTACACGACCGATTTTATCACCAACTAAACATTTTAGTTGAGTTGGGCATGAGACGCCCGATTTCTCTGCAACCCAACTGTTTAGTCGTTGAGGTTGCCTTGCCACATGGATGATCGTTCAGTCGTTCGCTCTGCATCTGCAGTGTAGGTTGGCGGTTAACTAAAAAATCGGCAGCCGATTAATAAGTTGGCCGCGCCGGCCGCCGCGCCGTAGGCTTTGTACAACTTTTTTAGTTGTACTTACTAACTTTTTAATTGAGTCGTGGAGAGTCGGTGCCAACTAAACAGTTGAGTTGGCGTCGTGCAGCCACTCTCGTCATTTAGCATGTATTTTGGAAGTTGTATATTACGACTCAACAGTTTAGTTCAGGCATGGGCAACCTTTTTGGTCCAGGGGCCACATCATTGTTTTGTTGTCAAGTCGCGGGCCACATTTAGTCTACAATTCTAAAATGTGTACCCTACCTACTTGCATCGATGCCTATTTATAATAAGTAAACGTGAAAATAAGTAGATAACACACTATTACAATAAAATTTCAATAAAATTTTCTATAAGAAGTATAGAATGTGATGTAGATGTGTTTTATTATAAGAATTTTATTTTAAAATAAATGAAAATTTTCCATCATATTGTGTACACATATTGTGTATACACACAAAATGTGTGTTACAATTGTGCGCTCGCCGCAAAAGCGCAGCAGCCCGACGCGGCGCGATTTTTGAATGAATATTTCGGCTAGTTGGGCCGGACCCAAATAATTCTAAGGAAAGCATCGCGGGCCGGACAAAAAGACCTCGCGGGCCGGACAAAAAGACCTCGCGGGCCGGATGTGGCCCGCGGGCCGTAGGTTGCCCATGACTGGTTTAGTTGGATATGAATCGGTCGTATGCTCGAGCCCTAAAAACCTATCTAGTAATTTGCGCCACAAGTAGTACCTAGACGGCTGTTGACTGCCTATAAATAAATCGCAGTGAACGTGCGGTACGGTAAGTAGGTACATAATTACTTATAGGAACGTCTACTACCTACTACTAGCACCGACTACTAAGTACTGCACTAACTACACTTTTCAACAATAGCGGGGCCAGTAAGCCAAGGTTCATTGATAGTCGTTCATTGGAAGCGCATACCTATGTAGGTAGGTACACTACACTACTAACTAACTAGTCAGCGGAATTTGCCGATGTTAGGTAGGTACCTAGGTGGTTTCCAAATCGTGACAACCTCAATGACCATATCAGTAGGTATCAACCAACACTCAATGACCATATCAGTAGGTAATAGACGTTGATAATAGGTAGGTATTTATTTATGATTGATGGTGCTAATAGAATTTGAGAAAACGCGGAAAAACGTAGAGATGATATTGGGCAAGCTTAGCTTTTTTTATGGATTTCGTGTCTGACTGAACTGCACTGTCTGAAGAAATAAATATATTTATTTGATTTGATTTTGATTTAGACCGGGCCAGGCACTAGGTACCTACCTAATCGAATCTTCATCGCATCTACTCGTGATCTTATCGAGGATCTTATTAATGTTCTATGTTGGTATTACCTATTTACATTTTTCTTTCTTCCATCATAAAATTAATAATGGTGTTAGGTAGAATGATGGCCTAGCTAGTCATGGATAAAGCTAGTAGATAAACATCCCACACCTGAAATCACATCAGCGATGCGGCAATATGACTAATACAAATAATACTTTCGGCTTCGAAGTAATTTTAGCAAAGCGTGTTCGTTCATACCTACATCAATCCCACCACGTGTAGGTTTTAAAATGTAAAGGTTAGTTAGTAGGACTTATAACATCGTGTTATGGCTTTCCGCAGGGGAACACAAAGATCACAACGAAAATATTGCGCCTTTCTAAATTTGAAACTGTGGCAAAGATTAGCTCGTAAATTCTATATTCAAATTGAGCAGTGAACCTATATTCAAATTGAGCAGTGTCAGTGTCTCAATCAATTTGATCTCCCCTCGTCTCGTGAGGGCCTAACTAACCTAACACTAGAGATGCGCGTGGTAGCGACGAGTGAACGACTCCGTGCCAGGAGGGGAGAGTGCGACCGTCCACCGAACGCAGGTAAAGCTAGAAACTCATTGGGCCCACGTACGCTACGCACGCGTACGTGGGCGCGTCGGTCTCCATACATTTTATATGGAAGAGTGCAGCACGCAGTGTGTCGCGTAGCGTAGGGTGGCGTGGGCGCAATGAAACTGCGTGCTGCACTCTTCCATATAAAATGTATGGAGACCGACGCGCCCAGATTCGCGTGTGTGGCGTACGTGGGCCCAATGAGTTTCTAGCTTAAGTATATCTAAAAGGCGACATTGACGTTACGACGGACGGGACGGAAGCACGGACCGTCCCGTGCCCGTCCCTCGGACTTCAGTCGCATGAGACAAGTCGTGAATGTATTGGTCGTAAACATACTGTGCGAACAAGTTCATGTCGCAGGTCCGTTGAAATTGTCATCGAAACTTGCGATACGATCGCTCGGGTCGTAAAGGCGATTTTACACGGTTCACTTCTGCCTTTCAATTTGGATGAAGCAACCTAATTGAATAATCCATACTATCCGCTCATACTATAATAATCTTAATTTATATATAATTCTTCTGTACGTGTGTACGTAACCTAACTCATCCTAAACGGCTGGACCGATAAGTTCACGCGGACGAAGTCGCGGGCACATCTAGTAATATTATAAATTCGAAAATAACTGTTGTCTATGTGTTACCTTTTCAAGCCTAAACCGCTGAACAGATTTCGATAAAATTTTGCACGGAGATGGATTGCATCCTGAGCAAGGAAAGGACACAGGCTACCTTTTGTCTCAAAAAAAAACCTTAAGGGGGTGAAATAGGGGATGAAAGTTTGTATGGGGAACCCATCATTTCTAAAGTTAGGAATATGACAAGTTATACTTACCCCTCATTTGGGCTTTTGGTATGAAATAAAAAATTAGGTAGGTAGTGACGTGGTTCAGTGCTTTTGTTAAATCAACCCTTACATTAAAATAAAGTAAGGAAGTAATGGGCACGTAAGTAGGTAATGAGAGCAGGGAGGCGAGGAAGGGTGATAGATAGTGAAAGATACGATTGAGAGAAATGAGGGGGAAGATTTCAAAATTAGATTTTAGGATTTTAAATAATTGTATCCATACAGGGGGTGGCTTTGAAGAAGGAGGTTGAGTTAGGGGGGGAGGTTTCCGCGGGGAGAAGGGAAGGGAGGATAATCTAGTCTCTATCTCTACTCTCTACTTCTTATAAAAGAGAAGGTCTGTCTGTCTGTATGTATGTATGTATGTATGTTTGAGGCACTTTGAGGTAAACTCCGGAACCACTTAACAGATTTTGATGCGGTTTACGCCAATGTAAAGAGTAGTTCTACAGGCTCACTATAGGCTAAACACGGTGAACAAAAACCTGTCGAACACCCGAAGGCAGGATCAGGAAGTACAGTTTCAGATACTGAATGGGATAGGCTAGTTTTTTTTCTAAATTTATATGAAAATATGCCCTTTTTCAATTATTCCTGAAGTATCAAGAAGATGCCTTTAAATAACTAAATTATGTCTGCATGCCATCATAACAGTGAGGTGAAGTTAAACCCTACTACCATATTATGTCTTAAGCACGTGATAGGCGTTTTCTAGGTACCTACCTAGGTAATATTCTAAAACTTATTAGGTATACAAAATAATAGTTTGTTGCATACTAACTGACCTCAAAGCACTTATCGACATTATTTTCAGTACAGAAGACAAAAAAAAATTAAATCGGCAAATTATTTACAAAGAATTACACTAAAGACTCGGGTGTTCGACAGGTTTTTTGTTCACCGGTATACCATAAAGTTAAATAACCTTAGGGTTGAGCAGTATCAAGGAAAGTATAGTATGAACGGTAGATGGCGTTAGCCGTTCTGTTGTGTTGCGTTGGTGTAGAATCTACATTGTAGATATGTAGATGCTTTTGGTAGAAGCGATGTTAGATACTCGTACATAGAATAAAGAGTCGCCCGCACGCACGGAGAGGTGATGAGATGGGAGACGAAGGAGAGGGAGGGGTAAGGGAAGGGAGGAAGGGGGAAGCGGCGGGGGAGAGATGGTTGAACGAGGGCTGAGGGAGGGAGGGATAGAAGTGGCGGTGGGAGGGAGGAGGGAGGAGGAAGGAAGGAGGCGGAAAGAGTGGGTGGTAGGGAGAAGGTGGGAGGGGAAGAGGAAGAGAGTAGAAATGGGGGAAAGAGGGGGAGTAAAGGGGAGCGAGGGAGAAGGTAGAGGGGAAGGAGAGAAGTAGGGAGAGGTAAACAGATAACGAAGTTAAGGATAAAGGGAAAGAGGGGGACGGAGAAGAGAGAGAAGCTGAAGGGAGAGAGAGAATACAAGAAAACCGATCGTCAATTTTTATCACATTTGCGTTTAAATCGGATTTGCTATTAAACCGATTTTACCGGTAAAACCTATAGGCTGTATACCATCACGCTAAATAGCAATAGGACTGAGCAGTATCAAAGAAAATATTTTGAACGGAATTTAGTGTCGAATGGTGGTGGCGGATGGAGGGGAGGACGGAAAAAGGGGGTGGGAGGGGAGGAGGCAATGGAGGGAAGGAGAGAGAGAGAAAATATAAGAGAAGGAATCGTTTATTATCATATTTGCGTTTAAATAGGATTTGCTATTAGTCTACCGCGAGCGAAGCCGCGGACACAAGCTAGTTACTAACTAAAACCTTTTAACCAACCGCTATCCAAAACAAACCACTGACGGGGCTGACTGAAAGTGCGTTCGGCAATCACATTAGCTAACGGAAGCGATAGCACTTATGCCACCAAGTGGCTGCAGTCGCATGGCGGGTCGCCCTCCTCGCCCTCCCTATATTCAATACTGTAGTTTACCAATCCATGCTCAATGGACAATAGGTACCTACCTACTTCCTTCTATTGGATTTTTTCCCACATATTTATGCATTTAGTAACATCTAGGCTAGGAGGTGTGTGCACCGATTTCTCCGCGCGCCAGCGCGGCGGCGGCGCGGCGGCGGGCGGCGGCGCCGTAAACGAGTAGAGTTGTCTTTCAAACCGGTATATAATATAGGTACCTATATCGAGCTGTTTTATATGTAGGTAATAAATAATTAATAACCTAAGTACATAATATGCCAAATGTCTGCCTGCATTCACGGTTGGTAGATAAAAAAAGGTAGGTAATTAATTACTTATGTATGTCGTCGGTATACCTACTGTTAATAGACTCTAAATGCATGATTGCCTATTTTGAGTACCTACCTACCTAACTATATTCAATTTGAATGTTTGACTGTTCAAGTCTTTTCCGGTCTAATATATCGAATATATCCATATTTTTAACATACTTAAGTACCTACCTACACATTTTATTATTTAGGTGTTTATTAACAACGCAACGCAGAAACTATATAAGTTCTAGTTCTAAGAATATCCTTGGTTCTAAGTTCTAATACCTACTGTAAGGTGAAATCGTCGTTAGTGAAGGTTCGAAGGATTCTATACGATATGTATTCTATGTTCACAATATCGATCGCCCAACGATAAAATATTACAGCATAGACACCTATTTAGTCTCTACTCTCAGCTAGTCTCTATATCTAGGTCTAGTTCGGTGATATTACAGTATCTTCATCGTCTGTGACGGGCTTAAATGGAATTAATGATTTAACTTGAATATTTTTTTAAATCAATAGGTACTTTTAGCGGTTCAGCCGTTGTTTTTTATTTTTTGAAACACGCTAACTTTGAATCAAAACTTCGAAGATTTAGTAGAGGGTTTTATCCACGTTTTATCAGTATATAGACGTAAGAATGAGCGAGCGACGACGTAGTAGCGAGGTAGTTAGGTAAATATTTGTCAACATGTGTAACTAGGTGTACCTCCAAATATTTTATATTATTATCTCATGCGAGAGTAAAAGTTTTCCCCCTGTGCTTTGTGGACGAATTTCATTATCGCTCGTTATGGATAGTGTCGAGAATAGATGTTGAATGAGTCACCACATCACCACCACACAAATAGGTAATTCACTTTCGCGATTTGATGCACACACGCCTCCGTGACGCGTGTACCACGGTTCAAGTGCGCGAACAAACTGCTCTCAGCTCTGCAGTCTGCAGTCTGCTGCTAGCCAGCTAGCGCTAGCAGAGCAGTGCTACTATACTGACTGGGCGTCTGCTTGTTTCGTGTCGTGTTTGTTTGGCTGGTGTTTTGTTTCAGCAAACGCGCGAACAGCTGATTCATAATGGCGCGAAAACAAGGCGCATGTGCGAGAAACAAAGACCGCCTGGTTCGTGTTTGTTACCTACATGAGAATAATAATATGCTTCTTTGAAATGGAAACAAAGAGGAATATTGTTTACCACTTCTTTACTTGATGTATGTAGGTATCGTTACGTAGGTACATATAGTGCTGCCTAATTTAAATAATAAATAATGGAATCTCAGAGTATATCATACCATATCATATAAAAACAAACTTAATAAAACCAGTGATAAATATATAAGTCAATGAATAAAACATTATTTGAAATGTGCAATAAAGATTACGGGAGGACTTTAGTCCCATTTTTTAAGTATTATTGACCAACATAAAAATTGCGAGTCGAACTCGTTGAAGAGGATTCCGTACCAATCATTCCGTTTTCCGTGAGGACTTAGGATTTTCGTTAAACATTTTAAAAGTTTAAAAAAAACTTATGTAGGTATGTATTTGTATTTCTTATAACGAGTCCTTTCATTTGATATTTCTTCCACATGATGCACTTAAAAAATAAATTTTAACTTTTTAATTTGTCCCCCAAAAGACCCCATAATCGACAATAGTTCAGGTTCTATTTCGTCCTCTTTTGAGGTACCTACGGAACCGTAAAAAGGGGGGGGGGGGGGGGGGGGGGGTTCGAAAAATACCACGGTCAGTCACAGGTTCAATATGGGAATATCTTGTCCAAAGTTGTTGGAAAGTGTATTGTTATTTTAAATAAATGAATAAAGTCATAAATACCTACCTGTACATGTGAGCATAGTTTTCATTTCCTGCCGATTTACTACCTTGTACCGTTTACACCACACTAAGATCTCAAATATAGATTAAAAAGGCTAAAAATAGCCATTTCTATATAAAAAATAGCTATTTTATAATATTTAAAATACTACGTGAAAATGGGGGAAGGGGGGGGGGGGGGTCTGAGCACATACCACGGTAGGTCACAAGGGGGGGCCTACCGCCCGCCGCCGCCGCCGCCGGGCCGCCGGCGACCCATAATTCATTGGGCTGTCGACAGCCGCGCGGAGCTAACCTAATACGCGAGCGTGCGCTCACGCTACTGCTTCGTACGGTCGCACCTACCTATATCCAAAGAGTTTTTCTTTGCCTATATCTTAATTAAAGTTGACATGGCTTCTGTTAATAGTAGCAGTTTATGTGAAGTAGATGGATGTAAATACACTAGTAAGTAGATACACTGTACTAAGTAGATACACTGGAAGCGCTAAATACCACTGAACTTGAACTATCGCGACTGGTTAAAACAACATATAAGGAGGCTGACTCATTCTTCATGGCACCAACTGATTCAACTGAGATAACATCTATTGTGCGAGATATGAGAGGAGACAGCGCTGCAGGGTGGGATGGTTTGGGCACTCAGTTACTAAAACATTCACTAACTCAGATCATAGAGCCTATTGTCCATATTGTAAATCTAAGCATGTCGACTGGCAAGTTCCCGGCAGCCTGTAAAAAGGCTGTAGTGTGTCCTATTTTTAAAAATGGCGTCAAAAACTTAGTCTCAAACTACAGGCCCATCTCCCTATTACCTGTCCTAGCGAAAGTGCTAGAAAAAGTAGTTAAAAAACGCCTCAGCCATTATCTTGAGACAAAAAAACTTATTGCGTGTAATCAGTTTGGTTTTCGTAAGAACAAATCAACCGAAGATGCTGTTAGATACCTCACAGACCATATCTCCAGAAATCTAGATGATAGTGAACGCTGTATCGGAGTGTTTCTGGATCTAGCCAAAGCCTTCGATACAGTGTCGCTACAAATTCTTCTAAAAAAGATGGAGCGACAATATGGCATTAGAGGTCTGCCTCTAGACTGGTTCACATCTTATTTAACGGACAGGTTTCAGAAAGTTCGGATAGGAGAACTGCTGAGCGAGGAGCGCAGTACCTTATTTGGAGTACCACAGGGCAGTGTACTGGGGCCGCTGCTATTCATAATGTATATTAACGATCTTTGCACACAGCAGTTAGTAGGATGCAAGATTGTAACCTTTGCGGATGACACTGCCCTAGTTTTTGCAGCTCCTTCCTGGGAAGCGGCTGTAAAACTTGCGGAAACTGGAATGTCTACACTCAAACAATGGCTAGACCAAAACTTGCTAACTCTTAACGTCGATAAGACCAAATTTATCCGTTTCTGCATAAAATCTACCACACTGCCACAAAAGGAGATCAGTTTGAAAATACATACCTGCAGATATACTAAATCTACGGAAATTTACCATTACTGTAGGTGCCAAAAACTACAAGAAGTAAAATGGATTAAATATCTGGGTGTTATAGTGGATTACAGATTATGCTGGGACCAACATATACTATCTTTAGCGGGAAACATTAGAAAACAAATTTACGTATTTAAAAGTTTGAGAAACATTGCGGATATAGATCTCCTAAAGACTATATATTTTGCACTATGTCAATCACGGCTCGCTTACTGTATTACGTGTTGGGGAGGAGCGGCAAAAACACATCTAATCTTCCTAGAAAGGGCACAACGTGTTATATTACGCGTAATGCTAAAAAAACCCTTTCGATATCCTACACAAGATTTACTACAGGAGTGCAGAGTATTAAGCGTCAGAAAACTCTACGTCGCAACTATCGTCAAGTATACCCATCAAACACAAAAAAACCACACCCCTCCACCCACACACCGACATAATACTCGTAATGCGATGTTAATAACAGTTCCAACTACCTCTACTAGATTTGCGCAACATAACACCTGGTTTCTTGGACCATTTATTTATCGAAAAATCAACAATAGTTGCTCTATTCAACAACTGGGCAGGACAAAATGTCGCATAGTGGTCTTCGATTGGCTGATTAATTTAAAATACGACGAAACGGAACTGTTGCTGTCAGTCATGGCATGAGATAAGGTATTGACTGAACTTTTGCATTTCTTCAATAATTGTTAAAATAAAATCGTATTGTGTCTCCAAAATAAAACAAAAGCAGTAGGCAATAATAATATATATATATAAATAAAAAATAAAATAAAATTATAGATAGTAAACACAATAAGTTCAATAATCCCCTTTTTGGTAATTAATACAAATTAAAAAGAATAACACAATGATGAAAACATCCTAACTAAACATACGTCCAAAGTTTTCAAATCAAACCAAATCAAATGAAACCAATTTATTTCTCAATTCACAAATAAATATTAAAGTTGTTCAAACGAATACATATTGTGTGCCACTTCTACTCGTATCATATGCTGAATCAGCAATCTCTGACAGTCTGTAGGCGATGTTTGTGTGTGTTTTACTTACCAGGCAACTATATGTGAATTCAGTGGGTAATCATAAAAATGTTTTAAAACAATATTATTAGAGACAGACTGTTGAGGACGACGGCCAGCCCGAGCGGCAGCGACGGGCAGACGACACGACGCGCACGTCGTTCCACCGAGCCAGTAGCGTAGGGCCCAGGCGAGCGGCCGACGTAGTTTTAGATTAGGTTTTTTAAGTTTTAGTTAGGTGAAATTAAATATAAAATGTAAATATAATGAATAAGTTAAATAAAGTTAAATAATAAATAAATATATACAAAACTGTAGATTAAGCTAGCTAAGATATGTAGGAGTTTAGATAAGATTGATAAGTAGGATTAAGATATATAAGTTATAATAAGATAGATAGGCATAGTTTAAGATATGTAAGATAGAAATAAGTTTCACAAAATAAATATGTTGCTGCGTACTGGGTTTCATTCGGGATGAGCGGGAGGTGTGCACTCGCCAAATTAGTTAGTAGAATGAACCGGGCCGAGGCGTGCGGCGCGGGCGCAGAGCGCTGTGATTGGTCCAGCGGAGGCTGCGAGCTCTGTCGAGATGAGATCGCAACATCCGCCGCGCTCGGCGCGCCCGCGCGTATACAAACATAGCACGTTTCGGACCGTTCATTCAGTATTCGCCGAACCGCCACCAAGAGAAGACGTCTCGTAGCCTGAGCTCGACGCACCGATCGACCGAGGAACGCACTACAGTCAAGAAGAGCCACTTCAGTACGGAACGACTGCCTCGGCTCGATCGGACGGTTCTCTTCTCTCGGCGAGTGCTCCACCCACGTACGTCCCGGGTGCAACTCAGTGCGTGGTTACGCTCAAACCACGTACGACTTTTCTTTGCTAACGTTTCGCTACGACACCCTCCCTACGCCCCGTGGCGTTACGGTTGAGGATTACCTCCCTACGCTACGCGGCGTGACGGTTGAGGACAAAACGGTCGACCCATCGCACCACCCGCGAGCCACGCGAGTGATATCTCCGCGCCGCACGCCACGCGTCGGCTGTGCGAGAGCGAGACGGTCGCCCAATTCGCCGCGAAAGAAAGAGAAAGAACATCAAGCTCTCCGCGCCCGCTATAACCGCTCTGCGGTGACGGGCAAAGCATCACCAACCACCTACAGTCCACTGCCCTGAGGAGTCGATCCGGAACATTGGTCATTCGCAAGCCGGATTGAAGATGCCCGTCACGCGGAGCCAGAGCAACGGGCGAGGGCGCACTACGCCAGTGCCGGTACCGACGTCGGAGCAGCGAGCGCTGCCCCCGAGCGCGGCCGCGACCGAACCGCAGCCGCAACCGAGCGAAAACCCGACGGCGGAGCCAACAACAAGTGCGCCGACGACAGAAACAGAATTGAGAACGTGGTCGTCACATGACACGACGGCCACGCCGATCGCGACGGACTCAACCGTTCGCGAGCGCGCGCGTGCGGCCAGCGACGCGCGCGCACCGGCCCGCGCGCACACTCACAGCGTCGCGCGCGCGCCGAGCCGCAGCTCTCACGCAACCGCGCTAGATACAGTAGCGACCGCGCGCAGCGACAAGGACGGGCGAAGCAACCACTCTGCCCGCTCGTCTAAGTCGATGCGTCGCCGTGCAATTGAGAGAGAGCTGCTGCGCGCCAAGGCAGAGGAGGCGAGACTCGCACGAGAAATCATAGAAGCTGAGCTCCGCGAGTGCGACGAGGAGGACTCGTCGGACGAAGACGAGAAAGAGGATACAGCACGCAGTGAGTTAGTGGCGTCATGGGTGGAGACGCAAGCCGATCTGCATCGGCGGGAGATTTCCGCTCCCGCACCGCGCACGGGGCTCGCCGCTGCGAGCACCGACGCGCACGCGGACCCGACCGCCCCCCACCACGCGTCTCACACCGCCGCCCCGGCCGCCGCATCCCACTACGCGGCCCCCACCACTGCTACCGTCTCCGCTCCCCTCCACGCGCCCCACGCCGCAGCTACCGACGCCGCGCCCCTCCGCGCGCCGCCTGCCGCTGCCGCCGCCGCCCCCCTCTACGCTTCCCCCGCCGCAGCCGACGAAGCCACGCCCCTCCGCGCGGCGCCGACCGCCACACACTTATGGGAGCAGCCGGCCGCGCGCCTCTGCGCGCCGCCTGCCGCCGCCGCGGCCACCGAGCTTCGCTATCCGCCTGCCGCCGCCGCCGCATCAAGTTCGCACGCTCCGCTCGCCTCCGCTTCGATAACAGTGGAGATGCTCGCCGCGGCACTGGGGCGAGCGGAACACAGCCGACCGCACGCCGCACCTAAATTTCTGCAAGACTTGCCTACTTTCGACGGGTCGGCCGGGGAGTGGCTCCTGTTAGCGACTGCCTTTCGCGACACAGAGAGCTACTTCTCGCCGGGCGAGAACGCGGCCCGCCTGCGAAAATGCCTGAGAGGCAAGGCGAAAGAAGCCGTCTACAGTTTGATGTTGGCGGCGCCGGACCCCGGTCGCGTCATGGCGGCGCTAGAACAGCGCTTCGGGCGACCGGACTTCCTTGTCTTGGGGGAACTAGAAAAATTGAGGAGCCTCCCCAAGATCAAGGACTGGCCCGGCGAACTGAACGAGTTCGCAAATAAAGTGAACAACATTGTGGCCACCATCGAAGCGCTCGGTCGGCCGCAATACCTGCACAACCCAGAGACGGTGCGCATCATCATCGACAAGCTGACGCCGCTGCGTCAGACCCGGTGGTGCGACGTTGAAGACCGGGCGACCGACGACCGCCCCGCGCTGCAGAGACTCGCCAGCTTCCTGAACGAGGAGGCACGCAAGTGCGGGGCGTACGCCCGCCCGGACGTCGCCGCGAGCACGGAGGCGCCGACGAGGGACCGTCGGCAGAACAAAGACCGCCGCACGAACGAGAAGAGCTACGCCGCCGGTGAAGAAGGTGTCGACGAGACGCCGCAGTGCCCGACGTGCACTAAGGCGCACCACCTCGTCGTCTGCCCCCAATTCATAGGGGCGGACGTTGACGAACGCTGGCGGCAAGCGAAGGCGGGAAAAATGTGCTTTCGTTGTCTAAAAAGCAAGCACCGCCGCACGAAGTGCAAGGCTAAACCGTGTGGGGCGCCCGGCTGTACCTACGGCCACAACCGACTCCTTCATCACACGCCGGGCAACGAGGAGAAGTCCGCCACTGCGATCGTAGCTGCCGCCCGCTCGGACTCGGTCCTGCTAAAAATCGTACCTGTCAAGCTGAGCGGACCGAGCGGCTGCGTCGACGTCTTCGCGCTGCTCGACGAGGGGTCCACCGTGACAATGGTGGACGTCGCAGTAGCCGACCTGCTGGGTGCGCGAGGCACGACGGAGCCACTGCACGTCGTGGGCATCGGAGGCGGACGGGTCGCTACCAACTCGTCGCGCCGCCTCAACTTGCGCATCCGCGGCAAGAACGAGTCGGCGGAGTACGATCTCGTCGGCGCAAGGACGGTGGACAGCCTGCGCTTCCCGCCGCAGACGATCAGCAGAAGGTGCATCGACGGCTGCGAGCATCTCGCCGAGCTCGCCGAGACGCTCGCCTACACCGACGCTCGCCCGCGGCTACTTATCGGTCAAGACAACTGGCCGTTAATAGTGTCGCGGGCGATCAAGAGCGGCCGCCGCGACCAGCCGGTCGCCTCGCAGACACAGCTGGGCTGGGTGCTACACGGCTGCCGCACGTCGTCGACCGCGCCCGGCGAGCAACGCTGCGCACACGCCGTCGAGCCAGACAACAGCTTCAATGAACTCGCCCGCGAACACTTTCGGCTCGAGTCGCTGTGCGTGGAGCCGCGCAAGCCACAGAGCGACCCGGAGGAACGGGCCCTCCGAGCACTCCATGAGAAAACGCGCCGCCTGCCCGACGGCCGATTTGAAACCGGCCTAATCTGGCGTAGCGACGACTTCGCTATGCCAGACAGCCGCGAAACAGCCGCGAAAAGGCTAGCCAATCTAGAAAGAAAATTGGCGCGAAACAGTGATTTGAAAGAAAAATATCACGCGCAGATGGCGCATACTATCAAGAGCGGATACGCCGAGCGTGCCGCGACCCCGCCGACGCCGGGTCGCACGTGGTATCTGCCTCACTTCGCCGTCGTTAATCCCTCGAAGGCGAAGATTCGCATTGTGCACGACGCCGCCGCACGGACCCGCGGCGTCAGTCTCAACGACCTGCTGCTCCCGGGCCCCGACCTACTACAGTCTCTGCCCGGCGTACTTATGCGGTTCAGACAGCACCCGGTCGCCGTCACAGCAGATATAAAGGAGATGTTTCTGCAAATACGCATCCGTGACGCCGACCGGGACGCGCTACGATTCCTCTGGCGAGAGAGTCCCGACCGAGCGCCGACAGAGTACCGAATGACGTCAGTTGTGTTCGGCGCCGCCTGTTCGCCCTGCGCAGCAATCTACGTGAAAAACAGAAACGCGGAAGACTATGAAGCCAGCAAGCCGGACGCAGCGCGCGCGATAATAAAGTGCCACTATATGGACGACTATCTTCAAAGTTTCGCCGGCCCGGCGGAAGCGTTCCGCGTCTCGCGCGACGTCGCGACGATCCACGCGGCGGCCGGCTTCGAGCTACGCGGTTGGGCGTCCAACGACGCTCAAGCCGTACGACACGCTGCGCAGCACGACCGAGGCGGCCGGCAAGTGAACATCGGGGGACAGGCGGCCTTCGAAAAAACGCTCGGAATGCGGTGGGACACCGACAGCGACCGCATCGGCTACGCACTCGCATTCAGCCGGACGCCGCCAGAGATTCTCGACGCCCGACGCACGCCGACTAAACGCGAGGCGCTCAGTGTGATCATGTCGCTGTTCGATCCACTGGGCCTCGTCTCGCCCGTCACGACGCCGGCGAAACGAATCTTACAAGACACTTGGCGCCTGGGCGTGAACTGGGACGAGCAACTGCCGAACGAGCTGCGCGGCGCGTGGCTAGACTGGGTGGCCAACCTGCGCGGACTGAGCTCGCTACGAGTGCCACGGTGCTACGACGTGTGCAGATGCACGTCACGCGAGCTGCACACGTTCGTAGACGCGAGTGAGGCCGCCTACGCCGCCGCCGCATACTGGCGGACCGAACGGTCCGACGGCTCGATCAAGGTCGCGCTCGCCTGCGCGAAGACGAGAGTAACGCCGCTGAAGCCAGTGTCAGTCCCGCGCCTCGAACTGCAAGCCGCGCTGCTGGGCAGCCGCCTGGCGCGCGCGGTGGAAGAGAGCCACGAATGGAAGGCGGCACAACGCGTCTTTTGGAGTGACTCACGGACGGCGCTAGCATGGGTGCGAGCGAGCCCGCGCACATTTAAAACGTTTGTGGCGCATCGGCTCGCAGAAATAGAAGAGCTAACGAAAGTTTCGGAATGGCGGTGGGTCCCGAGCAAAGAGAATGTGGCCGACGACGCCACCCGCGACACGCCGCTCGATTTCACGTCCGAGCATCGGTGGTTCACCGGGCCCGCCTTTTTGTACAACGAAGAGGGCTCGTGGCCGCGCGAACAACGGCAAGCCGTCGAACCGACCGGCGAAGAACGACCGCCGATCCAGCGCTGCGCCGCAACACTACAGAGCGCGGCACCGCAAGCAGAAAGATTCTCGTCGTGGATGCGACTGGTCCGCGCGACGGCACGTGTGCTTCACTTCGTCGAGCTGTGTCGAGCGAAGGCACACGTGACCGCGGCCGGTCGCCGCCAACGCACGGCGAGAATGAGGAGCCCGCCCCGACCGCGCCGGCCGACGAAACAACAACAACAACAGCAACAACAACAACAACAACAACAACAACAACAAGAGGGTCGCGCCTTACTGCCAATTGAGGCGCGACACATTGAGGCGGCGGAGGTACTCCTCATAAAAGTTTCGCAACAAGAGGCCTTCGCCGCAGAGATGGACCGGGTGCGGTCAGACCGACGGCCCACCGGCGACGACCGTTTGGCGCAGCTCGCGCTGGTAATCGACGACGGCGGCGTGCTGCGTATCAAGAGCCGCGTGAGTGCAGCGGAGAATGTGAACCACGGCCAGCTGAGCCCGGCGGTGCTACACGGCGACCACGCATACACGCGGTTGTACGTGGACCACGTGCACCGCCAGCTGCACCACGGCGGCGTCGAGACCGTCGTCAACGAGCTGCGTCAACGTTGCTGGGTGGTGCGCATCCGCCCGACCGTGCGCACCGTGCTCAGCCGCTGCCTTGTCTGCCGCATCCGGCGGACCCAGCCGACACACCCCCCGACCGGGGACCACCCAGCCTCCCGACTGGCGCATCACCAGCGCCCGTTCACCTACACCGGGGTGGATTACTTCGGGCCCGTGGAGATCACGGTGGGCCGGCGCCGCGAGCGACGCTACGTGGCGCTATTCACGTGCCTCACCGTGCGAGCGCTCCACCTCGAGATCGCCGCATCTTTAAGCACGGACTCGGCCATCTCGGCCCTCCGCCGGTTCATCGCGCGGAGGGGGTGCCCGAAGGAGATCTGGAGTGACAACGGGACCAACTTCCGAGGCGCCGAAGTGGAGCTCCGAGGGGCGCTGGCAGCCATGCAAGAGGCCGCCACCAACCGCGCCATCCAGTGGCGCTTCATCCCACCGGTGGCGCCGTTCATGGGCGGCGCGTGGGAGCGTCTGGTCCGCTCGACGAAGGAGGCCCTGCGGGTGACCCTGCATGAACGTTACCCGCGGGAGGAGACCCTGGCCACGCTGCTCGCGGAGGCGGAGAACACCGTCAACTCGCGGCCCCTGACGCACGTCAGCGTCTCGCCGGACGACGCGGAAGCCCTGACGCCGAATCACATTCTGCTCGGCGCAGGGTGCCACACGCCGCCACCCGGGGAGTTCACCGCCGACGACGAGAGCGCCAGGGCGCTATGGAGACGGGCGCAGTGGCTGGCTGACGTATTCTGGCGCCGGTGGGTACGGGAGTACCTACCCCTACTCCAACACCGGCGGGAGCCTCGCGGAAGCGGGCAGGCGCCGGCGGTCGGCGACGTCGTCCTCATCGCTGACCCCAGCCTGCCGCGGAACACCTGGCCGCGAGGCAAGGTGGAAGCCATCCACCCAGGGCGAGACGGCGTGGTACGAGTCGTGGACGTCTACACCGGAGGCAAGCTGCTGCGACGGCCGACTAAGAAGATCGTCGTCCTCCTGTCGTCAAAGATCGCCGAGGGAGCGACGGCGGGAGAATGTTGAGGACGACGGCCAGCCCGAGCGGCAGCGACGGGCAGACGACACGACGCGCACGTCGTTCCACCGAGCCAGTAGCGTAGGGCCCAGGCGAGCGGCCGACGTAGTTTTAGATTAGGTTTTTTAAGTTTTAGTTAGGTGAAATTAAATATAAAATGTAAATATAATGAATAAGTTAAATAAAGTTAAATAATAAATAAATATATACAAAACTGTAGATTAAGCTAGCTAAGATATGTAGGAGTTTAGATAAGATTGATAAGTAGGATTAAGATATATAAGTTATAATAAGATAGATAGGCATAGTTTAAGATATGTAAGATAGAAATAAGTTTCACAAAATAAATATGTTGCTGCGTACTGGGTTTCATTCGGGATGAGCGGGAGGTGTGCACTCGCCAAATTAGTTAGTAGAATGAACCGGGCCGAGGCGTGCGGCGCGGGCGCAGAGCGCTGTGATTGGTCCAGCGGAGGCTGCGAGCTCTGTCGAGATGAGATCGCAACATCCGCCGCGCTCGGCGCGCCCGCGCGTATACAAACATAGCACGTTTCGGACCGTTCATTCAGTATTCGCCGAACCGCCACCAAGAGAAGACGTCTCGTAGCCTGAGCTCGACGCACCGATCGACCGAGGAACGCACTACAGTCAAGAAGAGCCACTTCAGTACGGAACGACTGCCTCGGCTCGATCGGACGGTTCTCTTCTCTCGGCGAGTGCTCCACCCACGTACGTCCCGGGTGCAACTCAGTGCGTGGTTACGCTCAAACCACGTACGACTTTTCTTTGCTAACGTTTCGCTACGACACCCTCCCTACGCCCCGTGGCGTTACGGTTGAGGATTACCTCCCTACGCTACGCGGCGTGACGGTTGAGGACAAAACGGTCGACCCATCGCACCACCCGCGAGCCACGCGAGTGATATCTCCGCGCCGCACGCCACGCGTCGGCTGTGCGAGAGCGAGACGGTCGCCCAATTCGCCGCGAAAGAAAGAGAAAGAACATCAAGCTCTCCGCGCCCGCTATAACCGCTCTGCGGTGACGGGCAAAGCATCACCAACCACCTACAGTCCACTGCCCTGAGGAGTCGATCCGGAACACAGACTGTTAAGTATATAAAACAACCGTCTATAGGACAACCGTTAGGTTAGTTTAGACGGAAGTGAATTACTTTTATGTTTGTCAAATGATTGTGAAACTGTTTACATAAATGTTATTTAAGGTGTACAATAAAATATTTGAATTTGAATTTGAATTTGAAAAATCCAGCAAGATGAGAGATAAAAATCTTTCTTTTTTCCATTTACCTGCTTATGAAGAAATTTGAGTAGGTATATTGTTTTTGTTGAGCAATAATTTATTCTAAAAAACCGAACAAGTGCGAGTCGGACTCGCACACGAAGGGTTCCGTACCATCGTACAAGATTTAACACTATGTACTTAATTTTTTATATTTTTACTATTTGTTGTTATAGCGGTAATAGAAATACAGCCCGCTGACAGACGGACGGACGGCGGGGCTTAGTAATAGGGTCCCGTTGGCACCCTTTAGGTACGGAACACGGAAATAGGTATTTTGGTTTATCAGGCGTGGCGCGGCCTGATCCGTCGAGAGTCGGTAACACAGTGTCAAATATGACCTTAAAATCGGACACATTCTTTTTATTTCAGAAATTAATAGATTTAGTTATTTAAAATGCCACAGAAAACTCCCCCGCCTCTGCGAATTTTAGTTTAGGAGAAATCATTTTTTGAAAATTACACTTTTTTAGGTTCGGAAAAACGAAAAATAATTCTACAATTAAAACTAAACTAGTTATTTAAATTTCACTCAGCCTTATCAAATACCCTTTCGAATATCCACATTTTAAAAGTTATTCGAGGCTGTGAAAGTTTACAGAAATCGAATTATATTTTTTTTAAATTTTTTTTATTTTATTTTTTTTCTCCTAGATCCCGTCGTAGTAGGCGGAGATATTTATATCGAAAATAGTTCACTGTTTCCTCTGTCCGTTAAAAAAAAACCGACGCCTAATTCCATGGGTTTAAGAAGTTATGCTCATTTTAGTGCAATTATCAAGTTTCGGGCAATAGGGTTGGCACTTTACAAAATCTTGATATGTAAACGGAAAATAATGATATGGTCCCAGCAGTGGATGTATATGGACTGGTTAGTCAGTCAGTCAGTGTGTATGTGTTCACTGCTGGACATACGCCTCCCCAATTTTAAACATAGTAGCCGACATGAAATGAAGGGAAACACTGACATGGCATGCATACCTAGTTCTCCCGGTGTTATGGGCTGACATCACGGATGCTGTAGTGTAGGTGATTTAGCCAGCCGTGTTAGTTTCCATAAAAAAAAACAAAAAAAAAAAACAAAAACAAAAACCAAAACAAACTAATTATTATTAAAAGAAATCACGAAACAATACAATAAAATTAATCAAATGTCAAAAATAAATAAATAAAAAATGCGAAAATTTTTATTCATTCTAGTAACAACCCTAGCCCATAGCGAATAACTCCTGTAACTTCTTAAACCCATGGAATTAGGCGTCGGTTTTTTTTAACGGACAGAGGAAACAGGGAACTATTTTCGGTATAAATATCTCCGCCTACTACTACGGGATCTAGTATTCGAAAGGGTCTTTGATAAGGCTGAGTGAAATTTAAATAAGTAGTTTAGTTTTAATTGTAGAATTATTTTTCGTTTTTCCGAACCTAAAAAAGTGTAATTTTCAAAAATTTATTTCTCCTAAACTAAAAGTCGCAGAGGCGGGGGAGTTTTACTCTGGCATTTTAAATAACTAAATCTATTAATTTCTGAAATAAAAAGAACGTGTCCGATTTTAAGGTCATATTTGACACTGTGGGTAACTTCAAAGGCGCGGCACAGCGTCTCGCTCGCACGCGCGCACGCAGCCGTGTGCTCCGTGTCACTCGTACAGGCACGGTACGGGGCGCGCCGGGCAGTGGGAACAGCTAGGCGCGGGACGCGCAGGCGCGGCGCGGCGCGGCGTGCCACGGCGAGGCGCGAGGCGCGGCACTCAATGGGACCGCACCATAATAAGACCGACACGTGCGGTCCGCGCTTTCATCTGCTTTAAAGCAAACGTCGGCTTCCTTATATAATAAGTCCGCCTTCTGCCCAGCCGAAAGGTGTATGTAAAGGTCGACTGGAAGTAATTTCCGCCGGCAATAAGTCCGGATTCGCTTGGTAGATGTATTTTTAATCTATACCTAATGAAATCAGTTAGATATGCATGCGTACAGGTAACAATAATAATATTACAGGGGTAGTAGGTAGGTAGGTAGGTAGGATTACCTGAAGTATTTTCGGGCTGAACTAATTTCTTCCTCTAATATATTTTAACGAGGGCGAAGCCCCGGGCATAAGTTAGTAGTAGCCTATATTTTAAACTAAAAAAAAGATAGGTATCTATCTAACAGTAAAAAAACATTTTTAAATCTGTGCTGTAGCTCGCGAACAAACATTCACACATATTTCCTCTTTACAATATAGTGCATTGATATTTTTATCGAAAGTAGCAGCCCTAGCGTCACAGAGTTTGCTTCAAGGCCCCGCGTCCGCGCGCAGC
The DNA here is from genome assembly GCA_946902875.1 of Nematopogon swammerdamellus. Classification (NCBI taxonomy): domain Eukaryota; kingdom Metazoa; phylum Arthropoda; class Insecta; order Lepidoptera; family Adelidae; genus Nematopogon; species Nematopogon swammerdamellus. The sequence goes on from OX336345.1 coordinate 9,976,428, forward strand.
TGCAAAGCAATAATCACTTTACGCTCTTTCGTTTAGGTACATTTTCGCATGCAGCGACTAGCGTCGCAAAAGTTTAGGCTATTAAAGCCGAAGGTATGAAACTTTTTCTATGAAGAGATTCATCTGTTACGAAGTAACTATTATATAATCTGTGGTATGGGTACGAGCCCTTACCTTACTAGGCGGTAGGGTTTATCCCGGCCGGGTTGATACCACCGCACTGAGCGAAACGTCGGTCGAAACTATGCTTTTGTAAATGCTATACAAATAGTTCGTGTTTTCGTTCAGTTCCGTCTGTGGTTCAGTGTAGCCAGCGCGAAATGAAGGGAAGCACTGCCATGACACCTAGTTCACCCGTTGTTATGGGCTGACATCACGGATCTTGTAGGTGATGTAGCCAGCCAACCGTGTCAGTTTCAATAAAAAAATAAAAAATAAAAAAAACCAGTTTGAACAGGATTTGTAATAATAATGTAATTTTTTTAAGTATCTTTTCATTCAGTACAGTAATGCTCCTAAAGCCTTTTTTAAAAAGTATATAGTTATTATTTATGAAACCAAATGCTTAATTGTAATAAGTAATATCTTATTTTAAAGCTGCTTAAATGCTAATGTTTTTACACTGATTTGTACACTTCACGTATAAATTTTTCGAAATAAAAATTGTACAATTAGGAAACCGAGCTTTTATTTCTGGTATTTTCCATGTTTAAACATGTACTGTTTTTATTTGTGGCATCCCATTTTAATAATTTTGTACAATCAAGCATTGCTATGCTATGTAGTTTACAAAATAATTACAAAACTAAAAAAAATGCAATGTTTTTTTTTTAAGACAAAATTGTAGCAAGGTTGACGTTTTCGAAAAAACACAAAATTTTAAATAATTCGTAAACCAAGCATTTTCGGAATAGGAATTATATGGTTAAAAAAACCACAAATTACATCTACTATAACCCCCTGAAAGGAATGCATCGAATTACCAGTAACCCTGTATATTTCTGATATGCTTAATTTTGATGCAACCTGACTCTTGCGAATGGTGGTGCCCTCGTAAAGGCATGTAAAGGGAAATACAATAATCAAAGAGACCCCTGTCGCACAGAGACGTGCGAGTTCGTACGACAGAGACGACGCTCTACAACTGAATTGTCTCTTCCGAAAGCCCCATATGTGCATTATTTACTACGGCAGCAAACTGTACATACATACTACATTTACGTGTAAGTCCTCCACTAAGATGGATTGCTTCGCGAAAATTCGATGACACTATAGTCTTGAAAAATATTGATTATATTTCTGTTAGGCAGTAGGGATAGTATAACTTTATTCTTATTATATTCACATCATTTTCAATATGTTAGGAAAAATATACCTATTTGGATCACAAATAGGTATATTTAAGGTTTACTCAAGAGAAGGAGTACGCACTTAATGGCCACGTTAGCTTCTACAATTTACAGTAAAGAGAAAGGGGCTTAAGACTGCGATATGCAAATTTCGAGATTTTTGAAATTTGCAAAAATGTATTTCAGAGAAACCAGGCCACACAGAAAAAATATAAAAATTGATCACGAAAGCCAAGAATAAAGAGAACTTTATAAAAAAAATTGTACTCAAAATGTGGCTTATTTACTTAAAACAAACCCCCTTCAAACCCCACCTTGTCGTAAACAATAATTGCTAACATGGTGTTTTTAGCAGCTTTTTCCAGGGTCAACCTATATAAAAACTAAAAAAAACAAGCAGGATAAGCCCTCGTTCTCATCTTTTTCTTGGGCTTCTCCTGAACATTTTGTGTATAAGTGTCTTGATTTTCTTAATAATTTCTTCTAAAAAAACGTAATTTATGGTCCTCTGTCGTGGTTTTTTTTGGCAAAAGTTACATGTTATAAGAAATAAATCACAGAGCATGTTATATATAATTAATATATTTTTATTGAAAAGAAAAAAAAAATCCCATTGAAAAATATGAGTATTTGGTACCTATCGAAAATAATTCTAACAAATGGCACATAATATAAGCCAAAACGCTCATTGTTCGCAAGTTTTGCATCGGCGGAATAGGGCCTTAAGGGGCCCACTTATCTCATTTCATAAGTGAAAATTAAATCCACTGATGATACCAGTGTTAACAGTGATATACCTAGTACACAGTGATGATCCCATGAGGACAGGACAGAAAGCAGGAGCTTGCGTCATACTATAGATAGAAGATGCAACTGCTCGAAATTTTGAAATCGACCCTGTGACGAAATTGGTAACAAACGCTTAGGCGAATCATGTCAGAGGTCCAGCTTCAAATCTTATTTTTAGGGTTCCGTATCCGGTGCGGGACCCTATTACTAAGCCTACGCCGTCTGTCTGTCTCTGTCTTTCCGTCCGTCAGTCTGTCTGTCCGAGGGCTGTATCTCTTGAATCGTAATAGGTAGCCCATTGAAATTTTCACAGAATATGTGTTATTATGTATGGCCGATATAACAACAAATAATAAAAATAAGAAAAAGTAAAAAATTCACGGGGGTTCCACTAGAAGTAACCAAAAAGTGTACGCGCGCGCGCCATCTACCGAATAGAGTGAGAAGCATTTTAACTAATCATGACATTAAACTAATATGAAGCATTTTATAACACGCCATAGATGGCGTGAGTGGCGCTAACCATGACATGACGATAAGGAACCCTCGGTGCGCGAGTTCGACTCGCACTTGGCCGGTTTTTTTTTTCTCTTTATTTTCGGCTTTACATCTAACTAATGAAGAAATAAAAATAAGTAGTTGGAGGATAGAAATAAAAAAAATCATTTGTATGGCATAAATAAAACAAACATACTTAAGTGAAAGGTTAATTTAAAAAAACTCAATTATTTTTAAGGATAAAGTTAAAAATATTCACCTATGCTCCAAAATACGCTTATCCATCCAAGTAGATTGCAAATTAATGGCGGACTCGGCATACGCGTCCAAATCAACATTGTCACTCAATCTTCTTAGCGGCTTGTCGATACCAAGGAAACTCTTCTCAGGAATCTCTATAGATTCGTCCCCGGACAAAAATCGCACCACAGATCGCTTCCTAGATGAGGAATTAGCCCTTGCTCTGATGTCCTCTGGACTAATTCCGGGAGTTAGGGGGTAAGCACTTTCGAATGCGTCCGGCATTATAATTCAGTTTCACAAAGTCAACTTCAAAAACGTGGTTTGCTCAACGATGTAGAAACTCCACTGAGCTATGGAATCGGCAACAACTTCGCAATAGCTGTTGGCCGATTGCGTTATGCCCCCAACGCACAAGACGATAGATAACATTTGACACTGGTCAACCCGAAGGAGATTATTACTACAGCCGTACTCGTAATGAAGCCACTACGTGCAAAGATAAAATTTTTCTTGTGATAGGAAATTTTTCCATACCTACTTATCATACACATTAAATTGTTTTACCATTTATGAAAGTTAACTACTGTTACTAGTGTAAGAAAAAAATCCATCTACCATGTTCATAGTAGATGGATTTCATTCACAACCTAATTCATACATAACTATACATATATACAACACGCTGTATTAGTCAGTCGGGGTAGGCAGAGTAATCAACCTAATTCAACATATTAATAAACAATAATTATTGTTTATTAATATGTTATAATTTATTTATCCAGCGATTTATTAATTATAATTAATAAATCGCTGGATAAATAAATTATAAACACGAGTAGTCTGCCCAAATCATAATCCTATTTTTGACTGGCTTCGCCGCAGTTCGATAAGTCATATAAAAATGTGCCAAAAAGAAAATTATTGTCAGTGCATAACAAAAAGTTAAGTATTAGGATAAAAAAACTGTAAAAAGCGTGAGTGCACAGAACATAGAAAGTATTTTCTAGAACAATTTAATAGAAATAATGTCATTTTAATACTTTCTCGATATTCATATTGCCTTCACGCAAGGCATTTTTGCTTGATTTTCGTTGATAATATCTACATATATTGGCCCATATTATTACAAATATCAAACCGCCCCTTGCGTGTAGTTGTGACGCAACGCTTGTCACATTCACCTTTCCAAGTTCAGAGTTATCATGCGTGAGTCGTGCTCGTGTCTACTTTCCACTGGCATGATATTCGTAGCTTTCATTCACAATTTTACGTGTTTTCAATTATCAGAGAGATTTCATTCTAATAGATTTTCTTTTTAACCCCCGATGCAAAAGATTATAAGTTCAATAAATAAAAAAATAAAAAAGTTGACACCTCCGTCTGTGGCATCGTAGCTTCCAAACGGATGGGTCGATTTGGATGCGTTTTTTTTATTAGAAAACTGGGTTAAACCCTTTGGCTCCCGCAAACCCCGATCGGGGTTTATACATCGATCACCGGTCACGTCCCGCAAACCCCGATCGGGATTCGGCGCGGCGCGGCGGCGCGCGGCTCATTATTTAATTCATCACTAATTCTACCAATTTTTCTTAGTAGAACTGAATACTGGTATAAATTCTCGGTTAAATTTATTAGTAACTATTCTCAAACATGACTGGGCAACCTAATCACCTTCACACAGAAAATATTTTTTGAAAATGTAAAAAAAAGGGCTCCCACGACAACTGACATTTCCACAGACACTGGAATACACAGATCTTGTACCGTATTTCGTGTACCGATATTCTAGAGTACGTTTCAATAGCTATATTTTGATGGGCGACTTGTGGGAGGAAATTATACAGTTTTGGTCAGAAAAAATCGGAAAAAAATGTCGAGTGTGTTTTGTTTTGCCTGGAGTTCAAACAATCGGTCTGTGCTTCTAAATAAGTGAATCCTGAAGTGTTTGGTATCACTGAATCCGCAATTTCAGTACAAAGAAGACTGAATACAGATCATTGATGAATCGATCGATTGAGGCGGGATATTCGAATTTGTGCGGGAGCGCGCGCGCCAAAATTTTGCGTTTTTGCGCGCGGCGAAAAGGGCTGAGGCTTAACGGTCGTACGAATATTTATGCTGAGGGCCAAAGGGTTAATTAAAATTATTTTATTTGTTTAATTCTATGAATTTTTTTTTAATGTACTACTTTTTATGAATAAAATTCTTATACAATCAAGAATAATATACAGGGTGACTGGTAATTTGACGTACTGTACGTCACGTACATATTATATCTTCTAAGTGATGTAGAGGTCATATCATAAGTAATAAAATTAATAAAAATGTAACCCCCAACTATTGAGATAAAATCAAATTAATACAAATAATATAGATATACATAAAAGACGAAAGTACCTCAACATTTTAGTATAATCAACTCTTATAATGGAAACTTAGGATAGGTCCGTGGAACCTTGCCACTCTCGCTATACGCAACAAATGTGATAGTTGTGAGTTCTACCTAAAACTTACCTCAATTTTAATGTTAGTGAACTGACATGATACGGACTGGAAAAAAAGCACACGGTAGGTACCTACAAACTTAACTGTGTAAAAAGAAGCTAAAACTCACCGATGCTCCGCCTTCCGATACCACTTTTTGCCAGCGGTATTATATTCTCCATCCACAGTGGCACCGAAGTCCTTCAGTACTCCCGAGTGGTTCATGATGGCCGGTCTGTTGACTCGCGTCCAACGCTCGTTCTTAGGGTTGATTTTAAAGCTTGCAAAGCCACGCCACAGTCTTTTGTCGAAAGCACAACACGCACGTCTAAACATATAATTTTATGATGGGAACATCTGCAAATAAATGTATTATATGTTATAGGTAGCTAAATTGAGAACGAGCGGTCAAACTCAATGAGAATTTTCTGAGATCGGACGCTTGAACACTGGACGACAATGGCGCCGCAACGGTAAGTCACGGCGACGGCACCGCAGCAGACAGACAAAATTTATAAAAATAATATAAAATAAATATAATAATGTTCATACATTATATTACTAACTTTTGCCCGCGGCTTCGCTTCACGTGACTTTTTGCTCACAGCTCAGGCCGCCGAAGACGTATCATTATGATTTATGAAGTGACAGAATCTAATAGTGAAAACCATATGTAAATCGATAAAGTGTTTCTCGAGTTATAAGAATATTCATATACTGACGTACGTTACACGGCCACCGGTTGCCCGTAGAAACTTCACTTTATTAGGCTTAGAAAAAAAAGGAACAGTGTCTCTAGTTTGACCTCACAATTTAAATGCAGATAAGAAGAGGGTAACGAGGTTAATGAACCTCAACCCAGTAAGAGTGAGGTCGCAGCGAGAGAAGTCAACAGCATCGCAGCAAAAATATAGGTAATACAGAGTGTTTGGCACATCGACCGACAAAATTTTTTTGTAGGTAAGTGGGGTCAGTTTTTCAGATGTCACGTGGTATCGAGATCACTGGCGGCCGGTCCTAAAGCGCGCCCGTGCGCCGCACTACCATACCACGAGAAGTCTTCACTTCACTCAAAATAAATAATATCTTACAGTACAACATACCTACATTAAAACCATAAAGATCGTACTCCAAATAAATACGAATGTGAATTCGACCTTCATGTATAGATCACAAGGCACGTTTTTGCGAGTAAACCCGCGCCGCGCCCCGTGCGGAATCGAAAACCGCACGCGGGTCACCGATCTGAATGTATGGGGATCGGCAAAACACCGCTGGCGCGTGTGACAAAAGATACTTCATAGAAACAGTATGGGCCGAAATGGAGTTCTGCGTGCGCCGCACGAGCGCCAAACAAGGACGCTATATCGTGAATAGCCGCGCGTGCGACACGTCGCGAGCGATTCCTATTGCAGGAGTCCGTCTACCTAGAGTCAGCGCGCTGTCATGTGATATCACATACCCGTTAGCGCGTGAATATTTAAAATGGGATATGGTTAGGTTTTGTGCTGTCAACTGATACTGTGAATTAAGTGGTGCCAATATTTGCCTAAGAGTTGGTTAAAGGTAAGGCTTTACAATCAGGTGATCCCGGGTTCAATTCCTACTTTCAAATGTTTTTTTTGTACATTTTTTAAGTATTTTTGGGACATTGCTATTGTTTTCTTTTTGAAACTGCAGCAGTGTTGTGGTCTATGGGTGTGTTCATAAAGGTACTATGAATGAGTTAAAAAACTTGTTTGGATTTATTTTGTTGTTTTTTGCAACTCATTGAGTGCCTTGAGAATATTCATACTAGGTACGTACAAAATACAACGCAGGCGTTAAAAAAATTCGGAAGTCGCGATCTTAAAATAAGGAGTCATGTAAGGAGTTCGTAGGCACGGCCAAACATTTGTTATGCGGATGCAAAATACTACTTGAGCGAGGCCAGTATTCCTACCGTCATGATAAAGTCCTCCAAATCATCAGAGAGGCCATCAACCTGTCAATTGCACGGACCAGGAAAGGGCAAACCAGTAGCGGCTTCCAGAAGGTCAACTTTGTGAAACCTGGAGCCAATAAGCTGCCCAAAGATAGGACTAAACCTTCTTCAATTTTGGGAGCAGCAAAGGATTGGGAATTGTTGATGGACACACATGAGAAGCATTACCAAATGCCTTCGGAAATCTGTACCACAGCATTAAGACCGGATATACTCATATTCTCAAAAGCGACAAAGCATGTAGTACTTGTTGAACTTACAGTTCCATGGGAAAGTAACATACCGAAGGACCACAACATCAAACTTAACAAGTACTGCAACTTAGTAGACCGGATTGTGAGAAACGGATTCAAGACTGATCTCTTCGCTGTGGAAGTCGGAGCAAGAGGACTACCAGCGAAGTCGCTCTACAGTCTCTTCAAGAATCTAGGGCTCCCAAGATCGACGCTAAGCTCATATATGGAGAGAGCTTCGAAAACGTCACTGGAAGCATCCTACAGAATATGGATAGGTAGAGAGAGGGAGGTCGAGAGCGGGACTGGTGATTTCCCCGCGTCCTAGTCAACGCAGACTAGCTGACGAGGGCTTGAAGCGAGCCGAAACGTGAAGCATGCGCGGGAAATTTAGAGTGGCCACTCGCTAGTCCCGACCTCGATTAATACCCTCCTCTACTGCCGATGGGCCCGGATATGTTCGGTGAAGCCATCGTAAGCTTAGATCCACACCTTCCTTGGAAATGTGTTGGGAAATTTGGTATTTAAGGAGGTAGGTACTTAGCGCACTACCCGTCACTGAAGTCACCAGCCGCCACTGATCGAGATACGATATTTTTTTTTTTTAAATTACGAAAATCCCAGCTATAAACCCTTGTAACTTTTTTGTTAATGATTGTATCAGCACGAAATAAAATTTATTGAATTTTACGATGTATCCTTGTTCTAGAAAACATATTATTTGATGAAGTTAATACCATGAAAAGGTTTTATGACCTCCCAAAGTCCCGAGAACGAGTAAAAATGTGACAGAATCTTAATTTCTTAATTCATTACAAGAAAAATAACAGCAATTGAGTGCTTCATTTTCTTTTAAAAAGTTCGCTAGTTTACGCCCTTTCCAACGGTATACCACTTGTCATACAAAATAACTAACTATGTGGTCAAAATTAAGCACAGAGACAGAACAGAACGACAACACGGGCACTAATCGGTGGTAGCTTCCCGTAGAGAGCGTTTTCGGGAGCATTTTAAAATTTAGAACATGTAGCGGTTGCGCGGCACTCTTGCAAATTATCCCTAATTTTGTCGTTCTGTTCTGTCTCTGTGCCTAATTTTGGCCCCATAGTGTATTATTTGTATGACATGTGGTATACCGTTGGAAAGGGTGTAAACTAGCGAACATTTTAAAAGAAAATGAAGCTATCAATTGGTGTCAGTTTTTTTAAATGAATTAAGAAATTTAGATTCTGTCATATTTTTACTCGTTCTCGGGACTTTGGGAGGTCATAAGATCTTTTCATGGTATTAACTTCATCAAAGATTTTTTTTTCTAGAACACATCGTAAAATTCAATAAATTTTATTTCGTGCTGATACAATCATAAACACAAGGGTTTATAGCTGGGATTTTGGTAATTTTCAAAAATAAAGAAAAAAAATCTTATCTCGATACCACGTGACATCTGACAAAAGGTATCATCGGTCAAAACTTTGCAAATGACCCCACTTACCTACAAAACAATTTTGTCGGTTGATGTGCCGAACACCCTGTATATTACATGAATCAGCTTTCACATTCAAACTATGTTTTTACACTGTTAAATTAAACAGTATATCCCCATCACACTGGCAAAGCAAACGCTAACAATTTTAAATGTGTACCAGATAGTTATGTGATGAATAAAGTATCATTATTTGCAATATACATTTTAACAATAATGATGCTCATTAGACAATTTATTACTGTTATGTTGTGATAAATTATAAATTATAATACACATGGGGTGAATGCTACTCGTTCAGGTAATGAAGCGCACAATTTGCGAAGCAAAAAACAATGAACGAAAACAGGCAATAGTGACTTACAATGACAGCGCACTCGAGATACAAGTGCTAGGTAAACGAAAGATTGAAATGCATGTTATCTATGACTCCCCCTTATCAGGTGTCAGCCAACAGGCAGTTGTGGGAAGTTAGGTAAAAAATTAAAAGATAAACAGACTTACCTATATGACTATCGAGACTGATGTGTCTACATTTTATCTCCCAAACTGATATACAGGGTGTATCAGGATAGGTTTGAGAAACTTCAAGAATAGAAAGTAATCATTATCAGAAGAAAAAATCCTTATCACTCAAATCGAAATTCTGTTTTTTTTTTGTCATACAAAAGTTGGAAATTGTAATAAAAACTCGATGGACACTGAGACTGGCGATTGCAGTGAAATAATTCAGTCCTCTTTTTCTTTTGAGGTCATTGAACTTTCAGTGTTTGGAATTTACCTACACGCAGTTCAATAGTACTAGTTATGTATGCAACCTACCCATTTTTATTCATGAGTTAGAATTTATTTTTTATTTAATAAAGGCAGACGTTAACCATGCACCAAATCTTGAAGAATAGATTTTCACCAAAAAGTACTGTAGAATGATCGAATCTGGGAAAAAGTTTCAGAGTTTTTCTTCTTCAAATATGGGCCCCTTTCGAACCCTGAAGTTTCGAAATCCTATCCTGAAACACCCTGTACAGATACTATCAGGGAAGACAAAGAGACAACAATCCAATACAATATTAATAGTATTTGTGATTATATTATACTCAGATTGCCATCTTCTGTAGGCAGCAATTAAAAATACATGTATATTTCAACGGGCCTTCAATAGAAGCGGCTCGTGGCTTACATTGGGTGTTTTGCGGACAATGAGGTTATAATGTTCTCTAATGTGAGATTTTTTTTAATTAATCCGCTATGGTTGGCTGAGTCAGAGGGGCTAAAGCTCACGCTCCGACGAGCCAATATCAACTCTAAGAAGGTAGGTGCCATAACTGAGCGGGTTACCTTTGGATAGCTGGCTATACTGGACTAGAGTAGAATGCACCCGAGGCTGCTATGAGGCCATCTTACATCCAGTACAGTGGTACCAACCCAGTCAGCCACAATTTGAGCCTACCACGTAGTAAGGGGCAACGGATGGGACCTACAGTTTCACACCAGTTTTCCATGCCAAGTGCCTGTTGTCACATACAAAATGTGGTGTCCACATAATACATTCTCATATGTATGCTTGTGGAATGAATTCTTTACTAGTTATTCTCAATAAATAAACAATAAAGTAATACTTTATCTTACTAGCTGTGCTCGCGGCTCCGCCCGCTCTCATATTTCACTTCACTGCTAACCTCATAAGCTATTTAGCGTGATAGTAAGTAGTTCATGGGAAGAATCAAGCTATCCGTAGAATTTTGTTTTATTAAAATTGGTTCAGTGGTTCTCGAGTTATAAGCGGACAGACAGACATACATACACTCAGACAGAAAGACAGAAAGCAGACGTTGGATTTTATTATAGGTAAGGATCTATTCTCGTGGACATATTTTTTTCTAAGTAGGTAAATAATATATTTACCTACTTAGGAACATTTTACAAAGTGTTGGTACAAGTCTAACAAATATAGGGAAGCAACACGCCATAACGATTTTTGTTGAAATTACGTGACTTGGCGAGATTCTTATATTCATCTAAAAGGCAGATCCAGAAATATTATATGAGTCATTGGTGCCGTCGCATAAGAATGCTGGAGTTAGGGATGAAATATCGTGCCCCCATTACTTACTATGTAGGCGAAGCAAGCTCACACAGTGCACTATACAATTAAAAGCAAGACCCTTTATTTCATACAGCAAGCAGCAACATTTAAACAATTTAGCAAACCAATTTTGCAATTTTGCACATTTTGCACGCCAAAACTAACCAAACCAACTTGTGTGTGTGTGTGTGTTTGTTTGGGTGGTAGTATTATATTCTTTGTTTGGGTGTGTGGCGTTGTATGTGTGTGTGATTGCATGGAAACGATTTATTTATTTACAAGTCATTTACAGAACAGGCAACACAGGCAAGCAATGCAGCTGACTGGTCGTCGTAAGTAACGTAATGGACGACAAAAAATACTATTTATTTATCACTTGCCAAAGAACCAAACGAAGGTTTGCGGGATTAAGGATTCGAGGGATTGGATAAAGTCTTTTAGGTGGCCGACCGGGTTTGCCGCAAACCCGGTCGGCCACATCGTAACACATCGTAAAATTCAATAAATTTTATTTCGTGCTGATACAATCATTAACAAAAAAGTTACAAGGGTTTATAGCTGGGATTTTCGTAATTTAAAAAAAAAAAATATCGTATCTCGATCAGTGGCGGCTGGTGACTTCAGTGACGGGTAGTGCGCTAAGTACCTACCATACCATACCATACCAAATTTCCCAACACATTTCCAATGTTATTTTAAGATCGCGACTTCCGAATTTTTTTAACGCCTGCGTTGTATTTTGTACGTACCTAGTATGAATATTCTCAAGGCACTCAATGAGTTGCAAAAAACAAGAAAATAAATCCAAACAAGTTTTTTAACTCATTCATAGTACCTTTATGAACACACCCATAGACCACAACACTGCTGCAGTTTCAAAAAGAAAACAATAGCAATGTCCCAAAAATACTTAAAAAATGTACAAAAAAAACATTTGAAAGTAGGAATTGAACCCGGGATCACCTGATTGTAAAGCCTTACCTAACCAACTCTTACCTTCAACCGGGTTTGCCGCAAACCCGGTTGGCCACCTGAAAGACTTTATCCAATCCCTCGAATCCATAATTCCGCAATCCTTCGTATGGTTCTTCGGCAAGTGATAGATAAATGATGTTTTGGTGGTTAAAAAAAAATAACCAGGGTTAATATATAGAAAATTCCTGGCTCCGTTCGGCAGACTTCGGCTCGAAGGAATGTGTGGTATTTAAGAGTGATGTTTTGGTGGTTTAAAAAAATTGGTTGTCTGTAAAGTCGGTTTACGGACGATAGTTTTACGTGATAACGTCATAAATCGATATTGTGTTACATATTCGGACCCTTGTTTCATGAATATTCAAAATTTGAAATCTTTTCCGACCGGCCAGATGCGCTTAATATATTATGATACGAGTAACCTCCTTTCAATTTGTGCTGCCCTGGTACTTTAGAACCAGAGAGATAAATGTGTTCAAGCCGACGCTTGGGCCGATTGTGCCTCTCTATAGCCTGTTACGCGCTCTCGCTTGCACACACAGGCTCAGATGGAACGTGACACTTTTTCGTGCGTGCAGCCGGTGTTCATCAATTTATAAGACGTGATGTTATCACGTCAATAATAACCAAGGTTAATATAAAGAAGATGCGCATCTTCTCTATATTAACCCTAACCTAATGTTGAGGCGGTGCATGTCGTTTTTGTTACGTTTCGTTTCAAGCCGAGTGTTCCGTTTCGAGCCGAGTGTTTACGAAAGGAGCCGTAAAGGAGCCGAAATGTCTTTCAGGTGTCGAACGCTGAACCTGGCGGTCTACTCGGAGTTGTAAAAACGATCATAGACATCGTTTCGATATATCGTTTTTAGAACTACTTAATAAAAAAATGGCATTGTCATTGTCGTGTCGTAACGTAACCCTACTCTTAGGTTCTACTCTTAGAACGAACATTTGAATTTGACCAATGAGCAAACGACAATTTTCGATAATTCCAACGACACCTCATGAGCTCTCGTTGAGATTGTCGTTTTGTTGCCACTATTAAATACAAAGAAGAGATTGTCGTTTTGGTGTATGTATTGCGTTCATTGACTTACACACGATTTACGAGTACCTACCTATGTGTGCATTGGTGATTTGTTTTCGTTTTTTGTTTATTGTATAATTTCTTCCATAAGTTGCTATGCTACCTTCGCTTGGAAAATATAAAAAAAAATAGAGGACTCAGCGCGATCGTCGCGGCGGTCATGAAGTCATGACATGACTCATAGGCGCCGACTACGTGGGTGCTCGGGGGCTCCAGCACCCACGAGGCGTGAGTAGTGGGTGCGGATAGTTGCAAAACTTACGAATTTTTCGGAATATATAAGGAATACTTCGAAAATCATGGAATCTTTCCAGGATTTATAGAAGTTTATTCAGTATGGAGAGGAATGCGTAATACCTATTTTGTTAATTTTAGACCGAGCCGGATTTAATTAGTTTTTATTTTATGCATATTCGTAGATACATTATATGGAATGCCCCAAGATAATTATTCTCTCAAAATGACAATATCTACTTATTTAAAAATGATCGAAAATCGCGCGAACGAAAGAACGAATCCATGCAAGCGGCCTACCTACACTCGCACGCAGTCCGACTGGCGGCGGAGCGGCGGCGCGGCGGTGCGCGGCGCGGAGGGGTGCAGCGAGACGGGCGGGCGGCGCCGCGCGCGACGCGGTAGGTAGGTACCTGCTATGCGCTGTGTGGTTGTTATGCGTATAGTTTCGCGTGACGTAGGCAGGGAATACTTCCCAAAAGATCGCAAGCTTTCGTCATCTTTCGTTGAATAGATACGGAACGAACTGATACTGTCTGGCGGCGGTGCTGCGCGCGCGATGCGTCATGCGAGTTGAGGAATATATATGAACTATATGGTGGTTGTTTATTGTTTGTGTGGTAATTATATTATACTAGCTTTTGCCCGCGGCTTCGCTCGCGTGAAATTCGTATTTCAAAGGAAGAAAGTAAGTAACTAAGGGCGAGCTGGGTTCAGGTAAACGATAAACCTTCTCAACTAAAGTAAGTAACTAACGGCGAAGCTTCAGGCTGAGCTGCATTCTGGAAGACAATAACCTTCTCGAAGAAAGTAAGTAACTAAGGGCGAGGCCGAAGGCCGAGCTGCGTTCAGGAAGATGATAAACCTACTCAAAGAAAGTAAGTAATTGAGGGCGAGGCCGAAGGCCGAGCTGCGTACAGGATGACTATAAACCTTCTTGAAGAAAGTAAGTAACTGAGGGCGAGGCCGAAGGCCGAGCTGCGTTCAGGAAGACGATAACCTTTTCGAAGAAAGTAAGTAACTAAGGGCGAGGCCGAAGGCCGAGCTGCGTTCAGGAAAACCTTCTCGAAGAAATTAAGTCATTGAGGGCGAGGCCGAAGGCCGAGCTGCGTTCAGGAACAATATAAACTTTTTAATGAAAGTAAGTAACAGAGGGCGAGGCCGAAGGCCGAGCTGCGTTCAGGAAGACCATAAAACTTCTCGAAGAAAGTAAGTAACTAAGGGCGAGGCCGAAGGCCGAGCTGCGTTCAGGAAGACTATAAACCGTCTTGAAGAAAGTAAGTAACTATCGCCCATAGTTACTTACTGTCATCGAAAAGGTTTAGCGTCTTCCAGGATACAGCTCGGCCTTCAGCCACGCCCTTGGTTACTTACTTTCTTCGAGAAGGATTATAGTCTTCCTGAACGCAGCTCGACCTTAGGCCTCACCCTCAGTTACTTACTTTCTTCGAGAAGGTTTATGGTCTTCCTGAACGCAGCTCGGCCTTCGGCCTCGCCCTCTCTTACTTACTTTCATTAAAAAGGTTTATATTCTTCCTGAACGCAGCTCGGCCTTCGGCCTCGCCTTTAGTATGTTACTTACTTTCTTTGAGAATGTTTATTGTTCATCTAAATCCAGTTCACCCTCCGGCCCCGGCCTAATTTACTTACTTTCTTCTTTTAAAATACGAATTTCACGCGAGCGAATCCGCGGGAAAAAGCTATCGATATTTAAATAAGAAACTACAGTTAAAATAAATCAAATACTTTAGATACCTAACAAATTATAATACTCCACTTATTAGCGTAACCGGAACTGAATTTTATTTAGCCTATCCTGTGTCTCGTATAGCTAAATGTGCGTGTACTAATTTTAATCGAATTTAAATGATTGGCTTAAATTGTATGGAGGACTTTTTTTAGAACTATTTAAGAGAAACAACAGAATTTGATTTAAACGCAAATATGATAATAAACTATCGTTTATCTTATATTCTCCCTCTCCCTCTCCCTCTCCCTCTCCCTCTCCCTCTCCCTCTCCCTCTCCCTCTCCCTCTCCCTCTCCCTCTCCCTCTCCCTCTCCCTCTCCCTCTCCCTCTCCCTCTCCCTCTCCCTCTCCCTCTCCCTCTCCCTCTCCCTCTCCCTCTCCCTCTCCCTCTCCCTCTCCCTCTCCCTCTCCCTCTCCCTCTCCCTCTCCCTCTCCCTCTCCCTCTCCCTCTCCCTCTCCCTCTCCCTCTCCCTCTCCCTCTCCCTCTCCCTCTCCCTCTCCCTCTCCCTCTCCCTCTCCCTCTCCCTCTCCCTCTCCCTCTCCCTCTCCCTCCCCCTCCCCTCCCTCTCCCCTTCCCCCTCCCCTCTCCCTCCCCCTTTACAGCAAACGGGATGGTACGGAACCCTCTTAACGCGAGCCCGACTCGAACTTGACCACTTTTTTTTTAATGTGTTACCATGTAATATACACTTAATTTACAGGAAAACGTAAAAGAAAATCCCAATCCTTCTAGT
Source organism: Nematopogon swammerdamellus (assembly GCA_946902875.1). Classification (NCBI taxonomy): domain Eukaryota; kingdom Metazoa; phylum Arthropoda; class Insecta; order Lepidoptera; family Adelidae; genus Nematopogon; species Nematopogon swammerdamellus. Next base: position 9,992,348 of record OX336345.1, read on the forward strand.
TCTCACAAAAAACGCGATGGTACGGAACCCTCTTTACGCGACCCCGACTCGAACTTGACCACTATTTTTTTTTAAATAAGTTACCGTGGGATGTACACTTAATTTACAGGAAAACGTAAAAGAAAATCCCAATCCTTCTAGTTCTCACAGAAAACGCGATGGTACGGAACCCTCTTTACGCGAGGTCGACTCGAACTTGACCACTTTTTTTTTTAATGTGTTACCATGTAATATACACTTAATTTACAGGAAAACGTAAAAGAAAATCCCAATCCTTCTAGTTCTCACAAAAAACGCGATGGTACGGAACCCTCTTTACGCGACCCCGACTCGAACTTGACCACAATTTTTTTTTAAATAAGTTACCGTGGGATGTACACTTAATTTACAGGAAAACGTAAAAGAAAATCCCAATCCTTCTAGTTCTCACAGAAAACGCGATGGTACGGAACCCTCTTTACGCGAGGTCGACTCGAACTTGACCACTTTTTTTAAAAATTATGTTACTCCGGGATATACACTACCCCTATACGAAGTTTCGTCAAAATCCGTCCAGCCGTTCAGGCGTGAAAGAGGAACAAACAAACAAACAAACAAACAAACAAACAAACAAACAAACATACTTTCACATTTATGATATTAGTGAGATGAGATAATGGTGGTTGAGGTTTGAATTGTAGATGTTTTTAAACATTGTAATAACAATAAAATAATGCTCCAGTTACAAAATAGTTTTGAGCGATTTTTTTTTCTGACGATGTAAATGTTTTTATTTCGTTTAATTTTGTAAAATTACATAGATACTTTTTATTGTTTATTGTATACCAACTTAAATAGAGATTAAATGAGGGTTAATAAGCAGGGATCGAAAAAGGTTCAAAAGAACCGGTTCGAAAAGGGTTCTAAAGAGGTTACGGTTTTAAAGAACCGGTTCATAAAATAACTGGTTTACCAGTGGCGGTTCCCCAGGTGAAGCAAGTGAAGCACCGCCTCACTTAATTATCTTGAAAGTAAAGAAAAAAAAACATTTCAAAATATCAAGAAAGAAAACTTAAAAAAGTCAAGTATATCCGATCCGAACTGATCACAATATTAGCGCGGCGGCGCGGAGGAGGCGGAGGCGGCTGGTGCGACGCGCGCGACGAAATACGTTAAAGATGTGTTAGTGCATCAACACCACCAACACAGCACGCACACACACACAGACGTGACGTGTGACGTGTCACGTACGGCATGGCATATGGTGACTCACCCCGGTCCGGTGCGGCGACGAATCGCTTATTTTGATATCGCTTCACCAAGCGTAAAGACAACAGGTTGACCTTGGAGGCTTTGGATGTAGGGAGCAGCTGAGGCTCTGATAAATGGCGCCGGACGAGACATCTATATCCAATTAAAATAATGCAGAGCGAGATGGGGCGATTCACGTTTTCTATAAGTCGGTTTGTTTTACCTCCGTGATTAACATGATGGCGAAATTCGCACTAGTTACGGTAAGTTTCATAGCTCAATGGTATATGCTTCGCTTTTCAATCTAGTGACGTTGGTTCGAATCTCACTTTTGCGAATTCTTTTTTTTTTGTTTTTAGGGTTACGTATCCGGTACGGGACCCTATTACTAAGCCTACGCCGTCTGTCTGTCTGTCTGTCTGTCCGTCCGTCTTTTTTTTTAATGTAATCCGGTATGGGTGGCTGAGCCGGAGGGGCCAAAGCGCATGCTCCGACCAGCCAATATCACCTCCGAGAAGGTAGGTGCCATACCGGAGACTTCCCTGGATTGCTGGCTATACTAGACTAGAGGAGAACACAGCCGAGGCTGCTATGCGGCAGCAGCAGGTGTAGGTATGCATAAATTTATTCGTAAAATTACGTAAATTTTTTCGTCAGAAAAAAACTCATTGTTACACGCCGACCGGATTCGAACCTCGCACCTCTCGCATTTGAAGCCAATGCCCAAACCACTCGGCCACCCGCCGCTTGTCTGTCCGTCCGTCTGTCCGAGGCCTGTATCTCTTGAACCGTAATTTGGTAGCCCGTTGAAATGTTCACAGAAAATGTGTTATTATGGCCGATATAACAAAAAATAATGAAAATAAGAAAAAGTAAAAAACTCACGGGGGTTTCCATAGATGGCGCGCGCGCATACACTTTTTGGTTTCAAAAAGTGTATGCGCGCGCGCCATCTACCAAATAGATGATGAATCATTTTCTAATCGTGACTAACTAATATGAAGTATTTCATAACACGCCATCTAGATGGCGTGGCGTGTTATGAAATTCATCTAGTGGCGCTAGCCGTGACATGGCGATACGGTACCCTCGGTGCGCGATTCGATAGTAGTTTTTGGTTAAGTATTGTTAGGGCCAAAAAAAATTAGGTTTAGGTTTTTCAATTTATCATAAAGTAATAGCAATGTAGGTGGATTTTTTAGTCGCCTCACTAAGATTTATAGGTCAAAGCCGCCACTGGGTTTAACAACCGGTTTTCTGAATCGGTTCAAACACCGATGAACCGGTTCTTCAAACGAACCGGTTCCGCAGATGGGTTCAAGAACCGGTTCGAAATAACCCTTTAAGAACCAGTTTGCAGAAGGGTTCTTAGAACCGGTTCGAAAGAACCCTTTTAAGAACCGGTTTGCATGACGGTTTTGAGAACCGGTTCTCGAACCGACCTGCATAACCGGACTCGTTTAAGAACCGGGTCATAACTCGAGAACCACTGGTGCTAGACCCATCGTGTTGGTACTCAAACTTCAGATCTCGGTGAGATCTATCCATCTGTCACGTGAACTTTTGTTTTGGTCATAACTCGAGAACCACTGGTGCTAGACCCATCGTGTTGGTACTCAAACTTCAGGTCTCGGTGCGATCTATCCATCTGTCACGTGAACTTTTGTTTTGGTCATAACTCGAGAACCACTGGTGCTAGACCCATCGTGTTGGTATTCTAACTTCAGGTCTCGGTGAGATCTATCCATCTGTCATGTGAACTTTTGTTTTGGTCATAACTAGAGAACCACTGGTGCTAGACCCATCGTGTTGGTACTCAAACTTCAGGTCTCGGTGAGATCTTTCTTTCTTTCTTTCTTTTCTTTCTTTAAAAAATCCTAAGTAAGTAAGTAAGCCTTCTAGTTCTCACAGAAAACGGGATGGTAAGGAACCCTCTTTACGCGAGCTCGACTCGAACTTGACAACTTTTTTTAAAAATTATGTTACTCCGGGATATACACTACCCCTGTTTCGTCAAAGTCCGAACAGCCGTTCAGGCGTGAAAGAGGAACAAACAAACAAACAAACAAATATACTTTCGCATTTATGATATTATAGTGAGTAACGTAATTTTATTATGAGTGTTGGTTGCATGCATTCAGTTTTTGTTGCGTCCGCGCTCCGCGCGACACCTCTGCGCCGCATGCGCCTTTGTCGTATCTGATATCGCACTTTTGACCGTATCGCACTTGGCCGGTTTCTTGTTAAAATTACTTCTCATCAACCTACAAAACGTGAAAACATCACAGTTGGATAAAACTACAGTTAATTCGAAAGATTCCGAAGCTTTCGGAAGTTTTAGAATGATTCCGGATGATTCCCTTTGGAAGTATTCGGAAACATTCCTTCTCGCATCTATATGCGGAGCACCCACGACGATAGATATAAAAACTGATCAGTAATAGGATTTGAGCTACGATAAAAGTGCCTTATTTACTTACAAGCCTTTGAGTGGCCACATTTACACATAGCGAACGTTATAGTAATCCTATATTATTCTATACCATGCAGTAGAATATAGGAGCACTACATGCGTAGGTACATCGTGGGAATGTGTAAATGCGGCAAATGCAACACATTGTGCGAATGTTTTGCGAATCCATGCTGCCGGGTGCCGGGAGAAATTTTTCACTAATTCTCCCGGAGAATTAGTGAAAAATTTGATGTCCAGCAGGTGGACGGCAACCTGTTGATGATGATGATGACTGTTAAATAAAAAAATATTGCATGAGCACCCACGAGGATTTCTAAAAGTCGGCGCCCCTGATGACTGACTGGGCTGAGTGACGGGCGGCGGCGGCTACGGCGGCGGCGAATAAGGCTAAGCGCACACCTTCCGGCGAGCGAACGGACGGCCAGCCACCGTCCGGTCGCTGTGTACTTTGTGTTAAGCGCACACTTTCCGGCGAGCACCGTCCGGCTGTCTTCACTTGCCATTTGAGATTTGAGTCATGGATCGCGCACGTATCGCAGCTATGATAATTCTCCGTCGTCGGCTTCGGCGCAAAAGGCGACGCTTACATTGGGTTCATCCAATAAATACGACACGACTAATACTTGGAGCTTTTTACACTTTGTTTGAAGTTCTACGTGGTGACGAGAAAAAGTTTTTTAATTATTTTCGCATGTCAGTGTCATCGTTTGACAACCTTCACCTAAAGCTGAAAGCTTCTCTCCAACGCCAGGACACCAAACTAAGGAACTGCATTCAACCTATTGAAATGATGGCTATAGCAATCAGGTAAAAGAAACAAGTTTTATTTTTATTTAATTATTTATTTATTTAAGGGTTAACATTAGATGATGGGTTTGAACTGATGAACGAAGCCGGGGACGGACTGGGCGAAGATGCATAATCTTGAGTCAAGTGTTGAGCATAGTCTTGGTAGTACTGGTTTAGTGAAGATGCATCGGGATTTCAAATGGGGTGGCTTGTATGTAGTGTGATGGAATTATTTAACAGTTAAGACGATGGGTTTGAACTGATGGACGAAGCCGGGGACGGACTGGGCGAAGATGCATAATCTTGAGTCAAGTGTTGAGCATAATCTTGGTAGTACTGGTTTAGTGAAGATGCATCGGGATTTGAAATGGGTTGGCTTGTATGTAGTGTGATGGAATTGGAGGCTCTAGGTTGTTGGTTTTGAAATGCAGTATTTGTATACATAATTTGAGTGTTCGGTTGCTGAAAATTGCTTTGTAAAGGCAGAGTTTGAACGTTGTATTCCTGCTGGTATACAACATTCTTTCTTTGCTTTTTTATGTTTGAAACAAGCTGAAGCACCCCGATCTGGAACTGTACTACTTCGTCATCATCAAAAAGTTCAAGCGACGGTATAATTCCATTGAAGAAAGAGACATGTCGATTGCATGGTTTCTCTTCGAGCACTTTTAACATCTGGAGTTCTAGTGCATCTGGTTTATATCCCTTTCGACGACGTGGTTCTGGTTTCTTGAATTCAGGCACCGGAGAGGTTGATGACGATGGCGATGGCGATGCTATAGGTGATAGGCTACTTTCTGTATTGCGTGTGTCTTCCGTCGGTGTTGATGGTGGAGGCAATGATAGGCTATCTTCTGTATCGCGTCCTTGGATTATTTTGTTTAAAAACCCCAATTGGTCGTGATAAATATATTTTTTTATTTTTTGTGCTCCTGCTCCTGATTTCTTACCATCTTTTATCTTTTTAGAAGATTTTATGAAAGCGTCGCGTATATTATTCCATTTTTTAATAACGTCCGCCACTGTAAAAAATAATATTTTATATTGATTTCAGATACTTGGCAACTGGGTGTACATTTAAGGAATTGCACTATACCTACAGAGTTGGAAGCACTACAGCAAGCAAGATAGTGAGAGATGTATGTCGCAGTATATGGTCTGTAATGAGAGTTAAATGTTTGCCTGAGCTCACGCTAGATAAATGGAAAACAACTGCCATGGACTTCGAAAAAAGGGCCAATTTCCCTCACTGTCTGGGGGCCGTAGATGGAAAGCATATCCGTTTAGTGTGTCCAGCTCATAGTGGATCAATGTTCTACAACTACAAGGAATATAATTCTTTAGTATTAATGGCCGTAGCAGATTCAAATTATTGTTTCATGTATGTTGATGTTGGAAGCTATGGAAAAGAATGTGATTCTACAGTATTTAAGAGATCATCGCTGTGGAAGTCAATCGAAGAAAAAACTATAGAACTACCGAACGAAAATTATCTACCAGGAATAGAAAGTCATAAATTACCATATTTCTTTATAGGAGATGAAGCGTTTGCGTTACATAAACACTTACTTCGGCCATTTGGGGGGAACTATTTGACTGTGACCAAAAGGATTTTTAATTATCGCTTATGCAGGGCTCGAAGATACGTAGAGTGCACTTTCGGCATCCTTAGTAATAAGTGGAGAATCTTCCATCGAGCTATAAACGTAAACCCCGATTTTGCAGTTGATATGGTCAAAGCGTGTGTTGTACTTCATAATTATGTTCGGCGCAGGGATGGATATCAGATAGAAGACACTATGAGTGTGATAGGTTTTGTTTGACGACCTACCTGCTGAGCCATCTATTCGTGGAAGTTTGCTTGCAAATAACGTAAGAAATGAACTTGCTGAATATTTTCAAACAAACGTTGGTTCAGTAAGCTGGCAAATGTCTAAAATATAAGTTTTGTAATATAGTTAATGAACACGTTATGTAATATTAACTAAAAACTGTAATATTTAATTTAAAAAAACATATTTTTAAATTTATAGTAATATAAATAAAAATTTAAATTTTAAACCACACCCAGTGTTGCTTAACAATCGTGTCCGCTCCCACCCTACCTACCATGTGTCTGTATTTGTGTCTGCCATAGCAAGGAGGGCTCCCCTTTAACAGATTAATTTAATAAATAAATGTTTCAAACTAACTGAATGCGTTTCCTTCCGTGTTACTTAGATCTTTGAAGTCGTCCCGAAGCTCAGAACAGACTTCTATCCATGCCTTCTTTGTTTCGTTTCGATCTTTGTAAATCTCTTGGGTCTTGTCCCACAAAACTTCCCTATTTGCCACTACAGTAATTAGATATTCAACGTCAATCTCGAACGTACTCATGTCGAACATCGGGCACACGCGCGCGCGTGCGATCTCTTCGGACGCGACCGGACGATTGCTTGCCGGACGGTGTGAGCGCTAACATACTGCGCCATAAACGACTGCACATCCGGTCGCCGTCCGGCGACCGGACGAGCCGAGAGTCATCCGGTCGACACACGGCGGCCGGACGGCGGGTTGCCGTGTACCGGATAATGTGAGTTCATTCATACAGCAGCATAGACATAGCTTAATCCGGCGACCGGACGGTGGCGACCGGACGGCGCGCGCCGGAAGGTGTGCGCTTAGCCTGACTGGCGGTCGAGCCGGCCCGCGAGCGCGCGGCTCCGGCTCCGGTCGCTCGCCCCGCCTCGCCCCGTCGTCGCGGACGGAGCGGCCGGCTACAGCCGGCCGCTCCGTCCGCCCCGCCTTCATCCATCCATCCACAGATTACCAATACAAAGAATATAATACTACTATACCAATATATATGCTTTATTTGTATAAGGTGCGACTACTGATGGGCAAGGATTCAATCCCATTTGGGACCGAATCCTTATTCGAGACTTTATAGGGATTTTATTGGGAAAGTTGGGGAAGGTTCCTCATTCGATCCTACGAAATAGTATTTTATTTTAATATTAGATTTCAACATCGTGAATGAGTTGTTTTCATTAGTACTAGGCATAATATGGTAGTAGGTATGTAGATCATTGTTTTACTGGATGAATTCCTATATCTAAATAAATAATGTCTCGACAGGTTTTAATTTGAATGCATGATTCCCTAGTTATGTTCACAAAATAATCGATATCTGTGGTCGTTTGAGCGCGCGTACATTTCGCCGTGATGTGAGAGAGGAAAAAAAAAGGTCGGTAATAGAGTCTGTATAGTGACCGTGACAGTGTGAAAAGTTAGGTACCGATTTTTTGGTAGATCTACCAATTTCGGTCATGTTTGACCAACAAACATACAGTCGAATTGAGAACCTCCTCCTTTTTTTGAAGTCGGTTAAAAAATAACGATTTGAGGTCATAATCTACCGATATTTGTTAAATCAATACTAATTATAAATCTGTAAGGGATGGTCATAGAGTAAGTTACTTTGTTTTATGAGATACTGAGGTATCAGACTCTATGTATGATACTAAAGCAAAATGGACGATTTTTAGAAATATTTTCTGTGTATGTATGTTCCACCATAACTCTTAAACCGATCATCTGAATTCGATGAAACATCGTACAAGGATGTTATATCCTATACTATACGACACAGAGGATAAGCTAAATAAAATACAGTTCCAGTTACGCTAAGATGTGGTTCTCAAACTGAAATGTTTCGCGCGCCATTTAGCGCGAGTAGGTATCAGTTAGGAGCGAGCCGGCGGCGTGGCGGAGCGGGCGGCGCGGCGCGCGGGCGGGTGCCTATAAAAGCGCACTGCCCATACTATAGAAAGCCAAAATTGTAATTTGAGAAGGATTATCATTTACTTGAACGCAGCTCGGCCTTCGGCCTCGTCGGCCTCTTTGAAAAAGTATATGGTTTACCTATAGGGAACTCCGCCTTCGGCGTCGCCATAGGTAACTTAGTTTCTTCGAGAAAAATACCTGAAAGGAGCTCGACCTTCGGCCTAATCAGTAGTTACATATTTTGTTCGAGAAGATTTGTCATTACCCTGAATGCAGCTCAGCTTTCGACCTTCTCGCTTTATAACTTACTTTCTTCTTTTGAAATACGAATTTCACGAGAGCGGGCAAAAACTAGTAAACTATAATAGTTACTAAAAATAATACTGTTTTATGTAATCCGGTCGCCTGAGTCAAAGGGGCCTAAGCACATTCTTCGACTAGCCAATATCACCTCCGAGAAGGTAGGTGCCCGTGCATACCGGAGACTTCCCTGGATTGCTGGATATACTGAACTAGAAGAGAACACAGCCGAACCTGCTATGCGGCCATCTTACATCCAGTACGGTGGTACTAACCCAGTCGGCTACAATTTGAGCCTACAACTTCGTAAGGGGCAAGGGAAGGTACCTAGTTTTACACCAGTTCTAAACGGTGAAGCAGCAGGTGTAAGTATGCACGTAAATTTTTTCATCAGAAAAAACTTATTGGTACACACCGACCGGATTCGAACCTCGGACCTCTTGCAGGAGAACCCGATGCCCAAAAACTCGGCCACCCGCCGCTTAACTTGTGTAATGTAATCAGAGATGTAATGTCATCAGATCAGAGCGGATAGTCCAAGCGATCCCTTGCAATGACCACTCACAAATACTATCGTGAAAACTCGTTACAAACTTGCGTGGCTCATAACGAGATCCTCGCCCTTAATTATTTAGTTTCTTCTTTTGAAATACGAATTTCACGCGAGCGAAGCCGCGGGCAAAAGCTAGTTAAAAACATACTTTATTCGAGAAGGTTTATCATTAACCTGAACGCAGCTCAGCCTTCGGCCTCGCCCTTAAGGATTTAGTTTCTTCTTTTGAAATACGAATTTCACGCGAGCGAAGCCGCGGGGAAAAGCTAGTTAAAAACATACTTTATTCGAGAAGGTTTATCATTAACCTGAACGCAGCTCAGCCTTCGGCCTCGCCCTTAATGATTTAGTTTCTTCTTTTGAAATACGAATTTCACGCGAGCGAAGCCGCGGGCAAAGGCTAGTTAAAAACATAAAATCCTTTCGATCTTAAAATAGGATTAAATCCGGGACTTTATGATAAAATTTCGCTCATATTACAGAACAACTTCACATACATAACCTTAAAACATAAAATCCTCATTCGGTCCTAGAATAGGATTAAATCCGGGCTTTTATGATAAAATCCCGCCCATAAAGATTCAATCCCGGGATCGACCCATCAGTAGGTGCGACACGGCGAGAACCACAAAAATATATATTTTTAATTACAACGACGACGCGACAAACTTGCGCCGTCCGCCATCTTTTTCCACTGCATCCATCCAATACTATCTATACACAAATTTGACCACAACAACTTTTATTTTGGTCTTGGACACAAATCGCTTGTCTATGATTGCGAGAAAAACAAAACTTTTTGTTTATGCTTTCGATATGTCACTTCTTCCGACCGACCGAACATTTGGTTAGAGTGGGATATTTGTATGAGTTAGACACATCCCGAGATACACCCGATATATTCGGATCTATCCGAATATATCGCAATCGAAACTCCGAGTAGACTCCTGACAGCTGGTATTATTCTTTGGCTGACGCTGCTGGAAAAAAATTACCATAATAGAATGCGCGGGACGGATCTCGGCGTGTCGTCGCCGCAGCGGGCGACCCGCCACGCGCATCCACTATACAAGTACGGTGCGGGTGCGAGGGAGAACACTGACGAGCCGCTGCGGAGGCGACACGCCGAGATCCGCCCCGCGCATTATACTACGCACGCGCTTGCCTTGCCACGCACAAGCACAACGCATAGAACGAAAGTCGAGAAGCGAAGCAAGTTCGTCGTTCATCCATCGTACAGAATGGTGTATACATAAGGTGTGTGTTGACAACATTTGAAAGGACAATGGAGGGAAACTAAATCCACCGCCCCGACAAGACCTGTTAGTGTGGCTATTCCCTAGAGTGTTTTTATAAGCCGGAGACGCGGAGGGAGGCTCACACCGGTGCCTGCGCTGTGTTACGCAAGGACGGCGGGGCTGCACTTCCCGCAGCGCCGGAGAAGAGGCAATCATAAGTCGCTATTGAAAATAATTTTTTTTCGTGATGTTTTATTTTTTTATTTTTGGCCCAAGTTTTGATTTCCGCAGGCTAAGTTCTTTCTAATAGCAGTGTTTTGTGATTGTTGTGGCTATACGGTCACACCATCTTTGCCTTTCCGTAGAAAAAAAAAGTTAACTCTTACTACAAAGAGACACTCGTCTGTTGTGACAGATAGACAGTGGTGCCAACATAGCGGCGAAGGGAAAGCTCTTACCTGAAATTTTTTTAAATTTTCATCTCAGAACCAACCACCACCCAGAGAGAGACCAAGACCACCACCACCACCAGTACCACAACCAGTACCTACCTACCTAATCTGTGCTGAGAACTACCCTACATTACGGTACATCTGGTGAAGAAGAAGGAATATTTTTATTAGTTCATTCATAGAGTAACTTATATAGTTCATTAGTGTTGTACTGAGTGATTGATCGCTGACCATGTGGCTTATACTGACCGCTGGATTTGCGGTCGTGGTGGCGCTTGCATTAATCGTTCTACACTCTCTGCTGGACAAGCGAGTCGTGCTCGCCGACCTGACTGGAAGGCATGTGCTCGTAACGGGCGGATCCAGCGGCATTGGACTGTCGGCTGCGCGCGAAGCGGCGAGGCTCGGCGCTCACGTCACCGTCGTAGGTCGCGATATTGGCAAACTCAACGCAGCCGTTCGAGACATCACCGCCTGCATTGTAAAGACGTCGCAGAAAGTACAATTGGCGTCGCTCGACGTAACTTCCGACTATGAAACTGTAGCAAAAGTGTTATCACAGTTAGAAACTTCAGTGGGTGCCATCTTCATGTTAATCAATTCGGCGGGGTCGTGCGTGTGTGGGCGATTCGAAGACATGTCGCCGGTGGACATTAGAAACTTGGTCAATTTGAACTATCTGGGCACAGGTAAAAAATATGTACAGTATGCAGCAGTAAATAATGAAAATCAGCCTTTAAAGAGAGACTATCTGGTTGCAGAGCGGTGTCTCTGTCGCTTTGGCAGTGCGCAGACGACCGACTGTCCAACGACTTTATTATTAATTGAGTCGGGCATAGTCGTTGATTATCGAGTCGGACGATTATCCACGATTATTCTCTCTCTCACTCTGCAGATAGCTCAGGAACAAAGGAGAAAAAAAAGTCAGCGGCAAATTGAGTTGAGTCGGCCAGTAGCAGCTAGTAGTTGTACAGTTTTTTTTAAAAGTTGGGGGGCGTGGTCCCACCTTAAAAATCGGATGGGCTCCGTGTGCACACCCTCTCTGTAGTTGGGACCGACCGCCGACTTCTTCGCCTACAGCGGCCGTCGGTTTTAGTTGGCCATACTCATTTCCTTCTCCTTTGTTCCTGACTGCGCCGCTACCTGCAGAGTGAGAGAAAGAATAATCGTTTGTGTGCACCTCAGTGGCCGTTCCAACCCGATCCAACTCAATTAAATAATCAATTCGGTGGACAGTCGGTCGTCTGCGGTACCCCTTTAACTCGCACGTCTCTGTGCGACAGGGACGACGCATTACTACAACCAGATTGTCTCTAAAGCCCGAAGTACATTATTTACTGCCGCATACTGAACTTTACTCTTAATTATTGTATTAATTTGTGCGGCAGACTTACCAACTGCAATTACCTCCATGTTAAGTTTTGTATCGTCCTGTGTCCTGGTAAATTACACTCTGTGTCTGCTCTCTTGCAGCTAAATAATGTAATTTTTTATGATCATATATTGCAGTTAATTTTTTGGCTGAATAAATGTTTTTTTAAAGAATGCACTATACACAATGCACTGCATCTCTCCCCGTGCGTGCTGTTAAATGCAACTAAGGGATAAGGACAAAATTCCGTGCTAAGGGGCGACAGTTTAGCCATCTCTCACCTTGGCACAGTCTTTTCACCGAGTTGTGCAGCAGGTGGGCCTTCGTGCCTTACTTGCTGCTTGATTAATTATCTGGACCGAATGCTTTGCGAAACGTGTTGGTCGGTGTTGTGCTGCAATTTACCAGAGTCCTTGCAGCACAACACAGATTACTCAGCTTACCCCGCTTGTTGAGATACAGCATTTTATATGTAGGTATTCGCACTGGCGGACTAAGACTTTTTGAGGCCCGGGGCGATCTTTAATTTTGGGCCCCCTGGCGCCCTCCAGATTTGAATATTTACTGAATTGAACACAATGCAGATGGAAACTCAAATTTTAATCAATATTTTTACCACGTTACAAACAGATTTACAAGTGAAAAACAAGTAATTAAAAGTCTTAGCCACAAATAGCCAATACACATTGGCACATAAAAAAATCGAGAACATTTTTGCGGGGAGCATTTTTATCGTAGCATGATGTCGTTCCACCTGGCAGTAACTTCTTCTTTGTCTTGATAGAGGTAACGTGCAAGATTGCTTGTCATAAGTATCTTGTATGGTTAAAAGAGACGAACGCACTGAATTAAGGCCGTTCTAAACGACTAAAATTAAAGTGTTTTCCGGCCGCGCGAGTGTAGTAGAAACTACCCAAAGCGAAGCAATCACATGGCACCACTGAATTAGGGCACTAATGGGCTTACAATTGCGGGTGTAACAGATCGTGTACTTAGCCAACTTGACACGTTTTATAAAAAAAAACGCCAAGTGCGAATCAGATCGCTCACCGAGGGTTGCATACCACGTGTATATGTGTTTCCAAAATTGTGTTTATAATAACAAATCGCCTAAATAAAAACTACAGCAATGGTTTGACTATCATGCTATTGTTTTTTGTAGTTAAAAGAATTTTTTTTTCGCAACTGTCGAAAAAAGGTGCAGCTTCCCTATAATCTATTTCTTAAATGTACCAACCATATAATCAATTATAATAATCAATATTTTAATCATCATAATTTCCTCCCAAGTGCAGCCTGGGGGTTTTTCAAAAGGGGCGTGAAAGGCTCCTGTCCTGTCAGGCCGGCATGGCATTCGCAATACCTACTTGTGAAATGATGCTACATGTCGTGCTATCCATAAAAAAAAATCTAAATTTTAGCTGAACTTACCACGGATGCGTACCATTCGGTTCTGCAGATCTTTCCTCCACATAACTGGTAAACTCTGGAATTCCGGCTTCCTTGTTCAAGAGGTAACATGAATTCGCCTATGACAATATTTTAGGAAGGTAAATAAAATCAATACTCCCAAAAAGTGCACAGCGTTTATACATTTCAGACTAAGACAACCTACCTGCAACACTACTGCCGAATGCGAACACCTGAAGAGCGAGGGAAAAGCAATCTGTCACATGCTCGACTTAATATACGACATCCGTCTCGCAAGAACAAAATTTTTAATTTTTTTTTCTGTATGGGTTTTAATTTTTTTTTTCTATGCCAAACCGGGGCCCCTCCTAGGTGTAGGCCCGGGGCGGACCGCCCCTGCCGCCCCCGCCTTAGTCCGCCAGTGGGTATTCGTGTGTTTGTCTTTCTTTATGTACCTGCTATAATTGTGTTTTTCTAGTATTTGTATCTTTCTTTCAGCATTTCCAGTCAAGTATGTACTACCTGGAATGAAGTCTCGCGGAGAGGGCAGGATCGTTCTAGTCTCCAGTGAAGCTGCCTTACTTGGTACTTATATAGTTGAAATATTACCAGTGAGATAAATCAACTTTACTTCGTCACAACACTAAAGGGTCTGACCGCACTGCAGCGGGGCGGCGCGAAGCGGGGCACGTTGCAACTTAACATTGTTTGTATGAAATAGTTTGAGACACACCGCACTCGGGCAGCGGAGCGAGGCACATCTCATAAAGACAACTAGATGTGTCGCGTAGTGCTGCTACAGCGTAGTGCGGTCTACCTCATGCAAGCAATAGTTTGTCGTGGTGTGCAGCGCCTGTCTGCTGCAGTGCAGTTACACACAGTGCGGTTAGATCTTAACCTGTTCCCGATCGGCTCCCACAGGTTGTAATAATGCTTACTCCCCCCCTAATCCCAGGACACTTTCACTGCACTTTCTCTTCACGCGCTCGCACAATAAAGTCAAATATTTTGTAAAATTATTATATTTACACTTATAGCCAATGAAATTATCCACAAAACTATGTAAAACAAATGAGGATTCACTTATTTAGAAGCACAGACGGATTTTTTGAACTCAGGAAAAACAAAGCACGCCTGAAATTTTTTCTAACCTAAAATTTACACTTTTCTAAATTTCCCTTTACATATCATGTACCAAATTTTAGGTGAAGAACGCTGCCACTAAAATGCCAAACAACGTATGTACGTGGCCATTGAATCTTATTCACAAAAAAATAAAGAAAAACATTCCTTGTAACATACATAACACAAACAAAAAATAATGTAATATGTTTTGTTCTATTTGAGAACGGAATTATTGAAGTGTGTTTGATGGCAATGGAAAGGTTTTCTAATGACGTATCTAAACTGCTCCTCGTTCCAATAAGAAAAATTCACTGTCCTTATGTACCCACTAGACGAAAATCTTGAAGTTGAAAAATGTTGAAGATGGCGGACGTAAGAAATACCTGCTCCGCGCCAGCGGACATAAAGCTGCTCTGTGCGGAGTAGTTGGCAGCCGGCGGGTTAACTAGAGGTGTGGTCAAAAGATGAAAATGAAAATGTGTATTTGTACCTACTTAGCTTTGTGGTCAGACAAAAATTCAACATCATTTGTCAGTAGGTATTGTCAAAATTAAATAAATGTTTTATTAAGATTTTATTTGGTATTTGACTATGTTAACCTCAAAATGTATTTAGACATGTTCTATGATATGATAACATTATTAGACTTATAATATTAAAATAAAACATTGTAGGTATCTACGGCCTCACCGCATACAGCGCTGCCAAGTGGGCCGTCCGTGGACTAGCGGAGGGCCTGATGATGGAGCTGGTCGGCACCGGGGTGCACGTGACTCTCAGCTTCCCTCCCGACACAGACACTCCCGGCTACCACGCGGAGAACGAGAGCAAGCCCGAGGAGACCAAGCTGATATGCGGCACTAGTGGTCTGCTGTCTGCTGATGATGTCGGAAAGCAACTGATGAAGGACGCTTTGGTAAATTTTGTCTACCTACTGTGTTCTAAAATTCAGATAGTATATTTTTATCGTCTATTTTTGTCTTAATTGTACTCTCAAACATGCTATTTGATCTTAAAATTTAACACAGTCGTTTCTTACATTCCAACTAAGTGAATAGGTAGCGAAGCAAATATTGAAGACCTGAAGGTTAACAAATACTGCTATCTACGCGACCGAATGTCCATGGGCGTCATTAGACGCTCGGCGCCACATGTCACGCGAATAATAGGTTGAGTCAAAAGATTAAAGCTGAAGAATTGTGAAAGAATAGCCTCACTGCATCTCTCCCCGTGCATGTCGTAAAAGGCGACTAAGGGATAAGGACAAGATGCCGTGCTAAAGGGCGACAGGCTCGCCACCTCTCACCTTGGCATGGTACTTCCACCGAGTCATGCAGCAGGTGGGTCTTCGTGCCTTACTTGCTGCTTGATCGATTGAATCTTGTTCGAATAATTTGCGAAACGTGGTGGTCGGTGTTGTGCTGTAATTTACCCGAGTTCTTGCAGCACAACACCGATTACTCTGCTTACCCCGATTGTCGGGATTCAGCTTGTGTGATATGTAATTGTGAAAGAAAAATGTTTACCTGATAATGGAAATCGGCAGCTTTCATAATTTTATGTAAATGCTCAGTGATGATGTCAAGGTCAACTTGAGGTGAGGATTAGTAGATAGTTTAACTACGACATTCTTCTTCCACATAACTTTATAAAAATTGGATCATTTAATGTGTTGGTGAATCGAACTTTTACTAACAGGTATTCTCTTAATCGAAACTATCACAAACCATATTATCATATTTGCAGGCGGGCAAGGCGTACGCGGTAGTTGGATTTGGAGGCCAGCTGATGTCCACTCTCTTCTGCGGTTCCATAGACAGCGTGTGGCAAGTTCTAATTCAAATATTCTCCATGGGTTTCCTGCGCGCAGTCTTTGTGGGCTATATATTGTCCTTCCACTCCATCATCAAAAATGAATTGAAAAAGCGTAAACCGATTGAGACTAAAACTAAGTAAGTAACTGTAATATAATATGTATGCATGTGTCATCATAAGTGGTGTCATGTTTGTATGTAGTTTTGGATAGGTATGGATAGATGAAAGGTAATAAGAATTTTAATACGGTAAAATAGGAGTTTTATTTATAAACTTATACCTTATGAATGTTACAATTTATGAAGTACTGATTATTATTTAGACTACCTAATTGTATAGAAATAAAATAAAAAAAATTCACAGTATTGTATAGCTCCTTCGTAATAAATAATGTACTTAATAAAAAATTAAAAACTTATTTTAAAATAAATATATTTTTTTATTTGAATTGAAATTGTTTGGCATTGCATCTTCTTGATTCTGCTATCATCAACAATTCTTCTGCACTCCAATTTTGTGATTATCTAAATAAGTTTAACCATATTATGACAATGAATTTCAAAAAGGCGGAGATCCCCTGCCACACTGTCACAAACAGGCTCCACGCTACCGTCCTTCCCGCATTGTCATCCAAACTTGAGCCAACTTGCTGTGCGTGCCGTTTGTTACGTCTCCATGTACCTATAGAAGATTAGATAATATTTAAATAGTGAAACATTTTTTTTAAGATCATTGACTTTAACCAGGCCTCAGACACTCCTTCATACCTACCACGATAATCACCTACAGCGCGCGATATTCTGAGAGTACAAAACCCGGCGGGCAGCCCCGCGCTTGCGAGCGCACGCATACAGTCGATCGCCTGGATGGAACGAACTATTCTATTCAGTCAGTACCTATGAAGTATTCTGTGCCTATTCTTCGATATAATAATAATGAAGCAATTGGAGCATCGTAATACTAATAATAATTGTTGCGTGTACGGCTGTCTCAATAAACAGAAGAACTCAACGGTGTCTTTTCTTACTTTACCGAAAGATTCTGGAAGGTAGGAAATATTTATATTTTGTTCATTTTACATGTAGTTTTAGGAGTTTCCTAATTAAGTAGGTGTACCTAGTTATAGTAGTTGTTGCCTAGTAAATAGAGTAACTAGTACTAGTAACACGAGTGCGCAGCATACGCAAAAAAAAAAAATTCGCGTCTTTTACGGTCTACTTGCCTACCTATTATAAATTGGACTGCTGTGAGCCTGTGACGTCGCGTCGTCGTCGGTACATTGAATCGCACGCGTCCTGTTTCTTTAGCAACAGGGTTCACATTCTCAATTTATTGTTTCTATACCTACTGACTGGCAAAACCCTAACACGATACGAATCGCGCCAAAAGAGATAGAGTTACGCGATAGAAAGAGAAGCGTGGTGTAGGCTATTATTCGAGTTAGGCATGCAGCGCTTTGCGAGCTGAATTGCACTTTATTGCGTCTCAGCAAGAGTAGCTATTCCTTTATGTGGCTTTGTGGAGTGTCGCTTCTGGTACGACAGTACCTATTAGATATTCTGTGCTTTAACTCATAAAGAACGGTATCCCAAAAAGTGAGTATATGATGTACGAGTATATTGTAAAAATAAATAGAAGTAGGAAGTTAGGAAATGTGTTACTATAGTAATGCTAAACCGTCCTGAGCCTTCTAGCCATAAATCATTCTGACCAGTTCCCAATGAAGACAATGGGTCTAAGCCATAAAACTATTCTGTTGTAGTGATGTATATTGCGGCAAGGGTCAGGAAGAAATAATTTACTTTAACTGTGGCTTATGAATGACTTTAATTTACTTTAACTGTGGCTGTGACTAGTACATAACCTCATTACGAAAAAATATTTTAATGGCTTGCAAAACCAATTTATATCATTGTAAGACTTTGTAGGACCAAACAATGTTGTGTTGCGTAGGAAGGGATGAGCAAAACCTCTAAGTAGTACATGCGTTCTGTGTGTACTGGAGCCGGAACCCTCGGCCCACAGAGCCGCTGTCGCTCCGGAACCACACCGCGATGGGCCCCGCCGTCATGTCTGCACATATATCAACGAAATGATCAACCTATGTATATTTGTGAAAAACAACATTTCCTTGAAATATTAAGACAAGTTGTAAACAGCAATAAGCACTTACATAAAGTTTTTTGTTTAATTTATTTCAGTTTTTTTATAAATAATGAAATTTCAAAACACGCTGAACTCATACAAAAACTATTTCTCAAAATTTCTTCTTGAAATTGGTTGAAAATGGTTATTAAACATGTAAATTTATATAGTGAACCTACCTATGCACAGAATTTTATTAATATTTATACGAGTACGGAAACAATTAAAGAAAGTACCTATGCCATCAATGTAATATCTGTTCATCTAATGACTGTGAGGAAAAAGCAACATATAAGCCGGTGAAATACCAGTAACAGGTGCGTCGATAGAGAAGTCTTGCAAGACGGAGCCATCGTTGAGCCTCTCACCGCAGAGTCGCGCCGCGGCCATCAGCAGCCAGTCTGCGGGACAGTTGAAGATTTCCACTCCCGCTTGCTCCGCTGGGATGACCGGGAGGCCATCTGTGCAGAACAAATAATATAATAACGTAGCTGATTTGTATTTCTTATTGCTACAAAGCTTGAAACACCTGCACTGTAGAATTTGTTTGTAGAGATTATGGAAAAAGGAATATGAACTAGATCACAGTGCTTTTAAAAGGACAAGGCATTTTGTATTAAGAATTGAAAACCGCTTCTGACTTCTATGAACATCAGTCGTACAGGTTTTACCACTTGGCTAGCGAGAAAATGCTAGTAGGGGATTTAGAAAATTATAATTTTGAGGTTTATCTACATTTTATATTTCCCGCGAGTTTGTGTGGCAAGCTGATTGGTTGTCCCGAATTGTCCTCGGTCACGCGCGTGCGGTCACTTTGTTGCTGGATATGTCTGAACGTGACGAATTCAAAGCCCACCGCATCCGAATGCCTTTGACGAATTGATAATATACAAAAAAGCTTTGACGCTTGGACATTACTTAAAAATGTGTTCTTATTCTTGAACTACCTTTCTACTTAAAATCTAAGTAGAAAGGTAGTTCAAGAATAAGAACAGCGGTTTCAAAAAAGACATTCTCCATGTAATGTAGTTTGCTTAGCAGCAACTAACACTAACCCATTCTATTACACTACAAGATTTCCCATTTTAGGTCACAGGTAATGTTTATAACCATAGAAATAAAATTACAGAATCGTACCAGAATCATAATTGGGTATCTGGAATACGTCGGCATTGGTGTAGGTGATGCTGCATGCTTCTGGGGCTCTTTCGATACACATGCCGTAATTCATATTGTTCTGTAAAAATGTTCCACACAGTTTCGCTTTTTTCGATAGACTGTAAACGGTGTTATTACTCGTATGTGGCTAGTCACTAAGTACTTGTAATAATATGAAAAAAAAAATACCCTGCGAAGTTTCTTGTCGGTTCTTCGTGGGTGTAATCGAACCGGATAGAACTAAATTGTAACAAGTTCGAGTGCAGTCTAAATGCCATATGAATGATCAATAAACAATACAATACAGTGTACCTAAACTGCTGTTTTTTAATTATTTTTAGGATTCTGTACCTCAAAAGTGGAAAGAACTGTACCCTTATAGGATCACTCTTTTGTCTGTCTGTCCTGTCACAGCTTATTTTCTCAGAATCTACTGGAGGAAAAAACTTAAAATTTGGTACATCAATAGAGTTTGATGACCCAATCACAGACGTATACCGTAAATTATCGAATTTCTGTATTGGATAATTTTTTTTTTTTTTTTAAGTTCGTCACATGCGTACATATGAATAAAAAGGCTCATTATATATATTATATATTTCTATAATTTTAAAATGCATAGCTTGAAAGAGGTTAAAGAAAATATACAAAAATCGAGCATCCCCCCCCCCCCGCCCCTTCGAAACTATTTCGACTAAAATTTGGGAAAAAAATAGGGCATATAGGGCCTTTTATTTTACAGGAAAACACAAACGAAAATCTTACACTGAATAAATTGGACGGAAATATGTATGGTTCAATATTGCACCAATGTTGTCGAAAAATTTTGCCTTTTTGGTTATTAGAACTCAAGAAGGATAAAATGTCTGTCAAGTGTAGTGTAGTGGGGAAATAGCATGAGGGGAATTTAGCAAAACCTCGAAAAGTATTCAATAATCAAATCACCAAGTAACTGGGGTTCTTGGACAGCACGAGTGCAGATTGGTCCTGGTAGTTAAACGATTCCAGAAAGCCGTTCCTTCCCGTGTAGTACTGGAGACATCCTGAGGGCACAGCCAACCCGTCCGATTGCGTTAGCTGGCTAACCTGGGAACAAACCAACAGTTGCAATCAGCTGAATGTGAAGAAGTTTTGTACCTATGTAAGTTTTTTTTATGGAAACACACGGTTTGCTACATCACCTACAACATCCGTGATGTCAGCCCATAACACAGGTGAACTAGGTGCCATGTCAGTGCTTCCCTTCATTTCATGTCGGGTACACTGAACTGGATGGAAAACGCACTATTTACATATCTAGCCGTTTCGACCGACGTTTCATTCAGTGTGGTGTTACCAACCCGGCCGGGATAAACCCTACCACCTAGTAAGGTAAGAAGGGAAGGGAGCTACAGTTTAACGTGGAATCCGAACCACGGTCAGCCTCCAACGGTCGAGCGGTCACCCATCCAAGTACTGACCGCGCTCAGCATTGCTTAACAACAGTCGACTGACCGCTCCACTGAGTTTTTTTTTTTATGTAAACCAGTATGGGTGGCTGTGCCGAGGGACCAATGGTGCAGTCGACAGAGCCAAAATCACATCTCGAGAAACCACGCTCAGTTAGGTGCCGGAAGACAGTTCCACACTCTAGCGGTGCGACAAAGAAACGATTTAGAGAACCGATGGGTTCTCAAAAGCCCAATGTCAACAACAAAAGGGTGTTGAGTCTCTCTGCGACGAGTCATGCGGAGATAGGACGGGTGGCAGGACGAGCTACCGAGGCTGACGAATTTCCTTATCCATTAGTCGACTTTTACCACATGCGACGGGGAGAGATGCAGTGGGGCTATTCTTTTAAAGTACCGACCCCACACGGTACACAGTATACGTCTGAGTTAGTCTAACTACTTAAAGGTGTAATCACAATAATTTAATAATCTATAATCAAATGGATAAAATAAATTATGTAGGTTTTTTTTTTTTTTTTTTTATGGAAACTGACACGGTTGGCTACAGCACAGCACCTACAACATCCGTGATGTCAGCCCATAACACCGGGTGAACTTGGTGCCACGTCAGTGCTTCCCTTCGGTCGTGCCGGCTACACTGAACTGGACGGAAAACACAAACTATTTACATAGCCGTTTCGACCGACCTTTCATTCAGTGCGGTGGTATCAACCCGGGCGGGTTAAACCCTACCACCTAGTGATATAAGAAGGGAGTCATATCCCTTAGTCGCCTTTTACGACATACACATAACTATAGGTGTCACCTTTATGGCAAAAAGTCTGCTGTCTCCTGTGACCGTCTGAACTGAGAGGTAGATAGGTCCTGGCACATCTCCCACCTCGATGTAAACTGAAATAATAATTTTATTATATGTGGTATGTTTTTTTTTTAATTTTTATTGTAAGTTCGATATAATATGGCGCCTAGGCACCCGTGAGATGTCTAACGGCGCCCATGGACATTCAGCCATATGCGGGGGTTGCGAATGCCATGTCGGCCTGAGGTGCGCCCATTCACGGCCCTCTTGAAGGACCCGAGACTACTTTGGGGGAAATATATTATGAGCAGGGGGAGGATTCCAGAGTTTACCGGTTCTGCAGAGGAAAGATCTGCAGAATCGATTGGTAACGCATCCGCGGTAAGTCCAGCGTGTAGGGATACAATCCCTGCCCAGTGGACGTGGTGCGGAGGTGGAAAGGGGACGGCGTGATCGCGTTATACAGCTCCTCCGAGTACTCCCCATGGAATAAGCGATAGAACACACTTAGGAAGCCGACATCCCTACGGTGTTGCAGTGGTTCTAGATCGCGGCACACTTCGGGTCCAGATGTGGAAAATAATATTGTTGTATTGTGCATTCGATGCGTGCGTGACACTTAAAATAAAAACAGCTTCTTGACGTTGGCATTGTTGAAAGACATCTCCCATGGTACCCACCTACTTACTACAGTTACTACTTATTAAGTGCTGACCTATAGAGTAGTATGCTCAAGCAGGTCGCCGAGAGAATCGTAGGTAATGATGTGTAGGTACATCGTCTGTAGAGTAGGGGATTGCACAGGGTAGATTATTATCTTTGGTATGTACGCACGGTGTTGTCCATTATTGATGCCACACAGAATGGGTACGAAACTGTTGATGTTGTGCCCAGACACCATGAACTGGTCCTGCTCACACGAACCTTCTGTTGGAGGCAGCAGCTGCAAATTTTTTCGTGATCACTTCAGTCAGGTTTATTAAAAGATATTTTAGAACAGCCAGGGCCGTCTTAGGCCATGCAGGAACCCTTGGGCACACTTGGTTTGGGGCCCTTTAGAAAGTAAAAATTTTTTTTAATGAAAACATCAGTATGTAAGTACTTTTATTCTATAATTTATAATAAATAGGCAAGTAAACCAAGCGAGTTAGAGACATCAGGGATTCCCCAGCAGATTAGGTACAATTTTTTAAATTTTATCGGCCGTTCTTAGTAAAATTACACTAAACATTGAAATTGATACTTCAAGTATCTTAATATTTTTATTATAATATAATTTTTTTTTTATTATTTGACAATACTACGTTGTAGTATGTATACTTATTACTAACATTATTGAGTTGATACAAATGACGTATCAAAAATTTGACAAAGGCTCTTTACACCTGATCCACTAAATTAAGTCCTTGCAGTCAGAACTTCAAAAACAAAACAAAAATCTGTTTTTGATCTTGCTCTCAAGCTGTATTTTCAATCGACTGTAGGCGGTGTTACTATGTGGATAGTCACTAAATGCTTGTAAAAATTATTATGAAAAAAAAAAAACTCTGCCAAGTTTCTTACCGGTTCTTCTTCGTGGGTGTAATCGAATCGGATAGAACAAATTGTGACAAATTCGAGTACAGTCATGCTGTCTAATGAATGCTTAATAAACAATATACAACAACAATATACAATCCTCTTTCTCGGTGTAAACGGCACTTTTTTTTCTTTTTTTTATGGAAACTTAGGTACACGGTAGGCTACATCACCTACACTACAACATCCGTGAATTCAGCCCATTACACCGGGTGAACTAGGTGCCATGTCAGTACTTCCCTTCATTTCATGTTGGGGCCCTCATCGAGCCGGGGGCCCTGGGCTCGTGCGTGCCCCGTGTGCCCTTATGGAAAAGACTCGCATGAGAACAGCTATCTATCAATACTGTACTGGAGCTTCCGGAAATAATAGTCTTGTAGACGATGCAAAGGGAAATCATTTATTCACTGTTCAATATTTTAATACATGTGGAGATTTTGGCGTATGGTTCTGAACCAATGTTCTGAACTGACTCTGTTTACAAACAAAATCGACAAGGTAAACGACACATTCGAAACATTGGAAAATACTAAAATTAAGTCTAAATTGGCTCTATGGCAAAAGTATAGAATCTCGCGCTGGCTAACTGCCAGTGCTACTCGTAGTTACACACTTACTTAGAACTTCGTCAAACGCGCTAGTTTGCAAAGTCAAAGGGCGTGCAGCGTGCAACATGATTTCATAATTAGTAAGTACCTACCTAGGTACTCGCCTAGGTATCCATGGTTTTCATGTATTAATCAGAATCATAAAGTAATCTGTGATAGAATAGAATGTTAGTATGACAGGGTTCTACAGGGCTGTTCCTATCTGTCGCACTGGTGGAGTGATAGACCGGAATGTTTGTACGAACTATCTCATGCAGGCGATACTTGCCGGAAAGGCATGCATTACAGCCAATTAATTGTACCTACCTCGAATGTCACCAAGTCGAGGCGGATTTGTCGGACGTGCTTAGAACTCTTGTCCACGGTAAGGGCGCAGGAGAGTCGCTCCGCGCTCGGCGCTGGGAAGCCAGGGTTCGTGAACCAGACCGCTGCTGCGGCTGTGGCGTCTCCGCACGACTTCTGTTCTGCCGGACAAGTCTCCGATCATCACTATTATGCAATCTTTCCCATTTTACGTCCACATTTATACCACTAGAGAGAAGCTGAAAGTTTCAACCTCTCTAGTGGTAGAAATTTGTACGTAAAATGCGTGAAAGTACCGAGTCGAAATGTGAAGCCACAATGCACCTTGGACGGGTTTCCATTACGTACGCATCGCCTTCATCTGACGTGACTTGTCCAGACTCACAGGCAGACATGCAGTTTGGGTTCTTAGAAATGCATTCAAATTTTTGGTTTTTTGTTTTTTTTTATACAGATGTATGCAAAAACGACACGCACTTTCATGCATCATTTAATGGTATTGATAATCCTATTAAATGTTTAAAAAAAATTTATAGTATTAGAATTAATTTATAGAACCCAATACGTGTTAACTAATAATTAACCTGTCGGTTTTACATTTCTACGAAGAAAAAAAAGGTGCGTGTACTTAGAAGTTATACTTTGGCGTCTGACTGCCATGTCCCATGGCCACGCCACGGTCCGGGTTGACCCACTGCCAGTGTCATAGAGCGCACCTCCCTCGATGGCACCTCGATGGCTTTAGTTTAATAATACGAGTAAGTAATTGGATTGAAATTCTTCTTCACCCAAAACTAGTACTCTTGCACATGAATAGGTACCTACTCAGAAATGTACACACCGAAAAGTATCCTTATCAGAATTATTACTTTCCTGTCATGTAAATAATTAAAATAAAAAACAAAGAAAAAAGAGGGAGATGGTGTCAGTTAACACGAGCACATCGAATGTATGCCACCCTATAGCCGCTTCATATAACTCGCAATTTATGAAACACGTACCTTAGTAATTATTCTATGTAGGTACTTATATAAATAATAATTAATCGGTGTCAGAGAGCGCACCTCATTCATTGTACATTGGGACATTTTCAATGGAGAATTTTGCATTCATTGTAGGTACCTAGGTAGGACGGAATTTGCGCTTGCGGTGCATGGGCGCGACTTGTAAATTTTACATTTACATACAATACCACAGCAGACTTGAATTTAAGGTCCCTCCCCACCTACGGCCACATAAATACGCACGCAGTTTGCATCTGGAAATTTAGAAATCACTAAAATAACTACCTATCCCATTAAATTATGTAAGTAGGTACCTAACGTGAAAGTAGTTAAAGGTGTGGTGATGACCTTGAATAATTTATTGAACCCCACTTAAAAATTGAATGCCATATATTGTTTTCTTGATTGTTCATACCGATGTATGATTTGCACAAATATGCTCTTCTGCCTCTTCTGAACCACTGGTATCACCATAAGTAGTACCTCCATAGAACGGTGGTGTCGGCCATTGAACGTCAGTTTCAAGTGAGCTGTTCCATCGTAGGTAATAATCAGAAAAATCAAAGGCACTCACTGACACAGCAGGATCCGTAGCCATCAGCGCAACCCCCCATGGCGATTCCTCCGCTCGCCTCGCACTCGTACTGATGCAGACAAGTACCCTCCAAGCCACTGCTGGAGCTGCAAGCCACGTTCTCGATGTTCACCACGTGGAACACCCCCAGGAACCGAGACTTGCCCCCGCCGGACTTCGGCGATCGAAAACCATTAAATTTCGAGACCGCCGCTGGACATTTACGTCTTCTAATACCTCTGAACTTCAACTTCGTGCTGTTAGCTTGGCGGATATGAAATTGATTGTCAGCTGCTTGAGTTTGATTAAAGCGGTGGGTTTCCGAATGCTTTACGTTCACTTTCCAATTAGAATTCTTCTCACCCTTCCGAAGTAGCGTATGTTTAACGTTCGCGACAACATTATTACGGTTCTCGACTATCGATATCGGGAGATATCGATCGCCCTCATCCTGCACGTTTGGACCATAATGCACAAATGATTCTTGCGGGTAGTTAGACAAACTTGATGTAGCAGCAGCGGGTCCATTCGTCCGGTCCGTCGCCGCGAACCAATGTTGGGCTTTTGCCACCGAGATGGTTAAAAGGAGGACGATTTTTCCGACTTCCATTGCGATTTAACGGCTTTTTCCAGTGTTGAGGAAATAGAGTGCAGTGAGTGACTGAGCCACGCCGCGCGGCGCCGCGCGCTCACCCTGATGCACTCGGGTGCACTCGAGCGCTTTGCAGCAAATAAAACGGTGACAGATACATGTAATTTGTTTAGAAATCGTTCTGCCTTGTTTGTTGAACTTGCTCGTATGGTGGACGGCCGAATGGGGTCAGCGAGCGGGTCTAACCATACGGTTGTACAAAAGTTGATGTTGCACTAGTTGCTGTTTTTAATGTTGTTTCAACTTAGGTAAATTGTAGATCCTCTCGCAATAATGGCCGTACGTATATTACTGCTGCAACTCGATAATCGTGGCTTTCATGTTCATGCCCTGTATTACCTATAAAAGAAACAATTCTCGTAACAATTATTATTCCTACGAAACCATTGCGATCCGTTCACATAGGTACGTCTAGTACTTCTCATACATAACTCATACATACTTAACGGTAGGAAATAAATTACCTACTCGTAGGTATGCGAAGATCAATAATTGCTCTATCTATATACATGGGCGACTGCGCTTAGATATACGTTATCTATTTATTTATTAGATTTTGCCCACGGCACCCGGCGCCAGGTGAGACGATTTTAACGAAATTATACTTCTTGCCCCCCACCAACCAAATTTTAGGGGGGCACTTCTTGCTTGCATGGGCCAACCTGAATTTCAGTTAGATGAGCATATGGTGTCACCACCGGGCCGAGGACAACCTTGCAGTGCTGCTGCTGCCGCCTCGGCTGCTGTCCATGTTAAATTATGAATCGACTCCACCCACATAAGACAGATATTTAGCACGCACTGGCGACACGCTACGTGCAGCCGGCGCGCAACCATTATTGCAATTTAAACCACGTGCGTGAGCGAAGGATCGCACGTACGATAGGTCAACTGATTTTGTTTAGATTTAACCTACCTATAGGCACGACGGCCAAAGCACGTCAAAGCTTGATAAAGATTGGCTATTTTAGGTTCCGTAAGTAATTAGGTAAGTAAGAGGTAAGCCTCAGAGATGAAAAAGTTAAATTACAAATTTAAAAACCCCCGACCCTTAAAATGTCAAAAATAATTTCCGTTTACTTACTTAAAGCAGTCGGGGGACTCCTACGTCTCCTTACGTCGCTGGGCAGCGACGTATACATACTCTTTGGATGGCGGAAACTATACAAACGGTTAAATTCCTCACTAGGTCTACTAGGTGGTAGGTATTCCTAAGTCAACCTTAATGACATCGACATAATATCTCGTCAGTAAATCAACCTAATGCATGTGACAGTCGAAACGCGCGTACCTACTTACATTAGTCCGGCGCGGCGCGACGGCTGCCCGCTGCACACGGCCGATAATAATAAAGAATATAGGTAGGTAAGTAAATAAGTGATTGCTAAGCACATACCTACTTGACGAACTTGGGCTACTTGCTCGCGGACGGGGCCCGCTGCGGTCTCTTCGTATGTTCTTCGAAGATTGAAATTATAATAGGTAGGTACCATGTTTAATTATGATATGGGGCACTGCTGGGTAAATTTCCGAAATTTTTCAAAAAGTGAAAAATTTCAATAATATTTTTCCGGAAATTTTTCCAAAGTTACAATTTTTCGGTAATTTATTTTTAAACCCGAAAAATCAATGCGAAAATCAAAGGAAGTAATTTATAATTGTAATTTTATGACAATATTTATATTTCTTTAACTGAATGTATTGAATAAGCTTTATCAAAGGAAATTTCGAGAACTGGTAATTTTTCCAAAACATTTTAATGTTTATAGGTGTGCACATTTATTTCATCATCATCATCATCATCATCAGCCTGTGTCGGTCCACTGCTGGAGATAGGCCTCTCCCAAGGCTATTTATTTATTGCATTGCATTTAATCACTGTCGTCGGAGGTATCAGATCCCTCACAAGAAATAAAACTAAAATTCGCGAATGAGGGATTGTGCACTCCCGACGTCGAAGGCCCATCTTCAAACTCATGATCTTCATCCGATGAGTTCTCTTCTCTGCTCATCTGCTCGTCACCTCTGCTAGTGTCGATTTCTTGATTTTCTTTATTTGTTTCACTTTTGTGTAAAAGATTCCAAGACACAAATGCCATTTTTCCGGCCCTGTCTGTGTCTAGTGAATGGCGTTTTTTGCTGTGAATGTGGCTAAAGGTGCTGAAAGACCTTTATGTTGCTGCAGAGGTTATACGCTACTTATTGCACATTATGACAATGTTTTCGGTTACGCGGTATACTGAAAGCGACTCACTTTATTTGTCGACGTTTCGTCCCACACTCCGGCGATATCTGCAGGACTCGCGGTACTGCGACGACCTGGAGGACACCCTACACGTCGTCCAGTCAGATGTCAACTGCCGGTCGCCGCTGACTTAGATTGTAGCGATGCGAGGGTACTTCGGCCGATGCGGGTAGGTTGGATATCACTTGCTGGAAAAGGTCGGTGCACACGTAGCTCACTGTGTCTATGGTTGCCAGAGCTTGATGCTGGAACCCGAGCCATGCTTCGCCAGCACTGGAGTCCACGACCAAGAGAGTACCATGCTGTCTTCTCTGTTAAAATTGGCATGTCTGGAAATTTCAATGGATTACCGAACCAAACGTGGTACATAGTGATTTTCCACTGACATCGTACTGGTTTGGTCGAATGGAATCCAATGATTTGTGCCACTGTCCAGAGCATGCTCACAGATGGCTGACTTATGGAACTCGTTCTTCATCGCCCTGATGTGTTCCGACGACCTTGTCTGAACACTCCGTTTCGTTTGTTCGATGTAACACCTCCCACAGCTACATGGTATTTTGTATACACCTGGAGCCTGCAGTGGAATCTGGTCCTTGACTGTTATCAACATGCCTTGGATTTTTGGGAGAGGTTTGTAGAAGGTCTTTATGCTCAACTTGCTCATCAACTTACCTATACGGTCCGTGATCCCCCGTATGTATCGTAAGTAGGCGCACCACCTTCCGACCTCTACCCTCTGCCGCCGCCGCCCTGTTGTTGCACGTTGAACAGATAGGCAGGCTCGTGGTTTATAGCCATTCTGCCGCAACGCCGTCCTTACTTTGGCAAGTTCCTCCTCGATGTGATCATCATCACAGATCGTAAATATGACTGCAGCGATTTTAATTAGTTTTGTTGACCGACATAGTCCTGTCCACCAGGACAATGGACTTGCCTGCGATTCCGAAGCCCACACAAAGTTACGTGCCCATAAGCCCTGTTTCGATTTGAAATCTGACAACTCGCCCATCACATCTACATCCAAGTACCTGGAAAGTTCTTCGATGAACTCCATTGCCGTGACTTCTTAGTTTGGCTTCAAGTTCATACCGAGCTAAGAAGGATCCAGTAGATTGGCAGCTAGATGAATAGGTTTTACACACGTTGCTGTCCGCTCTTCGAATTTTCGCAGTAGTGCTGTTTCCTCTTCTGAAAGCCCGAAGACTCTCTTGAGGTCATAGAATGACGAATGCACTTTATGGATAAGGCAATCATTTACCAGAAGTTTGTTCAAGTTTACAACCACAGGCTCGATGAGGGCTGCCGAAACAGCAAATCATAATTTTGTTTCTTCTCACTCAAACCTCAAATGAGCGCATAAAATTCATTCAAACCGAAGAAAAAATAAATTTCAACATTTTTGAAAAATTGTTTTAGTTTACAACAACAGGCTCGATGAGGGCTGCCGAAACAGCAAATCATAACGTTGTTTCTTCTGATTCAAACCCAAAATTAGCGCATAAAATTCATTCAAACCAAAGACAAAATAAATTTCAACATTTTTGTAAAATTTCGGAAAAATAAATAAAATTGTTCAAATTTACAACCACAGGCTCGATGAGGGCTACCGAAACAGCAAATCATAATTGAAATCAAACCGAAGAAAAAATAAATTTCAACATTTTTGAAAAATTTCGGAAAAATAAATAGATTTGTTCAAGTTTACAACCACGGGCTCGACGAGGGCTGCCGAAACAGCAAATCATAATTGGTTTCTTCTCATTCAAACCCTAAATTAGCGCATACAATTCATTCAAACCGAAGAAAAAATAAATTTCAAAATTTTTGAAAAATTTCGGAAATTTATTTATTTTTCCGAAAAATTTCAATATTTTTCATTTCCTTCAAATTGAAAAATTTCCATTGCCCAGCAGTGTATGGGGGACCCTGAAATTCAGATGTTTTGCTATCAGGAGATAAGTTGAGTTAGCTCAGTTGGCCCATTTTTCGTACAGGAATAAATACATGTTAGGTAAATACACGTAAATTATGTAGGTACATAACATAATTATTATGAATCTTACAAAAAAATTATACAATGTATTGTTTTTTTAACATTGGAAATGTTTAATGGATCGATTTTGCGTTATACATAAAAATGCTTATAACTTTGTTGATATAAGGGTTAGTGGGTCAGTGAGGGCTCAATCGACGCAAAATTTATCGATACGTATTTGATGATTTGAGATTTAGAAAATTTCGAAATACTTTTTTTTTTAAATCCAAAAAACCAAAAAAAATCGGAAAAAAATCGCGTCATTTTTTCGTAATTATTTTCTTTTAAGTTCCGGTTAAGGAAAAGGAAAGGAAGGAGAAAAAAGACTCACCTAGAGAATGAATTGGGCTATTGATGAGCAGCGCGAGCCCAAAGTTCAGCAATTTTTCGAAAATTTGCAGTGTTGATACACAAAAGTGCTTATAACTTTGTTGATATAAGGGTTACGAGGGTCAGTGAGGGCTCAATGCACGCAGAATTTATCGAGACGTATTTAGTGAAGACATTTTGAAAATTTTGAAATACTTTTTTTTTTAATCCAAAAAACCAAAAAAATTCTAAAAATAATCGTGTAATTTTTTCGTAATTATTATTTTTTTAAGTTCCGGTTAATGGTTAGGGCAAAAAGGAAAAAAGGCTCACCTAGAGAATGAATTGGGCTACTTGAGGGTGATTTTTTGTTGTGGTGTGCAACTTATGATTGATGAGCGGCGCGACCTCAAAGTTCAGCAATTTTTAGAAAATTTGCACTGTTGGCGACAGAGACAATAATATTAAGAACTCAACGCGATTAGGAAAAGAGAGTCTCGGGGCGTAGGTACTTGCGACACAGACGACGACGACATTAAAATCATAACAAGGAATTAAAATTAGGTCAACATGCCCGCGCGCGCCGCGTATTGAGGGGCCCGTAGCTGGAAGGTCACGGGTTGTTTTGATCTAATGAAGAAACACCATTGTCATGGACCCAGCGCAGACATCACGCGCACGCGGTCGGTCGGGAGTAGGTATAATATTTTTTTGGGTTTTATTTTTGTTGGGTTTACTAAATAATGAAATTTTCCAAGATACATTTCCAATGCAGCCATTGTTGCGTACACGTAAAATCTGTTGATTTTTTTCTTTGAGTACAATTTATGCATGCTTGCTTTAGCTATGTCCTAAAACCACGTTTAATTAGCCAGCAACAGTCCGCAAATCTGCTGGCATGGCATCTCGCTGAGCGTGGTTTCGCGAGACAGGTCAATTTGGCTGTCGACTGCACCAGTGGTCCCTCGGCACAGCCACCCATGTTGGTATTCATTAACTGAATAAATTAACTAGTAAAAGATAATTTAGGATTTTTAAACATGCGTAGATAAACATATTATTAGTCTACATAAAAGTACCCATATTTTTCTAGACATCATACATTTAAGCTCACATAATAATTATAATTGTGGACATAACATTAGTCTACTCCACATAATATGAGCGATTATCTCAAATTAGCCTTACAACGACTTGGCTTTATGGGTTGCGTGGCTGGTACGTAGTAGTACGTACGCTACGTACGACCGGGTGGCCAGATCGTTGTTCTGTGGGTACTTACCATCACGCCGCGCCTGTATGTGGTTATCGAATAAGTCGTGAATAGTCGACTAGTGGCCAAGAAAAAACAACTAGAACTTAAAAGTGTTAAATCATATTTTGATTAATATTCGGGCCCTTGAGTTGAAAAAGGGTTCCATCTATCAATTTTTAGGTGAGCTTTTGTACACCCTTCAACCCAAGGCAAGGGTCCGAATATGAATCAAAATATTATTTAACAATTTTATTTATGTTATATTTGTTTTTTTGAAGTAGGTGCAATGTTTTTTAAAACAGTTTTCTATTTCACTCTTTTTGGTCATGTGATATAACAAGTTCTGCGTAAAATTGGGCGTTAAACCGACGATGTGTTTTTCCAGTGATTGGTACACAATTAACAGTCCATATCTTGCAAACTACTGAACCGATTTTGATTTTTTTTCTTATTTTTCCCTGGGTACTCATAAAATGGCCGACTCCCTGGTTCCCGCTTGAAGTTGAGTTTTGGGCCACCCTGTATATTGTAATAGTAATTTCTTATTCTTAAAATCTCAACCCTTTTTGTGGGCTAGCGACCAAAAATAATTCAATCTAACAAGAAAGTGTTTGGTGCCTATACGTGCACATACTAGTGGGGTAAACGCTTTTATGAAATTCGTAAAATAAACTAGTCGTAGGTACCTACTAAAATTTACCTCCTCCACAATTTACAGATCTACCTACAACATAACTAGGTAGGTATTCTATAATATACTAGTAGGTACCCAATACTTACCTATCTATCCCATTCACATTATCGCCGAAGTCTTTTTAAGAACACGTCTAATAACAAGAACATTACGTAATAACTTAATGTCTTGGGGGGGTTTTTATTCGGTCCAGATCATATATTATAGTACATAAGTACCCAATATGTTGTTTGTGATGTCCTTCGAAGAATTGAGAAGTAAATAAGGTAAGTACGATTTCAGGTTTAAAAAAAATCTTTAGGAAGTTATTTTATTAGTCAACAATAGACTACCTAATATCGTTCTAACTGGAAAATTTGTCCCTAAACAACACTGTCAATATTGAAATTGATCTACTTAAGCGTAAAGTGATTATCCTTATCACTTCGGGCTATTAACTGGAAAATACAGACAGGTGGGTATGGGCTATTAAGTATTCAGTGGTATGGGTGAGATAGGTGCTTTATTAGTTAGACGACTGATATCTATCTCGACCATTTGCAGTTCAAGCAAACGCGTTTGTAAGTGCAACCGTAATAAGTGCCCCCACACACTGGACTGTGGACATCCGATATCTGACGACCATTTTCCGGCAGCGAGAACCGCGTTTTGATTCGTAATTTCTGGTAAATAAAATTGGTAGGTAAATAATTTGCTCTAGTCTAGGTAACTGATTAACATTGACAAATACATACGATACGAGCGAGACCAGCGTTTACCTTTCCTTCTACAAATAACAGAGGGTAGCTATACTCGTAGAATCTGCAATTAGATTTTGAAAATTTGGTAAAATGTGGAGATAAAAATAAATTATAATTTCAAAATCATCTTTCAATTCAGTTCTTTGGGGATGACGGCTGCCTTTATATATATCATGCAAGTTAGTCATTTTTTTATGAAGGCGGATGTTAACCGTCCACCAAATCTCGGTAAAACGATTTTCACCAAAAAGTACTATAAAATGACCGAATCTGGGAAAACCTTTCAGAGCTTTTCGACTTCAAATATGGACCTCTTTCGAACCTTGTAGTTACGAAACCCTAGCCTGAAACACCCTGTATACGTGTTCGGCACATCGACCCACAACATTTTTTGTAGGTAAGTGTTAATAATTTATAATAATTTGCAAGGTTTTGACCCATGATACCTATTGTCAGGTGTCACGTGGTATCGAGATAACATTTTTTTTCTTTATTTTTGAAAATTACCAAAATCCCCGCTTTAAACCCTTCTAACTTTTTTGTTTATGATTGTATCAGCGTGAAATAAAATTTATTGGAACGTACCATTGTTCTAGAAAAAATATTATTTGATAAAGTTAATACCATGAAAAGGACTTATGACCTCCCAAAGTCCCGAGGACGAGTAAAAATATGACAGAATCTTAATTTCTTAATTCATTAAAAAACACACAGCAATTTAGAGCATTGAGAACCTTAACTTACCACATGTCATCCAAATCATTCACTATGTGACCTTGCAAATGACCCCACTTACCTACAAACAAATTTTGTTGGTCGATGTGCCAACAACCGTGTGGGGCCGGTACTTAAAAAGAATAGCCCCACTGCATCTCTGCACCCCCATGCATGTCGTAAAAGGCGACTAAGGGATAAGGACAAGATGCCGTGTTAAAGGGTGACAGGTTCGCCACCTCTCACCTTTGCACGGTACTTCCACCGAGTCATGCAGCAAGCAGGTGGGTCTTCGTGCCCTAATTGCTGCTTGATCGATTGAATCTTGTTAAAATACTTTGCGAAACGTGGTGGTCGGTGTTGTGCTGTAATTTACCAGAGTTCTTGCAGCACAACACCGATTACTCTGCTTACCCCGATTGTCGGGATTCAGCGTGTGTGATATGTATGTATGTATGTGCCGAACATCCTGTATAGTATTACCTATTACATTTAATACGATTTTATAGTCGGACTTAGTCCGTGGTCGGACTATTCGCTTAATCTGTCGCCTCTCTAAGTCCACACACTGCAGCGGCGGCCTTGCACAGCTCGCCACTCAATCGTACCACGCCCTAGGCTAGGTAGGTACTCATTCTAACCCTTTTTTCCTAAGCTCACTCGCTGAGAACCGCACAATTGACTCCTATAGATTATGATACCACTATACGACACATGCGTCGCGTATCAGTGTAATTACGACACGGCTAACCTATGATATAAAAGCTCAAATTTGCAGGCGAATTCGCCACAAGTTATCTCGACGTTCGACAGTAACTAGCGGACAGAAATGATTTTCAAAGTGAGTTTGAAAGTGTTTTTGGAGTGTTGTGTTTTATAAGTTTGAAAACAATTTTACAACTGAAATATCTAGTAACTATTATTATATCTAGACTGGAGATATAGTTTAGATATAATATAATTTTTGTCAAGTATTGTTTATTCATTATGATTTGTATTCAGACGAAATCAAATAACTTGGCGAGAATTTAAAAAAATATATAGTTAAATATATGAAATTCGAAATGGAAAAGATCGCATATTTTAAATTTATTCCCACTAAGTAACTAGATATAAAGTTTTCCCGATTTTAAACCATTTCGTGTCAGTTGTTGATAGTATGCGCGGCGGCAGTAGTGGTGGCGCGCGCGGCGTTCGTCGGCCCGGTGGGGGTGGGGTATGCGTCGCCATATAGTGCGTATCCCGCGCAGCCGGCCTACGCCACTCAACATCAGAACATTCTGCGTTCCCCGTTGAATCTAGGACAGGTCAGCACTCTTTCTATATAGTTTTTCCTGAGGTGGTTGGTTACATCACCAGGTGGAGTCCACCTGGTGATTTAACCAAGCTGAGCTCATCAGCTCAGATATCAGCCCATTACACCAATGTTCTTGTTAGAACAAGCGCCGCGCCCTTTCAGTGGATCCGCTATGTTCATGTCGGATATGCAGAACTACCTAATTAGTAGACGGAAAACACTTACGTTCTGGGTTCACGCGTTTGGAACGTATTATGGCAGAACGCATGAACATCTGCGAACGACTTAGGATCGAAATATTGTAAGTAAACCCTTGCCCCAGTCACTATGCTCGCTACGCGTCTCAATAATCGTTCCTTATACATAACGTATGAGCTCGTACGTAAGGTGCTCAATAGTTTTACTTAAACTACTTATACCGAGAAAACAAGTCAGAAATAGCACATTATACGTTTGCAGACAAGGTTCTAACTCAGCATTGATTCAGCAGTGTCCTTAAACACAGCCCATCTGTTAAAATGCAGTTACTTAGTCGCTAATTCAAAATGCCTGCAGGTGACGTCCTTCTCCAAGACAGTGAACACTCCTTACTCCAGCGTGAGTAAATCAGATGTACGCGTGAGCAATCCCGGCTATGCTGTGGGAGCGTACGGCGGCTATCCGGCTTACAACGGCGGCTATCCGGCTTACCACGGTGGTCTGGGCTATGCGGCTCCGGGGTACGGTTTGGGATATGGTGCGGCGTTAGCTGCTCCTGTGGCTAAGGTTAGTGTTGCAACGTGACATGCTTGGCGACGTCACCTGCTAGGCTTGTGTTGTCAGATGCTTACGCGTGTTGCTGGCAGATCTGTTTGCCTTGATTTCGTACCAGCTACACTTACGACAAATACAATTATTTTTTATTGAATGCATTGGTACCAACCAGGATGGATTTTTCACTACCATCTATTAACCTACACGAAACACTAAATCCGAAACACGGAGCAACTGGAGTTCATGGCGAGGAAATTCACTTCAGTTAAACACATTAGAATACACGGGGTTTTCAACCCTGTTCGTAAGCTTTTTACTAAGGTTCCCTTCAGAAAAAAAAAAATCAATCTAAAAGATTAAGTTTTTGACTATTGTATGCTGTTGACCCAATTTGGCGAAGGAATTGCAAAAGCAACGCGTGTATTGTCAGGTGGCTGCTCCCGGCCTGCTGGGCGTGGCGTACTCCGCAGCGCCCGCCGTCTCACACATGACTTACAGCAACGGTCTGGGCCTCGCCTACGCCTGGTAGAGTCGCCGACTCTCAGCAGTCGCACTACGCTCCTGTAAATAACTACGCTAAGTGTTCCTCATTATTTATTGCCTTTTAGTTTTACGAGTATTTAAAGTATGAAATATAAGTTTAAATATTATACTGTGTTTTTCTTGATCCTGTTATGAATGAATAGCATGAAAAGTTATAATATAAGATACACATTGGCCCTGTGAAAACTAACTTTAACTAAACGAATTATATTAGATTATGGGCACACCTAACCCTGATCAATGAATCTCTCATTTATCTGAAAATGATTGACCCAATCCAGGTAAATAACAACCTCATGCTATATTTTAAAATTAATGCTTTATTATAATTTTTTAGTAGGTATATTTGTTAAAATATCATTCACGCAGCAAGCTTTCTAATTTCAAAACTCATTGCAAGCCAAACAAAATTGCAGCTTAAAAAACATAATTGCAAAGATAACCTGTTGCATCCACTTATAATGATTAGCAAATTATGAAGCTAGCGTACACTTTAGAGTAATTTAACAATACTTTTTTTTTTCTACACTACTTCCCTACTTGATCGAACTTAGTTTGTGAACCAGCTCACACTTTTGGAAATATGTTTTGATTACGTCAACATAGTTTGCAGTATCACAATAAAATATTGTTAAACTGAACCAAAATTCATTAGAGATTAAAGAAGACATGCAAACAGAAAATATTTCTCCAAAAAATTAGGACTGGGCGTGATTTTTTTTTAAAGCATCCCTTCAAACAACCATATCTTTGCTGTAGGTTCAAATGACGAGTTAAGCATAAACATATTTTGAACAAGTGTTATAAAATTATAAACTAAGAGTTAAGAGCTAGCTTTGCTGGCTTGTCTTTTCTTAACATCCCAGTTGTAAACCCTAGCCATGTTGACTTCAGTCGTAGTCCACTGGTCCCTGTAAGCAAACAACTTGATATTACATTTCAGTCTTTGAGCTCACTGGCTTTGTTATTGAAACTTTGAGAAGCAGCCTACTTAGATTTGGGTAGTCAAAATACTTCAGGCAAAACATTTAGACATCAAGGGGAACATCCGTTCCAACATTTTTAAGGATCTGTACCAAAAAATTGCTAAGTCTGCACTTTACAAGAAAAACATTTAAATGTTGTAAATATTTAATAATAATAATCTAGGCTGGGTAGTAATATTCACCTGAGGAAATCCAAGTCATGCTCGACACAAGCTAAATTTTTCTTCGCAGCCGCCATATTGGACGTCAGTAGTTTCTCAGCATCATCTAATGTATACTCCAGCATGACGTTCGCACCAAGCCATAAGCATACAGTTTTTGTTGGTTTAATATTGGCCTGAAACCCACACAAACAAACAATCGCTGATCAGATCAATGAAAAACTTCTAGATCCAATTATTTGTATTATTTGTTCTCTCTCTCTCTCTCTTTCTCGGTGCATTTTGTCACTTAAATCATTTCAATAAAGCTAAATAATATATTAAACTATAGTAGACACTGCACCAGCAAGGTTCCTTTGCAAGTGTTAAGTTACTCGTAGTTGCTGCATGACCATAAAACTGCAAAATATGAGGTTTCATAAAGGTTTATTGCAAAGAAATAACCTAAAAAGTCAATGGTTTATTGTTATTCACTACCTATTCTTTAATTAGCATTCATAAGATTTAGCACATTTTGTGGAACTATAGTCTATTTTTTTTTGGAAGACGGAGGAAGGTGACCTTTAGGTGTTGCCAGTTTCTAGCAAATTTTAAATAGGCATGTAGTTGCTATGTCATGGACACTTTTATTGATTGATTAACTAATGAAATTCTGTAAACTGTAATATTTCCCTAATTGTGGATTTAATTGATAACATATTAAGCTAAATCTAGCTAGAAAAATGTTTAGTTTAAGGCAGCGCCACAGGTAGCGCATAATATGTGTGAAGGTGTGTTGTGTCGTGTAAAAGTCGATACTATTTTCATCGACTACAATCACTAGTGGTGCAAAGTGTGCAACTCTTGTCAGTCAAACGTCAATTTACTCTGTCTTCCAAAAGAACAGACTACAGTAGAGCCTCGATAATCCGTACTCAGGCTAATCCGAACGCCTCTATAATCCGAACAGCGCCAAGTGACCCCCTCTCGCTGACGAATCTAGGAATGATTCATCATTCTTTTATTTATTGACGATTCTCCTACTTCAAATGTCAAGAAAATACCCCACTCGCACAGTACTTTGGACTGGCCTGACGAAAATGACCTTTCTTTATCGAAAAAGATGTGCTACGTAATTTGAGGGACAAGGCAATTTATTTGTCAATAAATAGGACCCGCCAGACTAAAATAGATCAGTTTATAACTAAGTAACTGTTTTTTGTGTATTTTATTATTCAGAAGGTCACTCAGTATATTTTTTCAAAGTATACAGCTGTTTTATTGAATTTGTCTTTAAAGACATACTATAATCCGAAAGCTTCGTGAGTCCGAACAGGGGTAGTTTTTTGGTAGTTCGGATTATCAAGGCTCTACTGTATAGTTATTTGTTGAGAATATGTTTGATCACCTTAGCGAACACTTGATCGCTGAGCAGGAACTGCGTGT
The DNA here is from genome assembly GCA_946902875.1 of Nematopogon swammerdamellus. Lineage (NCBI taxonomy): Eukaryota > Metazoa > Arthropoda > Insecta > Lepidoptera > Adelidae > Nematopogon > Nematopogon swammerdamellus. The sequence continues at coordinate 10,032,302 of OX336345.1, forward strand.
GCATGTCGGAGTGCTGCGCGCGCAGCATCTCGATCATGTCGAGGGAGCGCGCCAGGTCGGGGATCTGCTGGCGCAGGCGGCGCCGCTTGCTCGTCAGCGTGTACTCCATGAACTTGTACTTGCCGTGCTGCTCGTCCAGCCTGCGCAGCACCCCGTCCACACCCGCACTGTTCTCCGGCTTCCCCATGTACTCGTCCACATTGTCCTGTTACATTCAATTCGACCACCGCACTGAATGAAACGTCGGTCGAAACGGCTATGTAAATAGTTTGTGTTTTCCGTCCAGTTCAGCGTAGCCGGCATGACCGAAGGGAAGCACTGACGTGGCACCTAGTTCACCCGGTGTTATGCTGACATCACGGATGTTGTAGGTGATGTAGCCAACCGTGTCAGTTTCCACAAAACAAAAAAACAAAAATTAAATTGTATGTGAGCCGAAATGGCTGGCCGGCAACAGAGCCTGCTAGAATTCGACCGGCCGAGTAGTCTGGGTGTTGGCCTCTCTTGCGAGTGTACCAATGAGTTTTTTCTGACAGAAAAATTTACGTGCATACCTACACAGGTGTTTCACCGTTAGAAACCGGTGTAAAACTGTAGGTCCCTTCCCTTGGCCATTACTAGGTAGTAGGCTCAAATTGTAGCCGACTGGGCTGGTACGACCGTACTGGATGTAAGATGGGGCCGCATAGCAGTCTCAGGTGTGTTCTCTTCTATAGTCTGTTTTTTTGGAAGACGGAGGAAAGTGACGTTTAGAGTGTTGCCAGTTTCTGGTAAATTTTAAATAGGCATGTAGTTGCTATCGATACTTTTATCGATTCTTTAACTAATGAAATGCTGTAAACTCTAATATTTACCTAATTGTGGATTTAATTGACAACATATTAAGCTAAATCTATCTAGAAAAATGTTAAGTTTAAGGCAGCGCCACAGGTAGCGCATAATATGTGTGAAGGTGTGTCGTGTCGTGTTCGTGTCGTGTAAAAGTCGATACTATTTTCATCGACTACAATCACTAGTGGTGCATAGCGTGCAAAGCGTGCAACACTCTAATGTCCGTCAAACGCCAATTTACTCCGTCTTCCAAAAAAACAGACTATACTCTCCAGTCCAGTATAGTGAGCAATTTAAAGGGAAGTCTCCGGTATGGCACCTGCTTGCTAGGAGATATTGGCTGGTGGGAGCATGTGCTTTGGCTCCTCCGACTCGGCCACCCATACCGGATTACATAAAAAAACATAAGCGATGATACATGACATAAAACACAAGAAATCACATATTAAAACACAAATACAGTCGTCCGGCGACCCGTGCACAAGCTGTCTGACGCCTGCATCGGGTCACCAGCACGACCAATCAAGCACCGTATTGGCTTCTTGAGGTCACCATGGGGTTCGCTTGGGAGCGAGCGACGCGAGCAACGTCCCGCTAACCCGTGATTCTCGCTCCTATCATCATAGAAAGTAGCGATCCACCTGCTGCTGCACTTAGCAGACCAAAACGTCATTCATTAGAAACCATTTCATTCACGCTACACTGCTATAGACGTAGTTGTATGATCTATTACATGATCTACATTGAACCTGCTCCTCTTACCACAAAAACTGCTTCTGGTATCCCGGCGTAGGATTTCACCTCTTTGTCAGTAATTTCCTTTTCGGGCTCCATATTTAGTCAACGTTCCTTATCCACTCGATACGCCACAACACGAGAACACGTTATATGCTTCGATATACAAATCAACTTTTCATTTCTTGAAATAATTTTTTTAAATTTTATAACCTCTTCGCTGACTTTGGATACAATCGTGGAAAAATAATTCACCCTAATTTTCACAAAACGAAACACAGATTACTAATGAAATGAATGAATTAATGAATGACAGATCAGTCTCAGTCAGATATTGTTGTTAATTAATGAGAAAAAGCATTAATTTAATTCACTTGCGAATCTTACGCCCTTAACATGCTAACGTTAAATGCTAAATGCGAATGCGAAAAATATCGCTCGACAGTTCATGATGGAATGAACACACACAATGAATAATTATACACGGTGTTGCAACCCCAACCGTAAAACCCGAAAGGGTGTGATTCTTTACGTGAAATAGAACAACTTTTGTTGTACGACTTTTTAATTTGAAGAAAAAAAATTTTTTTTCTCCATACATTTTGAGAATAGGCATTTAAAATTTGTATGGAAAAAATATTTTTTTTTGTTAAAAAATAATGTTTTCGCCACATAAGTTGTTTAGGTCCACATATAGAATAACCCCCTCATGTCAGTTAGAAATATTACGGCGGCAACTGCAACACCGTGTAGATGAAGTGCGAATTCACTCAAGCATGTGAATAAACCAAAACAAAAGTTCATGTGACAGATGGATAGATCTCACCTAGAATTGAAGGTTGAGTACCAACACGATGGGTCTAGCACCAGTGGTTCTCGAGTTATGACCAAAACAAAAGTTCATGTGACAGATGTATAGATCTCACCGAGAACTGAAGTTTGAGTACCAACACGATGGTCTAGCACCAGTGGTTCTCGAGTTATGACCAAAACAAAAGTTCATGTGACAGATGGATAGATCTCACCGAGACCTGAAGTTTGAGTACCAACACGATGGGTGTAAGACCAGTGGTTGTCGAGTTATGACCAAAACAAAAGTTCATGTGACAGATGGATAGATCTCACCGAGACCTGAAGTTTGAGTACCAACACGATGGGTCTAGCACCAGTGGTTCTCGAGATATGACCAAAACAAATTATCACGTGACAGATGGGTAGATCCCACCTAGAAGTTCAGATTGAGTACCAACACGATGGGTCTAAGTCCATTGGTTCTCGAGATATGACCAAAACAAATTATCACGTGATAGATGGGTAGATCTTATCGAGACGTTCAGTTTGAGTACCAACACGATGGGTCTAAGTTCAGTGGTTCTCGAGATATGACCAAAACAAATGATCACGTGACGGATGGGTAGATCTCATCGAGACGTTCAGTTTGAGTACCAACACGATGGGTCTAAATCCAGTGGTTCTCGAGATATGACCAAAACAAATTATCACGTGACAGATGGGTAGATCCCACCTAGAAGTTCAGCTTGAGTACCAACACGATGGGTCTAAGTCCAATGGTTCTGTAGATATAACCAAAACTAATGATCACGTGACAGATGATAATTCCGATCCCTCACTCGCATGATCGCATCGCATTTCGCGTTTAGATGCTAGCTAGCTAGCTAGCAGCGGAGCGCAGGCGCTATATAGCATTTAGCATTTAGCAGTACCACAGATAAATAGCACATACTTCATTGCTTTGTGCATTCTAAAACAAACGAACCAACAAAGTTTTACGAACGAAACAGCAATGCTAACTAAAATGGAATGTGATTATTGCTTAGCATTTAGCATTAGTTTTTATTCATCAGGGCGCTTAGCAGTGCTAAATGCTAACGGGGTTTTCATTATGAATTTATTTTGTTAATGCTAAGCATAACAAGACTACAGTCAGAATGACCACAGAATACTTAGGCTCAATCCACACTGGGACGGCAGCGGCGCGCTCTTTCAGTGTGAAATAATTTTAAACTTTATCTACATACTTAAAAAGACCAATATCGATTGAAAAGTTCGAACAGATCGAGCGGCCGCGCGCGGCGCCGCGCGTCCACGCGCGGCGCCTCGCGCCGCCGCCAGACGGGCGCGGGCGGCCGCCAGCGGCGCCACGCGCTCCCCGCTCTTCTCGCTCTACTCACCTACTCGACTCTAGCATAGGCACGCGGGCGGCCACGCGCGGCAACGCGCGTCGACGCGCGGCAGCGCGCGGCGACGCGAGCCTGCCGCGCCGGCCGCCGGCCCCCTGCCGGCCGCTGCCGCATGCCGGCCGCACCGCGCGGCTGCCGTCCTAGTGTGGATTGAGCCATGACCGGTAGGCCACCTGAAAGCCTTGGTACCTCCCGCGGCTCCTGAGCTCCTTCCGGCCGTGGTATGTTATGTTATGTTATGTGTGTGTGGTATGTATGAGTGGGCATGAATGAGGGATGTTTTGGTGGTTTAAAAAAAATAACCAAGGTTAATATAATGAAGATGTGTCGCTCGCTACGCGACGCATCTTCTCTATATTAACCCTAACCTAATGTTGAGGCGGTGCATGTCGTTTTTGTTACGTTTCGTTTCGAGCCGAGTGTTTCGTTTCAAGCTTTCTTAGGTGGTTACAAAAAAAATTACCATAACCTAATTTTAACACCCTAACATTGCTTAAAAAAAACAAAACAAATTTTGACAAAAGGGACACGAAACCATGGTCGAGTCGAGATAGAAAAAATGAAAACCCTACACTCTTACCCCTGAGCCACCAAATTACATAAACGACCAAACGAATATCGGGTTGGGTTGGTTCGTCTGAAAGGAGCCGCAGGAGCCGCGGGAGCCGCAGGAGCTGCCAAAGCTGTCAGGTGTCAAACCCATTGAATGACGGAGGGAGGTTACACGCTAGGTTTTTCATCAGTTCAGTCCATCAGTCTGGTTAAACCATGGTCCAGATCCAGACTGACCGTTTAATCTATTTTGATGGATGGATGTTTTGGAATGATGGACCAGACTGATGGATTTTAAAATATTTTGATACTAGACTGATGGCAGACTGATAGTGCGAATGCATTTTACGTCTGGCGTCAGTCTGGCGTCAAACTGGTCATCCATCACTCATGATATGACCAAGGTCACGGACTGAACTGATGCCAAACAAACCTAGCGTGTAACCTCCGTCTATGACTCGGTCCGATGACTCAGTATTCCCTCAGAAAGTACTATTACCCGTAAGAGCCTGTCCAGATGGAGCGATTTACGCGCGAGCGGACTCGCGCGTAGTCACTCGCGCGTTCCCGAGATACTAGAGCTACATACATCCCGTCCAGATGCTCTCGCGCGTTTCCTCACTCGCGCGTAAAACGCGTGCAACGCGCCGGACTCTCGACTCGCGCGAGCGACGCCCGAGCGACGCGCGAGTCGAGATACTCGGGCGCCATTGCTTCGTCCAGTAGTACGCGCGTCTCCGCGGCGAGTGGATATATTTCGTCGACCGCTTTGTCTGCCTTCATGTTCTGTCTGTCCCTTCCATTCGCGCGGAGGTACGCGCGTAAAACGCGAAATCTGGACGCAATAAAAATAGAAGCGCGCGAGTCCGCTCGCGCGTAAATCGCTCCATCTGGACAGGCTCTAATTATCTATACAGTTTTATGATGATACTTTGCTGAGATTATAATATGCGCCGATTTTTTACGTTCGCACATTGTCGAGAACCACTCAATCAATTCACATGGAGTTTTCACTGACGTATTCATCAGACATTAGATGTTTATTATATGATATTTTCCCATTGCTTACGTATTAGGGTAACGGGTACAATGATTGGCCCAAGCAAAGTTCTCACTTTGACCTCATGTTACCCTTCCTAGCTCGCCCCAAAATACGGGTACTGTATAGTACGGAACGGAAGTCGCCACTGTAGGTTACGAGTAAAAAACGCGCGAGATTTCAATTTTCGAACCGTTGGCAATGTCAATATTTATTTGGTGCCGGTCAAAGAGAATGTTTATATAACCCTATCAAAATTATTTGTTTTCTCTATGTGAGAAGTAGTACTTATTTATTACCGTGGATCTTTCAAGACTTTATATTGGCGTAATAAGTCGAACGTATATCGGCTAATCGCCAGAAATAAAAAGAAGAAGAAGAACCCAACGATTGTATTTCAAATGTGTAAATAAAGGAAATATAGAATAAAAAAATAAACTCAAAAAATAGAACGAAGGAAAACAATAGCCAGTCTGCAGACAAATAATGATGGATGACACATGTCGAAAAATTCCTACTTCTTGGTGCTTCTTGAAACTAATTGATTGTTCTCAAAGTGCCAGTAGGTTTCAAAGTCTGGGATTTGAGCACTCATTGTGGGATTTACAATGAGGGCTTTACTCGGTTATTCGCGACTCGGTGTTTTCTCCTCAATTTTAAGAAGGAACTATGCTAAACGAGGTTAGCTAACTTTAATAGATTTTTTTATGTATTTCGTTATTTGGGCGGCTGAGTGATAGGAGCCAACCACATTCTCCGACCAGCCAATATCACCTCCGTAAGGGTACTATAATATTGGAGAATTCCCTTTGGATTGTTGGCTATATTGGGCTAGATGAGAACACAGCCGAGGCTGCTATGAGGCCATCTTATGTCCAGTACGGTGGTATCAATCCATTCGGCTACAATTTGAGCCTACCACGTGGTAAGGAGCAAGGGAATTTATTGTATTGGTCACGGTTTAGTTGTTACAAAAATAAGTATAAAGTATCACTCAGGGGTACAGATAGCGGTATCGATCTTCACGCGTCGCTCCGCAGCGGCGGAGGAGGCGGATCGCGCAAACTGTGCGCAGTAACCAAGACTTGGTCGGTGTACATGCGGCGCGACCCGCCAAGATCGGTCCGGCTATTTGTAACTACTTACTCTCACAATGTTTCCTTCATATAACTGAATATTATGAGTCTTGATCCTTCTGTTTTGTGGTGTAAGTTTTCTTCGAGCCTCCGCATATGAACGAGTTACCCTCGCCGCATGGCCCGTGGGCTGTTTGGTACGATCACAAGCAGAGTAAGTTTACAAGAGTTCTCGTACTCGGCATAATTTGGTGAGTGTTTGACAGAATGTATGTTATTCATTGTAAGTATAGTTGTCAAGAACCTGAATTATATTTTTAAATAATCCGCCCTGAAGGTCAACTATTCTTATGTAGCTGTAAAATGTTGTATACCTTAACACAAATGTTTGATGTGCTATATATAAATGTTTTGTAACGTAACACCACACTTATTTCCCCGTAGGGTAGGTTGGATCTCCACCTGTCCCACGTAACACTGTCATAATGTTCTTCTATCTGAATACATTTTTAAATGTAATCCGGTATGGTCGGCTGAGTCAAAGGGGCCACAGCACACGCTCCGAGCTGCTAATATCATCCCCAAAAAGTTGCCATACTGGAGACTTCACTATAGATTGCTGGTTGGAGAATACGGCCGATCTTACATCTAGTACGGTGGTACCCTGGGAAGACTAGGTTCGGCTACAATTTGAGCGTCCCAACTAGTAATAGGCAAAAGAAGAGACCTACAGTTTTACACCGGTCCCGAATTGTGAAGCAGCAGGTGTGGTTATGCACTTAAATTTTTCCATCAGAAAAAACTCATTGATACACGCCAACCGGACTCGAACCTCAGACCTCTTGCAAGAGAACCCTACGCCCAGACCACTTGGCCACCCGCCGCTTATGTTGTAGAATAAAGACTTGCAGCTACTTGAATCAATCGGAAAAGTGAAAATGAACTACATGGCAGGTGGTCCGTTTCGCTGTTCATGGCAATCTCGACAGGAAGCATGTACATGAACTGGGCTCCACCGTTGGTACCGGCGCCGCCCACTCTCGAGCCGGAACCGGAAGAGACAGAGTCGGCCAGCCTCGGCCTGCCTCCGTGCTAGACACAAGCTGGATTCATGTTGCTTACGCTCGCACTATCTTTGTTGCATTTAATGTTAGTCTCGAACTTAATTGATTCAACGAATCAAGAGAATATAAATTATTATAATAAATAAAACATTTGTAATTTTCCTTTATGCATTTAATTACAGTACACTATTCTTCCAAAAGATTCTTATAAACAGGTCTATTGTCCATTCAAAAAATGCTTAATTAACATATATTTTAATTCCAATTTATAATGTACATCTCAAGCAGATCGTGCGTGATGATGATCAGTGATCACTGATCGATCACTGATCAGTAATGTGTATGTGACAGGTACAAAAGCGACATCTCAATAGATGAATCACATTGTCTGCTTGCACACTGATGTTCACAATTCATTACTTGTTTGAAATATTTCTTACTAATACTCCATAGTTTCGAGAAAATATTTACAGATTGAAACACTACAAGAGAAAGTGGCCGATCAGATTCAGCCTTTTTAGGTGTGAACACGCATGAAAGTTATAAAATACATTATTCTAATAACAGACAATTTGCCACATTTAAAATGCATCCTTCCAATACAGTCTTATGCACAACCTTCTGACCTCACATTGCAACGTACTGGGCAGTCAATAAAACTTATTTCTGCACATACGAACATTCAGTCGTCAAATAATGTAAAATATGCTTTTAATTCCACAAATAAAACTTTTGAATGTACACACGTGCAATCTTTGCTTGTCAGAACAACCACAACATACAGTATGGAAATTTCACGTTGGTAGTTGTATATGCATCCTCCCAGTAGTTCCGCCACGGAACTGTCCCACGGAACTACTGGGAATAAACGCAATCTACAACTATGTAGATAGCTCATTGCTGTCGGTATTATAATTCCTTTTTCACATTTTTCTAAATTTGTTCAGTCTATCAAAATCAGTTCAGGTTATTCTAGCGAACAGAGATGATACCCGATACACCTCTAACACAAGTATTTCATTACAGAGATGTTCAAACACAGCCACATGTTGTATAAACATTGCAAACATATTTTTATTCTAAATTCTTAAATGTTACTCTACCGATGTACTAGGAATACAATTCGTTTAAATTAAAAGTAAAATTTACAAAAATACACTAGAAACAGTTTCGAAATATAAAAATGCAAAAGTTGGTGTGCTTTTAAACAAAGCACATCATGAATACTGACGGAACGACTCCAACAGAAACATTTCGAAAAATACACTCCGAGAACAAATAGGAAAAATATAAATATAACATTTTCACAATAAAAAAATATATTTAAATATAGATTTCACATAACTGAAGGTTTCCTTACTTTCAGCATAATCCATACGTTTGACTAAGAGCATAATAATTGACTATAATGTACTACAAGATCACAGAGCTAAATACTAATTACACATTAAAAGAGACCCCGCAAAATGCTTAGCAAATGCACAAGGAATGCACTGTTCAAAGACTATTTTGGCACAAATAGTTCCGGACGCTTCATGTTGCAGTCTTAACCGAGGGTGGGGCCGATCTGGGTCTCCGATTGAAATATTCAGAAGTCGATAGAGATCATTAATAAAGGATATAACAAAGTGTATATGCGAATATATTGATTACATGTTACACTCATAATACTGCTTAAATATCCACAATAATTTGTCTAAAGATTTATCTTTGACCATTGCAGATTAGGCTAAATCATAATGGTAAATTGTATCTGCTGACAATACTCTTCCTACATCTCATGCGACACATGCCGTGGCAACATAATATGTACCTATCATCAATCTGAATATCCACCGGCATTTACTTTTTTTTTCCTTTTTTAGCTCAGCACAAATTCTGGGTATATGCAGTACATGTGAGTAAGGATTTCCATTCTACTAAATTCACGACGGTTGAAAGAAAGTAATGGCATACGTTCAACAGCTTTCGTCTTCGGACGAGTCGTCGTATTGAAAGTAGGCCATGTTGGCTAGCTAGGAGGCATGGGCGAGGGGGTGAGCGGGGGAGGTGGCGGCGGAGGGGGTGCGGCGCGGCGTGGGCACCAGCACCACCGCGGCGCCCGCGCGCCCGCAGCTCATCGGCGCCAGGCAGCGCCACGAGTTGCTGCTGGGGTCGTACAGCTGAACCGTGCACAGGTATTGCACTCCGTCGTACCCTCCTGACAGCAATCATCTCATATTTTATTTGACTTCATAAAAATTGGTAAAAAGTCCGTATGATTATTTGACTAATATTAACTGAGGGCAAATCAGTTCTAGGCCGAGTTGGTAATTGCTGAGTAAAGCATGAGTGAGGGCCGGTAAATGAGTGCTCACCTGTTGCCGCTGCGGGCCCTTACTCGTCCGAGTGCAGCCACCGAAAATGTTTAAACAAATAGTTCGATCCTCAAAGCTATACAGACCTACAGCGACGATGCGGTCACCCAGTAGACAAGAGCCGATGGCGTCACGCGGACAGGAGAGGCTGGCGAGCAGCACCCAGGTGTCGGCGGCGGGGTCGTAGCGCTCCACGCACGCGAGCCGCCCGCCCGACGCGCTCGCCGGCGCCTCGTGCCCGCCCAGCGCGTACAGAATGCCACCCGCCGCGCACACCTGATCATCATATATTTCACATTTAATAGTTGAGGAGGTTAAGAACAAAAGGGCACAAATCCAGTTTAGGTTTTTTTCAGAAAACACAAAAAACATAATGGTCCCTAAGTCATTACAGAAATATTTATTTTAATTTAATATAAAATACTACTAGTAGAGATCATTCGTATCATACAAAGATTAAAAAAAATTGTGCACTAGAACAAGGAATACATGGATTTGAATTTTGGATTTGTGCCTTTTTGTACTGGAGTAATAATTTGTATATGGATTTGTTACTTTTTGTTCCACAAGTATACGGATATGTGCCCCACAAAGTTACAAATAATTGAAAATGTTACTTTTAGAACCACAGGGCGGCATTATGCACCGAAATTGGTTTGGATTTGTTACCCTTTTGATGTAGTGATCGAAGAGGAATAATTTAGTGTAGATTTTGTCGGATTTGTTACCTTTTGAACCAAATGTCACTTTTTGGTAGCTAAAATCAACCGGATTTGAGTACATTTTGGTTATTACAAGGTGTGTAATCGATGCAATTGAGCATTTTAAGTAAAAAAAAAATGAAAACTGTCTAAAGCGGATTTGTGACCTTTTGTTCTTAATCCTCAGTTACATACTTGTCGTTTGTCACTAATGTTTTTATGTTTCCGTAGCCAGCGAAGCTTTTCCTTGCAGTTCCACTTTTAACTTCGATGCCGCTTGTACGATGGCCACTCCATAAGATTTGCATATAAATGTACAGCAAGCGTCCGTCACCCTCCCCGTCAGTTCTAGAACTCCTCAACTTCAGCAAAGAGAACGAGTGTTGTATGATAGCCAACATTACAAATAACTGTAGATAAGTATCGAAAAAATTACTCCACAGGCATATGTGAATATGAATAGGCTATAAGAGTCATACAAATTTTCTTCAACTTTAGAGTTATTTATAGCGGAATAAATAAGAACACAGAACCGGTATACTCCGGAACACTCTACCTGCCCACATATTTCCCCCCAAGAGAGGTGTGAATGGGCACCTGTCAGTCTGGCATGGCATTCGCAGCCCCCACATGCGTCTGAATGTCCATGGGCGTCGCTAGACACCTTATGGGTGACTCGGCGCCACATGTCGCGCTTAGTATAAAAAAAAATATGTATGAAATAAAACGAAGGAGTGAACTGACGCTGACTCCTCCCCTGCGCCTGATCATAGGGGTGCAGTTGGTCCAGCGGTCGGTGGCCGGGTCATAGCACTCCACGGAGCGGAGACAGGCGCCGCCGTCGCGCCCGCCCACCGCGTACAGCCGGCCGCCGCACACGGCCGCCCCGCACGTGCTCCGTGCGCCCAGCATCGGCGCCACCAGCGACCACGACCGCGCGCACGCGTCCCACCTGCCAATCACGCCCGTCCGTCACACACTGTCCAGCTGTTATCGAATCAGATCAGATTGGCTTCCAGCCCGATGTTGCGGAAGGCAAGAAGGAAGAAGGTGTGGCGAATGGTGAGTCCCTAAAAGAGCTCCGCCTCCAATGTGAACAATTGGTTGACGTGCAACGCTAGAACTGCAAGTCTGGTGCACACCTTATATGTGGAGATTATTTGTTAATGAACGAGCAGCTATGCTCGTTCATTATAGTCGGGGACTGGAAATAAAATTTGTATAGAGGTGCTTGCATTAATTGCATAATTGGTGATAATTTGCAGTATCGAAGAATATTATAGACAAAAAATGAATACGTAATAATCCCCACTCTAGCGATTACCGTTTTTTTTTAAATTGAGATTAAAATTAAAAAAAAATATTTGAGTGTGAACAAAAATTACAAAACTGGTGATTTTCTCAGTAATAACATCTTAAATGCCATTATACAATTATTCTTAATAATCCCCCAAAATTATATAAAAAATTGCATAGATATCGGACAATTTGTATTTAAAAAATTATAATTTCGAAAGAGGACTGATACACGTGGTGATATTTTGTCATAATGCGTAAATAGCGCTTATAAATAATATATTAAATTATCACCTTGGTGACTGCTTTACTTTTTTTTCTACGTCGTTTTATGTAGTTTATAGTTCCTTACATAAATTACACCTTGGATATTTTAACTTACAATTATCATATTTGTTATCAGGTGCTATAATGCAAAAGAATCCCCTGGAAAACTGGTGAGCGTTTGCTACAATTAAATTGTTTATGAAAAATACTCATGATAGGCGCGCGGGGTGAGGCGGACGGAGGGCGCGGCGGCGCGGGGGCGCGGGGGAGGCGGTGGCGCGGCGGAGGCGGTGGCGCGTGGATGGACGAACGGCCGGAATAATGATAAAATAATGCATATTATATGCATTTGCTGTTTGGTTGACGAACTTTAGTGTATTTTAGTGTATGTCTTTAGTGTATTTTTTCCTGCAGTTCGTATGTAGAGAAATTTCGTCGACACTTTCGAACACATTGGACAATCCATCATTTCGCAGAACACTAAACTTGCATAAAGTTTTTAATCCTTTACTGCGCACAGTCACTTTGTCTTCGCTTAAAAAGCCCCCACAAATAACACACGACATTGTCTGTTTTTATTTATTTACTAGCTTTTGCCCGCGGCTTCGCTCGCGGGAAATTCGTATTTCAAAGGAAGAAAGTAAGTAACTAAGGGCGAGCTGGGTTCAGGTAAACGATAAACCGTCTCGAAGAAAGTGAGTAACTTTTTGAGGCCGAAGGCGGAGTTGCGTTCAGGAAGACGATAAACCTTCTCGAAAACAGTAAGTAACTATGGGCGAGGCCGAAGGCCGAGCTGCGTTCAGGAAAAGGATAAGCCATCTTTAAGAAAGTAAGTAACAAAGGGCGAGGCCGAAGGCCGAGCTGCGTTCAGGAAGAGGATAACCTTTTCGAAGAAAGTAAGTAACTATGAGCGGGGCCGAAGGCCGAGCTTCGTTCAGGATGAGGGTAAACTTTTCGAAGAAAGTAAGTAACAGAGGGCGAGGCCGAAGGCCGAGCTGCGTTCAGGAAAACTGAACCTTCTCGAAGACAGTAAGTAACTATGGGCGAGGCCGAAGGCCGAGCTTCGTTCAGGAAGAGGATAACCTTTTCTAAGAAAGTAAGTAACAGAGGGCGAGGCCGAAGGCCAAGCTGCGTTCAGGAAGACGATAAACCTTTTCGAAGATAGTAAGTAACTATGGGCGAGGCCGAAGGCCGAGCTGCGTTCAGGAAGAGGATAAACCATCTTTAAGAAAGTAAGTAACAAAGGGCGAGGCCGAAGGCCGAGCTGCGTTCAGGAAGAGGATAACCTTTTCGAAGAAAGTATGTAACTATGGGCGAGGCCGAAGGCCGAGCTGCGTTCAGGATGAGGGTAAACTTTTCGAAGAAAGTAAGTAACAGAGGGCGAGGCTGATGGCCGAGCTGCGTTCAGGAAAACGATAAACCTTCTCGAAGACAGTAAGTAACTATGGGCGAGGCCGAAGGCCGAGCTGCGTTCAGAAAGAGGATAACTTTTTCGAAGAAAGTAAGTAACAGAGGGCGAGGCCGAAGGCCGAGCTGCGTTCAGGAAAACGATAAACTTTCTCGAAGACAGTAAGTAACTATGTGCGAGGCCGAAGGCCGAGCTGCGTTCAGGAAGAGGATGACCTTTTCGAAGAAAGTAAGTAACTTTAGAGGATGACCTTAAGTTATGACCTAAACTTAAGAGGATGACCTTTTCGAAGAAAGTAAGTAAGTAGAAAGAGGGCGAGGCCGAAGGCCGAGCGAAGAAGACGATAAATTCTCGAAGACAGTAAGTAACTATGGGCAAGGCCGAAGGCCGAGATGTGTTCAGGAAGAGGATAAACCTTTTCGAAGAAAGTAAGTAACAAAGAAGTTACTTTCTTCGAGAAGATTTATGGTCTTCCTGTACGCAGCTCGGCCTTCGGACTCGCCCTCTGTTACTTACATTCTTCGAAAAGGTTATCCTCTTCCTGAACGCAGCTCGGCCTTCGGCCTCGCCCTTTGTTACTTACTTCTTAAAGATGGTTTATCCTATTCCTGAACGCAGCTCGGCCTTCGGCCTCGCCCATAGTTACTTACTGTCTTCGAGAAGGTTCAGTTTGCCTGAACGCAGCTCGGCCTTCGGCCTCGCCCTCTGTTACTTACTTTCTTCGAAAAGTTTACCCTCATCCTGAACGAAGCTCGGCCTTCGGCCTCGCCCATAGTTACTTACTTTCTTCGAAAAGGTTATCCTCTTCCTGAACGCAGCTCGGCCTTCGGCCTCGCCCATAGTTATTTACTGTCTTCGAGAAGGTTTATCGTCTTCCTGAACGCAACTCCGCCTTCGGCCTCAAAAAGTTACTCACTTTCTTCGAGACGGTTTATAGTTTACCTGAACCCAGCTCGCCTTTAGTTACTTAATTTCTTCGTTTGAAATACGAATTTCACGCGAGCCGCGGGCAAAAGCTAGTGTCTTTATAAATTATAGCCTTTTCGATGTATAAGCTATAGTACTCATCAAAAGGCTCATCAAAATCTGTTCAGTAGTTTTTGCGTGAAAGAGGAATATAGTGCGGCTGTTCGGTTCTCTGTTGAGTTTATAGGCCGCGCCTCCCCCGCGCCGTCGCACCGTGCCGCCACGCCGCCAACTGCCGCCGCTCGCTCGGTAAATACCTATGTATAGTACTAAGGCGCGCGGATTGAACATATCGGTTTGTATGGGAGCCACATCTTAGCGTAACCGGAACTGAATTTTATGTAGCCTATCCTGTGTCCCATATAGTTAAATGTGCTTGTACAAAGTTTCATCGAATTCGGATGATCGGTTTAAGAGTTATGGCGGAACATACATACATACATACAGAAAAGATTTCTAAAAATCGTCCATTTAGCTTTAGTATCATACATAGAGGCTACAAACTCAATATTTCCTAAAACAAAGTAACTTACTCCATGACCACCCCTTACAGATTTATTATTAGTATTGATGATGTGATGATAGCGTCAGGCCTTCGTCACTCGCTCAAGGTCGCGAGTTAAATGCCTACCGCTTGGCGTACCGACTAATCTACAATTAACAGTGGGCTGCTGCTATCCAGCCAGACCGGGCGCGTGGCGCTTTCGAATTTAAAAAATGTCGAAATCACGTAATTATTGTGCAGTGGACGGGTGCAAAAGTCAAAAGACAAATGAAAACTTGTCTTTTTTTTTCATTGCCGAGAGACGAAGAAAGGTAAGTGTTTTGTTTAGTAGCATTTTGATTTATTTCTAGTAATTTATTTATTCATATTAGTAGGAGGTCATAGATTTAAAAATAATATCATATTGCCAATAACATTAGTTAGATGACGCCGAACAGCGTGGTATGTATGGCCTAATTTGTATAAGGATAATAGGTACATTGTAGATGATCATTGATCATTAAATTTATTGATCAAACAAAACTATCACTGGAAGGTTGCACGCAATGCACGCTTCGATGTGAGAAACTAATTGTGACGCTAACGCATGCATGAATTTGTTCGCATGAATTTGCCGTACCTAAATATCGTATCGTTGGTAGCTAGAACGATAAAAGTTGGTAGGTATCATCTTCATTTTATTCCTCACAATAAGACAGCACAAAGACACAGCCCTTAGACGCGCTGAACGACGCGATTTCGAGATAGAGTTACACGACAGAAAGAGAAGCGAAATGTAGGCAGTTATCGTGTTTAGGCATGTAGCTCTGTGCGAGTCAATTTGTACTTTATCGCGTCGTCGCAGAGTAGCTATTTCTTTGTGAGTGTTTGTACAGAGCAGCTTCTGTACGGAGTACTCTTTTCTATTCTGTGATAGCGTCCCCACGCACACACACACACACACACACACACACACACACCACACTTCGTCCACTTCCCACACGGAGAGCGATCTACTAATGCCTTCTTTCTTGCACATAGTATCTCCGCTCTCCTCGCACACGCACTGCGCCGTATTAGCCCCGTCCTTATCACGTTTGCGGGAAGACACTGCGCGCGGCCTGTGGCGCGGCTCGCGGGCGCAAATTTCACGTACTTAGGTAAATTAATGTTTTATTCAAAATAAAAAACCCTCACTAGATAAATAGGGGATTATGACAATTTATGGTAAAACCCGTACATACTATCAAGCATAAAAGAGAATATCTAAGGTGAATTTAATGCGCAATAGGTAAATATGGAAAAAACTGTTTTTTAATTGGTTATTGGCAAGTCACCAAGGTGAAAATTTAATAAAATCTTGAAATATATTTCTAGAGCATTTATGTAGAAAATCACCAAAAGTGCGATTTTCTAAGTCACCTTTTTTTCAACAATAAGTAAAATTCATCATGTAACCAAAACTTCGCAATGTTTTTAGGGGATTAATTAAGTACCACAATTATAGTGTTTTTTTACATATATAGCCCATTTTTCACCGTAGGACTATTTAATGTAAGGTGAGAAATAAATTAAAAACCTTTTTTACTGTTTTCTCTCGTCGCTCAACTCCGAGAGGCACCAAATCGGCATAAATGTGTAAGAAAATAATAATATTATTTTATTAATAATAATTCGACAAAGTGTTTTTTATGTAAGCAGAATTCTTTTATTTACTCGACTATTAACAAATAATCTATGCTGATGTGTTCATGTCTATGATGATCACTGGTGTTGTTATTTGTTATCTTTCTTCGTTTTTAGGTTTCCGTATCACAGACGGAAGCCTATTACTAAGACTCCGTCGTCCGTCCGTCCGAGGGCTGTATCACTTGAACCGTAATAGGTAGCCCGTTAAAACTTTCACAGAATATGCGTTACTGTGGCGGATGAAACAAAAAATAAGAAAAATAAGAAAAAGTTAAAAATTAAGGGGGGCCCCCATACAAGAAACATTTTATTAAAATAGATTAGTCACACTATTTAATAACAGATGGCGCAAACGACTTTTATACATTGCATGCATTGTTAGGTGCTGTCATTTTCCCACCGTAAAGTGCTATCGACTACATAGTACTCCGACTACAGCTATGGAGGTAATACTATCTTTAGTACCACTAGACCTGTACGTACAACAGGAGGCTGCGTCAGCGGCGGTGAGACTCAGAACTCTGGGACTCTGGCACACTAACGCCACACTGCCACACACAA
The DNA here is from genome assembly GCA_946902875.1 of Nematopogon swammerdamellus. NCBI lineage: Eukaryota > Metazoa > Arthropoda > Insecta > Lepidoptera > Adelidae > Nematopogon > Nematopogon swammerdamellus. The sequence goes on from OX336345.1 coordinate 10,049,529, forward strand.
AGCTTCTTCAGAAGGTAACAGCGGAGATACCGCTACTGGCGGCCTGCTGTGACCGCATACCCAAACTGTACGTATTTGAGAGATCATACACTATCAACCTGGCCGGAGAGGCCAAAGACCAATCAGAGGAGCTACGCATATACACCGATGGCTCCAAGACGAAGACAGGCACAGGTGCTGCAGCGCACTCCCTGGACCTAAACATCAACAGATACACTTACCTCGGACAACACAACTCAATATTCCAGGCAGAATGTGTTGGGATCATTGAAGCAGCTACAATAGTGGCCCAGCGGAACATGGAGGGACACAGCATCAAGATACTGTCGGACAGCGCCTCAGTACTAGCGGCGCTGAACGGCAGTATAATGAGCTCAGGACTTATCCATCAATGTCACCTCGCGCTGGAGGCCATTGCTACAAGAAACAAGGTAATGCTACAGTGGATAAAGGGCCACAGCGGATCCCGGGGGAACGATGCTGCTGATGAACTCGCGAAGAGGGGATCCAGCAGCAAACCAGAGGGACCCGAACCTCTAGTACCACTACCACACAACCAACTGAAAAGTTGGATACACAAACGTACGTATCAACTACACATAGACAGATGGGCAGCGGGCAGTGACTGCAGACAGGCGAGGGAGGCAATGGCGAAGCCGGACCTCCGTCTCGCCAAGACGCTGCTCCGTGTCCATAGATCAAAACTACGCATAGTGATAGGTATGCTTACTGGTCACTGTACACTTAACAGACACCTCTATGTAATTGGAGTAACGGACAGTCCACTGTGCAGAGCATGCCTGCAGGCGGACGAGACACCCACCCACGTACTGCTGGAGTGCGAGGAGTTGGCAGACATAAAGGCGAAGGAGCTGGGAGGCCCTACTACACTTCGAGAGGCGTGCCAAGACCCAAGGAGAGTGTGCCGCCTCCTGGAAGAACTCGGCTGGATGGATTAAGGCCGTAGGACGCGCAAAAGGCCTGCATGGAAGCGGGCTTAGGCGCGGAGAACGAGTCCACTATCATCAAGTGCTATCGACCTCATTGAGGCGTCTCTAAAAGATAGCCGCTTCTTAATCTTTGGTCGTTCCAAAAACAGATTTTTCAGAAGTTTGATGTTTGACAGATCACTTTTAAAAAATATGTAAAGTGACGTTACTATGGTAACAGCTGTCAGTGGGCAAACATGGAGACCTGTCATAACATAAACATAATAATATATCTGATAAATTCAAATTCGAAGACCATGCCACCTGAGCGGATAGGCGGATATTATTGATAGCGGATAGATACGGAAACCTTCGCGTGCGAGTAAAACTCGCACTTGACAGATTTTTTTTTCAAAACTTGTCAAGTCTATTTTTTAATATGTTTATTGTGGGTGCTTTAATAACTTCTTCAAGCAGTATATCGTCGTTGAGATTCGAAAAACTCGTATCTCAAAAATCGGGATTTTTCAGGAGAGCAAAAAAACCGTTTATTTCGAAATTTTATTAGAAAATATGAAAACTGTTCTTCCGAAAGTTGTAGATAATAATCAACAGAAACCTTACCGTGCACACTCATTCAAGGTATTTCTTACACACATAATGTTATTACAATAAAAGCAAGATACGAGGTTTTTGTGTTTTTAATTTTACGATAAAGTGCCGACATACGAGGTATTCGGTCCCAAACTAACAATAAAATTACTTATTTCGAAAATTTCTTAAATAATGTAAAGACATTCAAAACTTGTAGATAATTATCAAAGAGTTTGTATTACGTCGCTGCGCTCCTTTATAGAGCGACCCTATGGGCACACGGCTACGAGAAAGAATGAAGCCCGCTGCGCGGTGTAGTGCGGGCAGGGGAATGACGTTCGGCTCCTACTCGGGCATGCGCGAACGGAAAGCGTCCAAGCGTGGAAACAATGTATCTCTTATTTTGCAAAATTTCATTTGTATTGTAAGTGAGGTTGTAGGTACCTTAATATTATATTGAATTCTTACGGTGCTTACTTTTATTACTTTATCCTATTACTTTAAGTGAGCTAAACTTGTATGTATATATTTGTTTCTCGGAAACGGCTCTAACGATTTCGACGAAATTTAATTGTATTTAGATAATGTTACTTTTTCAAGTTTATTCATCTACATAGATAGGTGTAGACACCGAGCAAAGCTCGATCGCTCAGGTACTTGCCATTATGAAAGATTCGTATTTACGACAAATGAGTGAAAAAAAACATAACAACAAAAGTTTTTTAAATCAAAATTTATGAATTTTCAAAATTCAACTTTCGAACGAAAACATGATTGAGGTCTTTATTTGGAATTTAACTAAACCTCACACAAAAAGTTGCGGATTATGAGTTATCTATCACTACTACATTACTATACTACGAAAACGCAAAGGATGATGGTCTTCGTAAATTGTTCCAAAAAGTCAAGTTTATATTGAATATCACTCGTTTAGGACTTTAATGTGGTTCAGATAAAGGCTTTTAAATTCCATGCACTCTTTTTCTTCTCTTTTGTAAAGAGGGATTTTTTTTTCTTCTGATAACCTTGTAGTTCAGGCAATAAAGTAGGTGTAGAGTGCGTGAGCAGGGTCAAAAGCGATTTCTTCAGAAACCTCTGTTCGGGGTGCTTAGGGAGTAAGCATACTAAAAGCATACTCCTGGCGTCGACAGTTAACAGTTGCACCAATTTTAAGATTTTTTGTAAAATTTCATCATTTTCAGTAAAAGTTGTTTTGGTCATTCCTGAGTCACAACTATCGTTTGTTACACCAATGTATCATCTAATAATATGTCACACTTGAAAGCGGGTTAAATGCAGTAAATGAAAATCATGTCACTTGAACAAATAAAAAATTGTATTTTATAGATGACAAGCTGTGCCCGCGGCTCCGCCCGCTCTCATATTTCACTTCACTGCTAACCTCATAAGCTATTTTTACTTGTAACTTTGTCTATTAGTTTCAAACATAGCATGCTTCTTTCCATGCTAAGTAGCCTATAGTTGATGGGAAGAATCAAGCTATCCGCAGAATTTTGTTTTATTAAAATCGGTTCAGTGGTTCTCGAGTTATAAGCGGACAGACAGACATACACTCAGACACTCAGACACTCAGACAGAAAGCAGACGTTGGATTTTATTATAGGTAAGGATAAATAAAAGTTTGTTATAAGGTAAGTAATTTTATTTTATTTTAATAATTAGTCATTGTTTTACTTCCAAGAAGTTTTCATCCTCTTTGGACGTGAGTGCCCTGGTAAGGGTTCTTCGTCCATGGCATCTTATGTGCTGGCTGGGAAGATGTGCTTCCTCAAATGGTATGGGGCACCAGCAAGACAGACCTCCCTCAACATCTTCCAGTCGTTTATGAGATCAGTGGCTAGTATATAGCCTGAAATTAGTTCGCGCCCACCAACTGAGAGCGCAGCTAAACAGCACGCAGAGGCCCTTCATCAAGAACCACCCACCACTGAGGATGAAGATGCCATGGAGGAAGAACCCTTACCAGGGCCCTCACGTCCAAAGAGGATGAAACTTCTTGGAAGTAAAACAATGATTTATTAAAATAAAATATAATTACTTACCTTATATTATCACACTTTTATTTATTATCTATAAAATACAATTTTCCATTTCTTCCAGTGACATGATTTCCATTTACTTCATTTAACCCGCTTTCAAGTGTGACATATTATTAGATGGTACATAGCTGTAACAAACGATAGTTGTGCCTCAGGAATGACCAAAACAACTTTCTCTGAAAATGATGAAATTTTACAAAAAAACTTAAAATTGGTGCAACTGTTGACCGGCTGGAGATAAATTAGCATATGTATCACACGTTTAAAGGGAATTAAATTCTCTATAACTTCTTTGGCAATATCTTTCTCAGGTGAATAGTTTAGACGATATGAAGGAAATATGAGGTAAGAATAAATTTTTCGAAAATTTTCACTTTTCCTAAGCGTGTAGCTCGAAAACGGTTCGGAATTCGAAAAAAGTGAATAGAGTAAAAGTTGTAGAGAGTTTTATGAGCTTTCATTCGATAAAACACAATTTTTATCTACGGGGCTCTGTTTTCGAGATCGCAGCGAAAAACCCAAAAGCGGGACCTTATTTGGAACTATTTACATAGCCGTTTCGACCGACGTTTCGTCAGAGCGGTGGTATCAACCCGGCCGGGATAAACCCTACCACCTAGTAAGGTATGAAGAGAAGGGGCCTACAGGTTAACGTGGAATCCGAACCACGGTCAGCTCCAACGGTCGAGCGGTCACCCATCCAAGTACTGACCGCGCTTAGGGTTGCTTAAGAACGAAGGTAGGTATATGCGTGATTTACGTTAAGCTCATTCCATTCGTATCGAAATGGCAGCCATTTTTTGAAAAAAATAAAATGCTTCATATCATAATGATACCTACGTGAACGAACATGCGTCGTTTAATAAAGTAACCGTCTAAAGTCCTTCCATAGAGTATTGACTTTTACTTGGTTTAAAAAAAATACACGAAAGATCATATCTGCCTCCTATTTTGGAACTTTATCATCAATACTAATAATAAATCTGTAAGGGATGGCCATGGAGTAAGTTACTTTGTTTTATGAGACATTGAGTTTGTAGACTCTATGTATGATACTAAAACTAAATTGACGATTTTTAGAACTATTTTCTGTATGTATGTAACTATCTATGTAACGATAGCTCTTAAACCGATCATCCGAATTCAATGAAACTTATTACAAGCACATTTACCTATACGAGACATAGGATAGGCTAAATAAAATTCAGTTCCGGTTACGCTATGATGTGGCTGTCATACAAACCGAAAAGGTACGTGGGCGGGCTTAACTACTTTCTTCTTTTTAAATCCGTATTTCACGCGAGCGAAGCCGCAGGCAACAGCTAGTACTACTTAAATTAAATACGTAATCACATGGATTATTATATAAATATTCAGGAAAAAATATGATTTAGACTTAGCACGTTCTATAGGAAATCCGCCACCGCCGTCGCTCCCGGTTAAAATATCACCAAAATACCAATTTCCTGTGGAATCTTAGACCATTCACGATTCTAGTCTACTTCTTTGAGTCAGATTTGCAAATTAAAACGCAACAGTTGACCATTTTGGCTGAACTTTAGGAATAAAACTAAGAAATTGCTCCCTCTGCATCGCGCGACGAAGCACGGCCGATGACTGCCGATCGGACCCGACCGCGCTTCGTGGCGCTCACCAACGAGGCTTCACCTCACCAACGCTCACATTCTCTCTATAAAGGAGCGCAGCGACGTAATACAAACTCTTTGATAATTATATAATGTTATATAATAGAATTTTATTCAAAGTTTCACAATTAAAACGAGATACGAGGGTTCGTTATTTAATTTTTTTATTTTTGCCAATGCATGTATGGCGTTTTGAGATACGAGTAAAAGTGGCCTATCCGCTATGATTTCGAGGAACATTTTATGAAAAAAAAAGAAAAATCAAAAATTTTGAGATACAAGGTTTTCGAATCTCAACGACGATATTACAGGTGTTTACGATTCTGTTAGTTAGGAAGTGCTTTCTTGCTTCGGTTGAGAAGCTTTGTTACATTGAGTTTCAAACTAGGTTTTCTCGCGTGGTCAGCGACTATAACAGCTTATAGCTCAATCGGCCATCTATTGACCATGTCTAAACGCCAGCAACAAACTTCCCAAACAAGTGTAAAGAGTAACCTCTCGACAGAGTTGAGATAGATCCAGCCGTCGTGCCCGCCGACTGCGTAGACTGGAGCGTTGGGCCCCTCCCCCAGCACGGCCACACCCAGCCCGTGCCGGTGCGTGTTCATCGGCGCTAGCGTGCTCCAGTTGCGGCTCGACAGGTCAAAGCATTCCACCTGCATACAACTTGTTGTCTTCTTAACTATATTTGATAAATATTTCAGGATAAACCAGGTATAATTTCCAAATTTTTCTTAATTTTAAGACAAACGATTTGATGAATTTGAAAAAGGGATTTTTGTTTTGTTTCAAGAAGTGATGTGACCATTTCAATTGAATACTCAATCTAAACTAATATTAATAAAAAAAAATAAAAAAAAATTATGTTAAAGTGAGAAAATTTCCTCCAATTCGACCGTCGTCCCCCCAGCGGTACCCAGCACACTGGCTGTGTTGCCCCTCTGAATTGATTGATTACTTAGCGTGTTTGCCATAGGAAAATAAATCCACCTAAATCATATTTTAAGGCAAGATTTTCAGTGTGAACATAACACTGGGCAGTCAGTAGGTACCAACAAAAATCTGTTTAAATCTGATGTTTTGAAGTTCATGTTGAGTTATAATCCTTATAGAAGAAAGAACCATCTTACTGTGTTCAAAGTCTTGAGGCCGTCGCGTCCTCCCACCATAATGAGTTTGTTCTGCACCAACGCTACCCCGAACTGAAGCCGCCTCACGCCCATTTGTATGAAGGGGGTCCAGGAGTCCGCTCGCGGGTCGTACACCTCCATGTTGCTCGCACCCTACCCGGCACACACACTTTCTTGTCATAACTTTAAACACTGGCAAGGCACCTAACTATGGCAGGAACTTCAACAATATAGCAGGTGATCTATAACTAACCATACAGTGTGGGGCCGGTACATAAAAAGAATAGACCCACTGCATCTCTCCCCGCGCATTTCGTAAAATGCGACTAAGGGATAAAGACAAGATGCCGGGCTGAAGGGCGACAGGCTAGCCACCTCTCACCTTGGCACGGTCCTTCCACCGAGTCGTGCAGCCGGTATTCATGCCTTACTTGTTGCTTGATAGTTATCTTGTCTGAATACTTTGCTAAACGTGTGGTCGATGTTGTGCTGTAATTTTTTCGGAATTCTTGCAGCACAACACCGATTACTCTGCTTACCCTGATTGTCGGGATACGGCGTGTGGTATATATGTATGTAATCAAACTAACCATGCCAGCATGAGGGGTGACTTTATAATACAGTTAAATCCACTTCAGGACAAAAAAAAATTTTATTCTGCTTAAAAAAGCTGTATTATATTTGATTTTGCAATAAAACTCTGTCAAATCCCTTTAAATCTTTAATAATAGTGAATGTAAAAATGCCATGTTTCTTCAAATAGCACAATATCCACACCCTCTGTATCTTTGAATATGGTGGAATAAGAACCTTAACAAAAAATCATTTTGTTAATGGTAACAAAACAATTAAATTAGTTTACATATAAAATGTTGGGTCATAAACGGTCTTATGAACGGTCTAATGTGTTGAAATCAAAATCCGTCAAATTCACTGTGGCCGGCCAAAGTCTGCAAAATCCATTCCAATTGTATTCGCAATAACTTTAGATGTAGTGGAAGAAAACAATTTATATAACATGAAATAGAAACACATTAAACACATTCTAAAACTTTGCCAAAACAACATTATAATGTATAATGTTAAAATTTAAAAAGAATGTCTTGTAAAAATGTGAAATAAACAATATAAAATACATACATACATATCACACATGCCGAATCCCGACAATCGGGGTAAGCAGAATAGTCGGTGTTGTGCTGCAAGAACTGTGGTAAATTACAGCACAACACCGACCAATACGTTTCGCAAAGTATTTGAACAAGATTCAATTGATCAAGCAGCAAGTAAGGCACGAAGACCCACCTGATGCATGACTCGGTGGAAATACCGTGCCAAGCTGAGAGGTGGCGAGCCCGTCGCCCTTTAGCACGGCATCTTGTCCTTATCCCTTAGCCGCCTTTTACGACATGCATGGAGAGAGATGCAGTCAGGATATTCTTTTTAAGTACCGGCCCCACACGGCACGGACATAAAATAATAATAATAATAAGAGCAATCTATTATCGTACCGTGTGGGGCCGGTACTTTAAAAGAATAGCCCCACTGCATCTCTCCCCGTGTATGTCGTAAAAGGCGACTAAGGGATATGTATGACTCCCTTCTTATATTACTAGGTGGTAGGGTTTAACCCGCCCGGGTTGGTACCACCGCACTGAATGAAAGGTCGGTCGAAACGGCTATGTAAATAGTTTGTGTTTCCCGTCCAGTTCAGTGTAGCCGGCACGACCGAAGGAAAGCACTGACGTGGCACCAAGTTCACCCGGTGTTATGGGCTGACATCACGGATGTTGTAGGTGATGTAAGCCAACCGTGTCAGTTTCCATAAAAAAAAAAAAAAAAAAAATTATCAGGTCCCCCAGTCTCGGCTTCAGTTCCGGTCTTTTCAGTTATTTATTGCAGTTCATTTCAGTTCAGTCTTTTTCAATATTATTTATAGCACTAACAGCTTGAAGCTGATGCTTGCATTTAACTTTTTTTTTCTTCTCCAGAATGCACTTGTCTGTATTTTAATTATTTTGTAGCTATTTATATTCTATTAAACACAAATGTTTATGATAACATTTACCTTATACCCATCCATGCCACCAACAGCCAGCAGTCTTCCAATAGTGGATGTCCTAGGTCGTGTGCGCTTCGAGGACAGATGGGGTCTGCGTTCAGGCAGAAGGTGCCACTTGACGGCCTCCATGATGAGCGGCTGACATTCACGGACACCCCCGCATGCCGCCTCCACCTTGTCTATGAGGTACTGCGGATAAAAGCAATCATTTACATGTCATTGATGTAAGCCATGAATGCTTGAACGACCGCTTACCTAAGTGCTTGCAGTGGTGGGATTGAAGAAATATGCTAGCAATGCTGCCAGACGTGTAAACTTCAATGTGTTCATCCCGCACTGTCGCAATATCCTTCGACTATGTAGATCAGCTGTTCCCAAATAGTGGTAGAGAAGTGGTATGCGTGGACGCGCTTAGCAGCTACATTTTATTATTTTCACTGATTAATTATTGCTTAGTGGCCCGTCCAGTTATTACATTCAGACTACTAAGTTGTATATTTTGTAATATAAAAACACAAATAATAACTACACTGATATGACAATATAGTTGAGAACAACTAATGTAGATGGCAGATCGTGCACGGTGTCACATTTAGTATTATTTTATTTCTTTTATTTGTATTTTCTTGGTAGGATTTTTTGTTTTACATTTTAATTGTAGTTTTAGCAAATTTTAGGAATTATTTTTAAGCTTTATTAATAATAACAATATTTCCCGTTTTTTCTTTAACTATTAGGCTACTACCAGCTTTTACTACTAAATGGAAAAAAGAAAGGTTTTTATTTCTCCTCTTGCTGGATCTACATCGACCTACTGCACATAAACTGCCACTAATAACAGAAGCCATGGCAACATGAATTACGAAGTACGGCGTCAATCCAAAGCAGTAGTGTAAGCGGCGTGTGTGCCGCGCGGCTGTCGACAACCCACTGAATTATGGGTCATCCAGGGCCCGGCGGCCGGTAGGCAAATAGCGCGGGTAAGTACATAAAGTGCTCGTGCTCTGACGGTGTTCAGGCCCCTTATGAATGGGCATGATGATCAGAGAGAATTTACGTTCAACAAGTGACCAAAGTTAAATGACACTACAATAATTTTCAAACATATATCAGACTTTTTTCAATGAAGCTTGCTAGCAATTTGTATAAAAATAATTTTGTGCCGCCCTGCTCTGCTACCATCAGTGCGGTCTCACGTTTAGCAAACAGACCTAACCATCAACATCGAAATATTCAACAAACATGAATGACACCATCCGCTAATGAATGAGATGTTTAAGATGAGAGGGCGACCGACCTCCGAGGAGAGCAGCGGCAGCTTGATGAGATGCAGCAGGGCGGGGAGGTGGGGCTGGCGCGCGCCGGCTTCGTGCTGCAGCCAGACCATCAGGCTCTCGAAAACGTCCTCCTCCGAGTGCACGTTCAGCTCCTCCGATTTGAGCAGGCTCGCCAGCTGCTCAGCTCGCAGGCACACAAACTCCTGGTTCTTCACCACCTGACGTCGACGTGTTCACGCATTTATTTACTCATTTCACCCCCGGAATCCAGCACGGGTGAATTTTGGTTTTAAAATATGTATTTATTAGCTAAATTGGTATGCCTATTAGAAATAGATTAATTCTTGAGTAGTTGATTAAAGGAATCACAAAAAAATACCTCTCTCAAGACATGGTTTCTAAAACAAATCAATATGATACTTATCGAACTCAACTTGCCAATTTATTAATAAATTTAAGCCAAAAATATGATATCCGCTCTCTGTGTATGCAAAACTAGTGTCCATAATTCTAGATTTCCTTAGAAATGCAAATTAGACAGTCATAGATTACTACTGCCCAAAATGACCTGCATAAAATGCTGATGTGTATATTGAGTGGCGTGCTTGTGCAGAGTGATGCACGCCTGCTGCTCGGCGAAGAGAGCGATGCCGAGGCAGTTGCAGGGGTCGAGCTGGCGGCGCAGGAAGGCGCAGCACGCCTCGATCACAGCGTCCAGCTGCAGCAGGCACGACGTGGACAGCAGCACTTCCACTGTGTCCTCTCGCAGCTCTGTCAGACAGCCGAGAGACTGTTACACACATCTAATTGGCAATTTTTGTCCTGACAAGAGGGGTATAGAATCAAAGGTAGCTCTCTACAACTTTTTGGCGAAATAACATATGAATGCACAATTTTTCTTCATACAATTGGCTATTGAATTGTCATAAAAAACTGCTTCAAAAGCAGCTCTTTCCATTAAAAACATAGTTCAGAAATTAACGGTAACATTCAAAAACAGCACTATCCATATGTTTAGTTTCAAAACTAGCACCAAGCAAAACTGTCCAATAGGATAGCTCCATTAATCCTAACGAAGTAACGGGCCATTTAGAATAAACTGGATCTGAATAAATTTATTTTTTTATTTACCAAAAATTTTCTAAAGTTGATATAGCTGTCTTTGATTCTATACCCCTCCTAGGTTACAGTCATGTTGTAGGACTATAACTGTACCTATGAGGATTAACTGTAAAGTCTGCCGCATCACAAGCGAGTGTAAATCAATACTAATAATAAATCTGTAAGGGATGGTCATGGAGTAAGTTACTTTGTTTTATAAGATATTGCGTTTGTAGACTATGTATGATACTAAAACTAAATTGAGGATTTTTAAAAATCTTTTCTGTATGTATGTTCCTCCATAACTCTTAAACCGATCATCCGAATTCGATGAAACTTAGTACAAGCACATTTAGCTATACGAGACACAGGATAGGCTAAATAAAATTCAGTTCCGGTTATGCTAAGATGTGGCTCTCATACAAACTTAATTGTTCCATGCGCCGAAATAAAGGTATGGTAGCAGGCTTACTTACTTTCTTCTTTTTAAATCCGAATTTCACGCGAGCGAAGCCGCGGGCAAATTCATTTTGAATCAATGTTCTAACCGAGTCATATATTTATTTCATCATAATCATAATGAATACAATGTTGACATGTTTCATAGTTATACAAATGCACAGTCAGTATGATTCGTCTGGGAAGAAAGAACTGGGCAATAAGCCTTACTTACTTAAATATAAACTTACATACCTACTATACTTAATTTATATACTATACTTTAAAAATAACAAGGCGCCTGGTGAAGACGGAGTTACTACAGAGCTTCTCAGAGCCGGGGGGACAACGGTCCTCAAGGAACTACAGAGGCTGTTCAACTCTGTCATATACGGTGGCCTTACGCCAGAGTCGTGGAACAGGGGTATGGTCGTATTGTTCTTCAAGAAAGGAGACAAAGCCTTGTTGAAGAACTATAGGCCCATCTCGCTCCTGAGCCACGTATATAAGCTGTTCTCGAGAGTCCTCACCAATCGTCTCGCCCGAAGGTTTGACGACCACCAGCCGCCAGAGCAGGCCGGGTTTCGGAGGGGTTACAGTACCGTAGACCACATCCACACCTTACGGCAGATTATACAAAAGTCCGAAGAGTAAAATCGGCCACTGTGTCTCGCTTTCGTGGACTACGAGAAAGCCTTTGACTCTATCGAAACCTGGGCTGTTATGGAATCCTTACAGCGAAGCCAAACCGATTGGCGATACATTGATGTGCTGAAATGTCTCTATAGTGCCGCGACAATGACCGTACAAATACAGGACCAGCAGACGAAACCTATCCAATTGCATCGTGGAGTCAGACAGGGAGATGTTACGAGGGCGGGTCAATAAGTCCGTGACTTTTTGAATTTCCCGCCTCTTATCTGAAAGGGCAACACTGCTCCTGTCAGCAGGCATCTGTCAATTGACTCCTGGCAAACTTTGAACAAGCTGCGTCATTTAGTTTGTGTTTGACAGCCATTGATAGCAGACTACTGTGCGATTTGAGGAGAAAATGGAAAAAAGTGAATTTCGTGTGCTCATTAAGCATTATTTTTTGCGGAAAAAAACCATCACTCAAACCAAGGCTAAGCTTGATAAATACTACGGGAACTCTGCACCTTCAATTTCAATGGTAAAAAAGTGGTTTACTGAATTTCGTTGTGGCCGTACAAGCACGGAAGATGCCGAACGTTCTGGACGCCCAGTTGAGGTCTCTACACCCGAAACAATTGAAAAAATTCACGATATGGTGTTGGCCGATCGGAGATTGAAAGTGCGAGAGATTGTGGAAGTTATAGTCATCTCACATGGCTCAGTGGTTTCAATTTTGAATGATCACTTGGGTATGAGAAAGCTTTCCGCAAGATGGGTGCCGCATTTGCTCACAATCGACCACAATGCAAGGGTGCACACATGTGCAGTTTCCATTGCAAAAATCCATGAATTAGGCTACGAATTGCTCCCTCATCTGCCCTTTTCTCCGGATTTAGCCCCGAGTGACTATTTCTTGTTTCCCAACGTGAAGAAATGGCTCGGCGGAAAGAAATTTGACTCCAACGATGAAATCATCTCACAAAAAAACACCTATTTTGATGACCTCGACAAATCTTATTTTTTGGAAGGGATAAAAAAATTGGAGAAACGTTGGACAAAGTGTATAGAGCTCAAAGGAGACTATGTAGAAAAATAAAATGATATTTTATCCAAAAACCTGTGTTTCATTCAAAAAGTCACGGACTTATTGACCCACCCTCGTATATCTCCGAAACTGTTTACGAATGCATTGGAAGATATATTCAAGCTGCTGGATTGGGAAAAGCACGGCATTAATATTAACGGCGAGTACATTTCACACCTACGTTTCGCAGATGACATAGTCGTGATGGGCGAGTCGCTGGAGGAGCTGAATCACATGCTGAACGGCCTCAATGTCGCCTCCCGCCGAGTCGGCCTCGGGATGAATTTGGACAAGACGAAAGTCATGTTCAACGAACACGTCGTCCCGGGGCACGTAACAGTTGGAGAGGCGACCCTCGAAGTTGTGCAGAATTATGTCTATCTTGGACAAACCATCCAACTAGGGAAGCACAACTTTGATAAGGAGGCCAACAGAAGGATTCAGCTAGGCTGGGCGGCATTTGGGAAACTCCGCCACATCTTTTCATCCTCCATCCCACAGTCATTGAAGACGAAGGTTTTCAATCAGTGCGTTCTGCCAGTAATGACGTACGGAGCGGAAACGTGGACCCTGACGATGGGCCTGGTCCACAAATTTAAAGTCGCTCAGCGAGCTATGGAAAGAGCAATGCTCGGCATTTCTTTGACCGATAAAATCCGTAACGACGTGATACGTCAAAGAACTAAGGTAGTCGACATTGCTAAGAAAATAAGCAAGCTGAAGTGGCAGTGGGCTGGGCACATCTGTCGTACACCCGACAACCGATGGGGTAGACGGGTGCTCGAATGGAGTCCACGTACAAGCAAACGTAGCGTGGGACGCCCCCCGGCTAGGTGGACAGATGACCTAAAAAAGGTAGCCGGGAGTGGATGGATGAGAAGAGCGGAAGACCGCGTGTGGTGGCGTGCCTTGGGAGAGGCCTATGTCCAGCAGTGGACCGATACAGGCTGATGATGATACTTAATTTACATTACAAATAACATAGGCGAAGTAAAAAATTAAGTAAAAATAATAAAACAAGATTATCATTTATTCAAACATTTCTCTCTATCTTGTCATTCAGTTGATGGTGTCGTACAACAGTACCACTCATTAATGTACATAATATGTAAGTCTACGTTTCTTTAAAGTTTAATACATTGCCACAAAATATTCTGGTTCGCCTGCATGCACTTCTCCCACATCCCAAAGGTTAGTTAGAAAAGAATGCCTCACAGTATTAAGCTCGCGTATTGTTCCTAGTTAGTGGTGTTCAATAAAGAATATATACATACTAAGTGCTAATACTAACACTTGAATGTATAAACAAAGCTGTATGAAACGAGATATTACTATAACACACAAAATGCTCACCGATAGTTCCAGTGTAGCAATACTGAACCAGACTCTGGAGCGCGTGCGGGTCGATCTTCTCCAGCGTGATCTCGCTCTGCTGAGCTTCCCGCAGTGAGCCGGTGAACATCGCCGCAAAATATTCACTCGATGCCGACAGCACTAACTTGTGAGCAGGTATTCTAGACATTTTCAAAACATGCCACATACGGACACAGACTGATACGAGAAATTGATTCGGAATGTTTGTTGTTCGATGAAAAAATTAATGCAAACACTCAAAATGAATAAACAAAGGTAAAGAATAAGAAAAAGATAAAGAAAATGGGTAAAAATAACAACACTCTCTTTATGAGATTATCAATATATTTTGTTTGCTCAGTGTTTTTTATTGATTGATAAATGATAATATAGTAACAGTAGGTGCTACTACCTTCGAGGGAAAATAAACAGAGGTGAAGCCTCATAAAAAATAATTTACATTCAATTCTGACACATACAAAACCCGACCCGAGTAACCTAGTTAGATGGGGGAAATCTACAAATAGACTATGCCCGTCATGTAAGGAGTTTGTAGGCACGGCCAAACATTTGTTATGCGGATGCAAAATACTACTTGAGCGAGGCCAGTATTCCTACCGTCATGATAAAGTCCTCCAAATCATCAGAGAGGCCATCAACCTGTCAATTGCACGGACCAGGAAAGGGCAAACCAGTAGTGGCTTCCAGAAGGTCAACTTTGTGAAACCTGGAGCCAATAAGCTGCCCAAAGATAGGAATAAACCTTCTTCAATTTTGGGAGCAGCAAAGGATTGGGAATTGTTGATGGACACACATGAGAAGCATTACCAAATGCCTTCGGAAATCTGTACCACAGCATTAAGACCGGATATACTCATATTCTCAAAAGCGACAAAGCATGTAGTACTTGTTGAACTTACAGTTCCATGGGAAAGTAACATACCGAAGGACCACAACATCAAACTTAACAAGTACTGCAACTTAGTAGACCGGATTGTGAGAAACGGATTCAAGACTGATCTCTTCGCTGTGGAATTCGGAGCAAGAGGACTACCAGCGAAGTCGCTCTACAGTCTCTTCAAGAATCTAGGGCTCCCAAGATCGACGCTAAGCTCATATATGGAGAGAGCTTCGAAAACGTCACTGGAAGCATCCTACAGAATATGGATAGGTAGAGAGAGGGAGGTCGAGAGCGGGACTGGTGGTTTCTCCGCGTCCTAGTCAACGCAGACTAGCTGACGAGGGCTTGACGCGAGCTGAAACGTGAAGCATGCGCGGGAAATTTAGAGTGGCCACTCGCTAGTCCCGACCTCGATTAACACCCTTCTCTACTGCCGATGGGCCCGGATATGTTCGGTGAAGCCATCGCAAGCTTAGATCCACACCTTCTGACCTAAGGAGTACCTATGACAGTTAATTGGTAGGGGAAAGGCTCGTACCTCGGGACAGAATGTACCTCGGGAAATCGACTTTTTTAAGTATTGAACGCATCTATTTCTTTGATATTTATACCATAGACAACTGACAAGTCACCAGTACAACCTGTCATTCTGGTGCAGATAAATTCACTCCTTTTGATAATAAAACGTTTTTCCGAAAATTTGCTGTGCAAACGTAATTTTTTGGCTGTGTTTCAAATCTGATTCCAAGGTAACTACTTGCTTGACAACATTTTGTGTTGATTATGGCAGGTAATATTTTATTTGAGGACAACTCTGCGGTGAAAGAAAATGTGTGAAATATTAGGTTATTTTAATTTTATTAATTTTTTTTATTTTTACCTTTACTCGCACCTTGGGACAAATGACTGAACGTACCTTGGGAACGTACATACACTATGGTGTAAAATATTACACAAAGCTACACAAAACTAACACATTCATATGCAAGCTATGTAAAGATGAAGAACTTTACCTAACAAGTCTTGACGATATTGTGTGTAAACTAGATAGTCCTACTATTGTAGGTACTGCTGCTAGAAGGCAACTCAAGTTCAAAGATTCAAAGCTATATTATAAGGTTCAGTAAGAAATATGTCATAACTAAGCATTTGTAACTATTTCGTGTGTTTTCTAATAATTTGTGACTCAGGTAGATGTATTACCATCACGTCCCAAGCTACATACCCTTGTGTCCCAAGGTATGAGACTGTGCTGTACCTATGGAAAAAAACCGTTATTGATATAATTTTTTTTTCTCTTACTTACCAATGAAAAATGCCCACGATTGTAATAAAACATAATTGAGCATTGAATGGCGTTTTTTTACAGACAAACAAAATTAAGGTCTTGAACCATATTTTTTGTTTAATGACGTTCCAAAGATTTGTGTCCCAAGGTACGAGCCTTTCCCCTAATATGTTTGTGCGATCAAATTCGAAGAAATAAATAAATATATTATGATATCAGTACTCGTGACTCCCTGCTTTTAAGCAGGGAGTCAAGAGCACCGAACCCCAGCACGAATGTGGAATTGTATTTTAATACCTGCTGCCGCCAGCGACGAGGACTACATCGCTAAGGAGGTTTGATTGTAAGTAGCCATGCATCTTCTTCATGGCGAGCGTGGCGTGCCCAGGCTCCCTGAAGGTCTCGTCCGGGCTCCCAGTGCTCGCGCACAAGCTGAGTGTGCTCGCGTCGCGACCCAGGCCCTCGTCTAGGGAGCCCTGCGAAGCCGCCTCCTTCAGCACGCCGCTCCCGCCGCTTCCCGACATCATAAGCACAATCCGTCGTACCGCGGCTCGTATAGAAGATGTATTCTGTGTCCACCAACCGCCGCAATAACCAGTTCAACCAACAAATCAATTATACACGAAAGCCAGTTCAATCGAAACCACACAAAGCAAACCACACCAACCGTCTCCAATCTCCAACCAACACAAACAAAGGAGAAAGAAAGCCAAGCCACAAACAAAGCGTATACAATAAACAGTCACTTTGACAGTCACAGCTGTTATGCCGGCACTTCACTTGGCTTGGCTTAGCTTAGTTAGCGTATTCGTGTTTGTTGCAAACATTTTAGTTTTATCTCGCTCTAAACAAGCCATTGAAGGGAGACGAAACGGAAATTTTTGCGAAATACACGAATACGCTAAGCCAAGTGAAGTGTCGGCATTACGAGGGTCTTGTTTTTTTTTCAAGCTTTACGGCTCTGGATGTGATGTCCTTTGACGCCAAACAATGTCCTAATTATTACAATGTCCTATATGTGCTAATGTGTAGAGTTTTAAATTTTACAAGAGCACGTTGTGTAGTCAGGCGTGGTGTGGTGACCATGTGGCAAGGAATTTACTAAAAAGTCCTTGCCATATTGTGGTCACCGAAAACAAATTTGTTGCCTGAATTTAGGAAAGTGACCGCTATATTGACTTGATGAGTTTAGGAACAATATAAAAAGAAGCTTTATATATGCAATCACAAATTATTGTATGATAATAAGAAAGAACCTTTTACTTTGACAACACCAAATCCTATTTCATGTGTTTAATGTCAGCTTACTTTCGCTAGCGTTTTCATAGTCTCTCATTTAACGAAAGAAAGAGATAACATCATAATCATTGTCTTACAAAAAATGCACCAAACAGGCTATCTTGACAAAAGAAAAGAAAGAAACAAACCGATTAATGACAGACTCAAGGCAATCGCGGTCGGGTCGTGAAAAAAGTAGAAATGACATTATTTCTCTGACGGCGTCTTGCAAAACAATTTCGCTTGGAAGCGTTCTGCCCCATCATCAGAGAGACACTATGCTGCGAGTGAGTATATTGTGGATTACAATAAGTGAACCGTCAGGTTATATTGATTGCCTTTTCTGTGTTCAGGGTCTGACCTTCTGGAGTGATCTGTCAATTTCGATTCGAGCGGTGATAATGTTCACGCACGGCCCGGCCAGTAGTGAGAGTTTTCTGTGAACTTACGAGCATTGTTATGTTTCCGACAGGACAAGGGGCAGCTGTCCTTTGAGGACAAGTGGCCCGCGATGCGGGAGATAGTTCTGAAATTACTGCGTCAGGAAACGGTGACGCAAAGCGAGTGGCAAGATCTGTTCTACTCTGTTCATTTGGTCTGCTTGTGGGATGAGCGTGGTGCTTACAAGGTAAACATTCACATGACCCTTCAGCTCCCACGATTTTAATATTCTTACGTACCGTTGACTCCCACCCCTTTTCGCCGCGCGCAAAAACCCAAAATTTTGGCGCGCGCGCTCCCGCACAAATTCGAATATCCCGCCTCAATCGATTGATTCATCAATGATCTGTATTCAGTCTGATTTGTACTGAAATTGCGCATTCAGTCATACCGAACACTTCAGGATTCACTTATTTAGAAGCACAGACCGATTTTTTGAACTCCAGGCAAAACAAAACACACTCGACATTTTTTTTTGGTTTTTTCTGACCGAAACTGTATAATTTATTCCCACAAGTCGCCCATCAAAATATAGATATTGAAACGTACTCTAGAATACGGGTACTCGAAATACGGTACAAGATCTGTGTATTCCAGTGTCTGTGGAAATGTCAGTCGTCATGGGAGCCTTTTTTTTTTTTACATTTTCAAAAAATATTTTCTGTGTGAAGGTGATGTGTTGCCCAGTCATGTTTGATAATAGTTATTAGTACATTTAACCAAGAATGTATACCAGTAATCAGTTGTTTGATAGGAAATTGGTAGAATTAGTTATGAATTAAATAGGGAGCCGCGCCGCGCCGAGACCCGGCCGGGTTTTCTGGGAGTTATCAGATTGGCGCGTCATAAGACCCGGCCGGGTCTTCTGGGAGCCGAAGGGTTAACAGCATATTATTTACTTGAGAGGGTTTTTGCTGGTGATCTCAAATGTTTTTTTTTTATTTCAGCTTAAACCATTGACTTCTAACAGTTAAATAATGCTTACACCCCTTGACTTGCAGGCGTTTTCGCCGAGCCGTGGCCTCAAGCGCGGATCTTGACATAAATCCAAATATTTCGTAAAATATTGACGTGAGATCAATAAACTGTATTCGCACTAGTAGCCAATTAAATATCCCACAAAACGATGTAAAACAAGTGAGGATTCACTATTTAGAAACACATGGATTTTTGAATTCCAGGAAAAACAAAACACGTTCGATATTTTTTCCCAAATGTTAGAAATCATTTCTGCCACAAATTACGTAGTATGATATTAACAGCGGTCGGAGTCATTTAATTGTGTCACGGCGAAGTGATGCACTGCACTGCACTATGATGACAATCGCTAGGATTCTTAATCACAATTATTGGGGATTTTAGCACATTTTACTAAAAAAAACATTTACTGAAATCGCTATCGGCGATATTTTCGATCTCCAGCGGAAGTCGTCCACGTGGACGACGTGGAAGTCAACGGGTGTAAGACATGGGCCATCCACGCAGACAACTTGGAACGTCAAGGGTTAATAGAAATCACTATTCTATAGATAGTTTAATGCTAGTTTTGTAACCTAAACTCTACACGTTGATCACAAGTTGTTTTTGTCCATTCGATGATCACCCGAACGTGATTGTACGACAAAAGATAGCAGCGCCACTGGCAAGCGATTAGGGCACTATATTTTTTTCATTCGGACTATCATCGAACAAATGGAAACAACGGATAAATCCAGAATTAACAAGGCTGGTATGAGTTTAGAGCAAGCAACACAATTACGCATGTCTGTTCAAAATTAAACGCCTGAAAATAAAAGTGTGCAAAAGACCCGTTGCAATAATGAAACAACGGATGCTTAAAAAGTGATTTGTTTTCAAGGTTCGGGATGCGCTCAAAGAGGATGTGGTTGTGTTCATAAAGCAAGCGCAAGCGCGGGTGTTGGCGCAGCGCGAGGAGCAAGCTCTGCTGAAGGCTTACATTGCTGAGTGGCGCAAGTTCTTCACCCAATGCCATTACCTTCCTACACCGTTCCGGCAGCTCGAAGTCTCTCTCTTCAATAAGTCGCCCAACACGGCGGCCGTCTCCAACGTCAACAAGAAGGCGAACAACAACAACAATGAAGAGAACTTGGTGCGCAAGCTCATGCTGGACTCTTGGAACGTGAGCCTCTTCATGGACATCAAGCAGCGGCTGCAGGATTCCGCTATGAAGCTGGTGCAGGCCGAGAGGAATGGCGAGGCGTTCGACTCTCAACTCGTTATCGGAGTCAGAGAGTCTTATGGTGAGTGATGCTATTATGCTATGCTTTGAAGTAATGCATTTAGGGAGATAGAAGATGGTAGGTTCTTGTTTATGTGCGGTTTGAAGGATAAATTGTTTATTGCATAATTTCATCCACAGGTAGGTAACCTACGCTTGGATATGTGGAACTATATAATACCTACCCTCCAAGTCAATTAACTTTAGTTTTATCAATATTTGACTGCCGGCCTCATCGTGTCGTATCGCGGCCTTATATCTGATTCTGCCTGATGTAAATTGGGGGAACAAATTAGTTGGTTATCTACAACACCTTGCGTCATTTCTTTTCACATTTTAAAGCTACTTTACTTCTTTTTTTTTCATATTTTCCTCCACCAAGTTACTAAAAACGAGTAAAATAAATTGTAACTTGGACAAGATTGGAACTATGACATCATGATGAGACTGTCGTTGGATTATTTAGGTATATTTGATATCTCAGGTTCTCAGAATCATACTCCATTTAATTTTGCAATTAATTGTGTTTATCAGCAAGAATAACAGCGGCACGTTTAAGATGTTATCTTTAGTAAACACATGTTTCTCACAAAACAATGATTGAGCATTTGAAATCAAACATTTATTAAATGTATTTAACTTTCCAGTTAATCTCTCGTCAAATCCCGTTGATAAGTTACAAATATACCGGGAAAACTTTGAAGCAGCCTACATGGAGGCGACTGAGTCCTTCTACAAGCTGAAGGCGAACGAGCACCTGCTGAGCAATGGAGTGCAGGCCTACATGCACTACGCGGACCAGAAGCTGCGCGAGGAGGAGGCCCGCGCGCACCGCTACCTCGAGCCTGGCAGCGGCAGTGTCGCTGCACACGTGCAGTGCTGCGAGAAGGTCCTCGTCGTGGCCCACCTCCCCACCCTCGTCGCGGAGTGCGCTCCCATGATCGAGGCTAACGAAACCAAAAAACTTCAAGTCCTCTTCCACCTCGTGGACCGGGTGCCGGACGGCGTCGCACCCATGCTCGAGGACCTCAGCGCACATATCGTGTCGGCAGGCCTCGCCGACATGGTCGCCGCCGCCGACGTCATCACCGTTGATTCCGAGAAGTATGTCGAGCGACTCCTAGAACTATTTCGAAGGTTCAGTACGCTCGTAAAAGATGCTTTTCTCGACGATCCGCGCTTCCTCACTGCGCGTGACAAGGCTTACAAGCACATCGTCAATGATACGACCGTGTTCAAGCTAGAGCTGCCGTCGTCTGCGCTCGCGCGCGGCAGCAAGGGCACAGCGCCCGAGAGCAAGTGCCCCGAGCTGCTCGCCAACTACTGTGACATGCTGCTCCGCAAAACTCCGCTCAGCAAGCGCCTCACCACCGAGCAGATCGAGTCTCGTCTCAAGGACGTCCTGCTCGTGCTAAAGTACATTGAGAACAAGGATGTGTTCATGCGCTACCACAAGGCGCACCTCACGCGCCGGCTCATCCTCGACTCGAGCGCGGACTCGGAGAAGGAGGAGGACATGGTGGAGTGGCTGCGCGAGGTGGGCATGCCGGCCGACTACGTCAACAAGCTGGCGCGCATGTTCCAGGACGTGAAGGTGAGCGAGGATCTTAACAATCATTTCCGAGCGGATACCACGCGGCACGACGCCATCAACATCAAGATCCTCAACGCGGGCGCGTGGGCGCGCGGCTCGGAGCGCGTCACAGTCAGCCTGCCTCTAGAGCTCGAGGACTACATCCCGGAGGTGGAGGAGTTCTACAAGAAGAAACACTCGGGCCGCAAGCTCCAGTGGTACCATCACATGAGCAACGGCACCATAACGTTTGCCAATGCGGTCGGCCGGTTCGACCTCGACGTCACAACATTCCAGATGGCCGTGCTGTTTGCGTGGAATCAGCGGCCGCTTGAAAAAATAAGCTACGAGAACTTGAGGCTGGCGACAGAGCTCCCCGACCCCGAGCTGAGAAGAACACTGTGGTCGCTTGTCGCATTCCCCAAATTAAAACGGCAGCTCCTATTGTACGACCCTATAGTGCAGGGACCGAAAGATTTTGCCGAGAACACAATCTTTTGGGTGAATCAAGAATTTGCACTGATAAAAAATGGGAAACCTCAGCGGAGAGGAAAAATCAATTTGATCGGAAGGCTACAGTTAAGCACGGAAAGATCTCAGCAGGAAGACAACCACTCTATCGTTCAACTGCGAATATTAAGGACACAAGAAGCCATTATTAAAATACTTAAAATGAGAAAACGAATCACAAACACAGCACTTCAGGTTGGTGAACTTATTAATTTATTTCCAAACTATTCAAAATATAAAAACAAATTATTCAAAAAGGCACAGACACAATTATATGGATACTTTTTATGCAAGAGTCAAGAGAAGTACAGTACGCGGCAGTAAATAATGGACAACGAGAGAGAGATAGAGCACATCAAAAGAGACTATCCGGTTGTAGAGCGTCGTTCCAGTCGCATGTCTATGTGCGACAGGGAGACACTCTACAACTGGATTCTCTTTCTAAAGCTCGATGTACAGTATTTACAGTCACATATACAGTACATATATAATAAAAAAAAAAAATTATTCCATACCATCAAATTCAAGTGATTCATTTGTTGGTACCCTGTCACCTGAACAGGCCATAGAGCTGTGTCATAGGTGAAATTTGATTTAATTTTTCAAAGTTCTAATATGTTCTCAGATCTGGTAAATATCAAACATTGCTCAAGTTTTGAAATCAATATAAAAATAGCTTAGTTCCCAACGTGATATACACACCATTTCAATACTTTTGACAGCATATTTTTGTTTCAATATTTTATTAAAATTGCCTACAAATTTAATCTATAACTTACATATAATAACTTACATTATCGAAATCATAAAAAAGGCAAACTCTCCTATACATGATAAGGAAAGGTTCCTCTAGTAGTATAAAACGTATGTGCGCCCACTCCTCGGGTACGGCTACCAAATCTGGAGCCCCTACTTTCAAAAAGATATTTTCCTACTAGATAGATTACAGAAGCAGGCAACAAAGATCGTGGCCTCTATAAGAAACGTATCATACGAGAACCACCTAGAGGCGTTGGGCCTCACCACACTGGAAGAACGAAGGCACAGAGATGATCTCGTCGAAACTTACAAAATTTTATCAAAACGGTATGATGTGGAAAATCTCGAAACTAATGTACACAATGAATACAAATGATACTCATTAAAACTAAACTGAACCTCAAGCAAACCAAACCCAAGGAAACACTTTATTGCCAACCGGGTAGTTGACTCGTGTAGCAGACTCACAGAGGAAGTCATTAGTGCTACTTCAGTGAACAGCTTCGAAAACAGACTTGATATTTATATAAAAAACCAGAAACTTTACAAGTAAATGAAAAAAAAACAATAAAACAAGTGCACCACCAATTTACCAACTTCGATGTATGAATCAGCTGCTGCTAGCATTTCTAAACAATAATAATAATTACTTATATTAAAACTAAACTGAACCTCAAGCAAACCAAACCCAAGGAAACACTTTATTGCCAACCGGGTAGTTGACTCGTGTATAATGCGCGGGGCGGATCACGGCGTGTCGCCGCCGCAGCGGTTCGTCGGTGTTCTCCCTCGCACCCGCACCGTACTTGTATAGTGTATTCGCGTGGCGGGTCGCCCGCTGCGGCGACGACACGCCGAGATCCGTCCCGCGTAGTCTAACAGACTCACAGAGGAAGTCATTAGTGCTACTTCAGTGAACAGCTTCGAAAACAGACTTGATATTTATATAAAAAACCAGAAACTTTAGAAGTAAATGAAAAAAAAAAAACAATAAAACAAGTGCACCACCAATTTACCAACTTCGATGTACGAGGGTGGTCCCAGAAGTACCCGGCCTAACAAAGAAAATGAAACAAATTTTGGAAAAACTACCTTTATTTCTCAACGTAGCACCGAGCATACATACGGGAGACGCAACGCTACTGCGTTTGTATCGGAGCACGGCTAGCCAAAAATCCCTACTACTACGAAAATCGAAATCGCAATTTAATCTTTTATGACGTGACTTGTCTATCTCCGTTACCCATATCGCGCCCTGCGATATGGAGAGAGACAGAGCGAGCAAGGCCAGCGACAGGTTTGTTATCGCTGGCTTGGCTCGGGTATCTGGTAGTAAGAGCCGACCGTCCGACCAATCGGAAGCCTTGCTTGACGGCAACTTGACGGGATCACTATGAATGCCAGTCTGACGGACGATGATGGTGCGGTATATTTGTGAATTTTGAAATTGTTATTTGTAATATTATTTCAAATAGTTTTTACTGAACGAATATTATTGTTTGAATCCAAAAAAAAATATTGAAAAATTAAACCAGACTGTTGTTCTAATATTTTTGAAAAGTTGTACTAATAATCAGTGATAGGAATAAGTAGGGCTTATTTACCTAAACTTCGAGGAACAGAGTAAAAGATTGGAGTCTTCCTTAAAACAATATTTTTTTCCGGTTTAATAATATTCATGGTGTTTTAATCTCGCGATTTAAAAAAAGTGGCCGCCATTTTGAACTTTTTAGTTACTGGACCGATTGCTTTCAAAATCGATATCTGGGTGTATGTGTGGGCTCTGATTACGAATCTGTAGTAAAAATTTAAAAAAAGTGGCCGCCATTTTGAACTTTTTAGATAGTGGACCGATTGCTTTCAAAATCGATATCTGGGTGTATGTGTGGGCTCTGAATACGAATCTGTAGTCAAAATTTAAAAAAAGTGGCCGCCATTTTGAACTTTTTAGTTACTGTACCGATTGCTTTCAAAATCGATATCTGGGTATATGTGTGGGCTCTGAATACGAATCTGTAGTAAAAATAAAAAAAAGTGGCCGCCATTTTGAACTTTTTCGTTACTGGACCGATTGCTTTCAAAATCGATATCTGGGTGTATGTGTGGGCTCTGAATACGAATCTGTAGTCAAAATTTAAAAAAAGTGGCCGCCATTTTGAACTTTTTAGTTACTGGACCGATTGCTTTCAAAATCGATATCTGGGTGTCTGTGTGGGCTCTGAATACGAATCCGTTGTCAAAATGTAAAAAAAGTGGCCGCCATTTTGAACTTTTTAGTTACTGGACCGATTGCTTTCAAAATCGATATCTGGGTGTCTGTGTGGGCTCTGAATACGAATCCGTTGTCAAAATGTAAAAAAAGTGGCCGGCCAAATCAAATTGGCGGCCAGTTTTTTTAAATTTTGACAACGGATTCGTATTCAGAGCCCGCACGGACACCCAGATATCGATTTTGAAAGCAATCGGTCCAGTAACTAAAAAGTTCAAAATGGCGGCCACTTTTATAAAATTTTGACAACGGATTCGTATTCAGAGCCCACACAGACACCCAGATATCGATTTTGAAAGCAATCGGTCCAGGAACTAAAAAGTTCAAAATGGCGGAAACTTTTTAAAATTTTGACAACGGATTCGTGTTCAGAACCTACACAGACACCCAGATATCGATTTTGAAAGCAATCGGTTCAGTAACTAAAAAGTTCAAAATGGCGGTCACTTTTTTTTAATTTTGACAACGGATTCGTATTCAGAGCCCGCACGGACACCAAGATATCGATTTTGAAAGCAATCGGTCCAGTAACTAAAAAGTTCAAAATGGCCGCCACTTTTATAAAATTTTGACAACGGATTCGTATTCAGAACCCACACAGACACCCAGATATCGATTTTGAAAGCAATCGGTCCAGTAACTAAAAAGTTCAAAATGGCGGCCACTTTTATAAAATTTTGACAACGGATTCGTATTCAGAGCCCACACAGACACCCAGATATCGATTTTGAAAGCAATCGGTCCAGTAACTAAAAAGTTCAAAATGACGACCACTTTTTTTAAATTTTGACAACGGATTCGTATTCAGAGCCCACACGGACACCCAGATATCGATTTTGAAAGCAATCGGTCCAGTAACTAAAAAGATCAAAATGGCGGCCACGTTTTTAAATTTTGACAACGGATTCGTATTCAGAGCCCACACGGACACCCAGATATCGATTTTGAAAGCAATCGGTCCAGTAACTAAAAAGATCAAAATGGCGGCCACGTTTTTAAATTTTGACAACGGATTCGTATTCAGAGCCCACACGGACACCCAGATATCGATTTTGAAAGCAATCGGTCCAGTAACTAAAAAGTTCAAAATGGCGGCCACATTTATAAAATTTTGACAACGGATTCGTATTCAGAGCCCACACAGACACCCAGATATCGATTTTGAAAGCAATCGGTCCAGTAACTAAAAAGTTCAAAATGGCGGCCACTTTTTTTGAATTTTGACAACGGATTCGTATTCAGGGCCCACACAGACACTTTTATTATAAAATAACCGTCGGAGGACCTTGGTTGAAAATTTTAAAATTTAGTAGAACGGACAGACATGCATTTGTTACGGAACCCTACATTCATTTTAAAATAAATGTTAAATTTTGTAGAACGGACAGACATGCATTTGTTACGGAACCCTACATTCATTTTGCAGAACTTATTAGTAGAATGGACAGACATAAACGTGTTACGGAACCCTACTTTTATTATAAAATAACCGTCGGAGGACCTTGGTTGAAAATTGTAAAATTTAGTAGAACGGACAGACATGCATTTGTTGCGGAACCCTACATTCATTTTGAAATAAATGTTAAATTTTGTAGAACGGACAGACATGCATTTGTTACGGAACCCTACATTCATTTTGCAGAACTTAGTAGAATGGACAGACATAAACCTGTTACCGAACCCTACTTAACAGTTGCACTCCAAATGTGCCGGCAGATCCCGTGCCACTCTAACTTAACCCTTAATGCAATGACTTAAGGTTTCATTTTAAAAATGACGCTGACGCGATGTCGCGATTTCGAGTTATAAATTTTATACCCACCTAAAAAAGTGCCAAGCACCGCTAAAGAAATTTTCACTTAAAAAAAAACAAGCAAACAAATAAACAAACAAATATACTTTCGCATTTATGATAAACAACATGATAGCAAACAAATAAACAAACAAATATACTTTCGCATTTATGATAAACAACATCGCATTTATTATAAACAACATCCCCGTATACAATAATTGATTTCAAATTTCTTTCCAGTCTGTCAAATTTGCCTATCATGTGTACGCGCCCGGTATGGCGCGCAGTCGTGCTCCTAACTCGCGGAATTATTGTATTTTTCACGTTTTAAGCGTTGTATTATCATTAAAATGACTTACCTATGAAAGGTTACGCCATCTTTTGTTATTCCTGATGATCTTGAGCTCTTTCGACACGTACGAACTGCACAACTCGCCATTTTGCGTAGTGCACATATACGTGTTCTTTGTCCCCAAGTCACATGTGCACTGACGTTCGATCCCGCAGACTATTATATTGTAAGAGCATAATGCACTAAGACGCGGCTAATTTTCCCATATAATAGCGCTCGACGGTTGCCACTCCCGTATGTATGCTTGGTGCAACGTAGTCTCCTTTTAGCTCGATACACTTTTCCCAGCGATGTTCAATAGCTTCGATACCATGTTTATAGCGAGAACCGTCGAGCTCCTCAAAGTAGCCCTCAACTGCCGACTCTACCTCTTTATTGTTTGTAAATCTTTTACCCCCGAGCCATTTTTTCAAGTTTCAAGGTCTCAGGTGTGAAATGATGAACCCATGGTCTCGTCCATTGTTACGAATCGGCGCAAAAATTCGACTTTATTATTGTAAAACACTCGATTGAAACATCCTCACGAAGTTGTTTTTGTTCCATTGTGAGTAAACGCGGCACCCATCTTGCGCACAGCTTTCTCATGTCCAAATTTTCAGTCAATATGCGATGTACAGCACTTTTTGAAATGCCTACCATATCTGCTAACTCGCGCACTTTCAACCGACGGTCATCCAATACTATTTTATCGATTTTCTTCACCATTTCTGGCGTGGTCACTTCGTTTGGCCGACCACTGCGATGTTCGTCTTGGCAGATCGTACGACCTCGTTTGAACTCTGCCACCCAATATTTTACTGTCGTAAACGATGGAGCAGACTCCCCCAGAGTTGAATACAGCTCATCTTTGATATTAGTTGAAGTCAGACCTTTCAGAAGAAAATATTGAATCACATAACGGTGACAAATTTTATCCATTTCTAAAACTTCCCTCAGAGCGTGCACTATTGATGGCCGACAAACAAAAACAAAAGCACGTAGCGTGTTCTTTTTTTAAATTTAAATTTAATTCGAATAGTACTTTCAAATGCAGTAAGTTTTTTCAAACAACAACTGCCATCTATACGTCAGGTCGGGTACTTCTGGGACCACCCGGGTATGAATCAGCTGCTGCTAGCATTTCTAAACAATAATAATTACTTATAAATAACACTGTGCACTGATCTTTGTTTTGATTTCAAATTATGTGTTGAACATTGTACTTCACAAATAAAGTGAGGTCATGTTTTGTTTCACACACATTGTTTCACATTTTGTTTGTACACATGAATGGATAAAAACCTCCAATAATAAATAACACATTCACTTCAGAAATGTTGTACCTATTATTTCGAATATATGTACACACACAACAAACCATGACTAATAATAACACCAAAAATAATGTTGATTTGCAGCTGCGATATTACAAATTTTCTAAGAGAACTGGAAATATATATATTTTTTATAATTTTAAAATGCATAGTTTAAAAGATATTACTTACATATTAAAAAAGCGAGCATTGGCCTTTATCTCCGAAACTACTGCGTCTAAAATGTCGAAAAAATTGGAAATATAGGGGACATAGTTTACAGGAAAATCTGAACTAAAATCCTAAGTCTTAATAAAGTTCACGTAAAACAGAATGGTATGGAACCCTCTCCACGAGACTATTTGACACCTTTTTTAGTTTTTCAGAACTATAATTGGCACTTGCGCGGTTAATGCTAAGTATAGTTCACCTTCAATTTACCATTTGGATATTGTGTGTTGAAATGTGTTTGTTTTGGTTTCAGAGTGAACTAATCGAGATTCTGAAGAACATGTTTTTGCCTTCCAAGAAGATGATCAAGGAGCAGTTAGAATGGTTGATAGAACATAAGTATATGAGGCGGCACGATGACGATATAAATACGTTTATATACATGGCTTAACCGAAGTTGCTGCTGCTGTTATGTTAGTAGTACATAATGTCTTGTCCTGTATGAAAGTAAATAATAATGAAATGCTTCTTATTAAAATCTCAACAGTTTTTCAGTATTTTGATTGTTTAATCTCAAATTCTAGACATGGGTACACAAATTAGTATTCACTAAACTGACAAAAACGGTAGAATAGAGGGAGCTTTCAGAAAATTGTCCTTACATGTTTAATAAAATTTTTCAAGTAGGATATATAGCCCTGTCTATGTATGAATAATATGGATAATGGGATAAGGATGCAAGAAAAATATGCTATTTCTGTAAAAGTGTATTTCTGTTAAATAATACATAATATATAAAAGTTATTTTGAACAACATAACTTTCTAAAGTCCCCACTGTTAATTCTTCGATGGCTCGATGGTCTCTCCTCCACGAATTTGCCCCCACCCTATTAATCTGAAATAAAATATACAATAATTATTTTAACTCATTGACAGAATCAGAGCTTAACCGGTAACACTCAGAAGGGCCCGCGCGGGTCCCGATTCTTTTGACATCCCCTCGATACCATAGGGCCTGCGCGGGCCCCGAAAAAAATTGAGTTAATTTTTTGTTATTACATGTACTTCTAAACAAGTAAATTCTCACATATTTCAGGTAATTTCATTTCAGGTGAAAAAGAGTTCATTAATCTAGCTTCATTATTTTACGAAATATTTGAGTTTATGTCAAGGTTGACGCTCAAGGTCTAGGCCCAGCCGCGGCGCGGAAGTAAACAGGTTAATGTTATTGTTGTTTTTCTATCTCTCACTACACTGTTAACAATTCACATGCCCTTCTGCTTGCATTGACTGCTTTATTTGGAGACACTTTTCTACATAATATTTTTAAGTAAATTTAGCCAGCAGCTTAGTTGGAGTGAAGTTGTGTTTGAAACACGCCCGTTCGCTACGTCGCCACGTCAGCTACCACCACGCAACATTTCAGCTTCAGATGTGACCTGCATTAAGAGTAACAGAGAGACGGACATCATACATTTTTATAATAGGGATATGTGACTAAAAAGAAAGACTACCTCCAATGCTTCTCTACCCTCCGGCTGAGGGCGATTTTCTCCCCAATCTCTGTGCAGACAGGGTTGGTGAGGGCAATCTTGGCCAAATCGGCGCGGGTCGCGATCACACGACCTCCGGTACTCAGCGACCCAATGTTCACCAGCAACACCTAACACACAATCCGTTTAAACTTTAAACCTTTTACTTTGAAACTCAGGCCATATAGTGCCACCAGCAAACACGTCATTATACATTGACCGCAAAAGGCAAACATTACAGTTTTATCTCGTTCTAACTAAGCAAAAGAAGAAGAAGAAACTAAAATGTTTGCCTTTTTATGTGTAGTGCGGACAAGACAGGTGAAACATGTTCTGCAGACATGCAAACTGACCTCGCTCCTGGTGAGCTTCTGAACCTTGGCGGCCTTCTTGTCGCCCTCCGTCCTCACGCCGAGCAGACGCTTGAGCAAATAGTAGGACACCTCCAGCTCCACAAATATACCCGGCAACGCTCCCACTGCGCCCAGCACCTGAAGCAACATTACACATATTTGCTAGAATCTTGATTTATATTCTTTTGATAACCACCAACAAATATAAAATCTCAAAAAATACTTAGGCCTATACTCAAAAGTGCAATCCCAAAAGTCGTGTCGGGCAGTAGACCCATTCGATTCGGTACCATCGCACTGAATGAAGCCTGGTCGAAATAACTACATAAAAAATTATTACTCCAACCAGTTTAGTGTACAGACAATAAACGAGACATATACCGCCATGGTATCTCCTTCCAGCAGAAACATGGACTAATGTGAGGGGTAATTTAAGATATGTCAAATATCACCTGTCCGACAAGTCGATCAGCACGGCACAGAGTCGGCTCAATCCTGGTGCCGACTCCGATGAGACCTCCGGGCACGGCGAACTGCAGCTCGTTCTGTTCCGTGTAGAGAGAGACGATGCGCGAGAAGATCGGGCGACAAGTCAGCTTGCCCTCCGCGTCCTTGCTCACCAGCCCCGGCCGCACCTAACCACCGCAAGTCTTTACTCTTTCACACTAACAAGCCTCGGTTGAACAGCACATTCAGAGCTGATGAATACAATTTGTTTGCCCTGAAAGTTCTTGTTAGGGCTTTAGCCAAAATTTAACTATGCCAGAATACAATTTATGCAAAAAGCGTCAGATACGATCTTCATATTTTAAGGTAAATAATAAATAGGGAACCAATTGAGCGAGGGGGAAACTGGGCAACCGAGTCTGACCAAATGACATCCTAGACTGTAAGAGATATATTTCAACATATATTCAAGAGTATAGTTCAACATGGTTAATAAATCCCCCTTGAAAATTAGTTATCACTACGGCCCGTTTCACACACAGCACAGTACGGTGTGGCTGCCGTGTATATAGTCTAGTCTAGTATGTGACTGTAAAGCATGACACGGCCTAAAGCAAGTAAAATAAAAGGTTTATCATGTCTCCTCCCTATCGGCTCTTCTAATAAAGTCAAACGGTGAACGTGTGTATAGCTCACCTCGATTTCCATGCCAACGGTGAGTACGCCCTGAAGGATGGAGCCGCCGGCGACTCCGCCGCGCAGGTCGTCCACCTCGCAGCCGGGCTTGTTCACGTCGAACGAGCGGATGACGATCATGCGCGGAGGCGACGAGAAGTCCCGCAGCGGCACCGGGATCTTCTTCGTTATGTACTCGCACAGCACCTGCACAGTTAGGTTGATTTTCATGGAAACGTGCCTCACATTAAAGATTTTTGGTGCATTGCTATAGAGAAATGGTGTGATTTGCACACCTTGAAAAACTGTTGGAAATCGGTTGCACCAGCTAGGTAGCTTGGTTCGCCACATTGCAGACCTTGCACTCGCTTTCCCTCTCTGCCAATAGAGATGTAATATACCTCTCTGCTAAATGTGATACTTCCAAGACTGACTTTGAGTCTTCATGTTTTAGGGTTAAGTGATAGTGGTATGAACCAAAATTTTCTTTAATGGAGCCTGCCATGGCTGACCCCTGTGACATAACATCTTTTTTTTTTATTTTTATGGTAACTCACGGTTGGCTACAACACCTACAACATCCCGTGATGTCAGCCCATAACACCCGGTGAACTAGGTGCCATGTCAGTGCTTCCCTTCGATCACTAATGTGTATTACACGCTGTACCTGTCGGTACAAGGTGCCATGTATGTGTATCCTTTTGGTCGTGCCGGCTACACTGAACTGGATGGAAAACGAACGAACCTCAATGTTATACTTGAGCTGTGCAGATATGGGTATGATGGGGGCCCCCTCGGCCACGGTGCCCTGCACGAACTTGGCAATCTGCTCGTGTTGCTCCTTCGCTTGACCTTCCTTCACCAGGTCGATCTTATTTTGCAGAATCAGGATGTGCTTCAGCTTCATGATCTCAATGGCGGCCAAGTGTTCACTCGTCTGCGGCTGGGGGCACGACTCGTTCCCTGCAACCGATACAATGACATCAAGATTTATTAATGCTTTCCAACAAAATACATCAATTGGATAGCTTGCAAGGCCTAATTTTAAACCTGTACATTAACCTAGCCACATATTGTAAAAAAAAACTAGTAGAAGTATTCAATGGCTTTTTAGTATGTAGCCTAGTGTGTAGCCCAAGTTCGTAAAGTGTGAATTGTGACATCTGCAAGTTTTAATTTTCCAACTTTAGACATTTTGCACTCTAAGGCATTTATGTATTTTTTTGTCCGAGGGCTGTATCTTTTGAACCAGGTAGCCGGTTTAAATTTTCACAGAATATGTGTTATTATAGCGGATATAACAAATAATAATAAAAATAAAGAAAAAGTAAACAATTAAGGGGGGCTATAAGAAATCCCTTTTTTTTTCAAAGTGTTTTGTTTTTGCTCTATCGTAAGAACGGTAATACATAGAAGCCCCAAACTAGGTGTGATCGATCGTAGTGCTAATTCTACATGATGTAGTATGGAAACCTCGGTGCGCGAGTCCGACTCGCACTTGGCTGGTTTTTTTGTGTTTTAGCTTGATAGTTTCCGGGACAGTAAAGACCAAGTGCGCGGAGCTACGCTTACCTGCGGTCAGCACAACGACTCATTGCAGTACTTCTACTTGGTTTTAGGGTTCCATAACCGTAAAACAATACATTTATGAGCGAAAAACACTCAAACTGGTTTGACACTTTTTTTTCACATCTTCTGTATACTAGACATATAGACGGTAGGTACCTACATGAATTAACATTATCTGATTTATCTCAGGTAACATTGGCTGTAAAATTTATTGAAATTGTACCTATTGTAATTATTATGATGTAGAATTTAACAAATAAACATTTTAGTTTTTTTTTACCCTTTGACTCAGGCACCCAGAAATTACTTGAAAAAAATTGCATATAGAAAATATTCACTCAGAGACTTTTCCATTAGTGGCAGTGGAAAAATGTAACATTACAAAAAAGGACCAGTTTGAGTAGTTTGTACCGACCGACCTGCGATGAGAAGTAATGCGGCGTCCATCACGGCCGCTCCGTTCAACATGGTAGCCATGAGGATGTCGTGGCCTGGACAGTCCACGAAGCTCACGTGGCGCACCAGCTGGAAGCGGCCCGAGCAGTTGGTTCGCAGGCACGGGAAGTTGTCATCCTTGGAGGAGCCCCCGGAGATGTAGCTGGCGGGCCGTGGGCACTTGGGGTTGTCGCACTTGTAAATCTTCGCATTAGCGTAACCTGTGCACATTCTCCAATGTTCACTCTCCTATCAACAAAAACCCTCACTAGAATTGAAACCAAATATAATATCATAGGGCCAAAGTAACTAAGCACCTAAGGAGAGGATTTTAAAAAGACTGTTTCTGTTTGTCTGTTTGTTTAGTGTCGGATTTTAACATTCACTAAGGGTTTCCTAAATATTTAGAAAAACTGAAAACCAAAAGTTATTATTTTGGTTTTTTCGTACCAAAACGGTTAATTCTGTTTCTTGGCAAAATAACGGAATTGAATATATTTTTTACTGGCTTTACCAGAACAAGGTTCAGGCACACTGTTAGGTTCCAGTGGCGATAGCTGTGTTCAGTTTAAGGTTTGAGCCAGACTTGTTCATCATATATTTTTTTAGGGATTTGTCATTGTTCCTATTAATTAGGGTTCCGCACCTCAAAAGAAACAACTGAACCCTTATTTATAGGATCACTCTTATGTCTGTCTGTCACAGCTTATTTTCTGCGAATCTGCTGTACAAAAAAATTTAAATTTGGTACATATTATATATGTCCGTGATTATATTATACAGTTTGATGATGAGTTGATGACCCAATCACGGACGTATAGCGTAAATTAACGAATTTTGATTTTGGGGGACAAATAATGTGAAAAAAAAAATTAAGTGTATCATGCGACATTTTGCAGTTACTCTGAAACTACGGGGTTTAAAATAAAAAAAATAATATGAGAATATAGGGTCTCTTATAGTTTACATGAAAATCCTAAGTTTTAAAGTATTCATGGAAAACGGAATGTTACGGAGCCCTCTCCATGCGAGTTCAACTCGCACTTGAACCAGAAAAAAAAAGCTGGTTTTTTTTCTGGATGGATTTCTAATCTAATTGGACAATAGGTCAGTTCTTTTCTGAAAGCAAGGAAAGACTGATTCAAGCGATAAAGATTTCCAGTAAATAATTTCAAATTTAGAATGAAATTAAATTGAAATGAAAAGTGAAAACCGAATGAAGAGTTTAATTATTTGGTGTAATTAAATTATTTGGTGTAGAACTTGTCATGCAAATTAGTTCGCAAGTTAATTGGATATTTTGGGATAGGTTACATAAACATGGAATAATAATATAATAAAGTCAGTTCATTATTTAATTTTTCAGTTTACCTAAGCATTAAAAATAGGTACACAAATTCATAACAAATATTTATCTTACATCAAAGGTACTAAAAGTAAAAAATACTATGCTTACTTAAAAGCTAAATAACAATTGATTGCTTGAGATAAGGCCCACTGCACAGCCAGTGAACGGCAAAGGCACTATGACAATGTTATTTTTAAGACACAAATATACTGCGAAAATTCAATTTAATTGAAATACAGTGTTTTTTTATTTACGACATGTAAAGACTGAAAAAGTGTAATTTGGCAGTTAGGAGCTGGTTACTTCGCAAATGTTGTCAGTAATCTGATAAAAAACCACTAATGTGCCACTTTAAGATGCAATACTGCTTCGGCCCACTGTCGGGGTTAACGAGCGGGCGGTTTGTATCTGAGATCCAGAATCAAATCCTGACCAGAGATTGTTTTATGATTTCGTCTTTGAATCTAAGAAAAATAAAAAAGGTTATGGGTATGTCGACAGCTTAATTAGACTCTCGGCGTCGCCAGCACACACATATGTCAGCTGTCAGTTTAGTGATAAAAATAGTAGATGCTATCTCTGCCCTATATTAATGAAGGACGCCTCACTTGTTGTCATGCAATAAGAATAAATGCATAAATTAACAGTCAGTCCCGGTAGCTGGGTGGTGTAGTTCAGTGTAGCCGGCACGACTAAAGGGAAGCACTGACATGGCCCCTAGTTTACCAAGGTATGATGGGCTGATATCACAGGTGTAGTAGCTGACGTAAACATGAAAGGTTCCATAAAAAAAACTCTAATGTGTGTGAGCATTGGTTAAACCTTTTCAACATCACCAACATTGAAGGTGCATTTTTTTTTATTGTAAATACATTTGTGGAGGCGCAAGTGTTACAAGTTGCTACAAGAATATCACATCAAATTGGCCCCATCATAAAAAGGCAAATGAGCCTGCCGTAAATGAATTTACTCAGATAGGTTGTGTTGAAGCTACTAAAGTCAGTTTTTTTGGAAGACTGAGGAAGCTGAGTACTGAGGAAAGGGAAGTTGGCTGCACCGCGCATATGCGTGGAGGTGTGTGTAGCTATAACCCGGTCCTGGTATAAAGCACCTGGCTCGATCGGCTTGCACACAGGGTTGCCAGATGCCTTGCTGGTCAAGTAGCCACTTTGCGGTTAAAAGATAGCCCAAGTCGCCCAATTTACAAAAAAAAAAGTGTTACCACAATAATTAAATCAGAATCATACAAAACCTATCATAAGAAATAAAAAAAAATTTAAGTAATAAAATTAGGCTATAATTATTTTGAAAAATAATTAAATCTGTATAAGATCGGGCATTTATGGTGGTGGTACGGAACCCTCGGTGCGCGAAAAAGACTAGGTGCGGTCGGGGAACCGCCGCACTGTGGTTCGAAAGTACAATAAAGCGGACTTTGAATTTGTTTTCTGAATGTTAATGTTTTTTCGATGGAATCATATTTGTAAGCGAAATATAAGACACTTTTATTCTTACACGTTTTTAACTAAAGTTAATATTTCCGGAGAAAAAAAATAATATTTTTTTTTTGTATGGGACACAATATATTTTCGTTAAATTCTCAAAACGATAGCACTTGATATAACTGAGGCATATAGATCCTTAAACTATGAGAGAATCTGAACGAGATTGTGAAAAGATCCCGTCCGAACTCGTCCCCATTTGCCTAAAAACAAAAGTTGCGCCAGAGTGTCAAAAGTTGCTAACAATGTAAGAAATTGTAACCATCTGGCAACACATCACGAAATGTCATCCGAGCCAGGTGCCTAGTTAAGTCGACCGAGTTATAAAGAAATAATATCTTCAAATAGTAATGCATTAAAACTAGAAACAAGTTGATTCAAGTATGACTGCAACAGGTTAAATCAAGTCAAACAAAATTGTTTTCTTTCTGATATCACTATGCGCTAGAATTAAGAAAGCTATGTAGTAAATAAGGTACCACAAATTACTAATATACACACACACACAACTTCACACATATGCAGGTGCTGCCAGATTAACTTTTTGATAATTATTTTAATTTTTAGTTATCTTTATTTGTTTTTGTTGTACAATAAAATTTCATTTCTTTTTTCTAGCTAGATTTAGATAAGGATTTTGATAATGAAATAATTTTTTTTTTAATATTCGAGTTTACAGCATTTCATTAGTTAATCAATCGATACAATTATTATCAATTACAACTACAAGACTATTTAAAATTTCTCAGAAAGTTTAACAAACCAAATGCCACTTTCCTTATCTTGCAAAAAAAAAAAACAAACTGTAATAATTTTATTACAATCTTAACCTAAAAAAAACAATGAGTGCAGTGTACACACATTTAAAAGAAAAATTCAATCACATTCTAACAAGCAAAAACTAAATATTTATACAAAATAAATCATGAAATAGGTACCTACTTGTATAAACATAATAATAATATGAAATTTTAACCATTACCTACCTATATACACCGTGTCCCAAAACTCAACGTCAAGCGGGAACCAGGGAGTAGGCCAGTTTATGACTACCCAGGGAAAAATAAGAAAAAAAAAATCAGTCATTTATTTTTTTAGAAAAAAATTTTTACTGAATATTTTTTTTGGTAAAACTACAGCCATTCTGGTTTTGTTTGGGATACTGATCAATAGCAGAGTTATTTAGGCTACCAATAAATTTTTTTTAACAATTATATTTGCAAATTTGTAGTCGTAGTACCTAAAAATGCAAATTTTCAACGTTTCTCAAAAAATGCTCATATCATAAAAAACAAATGACTCCATTTTTTTTTCTTATTTTTCCCTGGGTACTCATAAACTGGCCTACTCCCTGGTTCTCGCTTGACGTTGAGTTTTGGGACACTCTGTATAAGGTGCTTCGTTATTCATGTCAAATACTTCGGGAGGGCTACACACACTCAAACAAACACGTTATGCAAAAAAAATTATATGTTTTTAGCATTACTTTTCGAGAAATTTAACAAAACATGTTTGCTACCTAAACATTAAATAGATCAACCTGTGTGTACCAGTAGGTAACTTACAATGTACAGTGTCAATGACCGTACTATGTTCAAACGCAGAACAGCTGTTTGCTGTGTTTTTGAATGTGTGAGAGGGTGTGTGTGCGTGTGCCAGTGTGAGTATGTGTGGGTACTCTTCACTTACACTAGTCTAGTAGTTAGGAACTAACATACTATGTAATTACCTACATTTACAAAAATTGCTGGAAATAGCCACCTTGCACTCGGATGCAAAGAGTGGCCTTCCTCACGATGCTTTCATTCACACTAACTAGAGTCACTGTCACATACCGAATGCGTTTACGATCCCGACACGCAACTCTTCTTCATTCTCCACGGTGGTGTGACCATCCTGGCCATAAACTAGGTCCTTGGCCCGTCCCCAGAGTCCCCACACATGAAAATCTAGCAGCCGTACATACGTCATAGTATGTTGCTCATACATCGCCAAACACAGCAGCAACTACATAAGTTCCAGTTTGAGTCTCGGTAACCGGCATTTTGAATTTGCGAAACATGACATGTGCTCTCTCGCGAAACCATTCCAACACACTGACGAAAAACAAAGAAAGCGCCCCGCCGCCGCGCGCGGTGTGAGTGGGGGTGGGGGGGGGGAACAACTCGAAGGAAAGCAATGCTTAATGCCGACAAATAAAGTCACAAGGTCACTAGGCCTTTTGTCAGTGTGCCGCCGCCGCCGCCGCGCCGCACTAAAACTAGAGACATCAGACGTCGCGCTAGGTAGGCACCTACCTACGTGTGCAGTGTGGTATCGTGTTTTGCAAGGGTATAGCATTATTGGTTTTTACAGCTATTTCATTGTATTTTTTTGTTAGATGTTAGGAGAAAAAATTCTCCTATAAACACATATTTTTTTTTTACGTAAAGTGTTTATTTGAGTGCGTATGTAACCCTCCCGAAACATTTGACATGAATAACGAAGCACCTAATTCGAGTATATTGAATACAATAGTATTTATTAACAGTGAGCATTTTTCAAATTCATATTGTCTGCAAATAAACATTATGTTTTCAGACCACTCTTCCTGAATGTGATGTGTTTAAGTTTCATTAATGTTGCCATCTGAAGTAATCCTTTATGCTTTGTTTTTGTTGTGTTTTGTTTGTGGAACTTGTCAAGTATCTGGGTGGGTATGTGTTAGGATTATTGATTTTATGTGTTTTTTGTTTTCTTTGTGAAAATTTAGGAATTAATTGCTGCTTTGTTAAACAAAGTTGTTTGGGCTGTAGGGGCTGGGATAAATTGCTTCTTAGTAAGATTTTTTTTTGTATGGAGTTTGGCTTAAAACCATCGCCTCCATGTAGCTCGTTGGCTATATGGAGTCACATGCTGTGCCACATCCTTTTCCTGTCATGGGTGTCGGGGGTACTATACCTACATATTCTTATATTCCAAAGATGTATTATGTATCACAATGTATTACTGTACTCCTGACTGTGAATTAAACTCTTTTTTACTTACTTAAGAACCACCTCATCCTATCTCTTCACAGAACACATTTAAGTATAAGCTCTCTACAAAAAATTAATTAGGGTGTTAAAGTAGTAAACACTTTATAAAAGATAATTTATAAATTAATAACACATGGTGGTATAAAATGTTACCTATCATGCTGGTTTTACACAATATTTTATTCACACAAGTTAAAGCTTACAAAAGCAAGCTTGCAATAAATTTATGAAGGAAAGTTACAACTATAAAGTCCGTAAAATGTCGCTTGATTCAAACATGTGGGCGTGGTTCCTGGAGGGAGATTTGGGTGGCCAAAGTACCTAATAAAAAAATCGCTCTTCACTAACATTTGGGTGTGTCCAGTGGCCCTCTGGGACATGAGTGGTTCTGTACCGCAGAAGGCCTTCCGGCCTGGAGAAGAATTGGAGGGGAGTATGTCCAGCAGTGAACGCATAAACACTGACTGAATGACTGAAATGCATCTGTCATCAAGTGTAAACTATTGAGTTTTCAGTTGAACGCATGAATATTCTCAATCAGCCTCGGTCAAAAACCATGTCCAAAATGTTACAATATTAAAAATAAGATTTAAGCTGAAAATATTCCACCTTTAACGGAAAAGAAAAGTGAAAAGCATGCAATCTGACAGCCATACAAACAGATACCACATTGACACAATTAGGGTTCTCGGTTTCACCTATAGAACTCTAAAACAGGTATTTCCTACATTTTGCACTTCCACATTTGCACTCATACAGTGTTCTTATTTTATCGATGTCTCTCTTTTTGGACGGAGACTGCATGGAGGCGTTTGGCGCTGTGGTCATTTCCGGAGCGACATCTTCTTTCAGCAAGCAGCTGGAAACACTGCCATTGACAATAGTGCCATTAAAGACTCTGACAGGTTCGTCGGTATCGAGCTTGACGGGGGAGGAGTCCCCTTCGTTAGCTTTCTGGAGATAGTCGAAGCAGACCTCCTCGCCCGCTTCGATGTCACGGGTCGCAAACAGAGCCAGCAGAGGTAGGTTGGGGTCGAGGCAGTCAGCCCACACCGCCCACACAGCCAGGTTGGGGTCGCACGAGTGATTGATGAAGTGAGCTACGTTGCCGAAGTAAGCAGCGTCTACCGTGTAGGGGTTTTCCACCGAGTTGAAGTCGAGGTCGAACAGGTAAGTAAGACCGTTGGCGTCGTATTCCCGGCCACGCCTCTCCGCCTCCTCGAACGTAATCACCTCGCCGACGTACTGACAGACGAACTGACCCTGAAAGATTTTTTGTTCCGAGCGAACTCCCCAGCCGCAGCCATTCGCGGTGCGGAAGATGCAGAGACGCACGTTACGCCCACCCTGCACCACTCGGTTGTTGCACTCGGGAGGACACTTGCAGGCCTTGTTGCACTCGTATATGGGCGTGCCGGGCGGCACTCTCAGTCTCTTCTTCACGGTGTATGCAAACAGGCCGGCCTGATTGCCGCAGCAGGATTTGGAGCGGCAGTTGCACGCATCACACTCGCAGCCGATGGGCGGGTCCGCCGGAATGCTGACGCCGGCGCCCGCTGTGTT
Source organism: Nematopogon swammerdamellus (assembly GCA_946902875.1). Taxonomy (NCBI): domain Eukaryota; kingdom Metazoa; phylum Arthropoda; class Insecta; order Lepidoptera; family Adelidae; genus Nematopogon; species Nematopogon swammerdamellus. Next base: position 10,091,146 of record OX336345.1, read on the forward strand.
CTGGTTGATGTAGATGAAGAGATCGGGCGGTCCGGTGAGGTCGACGTCGTTCTCCACGGTTAGTTTCTTGCTGACGTCTATGGAGTTCATTTCGTCCTCCCAGTCCTTGAGGGAGATGAGCTGTTGCGAGCGCCTGCGGGCGAGAGTGTACAGCTGGAGCTTGTCGCGAGCCGCCTCCACCAACTCGGTCGCATGGCTCTCCTCCTTCTCGCTGAGGGTAAGCATCGCTAGCATGTTGAGCAGCAGCTTCTCCTTGAGGTGCGGAATGTTGAGTTCTTCCATCTCATCGAGCCTCGCAGTCAGTCGCTCATCTGTGAGTAGGTCGCCAAAGCTAATTTCTGTCTTCAACTGGTTCAGTAGCTTAAGATTGGCGAGCTCCTGCTCGAGGACGAAGTCGGACATAATCTGAGGACAGTTGCCGAGGTTCTCGAGTGGCTCCCATGTGTTGTCGCTTTCGGGCCAACCTTTCCACTTGACGTGGAAGTACTGTACCCCCAGAGTGTAGGTCTGACCTCTTATTTTCTCGACTATGTACTCGTCCGCCTGCCCCCTGGATTTCTTTTCCTTACGCTGCAACTTGGCATACTTGTCGAAGGAGGGCGAGAGGCTGCACTTAGTCTTGAGGCCGTGCCTCCTGCTCTTCTCGAGGAAAGCGTTCTCCCGTTTTTCGTCAGCACGATCACCGAATATTCTCATGTGTGAATCGGTCAGCGGTTCTGCAACATACCATGTGTGCATATTAATATGAGGAATTTTTAAGAATTTACTTTTTGTTAGCCAAAAAAATTTATTTTCTTCTCTCAACACTAATATGTACACACGGTATGTTCTTCTCTATTTAAATTGTATAATGGAATGCAGAGACATTTCACATCATATTTCTTATGCAAACTGACATAAACATTACGTATACATTATGCAGGAAGAAATTTTACCCAGTAATTCCTAGTCATTTGAAACAAAAAATCTACTTAAAATATTTCTGTACCGTGACTTTTCTTCACAACTGTACATTTGGGTATACATCTATAGGTCATATTTAAACAAATATAACGCTTCACAATCAGACATGAAATACTTGAATTTTAACGTCTCAACGTGAAGACACCAGACCACCCACTTTGTTGTTAGGTTCTGTTATTGTATATCAATATACACGGTGTTGCATTTGCCCCCGTAATATTTTTAACTGACATAAGGGGGTTATTCTATATGTTAAACTATACAACTTCTGTGAGGAAAAAAAAATTTTGCTAACAAAAAAAAAATTTTTTTTTCATACAAATTTTAATTACCTATTCTCAAAATGTATGGAGAAAAAAAAAATTTTTCTTCAAATAAAAAAGTCGTAGAACAAAAGTTGTTCTATTTCACGTACAGAATCACCCCCTTTCGGGTTTAACGGTTGGGGTTGCAACACCGTGTATACTAGGTATATTTAGTCAGCCTTGGTAGCTCAGTGTTGCGGTCGGTCGACTGTCAGTCATGATTATAAACACTCCTGGGCGCGGTCAGTATGTGGATGGATGACCGCTCAACCGTTGGAGGCTGACTGTGGTTCGGAATCCACGTAAAACTGTAGGTCCCTTCAAAATTATTTAATTTGTCCGGCTTGGTACCGCCGCACCGAATGAATGGACGGTTGTAATGGCTATGTAAATAGTTTGTGTTTTCCGTCCAGCTCAGTGTAGACGGCACGCCCGAAGAAAAGCACTGACACGGCACCTAGTTCACCAAGGTGTTATGGGCTGACATCACGGATGTAGTAGGTGATGTAGCCAGCCGTGTCAGTTTCCATAAAAAAAACTAAGTAAATAAAAGCGGAAGTTACCTAATTTAATGGTGATATTGCGCTCGAGCTCATTCTTAAAGCGGACAGTCTGCACGCCGGAGATGGCCTTGACTACGGTGGACTTGCCGTGGGCTACGTGGCCGATGGTGCCGATGTTGATGGTGGCCTGCCGCGAGATCACCTCCGGCGACAGCGCCGACAGCTTCGTTACATCCTGCCGGCCACCGTTACATCATCCATATAGAACATGCTGCGTACAACGACAGAGCCATCTCATTCTGGTGAGCACAGCTTCAAAGCTTTAACTTTGTAAGTTACACATGCACACAAATAATAAAAAAGGAAACAAACAAACTTACATGGGCAGTCAATAACAATGAAATAAATTGGGTCATTTATTTGCTTTAAAAATGTGTGAAATCATAAAGTTTCATATTTACATACATACAAATTTAACCATTCCACTACGAGCCACCGTCTCAAGGGGAAATGTCAATTTTAGGTTAGAAAAAATTCGGAAAAAATGTTGGGCGTGTTTTGTTTTTTCCTGGAGTTCAAAAAATCCATCTGTGCTTCTAAATAAGTAAATCTTCACATGCTTGACATAGATTAGAGCCAATGAAATTATCCACGAGGATAATTTCATTGGCTCTAAGTGCTAATAGAGTTTATTCATCTGACTTTACAAAATATTTCAGTTTTATGTGTTACGCGCGCACCAAATTTTTGCGCGGCGAAAGTGGCCCGGGAGTCTGAGGGGGTAAGCTTATTATAACCTGTGGGAGCCTACATGTTAAGCAATTTATATAATTTGGTTTGTTTGAAAATATGTGACAATCATTTTTATATTTTTATTTTTTCCACTTTACATATAAATAAATATAGAAAAAGAAGTATGCACACAGCATCAACATTTAAATTGCCCTTAGAATGAACGTTACGAGGCCTTGCCAAGTCAGCGGCCGAGCGACACCAGCTTACGTATACATTATTGTACTGTGGCAGTGTAAGTGAGATAGTAAGCAGGGCTGGGGTTTACAATACCTGATCCTTTATTTCAACTAACTGGTACAATAGGTCTGTAGTGTAGGCTTTTGCGATTCTGGTGATGTAATTTTTTTTCTGTGGAAATGCGTAGTTTCGGAGAAAAAAAATTTGGAAAAAAATATTTTTCATACAAAATTAATTTTCGGATTTTTTTATTTATTTTTTAAATGCATCAAAACATTTATTTTCAATAGGAATTTATGCAAAAACGACATGCGCCGCCTCAACATTAGGTTAGGGTTTATTTATAGAATATGCGTCGTAGCGACGCATATTCTATGAATTAACCCTGGTTATTTTTTTTTTAAACCACCAAAACATTCACCCATACCACTTCCTTTGTTTTTACATACATATATATTCTAAACCAATGTTTTGGTGACTTAAAAAAAAAAACAAAAAATTATTATTTTGTATGAAATATTTCGTGAAATTTTCTTTTTGGCCCCAATTTTGATTTCCGCAGGCTAAGTCTTTTCTAATAGCAGTATTTTGTGATCCTTTATGCTCCTGTATTTTGTATTTTTTTTTAAGAGGATCAGGTGTTGGAAACCCGCCCCGTAAGCAGTATAACCTACCTAAATAGATGATAAACTATATATATACATTTCTTAGTCATGATATTTTATTATAAAGATTTTTTAAAAAGCATCAGAAATGACCACCACAAAGTGAAATTTCAAGTATTGCATCAGGTGTCAGTTACACTAAAATTCATAAGGTTAGGTTTCTATAAAAAATGAACAAAATTAACACGACTAACTGGAACTGGAAATAAGAGGTAAGCAACAGTAAAATAGGTAATCGTTTTACCATCATTAGCTCGTGGTAATTGCGAGTACTTACGAGCTTAGAGAGATCTTGCGCATGCAAATTAGGTTGCGGCTGCGAAGCGGCGGCGCGTCCTTCCACTGAAGCCATTTTGAGACTCTCATAAACTTGATACAGACTGACACGACACTTTCGCTGCAGATAACCTCACTTCAACTACCACCGCATCGAAGAGACAAGACAAATGGAATGGCGGCACGGCCGCCAGTGTTGCCAACTCAAATTTTGAAATTCTCCTAGATTGACTTCGAAAATCTCCTAAAAATCTCCTAGAAAATTTTCATCCTCCTAAAAAATTCTCCTGTTCTTAAAATTATAAAAATGTCACCACATTTTTAGTGTTCCTTATCCTTATATTACTAAGCCTAGGCCATCTGTCCGTCCGTCTGTCTGTCTTACCTGAAGGGCTGTTTCCCCCCTGTTTCCTTCCCATCTTTTGCCCCCTGAAAACCGGTCATGTGCGAGTCGAACTCGCGCACCGAGGGTTCTCTGTCAGTCAGTATCAGCGTGTAAGCGTCTACTGCTGGACATACGCCTTCAATTTTCCTCCAGTCTCTCGGCCTTCAGCGGTACGGACCACTGCTTTCCGCCGTCATACTTCATGTCGGCGTCTCACCTGGCGGGTGGTCTTCCCACACTCCGTTTTCCTGTCCACGGCCGACAACGTAGTATATGGTTACTCCAACGGTCGTCGTCCCTTCGGCTAACGTGCCCAGCCCACTGCCATTTTAGCTTATCCACCTGGTTTCCAATATCGATTACTTTGGTGCGTCGGCGGATTGCCTCATTCATTACGCACCATTTCGCTTAGCTATACTCCCAGGCCAGCACTGCATGGCTAGTTCCATCGCTCGCTGGGCAACTTTGGAAAACAACTATAGTCAGAGCTCACGTTTCACACCCGTACGTCATAACCGGTAGGACGGACTGATCATAATATATACAGGTCAGACCTAGGGGTGAATTTTAAATTTCCGAGGCAGCCATACTCAGTTGAATTCGTCCCTCGACCTCCTTAAGGAAACCTTGTCTACCAAGCAGTATTTAACCGAGATATACGTACCTACTCTTCCTTCAATCTGTTTGATCACTTCTCCGCCAATAATGATTTGTCCTCCCGTCATATAATAACCACGATTGTCATTCTAACCACCACGTAATTCGTCCGTTTTAATTATTTATTTCTTTTCAGTTTTTAACCACACCAAGTTTGACACCTTGTACGTGTGTATTACCGTTTTTACGTTAGAGCAAAACCAAACAAAAACTTTTTTTAAACACGTTTCTTGTATAGGGAAGCCCTTAATTTTTATTATTATTTGATAGGATGTCCGCCAATAATAAATAACATATGATCTGTGAAAATCACAACCAGCTACCTATTACGGTACAAAAGTTACAGCCGTTAAAGTAGTGCGGACTGACGGACAGACTGTCGACGTAGGCTTAATATAATAATACTACTGATTACTAATACAAAGAATACATTCGGTTTGGCTCGCACGGTAGTCGGCTGGTTGGTCGATCAATGCACGCACACACTCACAGAGTGTCACATTATCCTATCTAAAGAGCAAGAAGGGGAACCTTGCCCTTATCAAAAGACAAATCCTATCGTATATTGTGTGACTTGAGAAGATGGTTGGTTGATTCACAGACAGTTCATTCATTGTGTGGTCACCGTACATACCGACATATTTGTTTGTTACTAGTAAATATAATTATGTTTCTCACTCCTAAATCTTCTCCTGTAGTGATTTTCTTTCTCCTAAATTTTCTCCTACTCTCCTGACAGGCAAAAACTTCTCCTAACACCACTGAAATTCTCCTGAATCTAGGAGAAAATCTCCTAACATGGCAACACTGACGGCCGCCCGTCTGCGCCAGTGTTGCCAACTCAAATTTTAAAATTCTCCTAGATTGACTTTGTTCAGTTTTCGTATGTGTAGCCTTAAACTTATCCAGTGTACCCTGTGGGTAGAATGAAAATAATCTCCACAGGTTAATTTAAAATATTTGTAATTTTCACTTTTTCGCACAATCATTGTGAGCTACCTTCATTCTCGCTCTTCTCGTTACAACACCATGAGTGCACAAACTTCTCGATTTTTCTAAAAGATAAAATTTGTCCTACGCAAAGTTTTCTTCACGGGTGCCCTTTAGGTGTCTAGCCTGGCGATCTCCACGGCGGGGCCCCTAACCGGCGGAAGGATACAGGTAACGGCGTCCTAGGGCGCCAGTAAGCACCTCCGACTCCACAGCAAGGTAGCCCTTTTTTTTGTTTGATTATTTCTACCAAATTCACATTTTTTCAATACAGTCCACTTTCTCATTTTCGCACATTTCTTTGGCCCTTCGATCCGAATTTAAATTGAAAAGTTACCTGTGGAGATTTTTTCGTGTTTCTCGTTTGCAATATAAATTTTTCTCGTTTCTCGTAAATATATATTTGCAATATATAGTACATTTTTCTCGTTTTTCGCAACTATATATTTGCAATATATTAAAGCACATTTTTCTCGTTTCTCGTAATTATATATTGGTATAGTACTGTGTGGGGGCGGTACTTAATAAGAATAGCCCCACTGCATCTCTCCCCGTGCATGTCGTAAAAGGCGACTAAGGGATAAATTGGTAATATATACTTTGTGGACAAATTCCAATCTGTTGTTGGTGCATTATTTAAATAATATATATTTTTTTAAGTTTGTTGGTTTATTATTTTAATTACAAATAACAAATTATTTACATTAATTTTCTTTTCATTTGCACTAATTTTGTGTGCTGATTGGGTGCGGGTGTAAACAAAATAGCCTTTTTCTCTTGCATTGAGGCTGGACCTGGCATCCAAGCCATAAATTAAAAAAAAAAAAAAGTTACTTTTGCATGTTTGACAGTTTGCAACAGCTGAATAAATTCAGTGCAGTTTCTCGCATTATTGATAAGATAAAAAAAAAAATGGGCAATCCCGAGCAAGGTAAAGCTCAACCGCAGAGTGGCGACAGTGCGAATATGTTTCGTGTGGCGCGGGATTATGCGTTGTTGAGGCTGGAGCATTTGCTAAGCCTATCAAGTGGTGATTCTTTATCTTTCGAAATTGCAACTAATAGCCTCCCTGACATAGAATCCTCGTTTCATGCGGCACAAATACAGGTTCTATCGAGCACGGAAGATATAAACAGGAAGCATGAGCTGCAAGTTACTATCAAATTTGAGCAGTTCCTTATACAGGTAAAAAGACACCTCAATTCCATAACAACTGCAAAATCTGTTACAAAAACAACTCTCACCGCTGCTCCTGCCCCCACGAGTCTAATAAAACTGCCGCGAATAACTCTGAAACCATTCAATGGACAATTGGAGAATTGGCTGCCGTTCATTGAATTATTTAACTCACTTATTCACTGCAAGCAGGAACTGTGTGATGTGGAAAAGTTACATTACCTTATTTCATCATTAGAAGGTAAACCTCTCGGTTTAATAAAAGGATTTCCCATCACCAGTGCTAGCTATAAAGATGCCTACGATACACTTTATCGACATTACAATCGTACTCGTCATCTCGCTGCTACAGTGTATGAGAAACTACTATCGTGTGATTCAGCCAAACTGTCGAACGCCTCCGAGCTGCAACGCTTGGACAATACATTCGTAGAAAATTTAGCCATTCTTGATAAATTCCAATTGCCTGACAAAAACTTCATGTTGGTTCATCTCTTCTGGTCAAAACTAGATCGTACGACTCGAGAACTTTTCGAATTGGAACATCAGTCTGACGAAACTCCAAAATTTGAAAATCTGCAAGCATTCGTTCGAAAGCGCTTTCAAGCCCTCAGTTTGGCCAATCCATCTAGTTCTACACCTACAAACACAACCAAAAAGGTTGTAGAAAAGACTGCCAACACTACGCCTTCAAACACACACAAAAAATCGTGCTTCGTCAGTACTGGTCCAACGTGTGTTATTTGTTCGGAATCACACAACGTTTGGACTTGTCACAAGTTCCTAGAAAGGGATCCCAAGTCTCGGTATAATCTCGTCAAAGAGAAAAATCTTTGCATTAATTGCTTATCGTCAACGCATACAGTAAAAAATTGTCGTTCTAAATCTCGGTGTTCTAAGTGTAATTTCTCGCACAACACTACATTACACTTCCCTCGCACAACATCTGAGTCGCAGACGAGCAGTTCAGAAACCTCGTCACATCCACCTGTCACGCTCGCTTGCCACAACTTGCAGTTTCCTTCACACGTCCTGCTCTCGACAGCACAGGTCGAAGTGAAGGACAGGATCGGTAACTTTGTCAAAATTAGGGTTTTGATTGATAGCGCGTCTGAGACCAACTTTCTGTCAGAATCCTGTCGTGTTCGACTCGGTCTTGACATCGTCAAAAATCGTAGGTCAGTCGACGGTATAGGTCGGTCGACAGCAGCGGTGCTCGGTCATCTTTCATGTACAATTAGACCTGTTGCATCTGCACATAGTGACCAAATAATTTTCGATGCACATGTTCTTCCTGTCATTTGTCATGACATGCCGACCACTCAAATCGAAGCTTCGAAATGGGAGCATATACAAAGCATCAAACTAGCTGATCCTGATTTTGCTACACCCGGTCCCATTGATGGACTCCTCGGAGCTGACATATTCTCGTCTTCGTTGCGTCCTGGAATAATTCGAGGTGACACCTCTCAACCTAACGCTATGAATACAATTTTTGGTTGGGTACTGTTGGGAGGCGTACGCTCGGACACTCCGTCATCATCGTTGAGCGCACATCCTGTCACTCTACATGCGTCACTCGATCAATCGCTCAAACGTTTTTGGGAAATAGAAAATATTCCATTCCCAAAGTCAGTATCCTTGGCGCCTGAGGACGCGATGTGTGAAAAATCCTTCATTGAAAATTATTCTCGCAATGAGGAGGGCAGGTACATCGTTCCCTTGCCTTTTCGTAACCCAGATCTAAAGCCCACTTTTTCGGGTTCCAGGGTTTTAGCTCTAAAGCGGTTATTCTCATTAGAAAAACGTCTGGATAAAGATCCAGCGCTTCGCAAAAATTATGTAGATTTCATCGACGATTATGCAGCTAGTCATCACTTAGAAGAAGTTTCACCTTCTCAGATAGATGCCGATAATTTTTTCTACATCCCGCATCATGGTATTCTGAAGCCAGAGTCTACAAGCACTCCTCTTCGTGTCGTTTTCGATGGAAGTGCAAAAGATATTCTCGGTGTGTCACTCAACAGTTTCCTTCTCGTTGGTCAAAAACTTCAGACGAACATATTCAATCTACTGTTGCGCTTTCGTTGGCATTCAGTAGTATTCACTGCTGACATCAAGCAAATGTATCGTCAAATTCTAGTGGCACCAGAGCATACAGACTATCAGCGTATCCTGTGGAGGACAACACCAAGCGAACCAGTCAAGGATTATCGTTTGTTGACCGTGACTTATGGGGTGACGTCAGCTCCATTTCAAGCTCTACGTGCAGTCGCTCAGCTCGCTAGGGATGGTAGAGCTCAATATCCCGCCGCAGCTTCCATACTGGAACGCGACTTGTACATAGACGACGTGGTCTCCGGATCTAGAAATCTGGATGAAGCCCTCAAGTTAAAGTCTGAACTCAATGGTTTGTTTGCATCTGCAGGATTTCATCTCCGTAAGTGGTCGTCCAATGTAAAAGATTTTTTCACTGATGTGGAAACTTCAGATCTCTACAGCAAAGACTTTCATAGTTTCGATGATGTTGACTTCTCGTTAAAAATATTGGGGCTACAGTGGCAACCCAATATGGACTATTTCACCTTCAAAGTATCCATCCAAGAGAGACCATGCACCAAGCGCACTATTCTCTCTGAAGTTGCAAAAGTGTTTGATCCACTCGGGATCCTCGCTCCTACTACTTTCCTCGCCAAGTACCTACTCCAACTGCTCTGGACTGCGGGTGTCTCATGGGATGATGCTCCTCCGTCTTCTATCGTTCAACAGTGGGAGAGATACTTGTCAGAACTGCCATCTTTATCGTCGCTCTCGCTTCCTCGTAGAATAGTTTCTGACATTGAAGGTTTTCAACTTCACGGCTTCTGTGATGCCTCAGAACGAGGCTATTGTGCCGTTGTCTACTTTCGAGTAAAAAATGACCAAGGTGAATACGCGGTGCACCTTGTCGGTGCCAAATCCAAGGTTTCGCCGCTCAAAAGGATCACAATTCCTCGTCTGGAATTATGTGCAGCTTTGCTCCTGTCGGATCTCATACAAGCGGTAGTCACCGCTTTAGAACCTCTCTGTCGCATTGAAAATATTAATGCGTGGTCAGATTCCAGCGTCGCTTTGACCTGGATCAAATCATATCCATCAAAATGGAAAACTTTCATCAGCAATCGAGTCAGCCATATTCAGGACCAGGTTCCTCCTCAATGTTGGAGACACGTCAGGTCTAGTGACAACCCAGCGGACTGCGGCTCCCGTGGTCTGCTGCCCGAAGCTCTACTACAACATCACTTGTGGTGGTCGGGTCCCAGTTGGTTGCAACAATCCGAAGAAACCTGGCCTACATCTAATTCTGATCTCGCATCTGATTTCGTAGATGCTGTCGAATGTGAACAAAAAATTTGCACCCTCTTGTCGTCAATGAATGTTGATTTTATTCAACATTTACTCAATAAATTCTCGTCGCTCCGCACTCTCGTTAATGTTCTCGCTTATTGTTTTCGTTTTGTTCACAATGCATCACATGCTGACAGCAAACTCATTGGACCTCTCTCTCTTCATGAGAGAGACAATGCTTTGACATTCCTACTCAAACACACTCAAGAAGTATCTTTCGCAACGGAGATCATCGCAATCTCAAAATCGCAGTTGAATTCACTTCCAAAAATGTTTCGTAAACTCTCGTTGTTTCTCGATGAAGCTGGTCTCCTCAGGGTGGGCGGTCGCTTAACTAGAGCGAATATACACTATGATAGTAAGCATCCTGTACTATTACCTCGACAGCATCGATTGACATTTCTGATCATTCAGGAATATCATGAAAGGCACTGTCATCCAGGATTACAGACGCTGCACCATTTGTTGTGCCAAAACTATTGGATTTTATCGCCCAAGCGCGCCATACGCTCAGTCATCTCACTGTGTCATAAGTGTTTTCGTGCTAATCCAAAACTTGCACCGCCTCCACTCATGGGAGATCTGCCTGCTTATCGTATAAACCAGCTCAAATCTTTCTCGTCTTCGTCGGTCGATTACGCAGGTCCGTTCACAATCTCACTTGGTCGATACAGAGGAGCCAAATCCTACAAAGCATACGTTTGTCTGTTCGTGTGCACAGCCACGAAAGCCGTTCACATTGAATTGGCTTCTGAACTGACTACCGATGCCTTTCTCGCCGCTCTACGACGACTGGTCGCTCGTCGTGGTAGAGTCAGTCTTCTCATTTCAGATCGTGGCACTAACTTCGTGGGTGCCAGCAATACCTTGAAAACGATAATGGCTCAAGCAGCTGAGCAGCAAGATATCAAATTCAAATTCAACCCTCCTGGAAGCCCTCATTTTTCCGGACTTGCCGAAGCTGGAATTAAATCCGTCAAAACGCACTTAGCTAGAGTCATAGGCACACAACGTCTAACGTTTGAGGAAATGTATACGGTTTTAACTCAAATTGAATCAGTATTAAACTCACGTCCTCTAACTCCGGTAAGCTCGGACCCCACAGACTTATCTGCACTGACCCCGGGTCACTTTTTGACTTTAGAGCCTCTGTCGTCTGTACCCGCACCCGATGTTAGTACATGTAACATTAATCGATTGGACCGTTGGTCATTGCTCCAACGGATGCACCAGGATTTCTGGAAAAGGTTTCATGTTGAGTATTTACACTCATTGCAACAGAGAATGAAATGGGGCAAACACCATCCCAACTTGCAAGTGGGAACAATGGTGCTCATCGCCGACGAGCTTAGTCCACCGCTACGGTGGAGAGTTGGTCGCATTCAACAATTACATCCCGGTTCTGACGGGATTTCTCGTGTCGTAACTGTTCGCACAGCTTCAGGCCAGATGCAACGACCTGTCGTGAAGCTGTGCCCACTTCCGTTACAAGATTAACTTCATTCATCAATCATTTTCTCGTTATTCTTATTATCATCAAACTCTACATGTAGAGTTTCACTTGTTTTATTTATTATTTCATTTACATTAATTTTTGTGTTTCGTTTGTACTGAACCCTAGTAAAATACCATGTATTTTGGTGGGCGGAATGTTCAGTTTTCGTATGTGTAGCCTTAAACTTATCCAGTGTACCCTGTGGGTAGAATGAAAATAATCTCCACAGGTTAATTTAAAATATTTGTAATTTTCACTTTTTCGCACAATCATTGTGAGCTACCTTCATTCTCGCTCTTCTCGTTACAACACCATGAGTGCACAAACTTCTCGATTTTTCTAAAAGATAAAATTTGTCCTACGCAAAGTTTTCTTCACGGGTGCCCTTTAGGTGTCTAGCCTGGCGATCTCCACGGCGGGGCCCCTAACCGGCGGAAGGATACAGGTAACGGCGTCCTAGGGCGCCAGTAAGCACCTCCGACTCCACAGCAAGGTAGCCCTTTTTTTTGTTTGATTATTTCTACCAAATTCACATTTTTTCAATACAGTCCACTTTCTCATTTTCGCACAGACTTTGAAAATCTCCTAAAAATCTCCTAAAAAGTTTTCGTCCTCCTAAAAAATTCTCCTGTTATTCAAATTATAAAAAAATCACCACATTTTTAGTGTTTCTTATACGTACGGGACCATTTTACTAAGCCTAGGCCGTCTGTCCGTCCGTCTGTCTGTCTTACCTGTAAAGAGCTGTATCTTTTGCACCCTGAAAACCGGTCAAGTGCGAGTCGAACGCGCACCGAGGGTTCTCTGTCAGTCAGTCAGTCAGCGTGTAAGCGTCTACTGCTGGAAATACGCCTTCAATTTTCCTCCAGTCTCTCGGCCTTCAGCGGTACGGACCACTGCTTTCCGCCGACATGCTTCATGTCGGCGTCCCACCTGGCGGGTGGTCTTCCACACTCCATTTTCCTGTCCACGGCCGCCAATGCAGTACATGGTTACTCCAATGGTCGTCGTCCCTTCAGCTAACGTGCCCAGCCCACTGCCATTTTAGCTTATCCACCTGGTTTCCAATATTGATTACTTTGGTGCGTCGGCGGATTGCCTCATTAATTAGTCATTCATTACGCACCATTTCGCCTAGCTATACTCCCAGGCCAGCCCAGCATGGCTAGTTCCATCGCTCGCTGGGCAACTTTTGAAAACAACCATAGTCAGAGCTCACGTTTCACACCCGTACGTCATAAACGGTAGGACGCGCTGGTCATAATGTATACAGGTTAGACCTCGGGGCGTATTTTAAATTTCCGAGGCAGCCCTACTCAGTTGAATTCCTCCCTCGACCTCCTTAAGCCCCTTAAGGAGACCTTGTCTACCAAGCAGTATTTAACCGAGATATACGTACATACTCTTCCTTCAATCGGTTCTATCACTTCTCCGCCAATAATGATTTGTCCTCCCGTCATAACCACGATTGCCATTCTAACCACCACGTAATTCGTCTGTTTTAATTATTCGTTTTTTTTTTAGTTTTTGACCACACCAAGTTTGACACTTGTACGTATTACCGTTTTTATGTTAGAGCAAAACCAAACTAAAAAATTTTTTTTTTAGAAAAAAACACGTTTCTTTTGGAGAAGCCCTTAATTTTTCTTTTTTTTCTTATTATTTGATAGGATGTCCGCCAATAATAAATAACACATGATCTGTGAAAATTACAACCAGCTACCTATTACGGTACAAAAGATACAGCCGTTAAAGTAGTGCGGACTGACGGACAGACTGTCGACGTAGGCTTAGTAATACTAGGTACTGATTATTACAAAGAATACATGTAAATAACATTGATTGATAACAAAATGTTCGTTCGGCTAGGTCCGCCCGGTAGTCGGCTTGTTGGTCGATCGATGCACGCACACACTCACAGAGTGTCACATTATCCTATCTAAAGAGCAAGAAACCTTGCTCTTATCAAAAGACAAATCCTATGGTATATTGTATTTGTGTGACTTGAGAAGATGGTTGGTTGATTCACTTATAGTTCATTCATTGTGTTGTCACCGTACATATCGAAATATTTGTTTGTTACCAGTAAATATATGTTTCTCACTCCTAAATCTTCTCCTGTAATGATTTTCTTTCTCCTAGATTTTCTCCTACTCTCCTGACAGGCAAAAACTTCTCACACCGCTGAAATTCTCCTGAATCTAGGAGAAAATCTCTTAACATGGCAACACTGGTCTGCGCGCGCGACGCGCCTGCCTGCCAGCGAGAGTTGCCAGGTCCAAAAACCGAAAATCCGCATAAAATCCGAAATACTCAAATTATAAATGCATGTCAATGTCAGCCTTGAGGCCTTGATAGCTCAGTGGTGCGTTCGCTCGGTCGACTGTTGTTAACAACCCTTAGCGCGATCGAGCGGTCACCCATCCAAGTACCTACTGGGATGGGTGACCGCTCGACCGTTGGAGGCTGACCGTGGTTCGGATTCTGGAAACTGTAGGTCCCTTCCTTTCTTATCTTACTAGGTGGTAGGGTTTATCCCGCCCGGATTGATACCACCGCACTGAATGAAACGTCGGTCGAAACGGCTATGTAAGTAAATACTTCGTGTTTTCCGTCCAGTTCAGTGTAGCCGGCATGAAATGAAGGGAAGCACTGACATGGCAGCTAGTTCACCCGATGTTATGGGGTACGGTACGGATGTTGTAGGTTATGTAGCCAACCGTGTCAGTTTCTATAAAAAAAAGAATTTACAGCGGACGGGGGCTGCACTGCACTCCCTTCCCTCCGCGCCTCCGGCTTATAAAAACACTCTAGGGAATAGCCATACTAACAGCTTATGTCGGGGTGAATTTAAATAAAAAAAAAAATTGGTTGTCTGTAAAGTTGGTTTACGGACGATAGTTTTACGTGATGACTTGATGAGTCATAAAGTAAATCAGTTCCGGCGGATATTTTACCATGTAAAATTAATTTAAGTACATGATCAAGATGTGATAATAATTAATATAATAAGCGCTCGACTTCGACGCCGCCGCCGCCACCGCTCGCCCGCAGCAGCGCTGCCTCCGCTCACCGCGTCGCCCGGCCTCCCCGCGCCCGGGTCGTCCAATACGAGAGCCGCCTTTCTTCTCCAACACCACACGCACGCCACACCACCCAGCTCCACGCCGCCGGTGCCTTTCATCGACGGCGAAGATGGAGCGTTGACGTCGGCCGAGCCACAACATCTACGGTGAGGGCGACGTCCACCATCGGCCAGCTTGGGGTCATCGGGACCTCACGTCCCGTCTAGTGCCCCCGCTACCGGTGGTGCTGTGCGAACATCAGGCGACGCGCGCGCGAAGAGGAAGAAGTTTAAAAGAGCTGCGCGACGACGCGACGTCGCCGTGCAGTCCGGCGGATACGGAGCTCTCCGAGATGGGGGTGGTGGTGGCCTACGTGTCTAGTACCACCACCTATCGCTCGTAGCTTGCCTCGCGTCGTCTCGGAGAGCTCCGTAGCCACGGCCTGCACCCGCCGGTGTGCTTGGAGGCTTGCCTCCCGCGCCGCCGGCGCGGCGGTATTCCGTTTATTATTTTTATATTAATTTTGAGTGTATGTGGTGTATTTTTATAATCTGTATATTTAAAATTATTGTAAATATGTGAATGTGATAATAAATGAATAAAATATAATAACTAATAAAAAATATGAGTAAATAACGACTATTAATTAAATTTAAAAAACCTACATAACGCCATCTACATGTTCAACGTTGCAACAATTACCTAACTGCTAAATCAAGTATACCGCTGGCTGAAGTATTTAATTTAATATTGACGCTAGATGTGGACGCTAGATGTCGCTCCATGAAATTCACATACTGTTGTCACATACTGTTGAGAAAATTTGCAGCGATAAGTAGACGGTCGATAGCCCGCGTGTATAACACGTCTGGTCAGTGATGGTGGCAGGGACCGCGGGTTCGAGGCTCGCAAAAGACGGAGAAAGATATTTTGTATTTCCTACTATTGTATATGCCTCTCTATCGCGCTCTCGATTGCACACACAGGTCTCTATCGCGCTCTCGCTTGCACACACAGGTTTAGATGGAACGTTACACTTCTTCGTGCGTGCAGCCGGTGTTCATCAATTTATAAGACGTGACATCATCACGTCAAAAAAATTCTCCAAAGGTATTGATCTCCTCGGGCTAATGGTTTCACTAATATTTTTCTAACATCCTAAACTACAGGATATAATTACCAGCAATTTGCTATCAAACCTGCCATTAACTATACCTCGGCCGTATAGTTTAGGAAATACAATTAGAAATATATAACTAGCAAAATCCCTATAATAGAAGAAAATTACGAATTGGCTGTATGCCCAAATGATGTTAGCCTGCCTATTTATGGCGAAAACAATAACAACAACAATAACAACGGGACGTCTGACGTGTGTGACGTGTGATGTGACGTACAGTCGGTGCGGCAATGTCTGACTGACTGATGTGATGAGATGAATGAGCTCATAGTAGTTGGCATTTGGTAGTCATGTGGGTTATCAACAATTTTTGGCAACCGTGATCTAGCCGATATCTGTCTTCAATACCGATATTGATATCCGTTGCCAAATATCGGGATCAAAAACTCTGATTCCTAGTTAAAAAAAAAAAAAAAAAAAAAAAAAAAAAAAAAAAAAAAAAAATTATGGAACCTGACACGGTTGGCTACATCACCTACAACATCCGTGATGTCAGCCCATAACACAGGGTGAACTAGGTGCCATGTCAGTGCTTCCCTTCATTTCATGTCGGCTACACTAAACTGGACGGAAAACACGAACTATTTACATAGCTTACATTACATTACATAGCATTACATTTTTGTTGGCCATTATGATGCCTTTCTTTTTAACATTTTAAAAGTAAAGTTCTGTCTTTACATAATTTATTTTAACACTAATAAATTTTTTTTTATACACTATGTTCACGCACTATGTCATTGTTTATTAACGAAAAACCTACACACTAAGAAAGAAGAGTTGTACCTACACACTTAAATACACAGTAAAGTATAAACAAAGTTTCTGTCCTGAACTACGTAACTCAACTCAACGTTCTGCGTGTCCGGCGTGCCTGCGCGGCGCGACGCCGGAACGCACCGTGTGGCATACATCACTATTCACAAATCACAGTCACATCACAGCGCAGCACGTACGCACCGATACTATGGATATCTCTCCGCGCAGCGGCACCGCTCGGGCAGCGGCGCCGCGCCGCACCGGCCGCCACCGAAACCGTAACGCACCGCATGCACCGTCCGTCACCGTCCGTACCGCACCGAGTGTATCGGTAATCTGTGGTGGCTGGCTAGTGGCTACTGGCTCGATCGGCCGGCACTAAAACTAACTGAAACTGACTGGATTGGCACAACTGGTTGTTCTGATATCTAAATAACTGACAACTGTTCTAGTTGTCAGTTGTCACCCGCGCCGTTAGATATTTCGTAAATATCTAAGATCTTCGTAGATTTCCAACCCAAATACGACCTTATTGGTTCTCCCATAAAGGTAATTTTTCCATGAAAAGATTTATTTGGTGAAACTAAAAGGAATCGCACGTGCTCTTTCTTGCATTTGGGGACTTACTTAAAGAGAGAGGGAAGGCATAATAGTTGTCGGATATCAGTTGTCTGTCAGCCTGCCTGGCATACGCTGTTCGTTCGCTCGCTCGCTACCTACCTATACTTTGGTTGGTTGGTTGGTTGGTAGCCGATAGCCGATGTTTGCTATGACAACACCGATGCGATACGTTAGAGGCGTGGCAACTGGAGGTCTACTCGGAGTTGTAAAAACGATGCATCGTGCCATTTGTCGTGTCGTAACCTACTCTAATTGACATCGTTTCGATATATCGTTTTTAGAACTACATAATAAAAAAATGGCATTGTCATTGTCGTGTCGTAAGCCTACTCTTAGGTTCAAATGTCAAAGAACGAACATTTGAATTTGACCAATGAGCAAACGACAATTTTCGATAATTCCAACGACACCTCATGAGCTCTCGTTGAGATTGTCGTTTTGTTGCCACTATTAAATAAAAAGAAGAGATTGTCGTTTTGGTGTATGTATTGACTTACACACGATTTACGAGTACCTACCTATGTGTGCATTGGTGATTTGTTTTCGTTTTTTGTTTATTGTATAATTTCAACCATAAGTTGCTAACTTGCTACCTACGCTTGGAAAATATCAAAAAAATTAGAGGACTCAGCGCGATCGTCGCGGCGGTCATGAAGTCATGACATGACTGACTGGGCTGAGTGACGGGCGGCGCGCGGCGGCTACGGCGGCGAATGACTGGCGCGGTCGAGCCGGCCCGCGAGGTGCCGCGAGCGCGCGGCTCCGGCTCCGGTCGCTCGCCCCGCCTCGCCCCGTCGCGGACGACGGAGCGGCCGGCTACAGCCGGCTGCTCCGTCCGCCCCGCCTTCATCCCGGTGCGCCACCTGAAAGCCATTGTCGTGCCTGCTGTTCCTGCGATCCTGCGGAACCACTCCTTGAAGTGATAAATAAATGATGTTTTGGTGGTTTAAAAAAAAAATAACCAGGGTTAATATATAGAAGATAACCTAATTTTGAGGCGGTGCATGTCGTTTTTGTTATAAGTTTGTAATTCCGAAAATAATTCTTAGGTGGTTATAAAAAAAACTAAACACCCTAAAACAATTTAAACACCGTAACATTGCTAAAAAGAAAAAAAAGCAAAAAAAAACCAAAAACATTTGGTGGAATTCGAACCCATGGTCCAAAAAATGCAAACCCTACATGCTTACCACTGAGCTAACAAGTTACTTAACCGACCAAACGAATATCGGCTTCTATTGGTTCGCTCCGGGCGAAGGAGTAGGATCGCAGGAACAGCAGGCACGACAATGGCTTTCAGGTGTCGTACGCCCTTCATCCATCCATCCACAGATTACCAATACAAAGAATATAATACTACTATACCAATATATTATATGCTTTTGTATAAGGTGCGACACGGCGAGAACCACAAAAATATATATTTTTAATTACAACGACGACGCGACAAACTTGCGCCGTCCGCCATCTCTTTCCACTGCATCCATCCAATACACAAATTTGACCACAACAACTTTTATTTTGGTCTTGGACACAAATCGCTTGTCTATGATTGCGAGAAAAACAAAACTTTTTGTCTATGCTTTCGATATGCCACTTCTTCCGACCGACCGAACATTTGGTTAGAGTGGGATATTTGTATGAGTTAGACACATCCCGAGATACATCCGATATATTCGGATCTATCCGAATTTATCGCAATCGAAACTCCGAGTAGACCCCCTGTTTTCAGCTACGTTTCGCTGTAGCGGACACATGAGTAGCATTTGGCAATGAAATTCATGAGAAAACGGCTGTTCTCTATAAAATGTCTCAGCATTATGTGTAAGGAAGGTTGGTTGCGCGCAAGGGTGATATAAAAGATGCGTCGCGATGTCGCGGGCCCTGCCGATGAGGCTGAAAACGTGCCGTGCAAGAGACTTCATTTTACGCCTCCGTCCGGCACGCAGCAAGACCGAACGAACGATTCCGCAAGGAAAAAAGGTTGAATTGCTAATTTATCAATAAAATCCTGACATCCACGTAGTGGAATGATGTATGCTTTCTTGGTTTTCCTGACTCACAGCTTGAAGGAACAGTACGTAAATAAACAAATCAATTTATAAGACGTGAGTTCGACTTGAGCCTTTCCCACGTCGTTTCCCCACGTATGGTTAGGGCTGCCACCTTTAAAAAATGATAGACCCGGAGTATTCAGAAAATTCAAAATATTTATAAAATAAAATGTAAATTTTCAGAGGTAGGTATCATTCAATACGAAATAGTATTACAAATTGTAATTTAAAAACAGATAATTGTGATTTTTTTATCAACTTTTCTTTCTCGGGTTTTTTCAAATACTTTAAAATTCTCGACAGGTCATATTATATTATTAATCTTTACAATTAATTAACTCCGACTTCACCATGTCGACTGATAAGCAGTTTCTCTCGTCTGTCCATAAATTTTTCATTAAGGAAAAATCGCATTCCACAAAAGCATTAATAATCGGTATTAAAAAAAAAATCCAATTATTTTCGGTAATTCTGTGAAATTTGTTACTTTTAATAATCATTGTATTGTATTGTATTGTTGTATTGTTTATTGATCATTCTTATGGCAGTTAGACTGCGCTCGAACTTGTCACAATTTGTTCTATCCGGTTCGATTACACCCACGAAGA
This sequence comes from Nematopogon swammerdamellus, assembly GCA_946902875.1. Classification (NCBI taxonomy): domain Eukaryota; kingdom Metazoa; phylum Arthropoda; class Insecta; order Lepidoptera; family Adelidae; genus Nematopogon; species Nematopogon swammerdamellus. The sequence continues at coordinate 10,111,207 of OX336345.1, forward strand.
AGAACCGACAAGAAACTTCGCAGGGTATTTTTTTAAAACATATTTTTACAAGTATTTAGTGACTAGCCACATAATAACACAGCCCATAGTCCATCTAAAACACAGCTTGAGAGCAAGATTAACAATTTTGCTGAGAGTTCTGACTACAAAGACTTATTAATTAAGTGAATCAGGTGTAAAGAGCCTTTGTCAAACTTTGATACGTAATTTGTATCAACATAATTATGTTAGTGTACTACAATGTAGTATAATTGTATTGTCAAAAATAAAAAATAAAAATATATGAATATTTAAGATACTTGAAGTATCAAGTTGTCAATGGGTCAATAAAGTTGAGGTACTAATGGTACCTAGTCAAGAGTTAATATTGTTTGTAAAAAATACAATTGTCAAAAACAAGAAATATAAATATATATGTAGGTATATATTTATGTTTATATATAATAAAATATTATCATACTTGAAGTATCAAGTTGTCAATATGGGTTAATATAATTATTGAGGTACAAATGGTACCTAGTCAAGTATTAACTAATTATGCAGTCAGAACCTCAAGATACGAATTTATCAGCTAAGGCCTCCTTTACAGTGTAGTAGGCTTTCTTTGCAAGGGTAGATTTTAAGTGTTTCTTAAACAAAGTATCATTAAGATTTTTTACCTCTTCGGGTATTTTATTATATAATCTAATACTATTACAAACAAAACTTTTCGACATTTTAGATGATGTGTGCTTCGTAATTTGAATATTATTTTTACTCCTAGTGTCATGCTGGTGAATATCGGAATGGAGAGTAGCGTTTTGCATATACTTTCTAGCATAGCAGATATTTTGATAAATATAAACACTGGGTAGTGTCATGATTCCTAATTTATGAAATACATTTCTACAAGAGTCCCTGGCTTTCATACTGAGTACACAACGCAATGCTCTTTTTTGAAGAACAAAATATTCTGCTAGATTCCGCTGCATTTCCCCAAAATAATAGTCCGTAAGACATAAGACTATCGAAGTAAGCATAATAGACAGTTTTAGCAGCTTGCATACCACATAGTTCTTTGATTTTTTTAATGGCATAACAAGCTGCACTTAGTTTACCAGCAAGCGCATCTATGTGAGGTTTCCAAGTTAAGGTGCGGTCAAATATTACACCTAAAAAGGTTATTTCTTTGGATATGTTCAATGTGAGTTCTTCTGCAGTTTTGGCAATTTCTTGGTTAACAATACGTCTGTGAGTTCCAAGTGCAAAGTGCATAACATTTGTTTTATTTACATTAAGCAAAAGGTTATTAGAGTCAAACCACATCTTTAATGATTGTATTACATCTATAAAGGACTCACGTAATTCAGTAACGTTATTGTTTTTCAAAACTACTGATATATCATCGGCAAACATTATTAGCTCAATATCATCTTTAATGCAAGTAGATATATCATTAACATAAATTAGAAAGAGTAATGGTCCCAGTATGGAGACTTGAGGAACTCGCATAGAAATCGATTCTACTTCTGAGTTATTGCCATTAGCATCACAAACCTGCTTTCTGTTACTTAAATATGATTTACAAAGGCGCAACTCTTTATCCCTCACACCATAATGTTCCAATTTCATTAAGATTGAATCCATAATCGCGCGCGCACACGCACGGTGCATCCAATTCGTCCGATGTCCACCCACTCCGCTCCGATCATCCAGTGATTCAGTCAGTCGAGCCGAATTCACCGCTCGGCTCGACGCACCGCCCGCCCGGTCAGACCCGGAGATATACTATGTTAACCCGTAGCCCGGATATACACCATTCAAACCCGTAGACTCCGGGTCAAACCCGGAGGGGTGGCAGGCCTACGTATGGTCCGAAACGCCACAACGAATATACACGCGCGCGTTCGCTTAATAAGTCACGCGTCGCTGTTCCACCCGTATGGAACAGCACCCTAAAGTACCTCGGAGCGTCGTGTTCCACCCGTATGGAACAGTGGCGCGGCCGACTTTCGGCATTAAAATATGACTTTATGTGTTAAGATAATATTATTATGCATGTCATACTACAATGTTTACTTATAATAAACTTAAATGATTTGGTGACTAATAATTTTAAATTTCAGAAGCAGGCAAGGAGCCCTCAATATTTTCATTCCTGAGGATAGAGCTGACTCGAGGGTATCTGCTAGAGCATGACGAGGAGAGGTTCTCTGCTCGGAGAGAGAAGGTTTACTCCTTCATGAAGATTCCGCAGGAGTTGGAGAAGTTCATGGCCTATGGCTTCTTCCAGTGTGCAGACTCCCTGCTATTTGTCTACACATTTCTACCTTTACGCTTTGTTATGGCCTTTTGGTCTTTCTTAGGTCGGTTATTTAAAAAATGTTTTGGGTAAGGAGCGTTTCTAATATTATTTTAAATATTACTGCACTGATCTTCAATATTGTCTGGTAAATGTAATTATACTGATCTGCGGTAGGCTTGTGCTATGCACTGTTCCGTAAACCATCTAACTATATCGCACAATGACATGTATCTGAAATGTTGTCTAAAGTTACTCAGCAAAGATCTTTTATTATTTACATACTCCTATATTGAATAAAACTGAGAATAAAACCGGAAAACCAAGAGGCAACCTTGTATCGTAGTTTGCAAAATGTTTTGGCATTTTATTTTCATAGAAGTACAAACGCGCAAATTTGCGCTTGTGCAAACTATACTGCAAGGCAAGGTCAGCTCGGACGTCAGAAGCATTTGTGTGTTGTGATTGGCAACAACCTCCGCCGGCTGTAATTGGTTCACGTCGCATTCGCGTTCACATCCATGCACCCCACTCGCTCTCGCTACCCTTACCTCAGCCTCCCCCGCTCCTATAATATTTGTGGGGATAGTAATGCTCTGTCCATTGTTTCTTGTATTGTAATTCACATATTTCATACATTCGGAAAATGTTGGTATGGCGATACTCCCTATCTGACTAAAGTGAATAATATTCTCTTACAGCCTGGGCGGCTTGTCCAAAAAGAGTATACTGAAGCCGGCGGAGACGTGTGATGTATTAAAAGGCTTTATATTATTGGTGTGCAGTGTTCTCATGTGCTATATCGACACAAACATGATGTACCACCTGGTGAAGAGTCAGAGTGTGATGAAGCTGTACATATTCTATAACATGCTGGAGGTTGGCGACCGGCTGTTCTCCGCCTTCGGTCAGGACACTATAGACGCTCTCTTCTGGACGGCGACGGAACCGCGAGACCGCCGGAGGGAACACCTGGGAGTGATTCCACATTTGATATTCGCTCTCGTTTATGTGTGTATCCTTTTGAACGTTTTTGAATTTGTATACTTCTTTACCAATGTTAATAAAATATTATTAAAAAAAATTTAAGTATGTGAAAATATGTTATGAAAATGGAGTGTAAACAGTACATAAGTACATGCACTTTTTACTGCACTTCCTTCTTTAAGAAGTTTTTACTGCACTTCCTTGGTTTTCGGTCAGTCTAAAGAATTGCTGTTAGAAGCGTTGAAATTACTACTGCTAGTACTAGTGAAAGTTCATAATTATCTGCCTCTGTTTCTGTCTCAACTTCTACTGCTGGATTTAATGTAATGTAATTTTTATGTAATTTTATGTAACTTAACGTCTGTCTAAGGTGTTATGTGGTTTGTGAGAAACAGCTCGGCTAACTGAAAGCTGTTCAAATGACCTGAAACAATGCACTTTAATTAAATACTTTCCTTAGCTAAGTAACAGTTCTTCACAGCCTCCTCGTGTTGTTTCAAGCCACCACGCTGAACGTGGCCGTTAACTCCAACAACAAGTCCCTCCTCATCATAATGATGTCTAATAATGTGGGTTCACTATTATTTTACTCATTCTATGTAACTTTTCATTCATATCATTTGGAGGAACACCTGTGCAAATTGTTCTGAATATATTAAACACGAGTGACAGTGTTCCATGTTTCCACCTCGTAGTTTTGTTATCAGAATATGTTTTTTTTTTAAAGCAACATAATATATAGACCCTCCGACTGTTGAGGCTGACTGTGGATCCCATTTAAAGTGTAGGCCCTTTGCTTTCCCTAATAGGTGGTAGGGTTTAACTCGTCCCGATTGGTGCCAATTGGCACTGAATGAAGATCAGTCATCATATTTCCCATCCAGTTCCGTGTAGCCGACAGGACCAAAGGGATGTACTAACATGGCGCCTAGTTCACCAAGGTGGACATCATGGGTGTAGTAGGTGACGTAGGTTCCATAAAAAACAAACAAATATTCAACACATCTATTTCCTAATATTTATGTATTTATGTCAATATATTTTAACAACAGCAATGCAATGACATTAAAATATATTATTGAATATTAGTATTTAACCTTGGATAAAACCCTTGTGTCATCATAACAGTTAGCCCCTTGCCTAGCAACGATGCTATAATAGTGTTGTTTGTTAACGTGCAACGGTCAGTTCGTAGAGCTGAAGGGGAGCGTATTCAAGAAGTTCGACAAGAGCAACCTGTTCCAAGTGTCGTGCAGCGACGTGCGCGAGCGGCTCCACCTGGCCGTGCTGCTGTTCGTGGTGGTGCTGCAGACCATGAAGGAGTACGGCTGGCGGGAGGAGCGCTTCTGGATCCTCGCCCCAGACTGCGTCCTCGTCATACTCTTCGAAGTCATCATCGACTGGGTTAAGCACGCTTTCATCACTAGGTCATTATTCCTTCATTTTCTTGTAATACTTGTTTTCATACTACGAGGGAATAAAGGACATTAACCTTTGAGCGTTAGCTTCCTTGCGCATACATACCCAAAGCCCAGTCTGTTTTGGGAATGCCATCTCTTTTGACAAACTCTGCAAACAGAGTTTATATGCTTTAATGTTTTAAGGTTCGGTAGACAAACTACTTAAATGAACAGACATTACTCTTGTATACCCGTTATATAGTCTAATTTTTAAGGCGAGACCTGAGAAAAATATCTCTAATGAGAAATTCAAGAAAAACCGGTCAAGTGCGAGTCAGACTCCCTAACAGAGGTTTCCGCAGCACAAAAAAACAAATTTGAAAAAACATGTTTCTTATATGGGGACCGCCCTTATTATTTTATTACTTTTTTTAAGTATTTTTTTTTTATAATTTCTTGTTATATCTGCCATATTACCACTTACTCTGTGAAAATTTCAACCGGCTAGCTATTACGGTTCCAAAGATACAGGAGTAGAACAGACAGACAGACAGATGGTGTAGGGTTAGTAATAGGATAAACCTAAAAACCGAGAAATCTCACACAAAGCAAAACTTTCTTTAAGGCCGTGACAAACGCCAACGACCTTGAGCATTCGGGAATTCTACATAATGTACCATGCGACTGCTAATTTCGCTTCGCACGTTCAAGTCACATTTAGCGTAGTTTGTCGCTATCAGCCTAAAGAGTTGATGGTTCGGGGTTCGAATCCCACTTTCGTATGTTTTTTTTTTTTGCTTTTTTATTATTTTAATTATTAAAATGATTGTGGCTTATGTAACTGATGCGTGATTCTAATTTTTTATTTTTTATTATTTTACCTAAATAACATTTTATTGTAATTTCTTCCAAATTATTTTAGTTCATGTACTTACCACTTTTTATAAACCTCTAAATAGACTATCGATGAAAACTAAAATAAAAATAGGTAGGTAGGTAATAGGTAGATAGGCATTTAGGTATGTATGGCAAATATCATAGCAACATAGGTACCGGCCGGCGCGCGCGGCGCGCGCGGCGGCAGCATGGCACGGTGCGGTGGGGTGCGGTGCGGTGCGGTAACTCAGTAGCAGCGTGCGGTGCGGAGGCGGCACGGCGGCGGCGGCTTGTGAATACAATAGTGCCAGGACGTCAGGCCCGAGCGCCACGCACAACTCACGACACGACACAAGTGGCCACTCACGCATGCAAGCAAGCAATAACAAGCCGCTCCTCCGCGCCGCGCCGCCGCTCCTCCGCGCCGCGCCGCGCCCCCGCGTCGTCTCCGCTCCGCGCCACCACAGTGCCGCCGCCGCCGCCGCCCCCGCTCCGCAGCGCGCCGCTGTTGCTAGGCTACTTTTATTTAGGCACGGTTCTATAGTCCTTGCATCTCAAGCGCAGACAGCGTTATACCACAGTACCTATTAGTTATTCTGTGGTTATACCAACGAAAGCCATGCGTATAACGCCCCGTCAAGTTACGTACCGGAGCGTATACTGATAGATACCACAGAAGAGAGATATTACTGATACGGTCGTACTGTATACTGGTACGGAAAATGACACGGTGGCAACATCACCTACAATACAACATCCGAGATGTCAGCTCGTAACAACTGGTGAAGTAGGTGCTATGTCAGTGCTTTTCTTCGGTCGTACCGGCTTCACTGAACTGGACGGAAAAAAAGAAGGGAGTCATATCCCGAAATAGTTTGTATTTTCCGTCCAGTTTAGTGTAGCCGGCACGACCAAAGGGAAGCACTGACATGGCACCTAAGTTCACCCGGTGTTATGGGCTGACATCACGGATGTTATAGGTGATATAGCAAACTGTGTCAGTTTACATAAAAAAATCCCTCAGTCGCCTTTTACGACATGCACGGGGAGAGATGCAGTGGGGCTATTATTTTAAATTACCATCCCACACGGTACAAATATACCTAACCTACCTATCTTTTTTCCATTCGATCCAAACACAGAAGACAGAAATGACGACCGACACGCGGGCGCAGCAGGGCAGGAGCGAGCAAGCGAGCCCGGAACTAAAATTGTATCTAGTATTGAAGTGCCTGTTAAATTGACGAAGGCAAAAATTTTACCCTTCCGACTGAAGAATTACGTCAATAATTTCATGTAGGCGTTTTTTGTTTTTTATTTTTAACTCCTTTCGTGGATAAAATAATAAAACAAATTGAATAGAGTTTTCTCAGAGCTTTGTGACCTTTGAATCGGTGGTATTGTAAAATTGTAATAATACACACATACTCAGATTTTCAAAAATTCGTGCTTTTTTATATATTTTTAATTTTATGTTTATTACTTACTTTTACTCATTATTAAAAAAACCAGCAATGCACTTTGTTGGTAAGGAACCAAAATATAGGTTGGTATTTTTTTAATTTTCTGAATGTGTGTCAATTGGTCAGTTTTGGACCTTCTTTGTCGCACTTTTTGCATGTTTTGCGTATTTGGCGTTTGTCACCGCCTTAAGAGCTGGATATGTGGACTTGTTTTTTTTTTTTTATGGAAACTGACACGGTTGGCTACATCACCTACAACATCCGTGATGTCAGCCCATAACACCGGGTGAACTAGGTGCCATGTCAGTGCTTCCCCCCTTTGATCGTGCCGGCTACACTGAACTGGTCGGAAAACACAAACTATTTACATAGCCGTTTCGACCAACGTTTCATTCAGTGCGGTGGTACCGACCCGGGCGGTTTAAACTATACCACCAAGTAAAATTAGGAGAAAAGGGACCTACAGTTTTACGAGGAATCCGAACCACGGTCAGCCTCCAACGGTCAGCGGTCACCCATCCAAGTACTGACCGCACCCAGCGTTGCTTAACATTCAATAGCGACAGTTGACTGCCTGCACCACTGAGCTATCGAGGTTGAATAATGGTTTTATTCCCAAAGCATATTGTAAGAACGAGGAATGATGGATGGAGTATTTTTGATGGTTTCATGTATAATGAAAAGAAAATTCTCGAAGCGAAAATTCAGGCCACAAGTTGATGCCCGGCAGACGGCGGGCATGCCACTCAATCACATTCACATTGATAGATCTGTAAGAACCTAAATTTGTCAGCAGACAATAGTAATAATGCTACACTTTATGCCGCTTAATATGTGGGAAGGGTAGACATTGCCTTAGGCAATTTCTTCCCGTGAACCCAACGTGGACTATATATTTTATTAAGGTTTTTCAAAATGACACTTGACATCTACTGAGGTTCACACGCTGTCACACTGAGATTCATATACTTAATGAATATATAGTGGAATTATTACTCATTTTCTTTGTGCTCGCACCATTTGTTCAATGAAACTATTATCTGTCATACATACAGGTTCAATGAGATACCTTCAGGAGTATATCGAGAGTACACAGTGAGCCTGGCGTATGACGTGGCACAAGCGAGACAGAAGTACGCGTTCAGCGACCACTCGGACTTGGTGGCGCGTCGCATGGGCTTCATACCACTGCCTCTCGGAGTCGTCATCACCAGGGTTCTCGCGCATGCTGTCAAAATGGACGGGTAGGGTAATGTGCATACCAACCTCACAAATCAAAGCGTTGAGCTGTACCTTTTGTAAAATTTATTTTCAAGCGCAATAAAGATTTGAAATCACATCTTACAAACAGCTCAAACTGAAGATGTTATTGAGTGTCAAATGAAGTGGCAACAGTTGATCGGGATGGCAAACGCCTCACTGTCGTGTTGTTTATTTAAATTTTGTCTTAGTTCTTCGGATGGTACTGATTCTATCGCCGAGACAACCGCGAGTGGGGCAGTGACATGTTGAGCATGTCTGGAATGGTGTGCCGGCTGTCTATAAAAAAGCGGTCGGACCCTGTTTATGTACCGATTGTCAGTATGACTACGACGACCCGGCTCCAACGATCTGCCACTTACCATATAAAAGAAAATATTTGAATTATTTCAATGTTACATTTGACCCCAGTGGGGGCAATTTTTAATACATTTCGAAAATGTCTTCTAGAGTTTATGAAAAATAATATTCTCTAATTTCGTACCAAATTTCAACTTGATAGGATCAACCGTTCAAAAGTTATACGACCCTGTGACAGACAGACCAACGGACGCACGAGTCAGACCATGTGTTCCGTTTTCACCTCCTTGAGGTACAGAACCTTAAATGATAAAATAATCATAAAGCCGCGTTTCCTGCGAATGTTTTTAGGGGAACCCAGTAAAGTAGGGGTATCCAGTACGGGACCGTATTACTAAGCGTATTTTCGAAATATGACACAGAAACATCGAAACATTGGGGTGTGGCCATACACATTTGTATGAAAACAAATGTTTTTGTGTAATGTTTCGAAAAAACATGCGCAGGAGACGCGGCTTAACATTTCATGTCATAATTTTTCTCTACTGTCTTCTCATAAATTTAATTTCCTAAATTGTAGACATATCAAGATAGGAATCCCATTCTCATACTTAATTGAGAAACATGCAAAGAGTGAGTATGTGTATGTTTCAGGTTTCCGACCATACTCCTCATGTCGATAGCTTACCTCTGTCTCATATCTGTGCGAGTGCTCGTGTCCATAGTGATTCTGGGCAAGGCGTGCGATCTTATCTCTCAGTATCAGTTAGAAAAGGATGCACTACACACACCTAAAAAGTAAGTTTGATCTTTCGCTGCCATGAATGGACACATCTCTCACATAAAATACTCAGAAATACAATATACAGTAAAACCCGCTTAACACTATCCCGGTTAATACGATTTCCCGCATAATACGATCTTTTGTGCCGGTCCCATGCTCTACCTTAAATTTACGAAAAAAAAATTCCACTTAATACGACCCCCAATCCGCTTAAAACGATCTTTTTTGACGACGTAAGGTCGCCGAGCGAGTGAGGCTCGCTCCTAGCGCCGCGCGCCTAGTAAGTGGTCCTATACTGACAGAAAAAGCTCATACAATTTGCACAAACCTTGCAAATCACTGACTTCTCAGGCTCGAGCGGATGTATCTATCGATTTGAATGTCGCAATGGTATCGTGCACCGCCAAATTTCTGGCGAATCGAAATCGGTCAACTAAGAAGACTCCGATACTTGGAAAAAAACAGTCCTTCCAACTCTGATTAAAGATTACGCTCTTCGAGACATATTCAATGCTGACGAGTTTGGGTTGTTTTTCAAACTGATGCCAGACAAAACGTTCTTATTGACGATTGCGAATATTTATTTCTGTGAGAAATACAATAAACAGATTTTAAAGTGTATACTTTGTATTTTAACTCTTCCCGCTTAAGACAATTTCCCACTTAAGACGATTTTTGCGCCCGTCCCCTTGAGAATTGTATTAAGCGGGTTTTACTGTAGTTTTTATTGTATTAAGCCCTAAAAAAATATAAAAAAAAAAACAATATAATTTTGTCAAAGGAAATTTCGGTGTGATTATTTTAAGAAATATAACACATTTTTAGGGAAACGAAAGAATGGTCACCAAAAGAGCACATCAGCAAATTGATAGAAGCAGAACCTCTACCAACGAAGAGGCATATTAAATTGAAGTTTGAAATTCCTGAAAATGTTACAATGGTAAGTGTAAACTATCATACAATTCAAATGGTGTCTGTCGCCTGCTTGTTTGTGAAGGAAGGTGTGGATCTAAGCTTACGATGGCTTCACCGAACATATCCGGGCCCATCGGCAGTAGAGGAGGGTATTAATCGAGGCCGGGACTAGCGAGTGGCCACTCTAAATTTCCCGCGCATGCTTCACGTTTCGGCTCGCTTCAAGCCCTCGTCAGCTAGTCTGCGTTGACTAGGACGCGGGGAAACCACCAGTCCCGCTCTCGACCTCCCTCTCTCTACCTATCCATATTCTGTAGGATGCTTCCAGTGACGTTTTCGAAGCTCTCTCCATATATGAGCTTAGCGTCGATCTTGGGAGCCCTAGATTCTTGAAGAGACTGTAGAGCGACTTCGCTGGTAGTCCCCTTGCTCCGACTTCCACAGCGAAGAGATCAGTCTTGAATCCGTTTCTCACAATCCGGTCTACTAAGTTGCAGTACTTGTTAAGTTTGATGTTGTGGTCCTTCGGTATGTTACTTTCCCATGGAACTGTAAGTTCAACAAGTACTACATGCTTTGTCGCTTTTGAGAATATGAGTATATCCGGTCTTAATGCTGTGGTACAGATTTCCGAAGGCATTTGGTAATGCTTCTCATGTGTGTCCATCAACAATTCCCAATCCTTTGCTGCTCCCAAAATTGAAGAAGGTTTAGTCCTATCTTTGGGCAGCTTATTGGCTCCAGGTTTCACAAAGTTGACCTTCTGGAAGCCGCTACTGGTTTGCCCTTTCCTGGTCCGTGCAATTGACAGGTTGATGGCCTCTCTGATGATTTGGAGGACTTTATCATGACGGTAGGAATACTGGCCTCGCTCAAGTAGTATTTTGCATCCGCATAACAAATGTTTGGCCGTGCCTACGAACTCCTTACATGACGGGCATAGTTTATTTGTAGATTTCCCCCATCTAACTAGGTTACTCGGGTCGGGGAGAGTAAGCTGGAATGCATTTAAGTAGAACTTAAGCAGCTCAGGGGACCAGTTGTATATTATGGATTTCCACTTCAATGCAGGAGGGATGCAGAAGTCACCCACTGTTAGCCAATCATTCTGCATTTCTAGGTTTAAGGCGTGAAGTTTGAAGCCTTGTTCCATGTCCTCCTGAGCAAAACCTTTCAGTATTTCTTTATCAGACTTTGCTGTTTCTATGCCCAATCCAGATCTATTGGTGCGTGTACCAACTTGGAATGATTTGTAGAAGTCGAGTCTCGATTCCAGTTCATCTGATAGTGATGTGTTGGGTAAGGCTTGAATAGCGCTATCATTGGAGTCTTTGAGTATACATCGTTTGGCTATTCTCGCCTTTTGATAAAATATCGACGGTTTCTTAATGTTCAGTCCAAAGTTATTGCGAGATCTGTATAGCGTTGACGAGTCAGCCGGGTGAGCCAGTCCAAACCATGATTTCAGGAATCTGGTCACATACGAGTCTAATTTAGTCAGGTTTTGCTTTGTGAAGTCGTAGACGAGAAATGGCCATGAAAGTTTTGATGTCAGGTAGTTATCGTAAATCCATGCCTTTTGTGTACCCAGGAGGGGAAGATTGTCAGTTTGGCGGAGGCTCTCTTCGAAAAGTTGGACAATGTCATCAGTAGGATGCTCCTTTCCTCTGCTGGTGATCCTTTTGCCCAAGAATTTAAAAGGAGCTTCATCAGCCACGGTTGCGATTGGTTTTCCGGCTACTGTCAAACCTGGATTGCTCGAGGTAAACTTTGAACCTTTCCTGGTTAAGCTCAAACAGTAGCACTTCGCTGGTTTTATCTTCATCCCTTTGGTCCATTCACAATAGTCATCCACCACCTTAAGAAGCGACTGATTTTGTTTTGGATTGCGGGTTAACAGCGTAATATCATCCGCAAATGCCAGGATGGCCGCCATATATGTGTCTCCATATTTGAACCTGTATCCCCATTTCTTTTCTTTTACGACAAGCGTATCAATTAGAATGTTGATAACAATGTTAAATGTGACAGGAGAGAGGCAGCAACCCTGGAAAAGTCCTATGCCGTAACGAATTTCCGGTGTCTTCTCCGTTTCGCCTTTTACTTGTATTACAAAGGAAAGTTTTTTGTAGTAGGAGGCTATTATATTACAGATCAGAGGTGGCACATTATACCACTCTAGCGCCTTTAATAGTAACTCATGGCGCACCGAACCGAAGGCGTTTTCAAAGTCTAACCACGTGGCAGTTAATTGTCTCTCATTCTTCCTTGCATCTCTAAGACATTCAGTCAGCAAAGAATTATGTTCGAGGCACCCTGCAACTCTTGGGAGAAAACCTTTTTGGTACTTCTTCGGTAAGTAGTCGTTGGTACACATGTGTTTGAGTAGTCTGGCCTGTATAATGGAGAAGAATATTTTCGAAATTGTGTTCGTAAGGGCTATAGGTCTAATATCCTTGGGATCAGTAACTTCTTTCTTTTTTGGTAGAAGAACAAACACGGCTTTACCAAGACAGTCTGGCACTTCTCTGTTCGTCCAAATTCTTTTGTAGATGTTCAACATGTGTTTCCGCACTGATGGACATTTTTTGTATATGATGTATGGTATGCCATCGGGTCCCGGGGCGGAACTATTTGGTTTCCTTTTTATGTGGTATTCCAGCTCTTCCATCGTCGGTGAATCAGCATCAAATGCTAGAGCAGGTTCTTTGGGTTTTGGAGCTGGTGGATCCCTGTAAGTTATATCTGCCTCCGGGGTGGTATATGTGGATTTAAAGTAGTTGAACATCTCGTCCGTACTTAACCTAATTGCACCCTGCTGTTCCTTAAAAGCTTTTTTGGCGAAATAAAAGGGCGCACAAACACACTAAGTGGCGTGGCGTAAAAAAAATGGAGGGAACTACTGACATGGCACCTAGTTCTTCCGGTGTTATGGGCTGACATCACGGATGTTGTAGGTGATTTAGCCAACCGTGTCAGTTTCCATAAAAAAAAAGTCGGCGCTGTCTTGCCTTGGACTCTCAATCTCAAGGTCCGAGGTGGGATTCTGGCCGACATGCACCAATGAGTTTTTTCTGATGAAAGAATTTACATGCATTCCTACACCTGCTGCTTCACCATTTAGAACCGGTGGTGAAAACTGTAGGTTCCTTCCCTTGCCCCTTACTAGGTGGTAGGCTCAAATTGTAGCCGACTGGGTTGGTACGACCGTACTGGAGGGTTCCGGTATGGCACCTATCTTCTTGCAGGTGATATTGGCTGGTCGGAGCATGTGCTCTGGCCCCTCTGGGTCAGCCACCAATTTTGAAAGAATTCAATATACAGAGTGTTTCAGGATAGGCTTGAGAAACTTCATGAATAGAAAGTACTCATTATTAGAAGAAAAAAATCCCTATAACTCAAATCGAAATTCCGTATTTTTTTTTTCATACAAAAATAGAAAATAGCAATGAAAACACAATGGACAGTGAGTATGGGGAGATTTGGCAACAGTGCTATCTAGGTCTAGGGAGTGCAATGACCTAGTCCAGTCCCCTTTGTCTTTTGATGTCATTCAAATTGAAGTGTTTGGAATTTACTTACATGCAGTTCAATTCTACTAGTATAAGCATGTAAATTAGTCATTTTATTTTTGATTTAATAAAGGCTTTAACCGTCCACCAAGTCTCGATGAAACGATTTTCACTAAAAAGTACTATAAAATGACCGAATCTGAGAAAAAGTTTCAGAGCTTTTAGTCTTCAAATATGGACCCCTTTCGAACCCTGAAGTTAAGAAACCCTATCCTGAAACACCCTGTATAGAATTGAATTATCGGTTAGTCGTGGGATGTAGCTGACGAGCTCATTTGACAACAACACACTAATAGTTAGAATTTAAATGATACAATTCTATACTAAAATGTTCTCCCAGTAATGTATTAAATAATTGTGTGGTCTCCTGTTATTACATTATCTGGTATCGGCAGGTGGAGCCACTTGTGGATGCCTCCGTGGGCGCGGCTGCAATCTTCTCCAACAGCGCCATCGACTTGAACGGCGTCTGCTATCTGAGCTCTGACAAGTTAGACCAGGAGGTGAAGCAGGAACCCGACGACTATGATCAGGATCAAGTAACTTTTTGTATACACCTTAATTTTTTGTAAAGTGCTGTGTTTTTTTATGTCAACGGGCATGATTGGCTATAGACCGTTCACAGTTATTTTACCTCTAGCCATCATGTTGGCTAACCTGAGCTCTGTGTTGCCATAATTGGTTCGTACTATTTCCCTGTACGAAATATTTGAATATATTTTTAGAATAGAATAGAATAGGAACTCTTTATTGCACACAAATTGAAAGAAGAACAGTACACGGCAAGAAACAAGAAATGCAGGAGTAAAACAAGAAAAGGTGGACTTATCACTACAAGTACAACAGGTACTTATACATAATTTCCATTACCATGGGTAAAATATTAATAGCAAGTAACCCTTTTTAGGACCGTAGTACTAGTGACAGCAAGTGGTGCCAACCTAGCGGAAGATACAATGACATGTGTCAGAGGTAAAATAACTGTGAACGATCTGTACATCATGTCCTTGATTTAAGATGTCAGCCCATTAAGCCGCGCGCGACCCTCTTCCAACCTAGCAACACTGCCATTGATGCGATTATGCTGAATGGACAGAAAGCGTAAAATGTTTTACATAGGCATATCGACCAATCTGAAGTCACACAGTTACCAATTCTAAAGAAAAGAAAGAATATTGTTTTGTATGTGACAGATACAAAACAACTGGGTCTGTCATATCTGTCTGTGTGTGGTTGTTTGCATGTGACATCATGTGAGTGATGTAGAGGGAAGGGAGGGCCGACGTTTGTTAATGGACTGGGGAATGTGCAGACGGAGGTGAGCAGGAGCGAGCCGGACATCAAGCTGGCGGCGGAGAGCGAGTCGCCGGAGCCGCGCGGCGAGGAGCGCTCGGGCGCCGCGGCCGGCTCGCCCGAGCCCGCCGCCGGTGGCCGCATCAAGCGTCGCTCCGAGTCCGAGCCCAACCTAGTCAATGCCGCCGCTGCCGCCGACGAACACTACACCGACGACACTGATTGAGCTGCAATACACTTTTTGTATATAAATTAAAGTTATTTATTTTTTCCTTTTTGTTTTATTTCTTATCGTGATAAACTCATAACCAGTACTTATGGTTATAGGGATATAGGGTTTTAATATCAAGGCACGCTGACCATCGAGAAGGAAATGACATAAACACTGAGTATACAACGCTGTTGCAGCACTGTCTCACGACTGCCTTCCTCCTGTGGAACGGTGATTACTATATGCAGAAGGATGGTATAGCCATGGTGTGTCCCGTTGCTCCAGTCGTTGCCAACTTGTTTGTGAAGTTCTTCCAGCAGGAAGCACTCTCCACTGCCCCCTTGACTCTTGAAATCTGGCTGCGTCGACGTCGTCTTCACCATATGGACACATGGCCGCACTGAGCTGCAAAGGTTCCTGGATCATCTCAACAATATACATCCACCTATTCGCTTCACGATGGAGGTGGAAGAGCCGGCGCATACAAATAGATAGGTACCCGGAAGCCTCTTCACACATCCATACAGATCAGCTGAACTCTGTGGTCAGGTCTCTAATGTTGAACGCAACGCACATGCGATGCCCCCATCAGCATTGGCCAAACGAAACGCAGCATTCATATCTGAGCAGTACTTACAGAAGGTGGACAAAACTCAGTCTGTCATCGTTGAGCATGTTGACTCTGGAATGCAGCGCCAGCACAGGATAATTAGGATTCGATGAGATGAAAATTGTGGCCATTGAAAAATGAATTTCCACGCATCATCCGTGCGTCCATCGAGATCACGAAGCATGCCATTTTCAACAAAGAAGACTGCTACAGATTATCTCTGGTATGTATGGATCCCGTGAAGAAGGGCAGGTCTGGCAGTGTGCACCATCAGCAGCAAGAAGACACAGTTAAATAAAACATTCTGTTCCTCGGCCGAGGTGAGGAACGCAGCCCACTGCATGCATACCCTCAGCAGTTTTCACAATCTTTGCAGCCGCGCGCGCATGCCAGGTAGTGTTCTGTCGTTCGGCAATCGCCCTGAATCATTTTTCTCAGGAAGGTGGATTGCACGCGTTAGTCTGAAACATCTGAAAATAGTTCGCTAATACTAAACATGGCACAAATTTACCTAGTAATTACAGCGCGTTGCCCCACGCTTCCCTTCATTTAATGTATTTCATTCATCGTAATATTACATCCTATACATTACATAAGTAAAGTAGTGCGTGTAATATGCATTAGCACATGACTAAATACGAATACGACATCTATGGAAAATATTTACAACCATATTGTGGCTCACCTCACACTTTAGTAACTAGGCCGCGTTAGAAAGTAATCACTGATAGTTGTTGTCCTAGTGTCTTCTAGATGGTGCTGTAGAAGTATTAAAGTGTGCTCATACTTCGTTCGTTATTAGAATGTATCGCTAGTTTCTAATAGATGGCGCTGTAATTTTTTTTATGTGCGCTCACACTTTAAAATTCTTTGTCACTATTCGCTACTAGATGGCACTGTAGGTTTAAGAAGTAATGCATAGGTAAGTACTTTTTTGTATTTTTACTGCTTTTGTAAATAGCATTTTGAGACAAAATATCCATTTTGATTATTAATAGAGTATACAATTCACACAATTTTTAGGGTTCCGTAGTCAGCGATGACGCTCACAGAGAACATGTCAGAATATTTGGGAAGCCAGATCCACAACTTTTTATCATAAAATGGAGTTGTGTAGCGACACTACCATGCTACCACACTATCACACTACCACATGGAACAATGAGAATTGAATTTAATTGAATAGTGTTATAAATTAAATTCCCTTGGGGTGGGAAGCAAAAAATGAGTATAATAGAAACAATTTTGTTGAGTTCATTCATACCTATGTGAAACGCCACAGCCAAGAACTTTGGTGTTTTTGGTCTGAGCCATGCATTTTTAGGGTTCCGTAGACAGCGATTCTGGCAGGGACCCTTATAAAATAGAATTGTCCAACAAGTAGAGGTTGGTCCGTGCGTCCGTCCGTACCCAAGGTCCGTACTCAGAATTTCCCCAACGGCGGCACGGGGTGCGGCGGAGGGCAGAGGGTGGAGGAGAGGTGCTGAAGGAACCTGTAGACTTCTCTGCCTCAGTTTTCTATGGGTTCTCAGTTTTGGGTGGGTAAAATAAAATGGCATACTTTGACTTTTCAACAATTTGTATTTATCACCTTAGGTGTTTTTATGATATTAAATAAATTTTTTTCTTTCTCTTATATACACATTAAACTCATTTTTAGTCGGTGTATTTACAAATATTAATTAAAATATTAATAATAATTAGTGAATTTTAACAGATGTTTTACTCAATGAACATTAACAATACCTCTAACGTTAGGTATTTTCGATTTGCGCATAACCTAAGGAATAAATTAATTTATTTTGGTAAAGAGAATAATAATTAGGTATGTACACAAAGTAAGCTGCTCAATATATACTTTGAACGTTATATAAATAATTAAGACAACATAGTCAACAAATTACGAAAGGAGTTTACGGCGACCTGACGTGACGTTTAGAAAGAACGAAGTGTCCGTAAGATCGAGAGGCACAGAGCTGGCCGACTGCGCTCTACCTACATAAACTAATTCAGCGACAACCGGTTTTCATATCCTAGCTACGTATAACAACAGTTAGGGCTTGCTTGTACTATACGTTCAACAGTCGCACCATTTTGTCCGTGTTTTATTCACAATAACTACTTCAGAATTACACATACTTACACATTTTCAACAACTGCAAACTAGGAAATCGTTCGTGAAGTTTCAATAGGAACTAATCTCTATAACCTTGACATTAAACATCAACAACAACATCGAACAATTGTCAAATTTACAAACTTTCCTTTTATGAAAACAATGCCAAAATGAGCACATTTGATCTCTCCTGCGAGTACCTAACATCCCGAAGAGCGAGAACGGACCCAGCCATTGTATAAATGTTAATAGTTAGGCGCAAATAAATCCTAGCTAAGTGTGAATAGTCTTTTTTTGGCGACCATCGTCTCTCTTCCTATATTTTAAAACTTGAACACGTTTTCCAGTCAGCGGCCGAAGTTCAGTTTATTAATTTTATATTTTGTAAAATACTCGGAACGTTTCGTGCGAAGAAGTCAAGAAGTGTTTTAATCGACAAACACATTCGATTAATTAAACATCCCTTGCCTTCACAGTCGGGTAAAAAAATTGCTTTAAACTGAACTTATGTCGCCGGCTGGTTGATTAGTTAATCTATCTACCGCTAGCCGTCTCTATGTAGGCCGGAGGAAACTCTACTGAGTCGACAGACACCATGACACCACCCCCATCCCGACTGACCGATTAGTTATGTGCACATACAAACTTGCTGACGGCATATTGACATTAGGACCGGCCGACGCACCACTGAAAGCTAAAACGTGCATACTCATTTTGAAATATCACTGAAAATGATCAAATGGAATCGCCATTTTTATTAGAAATGATTTTCATTATATAATTATTTTTAAAAAAATCTCATATCGGGTGGAATAATTTAATTTAGTTATGGAGCAAAAAAATTATTTTCATGAGTATGTAGGTATAGCTTGCGGTGACGAGCCCTAGTCGTAAGTAAAGATGAATCTAAATAAAGCAACATTATTGTCAGGTGCTTCATATGCACCCAAAACACAAGCTCTAATGAGGATCGCACACCCTGTAGGAATATCACCGAAGAATATTATAGCCATCACTATAGTAATAGATAGTAATACAGGGTCATTTTGTTATACTGCACAAAAGAAAGCGAAATATTTTATAACAATTTTAAACAAAAACTTATTAAAATTTTTTTTTTCGGTTGTAGCGTCTTTCAATTGCCATAGAAGACATAAAACGTAACAAATTTTGAAAACAAAGAAAAATCACAGCATTCCTTTGTTGTGCAGTATAATAATAGGCCCGTACAAACAAGAGACAGTTCACTTTAATTAGTAACAAAACTATTAAATAATCATAGTCACCATACGTACATTTCCTTTTGAAGGCAATTTCTAACGTATTTAGAAATCCTACCGAAACATGTATCCGTTGAACACGTTTGAAACCACCCTGCACATGTATTTTCGAATACGGTGCTCAAAGAATAAACCACGAATAACTAAAAAAAAATTTTTTAACCGCCAATAAAATTGACGAGAGTGCGATCCAGTCGTCTTCTGTGCGAAAGGATACATCGATGTAGGTACACTTGTGCAGTGAACGGCATACATTTAATGTACCTTGCGGTTCACTGAACAACACGAACATTTTTCACAAGGCGGGTGTACGGAGGTATGTACGAGTACTGTGAACATTACATGGAAATCGTAGAGAGACATCTGTCGTCAGCATTTACGCACAATGTAAGTAAGTATATTGTCTACATAATAATTAATAACTATATTTAATAACAATTTTAATTTTGCACAAGTTGTTCAAGAACATTGTGTGGGTTATTCTAGCGAAAGAACTGAAGGCGTGGGGTTTTAATTAGATTTTAATATTATGAGCTTGTTATTCAGTAACAAGTGCTTGGCTAGGTATCTGTTGTTTAGTTAGTGGCTGTAATGACTCGCGTGTGGCGTTATAGCGCATAACTCGTTTAGAAGTAGGTGCTTCACAGAAGGGGAAGTTTATTCGCAAGAAAATTAATTAAATGAGTATTACAAATAATGCAGATCGCAAATTTCAAAACAATTAATGTATATATCATAATGATTAAGAGATCATTTAAAAAAACCCTAAATATCGCTTAGGTACAAATTCTCTACATTAAAACTATATCGACAAAATATGATTTCAGTATCTCGAAAACAGCTGAATGCTGTAAAAATATACATAAATATAAGTGGTGTCGCTGAGGTGATGTGTTGGTATGGCACTGAGAAAGCTCCAGCTCAAAAAAATATACATAATCTCGTTTGTACGTCAGAATACAGCGGCTAAGTTGTAAGAAAACGCTTTGAGCAAAACTTTCTACAAAATATTGGATTGAGCACGAGAAATAATCGAAGTAACTTATCAAAAGTATAGAGTTTAAACAATATCGAAAATAATTCGACAGATTGTGCACACTGCGCTTTCCTTTCGAATGATCACATCGACTAGAAATAAATAATGCGGAAGTCTCCTGCTGCCGACTGCCATCCCTCCCCCCTTCCTCTCCCCCTACTGCAGCGCCCTCTGACCTCTCCGCTCTCCCCGCACTGTAGCGCAAAGGCGCGTCGCGCAGGCTCCCCATAAGTCACGTAACTTAATCATTAATGGCACAAGATTTCACGTTCGTTTCCCTAAAATACTTGATCGATAACATAATTACAAGTTGTTGCAGCGCTCCGGACAGCTCCGCTGCGGTCGCTCGTCAATTGTCACATCACCGACCGACGACCTCTCTCTACCGTGTCTCCGGGAATACTGTACTATCAGCTCGAGCGAACCACTGCAGTTTCAAGTACCTAATTTAACTATACACACTGCAATTTCCGTTTGAGATTTCGTACAAATATTTTCGATTTCTTTGAATGTAATGCCTCTTGGTAGTTTTTATTTAATTGCATCTTTGCTACATATTTGTATAACTATATTCGTTGGTGTCTTCGCTGCCGCGCATAAAAAAAAACCAATAGAATTGAATACCGACGAAATACTACGACAGTACCTTCGATGTGACGCCGAAGTTTCGCGTAGATCCTAGACCAGGCAGACCAAACCTAAGTCCACGTTAATCGATATGTTTCATCCTCACACACGTGGCAGGCCACGTGGAGCGGTGTGAGGGTGCGCCGGTGCGTCCTCGCGCCGCGCCTCACGCTACCGGCGGCGGCGGCACCCCCGCGATGGCACCGCGTCCGCCCGGCCACACCCCACCTCTTGTTCCCTCTCGTGCGGACTCCCTCCGCCTAGCTAGACAGTCTCCTCGATATCCAATAAATATATGTATTTCAACTCTTCCTACCTACCGTATATTTAATTACAAATAGGTACGTATAAAAAGATATATAAATTTCAGTGGATTTACACGTGTAGAGTTAATAAAGCTTCGTTAAAGACATTTTTATTTACCTAAGCGATGAAATTATCAAATAACTTCAACACGACTTAAAATAGACGCCTGTACAGAAGTGTATCTGAGAGGCGAGCGGTGTCCGTTGCCACCCCGCGCCGCACTAGTGCGGGGTTCGTGGGGGCGGCGGGCTCCTGGAATGTGTGCGGGTGCGGGGGGCGCCGGCGGCGGGGCGCCGGGCGGGGCGCTACAGCGGGGGCGCGCCGCCGCCACCGGGCCGCTCCCGCTTCAGCCTCTGCTTGATGTGTACCTTGGCGTGGCGCTTCTTCTCGTCGGAGCGCGCGAACTTGCGTCCGCAGACGTCGCAGGCGAAGGGCTTCTCGCCGGTGTGCGTGCGCACGTGGGTGGTGAGGTGGTCCGAGCGGCTGAAGGAGCGCATGCAGATGCGGCACTGGAACGGCTTCTGGCCCGTGTGGATGCGGATGTGCCGCGTGAGCTCGTCGGAGCGCGAGAAGCGCCGGTCGCAGCCCTCCACGGGGCACGCGTACGGCCGCTCGTGCACGGGCGTCTTGCTCGGCCGGTTCGGGTACTTGCGCGGCTTCACCGCCACCAGCCGCAGCGGCTGCGCGCTCTGCTGGCACACCTGCGAGAGGATCTCGTGCCCCTTGCTCGTGGAGGGGTTGTACTCGGCGAGCGAGACGGGGCGGCCGGCGGCGGCGGTGGGGGGCGGCGCGTGCTCCTGCGGCGGAGCGAGCTGGTAGGGCTCGCGCTTGGGCGCGAGGCCGGAGGGGCCGGCGGCGGGCGCGGGCACTAGCGGCGGCGGAGGCGGCACGTACTCGCTCGCCTCCCAGTACTTGGGCGGCGCGCGGTAGTCGGGCGCGGGGCCCGGCTGCGGACAGCTCTGCACGGGCGCGCAGTACTGCTGGCACTCGAGGCCGAGCAGCTCGTGGCGCTCGTCGTAGGGCTGCTCGGGGAAGTAGGACTTGTCGTGCGCACCGGGCCCTGGCCCCGGCGGGATCAGCCACTGCAGCGTGGGCGAGGGCGCGCGGTAGGGCTTGGGCTCGCGCCCGCTCGGGTAGAGGGAGGCGCTCGCGCTGGACGCGTTGGAGGCGTCCTCGGCGCGCGCGCCGGGGCTCAGGCTCGACTCGTGCTTGCGGCGCCGCGGCGCGCCGCCCCCCGCGCCGCCGCCCGGCGAGCACGCGCCGCCCACGCCCTCGAGGCCCAGCTCATCTGTCGCTAGTGCGCCTGCAACAATCAGACACACACCCTTACTCTACGTTCACTGTATATGCCGGAAAGACTTGCATGCCCGTTTTCGTTTCATCTGTTCAATATCGGATCTAGGAACAGATTGATGTTTATATTCATGTTTGGTATTATTTGTGGAAATAATTGAATGATTTAAACAATAATGAGTTATGTATTGCGCGGCGCAGTGGCGCGGTGCGGAGCTGGCGGCGGCGCGTGCTGGCCGCGATAAGCTGCCGCTACTTCCGCTCGGACGTTTGATAGCCGCCCGCGCCGGCCCGGTCGCGCCCCGCCCCACCCCGCCCCGCACACTACCCTCTATCTCATGATACTACACGATGCACGTTCAAAAGGCCTACCTACCTACCTACGTGTATGTACAACGGAATGACACAGGAATATAAACCCGTCTTTAATTATAATACATTTCCTATGATTTAAATTTTCATTCATCTAATTAAATACGTTACCTATTAATATTAGAGTAAAGGTAGGCATATCCGCTCGGTGCGGTATCTACCTACTACATGTAATATAATTTCATACATATTAATTTCATTGCATAAAAGTAGGCCATAATTTAATTATTCTGGTACGGTTCTTCATTTCCAAATTTCCACCGCGGTATCGACGAAGATGAATTATTATTGTAATAGATTTAGCTAAGTGTGAATGTCGGAGCACGCAGGCGTGAGTTAAGCTGAACAGCTGAGCGAGGTTACGTCTCGCCTCCCTTGTTATACATAATTAGGATTTCCCTTTCTGCAATCATTTAGGGGTTTGATGTTATTACAAATAATGCGTTAAGATATTCGTTTTTGTTACTGATATAAATTATTATTACTATTTTATTTTATTATTTAACTTATTTAACAAAATAAATATTTTTTTAATATTAGAGATTTATTTTAATAATTTTTAAATTACAAAATTTACTACAGATAATTGAAAAAAATCAACGACTATTGCACAAATCAAAAGCACCAAATCGTTTACATTCGAAATGGGTATGTAGGTACGTAGTTTAACGCGAATAATTAATTGTAATTTACCTAAGTAGGTATCTATTTAATTCCTTTGAAGACTAAAATGAAAAATGTGATAATATAGAAAGTAAATGTAGAGATTTTTCTTAAAATAAGCAGTTTGCGCATTGTATTAGGTAGGTATATGAATAACTCTCCCCGCGTGCACGACTACTCACGTTCTTCCTTTCACTTTAAACCACATTAACTTTATACACTTCATGAAATAGGCAAATCCTTGCAACAAATGGTGTAGGCACCTACATACTGAGACCCAGAGTGAATAGAGTATTAATTAGCACAGGGAGGGACGAGGGCGGAGTGCACCGCTCGACTACTGAACCGCACCCACAGACTTCACTTCACTTTCTCTGGACACCGACCGACTTTTCCGCGCGCGCAGACGCAGGAGGCGCCCGTGAAGAGACACCGAGGCACAGGCTAACGATAGGTATCGTTCTCAATATTGAAAGCGTCGCGCCGCCATCCGACGGCAAACGCGATCGCGCTACATCACGGAAAAGCGATCGATATATTGTCACTGCATGAGCTAGTATGCACTGAGATCGCGACCCGGACCGTGGGATATGTCGATGAATGAAAATATTATTGAGTGGTAATAGGCGCGGGCGGAGGTGGACGCCCCGTGTGGGAGGGATGAAAACAAACGTCGGCGTTTGTTATGAATGAATGTGCGCGGGGGCGGGGGCGCGGCGGAGGCGGAGGTCGCGGACGAGCTCGCACCTGAGATGAGCGGCGGCTCGAGCAGGCTCGGGAAGAAGGCGGGCAGGTCCGAGGTGGAGACGGGCGTGTTGAGGTCGCCTGCCGCGCCGCCCGGAGCGCTCGCCGGCTGCGGCTTGAAGCAGTCGAAGCCGAAGGCGCCGACGTCGGCGAGCGACAGCAGGTGGGCGCCCGGGGGCGGCTCCGAGTCCGCGCCCATCGCGTCCGGCACCACCTGCTCCTCGGGCCAGGAGCCCAGCGGGATCAGGAAGAGCGCCAGCGTGACGTGTGCGACCGCGCGCGCGTCCCACTCGATACTGACGGCGCGCGACCCCGCTCACGTTTTTATCAATGAAGCCGCGGTCCCATATTCGGTAGCGGCGCGCGCCGCTCCGCCAATCGAGAGGCGCGGTGAGCCCCCTCCGGCGTGACGTCACGCGGGCGGCCCGCCCGGTGCCGCCCACCGCCCCCCGCGCGCCCTCCCACCCCCCACCACCGGCACTCTTCACTCGCACTCCTCACTCCGCACGCAGCACGCAGCCGCACTGCGCCGCTCCGCGAGAGCCTGCTATTGAAAGCCTCAGCGTCGAAGCCTTCGTCTGCAGCGAGCTCCCCTCCGCCACCGCGCCGCCGCCGCCTCCGTCGCCGCCGCCGCTAGCCAGTTCGTCCTCTCCGCAGCGGAGGTTTATGCACCTCTCTTGTTTGTTTGTTTTGTCAACATGTTGTCAAAACAAACTCACTCCAAGCAATTAATCATTATGTACTGATAGAAATAGATCAACTTATGCGAAAATGCATGAAAATGAAATACGTTTAAATAAATAGGTACGATGCGAATTATAGTGCATACGAATGTTCAGAGTCTGCTGTAACATCAAAAGGTGGACCTAATTATTAGAATAAGTAGCTATTCACTATTCACTAAAGAGCAGGGGTTACCAAATAAAATATAGGTATATTCCACAATCAAGAAGTACCTAAGTCAATAAACAAAATTGTATCCTATATACAATGATTGGTAATTGTACGTATTATATCTTCTATAGGATGATAGAGGTCATAAGTTATAAATTTCACCCTTATAGTGTCATGAGATGGTTACGTTTTTGCGAAAAAAGTAGACTAACTTAAAATAAAAAATGTTTACATCACAATCAAACAAATGAAAATAAGTGGAAAAAAGTTTGTCGTTTCTTTTAATAATTTATGAATTTATTTTTTATTGGAGACACAGAGGAACACAAACAATATAGGTGCCTACTCGTACAATACGCGCAGAAACTAAATCAGTGGATAGCTAACTTTATTCAACAAAAACATACAATCTAAACATCTCAGAAACTTTGAGATTTGCATGACACGTATTATTATGGGGGATGAGGGGGATACATTTTTGAAAGATTTTCCGAAAGTGTATGTCCGCCGAGGAGATCGGTAGGCCTAGGCACTAGGCAGGCAGGCTTCGCTGGAGTAGGTTGCCTGACTGAGAAGCTAACTCTATCGCATGTACCTAGTATAGATAAAACTTCGCACAATTGTATGGTAGCTCTACTTTAATAATTTAAAAGAGCGAAGTAGTATAATATGTAGACAAAGTTTTAAGTAGGGAAATCGTGTAAATATAAGTGCGCACATACACAATTAATATAACAATTACATTTAATGATATCGGTGCAATCGTTACAAAGTAATGGACGTAAGTACAAAGACACACACAATAACCTATTGATTTTAGGGTTCTATTCCCTACCTCAAAAGAGGGGAAAAAACAGAACCTTACCACACCTTATTTTCTCAGAATCGACTGGCGAAAAAGTTTAAATTTGGTACATATGTAGAGTTTGATGACCTAATCACGGACATATAGCGTAAATGAACGATTTTGATTTAGGGGCTCAATTTTGGAGGACAAATAAAAAGTTAAAAATATTTTTTTGTGTGACGTATCAAATTAAAGGACTCGTTATAAAAAATATTTTTTTTTTCATAATTTTAAAAGGCATAGTTTAAAAGATATTAAAGAAAATATACGAAAATCGAGCATTCCAGGCCCCTTATCTCCGAAACTAGGTACCGAGTCATACTTTATTCGGAATATCAAGAATTCATTTTCCTCTGTGTATTTACTTAAAATTACAGGAATAATGTAAGCGACAGCACCGAGCACTGAGGAACGCCAGTGTTTATAGAGAAATCCACCTATCGAGAAATGCACCGACGACGGTTACAAAAATGGATCGGTTTCCCAAGAAGCAGCAGATTCAATTGCAGAGGGATGAGGGAACACCAGGCCGGAAGCTTGCTAAGAAAGGAGGAGAGGACCTCGGTGCCAAACACGATCGATGCCAAACGCGGTCGCCTTAGATAAGTCTCAGGCGATCATCAGCGAATCTCTACCTATCTAATCTTTCAGCCCATATACGTGCTAGAATATGCCCTGATTACCGCTGCTTGCGGAATTCATACTCGTGGCTGGAGAATAGCCTTTATGACAAGCATGCCATATAAAGGCCATTCTAATTACCATTTTTCAATATTAAACTATTAGTTTCAGTTAATTATTTCTCCGCCACATTGACACTACTCTACATTTTTCACTTTCGTCATAAAATAGTACTGAAAATATTAAACATTTTGACATTTAAACATTTTCTTTTCAGTTCCACGTACAGAATCAGTTTTTAGTTAAATATTAAAAAAAAAACTACTTAAAATATTACACCATAGATATAAAATCGGAGTAATCTATAGAAGTACGGCAATCACGTCGAAATCTGTTGTTTGATGCTCTGTGGCAGCGACGCACTTTGGGCTTGTTCACTTTTAAATCTTACTAGCTAAGTACGAGTACCTACTTATACATACATACATATCACACACGCTGAATCCCGACAATCGGGGTAAGCAGAGTAATCCGTGTTGTGCTGCAAGAACTCTGGTAAATTACAGCACAACACCGACCACCACGTTTCGCAAATTATTCGAACAAGATTCAATCGATCAAGCAGCAAGTAAGGCACGAAGACCCACCTGCTGCATGACTCGGTGGAAGTACCATGCCAAGGTGAGAGGTGGCGAGCCTGTCGCCCTTTAGCACGGCATCTTGTCCTTATCCCTTAGTCGCCTTTTACGACATGCACGGGGAGAGATGCAGTGAGGCTATTCTTTTTAAGTACCGGCCCCACACGGCCCCACCTACTTATTCCAATATGAAACGGTGAATTTGGAGTTTGGAGGAGAAAAAAAAGCATTATCATGAAATAAATGTTTGCAGGAAAATATACTTTTATATTAGTAAATTATAATACTTTTAAATTTAATAAATAAAATTATACTTGCTTGTCTATTTAATCCTCGTATGGACTAATTTGAATTTCACAACGCATTGTATCTAGCCTAAGTAGGTTTTCTATGGTCGAATTGGGTTGATTTTCTTCATTTCATCAAGCGGGCAGTAAAGTTGATGGCGCGGCGAGGCGGCGGCGGCGCGGCGAGGGCGACGACGGCGGGACAGATGCTCCGCTCGCGGCGGCTTGCAGCGCAGCGCCGACTAACCCAATTATCATGTACCTAACCGACTATGTGATAAAGAAAAATAACAAACCCACGATTTCGCCGCATCTAAGTTTAGCGAGCTATTTGCGTCGCGCGGCGTGCGCGCTGCGCGGGCGGCGGCGGCGGCGTGGCCGCGTCGCGTCAGGGCTATTCCCGTCGGCGCGGGCGGTGGTGGAGCGGCGGGATCAGCTGACGGTTGGAGCGCAACCAGAACGTTCAGTTTGACCGCTCCGCATTCGCCGCTTGACTAATGTAGCAGGAACGCGACGTAACGGCGTGACGCGCGCTCCCGAACTGTTTTTAGTATTTGGTCATAAGTCGTAAACACGACGTAACATTGACGTACGCTCTGAACAATCACCTCTTTCAGCATCGCAGGTGAGTCACGCGGCGAGAACGAAGAAAATCTTCTCTATATTTATCTTGGCCGCTTTTGGTCGGCGGCGGCGCTAGTGCGGTGATTTATTTTTGGGGTTTGTCTCAGCAAGTTACAATACAGAGAGTAGTGTACTAGCGAACGCTCGCAGATTTACTTAATGTTTTCAGGAGCGATAAGTTGATCGAGTGACGCGGGTATGAGCGCGTAGCGGCGCGCGTATGTCCGCCCAGCTTCCGCCGCCGCGCCGCACACTGGATCGAAAAACAGCTCTAGTGGACTTTGCACCAAGGGAAACTAAATTTAATTTTTTTTTAGTTTTAATGATGCCAATGTGTTCTCCTTAATATTGCCATAACTTTTTGTTCTTAGGTTCTTTTGCCCTAGATGCATATTTTAGGAGATACTTTACATTATTCGTTCACAATGTATGGAGCGAAACATAAAAATATATTTATTTCAAAAGTCTCATAATATATCATTGTATTGTTTATAGATTATTAATAAGAACCCATTCCCCTATTTCTATACGAATGCACAATGCTCGAAATTGTGCGCTAAAATTATTATCAATTAAATAAAATTCATTAATGAAGCTTACTTTATTCCACACCAGCCACTAGGTTGAGAACAAGGCGTGCTTTTTTTAAAGTGGTTTTTCGAAGAATCTCCGTATTGTCTATTAATCACCTATGAGGAGAGGATTAGATTAGAGCGACATTTCTTAGAATCTTCAAGAACCGCATTGTCTGCGTAAACAAATTGTTTATAAGTAATTGTACATTGTGAAATATTAATATTACTTCTAATGATAATTTATTATATATTACCCATTAATCCATCGTGCGAGAGAAAAGGACAGCAACAAAGACAGCTAATAGCACGTCATTGTCTTTAGTCCCATTTACATGCGTATACAGAACGCGCTTAGGTAACAGTCAGTCCTCCTTACTCGTGATATCGTGTAGACCGTCCGCTTGATCGCGTTGACGGAAAGGTGATATTTTCGCTGTGTTGTTAATATATATATATATATTTTTTTTATTGCTGTGAGCTTGAACTTTTTGACTGAACGATTAGTTATGTAATTATGTGTTTGTGCTAACTAGACTAATAATTATGGAAAGTCTGTGTACTAATTTAGATTTATACTTGATACTCAAGACCATGGCTTGAAAAACAACGAACTTTTGTATGAAACAATAAGTAACGCGTTTTCTGTGAATTTTACACTCGAAAATCAATCGGATCTTCGCAATTACTGCAAAACATACTGCCACAATCTACATAGAAGATGGCTGCAGTCAAGTCGGAAAGCGGAACAATTCTTCAACAAGAACATGAAATGACTACAATCGTCAATTCTATGGCCTAAGTGTGTGGAAAATATTATCAAAGGAACTCAGGTTAGTGATGCACAAATTGATTCCAAAGATAATGCTCCGTGTACTAGTAAATCTTCATGCGGGACCTCAACACAAATTGAATCTGAAGGAGTCGACCTGAATACGCCCATTGTGTTGTCTTCTACTTGCTAAATACCAAAAGACGTTAGCTCTAGAAAACCTTTCAGTGAAACCTAAGGAAAAGAAACGAAGAACCGAACAAGTACGGCAAGACTATACATCCCCAGAATTGGCTTTTGCTACTTCAATGCGGTTAAAAGCGAATGGAAACCAGGACGTGGCTGAAATACTTGACTACCTACTGAAACATCCTGATGAATTGTCACGTGTCAAAGGATTCATCGCGAACAAAGATGAAGAATGTACTATGATCAGTTCCGAGAAAGCTTTAGGAGGCATGCTATCTGCAAATATGTCTAAATTTCAATATAACTCGTGGAGAACTATAATGAAGGATGAAGGTCATAATGTACAATTACAAATTGCAACAAGTAAAACAGTTGTGCTATCCTAACAAAAACGATATCCAGATCACCGAGTCAGAAGCTCAAATTAAGTTACAAGCTTTATTGAATTTGACTACAAAAAGGATACTCAAAATTGCAAACATACAAGACAGTGACACACAAAACTACAGACTTGAAAGCAAGTGGGGACTTGATGGAGCTTCTAGATTCAGATTCAGATATTTATTTCGCCATAAAGAACACACAACATTAACAATATTGCATTGAGACATATGCATATTCAGTATGGTTCGTCATAATATTTTTTTTGTCATGTCCGGATGTTTCAGTAGGTAGTCAAGTATTTCAGCCACGTCCTGGTTCTCATTCGCTTTTATTTACATATATTTTTTTATGGAAACTGACACGGTTTGCTACGTCACCTACAACATCCATGATCTCAGCCCATAACACCGGGTGAACTTGGTGCCACGTCAGTGCTTCCTATCGGTCGTGCGGGCTCAGTGTAGCACTAGACGGAAAATACAAACTATTTACATAGCCGTTTCGATCGACCTTTCATTCAGTGCGGTGGTACCAACCCGGGTTGGTATATAAGAAGGGAGTCATATCCCTTTTTAACCGCATTGAAGTAGCAAAAGCCAACTCTGGGGATGTATAGTCTTGCCGTAATTGTTCGGTTCTTCGTTTCTTTTCCTAAGGACCTATTTCACTGAAAGGTTTTCTAGGGCTAATGTGTTTTGGTATTTGGCAAGTAAAAGGCAACACAATGGGCGTATTCAGGTCGACTCCTTCAGATTCAATTTGTGTTGAGGTCCCGCATGAAGATTTACTAGTACACGGAGCATTATCTTTGGAATCAATTTGTGTAGATATCTGATCACTAACCTGAGTTCCTTTGATAATATTTTCCACACACTTAGGCCATAGAATTGACGATTGTAGTCATTATTCATGTTCTTGTTGAAGAATTGTTCCGCTTTCCGACTTGACTGCAGCCATCTTCTATGTAGATTGTGGCAGTATGTTTTGCAGTAATTGCGAAGATCCGATTGATTTTCGAGTGTCAAATTCACAGAAAACGCGTTACTTATTGTTTCATACAAAAGTTCGTTGTTTTTCAAGCCATGGTCTTGAGTATCAAGTATAAATCTAAATTAGTACACAGACTTTCCATAAATTAGTCTAGTTAGCACAAACACATAATTACTGTACAGAACTAATCGTTCAGTAAAAAAGTTCAAGCTCACAGCAATAATTTAACAACAGCGAAAATATCACCTTTCCATCAACGCGATCAAGCGGACTGTCTACACGATATCACGAGTAAGGAGTGACTGACTGTTACCTAAGCGCGTTCTGTATACGCATGTAATTGGGACTAAAGACAATGACGTGCTATTAGCTGTCTTTGTTGCTGTCCTTTTCTCTCGCATGATGGATTAATGGGTAATATATAATAAATTATCATTAGAAGTAATATCAATATTTCACAATGTACAATTACTTATAAACAATTTGTTTACGCAGACAATGCGGTTCTTGAAGATTCTAAGAAATGTCGCTCTAATCTAATCCTCTCCTCATAGGTGATTAATAGACAATACGGAGATTCTTCGAAAAACCACTTTAAAAAAAGCACGCCTTGTTCTCAACCTAGTGGCTGGTGTGGAATAAAGTAAGCTTCATTAATGAATTTTATTTAATTGATAATAATTTTAGCGCACAATTTCGAGCATTGTGCATTCGTATAGAAATAGGGGAATGGGTTCTTATTAATAATCTATAAACAATACAATGATATATTATGAGACTTTTGAAATAAATATATTTTTATGTTTCGCTCCATACATTGTGAACGAATAATGTAAAATATCTCCTAAAATATGCATCTAGGGAAAAAGAACCTAAGAACAAAAAGTTATGGCAATGTTAAGGAGAACACATTGGCATCATTAAAACTAAAAAAAATCAAATTGAGTTTCGCACGGTGCAAAGTCCACTAGAGCTGTTTTTCGATCCAGTGTGCGCCGCCCGCCCAGGCGTTGTTGTCGGGCTGGCGGCGTCTCGGCGGGCGGCGCTGTGGTGCGTACAGCTGGGCGGCCGGATTAATTATGTTTTGACATGCTTCAAAAGCGTCGGTGAAATTATTATATTATATATAATAGAGATAGCTTTCTAATTTGATAATATACTATGCAAATTAAAATAATTGATAACAGAAAGAATTTACCTATCTGTATTTATTTATCTTTCTATTATAATAATTCGAATTAAAATTAAACTTTAAATTTATATTTTTGGGACAACTACCCAAAACAATGTAGGAAGTGCAGGAGGAACACTCACTTTAAAATTGAATGTGAAATATTGACGACTAACGACAACATTATCGCCTACAAATGTTTTTTCTTCTAATCCATCGAGTGTAGGTGTGTATGCGATAATTATTATTTACCAATTAACTTAAAATTTGCTTAAATTAGAAGAAGATTTGCGCCCAATTTACGTAAGAATCTTAAGAAGTGGAAACGTCGAAATGACGCACTCTGAACGTTAGGAAAATTGTTCGAGAGGAAAACAAGAGGATCCGCGAGTTCGTTAACGAGCAGAAGACAAGGCTAAACGACTCTCACTTTGACAGATATAATGTCTTAACGCGCACGAGCCGAGCTGAGAACGTTTCATCACTATACACAAAGTACCTACAGAGAATGTTTAGATAATACTCCAGTATTCTAATTTGTAGTTAAACTTACATAGTGATGTGAATTTTATTTTAATTTTCCTACATTTACCTGAAATCTACAGCTGTTTTACGTGTGTGTCTCTGTGTGTTAAGTGCATCTAAAATGTTGTCTATACATGTAGGTAACCAGTCGTACATACAATAGACTGTAAAAGTAGAGATAGGTACACCTGTGTGATGGTACCAACTCGCCGCGAAAGGTTATAAAGGCAAGATTGTAAATACTTACTTAGATTTATTGTGCAACTTGTTATAGGGAAAATGTTTTCAGTTCAGTTCCTTAAAATCTACCATGAAAGGAAAGCTTTAGAACAAAATGTCGAAAATAAAATAATTATCCATAAAAAATATTGTAGGGTCACATATATGTTAGATACACAATAGATCTACGGTCCTACTACCGATTGAATTGGCCATATTATTTCTCTGATGAATAGTGTTGCTACTACGTTCGTGTAGCCTGTGACTTGGCAGTCAGTGCGATGTCTCGAGTGTGTGAATGTGTGTGAGGGTGGATGCGTGTGGTGTCGGTGGTAGAGTGAAGGTTGTGCGTCCGAGGTGGCTGACGTCACTCGCTCGCCGTCGCTCGGGCCTCCTCCCCCGGGGCGCGGCGGAGGGCCGGGGCGGCGGCGCGGCGGGCGCGACGCGGCGTCGCGACGCATCCTGCCTCCCGCTGAGTACACAGTGACAATAATTACGGAAATCGAGAGCCCGATGACGCACGAACCCTAATGACGCTGTCCGTCAACCTAATCATCTTATCGATAAAAGGAATGACGCTCAAAGCAGCAATTTTCTCTGTGACGTCAACTGGAAAAGCTGCCTTTGTTCTGCGCACTTCATTCGAGTACCCTGCTGCTCATTGAGTCGAAAGAATTAACTTTGTTTCGTACGTGTGGGGGTAATGTATCAAACATACGCACACTAGCAATGAGCTCAGGACCTATGCTGTATTATGTATTTACCATTCAACTTGCACACATTTTTAGGGTTACGTACCTCAAAAGAGGAAAAATCTGAACCTATAGGATCTCTCTCGTGTCTGTCTGTCCGTCTGTCACACCTTATTTTTTCCGTATCTACTGGACGAAAAAAAATTGAAAGGCACGTATATAGAGTTTGATGACCCAATCACGGATGTATATATAGCGTAAATGAACAAATATTGATTGTGCGGGTAAATTTTGGGGGACAAATTAGAATGTTAAGTCATTTTTCTTCAAGTGCATCAAACGAAAGGCCCCGTTATAAGAAATACAAATATATATTTTTTTATAACATTAAAATTCATAGTTTAAAAGATATTAGAAAATATACGAAAATCGAGGGGGCGAATGCTCATTCGCCCCCTCATCTCAGAAACTACAGCATGTAAAAGGTTGAAAAAAAAAAATTGGGAATACAGAGCCTCTCTTATAGTTTACAGGAAAATCTAAACGAAAATCCTAAGTCTTAAAGTTTTCACAGAAAACAGAATTATAAAGGCGCGCCTCTCCACGCGAGTTCCCCTCGCACATGACCGCTTTTTATCATTAGAATGATAGACGTCCCCCCGTATATTATTTCTCTATGATTAGAATGATGTCAGATTACACCTGCGAACAAGACCCGACAAGAATCTTGGCAGGGGTTTTTAATGTATATTTTTATAAACATTTCAAAGGAGTAAATAATGGTTTTCAACATAATATTTCCAAAGTGATGAACTATTATTATTTAATTCAATGTTTGAGAAAATTGAGATAGTGACGACACTCTAGTCACTTATCTTTCGAGTAGAAAATGTATTCAGTGTTCAATAAGTATAGTAAACATAATAATAATACCCTGCGAAGTTTCATGCCGGTTCTTCTTCGTGGGTGTAATCGAACCGGATAGAACAAATTGTGAGAAGTTTGAGGGCAGTCTATAATAACTGCCATATGAATGATCAATGAACAATACACAACAAAAGTGTAAATAAGGTTGTTTATCATTTGAGATAGTCAATTTAAGGCTCCTCTCCAACAACCGCGGTTTGTACAGTTGTATGTTGTACATCCGCCGTATAGGAACCAAAACACGACGAACTGTGGAAATAATATCACTTGAAACTTTTCCTTGACCTTGAAGTGAATACCAGTGAAAACCTGAATGGATTGTCGGTTTTGACAATGACAAACGCTTCACTGCTCTACTAATAAAAACACAAGCCAGTTCTAGAAAGTCCTGTCCTAGTGCAATTTTGAAACAAATTATATCTATACACATACATACGAGTATAAAACACATAAAATATTGCAAATCTTCTATGCTAGCCTGCTATGAAAAATGTGGACTGTCTGTGAAGTTTTAGCATCAACAAAGTAAAATGTTAGACATTTAAGCCACAACGAATTCGTTATTAGCGCTTTTAAGCGAACTCACCGTAAGTCAGGTGGAGTAATTGCTTCACTTTAAACAACAATCTTCGAGCTCAGCCAATTAATCTGTCAATGAGAAAATTTCGAACAACCCATATAAAGTTCCAAAAATATTAATTTTTCAATACTCGCGAACAGAATGGAAAAAGGGCAATTAGCACATCAAACGAAAAGTTGACATTTTTGCTGAAACCAATAGAAATACTTGTTATGAAGTTAAGAAACACGTTTTCCACTTCATCTCGTGGACACGTTGCCCACGCCCGCACGTGCCCCGTGCGAACCTGCACCACACAAGGGCAAATACAAGTTGCGGTGAATCACGTGTCAGGTTTACTTCGCTCGTGACGCTGATTAGCTTACAATATTTGCTGAAGTGAACAAACGAATTTGTACTATCATCACCATAGATCGTAATAAAATTATTTCGGGCAGTGAGGTCCTGGACCGGTAGATGACTCAAAAAGCGGCGTTCTCCCTGTTTTGTGTTCTGTGCACGTGCTACGTTCCTAATGTCGCATTAATTGCTACCCCGTGATTTAATTGATATAATTTCTTGCGGAATTTTGAAACGGCTATAATTTTCCTGTAATAAATGATCCATACGGTTGGTTTTTTTAACACAATCATTTATTGTATACTTTAGGAGATAGACGGAGTACGATTATTGGAGGTCTAGCTGCCTGCTCGAATAATTCGGTGGACTTTGAGAAAAACAAAATTTCAACATTGACAATATGGCCCCTGGCGCCCGCCATTTTGATTTATCATAAAAAAGTTTAGTTTTTAGCAAGCGATTATCCGCGTGACGAATCCAATAATGCCTCATTTGTTAAAATCTTCTAAGTAACTTTAAGCTCTGTGAGAGAACAGACGAGCACACATACATACATACGTTGCAAAAATCATAACCCTGCTTTTGGTTTCGTCGTAGTCGGGTTTTTACCAGAACTGAGGAATGGCTAAAGTGATTTAGACGGGTTTTGACCGTAGACATGATCGAAGGTTTGACCAATTACGTCTAATCTATCCACGAAAGTTTATTGTCGATGGAAAGGAATACAATTTCCTACTGTTTATTTAGAACTTTCCTTTACAATCATCTATGTCAAGATCCCGTATCATCGTCCTTTGCACTCGATAACTAATACATTCTGTTCGTAGGCACAAACGAATAGATATTGTCCCATGCATACACCGACTTCAGATGAATAAAATAAAATAACCAAAACAATTCTTAGATTCAGAATGAAATGATCTAACTACATAATAACAAGCAGACGGAAGGGTCGGAGCCTGCACTTCACCTGTTGCCGCAGCATCGATTCGCCGCTCGCCGCCACTTTTACTGCCCTTGCTCTCAACCTTAGCTGGGGCCAGTATCGATTTTCCGAAGCTATGACGTACGCTCTCATTCATAAAGGGGGGAGGAGGGAGGCGCGCCCCATTCCAGTGCCGGCTGTCGCCCCCTATCTCACTCCCGCGCGCTCACCCCCTTCCCCCGAGAAGGGAAATTCATGAATGGCGCACACGGGAGGGGGATGAGGCAGTTACGTCAGAGCAGTAGATAACTATCAAGCGCCGTCTACCTACGTGTGTGTGTGTGTGTGTGTGTGTGTATGCATGGAGAGAGTTCCACGAATATGTTACAGTGGGTCTACTCGACCCACTGTAACATATTCGTGGAACTCTCTACATGTCGGATCAATTTAGAATTGATAATGCAGATGTAATGCATGTAAATACCGCTGTTATGTTATGGGTGGTGTTTATATTTCGCCCTTGGGTTTTCCAAAATGCGGAATATTTTGTGCGCGAACTCGATCGCGGAACTTGGAACGTCAACACAATAATACTTATTATGTTAACCTTCCATCATACGTTAACCGATTGTCTTGGGGCACTGGCTAAATTTAAAAGAGGATATATTAACTTTCTTCCATTACCTCTTTCCCTCTCCTTAATTAAATTAGCTTCACATAAAGACTATGTACCTACGTGCGGAGAATACATAGCTGCAAATATGTATGTAGGTACAGCCTGAAATGTTGAATGAAGGTAGCTTCTTGATTACGCGACCGCCCGCCTCCCGCGCCGCCTCACCGCTTTCCCGTTCTTCTACCTCCGCTCCCCTCGATCCCCTCTAGCGCAGGTAGTAACGTCTGCTTCGGCAAGTTTTTTAGGGTTTCGTATCCGTACGGAAGTTTATTACGCCGTCTGTCTGTCCGTTTGTCCGAGGGCCGTAGCCGGTTGAAATTTGCACAGAATATGTGTTATTATGGCGGATATAATCACATATAATAAAAAAAAGTAAAAAAATAAAAGGAGTACCCATACAAGAAACGTGTGTTTTTCAACGTTGTTTTTGCTCTATCGTAAAAATCGTAATAATACATAAATACTCGCTAAATTTGGTGTGGTAATAGTGGAAACTCTAAAGTAAAACACAAGTAAAACAGGTACGAAACCCCCGGTGCGCGAGTCCGATTTGGCCGTTTTTTTTTTCGTTGTCGGTTCATAAGCTAATTCTTATCTATATATATATATCATCTAATCTAATTCTTGCACTTCGCAAATATAGTCTTTGTGATCTAAGAATCAATATGAAATGAAGATCACATTTTGTAATGTAGTCAAATTAATAAAAACTACATTAATATTTAGTTCCCACTATCTAACTGACTAAAACATCGGAGCGTGACGCGTTGCCTACATACTTAGGTAGCTGAGTTGCATCCGCGTTGCATCATGTTGTAGTGAGGTGGAGCGCGGGCGGGGGTCGCGGTCGGCTTTGCTCCTGACATTCGCGAAGGCAGCGGGTGTAGAGTAGGGTCGAGCCGGGTCGGGTCGCGGCGCGGCGCATTGCGCCTGCGTGCGTCGCGTGACCTACCGCCGGCGATTTCCGCCGGGTTCAAGGATGCCATATTGATTTTCACGGAGCGGCGGCCGAGCCGACGCGACGCCCCCCTCGCGCCGCCCCCCCGCCGGCCGGCCCACCTCGCCCCGGTACAAGTGTTGGTCGCCCCTCCTTATGTCCACGCTCCTCTCATTGTTTACAGAGATGTTTCAGAAAATTTACAAGTGTTCAATGACGCAAACAAACTTAGTGAAATGAAGAAACTTAATACAAGAAGAGGATACAGTGTTTCGTTTAGCTTGTTTGTTTATGGGAAATGAGTAATTAATACCTAAATTAATTAAAATACTCGAAGAGGTCTTTGAAATAATTACAAGCGTAGGTAATTAAGAACATCAACATGACCTCATAACAAAGAACATATCAAAATACTCTTTATTATAATAATTGTTTATTATTATTGGGAAATACAATCAGGCACATGCCTACCAGCGTATGTTGGTAAAATAAATAACAAATATTTTTTCGTGATGATCGAAGTGAAGGCACAAACAATTCGAACTTACAAATTATACATAAGTAGGTACTCCTAAGCCGATGGCTTCAAAGTTTATTTCAGAATTATTAGTATTGATTTCAGTAAACAACAAAAACAGAGGTTTATTTAGGACTCTACATGTTGAACCTTGTCTCACTCACTAAGATTCCGCACGGCGAGCGAGCCGGCTGCTAAACTGTGCACGAGCGTCAATTATAAATCTCCCGGAAGTACTGGTAGCTGTACAGTGTACATATTGCATTCAGGATGATATAATTCTCACCTTACTAGGTATGTACGAGTAAATATGGTTCGTTTTTTCCGTTCGTGTAGGGTGCACAAAGGGAAGCACTGACATGGCACTTATGATAAGGGCTGACGTCACGGGTGTGGTATGTGAAGTAGCCAAATATGTCAGGTTTAATAAAAAATTGGCTATGTCCTGTTTTGAGCGGTAATATGTATCGCTCTGGAAACCTATCTAAAAAAAAACAATCGCAACCGCCACCGCCTCCGCCGCGCCGTCCGCCCGCGCCCCCGCCGCGCCCCGGCCGCACGTGCGAGCCCCGTCCGCCATTATTTGACATTGTGGCGGCTGCGTGCGACATTTTTCATTCGGTCGGTGCTGATTGCGCATGTGTAATCCTCTCGTAAATAACCAGTGCGAGGAAAAGAGACAGCTCCAGCCGGGCGTCCACCGGGAACAGATATTCGAAAATCGAATTTGTGTAAAGATTTCGTTTTACGGTCCATTTATATTCTCCAAGGTGACAGTTACGTCGAATCTATGTACCTACGTTATCAGTGTACTTTTGAAGGTTTTATCTATTAAAACATTCAAATTGCATGATTCAGTCAGTACTGAGTGCTGATTATAATAAAAAGAAAAGCGAAT
Source organism: Nematopogon swammerdamellus (assembly GCA_946902875.1). Taxonomy (NCBI): domain Eukaryota; kingdom Metazoa; phylum Arthropoda; class Insecta; order Lepidoptera; family Adelidae; genus Nematopogon; species Nematopogon swammerdamellus. The sequence goes on from OX336345.1 coordinate 10,150,820, forward strand.
AAGTTATTTATTATAGATAAGTAAGATATAATTGAATGATAATTGTGTTGCGGATTGAGTAATGAGAGTCTACGGGGATGAGTATCTTTACACACTGTTTCTCAAGACATGTGAACGGGACCACACAGCCCCTGCGCGTATTTTAAAAGAAAACCCGAGGTAGGATCGATGGTAGGATGCCATTAGAATAATAATAAATTCATTTCAGAATGTTTTGTAAATAATTTTATTATCATTGCATGGCGGGTGCGCGCGTCGAACGTTCCTTTCGTTTTCTTTTCATTTCTTTATAAGTGTGTGTGGTTCTCATAAGTAAAGACATCACGTTATAGTGCATGTCTCCACAAAGGATTTTTTTTCAGTTTCCCACTACGCGCGGCTTGCAATCCCATCCATCGGCGGCCAGGTACCTGCATTGGTCTCTCTACCCTGCTTCTAGCCTTATTATTTTAGTCACTGCTCAGTTGTACACCATGTTGTTAGAGTGATGATTTATATAAGTATCTCAAGGAAATGTCCAATTTTAAATGCGCCTACGAAATCCTGATACATTTTATTTATTTTATTTTATTTGGAAAAGTTACAGCTCTTACGAAACACAAATTTGAAATTTGTTTCTAAGCAAATTTGTTTGGTTCTAATTTCACCATAGTATTGTACGTACGCAGTACAGTAAAACCTACATATGTATATACTCGTATATAGGTAGGTACTATGTACTGATTCTGGAATGTATTTATTAGTTTAGTTTACTTAAATAGTTTGAGTAATTTAACGAAGTTTACATTATAGTCAACATGTTTACGGAAATAAGTGCCTATATACATTTTTTCATGTGTGAGCTGACCTATATTTGTTAGTTTTACCTTTGGTGAGCGTATTGTTTTGGAAGGTATGTATTTAGGATCACGTAAAGTTATATCGAAACTTCAACATTGTATTAATATTTAAAGATCGAGAATTTCGATATGTAAGTGGCACACCTTGTATTGCACTTATAAAAGCAACCGACAATTCATGAAAGAAATAAAAAAAAAATTGGTTGTCTGTAAAGTCGGTTTACGGACGATAGTTTTACGTGATGACGTGGAATAATCGTAGTACATAGATCAAAGATCAGTAATTTCTATTTCCAGTAGAAAGATTAATCATCTTGTGACTGGCCATCAAAACTTCTGTTGTCTGATCTTGAAAGTTTTACTTCTTAAGACGTTTCCATGGTAACTTTGAATATCAACGTGACACGCTTTCGTACGTGCAGCCGGTGCTCATCAATTTATAATACGTGACGTCATCACGTAAAAAAAAATCTATAACGAAATTTATTCAAACCCAAATTCGAAAGTTCGCTTCGCAATTTTCCCCGCAAGAGTAAAGATTCTGGAGAAGGAGGATGGGGCGGCGCGGCGAGGAGAGGAGGGAGGAGGGAGGGAGCGGCGCGGATGGATGCGTTGAGGGGAGGGGTGAGGGCCGCTCTTGTCGCATTGTCAGTATCCGAGCCGTATGCTGATTACATTAGCGAGATTTCGGACATACGTGGCGTCGACTCCACTCCTACTCACTCTCCCGTTTAGGCATCACGACACGAGTGGCTAACTAAAGTCGATGGGCTAACAGAACGGTATATTGGAAATGGTAAACACAATATGACCGAACAAGGAGAGACATGTTTGGACTGGTGTTTAACAGAACGTTCAATTTAATGGAAGAGATGAAGACCAATTTAGATGTTCTAAGAACGAATGATGGACGCTTAAGATCGATACCCACGAATGTAAACAAAGCTCCCAGAATAAAAGCTGGTAAATTAACACATACCGGATTCAATGTGGTGTGAGAAACGATTAACGGCCAGGTGTCGCCGGACGTTAATGCATTGTTGGTACCTCTACATATATTTGTAGGAAATTTTGTAACGATTACAACCATGCTAAATTTGCTATAGGTGTTCACTAGAACGATAAAAAAGGTATGGACGCCGCCGGACTGTCAAATGCTTGTATGAGAGCTAGCGTCGTCGCCGAGTTGCGGGGAGCGGAGTGTACTTTCCGATGATAAGATATTCCACTATTTGTGCACACTAAACTTGGTTGTAGTGTTTTTACACGTAAACACAGAGCATGCGGGCATTTTAAACAGGTTTTTGCGAACGCGGCCGATGACAGACTGACGGGCCAGCGCGCGACCGTCCAATGAAACAAGTATGCTTTTACTTATATCGTGTTACGCTGGCGAAGATAGGGTTTGGGGTCCATACCTTTTTTATCGTTCTAGGTTGTTCATATAGGCTTTTTTCCGAAAAAAAAAATTTTTCTCTCCTTGCGCAACGAATCGCGACCGCGAATATTTGCGACATCTTACGCAGATTAGCGCGCGTCGGCGCCGCGCGCGAGGGGTTAAAGTGACAGATTGAAGTCTCCATGGTTTCGGTAAGTGTCCTCCTCCTGATTGCACTCGCATGTGTTACCTGCCCCTCCCCCACATCTCTCGTCGCCAGCCGCCGCCCGCCCGGCCACCAGGCGTGGCAAATCGCGGAGCAATACGCACGACACTGGCACCCCACACCACGCACACCGGGACCGCGCGCGCCGCCCGCGCCCGCGCCCCCCGGTGGTGCGTCTCTGTTTATTTGCCATTTGGCATTTTGAAAATTAGTAAGCGAAGCTGAACAGTACCGTGCAACTCCGTCACTGGATACTGGCAGTAATAAACGAATTTCCTATTCGTTTGGTTGCCACTATTTAAAAAAAGAAGAAGAAGAAGATGAACAGTACCGTCAGACACCCACACTTACAGTTCAGTTCACATTGAAGAGTTAAAATGTGGGTAGAAAGTCAATTTAACATTGATATTTCAGTAATGCTGCTATGAAAATAACTTAATTCTGTCAAACTTACAGAACGCGAATTCAGACATTAATTGAGTTTTCATTGAAGCAAAATAGTAAAACAGGCTACATCTCATTTGTTTTCTTTTATTTATTTTATGCGAGCTGACATGGTTGGCTAATTCACTTACTACACCTGTGATGTCAACCCATCACACCTTGGTGAACTAGAAGCCATGTCAGTGCTTCCCACTTTGGTCGTGCTGGCTACGCTGAACTGGACGGAAAACACGTACTATTTGCATAGCCGCTTCCACCGGCCTTCATTCAGTGACGTTGTACTGTACGAGCTGTGTCTCTTATAACTGTGAAACTCTTCACTTGTATGTATATTCTATATTACGAATTTACTTTTCACACTGTCAGCCTCGGTAGCTCAGTGGTGCGGTCGGTCGACTGTTATTAAGCAACCCTGGGCGCTGTCAGTACTTGGATGGGTGACCGTTCGACCTTTAGAGGCGGAACGTGGTTCGGATTCCACGTTAAACTGTAGGTCCCTTCCATTCTTACCTTACTAGGTGGTATTCTTTATCCCGGCCGGGTTGGTACCACCGCCCTGAACGAAACGTCCGTCGAAACGGCTATGTAAATAGTTCATGTTTTCCGTCCAGTTCATTGTAGCCTCGATTGTAGCCGACATGAAATGAAGGGAAGCACTGACATGGCACTTAGTTCATCCGGTGTTATGGGCTGACATCACGGATGTTGTAGGTGATGTAGGCGAGCGTGTCAGTTTCCATAAAAAAATTATAATTGAAAAAACTCTATACATCTTGCCTATTTTCTATACCAAGGGTTATCTTGTAAGTAAAGTATGCGGCGACTACACGGAACCGTCATCTCTCCACACCGTTGATGACATGACATCGTCAATTCTTAATGTGTGATCAGATCACTGATCATGATGAAATTGATCATTTAGATCAAATGAAAGATAGCTGCTGTTCAGTACATAGTCGTCATACTATACGAGATATAGTATTCATATAACTACAATAGCTAAACGCTCAGTTGCGACACTTAGAAAATTTGCAACAAACTTTCAAGCATTGTGCAAGGTAAGAACGTCTAAGGCTCGCCGGTATAATAGTAAAAGTAAGCTGGCACGAGAGAACAAGACTTCGCTAAAATCACGTAGGAGGCGAGGTTAGCGTGATCCCTCGCTCATTACTCTCGGAGGCCGATGTGTGTGACGAAAACTCTTGACATTACCAACGCTAGAAATGATTCATGCTTCGAATTATGTCCAATTCAGCCAAATCATGAAATTCTATTATCACATCGACTGCTATAAATATGTCAAATCTATTTAAATGTTATACACATTATTAGTGATTTGGTTTTCTAAATGAAGACGGTACATGTATAGAATTCATCATGACCCAGTTTTAGTTACTAAATTATTTATTTCCTTTAAAAACAACAACTAAAATAAGATTCATTAGATACAACTATATTTAAAGAAGCTAATTTGAATATAACCATGGATCTAGGAAGGATTACTTCTAGAGCCACGATGGACACTCCGGGGACAAATCAAATACGATAAAATTTAAGTAGATAATTTGTTCCTAATTAATTATTTGTATTTTTAATTGACACCACAATAGAGGCATAATGTTAATTTAATGAAATATATTAATTAAGATATATGAAGCATCTAATAAGCTGCTAACTTACCATGGACCCCACTTTAAGAAAGCCCGTTTTAAAAAGATTTATTCGAGCCAAGGTTCATAAAATATTGTAAAGTTATATAGGTTACTTAAAGTTCTTTTAACTGAAATAATTTTGTAAAGCATCATCACCACGGACTCGTTGGTAGTTGGTGGTCCCACTACTGATTCACAATCCGATCCTGAATATTGTTAGGATATATTTATAGTGGCCATGTGCTGCGCCTACGCTCTTCCTATTGTACAACTGCATTTCTATGTGTTAATGTATGATATGATAATATATGTACGATCGAATAAATGACTATTCATTCTATTCTATTCTATTATGTAGGGTACCTACTTACTTATGTACTTACACAGTGTGTTATGTTCAACAAGCTGGTAAGCACCTACTTATAGGTGATAAGGAGGCAGGCAGTGAAGTCTTTGTAATTATCATATGTCATAGGTACCTACGATTCATATAATGATATACCTACCTGCTAGCTAACACACGAATCTAATTACAAAAGCGTCGTCCCCTTTTTAATGCGTCCCATCGGCAGTTTGTTGAATAATCAATAACGCGCTCAGTCTGATCATCGTTTGGTTACTTGGCAATACACTTAAAACGCATATATCAGTGAATAGGAGTAGTAAAAGGTATATTACACTATCAAGTGGAGCGTAGGTGTCAAGGTAAGGTTGGCTGCTTCGTACCTCCGCCGCCGTCGTCGTCGCGTCGTCGGTCTCCGCCAACACGCGCCGGTCGGTAGCGACGACTAGCGTGTCGCAGGGAACACGTTTTGCTCCGACGACGACGACGACGACGACGGCGCGGCGGAGCGGGGCGGTGGCGGCGCGTGCGCAGTCAACTGAACCTATCTGCACGCAGAACCACTCACATCGCTCAGCCGGAACCCACAAGCAATTGCTCAACTGCATATTTTTCATTTTCAGTTTATTGTTAACCGACTTCAAAAAAAGGAGGAGGTTCTCAATTCGACTGTATTTTTGTTTGTTACCTCAGAACTTTCGACTGGGTGAACTGATTTAGATGATTATTTTTTTGACATTGAAAATGTCTTTTGGTTCGTTCCAGTATAGGCCCCGATTTCACGAAAAAGTGCGATCCCCTTATATCTCGGAGAGTTCTGAAGATATGATATTTAAAGAAAGTCTCAAAAGACGCGTATTCATGAGAGCTGTAAGGTGCAAAAAGAATTAGTCGAGAAAGTAAAAAATTAAAAAAAGTTATGGCCGAAATAGTGAAAAAAAAAATCTATTTTTTCCGAATTTTTTATTTTGGAGCTCGATATTTTGGAAATGAAGAATGATATCAAAAATACGAGAAAAACTCCTCTGGACAATTTAGTCAGCTACAATTTGAGCCTAAAACGAAGACGATCGGTTTAAGGGGTTTGCCCTGTAGCTCAACCTTTTTGAAAAAATAAATTCACAGATTTCGTGCCTCACACGACTATCGAGCACATTGGCAATTAATCTACGGAATTCGAAAAAATATTGTCGCTGAGCGACACGAGAAAGTCGGGATAAGGAAAAGGTTAGTTGGGGTCTGATGATGGAGCCGGAAGGAAGCCATAGGAACTCCTAAACTACACATGATAAGCCCATCGTGTTTGGGCTCGTTGGATTTGTGTTTGCAAGTACTCTTGTCATATATGATGTCCAGGGTCCTGATGATGGAGCCGGAATGAAGCCATAGGAACTCCTGAACCACAAATGATAAATCGACCGTGTTTGGGCTCGTTGGATTTGTCTTCGCAATTACTCTAGTCATATGTTATTTCCAGGGTCCTGATGATGGAGCCGGAAGGAAGCCATAGGAACTCCTAAACTATACATGATAAATCCACCATATTTGGGCTCGTTGGATATAGGAATATAGGAATATAGGTTAGGTCAGAAGATGCGTCGCATTGAAAATGAATTCAACAAAATAAAATAAAAATGTTACATTTATATATTTTTTATTATTTTTCAAAAACACAAGAAGTTAAAAAAATGTAAACTAAAATTTAGACAGAAAAAGAGATAACCTGGACATTATGTCTAACTAAAGTAACAAATGAATAAATATCAAATATAAAAAAATAATATAAGGTTAAAGAAGATAAGGATATAGGTTAGGTTAGAAGATGCGTCGCGTAGCGACCCATCTTCTAACCTATCCTATATTCTTATATTCCTATATTCCTATATCCAACGAGCCCAAATATATATGGTACACACCATAATATATATGGTGGATTTATCATGTGTAGTTTAGGAGTTCCTATGGCTTCCTTCCGGCTCCATCATCAGGCCCCTGGAAATAACATATGACTAGAGTACTTGCGAAGACAAATCCAACGAGCCCAAACACGAACGTGTAGTTTAGGAGTTCTTATGGCTTCCTTCCGGCTCCATCATCAGAACCCAACTAACCTTTTCCTTATCCCCAATTTCTCGTGTCGCTCAGCGACAATATTTTTTCGAATTCCTTAGATTAATTTTCAATGGGCTCGATAGTCGTGTAAGGCACGAAATCTGTGAATTTTTATTTGAAAGCTGCTGCTTCCCGTGTGGTCCCATTTTAATTTGGTCAAGATCGGATTGGAAAGCGAGGCGGCATCGCGAGGCCGAAGGCCCAGCGATTTCGCCGAGTACATTAATAGCTAAAAATTACTAAAAACAACTGTGAAAGAAATTAAAAACTATTTAAAAAATATACAAACCGCCTTCAAAAATTTATGAAATAAAAAAATCTAACCCTAGAGTTTAAGGCGGTGCTAAAGCAAGCAAAAATGATGCATGAAAGAAAACGTGAGTGGATGATATCCTTTGTGATTTGTGTAGCCTTCTTTAGCACCGCCTTCAACTCTAGGGCTCGATTTTTTTTGTTATCAAGAACAATTTATGTAAAAACCATTAATTTGAGAGAATGCATCTTCAGCATGGTTCGTCATTCTTTTTGTTTTGTCCCTTTAAACAACTTAATTTATAATGAATGGGTACCTACTTACATGTAAACATGCAATGATCTCATTTAAAGTCCACATTCGATGTTAAATTGCAAAAGTAACGGGAATCATGTCATGACATAGACAGAGGCTGGGTAACTTTTATTTAATTCGATTGTACGTACGTAGGTGGGCAGACGACCTAAAAGGTAGGTAGCCGGGAGTGGATGGATGAGCTGATGAGCGGAAGACCGCGTGTGGTGGCGGCCTTGGCAGAGGCCTATGTCCAGCTGCAGTGGACCGATACGGGCCGATGATACGTCGGTACTTACTAACAGAATAATATGTTTAGTGTTCAGCATCTGTGTAATATTGTGATCGACATTATGATAATAAGAATTTATTTAGCACTCGTTATATTCACTCAATTATTTCCAGCTAACCAGTTCAAAGGATATTTATCCCCCCGTATTTATATCTCTATGCTATTCAAGAATCGTTATGCTGATTAGGAGAAGCTGCAAATGCTACCTGCTGCTTCTGCGACACTCGGACATAGATGATAAAGACAGGTCCCAACCCAAGAGAAGGCATTGAAGTGATGCGGAGAGCAGAAGATGCGTGTCAGTGTGTGTGAGGCTGTGTGTGTGTATGAGGGTGTGCGGGTGAGTGTAACTGTACAGTATCGAGTTTGTTTATTTATGACTCACGCACGCATCAGCACGCTGGCTGGTCCAGTCCAGTGGCCCTCCTCCGCGCCGCCGCCGCGCCGCAGCCGCCAGTCCAATTTGCTAATGAAATCCGCTGACCCCAGAGGCCATTAAGTCAACTATTTATTGGTGCAAGCATAAACTTTGTAACATTATTAAGTCGATCGTGCACTTTGCATCCTAATTTTATTGAACGCATACCTACATCTTAAGTCTGGATATTGCACGTGTTTTACAGTCCGCAATCGATCATTGATTTGAAGTCGGTTACGAAATGGAAATTAAAGAACCCTGACATCAATACATAATTTTTTTTTTTTATGTAAACTGACACGCTTGGCTACGTCACCTACAATATCCGTGATGTCAGCCCATAACACCGGGTGAAATTAGTGTTACGTTTTGGGTCATACTTTTTAGGGTTCCGCATAAATACGGAAGCCATTACTAAGCCTACGTCGTCTGTCTGTCCGAAGACTATATATTTTAGACCGTGATAGGTAGCCGGTTAAAATTTCACAGATATGTGTTATTATGGCGGATATATGCCAATAAATAATAAAAAAGCAAAAAGTAAAAAATTATGGGGTCCCCATACAAGAAACGTGCTAAGAATAGATTAGTACATATTCAGGCTACTAAATAATAGATGGCGCCACAGGTACTTTGCATTGCAGACAGACAAAAGATAGATGGCTGGATATGGTTTTTACATTGAAAATGTCTTTTCGATCGCTTCAGTATAGTCCCTGATTTCCAGCGAGAATACGAATTCGTCCTGTTGTCATGAGATTTAAGGCTACGTGAATATTCTGTATATACAACGTGTCCCAAAACTCAACGTCAAGGGGAACCAGGAGGTAGGCCAGTTTATGACTACCCAGGGAAAAATGAGAAAAAAAATCGAAGTCATTGTTTTTTCAGAAAAAAATTGAACTGAATATTTTTTGTGATAAAACTATGTGCATTTTGGTTTTATTTGGGATACTGATCAATAGCAGAGTTATTTAGGCTACCAATAAAAAAAATTAACAATTACATTTGCAAATTTGTAGTCGTAGTACCTACCTAAAAATGTTGTACTAGAGTGTTTTTCAAAAAATGCTCATATCATAAAAAAGAAATGACTTCGATTTTTTTTCTTATTTTTCCCTGGGTAGTCATAAACTGGCCTACTCCCTGGTTCCCGCTTGACGTTGAGTTTCGGGACACGTTGTTTATTATTAGACACCTGAAAATTTATAGATGGACGCCTTTTGTGCGCCTTCAACTCAAGGGTCCGAATATGAATCAAAATATAATTTAACACTTTTAAGTTCTAGTTGTTTTTTGAAGTCAGTGCAATGTTTTTTAATTAGCTTACTGACCAGAGGCCGACTAATCGCTTCTTATAGCTCACAGTCAGCACTCTCACAGTCGGCGACGCACGCTTATATTTGAATACGTCCTAAAAGCAATTTTCAATGTACCCGAAGGTCGTGTAATGCTCGAGATCTGTGAATTTTTGACAGGTGTGGTATAGCGGATCTACGGAACCCTCCGTGCGTGAGTTAAACGGAGATTTTTATTTTGATTTAGCTGAAAAGTGAATTTGCATGTCATGTAATATTTGACACTTTTTTTAAATATTGAACATTTTATGTTCAATGTGTTACGCCCTTCGATCTTTACGGTTACGCCACAAAGCATCGAAATGGCTCGGTCGATGGAAGAAAGTGAAAAAAAGTTCTCAAAATAAAAAGTCGTAGAATAAATAGTTTATTAGTTTCAGATTGAATATAATTCAGGTCATTGAATCAATTCGTCTATTTATTTACACCGATATTCTGCATTCATTCCAATTACACCATGAAACAGCACGAATCAAAGCTACGTAATACGGTTGCCAATGTCAAACATCATTATTCGCGTGTGATTAAAGAGATTTTTAAGGCGATCTAAGTTGACGCGATAAACTAGCAAAATTGAATACCAAAATAAGCCATCGGACGTCACTTAGAATTATTTGACCGAAATTAAATTCGCCTTCCTACAATATAATTCAGAGTTCATTGCATCTGCTTATACGGTAAAGTGCATATTCAAATAGCGTTTCCGCATTGCATTGAAGTTTCTTCCAAAATGAAGTCATTACCTCCGCTCCATGCAGGGTGTCACGATCCGGCCATAATTGCTAGATGGTAGCGATAAGCGACGGCGGCACATCACTAGCCGGTCACATCCACACATAAGGCAGGAGTCATCTGGGATTGATCTGCTTCACCTTTACCTCTGTTGCTCCGTGTCGGTTTCCTTTAAAATATATACGTGAGGTCGGGTCGCCTTGCGCCGCCTTGCGCGCTCACTGCTCGCTCACTACTCACTCACGCCGCCGCCTCATGTTGTCTCATTGTGGGTCACTTTGTTGCGGCGCGCGGCGAACACTTCGCCGTGGGATAAGTGTAACGTGCGTAGCGTATGTAGGTGTAATAAAGGAATATAAAATTAAAGAATGTACGTCCGAACCGTTATTTGGCCATTTATAATTAAGTCTACAGGAACTTGATTATTTTGTAATTTATTCTTATCTTTATTTCTGTCTACACTCAACAGCTTCGATCTGAAACCTCTCAATCAACAACCATCTGTGTCCACTGAAATCGGCATCAAAATTGGGACAAAATTCTATCATTACATTGACCAATTTAACGTTGTCAAGATGGAAGCCAATAGCCACCTGTCAGCTACATGGAGCCGACTCCATCCACGGGCACACTGCACCGCGGGTCAAAAGCTATTGGAGCACGCAGTCTTATTCTAACATTATTGTGTAAATGTCTAGGAAGTCAAATGAATAGCACCTGAAATATTGTCTTTTCAATTTAGTAATTTGCCTTTATTATGTTTCTAATTATGCTTTTTATAAAAGAAATAACAATATGACTGTATTACCTAGTTATGTGAATTGTTTTGTAACCTGATTGATGAGTTGATATTATGTAAGTATCCTAGTAAGTATCAATACATTATTCTGTTCTGTCCTGTCCTATTCAGGTTTCAGGGCAAGGTCTACAGCTGGTGGTCCCTATCAGGACATTAGAAAACATTTCTTATCTATGATGAGCTTAATCCAGTGCTTTATCGCTCCTTTGTGCAGTTCGTCTCGTCTAATTAAATAAGGCGAGTGTCGCGGTCTCGGGGTCGACGGGGTGGGGCGGGAGACGGGGCGAGGGCACGGTGCCGAGTGCAATTAGCCCCGCTCCTTGCGCGACCCGACCGAGCCGAGTCTGCGTGACAAATCATTTCAGTACGCGAGGACTCAGAGACGTGTTAGCATTACGCCTGTCGTTGAAGGTATCACCTTTTGCCCTTTTAGGTCAAGGCACACCCACGCAGTTCCTGTCCTTCACATTTTCGTGAAAAAGAAAGAAAAAGAGAAAGAAAATTGTGAAAAGGAAAGAAAACACTTTAATTCACTAGAGAGAATAGGTACATACATTGTTCGGTTGGACAAGTGAGGATCTAAAGATAACAATAATATCTGAAGACATGATCTTGTATACAATATGTATCCGCTATTGAGCAATCTACCTAGACCCTCCACACCAAAACAGTAAAAGTTCTGTAAGACAAGAACAGTTAAACTTGAACGGCAAGACTAGAATAACAACGCTTAACACAATGGCCAATCTGTTAAAAAAAGGAAATCATATTGAAACCAGAACTTATCAAATTGTGCAGTTAGACTGTCGAAACGTAAAATCTGACAAGTTGGAAGGTTACTATCGCGGTGAACAACGTAGAGGTCACTGAGTCATCATCGACTGACTATGACAGAAAAGATCACCGACTGATTGAATAAAACTACAAAGGTCATTACGTTGTCTTTTGAAGTGACCAGAACATAAACAGTACACAAAAAGTGAGGTTCGGTCAAGGTGAGGACTCTTCGTCATCAGTCAACGGTTGATGTGAAGACAATAATAAGTGCTTCCTTTGCGGAAGTCTCATCACATCTATCATCCAAAGTGTATTTAAAAATCACTTCTGAAACCCTGATAAAATTCGCTTTGAATTAGATCTTCTCATTAATATAGTGTTAAGACGTAAAGGCAACGAAGAGACGCACACCGTTTAATTAGGCAATAATAGTAATAATATTCCGGACAGGTCGTGGAAAATTTTTCTCTCTTCCGGAAAATTTATAAATTAAAGCGTGAGGGGGAAAAAAGCCAAGCTCGCGCGCTAGACGCGAACCCAGGACCAGCGGCGCAGCTGCCGCTCATGGATGGAGCCACCGTGCGGCCACCACCACCGCTGCTGCTTGGCGTCCCCAACACCGCTTACTGACCTGACAGCTGACAGCCCGGCAGAGGACTACGGGGACACGGCCGGCGACCTACCAATGCCGAGCCTGAAGGGGGACATCAGACGCTGCGTGCTGCGCGCCGCTGCCGCCGCCGTCGCGTCATACGCCACCGCCGCTGCGCCGCGCGTCGCCGCGCGTCTGAACAACACCGTCTTGCCCTCTTCGCGGAGTCCCCGGGTCCAGTGACGTAGAGCTGCCACTTCTTGTACTACCAGCGTACACCCTCCACCAAGGTTCGTCGCTCCATCACCGACGTTTGCCGGCGATGACGGCGAACAACGTCGCGTTTCCGCCACATCAACCACGACGGGACGACGACGTCCGCCACACATGTGTGCTCCGTCTACAGCCCCCGCTACCGGTATGGCGGTACAGTGCGCAACGGCGACGCACGCACGACGAGCGAAGACGATGAAAGGGCTGCGTGACGTTCGCCACGCAGACCGGCGGATACGTAGCTCTCCAAGATGGGGGTGGTGGTGGCCTACGAGTCTAGTACCACCACCTATCGCTCGTAGCTTGCCTCGCGTCGTCTCGGAGAGCTCCGTAGCTACGGCCTGCACCCGCCGGTGTGCTTGGAGGCCTGCCTCCCGCCGCCGGCGGAAATTACCGTTTTTATTTACATTATATTAATTTTGTGTATTTTTATTACTTTTTGTAAAATTAATGTAAAATTAATGTAATATATTATAAGAACGTGAATAAAGAGATATAACGTAATAATATTAAAGAAGAACCAGGGTCAAGCCGTCAGGTCTCTTGCCGTTAGACCAGCTGATTCCTGTGGCTCCAATAAGCTAGGGATGTCTGCTGAAGCCTCGAGCCTGTGTGGCTTGACTTCTTGAGCAAACGCACGACATAAATTAGCACCGACGCGAAGACCTATGGACATCCTGAGCGTGTTTCCGTCGAGGAGAGTTCCCAGGCTGGGAAAAGGATAGGCCACGCCACGCCCCAGATCAACTGTTAAATTGTTTTTTATTTGAAATTTATGTAATGTTTTCGTTTGTTTTTCTAATGTCTAGAATTAAGTGTAGTTGGTGTTTCATAAGTCGATTTTTTGAAGAAAATATACTTTTGTAATAGCAATTAAGTCTGCCTTAATAAATAAATAAATATGTTCTAATGCGTGTGCAGTGATGTTTGACCTTGACCAGATTGTGTCCGTTGCAGGTGTTTCAATAAATCATCGTGAATATCGCACTTTGGAAGTGTCCTCACAGACGTCACGGCGAACCTCGCTCGTGAGATAAAGAAGGTAGGTTCTACTGAGTGAGCTAATTGTTTCACTTGATTGTCTGAAGGAGCGGCACGTAGTCTCCGCACCGCCGCGCCGCGCCGCCGCCGCCGGTCACGGCCGCTAGCTCAATTCATCAATTAAATTAGTGTATCCGTTTATTTATCTCGCTTACTTTGGAGTGTCCTCGCGATTTGTAAGACATTTTTCAAAAGTCCTCCATCGGCTTGCATACATAGCGAAGTACCAAGTTAGCCACACAGTCAGTGTGTCTTTCGGATTCTGCATCACTCGGTCAAGGCTGTTAATGTTTCGGCAAATCTTGTGAAGGCTGGAGCGTGTATGTTCTTCGGATGTTTGAAGTACTGCATCGTTACTTACATGAACGCTTGATATTGCATTCATAATGCGAGACATATTAAAAGATGTTAACACACCATCAATGTCGCGTTAACATATTATATCTGTGATGCATTTAGATGCATATAGCAGACTACACTACTAATAAACTGGTATGGTGCGGTTGCCTTATGTTATGTATGATCTCTTTAGCACCTGGACCACGATCAAAACAATGAGTCATCGAGTAATGACTGTGATCCCTTACGCCGCTGGCGCGTTGCCATTGCCACTTGCAGAGTTTCACTACAAATACATGTGACGGTATTAAAACACATAATAGCACAACAAACGTGTGATATGAATGAGAACTTATCGATCAAAAGGAAAAAAAAAGAATCACATCAGTCACGCACATTCAGCCTAACGGATACAAATGTTTCAACAGTCAACTATTGCCCTCATATTCATTGCTCGAATATATTTTGCTATTCCTGGTTGGCGTCACCATTTTTAGGCTTTCGTATCCGTCGCACGGGACCCTATTAATAAGCCTAAGCCGTCTGCCTGTCTGTCTGTCTGTCTGCCTGTCTGTCTGTCTGCCTGTCTGTGTGGCTGTCTGTCTGTCTGTCTGTCTGTCTGTCTATCTGTCTGTCCATCTGTCCGAGGGCTGTATCTCTTGAACCGTAATAGGTAGCCCGTTGAAATTTTCACAGAATATGTGTTTGGCCGATATAACAACAAATAATAAAAATAAGAAAAAGTAAAACGGGGGTCCCCATATAAGAAACTAAAAAGTGTATGCGCGCCATCTACCGAAAAGAGTATGAAGCAATTTAACAAATCATGAATTTGAACTAATATGAAGCATTTCATAAAACACGCCACAGATGGCGTGAGCGGCGCTGACCATGACATGGCGAGGACTTGTGCGAGTTCAACTCACACTTGGCCGGTTTATTAATTTTTGAATTTCTGGGTGTAGTCATAATAAACATATGTAATCGTTCCTCTGATAGAAACCCATTATTTAGATATTTACGATAGGATGTTTACCTAGAAGTTTAATTAAGTAGTTTAATTAATGAATCGAATACATACCAAATATGAGTTCGTTAAATAAATGTAAGTCACCACATTCATAAATTGAATTAATTTTCAATTGGCAAATAAAATGTACGTATAAATAGCCTAAGATGTCAGCATTTTCATCCATGTGAGTGTGCTTGACATATTTACAGCCTACCTGCTTACGTGTAGTGAGAACTACTTTTGTTCAAACAGGTATAAGACATATTCCTTCCTTTAGATTTCCTTGCCCATTAATAGGCGGTGGGTTCAAATTGTAGCCGACTGTTTTGGCATCACCGTTACTGGATGTGAGATGGCCGCATAGCAGCCTCGGCTGTGTTCTCTAGTCCAGAATTCTTTATTGTTTATTGTTTATTGTATAATTTCATCCATAGGTAGGTAACCTACGCTTGGATATGTCGAAAATTCCGCCAGTTCTAAATTCAATGCGAAGAAGAACTGACAAACAAACTTCGCAATTCACAATGTTTTGTTAGTACCTTATAAGTATTATATTATAGTAACTTATAATAAATAATTAACCCATACTACCGCTCACAAGAGCATTCATATTTACAGCATAAACATGAATACTGCAGAATCTGACCACTCTGCTTATTTACATTACCTATATCTGGTGTATAGTGTAGTGCCATCGTCAATTTGATACTTAAATATATCAAGTCAATTCAACAAATATTAGTAAAGGTTTATTACAAAGAAATGTAATAAGTCATGTTAAAAATTTAAAGATACAAAGTGTATCCAATTGTCAAGTTATTTAGTGGGAAAAATAGTAGTCAGATTCTCAGATGAAATTATGGTCAGCTAAAGCATCCTTAATAGTGTAATAACTTCTTTCAATTAACATTTGTTTAATTCTTCGTTTAAAATTATTATCTTCTAATTGTTTTTTGTTAGAAGACAGTTTATTATAAAATCTAACAATATTACAAATAAAGCTTTTTGAGGTTTTAGATAACCTATGCCTTATTAATTGTACATTATTCTTACACCGTGTATCATAGTTATGATTGTCGGAAGTAAGAGAGGAATCATGAATATATTTTCTGGCATAGCATATGGTAAACATATGCACTTGGTAAAGTCATGATTCCTATCTCCCCGAACGCTGTCCTACAAGTATCTCTAGTTTTCATATTCAAGATGTACCGCAAGGCCCTCTTCTGTAATAAAAATATTCTATTTGAATCTGCTGCATTTCCCCAAAACATAAGGCCATATGACATGATGCTCTCAAAATAAGCATGATAAACCGTTTTTGCAGCATGAGTTCCGCCTAGTTCTTTAATTTTTTTTATAGCATAACAAGCGGAACTCAGCTTACCAGCTAAAGAGTTTATGTGGGCTTTCCAAGTAAAACTTTTATCAAATATTACCCTAAGAAAAGTTAGTTCATTGGCAAGGTTTAATGACAAGTTTTCTGCAGTTTTTAATATTCCATCATTGTTATTACGTCTATGAGTCCCAAGACCAAAGTACATAATATTATTTTTGTTAACATTTAGTAATAGATTATTGCACTCAAACCAAGATTTTAGAGATTCTAGTACAGTTAAAAAGGATTCTCTTAGTTTATCTATATCATTGTTTTTCAGTACAACTGAGATATCATCTGCAAACATTACCATCTCTATATCGTCTGTTATGCAGCTCGAGATGTCGTTAACATATGTTAGAAACAATAATGGTCCCAGGATGGAACCCTGCGGTACACCCATTGTAATTGAATCTACATTCGATTTTGAGCCATTGACGTCACATATTTGAGCTCTATTTTCTAAATATGATTGGAATATACGCAATTCATTGTCTCTTATACCATAATGCTCTAGTTTCATTAATAATATTTCGTGATTTACACAGTCAAAGGCTTTGGACAGGTCACAAAAGATGCCATAAGTATGCTGGGAGTCGTCTAGACAAGTTAATATATATTTTACCATAGAAGCTATAGCATCAATCAAGCAAGCAATCCAAATGGAAGTCTTCGGTATGGCACCTACATTCTCGGAGGTGATATTGGCGGATCGGAGCATGTGCTTTCGCCCCTCTAACTCTTCTATCCATATCCATAACGGATTTCATAAAAAAAGAAAAAAAAATTATTTGTTTCCAAGAATAATTGGAATGAAAGAAGAATTATACATATTTATTCCTTAGTCGTTTGTCCATTACAAAATATAAAATAAAATACTATCTTTTGCCCGCAGCTTCGATCGCATAGCCTATGTCCATCCTGAAGGTCTATTCTAAATATTGTTCAATGAATTTTTTAAATCAGATGATTATTTTCAGAGATTACCTCCTCCTACATCCAAACTTACAAACTTTACCGCTTTATGATATTACAATAGTGTAGAAGTGTAGATTTGTATACCTATACTTATTATATATTTTTTTATATCAATGTCCTTACAAAAAATACTATTTCTTAGCATTTGAATGTGTATAAACAATGCACGGCTTAGTTCCAACATTCCTCCTGACACATTTTTGTGATTAATTTGCCATCTCTTTGAAGATTAACATCACTCTGCGCGCTAGAGCAGGGGTTACGAAATACTAAAGAATCTGTGTGTTTAAAAGCGTGGACAATATTTCATGAGTTATTTAATAAATAAGGGAAATGAGAAGAAGCGCTAGATACTGTGGCGTGTTGGCGCCGCTCCAGAGCGAAGTATTTACGAAGTCGACCGCATCCGTGCGACGCGACGCGACGCGACGCGACGCACGTCCACATTAGTGAGACAAAAAGAAGATTGAGAAATGAGCTATCGGAATTAGTGGAAAAGTTTAAACGTCGACAGTAATATATTTCATGCATCAAAAGCTGGGTGCCATTGTGTGTGTTTCATTGAGTGTTAATGATGAGTTTTGACAAACAAATGGTTTACTTTACATTTTATGTAGATAACGAAATAAATATTTACTTGCTTCGTGAACTTTATTAACTGACACATCCATGACAGTCCATCTTTTTTTTATGTAAACTTATGATATCGTGAACGTTATGTCAGCCCATAATACCTGGTGAATAGGTGCCATGTCAGCGCTTCCCTTCGGTCGTGCCGGCTACACTGAACTGGACGGAAAACACAAACTATTTGGTACATAGCCGTTTCGATCGACGTTTCATTCAGCGCGGTGGTACCCAACCTAACCTAACCTAACCCAACCCGGGCGGGTTGAACCCTACCACCTAGTAAGGTAAGAAGGGAAGGCACCTACAGTTTAACGTGGAATCAGAACCACGGTCAGCCTCCAACGGTCGAGCGGTCACCCATCCAAGCACTGACTGGCCCAGCGTTGCTTAAGCCTCTACTCCTCGGGTCATCTGTACCGTAGGATTGATGCAGACATATGAAAAGTTAAAGATAAGTATAGGCCCAGCGTTGCTCAAGCCTCTACTCCTCGGGTCATCTGTACCGTAGGATTGATGCAGATATATGAAAAGTTAAAGAGAAGTATAGGCCCAGCGTTGCTCAAGCCTCTACTCTTCGGGTCATCTGTACCGTAGGATTGATGCAGACATATGAAAAGTTAAAGATAAGTATAGGCCCAGCGTTGCTTAAGCCTCTACTCCTCGGGTCATCTGTACCGTAGGACTGATGCAGACATATGACAAGTTAAAGATAAGTATAGGCCCAGCGTTGCTCAAGCCTCTACTCTTTGGGTCATCTGTACTGTAGGATTGATGCAGACATATGAAAAGTTAAAGATAAGTATAGGCCCAGCGTTGCTCAAGCCTCTACTCCTCGGGTTATCTGTACCGTAGGATTGATGCAGACATATGAAAAGTTAAAGAGAAGTATAGGCCCAGCGTTGCTCAAGCCTCTACTCCTCGGGTCATCTGTACTGTAGGATTGATGCAGACATATGAAAAGTTAAAGATAAGTATAGGCCCAGCGTTGCTCAAGCCTCTACTCCTCGGGTCATCTGTACCGTAGGATTGATGCAGACATATGAAAAGTTAAAGATAAGTATAGGCCCAGCGTTGCTCAAGCCTCTACTCCTCGGGTCATCTGTACCGTAGGATTGATGCAGACATATGAAAAGTTAAAGATAAGTATAGGCCCAGCGTTGCTCAAGCCTCTACTCCTCGGGTCATCTGTACCGTAGGATTGATGCAGATATATGAAAAGTTAAAGAGAAGTATAGGCCCAGCGTTGCTCAAGCCTCTACTCTTCGGGTCATCTGTACCGTAGGATTGATGCAGACATATGAAAAGTTAAAGATAAGTATAGGCCCAGCGTTGCTTAAGCCTCTACTCCTCGGGTCATCTGTACCGTAGGACTGATGCAGACATATGACAAGTTAAAGATAAGTATAGGCCCAGCGTTGCTCAAGCCTCTACTCTTTGGGTCATCTGTACTGTAGGATTGATGCAGACATATGAAAAGTTAAAGATAAGTATAGGCCCAGCGTTGCTCAAGCCTCTACTCCTAGGGTTATCTGTACCGTAGGATTGATGCAGACATATGAAAAGTTAAAGAGAAGTATAGGCCCAGCGTTGCTCAAGCCTCTACTCCTCGGGTCATCTGTACTGTAGGATTGATGCAGACATATGAAAAGTTAAAGATAAGTATAGGCCCAGCGTTGCTCAAGCCTCTACTCCTCGGGTCATCTGTACCGTAGGATTGATGCAGACATATGAAAAGTTAAAGATAAGTATAGGCCCAGCGTTGCTCAAGCCTCTACTCCTCGGGTCATCTGTACCGTAGGATTGATGCAGACATATGAAAGTTAAAGATAAGTATAGGCCCAGCGTTGCTCAAGCCTCTACTCCTCGGGTCATCTGTACCGTAGGATTGATGCAGACATATGAAAAGTTAAAGAGAAGTATAGGCCCAGCGTTGCTCAAGCCTCTACTCCTCGGGTCATCTGTACCGTAGGATTGATGCAGACATATGAAAAGTTAAAGATAAGTATAGGCCCAGCGTTGCTCAAGCCTCTACTCCTCGGGTCATCTGTACCGTAGGATTGATGCAGACATATGAAAAGTTAAAGATAAGTATAGGCCCAGCGTTGCTTAAGCCTCTACTCCTCAGGTCATCTGCACCGTAGGATTGATGCAGGCATATGAAAAGTTAAAGATAAGTATAGGCCCAGCGTTGCTCAAGCCTCTACTCCTCGGGTCATCTGTACCGTAGGATTGATGCAGACATATGAAAAGTTAAAGATAAGTATACGCCCAGCGTTGCTCAAGCCTCTACTCCTCGGGTCATCTGTACCGTAGGATTGATGCAGACATATGAAAAGTTAAAGATAAGTATAGGCCCAGCGTTGCTCAAGCCTCTACTCCTCGGGTCATCTGTACCGTAGGATTGATGCAGACATATGAAAAGTTAAAGAGAAGTATAGGCCCAGCGTTGCTCAAGCCTCTACTCCTCGGGTCATCTGTACCGTAGGATTGATGCAGACATATGAAAAGTTAAAGATAAGTATAGGGAATGTTCTAGGTTTTCAATCTACAGGAATATCTATAGTGAACCATAACGTTGAGACAGCAAGTTTTTTAACTTCGCTCGAAAATTTAAGTCTCAGTTAACATTAAGCGATCGTTTGTTTGTAGTGACATTTCTCGTACTATTGACAGGAGTTAACCGGCCTTAAAATTGTAACCGAAGATGGAAAAATCGGCCTTTATTGTTTTATATGTTCGTCGGTTTGTATATTTGACGGCTGCAAAAATACTCACCCAATTTGAAAGGATTTTTCAGAAAATCCGCGCACAATTAAGAGCATGTATACAACGTGTAGCATGTATAGCCTCTTGGTCGCGCCCTTATTTATAAGAGCTGAGCAGTGGGGCCTCCGTCTATGCTTGTACTTAAATTTTATTCATTTATTCAATTAGAATCTCAATCCAAAAATATTTTATTTTGAACCGACTTCTTCAAAAATAGGAGGTTATCAATTCGACCCCTATGTATGTAATATAGTTGGAATTGCACAATATTCGTATATGTTGGTCTATGTGGGCATCTAAACAGGTGTGCCAAATGTGTATGTTTGTATATATGTATGTTTGTCCACGAATTTGTCGGAAGCCAGAAATATAATTGCATAATTTTTTTTATTGGTTTAAGTTTCTTACAACTTAGGGAATAGTGCAAGTTTCGTCAAAATCGGTTCAGTAGGTTTCAAGATATGGACTGTTAAGTGTGTACCAATCACTGAAAAGCCGTTGGTTTAACGCCCAATTTTAAGCAGAACTTGTTATGTGATATAACTAAAAATTGTGAATTAAAATACGGTTTTAAAAAGATTGCACAGATTTAAAAAAACAATTAGAACCAAAAAGTGTTACATAACATTTCGATACATATTCGGATCCTTGAGTTGAAGGCGGTACAAAAGCACACCTGAAAATTGATAGATGAATCCCTTTTGTACTTTTGTACCTCCTTCAACTCACGGGTCCAGGAATATGAATCAAAATATTATTTAACACTTTTAAGTTCCTAGTAAAGTTGTTTTTTGAGGTGCAATATATTTTAAAACCGTTTTTATATGTAATTGATTTCTCTAAACTGGCATTGAAGCTAGCGTAGCAACGGGCTCAGCTGGTGTAACATAAACGTTAAATGTTTCCATGCAACTTAGAACGGAAGTTCCTGATCCTGTCTCTCAGAATATTGTCAGGAACATGCATGACTGGTTTTTCACGATGTGGCTTTAGTCCGTGAGTTTGTTTTTGCACCTCGCAAACGAAGATTTATTGCTCCGCGAGCTTTAAACTTGGTCGATAAGGTACTAAAAATATCGTCAGTCTACATTGTTGAAGTCACAATATTGTACGCGCCGAGCTCTTACAAAACGCGACCGTACAACGGTGAGTTGCGAAACACGAAGTCGGAGCAAGCGCATCAGCTCTCGTTAATAGATACGTAAGTGGTCACTAAACTAACGCACTTTATGACCTCCTCTAGACGGAGTTTAGTGCCGCGGCGCGGCGCAGTACGGCCACATTGCTCTGAAATAACCGAGGGGAGCCGTCTATTCCGCTCCTAGGTACGAAACTACGGAAACACCGAACTCAAAGCCAAGTTACGCCTAAGTCGTTGGTCCTGCGCGCGATGCTTTCTTGAATTTGGAATTAGTAGTCGTGTGTAAAGAGTTGACGCAACCGTAATTGTCTTCTCAATCCCCAGAGCACGATTCATTCCGAGTAAAGTTTTTTGAAGTGAATTCGACGAACGTCTTACGATCGGTCATTCCAGAAAAATTTAACACCAAAACATGAACTTTCGAGAGCTTCGTGTGCCTAAAGTTTTGTAAGTTACAAACTTAATAATTATATTACTGTGATCTGATGGCTGCACAAAAATACAATACACCTCAATGAATATTAATAATGACCATTGACGTCATACCCTCCGGAAGATCGCTATTAAAAATTTGTCGAGGCACGGTCGCCGCTCACTAAGAAGCGAAGCTAGCGACCAAACGAGTACTTGTCCGTTTGAGACAAAATTAAACTTTATTTCGTAGAGAAGAGTCTGTATTGCCGATATGTTAATACTGAAACAAATTATTTCACAACATAAACTAATTTGTAGCGACGATTAGAAAATAAAATTCCCAGACCGAAAACAAGGAAGAACAAAACAAAAAGGCATAATTCCATTCGCGACCGACCAAAATCACTCTCGGGTGCGGAGAGGATCGTCGCTACCGTTCAAAGAAGAAAGTACCCAAAGAAAATCAAACCAGCTCGAATCAGATGGAACGAGATGTTCAGCACCGACTACGAAATTCGACGTCTTCAACTTGGCAGCACTCTACCTCGGTCCAGACGCTTTCGGTCGACTCGAATGTGGCATAATACTAAATACATAATATAACAATATATTATATTTAAAAAAATATACTTATATATATATTGGCTGATAGCGCAGAGCCTCGACGACCACCTTGAGAGGCTCTCGGTGAGTGGTTGGGTCAAGGGCCAGATCCAGAAGGCAGCACTGCTCGACACTCCACGCATCGTCCGGAGGTTTCTCTCTTTGGGACCCGACCATCGGTAGCCTGGGTTCGCCCCGCCGCCGCCGGTGGTGGAAACTCCGTTTATTTTTTATATTAATTTTAGATTAAGTTACTTGTAAATATGTAAAATTAATATAAGACAAAAAACCTGTAAATAAAGAAATAATATATATAATTAATAAATAAGATATCTTCCCACTGTAGAGAGTCGAGATGCCTGCCAAATCTAATTAAATGATCGAATTCACGAAAATAACTAGCCGTAGCCCGACTTCTACCCACCCTGATTTTTTAAAGAAAATTTATCACTGTTCAGCTCTGTTCTGTGAAAGCAGCTCGTCCATCGGCGTTCGTCATTCGTTACAGGTCTTTGTCTATGCATACGTATAGGTAAGTTTAAACCGTACACGTGGTTTAATTTCCGTAATTGAAATGGTATTCTTTTTTTAGAGTTTTTTGAATGTTTAAAAATATTAGATTATATAAAAGGTGTCAAATATAAGAAATACTTAATGTTTTGTTTATATTGTTAACTGTTGATGTCAGAGCCATACCTCACGGTTGCGTGGAGTCGTTGAGCAAGGAGCATGCGCAGTACGTCACGTACTAGTACGCGACATGAAGCGTTTTAGTGCTAAAGGAATTCCAGAGATTAGCATCTTCGCGATTCGAGCGAGTAGCCACTCCTCAGTGGAGTTATTCCGTTGCGCTAACTTCACCAAGTTTGGATCTTAAGTCAATTTAGCAACAGGAGAATTGCTGGTATTCGCTTTATTTGAGGAAAAAAAAAGCGCTCAAGTGCGAGTCGAAGTCGCGTGGAGAGGGTCCCGAACCATTCCGTTTCCGTTTTCCGTAAAACTTTAAGCATTAGGATTTTGTTTTAGGTTTTCCTGTAAACTATAAGAGAGACCCTGTACTTATTCCCAATTATTATTTGTTTTCGAAATTGACTCAGTAGTTTCGGAGTTAAAGGGGGGAGGGGTGAATAAACGATTTTCGTATATTTTCCTTAATATCTTTCAGATCATGCATTTAAAATTATAAAAAAATATATATTTGTATATTATGGCGGCACCGCCCACAACAGTCCAGTCCACTAGAATGCTATTTTCTCAATAACCGCTCCGTTTGAGTTATAAATAACCTTCAAAATAGTTTTAATGCCGTAAGGACTAAATTGATTAGGTAGTAGATAAAGTTATGTAAGTTATAAAGTTATATATTTTTTACAGTAATCCACAAACCTGGTAAACTCTGGAACGCTCTCCCTGCCAACATATTTCCCCTCAAGTATAGTCTCGGGTCTTCAAGAGAGGCTTGAATAGACCTGTCAGGCCGGCATGTCATTCGCAACCCCCGCGTACTACCGAATGTCCATGGGCGTCATTAGACACCTTATAGGTGATTTGGCGCCAAATGTCCCGCTTTCTATAATAAAAATCAACTCGAAATCCCTGCCAGCGTCGCTGCCACCGGAACCCTAAAAATCTATGTATTTTGTTAGTGCGCTTTCTTCCTGTATCTCAGTATCTCAGTATATTCAGAAGTTTCCAACTAAGATAATATGGGTCATCCATCACAACCGTGAAGGCGTTAGTAAATAAAGTTTTTAATTGAACAGCAAATTGATAATGAAAGATGTCTCTTTAGAAAGACTGGAGTTCAAGAATTAAAAGGCAATGCAAGGAGTAAGGTTAGATTCATATACCCACCGTATGCGCAACTAATAAACGTGTTACGTGCACCATGTACAAGGTGTCTAGCGGCAGATTTCCGATTTTGAAAATTTATAAAAAAAAAAAACAAAAACATATAAGACCAAAACTATTTATTACTATATGAAAATAAGACAAAAGCGGATTTTATTTTTTTAATATAAAGTTTTCTAAATGTCAACCTTCGTTTTGTATGCACTCCTTTTTTTTATCGAAAGCGTGACCTTAAGGTGTCTAGCGACGTCCATGGACATTCGGTCGTATGCGGGGATTGCGAATGCCATGCCGGCCTCACAGGTGCCCATTCCCGCATATTTTCAAAAACACGCCTACACAGTGCACTGGAAATTACGTTTATTTCAGATCGGATACTGTCTTTTAACTATGCGATATCGGCAGGCTGATTTTTGGATACGAGACTTTTTTCTGTGGGGCTATCTCAAAAGTATATCAAGAAAATCATCATATCATCATCATCATCATATCATATCATACTAATAATCAATCTGTAAGGGACGGTGATGGAGTAGGTAACTTACTTTGTTTTATGAGATACTCTTATGTATGATATTAAAACTAAATTGACGATTTTTAGAAATATTTTCTGTATGTATGTATGTATGTATGTATGTATATTCGACGAAATTTAGTACAAGCACATTTAACTATAATACGAGACACAGGATAGGCTACATAAAATTCACTTCCGGTTACGCTAAGATGTAGCTCTCATACAAACCGAATTGTTCCGCGCGCCGAAATAAAGGTACGGTAGCGCGCTTACTTTTTTTTTAATGGAAAGCACGACATATTTGTGGCGCGCGCCAGACTAAACGCAGAGGTGTAGTCTTACTTAGTTTGTTCTTTTTAAATACGTATTTAACACGAGCGAAGCCGCGGGCAAAAGCTAGTAAACAATAAACTTATTTTGTTGCGTAGGTATGGAGATGCTAACAGCTTTCTGAATAAGATTGCACAGCGCACAGCTCGTCAGGTTGCCCGATGTCAGCGCTTCCGCCGCGAGATCCCGCGCGGCCGAGACGACGACGCGACGATGTGACATGGTTTTTTTATGAGCTATGGCCTCTCATTCACGATGTCGTGTGAGACAGGCTTCAATGGAGCTCGTTTCGCCAGCTCGTGCAACGCTTGCTTTACGAGCACTTACGTTGTGCGAAAAGGAAAGAAAAAATGCGCTGATATTTCAATTCTTTTTGCTGCAGCTGTATCATGTTGTTTACTGTTCAGTAATTATTATTATAATTTACTAAGATGATTTATTATATCAATATGTATCACGTTGTTTAGTCTTCAGTAATACTAATAATAAATCTGTAAGGGATGGTCATGGAGTTTAGTTTTATTAGGAAGCTGGTTTAATCGGGATTATGGTTAGCTTTGTTTGTAATCAAGTAATTAAGTAATAAAAAAATTAATTATCTTAAAAAGTGGACCGATTTGCATGCAGTTTTTTTTAAAGAGCTTAAAATGAAAGTTAAAATGCAAATTAAAAAAACTACCGACCCTTAAAAGTCAAAAATAATTTTCGTTTACTTACTTAAAGGAGTCGGGCACCGCTAAGTAAATAAAATATAAAAACTCAGAGCAGCGTGGGAATTTACTAGCGGTCCCCTGACTCATTTAAGTAAGTAAAAGGAAATTATTTTTGCATTTTTAAGGGTCGGGGTTTTTTAAATTTGTAATTTAACTTTTTGTATTGATACATTGAGTCGTTCATATCCCTCGATCATGCTATGGTAGTTCAAATGTTAATTAAATGATAATTCCGTAGATGGCGCTATTCCACATAATTATGGTAATTGTATTGATACCTTCCTTAATTTGTTACTTTTTGTTTTTTATTATTTGTTGCCATATCCGCCATAATAACACATATAATGGACGGACTGACGGACAGACAGGCAGACAGACGGCGGCGTAGGCTTAGTAATAGGCTGCCATGTGGCCACGGAACCCTAAAAATGTGGATAATAAAAGGATGACGACGAGATTAGACTTGGAACCGAATGTAGTTGAATGAATGTAGTTGCGAGACGCTGAGCACGAATACGCTACTAAATAATGCATGAACGCTAAAGTTCTGTAAATAACGTCGTTCGCACAATGTACAAATTGAGGGAAACAAAGGAGGTCGATGGAACAACAATCTATCGAATCGAAGATAAATATCGAGATGCTATCTGCGGCCGGCGCGGCGCACTGTTACGATCAGCGTTTAAATAATTATGGGAACGGAATCGACGTTTACGCATTGTTGAGAGAGCGGACACAAATTGGGTATTATCGCTAATTTATTGACTAAAGTTCTCCTTTGTTGCTAGCACAATTTGAATATTGAACAGGGGCTCGGCGCGGAGCGGCTCGGCCCTCCGCCCCGCGCCGCCCCGCGCCCGCATTATGTAGTTAGCTCGACATGTCGCTAATGATAGCAATTGTTCTTGTCCATTGTGCCAGCAGGTGTGGTGTCGCCGCCGCCGCCGCCGCTGCAGCGCTGTCGCCCAGCTGCAGCGCAGCGCGACGCGACGCGCTCGAGAGGTTAACGCATGTTAAACGACGACGACACGGGTCAAGCAGTACTCCTACTTTTTACTTATAGTTTTTCGTTTGAACAATGTTTCTCGTATGTACACACAACATGCTGTATCCCGACGTAAGCAGAGTAATCGGTGTTGTGCTGCAAGTACTCTGGTAAATTACAGCACCGACCACCAAGTTTAGCAAAGTATTCGGACAAGATAACTATCAAGCAGCAAGTAAGGCACGAAGGCCCGCCTGCTGCATGAGTCGGTGGAAAGACATTGCAAAGGTGAGAGGTGGCCAGCCTGTCGCCCTTTATCACTGCATCTTGTCCTTACCCCTTAGTCGCCTTTTACGACATGCACGGGAAGAGATGCAGTGGGGCTATTCTTTTTAATTACCGGCCCCACACAGTATCACACTCACAGTTTCTCACTTTTTTATTTGTTTCTTTTACTTACCTAGCTCCTCATTCAATTAAATATAATGTAAATAATCCAGGTACATAATGTACACGCGAGATAATATGTTAAATTGTAATATTGAAAATCAATGAAATCTTCAATACAAATGTGGCATATGTTAATACAATAAATACTATAGACTGGAAATTTTACTTCCATAACTAAGTTTTGATATCCCATGCAACTGCTGAAAACTTTTTCATTTCCTGCGTACCCGATACGGAAGCTGCCGCCCACCGGTCACATCACACCGCTCGACACAACACCGAACCGCACCGCCTGGGAAATTCGTAAGCTTTTGACTGCGCCGCTTTGCGGCAAGTCGAGAGAATTGTCAATTTGTCCTGGCACGTAGCCGACCTGAGCAGGCGGCGGCGCGGCGGCGACGGCGGCCGGTTCAAAGGCACGTCCCTCGGCGTTATCGGCGTCGACCCGGCGGCGACCGGCGCGGCGAGGCGAGGTGAGCGCAAACACTTCAAGAGATGCCGACACAAGCAGCTCGGTGCACGTCGTTAGTAACATAGCTCGACCACTACATTTCCTGTTTTCACATTTCCAAAGCTCATGACCATCATTCCAGAAGAGATATATATTTTTGTTTGTGTAATCCGGTATCGGTGGCTAAGTCGGAGGGGCCAAAGCGCATGCTCCGACCAGCCAATATCACCTCCGAGAAGGTAGGTGCCATACCGGAGACTTCCCTGGATTGTTGGCTATACTGGACTAGAGGAGAACACAACCGAGGTTGCTATGCGGCCATCTTACATCCAGTACGGTGGTACCAACCCAGTCGGCTACAATTTGAGCCTACCACCTAGTAAGGGGCAAGGGAAGGGACCTACAGTTTTACACCATTGTGTAAATGTAGAGCATTTACACAATGATCTACATTTTCAAACTCGCACTTGAATCGTCATGGAAATGCTAGATACATTTTTCATCGCTATAGGTATGTACCGTGAAACAAGCGTGACGCTATGTACATGTAGTTATGTACCTACTGGTTTAATTTAGGGCTTACATTACACTTAAGTATTATCGAATTGTTGCATGCAAATTGATTAATTAGTGAACAATATTTTCATTTTTCCTTCCTTTACTTCTGAAGGAATTATTTTGATTTATGTTATATTGGACTCTGTACAATCATTGTAAGGAAAAACAAAGTCGATGTGGCATCGGGTCAAAGAGCTATTGAGAATTTGTGAAACACATTTTACCCGATTTCATCCGCTAATTAAACCAAACATCCTGAAATGAAATTTATATACAGGATGTTCGGCACATCGACCGACAAAATTTTTTTGTAGGTAAGTGGGGTCATTTGTAACCTTTTGACCCAAGATACCTTTTGTCAGATGTCACGTGGTATAAAGTAAGATTTTTTTTCTTTATTTTTGAAAATTACCAAAATCCCAATTTTAAACCCTTCTAACTTTTTTGTTTATGATTGTATCAGCACAAAATAAACTTTATTGAATTTTACGATGTATCCATGTTCTAGAAAAAAAATTATTTGATGAAGTTAATACCATGAAATGGTTTTAAGACCTATAAGTCCCGAGAAGGAGTAAAAATGTGACAGAATCTTAATTTCTTAATTCATAAAAAAAACCCACAGCAATTGAGCGCTTCATTTTCTTTTAAAAAGTTTGCTAGTTTACACACTTTCCAACGGTATACCACATGTCATACAAATAGTTCACTATGTGGTCAAAATTAGACACAGACAGAACAGAACGACAACACGGGCACTCGCTTCCCGTATTGAGAGCTTTTTCGGGAGCATTTTCTTTAGAATATGTACCGGTCGCGCGGGCACTCTTGCAAAGTATCCCTAATTTTGTCGTTTTGTTCTGTATATGTGCCTGATTTTGACCACATAGTGAATTATTTGTATGACATGTGGTATACCGTTGGAAAGGGCACAAACTAGCAAACTTTTTAAAAGAAAGTTAAGCTATCAATTGCTGTCAGTTTTTTTTTAATGAATTAAGAAATGCTACAAGAAGCAAAGAAGCATATCGCCGGCTTGTACAAATACCTTTGGCAATGTTACTCCGTCTCCTCGCACCTCTTCTACAACAACCACGACCCGATCACTTCGGCCACGGGATGCCAGCAAGGTGACCCGCTCGGACCCGCTCTGTTCAGTCTCTCCGTGCATCCCGTAATAGAAGAATTATGCTCTGAACTCAACCTGTGGTACCTAGACGACGGGGTGCTTGGTGCGTGGAACGCTAAACTCCGTTTTAGAGGATCTCGAAAATTTGAAAAATAATTTTCAGTCAATGGGTTTAGTGCTTAATTTCGAAAAGTGTGAAGTATTTTTAACTGCAAACGTCTGTAATGTGAGAAAATCAGAAATTCTAAACAATATAAAGGCGGTAGCACCAGGAATTAGGGTGGTTTCAGAACAAGAATTATCACTTCTTGGCTCTCCAGTCTTGGAAGAAAATATGGTACCAACGATAAAGAAAAAGAAAGAAATCTTGTTAAAATTTGCAAACCATTTGGTCAATTTACAACCGCATGTCTCTTTCTACCTTTTAAGGCATTGCTTTTATATTCCAAAATTTACATACCTTCTCCGCACAAGTCCATTTGGAACCACATAGAGGAAATATTAGATTTAGATAACATTTTAAAAACAACTGTAAACACTATTTTTAATATAAACTTAGAAATTCAAGATAAAGCCTGGACACAAATAACTTTACCAGTTAGGTTCGGTGGATGCGGAGTCCGTTTGGTCCAGATGTCGCCTTGCCTGCCTTCCTCTCGTCGATCCATAGTGTATCAAACCTCATCGGTTCTGTATTAAGCCCGTCACTCGGTGACGTTGAGGTTGTACACTCGGTCGAGGCGAGGGAGGCGTGGCTGGTGAAATGTCCCAATCAATCTTCACCAGTTTTCCCAAATTCGCAAAGTGGCTGGGATGAACCCGTTATTAATTCAATTTGTAGAGTTCTCTCTCTGGACGGCAGCGATGCTGATAAGGCACGCATCCTGGCATCGTCGCAGACTGAATCCGGTGCGTGGCTTAATGCATTTCCGTCACCACATCTTGGCACTCTGCTTGACAGAGATACGCTACGCATCGCTTTCTGTCTGC
This sequence comes from Nematopogon swammerdamellus, assembly GCA_946902875.1. Taxonomy (NCBI): domain Eukaryota; kingdom Metazoa; phylum Arthropoda; class Insecta; order Lepidoptera; family Adelidae; genus Nematopogon; species Nematopogon swammerdamellus. Next base: position 10,181,878 of record OX336345.1, read on the forward strand.
GGTTTGGTGTCAGGATCTGCCAGCAGCATACATGTGTTTGCGGTGAATTGGTGAGGACGTTAGGGCATCATGGTCTTTCTTGCTCCAGGAGTGCTGGCAGGATATCTCGCCACGCTGACATCAACCGTATTCTAAAGCGCTCCCTTGCATCTGCGAATATGCCTAGTATGTTGGAACCTCTTGGCCTGTCTAGAGACGACGGAAAACGGCCAGACGGTCTCACACTCTTGCCGTGGAAGCAGGAGAGGGCTTTGGTTTGGGATGTCACGTGCGCCGATACCTTAGCTCCTAGTCATGTAGTGGGCTTTAGTCAGGTTGCTGGCTATGCCGCAGCAAAGGCAGAAAAAGCGAAACATCTGAAATACAATACTATTAAGCAGCACTACGAGTTCGTTGCCTTTGCTGTGGAGACTCTTGGGGTGTGGAGTCCGGACGCTAAAGACCTCGTGAAACTGCTAGGTCAGCTGCTTATTGAAGCGTCCGGGGACCGTCGTGCCAAAGCGTTCCTCACACAAAACATCAGCCTCGCCATCCAGCGCGGGAACGCGGCGGCTGTCCTCGGGACAATGAATGATGTCCCGAGGATGCAGGAATATTTTTATTTAATTTAAGTTCTTACATTTCTGTTTAATTTAATTTTTCTTTGTCTAATTAAGAAATTAAGATTCTGTCATATTTTTATTCGTTCTTGGGACTTTGGGAGGTCATAAGACCTTTTCATGGCATTAACTTCATTAAATAATATTTTTTCTAGATCTACATCTACATCGTAAAATTCATTACATTTTATTTCGTGCTGATAAAATCATGAACAAAAAAGTTACAAGGGTTTAAAGCTGGGATTTTGGTAATTTTCAAAAATAAAGAAATAAAATCGTATCTCGATACCATGTGACATCTGACAAAAGGTATCATGGGTCAAAATGTTGCAAATTACCCCACTTATCTACAAAAAAAATTTGTTGGTCGATGTGTCGAATATCCTGTATATATCTTTGATAAATAAAACATTGTAAATAACAACAAAACGATATGGCATAGTCCTTAAGAGATAATTGCGAAAACCGTGAAAACAAATTTTACCCATTTTCACCCCGTAGGGGCTGAATATAAAAAAAATCCCTTCTTAAATAAGTCCTATATTGTGAAATGAATATTCTCCCCTAGTTTAAAGTTTCTAGGTTTTTTTTAGGGAAGCTGACACGGTTGGCTACATCACCTACAACACCCGTAAAGGTCCAGCGGCTTGGCCTGGGCATTGATGAGCCAGTCAGGGAAAAAAGTCGGTGAAATACTCGTATATTAATTTTAATTTACTGACAGTATGTAACTGAATTTATGGAGACTTGGATTTGTATTTAACAAATATTGTAATTGTTCATGTCAATTATGGGACCTGTGCCATACAACTCACGATTTTTTTTTTATTTATGTTGTCACCCGCACCGCTGTAAGTAACACGCGTCCACATATTTTACGTCCGCGCGTATAATATTTTAAAATAAATAAAAATAATATTTCACAGTAATATTTCACAATAATAATTTGTACATATTGCTTTGATTCGTGATTGAAGACATAGTGGGAAATATGATTTTTTTTTATACGTGCTTGGCTGCCCCTATACGTGATGTTTCTACAACAATCCGAATCAAAAGTTCTAAGTCGCATAAGTCCTATGTACATAATATATCCTATGTACTATGTATATCGATCCGAATTTAGATATGCGCAAAACGAAATAGCGGATGAAGTAAGAGCGTGTGCGGGTAGTGGTGCGGCCGGCATCACACAGCCGACGACGCGTCCGTATGGTCCGGCCAGACGTCACGCAGAGAGAATTCACGAGTAGTATTGCTGAGTGCTGACTGCTGACGCACCATTGACGCCGTACCTTCGTGTGCTGGCTTGACGTTCGCACTTCCGTCATAATCGTAAATTAATAACTGATCTGCGTCTATTTAAACATCGAGACTTGGTCCATGATTATAGAGCTGTGACTCATTCCAAATCTTTCTTTCTTTGATGTAGATTTCGTAGTTCTGTTAGTTATTTATCTTTGCTATCTGAATGAGTCGCCGCATTGGTAGTCATCTGTGTTTTAACCTATTAATAATAAAAACATATAGTTCCAGCAGCAGCGTCTCGCTCGACGATGCGAAAGCGGGAGGGGCGCGGTGCAATCAGGCGATTACAAATTAAAAAAAAATACCCCCGACCCATAACAAGTCAACAATAATTTCCGTTTACTTAAGTTAAGGGAGGGTTAAAGGAGTTGGGGGACCTTTAAGGGTCGGGGGGTTTTTTAAATTTGTAATTTAACTTTTATTTCAAGTTAAAAAAAACGCATGCAAATCGGTCCACTTTTTTTTATAAAAATTTTTGAATAGGTACTTGATTACTTGATTACTTCATTACAAACATAGCTAAGAACTATCCCGATTAAATCAGCTTTCTAATAAATAAAACCGCATCCAAATCGGTCCAACCGTTTGGGAGCTACGATGCCACAGATAGACACACCCATACACACATACACACCACACGTTAAACATATATAGTATATAACACCCATCTTTTTGCGTCGGGGGTTAAAAATTCTAAATAGTTTATTGAATAGAAAGCACACATTGCAATACAATATATACTAATTGTTGGACACTCGTACCTTAGTACTGATGATCTGGAGCTTGGGCCATAACAAGCTTTAACTGTGTCAAATGCCAAGTCTCTAGCTTGTACCGTTTGGTTCTGGGAGCGTGTGTCACACAGACTAACGGAGGGACGGACAGACACGGGAGGGAGACCATACGTTTTCCCCAGTTTTTCCAATAAAATTTTGGTTAGAAACACAAAAAATTTCAGACTTTATTAATTGGAATTCGTTGTAGAATGCTTCGTGTGGATGCTAAAAAAATACCTATCAAATGTATGCGAATTTGAAGCTCGAACTCACTCGCGGAGAGTTCTGGAAAAACATGGTATTTGAGAGTATTTTTGCCTTTGAAGAGTAAAGCTCTCTCAATGACGAAGTGTTGTGAATCTACTTCATATTTCTTGTGAAATACTCTACGTAAGTAATCCTTGTCTATACAAACAAAATAAATAAGAAGTAGCCCTGACGCATGACGGGTGAAAGTAACGAAACACGAAATAAGATAAATTTCTTGATAATATTCTTCCCACACGATTGAGCGAGCAAGCGTCTCCCTAACTCCTCTGCATTGCCTCTATGAAATATATTTGCTTGCAACATTTGCTGTTCGACGTAGGTACTCTATTTAGGCCACTCGACACTTATTATTTTGCCGCTGTGAAGTTAATTAAAATCCGGCAACTGCTAAACCTATGCCACCCTCGAACCTGAACATCTTTCTGATATTACAATACAACGCTTTCAGATAATTTTCACAGAAAAACTAGTTCCGCGTTATAGCTAAGGAAATATCAGACACAGTTTTGGTGGACTTCACAATTTTATTAATGTATGACTTATATTTAGTAAGGATTTCTGAAATACTTGAATCTTGCGAACCGTTTGTCATAAAGAAAAAAATGCAATTTCCTGCGCATGTAGTAGAAATTAATTCATTTACGCTACCGTCCGTGATTGAATCATCAAACTCTATATACGAGTATGTAGATATACGAAATTTCAACTCTTTTCGACCAGTATATTCGTAGAAAATAAGGTGTTACAGACGGACAGACAGACAGAAAGACACGAGAGTGATCCTATAAGCCTTATAGGATCACTCTCGTGTCTGTCTCACGCAGGACAATATTATGCGAGTGATCAGTCGCGTGGTCGCCATCGTTGCCATATATACGGATTTTTTCCAGAAAATTGTATATTGATATTCTTAAATTCTTCTGGGTCCGCAAAAAATGGGTCGGCGGTCCGGATCTGGACCGCGGTCCGCCATTTGGTGACCCCTGCTATAAGGGTTACGTTTTTTCTCTCTTTTGAGGTGCGGCACCCTAAAAAAAGTAGTTTAGTTTGACAAGACACATACCGAAGTAGATTGATCTGACACCTTGGTCGGCTTGGAACGTGCATACTCTTTAATGATTTTAGGTCTTCTTGATAGAGCCATTAATTAAACATGGCATAAACAATTTTCAATCGTAGTTGAAATCTGTTTGCGTAGACGTCGACTAGTGGTTCGAAGAAGCTATTGCTAATTATTTATTACAAACAGAAATAAAAACATAGTACGTTCGTTTGCAGTGCAATGTCTGTACAGGCTGGTCGAAATGTCTCCGCATGGAGATTAGCAGCGTCCGGTGCAGATAGCGAGGTAATCAGAACGCTGACGAACTGTATTTTATGTCTGCAGTAGAGCGGACCTATAGGCAGACGGTGACCGCACAATTGGTGCATCAAACATTGTAACATGCTTTCGAGGAACCACAAATACGACGTATGAATAACGTTCGGACCATCCGGGGGCAAAATCCGGTTGGATATTTTTGTTTTTGTGGATGTAATCTTGGACTTAATTATCAAAATTTCCCTCCGAAGATATTTAAAAAAAGAGGGAACTCATGGCTAAACTGGTCAAAATCATTTATTAACTACTTAGATTGTTACCGATGAATTGCTAGGCAATTGACATGGCGAGCTTATTTCAATATAAATAGTCTGATTTGTAGAAAGGAGCAAATGAATTAAAATATTAGGGAATTAAGTAGGTACCTACTACAGTTTTTTCCGTTCCATTATAAGTGATCACAGAAGATATAAGACAAATAACACTTCTCACACTTTGTCAGCCTCGGTGGCTCAGTGGTGCGATGGGTCGATTGTCGCTCGTGATCATAAGCACACCTGGGCGCGGTCAGAACTTGAATGGGTGACCATTCTACCGTTGGAAGCTGATCGTGGTTCGGAATCCACGCAAAACTGTTGGTCCCTTCCCTTTTTACCTTACGGGGTGGTAGGGTTTATTAACCCGTCAGGTTCCATAAAAAATTCTATTTGAGGGTGGGAAGAAGCAGTCCGTGAAATATTTATAATTTTTTTATAAATTTTCTTATTTTGATTTTACGATTTGCCAAATAAAATTTCGCACGAATGATTTTTCTCTATAGTCAATAGTTTGTAGGTCTATTAGGTCTAGGATCTATCATAGTCATCATCCATCATCAATACATAGGTCGATACATATAATAAACGGTAAATAAATTAGCATGCCTGTACTTTGAACATATTTATAAAAACAGTAATTGGATGTATGATGATAAGTGACACAATTAATTACGATCATTTTTGTTCTTGGAATTGTTGTCAATTTGTTTGGCTAATCATCACCGTATAGATTGAATATTATAAGTGTCAACACGTAAAAACTATGGACTATGGAGTTTTCAGAAAAAATTAGGACTTAACTTGGAGTGACATAATGGCATCAATCTAATAATGGCTTCAATGTAACCATAATGTAACTATAATGAGGTGAGCAGTGGGGTCGGGATTGAACGCAGTGAGAGAAAATTCACCACTTAGATTTGCTTTAACGTGATTTACTCGGAAAATACTTTCGTGCACGTTTCCAGCCAAAGATTATGGAAGGAGAGAAGATGTGCCATGCATGAACGCCCCCTCGTATCGGATCGGAACCGCTATCGCCGCAAGTTTCCGATCGCACACAATCACAATTAATACATACGAGTGCACAACAACATTCGCAGCAGCGCTTTTTGGCCAATCAAAATCGTTGCATCCACGTGTAGTGCGCTCACTCACACATCGATAGTTAATATGGGCAAATCTTATGGCAAATCTCCCTCGCATATCCACTCTCCTTCCAAAATCTTTGATTCCAGCAATATAATATGTGATATTTTGCATTTATTGTTATTTTTGTAACATCATGCTATGTCTTATAGGGGCCGAGTAGTATTGTCGATGGTAATATAGACAAGACAAAACATTGTCAGCCTCGATAGTTCAGTGGTGCAGACAGTCAACTGTCGCTATTGAATGTTAAGCAACGCTGGGTGCGGTCAGTACTTGGATGGGTGACCGCTGACCGTTGAAGGCTGACCGAGGTTCGGATTCCTCGTAAAACTGTAGGTCCCTTCCCTCCTAATCTTACTTGGTGATAGGGTTTAACCCGCCCGGGTTGATACCACGGCACTGAATGAAACGTCGGTCGAAACGACTATGTAAATAGTTTGTGTTTTCCGGCCAGTTCACTGTAGCCGGCACGATCAAAGGGGGAAGCACTGACATGGCACCTAGTTCACCCGGTCTTATGGGCTGACATCACGGACGTTGTAGGTGTTTTATGTATTACTGTGTTTAGGAAAGAACAAAAATACAGAACAAAAGACAGACAAACTGCATATGCTTAGTAAGTAATAGGCTTCCGTACGGGGACGGAAACCTAAAAATGATGACGAAATATATTATGCATTATGTTATGTCTCAATGAAATATTGTTAATGTTGTTTGTTCTTTATGGCGAAATAAATATCTGAATCTGACAACATTAATAGCATTATTTATGGTAGCTAATTTAAAACACAACCCTTATATGATTATTATGTCACTCTAGCTGGACATAAGAACATCCCCCATCATGCCATTACTTATATTATAGCTGAGCAGAACAAACTGGATGTCGAACAAGAAAACCGCGCAAACGGAGCCGCGCGCTCAGTAAGTTACATAATATTAAGATATTACCTATTATGTTTTAAGTTATTATTACCGTTCGTTTAAAAGTGTTGCACACTAATAATAAAATCAAGATTATGGATTATTGTATTAGTTTTGTATATTTTTATTACTTTTTAGTATAATAAATATAAGTATGTAAAATTAATATAAAATAAAAGAAAGTCAAATAAAGAACTGATCAAAATCAACAAATGAACAAAATCAAGATTTGAATTTTGAATTTGAAAATAAAACTAAATATGTTTCCTGTGTCAGTATCCAGTATGTATGTATGTACGAGTGTGTAGGTCTGTAGCTATAGAAGGGAACATTATTAGAGAGTTTTGTTAGAGTCTCTGAGACGAATACGATTTGATCGGTGTTGTTCAGTGTTGTGGCGGCTTGGCTTCATGTCTGCGAACTTTCGAGGTCAACGGCCCGGGTGGAACGGTTTCCCCGCCCTCGGCTAGCACTGGAAAAGTTTTCCTCGGCGCGTTGGAACAATCCGCTCGTTTATTCGTATGTGCATTTCATACCAGCAGCCCCTCTATGTAGGTAGAGTTGCGTTGCGCATCAACTGACATACTTTGGGCCACAACTGAATTCAGTCCAGTGTAGCCGGCAAGGACAAAAGGAAGAACTGCCATGGCACCTAGTTCACCAAGGTGTGCAGATGAGATGACATTATCGATGTAGTAGGTGACGTTACCCCATGATAGGTTCCAAAAAATTTTAAAACATAAAACAATACCTACTTGTAAGTATGATGGCCCGCTGTTATGTATAGTTAGTAGGATTATTCACATAAAATAAAACCTGCGGCTTCGTTAGTCTACTTGTCCACAAGTACCTAATTTAATGTCCTTACATAATTTTATGTTTCCATTTCTAAAATTTGAGATATACAGGATATGCCGTGGCATACATACATAACAGGCTAGCTAATATAGAATCGACATGTAGATATGTAGATGTTTGCTGAGAGTGAACTTGAGGACAATGGCTCACCGTGCGGGGTAGGCGCGAACCACAGCGCGACGAGCTCCTCGACGCTGGCGCCGGGCTGGTGGTGGTGTTGGTGCTGGTGATGCTGCTGGTGCTGGTACTGTAGGTGCGGGGGGGCGGGGTGGTGCGGCGGAGGCGGCGCGTGGTGCGAGCCGGGCGGCGCGTAGTGCGTTTGCATCCCGCTCGGCCCCGCCTCCATCAAGAGAGCCTGCACCTGCGAGATGTCCACGAACTCGTCCCTCAGCTCGGCCCCCGCGCCGCCCGCGCCCGCGCCCGCCTCGTCCTCTGGCCGCCGCATCGCGAGCACCGAGAGCATCGCACGAGCCGCGCCCGCGACCGCGCTGCATCACCTCACTGCACCTCGAGCGCCGCGCCGCGCAACCTCCGGCACCTGTTGCGCCACTACCCGCCCCACTTCCCAACCGCCCGAACACTCTTCACAAGCACTCACCCTTAATTGACTTAATTTCTTCACTCACTCTACTCGGTTGCTTATTAAGTACTGACCGGCGATCACAGATTGGTAGGCGCGCGCGAGACGCGACAGCACATCGCGGTGTTGCACTGATTCTAAACAAAGTGAGCACAGGTTAGGCGCGCGTGGCGCGACGGAGGCGGCGCGGAGCGGCGACCGCATCCTCGCTGCCGCTGGCGGGAGGTTGGACCGGTGCGGCGCGGGCGGCACCGGCGTCCTCGACCGCAGCCGCACGCCGGACTATCAATGAGCGGGGGAGAGTCGCCCGGAAGGTCGGCGTTCATTCACGACGAAAACATGAATGGCGAGCGGCGGGCGGGCGCCGCAGGCTCGCTCGGCGTCGCCCACGTGCGCGGGAAACTGGCGCGCGGCGCCGCGTCGCGACGGCCTACGGGGAGCCGGAGAGCGAGCGCCCGAGCACCGGCGGAGGCGGCGGCGGAGGGCTACGAGAGCGCGAGCCGGCGCGGACGGCGAAGCGCAAGTAAGAGCGAGTTAGATTTGCGAAGCGGAGCGGCTGAGCGCGTGGGCGGATGCGTGGGAGTGCCTCCGCCGCGCGCCCGCGGAGGCTCGTCACGCCGCGCGTGCCGCGCGTCCGCCGCCACCTCGCCGCTCGCCGCGCCGCCGCCGCGGTGACGTCGGCGCACCCCGTGCCGTGCCGGCTCGGTGAGCCGCCTCCGCCGCACGCGGTCGCACTTTCTCCGTCGCCCCCGCGGATCATCAGCCGCTCTATTTGCGCTGCGCGTGATTCACACACCCGCCCCGGCATCTATTTTGGTTGCGTCGGCAGCAGATTCAGATGTGTCGTAATGAGATGAGTGTAGAGAATTCGTGACGTACGCGGGAATCTAGCCGCGAGAAATGCCAATTTTGTTACCGGTTATTTTGAGCCGTTACTCGCAGTGTATGTAGAGCGGTGCGTCCGCGTCTCTCCTTGCGCACAGCACGCAACTCCACATCTCAGGTGAGGAAAAACAAGAAGTGGCTTCCTCTGCTGGCTCTACCGGCGCGTATTTAAAATTGATCCTGTCAATTGTATGAGAAATGTCACTATTTATACTTATTATTAAAATGATACGCAATACTTAAACGGAGGTGGCGAAGTTCAGGCTTAGAGTCGGGAAGCCGCTAGCCGGTGCCCACAGGACACGACACGGCGCGCGGTTGATTTAAGTATATCGTGGGTGTCGCGTCGCCATGGCAACGACCTGTTGATCGTAGGACGCCAAATGTCAAAGTTCCACCTGTGCTTGTATATATGGTGGGGCGGTGCGGGGGCGGCGAGTAGAGTGCGGGGGGAGAGGGCGCATGCGCAGTCCGCCGCTCCCGGACCGAGGAATTCCCTCCATCTGCCCCTATGATTTATTCATGATTCATCATTTCAGATGATCAATCGCTCCGTGGTGGCTACCAGCTGGAGTATTTAAATCACTCAATTTGAATGTAGAATGAGACTTGTATTTTTTCACACGAGACTATTCCCCTGTGTTACGTGTAGGTTTTGTTTGTACGGTGCTGAAGAATGAATACTGAAAGTATCTATTCGTTTTAGTTTTACACATACTTTTGCAAAATTAAGTCTTTATACCTCTTTTTAACCGACGAAAGCAAAAAGGAGGAGGTTCTCGAGTCGATGACGTGTATATTTTATTATTATTTTTTATGTATGACCACGCATTACTTTTTTACAGAGTAGTCCGATTTTGATCATTATTTTTTATTGGATAGGGTATACATCGAAGTTGGTTCCAATTGAATTAGAAAAAAATAGGGAATTATTGATTTTTCCCCTGTGAACCGATTCCGTTGAAACATTGGCACACATATGTACTTAGTTCACTATGTACACTATCATGTAGATGACACTACAACATAATGGAGCATGTTCATCATCAGACTAACTCCAGGTTAACCTGATGATGGAGACGTAACAGGCCAGTCGAGGGAATTCCTCAACGGCTACAACAGCTACCTCGTGTTTGTGCTTTTTCACCTGTGAACCGATTCCGTTGAAACATTGGCACACATATGTAGTTCTTAAGGTGATAACTTACTACAATGATATATACGAGTAAATGAAATAAAATTCAATCGGTTTGGTTGAGCGGTCGTTCATATGACAGGCGTTTGGATAATCGGCGCTTAACTTCTACTTCAATAAACTTATACCTCTGTAAATCGTATTATATTCCTGAAATATGTGAATGAATAGATTTACTCTCTTGTAGGACCGTACATAAACATATTTTTTCGTATTTAGCTGTCTGCGGCGGGTGGGGGTTGCATCAAGTGCACGCTTGACCGGAGCGCTGGTGTGGGCGGGCGCGGCTACCACGCCCACAGCACAGCCTCTTTCGCGGCAGTGACGTGGCTCCGAGCCCGCTGTCGCCGACAAGGCAACTATATAAAGGGCCATCCATGGCGGCGTAACAGGTGTCAACCTCGATTGCTTACATAAGGCAATGTTGGGCGGAATTGTCGCCGGTTGCGTTTGGGCGGGCGGGGGCGGGGGGCGGCGCCGAGGGCGGCAATGACGCATTTTCTATTTACGGGCTCAAACTTTCCTCTATGACGTCAAGGCTTACTCTAGGACGCACGGTATATTTACAGTTTGGAGCGTTGACTTTAATATAAAATTTTAATTTTGATGTCTGGAGTTTCTTTCCTGCGCTATTGATACATTTATGAAATATTATTTTCTGGTATGCTTTAAATTAAGGTGATGTGTGACTGCGTCTCACTCGAATTTAAAAGAAAAAAAAAGTAAAAAAAAACAACTTACTTTTAAGCACTCTATTGATATTTTTCTTAAAGCTGGTAAGCTACCGATCATTTTAAATAAAAATATCGGCCCAAAATTTTCAATATCTCAGAAATAAAAGGTCTTAAATGACAAAAAAATATATTTTCATGTAAATTTTCCGAAAATCTACATGAATCATTCGAAAAAAATGTACGACACTGGGCATACAAATTACTAAAAAAATTACGCGGTTTCATGACCTTTCTAACAAGGTAAAAATTTTATGAAAGTCCACAAGAATTTGCTAGACAAAGCACACTGTACGACTAACTTCTAATTTGAATTATAAATTTAATGAGCTCGATAAAGTTACCGGTGTTGAGTAATGGATAAAAAACTTGTAATATAATAAATTTTTATTAAAAAATTAAACAGTTAATTAGTTAAAGAAATACAAGTAGTCACAAAAATCATAAACCTTGTTCAAATTGCCGCCCATTGTTGCGTATGCGTATGCCTACGACGTATTTACTTCATTGTCACTCTTGGGGTGAAAGTGTGTTTTCAATCTATTGGCCGGCGGCTAAAATCCTCTGCCTCATGTCTTCAACGGATGGCACGGGTGTGTTGTACTAATTCTTTCATGTGACCCTAATTGTAAAAGTCACAGGGCGTCAAATCCGGACTTCTTGCCGGCCCCGGCGCGATCGCTCGAGGTGGCCCAACGTTGGGCCACCTCGACCGATTCATCTCACTGGATAATTTTAATTCTATTCCAAGCATCGAAAGCGGCGCCTTGAAAGAGGAGTACGGGTGAATACAGGTGGACAGGGCCTTAAACATACTCATTTGCGTTAATTTGCACACTTTGTCTCACTTCTACAATTAAAATTACGTACGCATCTACGCCTACGACGCGGTAGTTTTAAGCGCGCAGCTCTCTCGGCAGCGCGGAATTTCTTTGGTCACGTGACTCGGCCGGACACCCCCCCCCCCCCCCCCCCCTCCTAGCCCCCCCCCCCCCTTAAACCCGTCACGTGGTTTATGAACGCTCCCTAATATCACATAAAAAAATCACAGAAATCGGTTGTCGTGGTATAGAATTATTCGCCCATTTGAAACACTTAACAGCCCATATTTTGAAAACTACTGAACCGATTTTGATCAAGTTGCACTGTTCCCTAAGTTAAAGTAAATGTAAGCCAATAAACAAAGATTGGTCTCCATCAGATTAATAGTTCCTGAGAAATGCGTGGACAAACATACATACAAACATACATACAAACATGCATACAAACATACATACAACCATGCATACATACAAACATACATACAAACATACATACAAATATGCATACAAACATGCATACAAACCAACATACATACGAACATACATACAAACATACATACAAACATGCATACAAACATGCATACAAACATACATACAAACATGCATACAAACATACATACAAACATGCATACAAACATACATACAAACATACACACAAACATGCATAAAAACATACCACAAACATGCATACAAACATACATACAAACATGCATGCAAACATACATACAAACAAACATACAAACATGCATACAAACATACATACAAACATACACACAAACATGCATAAAAACATACCACAAACATGCATACAAACATACATACAAAAATGCATACGAACATGCATACAAACATACATACAAACATACATACAAACATGCATACAAACATACACACAAACAAGCATACATCCAAACATATATACATACGAACATACATACAAACATACATACAAACATGCATATAAACATACATACAAACAAACATAGATACGAACATACATACAAACATACATACATACATACACACAAACATGCATACAAACATGCATACAAACATACATACAAACATACATACAAACATGCATACAAACATACATAAATATGAACATACATGCAAACATGCATACAAACCTGCATACAAACCTACATACAAACATGCATACATACGAACATACATACAAACAGACATACAAACATGCATACAAACATACATACAAACATGCATACATACGAACATACATACACACATACATACAAACATACATACAAACATGCATACAAGCATGCACACACACATACATGCAAACATACATACAAAAATGCATATAAACATACATAGATACGAACATATAACAATAAACAAAGATTGGTCTCCATCAGATTAATAGTGCCTGGGAAATTCGTGGACAAAAATACATACAAACATACATACAGACGAACATACATACAAACATACATACAAACATGCATATAAACTTGCATACAAACATACATACATACGAACATACATACGAACATGCATACAAACATGCATACAAAAATACATACAAAACATGCATACAAACATACATACAAACATGCATAGAAACATACATACAAACATGCATACAAACATACATACAAAAATGCATACAAACATACATACAAACATGCATACATACAAACATACATATTCGGATCATTATTAGGAATTTGCTTAATTATTCAAATTTTAACAGGTCTATTTTTAACAATATTTTATACAGCTAACATTGAAATAGCTTCTTATAGAGTAAATCATATTTGCCGAGATGTAAATTATGGATGATTAATTCGAACAATAAATGCTAACGGAGCATCATTTTTTTTTTCATTTGTATTTATTTAATACATACGAACATACATACAAACATACATACAAACATGCATACAAACATACACACAAACATCCATACAAACATGCATACATACGAACATACATACAAACATGCATACAAACATACATACATACAATAATGCATATAAACACACATAAAACCATACATAGATACGAACATACATACAAACAGACATACAAACATGCATACAAACATACATACATACATACAAACACACAAGCATGCATACAAACTTACATACAAACATACATACAAACATGAATACAAACATGCATACAAACATACATACATACGAACATACAATCAAACATACATACAAACATGCATTCATACGAACATACCTAAAACATACATACCTACATACATACAAACATACATACAAACATGCATACGAACATGCATACAAACATGCATACAAACATGCATACAAACATGCATACAAACATACATACAGACATGCATATAAACATACATACAAACATACATAGATACGAACATACATACAAATATGCATACAAACATGCATACAAACATGCATACAAACATGCATACAAAGATACATACAAACATACACACAAACATGCATACAAACTTACATACAAACAAACATACATACATACGAACATACAATGAAACATACATACAAACATGCATACAAACATACATACATACGAACATACATACAAACATACATAAAACATGTATACAAACATGCATACATACGAAAATACATACAAACATACATACATACGAACATACATGAAACATACATACAAACATGCATACATACGAACATACATACAAACATCCATACAAACATACATACATACGAACATACATACAAACATACATACAAACATACATACACACATACATACAAACATGCATACAAACATACATACAAACATACATACAAATATGCATACAAAGGGGGAGGGGGAGGGTGAGGGATCCCGCGGATTCGCTCGCGTGAAATTTTTATTTCAAAAGAAGAAATTAAGTAACTTAGGCCGGGGCCGGAGGGTGAACTGGATTCAGATAAATAATAAACATTCTCAAAGAAAGTAAGTAACATACTAAAGGCGAGGCCGAAGGCCGACCTGCATTCAGGAAGAGTATAAATATTTTCGAAGAAAGTAAGTAAAAAAAGGGCGAGGCCGAAGTCCGAGCTGCGTTCAGGAAGACCTTCAACCTTCTCGAAGAAAGCAAGTAACTGAGGGCAAGGCCTGCTGCGTTCAGGATGACTATAATCCTTCGCGAAGAAAGTAAGTAACTAAGGGCGTGGCCGAAGGCCGAGCTGTATCCTGGAAGACGCTAAACCTTCTCGATGACAGTAAGTAACTATGGGCGATAGTTACTTACTTTCTTCAAGACGGTTTATAGTCTTCCTGAACGCAGCTCGGCCTTCGGCCTCGCCCTTAGGCCCTAACTTTCTTCGAGAAGATTTATGGTCTTCCTGAACGCAACTCGGCCTTCGGCCTCGCCCTCTGTTACTTACTTTCTTCGAAAAGGTTATCGTCTTCCTGAACGCAGCTCGGCCTTCGGCCTCGCCCTCAGTTACTTACTTTCTTCAAGAAGGTTTATAGTCTTCCTGTATGAAGCTCGGCCTTCGGCCCCGCCCTCAATTACTTACTTTCTTTGAGTAGGTTTACCATCTTCCTGAACGCAGATCGGCCTTAGTTACGTACTTTCTTCCTTTGAAATACGAATTTCACGCGAGCAAAGCCGCGGGCAAAAGCTAGTTCGTTATACTCGTAAGTACTACCTTTATCTATCGATCGGTGAATAATATTTTCTGACGGCTCCGCCCCTCCGCGCCCAACAGCAACCACCACGTTTAGCAAAGCATTAGGACAACATAACTATGAAGCTGCTAGTAAGCAACAAAACCCTGCATGAATCGGTTGAAGGACCGCGCCAAGTTGAGAGATGGCTATCCAGTCGCCCTTTATAGGTCCTCTTAATATTATCTATCTATTATTATTTATTACCGTACTGTCTCACCCGTATCTCTGCATCTCTCCCCGTGCAAGTCCTAAAAGGCGACTAAGGGATAAGGACAAGATGCCGTGCATAAGGCCGACAGGCTAGCCACCTCTCCCTTGGCGCAGTCTTTCCACTGAGTCATGCAGCATGTAGGCCTTCGTGCCTTACTTGCTGCCTGATTGTTATCTTGTCCGAATACTTTGCTTAACGTGGTGGTTGGTGTTGTGCTGTAATTTACCAGAGTACTTGCAGCACAACACCGATAACTCTGCTTACCCCGATTGTCGGGATACGGCGTGTGCTGTGTATGTATTATTGATTAGGTATCTATCTTATTAAATATTTTTAAACCCCGACGAAAAAAACGGAGGGCTGTTATAAGTTTGACGTGTGTGAGGGTGTGTGAGAGGGTGTGTGTGTGTGTGTGTGTGTGTGTCTGTCTCTGGCATCGTAGCTCCCAAACGGATGAACCGATTTGGATGCGGATTTTTTTATTAGGAAGCTTGTTTTATAAAGTAATGGCACGGGCGGCTGTGTCCAATAGTCCGTCGGAAATGAGACATAGCCATAAAACAGCGATCGGTGACCCGCCGCAGCCCGTTCTTACGCGTCGTGAACTCAGCCAATAACCACACTCAGCGAGGCACCATATGCACTGAAAGTTGGACAAAAGGGTCGATGTCTAAAATAATATTATTGCGGATTTTAATGCCCACCACGTGGTGTAGCAGGGCTCCGGGAGAACCGACTTCGCGGGGACCTGTCACAAATGGTAAACCAACACACCAGATTACCAGGCCTTGAAACCTCTCTGCTGGATCTTCTGTTGACGACGAACCCAGCTGGATATAAATTCACAGTGCTCTATCTACATTGTGCGGTCGATCTCGCCTCTCGCGCTGCCTCGCCGTAGCACCGACCGACGACGCAGCAGAGCCGACGCGCGGGCGCGGGGGCGTCTAGGAAACTTCGCTCGTAGCCAAACGCATGTACATTTATGGAAATGGCGGGTCTCTAACCTGCTCTAGTCGCGTCACTGGCAGATATAACCTGCACTGTGCCGCGTTGTTTATTCAGCGAGCCATTTTTGAACAAAACGCCGACGATTTTCGATTACCTCCATATAAACACAAGTAGTCATGCCGAGTATGCGGTCGAGTTTAACGGAAAGGTGACAACTTGTCATCATGGCTATTAGTAGAGTCATTTTGTTATAAATAAACTTAGATAAATGCAGGAATGTAGGCTATGTATCCGGTTGCTAAATTATATTTTCATTATGTGAAGTTTTTATTATAAAACAATTTGTTATCTGACGACGACCAATAAGTCAAAATATAATGAAAACTAAAACCAAACATTGGTTTAAAAAAAAACCGCCCAAGTGCGAGTCGAACTCGCGCACCGAGGGTTCCGTATCGTATGTTATGGTCAGCGCTACCCACGCCATCGATGGCGTATTTATGAAATGCTTCATATTAGTTAAAATTAATGATAGTTAAAATGCTTCATACTCTTTTCGGTAGACAGACAGACAGACGGCGTAGGCTTAGTAATAGGGTCCCGTACCGGATACGGAACCCTAAAAAAGTATTTAATTCATAAGTTTGTATTATTGAACTCGATATGGTTGGCTACATCACTTATTGCTGCATCGCCCGTGCCCGTGATGTCACTCCATAACAGTTTGGAAAACCAACACCTAGGTACCAGGACAGTGCTTTTCTTTGGTCGTATCGGCCACATTCAACTGCGGTTTTATTCGCGAAAAGATTCAGAAGGCATTCAGTCGACGAGACTAAGCTGACATCTATGTGTCAGGCTAGCCTCAGCGACTGAAACTCATCTGAATCTTCACTACGGATTTCCGCGAATGAACAGAAACCTCAACAGAAAACACGAACTATTTACATAGCCGCTTTAATTGAAGTGCGGTGGTACCAATACGGACGAATTAAACCCTACCAACTAGTAATCTAAAGTAAGAAACATACCTATGTAATTTTACGTATAATCCGAACCACGCCCAATCTCAATCGGCGAGAGTTCCCACATTCAAGTTGTGACCGGGCCCGGGTGTGCTTAATTTTTTTATAGTATATCGATCCATTGAAGCACCGAGCGGCCGACGTTGACAAGTGTTGAAGTTGAAAAGTTGTTAAAACAAAATACATTAACGTGAAAGAAATCACTGCCAACATGACTGCCAACGATACTCCCCCATTTGCTCACCATTGTCCTCTTTCTTTCTCTCTATACTATTTCTGTATATATGAATGTTTCTATTGTTTTCAGTGTGTTTTTGTCTTGTATTGCTGTTGTGTTATTGTTTTTAATAAAGTATTTCTATTCTATTCTTATTTCCATTCTATTCCGACGCACGAATATAAGCGTCAGTGATCCTCTCGCTAGAGCTAGCTCCGTCGTTGTCGCAGCTACAACAACATAAACCGCTGGGTCAA
Organism: Nematopogon swammerdamellus; assembly: GCA_946902875.1. Taxonomy (NCBI): domain Eukaryota; kingdom Metazoa; phylum Arthropoda; class Insecta; order Lepidoptera; family Adelidae; genus Nematopogon; species Nematopogon swammerdamellus. The sequence goes on from OX336345.1 coordinate 10,199,939, forward strand.
TATGCCCTCGACTAAACTTACAAGGCGCAGAAGTCATACAGCAGGTGGTCAGTCGAATACAACTCGTATTCGTAATGTTGCTATTATAATATGCCTGAACGATGTTGTCGGCCAGTAATTAAGCACAACAGAGGCTGATTACTCACGTGAGTCCGAGGAAATCCCTCTATTAATTTCCCTGACGGGCTACATGCCTGCGTCCGCGCCGCTGCCGCCGCCCCGCCGCGCCCCGTGCTCTCCCCGCGCCCTTGTGCAGACTTCACGCATCTTAGCATAGTTCTAAATATTTAAAAGTTTTCAGTGATTATTTATTTATTTTGGAAGTATGACTTGCATTGTAATACTCTCCATATGTATACATATATTTTACAACCAGCATTAAACAATTCACAGATTTCGTGCCTTACACGACTATCGAGCACATTGAAAATGAATCTACGGAATTCGAAAAAATATTGTCGCTGAGCGACACGACAAAGTCGGGATAAGGAAAAGGTTAGTTGGGTTATGATGATGGAGCCGGAAGGAAGCCATAGGAACTCCTAAACTACACATAATAAGCCCATCGTGTTTGGGCTCGTTGGATTTGTCTTCGCAAGTACTCTTGTCATATGTTATTTCCAGGGTCCTGATGATGGAGCCGGAAGGAAGCCATAGGAACTCCTAAACTACACATGATAAATCCACCATATTTGGGCGCGTTGGATATAGGAATATAGGATAGGTAAGAAGATGCGTCGCTACGCGACGCATCTTCTAACCTAACCTATTTTCTTATCTTCTATATCCTTATATTATATTTTTATATTTGATATTTATTAATTTGTTACTTTAGTTAGACGTAATGTCAAGCTTATCTCTTTTTCTGTCTAAATTTTAGTTTACATTTTTTAAGCTGCTTGTGTTTTTGAAAAATACTAAAAAATATAGAAATGTAATATTTTATTTTTATTTTGTTGAATTAATTTTCAATGCGACGCATCTTCTAACCTAACCTATATTCCTATATTCCTATATCCAACGAGCCCAAATATGGTGGATTTATCATGTGTAGTTTAGGAGTTCCTATGGCTTCCTTCCGGCTCCATCATCAGGACCCTGGAAATAACATATGACTAGAGTACTTGCGAAGACATATCCAACGAGCCCAAATACGGTCGATTTATCATTTGTGGTTTAGGAGTTCCTATGGCTTCATTCCGGCTCCATCATTAGGACCCTGGACATCATATATGACAAGAGTACTTGCGAAGACAAATCCAACGAGCCCAAACACGATGGGCTTATCATGTGTAGTTTAGGAGTTCCTATGGCTTCCTTTCGGCCCCATCATCAGACCCCAACTAACCTTTTCCTTATTCCGACTTTCTCGTGTCGCTCAGCGACAATATTTTTTCGAATTCCGTAGATTCATTTGCAATGTGCTCGATAGTCGTGTGAGGCACGAAATCTGTGAATTTCTTTTTTCAGAAAGGTTGAGCTACAGGGCAAACCCTTAACCCGATCGTCTTTGTTTTAGGCTCAAATAGTAGCTGACTAAACTGTCCAGAGGAATTTTTCTTAAATTTTTGATATCATTCTTCGTTTCCAAAATATCGAGCGCCAAATTAAAAAAATCCGATTTGTTTTTTTTTTTCACTATTTCGGCCATAACTTTTTTCGTTTTTTACTTTATCGAATAATTATTTTTGCACCTTATAGCTCTCATGAATACGCGTCCTTTGAGCCTTTTTTGAATATCATATCTTCACAACTCTCCGAGATATAAGGGGATCGCACTTTTTCGTGAAATCGGGGCCTATACTGAAACGAAGCAAAAGACATTTTCAATGTAAAAAAAAAAGAAATCAACATCAATATAACAATAGAATTTTTTTTTTTATTCCTGTAAACGTGTAAATCTTTATTAGACAAAGAAAAATTTAATTAAACTAGAAAAATTACATCATATCATTAAACTATTACTCAATATAATTTCACCAACTATATTTATTGAAGGAGGAGATAAAATTATTTGAAGAAAAAAAAAAAAGTTTTAAAAAACATAAAACCGACTTCCTAAAAAAAGTAAAACTAAAAAACTATTTAAAATAAAAATATAAAAACCGCCTTCAAAAATATATGAAATAAAAACCTAAAAAAAAACGAACCCTAGAGTTGAAGGCGGTGCTAAAAAGGCTACACAAATCACAAAGGATATTATCATCCACTCATGTTTTCTTTCATGCATCATTTTTGCTTGCTTTAGCACCGCCTTCAACTCTAGGGTTCGTTTTTTTTTTAGGTTTTTATTTCATATATTTTTGAAGGCGGTTTTTATATTTTTATTTTAAATAGTTTTTTAGTTTTACTTTTTTTAGGAAGTCGGTTTTATGTTTTTTAAAACTTTTTTTTTATTTCACAGTTTTTTTTAGTAATTTTTTGCTATTAATGTACTCGGCGGAATCGCTCGGCCTTCGGCCTCGCGATTCCGCCTCGCTTTCCAATCCGATCTTGACCCAATTAAAATAGGACCACGTCAGCTTCGATAGCTCAGTGGTGCAGACAGTCAACTGTCGCTATTGAATGTTAAGCAACGCTGGGTGTGGTCAGTACTTGGATGGGTGACCGCTGACCGTTGGAGGCTGACCGAGGTTCGAATTCCTCGTAAAACTGTAAGTCCCTTCCCTCCTAATCTTACTTGGTGGTAGGGTTTAACCTGCCCGGGTTGGTACCACCGCACTGAATTAAACGTCGGTCGAAACGGCTATGTAAATAGTTTGTGTTTTCACAAATCAAATCTCATCAAAGGGGGAAGCACTGACATGGCTCTTAGTTTACCCGGTGTTATGGGCTGACATCACGGACGTTGTAGGTGATGTTGCAGAACTTAGTAGAATGGACAGACATAAACGTGTAACGGAACCCTACTTTTATTATAAAATAACCGTCGGAGGACCTTGGTTGAAAATTGAGAAAATTAGTAGAACGAACAGACATACATTTGTTACGGAACCCTACTTTTATTATAAATAACCGTCGGAGGGCCTTGGTTGAAAATTGTAAAATTTTGTAGAACGGACAGACATACATTTGTTACGGAACCCTACATTCATTTTGAAATAAATGTTAAATTTTGTAGAACGGACAGACATGCATTTGTTACGGAACCCTACATTCATCTTGCAGAACTTAGTAGAATGGACAGACATAAACGTGTTACGGAACCCTACTTTTATTATAAAATAACCGTCGGAGGACCTTGGTTGAAAATTGTAAAATTTAGTAGAACGGATAGACATGCATTTGTTACGGAACCCTACATTAATTTTGAAATAAATGTTAAATTTAGTAGAAAAGACAGACATGCATTTGTTACGGAACCCTTCATTCATTTTGCAGAACTTAGTAGAATGGACAGACATAAACGTGCTACCGAACCCTACTTAACAGTTGCACTCCGGCAGTGCCGGCAGATCCCGTGCCACTCTAACTTAACCCTTAATGCAATGACTTAAGGTTTCATTTTAAAAATGACGCTGACGCGATGTCGCGAATTATACATTTTTTACCCACCTAAAAAAGTGCCAAGCGCCGCTAAAGAAGTTTTCACTTCAACAACCTCAGGGTTATCCCCTTTCAAATAAAAAAAAAAGAATTTTCAAAATCGGCCCACAATTGACGGAGTAATCGCGTAACAAACATGCAAAAAAAGAAAACATACCGTCGTTGAGAATCTCTTAGGTCTAAAGTAAATTGCTCGTGAAGACAAATGCAACGAGCCCAAACACGATGGGTTTATCATGTGTAGTTTAGGAGTTCCTATGGCCACCTTCTGTCTCCATCATCAGACCAGCTCGATGGTACTCGTACCCAAATAGTTTGAATTACGTCGCCGACGTAATACAAACTCTTTGCTCGTACCATAATAAATTAAGCGCACCTGGCCGGTCGGAAAAGATAAAAAATTTCAAATTTAGAATATTCATGAAACAAGGGTCCGAATATGTATCACTAGTATATCGATTCATGTATTTCAACAGGACAGAGAAAATTTCAAAATATTAAGTATTTAATACTTTTTAGTTCTTTTTTTTTTTGTTTTTTGGAAATCGGTTTAATATTTTTTAAAACAGTTTTTATTTCATTCTTTTTAGTAATATTACATAAAAAAGAATAATCGAAATCGAATAATCGAAATCGATTGAAGTGGTACAGAATTATTCGCCATATGTGTCAGACTGCAAATTGCTGAATAAGTCCACATCACAAAAGTTTTGCTGAAGGTAACCACACACCATACTAATTTATCAAACTAAAAATTGCCGAATACGACCACATCACAAGTTTTGCTGAAGGTAACCACACACTATAGTATTATGCTGATTTTACGAAAACCACTCAACCAATTTCGATAAAATTGAAATGGGACCACCTCGGAAGTATGACCTAACTAACAAAAAAAGAATTTTCTAAATCGGCCCTCAATTGACGGAGAAATCGCGTAACAAACATACAAAAAAATAAAAAAAATAAAAATAAAAAAAAAAATAAAAAAAAACATACAGACGAACTGAGAACCTCCTCCTTTTTTGGAAGTCGGTTAATAATACAAATCACCAGAAACAGAAAGCTATATTGTAACGCATTCGAAAATAGTAAAAGTAAATTAGTTTAACTACATGTATAGAATACTTATTTAACGTATGTAACTGACATAATATAATTTGTAATTTACTTATATTTATATTATTGTACATAGTTGTTTATTTTAAATAAAGATCTAAAACATAAAAAAAATACAAAATAAAACATTGTAATGTTATGTGAATCTTTGAACATTTCAGCTTAAATTCTGGGCACCCGCGTCACCCAATATTTCACCGAAACCGTTCGGTTTGATGACATTTTTATTTTGGTACGCATTATAACATAAATGTGGGATGGTTACATGGTAGGAATATAATATATGTTCCTGTCAGATACTATGAACAATTTTTTTTACAGTGACACGGTTGTCTACATCACCTACAACAGCCTTGATGTCAGCCCATAACACCGGGTGACCTAGGTGCCATGTCAGTGCGTGCTTCCCTTCATTTCATGTCGGCTACACTGAACTGGACGGAAAACAAGAACTATTTACATAGCCATTTCGACCGACGTTTCATTCAATGCGGGTACCAACCAGCCCAATTTAGATAAATCCCAGTCGTCAGTCGAAATTTGGCGGAAGTAATTTTTCCGTTCATACAATACATTCGTACATATATCGGTGTAATCAATAATCATACGATTTCTAGGATCACATTAATGATTTCGCCCCATAAGATTACACGTTGAACCGCGCCAATTTATTTAAGACGAGACGGAAGTTAACTTTCTTCATACAAAATCGACTTTCGGCATTTATGTTTTCTAGCCCCCTAAACCATATCCGATTTTTATAATTTTTGTCTCTATCTTAAGGGCAGTCCAATCTACGTTCCTGTCATTTTTTTATTTAGATAAAATATACTTACAGCACCGCAGCTAAAAATTTGTATTTCGACTTAAAAATTAACTTTTTATTGTTTTATGTCATTCATCAATTTTAATTCATAAGTTCATTAAGCTTTATTGAGTCATCACTTTAGATATTCAAAAAAAGACAGGAACGTAGATTCGACTGTTCTTATTACAACAACAAAATAATTGTAAAAATCGAATAAGGTTTAGGGGGAAAAAGTAAAAAACCTAATTGCCGAGAGACGATTTTGTATGGAGAAAGTTAACTTCCGTCACGTCTTAAATGGCAGTGATAGTTTATTTAGTCCAGGAGAAGCCGCGCACAGCGCCACCGCCGTTTTCCTAATTTGTGCTTCTGGTAACCACATTTGGTACTAGCCGCCAGCATATGTCACCAGCGGGTAACTATTATTTAGATCTGTGCCAGCGGTCTCTCCGCCCGGCATCCCACAGCTCCCACCCACAGCTATCCAGATACTTGAACAGGATGTATTATTTCTATCTGAATACTACCTACCATCGGAATTATGTAAAGATTCATTTCGTTATAATGTTTTCATGAAACCTGAAATCGTCACATGAAAACCCACAAAAAAGTATATTTATTTTAAAAATCCATACTAATATTATAAATTCGAAAGTAACTCTGTTGTCTGTCTGTCTGTCTGTCTGTCTGTTACCTTTTCACGCCGAAACCGCTGAACAGATTTCGATAAAATATTGCATGGAGATTAATTGCATCCTGAGGAAGGACATAGGCTACCTTTTGTCCCAAAAAACAACCCTTAAGGGGTTGAAATAGGGGATGAAAGTTTGTATGGGGAATCCAGAATTTCTCAAGTTAGAGATATGAAAATTCATATTTAGGCTTTTGATATGAAATAAAGAATTACGGGTTTCAGCGTTTTTGCTAAATCAACCCTTAAATTAAAATAGGGGATGATTTCAAAATTATATTTTAGGATTTTATAAAATTTAGTACGGAGATGAATTGCATCCTGAGGAAGGATATAGGCTACCTTTTGTCTCAAAAAACAACCCTTAAGGGGGTGAAATAGGGGATGAAACATTGTATGGGGAATCCAGCATTTCTCAAGTTAGAGATATGAAAATTCATATTTAGGCTTTTGGTATGAAATAAAAAGTTACGTGTTTCAGCGTTTTTGCTAAATCAACCCTTAAATTAAAATAGGGGATGATTTCAAAATTATATTTAAGAATTTTATAAAATTTCGTACAGAGATGAATTGCATCCTGAGGAAGGACATAGGCTACCTTTTGACTCAAAAACAACCCTTAAGGGGGTGAAATAGTGGATGAAAGTTTATATGCGGAATCCAGCATTCTCAAGTTAGGGATATGACAATTCATATTTAGGGTTTTGGCATGAAATAAAGAATTACGTGTTTCAGCGTTTTTGCTAAATCAACTCTTAAATTAAAATTGGGGGTGATTTCAAAATTATATTAAAGGATTTTATAAAATTTTGTACGGAGATGAATTGCATCCTGAGGTAGGACATAGGCTACCTTTTGTCTCAAAAAACAACCCCTAAGGGGGTGATTCGGGGGGGGGGGGGGGGTGAAAGTTTGTATAGGAGTATCGGTTTTTTTAAAGGTAGGAACTTGAAAATCATAATTCTAGCTACTCATCATAAATACATAATTGTTTCAGGGATTTACCATTTAAAGGGGGGGGGGGGGGGGGGTAATTTGGGGTGACAGTGGCCTTGCCCTTAGTTATGTTCTTTCGTTACTTAGTTACTTACTTTTTCGAGAACGTTTGTCGTCTTCCTGAACGCAGCTCGGCCTTCGACCTCGCCCTTAATTACTTACTTTCTTAGAGATGGTTTATTGTATTCCAGAAAGCCTCGCCGTTAGTTACTTACTTTATTTAAAAGGTTTATCGTTTACCTAAACGCAGCTCGGCCTTCGGCCTCGCCCATAGTTACTTACTTTAATCGAGAAGGTTTTTCCTCTTCCTGAACGCAGCTCGGCCTTCGGCCTCACCCATAGTTTATACTTACTTTCACCGAGAAGGTTTATAGTATTCCTGAAAGCAGCTTGGCCTTCGGCCTCGCCCTCAGTTACTTACTTTCTTCGAGAAGGTTTATAGTCTTCCTGAACGCAGCTCGGCCTTCGGCCTCGCCCTCAGTTACTTACTTTCTTCGAGAAGGTTTATCCTCTTCCTGAACGCAGCTCGGCCTTCGGCTTCGCCCGTAGTTACTTACTGTCTATGAGAATTTTTATCGTCTTCCTGAACGCAGCTCGGCCTTCGGCCTCGCCCTCAGTTGCTTACTTTCTTCGAGAAGGTTTATGGTCTTCCCGAACGTAGCTCGGCCTTCGGCCTCGCCCTTAATTACTTACTTTCTTAGATAAGGTTTATCGTTTTCCTGAACGCAGCTCGGCCTTCGGCCACGCCTTTAGTTACTTACTGTCTTCGAGAAGGTTTATCGTCTTCCTGAACGCAGCTCGGCCTTCGGCCTCGCCTTTTGTTACTTACTTTCTTCGAGCAGGTTTATAATCTTCCTGAACGCAGCTCGGCCTTCGGCCTCGCCCTCAGTAACTTACTGTCTTCGAGAAGGTGTATGGTCTTCATGAACGTAGCTCGGCCTTCGGCCTCGCCCTTAGTTACTTACATTCATCGATAAGGTTTATAGTCTTCCTGAACGCAGCTCGACCTTCGGCCTCGCCATCAGTTACTTACTGTCTTCGAGAAGGTTTATGGTCTTCCTGAACGCAGCTCGGCCTTCGGCCTCGCTCTTAGTTACTTACTTTCATTGATAAGGTTTATAGTCTTCCTGAACGCAGCTCGGCCCTCGGCCTCGCCCTTAGTTACTTACTTTCATCGATGTGGTTTATAGTCTTCCTAAACGCAGCTCGGCCTTCGGCCTCCCCTTAGTTACTTACTTTCTTCGAGAAGGTTTATAGTCTTCCTGAACGCAGCTCGGCCTTCGGCCTCGCCCTCAGTTACTTACTGTCTTCGAGAAGGTTTATGGTCTTCCTGAACGCAGCTCGGCCTTCGGCCTCGCCCTTAGTCACTTACTTTCATCGATAAGGTTTATAGTCTTTCTGAACGCAGCTCGGCCTTCGGATTCGCCCTTAGTTACTTACTTTCAGCGGTAAGATTTATAGTCTTCCTGAACGCAGCTCGGCCTTCGGCCTCGCCCTCAGTTACTTACTGTCTTCGAGAAGGTTTATGGTCTTCCTGAACGTAGCTCGGCCTTCGGCCTCGCCCTTAGTTACTTACTTTCATCGATAAGGTTTATAGTCTTCCTAAACGCAGCTCGGCCTTCGGCCTCGCCCTTAGTTACTTACTTCCTTCGATAAGGTTTATAGTCTTCCTGAACGCAGCTCGGCCTTCGGCCTCGCCCTCAGTTACTTACTGTCTTCGAGAAGGTTTATGGTCTTCCTGAACGCAGCTCGGCCTTCGGCCTCGCCCTTAGTTACTTACTTTCATCGATATGGTTTATAGTCTTCCTGAACGCAGCTCAGCCTTCGGCCTCGCCCTTAGTTACTTACTTTCATCGATAAGGTTTATAGTCTTCCTGAACGATGCTCGGCCTTCGGCCTCGCCCTTAGTTACTTACTTTCTTCGAGAAGGTTTATAGTCTTTGTGAACGCAGCTCGACCTTCGGTCTCGCCCATAGTTTCTTACTATGTTCGAGAAGGTTTATGGTTTTCCTTAACGTAGCTCGGCCTCCGGCCTCGCCCTCAGTTGCTTACTTTCTTCGAGAAGGTTTATGGTCTTCCTGAACGCAGCTTGGCCTTCGGCCTCGCCCTTTGTTACTTGCTTTCATCGATAAGGTTTATAGTTTTCCTGAACGAAGCTCGGCCTGTGGCCTCGCCCTTAGTTACTTACTTTCTTCGAGAAGGTTTATAGTCTTCCTGAACGCAGCTCGACCTTCGGCCTCGCCCTTAGTTTCGTACTATGTTCGAGAAGGTTTATGGTTTTCCTGAACGCAGCTCGGCCTTCGGCCTCGCCCTTAGTTACTTACTTTCTTCGAGAAGGTTTATAGTCTTTTTGAAGGCAGCTCAGCCTTCGGCCTCGCCCTCGGTTGCTTACTTTCTTCGAGAAGGTTTATGGTCTTCCTGAATGTAGCTCGGGCTTCGTCCTCGCCCTTAATTACTTACTTTCTTAGATAAGGTTTGTCGTCTTCCTGAACGCAGCTCGGCCTTCGGCCTCGCCCTTAGTTACTTATTGTCTTCGAGAAGGTTTATGGTCTTCCTGAACGCAGCTCGGCCTTCGGCCTCGCCCTTAATTACTTACTTTCTTAGAGATAGTTTATCGTCTTCCTGAACGCAGCTCGGCCTTCGGCCTCGCCCTCAGTTACTTACTTTCTTGGAGATGGTTTATCGACTTCCTGAACGCAGCTTGGTCTTCGGCCTCGCCCATAGTTACTTACTATCTTCTTTGAAATACGAATTTCACGCGAGCGGAGCCGCGGGCTCAGCTAGTTATGTATATTTTTTATATTTATTGTTTGATTTTTTCGGTTCAATTTAAGTAAAATATAATATGTATAATGAAGCAATATTTAAAATATTATGCATATTAAATATGATTAGTACGTCCGCCACGTCCGCCTCGTAGACCGTCCACCGCCGCGGCCGCCAGTGTAGGACACTTAAGTTTTTTGAGTTTTAACTCAATCAAATTCTACCTAAAGACAGTTAGGGAGTGGGAGGGATTAACCGGCCAAATCAAGCTACAATTTGAAAGTTCAAACCTGGAAAGGCCAAAGTTCGCAGTTGTAAGTTATTTGTGTTCAAAGGGTTTTACAAGTATGAACTTTCACAGTTTGAATGTAGGCGTAATAGGTAATCCTTGTTCACAAGGGTAAGGACACGAGGCATTAAGGAGAAAGTACACAGCTTGTAGTGACTACAGCTTCTTCCCCGCAGTGTTCATTAACTGACTGACATTTTCTGTTGTCGTCCCTTTCCTAGATAAACGTCGTCGACATTTTATAAATTTTCCAGGAGAGCGTTTTAATGTTTTTGCTTCCCGTATATCGCTTTCCCCAAGGTGCTTGCCGCATTTTATTATATTTTCTATTTTTTGTCTCCTTAATAATTAAGTTTTAATAATTCATTTGTATTACGCAAATATAAAAATATTTTGTTTTAAGATAGCTCACATTTTTTTTTTCAATGTCTTACTAAATATATTACCTAAGTATCATACATAATTTAAGTATGTTAGTGGAAATTATATTTTAATTATTTGGAATGAAATAAGAAATAGTTTGGCAGAGTGCTGTGGCATTTCCGCTGGATGTTTCCAAGTTTGAGATATTTGCCCTGAGTTAGGATCAGACGAGGGTCAAATTTGTAAGGATCTCCATACAAAATATTTTCGACATGTATGTGAACAATAATACTAATGTAAGTACTTACATATGTATTTGTTTTGTGTGAATTAAATTTAATGTAAAGTTTAATCAACGAAATTAATTCAATTATTTGGAATAGGTACTTATTATTAAAACCATTATTTGTCGTATCTGAATTTAAGTCTGTTAGATTAAATTAGATTGTAGTGATGTGTTTCCTGTTCACAAATCGCGTGTCGATTCCTGCCAAACGGTTGTAGCTACAGACAAGACGCTTGGTGAGGACACGAAGGAATGATGTATTACTGTGGTCTTATTTTTGGCAAAAAAAAATCTGTTACGACGTTTAACTAGGGTCAAAATAATGAAAGTGATTTTTAATTCCGTATTATTAAGTTATGTTTTAGGCTGCGAAGACTAGAAATATAATCTAGCCGTTAGATTTTAATTCTTTAGTTATTTGTATGACTTTTTTTTTAATTAAATTAAATAGCTGTTATTAAGCTGGTAGATGCCATTAGTTAAAGAAATATACGAATAGTCTGTTAAAATATTTCACCACAGAAAATACAGAGCCTGAGTCAGAAATCTCAGAAAAAATACTTGGCATCATTACTCTATCTTTTGATTCATAAATTTTGATCCGAAGATTATTGTGGACGCGGATTTCGAAGTCGCCGCATATTGAAACGTAACGCGGTCAGCGTTACGTTTCAATTATCATTTTGCATAGTGAGAGCTGGCATGCAAAATTAGCGAATATTGCAACACGCGCGGAAGCGAAAGTGAATAAAAGGAAGTTCCATATTTATAAATGTTCACATTGCAATGCTGAATACGACGACGCGACGACGTGGGCGCGCCAGTACGAGCGTACTATGTCGTGTGAGGTGCGGAGCGGCGGCAGCAGCAGCAGACGCCGTCGGTCAGAGTGAGGGTGCGTGTGTAGAGGCTTTGTTTAATGGCGTCTGCTCCTCGTCATGTCGTCGTCGGCACAATGAAGCTAAATCACGCGCGCGGCGGGAGAGCGCGCAGTCCACCGCGGCACTCCACCATCAGTCTTCCGCGCGCATTCAGCGCGGGACATATCGACGCCGCGCAGGAGTCTGCCGACATGCCGCCGAGCCAGTCTGAAAGCGATACAGACGGCTGTTTCTAAACATTCATAGAAGGTTCTAATGTAAAGCTTCTGGCTGGACACATCAAGGCTGAACGATGATCATTCGCTGCCGCGCCGCCGGCGATGAGATTTTTGAACAGCGATGATTGAACAGAATAATATTGCATCACACATTGTGAATGTTAGTATCAATGTGCAGAACCTTTACAAAAATTTAATCATAAACCAATAAAGCGGAAAAACTGTAACGGCGCGCCCTGACGGGCGGCGTCCCCGCATTCCGCATGTTCGCTTATTAGTCGAGAACTATTCAATCACTTAACATGAGCTTTTCACTGACGTTTTCTGGAATATCTGTAAGGATGGTTCAAAGTCAAAGTCAAAATCAAAGTTTTTTATTTAGTAGTAGGCTTAAATCGTCAATACATATTAGATAGATAGATAGATAGAAAATTCTTTATTGCTCCAGTAAACATTAAACAGTAACAAATACATTGGAAAATTTACATAAGGTGCAAAGGCGGACTTATCCCTTACAGAGATTTCTTACAGTCAACCTTTGGATGTTTGAGATTCGATAATATAGTGGAATGTAAGTAGGTAGTAGCAAAAGAGTTGCGTGATAATTGGAGATAAATTTAATAATAAGAATACTTATTAATACATACATATAATTACATGCTAGTAAAATATAAGCCATACATGTTTAATACATATAAATTACTAAATATATAGAATATAAAAAAAAAGTTTTAAAAAACATAAAACCGACTTCCTAAAAAAAGTAAAACTAAAAAACTATTTAAAATAAAAATATAAAAACCGCCTTCAAAAATATATGAAATAAAAACCTAAAAAAAAAAACGAACCCTAGAGTTGAAGGCGGTGCTAAAAAGGCTACACAAATCACAAAGGATATTATCATCCGCTCATGTTTTCTTTCATGCATCATTTTGCTTGCTTTAGCACCGCCTTCAACTCTAGGGTTCGTTTTTTTTTTTAGGTTTTTATTTCATATATTTTTGAAGGCGGTTTTTATATTTTTATTTTAAATAGTTTTTTAGTTTTACTTTTTTTAGGAAGTCGGTTTTATGTTTTTTAAAACTTTTTTTTTATTTCACAGTTTTTTTTAGTAATTTTTTGCTATTAATGTACTCGGCGGAATCGCTCGGCCTTCGGCCTCGCGATTCCGCCTCGCTTTCCAATCCGATCTTGACCCAATTAAAATAGGACCACGTCAGCTTCGATAGCTCAGTGGTGCAGACAGTCAACTGTCGCTATTGAATTTTAAGCAACGCTGGGTGCGGTCAGTGCTTAGATGGGTGACCGCTGACCGTTGGAGGCTGACCAAGGTTCGGATTCCTCGTAAAACTGTAAGTCCCTTCCCTCGTAATTTTACTTGGTGGTAGGGTTTAACCTTCCCGGGTTGGTACCACCGCACTGAATTAAACGTCGGTCGAAACGGCTATGTAAATAGTTTGTGTTTTCCGACCAGTTCAGTGTAGTCAGCACGATCAAAGGGGGAAGCACTGACATGGCACTGGTGTTATGGGCTGACATCACGGACGTTGTAGGTGATGTTGCAGAACTTAGTAGAATGGACAGACATAAACGTGTTACGGAAGCCTACTTTTATTATAAAATAACCGTCGGAGGACCTTGGTTGAAAATTGTAAAATTTAGTAGAACGGATAGACATGCATATGTTACGGAACCCTACATTCATTTTGCAGAACTTAGTAGAATGGACAGACATAAACGTGTTACGGAACCCTACTTAACAGTTGCACTCCGGGAGTGCCGGCAGATCCCGTGCCACTCTAACTTAACCCTTAACGCAATGACTTAAGGTTTCATTTTAAAAATGACGCTGACGCGATGTCGCGAGTTATACATTTTTACCCACCTAAAAAAGTGCCAAGAGCCGCTAAAGAAGTTTTCACTTCAAAAACCTCAGGGTTATCCCCTTTCAAATAAAAAAAAAAAGAATTTTCAAAATCGGCCCACAATTGACGGAGTAATCGCGTAACAAACATCCAAAAAAAGAAAACATACCGTCGAATTGAGAATCTTTTAGGTCTAAAGTAAATTTCTCGTGAAGACAAATGCAACGAGCCCAAACACGATGGGTTTATCATGTGTAGTTTAGGAGTTCCTATGGCCACCTTCTGTCTCCATCATCAAACCAGCTCGATGGTACTCGGTACAGTAGGTACTGGCCAGGTACCATAATAAATTAAACGCCGGTCGGAAAAGATAAAAAAATTTCAAATTTAGAATATTCATGAAACAAGGGTCCGAATATGTATCACTAGTATATCGATTCATGTATTTCAACAGGACAGAGAAAATTTCAAAATATTAGGTATTTAATACTTTTTAGTTTTTTTTTTTTTGTTTTTTGGAAATCGGTTTAATATTTTTTAAAACAGTTTTTATTTCATTCTTTTTAGTAATATTACATAAAAAAGAATAATCGAAATCGAATAATCGAAATCGATTGAAGTGGTACAGAATTATTCGCCATATGTGTCAGACTGCAAATTGCTGAATAAGTCCACATCACAAATGTTTTGCTGAAGGTAACCACACACCATACTAATTTATCAAACTGAAAATTGCCGAAAACGACCACATCACAAGTTTTGCTGAAGGTAACCACACACCATAGTATTATGCTGATTTTTCGAAAACCACTGAACCAATTTCGATAAAATTGAAATGGGACCACCTCGGAAGTATGACCTAACTAACAAAAAAAGAATTTTCTAAATCGGCCCTCAATTGACGGAGAAATCGTGTTACAAACATACAAAAAAATAAAAATAAAAAAAATAAAAAAAAAAATAAAAAAAAAAAAAAACATACAGACGAATTGAGAACCTCCTCCTTTTTTGGAAGTCGGTTAATTATATACAAATAAATATACATACATACATACTTGTCCATCCAGGTAAGTAATACCATTAAAAAAATAATCTAATTTATCAAATTCAGAAACCATAGAACGACCGCATAGTTATAGTATAAGTGCAACTACGAAGCGAAGCCGCGGGAACAGTTAGTTATTAATTGTATTTGCAAAATAATTTTAACTGAATATTTTTTTTTTATAAAATAAAGTTGTAAATTTATAATACAGCCTGTACGCAAATCAGACCTATAGAAATGGAGCAGAGA
This sequence comes from Nematopogon swammerdamellus, assembly GCA_946902875.1. NCBI lineage: Eukaryota > Metazoa > Arthropoda > Insecta > Lepidoptera > Adelidae > Nematopogon > Nematopogon swammerdamellus. Next base: position 10,215,061 of record OX336345.1, read on the forward strand.
ACTGCACCACAGTAAGTGAGGATCGCTTCGCTTCATAGATAAATTATCGAGCTGTCAATATACTGCGGCCATATTAGTGCATGCGTATTCAATACAAACCCCCGACACGCACGATCTGCTCGCGCCGCGCCGCGCTCCACGCGCCACCGCATTGCTTTTGCGCAAGCTATATACCTACTCTACTATAAGGAGCTGTCCGGAAATTTCTAAATTAAAAAAAAAAAAGAAAATTCAAAATAGGGATTTATTTGATATAAAATGAATACAAAATTAAAATGCTAAACAAACTACTTACATAACTATATAAAATATTTCACTGAAATTTTGCCTGGGGATGGAGCTGAGTGTTCCCAGCATACTCGCGGCATTCCCACGCTGGATGGCGATGCTGACCCTCTGTTTGAGATAAACTCCTGAACGAGGGTCACCCGATATAATTTTTAATTTTGAGCCTAAAGTGTGCACAAGATTTTTTACTTCCTTACTCCAGGGGCCTAAAGTTTCGACGGAGAAAGCCAAAAATTCGTAAGATTTTTTAATTTCTGAATATTTACTGTGTTTGTTCCGCGCGGCAGCCTCCGCGGCGGCACCAGGCATCTTACATGTTTGGCTCAAATATGAAGCTGCCATGGTGTCGACGCAGGTGGCGTCCCACACGAGAGACCTGCCCTTGGCCCATGGGATCAACGTCATCCCATCTGGGCGCTTACCGTCGTCTCTAAATAAACCGACTGGTTCCAGGATACAAGGAACATCGATGGAACTGAGTGCCCTTTTTATAAAATAGTTTTCGTGCTGTAAGCACTAAATAGACTATTTCTGTATTTTTTATAGCTTTATTATAGTTTATTGGGCGCTTTTGTTTTGGATGAACGTACGGACGGACGCCTGATCGATTTTATAAGGGTCCCTGCCGGTGTCGCTGGCCGCGGAACGCAATAAAATGTAATTAATACTTGGACGTATTCATTATAACTGAATCCACCTTTGCAAGTATTACATTCAAGAGATCACAAGCAGTTTTGCACTCAGATGGAAAAGGTCACCTATCACGAAAACAAGGAGTGCGCTGCACCCTGGAGAAGCGTACAGCTGAACCCAGAGCGACCGGGGCGTCCGATGTGCGATAGCTTCCGAAGCTTTCGACACTAACGACTCCAGATCACCTTGTACCGCCTCACATCGTAAATCAATGATGATTTATCGCTTCAAATTGTCCGCTTTTCATCGTGTCAATAATCTGCCGTGGTTAGGTGTCGATAAGTGCCTACCGCGACTCTTGATCGAGTGCCGGCAATTTGGGATGGGTGTCGGATTGTTCTTGTTTTCAATTAGCTGAAATTGGGGCTTATGACCAGATCTGACGCCGTGTTACCGTGGAATCTATTGGGCCATTACGTACAGGTTGTCGAACCTATTCGTTTTCTCTCGACAGCTCCGGCGATTGAGATTAGAAAACAATTTATTTTGGCTCATGTTAGTACAGAGCGACCACAGCACAGGTTCACACTCAGGGACTCAGAATAAACCTTTCTAGCAGATTCGACTTCATCGCCTCGATGAAGTCGAATCTGCTAGACTTGTGACGTCACATACACCATGACCCTCTCGAAACTGGGTGCCATCACTTTGCTCCCGTGGATACGTACAAGCGTACCGTGTGGGGCCGGTACTTTAAAAGAATAGCCCCACTGCATCTCTCCCCGTGTATGTCGTAAAAGGCGACTAAGGGATATGACTCCCTCTTATATTACTAGGTGGTAGGGTTTAACCCGCCCGGGTTGATACCACCGCCCTGAATGAAAGGTCGGTCGAAACGGCTACGTAAATAGTTTTCCGTCCAGTTCAGTGTAGCCGGCACGACCGAAGGGAAGCACTGACGTGGCATCAAGTTCACCCGTTGTTATGGGCTGACATCACGGATGTTGTAGGTGATGTAGCCAACCGTGTAAGTTTCCATAAAAAAAAAAACGCGGGCAATGTTGGTAAGATAGTGTCCTGCATGCGAGGGTCTCTAATTGTACTTACTAGGTCATTTGTTATCCGTGTTCCAGGAAAGTTCCTCGCAGGACACGCGAGTATGTGAGGCCCTCCGCTCCGCACGGAGCGGCGACGGCCGCGGCGGCGGCGGCGCGGGCTGGCTCCGCTCGGTGCGACGCGACGTAACGACTTGCCTCGGGCCACGTTATAATTGCACGGCTTCAGTCCAACCAGACTTCGCCATCAGTGCCCGCTCTCGACTAGTACTGCTATAGTCACACGCGTCGTTTAACCCGATGAACACGAGAAAATTTTAAATAAAAAGCGAAGACACAGATTAAGCACTCCTAAGTTTATAAAATGGCACTTCAAGAGGGGCGTAAATATGCAACTATCAGGTCGGCTCGGCATTCGCATCGCAACCCCCGCAAGAAGAATGTCCATGAGCATTGTTCTGAAACGTCTCGGCGTAACACATTTTTTGTTTTTTTTTTTTGTTTTGTTATTTTTTTTATTTTTATGGAAAGCGCGACATTTGGCATCGTTTAACCTACGAGTAGGTGTCTAACGACATGGACATTCTGTGACGCACGGGGATTGCGAATGCCGTGCCAATCTATCAGGAGCCTTTTCACGCGACTTTTGAAAATTTAATGAAATCACAACTCCATCTTGTTTTATCTTCCCTTGTTTAACTATATCTTCTCTACCATATTCATCCAGGATAGAAACGGAATTCTCCTATCGAAAAAAGCTTCGTTAAGGCTCTTTACTTTGTACCGTTCTAATATTGCCCTTCACAACTTCTCAAGTGTGTTGTTTTACAAGGCAATAGAATGCAGTAATGCACGTAGGCTGTGCAATTTAGAATTTATTCACTACGATGCATGTGATGGTAAGCGTGCACGCCTGACGTGTTTTATATAACGAGTATTAATGTCCCGATGATGTCACATAGTAAGTGTGTAACAGTATATCCAGAGCATGTTCCAGCAGTCTAACTTCGAAGCATGTTATGGAGAGATGGTCGGTGAAGGTGAGAATTTAAATGTGGTTGCAGTGTTTTAATGTTTCAAAGCACATTGGCGCATGTATCCTTTATATTTTATGTCTATGTTGATTGAATTGTCTGAAATAAAGAGATTGGTTTTTTTTTGTGTGTTGTGACAAAACTTTTATGGAAATGTTGGTTCTCTTTTGTTGCCTATTCTTTAGGTAGATGTGTCAGTTTCGGGTTTCAGATGCGTAGTTAGCATAGATGGATAGCAATGAGCGGAGAAGTTCTCAGCACATGTAGTATGGGGGCGTAGTACTGATCGGTCGGAAATGAGAAAATCAAAAGTTTATCTTCTCGATTAAATGATGCACATTCGCTAAGTCAGCATGTCACATACACGCATGCAAACCATTTGCTTCAGATGTTGCTTAGATGACGCGTTTAAGAGTGACATACAGACACCAATTTTAGGGTTCAGTACCTCAAATGAGGAAAAAATTGTAAATGAATAAAAACATGACTCTTTTATAGGATTATTCTCGTGTCTATTTTTTTATGGAAACTGGCACGGTTGGCTTCACATCATCTACTACATCCATGATGTCAGCCCATAAAACCTTGGTGAATTAGGTGCTATCTCAGTGCTTCCCTTCGGTCGTGCCGGCTATATACGAGCAAGCGCGGGCAATATTGATCAAATTGTGTCCCGCATGCGAGAGTCTCTAATTGAACATACTTTGTCTGTCGCACTTTATTTTCTCCTAAGGTCAAAAAAATTATGAAATTTTGTACATATGAGTTTCATGATCCAAAAACGGGCGTATAGCATAAATGAGCGAATTTCGATTTTGGGGGTAAATTTTAGGGGAAATATTAGAAAGTTCATTTATTTTGAATGCAACATGTTTATTATGTGGAAAGGACTCGTTATAAGAAATAAGAATATATATTTTTTTTATAGTTTCAAAGATATTATACGAAAATAGAGCATTCCTCCCAATTATAGTTTACAGGAAACCCTAAATGAACATTGTTAAGTCTTAAAGTTCTCACGGAAAACTAAATGTTACGGAACCCTCTCCACGCGTGTTCGAATCGCACTTGACCGCTTTTTTTATATAATAGTACTTAGCGATAAGTCCTCAATTAAGTAGGAATTTTCATATTGCTTATAGTTAAACATTTGATTCAATATATCTAAATATCCTTTGAAGAATTGATTGAGAAAGAAAGTGCTAAATAAAACATTTAGCATTGTATCGGCTATCTATAGCATTGCCACATATTACCGCGTGTGGGCAGCATGACACATTTTATAAACTCACACAGGTCTCATTTACTTTTGTAGCAGTACATCCGAAATGTCCGATTGTTATCTTTAGAAACGCAAGTTTGTTGCGTGGGCTGGCACTGCGTGCCTATTGAACCTAGGTAAGTGCCTACATAATTGTAGTATCGGAGCTTCAAGTGGAGATACTTTTATAGAATCTTGTTGTATTTGGCTATCTTGCTGTATACCCCTATAAACGTTGCAAGCGGCGAGCTAGCACGAATGTAATACAGTTCTAGAGACATGTGTACGAATTTATGGCGTGTGAAAGGTGCGTCATAGCAACGATTACAGCGTGCGTTATACTCGCCGTATTTTTAGAAGCAGCTGAAAAAAATTCTGGCGAAAGAACAATGACTGGAATGAACTTGAATTTAGAATGCAGAGCGTTATTCGACAGTTCGTTTGTCGTAGACTTAGGAAAGTCTTCACCCGCAAACCAGTTCAGTATTTGACAGTGAGTAGTTTAATTAGTTTCTGGTCAAATATAATGACAAACATCTGGGCCGAATAACGTGAGGTTGAAGAAATTCTGATTCAATTTCAGAAAGGAAAAAGTGATGATGCGCAATATAGAACGAACTTGTATGATCGTGAAAGTTGTCTTTAGAAAATTTTGCCATTTTAAATAATTTCAGTGGATTAAAATGAACTTATTTCTCAACTATACCGGTGTAAAAATAATACTACCCGCTGTCTTCTGCAGCACAGTCTACAGTCTAGTGCAGCTGACATTACCTATATTGTAAGTGCATTATTATAGGTACAATAAATTATTTTTCTTACTTACTTAATCACTTACTTAATTATTTACGGGTGCATGACTCAATAATACGAATAAATAATTATATTTTATTTTTTATTTTCTGAAAATCTTGTGAATATTCTCGAAATACGAGATTGCCGTAGCCAACAATACGTTATACTACCCAGCCAACTCGCAACTTTAATAAATTATTTATTTTCGAGCGTTTCAAAAATAAAAACTTTGTACAGCAAGTCATTATCGATGTCCGGATTTCAACGGGCGAGCTTCATCGGCGCGTCTCGAAATAAAGCGGCGGTATTCATATTTTCGTTCTCTTGATTGTTTTGCCAAGAAAACAATCGCGGATGGAGCCTAACGAGCAATTACCTCTCGCGGTCTTCGTTATAAATACGCCTCGTATTCGGATATCAATTAAATTGCAAGTTTTGAATTCTTATAACGTTTATGAATATTCACGTCGAGTCGCGCAATATTCGTTGAATGCAAGTATGTATTCCCGAGCACCTCTACGACTCAAGTAGGTATATACATCTGTGTAAATCTGTAGCACGTATGTGACGTCGTAGAGACCTGGGGCACTAGGGCCTAGGTGCGTGCACCAAGACCAGTACCCTAATCACGAGATTTAACCTACTACTCTACGCTACGCTACGCCGCCGCCGCCGTGTTCTCCGCATCATTTTGTATGGAGAAACGAAGTTCGCAAATCTATCACTAGAGGCGCTGCTCCGTTTCTCCATACAAAATGATGCGGAGAACACGGCGTAGCGTGCGTAGCGTAGTAGGCTAAATCTCGTGATTAGGGTACAGATCGGGCATGTTCTTAAAAAGCGTAAGTGCGTAATAATCGTAACCGACGAGTAGGTATATGCATATGAAGAACATATGAGTGTTGAACAGACGTCAGGATGTGTCTCATGATCACTACATGTAAAGATGTGTTGCCTCTGCCTATCCCATTGGGAAATAGGCGCGGTGTAATATTTACGAGCGTATAGATGTGACAAGTAGTTTTTGGTTGAATCTAAATAGCTGACAGATATTTTACAGGCTATGTGAATATACTGTACGGTACTTATCGTACGTACCTAGTAATAAACACCAATTATTCGTAGATAGACGGTGGCGACCGAGCCTACTAGGCTGTGCGCTGCGGTGCGGCGGAGGCGCGGGGGCGGCGATGCGGGCGCAACACATTGTGGCTCGAGTTGGGCGCACACGTTCCAGGCTATGAATATTCACGACTTGGAAGACCCAGCGCAAAATAAAAGAGTCAGGTGGTAGACTGAATACCCTTCCATTAGGGGCCATTATACGCCAGTAAATAATATCCAGGAGACAGTCTAGTCGACGTTACCCTCGCGCCGACCGGCCGTAACTCCTAGTCGAGGTAATCACGTGTAATAGAATTCTTGGAGTACGTTACCACTTAGGCGAGAAAGCATTGTCCCTAGTTCTCGCTTACCATACCATTAAAACTAAGAATAGGACAGTAAGAATTACATTAAAAAGCACCGTTTTCAGGTCGACATTTCCAAATGAACACGTTTTCACAGTATGTACTCATTGCAGGTACTAACCCTCGAATCTTATTTATGAGCTTGTTTCCTCATCAATTTGCGCGGTTTTTTTCACATTGACTTCGGATAATCAATGTCGTCAACATTTACTTCCAAATACTTCCATAACCTCTATCTGTATCTATATCGTATCACAAAGTGAGGACCGCTAGAATTTATTTTAATAATAAATTACCTTTCTTTATTGGTGGGAATCGCTATGTGCAGTTTCTTGGAGATAATCTCTGTTTTAATGCTGACCTTTCTTCCCGTCCCTTTTACAAATGGTCATCTAAAAAAATTCGATATTTCACACATTGTGGTGACTCTCGATCAACGCTTTTCCAATGTTCTCACGATGCAGGAGACAGTGCGTCGGCGCATGAGTTTCGCGAGCCGTGTCAATTTCCATTAATGGGGGCGCCATTATCGACCAAGTATGCATATAAATCGCTCACTCTGCCGGCCCCGGCCGCGGCCGCACACTGCTCCGCGAACTTGCAAATCATAATACCTACTGGTATCCTGGGATGTGTAAACTATTCAAAAGGCGTGTTAATGAATTAGACAACGACCTTTTTCTCCCCTTTGTAAATAGCTGGCATGGCGCCTTTCTGAGCGTGGTTTTGAGAGAAGTGGTGATATTGGCTATGTCTAATCTCCTTTTCAATTTTTGGGCACAGCCACCCCTGCAGGTGGTCAAAAAAAATTTAAAATAAATAAAAAAGATGGTATTAGGCTTTATTTTAAATCAAGCAGTTTTATTTAATTTTATTTATTAGGCTTAAAAATAATTCCACACTGTTAACCGGTTGCCCATAGTTTATTTAAGCTGTAAACTGTACGATACGAGGTCTGTCCTCATTACTTAATTTAGAGAAATTTGTCGCCAATCGGCTGGCATATTAACGGACCACGACAAAGCTGTTGTTTGTAGTACGTCTGTTCGACAGTTTTTTTTATTAGTTACGTAGTATTTTTTACGACTAAAACTTGTGTTTACTGGTTTGGATAATAATAATTATCTAAATATAATTATATAATTCAAATTATTAACGCATATTTACGGAAAACTTGAAACGTTGATCTCCTCACAAGTTCATTCATTCCGACATGACGAGGATTTTTCTCAATTTACCAAAATGCACCATCGCAACGCTATTTGGCTCTACCATCTTGTACGTTTTGCGATAACGCCGGGAAGGCGGGCGGCCGCCGGTTCGAAGCACCAAGCAATTTGCTAGCAGATCGTTGCGTGTATGGTCATTCATCACCTTAATAATGCGCGGTACTTTGTGATAGTTTCCTTAAAATGTTTGTAAATAGGATGTAAATGGTGTGTATTTTATTTAAAATCCCTATTTACTCACTTCCTCTTGCAACATTTCAATAAATAGGTACCTACAATACTATAGTGTACCTAAACACATTGGTGCATTCGGAGTAGTTTTAAATTTAAATTTCAGTCTGTTGAGTGCTACTTCGCAAGAACAGATAAACTTGTCGTACACACTTTTTTTTGCAAGCCTATGGGGGTGGTTGAGTCAGAGGGACCAGAGTACAGCTCTTTCAAGTCAATATCACTTCCGAGAAGGTGTCATACCGAAGAAATTCCTTTACATTTCTGGCTATACTGAACTAGAGGAGAGCACAAACGGCTGTTAAAGCAGTTATTTTTCGTCTATTACGGTGATAGGAGCCGGGCTCGTTTTCGTTTTCGTTATTGAAAGTCAGTTACAATTTGAGCCTACCATATAGGTAGTAAGGTGCAAGATGCTCGTCCTTTAATTGTAAATTTTTTTTTATTTAATATTTTAATTATTGAAAAAGTTGAGAATGAAAAGTTTACGGACACATTATACAATATAACGAGTCTTGAAAATGTTACTTATAGAAGGCCCCGTGTTATTGTTACATTATTATAATAAAAATCAAATAGGTATCAAGTACTTACATTACTTGTTAGACTCAAGTTCGAATATATGAGCTCCTCACTAGTTCATTCAACTTGGAGGTCAATTGTGTTGTTTCATGTGTGTTGTTTTGTTTTGTGTTTTATCCAATGTGTTGTTTCTGAGAAGGGCATATATTTGTACGCAGGGCGTACAAAAGTCTCGTATTCATATTGATTATATTTTAAGTAATAGCACTGTAAGTTTACCACAATAAATAAAATAACTATAAATAAATTAAATTATATATAATATATTTAACGTTCCGAGTTCAATGAAAATTATGTACCTACTATAAATTGAATGAAATTGAATTTGTCATCCTACAGAATATGGATAGGTAGAGAGAGCAGGACCGATGGTTCTCCGCGTCCTAGTCAGCGCAGACTAACTGAAGAGGGCTTGCCTACTGCACACTGATCACTTTGTTTTAATGCTAAGCTTTAGATTTTCTAGACCTCTGTAGACTTTCAGTTGCATATACACAGGTTTTAAATTTCAGTATTTACTGATTAGTTCATTTCAAACAACAAAGTATTCGTATGAATTAAAAGATTTTGACTGAAACTATAAGTACTTATATGTCGTGTTGTGTTTGGCCTAATTCTGGGCTAGTTCGTGTATGTGGCTGTAGCTGAAGTAATTTACCAATCAGATGCGATGCTGTAACCCTCCGATATCGAACTGTAGAGTAGAGCATGGCTCGCAACAATGTGGGTATTTTGCCAATTTTCGTTCTTTCCCTCTGATTTCGCACTCACTTAGTGCCACTGCCGTTAATGAAGACGAATATTTATATTTTTTCTCTGCATTAACTAAGTTGCGAGGTAAACAATGCGGTTTGTATAATCCCCGTACGTTTCATGTTGGCGCCGCGCCACGACACGAGCGCGTTTTGATCCGTCGCGTCTATTTGCGGCAAAGTGGTCGGTCGACCGAAGTGTCCGCTCCGTCCGCCACTCTACCTACAGCAGCGTCGTCCGTCGTCTCACAACCCGCTCAGTAGACAACTCCGCGCGATGTTTTTGTGATGATAAATGCTACACTAAATCTCGCGTTGGGATTAGTGTTATTGCAACGGCAGGTGAATGCTAGGCTAAAATTGTACGAATGTTATTCTAAGTTTCATCCGACATACTTATTTAAAACAGCGGAATCCTAAAGATAACAAAACACTCGTCTTCCCTGACGCTACCTCCCGAGTCCCGGCTCCCGTTATTTTATTTTATTCACTTTTTGTTGCTCCTCCTGCCTGGTGGATTGTGGTAGAGTGAATCAAATTTGTCGCCAGCGAATTCTTTCCATGTGTGAAGTTAGCCAAGCGACCAAGTCCACAACCATCTCGCAAACTAACCCAAATGTTTTTAACCTAGATATGAGTGGGACGCCTTAGCTGACTTTCACTAACGGCAAGATATCTTGCGATAAGAATACTGTTTTTAAATTGAGGAACGAAATCTAACTAAAACCTAATTTGAATGCAGCGACAAATGTCCCATAGGCCTAACAATTCCTGTAAGTACATCACCTGAACATCTTTTCTGTAAGTGAAGCACAAGATTCCACCTGAAACTTAAACTGAGATCATGTCAAGTGTCTTCCCCACTGATAGTAAAAACTGACAAGTTATTTTGACAAGTAGACTCTCGGTTCATTGAGAAGCGGCAGCGACTGATGCGCTGTCGCCGCGCCGCCACGCCCGTCTCTGCTCTCTAGACGTTTATTGGCGTCCGATGTCGCAACGGACAATAGCGGACAATGTGAGCGAGCGACAGATCGATGGCTCGTCAATGCTTGTAGCTGCAGCCGGTCGCGACTAGTTCCTTCCCAATTAAAACGTAGTAACACATAGGTACGACCCGTTCCGAGCGGGACGGACGGGAAGGGAACGCCGTACGCTTGCCAGCCGACGACTGAACAAGCTTGCAGGCAGAGACGATCAATATGCTCTAAGTTCTACTCCCGAAATTGCATCGTTTCAATTGTTTACTGTCATTTCATTAATCCTTAAATGTCTTGTTTTACTTTGAGATTATTTCAAAGGTAATAAATATCTACATTTATAATGCAAGTTAAGTAATCTTAGTAGAAAAAGAAGTGAGACGAATAAGAAACACCATTTTACCACCAGAGCTATGTACTGGTTTAACAAACCTTTTCTGCAATACCGCTGGAATAAACGTCACTGATATTGTTACTACGAGTGTTTGACGATGACGCTCGTAGCAAGACGACACTTTTCCGCGAATATTAATATATGTGAAAATGTTCTGTCTAAGCTGAACAATTACTATTCAATTACTAGAGCTAAGCATGAATCGGTCTGGCTTCTGTACGAACTGTCCCTGACTGATATAGTGAGATGAGATGCGCTGACGTCGAAAGTGCCCGTCGACTTAATCGCGTGCATTCATTTGAATCTATTTAGGTAAATGTGCGCGGGATACGGGTCCCGGAATCTTGGGGTGCAATTAGCGAGCTTACTTCAGCCATGAGTGCTAGAATAAAACTTGCAGGTAATCAAGGAGTGAATTTAATGCAATCTGAAATTTAGCAGAGCATCATTTGCGCTCGATCACATGTGTGTGGTTCTCTTCTATGGCGACGGCAAAGTCAAATATGACGTTGACTTGTGAGTAGATACCAGTAAATAATGTAAAGTGGTGATGATGACATTAAGAATGAGAAAAGGTCTCTGGAAATTATACTGACGAAGTGAACCAGTGATGATTACGAGAGCGACGCGTAGAGAAGGGATAGTCTCTTGTATATATATACAACTTCAACTTTCATAAAAAGAACTCCAGGCCAAATGTTAGGTTCCGCTTAGCGTTGGCCATGCTGTTTGGTAGTAGTTTGATATAGTTAAGTTTGGTAACTGGTACTTACATTGCGTGGTGAATATGCAATAAACAACATGAAAATAATATGTAGGTACATTTATTTTTTGAATAAATATATATTTTATTTTAAATAAAAATATATGTAACGATTTTGTAAATGTGTGTATGTAAAGACATAATATTCATATTCAGTATGGTTCCTCATAATTTTTGTCATGTCCCGTTCAGCAATGCAATCTATAAGGAAGGACCGGGTAAGAAACCTTACAGAGCTTTTTTTTTAAATATAACTTGCATACAACGTTTTAATTACTTTAATATAACATACTTATATCTAAGCAAAAAATTCAAAAGCATTATTTATTAATTATCTTATTTTCAATTCTCACACTCAAGTATTTTGCTACTAACTACCTACTTACATTTCACTATATATATTAATCGACTCTCAAACACCCAAAAGTCGACGCAAATAAATCTTTGTAAGGGATAAGTCCGAATTTTCACCTCATGTAAATATTATATTGTGCTAGTTTCTGTAGCAATAAAGTATTTTTTATCTATCTAAATATGCTCTGAGACAATACTGCACAAATATTTATCCGCAGGATTATACTCGTATATTCTCCGAACATATAACAATGATGGCAAATGGAGAGGAGCTAGGTATCGATTGCGATTGCGAGCGAACCATATCGAGTTACGATCTGCATAGAGCGCGGCGCGGGCGCGTCCGTGTCGCCGCACCGCCGCCGCGTCCGTGTCGCCGCACCGCCGCCGCCGTCGCCGCGAGTCCGAGCTCGGCCTCCTCGCCTCGCCTCGTTCCGTACTTTACTGAGTCGTTACCGGCGCTATGTTTAAATTATACATAACTCTTCAGGCATAAAGACAAGCTCCAAGATTGGAGAGATTATTTGAATTTGTTATTAAAAATCGAATTGATTTTGTCGTGTGAGAGCTAATAGAAACGGCGTTGGAACTCCGAATATGTCACTGTAACGATCACACGTAAAAATATGTGCAATAAAGTTTTTTTATATTCCCCGGTGTGGATGGCCACATCACCGCCTCATTCGGGCACCGGGCGGGCCGTTACATCTGATCTGGTGCGAGGTACACGCCAGGCGAGACGCCAGGAAGGTACCGTTGAATTCTTCCAAGTTGAGTTTCATTTCATTACTGAAAATACGAACTACCTACTTGATAAATACGAGCTAGAGTCAGGAACAGGACCCACGGCCCTCCATTTAGTTGGAGAGTAGTTTTATATAGAAAACAGATAAAGGTGGCGTGTTCAGTACAGTCAGACAGACAGACACAGTTTTTGATTACTTAATTTCCTGATTACAAACATAGCTAAGAATCATCCCGATTAAACCAGCTTTCTAAGAAAAAAAAAACCGCATTCAAATCGGTTCATCCGTTTAGGAGCTTAGATGCCACAGACAGACACACACATACACACCCTCTCATACACACATACACACACACACGTTAAACTTATAACACCCCTATTTTTTCGTCGGGGGTTAAAAACAAAGTGTGCTCACCGACCGACCATGGGTCAAGCCACGTCTCTCACAAGAGACAAGGCGACGAGACGGGGCGTGCATGTACCTATGTAACTTTTTAGATTTCCGTATCCCGTACGAAGCCTATTACTAAGCCTACGCCCCGTCTGTCTGTCTGTCCTACTGCTGTATCTTAGGAACCGTAATAGGTAGCCGGTTGAAATTTTCACAGAATATGAGTTATTATGATGGATGGATATAACAGCAAATAATAAAAAATAGAAAAGGTTTAAAATTAAGGGGGTTGCAATACAAGAAACGTGTTTTTTTTTCAATGTTTTTTTTTGTGGTGCGGAAACCTCGGTACGCGAGTCCGACTCACACTTGGCCGGTTTTAAATGTGTCTAAGCGACCAACCGACCGTGGGACAGAAGCACCAGCACTGCACGCGCAGATAGCGCGTACAGTAGGGCTATTACGAGTTTCGAGGTGTAGCGTGCGTAGAGAGCGTAAGCGTCTGCGCGGAAGCGAATGCGATAGATTTGCGAACTCGCTTCCGCGCAGCGGCTTAAGTTCTCTACGCACGCTACACCTCGGCGTAGCCGGCGGCGGCGGCGGCGTAGCGAATCTCGTGATAGCCCTGCAGGACCTCGCTGGTCTGCAGAGCTGCAGCGTCTCTGCGCTCCCGATTAGGAAATTCGCACCGCTCTGAGACACTCGATGTTTATTCCATTCCAATTGACACCGCGCACGCTAATATTGCCGATAGTTGTCTCTGTGCGTAAACTATTTTTCTCCGAGACAATGGTACAATAGTTGTAGTACGCGGCCAGCCGGTGCGCGCGCATGCCTTTAGCGATGTGTGACCGGTTGCGCATTGTACCGAACTGCCGAGCCAAATACAGAAGTAATGCCCTTGTAAAGAAATTAAATAAACAATTACTTGTAAATTATAAATTGGCCACACTGATTGCTGACTGTAGAGAAGAAGTTTAGTAACGTGGAATCAGCTCGCCTGTTATCTTAATAATCGTCGTTGTCAATAATAATCAACAATTTTAAGTAGGTACTTAGGTAATATATTTTTAGGTTTCCGTATCCCGTACGGAAGCCTATTACTAAGCCTCCGCTGCCTGTCTGTCTGTCTGTCCGTCCGCCCGTCTGTCTGTCCGTCCGTCTGTCTGTCCGAGGGCTGTATTTCTTGAACCGTAACTACGGGCTATCCCGTTGAAACTTTCACAGAATATGTGTTATCAGGGCGGTTATAATAAAATATAATTAAAAAAAATAGAAAAAGAAAAAAATTTAGGGGGTTCCCATACAAGAAACGTGTTTTTTTCAATGTTTTCTTTGTGGTGCGGAAACCTCGGTGCACGACTCCGAGCGAATTAATGCTAAGGGTGGCCGAGTGGTCTGGCTGGACATCGGCTTCTTTTACGAGAGATCCGAGGTTCGAATCCAACCGGCGCGGCGTGTATACAAATGAGTTTTCTGATTTGAAAACAATTACGTCCACACCTTCACCCACTACTCCATGATTCGGATACATACATACATAGAGACACAACTGTTTCCCGGTGGGGTAGGTAGAGACAACGGATCTCCACGTGCCAAGATCCTGACACACCTCTGCCGCTTCTTTCACTTCCATAATGTTCTTTATGCATGCTCATCGGTTACGTTATGTTAGGAGGAAACATTGTAAAGTTTAACTTTCATCTTTTTATTTCTTTGTCATGATACGTCTTGTTCTGCTTTGCAGACAGACAATACACGTTTCATACTCCGGACCAGTCTTCACTCGAGTCGTGTTGTCTCGTCTGGTTCTGCACAGCGGCGGAGGGCCGGCGACACCCAGGCGAGTATTACATACGGAAGATAGAAAAAATCAAGGATGGCGAAAACTTAATGGATATATTATAAGGTCTTTCATTAGTAGGTACCTTTACGCTAAGGGGTGTATGTGTATCAGATACTGATCACGTTCCCATACCCATTTTTTAAAGATATCAAATACCTACCCATGCTATGAATTAATTGTTCAATCAATTATTATTTTAGTAGGACGTTTAGGACGACGTCACTCACTTTTGGGGGGAATCGCTTGAAGGACATGGTGAATCCTTGGCAATTGGTCTCGATATTGCCAAGGCATTCGACAGGGTTTGGCACAAATCTCTTCTGGGCAAGCTTCCGGCGCACGGACTTCCTTCTGGCCTCTGCGACTGGGTCGCCGGCTTCCTACATGGGCGTAGCATTCAGGTCCTAGTGGGCGGTTATTCGTCGGACGCCATGTCAGTGAATGCCGGCGTACCGCAGGGATCTGTGCTGTCACCAACACTGTTTCTTCTGCATATCAATGACATGCTGCCACTCGGAAACATACATTGTTATGCGGATGACAGTACAGCACATGGATCCTATACCAGTCACCCTTTAGCCGGACGGGATGTTGTGGATGAAAAGAGGCGAAGACTTGTGTCTGATCTCGAACAAACGCTTCGGTCTATTTCCGAATGGGGCCGTAGTAATTTGGTAAAGTTACCTACTAATGAAAGAACTTATATAGAGGGAGGGCAGTTCCTGCGGATTTTGTCAACAAAGGTGAAAACAACTTGTATTTGTACAAATTTGTGCTTAATGCTCAGGTTTGTACAAATACATAGAATGCCCAGGCATACAGAGGCTATACACACATTTTTTTTAGAAAAATCTAACATATTTTAAATGATTCTAAGCCAAGTCAATACATTATTGCAAGTGATTCGAATCTATCGATGTTTACATACACGGACACAAAACGCTCAATGTACTAAGCGATATCGCCGGAGTACGGACGGAATACGGAGGGAGATTCTATCCGGGCTATTGTTAATCCGGTAATTTGAATTTATTGCGGCATGAGTAAATGCTACTGAGAGGACGCGGCGGAGCGGCGGCGGAGCACCGAGCGACCTATCTCCCAACAGATCGAGACCATTCCAAACGGCATCGCCTTCTAAAGTGGCGGCACCGTACACCCCTGCCATGCCCGTGCGTGCCGCACTCACTAGCTCGCCGCGCGTCCCTTTCGCACTCGACACCACACGGGCGCGGGCGAGTGGGCGCGCGTGTGACAAGGCTCTACAGGTATTTGGACTTCATTATAAACTCCGGCTACTGAAATATTCACGAATACATTTTACTTTGAGATATATTATATCTTACGAATAGGCATTTCAAATTAATTTAGATCTTAGTCGTCTATTGTTTCAGTATTCATGAATATAAGGCTAGTAAGTAGTTACGCACTTTTCAATGACGCTTAACAATTTTGTCTTCTTACGATTCCTTGAAATTCTGAAAAGCCCACGTCTTTCTCACTGACCAGTGATCGACTTCGGACTTGTCTTACGAACTACATTGCAGTTGCGTCGCGCGCAGACCGCATGCTCTATTTGTAAACCGACTAGGACTCAGGCATGGCGATACAATCGTGCCTATCCATGTTCGAGATGTGATTGTTTTACCTTAACAGATTGCCCCGCAGCCCGCTACGTCGTACATAGGAACATCTTCGCGGAAAAGCGCTAATTAGTAGGGTCCTTCTGGGATTCCATAAAACTTTACGTTTGAGCGCTAGGCTCGGTCTGTCGAGTGTGGGTCGGCAATCTAGGTGTCATTATTAACGTACACGTTATTATCACCTTGTGGCCATTCTGGTTTATTATCGCCGACGGTCGTTTTGCTGAGATGGATAAATTACGCTATTAAGTTAGCAGAATGACAAAGTTATTTATGACACCGTGCAACCCGCGCCGCCCGCTCCGCTGAGCCGACGCGCCGCCGCCGACCGCTGACGGCCCGCTCCCACTTGTCAGGTGGGATTTGAGATGAAGAAATCAGCAGATATGAAGTGTGCGACGGAGATAAGAGTCGGGAGACAGCGGCCATTCGGCTGTGCCATTAATTGCTGCCACACTGCAATAACCGCTTCAAAGGTCCTTGGTCGCACATTCTCGTCAGTTGCCAGCTCTGGCATGACTTGCTGAAACCTGTAGTGCGAGCTCGCGCAAATAGTCGCCAATAAGAAGAGCGACTTGTCCGTGGAATACAACGTGAAATAAAATGGGGTTTCTTACAAGATGACATTGTCTTAAACAGCTTGAGTTGTGTTGCCCGAATGGATTGCGTTATTATCCGCGTTCCGACCATAGGCGATCTCCAAGCAGCGTGGATCCTAGTATTATAAACCCGATATTAAAGTAAGCATCGGACGTTTCCGCGACGGCAACCCTTGACTCGTCATGGCAATTTGTAGGTTCACACTTTGCCATAATAAACACATGTAGCAAATAGTCGACTTGAGCGTATGCTTTTGTAGTGGAGGAGTGATTTAGTGACGAGACCGGTTGATGCTTTTGCCCTTACCGGTCGTGGAGGCGATGTTATCTCGAGGATGGAAGGCAGATTAGCATACGGAGCTGGACTGGCGCAAGATGGAGATTTACATTTGCGAGACGCGACGACCGACGTTGACAATGCCAATTAACTGTAAGTTGTGTAAAACGACAAAGATATCGATCGCGGGATCGGCGCCGCTGTGTTGGAATGAATGACGTTTTCCTATTTAGGGATAGAGAGGGTCACCGTAAGGTTAACATAGACTCGCTAGTAGACAATCAAAGTGTCATTCGAAAATAAGCAACTACCTGGGATCCTCTATGATCATAATTTAAGCAATAAATTTAACGAGATTGATCTTATATTCGAAGCCATAACGATCAGACTTCCATACCGTAACTTGCCCATTGGCAATACCTATTACAATATTGCTCAAGGAACTCTAAATATAAAATGTTGTAGCGAAAGTGCTCCGGAAGTGGTACGCGGCATTGTGTTCAGCGTCTCGCTAATTGCATTATCTAATGTCGTGCAGTTTGTTTGGAGATACAAGATAACAGTGGCGAAAGGTCATTGATTGAAAGAGCTCCTCAATGGCGTGGTAACTAACACCCAAAAGGGCAATAGCTTGTAGATACTTTTGATAGGATATGGATTTGTTTCCTGTAAGTTGCTGTATACATTTTAATTCTATTAATATTATTAATGGTTAATTTATTATTTTAATTAGGTACTTGCGATGTGTTCAAATATACTTTAGGCATATTACTAGGTATTCAGTTTCGTGGATATTTCGTTTTGATCTTCCCAACATCCACTATTTCATTGCCAGAAATAACAAATTAATGTGCTTTACTCGAATGTAGATTCACAAAAATGCTCATCGTTATTTCTGGAGTACCACCTACGTCCGATTATTATTTATTGACTTATTCGTTATTGAGTTGGCAATAAAGCGAAACCAAATTATATTCATAGACTTATTAAGGGATGCAATGTTTAAATAAATACAAGTTTTAATTAAATATTCTAATCTGTACATATTAATTAATTGTATGAAGAAGGAGATGAAATTTTTTGGTTCCAGTCAACAGACAGTAAATGGTTCAGCTTATAATTAAAATAAAATATATAATTATAATGTTACAGCCCTATGATGGGAAAAGAATGTGGCACAGCATCTGGCTTCATACATCTGATAAAGACCTAAACATTGAATGAAACGTCGGTCGAAACAGCTATGTATGTAAATAGTTCGTGTTTTACGTCCAGTTCAGTGTAGCCGACGTGAAATGAAGGGAAGCACTGACATGGCACCTAGTTCACGCGGTGTTATGCGCTGACATCACGGATGTTGTAGGTGATGTAGCTAACCGTATCAGTTTCCATAAAAAAAAAATAAAAAAAAAACGTGGAGTCGCTTTAAACTACGTCCGATCAAGAAAAGAAGTGGCCAAGTGCGAGTCGAACTCACGTGGAGAGGGTCCCGTCCCATTCCGTTTTTCTCGGGAACTTTAAGACTTAGGATTTTCGTTTAGGTTTTCCTGTAAACTATAAGAGAGGGACATGTTCCATATTTTTTCAAATTTTAGACCCAGTAGTTTCGGAGATAATGCATGCGGTTGGAGGAGCTCGATTACATTTTCTTTAATACGTAACTTTTAACGAATGCATTTTAAAATTATAAAACATATATTTGTATTTTTATAATGAGCCCTATGGATAAGTCACATCATACACTTGAAAAAAAAAAAAACTTTCTAGTTTGTCCCCCGAAATCGAAATTCGTTCATTTACGCTATACGTCCGCGATTGGGTCCTCAAACTCTAATTATATGCACGTAATTTCAACTTATTTCGCCCAGCAGATTCGGAGAAAATAAGCTGTGACGAAAATCCTATGTCTTAAGGAAAACTGAATGGTCCTCTCCACGCGAGTTCGACTCGCACTTGACCGATTTTTATTTTAACATTGTCCTTCCGTTGTGACTGTGTCCACGGGCCACAGTATGGACGGAGTAGTAGGAGCTAAGCATGCAGAGCCGAGCAGAGATTGAATGATCCGTGTGTAGATATGAATGGAGCGAGTGACATAGGCGGCCTTGCCGTCTCGCCAGACGCTTTCTGAATGAACGCCGACGTGGACGCATTGTGTATTCGCTGAGTCGTGTCATCTAACGCCATGTTTGGCGCTTCACGGTCGACGCAGGCGCAAGTGGAATTGCATCCAGCCGGCCAGATTGCTGTCGCGTAGACTTTAAACTTTCGCGGTCTACGAGAAAGAACAGGTACCCTCCAAAAATGGTTGCTCATGCTCACTGGCTTTGTGAGCATTTACTTTTACTGAATCGTGTACCTATGACTTCAATTTAATGCACATGAGATGAACGACAAGTGTCGAGAGAACACCGGAAAGCGTAGAATTTTGCTTGAAATGAGAAGCGTGAACGCGGTATTGTCGACGGTCCGACGGTCGCCGGGCGGGAACTTCGCTATAAAAGTAACGACTAATGAATTTCAAATAAATTACGGAAACCGTGCACCGTGGACAGTCGCCGTCATAAAGTGGGTAACGCCAGCTAGAGTCTCCAGCGGTGTTGGGTTTCATATTACCTAATTTATGTCTGTTAATGTGACGGTGTTTATGTGACGGGCGTTAGTGTTTCATTGACACCTCTGAGTGTGAAGCGCAGAGCGCTCTCCGTGCGAGGGCCTCGCTCGCACCTGCTGCTGCACCTATTGGAAACTCATTTTAACGTTATATTTATTAAAGCATTTGCAGGTAGATGGGCATTACATAAAAGTTTATTTTTCATTAAATTTTTATTTGCTTACACATTTATATTTTACCTAACATTAAAAAGCCGAATCGTTAAATGTAAGTACCTACCTAACATAATATAACGAATTTCATTAGCTTTTAAACTACTATAGTAGGCAACTAACGAAAAGACGCTTTTCCAGTTTCACAAACTCAGAGCAACAAATGCAACGACGAGCGAAGCTTTGCTGGAGGAGTGCGTACCTACAGCAGTGAAATGAATAAAACAAGAGAAAAACTCCAATTAAAAACACATTTTCAAAAATAATGTATACGTACGTACGTTGTATGTTATATGAGTATATAACGTCAAAAGAGATTTTCTTTTTCGAAAAAGACTTGGGTGTGGGCTGAAAGCTGTCGCCGACACAGCTCGATGTGTAGGAGGCGTCTCGAGGGAAACGGAATGATCGAGAAATGAAAATATTACCTTGAATAGCTACTGCGATGCAAAAAATGCTTTCCTGTGAAGGTCATGTATTTTTACGGCCTTAGATGAAAACATACATAAATCTAATCAGAGACACGATAAAAAGAAGTAATTGAAAATATAAATTTTTATCTGTCTATGTGTATGAGCGAGGGACTTGTACGGTTTAGTTACCTATTCGTTAACCTTTCTCAGACTCTACTCGTCTCACACAGAAGCAAAGAACTTACTCATATGCATTTACATAAATATAACAGGACGTGCTGACTAACACTTAAAAAACAGTTATTGCTCCTTACATTATTCCCCACTCAATTATCATATCTCTGAAGACCAATGTTTGTTTAAGTATGCATAGAAAATAAAATAATGTGTTGTCACCTCGGAGAGAAGATATAATTCGTTTCCCGGGAAATGTTGAAACATCAGCAGTGCGCAGTGTAGCCGGCACCGGCAGTACAAACTCGACAACACGCCACGAGAGGGCGCCGCTGCGCCGCCGCCGCCCTGCGGCGCCGGCAAGTGTCATCAGATAAATAAATATAAATAATTACAAAAATGTATGTAATGAAAGATACAAGCGTTTAGTAGCCCGTTATGTTATCTACGACATTGATAGGTACCCGCTCGACTCTTCGTTAAGAATTTCACGGGACTGGTTTAATTTTATCGGTTTTGAATTATAATATAATTAGCTTCGGGTTTTCGGTAAAATTTCTCTCTACGATTGAGAGGAGTCTAGTTACACGTGTGTGTGTCTGTCGAGATAGTGCTTTAATGCGCACATACTTAGCTTCCATGTAGCATGTAGACAAGCGCGCCTGCTTGCGCTGCGCCGCGCCGCGCCTGCGCGGCTCTGTGTAGCGAACTAGCCGGGTGGAGGCAGTTTTTCGTCATTAATCATAGCTTCCAATGTATATTACTCAGGATTATGAGTCCGCTATGTGCCAATTGGCCACTTTAGTTAACTCACATTCATTACATATATAACGATAGTGGAGACAGATTAACTGCTCCACATTTTTGCGCCATTATCTGAGATTTATACGAGGCACTGCTCGCTAAGCGCTTTCAGGCTGAGGTATTTGCTGTAATATTATTCAAATGACCGTCTCGATCTGAAGTGCAGCGCGTTGAATCCGTTCGATGCATCCACTTCTTCCTACTTCAGTACAAAGTGAGCTCTCAAGCACAGAGTTCAACCACGTGACATATGATCTCATTATCCTTACATAAATCCTAAGAACCATTAAAGCCACTCCCGAGCGAGTGCACACCCAGGCACTGGTGATTAGTTCACGAGCCAGCGGCAGCGTGATGTGTTGTATTAAACTTATAATTTTTACGACTTTTTCAATTGAATCAATCAAATTTATGGGATCACGGCACCTTTAAACAATTCATACTTAATTCACTTTAAAGACAGGCGAGTGAAGGGATTTAAAATTTAATGATTATTAACCGAGTCACCGAAACCCTCAACATACAGTCGAATTGAATGTAAAAGTTTTTACTTTGAGATCAGAAAGTTGGCGTTTACTGCATGTAGCCGGTATTCCCTATAGATAAAGTGTGGGGTTAAATTTTAATACAGAACCATATAATAATTTTATTAAAGTTCAAGGATTATAGACCTATACGTATAAGTATCTTGTCGTATTTTGTTATCTACGAGATGAGTTATCTGTAGCGGCCAGCATCTAGTACCGGTCCTAACCGCTTTTCTGTTACCCAGCGCGGCGGAGCGGGGCGGCGGCGGCGGCGCCTTCAGACGTTGCGAGATCCCCGCGGGACACCGATCCGAAACAATTATTATTTTTATCAAACTGGTTCCTTACCGACCTCTATTATCCCTACCCTTGAAGCCGTGGCGTGTTCTCGTCGCCAGTTCAGTTAGATACTCGGTCACTCCCCAGGATCCCCTGGGAGAGAGGCACTGCGGACGGCATTCTTCATTGTCGTGGATAATGTTATAGTCAGCAGCGAGGTAAAAATGTGCAGCGACTTATCGCAATAAAGTAGCAGTCAGATATCGCGGTGCGATTGAAATAAATAGTGATTTAAATAGACCGAGATACCGCCCGCTTCAATTTGCGGCGAGTGTAGTCCGAGCCAGCCACCAGGACCACCAGGCCACCGGCGCGGCAGACAAAAACGAACAAAAAGAGAAGTTAAAGCAAGTTTATTGGTAGGTCAATCTTAAATAAATAAACCGAAGTTTCTACGGCCGTGTAACTTACGTCAATATATGAATATCTTTATAACTCAAGAATCACTTTTTAGATTTACATACGGTTTTCACTATTAAGTCTCGTCCAACCGTTATTTGTCGGTTAAAGTGCATTTCTGATACAATTGTTTGGATTTAACTGGCAGCCATATTTTATCCGAATATGTGGTGAAATCGGCTGTATGTCAATTCCGACTGCAACAAGTTATCCAGTCGCTACTTGATGTGCATCGTGTATCGTTTGTGCGAAGCTTCAGGTTGTAGATATGTGAGCTCGGTGATCGCAGCAACTATAGGCGTAACACGAGTCAATATTTCCCGCTGGGCGGCTATCAGGACCGTGGACTATTATTAAGGCCGACTAGCTGGAGGCCCTCGGGACCTGCCCGATCTGATTCTGTCTTCTTTTATGAATACCACCAATAATTGCATCAACTACTCAAGCTTCGCCCGCTTGCAACATAACTGTACCGATTCGCAGTCGGAGATATCTTACGCAATCCGTTGAAAGTTTGCTGGAAAACGGGAGTCGGGAGGGCCTCGAGGCAATCGTGTGCTGGCTGCGGGATGCGGCGATATCTGTCATATCCATAAGCATTTAGAATATTTAATCATTATTCAGTAAATTAAAAATGAAGTATTAGAACATTTTCATGGCCTATTCAGGATTTTTTTATAAAATTATCTATATTTATATTAAAATCGAAAACATTGTGCCAAACCCGACTATCTCGATAGTTAAGGAGTCATAAATTTGTAATTTTTCATTTGTAATTTTTCGGTTGGGCGGTATAACGAAATGACTTACTTTAGTCGGCGTTTTGCTGTGGACATCCTGGAGACAGGCACCCGCGACCGCCCCGGCCCGACGCGAAATGGCCATTGTCAGATGCCAAATGTCAAAATTATTTTGTCGAAAAATGTAATTTGTTAAACTAGTGTAGGAGGTAACATTACAATTGAAAAAACTTAAATATCTATATAAATAAAAATTAAATGCTGTTCGTAAAACGTAAACTTGAGAACTGCTGAACCGATTTGGTAAAACATTTTTTTAAATGCTCGTAATAGTCCGAATAAGGTTTTTAGGGGGAAAAAATTGGTTGTCTGTAAAGTCGGTTTACGGACGATAGTTTTACGTGATGACGCGCTTAATATATTATGGTACGAGTAACCTCCTTTTAATATCCTACATAACGCCATCTACATATCAAAGCGCATACTACAACGTTGCAACACCTACCTAATTGCGAATCAAGTAAACCACCGCTGAAGTATTTCATTTACTATTGACGCTCTAGATGTCGCTCCAAAAGACTCAACGCCATGAAATTTTCACCTACTGTTGACCGAATTCGCTTCGATAGTACATGAGCGATTTAGCCGGGTGGTTAAGACGTCTGGTCGGTCACACAATATTGGTGGCGGGTTCGAGGCTCGCAAAAGACGGACAAATATATTTTGTATTTCCTACTCTCCTTATATGCCTCTCTATCGCTTGTTACGCGCTCTCGCTTGCACACACAGGTTCAGATGGAACGTGACACTTTTTCGTGTGTGCAGCCGGTGTTCATCAATTTATAAGACGTGACGTCATCACGTCAAAATTGGGGAGAGTGACATAGTGTCACGTGACTGGAGCCACGGGCTCAGCTAGTTATTGAATAAATAAATAACATAAAAAATGAAAAATGAAAAAATATTTAATTTAGTCGGCTTGTCGCGAGATGGCGGAAATAGACCGGATAGCATGAGGATGTTGCCGTGTATATGTACATAGTTGGAACATTGTTCTGGGATGCGAGGTGAGCGGACGCCTTAACCGCTTGCCCCTCATTCATAGAGAGAGAAAAAAATGTTTATTTACACATAATATTGAGAGCTCGTAGAGGCTCTTGTCAAGTCGCCGAGTTATTTCCCGCTGTAAGGGCACAGACGTCCAAACACACCAAATACATAGTTTCGTCAAAACAAACTATGTATGAGTTTGTTGCCTTTGCCGGGTGGAAACTCATGGGGCATGGGGAGTGGAGCTAAAGTCTTGGAACTTCTTTGATCTAAAGAGACCGGGGACCGTCGCGGCAGATTTTTTGCTAACGCGCTCCTCTCTCAAAAACACGCTCCATCCGGCGGGGAAACGCTGCATGAATCGTTGGGACCACAGAGTGGTTGGGACAATAAATGATATCCCAGTGGATGATTCCAAATGGAGGAAAAAAAGTTTTTCTAATATTTTTTCCGTGTATTTTTGACATTGAAAATGTCTTTTGGTTCGTTTCAGTATAGGCCCCGATTTCACGAAAAAGTGCGATCCCCTTATATCTCGGAGAGTTGTGAAGATATGATATTCAAAAAAGGCTCAAAAGACGCGTATTCATGACAGCTGTAAGGTGCAAAAGAATTATTCGAGAAAGTAAAAAACGAAAAAAGTTATGGCCGAAATAGTGAAAAAAAATTTTTTTTTTTATTTTGGCCCTCAATATTTTGGAAACGAAGATTGATATCAAAAATTTGAGAAAAACTCCTCTGGACAGTTTAGTCAGCTACAATTTGAGCCTAAAACAAAGACGATCGGGTTAAGGGTTTGCCCTGTAGCTCAACCTTTCTGAAAAAAGAAATTCACAGATTTCGTGCCTCACACGACTATCGAGCAAATTGCAAATGAATCTACGGAATTCGAAAAAATATTGTCGCTGAGCGACACGAGAAAGTCGGGATAAAGAAAAGGTTAGTTGGGGTCTGATGATGGAGCCGGAAGAAAGCCATAGGAACTCCTAAACTACACATGATAAGCCCATCGTGTTTGGGCTCGTTGGATTTGTCTTCGCAAGTACTCTTATCATATATGATGTCCAGGGTCCTGATGATGGAGCCGGAATGAAGCCATAGGAACTCCTAAACCACACATGATAAATCGACCGTGTTTGGGCTCGTTGGATTTGTCTTCGCAAGTACTCTAGTCATATGTTATTTTCAGGGTCCTCATGATGGAGCCGGAAGGAAGCCATAGGAACTCCTAAACTACACATGATAAATCCACCATATTTGGGCTCGTTGGATATAGGAATATAGGAATATAGGTTAGGTTAAAAGATGCGTCGCATTGAAAATGAATTCAACAAAATAAAAAATAAATATTACATTTATACATTTTTTATGATTTTTCAAAAACACAAGCAGCTTAAAAAATGTAAACTAAAATTTAGACAGAAAAAGAGATAAGCTTGACATTATGTCTAACTAAAGTAACAAATTAATAAATATCAATATAATATAAGAGCCCAAATATGGTGGATTTATCATGTGTAGTTTAGGAGTTCCTATGGCTTCCTTCCGGCTCCATCATCAGAACCCAACAAACCTTTTCCTTATCCAGACTTTCTCGTGTCGCTCAGCGACAATATTTTTTCGAAGTCCGTAGATTCATTTTCAATGTGCTCGATAGTCGTGTAAGGCACGAAATCTGTGGATTTTTTAATAAATTTACTTTATAAAATAATAAAAAGAAAAAGGGCAAGTTCGAGTCGAACTCGCGTGGAGAGTGTTCCGTACCATTCCGTTTTTCGTGAGAATTTAGATTTTCCTGTAAACTATATTTTGTAGTTGTATGAAAGACAGACTGACACAAGAGTGATCCTATAAGGGTTCCGTTTTTTTCCTCTTTTGACATACGGAACCTTAAAAACTACTAAAAATATATGTAACATTCGTCATCATTCTTTTAATTTTTCAACTAATAAAGATGAACAAGAAGTAGGTACACTGAAGTTACTCGTTCTAGTTCCAAACAATAACACGAGAATCTCGTACCTACTTATAGTTTTCCTGGTTGAGATAATTGTGAACTAAGAAGTAATAGTCAGTCAAACTTGTAGCTACAACTACCGCTCGTGAAATGATGTTCCGCACCTCGAGCGTATCGGCAAGAAGGCGCCGCTGTACCTACACCGTCAACGCGTCAGCCTCAAATAGGGTGACCAGTCAAATTCCCATTAATTTTGTACAAAATATTTCACTACGTTTTGTACAACATTGTAATGAATACATTCTTATTGTCTTCCCCAATTTACTGATTGCGCTATATATTAAGCGCTTCAAACAAAATCATAATAATATACTTACATTCCTGTATTAAATCACTGTAGTAAAACTAAAAGATATTTCCATAAATCAAATCCAACTTAAAAATAATTTCCTATCAAACTGAAATTAACTAAAATTACGATTAAAATCTAAAACAAAAATTCCTACCATGAAATATAAAAATACGATATTTAATTTTTATGTACAAGTAATTCAGGAGATTTGCTTGTTCTTCTACAAATTGGAAATATTTATGAAAGCAAGCATAATTGGTTTCATTACATGTGTCCCACCAATAAATACATTATGTATAATTTATTTAAAAAACAAGTGTGGCAAGGAAATTACAGTTAAAACGGAAAAAATAAGAACATACAAATTCGAGCTGGTGAAACATACCGGAAATGTCCCTTGAAAGGAGTGTGCATGGCATCCCCCAACACAAAGCTATCGCCGCGCGCGCACGTTCGATAGCGCACACTTAGCGCACGTACAAATGAAGCGATTGCATTAGAACTTGTCCCGCGCATATCTCTACCTAATTAATAGCGGTAGATAACTCGCTCGCGGTGCTCCCGCGCCGAGCGAGAGCAACCCTCGGCGCTGTTGCAATATTACGCAATGTTGTTCATCCTTAGCGAATTACTGTATCAAAGATTATCTTTGGAGCACGCACGCGAACCAGACCTTTTCCCCAATGTTCCCTGAGAGAGACTGTATCGCGAGTCTCATTTTTAGGTTTCCTTACCCCGTAGCGAAGCCTATTACTAAGCAAGCCTACGACGACGTCTGTCTATATGTCTGGCTGTCTTGTATCTTTGAAACCGTAATAGCTAAAATTTTCACAAATATGTGTATTACTTTATTAGGTATGGTGGATATAACAACAAACAATAAAACAAATAATAAAAAAGATTAAAAGTAAAAAATTAAGCGGGGTCTCAAAGAAATATTTAAATTTTCAGAAGAGCGCCATCTACAGAATTATCGAACCATTTTAACAACAAAAGTAGGAACTTTTGTTGTTAAATATAAACTGATAGATGTCGATATATGTGCGAGTGCCACTTTAAAGTAAACTGCGCGAGTCCGACTCGCACTTAGCCGGTGTTTTACTGAAAACTTTAACGCTTAATTATTGTTTCCAAAGGGAAGGTTTATAGTTCAGCCTGTTTCTTTCATTTGTATAAACACAAACGCACTACTTACACTCAGGCATAAGTAATGATATATTTTCAAAAGATGACGGTGAATAAAGCGAAGAATACATTTTACGTAATATTTTAACCAAGAGTCGCGTTGTTATTGCTATCGTTTCTCGGACAGTCACCGGTTCAATATTAATATCCGTCACGGCGCGGGGCGGGGCGGGGCGGGGTTGCGCCTGGGCATGGCGGGGCGGGGTAGGCGAGGCTGGGGACGGACGGAGCGGGTGGCGGCGTATCGGAGGTGGCCACTCGGAATGGGAAATTAAAAGCCTTTCATCGGGCCAGCTCATTAGAGCGATTCGTAGCCAACGCGGTCGTAGAAGTATGCTGAGCCATGATGGTATGGATGGATTAGATGCTCAGTCTACGATTATGTTGCAAAACTCCTTTTCTTCGCATCGTATTTGTTAATACCAACATACACGTGTGTGTATGTTGGTATTACTGTATACACAGCCCCGACCAATGGTTTGTGTTTTGTAAAAGTTTTGCAAGAATGGCGATAGTAGTAGTGGTTTAAGCACTTCAGCAATTACGAATAAATATAAATGTGGCATTCTCACCATGCATATTATGTATGTATGTGAGCAAATACAAAGTGAGATTTTAAAATTACATAACATTTTTTCACCGTTATAATGACCCCCAGTCAGACTTAATAAAACCCAGTTCAACTGAACGGTTCCCCAAGTTCAAAGCTTCACGGCGCGGCGCGGCCGAAGCTCCCACTTCTCACGACTTACATCAAACTCCAGAGTTGAGTAATTAATGATCATTGTAATCGAACAAAAACCAACGAATCGTCGTTGGCGGACCCGCCGCAACGCGCCTGCGCGGCCGCGGCTGTGCGTCTCACAATCGCACATCTAGAGGTCGATGGCAGGTCTTGCAACCGTTTCCAACAAGGTCAAATTCTTCATCATTTGATTCAATTACAGCAGATGGTCAATGAACTTTGCTTAGCTCTGCGTTTTAGAAAATCACGGAGACAAACGCTACACCTGTGTGTTCCTTTGGCTCAGGCTGTTTGCTTTGTATTTCCTTCTTCTTGAAGATACGACCCGATCACAATAATTGTTCATTGGATCCAGTAGCCAGTTTTAATATGGTCTCCAAATATTCTTACACATTATTTGCTCCTCGATAGTTATCTTGTACTAATACTTTGCGGAAGGTGTTCGTCGGTGTTGTCCGGTAACTGATCCGAGTTTTTCGATACACAATACCAATTACTCTACTTACATCGATTGTTTGCGTACAGCGCGATTGTATGTGTGTATTCATGTCCTCGTGGCATAGATTTAGTCAAGTCAGAGTCTGCGAGAGCACAAAGACATTAGGCACAGGATAGTTCTTCGTGGAGGTGGAGGACGCTAATTACGGGAATTCTGACTTTCAGAAAACATAAAGAGTTATTCCATTAATATCAGGTCAATTAAATTAAATGTTAATTCCGCTGAATGGATGTTGATTCCGTTGTGAAACTTAGGTACACCTTGGAAGTGTGGTTTGAATGCACCTTCCTCCCTCATTTGTGCTGAATTTCTGAAGAGGTGGTTGTGTATGAAACTTTACGTTTGTATCAGCGAATATAATTATATACTTACTGCTCGCTCCACATTTCTCTACCACAAACTACAGACTGTCCACAGAGTTTATACATTCAGGTGGCCTGACTGTATCAGGTCCCATAAAGGCCGGAGTAGATGTTGCACGCACGGCCCAGTTGTAAGACTCGAAGACATTAGGAGTGAAATCAGCATCAGTCGTACAAGCAGACACGCAAATTGGATTCCCAGCCGATCTGGATTCCAGCCGGCAGCAGTAATGTTGCGCTTGCGACGGAAGCAATCTCCTCTGGCTGGCGGCGTACCTGGTTCAACTGCACAAGTGTATTATCACGATTGAACTCAATTTCACGTTCATGTCCAGCAGTGGTTGTTACATTAGGAACGGGAATATACTATTTCCACGGCAGTGGTTGTATGCGGTCGAGTGTACTCGTAAAACGGCAGCAGACGGTGGCTTGCGGATGGCGCGTGCCACGTAGCGTGCCACTCGTTACGCCGAACCCTAGGTAGAGCGCTTTCCCCTCATCAATTCGCTTCTTTTCATAAGGTTCACATAGCAAATTAGTAATTGAAAATGTGATTATAATATTTTATGTACGATCCCCTACTCCCGTGACTGTAAATAAATATTATTAAACATTTTGCATTATGCATTCGCTAGCTTGCTGACGATCAAATAATCGCCGATGGTCACTTCATTTTCTCTAATGTCTTATATTAATATTTTGGTTTTAAAACATTTTGCAACCTTCCCGGTAGATACTTCTCAAAAATTATAAACCTCTTTCAGGACTTCTCGCTCTAGTGTCTGAGGTCTTATTCCTCGAACATACATGATGAACTTTATGAGTATGTCAGGATCGTGGCACGTAGAGATCCTTTGTCTCTGCCTACCCCAATGGGAAACCGGCGTGACGCTACGTATGTATATATGCATGAATATTAGTTTTGGCCCGTGTGAGATACGTTGCTGTGGCATCATTGACAGCAGACTTGTGCAGAAATCAGACAATGCGACGTCCCGTTGAGGTGTCCTCTTGGGTTGGTTTGACGATACTCACAGGAGTACGAAGCCGGGTGATAAGCTAATAACCTCATTGTCTGACAAGTGCTGTCTCGGGTCCAACTGTCCCCGCCTCCTCCCCCTCGGCACCGCACGATCTACTCACATACTCAGACATGAAGCTACTCATAAGTGATTTCGCTAGGCGCGGCAAGATTTTCTTGGATTTTTTCTCTGAATCTGATTCTAAATTGGAATCGGTCAGCCTCGGCAGCTCAGTGGTGCGGTCGGTCGACTGTTGTTAAGCAACCCTGAGCGCGGTCAGTGCTTGGATGGGCGACCGCTTGACCGTTAGAGGTTTACCGTGGTTCGGATTCCACGTAAAACTGTAGGTCCCTTCTCTTTTTACCTTATTAGGTTTATAAGGGTTTACCTCGCCCAGGTTGGTATCAGCCACAGAACAACGATCGGGCCACCCCGCCCGCGCCCGGCCCCCGACAAGACCGGACTTTTTTGCTCTGTGGTACTTATCACCGCACTAAATGAAACGTCGTCGGTCGAAACGGCTATTTAAATAGTTCGTGTTTTCCGTCCAGTTTAGTGTAGCCGACATGAAACGAAGGGAAGCACTGACATGGCACCTAGTTCACCCGGTGTTATGGGCTGACATCACGGATGTTGTAGGTGATGCAGCCAACCGAGTCAGTTTCCATAAAAAAAAATCTGCATATGACTGATTCATAATCAGATTGATTATGAATCCTAGAACAACAGAACGTCTGAATACAAATCTGACCATACGTCAAGAGAGTCACACATTCGGTTAAATATTTTATATTTTGGCAATTTTGTCCAGCTCGTCGGCCGGCTAACCTTGACGAAGTATGAGCACTAAACACCGGTGATAATGCCTCCACGAGGTGGACCCACTGCCGCTTACGTTAGCCTGTTACCGGACTATCAACATACAAATCTCATTCTACAGGTCGTGAGCTTTTCCTGTAATATAGTGTTTGTTGTGGCCGTGAAAGCTTTTGTTTCAAACGTATAAAGTATCGTCGACATTATGCTTCTATGTAAAGCCGCTTTGCACATTTATTTAAATGTAGATATGTAATACGATGATTTTTATGATCACAAGCATGAATACAATTTAAATGTTAAAAATATTCACCTACATTGTAATAATAAAAAATACCCGCTACTTTTTTCTTGCAAGGAATAATTTTTTTACCGAAAAAAAATCGTAGTGTCATACATCACTAGTTATGATATGATACGGAGACACCGTGCTTCCTAGCCTGTAGCTATTAAAAGTACTAATAGTCTCATTCATTAAAATGTAACGTTAAGAATTATAGCGCGAACAATGGGCGCAGGTGCCGCCCATTCATACCGCGAGCACTCGAGATAAATGCGTGCTGATAAATTATATTGCACTACGTTACAGCTACAGCTGTCTCTAATGTTTGCAAATGACAATGTTTTTAGGGTTACGAAGCGAGCATGACAAAACCATGTAGTGAAAGATTGTCGGGAATCCGTTTATTCGTTTGTCAAAATTTCGATAAGAATTTTAAAAATATGTAATTATTAATTTACTAAAACAGTAAATCAAAATACAACTTGACACAGTCAGTGAAACTAATTAAATAAAGGCTAGCCATTCAAAGGGGCAACGCAGCCAGCGTATTGGGTACTGTGGCGGAGTCGACTGAGTTGGACAATTTTTTTTACTTACAGTAAGAGTGTCATTTTTATTACTTATTAGGTTAATTTTAATTTGCTTGCTCCGTCAATATTGTTTCTATTGACCATGATAAAATTGGTCAAGTGCCTATCCGTCCGTCCGTACTTCCAAAGTATATGTATATTCCACTCTATAGCATTGAACCGACCACATTTACTATATCTGAGCTGAGCAGGAGACCACACACGGGCAGGTGAAGCGTGGGGGGACTGAGCAGGAGTGCGGATCGAAGTTCGAGGGTGAATGCAGAAGGCCGGATGAATCCTGATGCCCCAGAACTGCGATATTAGCTGAGAAGAGTCTGAGAAAGAAGAAGAAAACGAGAAACACAACTGTTAAGTTCAGAGTTTTTTTTTAAAGTCAAATTGTGCAGCCTTCCTCTCGAAACAGCCGCGATGGGCTTTCCCTTTTCCTACAATCTACGGATCTCCAAATCGCGGGTTTACCTTTCCTAGCGACATAAGTAAGCCTTCAAGCCGGATTGGCACCTCTTCGGGGGTGAAATTCTTTGCGCCAGAGCCTTCGGGACGTCGAGCACAGCAACCCAGTTGGGCAGCAAACAAAAAACGGCACATTCATTTTAAAAGACGGCGGCACCGCCGCGCCGCCGTCTTTTAAAATGAATATATCCTCGTTGTCTCGCCGTGATTCCTAATATTATATTTAGACGTGACACACGCGCCCATTTGTATCAATTGCGAGCGTCTCCTGCGAGCCGAGCGAGTGATATACGGCGTCTGAGTGTAACTCTACTTTAGAACAATAACGCACTACAAATTGCCAGCGATTACGGAGCGCTTATCGTTCCATCGGACGGCGCGCGGCAATGTGACGGCGCGGGCGGAGCGGGGCGGGGCGGAGCGGGGCCACGCGGCAGCGGCTGCGATGTGGGGCGGGCGGGCGGGCGGTAAGACCGCGCGCGGTGGAATGCTGCTCGACTTATTGGCTGCGTTGACGAAGAGTAGTCAGTGTATCTGAGATCAGTAGGTAAAATTATACCTATTGCGAATGCCAGGTGAAAAAAGACAAAACATTTTCAGCACTCGCAGTTCTGAAATATTTCATAGGGCCTAATTTTACACGTACTGCAAAGCTGCAATTGGTGTTGTATATACGATAAGTCAATATTACAAAATAAAAAGTACAAACTAAAATGAGCATGTACTTACAAGAGATAGTTGGCAAGTGGGACTCGTCCTCATTGACTCACCGGAAACCAGAGAAGGTTCAGATTTCGCATATAATTCAACTTCACGTTACCGGATCCCAGACAAAGCTGTCGTCGTAACATAATGCTAGGCTCTCTAGTACTCATAACTCATAGAAAGTAGGCAAATGGTTCTCGAGTCTTACCTAGGCTTTAACGGTGTTAGGGTCTGCAGTGCACTATGGAAACGTTTCGCGGCCTAGAGGCGTCGACAGATATGAGAAATAACGCCTTAGTCTCGCTAACTCATTATTTATGAAAAGCGATATTTCTACTTAATATATGTCAACATCGCTCATTGTTAACAGGCGACCTAACAATGTTGTCATTATGCAGCACCGAGGCAACCGAAAGGCGTGATTTCGATCGGTAGTTGATCGATTTCATAGCAGTAACTGTGCGTGGTGTTTGCGCCGAAATTGCATTTATTAGTCAGTTAGAAGAGTCACGAACGAGTATGTAAAAATAATGACAGTTGTTAATCCTAATCGAGGCATAAAGTCTAAAATTGTCAATTAGATTTTATAGATCACGATAAATATTCTTGGGAAGATTAAGTTTATATGAAGTAACGTTTATTGACCAAAGCATTGGAAGAGAACATGTCGAGGCCGTAGATAAGTTATTCAATGCAATCAAGGAACATGAAGCTTACTTCAATGTACAAATTGCCATCGACGAGGTGAAAGATAAATAAATTCAAAAAGTACGCGTCGAATATTTCCTTCGGGAACGAGTCCGACCTAACTTCATTACGACCTCAATTGAATAAAGTGTGATAGGAACGGAGGCGCTGCCAGTTGATTGCTCAAATTTCCTCTTCAACTATCACTAAGATATGGTGAATTTCTAATTGGATAAACGTGTCGTTTCCTATTTAGGAGGCCGGCGAGCGGCGGACGCCGCGGGATCCCCACGATACTACGACGGCGTAGCTACAATGACACAACCTTCACTTTTTTGTTTCTTAGTTTGTATAAAGCCTATAAATATCTAACCTGAATTTGAAGATATCATAAATCTTTGTCACGTACATAATTGACTGTAGATTGTGCGGTAGAATAAACTTTTCGCATACAAAATGGGACGAATTTTCTCTTTTATACTAATTGAAAGGACATTGGGAATTTAAAAAGTTGTTAAGTCTGTTCAGATCAATCAAGCAGTTACACTGTTAATTCAATTTAATTTATTTAAATTGTTTATTCTATTTTTAGCTTATATTAAATTGTTAACAGTAACAGTAGAAATAAGTAATAGACACATTCATTATTAGATATAGGCTCAAACGAATTCGACATCGTCAATAACTTGCTAATTACGTAGATTAAGACTAATTAAATTAACATGTAGTGAAGTTCAATTAAAATATGTAGGTAGTAGGTACCTACTAATACTTACTAATAAAACATCGAAATCACTTCCACTTTTGCATATTTCAAATATACGCGTAGCAGCAACGCGCTCATCCCGCGCGCTGTACGCGCTACGTCAGTCAATTCGTCACTGGACAAGCTGTGCTGTGACCGCCGTCACTCGGCGCTCGGCAAGCAGTGTCCATAGTGCACGCCGCGCAATGTCATCCCATATAATCGACGGCCCTACTCTGAATGACGATTAATGAATTATGACAAATTCGCCTTCGGACAGCTTCCTCCGGCGCGACGGCGCGACGGACGGTCGGACGGGTGTCATGCGCCCAATTCACTAACTTATTGGAATCACGCGCAGTGACTGGCACTTCGTACACTTGTTGGGAAGGCAACGTGTAACTATCGACCGACCGACATGCCTTACTCACTATTTGTAAGTTAATGAATTTGGTTATATTTTTATTGCAACCTAGTAAAGTAGATATCATAACTTTAGACATTGGTGTATCTTCTAGTTCACTTACTTGAGTTCGTTATAATATGTTAAGTTAACACGCTATGCATTTTCTCACTTATCGTAAGTTCAAAAACTATTTCAACACCCCAAGCAGTAATTAATTTGATAGTTTTGGAAAGCTCAACGTTGATCAATTGGAATATTGTTTGATATTCAAGGAGAAGTGGAAACTATAATAGAAAAAAACGTTTGGGACTCAAACTGTCGTGATTATAGATATGAAAACTTTCTTAGCTAGTGACATCAAAGAGGTTGGGAACGACTGCTTTAGAGCGAAATCTAAATTCGAAACAAATCTACAAACCGTCTATTGAAAAAAAGATGACAGTTCAAAGTTCCATGTAGTGAATAGTGAATAATTCATAGACGATATCAAGAGGACGACTTGTATCCACATATTTAAGGATTACTCAAAGCGCAGGACATCAATATCAGGTGGACAATGCGCGTGACGGACGTCGGCCGCATACAATTTCCGAGGAGTGAGGTAAAGTAAAGAGATCGGTAAATCACGAGGCGCATGCGATGGGCGCGGAGATTGCCGCACGGTAGTCGCGCTCGTCGTCATCGACGACGCTCCACGCGGCCACTTCATACATACCTCATCCAGTAGGGCTGCCAGCTTCCTACGACGCGAATCATTGCTATGTGTGTACTGTTATTTATTTGAGTAGTAAATAAAAAGTGCATACAACACAATTTTACAATATTTATATAACCGGGCAAGGGCGAGTCGGACTCGCGCACCGAGGATTTCGTACCACCACGTAATTAATAAATGGCCGTATCTTTTGATTGCGGTGACTGAGGAATTTTTACACCTCTAAGAGACTGTAGGTCTTACTTAATATTTGATATTAATTGGGATTTGATAACTTCAACCTATCCTGAGAAAAAAGGTCTTGCTTGACAGACAAAACGAAAGCAATTTTTTATGTAACTACAAATTCGCAATTTTCGAATTTTTTCCTTTACCTTTGCTTCATGCCAAAATTCATTATTCTAGGTCAACGGGAAGCACCCTATACGGTTTTTTATTTGATTTGAGTGAGTTTGCGATTATCAAAATATGTGACATAAATGGCAGTATCTTTTGATTTCGTTGACTTAGCAGCTTGAATTGTTTTTACACCTCCAAGGGATCGTAAACATTAGTATTTAATATTAATTTAAATTGATATTTTTACCTGTTCCTGAGGAAAAGGGTCGTGACAGACGAACAGCCGGATGGACGGACAGCAAAGTGATCCTATAACTTTGTTGTCCGTCCGTTCCGTTTTTTTCCTTTTGATATACGAAACCCTAAAAACACTGACAACTGAAGAACGAACCTACACTGATAAAGAAACACTTTTTTGAGGAAGCTCTTCACTACTAATTGTAAGAAAGTTTATTCTAGAAGCAGACGAAGACACTACGAGCGGTGGCGACTCCAGAAAACCGTAATCTGTATTGCCTAATCTTGAAGATATTTATCTATAGAAAAATAATGTTTTATCTCTAAGATTAATGTGACAACCCTACGCACGAGCGAGAGCGAGGTTCAAGCACCGGGCCGCCGCCGCCGCGCCGCCGGTGCCGTGGAGGTCGGGTCTGGCGATCGCCTCTGATCGTTTATCAACACGGTGACGTGTTGCTCTTCCGAGCAACGTAGGAGCATTAGGAGCAGAGGCTTAAGAGGGAAATAGTAAAAATTAAAGCACTCGATTATTTTTCCTATTCATACAGAATGTTGCATCAGTCACTACATTAATTTCAACTAAATTTATCCTCGTAGTTTTTGAAAAACAATATACAAAGTATAGGTATCTAAAGTGCCTGGTCTCTGACCCACCTATATTTTTTTTAATGTTCATTTTCGACTAACTTAGCACGTGCGAGTATCTTACCGCGGGGTGGCGCCACGCCGCCGCCGTCGTGCGACTCCTGACGGCGGCGAGCGACCTCAATGTGACCTACTTTAGTGGTCCTACCACGATCGGTTTAGCGCAAAATGAGCGTGACCTGGGGTGCACGTGTGCATAGACATTGTAAGGTAGAATTCAAATATTAGATTGCATGTAGGTAGGTACATTAAATTAGTGAGTTTGTTTGTATGGAAACGATATTTTTTTATTCAGGATGAATTCAGAACTTAACATTTTTCGTTTTTGAACCCACGATTTAGCTTCCGAAGTTACATAATACAGTAGTGACTGATGGAGTACCTTGTATAGGTATGTATTATGTCTCCGCTCCAAACCGCTGACGAGATAGCTTGATAGCTCATCCGCAAGTCTACTGGTGCGGTGCCTCGCGGAGCATCTTTTTGCGAGGGTGAGGTGGATTTGGGTGTTTTAAGATGGATTTTGAGCACCTTTGTTCCCAATGGTTCTGGCTCCATACTTGTTTTCATAAAAACATTAAACATTAAAGTGTATAGTGTGGAAGTGTTTATTTTCTTTATTTCTATTACATCATATGATG
This sequence comes from Nematopogon swammerdamellus, assembly GCA_946902875.1. NCBI lineage: Eukaryota > Metazoa > Arthropoda > Insecta > Lepidoptera > Adelidae > Nematopogon > Nematopogon swammerdamellus. The sequence goes on from OX336345.1 coordinate 10,253,044, forward strand.
GCCAAATGTTTTTTTTTAAACTGACACGGTTGGCTACCTCATTTACTACATTTGCGATGTCAGCTCATAACATTTTGGTCAACTAGGTGCCATGTCAGTGCTTCCCTTCGGTCGTGGCGGCTACACTGAACTTGACGGAAACACGAACTATTTTCATTGACATTTCAACCGACCTTTCATTCAGTGTGGTGGTATCAACCTAGGCGGGTTAAACTCTACCACCTAGTAGAGTAAGAAGGGAAGGGACCTACAGTTTTACGTGGAATTCGACCCACGGCCAGCCTCCAAAGGTCGAGCGGTCACCCATCCAAGTACTGACCGCGCCCAGGTGTGCTTATGATCACGGCCGACAGTCGACCGACCGCACCACTGCGCTACCGAGGCTGACTGCTGTTGAACATTCTCGTAGATAATGTTGAAGAACATAACGTGCCATAATAATGTAGGTAATAGAAAAGGCAACCGATAGTTATGTCTCCATCCCTGTTGAGTAATCATCATATTTTTAACCAGCAGCGTGCGATTAGATAAAACGATGAAATCATGTTTGAATAAGGTGACTCCATTTTAGTATTTTCATGAGTAGTAGTCCTGAGTACTTCATGTCGTAGCGATTTTTAATGAGACTTATGAAAATTGTATATCATTTATTACAGCTCGAACATGACACATTTTATGTTAAAAGTGCGGGTAAAAATCTCCGTCCATTAATTAATTCGGATTATACCTCCCGCCATCAATTTTATTAAGATTGCACTAAGCGCGCCCGGACTCCGAACCCGACTTCACTACACCACTCCGATCCGATCCGATCAGACCGTTGTGGAAGTGGATCCGTTTCACATCTTCTAAATTAACTTTAAAAGTCGGTACGTATGTTTAGCTAACAACTGATTAACAGGCGTACAAAGAAGACCTGAATATTGACAATATAATATAAAGCGGAGGGTGGCTGAGTGGTTTGGGCATTGGCTTCTCATGCGAGAGGTCCGAGGTTCGAATTCGGTCGGCTTGTACAATGAGTTTTTCTGACGAACAAATTTACGTGCATACCTACACCTGATGCTTCACCGTTCGGAACCCCGGTGTAAAACTGTAGGTTCCTTCCCTTGCCCCTTACTAGGTGGTAGGCTCAAATTGTAGCCGACTGGGTTGGTGCCACCGTACTGGATGTAAGATTTTTTTTATGGAAGATGGCCGCATAGCAGCCTCGGTTGTGTTCTCCTTTAGTCCAGTATAGCCAGCAATCCAGGGAATTCTCCGGTATGGCACCAACTTCTCGGAGGTGATATTGGCTGGTCGGAGCATGTGCTTTGGACCCTCCGACTCAGCCACCCATACCGGATTACATAAAAATCCTTTTGGGTTCCTTTAAGGTTATTTTAGCACATTATCAATCGAATGTGCTGCGAGATGTACTTAAACGACCAAATAAAACTAAACCGATCTGACTGAAACCGTGTATCCACTCCTTAATAGATGGTATGATACCGGGGGGAGGGAGAGAGAAGTAGGAAAGAGTGCGTTTAAATTAATTTAAGACATCGATTCTAGCTTAAGCCGCGGCGTCTTTTTAAAAATATTTCTAATCTCCGCTTTAAATGCGCATATTTAATCTGCTGCTATTAAAATCAATTTGTTCGCGCGGTGTTAATTGCGTAGAGTAAGACGTGATTAGAGCAATGATTTAGTGAGCACCGAGCTATAATAACATTCGTTCCGGTAGCGGGGGGCTTTCGTCACGCTTCCTCTAGAATTACGCTCGACGATCTGCCGTGTCCGATACACACCTACCCGCATTGTGCGCAGCACCTTAAACAATATGGCGGAGTGTAGACGCAGTAGAGTGGGCGTGATCTGTGCACTGACAAATTCAATGGAAACATTTAAGATTAGGTAGTTTTTCACTTGAAAGATGGGATGTTTGTGAAGCGACTTTATCTACAGTTCAGGTGGAGCTTTGTGAATTGAACTTTTGGTCTCAAGGCATGGTGCACTGCATACTTCTCCGTATTCGAAAATTATAACTACGGTTATGGGTCGTTTTTAGTAGACGGTGAGAGTATTCTATTGCGTTTCAAATTTGGATTGAGAGGCCGAAGCGTGCCGAAGCCCTTGATAGTAGCTATCTAACTGTCGGCTGGTCGAGTTCATCTCGTTTTCTGAATACCATACATTTGGTCTAATAAGTAGAAGAAATAGATAGATAAGTAAATAATTCAGCACTGAATGCTTAATCTTCGGGCTATTACAACCTCTAGAGGCGTTTTTGGAGGAGCAGGAAGAATTCTGTGTAATCCTGTGGAAGTGACATTCTAACTGATGTCTAATAGCGTGAGAAAGCAAGTCTAGATTGCACACAAAACTACGAGTCTCCTGCAGAGCTGAATGCATTTCTAGTATTTATCGAGGCGTGAAGCCTTGCTGCAGTTATGAAAGTTGGACAACAAATAATTATAGAGCAGCCGGACGAGTCTGCGGTGGCGGCGGCGGCAGGGCGAGGAGGGGCTGACAAGTTGCTCAGTGAGTAGTGCGATCTGATAGTGCGCAGACGCAGGACAGGTTCGCTTAGGGGCACTAGCACGGACACATCAGACAATAAACTAATGGTGCGCCAGAATATCTGAGTTGAGTCGGCAACAGCAGAAAGCTATGTTGACATTTCGAGTCGTATTTAGTTAATTGTGGGATTATCAAGACAATTAAGTCAATGCTCCGCAAACTCCCACACACATCCCAAAGGCTAATGTATAAAATAATCTGGAAGGAGACCGTAAGCACAAAATATTGTTTTGCAATATGGTCTAGTACAGGCATAGGGCAAAACGTTTCGATCTAAAGTGCAGAACAAAATAACTTCTTGGTTAGATTTAATTTCGTGTTTTTAGTCCCGCACCGTCACTCATATTAAATAATGAACTCGGCTTACCGGTGCGATAATGGCGAGCGCATCGCTGCAGCTCGACGTTTCGAGTCCTCTATGGGACCCGTTCTCAAGAGGACGTGCTAGCTCCTCCGGCAGCCCGCACGTCACTGACAGGAGCTCGCCTGCTTCGCAAATTGTAGTGGTGGGTAGGTATCACTTCCGGATTCGCTGCGTTCCTTGCTTCTTCGGACCTACAGAAATTGCTGACGGTGTCGAGCTCTATGACATCGTCGCTTCGGTTCTGTCTTGACTGCAGCGTAGCCAGTACCGGCTTCCATATCGGCGAGATCTTGAACGAGTCTTCGCGGTTAAAGTTGTCGTGTTTGGCAATTTCTATCGACTCACGGACAATACGTGGCAGATGTCGTTTTTCGGTGGCGAGAATCTTCACCTGATCGAATCTAATCCAATGATTTTGCACGCTGCAGTCAAGACAGAACCGAAGCGACGATGTCATAGAGCTCGACACCGTCAGCAATTTCTGTAGGTCCGAAGAAGCAAGGAACGCAGCGAATCCGGAAGTGATACCTACCCACCACTACAATTTGCGAAGCAGGCGAGCTCCTGTCAGTGACGTGCGGGCTGCCGGAGGAGCTAGCACGTCCTCTTGAGAACGGGTCCCATAGAGGACTCGAAACGTCGAGCTGCAGCGATGCGCTCGCCATTATCGCACCGGTAAGCCGAGTTCATTATTTAATTTCGTGTGTTGCTCAAGCTATCGAAGCTAGGTGACGGAACCAATCGGGGGGTTCTTTTTCTTTGAAACTTAAATGGACAGTCCGCTTTATTGAAGTTTGATAAACTTTTGACGCCAGTTGAAAATTTTAGAGACGCTGACAAAGAGAATGTCTCTGTAGATGTGTGTGACTGAAATTTTTATTCACCTGGGTTTGAAAATGTTGTACGATTTTGTCATCAATGTGAATAAATTGACAAACTAAAGACAAATACTAATCAAAATGTTTGAGGAACTTTTTTTTCACTCGAACTAGATCGGAGCCTCGGGCATAGCCAATTTCACCCAATTGAAGATGTGCCAGTCCGGCTTGAAAGTGGACTAAAGCCGCCGGTGCAAAAGAACTAGAACTGGAGCCCTTCCTTACTTCTGAATGCAAACGATATTGCGTTCGTGTTAAGGCTTTACACAAACGTTGCCGAGACAAGCGTTTGATTGTTGGTGATTTATCAGTATTTAGTTGCTCCATAATGCGGCGGGTTAATGGAATAAACAGCATTAGATATTTATTATATATAGAATACTTACTCATACATTTGAATGTTTGTGCATGCACGGACATAACACCTGTTCTTTAACTGTGATTGCAACTCTAACAAAGTATTACTCTCGTTGATCAAATGGTACAGTTGATTGTTTTGTGTAGAAACGATTGTGTGCTTACGCATTTTTCTTGTATGCGTGAGTTTCAGTCGGTCGGTGGACATAAGCCTCTCTATCCAGTCCAGAACCACTGATTGCCTCCGACGTACCTGGCTGGTGGTCTTCCCATACTCCGTTTCTCTGTCAATGGCCGCCAGTGTAGGAACTATTAACTTCAACGGTCGTCGTATCGTTGGCTGATGGTCCCAAGCCCATTGCCATTTGGGCTTAGCTACCCAGTGCTCAATATCTACTTCTTTAGAGGTACATAAATTTCACACATAAATGTGTCTGACGTTCACTGGTGGCACATGTATTTAATTTAAGTGTTATCAAAACTACCCGCATATTCGTTAGATGAGTAAATCTCCTATGATTCATCGGCGCATTATGATATGACATTCATATATTAATATGGTAGGCATGGCACGATCGCAGTACAACTTTGCACAATCGGATCCTTGTTGCATTTATGCCGCCCATCGGCGAGATAGTTCAGGTGGTCTCTTAGGGTGGATTTTAGTGATTGTCTCCGCTTCATGCGACGAAAATGTTGCGCATACTGGCCTAGAAATGTGATATGTATGTAATGCTCGACATAGTAATAGTATAGTCGACAACAGAATGTTAAATATTAGCAAATTTCTATAATATTAGCTCAAATATTGGAAGAGTTACTCAGAGTTAAGAGTTCAAAGGCATTGAAATCTCAACTAAATCTTCATAATTTTAAATTTGGAATCGGATAATGATAATTGGTCGATAGAGTCATTTCAACTGAAACTTGACCATTAGATACAGATATTTCAGTGCATAATATTAGCGCTTTACTAATACGCCTTACAATTCAATGTGCACACTGCACCGAAGCGTGTTACAAAATGTGAATATAATGCAATTCGGATGAAATAATGGTAAGGCACCGCCGCCGCGGCCCCACGCCCCGGTGGTCGGCACTTCAACACCACAACGATCGCTAATGAGGTCGGAAGCGGCGGCGCGGCGGAGCAGCGACAACAATACCGAGCTTGCATCTTCAGAGCATCGAGCTACTTCCACACAAACTCCTCTTCACTTTAAATTATCTGTATAAATATTGTGTTCCTTCTTGCTCATCCTTGCACTTCTTGAACTATAGTTTTGAGGTACGGAACCCTAAAACAAGGCTATAGAATCACTTTGTTGTCCGTCCGTCTGCCCCTGTCAAGACTTTTTTTCAGGAATGAGTAGATGTATTAAGTTGAAATTAATATCAAATACAAGCCTACAAGGTGTGAAAAATGCAAGATTCTAAGTCAATGCAATCAAAAGATACGACCATTTCACATATTTTGATACTCGCAAACTCCCTCATCAAAACCTATAGGTTACCTACTTCCCGTTGACCTAGAATCATGAAATTTGGCAAGCAGCAAGGTCTTACAGCTCAAGGAAAGGAAATAATCCGAAAAACCGGCTAATTGGTGGTGGTGCGGAACCCTCGGTGCGCGAGTGCGACTCGCACTTATTTTTATTTTAATTCACTTATCACACTGTTACACAGTTTGACTGGAAGAAAACACCTATTAGTCCGCCTTCACGCACTCATGGTATCTGATGTTGTACTAATAATATTTTAATATAATTTTGAAATATTCAAATCTATCACACAAACAGAAAATAGACAATAAAAAATTAAAACAAAACAACATTGTTAAGTGCGAACGTTGTTTGTACGCATAGGGTTCCGTAGCTATTCCCTTCTTGCACGCACAACAAGCTTCATGCTCCGTATTGCTGCCGGCGGGCGGCGCGGCGCGGCGGCGGCGGCGGCGGCGGCGGCGGCGGCGGCGGCGGCGGCGGCGGCGGCGGGGCGGCGGCGGCGGCGGCGGCGGCGGCGGCGGCGGCGGCGGCGGCGGCGGCGGCGGCGGCGGCGGCGGCGGCGGGGCGGCGGCGGCGGCGGCGGCGGCGGCAGTTCGCTCATTCATTCGTTTCTGCGCTCAGTAGAATTTGATTCACAATAACCGATACAAACTTCAAAATAGTTTTCATGCCATTAGATTAATATTATATCAGAATTGAATTAATATTTTTATAAATTCAATATTCTGTTAGATTTTATAATCATTTCGTTGTGGAATTATCGCTCCGAACAGAACAATTTGAGACAATACCTAACCTTTGCCAATAAATAATATTAGCTAGGGCAGATAGTCTGCGGTAGAATTTGTTTTTTTATTTTTATTTTTAATGTTTACGTGGCTCGTGAAAGTCTAGCGTAGGACCAATTTGCAAACCCTTTACTTGCGATCATATTAGCCACTTCCCGACCGTAGAGGTGTATACTGTATTTCTTTAAGGACTAAATATTAATTATGTATTCTAATAATGATTAAGAGTAATTGATAACCAAACGGCACAGTACATGGACTTAACTAAGTCGGAAAATGTTCCCGGGCCACACCACGGGGAGGAATAACCGCGGAAATGTTCACCTTCGGCCCCGCTCTCTCATGTGTAATGGATCAACCCGCAATAGGATACATTTATGATTACGCAATATTTCGTTAATTAATTTTATTTACGGAGAGAACTAGCTGAATGTGTTCGTTTCGTGGCCCATCTACCTAAAACGACCTATGAGACATCCCTACTCGTGGAAGAAATTGACAGGCGAACGACGACGGCTGCCCGCGGTTCTAAATGATTGGCTAGCTCCTAAACTGAGTTGAAAATAAGTTGACAATAATGACGACTGTTTCTGCTACACTAACTCGCGGATCTAAGAATGCTACCCGTAGCTGGGCGAAATGGGAGAGCCTGCCACCTTGACTCTGGTAGGTCGAAGTCTTTTAATAAACCAAACTCTACAGTTCAGAAGGAACTCCTTTTTACGGAAGATTACTTGCACGGGCATAGTTTCTGGACCCCTCTCTGCCGACTCGTCAGCATGCAAGCGAGCGGCCAGTCACCAGCGAAACCTAATGGTTCTACTGACAAGTAGCCTTCACTAGGCTGCTAATTAAACGGAAATTATAATTAATATTATTGTCAGACTCTCGCCAAATCACTAAGCAATTAATAGCGTCAACACAACGTAAAGTAGACTTAACAGTTCGCGTCTGCGTGATTAGGCGTGCAAATGCGAAGCCTTCTCACACAATATACCAATCGGCCGACTCGCCCAACACGGAGCGAGGAATGTACGCCAGCTCCCAGTCCGTCGGCTTCGCTTGGCGAGAGTATGTGGGAATAACAGGTGGATGTAAGTAGGTATATCGTCGGAGTTGTTCTAGTAGTTGTAGTGTGATCTCTGATCCGTCCTGAAGCGATTACACGCTCGTCTAGGTCACGGAGATCGTAGTCACCTGCTTACGTTCGTCCGCACGGGCACACCAACGCTACATGCACTTAATAAATAATGTAGAAAATTATATGCTAAAACTTATCGTTCACGCCCGCTCGCCTCTGGATCACACAATTTTTTTAACGGATATTCGCGGATGTATAAGTTTTATGCCCTAATTCTCCGCCAGTAGCCGCTTCCCCTCCCCAGTCTCTCGTTCTGTGCACAATCTATTCACTTCAATATTTATTTGTGATTAAACGGATATTTTCCTAATTATCTCAGTGAGTCTAAGTTTTACAACCCGGTAAACTTAGAGATCTATGTTCATCAGCGCCTTCGTTGACAGCATGTTAACTATCCAACGCTAAACTCACTGATCAGATAAAATTGCGCGTGGTTAATTTTCGGAGGCCAGACTCTTCGAATATCACTTCGACTGCCGCCTTCCGTTGTGCGATACCGACTAACTCCCGTAGTTTCGCCGCTGTTGTCTTCCAACCCGACTCCCCGTTCAGTGCGCGGGCGCATCCACCCCCGTACCCCCGTTACCCAAACAAGTAGTTGCAATGCAATACCGTCCGACTCCGCCCTTAATACATATTTCTGCGCCTTCAATCAACCCTCCCACGTATGTCGCAGTAATAAGGCTCAAACTCGCCCGGCAGCTACACTCATCCCTTCCCGAGGCGATCTGCCTCCGCTATTAGGGTTCCGTCGTCAAAGGTATCTCTAACTAACTCGCCTATGAAATATTCTTAATTATAAATATCTTATTTCATTTATCCATATACCCTATTCGTAATGTTATAAAAGTTTAGGTAATATGACTCGTCTAATTCACAATTAAATCAACGTTATACAGCTAAGACCTTCACCGACGACCGACGCGCCTAATTATCCGCCTAACTAACACCAAGCCACACATCCTTCAATACGTCACGTAACATTTACCTAACATGGCCCCAACCAAACCTATACTCCTACGGAACCCTTGGTTTGGTACGCAAATATGTGCGCGTTCATTTGAACATCTGGCAGTACCTAAAGCAAGTACCGACGACTTAGGCAAAACCCCGTCTATTGATGTACGTTCCTGACATCTGGCTGGGGTTTCTCGTTTGGCTCGCCTTTAAACAAAGGAACCCCTTATTTTCTAGTTTTCTGTAAAAGCCCATACCCCTCATAAACCGACATCTTTCGAAATGAATGTATATAATAGCTAGTAAGACAAGACTCGCATGGAGCGGTTGAAAAAAAATATTTATCTATCTACGAATCATTTAATTTGTATTAAACACGAGTAGTGGCTATACTGTCACAGATGCCCACCTGATGTTCATGACGAAAGCGGTCGCGCAAGACAAGTACCTAAACCAGACGCAGCTCTAAGTGACTGTTTGAGGAATGACAGCATATCAAACCTTCTTACTTCCCTAACATCATTAGCGGCGTCAAATTCCCTATGTTGTTGAGCCTACCTAATTCTACTAGACCCCTTGTGGATACGGGCCGGACCAAAGGAGTAGAAAGTGTCCAATCTCATGCCCACCAGAGTATTCTGCCGTTTACTATTTACTATCTCAACAAGCATATTTGCAAAATCTACCTGACTTCGCGCACTATTCGCAACCACACTGCTGGAAAATCTAAACTCTCCTTTTTCTACCTATTTATTTTTAGGCTCAGCTATAACGTAATAATGTTTACTTCTGGCGAACGAACCCAACACGCGCATTCCCCTTAACGAATAATGCCCCGAACCGATCATATCGCCCACGGATTAGTACCTATAATTTACCGAACTCACATAGTCTATCACGGTACTGTTGTTCTAAATAGCTTACTGCCCCATGCCCACCAGACCGGAAACGAATAACGGGTTTTATTTAATTTTACGACGCCTATAACTAACTTGGCGGAATTAACCCTAGCTGATTGTAATCTAACACGTATTTAGTTCACCGCGAAGTCCAAAGGCGCGGAATTTAAAATCCACATACCTAACACAAGACTGAACTCACCACTTCCATTGTAATCATAATTGGACTCGAACCAATTGTAAACAAGATAATCCTAGGTCCTACTGAAAATCTGCTAATTCGGGAGCGATACATTTTTCCTATGCACTAGATACTTACTCCGCGAATGGTCTTTATTGAATCGATTATTTAGTATAATTAAGTAAGACGGTGTCTTACTTGCACCTGACCGATCGTTCATCAAACCAAGTATAATTAATTAGTCCGATCGAACAGACTCTGCTATGACACCATAGGTACGGCCTCCTAATCGTCAGAACGAACTTGAACGAAAGACACGAACTCATGATCATTCACCCAATAGCAAAACTACTGTAGAAGGCACCAACAAGTCACTTCCTAACGACCGATTTGAAGAATTAGTAATAAAGTTCGCGAACTCCATCTACAGTCAAAATTTCTAGCTAACCGACACGTAAACAGAGGCCTGCATCGTAGTCTATAATGTACCACGTCAATCTCCTAGTTCTAGCTACAGTCAAATTATCGGAAATAGACTGGGCACGTCAGCCGAAGGAACGACGGTCTCCTGAGCAACGGTGTACTACATCACCGGCCGCTGAAAAGAAAATGGGGTGTGAGTTGACCACGCACCAGATGCGACTGCGATGCTCCTCACCGCTCAGAGTCGAGATGACCTAGGGAACTAGGGAAGTACATGTCCAGCAGTGGCTCACACAGGTCGACTAAAAAATCACTGTAACAACATGACAACATACAACAACCTAGGATTTATGCATTAACTACGCGCAGTATGCCATTCGTCGTTCAATAAACGAATGTCTACCTAACATCATACCTATAATAGCTATCTCGGTAGTTCCAAAGTATAGTTTGGCCCCATCTCATTTTCACGTATGAGAGGTCCTTCACTAACTCACAGGGAACGAGACCGAATAGTAGTTCACTAATTTAACTATCTTTTCAATCCATACTATTACATACATACATACAGAGAGAAGTAGCGTCTATACTCCGGCTCCGCTCGCGTTAAGGATATCGCAAACAGGTTACGAAACCAGAGGCCATGTCAGGTCGCATTAGTCAAAACCGCATTTAAGTCAGCTAACGTTCATTCAACCATAATCAAACATACACGCAACCTTAGCTCTCTGGGTAATGTGTTCGGCTATCGATGTTTCGGCTCCTGTCGTCCCTATCTGTCGTGCAATCACATTCGTAGGTAGTGCGCCTCTCCATTATATCAACCATTCTCACGTTCCTCGGCAACATCCCACGTGTTTTATGAATGGACAACTAATGTTAAGAAACTATTAACGCCTAGAACGTTCTTAAAGCCGACAAACTAACCGTAATATATTTTTATTATATCATTGTTTTCTGTATCGCGGTGGTTGTACTAAAGCCTGTCCTACAATAAAATTGTTTCGCCGGCCTAAACAACAAAAGACCCCAAATTAAATGGTTTTATTGACGAGTCAATTTTAGTTACATTGTATCGTCATTCGTCGGCCTCTAGGAATGCAACAGCTGCGTTTTTCGAAACGAACGGTTTTTTTTTTCTTTGCTTTCGCGGGTTTTTTCGCTCTCCTAACGAGATAATTAGCGGCGTACGCGTTCGATACTACGTCTCACTATTATATGCCCGCCAGAATGCAAACGGATGTATACCTACATAATCGAAGTTTGCGCGACTATAAGCAAACATAGCTATTGAAATCTGCCCCCAATCGTAATTATAATTGGAATCGAACCAATCACATGCCGAATAACTCGAATTCCACAGGAATACCCTATTCTAGAAGTGATACATCTTCCTGTACATAAGATAATTAACCGTGCATAGCCTATAAGCTGAAGTGGCAGTGGGCTGGGCACATCTGCCGCAGACTCGACTACTGATGGGGTAGATGGGTGCTCGAATGGAGGCCACGTACAAGCTAACGTAGCGTGGGACGGCCCCCGGCTAGGTGAACAGACGACCTAAAAAGGTAGCCGAGAGAAGAGCGGAAGACCACGTGTGTTGGCGCGCCCAGGGAGAGGCCTACGGCCAGCAGCGGACCGATACAGGCTGATGATGATGATGATGATGATGATGATGATGAACCTATCCGACCCCCTCACTCACCCCGAATGGTCATTCATGGAACCATGTATAATTTTTAGCCTGATCGAACAAGACTCAACTATATTGTTATAGGTATTATGACCTACGAATTCGAGCCCTACATTGCACGCTTAAAGTAGAGATTACCGAAGCTAACATTATATAACAAGGAATATCGTCACATAGTGTGTGATAAGACCATCCGTTGTCGATACTGAACTCAAGGTAAATAAGCTCAAGTGGCAGTGCACTGGACACGTCAGTCAAAAAGACGACGATTGTTGGAGTAACCGTGCCCTACACCGGTGACAGTGGATGGGAAAACGTAGTGTGGGAAGACCACCCGATAAGTGGGACGACGACATCAAGCACGTAGACAAAGACAAAGGTTCCGTACTGGAAGATTGGAGGAAAATTGAGATATGCAGATACATATATCCAGCAGCGGACGCAGAATGACACTCACTCGACAAAATTTCTAAATCTAATCACGACTGTCCAGAGTCGGTAACTAACGTCAAATTCAACCTAATAGGCCACAGGTAGAAATTATTTGTACCTTTCAGCTAAAGCGAGCTAGTACTCTCCAACAAGATCAACGCAACTAGCTGAAGTAACCGACCCAAGAGGTTATTGAGACATCTACAATAACAGCATTCTAAATTAGGTACGACCATAAGGTGTCCAGCGACGCCCATGGACGCTCGGTCGCACGCGGGACTGCGAATGCCATGCCTATTCACAAGTTTGGCAAGTATATATATATACTATCTATCCCGGCGGCATCGGCGTTTACCTAGAAATCCGTGTAACAAAGGCCCGTCTCCGCGTAGGTCGCCGCGGTGTGTTTAGGAAACAACCGGTTCGAGTAAGATAAGAATTTCTCGTTGATAACACATTTAAATTAATTAATAACGTACCTAGTTACAAAATTATATTGTTGGATAACCTTTAAAACGAATCTAGTGACTAACGAAATCGCAAGCAAAAGGTCGCAAGTGGTTTTTGTTGTGTTAACCCTGTTCAAAGCCTAGGTTAGGTCTAGTTTTTTTTTCTAGACGTAATCTATGTATAAGCTTTATCCTGTGTCGCGGCACCAGTGAGACAATACCTAACCTTTGCCAATAAATAATATTAGCTAGGGCAGATAGTCTGCGGTAGAATTTGTTTTTTTATTTTTATTTTTAATGTTTACGTGGCTCGTGAAAGTCTAGCGTAGGACCAATTTGCAAACCCTTTACTTGCGATCATATTAGCCACTTCCCGACCGTAGAGGTGTATACTGTATTTCTTTAAGGACTAAATATTAATTATGTATTCTAATAATGATTAAGAGTAATTGATAACCAAACGGCACAGTACATGGACTTAACTAAGTCGGAAAATGTTCCCGGGCCACACCACGGGGAGGAATAACCGCGGAAATGTTCACCTTCGGCCCCGCTCTCTCATGTGTAATGGATCAACCCGCAATAGGATACATTTATGATTACGCAATATTTCGTTAATTAATTTTATTTACGGAGAGAACTAGCTGAATGTGTTCGTTTCGTGGCCCATCTACCTAAAACGACCTATGAGACATCCCTACTCGTGGAAGAAATTGACAGGCGAACGACGACGGCTGCCCGCGGTTCTAAATGATTGGCTAGCTCCTAAACTGAGTTGAAAATAAGTTGACAATAATGACGACTGTTTCTGCTACACTAACTCGCGGATCTAAGAATGCTACCCGTAGCTGGGCGAAATGGGAGAGCCTGCCACCTTGACTCTGGTAGGTCGAAGTCTTTTAATAAACCAAACTCTACAGTTCAGAAGGAACTCCTTTTTACGGAAGATTACTTGCACGGGCATAGTTTCTGGACCCCTCTCTGCCGACTCGTCAGCATGCAAGCGAGCGGCCAGTCACCAGCGAAACCTAATGGTTCTACTGACAAGTAGCCTTCACTAGGCTGCTAATTAAACGGAAATTATAATTAATATTATTGTCAGACTCTCGCCAAATCACTAAGCAATTAATAGCGTCAACACAACGTAAAGTAGACTTAACAGTTCGCGTCTGCGTGATTAGGCGTGCAAATGCGAAGCCTTCTCACACAATATACCAATCGGCCGACTCGCCCAACACGGAGCGAGGAATGTACGCCAGCTCCCAGTCCGTCGGCTTCGCTTGGCGAGAGTATGTGGGAATAACAGGTGGATGTAAGTAGGTATATCGTCGGAGTTGTTCTAGTAGTTGTAGTGTGATCTCTGATCCGTCCTGAAGCGATTACACGCTCGTCTAGGTCACGGAGATCGTAGTCACCTGCTTACGTTCGCCCGCACGGGCACACCAACGCTACATGCACTTAATAAATAATGTAGAAAATTATATGCTAAAACTTATCGTTCACGCCCGCTCGCCTCTGGATCACACAATTTTTTTAACGGATATTCGCGGATGTATAAGTTTTATGCCCTAATTCTCCGCCAGTAGCCGCTTCCCCTCCCCAGTCTCTCGTTCTGTGCACAATCTATTCACTTCAATATTTATTTGTGATTAAACGGATATTTTCCTAATTATCTCAGTGAGTCTAAGTTTTACAACCCGGTAAACTTAGAGATCTATGTTCATCAGCGCCTTCGTTGACAGCATGTTAACTATCCAACGCTAAACTCACTGATCAGATAAAATTGCGCGTGGTTAATTTTCGGAGGCCAGACTCTTCGAATATCACTTCGACTGCCGCCTTCCGTTGTGCGATACCGACTAACTCCCGTAGTTTCGCCGCTGTTGTCTTCCAACCCGACTCCCCGTTCAGTGCGCGGGCGCATCCACCCCCGTACCCCCGTTACCCAAACAAGTAGTTGCAATGCAATACCGTCCGACTCCGCCCTTAATACATATTTCTGCGCCTTCAATCAACCCTCCCACGTATGTCGCAGTAATAAGGCTCAAACTCGCCCGGCAGCTACACTCATCCCTTCCCGAGGCGATCTGCCTCCGCTATTAGGGTTCCGTCGTCAAAGGTATCTCTAACTAACTCGCCTATGAAATATTCTTAATTATAAATATCTTATTTCATTTATCCATATACCCTATTCGTAATGTTATAAAAGTTTAGGTAATATGACTCGTCTAATTCACAATTAAATCAACGTTATACAGCTAAGACCTTCACCGACGACCGACGCGCCTAATTATCCGCCTAACTAACACCAAGCCACACATCCTTCAATACGTCACGTAACATTTACCTAACATGGCCCCAACCAAACCTATACTCCTACGGAACCCTTGGTTTGGTACGCAAATATGTGCGCGTTCATTTGAACATCTGGCAGTACCTAAAGCAAGTACCGACGACTTAGGCAAAACCCCGTCTATTGATGTACGTTCCTGACATCTGGCTGGGGTTTCTCGTTTGGCTCGCCTTTAAACAAAGGAACCCCTTATTTTCTAGTTTTCTGTAAAAGCCCATACCCCTCATAAACCGACATCTTTCGAAATGAATGTATATAATAGCTAGTAAGACAAGACTCGCATGGAGCGGTTGAAAAAAAATATTTATCTATCTACGAATCATTTAATTTGTATTAAACACGAGTAGTGGCTATACTGTCACAAATTGTACAAATTCCTTACTACCTATAACTTTTTATACAATTGGAATGATTATTTAAATTGCAATAATGTAGGCTTTAAAAAACTTTTTCATCAATGTACCTACTACTCGGCCTGTTAAAAAAATTATTGTAATCTTCAACTTTTGCTGCCCCTATTAATTAAAGTTGAGTACCCCTCATATTTTATAAATAACATTTTGTTACCTACGGGGAATCTATAAATATTCCAAGTTTCAAGAAGATAGCTCGAATAATCTTTGGCTCTAACCGTTTTGGAGCTGCAGGCTGTGACAGACAGCCGGACGGACAGACACCTGACCAATTTTATAAGTCCCTGCTAGCGTCGCTGGCTACGGAACTATTATAGCGACTAAAATAAAACAAATGAATTGTTTTGATTTCAGTGTGGATGCACCATTAATAATAGTAATACGTCTGTTGGCTGCAATACCAATGAAATGCAATGGAACGGTTAAAAGAATTAAGGAGGAGAGAGAATTATTGCGAGGAGAGGTGGTTTTGGCTCTTTCGACTGCACCATTGCTCTCTCGGCACAACCACCCATGCTGGTTCACATAAAAAAAGTTACCTTCAGAGTACACTTTACAATTTTCAGTCTTTTAGATGTTTCTAATCAGATTTTACTTGATATTTTAGGAAAATTTTCCATTTGCAAACGATTTAAACTTAATAGCTACAACATTAAAATGTATCGAAGTTTATCAAGAATGCAGATTAAAAACAAACAAACTAAACGACTATAGCGTAGACGGAACGATATAGATAAGAGATGAAACACATGTTGGGGAAAACAGTTTTCATGTAGGCATTGAGATGCAAGCCAACGCGCTGCTTTATGGTAATGCATCCACTTTGATAACACGAACTGATTGAATAAAAACACATCCAAATGCATTTCGATGTCCATCCAATTTGCTTTTTAATTAGTCGATGGCAGTCTCGGTGGAGTGCGTACAGGCTCTTTTGATAACCCAGACTATTCACTTGATTCCTTAGTTTGTGTGCAGCACAGAGCACTCACGTGCATTGTACTGTTTATAATAATTAAATTTAGACTTTCTGGAGTTCTGTGATTAACTTGAGCCTGAAACATTGTGAATGCTGTCAATATACTTAGACCGAAGTATTGTGAATGCCGTCAATATAGCGTAGATAGGGCGCACGGACGCGCGATGGTGGTCGATAATCTTTCTCAAACGTATCGATAATAACTCAGCGGCAGATCTCCTCAGAGATAACTCCACTTGTACAATAATTGCTGCCGTCGACATATTGCTGCGCCGCTGCCCACCCCACTTGTACACTTCGCGATCACATTATATTAACTTTCTTCTAAATAATTTTTATGTAATGCCGAACATTTTTAGGCAACGAGTACACTGTACGCTCAACGAAATATGTAGTAGGTAGGTACTGATCTTTAGTCAACTTTAACCGAGACAAATTATTTATTAAAGGTTTAACATTTTTTGTATATTTTGAAGATGGTTTCTTTTTTTTTAATTAAGCACGTGCTACATGATCATTTTAGTTAGAACATACCTAAATATAAGTTTTGTTTCAGCTTTTCAATAACATTAAGTTACCACTCTATTTTCGTCTTCAGTGTACCTTACTACATCTAATGGGAACGAATCCCGCTAACCCGCGTGCTAATAATACCGCGCGCTCAATGGTGATGAATTTCACGTCACTAGCGCAATTATAGCAATATTAATAAAAGTGTAGACCGCCTATGTCGCTGCCGCGCCGCCGCTGCCGTCGCCCGTCGCGTCAGCGTCGCTCACCTCCCGGCTGCCCGCTCATGGCGCCGCAGAGCCCAGCCTGACACTAAACTTTTGCAATTCTAGCGGCCTGTCATCGATTTAAAACTAGCTGCTTTTCTCGTCTCGTGAATAAATTATGCAAAAAATAAATATTGTGAATTTGCAAAAGTGACGGGCACTTCGATTAAGAGTGTCTTTCTTGTGTGAACTAAGAGGAGATTGTGTAAGAAATTTAATTAGTCTATTGTCGGCGAGCGACGGCTAGGTTTGCTGTTTTACTGCAATGTCAAAATAATATTATTTTAATTTTTATATCACCAACTCTTGATAGTAGTGTTACACTTGCCTGCCTCCCATCGAGTCATTTATGTTCCATCTTTGAACTGAAAGTGAAAGTTCGTCGTTGAAACTAAAGGATACCTCTGGGATACGTGGGATTCAAATCATATTAGCATCTTATCGTGTTCATAAAGAAGAGGTTAAGGCTGGCTGATCAAGCGTTACATCGTAATTTATTCTTGGGAAGTCGCGAGATTTCCGATTCTGTTCGAATTTTAAAATGCATATTACCCTGCTCTACTTGAATTGCGTGAATTGCAGATTGTAGGCTCCAACAGATAGACAAGCACTCCGAATTCGAGCGTCTCTATCAAAACATTACCATAGACGCAAACAGCGGACGGGTTACGAAAACACGTTGCCTGTTTCATATGTGTTCCTCTATTGTGCAATATCGAGAAATTTTGTTCCAGTCTCGGCCACACAATAAGGCGCGTAGTTTACGAGTAAATTTTGAGAATAAATATTTTCTTTATATCGCGCTCGCATTGTTGTGCGGAGGTAATGGTCTGACCACACGTGCGCGCGCGCGCGTATACTCTCTTCACTTTATGGATCATCTCGACTCTCAACCGGGCCCGGCTACTACAGTGCTGCACACGTTTCTTCCGCCGTCCACGTGACGTACCGCGACACGACGCGCTGTGAAATTCTCCTGAGGTAATAACACCTGAGCACAACCTGAGTGCCTCAGGTAATAACATTTTGGTCTCTTTTAGTTAGGGGAAGGTGTACTTACGTAAATAGTTACGGACACACTGGGGCGGCGGTGAACTTGACAAAAATGTTTGCAATAGGTAGCTATTTCTTTTAGGTGTACACAGTATGTACACCTAATTATCATTATTTTCTAGACAGTTATTGTTATTGATTTGCTATTGTTATACATCTTCCATGCATTTGGCACAAAATTAATCTTTAAGTGGTTAAAAAAACAACATTTGCATTTATATTAATATTTGATTTGATGATATCCTTCCATTTACTGCTAACTGGTGAAACCTGAAACATCAAAACAAGCGTTAATAAATTGACAACAAATTAACTTAACAAATAGTCAGTCTCATTAGCAAACTCTTCGTTCCATATTCAAAATTTGTTCCGTTTTATTGACGCTGCGGAGCGGACGATATTATTTTAGATTCGACTCAACTCTTGGCGAATGTTCCGACAAACAATTGAACGTGCAGAACAGCATATTATACCGATAGTGCACTCAGAGCGGGCACTACGACGCGACGCACGGTGTAGTCGTAAGTAATGTAACGTAAGTACGAACCAATTGATGATGGTAGAAGTTGGGATGTGTGTCAGGCGACGTGTAGCAAGCAGGCGAGCGGTTATGAAAGAAAAGATAGAACAACGCCTGATTGTTGCATATATATATATTATACGTCGCTTTATAGCGAGGAAGAACATACCCCCTTACAATGAAGAAGAAATAACTGTTCCTCAGAAAAGAAAATCACCCAAGTGCGAGTCGGACTCGCGTACCGAGGGTTCCGTACCAGTCGGTTTTGATTACATAAAAAATAAATCTTTTTATGTGCTACAAATGAACGATTTGCGGAAGTACCCTATATTGTTTTCATGAGTTTGCGAGTAGGTATCAAAATATGTGACATAAATGGTCTTTAGATTGCGTTGACTTAGAAGCTTGAACTTTGTACGCCTCCGACAAAGGGACCGTAGACATTACTATTCGATATTAATTTCAAGTTGATACCTCTACCCTTTCCTGAGAAAAAGGGTCTTGACGGACGGACAACAAAATGATCCTATAAGGGTTTCGTTTTTCCCTTTTGAGGTACATAACCCTAAAACAGACTCGGTTAATTTCAGTTCAACATTTTTACTATTTAACCGAAAATTGTTTCATTAAACCTGTAAATTAGGTACGTACCTATGCAACGAACGTGTAAGTATGTGAAACAAAGTGAAAAATTAATATTTAATAATAAGTTATGGACGATGCAGATTAGTTCAATTAAGTAGACCATCTCAACCGAGCAGCTCGCCGATGTTGCAACACCAAAAATGACTAAACGAGCGCCACACGAGCGCTTTACGAAACATTTAATCAGCCATAAGCACCGGATTAATACGGATCGAGCGGCGCGGAGGGAGGGGGCGGGAGGGGGGGGGGGGGGAGGGGGCTGATGGCGGCGGCGGCGACGTGGCGCAGGCGCATCACGATCGCCGATATCCAATAAAATTAATTTCACTTAATGGTAATCGATTATCGAATGTAATAATTGTCGAGAGGAGGGCGCGTGACGGATGGTCGGTTGCGGACAGCGCGCGGACCCCCCGGGTGCGCGCCGCGGCGGCGGAGCGGTGGTAAATCGTCGCGAACACGGCTGATTACGGCGCGTGCGCGGCGGAGGCGGTGGCGCGCGGGGCGGCACGGGGCGGGGCGGCCACTTCCTGCATGGCGGCCAGCTTTGAGCTTCGCCGACTGGGTCGACCGGGGTCCTGCCCCGCACGCGGGCCCACTCGCCACTCGAACAATACCAGAATTGACTTCAGCAAGGCTCTTAGGGAAAATTGAGTAAGGCCAAGTGTATTTCAAGGAAACCAATGAACTTAGCGAGCGTAGAACAATTAAACGGGAATGATTCAGTTGTCTGATTAAAATTTTCGATTTGGGGTTTCCCTATATTTATGTTGATAAATAAACTGGTTTGTTTGTAAGTACTTACAATTTGTTAGTGTTAAATTTTAAATTATTTGTTTTTCTGCTGTGTGACTTTTGAATTCAACTATGTAAGTATGTCTAACAATATTCAGTTCAACGGAATTTCAATTATCAAATAAAGCAGTAAATTAAAGAAAGAAATAGTAATGGAAATATAAGAATGTAATGACGAACACAAATCTCTTAAAAAGCTCACGCAGTGTTTTTAAAATATCTCGACTCTGTGAACTATGTCCCTTTAGTCTAAATTGATAGCGATGAAGTGTTACAGGCAAGTGGTTGCCTTCTGTGACCCTTCATTAACGTAAGTGATCTATTAAGTAAGTGGATATTTTGCGAAATTCTTGTAAGTATTTCAACCTCATTCGCTTCGAATCTGCTTCAAATCATTATTAATATAAATTGACCCGTAATAAGTTATTTACCGTACAGTAGAGGTACGTACGTACATTATAGTAAGTGTCGGTTTCAGTATCAAGTATAAAGGATAAGCTCGTACCAATTTTTGTGTACGTTACAAAAAAGTGTGAGTGCCGGAACGGACGGGTAAGTAAACGGAAATATTTTTTTGAATTTTTAACGATCGGGGTTTTTTTAAATTTGTAATTTAACTTTGTGTATTGATATATTGAGTAACACTTGGCGTGTGGTCACCCGACGCAAGGACTTTCGGAAACGACCTAGGAAAGCTCCTTATTGATAAGTCTGGTGATCAACGTGCCAAGTCTTTCTTCTTTCAGCGAATAGGGCCAGCCATTCAAAGGGGCAACGCAGCCAGCGTATTGGGTACTGTGGCGGAGTCGACTGAGTTGGAAGAAATGTTTTACTTACAGTAAGAATGTAATTATTTAGTTTTTATTATTTATTAGGTTAATTTTATTTAATTAGATTTACTGTGTCAAGTTGTATTTTCTATTACAGTTATTAATAAAATTTGTATCTAGCAAGTAAGATGGAAACTTATTTACACGTGTTCACTGATAGATGTCGTGATCCCTCACGCCATCTATCGGTGCACGTTCATACATTTTAAAATGTTTGATCATTCGGTAGATGGCGCTCTTCCGCTTATTATGATACTTATATGGTCCCTATACAAGTTTTTACTCTCTACTTTTTTTATTATTTGTTGGCATATTCGCCATAACAACACATGTGCTACCTATTACGGTTCAAAAGATACAGCCCTCGGATGAACGGACAGACAGACAGACAGACGGCCTGGGCTCATGGATACGGAACCCTAAAGAGCGAATGAAGAACAATGGCGAGAAAAGGATAGGGTCGCCCACAGAAGGTCTAAATGCGCGAACACCACCTGTTGATAAATTGTCTTCTTTTTCTAAACGAAGTAACAGTTCCTGAACAAGATGATATAACAACAATAGATCTTAGAAGACTATAAGTCCGTATTTCAAGACAAGGTATCTAGTTCCATCAGGAACATGGTAAAATGGAGCGATGTCGTAACTCTAGGTAGCAAGACGTCTAGACAATCATTTGACATACTTACACGTACATAAACACAAGTGACAAGTACTACTGGTTCCGTTGGTTTGTCTACTAAAAATTTAGATAACCGTTTAATAAAAACAATGTGTGTTGAACGAATGTGTCTGACCGCACGGCGCGCGCGGCGCACTAAGGCACTGGGTCTGTGTACATCGTCTATCAAGAGTAACATCCGATGTGGACGCACCTCTTAACGATAAGGCTTGTAAGCAGTTCATAAGCTTGTTCATATTCATCAGTAATGTTATTTTACATAACAACAGAGACCTTAAACGGTAGACACGGTACAAGTGAGTGAGCGATGCGTTCAATTCTTTTATACCAATGAAACCTTGGTCAAAACCGTGGTCAAAACCAAGTAGTATGAAGTTACCAAAGGAAGTTACGTATAATATTGAGAAAAAATATGAGTTTTTTTTCCGAAATTAAGTGTGATCCACATTACTACATACTTAAAAATAACTAATTTGTTTTTTTTTATTTGGTTTTTGTGCTATTTTAGGATGATAGCCTACTATGGGTTATTCTATTAGAGCTATATGTATGCACATTGAATGGGTGTCTCAATTATTGTTAAAAGAACCCTAAAATATAATAAAAAAAATGTTATTGACAAACCTTTTTCAAAATTAGAAATGTTGTAAGCAAATAACAGGTCCCCTTCCCGTTAGTACATTTAGATGAGCCACAGAAGTTACTGTGGTAGAGCTTACATTAATTTAATTCTAATGGATGCTGTTATAAAAGTTTTAAGCGATTCGTAATTATTTATTCAAGAGTTTGACCTGCAGGTCGGCGGAGACGGCGGCGTCCACCGGACGCGAGCTGCTCACCGCAGTCTATTAAAATGACAACACTTTATACCAGATCTGGAGTGATGTGAGTGTGGCTTGCCTTAGCCTTATACACATAATATGCTGCAGAGCAACGACGACAACGAGACGGGACGGCGGCATTGCGACTTGCTACTGCTGCTTCATCATCATCATCATCAGCCTGTATCGTTCCACTGCTGGACATAGGCCTCGCCCAAGGCACGCCACCACACGCGGTATTCCGTTCTTCTCATCCATCCACTCCCAGCTGCTTCATAGTTCGTGCGAAATAATCTGCACTACTACTCATACAGTTTGTACGAGTATGTGATGAAAAAAAAAACATATTGCAATAAAGAATGATGTACTGAAGTGTTCGGCATGACCACAGAGCATCAAATACCTACCGCCCGCGCATTTCATGCTCTGTGGGCATGACGGAGAAGACTTCGTATTAGAGGTGTCATGTTCGAATTGTCGGTTCGTTCTATTTAGCAGTTTATAAAATTGACTTAAAATGCAGGTGTTATTGGTGTCGTATATTAGGCTTCCTCAATGTGACGGGGATACGTGCCGCAGACCTCACATTGTCACTAGCTACATTAATGCTTGTGTTATCTGAACACGGCATCAAGATTATCGTTGACTTAATTATTTGAAGATAAAATTATTTAAATCGCAGAAAAAAACCTTAGGTTAAAGGCCTGCAGGTATCGCTACCTCTCCTTTTCTATTACTTTAACGTCTAAAATTAGCCACAACTTAATTTAAAAAATCTGTCAAGTGCGAGTTTTACTCGCGCACGGACGTTTCCGTATCTATCCGCTATCAATAATATACGCCTATCTTTTGTATTTCAACAATGCAATGTATAAAAGCCTGTGGCGCCATCTATTATTCAGTAGTGTGACTAATCAATTTTTCGCACGTTTGTTGCATGGGAGCCTCCCTTAATTTTTAACATTTTCTTTTTTTTTTTGTTATTTCTTGTTATATCCGCCATAGTAACACATATTCTGTGGAAATTTCAACGGGCTACCTATTACGGTTCAAGAGATACAGCCCTCGGACAGACAAACGGACGGACGGACCGACAGACAGACAGCGGAGGCCACAGAACATCAAATACCTGCCGCCCGGGCCCCCTACTAGAGGCGCCGTAAGCGATGATATTTGAAACCCAATAACCGTACGCTGAGCTGCTAGCGCTTCGTATGTGTGTGTGTGCGCTAGTATCGACACTACACACAAAGAGGAGCAAGTTAGGCACACGCACAAAACAAATGCACACGCACAACACACATATGTAAGTCATAGGCCACGCCCACAGGCTTCAACGGTGTTGTAGAGAAATCGCGCTCACGGCGGCGCCTCAAGTAGGGGCGGGCGCGCGCATTTCATGCTCTGTGGCGGAGGCTTTGTAATAGGCTTCCATACGGGATACGGAAACCTAAAAATAATGCATCGTAGTTGTCTAATCTATAAATTTGTTCTGCTATACCAACAGTAAATGTATTCATTATGAAATAGTCTTCATGAGGTTTTTTTACAACAATGCAGTGCGCTTTTTCATAACGAGAGATTGGGAATGGATGCGGTGCGTTCTCAAAGTTTCATCGCGTCATGGGCTTTGTCATTCGGAAACAAGCTTTCAGTAGCCATTATTTTATCTTCTGTCTGTTGTTTTTAACTATCCCAAGCATTATATATATTTTATTTTTGGGCAAAACATATTTTTCGTAAAAATTCGTGACCTTCTTAAGAACCATTATTATTATATTTTTCTTTTATGGAAACTGACACGGTTGGCAACATCACCTACAACATCCGTGATGTCAGCCCATAACACCGGGTGAACTAAGTGCCACGTGGGCGCCGTCGGACTACACCTCTGCGTTAGTCTGGCGCGCGCCATTTGTCGTGCTCCCCATAAAAAAAAAAATGTCAGTGCTTCCCTTCATTTCATGTCGGCTTCACTGAACTGGACGGAAAACACTAACTATTTACATAGCTGTTTCGACCGACGTTTCATCAGTGCGGTGGTATCAACCCGGGCGGGATAAATCTAACATAAAGATAACATTTCTGTATACAAATTTAAATAGAACACTCGCATCATAAATCTCCCTAATTTAAAATGCAAGATCACCCTTCTCAAATACCTTAACAGCCTGACATACGATGAAAGAGAAAATAATATTTTTGGTTACTGTTAGAATATTATTCTAACAGTAACCAGGTGATACCCTATTAATTTAGGATGTTTGTTTTATACCTAGCATTTGATATAAATATATAGATAAAATATTAATTATTGGTATTTATGCATATGTAATTTCATTTTCAGTATACTTCTCTAATATATTGTAACTACATATACAGGGTGTCCAAAGTGTGATGTGGAATATCGAAGGATCGTGATATGTATCGTGTGTAAAGTGCAGTGATGAAAGAATTTTGTTTTAATCTCAATTATTTCCAATTTTGCCATTTTCTAACAAAGTAAATGCATACGATAGTGTGAGCGCGCTCTATGCTTGTGCACGGCCGCGTAGGGCTATGCGAGGGACGCGGCGCGAGGCGCGCGGTTCGCGATCGCGAGGCGTGAGATGCGCGGGCGCGGGGCGCGCGCGGCGCTGATCGGACGAGCGAGAATCATAGATTTCGATATAAGACGTAGCATACCTACCTACTACACTGCAATAAGGCATGTAGGTGTATGTATGTATGTAGCCAGTAAAAAGTAAATGATTATCTACATACCTCAAAAATGATGTGAAGGTTTTCTACGTGATCTCCTTGCAGCTCGATACATTATGACGAGACCCGGGCATTTAGTAATCTGTGCCCGGGCGATGCAGTAGCGGGTCTAGATTGCCATGTTCCCGTAAACAGTACAATGCACGCACAATCACTTCAGCTAGCACCGGCAGTCTGACGCCTGTTTGGAAATCTTTCACGATAAATGCGTTTGAAGCCCATTTCCGTTTGCTGCTCCATACGCGAGCTCCACATATTCGTTATTCGTGAATGGAACTTTTAACAAACACTTCAACCTGTGGTAGGTACGTATTGTTAAACACGAGCGCGAAACTTTCACTAATTCAATTTACGAATCGAATTACCAAAAATACGTCAACACGGTCGGCCGCCCTTGACATACTGACCGACTGACACACATTGATCTTCCGCGCCGCGTGACCGGCTGGACTGAAGCGCAATGCAGGTCGGTCGCCCACAGGCAACGCGGCGCGCCGCCCTCCGCGCCCGCACCGCCCTCCGCGCCCGCGCCGCCCGCCGCGCCCGCGCGGCGTCTCCTTTGATGGCAGCGCACGATGCCGCCACCGGGCGGCATTGCGGCGCGCCGCCGCCCGCCGCGCCCGCGTCTCCTTTGATAGCAGCGTGCGATGCCGACACGGGGCGGCGCGGGGGCGCAACAGCGCGGTGCGGTGCGGTGCTATAGCGAACATTCGACCCGGCCGGCGCGCCCGCCGCGCCGCCCCGCCTCCTCCGCACCGCCGCGGTCTGGTCACTTAGAGCGCGCATAGATTGACTAAATTGAAAACTTTGAAAATTCATATCTCGAAAACTAGTATGGATAGGACCATTTTTCTTTTTTTTAATGTGTTTATTAGATGATATACAATAGCTCATTTCGATATTGCTGAACAGACCCTGGACACCCTGTATATGTTCTTGCAGCACAACACCGATTACTCTGCTTACCCCGATTGTCGGGATTCAGCGTGTGTGATATGTATGTATGTATGTACATATATGTATGTACTATTATATGGTATGTACTATATGTACATATTTATAATGTTTATAATAGCTTTCATTAATATTTAGAAGTCTTTTAATAATATATGATAATCTTTTATCCTTCTGTCATCCATACTAATATTATAAATTCGAAAATAACTCTGTTGTCTGTCTGTCTGTCTGTCTGTCTGTTACCCTTTCACGCCTAAACCGCTGAACAGATTTCGATAAAATATTGCACGGAGATGAATTGGAACCTGAGGAAGGACATAGGAATAGGGGATGAAAGTTTGTATGGGAAACCTAGCATTTCTCGAGTTAGGGATATGACAATTCATATTTAGGCTTTTGGTATGAATTAAAGAATTACGTGTTTCAGCGTTTTTGCTAAATCAACCCTTAAATGTTATTTTAGGGGATAGGGGATGATTTCAAAATTAGATTTTAGGATTTTATAAAATTTTGTACGGAGATGAATTGCATCCTGCCTGAGGAAGGACATAGGCTACCTTTTGTTTCAAAAAACAACCCTTAAAGGGGGGTGAAATAGGGGATGAACGTTTGTATAGGAAACCCATCATTTCTCAAGTTAGGGATATAACGATTCATATTTAGGCTTTTGGTATGAAATAAAGAATTACGTGTTTCAGCGTTTTAGTTAAATCAACCCTTAAATTAAAATAGGGGTGATTTCAAAATTAGATTTTAGGATTAAATAATGGGGAGGGGGAGGGAAGGCGGAGGGGAGGGAAAGAGAGAGGGAGAGGGAGAGGGAGAGGGAGAGGGAGAGGGAGAGGGAGAGGGAGAGGGAGAGGGAGAGGGAGAGGGAGAGGGAGAGGGAGAGGGAGAGGGAGAGGGAGAGGGAGAGGGAGAGGGAGAGGGAGAGGGAGAGGGAGAGGGAGAGGGAGAGGGAGAGGGAGAGGGAGAGGGAGAGGGAGAGGGAGAGGGAGAGGGAGAGGGAGAGGGAGAGGGAGAGGGAGAGGGAGAGGGAGAGGGAGAGGGAGAGGGAGAGGGAGAGGGAGAGGGAGAGGGAGAGGGAGAGGGAGAGGGAGAGGGACGGGGACGGGGAGGGGGGACGAGGACGGAGACGGAGACGGAGACGGAGACGGAGACGGAGACGGAGACGGAGACGGAGACGGAGACGGAGATTGAGACGGAGACGGAGACGGAGACGGAGACGGAGACGGAGACGGAGACGGAGACGGAGACGGAGACGGAGACGGAGACGGAGACGGAGACGGAGACGGAGACGGAGACGGAGACGGAGACGGAGACGGAGACGGAGACGGAGACGGAGACGGAGACGGAGACGGAGACGGAGACGGAGACGGAGACGGAGACGGAGACGGAGACGGAGACGGAGACGGAGACGGAGACGGAGACGGAGACGGAGACCGGAGACGGAGATACACAGGATAGGCTAAATAAAATTCAGTTCCGGTTACGCTAAGACGTGGAGTATTTTACTTCCTTAGGTATCTTTTTTTTTTGCCGAAGGCCGACCTGTATCCTCGAAGACGCTAAACCATCTCGATGACAGTAAGTAACTATGGGCGATAGTTACTTACTTTCTTCAAGATGGTTTATAGTCTTCCTGAACGCAGCTCGGCCTTCGGCGTCGCCCTCAATTACTTAATTTCTTCGAGAAGGTTTATAGTTTTCTTGAACGCAGCTCGGCCTTCGGCCTCGCCTTCTGTTACTTACTTTCTTCGAAAAGGTCATCGTCTTCCTGAACGCAGCTCGGCCTTCGGCCTCGCCCTCAGTTACGTACTTTCATTAAAAAGGTTTATAGTGTTCCTGAACGCAGCTCGGCCTTCGGCCTCGCCCTCAATTACTTAATTTTTTCGAGAAGGTTTATCGTCTGCCTGAACGCAGCTCGGCCTTCGGCCTCGCCCTCAGTTACTTACTTTCATCAAGAAGGTTTATAGTCTTCCTGAACGCAGCTCGGCCTTCGGCCTCGCCCTCAGTTACGTACTTTCATCAAGAAGGTTTATAGTCTTCCTGAACGCAGCTCGGCCTTCGGCCTCGCCCTCACTTACTTAATTTCTTCGAGATGGTTTATATTTTTCCTGAACGCAGCTCGGCCTTCGGCCTCGCCCTCTGTTACTTACTTTCTTCGAAAAGGTTATCGTCTTCCTGAACGAAGCTCGGCCTTCAGTCTCGCGCAAACTTTCTTTGAGAAGGTTTATAGTCTTCCTGAACGCAGCTCGACCTTCGGCTTCGCCCTCAGTTGTGTACTTTCTTCGAGAAGGTTTACAGTCTTCCTGAACGCAGCTCAGACTTCGGCCTCGCCCTTAGTTACTTAATTTCTTCGAGAAAGTTTATCGTCTTCGTGAACATAGCTCGGCCTTCGGCCTCGCCCTCAGTTACTTACTTTCTTCGAGAAGTTTTATCGTCTTCCTGAACGCAGCTCGGCCTTCGGCCTCGCCCTTTCTTACTTACTTTATTCGAGAAGGTTTATAGTCTCCTGAACGCAGCTCGACCTTCGGCCTCGCCCTCAGTTACTTACTTTCTTCGAGAAAGTTTATCGTCTTCCTGAACGCAGCTCGGCGTTCGGCCTCGCCCTTTGTTACTTATTTTCTTCGAGAAGGTTTATAGTCTTCCTGAACGCAGCTCGGCCTTCGGCCTCGCCCTTTGTTACTTACTTTCTTCGAGAAGGTTTATAGTCTTCCTGAACGCAGCTCGGCCTTCGGCCTCGCCCTCAGTTACTTACTTTCTTTGAGAAAGTTTATCGTCTTCCTGAACGCAGCTCGGCCTTCGGCCTCGCCCATTGTTACTTACTTTCTTCGAGAAGGTTTATAGTCTTCATAAACGCAGCTCGGCCTTCGGCCTCGCCCTTTGTTGCTTACTTTCTTCGAGAAGGTTTATAGTCTTACTGAACGTAGCTCGGCCTTCGGTTTCGCCCATAGTTACGTACTTTCTTTGAGAAGGTTTATAGTCTTCCTGAACGCAGCTCGGCCTTCGGCCTCGCCCTCAGTTGCGTACTTTCTTCGAGAAGGTTTATAGTCTTCCTGAACGCAGCTCGGCCTTCGGCCTCGCCCTCAGTTACTTACTTTCTTCTTTGAAATACGAATTTCACGCGAGCGGAGCCGCGGGCTCAGCTAGTAAAATATAAAGGAATAGCTAAAAAATACATATATGTATTTGCATTAATATTTATTTTTATTTATTTATCTTTTTATTTCAGCCAACTAGGGCCACATTAAAATATATATTAAACGTCTTAACCTAAGAACATTTATACACATAAAAAATACTGCTACATTCTATACTTACTTGGAGAGAACATACGAAAGACCCTGCTTCCCATAACACAGGGAATCCTAGCTTGGGAAGCAGGGCTTCAGGAAAAAAATACGGCCCACTAAAACAAATATTAACACTATGTACTAATTTTGTATTCATAGTACATACAACATAGTTATTGTATGTTACCTGTAAAATTTTCGGCTGTATATAATGTTTTGGACTATCACTTATTTCTCTAAATAACTATTAAAACTACACGTACTGATCGAATTTACAATCTGCAAGTTTTTATATCAGTTTAAAGTAGTCTACGGCACGCAGCTGAGCCACGCTCGTGGCATAGCTGATAGAGCAGGCGCGGCGCAGGCGCCAGTATCGCAGTGAGTATCGTCCGGCCGCGCACAGGTAATGAGTTGACTTTACATAACTTTCACCGAGATGAATATCTACAAATATTTAAAATGTTATAAACTACACTGTTAACGGCACGAAGACGGATCTTATTAGGTAGGTTTATTATTTTGGTCTCGCATTTAAATAATTTTCCGAATGTGCATGGAGGCAATTATGATGGGAGAGCGCATCTAAACATGTCTACAGTTTTAGGACAATGTTTTGAAACTACGTTACTCACTCACCTTTTGTGACGAATTTGTGTGATCTGATAAGGTAATCAAACTGATAAATTGGGAATCAATGCTACCTAACCTATACAGGGTGTTTCAGGATAGGCTTGAGAAACTTCGGGAATAGAAAGTACTCATTATTAAAAGAAAAAAAAAATCGAAATTTCGCATTTTTTTTTCAAATAAAATTTGAAAATTTTAATAAAAACTCGATAGACAGGTGAGTCTGCGGAGATTTGGCAAAAGCGCTTTCTAGGTCTAGGGAGTGCAATGACCTAGTCCAGTTCCCTTTTTATTTTCATGTCATTGAACTTTCAGTGTTTGGAATTTAACTACATGTATTTCAGTTCTACTAGTTAAGTATGCAGCATACCCATTTCTATCCATAAGTTAGTGATTTTATTTTAATTTAATAAATGCGGACGTTAACCGTCCACCAAATCTTGATGGTTTGGTTTCTTGGTTTTTCATCAAAAAGTGCTATTAAATGATCGAACCTGGGAAAATGTTTCCGAGCTTTTCGTCTTCCAATATGAACCCCTTTCGAACCCTGAAGTTACGAAACCCTATCCTGAAACACCCTGTATGTCTACTTAATAAAAATCTATATAAATATAAAAATCATTGTGACAAGTTTAAGAGTATAGAGTTATACGCATCGATGTCCTATGACCATTTTAATGCTCAATATACAATATTTTTATGCAATTCGAATTGTGTATATACCGGGTGTATTTTAATTGACTGCGTTCCTTTTAGGGGGTTGTTCTGTATCTTAAACTGAGCCACTTTTGTTATACAACAAAAAAAAATTTACTTTCCCCATACATTTGGCGGTTAGGTCTGCCCTTAAATGTATGGAGAAAGTGAATTTTTTTATTCCAATTTCCAAAAGCTGTAGAAAAAAAGTTACTCAGTTTAGGATACAGAACAACCCCCTGAAAGGAACGCAGTCAATTAAAATACATCCTGTATAATTATTTATACCTGAATTCGATATCTGCATAATAATAGCACACACAGAACTGCAAAATCGTACAGAAAGTAGGTAATAAAATTAGCGCAAGGTCGTATAACGTACATACAACATAATATGTTATAATTGTATTATATTATAATAGAACCTTCACTTAAATATATTAATCTATTTAGAAAATAATGTGAGAAAGGTTTCGCTACGACGACATTTTTTGACAGTACGATAGCGTCCTCTCTTGTTCGGTGTATCGATGCGTGCGAGAGCTTATTGGAACGTCGCCCTTCGAATTATTTAAGAATGCGCTTTACATTAAAATTGTAATGCGTTCGCGCTGGCTGCAGCTAGAGTAGGTATTGTGCAGTGATGGGTTCTAGCTGCGCTCGCTCCGACCGACTACACCCAGAGCTGTGTGAGGCGATCTAACATATTGTAATGCGTTCGCGCTGGCTGCAGCTAGAGTAGGTATTGTGCAGTGATGGGTTCTAGCTGCGCTCGCTCCGACCGACTACACCCAGAGCTGTGTGAGGCGATCTAACATATTGTAATGCGTTCGCGCTGGCTGCAGCTAGAGTAGGTATTGTGCAGTGATGGGTTCTAGCTGCGCTCGCTCCGACCGACTACACCCAGAGCTGTGTGAGGCGATCTAACATATTGTAATGCGTTCGCGCTGGCTGCAGCTAGAGTAGGTATTGTGCAGTGATGGGTTCTAGCTGCGCTCGCTCCGACCGACTACACCCAGAGCTGTGTGAGGCGATATAACATATTGTAATGCGTTCGCGCTGGCTGCAGCTAGAGTAGGTATTGTGCAGTGATGGGTTCTAGCTGCACTCGCTCCGATCGACTACACCCAGAGCTGTGTGAGGCGATCTAACATATTGTAATGCGTTCGCGCTGGCTGCAGCTAGAGTAGGTATTGTGCAGTGATGGGTTCTAGCTGCGCTCGCTCCGACCGACTACACCCAGAGCTGTGTGAGGCGATCTAACATATTGTAATGCGTTCGCGCTGGCTGCAGCTAGAGTAGGTATTGTGCAGTGATGGGTCCTAGCTGCGCTCGCTCCGACCGACTACACCCAGAGCTGTGTGAGGCGATCTAACATATTGTAATGCGTTCGCGCTGGCTGCAGCTAGAGTAGGTATTGTGCAGTGATGGGTTCTAGCTGCGCTCGCTCCGACCGACTACACCCAGAGCTGTGTGAGGCGATCTAACATATGAGTTGCTCAAATCACCTGTAACTATGTACCTACTGTAAGTATACCTTACAATCGATTTTAAAGTAAAAGTAGTGTATCGTTGTAAAGGTTGACTGGAAGAAATCACTACAAGTGATAAGACCGCCTTTGTACGGTTCTATCTGTATATGTTTCTTTTTATCTTGTGTATAATTCTTGTTGTTTGGTGTGCAACAAAGAACATCGATTCTATTCTACATTTTTAAGCTTCCCTGTGGGTGTATTTCTTCGAAATACGGACTTATTGCATATTGATGTTTCTATTAGTCAATCTTGTACAGAAAAATATTGTTTAACAATAGTGTACAGGTTTTCACACGTTTGCTTCCTTCATCGGAGTAAAGGTATTATCAGTGCATATATAATATATATACTGTAAGTGATACATGCGGCTATAGGCCATTTTCAGGCAAAATCTCACTAGTGTTAAAAATACTATGATGCAGGAAAAATTTGGCCGCGATCATAAAATTTGTAAACAAACTTTTCAGACCCTACGAGTGTTCGAAGAAAACAAAAACACAAGTCGTTTCAAGGAATTTATAATAATAAATAAGTAATTTAAGTGAACTTCTGGGGAACTGCAAGTTTGTTATAAGATTTTGGTTTTATAAAAACATTCAACGCAGTCTCTCTTACAGATCTGATGAGAATGTCTGAAATGGCTGCGCCGTGACTTCGCAGTTACGAAGATTTAAGCCGAAGTCCGACTGCCTTCAGTTCAGTAGTCTGATTTAGTTCGCGAGTCTTGTGGGAGGCGACTTTAATCGGAGGTTTATAACCTTTCGGTTCGCCATTCGCGAGGATGGCGAACCTCGAATGTAATGGGTGGTTATATCAGGACAAGGCACAGTTTTCATCCCTACGTAAACTTTTTTGTTTTTTTGACGATCCGTATTCTTTAAGATGTAACTAAGATATCGGGACTCGTTTACGAAACATTCGACTTCTTCATGGATGTTCAGGTACCTTCAGTACTTCCGACAGAGGGAGGAATGCACTGGCAGTTAGACAGCGCAAGATTTTATACTTTTTGCCATAGAGTCAATCTATGCTATTCAATTTGAATAGGTATTTTCTAGTGTTTCGAATGCGAGTGTTTTTCTGTTGTCATAGTTTGCTTTGTAAATATTTTTCAGTTTAGGTCTAGACATCGAAATTATAACAAGTACTTTGAATATTGATCCTGAATACAAGTGAATACGAGGAATCGTCAAAAAAAGTGTTAAGTTTAAGAACACAAAGATACCACCGACTATCGGTGCAGTATGTATAACGATAGATAACTTTGTAGATTTATTTACCCGTTTTTCCTACTCCCATCTGTGCCACTTGATAACCTTCATGTAGCCTACTTATATTTACAAGGCAAAAATAAATTATACAATTTTCACTGAAACTTCAATGGTGTCAATATCAGGATAGTGTCCTTATTATTAATAGCGCACGAACGTAAACAGCGGTATGACCACAAATAGTTTTTTTTAACAACTAAATTTTCAATTTATTAATCAAAATAACCTAATACAATAAAATTAAACTAAAATTAAGAAATATGATAAAACTAAACTAAAATAACTTATTAACTAAACCTAAAAAAAAAAAAATTTAAACTACCAAAGGGAATGGCACCTAATACACCAAGGTGTACATCTGGCTGACATCACGCACGGATGTAGGTAGTGCATGGTGATGTGGCCAATCATGTACCTATGGTTTCACAAAAAAAAAACTTTCTCGGAGGTAATGTTGGCTGGTCGGAGCATGTGGTCTGGCCTCTCTGACTCAGCAACCGGATAAAAAAAATAAAAAAATAAAAAACAGCGTCAGAGTTGTCGTGAATAACAACGATACCAATTTGTTAAGAAAATGACCTCGAAGAATCGACTTCTATTCTTGAAATTGCCACTTGTAGAAGACATTTACATAAATTCTCGAACGTCTGGCATGAAATCGATTGAACGAGGTTTTAATAATAAAGTCTATGACTCTTGTCACAATATTTCTCGCTTACACCAAAAATCTATTAAATCAGTTTTAAGTCTATTATGTTTTGATATATGTCGGTATGTTTACTTCAGACACCCGACACGCTATAACGAGGAGGTATGCGCGACGCGGCGGCGCGGCGCATGCGCGCGCTGCCCTCGGAATGATCGCCGACATTTCTAATACGATTAGAGAGCACTTTGTCATATTTTGTTTACAGAAAACGTAATAATTATTTATGTAATATTTGACTTTTACGTCCGCGTCTATATTTATTAATGCGACGCGATAGGACAAGAGCGCGGTAATATTAAAATATATATATTTTTTTCAATAAATATTCATGAGTGATAGTGGCGTTGCCATACATTACAAGGGCCATAACTCAAGAGAACGGCGCTTGGTACAGGCCCGATGGCGCCGAGTTTGTGTCGCCTGCCAGCTATACGTGCCCGCATACAGACAGACGGACAGACAGACACACGGACCGGTATATTCCGACCAAGCAGCATCCGGAACGCGCCAAGTATGGATATAAGCCACATCCAAATTTGTATCTACCGACATGCGATGTGATATCTTCTTATTAGATTCGTGAAACACTTTTGGGAAATGATTGTGGTTTGTCTGCGGCCTAGTTGAATGAAATAAAACAACAGTTAGAAAGTAAGAGGGCTTTATTGGCGTGGCTTATGGATCAGTAGGTACCTACGTGTGTTGTACTTGCTGCGATGCGCGCGCAGTCTAGATCCGCTTGCAAATCCTGCTATATTGTTGCTGGAAAGGATGTCTTGGAATTGTCATATAAACCAGAACTTTCGAGGAGCTCCATGAATTTACACTCGTTCAGTATGGATGCATGAATTTGGGGGAAATAGAAATAACTAGACTTTCCCGACTCCTGCTTATAAATGTCCTCTAAATGCCCCTCCTACTTGGGATCTTTTTTTGCAATTCACTTTTTCCACTTTTTAGGTTTCCGTATCCCGTACGGAAGCCTATTACTAAGCCTACGCCGTCTGTCTGTCCGTCCGTTCGTCCGTCGCGTCCGTCCGTCCGTCCGTCTGTCCGAGCGCTGTTTATCTTGAACCGTAACAGGTAGCCGGTTGAAATTATCACAGAATATGTGTTATATGGCAGATATAACAACAAATAATAAAAAATAGAAAAAGTAAAAAATTAAGGGGGGTTCCCATTCAGAAACGTGTTTTTTTTGTCAATGTTTTTTTTTGTGGTGCGGAAACCTCGGTGCGCGAGTCCGACTCGCACTTGGTCGGTTTTTTTTAAAGCGTTAGTAAAGTATAACCGACGGTTGCGAAAGAGCGGCGGCGCCACCGCTGTTAATCAGGAAGCTCGTCGAAGCTGCGAGAGACTGCGTTTGCGGCGCGCGGCGGCGCGGCGCGGCGGCGGTGGCGGCTCCCGCGAGTCGCACGCCCACGCACGGCGGCACGCGCCGGTCCGCCTCGCCCGCCCGCACCACCCCCCCCACCGGGCCAACTGATGCGTGGGCGCAGCAACACTAGCAAGACCATCATTTGTAAATATATCCACGAAAGCTTCTTTCGCAATACCTACTATTTACTGTGCACCTGGCGAAATCATGCATCGCTAGCCCATATATTACTCTGATTTCCTTCCAGAATAAGGTTCCGTACCAGGGTAGATATGTTATTTATATTCAGATAGATAAGTACCTACCCAGGTATGTAATGTAATGATGACTAATACATAAAACCAATCCTACTTGAACATATCCCAAAAGTTTTGCGAAATCTCAAAATATCTCCTTCACTCAAAACAGGTTCTTAAATTTCATTATGCAACAAAGATAAAGTAAGCTGCGGGGATCTACATGATTATTCTGATTTAAAATATGATAACAATAAAGTTCCATTTGTTAGCATTAAATTAATCACGGCGATATAAAATTATAATTGGAGGCACTTGCCCGCTCGTCGGGTCCTTTCTATAAAAAAAGAAAAGGAAATATTTAATTTGCAATTTAAAAAAATAATTCAATTCATTATGTAAATTATGACGAAATGACAACCTGCCGTCAAACTGTAAACGATCTTTTATTAGGATACACGAACAAGGAACGCGGTAGACTCTCCGCACTGTATTACATAAGTCATGTACTGTATTAAGTCATAATTTTAAGTTTTTTTTTTTTTTTTTATGGAAACTGACACTGTTGGCCACATCACCTACAACATCCGTGATGTCAGCCCACAACACCGGGTGAACTTGGTGCCACGTCAGTGCTTCCCTTCGGTCGTGCCGGCTACACTGAACTGGACGGAAAACACAAACTATTTACATAGCCGCTTCGACCGACCTTTCATTCAGTGCGGTGGTACCAACCCGGGCGGGTTGAACCCTACCACCTAGTAATATAAGAAGGGAGTCATATCCCTTAGTCGCCTTTTACGACATACACGGGGAGAGATGCAGTGGGGCTATTCTTTTAAAGTACCGGCCCCACACGGTACTAATAAGTAATGTATTTATTTGTGCCATTTGCTAAGAAGTTAAGATTTTAGAGTAAGTACATTTAGTATTTATTATTTATATAATTTTTTATTTATCTAGCAATCATAGTCACATATTTAGTCATATTATTCTTGTTTATAAACACAAGTTTTCCAGAACATACAATCATTTTGTCGATACAGAATCCTAAAATCTCAAATTTACATACAGACATTTATTATACGTGGAAGGCCTCCTCTTTACCCGACCGACGATGTTATTTGAAGGCGTTATTTGAAGTCAATACAAAAGTTCACTCTACTACACATTGAAGATACACAACAAAACGAAGGCGCTTACTTTCAATACTAGAGGTACAGATATCTCTCAGCCTCGCACTGTTCCACTTTTAGCAGGTACATACATATGTACACACAGGCAAGAGGAACGGTAAGTCTGTTAAGATAATTACTTGCATCTTCTTAATAAATACTCTCAAGCACAGTTGCCTCTCGCCCGCTCCTCTCCTCCGCTCCGCGGTGATGTGAGCGCTTGACCCGCGCTTTCTGGGCCTCATGCGTATTTAATATTTACAAATTATTAATCCAGCACTTTATCCGGCGTTGTCTCGCCATGCCATCTGATCGCATTCCTCCGAGTGGACCCTGTCGGCTATAGCGACGAGCGACGCGCCTGGCGATTCTTTTTTTATGAAACCAGCATTCCTGGCTCTTCCGAGGGACCACTGGTGCAGTCTACAGAGCTAAACCTCACGTCTCCTTGCAAAACCATGCTCAGTGCGATGCCATGCCAACATATTTAAGGACTATTACAGGTCTTATAGCCTGTTAATACGACGACGTTTGAAGACCGCTTTCGGGGTTCTCCCGATTCTTTATTTGAAACAATAAATGCAGTCATTATAAGAGAAAGATAATAACACTGCTAATTATTTTTAAAGTTTGTTTATTTTGTTTTAGTTTAGGTAATTTTAATTTGATAGGTAGTTTTAGTTTCTATTTTAATTTAATTACAGTTTTTTAATGAAAAAATTAATCTATTAAATTAAATCAAATTTAATTTAAGAGAAAGTCATATGGAACTTCTTGTCTTTGACCTGTGGCAACATTTTTCTCACTGATGTCGATTATGTACGTACTACATTCCTCTTCTATGCCTTCGATAATATTTTGCGTAATATAATTTTCGTAACGTTCTGCATTGACCGCGGTGAATAGTTTTATTTAACTTTATTACATATTTTAGTTTCTAGTGCAACGGTTCATATGACACCGGCCATATTATAAAAATATCTATAAGCAGTTATTATAAATTTTAAATGTTAACCTCTTTGATATCCTGAACTTTTGTATCCATCCCGAGAAAAGATTGTGCCATGCATAGATCGTACCAATACATTCATAGTATCGCTAGGATCGTCGCTCTTACATGCTCCCTCTTTTATGGAGTCTATAAAGTGCTCTAGCTTTACTTGGAAGAGTATGCTAATGATATCGTAACCCGACATTTTGACATTGAGGGACAGATTAGTTGGGGATTGATCGGTGCAACGAGTAGATAGCTGTAAACAACTACGGGAATTTTGATGAAACATTCTCACATTAAACTATCCTTTAAAATGTTACCGATGATAAATAGGGTAATGATAATATTTGATGGTAAAATGTTTTATAATATTTAGTTGGCGGAGGTGCTTACATTTCAGTTCTCTAAATGTGATCGGATCATAAGTCATCGGGAGCTTTTCGCCCAATATGAGGGCGTATTTATCTCAGACATGATCGCACGCCTCAAATGGCAAGTCGTAATATGTCATACGTAAGGCTGTCCAAGATTTATGCAGGGTGCACCACTTGCCAATCGTGTATACGTATATAGTTACATATACACTGTTCAAATAAGAAGATGTGAGTTCACGTAGACACGCACTGGTATCAGACCGATTGCTGTAAGGACACAACCTGGAGTGGACTAGTCTGGAGTGGGAAATAAACTGATAAAGGAGAAAAAGTATAGTTATTTTTTAGATTATAGAAAATATTAACTACAACTCTTTATGTATGTATAGGTATGTATGGTTTTCATTAACAACGGCACATGAGTTAAAATTCCCAAGAGATTATAACGCGGTATCGCTAAGAAGTATAACGTAAAAAAAGTAACACATTTAGTGACGCGTACGTAAAATTTGAATATGAAAATGGCTTCTGTATTAAAATATTGATAACACATATTTTGGGTTGTCTTTAATAGCTTCTAATAATTCAATCTTATGCGTCCCAGATAACTGCAGGCAGGGATCAAGTGAGACATGCTTTTAGAGTGGATAACTTAATTGCTTCGCACTGACACATAAATCTGAGTTGAGTCCGCTATCGCCGGAATAAATTATTCATTTTATTTTAAGCACGTTTAAATAATTAATAAAATATTGAAGGTTTAAAGTCTCGCAACTACTATCGAGACACTTTGAATGACAAACTTCGATTAATTTTATAAGTGTTCTGTTCAGGCTATATGGAATATGTGAATGAAATATTTTGATCGTTCTTAAAAATGTGACCAACTGATTGGACCGATACACGGGAGAAGTGGCATTTTGTAATATGACGTTTTCAAATATAATAATTAATGAATGGCGATGGTACTTGAATAATATGCGCCGGTTTATTGTTTCTACAATATGTAACGATTAGCGTAACAAGTTATAAGCTGCAAAGGAGCTTAGTTCTATTGTATTCCGGAGAAATCCATCACTGGAGTTCCGAGCTCCTCTGTCTTGACTTTGTGGTTCAGGATACGACATTCTCTATTCTATGACTTTGGGACTATAGCAGCTGCAGCTCCTCTATCTTTTCTTGGGTGTTATCAAAGCGCTGGAAAACATTATAATTTGGATGGGGACACTGTTACCGTAACATGTTGTCCAATTTACTATTCTGAATCAAAATGCCTTATTTGGACCCAAAAAGCATATAGGCAGTTAACAGACGATGTTCTGCCAAAGTCTAGAACTTTCTTGCAGCAGAGAAAGATATGAATGATGAAATGTTAGATAAGCCAAACAAGGGCATAACAACTCGGGAGATCAGGTGAAATATCTGATCACTGAATAACGATTCTTGCCACGTTAGGTATTATCCTTGAATCCACAGAAATTTCGAAGACACACAGTGTTTCGTCGACTGCAGACTCCTCTGCAAGAAGTAGCTCACCCTGAAGTTGCACTGGATAACGTCGTGTAATCGAAATTAAACGTCCGCCGAACGCGACATAAACTAATTACTTTGGCTTACCATGCCAAACTTTATTAAATGTTAGCACTCATGGTGGATTAATCATCAGACATGGCATCGAAAGGATTGTTCATCTGCAAGTCTTACCACCGCAAGTCGACGGTACGACGACGACCGCGACGGCGCGGCGGTCGCTCATGCCGCCGCATGCGCCGCATGCGCCTGCGCGCGCTGTCGGTCGGCCCTTTGTCGCGTCCGACACAAAAAGCTTAGGCCGCTCGTCTTCCTCTAAACAAGCTCAAAGAATAGACTTATCTCGCCCATATTGACGTTTCAATTGTTTCGAGAGCTTAACATATCAATTATGCGGAACACAAAGCCAGATAAAATATTGAGTGAAGCAGATGAAATAATTAACCGGCAGTGTTATCGGGGTTCCCAATGTGGAATTATCTCGACCGCTCCGTGGCGTTCATCTCTTCGTGTCGCACCATAGTGCAACGAAGAGTCTGTGAGTACTAGCCAACAGCGAAGATGATGCAAGACAACATCGCGTGGACGGTTGGACCTCTCTGTCTGGACTAGAGTGGACATGCTGTGGAGAGTGACTGCCACTTACTGCCTGTATTAGAAGCCGAGTTGACTGACTTAAGAAAGGCACCTGCATATGAAATGTGATTGAATTGAGTATTTCGAAGAGCAGGGCGCTTAAGTTATTTATTCTCTCTCTCGGTAATAACTGTTCTGCGTGATTTCAGAAATTAGTTAACAAACATATTATACGAGTAAATAAAATAAATCTACACTTCAGGATTCAATTGCATCCTGCTTCTATAAACGTATGTACGAACAAATATAAGGGGAGTACATGGTTAGTAACATAAGAATTAATGTATAATTTGGAACTGTTAACTGAGAGGGATTCGAAAATAAACGAATACCTTCAGGGGCGCCGACTCCGGGGGA
Organism: Nematopogon swammerdamellus; assembly: GCA_946902875.1. NCBI lineage: Eukaryota > Metazoa > Arthropoda > Insecta > Lepidoptera > Adelidae > Nematopogon > Nematopogon swammerdamellus. The sequence continues at coordinate 10,294,074 of OX336345.1, forward strand.
GCTCCGGTGGCCGAGCACCCACAAGAAATTGTGCGTGCGTGCACAGACAGGCACAGCACATACAGAAGTACCTACCTGTGATCGGAGTAGCATTGTGCCCGATTTATAATCCAGTAATTGAACATAGCACCGACCGAGCACCCACGACAATTTGGAAAAGTCGGCGCCTATGAATACCTTCCTAGAACATTTGAGCTCCAACCGTTGATGACGATGCGGTCGTAGTCGATTTTCAAAGCAATGTTCCCCAAATGTCCAAACTGCCCAAAGCAACAACTTTATTGACGTTTACTGCTGCGTTAGAAATCACAATTATTTACGGTCCCTCGTAATAGCTGCAGGAGAGCTAAATAACGTTGGGTTCCGCCAAACTCGGGCCCATACAACGTTATTAATAAAACATACAGCGAAGCGGACCCGGGCTCGAGGAGAGACGCGAGTGACCCCCGACCGGTATGTGGTGGCCATCATTTACCTTCATCGACGGACAAATTAAAGAGAAAGGGATAAAAATGTATCGACATCGCCGCAGCGGACCGTCACACCGGACCTCTCGCCGAGAATGTGTAATAATTCGCCTCGGGACGGCGGCGGCGCGGCGGCGGCGCGAGTCGCTGCGCTATTAACAATAAATAATTTTAATTGCACGTTATTGATATTATTTTTTCCCAAATTTCCATTTGGCCCGATAAAGTCGTGCAATTAGGCGATGAACTTTGACATTCGGAGTGGGAACGCTCCTCGAGGCGTTGTTTTATTGTCGAGCCGAGGCTGAGACGAGACGCGCCGATCCACGACGCGGCGACGCCGCGCGCCGCAGGCGGCTCGGCGGCGGCGGCGCTCTCGCGCCCGCGAATTATGTTTTTTTCGTATAAATTATAATAGAATGTGTCGTATAATTGTTATTAGGACCCATAAATTATCTATTGAAGCTCGCTTAAAAAATAATATACGCGTTCGTAAAAAATATTGAAGCTTATTCGGAGCTTACTCTTCTCCTGTCTCGCGCGGGCGGACTGTGGGGCCGACCGGCGGCGGCCGCGGCCGGGCCCCGCGCGCGGACTTCGCCGATACATTTGTACCCGCGACTGCTGATTGGCGTCGCGGACACAAACAAGTGAATTTAATTTTAAAACACGACAGGTGAAATGATTTAACAGTTTGATTTGAAATAAAACTCTTTCCAATTATCGTTTCGACATGTATGTCCCCGTATGAATCCCTAGGTTACATTGTCCTGAGGACAAACGAGAACCGGGGGACCGCTATATAGCCCAGTAAATAGAGACCAAAAGAGGGGGGTTACCTTACAAACGGTCCGGTAGTTCTAAATTTTTGATATGTTGTCTAGGATGGTTAGAAGTATTTAAAATATAAAATGCACAATTCCCCCCCCCCCCCCCCCCCCTCCGCGCCCGCCGCCATATTGAAAAAACCAAAAAAAATCGGCACTTTCTTCAGACTTTTGCTTATATCTTCATTTCCGTGCATTTTAGCTATAAAAAACATACTCATTGTTGTAGAAAATTAAATTTCCTATATGTAACATTTCTATTTTGTTTCTAAGACTGATACTTAAGGAGATATGAACTTTTAAAAGAAACAAATTTTCCGGAAATTTGGCAAACTTCTAACTTTAGAACGCTGTAATTAAGTTACGGCCTATTCTAGGAAAAAAGTATCACAATAAATTTTGTAGGGAATTTAATTACCTACAAAACGCATGTACATTTTTTTTAACCAACCCTAGGGAGTGGGGGTAAAAACAAAAGTTTAAACAACGGAATATTGCTTTTTTTGCTATTGTGATGCCATGTGATCTTGTATCTAAAAAAATCACTAATAACTTTGCAGTTTTGGTTTGAATTTGGAGCTTATACCAATCCTACTTGAGTTTCTTACATGTTACAGCGCAATGCTCATGAAGTCATGAGGCAGGCACTATTTCACTTTAGTCCAATGAATGTAGAGACCAAAAGAGGAAGGTTACCTTACAAACGGTCTGATAGTTCTAAATTTTTGATAGAAGAAGTATTTAAAATATAAAATGCACAATTTCTCCCCCTCCGCGCCCGCCGTGCGCATTGTGCATTTTATATTTTAAATACTTCTAACCATCCTAGATAACATATAAAAAATTTAGAACTACCGGACCGTTTGTAAGGTAACCCCCCTCTATTTACTGGGCTAATATTCATGTACTCTCTCAAGTCTAATTTGTAAAGACTGCCACGGATGTTACAATACAGTATGTATGTGACACAATACTGTTGTTTTCATTTCCCTCAAAATGCTAAATATTAGAACACGCCCATCCAATCCACCTTCTGTCGTATATGTTGAAGTAGACTTAAACGTACACTTTTCTTAGCAACACGAGCTGCTAAGGTAAGATCGCATTAGGGTGCTGCAGCTCTGACTTCTGAGTACCAAATAAACATGTCCAGACACAGCGTGGTTCGGCTCGTGGACCGGGTCTCACCACTTCGTCTTCAGCTATTTACGTAACAATACATGCGTGCTGCCGACTCGTTACACATCCAGTATCTACTCGTAGCGTAACCTGACCTACCATGCCAGAGCTACCTGCAGCGATTGAGCAATAGAATTACCTTTCTCGAATATATTCATGATCAGTATTGGCCAGTATTCATCTAAGCTTGCTGCTACTAGGATTGCAGACGGAGACGGTAAATAATTGGAATACAACACGACACTTTTTACCTTCAGGCTAAGATGTGATACGCCTGCGGCGGCGGCTGTTATATTTGCTGATTTACGAGTACGTTGTGTTTTTATTATAAGAACATTTCCCTTTTCATTATTTCCTCCTCAGTCGGAGGTTTCACAACATTCAGACAGTGTCTTGACTTTCGATGTAGCTATATCCGAAGTAAGAGGCGGTGCCGCAGTGGGATAAGTAAAGTAAGTTGTCTGCTCTACTATTATTATAATTTTAATACTAATGACTACTACTTAATACTGCGATATAGCACTAAAACAATGTTAAAATATTTTAATAATTTCGAATCATCAGACTACCGTACCGTGAATATTATACCTTGCCGAATTAAGGGTAAATTATTGAAATTATTTTCTTCGCAATCCAGAACAATTTTGAACCGGCTGAGAAAAATCGAATCAATATAAACTAAGTTTTATTGTGAAATTGTTTCTAATTAAAAGTTTACTGCTCCAATATAAAGTGGAAACCAGTCCAAACGTTCTTTACGCGCATCAGAATCTGTTAAAAGTCGGACTAATGGAGGCGCGTCAGTCTCCCGGAGAATAAAGCTAAGTCACCCGTCGGGTGGCGCGAGCTCCGATGAAAACTGCTTTGTCGCCAGCTGCGGCTATGAATATTTACGAGGACACAGCTCAAACCACGGGAATGTTGTCCGACCGCCGAACCCACCGACACGACTGCCGGGGGAAACCTCTGCTCGAACATTCGACTAGCTGACAATAAAAATAACAATGAGAAGGAGAAAGGACAATTTAAGTAAAAGTTGTGGCGAAAACATTTTTCAGGAAAATAATAATTACTTCACCTCATCTAGCGCTTCGTTCCGCAGCGTATTGTAATGTTGGGAGAAAAACAAAATTATTACATTATCGTAAATAAGTAAGTGTCTACTGGTTCAGCACTGACTTCTAAATTGTGTTTCTAATCTCACTTCTCACTTCTCACTATCTCACTTCTCACTAATATCATAAATGTGAAAGTATGTTTGTTTGTTTGTTTGTTTGTTTGTTTGTTCCTCTTTCACGCCTGAACGGCTGGACGGATTTGGACGAAACTTCGTATATGGGTAGTGTATATCCCGGAGTAACATAATTTTTAAAAAAAGTGGTCAAGTTCGAGCCGAGCTCGCGTACAGAGGGTTCCGTACCATCGCGTTTTCTGTGAGAACTAGAAGGATTGGGATTTTCGTTTACGTTTTCCTGTAAATTAAGTGTATATCCCATGGTAACAATTTTTTTTTAAAAGTGGTCAAGTTCGAGTCGAACTCGCGTAAAGAGGGTTCCGTACCATCGCGTTTTCTGTGAGAACTAGAAGGATTGGGATTTTCATTTACGTTTTCCTGTAAATTAAGTGTATATCCCATGGTAACAATTTTTTTTAAAGTGGTCAAGTTCGAGTCGAACTCGCGTAAAGAGGGTTCCGTACCATCGCGTTTTCTGTGAGAACTAGAAGGATTGGGATTTTCGTTTACGTTTTCCTGTAAATTAAGTTTATATTACAGTAAAGGGGGCGGGGGAGGGGAGGGGGGAGGGGGGAAGGTGTATGGGAAGGGGAAGGGAGAGGGAGAGAGAGAGGGAGAGGGAGAGAGAGAGAGAGAGGGAGAGGGAGAGGGAGAGGGAGAGGGAGAGGGAGAGGGAGAGGGAGAGGGAGAGGGAGAGGGAGAGGGAGAGGGAGAGGGAGAGGGAGAGGCAGAGGCAGAGGCAGAGGGAGAGGGAGAGGGAGAGGGAGAGGGAGAGGGAGAGGGAGAGGGAGAGGGAGAGGGAGAGGGAGAGGGAGAGGGAGAGGGAGAGGGAGAGGGAGAGGGAGAGGGAGAGGGAGAGGGAGAGGGAGAGGGAGAGGGAGAGGGAGAGGGAGAGGGAGAGGGAGAGGGAGAGGGAGAGGGAGAGGGAGAGGGAGAGGGAGAGGGAGAGGGAGAGGGAGAGGGAGAGGGAGAGGGAGAGGGAGAGGGAGAGGGACCGTGTGGGCCGGTACTTTGAAAGAATAGCCCCACTGCATCTCTCCCCGTGTATGTCGTAAAAGGCGACTAAGGGATATGACTCCCTTCTTATATCACTAGGTGGTAGGGTTTAACCCGCCCGGGTTGATACCACCGCACTGAATGAAAGGTCGGCCGAAACGGCTATGTAAATAGTTTGTGTTTTCCGTCCAGTTCAGTGTAGCCGGCACGACCGAAGGGAAGCACTGACGTGGCACCAAGTTCACCCGGTGTTATGGGCTGACATCACGGATGTTGTAGGTGATGTAGCCAACCGTGTCAGTTTCCATAAAAAAAAAGGGAGAGGAAGAGGGAGAGGGAGAGGGAGAGGGAGAGGGAGAGCGAGAGGGAGAGGGAGAGGGAGAGGGAGAGGGAGAGGGAGAGGGAGAGGGAGAGGGAGAGGGAGAGGGAGAGGGAGAGGGAGAGGGAGAGGGACCGTGTGGGCCGGTACTTTAAAAGAATAGCCCCACTGCATCTCTCCCCGTGTATGTCGTAAAAGGCGACTAAGGGATATGACTCCCTTCTTATATCACTAGGTGGTAGGGTTTAACCCGCCCGGGTTGGTACCACCGCACTGAATGAAAGGTCGACCGAAACGGCTATGTAAATAGTTTGTGTTTTCCGTCCAGTTCAGTGTAGCCGGCACGACCGAAGGGAAGCACTGACGTGGCACCAAGTTCACCCGGTGTTATGGGCTGACATCACGGATGTTGTAGGTGATGTAGCCAACCGTGTCAGTTTCCATAAAAAAAAAAAGGGAGAGGAAGAGGGAGAGGGAGAGGGAGAGGGAGAGGGAGAGGGAGAGGGAGAGGGAGAGGGAGAGGGAGAGGGAGAGGGAGAGGGAGAGGGAGAGGGAGAGGGAGAAGAAATTCGTATTTCAAAAGAAGAAAGTAAGTAACTGAGGCGAGGCCGAAGGTCGAGCTGCGTTCAGGAAGTCCTTCTCGAAGAAAGTAAGTAACTAAGGGCGTGGCCGAAGGCCGAGCTGTATCCTGGAAGACGCTAAACCTTCTCGATGACAGTAGGTAACTATGGGCGATAGTTACTTACTTTCTTCAAGACGGTTTATAGTCTTCCTGACCTGAACGCAGCTCGGCCTTCGGCCTCGCCCTCAATTACTTAATTTCTTCGAAAAGGTTTATAGTCTTCCTGAACGCAGCTCGGCCTTCGGCCTCGCCGTTAGTTACTTACTTTCATCAAGAAGGTTTATGGTCTTCCTGAACGCAGCTCGGCCTTCGGCCTCGCCCTCAGTTACGTACTTTCATCAAGAAGGTTTATAGTCTTCCTGAACCCAGCTCGGCCTTCGGCCTCGCCCTCAATTACTTAATTTCTTCGAAAAGGTTTATAGTTTTCCTGAACGCAGCTCGGCCTCGGCCTCACCCTTAGTTACTTACTTTCATCGAGAAGGTTTATGGTCTTCCTGAACGCAGCTCGGCCTTCGGCCTCGCCCTCAGTTACTTACTTTCTTCAAGAAGGTTTATAGTTTTCCTGTACGCAGCTCGGCCTTCGGCCTCGCCCTCAATTACTTACTTTCTTTGAGTAGGTTTATCGTCTTCCTGAACGCAGCTCGGCCTTCGGCCTCGCCCTTAGTTACTTTAGTTGAGAAGGTTTATCGTTTACCTTAACGCAGATCGGCCTTAGTTACTTACTTTCTTCCTTTGAAATACGAATTTCACGCGAGCGAAGCCGCGGGCAAAAGCTAGTAAATAATAAAAAATATTTATTCCAATGTATTTTCGAATTCGCCAGTCCCTGTGGCCCTTCAGCATTCGTACAGAGATCGCTATGGCTTCACATCTATGGGATCTTCTAATGGTATTCATTGTTTTAGGCGCTGTCGCCAGAAATGATCGTTTAGATACAGACTAATGAAAAATTCATAGAAATTTCGATGTAAATGTCACGAAAACAGAGCGATTATCGATGAGACAATCACGTTTGTTATAACACGAATATTTGAATAATGAGGAGAAGTTGCCCTTAACTGTATGTTAATGTGGTACTCGTGTCGTTACCGGCCAATTCTGTGTTGAATTCTACCAACCGGTGACAGCGTTTGCCTCATACATATACATCGGCATTATTTTTCTTAAATGACTATCACGAAATAAATAATATCTAATTGAGCGTTGTGAAACCATTAAAATATATGGGTGTAATATGTAGAAGATTAAAATTGTTTTAATAAAGTTTTTTCTTAGTAGTACATTTAGATAAAACGTGTTTTGGTTTTACATACACGGTCTTTTTCATATTCGGATCTTATTAATTTGTCTTCTTTAATTTAAATTGTATTATCAATATTATATAGCAACAATTCAGTCGTGCGGCCTGATCGACTTGCTAATTTCTCTACCGATTGCTTTCCTTCTTATCCAGACTTCGGCTTTCCTCCGCCTTTTATATTAGTGTTTAAGCCCAAGAACGTCAGTAGCAGCGATCGTGCCCAATCCCGTCAACTCCTGCGCACAGTTGTCATGTTTATGGGACAGACGCAGGCGGTCGGTCATACGACACCCACACCACGACATTACCCTCGTACCGACTTGAGACGAATTTGAATTTCCCGTCTGCAGTTTTGCAATTCGTAAAACTGGCTTCCACTCAATTTATGATGTCGTCGTGGCGGTGGCGTCCTTTCCGCTGGTGTTTCTGTCTAGTTGTGATTTAGTTTAATTTCATATTATATTTCTTACTCTAAATTGCGGTTAATATATTTCTTTAACATTCATATTCCCCATCTTGAAAAACAGTGTTATATTTACTAATCTCCAATCTGTGTTGATTGGGTTTTACCCGCCTTTTAAACATCAAATAAGGAAACAATAACTTTGTTTAATGTAAGCTTATCTCAATACACAATCATCTCCGGGATAAGATATATAACACTTAGGTTCTCTGTAATAGGAATAATCTAGAAACCATCTATTATCCTGCGCACGGGCACCGTTTATCATATTTTCATGGCGCCTTAAAACTTTAACTATCGGCTTCTGCTCGGCTACTAATTAAAATTAAATTATGACAATAGCTCCACACTCCTGGGTTAGCCGGTCTGCCGAACCCGGAGCAGGGTTTTTGTTCGCTAATAATTTAATCTTCACTGAAATTTTTTTATCTTTATAAAGTTTTACAAGTCACAGCGATTAAAACTCTCCTGAATCGTCCCGCAGGACTTCGAAGATTCTAATTGTTCATGTTGCCAACTGATGTACCCACTGCAGTTTTATTACGAACTAGTTTTTTTGCGCGCGGCTTCGCTCGCGTGAAATTCGTGTTTAAAAAGAAGAAAGTACCTAAGTCAGCCTCGATAGCTTAGTGGTGCAGACAGTCGACTGTCGCTATTGATTGTTAAGCAACGCTGGGCCGGTCAGTACTTGGTTGGGCGACTGCTCGACCGTTGAAGGCTGACCGTGGTTCGGATTCCACATTAAACTGTAGGTCCCTTCCCTTTATTACCTTACTAGGTGGTAGGGTTCAACCCGCCCGGATTGGTACCACCACACTGAATGAAACGTCGGTCGCAACGGCTATGTAAATCGTTTTCCGTCCAGTTCAGTGTAGCCAGCACGACCGAAGGGAAGTACTGACACGGCACCTAGTTCACGTGGTTTTATGGGCTGACATCTCGGATGTTGTTGGTGATGTAGCCAACAATGTCAGTTTCCGTAAAAAAAAAGTAAGCCCGCTACGGTACCTTTATTTCGGCGGGCGGAACAATTCGGTTTATATGAGAGCCACATCTTAACGTAACCGGAACTGAATTTTATTTAGCCTATCCTGTGTCCCGTATAGCTAAATGTGCTTGTCCTAAGTTCTATCGAATTCGGATGGTCGGTTTAAGAGTTATGGAGGAACATAAAAGACAAAAAAAAAAGTGAAAAAAGATTTATAAAAATCGTAAATTTACTTTTAGTATCATAGAGTCTACAGACGCAGTATCTCATAAAACAAAGTAACTTACTCCATGACCATCCCTTACAGATTTATTATTAGTATGTTGATATTGCAAACACGTATAATATTTCGTTTATTATCTTTAGAAATGTTACCTACAAACATACGAAATTTATAAACTTTTAAAACATTTCTACTGCAAAATTATTTATTAGTTGTCTCATTAGCATCAAGTCTATGAGCACAGGCATATTCGATAAGTTCTATTCCTTACCCGAAGTATTGCGCCCAATTATTAGCCTCCTCCTCCCGCCTAGAGCGACTACCCACACACGTGCAACTTTCGCGACTGTGCACTCATGCATCTCGAATTCACTCGTCCGGACGAAGTGGCTAAGAGTTCCCGACGTGCGCAGCCCACATCGTTAAACCCTAGCCCGGGGGCCTCTAGCAGGTGTCAGGTTCTGAGAAAACTACTCTTTACCCGACCTCGCCAGTTCGTGAAGTTAGACAGGGAACTGCGCTTGTATAAGGCGCTCGGAGTCAGCGAACAGCCTTCCTCGGTCAATGCAGAGGCATTCGTCCGTAGAAGCGTACAAATATGTCTATTAAAGTAACTAAATTGTTTGACCATAAGTAGGCACAATCTTTTCCGTGACTATACCTTCGAAGAAACCATGAGCAATGTAGCACCTCAGACTGGAGGGTTGTTCTAAGTTGTGAGCATCTGCAGTTCATGGATGAGTCCGCTGCGTGATTCTTATTTAGAATGTCTCATCATTTTTCTCGTAACAGTAATTATGTATACTCTCTCTGAGGACTCAAGTTGGGAATCGCTGGCTAGGCGGAGTCTCCACGCGGCCGGATCCGGGCGCAGCTCCGCGATTAATTGCGGACACCTTTATACACAAATCAAAGTGTAAAGCTGACCATGCAACTTAATATAGAACTATTTCTGTAGCCCGGTACAAAATTAACTCTGGCATTGTGATAACTAGAATATCTAAAATCTAAATGAAATTATGATTTCAGGTTTTCTTCAAATTACTTAATCATTACATAATAGTAGTATGCATCGTACAAGTATGTGTGATTATTTCTTATTTATTACTTAAACTTATGTCTCATTTCCTTCGTGTTAACGTTTTAACTGTTTCAACTCAAGCATAGGTATTCATATATAAGGGAAGTTAAAATGTTTGAAAATCGTTAGGACAACGGGAGCCAGGCCCGATTCTACTCTCACTGTGGGGCCAGTGTGAAGCATTGAATGCGATGTGAGCGGCAATAATGATGTTAGCATTAAGCATATTAATTGGCAAGATAGCAGTATCGGAGGCTGCAGCGCGCTGCAGCGCCGAGCCACGAGCACGCACTCGATCCAATAGCGACGTCTGCGTAATCAAAGCCGAACTGGAAAAAGACATTAATTATTGCAGCCTCGGTTTCTAGTCAAGGAAAGCTCAGCTATAGCCTAACTTCTTGAGCTTATACTCAGTTCGAATTCGCGTTAGTAGGGCGTACTCGTAAGAAGGCGATAGTAAATTAATTCATTACTTTCCTCGGCTTATGTGATTTTGGGAAATTTCCTCATTGCAATACTTTTTTTAAATAAATATAATTAAAAAAAATGAATACATAAAATCTGGCATTTCAAAATGTATCTAGTGATCTGTATTTATCTTTGCTCGAAACCTGAAATGTTAGAATTACTAGCTTATGTCAAATAAAGACTATCTTTTATATGTTTTGAATAACAATTTACATACACAGTATTTAAATAAAAAAAAACCAATGCGAGGATAAACATAAACCTTTAATTCATGCGTATCAATATTGCCTTTATCATCTCCAAATTTAAATTAAATAAGAGTTTCCTTAAAAGCTCACTCGGTGTGGTGAGACGCGCCGACAGCCGCCGCGACGACGCAGCCGACAGGACTATAGAGATAATTATTCCCATTTCACGGCGGTTTCGAAACGCTAATGAAGTGGTTGTTTTGAATAAGTATCGCTGTATCGAGGCGGTAGCGAATGTTCAGTGAGTCTGCGGCGCGGCGGCGCGGAGGTTGATACCGCTCCCGCTCTTTCCTCTCCGTCTTATCATAGAAATTAACTGATAGATATCAGAGCAAGATCATGGTAATGGAAAATAAAAACTACTTCTGAGCTATTTATCTGAACACTTTTCCTGCGTACATTCAGGAAGTTCCAAAATAAACAAACGAAAATACCGACAATGGCAACAATAATCTCGGTCATAATGTTTTATAGAAGGTGTAATACTAGTATGTAAATGCAGTATAAACAGTCATAATATAAAACGCTTTTCATTGCGGTTCATATTTTTGTAGCAAATTAAATTAGTTTAAAATGAGTTGGGCCTTAGTGTAAGTAAACATATATACTTATTTCTGTTTCCACATTTCCAGAGAACGGTCATGTCCATGACACATTGATTTGATAGTGGCATGAGGTGCTTTGAGCTTTAGTTCTGTTATCATTGCGTTGTGACGTCATGTCTTTCATTATTGATGTCTCGGTTGATGTGATTGTGAATGTGTTGTTCAATAACACGAGCACCAAAACAAAAGCGCGTGGGCCGGACAATACAAATGCACGTGACGAACGCTCTCTAACAGTTGACACTGCTGACTGCTCAATAGGATCTAGACTGTAAGAGTAACCGGTTAGAAAGAGCAGCTCTCCGTAGGACTTGATTCTAGACTTGTTACATCCCTGTGCAGGCTTCAGGCGATAGTGTCCCGGATGAGGACTTTACTTATGTATTACGTAGTATAGTTCACGAAAAATAGGACGTTTGATCTATATAGTGAATGAATGATTTTTTTTATTATAACATTAAAATGGTTCTAATACACAGAATAACAGTATAACATAATCACTCATCTATAAGAGGTGCTTAATAATATAAACTTTGTTCTCTTTGTTCTGCTTCAATCCCATATGCATCAATTTTCTTAATGATTTGCCATTGCTGCCTACAGAAGACATAATACATTATGTTTAAGATCACATTTTTCTAAGCCCTCTCGGAAACTTATCTGAACAGACTGATTTTAAATGTAAACGTAATGTTTCTCTGTAGGTTTTCTAGAAGTGACAGCCCATCCAATAGATCGAGGACTACGGAGAAGTGTGGCCCAACTGCGGCCCACGTAGCACTTGCTTTATGATATTTCGGTTGCATGTAAATCGATCTAGCTTTCTGTAGCTCGGGACGCGTAGGGCGCGGCGACCGAGTCTCGCTGTGCTACCCTGCCATGTCGAAACTGCTCACACTAGACGAAATGAGGAACACATAATAAAAAAATATTCACTCATGGAATATTTTTATATAATTCAGTGTGCTGTAAGTGAAGTACACCGCTGTAAGTGTAAGTCTTCGACACCGTGCGTCGAAGATCTAAATGACGATTAGTTAGTTTATTTTGGACACAGCAACGCTGCCACACGCAAGTGTGAACTATTCAACTGATAAACCAGAGTGAATGATCTTCCAACGAACCAACGAATGCGGCGAAATTCAAGGATATTTGAATTTGTATTGCATTTATCTAAATAGTTCTTAGGTACTTACTAATAGTACACTTGAATTCGTCTATCTTTATATATATACTAACAGTAACACTTACTGGTACTTAGAGTTAATTTATAAGAACTAGGTACATACCATCCATAGTATGCTGGGAGTCAGATCATGTATATTGTAGCATACCTGCCTATCTGAAATGAGGACGCTGTTAGGTATCTTCTCGTACGTCCAATATACTATATCTTTCTCCTTCATTCAAATACACTTGGCTTAAAAAGTGACAAATCTTGTCTGACGATTCGTTTCTGACGACATAAATGTATACCGAGGACACATGCGCGCTTGGAGGGTAATTAAATTAAGCATCATACATAATATTCGATCATCATATTCGATCGTCCCAGTGTCGACTTTTCCAGGTACCGCTGCAATCTAGTCAAGCCCGGCTAAAGATCTATACATCAACGTCGCCACTTGAAGTGTTACGCGGTGTCCGTCTGTCTGTCCGTCTGTCTTACTGCAGGCTGTGCTGCAACTACCATTGACTGCGACTCACTGGGACTGCCCGGCGGCGGCGGCGGCGGCGGCGCGGCGGCCGAGCGGGACTGACTGCACCGCGTGGAAATTATCGTCTAAATGACTCTGCGTCGCAATCTTACTTCTTACATGACCGAAGTAATGCGAAAGCATACACATTTTGCTTCACACGCAGGAGAAGTTTTAAGTGCTATTCGAAAATTCTGAGTGATATTTTGAAGGAGCCTATTATTAATTTGTTTATGTTTGCTGACCGTGTAATTTCATATTAAAAAAATATTTATAAGAAAATCACACGATTGTCACAGAAATCAAGGGCTCTCTCCAAAACAAAGTTAATCTGTGTTGTATTGGCAAATGAGATTCGGCGAAATATTATAATATTTGCATGCAACACAAAATTGTAATTGAGACGCACCCATTAAAATAAAAAGAAAGCAGCGAAACGGTACGGGACAGGACAAGGGTCTGCGTATGCGCGTAACTCAGAAGCTCACACAAACACCGCCCCTGTCTCCCTTAATTCATTAATAGCATTTAAAAGTGAAAATCTTAAACACCGCTTTAACGAGCGCACCCGAAATTAAAGGGACCTCTCCGAAATCCCGTCGCTCGTTGGTTGGAGTCCACAATTTACTTCAATAATTCTGTATTCAAAATCGTTCGGTTATTCGAGTTACATTTTATTCATCGTGTATGTCCGCGATTTAGTCCGTATTTAAAATTGAATCGTGAAAATGTGTTAGCTGATAAAACTTCTAACAAAACATGGATCTCGTGGCATTCCCCAAAATAAATTGCAGCGCGCTTGCTATTACTTTATCGCTTTTTACGGTTCCGTATCTATACGGAAGCCTATTACTAAGCCTACGCCGTCTGTCTGTCTGTCTGTCCGAGGGCTGTATCTCTTGAACCGTAATAGGTATCCCGTTGAAATTTTCACAGAATATGTGTTGGCCGATATAACAACAAATAATAAAAATAAGAAAATGTAAAAAATTCACGTGGGTCCCCATACAATAAACTAAAAAGTGTATGCGCGCCATCTACCGAAAAGAGTATGAAGCATTTTAACTAATACATAGTAGTCTCGTTATGCTTAGCATTAACAAAATTAATTCATAATGAAAACCCCGTTAGCATTTAGCACTGCTAAGCGCCCTGATGAATAAAAACTAATGCTAAATGCTAAGCAATAATCACATTCCATTTTAGTTAGCATTGCTGTTTCGTTCGTAAAACTTTGTTGGTTCGTTTGTTTTAGAATGCACAAAGCAATGAAGTATGTGCTATTTATCTGTGGTACTGCTAAATGCTAAATGCTATATAGCGCCTGCGCTCCGCTGCTAGCTAGCTAGCTAGCATCTAAACGCGAAATGCGATGCGATCATGCGAGTGAGGGATCGGAATTATCATCTGTCACGTGATCATTAGTTTTGGTCATATCTACAGAACCATTGGACTTAGACCCATCGTGTTGGTACTCAAGCTGAACTTCTAGGTGGGATCTACCCATCTGTCACGTGATAATTTGTTTTGGTCATATCTCGAGAACCACTGGATTAAGACCCATCGTGTTGGTACTCAAACAGAACGTCTCGATGAGATCTACCCATCCGTCACGTGATCATTTGTTTTGGTCATATCTCGAGAACCACTGAACTTAGACCCATCGTGTTGGTACTCAAACTGAACGTCTCGATAAGATCTACCCATCTATCACGTGATAATTTGTTTTGGTCATATCTCGAGAACCAATGGACTTAGACCCATCGTGTTGGTACTCAATTTGAACTTCTAGGTGGGATCTACCCATCTGTCACGTGATAATTTGTTTTGGTCATATCTCGAGAACCACTGGTGCTAGACCCATCGTGTTGGTACTCAAACTTCAGGTCTCGGTGAGATCTATCCATCTGTCACATGAACTTTTGTTTTGGTCATAACTCGAGAACCACTGGTCTTACACCCATCGTGTTGGTACTCAAACTTCAGGTCTCGGTGAGATCTATCCATCTGTCACATGAACTTTTGTTTTGGTCATAACTCGAGAACCACTGGTGCTAGACCATCGTGTTGGTACTCAAACTTCAGTTCTCGGTGAGATCTATACATCTGTCACATGAACTTTTGTTTTGGTCATAACTCGAGAACCACTGGTGCTAGACCCATCGTGTTGGTACTCAACCTTCAATTCTAGGTGAGATCTATCCATCTGTCACATGAACTTTTGTTTTGGTTTATTCACATGCTTGAGTGAATTCGCACTTCATCTACACGGTGTTGCAGTTGCCGCCGTAATATTTCTAACTGACATGAGGGGGTTATTCTATATGTGGACCTAAACAACTTATGTGGCGAAAACATTATTTTTTAACAAAAAAAAATATTTTTTCCATACAAATTTTAAATGCCTATTCTCAAAATGTATGGAGAAAAAAAATTTTTTTTCTTCAAATTAAAAAGTCGTACAACAAAAGTTGTTCTATTTCACGTCAAGAATCACACCCTTTCGGGTTTTACGGTTGGGGTTGCAACACCGTGTATAAGACATTCATTGTGTGTGTTCATTCCATCATGAACTGTCGAGCGATATTTTTCGCATTCGCATTTAGCATTTAACGTTAGCATGTTAAGGGCGTAAGATTCGCAAGTGAATTAAATTAATGCTTTTTCTCATTAATTAACAACACTAATACATAGATGACGTGAGTGGCGCACGCGCTGAACATGACATGGCGATACGGACCCTCGGTGCGCAAGTTCGGCCGGTTTTTATCGATTCATTATATTCTTTGTAGGTATGAGGATTATTCGCAATTTAGCGTCACGGCTCGAGATCATGAGAGGGCTTCCGATATCCGTATTTATTTACGACGCCGGGTGTCGGGCGAGCGCACCGCTCTGCCAGATAAACGAATTTATTCTCAAGTAATGAATGTAATCGTGTATTAATTAACTCGAACGATTCTCGGAAGGCAGACATCGACGTCGCATAACTCATATTCGATGCCAGCTTTTTAAGGAACCGACTCTTGGGAGAGTGGGCCGTGAAATGTTATTTTACTCGGAGAAGTGACAGAAGAAGGTTTCATGCTTGCAGGAGTATCGTTGGAGATTTAATGCGACACTCTAGCATATATACTATACGAACAACATATTTGAGTTGCATCTGAGTAGAAATACCTATCTATCTGACCAATGCCAATGCTCAGTAAACTAGATCCAACTAAAGTGCGTCTGTCAAAATAACATACTGCAAAACGGAAACAAGACTTTCTTCGAGTGAATAATAACACCTTGCACTGCATGATTGTATTTTAAATTAGTTACAATATATTTTGGCGTTTTACCCTTCCCTTCTTACCTTACTAGGTGTTAAACCCGCCCGGGTTGGCACCACCGCACTGAATGAATGGTCCGCTGAAACGGCTATGTAAATAGTTTGTGTTTTCCGACCAGTTCAGTGTAGCCGGTACGACCAAAGGTAAGCACTGACATGGCACCTAGTTCACTAAGGTGGTATGGGGGCTAACATCACGGATGTTGTAGTGTAGGTGATGTAGACAATCGTGTCGGTTTCCGTAAAAGAAAAACGTAAATTAATCTCTATCTCTACTTCTTATAAAACGGAACGCCTGTATGTATGTATGTTTAAGGTAAACTCCGGAACCACTGAACAGATTTTGATGCGGTTTACACCAATGGAAAGAGTTCTCACTATAAGCCTACTACTACTATATATAGGGTATATACGATCAGGCTAAATAGGCTTAGGCACAGATTACTTAATAGTAATTTCGTAACAGATAAATCACTCCATAGAAAAAGTTCCATACCTTCGGCTTTAATAGCCTACTGTTTTACGTCGCCAATCGCTGCGTGCGAAATTGTACCTAAACGATCGAGTGTTAAGTGATTATTGCTTTGCAGCTGCGCGCAGTTGCGTGGGCGAGCGTGTAGGTATGCTTCGCGCGGCTGACGAATTTCCACTGAATTAGATCGTCGGCGGCGGCGGCGGTCCACCGGGCGGTAGGTAGTTAGCGCGCGCAAGTACATAGAGTGCGTGAGGCCAGACTGAGTGGTATCAAAGTAAGCATAGTAGTAACGGGAGAGAGATATATAATATAAGAGAAGCGACAGATTATTATCATATTTGCGTTTAAATCGGATTTGCTATTAAACCAACCGTGTCAGTTTCCATAAAAAAAAACCGAGTCTACCGCGAGCGAAGCGGGAATTTTGATTTTAAAGTAAGAATTATGCTATTGAATGTTATGCAACGCTGGGTGCGGTCAGTACTTGGATGGGTGGCCGCTGACCGTTGGAGGCTGACCGAGGTTCGGATTCCTCGTAAAACTGTAGGTCCCTTCCCTCCTAATCTTACTTGGTGGTAGGGTTTAACCCGCCCGGGTTGGTACCACCGCACTGAATGAAACGTCGGTCAAAACGGCTATGTAAATAGTTTGTGTTTTCCGACCAGTTCAGTGTAGCCGGCACGATCAAAGGGGGAAGCACTGACATGGCACCTAGTTCACCCGGTGTTATGGGCTGACATCACGGACGTTGCAGGTGATGTAGCCAACCGTGTCAGATTCCATAAAAAAAAAAAAAAGAATTATGTGTAAATAACTGTCAAATTGTATATGAATAAAGAAATTAGAATTGAACAGGAAAGCCAACTAGAATGTATGTGCGCAGCCCCGGAGGTTCTCACAAGGAAATTACACGTTGCGTGAATGAGCCGTTATTATGAAAAGCGCAGCTAATAACAGTGCGCACTCTATAACTCAATTACATAAATAAATGCTCAGTGGTCGATTACTGTAGTTTCGCCTTGTGCTGTGTTGGCCCATTCGATGGCCGTTCAAGAACATATTAGGTACCTACCCAAGTAGATACTTGCAAGTATACAGAGTTCAATCAGAAAATGCACGGTAGATACAATTTTGAAAGACTTAGCGTGGATAAATTTTTTTTTTATGGAACTGACACGGTTGGCTACATCACCTACAACATCCATGATGTCAGCCCATAACACCGGGTGAACTTGGTGCCACGTCAGTGCTTCCCTTCGGTCGTGCCGGCTACACTGAACTAGACGGAAAACACAAACTATTTACATAGCCGTTTCGACCGACCTTTCATTCAGTGCGGTGGTACCAATCCGGGCGGGTTGCATAAAATGATTAGTTACTTTTTCCATAGATTTAACTAGTTTGGAATAAAAAACCAAAGGTTTGATTGCAATACGTTTTAATAAAGTAGACTAACTAAGTGCGCATTGAAAAAAATTCCAGTGAAGTTTCTTGTCAATTCTTCTTCGCTGTGATAATCGAACTGGCGGAATGTTACAATGTAAATATGACAAATCTGAGCACAGTGTACTGTCAATAGATGCTGAATAAACAACAACAATAAACAACAAAGCACATGTAACTGGACAAAAGAAAAGAATCAACATACAACTTATTTTTATAAAACCAGACTGCTAAAAAAAAGGAAAGGGAATATGATTGAAAATGGTGTAGTCCGGCTGCGGCCGGGCTCCTTTTCTCTCAGATTCTTTCTACACGCCTCAACAGCACTTTCCATCGACTGTCCTTATTGTTTCTTTAGTTTTTCGGAGTGGGGTTTCATAAAAAGGGTTTCATAATTTTATTTTCATTTAATTCGTTTTTGCCCTCAACCATTTAGTGTAGTAACATCGTATTTTTAAGCTTTAACATCAAAATCGACCCCAGTCAATGGGGTATGAAAATAACATATTTTCAAGTTTAACAAGATGGCGCCGCCGGCGCGCTCCATTTTGGTTTTCCTCGTAAAAAAATTGCACGACATAAGTGAACTAGCCTATGCCATGCGGACTATCGAGACGAATCAACAATGCCTACAAATATTTTATTGAAATCCAAATTCAAAATATTTTATTGAATTTTATTAATTACATAGGGTACACATGTGCTTATTATCGGTTGATTAATTTAGGCTCTTGAGGGTACAAACGAGCACACACACATACATACATACGCTGCTTAAATCATAAACCCTATTTTAGCTTTGCGTAGTCGGGTAAAAAAGAATCGTGAATAAGGTCTTAAACACATTAACAGTACATGAAGCATGACAAGGTGCGTATAGTACCCAGCATACCTACTCGTACCTCCACACGTGAGATTAGGATGTCTATGAAATTACTTTTATCTTTATTACAAAGTAAATATTTGCGTTGTCGAGAGCGGTTCGTTTTAGTAGCTCCGACTTAAATATAGCAATTATAGAGCCTGCGTTTTGGGCGGCGCCCATTTGAACAAGAATAAGTATTGGTTTAGTGAAATTGATACTTGGTAACCGTTCAATGGAATGACTATAATGTTGGTATGCTGCTCACTCTATATTAAAGCATATTGGCTAACTCTTTTGATAGGACCGTGAGAACTGGAGCATAGCAGCTGTACCTAGTTTCTATTCTTGTATGGCAGTTTGTCATACGATTATATAAAACCTTTAAGAGTTTTGGGCTGGCAATTTTCGCTGCAAAAGATACACGAGTTCTTATGTTTTTATCAAACATACAACAAAATGTTTTTGAATTTTCGGTCAATCGTCTTCAACAAATACATACATACAAATAAACAAATGTATACATATATTTTTGTACCTATAACTCATAACTTTTATTAAGTGGCCTAACTAAGCGTGAGGAAGATATTTTCATATGGAATTAGGAGGATTGAGATTCCATTTGAAGAACGAGTTAAAGAAATGAATGTGACCCCTTCAAGACCTAACACGAAGTTAGCCGCAGGTACGAGTTAGTTCCACTTTCTCCGCCTAGTTAATGTTCACTGTTAGACGAAACTTGTACAAAATGCAGCGGGAGACATCTCACTTGTATCCGAATGGAGACTCATTAAATAAATGACAGTCATAACTTAGGAATTCTAACATAAACACACAAACTGAGTCGATTTTTAATAAGCCTTGGGTGGCACATTCGCCTCGGAATATGAACGTTTATTAAACAAAACATATACATACATGTATAAGGGTACAAATTTCTGCCTGTTTCGAAATTCTGTCTATGTATGTACCCTTTTCGTCTGTTTACTACTCCACATGTCATCGAAGCCTCCATATCTTCACATTTTGCATGGAGGAGTTGCTCCGACGTTGACAATGCACAAAATTTTACATAACCGAAGTCGTGAATAAAATAGTTTTTTATTAAATACATATAAAAATAAATAAATAAATAAATAAATAGTGTATCGTAATGTTTAAAAGCGAGAGTTGAGTAAAAATTTACAATTTGTGACTCGAATTCATAATTTCTCATTTGACGGAGGAGCGCACTCGACGCGTTGAAGTCTTTTCCTTGGTCGATGCAATCGACGACATACTTGTATGGGTCGAGTAAGAATATATAACATGTGAAATATCTCCATAAAGACAACAAGTTTACTTGTGTTTGTTGTTGTTTAATATTTATTTTAAGTAATAATAACATTTTATGTAGATCATTGTTTTTATTGTAATATCTGTTTTAGTCTTAATTGTTAAATATCGTGTTCATATCTAGTTAATTAAGGCACTGCGTATGTCATAAACACACTGATTAAACTAAAGTGATGCAATAAACGTACAATCAAAATGTTTAAGTATCTCCATAAGTATATCCAAGTAATTGGGATAGCGGAGCGAGGCGTATGTATTGCCACAAGTAAGCATCAATTTAATGGAGTCGTATTATAATTGATCGCTTAGGTATTTAGCTCGTTTCTTTATAGCTGTTCGCCTACTTGTGGCCTCACAAATGTCTTTCTATCTCTAGTCTTAAGTAAGTGAAACAGCTGAAAAACTGTTTTCAACCACTCAATCTCAGCAATTCCGAATTAGTGAAATATTTTCAGGAATCTGTTATTTATGCACCTTTCATACTTGAAATGAAATTCAAATCAGTGAATGAAGTCAGTATGTAAAAGGGTCACAAAAGGAGGTAAGTATGACATTGTACATAATCACATATAAAATAAAAATTGTCGTATACGTCAATTGTTTAATCAAATATGAATGATTAAAGCACAGAGGTGAGGGATATTGTTAGTAAATATGATATTTCATTAATTTGCTCCTTGACTTATATGTGGCCCTAGTACTATATAACTATAATAGCTACATAATTTTCTGTATAAAACTACCTCATTTCAAATGCTTCAACTTTTTCTCTTTAAATTAACACGGAAACGGAAACTTGAAATACTTTTTACATATTTTTCACTTATATGGAACAAATATTTGTTTTTAAATTTTTTTTCGTACACTTATTATCAACCTTATGTGCCTGCAAGAAACGTACACTTTTGTTTGTCCGGAGTGTGTGTGTATTTCATTATTTCGTTTTGTTTTATCATCTGGCGGGTCTTTAATTAAGAAATACTCATTCAATTAATTACCTGAGTCTTCTCTCAAACAAATTCAGCGTAATTAAATTCACTGTTGGATAAAAGCTCTTCACTCGGACAAGAGCCTGTGAGTGCTTTTCGATGTGGATTATTAGTCTCCGTTTTATTAACTAAGATGCATCGTTTTAGTCTTCCTTAGTTATCTTATGAGCTGCTCTCAGGTAAGGAGACTAACTTCTCTAATATCCGCGAGATGTAAATAAATAAATAAATAAACTTTCCACGTTAGAAATTTATTTTAGATAACATCAAGGATACCTTCTGTCTTCAGGCGAGTGTGTTTACCGAATCCATTAACATGGGTGTCTTCAATCAAACTTCGTATTATCATACTAGACTAGATAGTATAGCAACAGTCCACAAATCTGCTGGCATGCGCGCCTTACTGCGCCTGGTCTCGCGAGGAAAAGTGATTTTGACTCTGTCGGCTGCGTCATAAGTCCTTGGGCACAGCCACTCATGTTACATATAAAGGATACCTAACGAACAAATAAAGCTTTATATAGACAAATGATTAGTTTTGTATTTATTGTTTGATAATAAAGAAAAAGTAGTAAATATGTACCTAGCTACTGAAATGATTTGAAATGATTTGAAATGATTTGAAATTTGAAATGATTTGAAATGATTTGAAATGATTTATTATAAAAAACATGCAAAGCGGTTCAAATATACATTAGCTCTTACACTAGATTTTCATCTGTCACGCAAGAGCCATTCTTCAGTAGGCCTTCATGTGTAAGGCTTTTGCGCTCATCTTATTACTATTGTTATAATTTTAAAAATACAATATGATAATACAAGTTAAGACAAATAAATAAATAAATGAATAAGATATTAAAATGTTAGATCTAAATGTTAAATAAATTATGCATTGGTCATTATCATTAATGTCGTAGGTATATAGTTGTAATAAAATTAGGTATTATTATGAGTAAAAATTAAGCTAATATAATTCATAAGATAAAATTTCAGTAAAACAATATTTCCTGCAATTATTGTGAATATTGATAAATGTCTGTGTGATCATCAGATTAGTGGCTACACTGGCACGGTGAAAAGCTCCTCTGTACCAATGTAGTCCAGATTGTTTAGCCACTTATTTAATACCTGCTTGCGTTTCGCCTTGGTAATCTCTGTATTCGGGAAACCGCGTAACTCATTGGTCTTATTGTAAAGGTAAGGTGCCAGAAATGTCCTAAATTTTTGCGCAAATGTGGTTCTACATTGTATTGTTTTTGGTTTGTTTTTCCCTCTTGTACTTGGTCCATTAATTGTTGTGTGACGAACTTCTTTAACTGCATAGTTCGTAAGCAGCCTGCTAATATACATCTGACGAACTGATAGGATATTAGTTTCTGAGAGTAGTGCGTGAGTACTATAACGGAAAGGCTTTTTAAAGAGAACTCGGAGGGCTGTTCGCTGTGCTCGCTCTAAACAAATCAAATTTGTTTTTGCAGCGCCTCCCCACGCTGTTATACAATATGATGACAGGGATTGTCCTACTGCACTATGGACAATTTTTAACAGTTTTTTATCTGCAATGTTTCTTATGTGCTTGTAGAAAAATATGAGCTTTCTGATTTTACCTGCTGTCGATTCTATATGGGGTTTCCAAGATAGGTGCTCATCCATGATCACACCCAAGTATCGAATTTGCCTAACCCTATCGAGGCAATCGCAGCTGCATGCCCCTACCATTGTGCAAGTGTGCAAGGTTATATGTTGTTGCTCACGTATTCCTCTAGCTCCTGTTATTGAGAAACACAGGTATTTAGTTTTTCCGACATTTGCCGTTAGTAGGTTCCCGTCTAGCCACTTCTTCACTGTTTTGAGCCCTCTTTCAGCCAAAGCAAAGGTGTTGGACCAATTTGGTCCTGTGAACAGAACCACTGTATCATCCGCGTAAGTGACCACCTTTGCATTTGGTAGCTGTAGATCACAAAGATCATTTATGTATATCAGAAACAGCACAGGTCCCAATATACTTCCTTGTGGAACGCCGTATCTAATCTGTCGCTTGTCACTAAGGAAGTCCTTTATTTTTACCTGTTGAGTTCTGTCCTTTAAGTAACTCTGAAACCAATCGAGCGCCAAACCTCTGATACCCACTTTTTCCATCTTTTTTAGAAGTATAGGGACCGATACCGTATCGAACGCTTTTGCTAGATCCAAAAAAACGGCTACACAGAGCTTACCTTTATCTAAGCTTTCGGCAATATAATCAGTCACAGTTCCTACCGCATTTTCTGTAGACCTCTTGGGCCTGAATCCATATTGGTTATCTGATAACAAGTCGTTTTTTTCTAAAAATGCAGTAAGTCTGACCTTCATAAGCTTTTCCAAAACCTTAGAGAGACATGGTAGAAGTGATATAGGTCTGTAATTTTTCATTTCTTTGCAATCGCCTGATTTGAGAATAGGACAGATTATAGCATTTTTGAAAGCGGTTGGGAACACTCCGGTTGATAGGCTCAGGTTATAGATGTAAGTCAGTGGTTCGAGCACAAATGGTGCAATAATTTTTAGGCTTCTACTAGTAATCCCATCCCACCCGGAGGCACTATCTTGTTTTAATTGTTTAATTATTGTGTGTACCTCATATGTGTCAGTGGGGTAGGTAAAGAAAGAGGAACCTGCCGTATTTTCCGTTGCAGATGCTGCCTGGATGAGTGATTCCTCAGTTTTATTTAGACGCTTCAGATTTTCCTGTGCGTACTTTTCTCCCACCTCTGCATAGTATTCATTTATTTCGTTTAGTCTATCTAGATTGCCTTGTATTGTGTTATTTGTAGTGATTAATAAGTTGGTACTTGCGTTATCTTTGGATGTAGTGACACCAGCGGCCTCCTTCAGCACCTCCCATAGTTTTTTAGAGTTTTTCTTATTGTTTTCAACTTTTGATTTGTAGTATTTTTCTTTTGCAACTTTGATTACGCGAGTACAAGTGTTCCTATATCGTTTATATGAATCTACATAAGTGTAGGGGTCTTGTCTAGAAAGCTTATGTAGGTTATCTCGTTTGTCCATGCAGTTTAGTAGGCTTGATGTAATCCAAGGTTTTTTTATGTTTTTGTTAACTTTGACTGCGTGTATAGTTGTATGGGTTTGAATTGTCTTTTGTAGTGTATTTATGAATTTTTCTGTTGCAGAATCTGCATTTCTATCTGTCAGTATGTCTGTCCAGTCCTCTAACTGTAAATCGTCACATACTTTAGTGTAGTCAGTTTTTTTGCTGTTTTTTTGTGTTTTATCTTTAGTATTCACAACTTTACGTAGGCATGCTAGTACAGGCAAGTGGTCAGTTATAGGCGTCTCACATATTACAGTAGTGACATTCATTTGGCTCCTGACCATCACATGGTCCAAGCATGCCTTTTCACGTGTAGGTAGTGTTACTCCTGGTATCAACCCGTTTTCAGCACATACACATAGATACTGCGTAGCTTTGTTGCTATTTTCTGTTGACAACGTTATATCCAGATTAATATCCCCAGTCAGTATGAAATTCTTGGTGCTTCTAAATTTGGTTATTGTGTCCTGTAATGTATTTAAGAATGGATTTATGTTATGAACTGAAGGTGAACGATATATGGCTAAGATCACGCAGTCATTATTAATTTTGATTAGAAGACTATTTGCGTCAGCGATGTCAGGATTCTCATAGGTTATATCTAAGTTGTTTTTGTAATATATTACGACTCCATCATTTTGCAGCCTGTTCTTTATGCTGCATATTGATTTGTATCCTTCCATTTGACAAATTTGTTGATTATCTTTTATCCAGCACTCAGTTAGCGTAATAATGTCGAAGTTAATACGTAGTCTATGTAGTAATACTGTTAATTCGTCAAAATTTTTATTAATGCTCCTTATGTTTAATGTGAGGCTTGTTAGAAAATTATGATTCCCTATTACTGAGGCACAGTTTTCTGCTTGAGATATAAGATGCTCTTCTACTTGGCTTAAGTTATCAATGTCGTTAGATATTTCTGTGTTTTTATTGGTGTTGTGTCTGTCCATTTATTTGTTTAGTCCTCATTAAAATGTATGTCATATAAGTGAGTAAATTTATTCTAATAATAATTGTGTTAGTTGAATTCATGCATATATATGATTTAGTCATTTTTAAATTAAGATTCTTAACCAATATTTGTAAATAGTTCGTTGGCTGTAGTTCACAGTGGGTAAGTATAGGCTCCATAGGCTTATTAAAAAATATGAAAAGCTTATTAAAGAACAGCTCCAGCGTAATCGTTTTCCGTAATATCAATCGTTGCACCGTAATTATTATGTCATTTGTGTTGCAGAAAACATAGTATGCTTTGTTTATTTCTCTAATTGAGATAATAAAAGTTATTATTAACAAATTAATATCAAACAATTGTAGTAGATACACCTTGGCTACAGTAAATATGTCTGTTTTCTCATAAATTAAACATATTTCAGCATTACTAGTATTATAAGTATACGCATTATCCAAACCCAATTCTGCCCATCTTTTCAGTGTATAACAATGCACAAAAAACGACAGACGCAGTAACAGTGCCTGTGATTGACTAATTATAAATAAGATATTTCTCTTTATTATGTTACACAAATTTTCATGATATAATTTATTCATTATTAAAAGTATACATATTAAATTAAGTATAAGTATATATATTAAATTTTCATGATATAATTTATTCATTATTAAAAGTATACATTGCAGGTTTATATTATATTTACAAATGAATTTGACCTGTATGATCGTATGATAGGTGTAGTTTTTATTTATTTGATACAATGTAATATTTAAAATTAATATTTTTATTCTATTATTACTATTTTTAATATAGGTCTTATATGATGTATTACATTTTATTATTTTGCGATTTTTATTCCCTTCTCTAATTTTAAAAAATCTCTTGTAGATTTTATGTAATGAACTTGGTTGACTGCCTCGTTCTTTTTTAACAAACTACTACTTGTACTAAGTACACTGGACTTATCGGCTCTCCGTTGAAGATAAGATCTAATGGATTACAAATTAAACCGTTTAACTCCGAATTGATGGTTTGTTGCAATTGATCAAAATGTATTTTTGAAACTTGTTACAAAACTTTGCAACAAAGTAGGCAGTAAAAAACAGTAGGAAGATCCGAAAGCTCGGATAAACAATAAAAGAAACCTGCAATCTTAGGTGTCAATATCGCGTAATAAGGCGGAGGAATCTCACGCCGGCTCGCGGGCGGGCTACCGGGCAAAAACCTTCGTCCGCGCAAGAGGGACAGACTCTACAGCGCATAGTGTGTGGAACTGAGAGGGCACTAGAGATGTTATCTTCGCAGATTTTGTCGCTGGGGAAATGATTGCGGACGCCCCGAGATCTTGCTTTTATTGTTCGCGCTCGGCTTGGGTTGCACACCGTGCTCGCGGTTATGTTGGACATTTTGTATTTGCCATTCAAACGTTAGAGAAGGCAAAGACATTCTTTGAAATAAATATATTCTTATTTATTAGATACAATACAGATAGTACGATAGTAGGAGTAATGTGTGATTGGTCTATATTATTACTTAGTATAAGTGATGCCATGATTTAGAGATATGTTTTTTTTATGGAAGCAGACAGTTGGCTACATCACCTACAACATCCATGTTTTTCAATTGGTGAGTATGTACCTATTCTGGGTGACCGTTCGACCGTTAAGCCTAGCCGTGGTTAGGATTCCACGTAAAGCTGTAGGTCCCTTTCCGTCTTATCTTACTAGGTGGTAGGGTTTAACCCGCCCGGGTTGTTACCACCACATTGAATGAAAGGTCGGTGGAAGAGGCTATAAATATTTAATAGGCTATATAAGTTTTCCGTCCAGTTCAGTATAGCCTGCTCTACCAGAGGGTAACACCGACATAGCACCTAGTTCAAAGGTGTTATGGGTGTTGTATATGATGTAGGCAACCGTGTCAGTTTCCATAAAAAAATCCTACACACCTAGTAAAAGTAGTACCTACTATGTCAGAATAGCAAGGTCAATGTATTTAGATACATTAGCGTTATTTTTATACAATAGAAAATATTTACTTATATCCATCATGATTCGAGCTTCAAGAAGGTCTATAAGTTCAATCAATCAGCATCTGTTAAAGTCAGTTCAAGTAAAAGCTAAAGCCTAAGAATAACTTTCAAATGTATTAATTTAGGTATGCCAATGTTTGTACTTAACCGAATGTCTGGATAGTCTATTAATAATGCTGTAATCAAATATTCTAAAATGATAAATTTGTTTAGTTAAAAATACTAAGAAAATATATGTAATGTGCCGTAGGTGTGTTCGCGTTCCTTCTTTGGTCAGACCTCAGTCCGATACCATAAGGATGTAGAGAGGATATTGTATCCGCGTACATGACTAATTTATAGTCTGGCAACATCGCAGTGTCACCTCCGGATAAAGGGTCAGGTGACAACTAGACCTGCTCCGTGCGATCTGAACCAGGATAGACGATAAATCACGGCTTAACTATCTCGGAACAGGCACTGATGAACCATTTTATGGTGCCAGGAATGAAGAGAAAATGCGACGATAAATGAACTCGAAATAAATTCAAATAACTTATAAGTATAGAGTTTACTGAACAAATTAAAATAACTTATTTATTAATATTATGTGTAGTGGACAGAAGAGTCCTTCGAACGGCACGATATTCTAAGTCGCCCTTGTGCCGCACTGAAAAGGTGTGGAATGGGCTTCCGGGGAATATTTTTGGATGCGCTCCCTGGCTTCTTCGGCCTTTCCGTTATGGTCGAACTTCTGGCTGGAGGGTGCTACAAATTTGCAAGTTTTTGTTCAAAAGGTGAATAATATAATAAGATACGAAAAAAAAAATTCCTTAAGTTGAGGTTTTTCATTTAGTTCTAAGTTTGGTGAAGTTAAGTAAAACTTATATTAATAATCAAAATTAACTTTTATTAAATATAGAAATATATAATATATATATATATATATATATATCCAAAATGACACGCCTGTTATTTCGCAATGGGGAGGCACTAGGCAAATACCGATCACCTGCTACGATCCTGACTTTAGTTCTGAACTGGCTGGCTTATTAATTATTTGATTGATTAATCAATTTGTGGCTATATGCAATGTCAAATATGTTTGCAGCTATTTTATCTAATATCTAACGTACTTCATAAATATATTTCATTTTTGGCATTTATTTCTTTACCATCTACCTCTGGTCCGGGCCACCGACCAAACATGCGTGTATTATTAAGTCATTTTGATAGATTTTTAATTAACTAAGACGAAAAAGTACCTGCGATCACACCTCAGTATATCATCTCGAGATAAACTTATTAACTTGTGAGCATTTTATTACCGGTTTCGTGTCAGGGCGAAAATTTAGATGTTACAAGTTTATTAGTGGAGCGGGCCGTTTATTGAGCGTGGTGTATTGACCTCACGAGACCGTCCATATTGAGCTGCCACGAGCCACGGCCACGAGCCACGGCCACGAGCCACGAGCCTATAGACCGATAGCCGAGCTATCTAATTACTCCAGCCGCTTAATACTTTCAAATTAATTAAACGATTCTGTCTTCCTAGCCGACCATAAATGAACCGGCCGACCGAAATGACTCGCGCGAATGTAGGGCACATGGTGACACCGACAAGTGATAGAATTTAACAAGTTGTCAGTTGTAAGCATGAAACTAATAATAGGTCAGTGGTTGTAACAGTAATGGTACGAGCAGGAGTAGATAGGAAACTCGAAGTTGATCATGTAGGTACTCCTATGAATAAGATATTTTTTGTTATTACCAATATTTGTTTTTTTTTTATATTTTAATATACCTTTTATATATCTTACAAAACATACACTTCTTCTAACATATATTTCGACTTTACATAGTCGTCATCAGTGTTTATCTATACATATAATTAAAAAATATATATTTGATCATGTACACTAACATACATAGCTAACATCACACCTATATTCACTTAGCGCTGAAAGTACGACTACGACTTGAAGAATAATTTCAATAAGCATTACAGTGGGTGGCCAAATTATTAGACTCACCACACTTAATGTCATAGTTATCAATACAAATTTGCTCTTGGGAAAAAAAATTCCACCTCCCAAACCTTTGAACCTAAACTATTGCAACTAGGTATTTTTTATTACTGATATATTTGGCATACACCTACGTTACCATTTTCAACCTATGAACATCGACTTAACTTAGAGACAAAGTAGAAAATCGAAATTTTTTAATTCTATACATAAATTATTTAAATGATATGAAAATAAATAATCGGTATTTATAAATTTGTCTCCAAGTTAAGCCGACTTTCATTGGATTAAGGTGTAAATGTAGGTTTATGGCAAATATATCAATAATAAAAAATACCTAGTTGCAATAGTTTAGGTTCAAAGGTTTAGGAGGTGGAATTTCTTTTCCCAAGAGCAAATTTGTATTGATAACTATGACATTAAGTGTGGTGAGTCTAATAATTTGGCCACCCACTGTATGTTACAGCGGCGCAAGCAGACGCCATCTGCAGAAAACTTATTGGAGAAAAGTGCATAAATTTCATTCATAGGCCTGACGGACGCGGGGCGGCCCCAACGTCTACAATCGGACTGAGACGGAATAGAGTTATATGTGGGTACTGGGTAGATGTGGCCGGCATGTATTTATGTGTGCCGGCCTCGTGTTTCCTTAATTAATAGTAGATGCAGTTAACAGGTAGTGAAGTTAATTATCGACACGCGATACTCTTTGATTTACTTCGTCGACAGCCGAGTACGAAATCGACGCCTATTTATTGACTGGTCGTTGTGAGAAAACTCGTGCCTACCACAAAAGCTTACGAAACTCTCGAGCGCTGTCATAATAGTTCGTAATGAATCTCAATTTACAATTTTGAAAGTTCTGAGACTAATTTATTAAAGCGGTTCTCGAAGTGGAATAATAGGTACGTAAATTTATTTTTGACAACTCTGAAAACTAGTTACGAGTTACCGCCGCTTTGAAGTGTTACAAGTTTAGTACTACACCTACGCTGTAACTGTATTTAGGTATGTATGTCCTTCGCGCAAAGACGTATAATAATGATTGGTGTTAAACATTTCAGTCCAAGACACCTCACACTGAGGAAGCTACATACTCGTAAGTAGCGTCAGACAGTTGTACTGTCACTCGCAATCCAGTGGCACTGGAGAGAGGCGTAGACACAGCAGCACCTCCTCCCGTCTTGTTCTTTATCAATTAAAACTCACCAACTCAATTTATCTTATCACGTTGTAGTATCGCTCACCACGATGTACGACCGTTGCGTATCTTCACATTTCTAATCACCATACCTGCTCAAATTATCTAAAGACGATTTCAACTTTAAGACGTTTCTGTTAGAGAAGCTTTTTGTCTGCACAAGTTGATTGAAAATCAATCAAGTGCGTACTCTGCTGTGTGAAGGAATGCGGAGAAATGTTTGAACTAAACGCTCAAATATTGAGAAACTGTGGTATAGTAAAACTTTGAAAATGATTTGTGCGTGTAGAGTAGACTTCACTGGCATACATATTATTTAGTAAGTCTGAATAGATAAACGATAAAAACAATTCTCTCTCTCTATAAATCACCACATTTTGTAAATGACCCGAAGTTAGGGCCTATGTTGTAAGACTTTCATGTAATTGCCATAATTCAGTTGACAGAACATTTTAGGAAGGATAATTTATAATAACACTTAATAATTGAATTTTTTAAGGAATGTAATAAGTGAATACCTAGTAGGTATAGCGGCAGATGCCCCGCACACGCCGCCTCCGCGCCGCGCGCGCGCAACAGTGTAGCTTATCACAAGAATGTGATAGTGCGCGCTGTCATCGTGCGCGCCCAATCAAAGTACTTCATTAAAATCTTATCGACACTAGATAAATCACCTAACGACGCACATCGATTATTCGGATAATTAATGGCGGCCTCTCATTCTTATTCCTCTCGTAGAACTCGCTCTGGTGGACGATCTGATTGCAGCCACGGGTTATCTTCCCCTGCTGCAGCGCACGTTCATTAAAATTGTTTGAAATTACCAAAATTAATGGACTTCCCTTTAATTTGTAGCGATGGCATCAATATCTACCGATTATGTTACGTGTCAGCGCTTTATCTTCCAGTACGTACGCAGCTAAGCACAAGTTTATTTTATAACAGTGAACAGCTAATTCTGTAGGAGACGATCTAGGGACGGAATGATAGTCCCTAGATGCGCGTGTCCAATCAAAATGTGGCACATTGTACGTCAAACCAGTTAGTATGTTTTATGAAACTGTGTCTACACACACAACGCAGAGTCAGTCCGACTTGAGTATTCTGAGCTACATATTACATTTCCAACTCTGAGACAAAAGGTAGGTATTACCTTCTTAGATGAATGTCAAAAATTGTTTTAAGGAAGTGCCTGCCTATACATTATATTTGATTTAATCTGTCTAGGTGTTTCAACTTAACATACAAAAAACCAAAATTAAAATGTTACACTTAAGAATCGCCTTAAGACGTAAACATCCCAATGATCTTGGATTCGTAACTTTCGCTCGCAACGGCTGTGGAAAGTACATATAAATAATGGATCCAAGATAATCGCGAGCGTCGCATGCTATGCCATCAATCTGTATCATCAAGCCGTGTCTTGAGCTAATGGAGCAGTCGGACCATTAACTACAAACGAGCAGCAGTCACTTGTCTACACACCGACTCGCTTACACTTATCTATCGCTTAGAACAGCACAAAACTCAACCGAGTGCGTAGCGCAGAGTTCCGAGGAATAACTTCAAGATATAAATAGCATGTCAATAAAATAGAGCATAAAAATCTTTCCTTTTTATACAATAACTAGAATAATTTCGTGGATAGAGATAGTTGAGGTTGACAAAATATAATGTTTTCACACTTTTGTTTCGTTTACTTTAGTGTTTAGGGACGCAATGATTTAGTCATACAAATTCATGTTTTCATACTGCTCTCTGGTTTTAAACTACGAGTAAATCCAAAATATGAACAGGATAATATACCTACTCTATTCGTATATTTGGGGACACTTTCGCAATAATATTGACAAAATTAATATCTTACTAAGACTTAGTAATAAATGACATAACATATACATTATCTTTTGTGCAATAAAGTATTTTTAATTCCATTTCATTAATTGAATACTAGTCCTTTTTAGGGTTCCGTATCATCAAAGAGGTAAAAACGGAACTCTTATATGATCACTCTCGTGTTTTTATAATTTTAATAAATGTAGTTTAAAAGATATTAAAGAAAGTATAAGAATATTGAGCATTCCCCCAGAAGTCTAAAGTTTTGAAAAAATAGGGAACATAGGCAATTAGTTTGCAGGAAAACCTAAACGAAAATCCCAAGTCTTTAAATTTTCACGGAAAAAGGAATGGTACGGAACCCTCTTCACGGTTCGACTCGCACTTGACCGCTTTTCCATTATGGTTACTAATATACAGTAGGTTACACAGTCAACAATATTTACATAGTTAATGGAAATACAACATGAACTAATACAAACCATAATAAGATTAATTAATAATTCAACTTTTATGCCAAGCTTTTTAGTAAGAACCGCATGCAAATCAGTCCACTTTTTAAGATAATACATTTTTTTATTACTTAATTATTTGAATAGATACTTGATTACAGACATAGCTAACAACCATCCCGATTAAACCAGTTTTCTAATAAAAAAAACCGCATCCAAATCGGTCCATCCGTTTGGGAGCTACGATGCCACAGCAGACACACCCATTCACACATACACCCATACACATACACACATACACACACACACGTTAAACTTCTCCTCTTTTTTCGTCGGTGGTTAAAAATACGCCTACAAGAAGAAAATGTCCAGTTCGATCGTCGCGCCAGCACGCTGCACGCTCTTTCAGTTAGCGTGTAAGCGGCAACTGCTGGTCATGCTTTGCTTTTTGCGTTAATCGTCTTTCGGCATTTTTGTTTTCTAGCCCCCAATCTACGTTCCTGTCATTTTTTTGTTTGGATGAAATACTCGTATACCTACAACACCGGAGCTAAATTTTTAATTTTTTTATGTCATGAAGTTCATTAAGCTTTATTGAGTAATCAGTTTAGATATTAAAAAAATAAAAAGGCAGGAGCGTAGATTCGACTGTCCTTATTAAGTACAACAAAAAAAAGCGGGCAAGTGAGTGTCGGGCCACTCGCAGTGTAGGGTTCCGTATTTGCGGAACCCTAGCAAAATAAATAATTTGATTATTTGTATAATTTTGTAGGGGAAATAAATGAATGTTAATTTGAAAAAGTTCTTCAACAGTGAAATGATGGCTGTCGTCCGTACATTTTATAAGTTGGTCGACTATTACTCGCCAACCTGTACAGCCTACTTAGCTGTGATAGTTTTCCTTTTAATTTCGATATATATACTACTGCTGTGAATTTTTTCACATGTCTAATAACTACCGTTTAGATGGCAGGGGGGGGGGGGGGGGGGACACTTGAAGAAGACCTATCCAACGACACCCCACACGATGGGGTAGACGTGAAAAAAAAAATTCATCCCCACTTTACTTGTAGGGGAGGTACCCTAAAAAAAAATTATTTCAAAATTATTATTTTACCACTTTGTCGGCGTTATTAATATGTATACCCATACCAACTTACAACTTTCTAGTACTAAGGGTCTCTGAGCTAAGCCGCGGACAGACAGACGGACGGACAGACGGACGGACAGACGGACAGACGGACGGACATGGCGAAACTATAAGGGTTCCTTGTTGACTACGGAACCCTAAAAACCGGCCAAGTGCGAGTCGAACTCGTGCACCGAGGGTTCCGTAACGCCATGTCACGGCTAGCGCCACTCACGCCATCTAGATGGCGTGTTATGAAATGCTTCATATTAGTTAAATGTCATGATTAGTTAAAATTCTTCATAATCTATTCTGTAGATGGCGCGCGCGCCATCTACCGAAAACTTTTTGGTTTCTTCTAAGGCAACCTCCGTGAATTTTTTACATTTTCTTATTTTTATTATTTGTTGTTATATCGGCCATAATAACACATTTTTGTGAAAATTTCAACGGCTACCTATTACGGTTCAACAGATACAGCCCTCGGACAGACGGACGGACAGACAGACGGACGGACGGACAGCCATACAGACAGACGGCGTAGGCTTAGTAATAGAGTCCCGTACCGGATACGGAACCGTAAAACAGAAAATATCGGATAAGGTTTAGCGGAGTAAAAGACATAAATGCCGAAAGACGATTTTGTATGAAGAAAGTTAACTTTCGTCTCGTCTTAATAAGTGTGTTTTATATAAGCCGTTATAAGCGATTTTCATGTTTAGGTATAAATACCTAATTTCCAAATATAAAAAATCCTAGATAATTTGTCAAACGTATACTTTAAACCCTTCTTTATCACACTGCAAAGTTTCAGCGGCAGAGGAATTATTCCGAATGGAAATGCTTCATTGATTGAACTAATACTTAGTTCTTTACCAAGGTATGGTACCTACTCGTATAAGGACTAAAAGTCACAGCTAAATGTAAGTAGGTAATTAAAATTGAATTAGATGGATTTACCAGACATGGTACTAAGCTAGACAAACGTCGATTGACATAGTTCTGTCGCTAAATTGAAACAATTAATCTATTAGTTCGTTTCTTTCCTCAGTCATTGGATCAGTTACAGATGCGGTTGTTCTCTAGCTAATAATCGTATCATCTATTACACACTTTAGTACTACCAAGATGTCGATTCTCAGCGTGTTGTCATTTACAGGAAGTGCGACATGTAATTTCGCCTGATCTCATGATAAGTGGTTAACTGTGTCTATCTAAATCGGTGTTTCTAGATTGTCGGGTGCTTTTTAAGCCTCTTTTAATTTACCTTAAGTAGTTCTTACTTAATGAAGGGTAGAAATTGTTGCTAAAACATAATGTGTAAGTCCTAATTCAGTGACATTTTGGGGATTTTTCTTATTATTAAATTCCCCATTCGCGTTTCCTTATTCAGCAAATATTGTTTCTTTATTAAGAGACTAGGGAACACGCCGCAGGCACGGCATTCGCAGCCTCCGTTCAATCCAAATACTTTTGGCCGTCGTGTCTCGCAAACGTATCCATAAAAAAAAATGAAAAGACATTTCAGTGTCTTCTCTTTCCCTCCTTATCTCTTTCTTTCTTTGCATCTTTCTGTATTCTCCCGTATAAATGTTATTTGTCATACGTAGTTTGAAATCGCAATCTGCGACTGCGGTCCAGGCGTCGCGTCGCGTCGCGTCGGAAGCGATCGCACGTAATTAAGGAGCGGTATATCTAGAATCTACGTGCGATAAGTCCGGAGCATCAGTCGGGTGGCTCGGTCGTTCATCACGGAGATCTCTATCTTGCGGTCGCGTGATCGCAACTGTCTCCGCGCCACACCTTCGTTCCGTACCGGGGCGACCGACGCGTATATGCACCGAGCGCGTATGCACCGCCGCGTCGGTGCATACGCGCTTCTGCCGAGACTATAATGCCGGCCAATACATATGGAAGTTGCGCGTCATCGTGAGATTAGTTCGTACTGCCGTTCGTTGATCCCAGAGTATATCGTGTAAATGGGATTGAAGTGAATTAGCATTTTTTAATAAGTATACATGCAAAGCAGAAGGGATGGACGACACCGAAAGAACTAACGACCCAAGTTACCTGAATCAGTATGACTTGACACGTCGAAGTTCGGCCTGATGAATACACACTTGAGGCTTTCCAAATTAATAAAGTTCTACTAGATAGGTAAGATACTAACAGTAACAAAATACGCATAATCTAATTTCGGATGACATAAATGGTGCTGATTTTTCCGTTTCATTATTGTGAGCGCCACAATTTTACTTTACGTTATTAATTTCGAAGAAAAAAGAACGCCCTTGCGTGTGAACTCCGTCTAAAAATTAATAAACGCAAAGGGAATCGTAAAATGCTATCAAATAAACTCCACGTTACGTTACTAAACACATAACTTCAATATTTTATGGTTCTTATTTTATCCTCGAGCGTATAACATTTTGAATTTAGCTAGAGATTCTGAAAGCGTTTTTGCAAAATTCCAAAAGCTTCGTGCGTCATTTTTCAAGTTCGCTTAACGCTTAGCTCTCGGGCTCACCTGAGATAAAAGTGTCATAATATTTATATCATAACTTACCTTCCTTACGAGCGAGCGCCATAAAGCCGAGCGTTCTCTGTGTACTGCGGCGGCGGCGGGGGTAGGGGATATGCGACCCTACCGGGGAGATGATAGAGCGTATAGCAGTTATCGGATGTGAGGTAAATTGTTATCGAGAGCAGAATGGAGCCGTCATTGGATAATGTTTCTAGTTGGTTCGCAATAAATATGAGAGTCGGTGAGGGGCGGCCGGCGCGGGCGGGCGGGCGGGCGGTGGCCGGAGCGCTGTGCTGCCGTAGTGATGTGCCGGTATCGACTATCTAATTTTAGTACCAATATATTGTCATTAAGTCGATACTGATCTTGTTATACGTACAATAAGAGGGCACGGCGTGTTTATTTTTCTCGTCGAATGCGAGCATCGCGGCCGAGAGCGGACGGGGGGATGCTGCGAGAACCCACGACATCAACATCGACTAGAGATCGAGTCTCGATCGAGTATTCGAGATGATAAGAATACATTATAATTTGTACCTGCGCGAAAACTTCAAATTCTAGAAGATTATAAAGGAAGTATCCACAGCTTGCATCGTGTCTCAGCACACGGAGAAGGGGCTAACATTTTCCATGACTGTAAATTAACATATTCGAAAATAATAGGTAAAATTAATATTATAATTTTTTTGTAACTAAAGACAGCAATAGTCTGCTTGAGGTGTGAGATAAGACATTTTGTGTGCATATTGAAAAACAAAAATGTACAAACAATTAACGTATTTCAATTTCGAAAACGAGTTGTAGAGTGGCAGTAGCGCCCCGGAGCGTTACTTACCATTTATGACGTTATGTTGTGAGGAAGTGCCTCGCTTACCGTGAATTCTGATTGTTGAATAAATCCGGCATTATGTGTGAGGAAATCTCAACTATTTACTGAGCGATTCACGAGAGCGTAAATCGAGGAAGTCTCAAAAGCTCAAGCTATCGGCGACATTCTCGAAGCTCCGGTATTCTCGAAGCTCAATATTTTTATGTGATTGGAGAATTCTGACTATTCTGGGTCGTCGACTGTCCGATGACGCGGAGCATACGGTTTAATCGTTTTAATTCCAAATACGTCGAAGATTGGATCAGCCCTGAATGAGTATTTCGGGTGGGTGGCTCGAATAACAGTTGTCTTGTGGGATCAACAATCAACATTATTTAACCGTTATAAAAGTTCACAAACAATATAATAAGTACGTATTGCGTTTTCAATATCTAGAAGAAAATTTCTAGAACAATGTCAGAAACAGTTTGCAATATTTTAATTAACACGGGTCTTTACTTAATTCCTCCCGAACTATATTCAGTGCGTTTATTCCTGACTGGCTTTTCTATATCACCTAGAATCGGAACCATCTCCGAGCGGTAGAACAGTGGATACCTATACTCTAATTTCCAAGAGCAACGATTCCAAACACACCAGCAGCGGTTGGGGGCAGCAGGACGCTAATGAGAATATTAGTGGCATTGATTAACACCGGGTCGCTAGAACGCGTCATGCAGGATTACTATACTCGGCGGTGGTACACATCCGGGGCGGCGCGGGCGGAGGGACGAGGAGGAACTGGGGCCTGCCTGAACGTTCTCACGGGTATTTGAGCCTCGGACCAACTTGACCGAGTTAGGTAGGTATTTACTCTTGTGCGTTAGGGTTGCGTTGAGATCGAGCTACCTATAAGTTTTTGTTCCTTATGAACCGTATGTACTTTTAAAATACCAAGTAGGTATATGTTTGATTTGAAACATCTTCTCTAAGCTTTTCTTAGTCTGTACGTTTGTCATTGTCTCCAATGGAAGGTCATATGTATCTTTAGGACAATGGTTATATTTGAATTTGCATTTAGCATTTGAATTTTGAGACTGCACATTTTTTATCTTATGAAGTTTATCTTCGTCATCAGCCCGTATCGGTCCACTGCTGGACATAGGCCTCATCCAAGGCACGCCACCCCACGGTGTCTTCCGCTCTTCGCATCCAGCAATTCCCGGCTACCTTATTTAGGTCGTCTGTCCAATTTAATTGGACAGACGACCTATACGCCCCGCAGCTAATAGCGGGGGGGCGTCCCACGCTACGTTTGTTTGTACATATTTGGCCTCCTTTAGATCATCAGTCTGCCCCAGGGGTTGTCGGGTCTACGACAGATGTGCCCAGCCCACTGCCACTTCAGCTTGCTAATTTTCTTAGCAATGTCGAGTGCCTTAGTTCTTTGGCATATTTCGTCATTACGGAAATGCCGAGCATTGCTCTGTCCATAGTTCACTGAGCGACTTTAAATTTGTGGACCAGGTCCTCCGTCAGGGTTCACGTTTCAGCTTCGTACGTCATTACTGGCAGAACGAACTGATTTCTCCTTCTCGTCCCAAATGCCGCCCAGCCTAACTGAATCCTTCTGTCGGCCTCCTTGCCAGTTTATCTTAAGATGACATATTTTGAAACGTTAATTTTTTTTTATGGAAACTGACAAGGTTGGCTACATCACCTACAACATCCGTGATGTCAGCCCATAACATAGGTAGGTACCTAGTTTCAGATTTCAGTGTAGGTTTTTATTTGTTTATAAGTACCTAAGTAATTAATTTTAAGAGGAAGACGTACAAATAAAAAATAATGTTTATTGTATTTTGTTGGCCGAAGCCCTAGCTAGAATGTGTACCACCATCCGCCGCTGGAGCGGCACTGTTTACTCGAGCACATAAACTGAGCATATTTACTGTATTACTGCTTTATTCTTTACCACAGCAACACTCGGAGCGGCTCGGGCCCGCTACCTCCGCACTCCACACTCCGGGGAATGTCTAAATTAAGTCGAGTGAGAAAAGTCTACGATAATACCAGTAAATTGGCCATTGATAAAATCTCGGATATCGGAATTGACTATTTATGCGCTCCTCGAGCAATCGAAGCCGAGAGCGCTTTGGAATATGTCAATAATGGGAGTTTTTATTTGACATACCGTTTAGTTGGGAATTACTGACGTCACATGACGTGTGAAGCTGTCGTTACGTTTCACCACCATGCACTGGCGGCGCTTTTAATGTACGCTTAACTCTTACTACAAATGATTCTATTAAAGAAGGCAGTCGAAGTTAAGTCATTTGGCGCGTACGAGAATGTATTTTTATTCTGGCCTACATTATCTTTTATTCGTCAAAACATGACTATTTTAAGCATTTTACTTTTATTATAATCGTATAAAGATTAGTAGGTATAACTATTATTCGGGGGATCGTACATATATGTGACATAATGCTAAGGATTGATAATTTTAAACACTTGAATCGATGCAAACTTGGAAATTAAAGGAGATAAATGAAATATATAGACAATAAAAACCGGTTAACTGCGAATCGGACTCGCGCATCGAGGTTTTCGTACCACCGCGTAATTGGTCAGTTTTTATTTTGTTATTTTACTTTAGAGTTTGCACTATATTAACACCACGTTTGGAGCTTGTGTCTATAACCGTTTTTTTTTATGAAAGAGGTAAAACAAAAAAACTTTGAAATAAAAACACGTTTCTTGTGAGTTTTCCCCTTCATTATTTACATTTGGTTTTTATTATTTCTTAGTATATCCGCCATTAAAACACATATTGTGTGAAAATTTCAACCGGCTACCCTTTACAGTTCCAAAGATACTGCCCTATATGTAGATGTAGGACAGACAGATGGATAGACGGACAGACGGACTGAGCGTAGGCTCAGTATTAGGTTTCCGTACGGGTACGGAAACGTAATTAAAAACGAAGGATATTTCCAGTGAAAATTTAATTCGGGAATAGGAACAGTCCACTCCCAAAAATTCATTTGGGATTAATGCTAGTGAAATATCAACTTCCTCATTTGGTCGCTGGCTATTCGATCTCATTAATGACATCACACGTCCAAGCTCGAGTAAGCACTGTGAGAAATCATCACGGAGAGCAGTTGGAGATCGTAAGCAATTACTAGCACAATCCCCGAGCGAGCTCTCCCAGTAAACAGATCAATCTACTGGACGTTCCCATCACAACTCCTATCAACGGATTATCCAAACAAGAAATCGTTAATCCCTTCTCACGTGAAATCTCGTGAAAGAGTTCGGTACAACAATGTTTATAGAGAATTGATATTAATTTGGGATTGGGCACGGTTAATTTGTATGGCCCGTGACTAACTTCACACGCGCCGATGGGTGGTCCTGCCGGCGCGGCGCACGCAGCCTCCGCTCTACTAATTGTTACTGCTTACTGGCGGGTTTTGCTCATTCCATCCTACAAAAGTCCACACGTCATAGCTTTGGTTCGTTCACAAGTAGACGAGTATTGTCGTTCCGTGTTGAGGAGTTGTTAGGCAGATTCATTCGTATGTTCACTCCTCATGTGATCCGTGACTAGGCAATCTCGGTGCTAAACTCGTGAGATGATCATCAAGATGCACGCATCCCACCCGAGTAGTAGGATGAATATGTGGATGTACGAGTATATAATCAGGAGATCAGCATTTTTTATTTTCATTTCAATGCTACATTGTTCTGAAAAGTCCTGATAGGAACAATTTGGAAACAATTTATGAGGTTAATCTTCACGGGCTTGTTTATGATTTTGTTAGATAATTTTGATCGGCGAATGCAATTTTTTCCTCATTCAATAAATTAATGTTTTACCACGTTTTACGTAATACGTAATATGTACTCATAATGCTCAACTTATTCAAGCATGAGTAACTTCCTTAATATAGTATGGTATTGAATTGAATATATTTATAAACATAGGAGAGTGGGCTGGCTCTCGGGCGAGGGATGATGCGAGGGTGACCGTGCAGAGCGCTGCACTTAAGTCCACTCCATCATTTTAATCGTCGTCTCCGCGCAGACCACTTGAGTTACGCGCTGCCCCGCGTCGCGACTTCGCCCTCGTTAAGTCTAAAGCCTCCGGGCCCAGCGCTGACTAGAAGTAGTCTTAGGAGGCTGCGGGCCGTGAAGTAGTACATTTAGGCTG
Organism: Nematopogon swammerdamellus; assembly: GCA_946902875.1. Taxonomy (NCBI): domain Eukaryota; kingdom Metazoa; phylum Arthropoda; class Insecta; order Lepidoptera; family Adelidae; genus Nematopogon; species Nematopogon swammerdamellus. The sequence continues at coordinate 10,335,482 of OX336345.1, forward strand.
TCGCCGACCTGCAAGATTGATATGTGCGGTAATAACAACGACGAAATAATCTTTCGTGAAAGATTGGATGAGAAAGGAAGAACATAATGAGCAAGTAGTAATTTTGTAGAAAAAGAACGGGACCGCGACGACACAGAAGGTACTCACTGGAAGTTGAGATCTTACTAAACTAATTTCAAGAATTAGGACTGTGTAAGATTTGAGATGAGACCCTACCTATATTTTAGGGTTCCGTATCCATATGGAAGCATATTACTAAGCCTACGCCGTCGTCTGTATGTATGTCCGTCCGTCCGTTCATTCTAGAGCTGTATCTTTTGAGCCACAATATTTAGTAATTTTTCACAGAATGTGAGTTATTATGACGAATATTCCAATAAATTATAAGAAGGTGGCCAATCTTTTCGTTCAGGTTTTTCTGTAACTACAAAATAGGTCCTATATTCCGATGGGTTCTTAAAAGCCCAATGTCAACAACAAAGGGTGTTCAGTTTCCCTGCGACGAGTGCTCCGCTGGAGATATGTAGTTTGAATGAAAAGCAATAAGAAATGCAAGTTGTTCCTAACAGCGCGTCTACTAGTGACCGTACAGATGGTATAGATGGTAGGAGGTAGGGACCAGGGCTTAAACCATCCGGATTGGTACCCCCGCGCTGAATGAAAGGTCGAACGAAGCCTCTATATAAATAAATCTGTTTTTCGTCCAATTTCAGTGTAGTCGGCCCGAACAAATTGAAGCACTGACATGGCACGGCGGTACCTATTTCGCTAAGGTAGTGTCATGGGTTGACATCACGTGTGTAGTAGGTGATGTTAGTAGCCAACCATGTCAGATTTCATAAAAAAACACACACACACACACACTGAGAAGAACAAAATATTTAATTATAGACGTTGTTACAAAAACAGTCTCAGACAGACTGATAGGGATATATTCTGCTAATTAATGTTAAAACGAGTATACAATTGACTGGTTAGAAAAGTGTATAGAATTGAATGATGAATTGCATAAAGAAGTGCAGTTCCACTTAGAAATTATTTTTGATGATGATAAAATCAGAAGTGAGTAAATATTTTTAAGTGAAATTACTCACATGTCTCATTTTTCCACCTGCCAGATTAGCATGCCCATTTTCAGTACAAGCGTAGGTCTCGGACTCCAAAACAAATGCTCACGTCGTGATACATAACACTAATAGCGTCATTATTTGGCCAAAACGCCAAGATTTAGCTACCAAACTGGTGCCTCAGTGAATACAAATGTCCCGAAATGATGGCATCCGTGCAAGCGGTTTCGTTGCCTTACCTTTTGTTAATCACGTTATAAATCGAGGTAGCGGCGGCGGCGGAGCGGTCGCTGCACCGCCTTTGTCGGCTTCGTCAAGCGAGCCACGCGCGCACGGCTTCGCTCCACTCATTCGATCAACTATTATGGTATCCTTCCTTCCTTACCTATAATAAAATCCAACGTCTGCTTTCTGTCTGTCTGAGTGTCTGTCTGTCCGCTTATAACTCGAGAACCACTGAACCGATTTTAATAAAACAAAATTCTACGGATAGCTTGATTCTTCCCATCAACTATAGGCTACTTACTATCACGCTAAATGGCTTATGAGGTTAGCAGTGTAGTGAAATATGAGAGCGGGCGGAGCCGCGGGCACAGCTTTTAAAAAATAAGATTAAAGCTCGTCTGTTGAATATTTGTTAGTCTTAAGCGAGTCATTTGACCTACGTATTAACTTGAAATTTTACATGGAGGTGATTGACATTTCAACTTAGCGAACATGTCCAAAATGTCACATAGTTGTAAAGTCGCGGACGAAAATTCTTTAGTAACAAGAGATAAGTAACTTGCATTTTAATGGATTCTCTGACGATATTACCTATCTAAATGTTTGATTTTGAATAGAAAATTAAACAACTACGTATTCAGTAGGTACACATTTTCAAACCAAGAGCCGCGTAATCTTATTTATATATCGCAACGAAGTGCACGCATTCTTCAAAAATAATGATTTTAAATTTAATTTAAATGACTATTAGTTCACTGCTTAAGGGATAACATAATCATTGTGGCTCGCGGATGAATTATAGCAGCCGACTGCATTACCATATCGGCATCGGTTTATTAAAACGTAGTGACCATTATGTGGGATCGCTGCGGAAACCAGACTAATATCATAGACACCACACGAGTAGAGACTTCATTCAAACAATAAAGCTTATGCCTATTATCAGATGATTACAAATTATTAAAATAAAAAAAATAAAATAAGTTTAAATTTATTAGTTAAGTTTAAAATTATTATTTAATTTATAAGTTTATATTTAAAATTAAATTACATTTTAGCGATTTCGAAAATAACGTATTGCGCGGAGATCTAGGATAGATGCTAACATCTAAAGTGCAGGTAGAAACTCCAGGCATCAAAATTTAAATTTTATTATAAAGTCCACGCTTCTGACAGCAAACATACCGTGCATCCTAGAACCTTGCGGTTATTCCCGGCTGGATGGCAAGAGGCCCGATGGTATCACCCTGGTGCCATGGGCTAAGGGTAGTTCATTGATGTGGGACGCCACTTGTGTCGACACATTGGCTCCAAGTCACGTTCGGGCCTCTTCAAGAGCGGCTGGCGCGGCCGCGCCCGGAGCGGAGAGCCTCAAACGCAACAAATATTCAAATATTATTCAAGATTTCGAATTTGTTGCGTTTGCGGTTGAAACCCTCGGTCCGTAGAGCAGTGAAGCCAAAAGCTTCTTGAAGAGGCTTGGGCCTCTGCTGGTGGACGCAACTGGCGTCCCGCAATCAAGGGCCTACTTCAGATCGAAGGGTAAGCCTTGCCATCCAGCGGGGTAATGCAGCAAGTGTTCTAGGAACATTTGAAAATGCCCCTTTTGATAGTTATTTTAATGTTTGTTAGGTAGGTTTATTTCTTTAGTTATTAGTATTACTTTTTTGTTATTTATTAAATAAATGTTTCTCTACATCTAAATTTAAATCTAAATTTAACAACAAGCAATATTTATTTTGTTTCAAACAAGAAGGACGAGCTTTATTCCTGAGTAGGAATGTATAGGAATATTGAGATGCTGGCCATTGTACTTGCATCGACTTATTAATAACCGCAAGGTATAAGTTTGCTGTCAGCCTGACTTTATCCTGTCAGTGGTTGTGTTCATTCTCTTCAAGAGATGTGTTTGTGTGCTCTGTCTGAACCCTGTTCATTATGATATTCAGTGATAAAGTGATTGATCTCGTTTCCTGATATTGCATTCGTGCACCTACATTTAATATTATATTTTATTTCGAACCTAGGTGTTTATCTTTAGAACGCAATATTTTTTTTTGCATTCTGGTGCATTCATCTAATGTAAGGTCGAGAACGTAAAATTGAAAATCGAACCAAACAATATTTCTCTAACCAGGGAATTGGCAAGCCTTTGAATTGAGGAATTATATTTATTTGCTCTGATTTATTGAAATTCTGCTGTATTTCTAAGCAAGCTATCGTTGCGTATTGAGATTTAGCACGCGAAGCCATATTTCAATACGTCTGTCTCTATCGAACTGCAGGCAGCTAATGAGCGGCGCCCCCTTCGCCTCCGCCGCCGCCGCCGCCGCCATCGCCAGTCACCGCGCGCATGCGCCCGCCGCGTTATTCGAACATCATTTGCGAACTACCCGCATTGAGTCGTTGACAACATTACGACCGCGTTGCTGTTTTACAAAGAGCTTTCTTATTGATAATCCTCGTGAAAATGCCATAACAGTGATTCAATAGCGATTGTTAATTCAGCGGTTACCGCTGTGCTGCCAAAGTACCAAACTTTGTAAAATCTGTCTTCGGTTGACTAGACAGAAAGAAATGACTCCTATCGCTTTGGGTAAGTTATTTTCTTCAGATGGTTTTTTTTCCTATTAGCTTTCTCTCTTGAATCGCCACACCAAAGCGCACCCTTACAAGTGATTAAGACGTCATGCCCAGACTCCAGTGCCCGTTGTGCCCGTTCCGCTCCGCCGCCTCCCCTGCGCCGCACCACTGTCTGCTTAGGTACTACTGTTGCCTCAGTTTCAATATCAACAGTTTATAATAGTCCTACCTTTAATTAAATAAGGGCTGTATCTTATTAACCGTAATAGTTAGCCGGTAGAAATTTTAACAGAATAAGTGTATATAATACACTTGGCGTATAACAAATAAATAAATAAAAAAGGAAATAATTAAGCGGGCTCCCATACAAATATTTGAATTTTCAGAAGAGCGCCATCTACCGAATTATCCAAAGTACAAACAAAGTACATATCGCAGACGTCTCAAATGGCTCCCAATCCGTTACCGCAGGAATTCCCACTTTCTTAGTCTTCTTTACTCTTGTCTTAACAACCCCTCTGCTCCCGAGTATCTATCTTCCCGTTTTCAGAACCTATCTTCTCACGGTGTCCCACTTCGGTCTAGTCATGACAATATTATAGCTATCTTCTCTCATAAAACTGGTTTTTATACGAACTCATTTTCTGTTCACGCAGCTCGACTGTGGAATTCACTACCACACTTTATCCGACATTGTAAATCGCTTCCCTTATTCAAAAAACACATAAAACTGTATTACCTCCGTCAATGTTCCTCTCCAAGCCACTTTTCAGGGCAGCCAAGTCCCCAACGATGGTAGTCTGGGCGTCCTGGGTATGGAGGTGTCCAGGGACGTTGGGTTTCGATCGTTCATAGAGTCCAAGGCGAAACTAGCGTCTCGAAAATTAGGAGTCCTTTACCGCTGTCGGCAATTTTTCACGCCGGTCCAACTGCTTACACTCTACAAAGCACAGGTAAGACCGGTGATGGAATATTGCAGTCATCTTTGGGAGGGTTCCCCTGAGTACCTTCTTTCAGCCTTGGATTCTATTCAGCGACGAGCCATTCGCCTCATTGGTGACTCCGTACTCACAAAGGACCTTCAACCTCTAAAGCACAGACGTATCGTTGGGTCATTGAGCCTGTTTTATCGGTACTACTATGGCCGCTGCTCTGACGAACTTGCTTCCCTTATCCCTCCTCCTCCTGTTCGCCTTCGCCAAACCCGCCATACTCTCGCGGAACACCCGTTTGTAGTCGACAGAAGAGTTCTTCGAACTGCACGATTCTCTAAATCGTTCTTGTGCCGCACTGCAAAGGTGTGGAACGGGCTCCCAGGAAATATCTTCCCCCACTCCTACAATCCACAGATCTTCAAATCGCGGGTTAATAGCCTTTCCCCAGCAACATTAGTCCACCTCCAAGCCGGACTGGCACCTCCTCGGGGGTGAAATTGGCTGCGCCTGAGGTTGCGACCTCGGACAGAGCCACCCAGTTCGGTAGCAATAAAAAAAAAAAAAAAAAAAAAAAAAAAAAATGTGAAGTAAAAACCTAAAAAACAAAAACCACTTTTGTTTAATACTTACCTAGATGGACACGTATGTATGTATGTATATTTATTTGTATATAATATTCTATATATTTAGTAATTTATACGTATTAAACATGTATGGCTTATATTTTACTAGCATGTACTTATATGTATGTATTAATAAGTATTATTATTATTATTTTTATCTTCAATTGTCACGCAACTCTTTTGCTACTACCTACTTACATTCCACTATATTATCGAATCTCAAACATCCAAAGGTTGACTGTAAGAAATCTCTGTAAGGGATAAGTCCGCCTTTGCACCTTATGTGAATTTTCCAATGTATTTGTTACTGTTTAATGTTTACTGGAGCAATAAAGAATTTTCTATCTATCTATCTACAAACAACAACAACAAAGTATGAACTTTCACCGATAGACGGCGATACGTGCGCGTGCCGCTATAAAGTAAAATAACAAATAATAAAGGCCAACCATTTACGTGGTGATACGGAAACCTCGGTGCGCGAGTCCGACTCGCACTTGGATTTTTTTTACTCTTTCGTAAAAACGGTAATACAAGCAAGCGTCAAACTTGGTGTGATTATAGTGCACTCAATTACGAGGTGGTACGGAAGCATCGGTGCGCGAATCGGACACGCACTTAGCAGATTTTTATTGTAAACACGAGTAATATATTTATTACCATATCGGCCTACCTCTCATTTTTACAATGTATACTACGAAAATATCCGGAATCTTCAGAGCAAGTAATGAAATAAAAAAAATATTGTAATGTTAATTGAGGCCACCTAGAGAGCGCTCTTATCTCAAAACCCGTACCTACATGAACGTATATATGTATAGTGAGCCGATCTACTTTAATATGTAAAATCCGTTAATTTTGAAGACTTATCTCCGAAGGCCACTCACGTTCAAAATAAATAGAGTCGAGTTCTCTCTCGAGCACTGTTTAGTTATTCGTGGAATTGTTCTGGTTGAGTTTACTGACTTGAGTTCACATAGAAAATGCTTACAAAAAACTGTTTATAAATTCATTTAAACATTTCACATACCTAAAGATGGGTGGAAGAAATCTTCTCAAGGGATAAGTACTTCTTTGCACATAAAAATGTTCTATCTAGTGTAAATTTTTTATTATAAGTGGAACTAATTATTACAATATTTTGTTTCAAAATGTCTTATATAAATTAAGTACCAATCTAAATGTGTTTTCGGGCATATTGAAGCCGAGGGAATACAAATCGACAAATGGAAGATCGGTCGGCTCTAAACTAATGTGTCTGAGATTTATTTATATATTGTTTGTAGGCATTCATATGTTGTTGTTATTATTCTGACTAATCATATTGATGAAGGAATCTTGAAACACGAACACAAATACATCAAGCAGTAGTAACCTAGCCTAAAATATCCTGGTCTAACCGAAATCTTATCTAAATGCAGTCGTTCCACCTTAGCCGGCCTTGCTTACGAACTTTCAAGCTTTGAGTTACTACCTAATTAATTAAACCAAAATGTCAACATACGAACGAATGCTTACGAACGACCGTTGGGGGTAAATGATAAGTTTAAAGTTATTGATGAGGTGAAGTGGACGCGAGCACTGCACACGCAGGTCGGGCTCGCTTCATTTGACTCACGAATGATCTTAATTAGAAGTATTGTATAGAAGTAAATTATCCTCGCTCGTGGCCGCGCGGGACAGCCCGGTGAACAATGAGCTGGCAGCGTGAGGTCGACGGGGTATAAATCGACACCTGTGTGTCAACTCTATGTACCCGTGGAGCGTCAACCTGGATGGTTGTTGGGACGATCTCCACAACATAAGAGAATGAAGATTATCTTTGTTCTACCCTTTAACAAATTAATACGGATAAGTCCTGAATCTAGCATTGAATTATTCGTTTTACAACCAAAATAATGTGCTTGATTGGTAAACGATAGTGGTAAGTCTCAGTCTCCCTGCATACTTCTGTAAAGTTTATTTTCAGTCTAAGTTTATGCTTCAAACGTTATAAAGTAATTTTAGTAGTAAAAGTAATATTCGTTATTTGAAATGAAAATGATAATCAAGCAGCGAGATAAAATATTAATGAAGTAACATTGGTATATATATATTGATTTGACCTATCGTCATTGAACGCAGTCTCAGGATGCAACGAGAGTAAATCATACGTAAGTTGAACACACTTCGTGAACAAAAAGAATTATGGAAGCATACGGCGGCGACGGCGAGGCTATTTGCCCTTAAGCGCGAGTCTTCGGACTTTCTATTATACCCGTATAGTTCTGTAGAGCTCAGTTAGTTAACTAGTTATTGTTACAGTTTAACTCGAGCTAGAGGAAAAGCTGAGTGATTCTCATCCATCTATGGAACAACCTCCACTACAAAATAGGAGTACGCTATTAAGAATATTACAGACCTAGTTACTACATGCAATATTTTATTCTGTGTCTCGGTTCTTCGGTCACTGGGGGTTTTTTTTCTTCAGTTCAAGTTTTCACTTCAAGAAAGGATTCTTATTGTAAATGAAAAACAACATTACTCAAAATTTTCCCAATCATACGCGTCAATAAAATTAAACCGAAGAAGCTTCGATTACAATGTACTAGTATGCTCGTCAACCACAAATCCGTAGTCGAAGACACGAAGATTATTGGGCTATCGACGCGTGACGAGGATCAATTAAGCTCCATGTCACATCGGGTGTTGAAAAGTCTTGTCGACGTCGACAGTCGCCTTTTAGTTATTTATTTCGTTTAATTCGTTTTATTTGTTCTTCGAACGGGACAAAACGTATGTCCGGTTTGCTTACTTAGTCTTAATTCGGTGTGGCCGGTCCGGCTAGCTGCTGCCCTACTCACGCCACATTATCCGAGCACGTGGGAAATAGATCCAATCGAATGATACATTTGTCTTTGAATACTGAAACTAAAACTTTTATAATGGCTCAATCCTAGTTTCAAGGTGATAAATCTAGCATCCTTCTTCGTGGAACTATGGAAAATTAAAAATCCCTCAAAGTTGTAAAGTTTCTAACGCATAATGAAGAAAAAATTTATATGCTAAATAAACTACTTAAATTCCCATTTGTTACCAGTTCTCATTGGTAAGTCAGTCAGATCACTCTGACGCGGACGGTGGCAACGTGGAGTTTCGTGTAGCGGCTGCGCGATCAGCCACAGCGATTCCAGTAATATCTCGTTTCTTCCGAAACGGAGAACTCATTACAACTTGGAATTACTCAATTGCGTGCCGGAGCGTCGGAGACTTCCCTGAACCTCCGCACCGCGCGCGCCGCCACCGCCGCCGCTGCCTCCCCGCTCCAATAAAAGCCTCGTCCAATGTTTATCCTGGAGCTGCAGATTTGTTCTTTTCACTGGTTTAATTGCATTCTTTTTAAAAGGATCTTCGTGATTCAAGCGTCAAAGAAAGACCAAATTGTAATCTTCATGTCCTCATTACGTAGCTTTAGCGCGCGGCTTAGCTTGCGGTATTTACAGATGATTCGTTCGCAAAGAAATATTCATTTGATGATTCGGAGATTTAAAGAGTGTTTCTAGTGTCTCTATGTCCAAACTATCTTTATAGATTTGTAGATAAAGCAAATGTTAAGTAATTGTAAACCCGCGTATGACAATGCCTGCAGATACTTTGCTTTATGGAAAATCTCATAAGTTAATTAAATTGATCAACATTTAAATATATAAAATATAAATATATATAATACCAAATACAATTTGTGTACCATTAAATAAAGGCGGTAATTAATCAAACTCAAAATGTTGTTTCAGAAGGACGATCGTGAGAGTTTTCATTTACTGAATGGTGTATGCGCGTGCGACCGAGGATGCTGATCACTCACATATAAATTACGAAGCAAGAGAACACCTCGTCTCATCTCGTCACACGCCAACATGGAACTACGAGTATTTCGTGTTTGTTTTACATTTTGGAAAGGATTCTGTTCTGTAAATAATAACCTGTTTCAGAATTTTTTTATTTACGCACTGCTATATTATATACGTTTAAGTAATATCTAGATATTATTTATTCGGGACATTCTGTACAATTATTTTCTGTAAATAAAAAAAAGAAATGTTGAGTATAATATTGAAACAGCAGTCGTCTGGAACGTACAATCAATATAACTGGCTAAGTATTACAATGAATGTTTGTTGATCTAAGAGGACCCGAAGCAGTGCATACGCTTCATTTACTGTGATGATTAACTAATCAATGTGTCTTTTTTGCAGATACTTATATGGTTCGAGGTTATTTTGCAAACTTTGAGGTAGCAAGAGCAATTACTATGTTCGTAAAAAATTTTCTTCTGTGGTTAGTATTTGCGGTCTTTTCGATTCGGGCTGGCGGCCGCTCGTGCAGTCCATCTTCAGGGTGAGTGCAGCGAATACTAACCATGGAGTCTAATTTACAAGACGTAATTCAAGTATAGGCGTGCCAGAATCTCATGGCAAAAAGAAAACAAAAAAGAAATAGTCATTTTTCATATCGTAGTGCCAAATTGCCATTTGTCAACCAACCGGTAAGTCGAGTCCTACTATATTTAATACTTTATTTTATATACTCGTACATTTAAATTATTTGTGTTATTAACCTATAGCTCTTTTGTTTAAAGGGGTTTCTAATACTACCATACAGCGAATTATTGGAGATAATGATATAAAATAGTATAAAGTAATATATTATTGGTTTCATTTTCATGATTTATATTGCATTCATAAATTAATCAACAGATACAACACCCCACATATATATCAACACTATATAGGTATTATACTAACTTCGTATTCAGGGTTGATGCTGCCTAAGATTTATGGATAAAAAAATAACGTATCAAGACGTTTGAATCCTATTACTCCGATTGTTGCTTACATTAGAAATTGCATTTCCCCATTTGCCATCAGTTTCTGGTAAGCCTATAGTAGCTGTCGAGATGGCTGTATGGTTTAGTGGACCACTCCACTTTGTTTGCAGCTCCACAGAGAGTGTGAGCAGGAGCGGTGGGGAGGCAGGGAAGTGGCCTACAGCCTACAGCTCCTCTCGCGAGTGAGCTGATGTCGACCGACACGCGACTTGAGCTACGCCCTGTCACGTGACGACGCTGATGGCGTGATAACTCTCTTCATTACTGGAAGCATCAGTGTTGTGTTGTTTTTGCTATTCCATACTAATGTATGCGGTTCCAGTCAACCAAATACATACGCCACTTCCCAAATCGGTGTTATTGTGAGCAAATTTTATCGTCGAATTTACGTTTGAATTTTTTTATTTCACGCAAAATATACTCGTACTTCTGCAAAACCTGCTAATAACGGCTGGAATTTTGCCCTTTATTTTTCTTCTGTACTGAAACTACTCGAACCTGACCGATATAAAATTTAATTTAATGTACTTATTATTATTTTTTTATACATAGCTGGCACAGGTGGCTATGCTTAAAGTTCAATGGAGGACCCAAAAACACCACTTCTCGCGAAACAACGATTAGTGAGGCGCCATACCGGCTATAAGGCGGATCATTCAATTCTTACGATTTGAATGGTAAAAAATAGACCAAACGTAAGATATTCTTTCAATTCAGAAGAATCCTGTGAAAAGCGACCGACACGACGACGACGCGACATAGCATGGCGGGGGGACGGCGGCGGCGCGCGGCGGAGGCGGTAACGCAACGGGTACAACGACCGTTTAGTTTTCGGTAACAGAGTAGACAGAGTATTTTATCAATCGCCTCGGCTTACATCAACGCACGACCAAGTAATTTAATATAAAGCGTATCACTAAATGATCTTTCGTGCTTAAGATGAGTATCGCATACTTAATAACGGTGTCGGAGGTTGCTTGTGCGCGCGTCGCCTCGCGTCCGAGCCACACACAATATTTGTACAGGGAGGACACTTTAGTTAGATAGACATTACTTACTAAGAGAAGAAATTACCATCATTTTTTTAAAGTATTAACGTAAATAAGGGTACTGAACAATCTACCACAACCGGTAAAAGGTAGAATCCATTTCCTGTCTATACATGAATTTCCTAGTTCCTTTCAAGTACAACTTAGGGTCCGACCTATTAAGCAGACGGGGCTTTCCCCAGTCCCATGAACTATCGAATGTCCATGGGCACCCTATATCGACCGCTTATGAACAGATGGAACAGACAGTGTCACATACATGCCGGTCACATGACGCATCTTCAAAAACAATCTTTGTGATAGTACGATCAAATTTTCACCGCTAAATTAGTAATTTTATGACAGTTGCCTTGTCAGTCTCGGTAGCTGAGTGGTGGGGTCGGTCGACTGTCGCTATTGATTGTTAAGCACACCTGGGCGCGGTCAGTACTTCGATAGGTACCGCTCGACCGTTGGAGGCTTACCGTGGTTCGCATTTCATGTAAAACTGAAGGTCCCTTTCCCATCTTAGGGTTTATCCCGCCCGGGTTGATACCACCGCACTGAATGAAACGTTCGGTCGAAACGGTTATGTACATAGTTCATGTTTTCCGTCCAGTTCATTGTAGCCGACATGAAATGAAGAAAAGCACTGACATGGCACGTAGTTCACCCGGTGCTATGGGCTGATATCACGGAAGTTGTAGGTGATGTAGCCAACCGTGTCAGTTTCCGTAAAAAAAAATTTAATCAGGTGTGTATTCATCGTTCTTCTTAACATTTCAGGTTCATTTTGTCTTAAAATTAAAGTTTGTGTTTTATATTGCAGATAGCGTTTTATACATTGAATATAATGTATCCAAAGAAGTGAACAATCTGTGAGGGAGATGTGTTACATTCTGTGGTGTTGCGATCCTTATCGAGCCGCGAGCATTATTGATGAGAGTGAAGTTAAATCAAATAGCCCCCAGACATTATTTGTTTATTAATAAACATTGAAAAATAAACAGCCGCAGGTACGTTGGGGCCAAACGATTGCACAAGTGGCCGATATTGACAGGCGAGTGTCGAAGTGATTGTTAACATTTTAACATAAATGCAGTCAGTCCTTATTTTTTATTTTCTATGCAGTGAAAACGCCAGTATTTTTGATTTCTTTATTATTGCTCACTTACATCTATGTCAGTTCAAGTCAGTCATGCCAGAATCTTGTAGAGTTGAAAGAGATAATCTTTTTTAAATGTTATTTGTGTTTTAGCATGCGTTTATCAGCAATTGGACATAATATATTTGAACCAACTGTCTTCTTGTTAGGTAGGTACTCATGTATAAATAGTAACTTTCAATGTTCTTTTGGGTAACTTGTATTGTTTTTACATAATTAGTTTATGACGTAAAAGTCACGTTTCTTGAACGGAGTGTTTTTTTATTCTTCAGAAAAATCATAGCCCTTTTTTTCAGCTTCGCTGTTGTCGATGGAATACCTTTATTGATCTGAGGTTGAAAGCAATGATTCAAAATATTATATTATAATCCTTAGTTTTAGACAGACAATCTAGCGGACGGTGACAGCAGCAGGTGGAGTGTAAGTCGTGACAGTAACGGCAGATCTGAAGCGGATACCGGCTACTGAACATTACTGTGTAGATAACGCATTTTTCCATGAACTCTGACGCACCGGGACAAGCGCTGGATGCCGTATCGCCTCATATCAGCGCTACTGAGAATACTAATGTACCTCTCACTAGGTGGGTGGTTGTAGAAACTGCAACCATGCTGATCCGTTTAGAGAATCGTACTGAGATGGCTGCGATTCTAAGAACAATTCGCTAACAAAGCAACCGGAAAACAATTGTTGAGGGAGCTGGGGCAAGAGGCTGCGTGAATCGTCTGGGGACAGTCGGGCCGGCTCGTTCCTCCTCCAGCGCATCGGTCTGCCCGTGCAGAGCGGGAACGCTGCGAGCGTTATCCCCATAACGCTCGCAGCGTTCCCCCTCCCTTCCTCCCCCGTTATGGGGGCCTTTCCACCGTCGGGGCCCATGGATGAGATTTTCTATCTCGTTTAATGGGCACCGACGACGTGGTTGGTGGCTCCCGGCACCGCTGAAATTCTGGCTCGTCTGTCCCTGGACGGTTTTTATTATTGATAATTTTTTTTAGGTTTAGATTAAAATTTTTAAGATAGTTTAAGATTGTTAGTTTAATATAATAGATTTATATTTTATGTTATTTAATAAGGTTTTTTTACTAGTAATAAAGAGAACAGTATTTATTATATTCGCTAATAGCACATTTGCTCGTTCACAAGTTAGTAGATAACCTGTCGAGTAACATAAAACATTTTGATCTAGATATTACAGACTTTTTCTCAAGTAGTTATTATAACGAATACATTTGTGATGGTGTAAAGTGCAGAGCAGTGCAGACTAATTTTGAATTTGCATTATACTGCGACCCAGAATTTTCACATCACGATTCAGTCCACCTTCGTCATTACAATAACATTGGGTGTAACAAAGCATTATCAGAGTTATTGTACACAGCCTATATTCGCGGAAATCCGCATTGACGATTCAGGATAGTTTCAGTAGCTGAGACTAGTCTGACGCATTTTATGTAAACCAGCTTGGGTGGCTGTGCCGAGAGACCAATGGTGCAGTCGACAGAGCCAAAATCACCTCTCCTCGCGAAGCCACGCTCAGTTAGGTGCCATGCCAGCAGATATTCGGACTGTTGCTAGGCTGTCTAGCCCGTTAATACGGCGCTTGAAGACACCCAGGTTAAATGATTCAGGAAATACACTCACCGGAAGACAGTTCCACACTCTAGCGGTGCGACATAGAAACTATTTAGAGAACCGATGGGTTCGCAAAAGCCCAATGTCAACAACAAAAGGGTGCTGAGTCTCTCTGCGATGAGTTATGCGGAGATAGGACGGGTGGCGGGAATAAGGGATGCTAGTTCCGCAGAACAGCGTCCGTGATAGTATCTGTAAAACAGACTAAGCGAACCCACAAATCGTCTGTGACTCATAGATAAAAACTAGTCTCAACAACGGAGAATCTCTTGAATCGTCGGTGCGGATTTCCGCGAATAGACCCGCAGGTTTCAGCACAGTACTTCGTTCACCGACACCTGGGTCCTGGGGCTCAAATAATCGACCTATCGCAAGAGGTCGACACCTTCACCACTATGCTATCACCGCCACAGTTGAACGACGTCACCACTATCAAATATTATTCCATCGACGAATCCTCAGTGCTTGACCTTTTCACAGTAAGAATGTAGAACGGGTGTCGTGCGCGTGTGGTATGAAGCGTGTACGCGGCCGGGGTGTGGCGCTGCTCACTGCTCTCTATTGTGCGCAGGCGCGGGCGGAGGCTGCGACCATGACATTACACTTTCTGCAGAGCGGACCGAGCTGTGTAGACCCAGAGTATAGGAACCTTGTAGGTACTCATGTAGATATATTGACTGAATTAATCACAGGTATGTTTATGTATGTATTGTAGTATGCCCCTTGCGAATAATGTAATACATATTTCTTAACGATGTTTTCCTCCACCTGAATTATACGAGTACTTAGACTAGCTATAAGCTGTTTTCGCATAAATTCCGATGCTACAGCTAGTCTGGCTCCGATTTTTTCCGACTTTCAACCAGACTACCAGCCTCTATTTCAATTAAATTCAAATGTATTTATTTCTCATTTTTTTTAGTATGTTATGTAGGTATACAATCATACCATATATACATATCAGGTGAGCTGAGAAAAAGGTTTTGACGCAGCTAGTGACACTGCTACTTGCAGATTTATGACAGCTTGATGTACATAATAGCTATAATACATACATATAAGCTATACCGTTTGCCATGTATGCATTTTTGCGTATTATCCGAAAACAGTTCAACAGATTTATATGGGGGTTTCAGCAGTATAATCTGGGATGCTTGTTGGTACATATGACATCACGTTATTGTTAACACGAGCGGAGCCGTGGGCAGAGACAATATAATACATATTATGTAGAGAAAGAAAAGAAAAAAGTTGTTTATTGAATGAAGTAAACAAATTTTACATACAATACCTTATATGTTAACTTATTCAATAGGTATGCCTCAATGAATTGTTGTATGTAATTAACTAGTGGAACCCTGTTTCCAATTTTAAGTTTCCATACGCAATGGGAAACAGGGTCGTTCATCTCCAAATCATTTACGTGTGTACCCATACATATATTAATAAAATGACAAAGTATCTTCTGCTTAGAAATATTCAGTAAATTTTTTTTTTTTTTTTTTTTATGTAATCCGGTATGGGTGGCTGAGTCGGAGGGGCCAAAGCGCATGCTCCGACCAGCCAATATCACCTCCGAGAAGGTAGGTGCCATACCGGAGACTTCCCTGGATTGCTGGCTATACTGGACTAGAGGAGAACACAGCCGAGGCTGCTATGCGGCCATCTTACATCCAGTACGGTGGTACCAACCCAGTCGGCTACAATTTGAGCCTACCACCTAGTAAGGGGCAAGGGAAGGGACCTACAGTTTTACACCGGTTCCGAACGGTGAAGCAGCAGGTGTAGGTATGCACGTAATTTTTTTCGTCAGAAAAAACTCATTGGTACACGCCGACGGGATTCGAACCGCGGACCTCTCGCATGAGAAGCCGATGCCCAAACCACTCGGCCACCCGCCGCTTAAAAATAAGAGCTCAACAGAAAAGTAAGCCGCCTACTTATATCTAGTAGAAAGAATAAGATGATTTACTTACTGCCTACATGCTAATTTCAAAATATATTTCAATTTTCGCCGTCCCCTTTCCACCTCCGCACTACGCGTCTGGGCAGGGGATGCACCCCTATTCAATCGACCTACCACGGATTTGTAGGTCTTTTATTCACAGTAACGGGAAAATGTGGAACGCACTCCCTGTCAATCTATTTCCTCCCAAGTACAGCCTGGGGTTTTTCAAAGGGGCGTGAGAGTCAGGCCGGCATGGCATTCGCAATCCTCGTGCATCACAGAATGTCCATAGGTATAGTAAGACACTTACTTGTAGGTGAGATTATGCCACATGTCGCGCTATCCATAAAAAATAAAAATAAACAATAATTAATACCTAATTTAAAACGGATTTTAGAGAAGAATCGTTTTCATTGTTGTACTATATCAACCAAAGGAGTCTTTGAAGAAAGAAAATAAAAAAGATTATACACATCCAAAGAGATTTAAATATTTAATAGTAGAGAAGAGACGTAATAGGATAAGGTGACGGCTCTAGGTATGGTCGAGCGCACGCGCACGCACGACACGTCGCGTCTCGCGTCGCGGCTACTGAACCGTTCGCGCTACAGCCCGGCACGGGTGGCTAGGCCTACGGCTCACGCCGAACTGCGCACGAGTGTACGCTATCAGTACGACGTACTTGTGTGCCGGTTTGCACGTCAATAATTATTGTGTCGTAAGTTTTTTTTTTTTTTATGGAAACTAACACGGTTGGCTACATCACCTACAACATCCGTGATGTCAGCCCATAACACCGGGTGAACTAAGTGCCATGCCAGTGCTACCCTTATCTTAAGTATATTATCTCCTGTAAACCTGTATTAGCCAAATGTCAATTAAATAGTTATATTTTAGACACGAGTGACCTTTGTGGGGTCGGTACTTGAAAAGAATAGCCTCACTGCATCATTCTCCGTGCATCTCGTAAAAGGCGACTACGGGATAAGGACAAGATGCCGTGCTAAAGGGCGACAGGCTAGCCACCTCTCACCTTGGCGCGGTCCTTCCACCAAGTCCAGCAGCAGGTAGGTCTTCGTGCCTTACTTGCTGCTTGATCTATCATCGGTGCTATCTTGTCCTATCCTAATACTTTGCTAGACATGGTGGTCGGTGTTGTGCTGTAATTACCAGACTACTTTACCAAAGTTCCTGCAGCACAACACCGATTACTCTGGTTACTCCGATGGTCAGGATACAGCGCGTGGTATGTATGATCCAAAGCTACTAGTCAAAAGTGTTAAATCTGACTTTCTAATCCATGTTTATCCAAATCCAAATGTTCCTAAGTGAATCGAGCAACGACCATACATACAGACGAAACTGTATGTTCAAAATATTTTTATAAATATTAACATGAGAATGTCAATTCCGTAAAAAGATAAAAATTAACTTTGAATATATTAAATGAAATGTTATCGACATTGTCTTTACAATAACGTCAATAAAACAACGCAGGAACGTCGAGCATTTCTGTGACAAGCTCGATAGAGTCCTTACATTTTTAAAGAGAAGCCACCACTCATATTGTCAGATTTTCTACTTGAATTCGTAGACTTTTTTCCCACGGCTTCGCTCGCGGTAGACTCGATTTAATAGAAAATCAAATTTAACCATAAATATCGTTTTTGATAAAC
Source organism: Nematopogon swammerdamellus (assembly GCA_946902875.1). Classification (NCBI taxonomy): domain Eukaryota; kingdom Metazoa; phylum Arthropoda; class Insecta; order Lepidoptera; family Adelidae; genus Nematopogon; species Nematopogon swammerdamellus. The sequence continues at coordinate 10,353,231 of OX336345.1, forward strand.
GATCGTTTTTCTAAATAAAAAGCATTTATTTTCATAAAATATAAAAAAGTAATCCTAATATCTAAACAATTAAAAACCTACCTAACAAACATTAAAATAACTATCAAAAGGGGCGTTTTCAAATGTTCCTAGAACACTTGCGGCATTACCCCGCTGGATGGCAAGGCTTACTCTTTTAATGAAGTCCACCAGCAGAGACCCAAGCCTCTTCAAGAAACTTTTGGCTTCACTGCTCCACGGATCGATTCTCTTATATTCTCTATCTCTCTCTTTCTATACTTTCTTTGATATTCTCCCGTCCATTCTATACTTTCTTTGATACTGCTAAGCCCTAAGGCGATTTAACGTGATAGTATATAGCCTAATAGTGAGCTTCGAGAACCACTCTTTTCATTGGTGCAAACCGCATCAAAATCTGTTCAGTTATTCCGGAGTTTACCTCAAACATACATACAGACACGTTCCCTATTATATGTAAGAAGTAGAGACAGAGACTAGCGTGAGGACGGGTCCAAACGAGCTCAACTCCTCAGATGTCCTCACTAAAGTGGTGGCCTCCCCCACTTTGCTCACCAACGCGCCTTGGAAACTCATAGATGACTCTCTGGCTTATCGGCACCGCATCATCATCGTCATCAGCCCGTATCGATCCACTGCTGGACATAGGCCTCTCCCGAAGCACGCCACCACACGCGATCTTCCGGCGCCGCATAGGGCGAGATATTTTGTGTTAAAGGACATAATCCATACTTTTGCATATCATTGGTTGCATTTTAATATCTCCTTCACACGTAGAAATGCTCGAAGCTTTAATTAAATTTTCTTCCATATTGGACACAAAAAGTATTTACGACTTCAAATCTGAAAAAAGTATTCCGTAATTAACTACTTACTTTTAAAACGCATTTTTCTGGAACAACTTTGAATTACTATCTCTATTTTTTACCTATGGTGGTATGTTGTGACGTGGTACGGTAAAGTTATGTATGAGAGAAAATACGAATTTAAACGCGGCTTACATTAAAATATAGAGGTTATGTTAGCGCATGCGCAAGAGCAGGGTGGCTCCATAAGGAATGCTGTGCTATGAGGGATTGTATTAAGTCCGATGACCATAAATCACGGGACACCTATAAAGTATAAATCAACAGCAATATAAAGTATACTCATATTGTTCTCGGCCGCGAGACAATAAAAATATTTGACGATGTGCACTGTGGAAGGGTTCCGTTTGAATTTTTTTTTAACAACCTTCTCCAAAAAAAAAAGACGTTATCAATTCGACCCCTATGTGTATGTAATATCTTTGGAATTGCACATGTTTTTTTTTTATGGAAACTGACACGATTGGCTACATCACCTACAACATCCGTGATGTCAGCCCATAACACCGGGTGAACTAGGTGCCATGTCAGTGCTTCCCTTCGGTCGTGCCGGCTACACTGAACTGGACGGAAAACACAAACATAGCCGTTTCGACCGACGTTTCATTCAGTGCGGTGGTATCAACCCGGGCGGGTTGAACCCTACCACCAAGCAAGGTAAGAAGGGAAGGGACCTACAGTCTTACATGGATTCCGAACCACGGTCAGCCTCCAACGGTCACCCATCCAAATACTGACCGGCCCAGCGTTGCTTAACAATCAATAGCAACAGTCGACTGTCTGCACCACTGAGCTATCGAGGCTGACATACTTGTAAGTATAAACTTCGTTTGACTCTAATAATTTCACTCCCCATACAAATCGTTCAAGGGGAAACGCCACTATGACCCCGGCGCTGCGCGCCGCACTAGCATTTGTGAGTTTTAGATTGGAAACATTTTATATTGTATAAATTAGGTTTGTATATTTACTTCATATACATTAATCAGCTAGCTTTCAATACATATTATCTTTCTTTATTTCATAAAAGCTTAAAATAGTTCTTCAGTTTTATCCAATTTGGGTGAAGATCTGCACAATTCAAATGCGTATCTCAACTTCGTGTAGCGATGCTCACGAATCCCTAAAACTCTTATTGGTACCTACGTACCTACACAATAAAGAATGACCATTTTCTCTTGTTTCGGACACGCTTAACCTGTGTTTGGCGCCACTATCGTTTGAACAATGACCGGTAAAATTATAGCTTTGACAGAACTTGTAACCTTCGGCATGGGCGGTGAGAGGCTGGTGTTGTCTTTTTGTTGGTGGAGGTTGTCTCGTCCCTCGCTCGGTTCGGCCTTGCACGTAGCGCTATGCCGCATACCTACACCAGATATAGTTGAGAAAGTATTGAGTTATATTGGGAATTTTAACAGCATTAATGTATTCCGCGGATTATTTAAATTCTTCCCCCAAGTACGTCGTCCTATAAGATTGCCGTTTGAGGTCATCGTTAATGGAATTGCTTCATTCAATAACAAGTCACTCACAGAAAATTTTGCATAAATAGATGTAGAAAATACGTGGATTTGTGAAATTATTAATGTGAAAACGGAAAACGCACTTACTAGGAATCTAATCCATTCGATCCAACTCGTAGTTTTGAAAAAAAATCACGATTCCATTTTTAATTTTAATTGTAATAAGTTTAATAATTGTCGTTGTCGAGCGTTCGAGACGCGCCGCGGGTAGAGTTACGAGTCTATCGGATTCGTACGTGAGTCAATTTCCACGCCTGTAGTGAGTCCGAACCATCGACGTTATCTTGATTTATACGTTTTATTAGCATTTATTATTCGATATTAATAAAGTGCATTTCTTGCGCTTTAATCGTTAACGAAAGTCAGGTATAGACTGAAACTACCGAAACGAGACGATAGTGCATCAAATGCTTCAAGCACTGATTTTTCTGATTGCAAACGTAACTAATTATAGAATAATTTCACAACTTTTAAATCTTGATAACGTAATATCGACTAAATACTGCACTAGGTCTTATCCGGAGCTCGCACGCGGTTAGTATCCGTGTCGGTCGGTGAAAAACAAAACATTTCATCATTATCGTTCCGATCGATCGAGTTTTGCATAGAATTATATAAATCGAGCAACTAGTGTTTATTTAGAAATGCACATATTATGTATTAAGACCCGGTTGGATTAAGAACTCATAGGAAATATTAGGAAGTGCTGAATGACAACAAGTGTCGAACTAATTGACTTCCGAAATAGAGGTGAGACCTTTACAAGCCCCTTATTCGTAAAAATACATGAAGTCTCATTCGTCCAGTTTCTTCAAAAGGCATTCCAATAAAATAATATAAAATCCTTCCGGATCCGAAGGTTCCACCCCCCGCGGCCATCATATTTATTGGACGCGAAGTCCGAGCGGACTTCTAATATTTATATTCTAACTCATGCGAGGAAATTGTCACATACAATGAGCTGCAACAAAAGAACGAACGGGAGTTGACCTCGGACCCCCCACACCGGCTACCGAACCTCCTCGCCCTCACCTCCCCACCTCCCCACCGCCCCGCCCCGCAGCCGCCGCGCGGAGCCCAAATAATAAATGCGTTTTTGATCTATGATCTGAAACTGATACTTATTATGGCTTCTGTATAAAGGAGCTAAAGCACGGAGCGCGGTCACAACATGATAAATAACTCCAAATTGCTTGTAAGAGGTGAAACTTTTATCTCGATTCTTTTGTACATGTGTAAATATTTGAGTTAGAGAGGCCGGCGCGGCGGCGCGGCGCGGCTGCGTCGTGTGGAGGAGCTCCGGACTGGAGTACTTAGGTACTCTGCCGCGCCGCCCCGCCGCCTCCGCCGCCGTCCGGCAGGCAGGATGTATGTTTATGACCTCTCACTACAATTTGGTAAGCATAAAGGTTGTGGACTTGGTAAATTACAATTTCTGTGGCTATGAAAAGGCATTTTTTAAAGCAAGAATCGGTATTTGAAAGTGTATTAAGTTCTACACATTTCGGTACATAAGAAATTAATGGGCATATTAAATACCTCAAGGTGGTAGCCAGGGGGGGGGGGGGGGGGCGAGCACGGGATTTCATACCGGAGACAGCCTGTAGGAGTTTTCTCTGTTGAAGTTGGCATGCATCGAGATCTCGATGGACTCACGGATGATGCGTGGAAAGAGTAGTTTTTCAGTAATAATCATATATTTCAGTTAATAAGATAAGATTGAAGTTCTATATGAGACCCTATATTAACAATTTTTTTTATATTTTAGACTCAGTAGTTTCGTAAATAAGGGGGGGGGGGATGTTCGATTTTTGTGTATTTTCTGTCTTTTAAACTATGCATTTTAAAATTATTAAAAAAAATATATTTGTATTTCTTATAACGATCCATTTTCATTGATATGTCACATGATGCACTTGAAAAACTTTCTAATTTGTCCCCCAAAACTGACGCCCGTGACTTGGTCATCAAAATCTGTACATATTGTACAAAATTCGAGACAACATTTCAACTTTTTTTGGTTCCGTAGATTCGTAGAAAATAGGCTGCCCCGTACTTATCTCCGAAACTACTGAGTCTAAAATTTCGAAAGTCTAATGAACTACTTGTATCACTTGTATCACGCAGACGCAAATACGACTCCACTCTATCTAACTAATGCGCTGGCTATACTTGATTCTATCGAGATTCCTTACTATTTATTAGTAGGTCTAGGTATATAATAATTAATTAGGTTTTCTGGACTCAACAAATCTTTATCAAAATTCCTTTATGCTTCGTACTGAGAATTAATTCGCGCAATGAACGCACTATCTGGTCGAGTATACTGAACATTCCAATAGCTAGCTGAGCCAACGACTGCAGCCGGTAGCGGAGTGAGACTTGCATTTGTCACGCGCGGCTACTTACTCACTACTTACACCGGTTCCTGCCTTAAGACAACTCCTACAAGTTCATTTCTCGGCGACACTTGAAAAATAGCAGAAAAGGACCTGCGGGTTAATTTATAGACACGATCCTGCACTAAGTGCGCTCATTGCGCACGTAGACCGAACACGGACTTGCTTATTGTAAGTTATTGCTTGTTTATTCAAAACTGGGGACGCTATAGACTAAGGGCCACTTTCTGCGAATCAATTATAAGTATCTGCTCTCATCCTCATGACGATCTTTGCACTATTACTGATGTACTGTCCTGTAGTGAGATAATAGTCGTACCTATGTTGGGGGAAGGAGAGTTCACCCACGTAATATTATAATACATTTTCATCGTTCTTTCTGTCGAATATTCAATTGTGTGGAGGATGGTCTTTTAATAATTCTAAACCATATCTCAAAGTAAGTACTTATATTTTAACGCGTAACTGCCATCTCAATACTCTATTTAAATTCTTGGAAAACATATATGAAATGTTTTTCGACGAATTAGAAGATCAGAAGGGTATTATCGCATCAAACTGGAAACTTGAAAATGTATAACGGTAAAAATGGTTTATTCATATTTGATTGATAAACATCAAAGATTTTTTTGTTGCTTATTATCATAGGAATACGTAGATATACGCATGCTCGGCGCTAGTAAATTATTCCAGGGGACTGTGGCGTAGATTGTGCTTAGAGTGAAAACAAATTGATTAACTTCACTGATAACGCGGCGGAGTGTACACGGTGTTGTTTATAAGAGGAGTGTATAAATGGTCACATGTCGCCGATCGCATGTCCGAGATGAATATATCAATGTGTGACGCGCGAGAGTTACGAGCGGGCGGGCGGGCGGTCGGGGGTGCGGTGGCTGCAGCGCGGGCGGGGCGGGGGCGGGCGGCGGCGCTGCGGACCCCGACTACTTACCGCCTACTAATCACTCGCTCTGTCGTCGCCGCTGCCGGCTGAATGCTGCTGCTCTACCCGACCCGATGTGATTTGTTGTCTGCCCCTGGACACTGCGACAGAAAGCCTGGAACGCTCCTTGAAGACAGCGAGCTCGAACCTACCTCGGGATAAGAGAAACCCTACCTACTATTATATTGTTTTTTTAGTTCTCAAGAGTAGAAAGACATTAGATTCGGTAAGGAACGGCGAGAAGAAAAAGAATTAGCGAATCTAAAGGATAAGAGCGCCATAAGCAGCAAGGAAGAGCTTTTGACTCTCAACCGCGCAGCTGTATAAGTTTGCCACTCAACATTTGCTCGAAGCTGTCGCCGCAGCCGTGCGTCGCGCGTCGTCTCGCCACAACGTTGTTTCTCGAAATGCTCAGATAATAAATCGCGACAGCGCGCGCTCGCTGTGCAAAGATAAGTAGGAGCGTGAAGCGTTTTGTCCGTATTTATTAAGAATAATATATTAAAAATAATTGCGAGCTTATTACGAGGCGACTTCTCAATGAATTTAAAGCCCAGCGGAGCGGGCGGTAATTGGCGCTGTCGGGTGTGCTTTGCATATTTTACGTAAAACCGGAGCGGCTGATGTGTTTATGGAGGCTCTGCCGCTTATTGAAAACGTCTTCAACGGAAATGCGCCGTGACGCCATTACGCGCGAGATGCTATCGGCGGTGCTCGCGTCGCGTCTGTCGTGTCACTGCAATCTGTTATATCCCTTCACTCTGCCTGTCTCACTTGACCACTCAAAAAATGCTCGTAGTTTTTTTTTTGAAAATATTGCGGATCATTGTGAGCGAGTTTTATAATGTTTTAGTCAAATGGTTAAATTGCCCTAAAATTCTCGTATGGGCCTAAAGATAGAAGGGGCAGCGTCAAGGTCAGAGAAGAGTAGAGCTTACGAGGTAGGTCCCGAGAGCGGTCGTCGATAGTTTAATGTCTTACATTAACGATGACTTCCAAACACATTATTTATATTTTTGTGAAGTCATCTCGGAGCAAAAGCTCTGTGTCTAGCAATAAAGTTTTAACGGTCGTGTGCCGAGTACCACGCGTCGCGACGCGCCACTTTTGAGCTGTTAAGGCGCTGTATGTAATGTATGAGGCATTTGTGCTGAATTTATTATTGTTTTCAGTGTAAATCACACTAGATTAAGAGGACTCAGCAGAGCTCATCAGTTTCTGTCATAAATTATGATAAGTTTAAATTTACTCTGATCGTACGAAATACTGCTACAAACATTTAATGAAGTCGATAAATCACTTAACTGCAATTACGTTTTATTCTAATAATGATTCATAAAATCATATTTTCGCCAATAGGAAAGGGGAAATGTGATTTCCCTTTCAAACGTCGAAGAAAATGTAGGTACAAGTAAATTTGGCCTTAACTGTCACTCTGGACGTTTGTTAGATTTAAGATTATCTGCCGGATTTTTCCTAGTCTCTGACAAAGTTTACATGATCATCAATTTCAATTTTACTATCCGACATTGTACTCCTGCCGCGAGCGCGGCGGCGGCGGAGGTAATGGCTGCCTACAATAAGATTAGCAATAAATCAAATGTTTATTTTTTATTATTCTTAGATCTTCACGAAGAAGGCACTGCGATATCGAATAACACGCGAACGCTGGAAATAATTATAAAGAGGCTATTCGAACATTACAGTTGAAGCAAAATAAATTCGTAATAATAATAAAAATATGTCGTGCCGCATGATGGTAACTTCGTCAGTAATCAGGATCTGCAGCACGAGGTTACCAAAATGTGGCCCGTCGATCGTTGTGCCCATAGTCGTAGTGGCGCAGCGCATGGGCTGATAGCGAAGAGACTCGACGACCACCTTGAGAGGCTCTCGCCGAGTGGTTGGCTCAAGGGCCAGTTCCATAAAAAAAAAAAAATCCAGAAGGCAGCCCTGCTCGACACTGCACGCATCGTCCGGAGGTTTCTCTCTTTGGAACCCGACCATCGGTAGCCTGGGTTCGCCCCGCCCGCGCCGCGCCGCCGGTGGTGGAATCTCCGTTTATTATTTTTTTATGTTTATTTTATATTTTAAGTTGTTTGTAAATATGTAAAATTAATATAAGAAAAAACGTGTCAAAATAAATTGACTAAAATCAAAATATAATATTATATATACGCGCTTGGAGGCGTGTCTCCTGCCACCGGCGCGGAAATACCGTTTTTTTGTTTTTGTGTGCTTATATAAATTTGTGTACCGTTCGGGGCCGGTACTTAAAAAGAATAGCCCCACTGCATCTCTCCCCGTGCATGTCGTAAGAGGCGACTAAGGGATAAGGACAAGATACTGCGCTAAAGGGCGACAGGCTAGCCACTTCTCACCTTGGCGCATTCCTTCCACCTAGTCATGCAGCAGGTGGGTTCTTCGTGTCTTACTTGCTGCTTGATAGTTGTCTTGTCCGTATACTGTGCTAAACGTGGTGGTCGGTGTTGTGCTGTAATTTACCAGAGTCCTTATAGCACAACACCGATTACTCTGCTTACCCTGATTGTCGGGATACAGCGTGTGTTATGTATGTATGTATGTATGTATATAAATTTGGTATATTTTGTATATTTTATTATGTATAAAGAATTAATATAAATATTATATGAAAAAGGACAGAAAAGTTAATTAATTACAAAATTTGCAATTTTAAATTAATTATAAGAGTAAGATTTTCAGTTGCTACGTTGTTGCTGAGGAGCGTTTTGTCGTGTGTGCGGTGTCGTGTCGACTACTGGTTTGTGTAATTCCTAATGAATATGTGAGTCGGTACGAGGTGCTGTACGGAATGGGGCGGCAACGTGTTCCCAAACTCATTAGAATTCACGCAAATTTTACGAGAGGTATGCGGTGGGTGAAGGGGGGCGGGGGAGACCGGACCACCCAGGACAAAGTGTCTCAGATCCGATGCATCTCGTCGAGATTATGGAACGTACCCACCTACCGTGTTGTCCGGTTTGTCATCCGCTTCGTCCAGCGGGTGTTTTGCAATCGTTGGAAAAACATGATTGTAAGTAAAAAGAAGCGATAGGGAAGTCGAACTCATCACACCGTCGAATTAATTAATATTAGGTAGATATGTTTTAATTTCGCGAGAAGTAGTGTTATTGGCCGTATATGATCGTTCGTTGAAGTATTAGGCAGTCACCCGGGCCGACTGTCCATAAAAAAAAAAACGAAGGCACGGTAGATTTGAAGCGCTCTGTAAAATTCAGACCTGAAACGCAAATTAAGAAATAGTACTACTCACCACGACGGCGCTTACGTCATTCTATCTGACCTGACTACCCCTGGGTGCCTTTGCAGATGAAATCACTGTTAAGTATGGGTATAGGTATTCCATCAGAGGGAGGAGTGTCTGTAGGTACAGTTGGCAATGTTTACCGGAAAGCATTGTATTGTAATAGCGGAGTGTGGATTGTGAAGAGCGCTCGCTCGTGCAAGGCGATGACAGGATAATAAGGAGCGGCTAGTGCCGGCGAGTCCTTCAGCTCCACGCGTCCTGTCAGCCGCCAGGCCCCAGGCTACTGCTGTTACTTGCGACTTGCCCACCTCCAGCCGTTATTGAAAAGTATATTATATATTACCGCGTGAGGTTTAAACATAAAGGTCTGTATGCTGTCAGAGGTCTTCTTAACGTCCAAATGAGACGCTGTGTATGTTTAAATCATATAAATTTTACTTTCGCTACACACAGAAGACCATTTCTTTAGCTTAACGGTGACCTTGAATCAGATGAAAAGAGGCAGTGAGTACGAAACTAGGTAACATGCATTATTTTGTCATCACTGAAAAGTTTCATATATGCATTTCCGACGAGGTGTTCACTGATTCGGACTTAGTATCCACCCCTCCCCCCCCCCCCCCCCCCCCTTCCAATGGCTCGCTTATAAAACTAGACTTACCTACGTCTTACGCGCCGCAAAAGTCGGTAGGTAAAGTAGTCGATATTGGAGGCCGGGTGGCTAAGCTCAAGTGGCAGTGGGCTGGGCACGTTAGCCGAAGAGACGACGACCGTTGAAGTAACCATGTCCTACACTGACAGCAGTGGATAGGAAAACGGAGTGTGGGAAGACCACCCGCCAGGTGGGACAACGACGTTAAGTACGCCGGCGGAAAGCAGTGATTCCGTACTGCTGAAGGCCGGGAGAACTGGAGGAAAATTGGAGAGGCGTATGTCCAGCAGTGGACGCATACACGCTGACTGACGGACGCGCCGCGCGCTCTACCGGCTTGGAAAAGACGGCTGCCGATCGCTATTCTGTGCTTGCTCCAATGTATGCGTGTCTAAATATTGTACTGTGTGTCTCACAGTCTTCTCTTTCTTATTAATAATCTGTAGATTATTATAATCTGTGGTATGCACAGGCCACATTTGCTTGATATATTTAATATTTTATAAGTAGATTGTTGTTCGAAACAAATCACCCTTGAACACTTGCTATTATTATGAATTCATTCGAGTCGCTACTTGACATGAGCATAGGTCATACTAGATTTTCTTCCATGATTGTGATATTTTAATTAGACAAATAAATAACAGTTTCTGGCACTACGAGCTTTATTTAATAGAAATAGAGAAGAAAGTACAGTCAAGAAGTCGTTTAGAGAACACACACATCAAATACACATCACAAGAATATAGAATAGTCATCACAATATTCTAGTTTCAAATATAAACAATTTCGTAATTTCTTAATTCAGTTGAAGCATTATAGGCACGCACACACACCAACAATGATGATAAGAATAAGGCAAATTCCCAAAGCTCTTTTTGGTATACAAAAGCTTTGTTCTGCGTGTGAACGAGAGAGCAATAAATACACTCGCCATATCATCTCTAAAAGATCTCCAGTACACTAAGCTAACTCACGGTGGTGACAAATAATGTTTCTCACAAATCTCCACGTAATTATAGGGTTGAAGCTTCGATTGTTCGATACGAGCCCATTGTTGAGTTTTGAAATTATAGAAATAAAAATACCTAACTGGCAATGAGTCACAGATATTTGTCTGGTTCTGTTGCTTATAGGATACTTCAAACATAATACACTCAATATATAATTTCTGACTATTTGAACTGATTAAAACACAAGTTACAGGAAGAAGAGACATATACTTCTGCTGATATAGAGTAAATTGTTCCGCTTAGACTGGCTTGCATACATATCACACACGCTGAATCCCGACAATAGGGGTAAGCAGAGTAATCGGTGTTGCGCTAAAAGATCTCTGGTAAATTACAGCACAACACCGACCACCACGTTTCGCAAAGTACATATTCGAACAAGATTCAATCGATCAAGCAGCAAGTAAGGCACGAAGACCCACATGCTGCATGACTCGGCGGAAGTACCATGCCAAGGTGAGAGGTGGCCATCCTGTCGCCCTTTAGCACGGCATCTTGTCCTTATTTCTTAGTCGCCTTTTACGACATGCATGGGGAGAGATGCAGTGGGGCTATTGTTTTTAAGTACCGGCCACACACACTGGCTTGATAATAAAAAAATATACATTTACTAATTAATTTGCCTTTAATATAAATAACATTATTGAAATGTGCTGTCTAGACAATATGCACGGTATGCGTTGACTTAGCTTATAGCTGGCGGAGGGAGAGTGCGTGTTCGTTATTTTTCTGCGTCCTATCAGCGTCGTGTCGCAGCGCAGCCGTTTATGTTGGCCGCGAGCGTCGGTGAAGAGAATTTTCATGACGATTTCGATGACCTCTATGATAGTTTGTTTAAAATTGATTTCGGACGTCGATGGAGCACGCGATAAGGACTTGGGTTGGTTTATTATAGCCTGAGATGGAGGCTGGTTCGCTCCGGGCGGAATGTGTGTTCGCACGCCGCGCCGGCGTCCACTCTACTCTACCATGTGAACATTTTCATAATGGTACTTACTTGTTCTGTAATTATATGAGGAAACGAAGAGTTTGTGTTTGTGCGCTCGATGCATGTTGGATTCAATGTTCAATGATCATATATCCGATCATTTCCAAATTAATTGTGAGATCGTGATTGTCTTGACCTGATGATACGAGGAAATACTTTATGATAGTGAAAAGAAAGTGTTCCGACTCTTGAGAAACTAACTATAATAAGTTTGCGAAACTGTTCGAGGTTGTTGATTTCATAGTATTATGTATGTTATCTTCGCTTCTTTTTGGTCACAACGTATTACGATTTACCTAAATACCCCACAGTGCTCACAGTACAGCACTCACATAAGCATACGTCGTCGTTCGTCGCACATGGACATATTGAAAAGTAATGACGAACAAATAATGCATATTCCCCGGTGCGATACCATCGTATCGCCGCGAGGTGTGGTCCTAGTGCTTGCAATAAGAGCAACAAGAGAGAGGCGCGACCCGCGCGCGCGCCCGACCGCGGCCCCTGCGCCCGCGCTGCCAGTCCCCAACCAACACTCCGACCGAGACACTTCTATAGGTCTGCATTCAAATTCCGAGTTGGTTGCCATTTCTGTCTCTTGTAATTTTATTATTATTCTGGATGTCCTATCCATAGAAAATCCGGCTCGAAGGATCAGTAAGCTTGCTTTCAAAAGCACGTGCTTATATATTAGTTACCTTATTTATAGTACCTATGTAATTAATTCGTGCATGTATTTAGGCCCCAATCCCTATATGGTTACGGCCATCTAGTAGGTAGCTTAAATCTACTTATAAAGTCACAATTGAGCGCCGATAGGTGGCGCACCGGTTCCCGAGACATTTCCGGCGTCTGTCACTTAACTTAAGTGACATTATAATATGAATGGAGTCGATTAACACTTTGGACCCGTGACACCGGTTAAGTAAGGTGGCGCAAAAGTGATCATCCATTTTGATATAGCTATAATTTTTTTTATATATTACATAATGTTGATTTGCTTTTTTATTATTTTTATTTACACTTTGGAAATTTATTTGATGCACATGTAATAAATTTTTCCATTTTTCATCAATACTTTCGGCAAAATATTCACAATTTATTTTCGAAGGTTTTCCATTCAGGGCTGCGAGAATCTGTGGCTTATTCGGATAGATAGACCAATGATATGACATAAACCCAAAGAAAGAAGTATGTAATGGTCAGATCAGCGGGTTTACCGTCGTTAACTCGCTGGCTCTCACAAATACTCGCAAAGGACAATGGCAAGTTCCTATACAACGTTTTTTCTGGCATTCATTTGAGGCGTCTTATAGGGGAAAATGTTTAAAACGGTAGGGGCTTTAACCTAATAATAGGCACATTGGTTTTTTTTATTGTTGGCTGCACTTAAAAGATTTAATAATTTATTTTGAGGCTATGTTTGAGAATTCATCGTATAACGCGGCCTCTACACGTGCGGGCTACCACTGCTCTGTGGGCTGACAGATGGTAAATGACGTGACATTTAATTATGACAAATAGTGTGAGTAACGAAAACGGGGATACTTTCTGAGTGAAACAGCAATTCGTATATTACATTACATGTTCATTTCCATAAAGCGTTCCAAAACAAATCTGCTTCCGAGAAAATGACATTCTATCTCTTTCTTTTTCACGACGGAGAGGAATTCTCGTTATGGAACGGAGCCTAGAATGTAATTGTAAATGTCATGATTAATGACTATCAGCAATCAATCAAGCTGTGTGGCTGTACGGTCAAACGACCCTTGCCTTACCGCAAGGATAAAAAAGAAAAAAATAATCAAGCTGTGTTGCCATTGGCTGCCATTATTATTACTTTCGAGCGACTGTAAGGAGAAAGGAAGTATTGTAATCGTCCAAAATGTCGAAGTTGAGATTTCGACTGATTTGGGCTATATATCATTCAACAATCCCAAAAAAGTGATTTTGAAAAACATGTATGTGAGGGTGTGTGTGTGTGTGTATGTGAGGGTGTGTGTGTGTGTGTGTCCGTCCAGCGACCATGCGCCTCAACCGCTCAACCGATTTCGTTCAAAATTCGTATTTAGTAGTGTGAAACGATTATCTAGTGGTACCTTTTTTAGTTTTTTTAAATTCGAAAAAATAAGGTTAGCTGTCATACAAAATTTGTCTATGGCAATGTGTCCAGCGACGTTGCGCCTAAACCGCTAAACCGATTTCGTTTAAAAGTCATATTTAGTAGTTTGAAATAATTATCTAGGGGTAACTATTTTTAGTTTTTTTTTATTCAAAAAAATTAGGGTAGCTGTCATACAAATTATTTCGATAAGGTCGATTTTCTCAAAAACGGCTCCTACGATTTTTATTATATTTTCCACATAGAAACCCTGTTACTAGCCTAAAAAGATATCATTATCAGTTTTTCCAGGAAAACTCAAAAAAAGGTGGCTGTCATACAAACGAAGGTTTCTTTCTATTAAATATTGCATACAAAATGTTTGTTGCTAGCGCCTAACTAATTCAACGGAACTGTCCTGTCAGTATATTTTGAATTTCGAACATAAAAACCTTGAGTTCGCCAAACTAGCGAGAAAGTCAGTGGGGTATTACCCTACCATTTATTTTTTTATTACCGCTACACATGAGAGGGTTTAAGGGTGGATTTAATTATTGGATAAAATAATAAATGAACAGTACAGTACTATCTATTTATTTTAGATAGATAGATAGATAGAAATACTTTATTGCTCCAAAACATTTTACCGTAACAATCGACAAGTAATTTACATGAGGGGCAAAGGCGGACTTATCCCTTACAGGGACTTCTCCCAGTCAGCCTTTTTAATGTTTGAGAGTCGTACGTCGTATTTTATTAATTTTTTATTTTGCAATATTTATTGCAACAGAATTTCACATCACATTCAGATATCAATATTGATTTTAGAAATAAAACAGCCTCGAAAACTTGCATCAATGCTGGAGGTCACCACTTGAACGATATCATATTCAGTACCTAGTTAATGGAAAGAATTTTCGAGGTGTGAATGAAAATAATAAAAAGAACATCATAGTAACCATTTAATATATTATGAATCAAATAATATGTAGCTATAACAAAATGGATCATGGCTTTTGCGCCACCTGTTACTAGTTGAAGCTTAGGAAGCATACGTTTGGACCGTCGTCGTAGTAACTTGGGTTCATCTCGATATCGTAGATGTGTGACTGCGAAACGAGGATTGGGATAACATAGGGAATTTAATGCAAATTCACTTCGCAGTATATTGTCATAAGTCGTCGCTTATGTCCGTGCGTTTATCGAGCGCGCACAAATAACGAGGAATCGCACCTCAGCATCGGCGCGCGCGCAGCGTTTAGTTCCATCTTACACAGCGCGGCGCGCGCGGCCGGCCGCGGCCGCGGTAAGTCAACCTGCACGCTACACCGCCCTTCACTCAGGCGCAATGTCACAGGACTCTCCTGCCAGTAGTGGCGTTACTATTCGCTTGCTAAATATAACCTTAGGAATCACTGGCGGCTGGTCCTAAAGTGCGCTCGTGCGCCGCACTACCATACCACGAGAAGTCTTCACTTCACTCAAAATAAATAATACCTTACAACATACTACATTAAAACCATAAAGATCGTACTCCAAATAAATACGAATGTGAATTCGACCTTATTATATAGTTCACAAGGCACGTTTTTGCGAGTAAACGCGCGCGCCGTGCGGAATATAAATCGCACGCGGGTCTCCCATATTGAATGTATGGGGATCGGCAAAACACCGCTGCGCGTGAGACAGAAGATACGTCATAGAAACAGTATGGGCCGAAAGGAGTTCTGCGTGCGGCGCACGAGCGCCAAACAATGACGCTATATCGTGAATACCCGCGCGTGCGACACGTCGCGTCGCGAGCGATTCGTTTTGCACGAGTCCGTCTTACAAACTCTTTTCCGTCTACCTAGAGTCAGCGCGCTGTCATGTGATGTCACATACCCGTTAGCGCCAATGACGTATCATGTATTCTACTAGACCTCTTACCCGGGCAACAGCCTTCGCTCCACCGCGGTGGAGTAACCATTACGCGGAGGGACCCTCTTGAGACTAGTAGCTCGCGAGCGGCCGAACGCGGCGGACGCGCCGCCCGCGCGCTCGCTGCCGTCCGTCTTCGGCTCGCATCGCGCCAGTCATTATGCCCGGTTGTGTGTTGCGATATTGCAAAAATCATACCAAAAATATTGGAAAAACTGATGGCATCTCATTTCATAGGTAAGTATCACTTCATTGTGATCTTAATATATAAGGTCTTTCAAAATTAGTTAATAGTACGCATCATATAGGGAGTAAAACCTATATAATTTTTTTTGGACCTTAGGTTTTTTTTATGTAAAATGTTTTTATGTATTTAAATAAAAAAATAGGTGGCTGATTTTTATAGCCTAATCGATTCAGTTTCATAACAGTAACAAAAAAGTCTTCATTACCATTTTGATGTAACACGTGTAAGTTGGTAAAAAAAATCAAATTCTTTCTATTCCATACTAATAAAACTAAAATTGTGTTTTTTCACAATTTCTGAAAGAAAGAGATCTATGTGTTGGAAGACTTTTTTGTTCCTGGCATGAAATTGAAACGATCAAGAAAATAATTTTTTTTTACATTTTACATTATTATAAAAATTTATTTTTGTAAAAAAAATATTTGTTCCTCAAAAGTGATTTATTTACGATACAGAACCCCCCCCCTTAGCGTACTATTAACTAATTTTGAAAGACCTTATATATAATATCTTGTTTTCCATGTGCTTAGAAATATTTGGTTCAACTGGCCAATTAGGGTTGTCACAACGCTACTTCAATTTGAAAATTTTGTACATTTTATGTATTGACCTCGCATTGCAATAACATAAGCATTATTTAATTAAACAAATAAATTGAACGCGCTCATTAGGGCTGCCACATATGAATGATTAGAAATAGAGTTCTGGGATATCATGTATGAAAGTAAATAAATATGTATTAAACCACGTTAAAATATGAGAGTGAATTGACAGCTAATTAGGGTTGTCGCTATTCTTAAATTTTTTTTGAATTAATAAATAATTGAGAAATTTTCAAGAACAATTTTTTTTTTACAAGATTTCCACATCCTACTAAGGGATCAATACTAGAAAGATGGATAAAACTAGTCCAAGATGATACATTGTTTAAGGGAAAGTGAAAATTCAAATTTGTGTAAAGTGAAATTTAAATTATTTTGTTTAAGGACGGAGGAAGAGTTATTTTAGTTGTGTTTGTGTGTGTAGTCCAAAGTATACCTAATGGTTTTTTTAGTTATATTGTTTTATTAATTTTTTAAATAAATGCTGCACTCTTTATTTTATGTATGTTTGGTTCGGAGATTTTAAGTTTAGTCCAATGCCAAGACCGCAGTTATTAATTCTTTATTATTAAGTTTAGTTTTTTAGATATTATTCTAGTTATTAAGTGTAGGTATTATAAGAATAAAAACGGCTTTACTCGCGGTCGAAATACGAGCTGTGTAGCTCGACGTTTCGGGCCAAACGTATGGCCCATCATCATGAGCACTCTGGCCGAAATGTCGAGCCACACAGCTCGTATTTTGATAGTGAGTAAAGCCGTTGTTTATTCTTAAAATGTCAAACAACCACGGTAATTTAAAAACCCATATAAGTTTAGTTATGTATTTCAAGTTATTATAGTTCTGTATTTTAAGTTTAATAAATACATAAAAACTTTTTTTTCGATGAAATTCACTATCTGTGTTCTTCTATAATCCTTTAAAATGTCCCACTGCTAGGCACGGACTCTGCCCACTGACATAGGAGGTATTGTTTTTATTGTTGTTGTTTTATTGTTTATTGAGTATTCTTATGGCAGTCATATTGCACTCGAACTTGTCACAATTTGTTATATCCGGTTCGATTACTCGTACACTTCCATGGTAACCAGTGGAAATCAGAAGCAGTTTACACAAAAAATACCTTTCATAGACCAGTGTGCCCTAGTTACCTAACTTTATTTTTCTTCACTGGAGCGATCGTACCTATTCGTTATGAAATGCACGTATATCAATCCTTATCAAGGAAATAAATACATTAGTTAGTGCCCGGGATTTGAACCCGCAACTTCTGCATTGAGAAGCGTTACCACTAGACTACGGGCGCAATTAACCATAATACCTACTCGTATAATAATAAATCGAAAAATATATTTTTGGTAGACTAAGTGACAACCCTACGTATTCCAATGCACGTGTTGCCTGACCGGCCGGCCGGGCCGCCGCTAGTCGCTAGCTAGCGCTAGCTAGCCCCTCTCCCGCTCGCTTCCCGCCCCGCGCGGCTCTGCGCTCCGCCACCCCGCTACCTTACCTCATACCTCAGCTATTGGCCGTCATTTCTCTATATTCTTTCTTCGTAGTGCTCACTCTATACATAAAATCTCTTTGGTTAGCGCGCGAATATTTAAAATGGGATATGGTTAGGTTTTGTGCTTTCTGTCACGTGATACTGTGAATTAAGTGGTGCCGATATTTTCCTAAGCGTTGGTTAAAGGTAATGCTTTACAATCAGATGATCCCGGGTTCAATTCCTACTTTTCAAATGCTTTTATTTTTATATATTTTTTTGAAGTATTTTGGACTGTTTTCTTTTTGAAAGCTGCAGTAGTGTTGTCTATGGGGTGTATTCATAAAGGTACTAAAAATAAGTTTAAAAACTTGTTTGGATTTTTGTTTTGTTTTTTACAACTCATTGAGTGTCTTGAGAATATTCATACTAGGTACGTACATAATAAAACGCAGGCGTTTAAAAAATTCGGAAGTCCCGATCTTAAAATAACATGACGAGAATGTGTTGGGAAATTTGGTATTTAAGAGGTAGGTACTTAGCGCACTACCGGTCACTGAAGTCACCAGCCGCCACTGTTAGGAATACAATTCAATTCAGGTTGCATTTAATTGGCATAATTAAACGAAAAACGCGGAAACGTCGCCGACACGCCGCCGCCGCCGCAAGCGTTCTAGGAACAATTCTCTGTTATTTTTGGTTTAAATTTGAATTTGAATTTTCTAGAGGATTATTTGTCATAATCTCATATAGGAACTTAGTGTGTATTTTGCCATTTAATTTAATTTTATGAGTTAGGTACTCTTCCTGACTATTCTGACAAATGTATGAAGAAGGTACTAGCTCTATGCGCGCGCATATGTTGAAGGTTGAAGTGTACAATGAAAATGATAAATTGATTTCAGGCTAGACTGTCCTCCGGCTACGTCAACTGAGCGTGCGAGTGTTCGCGTGTTCCTGGGTCCGGTCGACGTTACCGCATCGTTAAATGTGCATACATAAGATTGATGTGGCATAACATTTATTCCACCGTCCACTCTATTCTTCCTGTGAGCGGAGAACTCATTCGTTTCTCGTCACAGAAGAAAGCCTCGTGTAGTTTGAATTCGAACGAATTGTAGTCATATTTCACACTTTTCAATTAAGAAAGGAGAGTGAACGCTTAGAAACCGCTAAAAAGTGAGAGTACATAGGTAGTTTAATGCTATAAACACGTTTGCAAATTAAGATTACAAATAATATTTTTAAAGCACATTCAAGCAGAAAACGGTGAAAAAAGAGCCTGCCGCTCCAGATAAATGTAAACGGGATTTTGGTCTAGAGTTTAGTGTTTCTATCAATAGATATTTCTGTCGTCGTAGATTTAACCTTTTGTAGTTCTAGCTACATTTTGGTTCTGACTGCTGAAGCAAGCCATGTTACCCCACTGTAGCTGCAAAGCGCGCATTGTGGCGCGTCGCCGCACACAATGCCGCGATGCATCAGCCGTGCGCGCGGTGCTCAGCGCTGATCGTCGATACTGCGCCCGCGCCGGGCTAGCCACCACCGCACTCCTCTTTTTATTCTTCAATATTTCTACAAATCCGCAACGGAACGTCGTCGCCGTGTCGTCGCGTCGCGTCGTGGCGGTCATGACATCCGCTGACAGCCAGCGTCTCTACACATTTTTGCTTGTCGAAGTCTCCAATCGCGAGGCTTATGGTGTATTGTATGTCCTCTGTAAAGAATGTGATGGAATCGGAGTTCGAACAAACGAGTAGATACACTGTATGGTGTGTTCACTCGGCACAGTAGTGGCTCTCTCTGGCGAAATTGTTAAGGAACTTCTATTCTGGCAAATGCATGGAGAAGGTACTAGCTTTATTAGCTCATAATATGTTGAAGGGTACAATGAAAATTATAACTTGATATAGGGCTAGACTGTCCACCGGGTACGTTAAATGAGTGTGTGAGTGTTCGCGTGTTCCTGGTTCAGTTCGATCTTACATCTTTTTAAATGATAATGTATACATAAGATTGATGTAACCTGACATTTATTCCACCATCCACTCTATTCTTCCTGTGAGCGGAGAAATCTTTCAAAAGTTAAAGTAGAAAGACAGTTCAAAACTATAAACACTTTTGCAAATTAAAGTTCAAAATAATATCTTTGAAATAAGTAATAATTATTGTCCAAGCGCGAAAAATATTTTTAACATTATAAATTCGTCAAATTGATACTCTGCATTCGGCTATGAATTCGTCATGATTCGGACGGCATGATGGCGAGGCCCAGGAGAAGTATATTATTCGGGACAAGCAATGAGCTTGTCACACACACTCACGGGAAATATGAAAAGTAGAAAATCTTCAAAAGACGAATTTTCAAAATCCCCAACTGGCGTTTTCCCCGCTATATTTTTTTAATACGAGGCATGAAATTCATCGATGTTTATTCAAGTTACAAGCGGTTTTCGAGCCGATTAAAATATAACTTTCTCCATAATGTTTTTTAAATTTCGAAAATTATTGTTTCAAAACAAAAAGGTGAATAAAGTGTTACAGTATGAGATGTGAGTATGGCATTACTTAGATTACTAGACTAGACTTTGTAGACTTCATTATACATTATTACCGGACTGTACTGAACTATATAACAAAATTAAAATAAATATCTCCTCTATTGGAGCTGTTATTGTTTGTCCTAAGGACCGAAGCAGTGCCACCTCATTATTACCTATGTATGAGTTGTAACAAGTTTACATTTTTAAAATAATAAAAACACTTTTATTATTGAACGAAAGGTAACAACTTGATAGTTTCATTGTTGAAACTCATAGGATACTGTGAACTCTCATCAAAGCGTCTGTGGCTTTAAAATAACAAACAGGAGTGCGAACGCCAGTACACCAATACGTTGAAAACAAAGCTTGGTGTGAAATTCCGATTTGACCTTTATCTTGTTTGGCTGAACTGCCCTTTGGAGAAGCTAAATGAATACCAGTAGAGCAGGGTGCTAGAACGGATGGGTGGTGAGAAAAACAATATTTAGAATCAGTGTGTGCGATACCAGAATGACTGAATGTTGTACGTTTGAAATTGATATGAACAACGATATCTTATTGAGTTGGTAACATTTAACAAAGTTGTTCGAAATACACCTAAAGTCGTTCTTATGCTGTCCTGAGCAAACCAAAGAATAACGTAAATATACGTATTTATGCGAGCGATATTCCAAAATAAGCTTTTTTGTCGAACCTTTTTGGACAAGGACAGGAACAAGATGTAGGCTCGGAGCGTAATGTAAAGTCAGCTCGTCGTATCGATACCTTAATAAAACCCGACGCGATTGAGCAATAAAAGCTAATTTATTAGATTGTAATTTCCAAACACAATGTGGGTCGCACTTTTAATGTAATTTATTTTTATGCTTGTGATTTTGAACGTACGCGCGTGTCCGCGTGATTGCAGAATCAAAGTTCAATGCAATTACAGTAAAAGCTACCATCCAAGACCAGACCAGACCAGACGGATGGATTATTAAATCCGTTTACCTACCTGCCTGCAGTTTTAGGTCCATTCGAAGAGGCGTCCAAACTGGCGAATTCTGGCGAGTAATATCGATCTCGGAAGGTTTCGACTTAATTCGTTGGTTTTGACCCCTTTTGAGGACCCATTCTCAAAATAAAAAACATTTGCTGGTCGCTCTACATAATATTTATCTGCATTTTAGAGTTATATTTTAACCGGCATACATAATGTTCCCTTCAAATATAACTCTAATGACTCACCGATTTTGCCTCTTCTCTTTCCCTTCTGTAACTGCTATAACAGTTTCATTGTCGATTTTCGACGAAAGTTGATTTGCTGGTACTTGCCATGCTTTAGATTTCACCATGCACGGCGTTCAAATATTCACAATATTCGCAGTTCAAGTATTGAGGGTCCGCGCACATTCTATGTGTGTGAATATCGACTACACAGCTCACGCACACGTATACACGTATGAACGGAGCGAGAACAGTACCTACTGGAGCAAGTAACACGGTCGCAGCCAGCACAATGCAGTGTAACTCGAGATATTATCATCGAGCCAATCAATTTAATCCCTCATAAAAAGGGCCCGCTGTATCGGGACGCGATCCGAGGTGGTGCTGGTGACTTTTCATATGTTTTATATGAAAAGGATGTGTATTGTTGCGGACTCCCTGCCGCGCCACCGCTGCCGCCGCCGCAGAGGTAAACACTTGACGTTCCAACGGGAGACTCATCTCGCGTCGTCCCAGCCACAGTCCCAGCGCAGCATCCTGTCTGGGGTACGGTCACCTGAAATAATAATAACCACTATTGAAATAATATAGAAAACTAGCTGAGCCCGCGGCTCCGCTCGCGTGAAATTCGTATTTCAAAGAAGACAGTAAGTAACTGAGGGCGAGGCCGAAGGCCGAGCTGCGTTCAGGAAGACTATAAACCTTCTCGAAGAAAGTAAGTAACTAAGGGCGAGGCCGAAGGCCGAGCTGCGTTCAGGAAGACTATAAACCTTCTCGAAGAAAGTAAGTAACTAAGGGCGAGGCCGAAGGCCGAGCTGCGTTCAGGAAGACTATAAACCTTCTCGAAGAAAGTAAGTAACTAAGGGCGAGGCCGAAGGCCGAGCTGCGTTCAGGAAGACGATAAACCTTATCTAAGAAAGTAAGTAATTAAGGGCGAGGCCGAAGGCCGAGCTACATTCAGGAAGACCATAAATATTCTCGAAGAAATTACGCAACTGAGGGCGAGACCGAAGGCCGAGCTGCGTTCAGGAAGACGATAAACATTCTCGAAGACAGTAAGTAACTATGGGCGAAGCCGAAGGCTGAGCTGCGTTCAGGAACAGGATAAACCTTCTCGAAGAAAGTAAGTAACTAAGGGCGAGGCCGAAGGCCGAGCTGCGTTCAGGAAGACTATAAACCTTCTCGAAGAATGTAAGTAACTAAGGGCGAGGCCGAAGGCCGAGCTGCGTTCAGGAAGACTATAAACCTTCTCGAAGAAAGTAAGTAACTAAGGGCGAGGCCGAAGGCCGAGCTGCGTTCAGGAAGACGATAAACCTTATCTAAGAAAGTAAGTAATTAAGGGCGAGGCCGAAGGCCGAGCTACATTCAGGAAGACCATAAATATTCTCGAAGAAATTACGCAACTGAGGGCGAGACCGAAGGCCGAGCTACGTTCAGGAAGACTATAAACCTTCTCGAAGAAAGCAAGTAACAAACGGCGAAGCCGAAGGCCGAGCTGCGTTCAGGAAGACCATAAACCTTCTCGAAGAAAGTAAGTAACTGAGGGCGAGGCCGAAGGCCGAGCTGTGTTTAGGAAGACGATAAACCATCTCTAAGAAAGAAAGTAATTAAGGGCGAGGCCGAAGGCCGAGCTGCGTTCAGGAAGAGGATAAACTTTTTCGATGAAAGTAAGTAACAAAGAGCGACGCTGAAGGCCGAGCTGCGTTTAGGAAGACTATAAACCTTCTCGAAGAAAGTAAGTAAATGAGGGCGATGCCGAAGGCAGAGCTCCGTTTAGGAAGAGGATAAACCATGGGTCAGGCCGAAGGCCGAGCTGCGTTAATGAAGAGGATTAACCTTCTTTATGAAAGTTAGTAACTGTGGGCGAGGACGAAGGCCGAGCTGTATTCTGGAAGACGATAAACCTTCTCGATTTCTCGATCAAAGTAATGGCGTTTAGATAAACGACGATAAAACTTCTTAAATAAAGTAAGTAACTAACGGCGAGGCTTCAGGCTAAGCTGCATTCTGGAATACAATAAACCTCCACGAAGAAAGTAAGTAACTAAGGGCGAGGCCACCGTCACACCCATCCCCCCTCCCCCCCCCCCCCCCCCCCCATTTATTTGTTTTTAGTAGCTATAATTATGATTTTCCTTTAAAAAAACCGATATTCCCATACAATCTTTAACACTCCGTTTCCGTTTCTCCCTCTCCCTCTCCCTCTCCCTCTCCCTCTCCCTCTCCCTCTCCCTCTCCCTCTCCCTCTCCCTCTCCCTCTCCCTCTCCCTCTCCCTCTCCCTCTCCCTCTCCCTCTCCCTCTCCCTCTCCCTCTCCCCCTCCCTCTCCCTCCATCTGTCTGCCTCTCCCTCCCTTCCGTTGAGTCTGGCCATCATCGACACTTGGAGTAAATATGGCAACCCCAAAGATGGTAAACAGACAGACATACATACAGACAGACAGAAAGCAGAGGTTGGATTTTATTAAAGGTAAGGAAGAAAGGAAAGGATAAGGATAAGGGGGATTCCATCGCTCTACCTCCACCTCCCCTCCCGCCCCTCCCTCACCCCCCTCCCTATATGCCTCTACTTACCCCCCCCCCCCCCCTCCCCCCCCCTCCCCCCCCCCTCTCCCCTCCCCCTTCAGGATATTGTAATGTCATCGGTTCTTACTCGGGTGAATGATTCCGTGTCCGTTACATACAAATATTGCCAAGTGCTCTCATATTTCACTTCACTGCTACCCTCATAAGCCATTTAGCGTGATAGTAAGTAGCCTATAGTTGATGGGAAGAATCAAGCTATCCGTAGAATTTTGTTTTATTAAAATCGGTTCAGTGGTTCTCGAGTTATAAGCGGACAGACAGACACTCAGACATACAGAAAGCAGACGTTGGATTTTATTATAGGTAAGGAAGGAAGGATATTTATAGAAAATAAAAACTACAAAATAAATTAGATATGAAATGACAACTAAACTGTTTAAACAAGTATTTTCATATTAAAGTGTAAACTACACTACACAATTAAGAAATTTGACACGTTTACGTGTATCCAACGGCAATTTTTATAAGAGTCAGCAGTTTACTTTAGCACTTTGAAGATGAGGTGACGTGGAATTATGAAAAATTATATTCGCATGTGTGTGTGTTTACTCTACCATGGATTAAAACAACGATCTACCATCAAAATATATTTTCCATAATCTTGAAAAGAAAGGCATAAAGGAAACTAATAAAACCACACTACAGCGAGTTGAACTCGCGCACCAAGGTTCCGTAAATAACTACGGAGAAATAATTTATCCGCGTGCAACATTCTCCCTGATCTACGTGCTACATAACTATGTTCCTAATGCCAAATAATTGGCACCGTGCACTAAATAAATGATAATTGTAATATGTTGTATTTTTATAAATAATTGTCCATCCCGTTGTGTGTTATGATTTTTTCATTGCATACCTTCGGAGATAGTAATGTTTTACACACACGGTTATTGCATCTTTTTCCAAGATTTTTACTGAAATTTTTATTTGAAAATTTCTAACACACACACACGCACGTTAACTATATTTTCATTATTCCAATGTCAGGTTCGACGCCCCTGTTACGACCATTTTACCTTAAATTTTATTCTCAAATGTCGTGGTAAACAACTTGATGCGACTATTTAGAAATTACGAGTATGACCCTGTGACAGAAAGACAGATGGACAGACCGTCGCACGAGTCACGCCATTATTTTCCGTTTTCACGCCTGATTGTAATATTATAATGATAACAATTCTATGTTATAATATTTAATTGATATGGGTCACCCGATACAAGTGATATGACGTGTGCTTAAGGCTACCGTTCACAGCGTTTATTTGCTTTAGCTTTACCCATTATTATTGGTTACAACCTATGTAACCAATAATATATTATATGATGACTATGTATGTGTATGACTTGCGTTAAACCTTGCTTGTATGTACCTACCAACATATAATTGTATGGGAATTTGGTTGACATCGCTTAAACTTTCGATTTTTTTTTGTCTTTTGTGGAGTCAGTTTTGAGCAAATATTTACGTTATAAAGGTAACGTATGATGACAGTAAAGTTCTTTAAGGCTTTACCTTAAGGAGTTTGAGCAGGGAAAGGCGTGGTTGAAATCCTTTTTATTTCTGGATTTTTTATTTTATTTTATATGGCACACAAACAGAATGTTGTACATGATAATATAAGCTTACCAACAACATTACCTACATATAAACTAGCCCTGCAACACTCAACATCAGTCTGCACCGCATGCACGAACGCGCACACTGAACTCTGAACGCGTAAACCGAAACATATAATGTTACTTGTTTATCTAGTTGATGGATAATTTCTGCTGTATAAGAAATCTCTTAGAAATGTATTTATATGTGTGGTATAAATAGGCAGATAGTATTCAACTCTGGTCTGCCTGTGTGTTCGTTATCCATAAACGCGCAATGTATCGGATAACCTACTTAGTTGGTTGGAGCACAGAGGTTAGGGGTAGCTTAATTTCCCAAATCTTCCTTCTATTAGCAAAGCTAATCTTACATTTAAAATTATATTTATATAAAGTATACCATGTATGACTCGTTACTTGAAGAGAAAAGGCCCACTGCATCTCTCCCCGTGCATGTCGTAAAAGGTGCAACGTCTTGCAGTAGGTAGCCGTCTTCATGTCGTCTTGCTGCTCAATAGTTGTCTTGTCTTAATATTTTTCTAATCGTGGTGGTCTGTGTTGTGGTGTAAATTCACAAGAGTTCCTGCATCTCAACACCAATTACTCTGCTTACCCCCATCATCGGGATAGAGCATGATGGTACGATGTATGTATATGTAAAACATTCTTCTATTGAGTGTTTTGTATGCGTTAATTTGTTAAATTAGGACCTGAGTACCTAAAAGATGGAAGGACTCGAACACTCCATTTTAGTCTCCACTTGAATACTTTTGAAGAAGTTAAACTCGAGTGGCCTCACCCGCCGCGCCGCGCGCCGCCGCGCGCCGCGAGCCGGACGCAGGCACAGGCGCGGCCGGGGTAGGACGAGGACTCTCTGTGTCGGTGTAAATAAAATAAGATTGTCTTCGTACCGGCCGGTGATATTACACATGGAGCTCATGGATATTTATTATATCTATTAACGGTTTAGTTTTTTAACTACAACTGTACTGGCACACCCTGATAACAGTTACTCAAGGACGGTTTACTTGATACAGATTCAGATTTTTATTTCGCCATAAAGAACACACAGTACAGTGTTACAGTACTTGTTACAGTAAGTTTAAGTGTCACATGAAAAAGATACATTAACACGAATTCATAATGTTTCGCCCTCAAACGGCTCTGCGGTCACGCAAGCCTGTCTCCCAATGGAGTAGAGGCAATGTTATGCGTGAAACACATCTGACGCCTGAAAGGAAGAATTTATTCATGCTAATACCAGGGATGCTTAACGAAATGTATACCATAATATTTGTAAATTTATGTAATCGCGTCGTAAGTAATTCGGCTGTGCTCTCCTAGGCTGTAGAGCTGCAGTGCCATAAAGCCCGCGCGATTAGAACCCGCGGCCCCCCCCCCCCCCCCCTCCCTGCATCGACCCGCTGCCCCGCCGCCGCCGCCCCCCGCGCCACACACGCGCACACTCCAATAAAAAGTGGTTCGTTGTCGCGCGCGCCAGAATTACGACGCGATCTTCTTTTATTATCTCCCTTTTTTAATTCAATTTTACGATAAGGTCCCGCCGCAGTCGACCGCCAGGTTTTGGTGCTTTGTAATGATATTCATAACGGTCATATCCAGTTTGGATTGAATTTGAATGGAGAATAATAATTCGCCAAGTTGAAATAATGTTTCTCTTATTCCCGCTTTCATTCATTTTGCTGTGCTAATTTCAGTTTAAAGAAATATATGAGAGTAAATAAAGAACTTTAATTAGATTGATTAAATAAATATCAAAATTCTTTCTTCATACTTACGGTTGCAATCAGCCTAATTGCATATATACTTGCATATACTTACATACGTTTAAAATCTAGCATTCGCATTAAAATATTTGTAGCAAACTACTGTGGTGAACCGCACTAACTAATCAAAGACTAAGAGTTGTTTGTCTTTTATTATTAAAAAATGACACAATATCTTTTTTTGTATTAAATAACCCCGCTTTGGACTTTGTTCGGGTCTGTATTGCTTGTATTTCAGAGGGAAAAATACATATTGCTTTAGAAAAATGTCATAAATGATTAAACTAAAACAAAATAAACAGTAGGTATATTAAAAGTGTTCAATCCAACTACAGGATTAGGTACTACAACGAAAAAATGTACAACTTCATATGAGAGTCGTCCCGATCTTCGTGACCTTTTGTTCAATAAAATCAGCTTTCTTGTAGTGTTATCTCGCTCGAAGCGAATCACTACACGCCAGTCAGTACATGTAGATATGTCTCACTCTGTTTTACTTTATTTACGAATATTATTTGAAATAATTTTATCTGCAAGGAATTTATACTAAACATGTTAAGAATTCGAAACTTAAAGCCTTTTCGACTATAAAATACTTCAATGGTCATGAACATAGGCGTCATGCATTTTATGCACAAATCAACTTCAATGTAAATATGCATCTGTGCCTGATTAATAAACACTTTTTGATTTTGATATTTTATTTTTCTTAAATACCTACTAAAAATTAAGCATTTATTCATATTGTTTATTGTTTATTATATAATTTCATCCATAAGTAGGTAACCTACGCTTGGACATGTCGAAAATTTCGCCAGTTCTAAATTCAATGTGAAGAAGAATTGACAAACAAACTTCGCAAGTCACAATGTTTTGTTTGTAGGTACCTACCTTATAGGTATTATATTAAGTAATAAATAATTAACCCATACTACAACTCACAAGAGCATTAATATTTACAGCATAAACATGAATACTGAAGAATCTGACCACTCTGCCTATTTAGATTACCTATCTGGTGTATAGTGCCATCGTCAATTTCATACTTAGGTTAGGTTCAATTCAATAACAATTAGTAAAAGTTTATTACAAAGAAATGTAATATAAAGTCATATTAAAAATCTAAAGATACAAAGTGTATCCAATTGTCAAGTTATTTAGTGGGAACAACAGTAGTGAGACTCTTAGATAAAATTATGGTCAGCTAAAGCATCATTAACAGTGTAATAACTCTTTTGAATTAATCAATCGATAGGCAGTGTACTGCACTCATATTTGTCATATTTAATATTTTAACGATCCGACATAATATCCGAAAGACCATATATTATCTCGATATAGAATTGCTTTTAGTGAGGCTTCAGTACTTATGATTTTACATTAGCATTGGCAGATTTAACATTAGTTTAATTTCGTTTAAAATTATTATCATCAAATTGTTTTATGTTAGAAGACAGTTTATTATAAAATCAACGTACCAACACTATTACAAATAAAGCTTTATGAGATTTTAGATAATCTATGTCTTATTAATTGTACATTATTCGTACACCGTGTATCATAGTTATGATTGTCAGAATTAAGAGAGGAATCATGAATATGTTCTGGTAAACATATACACTTGGTAAAGTCATGATTTCTATCTCCCCGAACGCTGTCCTACAAGTATCTCTAGTTCTCATATTTAAGATGTACCGCAAGGTTCTCTTCTGTAATAAAAATATTATATTTGAATCTGGTGCATTTCCCCAAAACATAAGGCCATATGACACTACGCTCTCAAAATAGGCACGATAAACCGTTTTTGCAGCATGAGTTCCGCCTAGCTCCATAATTTCTTTGATAGCATAACAAGTGGAACTCAGCTTACCAGCTGAGAGTTTATGTGGGCTTTCCAAGTAAAACTTTTATTAAATATATCATATAATAATAATGTATTTATAATTATCTTGATTGTTATCTTGTTCGAATACTTTGCTAAGCGTGGAGGTCGGTGTTGTGCTGTAATTTAAAATACTTCTTACGGCACTATTATTATTCCTTTTATGTCACGTTTTCCATTTTATATACATATTTATATTAATTTTATATAATTATAATACAAATATACCTATACAAAATTAATAAAAACAGAATAAAATACTTAAAAAACGGTAATACCGCCGACGCACTCTGGTTCGATACCTACAAAACGTGGACTCGCACACTTTTTTTCGAATTTCGAATTTTTTTTTGCGGAATCTTATATGTCGACTAAATACAAGGTGCTTTTATTATCTCGTGATTTTCTATAAAGTTGACGGTTACGGAGATAATCGACCGAATCTGATTTCGTTGTATGGAAATAGACACTTTTTATTAAATTTCTCAAAATGTTGAAATTTGTTAGAGTAGTGAGTTATATAATCGTATTCTACACATGAGCTCCGACACGACTGTAAAAAAAACTCATCCCGCTACGTCCCGCTTTTCGTTTTATTTACATTTTAATTTTTTTTTCTTGCTTATTTTGAAAATAAAAATAAAATACCATAGTGTGCCTACTTTACCAAACGAGTAATCCATTTGCAAGAGTCAATGCTTTACTTTAAAGTTAAATAAATAAAATAAGTCAATTTTGTGTCAAACTATAAAAATAAAGCACTCTGTAAACCCAATTTGTCGAGTAAAAAAGTGGTAATAATGTGCATATTACTTGTATTTTGTATTCTATTGTAACAAAATCTACTGGAAATATTGAAACGTACAACATAATGTACTTTCCATGGATTTTTATAACGAAACATTACCTACTACAAGAAAACAGATCGTATAAAACGTAAAAACTTTTAAAAATAATTAATCATCCAGAATCATTCGTTTATTTCGTATCTATCCTTAAAACTGCGGCATGCCTGAGTCTGCCGATACACGAAATGAATACACACTACTCATACACACATGAATACGCGTAATAATGTATGTAGTTACATCTATCCTCAAAACTGTGGCATGCCTGAGTATGTCGATACTCTATAAAATTCTGATATTACATTATATTTACTCATTACGTTTGTATCAAATTTCTTAATTCATTATATCAAAACAGCTACAGGTCCGGGGCCTTGACTTGAGGAATTATTGACGAAAATATACTGTACATTTATTTATTCTTATGTTGTCTTGCATTTAAGAGTATCGGCATTTGTCATTTTGTATAGAAATTTATAAACTCATCACTCAGTTGTAAAATTACACTTCTTGAGCAGAGCGAAGCGGCAACGTTGCATGAACGGTACAGTTAATCTATGATACAACTAGTTCGTTAATTATATTATGTAACTCGCTCGTTCAATTTTTGGGGAAGATCACATTAGTTATGAATTACAGTAGTCAATTAAATTATATTAATGAAAACGAGTACCATGTGGGGCCGGTACTTAAAAAGAATAGCCCAACTGCATCTCTCCCCGTGCATGTCGTAAGAGGCGACTGAGGAATAAGGACAAGATACTGCGCTAAAGGGCGACAGGCTAGCCACTTCTCACCTTGGCGCAGTCCTTCCACCTAGTCATTCAGCATGTGGGTTCTTCGTGCCTTACTTGCTGCTTGATAGTTGTATTGTATTGTATTGTATTGTATTGTTTATTGATCATTCATACGGCAGTTAGACTGCGCTCGAACTTGTCACAATTTGTTCTATCTTGTCCGTATACTGTGCTAAGCGTGGTGGTCGGTGTTGTGCTGTAATTTACCAGAGTCCTTATAGCACAACACCGATTACTCTGCTTACCCTGATTGTCGGGATACAGCGTGTGTTATGTATGTATGTATGTATGTATGTATGTATGTATGTATGTATGTATGTATGTATGTATGTATGTATGTATGTATGTATCTATGTATGTATGTATGTATGAGTTTCTTTCTTTAGAATGCATGCAGTGTAGCAATCAGTTTCGCAGTTTATATAACTTACAACTGCTACTCACTGGGAGGGCTCGAGTATGAACGTATACTCTTCGGGAAAGCTTGCTACTTCCTCCCCATCAGGATGAAGGGATTGATAAAGGGAAAGGATGTTGCAAAGAGAGCAATCATTGCAGGAATAAGGCGGCTCCTGAGATAAAGGAAAAAGGAATAGGTGAGATACCAAATTACACAAACTCAAAACAATATAGCACATCAGGTTGTGAACTTAGATCAATAAATTCTACTTCTTGAATTCTTTTTCCCCAAGTGGTGAGATCAAGAGAGATCGAACCTCTTCTGGCAGTACTTTCGCAGTGTTTGTTTTTGACTTTTTGACTTTTTGATTGACTTTGTGAAACAGGGATCAGGGACGACAAACGACGGAAATACGGCTCGGCGCTTTTTCGATAATCCCACATTAAGTTCAGACATTACAGGTATTCAAAGACTATCTACTATTCTGATTAGTATTTCTAGTGGTCTGAATATACATATCGAAAAATTCCACGAATATGCCTTAGAAACTGCCAAGCTATTCGTAGCTTTGTATGGGTGGTATCGCATGCCACTTAGCGTTCACAAACTTCTCATTCATGGCAGCGAAATAATTAAACATTTGAATGTTATTCCTATAGGAATAGGAATAGGACACCTATCGGAAGAGGCATCTGAGGCCCGGAATAAGGATTTCCGAAACTATAGAGAGTTTCATTCTCGAAAAATCAGTAGACGCACATCAAATCACGATATCTTGAATAACTTATTTGCTTTCATGTGATCCATACTTAACAACAATTGGTCCAAAAATGATTACAAACACTGCGAAAGTACTGCCAGAAGAGGTTCGATCTCTCTTGATCTCACCACTTGGGGAAAAATAAATTCAAGAAGTAGAATTTATTCATGTAAGTTCACAACCTGATGTGCTAGATTGTTTTGAGTTTGTATAATTTGGTATCTCACCTATTCCTTTTTCCTTTGTCTCAGGAGCCGCCTTATTCCTGCAATGATTGCTCTCTTTGCAACATCCTTTCCCTTTATCAATCCATTCATCCTGATGGGGAGGAAGTAGCAAGCTTTCCCGAAGAGTATACGTTCATACTCGAGCCCTCCCCGTGAGTAGCAGTTGTAAGTTATATAAACTGAGAAACTGATTGCTACACTGCATGCATTCTAAAGAAAGAAACTCGTTTTCATAAATTTAATTTAATTAACTACTATAATTCATAACTAATGTGATATTCCCCAAAAATTTAACGAGCGAGTTACATAATATAATTAACGAACTAGTTGTATCATAGATTAACTGTACCGTTCATGCAACGTTGCCGCTTCGCTCTGCTCAAGAAGTGTAATTTTACAACTGAGTGATGAGTTTATAAATTTCTATACAAATGACAAATGACGACACTCTTAAATGCAAGACAACTTAAGAATAAATAAATGTACAGTATATTTTCGTCAATAATTCCTCAAGTCAAGGCCCCTGACCTGTAGCTGTTTTGATATAATGAATTAAGAAATTTGATACAAACGTAATGAATAAATATAATGTAATATATGAATTTTATAGTGTATCGACATACTCAGGCATGCCACAGTTTTGAGGATAGATGTAACTACATACATTATTACGCGTCTGTGTATTCATTTCGTGTATCGGCATACTCAGGCATGCAGCAGTTTTAAGGATAGATACGAAATAAACGAATGATTCTGGATGATTAATTATTTTTAAAAGTTTTTACGTTTTATACGATTTGTTTTCGTGTAGTAGGTAATGTTTCGTTATAAAAATCCATGGAAAGTACATTATGTTGTACGTTTCAATATTTCTAGTAGATTTTGTTACAATAGAGTACAAAATACAAGTAATATGCACATTATTACCACTTTTTTACTCGAAAAATTGGGTTTACAGAGTGCTTTATTTTTATAGTTTGACACAAAATTTACTTATTTTATTTATTGAACTTTAAAGTTAAGCATTGACTCTTGCAAATGGATTACTCGTTTGGTAACGTAGGCACACTATGGTGTTTTATTTTTATTTTTAAAATAAGCAAGAAAAAAATATTAAAATGTAAATAAAACGAAAAGCGGGACGTAGCGGGATGAGTTTTTTTTACAGTCGTGTCGGGGCTCATGTGTAGAGTACGTTTATGTAACTCACTACTCTAACAAATTTTAACATTTCGAGAAATATAATAAAAAGTGTCTATTTCCATACAACGAAATCAGATTCGGTCGATTATCTCCGTAACCGTCAACTTTATAGAAAATCACGAAAGAATAAAAGCAGCTTGTATTTATCCGACATATAAGATTCTGCAAAAAAAAAATTCGAAATTCGAAAAAAAGTGTACGTGTCCACGTTTGGTAGGTATCGAACCAGAGTGCGACGGCGGGAGACTAGCCTTCAAGCGCGCCGACGGGTGCAGGTCTATTGTTATTATATATTACGTCTTGCACAAAGGTATGCATGCACCGGGTCATATAAATAAGTACGAATCATAACCTGTTAGCTTCAAACCTAACTAAATTTCAAATTGGGCCTAAGGCTTCCTACATAATGAAGAGTCCATATGAAAGAGTTCAACGCCAGTATCGCTTGGGTTTTCTTTTAGCGCTTGCAACATCCAATAGTTCACCGGCCTTCTCTGCTACTCAGAGAGACCACAGAAAGATCAAACAATCACCATAAACAATCAAAGATCAAATATTTTGCTTTCTTAATGATTATTACATTATTAAATTACCTTTACAGAGAAAATTCCGAAAATATCGGGTCATTAATCATACAAGGCGGGCGTTAAATAATTTCAAAGTATTTTCTTCTCAGATTTTGTAACACCTTCCCACAGTTATGACAGCCATACTTTCTAAACTTGAAACCAATAACTAAAGCTCATACGTTCTATAATGCGTGGCGTACGAATAGATTTCTTCCTAAATGGTCATATTTCACCGCGATCCCAATACGTAGGGAAGGATTTATGTGAGATGCGAGAGTGTTGTGGCGCGCGGCGACGACGGGGCGGTGGCGGGGCGCGTGGGGGGAGGAAGGGGGGGGGGGCTGAGGAACTCACAATGTGTTCATAAATTCATTCTAATAACATTCCGAGGTGTTGAGTTCGACCACTCACAACAGCGGATGTTGCGGCCCGCGTGTGCAGTTGGACGCTTCGTAAAGTTACCGGTGAATTACTGAAAAGTAAAATTTTAATGTTTAAATTTGTTAATTAATAAACATTTCAAGTATCCATAAGATTTATAGGCCACATTTCAGTAAAAGTTTTTTGTTGTCTCTTCTGAAACGAAATGTTCATACCACTTTTGTGGGACATCATTTGCGACGCTTTTGTTGTTTTGGCACGCAACAGATAATATGAGAAACGGGTTACGTACTTGTGTACGTAACATAGAATCAACCATTCTCATTTTGCAGGTAATGCTGCAAGTTACAGTTTGCAACTAATGATGCGGTAACGGAGACTCAAGGAAGCGTTAAAATGTTGCATTAAATTAATAGAAAAAACAAAAATGCAGTTATTTCACACAACAGCCGGCTTAGAGCATCGTCCGCGACGCATACATTTGCCCGTCCGATACTTCTCGCCGCTGCTCTGGCCGCGATAACGCGGTTGTTATTTGCATTAGTAAATTATCATTTTGATAGGGCACTTGTTTTATTCCCGAAATTCGATGTCCGACACGACTCTCTTATCTAAATTGCTTAATTGGAAAGTTCGAGCGAGCCGTGTACGGCGACAGAATGTGAAGAGAGATAAGCGCAATCGGTGTTGTCTCTATTGTGCGGACATTTTCATAAATTTGTGTAAGTAAACAAGTGCCTTAATGTGACGACACAAGCTCGGCGCTTATATTTATGTGACTTGGGAAATTTGGTCTTTCACTTGTATTTTTTGTGTGAGCTGTAATATTTTATAATATGTAGGCACATGTGAGAAGGTTAAGTATGCGTACAATTTTTTTAATCTTATTTTGCAAAGTTTATGTTGTGTGCGCGCGTGCGCGCGCGTGCACACACACACACACACACACTGGTAGGTACACTGAAAACATAATTTTTTTTATATTGTTAATTTCTTCCTTTATTTTGTTTAGTACCTATGTATTTATTATTTTTGGTTATAGTTAGTGAAATCTGTAATTTGCTTTGTTTTTGTTTATGTAATGTTCGTTAAGTGTTTATGTAATGACGATTTCACTAAAATTTTATAAATAAATAAGTAATATTATAATATAATAATATAATAATGTACATTATATTATATTTACATTTAGCTAAAAAGTAGTAATATTATTTACGTGTAATGCAATTTAGATAATAGTATGTATAATAAGTCGTTCC
Source organism: Nematopogon swammerdamellus (assembly GCA_946902875.1). Taxonomy (NCBI): domain Eukaryota; kingdom Metazoa; phylum Arthropoda; class Insecta; order Lepidoptera; family Adelidae; genus Nematopogon; species Nematopogon swammerdamellus. Next base: position 10,389,317 of record OX336345.1, read on the forward strand.
ATTAAATGAAACATTTTCTGAACATATTTTAGATTATTTTTTTGGAACTTGACATAGTTGGCTACAACACTCGTGATGTCAGCGTATACCACCTGAACTAGGTAAAATGTCAGTGCTTCCTGGTCGTGCCGACTACACAGAACTGGACGAAAAAAACCGACCTTTCATTCTGAAACAAATCCACGTGAAATAAAATAAAACAAAATCTAGTGTCCTTCTAATTTGAATGCAAGCTAAGCAACGTTCTCAATTATCTGCGTGTGATGTATTTACATTAGCAGAGATAAACTGTGAGCATAAGCGGATTTTGCTTAACTTTACTAATAATGTCTAAATCAACTCACTCACGCCAACACGCTGCGCACGCAAGCCGTGGCGGCACGCGACCGGAAGCGGGCGCGACTTCATCTCGACACGAACAATGGAGCCGACTCGACGACGGGCTTGCACTTTCGGGCCGGTCCACTGACCCGACGAGGAGGCGCTGGTTCTGACCGTGGTTCGGATTTATTCGGGTTCGAAAACTGTAGGTTTAATCCGCCCGTGTTTCGTTGTGTTTTCCGTCCATTTCAGTGTAACCGGCACGACGTCCGAAGGGAAGCACTGATATGGCACCTAGTTCACCAAGGCCTTATGGGCTGACATCACGTATGTTGCAGGTGATGTAGCCAACCGGTGTTGAAATTGATTAATTCGCATATTATCTCAATATGACAGATGTATATCGCTCTCAAGTCTATTACGACTTTGGCGTTGACCCCAGTTGTCAGTTTTGACGATTTTACAGCTACCAATATCGATAAATCTTCAAATGCTCGACCACTCCCAGCTGCAAGACAATAAAAGTGATAGAAATGTATCTGCCGTGAAATACGAGTTTTCTTGTTACTCCATATTATTATCCACTTTGCAGTGTTGTGACGAGCGAACCGGCCGCACTTTACCGGTATTCAGTACAGAGTACAGTATTTTTTTATTTCGTTCTGTACAAGTAAATAAATATTTGTATGGAGAAAAGATCCAGCGCCTCTTGCCGGCAAGTTGGTACTAAAGTTGTCATAAAATATTTACTTGAGCACGTTACTGGTACGCAACGAAAAGTCAAAATAATCTCATAACCGAACCTCAGTATTATCTTTTCGTAGAAGGCATTCCAAATGCAAACGGATCTCTATCTCGGCTGATAACCGTGTGGAAAGAAGGGATGGACACATCTATGATATTGCGTTTGCTACGAATTTTGCACTCCATGTATACTCGACGCACAACGACATGACTACTGTGAGTTGAAGATTGCACTTTTTTAGTTTCACAAATTCTAAAGGATTCCATGATAACACATATATATAATACAACTATATGCCACTTAAAGTGTGGCAAGGGAGGGCTTATTGACATAAGGCAATTCCCTGCAGTCAACCCGGTGGACCTAAATTTTTCACATGGAATCCAAACCATGGAGCAGTGCGTGAAGGTATGCACCAATTTTTTTTTTAAATCAGAAAATCATTGGTACGCGCCGGTTGGATTCGAACCTCGGGCCTCTTGCAAGAGAAGCCGACGCCCACACCACTCGACCCGCTACTTATATATGTATACATAGATAGAGAATAAATAATTCCAAAATATAAATAAAATAGTATAACCGAACTTTTCCCATATCTGAATTTATTAAGTAGAGTAGGTATGCACCTATATAAGTATTTTTGCTGTGACTATGAAAATTTCGAGGAAATATTTTATTATTATTCATTAAATTAAAATATCACGTGGTATTTTAAGTTGTATGGGCACTAGAAAGGGAAGAAAGGGAATTAAAACAAAGTTGTTAGTACATAGATAAATGAAATAGAGATAGAGTATACAGAGCGGACCCTGACGGCCGGCGCGCGACACGAGCGAACATCCAAACAACTCCATAATGCTACGCTTTATGCAGCTCCTAACGGTGGAGCTGGTCGTGAAAGAAGATATGTAGATCCGCCCGCGACGCTGCGCCGTCCGCCGCTGCACCGCGCCGTACGCGCGCGGCCCTCGGCCCCGCGCATTCGGCTCTCATTCTGACAGCAACAACTAACTTCCGTACTTTACACGTTCAACTGACGCAGGAAAACCTTACAGTGTTTTTAAACTTAAAATAAACATATACAATGCACGGTCAGCAAGGTTATCGATGCAGTTAAGTCGTGAGCATGGCTTAATTCCGTCATTTCGAGAAAGCTGTAGCAACTATTAAGTAATTTTATAAATCACGTACATATGTGGTTAATATTATGGCAGATTGCAGATAAAGTGCAGTATTGATCGATTATAGGTATTTATAAAGTAGGTGTAGAGTGCCGAGTTGACATTTCATTTATAATTTACGAGGTATAATTAAACAGTGGTAAAATGGAAAAGGACTTCAGAACGAAAAATCTTTCAAACGAAACTGATACATTTTCTTTCTGAAGTGAAATATTTCAATTAAATGCCTTCACAATTTATTCAACAAATATTGCATTATTTATTGCATTAAAGCTGTTATTATAGATCGCATTAAAACCACGTTGTGCGTTCCATGTTTTATAATATAAAATAAAGTATATTTGAATAAAAAAAAATTTAACATATTACTGAAGAAATGCAATGACCAAACATTATCACCCACCATACATTGATAAACCAGTAATCGACAATAACAAACAATATAAAGTGACAAATACACTATAAAGTTAATTAAAAACAAAGTATTCATTTTTTTATTAGTCCTTGGAAATATAGGTTTTCGGAGTAAGAAAAGTACACTTCGGGCTTTAAATAGCATTTCAGTGGATAATCTTTAGATCAACAGCTATTCCAGCGCTGCGGCACAGTAAAGATGTCAAGTATTGAACGGTACTAACACCAGGGCAGTCACGTGTCACCCCCATAAGGTCAGATCTAGTGACAGTGGCGATCGTGCCTACTTTACATTGTAACATTACGTCTACCACATTATTACTACGAGATTGACACCCACGATCCCGTTGCATGGCTATTAGGTAGGTACTCGTAAACGGGGACAGGCGAAACACAGGTCGCTGGTTAAATTTACTTATACTTAATTATTAACTGTATACTTATTAATTGTGTACGGTGGTATTAACTTATACAGGCTGTCCCAGTTCGACCGGATTTGCTAACCACCACGTTAGGAAAGGGGCGGATGTCCAACATCGGTCGAAAAATACGAGTCCTATTTTTAGGTTTCCGTATCCCGTACGCAATTCTATTACCAAGCCTACGCCGTCTGTCTGTCAGTCTGTCTGTCCGTCCGTCCGTCTGTCTGTCCGATAGCTGTATCTCTAGAACCGTAATAGGTAGCCCGTTGAAATTTTCACGGAATATGTGTTATTATGGCGGATATAACAACAAATAATAAAAAATAGAAAAAGTAAAAAATTAAGGGGGTTCCCATGCAACGCTGACTGACCCATATAAGAAACGTGGTTTTTTTAAAATGTTTTTTTTGGTGCGGAAACCTCGGTGCGCGGGACGACTAGCACTTGACCGGTTTTTTACTTAGCTTTTCTTTAAGCTTATTCAACGCAAATACCGTGGTTTTAAGCAAATCCGGTCGAACTGGCAAAGATTAATTTCGAATTCAGCGCACGATAAAATTATGCATGTAACAACAACATGTTATTCAATTCTATTGCATAGTATTTTTCATTCAGTGCAGTGCAGCCGAATAAGAACACTTACTCAACGGAACACAGTAACTACAAGTACATTCACAAGTCCTTCAAGAGGGGCGTGAATGGGCACCTGTCAAGCTGGCATGGTATTCGCAACCCCCGCATACGACCGAATGTCCATGGGCGCCGTTAGACACCTCATGGGTGCCTCGGCGCCATATGTCGAGCTTACAATAAAAAAAATTCAGTACTGACCTTTTTGTAAGATAAAGAAAGTTAATTTGGAGGAACTGCCTCATTCTCCTTCATATATACCTTCCAAGACATCCAGTCTTACCTCCTCTAAACATCCCCGTTTCGAGTACGCGCCCCGTCTCTCGGCGGAACATAAAACTTCAATTTGCATAATGTACATCGGAATATGTAAACTTATCTGAGACACGCCCCCGCGAGGTGACAGCAGGACGAGGCGCGCCCGAATCACCGGGGATTCACGTATTCGAACTTTCGTTTCAGAAAGCTCTAAAATCTTTTTGCTACTGTCGCTGTACATAATTTATGGGTTCAACTTCGTGTACTGTCAAATTAAAGTTTACATAAGATTAAATTTTAAAATTAACTAGAATTTTACAATTACCAACTATTATACAAAAATATTAGGCAATAATCTAAACAATTTCATATATTTATAATTGTTCACCCGGTGTTATGGGCTAATATCACGGATGTTGTAGGTGATGGAGCTAACCGTGTCAGTTTCCATAAAAAAATTTGGCACCAAGTAATTACTATCATGCATAATGCAATAATACTTACTGCACAGCTATTCAGAATTAGACGTGGCAGTTTTTTTTATAGAAAGAAAAGGAAATTTCATCAATTTAATTACGTATCAATGTATCAAAAGTTAAAAGTAATAGTTTTTGCAATAATGGAACGATGGATAGTAAATATTTTAAAAGTTACATGTTTAGATTGTTGTCCCTATAAATGCAAGGATGAAAATCGGAGGTGATAAAAAGTTTCATTTATCAAATAGTAGGTATTATTTACTAAGTTCAGAATTCGATAAATCGAGTTGGTTAACACTTCGATACATCGTGACAGGACCGGAGATGCCATTATTCTCAGTCGAGTCATTGCAGAAGGACCAGTCCCTGTAACGTGCTCGTATAGTCTGTACGAGTATGTCATTCAATAGAGCGAACTCGTTCTGGTGACGACAGGGATGTCACGACGTTCATTATTTCTTGTAAACTAACATTTGATTAAATAGGTAATGTAAATACTAATTTGTTTTTATTTCAAAGTTTTGTTTAATTTATTATGTTCTGTATACTATAAAATTTCAACTACGACACTGCGTGTGAATTTGTTAATTTATTTATTCTAGTTATAAGCCACAGTTATATAATATATTATATTATAATCAAATATGGTATGTATTTTTTTTTTCAAAATACATTGTTTAAATAGTATGAAATAAATACGAACCAGAACATTTGAAGTTCAACTAATATTAGGTAGGCGACATATTGATAGACTATTACTAATAGCCCTTGCCACGCCAAAACGCACCGTGGTGACAACCCTATACTTGTGAATTATGAAGGAATTATAATGTCTATCGTTTAACATATTCATTATTGTAGCAGTTGTAGCGAGACAATGAATCTACCTGCAGAGTTACGACTTGCCTGAGTAAATAGTTTCAAATTACTATCGTCAACTTATTTTGTGCTACGTCTATTAATAATTTTTTAGCATAGTTAAATTGTAAGTAGTGTATATGTGATCACGTTAATTCGTAATTTAGGTCAGGAGTCTATTGAAAATAAAGAAAACCGGCCAAGTGCGAGTCGGACTCGCGCACCGACGCTTCCGTACCGCCACGTAATTGACCACTTTTTACCGTTCCGTAGCCAAACGGTAAAATTGTCTGTCTGTCCGACCGTTCCTCCATCCGTCCGTCCGTATGTCACATATAATCGGAGACTATTGGTACTATGTAAATAGATGAAATAAAAGAAAATTCAGAGCACATACCTAAGCTTTAAAAAATTATAAAGACGTTTGTAAACAACTTTTTTATTTAATTCAACAGCCGGGAAGATATTCGTGTCCCGTGCGGATACGGAACTCTCAAAATAAGAAAAAACGTTTATTTCATTGTGTCAAAGTCGCCTTGTGTGAGTTAAGGTTTGAAAGAGAATAAGGTAATTAACTCACATAAGAATACTCGTACTTACCGAAATTGATGATTCCGCTCTACTTAAACTGACACTCTTTTTCATCAACTTTGAAATTTAGGTATTATTGTTTTTTTATGATGGAAGGTTTTTATTTATTAATACATTTTTTTTAATTGCAAGTTACTTCAATACAATGGAAATATTGAAAATGGTAAATTAAAAAGTAAAAGTATATTTATTGTCAGTTGTCAGCTTATCAAATCCATACTCCATACTAATATTATAAATTCGAAAGTAACTCTGTTGTCTGTCTGTCTGTCTGTCTGTCTGTCTGTCTGTCTGTTACCTTTCACGCCTAAACCGCTAAACAGATTTCGATAAAATATTGCACGGAGTTGAAGTGCATCCTGAGGACGGACATAGGCTACTTTTTGTCTCAAAAAACAACCCTTAAGGGGGTGAAATAGGGGATGAAAGTTTGTATGGGGAACTCAGCATTTCTTAAGTTAGGGATGTGACAATTTATATTTGGGCTTTTGTTATGAAATAAAGAAATAAGTGCTTCAGCGTTTTTGCTAAATCAACCCTTAAATTAAAATAGGGGTTGATTTCAAAATTAGATTTTAGGATTTTGTAAAATTTTGTACGGAGATGAATTGCATCCTGAGGAAGAACATAGGCTACCTTTTGTCTCAAAAAACAACCCTTAACGGGGTGAAATAGGGGATGAAAGATTGTATGGGGAACCCATCATTTCTCAAGTTAGGGATATGAAAATTCATATTTAGGCTTTTGGTATAAAATAAAGAATTCCGTGTTTCAGCGTTTTTGCTAAATCAACCCTTAAACTAAAATGGGGGATGATTTCAAAATTAGATTTTAGGATTTTGAATGATTTTAAATAATTTTATCCATACTGGGGGTAACTTTGAAGAGGGGGGTTGAGGTAGGGGGGAGGGGTTCGCGGGGAGAGGGGAAGGGAGAATAATTTAATCTCTATCTTCTTTTCTCTATCTCTACTTCTTATAAAAGGAAACGTCTGTTTGCATGTATGTATGTATGTATGTTTGAGGTAAACTCGGAACCACTTAAAAGATTTTCATGCGGTTTACACCAATGTAAAGAGTTCTTCAGGGTCACTATAGGCTATATACCATAAAGTTAAATAGCCTTAGGGTTGAGCAGTATCAAAGAAAACGGAATTTAGTGTCGAATGGTCGTAATGGTCTGTTGCGTTGCGTTGGTGTAGATAGATGCTTTTGGTAGAAGAGACGAATAGAATAAAGAGTAGATATCTATACTTATAAAATTGTTTGTCCTGACTGACTGATCTATCAACGCACAGCCAAAAATTTGGAACATAGGTTTATTTCATAACGTAAGCATCCGTTAAGGATTTTTTGGAAATTACAACTTTAAGGGGGGGAAATGGGGACGACGACTTTGTATGAAAGTCTTTGTTATTTGAAGTTAGAAACATGAAAATTTTAATTGCAGCTGCTGAGAATAAATCACTAAAGACGTGTTTCAGGGTTATTGGTCTTCAAATTTTAAAGGGGTAGGGGGGGGGGGGGATGAGGGTGCCAGTGGCCTCGCCCTTAGTTACGTACTTTCTTCGAGAAGGTTTACTGTATTCCAGAATGCAGCCTAGCCTAAAGCCACGCCTTTAGCTACTTAATTAATTTAAGAAGGTTTATCATTTACCTTAACGCAGCTCGGCCTTCGGCCTCGCCCATAGTTACTTACTTTGATCGAGAAGGTTTATCCTCTTCCTGAACGCAGATCGGCCTTCGGCCTCACCCATAGTTTATACTTACTTTCACCGAGATGGTTTATAGCCTTCGGCCTGACCCTCAGTTACTTACTTTCTTCGAGAAGGTTTATAGCCTTCCTGAACGCAGCTCGGCCTTCAGCCTCGCCCTTAGTTACTGACTTTCTTCGAGAAGGTTTATGGTCTTCCTGAACGGAGCTCGGCCTTCGGCCTCGCCCTCAGTTGCTTACTTTCTTCGTAAGCAATACGAATTTCACGCGAATTTCTTCTTTGAAATACGAATTTCACGCGAGCGGAGCCGCGAGCTCAGATAGTTTCATATAAATTCGACGTGAACGTAGCCAATCTACATAATCGTTTTGTGCACGAGTGTGATAAAAATAATTATTATTATGTTTAAATAAACAGTAAATACTGTATTTCATTGTAACGTAGCAACTAAGCATCTTGAACAAATCGTCCTTACGTTGTAAAATCCAGTTTCATAACGCCTCACTGTTACATCGCCGGCTCCACTATAAAATGAAACCTGCCTTCATAAAAATCCACTGCATCGTTACGTGTATTTACACAAGGCGAGACTCAAGCGTCGAACAATTATATCATCAAGACGGCGGCAGGGAGGGAGGCATGTACCTAGCAGTCCATTCATCAGGGCTGCATAAGGCTCTAAACCTAATTCGACACGAGCGCAACCTCGCAACATCCGCTCTTGCAAAACCTTATTTCATTCATAACTTCTGGGCAAGCTGCGTTCATGTTGGTCTCGTAAGGGCTACATAATTCAATTAATAACATTGTTAGCAAACAAAAGTGTTCCTATAGTTTTTAAATAGCAATGCATAAATATTACTTCTCGCGGAGCTGTTGCTAGAAGGACAGAATCAAATTAAAAAATCATAGGTTATAGAATAATCATAGGATACGAGAATTAAATGGATTGCTAACCACTTAGACTGCACACTTATGTGTGGTGCGTCTGTGTGTCATGTTTTGTGTTACTAATTATAAGCTTTAGAAAATTAATTCGTCTCGCGTTATCCGCCTGTCACTATGGCGGACAAGGGAGTAATTTAATTAATGTAATTATCCACAAGTTCTTACACTGCTTTCAAATAGGTGTGAGAGAGTGAGTTTTTTTAATAGTTTTATTTGCCGAACAAATTTCTTGTCAAGCTTTTGACAGTGTTCAAAATGATCACTTTCACAAATTAATTCCTGAAAGCTTTCGAGTGTCTAATGTGAGCCCATACGAAAGTCGTTGTGCGCCCACGTTGCAGTGACGGAAAATAACATTAATTGTGAGTGCGATGACATCAGCGCGCAGGCTGCGGCGCGGGGCGGGTGAGGCGGAGGGTGGGGAGGGGCGGTAACTGTGTCGCGCACGCGCACAACACGCGGCGTCGCGCAAATGAGCGGCGCGCGCGCAACTGCGCGTCGCGCGGCCCGCGCGCCGGATGTTGCTCATCCGATTCGCAACGAGCTGCTATTTCTCAGACAGACGATTAGGTGAGGTTTAATGTGGGCGACAAGAACAATGAAGAAATTTGATATGACTCAAATTGATTGTTCTAACGATATTCGTGATTTCGTACTCTCCCTGTACGAGTGAATGGTAGAGCACTGGCAAGCAGTTACACTCATTTACAGACAGATGTTGGATACAAGATCGCCAATTAACAAACCCGCAACGAAACAAAATCGCAAATGAAATCACTTATTTTTCTAACAATATTATTGTGTAAGAATGAGGGTTTACGTTTTCTATTTTATTGAGATCTCCTCATGATGTTGTTTTTAAGTTGGCTCTCTGCTTTGCCTACAAACTAGTCCCTCTTGGTCGGAGCCCTTCGTGCAAAAACCGTTTGGTCTCCAGCTACGCTAACCAGCCTATGTCCTGCACGAAGGCCACAAGACGGCCATGGTGGTTGTAGTTCTTCGCAACGGAAGATGGAGAACGGAATACTACCTTCGGTGTTTGTCAAATACACTACTGTGTTAATGTTTTAAGTTTACCATGTTATGCATTACTACTAGTACAATAATTTAAAATGTTTACCGATTACCAGTGGTTTTAAAAAATACTTACATTAGTCGACTTTTATAAGGCTTTTTAAAAGCACTGGTAATCCGTAAGAATTTAAAATAAAAGTACACTGTGCTTTATTAACACATACTCGGCCGTTTCAGCTTTCGCCAAGCAATTCTAGCATAGCGTGGTGTTGCATCCGTAATATCCTTGGTGTGTACGTGTTTGCTTAGTAAACAGTGAGTATTCATCAGACTAACAAAAGTTTAATTTTAGCTTAAAGTCTTCAAGATACCAAATAAATTGAATAATCTAATTAATATTCCATACAACTAATTCAATTAAAAACCCGATCGAATGATTTAATCAAAAATTCATTTTTCAGCCTCGGTAGCGGTGGTGCGGTCGGTCGACTGGCGTTCGAGCATTGCAGGCTGATGGTGTTTCGGATTCTACGTAAAAGTGTAGGTCCCTTCTCTGCTTACCTTAGCTACGTTAGTCGTAGGGTTTAACCCGCCCGGTTTGGTACCACCGCACTGAATGAAAAGTCGGCTACGTAAATATTTCGTGTTTTCCGTCCAGTTCAGTGTAGCCGGCACGACCAAAGGGAAGCACTGACTTGTTGGTGTATCCAACCGTGTCATAGGATGGCCGTCGCCGTCGTCGTCGTCGTAGCGTCGCGTCGCGTCGTGGCGTCGGCGTCGTGGGGTCGTGGCGTCGTCGTGGCGTCGTGGCGTCGTGGCGTTGTGGCGCCGTCGTGGCGTCGTGGTGTAAGAAGGAATGGACCTTCTTACGTATTTAAATATACTAACTCAACCAACTTTTAAAAACACATGAGATGTTTTACTTTATTATTGCATTGAATTTAATATGTAGGTACTCATATGCCGGTGCCTTATACTCGTACTAACGAAGTAGCGTTATTTGAAAGAGATTCACCAAAACTGGACGTAATAAAGTCAAATGAAAGACGAAACCCACATTCACTTATGCAATGCGCTCGGATCGAAGCAGATTAAAGTGAATAACAAAAAGATTATAATTGTTATGTCTCCGTAATCTGACAGCGGAACAATAAATTTAGCTATCTCCAGAAGTAATCGTTCCTCATGTTACCTTACACCGAACCGCTCACATACACCTTTTATTAGAAGTAGTAAAAATTATATCTATAACATTTACATAATCTTTGGCTATTTTTTAAAGACCTTTAAGCCTTAGTGGAACGAATTTTTCTATGCAATCTCTCATTCATTTATACGACTTTCGTAAATTCCTATAAATAGGAGTAAAATTAGGACAATAAAAATATACGAAAAAAATAAAATCAAGAAACGCTGTTTGTTCTATCTATCTACACATACTTCGAAATAATAATCACGGTTGAGCAGTTTCATTCTGTAGATGAATAAGAAATGTGTTGGGTTTTTGTACTACATGTGCTGTATTCATTTACTTATGATTTGATAGATATAATCATATTTACTTAATTCTCACTTGACTGAAGACGCCACCGACGACATCGGGGCGAAATATTTCCATAAATGTGCTTTTTTACTATTGCTATTACTAAAATATGTGTACATCCATCCATATCCATACTAATCCATATCCATACTTCCATACTTCCATCCATACTTAATATTATAAATTCGAATGTAACTCTGTTGTCTGTCTGTCTGTTACCTTTTCACGCCTAAACCGCTGAACCAATTTCAATAAAATATTGCACGGAGATGAATTGCGTCCTGAGGACGGACATAGGCTACTTTTTGCCTCAAAAAACTACCCTTAAGGGGGTGAAATAGGGGATGAAAGTTTGTATGGGGAACTCAGCATTTCTTAAGTTAGGGATATGACAATTCATATTTGGGCTTTTAGTATGAAATAAAGAATTACCTGTTTCAGCGTTTTTGCTAAATCAACCCTTGTATGGGGAACCCATAATTTTTCAAGTTAGGGATATGACAATTCATATTTAAGCTTTTGGTAAGAAATAAAGAATTACGTGTTTCAGCGTTTTTGTTAAATCAACCCTTAAATTAAAATAGGGGTGATTTCAAAATTAGATTTTAGGATTTTAAATGATTTTAAATAATTTTATCCATACTGGGGGTGCCTCTGAAGAGGGGGGTTGTGGTAGGGGGGGGGGGGGGGGCGTGGCGGGAGGAGAGATGGGGGTGCCAGTGGCCTCGCCCTTAGGTACTTACTTTCTTCGAGAAGGTTTAATGTATTCCAGTATGCAGCTTAGCCTGAAGCCTCGCCGTTAGCTATTTAATTTATTTAAGAAGGTTTATCGTTTACCTAAACGCAGCTCGGCCTTCGGCCTCGCCCATAGTTACTTACTTTGATCGAGAAGGTTTATCCTCTTCCTGAACGCAGATCGGCCTTCGGCCTCACCCATAGTTTATACTTACTTTCACCGAGAAGGTTTATAGTCTTCCTGAACGCAGGTCGGCCTTCGGCCTCGCCCTCAGTTACTTACTTTATTCGGGAAGGTTTATAGTCTTCCTGAACGCAGCTTGGCCTTCGGCCTCGCCCTCAGTTACTTATTTTCTTCGAGAAGGTCTATGGTCTTCCTGAACGCAACTAGGCCTTTGGCCTCGCCCATAGTTACTTACTGTCTTCGAGAAGGTTTATCGTATTCCTGAACGCAGCTCGGCCTTCGGCCTCGCCCTTTGTTACTTACTTTCTTCGAGAAGGCTATAGTCTTTCTGAAACCCAACTCGGCCTTCGGCCTCGCCCTCAGTTACTTACTTTCTTAGGGATGGTTTATCGTATTCCAGAATGCAGCTCGGCCTTCGGCCTCGCCCTTTATTACTTACTTTCTTCGAGAAGGTATATGGTCTTCCTGAACGCAGCTTGGCCTTCAGCCTCGCCCTTAATTACTTACTATCTTAGAGATGGTTTATCGTTTTCCTGAACACAGCTCGGCCTTCGGCCTCGCCCTTAATCACTTATTTTATTAGGTAAGGTTTAACGCTTTTTTGAACGCAGCTCGGCCTTCGGCCTCGCCCTCGGTTGCTTACTTTCTTCGAGAAGGTTTATGGTCTTCCTGAACGCAACTCGACCTTCGGCCTCGCCCTCGGTTACTTTCTTCGAGAAGGTTTATAGTCTTCCTGAACGCAGCTCGACCTTCGCCCTCACCCTCAGTTACTTACTTTCTTCGAGAAGGTTTATGGTCTTCCGGAACGTAGCTCGGCCTTCGGCCTCGCCCTTAGTTATTTACTTTCTTTGAGAAGGTTTATAGTCTTCCTGAACGTAGCTCGGCCTTCGGTCTCGCCCTCAGTTACTTACTTTCTTCGATAAGGTTTATAGTCTTCCTGAACGCAGCTCGGCCTTCGGCCTCGCCCTCAGTTGCTTATTTTCTTCGAGAAGGTTTATGGTCTTCCTGAACGCAACTCGACCTTCGGCCTCGCCCTCAGTTACTTTCTTCGAGAAGGTTTATAGTCTTCCTGAACGCAGCTCGACCTTCGCCCTCACCCTCAGTTACTTACTTCCTTCGAGAAGGTTTATGGTCTTCCGGAACGTAGCTCGGCCTTCGGCCTCGCCCTTAGTTACTTACTTTCTTAAATAAGGTTTATAGTCTTCCTGAACGCAGCTCGGCCTTCGGCCTCGCCCTTAGTTATGTACTTTCTTCGATAAGGTTTATAGTCTTCCTGAACGCAGCTCGGCCTTCGGCCTCGCCCTCAGTTGCTTACTTTCTTCGAGAAGGTTTATGGTCTTCCTGAGTGTAGATCGGCCTTCGGCCTCGCCCTTAATTACTTACTTTCTTAGATAAGGTTTATCGTCTTTCTGAAACCCAACTCGGCCTTCGGCCTCGCCCTCAGTTACTTACTATCTTCGAGAAGGTTTATAGTCTTTCTGAACGCAGGTCGGCATTCTGCCTCGCCCTCAGTTACTTACTTTTTCGAGAAGGTTTATCGTCTTCCTGAACGCAGCTCGGCCTTCGGCCTCGCCCTTAATTACTTACTTTCTTAGAGATGGTTTATCGACTTCCTGAACGCAGCTCGGCCTTCGGCCTCGCCCATAGTTACTTACTGTCTTCTTTGAAATACGAATTTCACGCGAGCGGAGCCGCGGGCTCAGCTAGTCAAAAATAAAGCAACAAAAAGTTGTAAAGTATTTAATTATAAAAAATACATATTTATAAAGTGTAAGATTCATTTACTTGGAAATTTTCAGCAAGAAGGTCTTCAGCGGAGACTTGCTGGGTGTTTGCTCGTACAGAATAAATAAGCTATTAAAATAATAATTTGATACCTTAATGTTAATTTGAATGTTCCAGTAAGTTATATTTTTTTTTAGTCTTTCACAAGTCTTTTGTGAGTACGCAGTATGACAGCGAGAGCGCGGCGCGGCGGCGGCGGCGGCGTGTTGCGTTTCCCTACAATTAATCACAGAGACGAGCGAGAGCCCGCGGTAACACGAGCCCACAGATGAGAGCGAACTAGAGCTCTTCCTTAAATCAATGTCAAATTATCACCTCTTAACCTCTTAGGCGAGATACTATTACACGCACGTGCGCTCTAACCGAATGCACAGAGCATGAATGAAGGCAAGATAATTGTTGAAAACTAGTTGAACATGCGCGCGCAACAGAAACAGACAAATTCAAGTCTATGACTGAGTTAGCCTCAATTTTTTATATACTTGAATGTTTTTTAAACTTCAACGGAGGGTCAAATTTGGACCTTATAAAATACATCAGTCATCATACGCTAGACCTAATAAAATACATATTATAGAAAACGACGTGAGTATAAATCCAAAGAACATGGCCGATAATAAAATTGTAAACAGAAAATATTATAGTATTCATGAAGATATCAGGAGTTTCATTCTTAATTCGAGAAATAATGAATATGTATTTTTAACCGACTTCAAAAAAAGGAGGAGGTCCTCTATTCGACTGTATTTTTTTTTATGTTTGTCACCTCAGAACTTTAGACTGGGTCAACCGATTTTGAAAATTCTTTTTTTTACTTCAGCATTACATTCATAAACAAAACACACATTTGAATAAATATAGGAGAAGAGAAAAACAAAACTGGCCAAGTGCGAGTCGGACTCGCTTACTGAGGGCTCCGTACAACCACCATATTTTGTTGTTTTACTGTAGAGTTTGCACTAATAATCACACCAAGTTAAACGCTTGTGTTACCGTTTTCATGATAGAGCAAAACAAATCAACAATTCTTTTTATTTTTGTTTTTTTTTTAATATTTGTCAGGATATCTGACATACAAGTTTTGCGAAAATTTCGACCGGCTACCTAATTCCGTACGGAACCCTAAAATAGGACTGGACACTCGAATTTCGTGAAGATTTCACTAGATTCAGCGCTGTATATAAATCCAACCTTTATACACAATTAACGTTTGAACAGTGTGAGTGAACGCATCCGCACTAGCTTACAATGCACTATACATACATATCACACACACTGAATCCCGACAAACGGGGTAAGTAGAGTAATCGTTGTTGTGCTGCAAGAACTATAGGTATGTAAAATAAAAAAAAAATTAAAATACAATTATGTTTCTTCGTTTTGACCTCATTAATTTAATAAACTATCAAATAAACAATGTTGCTTCCAATGGTTGCTTCACTGTATCTGTAGTAAGTTAATAGTACCTACTATGCATAATATAGTATTACATTGACTTTTCTTATATATTTGGAGAATAAAATAAAGTGCCTATATAAAATATTAAAAAATCACAAACCATTTAGCGTATTTCCCGTTGGGCTTGATGTAGATAAGCTTTTGTGTTCAGTAAGTCTATCGTTAGGGTGCATGTGTGTGTGCGGTATACCTAATGTGCGTGTATTATTTATTTAGACACAATAGATAGATAGTCTTCGGAGTGCGCGCACTCAACGGTCCGTTCACACATCGTCATTGTTTTATTAATTCGTGCAATTACAATTATCTGATATGTACTTATTGCAATCGATAATAGTACAGATAATGTATCAGTTGCTTATAACCATTATTCCTCACTATTTCAAAATTTGTCGATTATGAACTTTCAGTCAATATTGGTAGTAGATCTTATCCTACGACCGACCATTTGAGTTGGTTAGAGGTCAAACGGAGGCGTGGTCGGCGCGCCGCAAATAAGTACCGATTGACTTACTTCGTACTAGGCACGAGATAGAACGACTCAGTGCAGACGTTCAGTCGCAGCAGAAACATGTCTGGGTAGACTACTATTATGGGCTACTCATCATCATCATCTCATCTTCAGCCTGTATCGGTCCACTGCTGGACATAGGCTACTAGTACGGGCTAAAATGTCGCAAGTGGTCGTCGTAGTTTCAGTACAAGTTCTGTAGTTCTACGGCCGCTCCGTGACCCTTCCACCTACTCTTTATTCTGTGGTATTTCGTAGTATGGTAGTACTCGTATATGGTAGTATTCACTTGCACTTTTACCGGTATACAAAATTGTCGTGGTAATTTTACACAAACTTCCTCCGTGTAATTGAGTGCGAGCTTTTATTTAATAAAATGCATTATCCGGTGCGCTACGAACACGAGTCTATTGCACCGGCACAAAGCCTCTTCATACTCCCGCCCGAGCCTCTGTCCATTGAGTCAAGGGGAACGAGACGAGGCCATGAACCTACTGCGCCCATACAGGCTGCTTCAAAAATGCTCCTGCTCGTCATATACGAAAGACCAAGATGGCAGTCTACATTTTACGGAGTTTCTGTCATTCTAGGAAGAAATATCGAGATTAAAAAAAGCAACGAGTCATACAGTAGTAGTCAATCATGTGAAACATGACAGGTGTTGACATTCGCCAACTACTGTAGGCAGCTATATAGTAAATTAAATATCACGCACTTCACTCACAAAATTACGTCACTTCCTTAAATCATTTCCGCTTCATTCACAAAATTACTGCCCATACCCAGTGCTAAGTAAGATGTTACACATTAATAATATGTTTATCAAAGCGAGTGATTTAATCCTGAAGAAGACCCTACGTTTAATTTAATTAATAACATCTGAAAATGTGCTATTGTGTTGCTTTCAAAATGAGGACAAATAAAAATATATTCGTATTTAATGAGAGGTCTAAATAAAAATCGCCAGTTGCACTCCGGGACTGCCGGCAGAAGTGAAAACTTTTTGTATTTCCGAAAATAATTCTTAGGTGGTTATAAAAAAAACTAAATACCCTAAAAAAATTTAAACACCGTAACATTGCTTAAAAAAGAAAAAAAAAAGAAAAAAAAAACTTTTTGTATTTCCGAAAATAATTCTTAGGTGGTTATAAAAAAAATAAACACCCTAAAAAAATTTAAACACCGTAACATTGCTTAAAAAAGAAAACAAAAGAAAAAAAAACAAAAAATTTTTGAGGGATACGAACCCATGGTCAAAAAATAAAAATCCTACACTCTTACCATTGAGCCAAGAAATCACATAAACGACCAAACGAATATCGGATTCCCTTGATTCGCTTTCGGCTTTACTGTCACTGAGAGACGAACAGAATTGATCCCGAGCCACTCGTAACTTAACCCTTAATGCAATGACTTAAGGTTACATTTTAAATAATAAAAATAAATCTGTCGCTTTTCGAGACTAACGATGACGATCTGACGCGAGTTTAACATTTTTTACCCACCTAAAAAAGTGCCAAGAGCCGCTAAAGAAGTTTTCACTTCAAAAAATGCTTTTACTGACAGCTTCGCTCGCGTGAAATGCTGTGCCTACTCGATGGTGATTATTAATGTAATAGTGATTATAAATGCATCCTTACGGTGTTTCTTTAAAATCTTCAAGCGTCCTGTATAGATAAACACAGTGGATGCAGTCTCTTTAGCGAGGCATTAGCGTGATACATGGCCCCAAACGTGCGCGTCTTAATCTGAGCGGCTCAGTTCTACCTGGGCCCATTCAGGGCAGGTCTGGGAAGAAAGCGAAGGTGCCAGCCGTTTGGACGTCTTCTCAGGAAGAAAAGATTCCAAGCTGAATCTTTCATGTCGAGACTAAATAGCTTGATGATTTTCATATCTGTTGAAAAACAACAATTTTTTTTCTTGAAAAAGTCTAAAGTATTATTATTTACACACGCAATATGTATTTTATATATACAGGGTGACCCAGTTATAGTAGTCCAAAAATTTTTTTTAGATGGAGGACATCATGTTGACTCATTTAAAAACAACATTAGTTCCGCGAAAATCAATAGTTTAGAAGTTATGATTTTTTTTTAACTTTTTTTGAAATTTCTCTATTTTAGTCACATTAACCGCTCTAGTTGGATATCTATTCCACAAAATCGAATGAAAATTGGTATGGAAGTAGAGGAGACATGTAGCTAGTACGTAATGAATAGTTTTAAGGTTACTCCTAGACTGTACTGTTTCTATAGCTCTTTCAGTGAATTTTTGTTCAGATTACATTAAAACTGATGAATTTTTTAAAAATCACTGTGAAAAAAAAAGTACTACCGGAGATTTGCCCATGCCCTTAAAAACTACCTATACATATCACAATTCTCCAGACCAAAAATTGTAGTGGTGTAATAATTGTAACATATTCAAAATTAACATCATTTGTACAAAGTCACTGCAATAAAAAGTGACGATTACCTTAATTTTTAAAATCTTATTTTTTTCACAACGTTAGTTCAACTACAATTTCACATTATTCACAAACCTGTCTCTAACAGCGCTAGTCTACACATAAAAACTATTTATTAATGTTAAAAATTTTTTTTTAATTTTTTATTAAGGTAATCGTCACTTTTTATTGTAGTGACTTTGTACACATTATGTTAATTTTGAATATGTTACAATTATTACACCACTACAATTTTTGGTCTGGAGAATTGTGATATGTATAGGTAGTTTTTAAGGGCATGGGCAAATCTCCGGTAGTACTTTTTTTTTCACAGTGATTTTTAAAAAATTCATCAGTTTTAATGTAATCTGAACAAAAATTCACTGAAAGGGCTATAGAAACAGTACAGTCTAGGAGTAAACCTTAAAACTATTCATTACGTACTAGCTACATGTCTCCTCTACTTCCATACCAATTTTCATTCGATTTTGTGGAATAGATATCCAACTAGAGCGGTTAATGTGACTAAAATAGAGAAATTTCAAAAAAAGTTTAAAAAAATCATAACTTCTAAACTATTGATTTTTGCGGAACTAATGTTGTTTTTAAATGAGTCAACATGATGTCCTCCATCTAAAAAAAATTTTTGGACTACTATAACTGGGCCACCCTGTATATGAAGCTCGTCTACTGGCTTGGCCAAAACGATATCATATTTCAAGGCTGCGTCAGGTCCAATTTTTCTTGTCTATTTATTGTTCTACGAGTATGTGTTATATAAACTGTCGTGTGTGTTAAACAAGAACAATAAACTTATTAATTTTCATTTTCATTTCATTTCTAGGAAATCCCGATCCTGAAGAAAATTTAGAGATAAAACAGACGTATATTATTGCTATTCAGAATAATGATATCGCAAGCCGATAGTCACATGCTCCTTTTGGAATAACATACATACATAACATACATTGTTTCCAAATATTATTTCATGGCATTGATTATAAAATCAATGTTTCATGGTAATGAATTCACTGACAAATTAACTTTTTTGCATGCATTTTTCTTTTACTATTTTCTGGTTTCGTTTATTCACCCAGCAAAGCCTACTTCCTAGTAAAATAAAAAAAGGTGAACCAAGAAAATAAAAGTACCTACAAGACATAATATTAAACCGCGATAGTAATCAGGTATAGCCTTAATGTAATTTTTGCTCAAACACAAAAAACACAAGACATCGTGAACACACGCATACGTCGTGGGTACCTATTCGTAAACATTAGCGATGATCATACAAAATGTTAAGTCGTTTTCAATTGCCGCAAGTCAAGAAATAACGGATTATTTATTGACATAAGGAAACTGAACTGATCTAATCATAATTTATCACGTAATGACTTCGGAAGGATAGGCACAACAACAGGACGGTGACTAATTCGCGACGGTAGTAAAATTTTAAATTGAGTTAGGTACTCTATATCAGAGTCATATACGGAAGCAAACGCGTTGTTTATTAAAATGATCGAATTTAATCTCAATTTTGAGGAGGCGGATACTAACTAGTTAATCTCGCGTGGGCGTAACGACACAACGGCCGTGAAAATGTCATCAAGTGATCCACTGAACTAGTTGTACGCACCTAAGTATACTCAAGTGTCCTTAAAAAATTATATAATTGTGTGATAATAACATAAGAAAAGCTTGCAACTGGATGTAAGATGGCCGCATAGGAGCCTCGGTTCTGTTCTGCTCTAGTCCAGTAAAGCCAGCAATCAAAAGGGAAGTCTCCGGTATGGCATCTACCTTCTTGGAGGTGATATTGGCTGGGCGGAGCATATGCTTTGGCCCCTTCGACTCAGCCACATATACCGGATTACATAACCTCCCCCAGGTTGCAAGGTCTCAAGGCATGCCGACAAGTAAGACAAGAAACCTTGTCTGGCATGACGCTAGCGGCTTTAAGGGGGAATATGAAAATAGCCATGCTCTATATTTTTTAAATTGCCTCAACAATATTACAGAATTCACATTTTGGGGTACTGTGGGCATGTCTGTACCTAGACTAAGGGATATGACTCCCTTCTTACCTTACTAGGTGGTAGGGTTTAACCCGCCCGGGTTGGTACCACCGCACTGAATGAAAGGTCGGTCGAAACGGCTATGTAAATAGTTTATGTTTTCCGTCCAGTTCAGTGTAGCCGGCACGACCGAAGGGAAGCACTGACGTGGCACCAAGTTCACCTGGTGTTATGGGCTGACATCACGGATGTTGTAGGTGATGTAGCCAACCGTGTCAGTTTCCATAAAAAAAAAAAAAAAAAGAAGCCTGAACCGAACGCTGAGCGCCTATGCCAGTATGCCCGGATAGATCCTCCGCAATCACGTACTTCTAGCTCAACCTCGGACGTTCTACAAGTCTTCCTATACTTTCGCACCGAATCCGCAGTTCATGAAGATTATCTTACTCGGGTTTTGAATTTTTTTTATTTTATATTTTTTATTAAATTATATTTAGTTCTGAACTATGATATATTTTTGAAATGGGCTTTTCGAGATTTTGACGATACTCGAATGGGTTTGAAAAAAAAATTCAGTTATATTGATTTTTATCCTTGTTTGTTACCCGGACGATCACCAAGAAAAACCAACAATCCCAAAGATACCTCGATTTTTTAAATCTGTTTAGCCGTTTGAGCTCTAAAGTGGAAGGAAGAACATAATTACATCCATACGGACATACGGACATACGAAACACCTCTTCGTGATTTACTCCGGTTAATCTGCTTATTACCCTCCTTCGCTTCGCTGTACTCGGGTAAAAATGTAGGTTATGACTTTTTTTTATGGAAACTGACACGGTTGGCTACATCACCTACAACATCCGTGATGTCAACCCATAACACCGGGTGAACTAGGTGCCATGTCATTGCTTCCCTTCGGTCGCGGCGGCTACACTGAACTGGAAAACACGAACTATTTACACGATCGACGTTTCATTCAGTGCGGTGGTAACAACCCTTAAAACCCTTAAAAGTGGTAAAAACCCTACCACCTAGTAAGGTAAGAAGGGAAGGGAACTACAGTTTTACGTGGAATTCGAACCACGGTCAGCCTCCAACCATCGAGCGGTCACCCATCCAAGTACTGTCTGCACCACCGAGCTATCGGGGCTGACTGTCGTCTTTCCGTATCTCTAGAATCTCAACGGCTCAACCGTTATAGGTATATGCCGTTTTGTAATAACTAATGTCTGATTGACTGTCAAGTCCAATGTCTATGTATGTAGAGAGATTATTAATTGAAGCAATTTTTTGAAAAATTGAGTTTATTCGAGTAACAATCGAGTTTTTAATATTGTTAGCTACTTTGAAACGAGTTCTGTTACAGACCTTTACAACTTGTCCGCAGACTTGGTTCGTCCTTCTAAAGCCGGTCATTTAGACGGACGCGGCGTATGTGAACCGACCGACGCACGCGCTCGTCTCACGTCCGATCCGATACGGAACGAATCTACACGTCACTATATTGCACCTAGGGCCATAGCCAGCATGCTGCGGCGCCTAGTCTCCGGTGGGTGTTATCATTTGATGTTGATAGATATTAGTTTACAAATTATAACATATTTAATTCGAATAATATTTATAATATTTACCGTGTGGGACCGGTATTTAAAAATAATAGCTCCACTGCATCTCTCCCCGTGCACGTCGTAAAAGGAGACTAGGGGATAAGGACGAGATGCCGTGCTAAAGGGCGACAGGATAGCCACCTCTCGGCTTGGCGCGGTCCTTCTACCGAGTCATGCAGCAGGCTCGAATACCCAATCGTGCATTCGTGCCTTACTTGCTGCTGGATAGATATCTTTTCCGAATGCTTTGCTAGACGTGGCGGTCGATGTTGTGCTGTATCTGCCAGAGTCCTTGCAGCACAACACCGGTTACTCTGCTTATCCCGATTGTCGAGATATAGCGTGTGGCACGTATGTATGTATCATAATATCGTGTGGAGCATGTTTACTTCAGGTATTACTTACAGTATTAGGTACTACACATATTTAGGTTGAAGCCTTTAATAATAAACCACTTGCATAATATATTCAATTTTTTTTATTGCTTCCGAACTGGGTGGCTCTGACAGGTCGACGCCTCAGGCGCAGCCAATTTCACCGCCGAGGAGGTGCCAGTCCGGCTTGGAGGTGGACTAATGTTGCTGGGGAAAGGCTATTGACTCGCGATTTGAAGATCCCTGGATTGTAGGAGTGGGGAAAGATATTCCCTCGGAGCCCGTTCCACACCTTTGCAGTGCGGCACAAGAACGATTCAGTTAGACCATTAACGTCAAAATCATAACTTCCTTAAAATATATATATTAACTATCCCACAAAAGCATTGTTATGCCAGGCAGGGCTGAAGGCGACACGGATAGTCTGCTGGAGAGCTATGCAGTAAGTATACATATACCTAGGTAATAATTATTATAGATATTAACCGTCTCGTCGTCGCGGGGGTGTCCGACCTTTGTATTAAAATATTATAATTTCTTTTGTTTCCTTTCCGACTCGGAATGGACAGCTAATATCTAGTCCCGCGGTCCTCTATTGTTGTACCTATTGGGGCTATTATTGTACCTATTGTGTCTTTGTGCCGTGACGCGATGGTTTGTAAATCACGGGGTTATTTAGAGCCGGAGTGGTTTATTTAGCCGTTTGTAATTTGCGTTCAGCGGCAGGATATAATCTCATTATGGACGTGAATGCTTGTGCTGATTTGTGGCGCCCCGCCTGCCTGCCTGCCGAACCCGCGCGGTTCGCGCGTGCGCGCTCCATGCCCACATAAGAATGCGGTTCTCATACTTACTTGATTTGAAATCTTCTGCGGCGGTTAGTAAATCTGCACAAACACTTGAAGATTTCATCAGCGAATTTGTAAGTGAGTATATGTAGATAATAAATAATCGAACATTGGGAACAAAATATAATCTTTTCTACGTTTTTCACTGTTGTTATAGAAATTACTACATCTAGACGAAAAACTATGTCCGTACATAGAGGAATATCTATTTAAATTTTTGTCGGAAAAATAAGTTGTAGAGCGGAGGTTGTACAGAACGAGGTACATAATGATGCCAAGTATATTCTCCCAGTTATAATTTATACAGTACACTCACCTACAAGACCCAGGGACGACGGAACCTCTGGGAGAGGGGCAGCTGCCCCCCTAAAATTTGTTTGGGGGCAACTGTATCGTTTTGCCCCACCCTAAAATCTGCATTATAATGTTATGCGTTCTGTCAATGAATTTAAAAATAAAATACAATTTTTTTTTTTTGTTTCCATAATTTTCCGGGCCCTTTCGGCGTCAAATTGTGCTTGTTGGTTAGGTGTATTTCAGATGTGAAACTATTTTTATTTTCATATAACTGAATAACACATTAAATAAAATATGTCATATTAAATAAAAATAATTAGATGGAATTGTTAACCTAATGAAGAACATATTAAAATATACAAAAACTAATTAAGTGTAAGTTGGAAGGAAGGAGGAAACGGGATGTGTGATGGATGACACTGTGCCGTTGGCGGATAGAGAGAGGGGGGGGGTTCGCTACTGTACATAAGTAAAATATTTCATCCAATTCAGCCGACTCTCCTACAGAGCCCAATATGCTGGCAGCGTTGCCCCTTTCAGATTAGAAATGTATTGTTTTCATAATTTTTGAGGGTGCCTTCCCAAGAATAATTGTTTTTGTGTATATATTAGTTGAGTGTGTATATATTAGTTTAGGTGAATTTAATAACATAACAAATATATTATTTGCAAGGAAGGTTGGTAGATGTACATTTCAATAGGGACAGAGGTGCATTTCTTTCGTAGAAGTTTATTGTTTTCATAACCATTATCTAAATATATGTCTAATGGCACCCGACGCGACGCCCCGCGCCGCCGCCGTCGCTGTATGTGCCGGGCCTCAAAATGTACTCTGTTCCTGTGCTGGGCTGGGAGTATTGTCTGCCCCTCCTATATCCAAACACTTTCGGCGTTCCTGACACAATATCCATCATCGATTACTCTCTATCTCACTGTAGTCTAGCACGACAAGGAACGCGATGCCTAACGTCTGCGTTTCAAGTGTTTCAGACAATCGTCGCCGAGGTGATCGCTTCACTTACACACACGAGCAGGTAATCCATTAGCAGATAAGTGCATCTAATTCTCGCTTTAGATGCGCTTTGCATCTCGTCCCGTCGCTCTTGCGTTTCTTATTTATTTGTGCGTGTAGTTATATTGTGGTCTTACATGAAGAGCTGATGGTTAACTTAAATAATGATGTAGGAACGAATCAATACATTTTCTTCGGCACATCGACCAAACATTTTTTTTTGTAGGTAAGTCGAGTCATTTGCAAGGTTTTGAACCATGATACGTTTTGTCAGGTGTCACGTGGTATCGTTTTACGATTTTTTTTCTTTATTTTTGAAAATTACTAAAATCCCAGCTTTAACCCCTTGCAACTTTAACTTTTTTGTTTGTGATTGTATCTGCACGAAATGAGAGCGCTTTCCGGAGCATTCTCAAATTTAGAACATGTAATGGTCATGGGCACTTTGTTCAACACGTGACACCTGACAAAAGGTATCATAGGTCAAAACATTGCAAATGACCCCACTTACCTACAAAAAAAAATTGTCGGTCGATGTGCCGAACATTCTGTATAAAATAGTTGTAAAGTAATTACAACCTATCATAATATTTATTTAATAAATAACAAAAAAGTAATACTAATAACTAAAGAAATAAACCTACCTAACAAACATTAAAATAACTATCAAAAGGGGCATTTTCAAATGTTCCTAGAACGCTTGCTGCATTACCCCGCTGGATGGCAAGGCTTACCCTTTGAATGAAGTAAGCCTTTGATTGCGGGACGCCAGTTGCGTCCACCAGCAGAGGCCCAAGCCTCTTCAAGAAGCTTTTGGCTTCACTGCTCCACGGACCGAGGGTTTCAACCGCAAACGCAACAAATTCGAAATCTTGAATAATATTTGAATATTTGTTGCGTTTGAGGCTCTCCGCTCCGGCCGCGGCCGCGCCAGCCGCTCTTGAAGAGGCCCGAACGTGACTTGGAGCCAATGTGTCGACACAAGTGGCGTCCCACATCAGTGACCTACCCTTAGCCCATGGCACCAGGGTGATACCATCGGGCCTCTTGCCATCAAGCCGGGAATAACCGCAAGGTTCTAGGATGCACGGTATGTTAGCTGTCAGAAGCGTGGACTTAATAATAAAATTTAAATTTTGATGCCTGGAGTTTCTACCGGCACTTTTGATACATGATAGTCCGTGGTGGCCATATATGTCGACTGGTGACCCACACACACAAATATGACTTTCACAAATTTTGAGGCCTAAACGAAGTGCAACCGAAATTTTGGTGGTTTTCTGATCTAATAAAGTCCCTAGGTGACTCGATGGGTAAGCTTCAAGCCACGCTCCAGATTCTTTTTCTGAAACCGCCAAAATACGTGCACGATTAATAAAATAAAAGTAGAATAGTATGTAGAAGTAAGAAATGTCGCCGAGCCCTCAGGGGCGGCCGGCTGAAGGAAGACGGCCGCCGATCGCTGTTCTACGCACTGTACATACTCAATGTAGGAAATAAGGTACTTAATTACATATACGTAAGTAATAAAACGTTTATTAGGTACATAATAAAACTCAGATTGAACATCCGAAAGCTCTTGTTAACCAGATAACAAAGATTGCAATGCATATTATTGTAGGGGTATCAAGCCAACCTGTTGTAAATGCAAGTGCCCACATGTGGTTAGCCGAACCTGCCAACATGTAACCGCAGCGAACTCATCCAAGGGTCGGCTTGTTAGCGATTGGACATGCCGCGATGCGATGAAGGCCTAAACGAAATATTTCAGGGATTGAAGTGCTATTAAATCGCTAACAATACAACGGAGCCGCCAGGATATTACTTACGAGGCCCTAGTTTATAGCACCTCTCCATACCGCCTAGGTTCTCGCTAGTTACAATTTCTACCGTGGCGACGACGACGCGACGCAACGAGATCAGATTATGTTGCCTGGATCCATTTATGACAGAGCTCAGAGAGTGCATCTTATTTATGAATTATTTATTAGTGTTTCTAACTATTCTAATTTATCTTGTTGCTGAAGAATTAAATGTTCTTGATTCCTGATGTCAGCTGAACCTAATAAGTGATTTACAAGCCTAATATGAAATTGAGGTTGGTAATAGGCGTGAGAAACATAGTAATAATTTGATGTTTGGTTGTACTCGTATAATAATATGTATGTGGATTGCCTCATCATCTCTCTCTCTAGCGATGACGACTGTCAGATGGCCGGCTCCCAATTAACACTGAACATTCGTGAGATGTCTGTTCTGGGGACGTCTTCGTTAAACCTCCGCGACCCAATAAAAGCAAAAAGAGTCAATAAATCTGTAAGAGGCGTTCGATCAAACGTTTACGATTCATCTGTGACTGTGTACCGTCACTTTATTTCTCAAATTATTATTTAGAATAACGAGCGTCTATATATAATATATAAATTGATTTAACGATACTTCGATAGCACATCTACGTACGTGCTCCATACCATAGAACGTTCCGTATTTCTATTTCGAATAATTTGATTGCCTTGATGATGTTTTAAAATAGGATAACCTATAAAAATATAATGATAATATTGCTCTGGTTGGAAACCACGGAGATTCAAATTGTACTTTTTATTAATGTAATTTTTTTATGGAACATTCCAGAAGCAGGAAATACGTGCTCGCTTCCTATTTCATAAGTTAACTTTATCTTTGTCTGTTCATGCCAACCGTTCTCGGCTTCAATACCTAATTCACGAATGCGTCTATTTAACTTGAGTTCGTTTAAATAAACTTTTCTGGCGCTCTCTATCTGTATTCATCTTTCTTCTTGGGGCAGACTCTCATGGGCTGCATTGGTCAGCCAGATGGCACAGACTAGGATAACCGGTAACAAGTAGCTTTAGGGAAGTGACTCTGTTATCTACAGATCAGCTTCAAAGATATACCTACCCGAGGTCCTGATCATACAAAATTAGCCCACAATAAAGAATATAACGCCAGGGTCACTCTCCTGACGGTCTCCTTTCATTGTTCATCGCGTGATTGTGTGCGCTATAGTGGAAGCGTTGTCGCTCATGCTGGTACGCATTAATTACGCCGCAGTGATTCCCAGAGCGACGACACGACACCCCGCGCGTCCCGGGCTCCGAGCCGCGGCCGCTTCATCCATCAGCCGGCGACGCGTCTCCTGTGATAGCACACTCCGCCTGCTATTGAGGAGGTAGAGGAGTCTGCTCGCTTAGAGGATGTGTTGAGAGCTTGAAGCTCTCTTGAAAGGGCTTGTGGACTGACAACTATATATTTAATGTTACTTAAGCAATGTTTGTGTAAAAGGGGACTTCAGTCTGGCATTTATTTCATTCAACCATTTTCTTTATGCTAGACGCGACGTGAGTTGGCGAAGTTAGAAGGCTCAACTAGAAGAAAATTAGTAAAATGCATAACCGCCTTCAGATTACCGAGAGTTCTAATAGCTGACACGCGGCGGAGGCGGCGGCGGCGGCGGTCAGTTCAATTTCTAAAGATAACTATGCTCCTTCTACAGCTTAGTGAAGCAGCGTTCAAAACGAGATTAGTACCGTAATTTGTACGAGTGTCATCACATTTCAAAGACAAATATAAAGGATTGAGCAGACAGTGACAAGTGTCGTTCGGGACCGATTATTTTGTGGGTTATATTCTCCGGGGATATTTATTTGGGCAGACAAAAAGGAAGGAACTGAATTTTATTCAAATGAGAACATGCGCATATCTGTCTGTCGAGCGTCCTTTACAGACGGCCAACGGCTCTCGACCGGTTACACTTCAGTTATCTTAAACCGATTTTATGTATTCCTTATTAAATCGATTGTGCCCATTGTTTTCGCTACTTACCCAAAGGATTAATTGAGTTAAATGCGAACACTACGAAATATTAAAGAGCTTTTAACGATTAAGTATAATTAAAGTAAGTGATGGCATAACATATTTAACAGTGGCAAAAACACTTCGAGAGCCTTATAATAATCCGAGAACTGGAAATACTTCTTAATAAATTAAATTCGTCTTGATAAAAAGATTAGGTCAAAATAATTATTTTTAAAGTGAAGGAATTAATTAATATCTGGATCTTGCGTAAGAATATCAATAAATATTAATTTCGCGCCTGCGATAAGGTTTTCGTAACATATGAATGCGGAGGAGGGGCGGAGGGGCAGTGGAGATTGTATCGGAGGTGTTGACAGGCGATGGTGGAGCTCGGCCCGTTCTCACGAAAACGGAATGTTACGGAACCCTCTCCACGCGGCTTCGACTCGCACTTGACCGTTTTTTTATCAACAAATGCTATACTCGATATATAAAGTCCCTATGCCAGTTCCAAGACATGCCTCGGCGATCGTTACTGGACTGGCGGTTATTTTCCTAACAGGTGTTAAATGTAATATGTATATTTAAATATAATAACAGATGTGTTTCAGGATCGTGGCACGTGGAGTTCCGTTGTCTCTGCCGACCCCACTGGGAAACAGGCGTGACGCTATGTATGTAATAAATAGGTAGGTATATTAATTTAAGAGTAATACCTATCAACGTAGACCTCATTATATTTTTTATATTGTTGTGTCTGACAACTTACTGGAGCTTCAGTGGCAAGTTAATACTTTCACTTTATCTCATCGTATCAATAAAGTGTGACATTTATTTTATTGCTGAAACATAATATTTTCTCGCTGCTTTTATGTTTGTGTCGACATTCTGTAAAAAAATTAACCATTTTATAAAATTCCAGATCAAAAAACATACGAACATAAAAGTAAAAACATCGACTGTGAATTGGAAATGAGCAGCTCTTGACCTTGTTGTTCGATCTAGAATCCCAATGATCTTGAATCGTTGTTTCTCAAATAAGTGCTAGTGAGCTTAAAGTTTTTTAGAGCTTATGCACTATAGAATAAATCAATAAATAAATAATTGCTTATCTATATATATGTAGAGCGTATTTAATTATAATGCACATATTATATCACTCTAAAAAAACTACGCAGGTATATTTAGCCTATCTTTACCTATGGTATATATCTGGTAAATACATAGGTATAATATTGGCATCATCTGTAACTATTAATATTTAAGTTAACCTTATCGTTTGTATTTCATTAATTCTGTCATAATGTAGGTATATTTCTTTCCGCCACTCACCTAGAAGTTGTCATACCCCAAAGGTACTCTGTTAGAAAATGCCTACAGGCATTAAGTGTCACCCTTTTGCCCATATATATTTTTTAATTAAATGAAATGTATTTGCGTGCAATAAATATACACAATACAATACAATACAAGTGATTAGTCACCGTGTTTCGATTATGATGACTATCCGAAGTCAGGACGATATTAATTAACGTCCTTAAGTCTAACAATTAAGTCGTGTTGTTGATGGAATGAATAGTCTGATTCAGAGTTCGGGTGTGTCCGTTACAATATTGTGATTCATTGGGTCAGTCGTGATAATCATAATACCGACAGTGTGAGCTTCTTAGAAATAAAACTACATGACATTCAACCGCGCTTGGTAAACGCATTTTCTGATTATTTGGACTTAGTTGGGTTCGCAGACAATCGCTTTTTCAATCGGATGAATAATATCCCAAAATGACTTATTTTTTCATAATATTGATGCCTAGCCACAATAACTGGCTAATTGGCGTGACCGAACGAACGATGAATCAGCTCAGTTGTTCCTAATACCTTTTATTTATTTACCTACAATCTATCAAACGTCCAAGCGTAAGTTTTTAATCACACACGAGTAATAAGCGTGTAATTAGAGGGGCGGAGTAGACTTCTCTGCGTCTGACGTCTGACGTTATCGATAAATGTCGATCCGCTATTGTGCATCACTAGTAATATTAAGACACTAGTCTATTTCTCTTTTTTAACCGACTTCAATAAAAGGAGAAGGTTTTCAATTCGTCGGAATCACTTTTTTATGTATGTTCAGCGTTAATTCTTTACTACGCAGACCAATTGCGATAATTTTTATATTAGAAAAGGGGTACCAGGTAGGGGTGGTCTCATATACATTTGGTCAAGTTTTGATCCATTAGAAAACCATCAAACTCTTAAATTTTCAAAAGCATGTGCATGACAAATGGGCAAATAATTCTATACCACGCCAAGCGATTTTGATTATTCTTTTTATCTCGGAAAGCAGGTAGGTACTTTAGGGGTTGAAGTTGGTTTTTAACCAAAAAGAGTTATTCCTTTTTCAGGTATCCATTAAAATTAGGAGCAACATTTTTTTAGTTAAATACAATTAAGTAGTTTCTCATTTCACGTAGAGATCCGTTGGCTCTGCCTACGCCACTGGGAAACAGGCGTGACGCTATGTATGTACGTACATATCTATTTAGTTTCTCATTGAAATAAGAGTAAGTTAAGCCAATATTTTTTTTTATTGTAAGGATAACACTAACCGACAAAGGTGAACCTATTCCCATGTCTCTCGGACTATGCAGTATGCATGTGCTCTATAATTAGCACTAATAATAACTTTTTATATTATTAATATCTACAGATATGCATGTCAATATGATTTTACAATCACGTGGAGTTTTCCTTACATGCTATAAAAGTTATTACAAATTTTTTTATTATGAAATAAAATAACAAACAAATACAAGTGAGAATCAAGTGCACTCGACATACCTACAACATACCTACACGCATCACCTTAGAGCTGCTAGATGTTACTACAACAATAATAAATAATAACAAAAGCTATGTAAAATTAATATAAAATTAAAAAAAAAGTGAAATAAAGGATAACAAAATCTATAATCTATGACACTGAAGTATTTTTATAAAGCAGGATTATTTGTACTTACATATTTGTTTTTTAACTAAATAATTACATGCATATATACAATTCCATTAGCTATGTGAAATATAAAACATACATCTACGAAATTGTAATTTATTGTTTATTATTACGCGTCGCTCGCGTGAAATTAGTATAAAAAGAAGAAAATAAGCAAGTAAGTAAGAGAGAAGGCCGAGCTGCGTTCCTGCGTTACATTTATTTCGGCGCGCTGAATAATTCGGTTTGTATGAGAGCCAATTCTTAGCGTAACCGAAACTATCCTGTGTCACGTATAGTTAAAAATGTGCTTGTACGAAGTTTAAACGAATGATCGGATTAAGAGTTATAGAGGAACATAGCCCTTAAACAGAACATACAGAAAAGATTTCTAAAAATCGTCATCAAAGTGTTCAAAATACATAGGGCCTACAAACGCAGTATCTCACCAAATAAAGTAGCTTACTCCATGACCATTCCTTATAGATTTATTATTAGTACTTATTGATGTTCAAAATGATTACAAAAATTAATAGCTTCATAACTTCCTCATAAAAAAATAAGGAGAAATAATACTCTCTACATTTATATAACAATATACTGGCAACAATATTGGCAGCCATCAGATCTATTGTTTGGAAACCTAATCATTACTCACACCTCAGATCTCTGGCATTTCCGTTTAAGGTTGGTCTTAGACGGAATGCACAACTGGGTCACAAATTGTAAATATTAATTCAGCACAGGCCTCGGGCGTGTTATGATGACCGCGTAAAATGTCAAACAATAATAACTTACTGATTTTCGTTATAGTTTTCTGCGAATCGCTGTCCCCGTTTTGCTTGGCGCCAGTCTGGGTTACCTCATCCAACTCATCTGCCGCAGAGATGTTGAGGACATGTGTTACGTGTGCTTTCAACGAGTTCATAATGATGGAGCGGCTATTGTTCAACATTGCTTAAAATTTACTTCGCAACTTAAACTTTATATGTACGTGACTTTCATCAGATAGCTCGTAACACGAATGTTGATTCACAAGTTTGACATAATATTATTGTAATTTTGTCTTTTTGTTTCAAACCATTTATATTTGAATTTTCACCTGCTGGAGTAATAATAATAGACTTTATGCCACTTAATGCGTGGCAAGGACGGGCTTAAGGCCTTATAGGTAATTTCGTCCGGTGGACATACATTTTTACGTGGAATTCGAACCAAGGAGCAGTGGGTATGCACGTAATTTTTTTTTTTTTCAAATCATAAAAAACTCATTGGTACACGCGCCGGTTGGATTCGAACCTCGGACCTCTCGTAAGAGAATCCGACGCCCAGACCACTCGGCAACCCCCCGCACGTAGTTGATCCTTTTGAATTGTCTGTGCGATTGTCTGTAAGGCCCATGTTCAATAAAACCGATATCTTTTGCATTTGTTAGATATAATTTGGACACGCACGAGCTAATTCTTGTCTCTAGCTAATAATGAGACATAGAAGCATTATCGTAAACGCAACATCACTAATTTGCAATAGCCCTACTGACCTCACATCTGCAATAATGCCTGAATGAATTTTAATGATTCATGTAGTGTGGATTGCCACAATGTTCAAATGTGACACACAACAACCGATACCACAAACAAATGTAAAACATATAAACTTAGATGCGAAATTAAATTTCGAATAGAAATTGGGCGAGTGTACAAAATTGTTTATAGAAATAAGGTTATCATTTTAGAAACTGTCGTCCCAACGTAACAAAAGCTCGTATACTAGATGGCTGAGAATGCATCCTACGATCTGTTAAATACATCTCGAGTGTGCATGAGAGTGTGTATCCACGTATAACTTCCCTCCCTCTTCTTCCCCCTAAATTGGTACAACCGCACTGAATGAAAGGTCGTTCGAAGCGTAAATAGAATAGAATAGTTTTTATATAATAAATATATTGAAATTGAAATTGAATGTAAATAGATCGTGATCGTGTAATAGGTTTCCGTGTGGATACGGAACCCTAAAAAATAGATGCTTGAGAACATGAACGTTTTCATTAATTAAATGAAATAACGCGGACGACGATACTCCTTCGACGAGGAGCATTCTATCACGTACGAGTGAATAATTCAAGAATCCCTTTTATTGTAGCATTGAGTGGCGCATGCGTGTGAATAAACACATATATTATTGTGTTTCTAACCATTAGCATTGATAAACCAAGTGAAAATATCGTATTGGTCTAAATTTACACATTTCTTCCACTGCTATTAGTACGATATGTTTATTGAAAAATCTAACTTCAAA
The DNA here is from genome assembly GCA_946902875.1 of Nematopogon swammerdamellus. Taxonomy (NCBI): domain Eukaryota; kingdom Metazoa; phylum Arthropoda; class Insecta; order Lepidoptera; family Adelidae; genus Nematopogon; species Nematopogon swammerdamellus. The sequence continues at coordinate 10,422,816 of OX336345.1, forward strand.
ACATTTAATTAATTTGTCTTAATATTAAATTTGGTGGTCGCGCAACCATAATTTATGGATAAATTAAACTCGCATTTAATTCGTGATAAATAAATACATTACATTTTAAATACCGGACGTTATCGATCCGAGTTCCTGATTCCTAGGTTTACCTCTTCATTCTCAGAATATCTCGGTGCTGGATGCCGTGCACCGTTGCGGCTATAATCAAAGATTACATACTAGAAACCGCAAATAGCGAGGTCGAGGTGAGACGTGTTACCGCGCCACTCTGCTTGCTACCGAACGCTCTGTGAATAATGTTATTGATCCCACGAAAACATTCAATTTCAAATTTCCGTGTAAGTTACGTAAATATTCCGAGAAACTGACCGCAAGTGCCGTAACTCACGCGCGCCCGACTCCGCTGCGCGGCGCCTGCCTCCTATACACTAACTACTGTATAGTGAATGTACTGAAATAAATGTATAGTGCATTATTGGGGTTTTTAATATTTTCGATGCTCACTATAATTTAAAATATTAAAATCTACTTTTTGGCACGCATTTGCATTTCCACAGAAGATTAGTGTCTTCTTTACGTTAGCTCCATTACTTTATTTTGTGCAATAAGTTCGTGACCATTAATTATTTATTAATCGAATGTTGAATTTATATTGTGGCTTTCCATACCAAACTTGTAAACAGTTACATTTGTAGTCCATACAATTTCGAATATAATAATTAACAATAATATATAATAATATACCGCCGGCGGTATTACCGTTTTTATTTCATTTAATTTTGTATATTTTTGTAACTTTAAATAGGTTTAACATTAATATGTAAAATTAATATGAAAATGTAAAAACGTGAAATAAAGAATAAACAATACCTATAGAGGAGTAATTAAGAGTTTATACCTAATATATATAGACAGACGAGTTGGTTCCCACAATAGTTGGCCGACTACACAAGCAGTATCATAGCTTCATTAGGAGCGTGCGGTTCGGCAAAGCGCACCTCATTTGTTTTTACTCGTATAATTCCCGCGGGTAGTCGCTCCGAACTCTCTCGCGCTGATCCCGCTAATGATCTCTGTTTTCCTCAGCACAGACTGCGCACAATGGAGTGTTGTGAGAGAAAGACTTTTCGAGTGAAAATGTTCATGCATTTCTCTGGTAAAACATTATGTAAGCTTAAGTGTCATCTTAAATTCGATATCTCGCATTGAAAGGGATCTGATAAACTGGGTCTCATAAAATGCACGTTCAATTCCCATGTAATATAAGCTGTAATCGTGTCTTGTTAGGTTTTATATCTAAACTACCCACTTACATCTGCACCCAGTGAAAGTATTTTTCAGTTTCCTGCTTCCGGAGATGTTATTGGTATTGTATGATAATTTTGTGTCTTTCTGAATGAAATGAATACAATACTTTATTGTACAAAAAAAGTAAATAAAAGGTGGTCATAATGCCTAAAAGCATTATCTACTCATCATATCTGGGATTGTTTTGTGGGCTAGGTTCTTTCATCTAACTAAATCGACCGAACAGTTATCTTGCTACACTTGTAATATTAATTGTTCCTCTTTTATCCTTGTTGGATTGTACACTTGACATCACCTCGCGCTGAGCGCTGTGATTTAAACCCCATCTCTACAACAATGCTCGCATTAAACTTATTCTTTTGGATTCTCGCCCCGCTGAGGAGGACACGAGTCCCAGCTAAGACAAAAGACAACATTAATACAACACACGGAGAATTTAATTTGAATGTGAATAGGCATGAAGTGCGTCGAATGGATGCAGTAAGAACATTGAGTATGTTCCCCGGGGCCACTGGGCCGGCGCGCGGCGCGGTGCCACAGCGCATAGCGCCTCCCGCCGCGACGCGGGAGGGACAAGCGCCCCCCCCCCCCCCCCCCCCCTGGACGCAATTCAAACAGCCAGGGTCATTTTCAGGGTTCCGTATCCGTCGTACGGTACCCTATTACTAAGTCTACGTACGCCGTCTGTCTGTCTGTCTGTCTGTCTGTCTGTCCGTCTGTCCGAGGGCTGTATCTCTTGAACCGTAAGAGTAGAGCCCGTTGAAATTTTCACAAAATATGCGTTATTATGGCCGTTATAACAATAAATAATAAAAATATGAAAAGGTAAAAAATTCACATCCCATACAAGAAACTGAAAAGTGTATGCGCGCCATCTACCGAAAACAGTATGAAGCAGCGCTGACCATGACATGGCGATACGGAACCCTCGGTGCGCGAGTTCGACTCGCACTTGGCCGGTTTTTACGTCTAGGTATAGATAAGACATAATAAGACTGGGGTTTTCTTGAAGGCTGTCTTTCACATAATTGTATAATAATACGATATTTGTCTAGAGATTAGTCTATCTAACGGAATATGGGCAATGGTCGGTGGGGCAGAGCTACGAGAGATTATATGAGTGGAACGGAAGGATTGAATTAATGTTTGAATAGTTCGAATGTATATATTTGAGCGGTTTATGTAAATGTATTGTATTGCTGTGGAAGCAAAATCAATTTTAATTAGAAAATAGAAAATATTATTGCTCATTTATTTACACATCTATTTACAATAATTTTACATATACATAAAATATACAAAATTAAAAAAATTATATTATTATTTTATCTATTTTACATATTTACTTAAAACTAAATTTGTACATATAAAAATACCTTACATTAAAAACATATACAAAGTCATTTTAAGGTGAATTGTTAATTAACATAAAAAAAACTATTTAAAAAAATTAAAAACCGCCTTCAAAAATGTATTAAATAAAAAAATAAAAATCGAACCCTAGAGTTGAAGGCGGTCGGTTATTTTTGCTTGCTTTAGCACCACCGCCTTCAACTCTAGAGTTCGATTTTTATTTTTTTATTTCATACATTTTTGAAGGCGGTTTTTATATTTTTTTAAATAGTTTTTTATTTCACAGTTTTTTTAGTAATTTTTATTTGCTATTAATGTACTCGGCGGAATCGCTCGGCCTTCAGCCTCGCGATTCCGCCTCGCTTTCCAATCCGATCTTGACCAAAAAAAAAATAGGACCACCTTGGAGCTAGACTGTACCGAACACAAAAAGAATCATCGAAATCGGTTCACAATTGGGGAAGATATTGCTGAACATACATAAAAAAAATACATACAGCCGAACATAGAACCTCCTCCTTTTTTGAAGTCGGTTAAAAAACCAAGTTTCCACCGGCGCGGCGGAGGTGGGGCAAACCCAGGCTACCGATGATCGTCGGGCTCTAGGGAGAAAAAACCTCCGGATGATGCGTGCAGTGTCGATCAGAGCTGCCTTATGGATCGGAATCACTCAGCGAGAGCCTCTCAAGGTGGTAGTCGAGACTCTACGCCATCAGCCGTGAGCCGATACGACTAGGGCCAATTGTTATTTGTACAGCTTGAAACTGATGCGTGCGTTTCAGTTTTTTCCGGAGTGTATTTCTTAATATTTTAATGAATTTTTTTGGTGCTATTTATCAAAGATTTTTAAGAACATAATAAGTTTAATGCGATGAAAATGTTAGTTTGTTTCATTGCTTAAATGAAAATGTATTTATTTTTATTAAAACAGGTAATTTACATATTTTCGCCTAATTTTCATATTTGGCCGCCCTATAGGCACAGCGTACCGCGTCACTACGGGGTTCTAACACTGAATAAATTTTCATCACATTCGGATCATTAAAATGTAAAGCATCTAGCAAACAAAGGGCAAAGGCTAGTTATGAACCAGCTCTATCTGTGGGCTTTCAGTTTCCTTCTGTTTGATCAGTAGAATGAGATACAATTAGGGAATCATTACGATTATGTGAACCTTTCTGATTATGTTCTGACATTTTAAATGTAAAATCCATATATGTAACTTCTTAAATCGAGCCCTCATAAGCATTCGGACGTTTAAATGTTTAATAAATATATTATGTTTTATTAAGTGTTCGTTTACGAGTAAGTAGCATTATAGAGTTTGTTTAAGGAACATGACATGAATCGGTGCATGGTTGGTTACATCACTTACTACAAGCGTGATGTCAAGCCATCACACCTAGGTGCATGAGCTAGGTAGGTGTCATGTCAGTGCTTCTACCTGGTTGCGCCAACTACACCGAAATGGACGGAAATATATTCCTGAAATTATTTCCTAGAACAATTTTGAATGTGTTTAAATGTGCTAAATTTAGTCTATGTGGCCAACCTCCACCTGTTATGTTATGTTATAGCTTAATTCTGTAGTTTATCATATTGCTTTACTTCTTAATACATTTCCACAAAGTATTCTTGTTCGTCTGAATATACTTCTCCCACATCCTAAAGGTTGATTAGAATAGAATGCCTCACGGCATTAAGCTCATCTATTGTGCCTAATTTGTATAAATTGGTGTTCAATAAAGAATATATACATGCATACATACAATTCTTACGCAGTCTCTACCGCTGTTCCAATAATAGTAAAATCGTAATTGTTTATCTAAAAACTTGGCACTATTTATTAACTGGCATAAAGTAGTTAATCTGTCGTCAAACATCCACTTGTAGTGTGGCCAATGTGCCGCGCGCTCACCGCGCACTCGTGATGTGCTCTGTGTACAGTGGGCACATATTCCGGTGACATAATGAGCGGACTAGATGCGCGTGCGACTTTTGACGATGCAATGGATGGGGCTGACTGATTTAAGTAGATAAAATCTATATAGGTATACATAACGACACGCCTATTTCCTAATGGGGAAGGCAACGAAGACATTGAATGTCCACGATCCTGCCTCATACATGCTCGTCGGTTACGGGTATATCGTACTTGACCTTTTTTTTAGCACATGCGCGATCTGGTCTAGGTTGTGCCTGCATTCCCGACCCCACATAGGCCTGCCTAGTGCCTATTGTCAGTTAGCAGTTATGGTAAACAAAAAAAAAAATTCGTAGTTTTAGCTGTCTCACTAGACGCATTGAGAAGTCTGTTAGAGCGAGTGAGACAGATCATGAAAAATTTATAGTAGCGACGAATTTTAGAAAATATCCCCGCAGGTGAAATTTAGTACCAGCAAATTATATAATATTTTTAAAACATCAACAAAATAATTAACGTTTTAAATTTCTAGAATTTTTTACAATACAAATTGAACATGAACTTGCAGCACCTCCCAGCCAGGAGTTCACCCACAACGATGCAAAACCGAAGACACCAGGAGGTGCGTTAATTTTTCAGGATTTTGAGAGGTCACGCTCCAGGATGGGTGGGAAAGTAAGATAATCGACCAGCTTATGTTTCAGCCTGAAGCCAATATAGGACTATATGGAAAGACGGAATATTGAGTTTTTTTTTTTAATGAGCCTTGCTGCGTTGTTGCATCCTATCTCCTTTCTGTACATTCTTCCGTTTATTCTTCTTTATAAATAAAAATTATACCTTCAAATGTTTTATACCTTCTAAATAGTAAAACATTACTTGTGTAACACTTAAACATTTAAAATTTTGCACATATTACGTTGGTATAATAGCGTTTTCGGTCTTAATATAGTCTGAAGCTGAAAAAATTATAAATTCAAAAAATATAAAATCATCTTCCACATTGTTAGATGATCGCGTTTTAAGTTTGATCCAGTACTGGTCTTGCATTTAGATCCGAATTCAACATAACTCTGACCCCTCCTGTACATCACTGCTAGGCTGGTGGACTCGCTCCGGACGAGTAACGGCGTCAAATAGTGTGTGGCACACGCGCACAGTTTCACTAATGAGTGCCACTAACCAATGCGCCAATATTTGTTGGCCCAAGTTCATTAGGTTTTAGTAATTCGCTAAGTTTCCCTGAGGAGGAATGAAACTAAAGATGTTCTAATAGTTTAGGAATGTGCGGTGAATTGAATGAAACAGGAAAACTCAGTTTTCTAGTAATAATAACTAACCATAACTAAAGAAGTACTGGCTAATAGACTGGTGTTGGTTGAGTTACGCTACTCGGAAGAACTTAACTTCAATAACAGTATGCGTAAACGAAAACTTATTCAATTAAAATTAAAATTGATATAAAATAGGAAAAGTTAGAAAAAGCTAAGTGTGGTTAGAATAATGTTACTTTATTTATTTATTTATAAGGAAGCTTAACAGCTAACTTAACTGACACTAAAGAAAAATTTACAAAACCAATAATAATGTTTCACGTTTTAAATACTTACATATACTTACTAATATAATTATATATACATAATTACATAATTTACGTAATTATACATATACGTACTGCTAAATAAAGAAAAGAAGAAAGAAATAAAACACATATTTTATTTTCATTACTCCAATCGCTAAAACTAACATAGTACGTGATCTTGGTGTCCTACTTGATCAAAAACTCACCTTTACTGAACACTATAATTACATCACAAGTAAGGCAATCAGGAACTTAGGATTCATAAAACGCACAACCAAGGGTTTTCGTGATATCACATGCATTAAAACTATATACTATGCATATATAAGAAGCCATCTTGAATATGCCTGCTCCATCTGGTCGCCTCACTATCAAATACATATCAACCAAATAGAACAAATCCAAGTGAAACTCGTAAGGTAACTGAACTTTGTATCCAAAATCAGTAAGCATGCACATACATATGAGCAAAGTTGCAATAGACATCAAATGTTAACTCTAGAACAAAGAAGGGTGCTGCTAGACATGCTGCTGCTACATGACGTGGTGAACGGGCGCCTGGACTGCTCCGAGCTGCTGGCGGAGATATCGCTGTGCACGCCGACTCGACGCACTCGACATACACAACTTTTTTACGAGTCACCGCACACGACCAACTTTGCCCGTAATGCCCATAAACCTCGAATTACACGCACATACAATCATACATATACGGACCTCGACATTTTCATATTAAGTAAGAGTGTCTTTAAGAATAAAATCGTCACAACAATGACCCAAACTACGAATGCATAAGTATTGTCATCTCTTCTCAAAAACAGGTAAAATCAATTATAATTTATTTTTTCCTTTTATATTTATATCTATATTTGGTTTAAAAACTGGTCTTGAAATTCTGTAAAGATACTGCCTGGTACGTGACTACTGCATCCCATCACATCACACTACATTACAACACACTACACTACACTAAACTACAATACACTACACTGCACTGCACTGCACTGCACTACACTACACTATACTGCACTACACTACACTACAATACACTACACAACCACCACAAAACATTACGCTACACCACACTACATTACACAACACTACACTGCATTGACACTCACTACGCACACACACACACGTTGATCCCACTAAACTATAGCCTAATGTATGTACAATTTATGCTTTATCTGTTTGTCATTAGGCTGTCTGTTTTCTAATAAATAAATAAATAAATAAATTATTTGATTGTGACATTCTGATTTTACACTGTTACACAGTTTCAACCGTCTCGTGGTGTTCGTCGTCATCAACGTGGGTTATTATTATATTATTGCATGGCGCTTGTTTCGTAAGGCGAAGGTTTGGCTGTATCTGACTGTCTTCATTTGACTTACTGTTGTGCACAGCTAATCATGCCGATTATCTACAAAGAAAAAGTGAATATTTCTTTCATGGAAAAAAAAATACAACTATCTACCGACCAATTTAGAATGAGGACGGGGGAGATTCTCTCTACCCTGTGATCGATTACAGCTGTATGCTGTGAACAATTGTTAGCAGATAGGCCGGCTCGCTCCGTGCTCCACATGAATGGGAGACAGCTCAGCGTGCTGCAGATGATGTGCTTTACTCCGTTCATTTCATCGGTGAATCGACCTTCATTCATATGCGCCTGCGCTGCGGGGTCCTGGACTCCAGGACCAACGAGAATGTTGAATTGAAAGCATGGATGTGTTTGATTTTGAATGTTCGATATAAAATTATCAAACCTTTGTGGTGTTTCTGTGGCGAAGCATAAAGGAAGAGTTGTTAGATTATTCTGGAGTCAAAAGTCTGCACTTTCGTATTCAAAGCCCAACTCTGGTAGAGTGAGTACCTAGTTCTAGTTAGTATCTGTGCTTTCTTCCCGCACTCTATCTACGAGTAGTTTCAACAAAATCACTCTCTACTTAGAAAATACAATCGCACAATGACTCGCAAAATGTCTAGACGGATTTTCCACATTTTTTTTTTTTATAGAAACTAACACGGTTGGCTACATCACCTACAACATCCGTGATGTCAGCCCATAACACCGGGTGAACTTGGTGCCACGTCAGCCTTCCCTTCAGTCGTGCGGGCTACACTGAACTGGACGGAAAACACAAACTATTTACATAGCCGTTTCGACCGACCTTTCATTCAGTGCGGTGGTACCACAACCCGGGCGGGTTAAACCCTACCACCTAGTAATATAAGAAGGGAGTCATATCCCTTAGTCACCTTTTACGACATACACGGGGAGAGATGCAGTGGGGCTATTCTTTTAAAGTACCAGCCCCACACGGTACATAATGTTTTTTTCGGTCAATATTTTTTTATGGATAGCGCGATATTTGGAATCGTTTCACCCACGGTTTCACCTACAAGTAGGTGCCAATAATAATAATAGGTGCTAAATACAAATAGGATGCCAATGGACAATCTGTGATGCACGGGGATTGCGAATGGCATTTACTTGCTTGCTTGGTGACGAGAGGATTTTCCAGACATTTCCGCCTTTAGGGACGACAAGATACGATTAAAAAGTAAGTTGTCCGCCTGCTCCATTGTTTCATTCTTCCGGGGTCGGCATGCTCATAAATAACGCAATAAATAGAGGCTTATCGCAAATCTGTTGAGTGAGCGGAGCCCGATTTATTCATGACTTCACGAGTATGTTTAATACGTTCTGCGGAACGTTTTAACCCTTACCGCATTCATCATAACCTCGGGCTGCAGTCAATTAAATTATACCATCTCCATTATATATTGACGGCTATTTGACCCAGATTAATCTGCGGATAAACATATTAAAAGAAAGTTTCAAAAGTAAGTATGCAAGTATTTTTATTCGTGAATGTTATGTTTTAATCACGCTTTCGATATGAACTGAAGGACTATTTCAAATAGAAAGTTACAATTGAAGAGAAATCCAACCTGAGCGACACGAGAAGGTAGTCAGTGCACAAAACAGAGTGCGGCCTCACGGAGCGGAGATCACAGATTTTCCCATGATCTATGCGCGCGTAATTTATGGTTCCGTAATTTGTATTTATATAATTGTTTGAGTTTATTTGAGATTTATGGAGTAAGTGAGCCGGCGAGTTTGTTTTGAAATGTGAGTAAGTGAGTGGAGCGGCGGCGACGGGGGCCGGGGAAGGTAAGTTGGTGAGAGGTGGCCGATTAATTTACGAGTGCGGCTCGCTCGAGCTGTTGGATAATTAAAGTGTGTCGAACGGACGGACGACAGAAACCCGCAGCTAGTACGACCAGACAGAGGTAGGTACTAATCCTTCCATTTTACACCGACCGGGCGTCATGTCATTCAGACACCTGTGAGCCGTGCAGTGTGCAGCCCTGGCTGTTACTCATTATAAAGTGGTTTCTTAATCAATGTAAATCTATCATGAGTTGATTAACTTTGTAACTTTAGGAAACGTTAGTAAACGTTATAATACGGTTGGCTCTAAAAGTGGAAGTACACCTTGTAATCTTGACAGACGCGCTCATCGCCGATGGAAATATCTATGTCCTATAAACTAAATCTGCTCCCTCATACGTTCTAGGGTGTACATTTAGTAGGTACTAAATGGTGAAATATTGATAAGCAAGTAAGTATTTGAATTAGCAAGCCAGTTGAAAAATTAAACTTGACCTTATCGGAAATTCGTGAGCCTCCCCCGCATCACATCGCATGAGTAGCCGCTGAGGAATTGAGGAGTATTTCTAGCTGAATAGCAAATGTCAATTATTTAAGTGACGGTTCATTTCCACCACCACCCACGATGTAATTTAGTACCTAGTTGCTTACTCCAGAATTCGGATGCTTTAACGTAAGCGGAAAATCAGGAAAGCGTTTTTCCTACGCCCTCGCACTTCCGCGTCAGTGAAATATTTTTTTTATCGGTACGAGGAGAATTGAATTTTCTTGACATACTGATTGAGGAAATGGTTTTTCCTTATCATAACTTGTTGATTTCTGCGAAAACAAAAATTATATAGGGGGAAAAGCACATTGATCAATTGAGCTGGTTTATGCGACTTCGTGAAGAGTATAATTAGTTTGGTAACATAGCTACACTCAAAGCGAGCTTGATTCTTACGAGACATTAACCATTCTGGCAGTGTTACAGTATGTCTCACCTACACTACTTGTGTGGGTAAGACAGGAAGTGCCATAGACGTACATACATTGATTGCTCTAAGCTTCACAAGAAAGCTCTACGGTACGTTCTCGTCTCACAAATCGAGATACACCTGCAGAACTATCACGCTCGCTACCTTCACTGAAACTTCTCACAATACTGGGATAGGTAGGGCGGTTGACTTAAACCAGCCGCAAGCCAGTTCGTGTTTTCCGTCCAGTTCAATGTAGCCGACATGAAATGAAGGGAAGCACTGACATGGCACCTAGTTCACCCGGTGTTATGGGCTGACATCACGGATGTTGTAGGTGATGTAGCAAACCATAAAAAAAATCATAAGAACATTAGACCTACATGTTAGGTTTTGCGTCGTACTTACTGTGTCAAATAACTTTCAGCTAAAATAAAAAAAATAAAAAATAAAAGTTTTACCGTTATTGTGATTACCAAATTTTTTATTTGTATGCGAATAAACGTCTTTTATTTCTTTCAAATACTAAGCGAGGCAAGCAAGTGGGCGCATGAGAACGAACGTTCCACGTTCCACGAACGAACCAATTCTATAGGCTGGATTGTACATATTAAACAAATATTTATCAGATTACGACTGAATTCGGGACACGTGAAACCTTTCAACTATCGTACTTTCAACACGGTGGCCCTAATTGGATAAAATGCATACACAACTCAAAAACAACAAAAAAAATTGTTGGTTGGGGCGAGAGAGAGGAGCCAACATAATAGTAACGTGTGCCACAGCACAGCGCTACAAAGGCGTAAAAGGATCTCCATTTAACATGTGAATTGGATGTGTCGGCCGGCACGCGAGCCCTGTCATTAGCTGCGCCCGGCGCGGCCCTCCTCCCTTGCCGCCTCCGCCGCCGTCTCGTCGCCCGCGCTGCTGCTGCGATCTAGCTAGCGGCTCGGCTAGCTAGACCGGCAGACTAACCTCTCAGTTCACAGGTTGCAGGCAGGACGGGGCCGCTAACATCAGCAGTGTCGACAGCATCGTTATCAACATTTTCATGAATGTCATCATCTAATAAGGTAATCAACGTAATTATTTTAACATCAATAAGCAAGAACAACGTAATAAACCAAATGTGAACAGTAGTAAATATGTGCACATGCACGCACCCACCGTCAGCCTCGGTGGTTCGGTGGTGGCACGGTTTTAAATGGCAGTAGCGTCGTACCGTTGAGGCTGGCCACGGTTCGGATTCCACGCATCATACTAAGAAAAATAGCATATTAAACTAGTTAGTGTTTTCCGTCCAGTTCAGTGCGGCCGACGACTCGACCAAAGGGAAGCACTGACATGGCACCTAGTTCACCAAGGTGTGATGAACTAACCAACAACGAAGCCAACAATGTCAGGCTCCATAAAAACATGTATACTGTATAGCCTCATGCTCTAACTGTTGGCGTGGACGTGTTGTGACGGCTGATGGTCTGTAGTGCATGGTTCAGGCGCGAGGTTCCGTGTCGGTGCGGTGGTGCCCGCCCGCTCGCTCGACAGTATCTAGGAATGCGTACAACTGGACCGCACGTGATTGATGGCCGCGCTCTCGCCGGCAAAACTATAAATTTCAAGTTTGTTAGGGTTTCGTCGCGGTAATAGGTGTTGGGAGCCACGGAATATCCGAGCGATTGGCTAGTGATTGATGCTCCATCGCGGTGAGGAATAAAATTGCCGGATTTCATTTCTCAACCGACAGTTAAGCTATTGATGGAAGTTGTAATGTGGATTTTTAATCTGGCTTTATAGATACCATGAATATTCGTAACTTGATGCCATAAATTAATTAAACATTATTGGTTTTGAATTTTAAATTTAAGTTTAAGAGTTTTTTTATTCATTTGACATAATTTTTTTCTGTAAGTGACGTCAAGTACTAGGATACAAAATTAAAATCTACGTAGAATTGTAAGAGAGAAGAATTGAAATAAATATAAACCGTTAAGCCATATTAAGATAACAGAAGCCTTCGCCACAGAAATATAAAGCCGGACGAAGTATTCGGTATATTCAGCAGGTACTAAGGAAACGACCTAGCGGAAGAGTACGTAACATATCCTTGTAGCGAACACGCGTCACATCATTAATATAGCACTAATATTAGGTCAATGTGAAACTGATATTAAAGATTCCACCAGCCCATAATTCTCCATGATATATTTTGCCTACAAAGTAAGTAGGTCTGGCCTAGCTGCTAGCTGCTAGCAGTAATTACACAAGATAGCTGGCATCACAGTGCCCGCTGCGCGCTGCTCTGATTTAATAGCGGTGTGACGAGCTCAGTAAATCTCGTATGATGTAGCGCGGGGCAGGTGCTGCTTATTTTAGTATCCATCCGCTCGAGAACATTACGAGACTGAGTTCGCACGGACTAGAAGTAATGTCATTTCGGGAATGTTCCGCACATATACTGTATAAACAATTACATTTAATATTAGCTTCGCTCGCGTGAAATTCGTATTTAAAAAGAAGAAAGTAAGTAAGCCCGCTGGCCGCTACAGTACCTTTATTTCGGCGCGCGGATCAATTCGGTTTGTATGAGAGCCATATCTTACCGTAACCGGAACTGAATTTTATAGCCTACCCTGTGTCTCGTATAGTTAAATGTGCTTATACTGAGTTTCATCGAATTCGGATGATCGGTTTAAGAGTTATGGAGGAATATACATACTCATACATACATACATACAGAAAATATTTCTAAAAATCGTCAATTTCGTTTTATTGTATCATACATAGAGTCTACAAACTCAGTATCTCATAAAACAAAGTAACTTACTCCATCACTCCATCACCATCCCTTACAGATTTATTAATAGTACTAGCTGTGCCCGCGACTACGTCCGCGTGGACTTGATCTTTCTCAGCCTGTTATGAAACGCAACGTGACTCTGTCTGTCCGTTCGTTAGTATGATTCAATTGTTTTGGTGTTTTTTAATTGAGCAGGTTATAGATTTGATTCGACCTACATAAGTGAAGCCGCAACCAATGGTAATTTATAATCTACAATAACGCTTCTCTGTAAATTATATTAGAAGTAGAATTTCCAGGAATGTGTGCATATAAATTATTTGAATAACTAATACGGGAAAGACCCACGTATAGCTGACCGTGCGAAACGCAACTCAAACTTAGATCTAAGCCTGCTACCCAACCAATGACAGTGACCAATCAGTAAGTCACAGCTTCACCGAAACCCCTCCGAAGCCATCAATCTTCAGTCTCCACAGCCTACAGAAGCCTTCATCTTCAGTCTCAGCAGCTCACAGAAGCCTTCATGTTCAGCCTCGCAGCCCACAGAAGGCTTTATCTTTAATCTCCGCAGCCCACAGAAGCCCTCATCCTCAGTCTCAGCAGCCCACAGAAGCCTTCATCTTCAGTCTCCGCAGCCCACAGAAGCCTAAGGCACGGCCACGTCCACTTCAGAGTTCAGCAGACCTCGTGGCCGCACATAAGCCGCTAAGATAAAAACACTTTTTTTTCCATGGAAACTCATACGGTTCGCTACATCACCTACAACATCCGTGATGTCAGCCCATAACAGCGGGTGAGGTGCCATGCCAATGCTTCCCTTCATTTCATGTCAGCTACACTGAACTGAAAGACGAACTATTTACATAGCCGTTTCGACCAACAATTTTATTCAGTGCGGTGGTACCAACCCGGGCGGAATAAAACCTACCATCTAGTAAGGTAAGAAGAGAAGGGACCTACAGTTTAACGTGGAACCCGAACCACGGTCAGCCTCCAACGGTGGAGCGGTCACCCATCCAAGTACTGACCGCGCTCAAGGTTGCTTATCAACAGTCGACCGACCGCACCACTGAGCTACCGAGGGTTCCGTATCGCCATGTCATGGCTAGCGCCACTCACGCCATCTGGATGGCGTGTTATGAAATGCTTCATATTAGTTAAATGTCATGATTAGTTCAAATGCTTCATAATCAATTCGGTAGATGGGGCGCGCGCATACACTTTTTGGTTTCTTCTATGGGAACCCCCGTTAATTTTTTACTTTTTCTTATTTTTATTATTTGTTGTTATATCGCATAATAACACATATTATATTATTCTGTGACAATTTCAACGGGCTAACTATCACGGTTCAAGAGATACAGCCCTCGGACAGACATACAGATGGACGGACGGACAGACATACAGATGGACGGACGGACAGGCAGGTGAAGATGTGATATTCAAAAAAAGCTCAAAAGACGGGTATTTACGAGAGCTGTAAGGTGCAAAAATAATTATTCGAGAAAGTAAAAAACGAAAAAAGTTATGGCCGAAATAGTGAAAAAATGTTTTTTTTCCGAATTTTTTATTTTGACGCTCGCTATTTTGGAAACGAAGAATGATATTAAAAATTTGAGAAAACGTCCTCTGGACAGTTTAGTCAGCTACAATTTGAGCCTAAAACAAAGACGATCGGGTTAAGGGTTTGCCCTATAGCTCAACCTTTCTGAAAAAATAAATTCACAGATTTCGTGCCTCACACGTCTATCGAGCACATTGCAAATGAATGTACGGAATTCGAAAAAATATTGTTGCTGAGCGACACGAGAAAGTCGGGATAAGGAAAAGGTTAGTTGGGGTCTGATGATGGAGCCGGAAGGAAGCCATAGAAACTCCTAAACTACACATGATAAGCCCATCGTGTTTGGGCTCGTTGGATTTGTCTTCGCAAGTACTCTTGTCATATATGATGTCCATCCTGATGACATCCTGATGATGGAGCCGGAAGGAACCCATAGGAACTCCTAAACTGCACATGATAAATCCACCATATTTGGGCTCGTTGGATATAGGAATATAGGAATATAGGATAGGTTAGAAGATGCGTCGCATTGAAAATGAATTCAACAAAATAAATATAAAATACTACATTTATATATTTTTTATTATTTTTCAAAAACACAAGCAGCTTAAAAAATGTAAACTAAAATTTAGACAGAAAAAGAGCTAAGCTTGACATTACGTCTAACTAAAGTAACAAATTAATAAATATCAAATATAAAAATATAATATAAGGATATAGAAGATAAGAATATAGGTTAGGTTAGAAGATGATCTGACGCATCTTCTATATAAAATAAAATTCTCCAAATATAAAAATATAATATAAGGATATAGAAGATAAGAATATAGGTTAGGTTAGAAGATGATCTGACGCATCTTCTAACCTATCCTATATTCCTATATCCAAAGAACCCAAATATGGTGAATTTATCATGTGTAGTTTAGGAGTTTCTATGGCTTCCTTCCGGCTCCATCATCAGGACCCTGGAAATAACATATGAATAGAGTACTTGCGAAGACAAATCCAACGAGTCCAAACACGATGGGCTTATCATGTGTAGTTTAGGAGTTCCTATGGCTTCCTTCCGGCTCCATCATCAGAACCCAACTAACCTTTTCCTTATCCCGACTTTCTCGTGTCTCTCAGCGACAATATTTTTTCGAATTCCGTAGATTCATTTTCAATGTGCTCGATAGTCGTGTAAGGCACGAAATCTGTGAATTTTTTTGTAGTAATTAGATTTTGAATACAATGAGTGGTTTTCGCGTGATGCGCGCACAAACGAACAAACAAACCAACAAACCAACAAACCGACAAACCGACAAACCGACAAACAGACAAAAATTTCAAAGACTGTATTTTTACGTTCTATTACTTATTCTTTCCGTCCCCCAGTTATTGTTTTGCAAAAATATTTAATGTACAGACACGGTAAGTCTACGATTTTGTTATATGTTTATATAGATAGATTGATTTGTATTTGAAAATTTCTAAGAAATTCGCATTACAAGAAATATTATATATCATTCATTACGTTATATATACATAACATGTTACTTAACCGAAAGCAAATCACGCGCAATTATTTGACAACCGCTCTAATACACTTCAATAAAATTGTCAATCTTACTCTTAAACTGTTGTTCGATAACATGTAAGCGGTATATGTTGTGTGGATGGCACTAAAATACTTGTAATAATATTTATATAAAAATACCCTTCGAACTTTCTTGCCGCCTCCTCTTCGTGGGTGTAATCGAACTGAATAAAATAAATTGTGAGAAGATCAAGAGTTTTACTACCTTAAAAATGGTCTATATAAAGAACGAACAATATTTATATTTCGCAGAATGGAAGCAAAGGGGAATTGAAGCAGTTTATACAGCTCAGCACAATAAAAATGAGGAATAAAGATCTTAACAAAAATATACATTTTAATTACGAATGAATAAGATACATGTCAGGTAGCTCCGTGGAGCGGTCATTAAGCAACCCTGAGCGCGGTCAGTACTGGGATGGGTGACCGCTCGACCGTTGGGGCTGACTGTGGTTCGGATTCCACGTAAAACTGTAGGTCCCTTCCCTTCTTACCTTACTAGGCGGTAGGGTTTATCCCGCCCAGGTTGGTACCACCACACTGAATGAAACGTCGCGTCGGTCGAAACGCCTATGTAAATAGTTCGTGTTTTCCGTCCAGTTCAGTGTAGCCGACATGAATTGAAGGGAAGCACCGTCATGGCACTTAGTTCACCAAGGTTATGTGCTGACATCACGTATGTTAAAGGTGAAGTATCCAACTGCCAGTTTCCATAAAAAAAAAACAATCACTGAGATATGTAGTCTCAGAAGCTATATAATATAATCTACCTATCTCTCCGAATCTAACTAATCTATCACAGGATCTCCCCTTTTAGGCCGTTTTGAGACCTAAATAATATTATGCTCTTTATATTGTGTATAGTAGGCATTCAATTCATTAAAACCCCGTTTCAGGCTGAGTGAAAGTAGGAAAGAGAAACACATATAAAGGAGAAGTTTGTACGAATTAGAAAGGCCCCGGGGCGCTGAGCTTGAGGCGATTACAGCTTTGAAGGCTGAGCCTTGAGTCGCACATTATGTGTTACACGAATAACGAGTATATTCATAAGAGATCCTCAAACAATAAATTAGTTGTTTGAGTTGGAGTAAGTAAAAATAAGAAATAAAAGCACCTTCTCGAGGCAATAATGCTACAGTTTCAGGTGTGTGGAGATATTGCATTAATTAATGAGTGTCGCCATGTACTATTGTCGTCCATTATCGAAACGCGACGCCTCGCGCGCGGTACAGAACTAATTGCTCTTCATATTGTTATGAAATTTACTGTCACTTGCCAAATTTGTCAACTCTTACAATCCATCATAAGGTTGCGTACTCGTGCACTGAAATATTATATATAGTAATACCTACGTTTGAGAATAATTAGGCAAAAAAAAACAATGTAATAATTTTTTTTTGACAGAGTGGACAAATTTGGCAAGTGACAGTAAATTTAATAACAATATGAAGAGCAATTAGTTCTGTACCGCGCGCGAGACGTCGCGTTTCGACAATGGACGACAATAGTACATGGCGACACTCATTAATTAATGCAATTTCTCCACAAATAAACAAGGAAAAAATTACCCCCGAAAAAGAAAATTAGGCGCCAACTAAAAGTTCACTTATTTTACACCACTAACCTAAAAGCCATCGATCTTCCTATAAATATTTCAATACGTCCACACAGCACGGAGCCGCGAACTAAAAACGTGTGTAAATAAATTAGTAAGATTACATGAAAAAGAGAAATGTGTTACATTTAATTTTATTACATACGATAACTTATGGGCTAGGTGCGGCTCTCGCTTGAAAAACACGTCGGCGACAACACTCGCATCCGAAAGATCGCCAACATCATCCAGCGAAGCTAACAGATTAAACTTTATTACTAAACGTTAAGGTAATGTTTTCCGTGAAGGTGAGCTGGCGAGTAGAGCAGTGTAAAGGTGAGCCTAGTTTTAGTTACATACAGATCATTTGTGACATTAAAATATCAATTATTTATGGCGAGCAGATAGCGAAGGCGCTACGAGGTGCGGAGAAGGTTTTATCTATGCAAAAAGGCTTGAGATATAAATGACAAGGGTTAATAAAGAACTGGAACCGTTCCCACTTGCTTTTTATTTATTTGCGAACATGCTACATTTAGGAGTAGGTATACATTATCCCCCTTCGATATCGTTTCACGTCTCTTTTGCCGGCGCGGCATATCTCACCCAGAGACCGTCGCGTCGTCGTCGGTATATATGTACCGTGGGGCCACTAAGAGTGATTGACTATTCAAATGCGGCCAAAAGTCCAATTTTGAACTCAAACGAAACGAACACAAACTACCTCAATACGTACCTATATAACGAACGCATCGAGCGGCGGTCATTATTTTGACCTCCCACCCCCCGCGTCCCGCCTTGGCTAGTGCGAAAGTACATGTCGAGGAAGTGCACGTCGCTGTTTTGCGTTGCGTAGATTTTCGTAATATTTAAATATTTTTGTTCAGAGATAGAGAGGTGTTTGTTTGCAATAATGATGGAAAACGAAGAAGATGGGGGTGCTGTTTAATTATGTAACTTACTAATTTTTAATAATTTGCCTAAATTATATTTGGAGGTATATTTCATGGTAGTACAAACGAAACATTTTTCGTCATTAAGCTCTTTAAGAAATGGTGTTTATGTTATAGAGCGGTGTCTGATCGCGCAATTATTTTTATGGATTCTTATAAAAGAACTATGCAGCATGTGGATTCAACAAAAAGGTGTCCCCGATTTTCCCCCATTTCAAAAAAATAATTTTTGAAATACGGTCTGTTTTAATGGAAAGCGCGAGAGATTGAGGGATTAGGCTGAGCTGTAGAAAGAGGCGGGTGGCGGGGAAAGTGGGGGAGGGGGGCGGGAGGGAGGGGCGGAGAGGGGGTTCGTTTGGGGGTATCCCCCCCCCCCCCCCCGCGGAAGGGGAAGGGGTAAGTGAGGGAGGCAAAAACGTAATATGACTCAGTGAGGGGAGACGGGGTATAGGAGGGGGTGCTATGCTAAGGGAGGTGGGTAATAAGTATCTCCTGAATACTCCCCCCCCCCCCCCTTCATTGGAGATATAATTATGCACTTTTCGGTACTTATCAGTTTACTACACAAACATTTCCGCGTATACAGGCAAAATTTCTCAAAACAATTCTCAAGAATTCAATGCAACAGGATGTTCTATATCGTCTCCTCCTTACATCTGATCCCCTTTTAAGTTTCTCGAGACCAAAAAGGCAAAAAAAATCGAAACCCTATTCACGCGATGCTATCGAACTTTTAGTGTCTGAAAAAGTGCACGGAGATTCTAGCGATTCCGAATCTAGTACATAATTACTGTGTACCTACATATTTTATGACAATAAATTATTACTATAAGTATGAACTTGATTGTTTTTATCATAAATACTAAAATACTGCAGATTTAATCAAATAAACTCTACACAAGGTAGAGAAAGGGGCATACGGAACCACTATGTGATAGTACAACTCACACTTGACCGTTATTTTGAAACTGTCATGTATTTCAATGAAATATATTACGAATACCAGCATTTTTCATTTAATTTCGGCACGATCTGAATATTGGCCGCATTTGAACAGTAAATCACTCTGTGTGGCCGGTAGGTACAAAGAATAGTCGCACTGCATCTCTCCCCGTGCATATCGTAAAATTAAAAGGCGACTAAGGAATTGCCGTGTTAAAGGGCGATAGGATAGCCACCTCTCACTTTGGCACGGCCCTTCCAACGAGCCATGCTGCTGCATGGGTCTTCGTGACTTACTTGCTGCTTGATAGTATTATCTTGCCCTAATACTTTGTCAAACGTGGTGGTCGGTGTCATGCTGTAATTTACAAGAGTGCTTGCAGCTCAACACCGATTACTCTGCTTACAATTGTTTTATCTCACGAAGGCGGGTTGGTTTTATTTGGGAGTGTAGATGCACATGCACATTCTTTTGTGTGCTTAAGCTCGACAGCGCTCAGTATCGCCCGAGCCGCGCGCCACATTCAAGCTCGCTTGTCACAACCTATACAAGTAGGCTCATTCATTACAAAACATCTGTAACCCCGAATGTCTGGATACAGAGTGAGGTATGTAGGAATGTATGTACTTAATTTCAAGCAATATTCTTTATTATCGCGTCTTCAACTTGCCTGTTTAATTCACTCATAACTTTGCTCTATGATTCTCCAATAGGCCACCCACATCTGAAGATGAGACAGTACATTAATAAATTGGAAATGGTTTCCTCAAAGTAAATAAAGACATTGTCCATGCGCAGGTGAGGAGGAGGGTGGGTGCTGGGGGCGGGAGTGATGGGAACGATGCAGTAAACGTCATCGTTGCAGCTTCGTGGAGATTTACTCGGTGCTGAAGCAGTTAACCGCTCAGCAGGTCGTCGTCTCGTCCGATGAGGCTGATTGTTTCGCCGAACGAGGCCCAGTATCGGACACGGCGGGCGGAGAGGTTAACGACGCTGTGCCGATATGAGGGGTTGCGTGGCAACATAGTTTGGATGTATGGAGGACCTCTATGCCTTTACATCTAGGTAAGTATGCAGGTAACAACGTAACAGGACAAGTTTTTGTTTTGTATTATAGAAACTGACACAGTTGGCTACATCACCTACTAAATCCGTGGTGTCAGCCCATAACACACCTTGGTGAACTACGTGCCATGTCACTGCTTCCCTTCGGTCGTGTCGGCTACACTGAACTGGACGGAATACAAGAACTATTTACATGCCGTTTCAACCGACCTTTCGTTCAGTGCGGTGGTTCCTTTCATTCATTCACCCGGGACGGATTAAACCCTACCACCTAGTAAGTTGTTGGACCGAGATATAGATACATCGGTCCAAGTTTCTACAAACTCTACAGTATCTTCATATACGTCGTCGGCACAACAATCCAAGCTGACGGCGCCAATTTTCTGCCGTATCCATAAAACAAAAATGTTATTTCTTACTTATGGTAAAGTTGCTTTTTCCCACAGCTTCGCAATTGTTTTGTGGTAGTATATAATGTTCGGTATTTTAAGACAATATACAATACACGCTAGATACACGTAGCCTCTATCCTCTTCACCTCAAGCCAGAAGAACCTACAGCGGATTCATGCGGAACCAAAGACAAGGCCACTGCGCCTCCTTGCGGATCGGGAGCGAGATCCTGCTCGCCTAGCAGCGGATTGTCGTCGAACTCTCGTCCGACATTCTTCCAAGGCGGTTGATTTTACCATCGAGCAGGACACAGTGGAAATTCATCTCCCTTGAGCGCGGTCGCAGATCTGGAGGCTGGTGAACGTTGAGTGTTGCGGCAGGGCTCACGCACTCTATGTACTTGCGCGCGATAACTACCTACCGCCGACCGGACCGCCGGCGATCCATAATTCATTGGGCTGCCGACAGCCGCGTGGAGCTAACCTACTACGTGAGCGCGCGCTCACGCTACTGCTTCGTACGGTCGTACCTACCTATATCCAAAGAGTTTCTTTGCCTATGTCTTAATTCAAGTTGACATGGCTTCTGTTAATAGTGGCAGTGGCAATTTATGTGCAGTAGATGGATGTAAATCCAGCAAGAGGAGAGATAAAAATCTCTTTTTTTTCCATTTACCTGCTGATGAAGAAATGGAGTATATTGTTTTTGTTGAGCAATAATTACCTATTCTAAAAAACCGGACAAGTGCGAGTCGGACTCGCACACGAAGGGTTCCGTACCACCGTACAAGATTTAACACTATGTAGGTACTTTATTTTATTTTTTTTACTATTTCTTGTTATAGCGGTAATAGAAATAAAGCCCGCTGACAGACGGACGGACGGCGGGGCTTAAGACAATAAAACATGCAAAAATACTAAAAAGTGTTTTTTATTTACACACAAGCTTTTGCCGGCGGCTTCGCCCGCGTTAAAAGTACATTTGCAAGCAATACTATTTGTGTTATGGGCTGACATCACGGATGTTGTAGGTGATGTAGCCAACCGTGTCAGGTTCCATAAAAAAAAAGCACTTGACATGGACATATCCACGTGCTAGCAATACATATAGTGGCTGCTCAGACAGCTGACATATAGAGGGGGGGAGGGGGGGTTCACTGAAATCGATTGCCTACGGCAATAAGTCCGCCTTCTGCCAAGCAGAAAGGTGTATGTAAAGGTCGACTGGAAGTAATTGCCGCCGGCAATAAGTCCGGCTTCGCTTGGCAGATGTATTTTTAATCTATACCGAATAAAATCGGTTAGATAAGCATGCGTACAGGTAACAATAATAACATTACAGGGGTAGTAGGTAGGTAGGATTACCTGAAGTATTTTCGGGCTGAACTAATTTCTTCCTTTAATATATTTTAACGAGGGCGAAGCCGCGGGCTAAAACTAGTAGTAGCCTATATGTTAAACAAAAAAAAAATTGGTACCTATCTAACAGTAAAAAAACATTTTTAAATCTGTGCTGCAGCTCGCGAACAAACATTCACACATATTTCCTCTTTACAATATAATAATATTAAAGATTGTGTAATGCATTGATATTTTTATCGAAAGTAGCAGCCCTAACGTCACCGAATTTGCTTCAAGGCCCCGCGTCCGCGCGCAGCTGCAAAGCAATAATCACTTTACGCTCTTTCGTTTAGGTACATTTTCGCACGCAGCGACTGGCGTCGTAAAAGTTTAGGCTATTAAAGCCGAAGGTACGTAACTTTTTCTATGGAGAGATTCATCTGTTACGAAGTAACTATTTAGTAATCTGTGGTTGCGGTTTGAAGTGTGTGCGAAGCTGGACCCAGCAGTGGTTCCTCGGACGCTCCGACGGCCCCCAACCACGACTACCTGAACCTGAGCTGTCGAAGACAGCGGCGGCGGGCGGGGACTTCACAGGTAGGAGGCACACCACACATTTACTTAACATATAAAGTGCAGTATTTTCGTTTTATCCACGATTTACGGGACACACTGTTTAAGGCACATTTTAAAATAAAATCATGCATTAATGTTGGTTAAAGTTGTGATAGTAAAAATCATGTGTTAACAATGTAGAAATTAATCACAATTATTTTAAAAGCGTTCAAACAGACGATAAAGCGGAAAAGGTTCGATGTGGACTACGAATTTAATAAATAGAAACAATCGTAGGTACTAACGTTCTTATGTTAAACGGTGTAATAAATATAAATGATAAACACACCAAACGCATGAGCACCGGTGAAACTAATGATGTATTAAATCTAGATATCACGAGACAGAACTTCATGTCAGCCGACACCGCGCCTCGGAGAGCCTCCAGGCTCGATAGTGGTCGACATGTAAAACCAGTATCACGACACATCGATAAGAGAAGAAATAAAATAAATAACTGATAGAAGCTGACGTAGTCTTATCATATTCCTAAACGAACGACAGATCATGGAAATAGCCGACAATAAAATTATTAATTTCGTTATCGGTAGCACGCCATCGTATCTGCTGATGTAAGTACTGCCTACACTATGTATAAGGCATAATGTCTATACGACAACCATCATCACAGATACTGTGCATTCAATAATTTCAACATTCAAACCTCTCACATAATTCTTCAAGTTGTCTCTTTATGTTACTCGTAGTAACGTTAAAACTAAATTTCTTCTACGACCCTTTCTTTTAATTTTACGTCAAAGTTTACCCTAATACAACCACATCAAATACAAATAGGCAAAACAAAAATAAAACAATTTTATTTAAAGCCGACTACGAAAACCAAAGTTGGACGAAAATGCTGTAGTCGGGTTATGTCTATGTCTATTCGAATCCTTCAAAAGCCCCACTACAGCGTTTTCAACCAACTTTCCTTACTACTTCAAAGTTTGATATTAAAGCCCAGTTTACACTGCCGATATAATTGCTAATAACCACAGAAATCTAAAATTAATATTTTTTATTTCTGTGCTAATAACATTTGTTAACAAAACATGTTATAACAGTTAATATCGTTCTTTACATTTATTTTGATATATGACTTGTATGGGGAAATTGTGTAATTTTGGTCAGAAAAAAAAATTTCGAGCGTGTTTTGTTTTACCTGGAGTTCAAAAAACCCTTCTGTGCTTCTAATAAAGTGAATCCTCAAGTGTTTGGTATGGCTGCATGCGTAGTTTCACTATAAATAAGAGTGAACAAACTTTATTGATCTAAATTCATTACCTTGCGAAATATTGGAATTTTTGTGGGAACGCGCGGGCCAAAATTTCGCGTTTTTCGCGCGGCGAAAATGGCATGGGACTCAAGGGAAGTAAGCTTAATAGGTGTGGGGTTAAAATAACATTGAAATGACTTCCAAATAAAAAGAACTAGAACTTAAAAGTGTTAAATAATATTTTTATTCATATTCGGATCATTGAGTTCAAGGCGGAAGACAAAAGCACACCTGAAAATTTATAGATGGACCCCTTTTGTGCAGTTATAGCGCGACTCATCATCTGTATCAACTTTTCCTATGACAGCAAATGCGATCTATTTAGGACTAGATATGCACTAATAAGTATTTTATTTACTTGTTATATTTTCTTTATGTTTACGAGCATCGTTTCCAGTGTTAAAAGCATTCGTCAGATCAGCCTGTGCGGAGACTGCGGCTGCTGTGGAAGCTTCGAGATGGTATCGCGCGTAATTTGTAGCCGCCGCAGCACCAATCAAAATATTTGTTAATCGAACACCGAAGTGCGATCCTATCGCTCGTCATAACGCGATCTGACTCGAGTTCTCAAGCATCCGGAGACAGCAGCTGTTAGGCATACGTTATTCAACACTGCTCGCGGTTTCGGTAAGTCAGAATTTGAGTTACCTACTTCCGGTAAAAATTTCATGTTAACAAGTGACTATCAAAAGATCCATCCATCCACCACCATTAATCACAGTATGATAGTACTCTCCATATAATGTGCGGCCGCTGAATGAAGGCCGGAAGGACTACACGAAAATTGAAAAGGCGTATGTCCAGCAGTGGACGCTTACAAGCTGACTGACAGGCATACTTAATTTGTTTGTGTGGCACCATATTCTGAAGACGGGAATACATATTTAAAATTCCATTCTTTGAAGCCACATTGTCGAGGGCGTGTCGTCGTCGCTTCAGTATTTATTTCTGTCACCATCATCATCATTATCATCAGCCTGTATCGGTCCACTGCTGGACATAGGCCTCTCCCAAGTCACGCCACCTCACGCATTTATTTTTTTATTTCGTTCAAACTTAAAATTAATCTATCCAGCGTGGTCTCCCTGACTATTCCGTGGCGATAGCTTATCTACGGTATGCGAGGCCTCCTCCGAAGTCTCTCTTGATCCTCGTAAGTTTCCGTTAATATCACCTCGCGACCGAGGAACGACTCGTCGCGAACACGCTCGACATCCATTCTCCTCGTTTTGTCAAACAATTTCAATAAAAGCTCCGACTGAATCCGAGGCGGGCAGTAAAACGCGGACGTTAAAATATCCGTCGAAGCTTCGGTACTCGCAGAATGCACGTGACTCAACAGTTGATCGGGTTTGAGAGTTTCGGCCGGTAAACCGCTTATTTAATTACGTGCGAGAGTTTTATTCTCGAGGTTTACGTTTACGAGTATGTTGCTGCGATTTCTTTCACTTCTTCTGTTGCGCGCGGCGCTGATCGTGCACAAGATAACATGCTTGCGCAGCAATCATGAGCGGCATGCTTCTCATGTCTAAGTAAGGTATCCGAAGTGCAGTTGTCAAATACTGAAATACTCGTGATATGTTATTTTATAAATATTCGATATTAGTAATGTACATATTACATACTCGTACATGCAAGAAATAAGTATGTATCCTTAGCGTTCGCCGTTGAACGCACATGTTTTCATAATGCCGAGCGACGCTTCCAGCGTGCAATGAAGAATATTATTTAATTTAATGTACATAATTTCCCACACCATAATTAATTGAAATGTTAAACTTGAACTTCTCCTATGGCAGGAAACTGCTAATCCGCGGAGGGCTGTCCAAACGAGCAATCCATGCTCAACCGACCAATTCTTAAACAACTGAGAAATAAAAATACTCCTAGAGCGTCCCAGGCGGGATGTTTGCATTTCCAGATTACGTCAACAGACTGAGCAAACTGTTCGGTGTCTCGCCGCGCGGACATGGACACTCCTCTTCGCTCCGACCTCAACTCCGAGCGCACTGTTGATTCTGCGCTCGCTACTGCCGCGCCGCCGCCGCGCTCGCAGTCGAGATGCTGTGCTGCGTGCGTGCGTGCGTGCGTGGAGCTACCATTGCACCTGGAGCGGGTTTAGTGGAGGCACCAATTCCGCTTGCGAATGTCTAAAATTGCTAAAAATGTTTCATTCCATCTTTTTCAGCTTTAACTATATCGCTAGCTTTTAGAGTACGGTGTATTTAGAGTAGGTACATTACCAAAGATTTATAATAGACATACTGCCAGTAAACCCACTAATCTTATACGCAGAGCATGCTTGTAATAATCTTCTAGAGGCATCTTTGAAATTTTAGAGACGACCGTTTTCAACTTCTTACTAAATCTAAAATTGAAAATGGAAAAGGTTTTAAAATTTTAAAATGGGAAATGAATTGTATTCTAATTGTTAGAGATTGCTTTCGTTTCTAGTGGTCAGTCAAAGATGTATGAGACTATAGTAGTGTTCGCTAGAGTGACGGTGCGTGGCTCCAGGGTGCGGCGGAGGTGTCGCGGGTGACACGTCGCCTCTGTTTGCTGACATCGTCCGCGTCCGCGCCGTTCACGGTTCACCGCTGCTGCTCGTAGTCTCTTGCCTGTCATTACCATCTATTCCCCAATATATTGTGTAACATCTTACCTCTCGGCATGGGCACAAATTGTGTGATAAGTAATTGCATTGTATAATGTTTCTACTCTAATCTGGATGAGTTTATTATCGGTTCAAATATCGAGATTCTTCAAATAACGAGATTCTTCAAATATCGCCTCAAGATTTACTGACACATGTGGCACGTCGAGGTAACCTTCACCAGTGTCCGTACCGTACCAGCAGGCCCGAAATTGTTCTGGCTTGGCATAACATTTGGGAATGTTATAAGCGTACCAATTCCGCCACTTTAGATTTAAATTTCAGCAAAAAAAAAAAAAATTAAACTGAGAAGAAAAAAAAAACGCTCATCTTGTCAATGACAGTGGATCCCTAAGCATCAAACATTAATTACATTTAAATTAATTGTTGATGGTTTTTTGTCATTTAGTCATTATAGTTCCTATGATTGTGAGTGAACAATATTAGATTAGTAAACAGGTAGGTACGGAAGACGGGTCACAGTGCGAAACGCTAGAGATGTTTAACTGCTTCTATTTGGTTTGTAGAGCCTCGGACGTGACCCACAGCGACAGCTCACTCACTCTACCTACCCAGTACCCACCTAGCCAGCGACTCTTAGGCAATGCACAGTTTCGTTATGCGGTAAACAAACTTAATTTCTCACCATCTAGTATTTTGTATTCTTGGGTTTGTATTCATAAAAAATTTATTCTTTGGAGACTATTCAATTTAGTTCAATTTAGTATGGTAATTTAGTATTTAGTATATTAATTTCATTAACATGATTTATTCTATGATATTGTATACCTTTGTACTAAGAAAATGAATCTTAAATTATTATTTCTATGTAATGTTATTTAGTACTAAGCATCTACTCGATTTATATGTTTTACTTCTCTTTATTTTCCGCTTTAAGTACATCTATCTAACCAAAAATCTTAATTATATAAATTACTATTTTTTTCAAATTACACGGAAGTTAATAATTACACAGTAATACACAGTCTTCAGTCCCCCCGTTAGCGTTTTTAAGTCCAGTGTCGGATATACGCCAATACAATTTCGCTCCAATCTTCCTGGACTTCAGGAATGACTGATGATGAATACATATATTTGACATTGACTACCTAATTAAATTAATTTTGTTAATGACTAATCCAGAAGGTCCCTGTCAGTTTTTGAAAATGAAATTCTTTCTAACTGCCCTTTCTGGAGGCGACTATTAATTCAACAGCAGGAATGACATAAAACTCGCAATGCTAGCTGCAGCGCGCGACAGTAGGAGCTCGACTCACGAGCTACGACGGGCGCGGTCACGCGAGACACGCTACGCCCGCGCACGCCACCACCAATTAAGCGACTCTGGATTCCTCACGAGCCGCCACCACACAATAAATCAATAATTAAAATGTCCATCTGCTGGCAAATACTGATTTATTCTCCTCCAGACCTCGCTCCGCTAGCATAAAGTACCAGTAGAAAATGCTCTAAAATATATTGTTATTTATGGTTTTTACTTTCTTTGAATTGCAATGTTTTAGTATTTTATTTATTATTACATAAATTATATTCTCACGGTTTTGTTATTTTGGCAGTGTAAATTATATGAATTCTTACTTCTTCAGAAATTGAGCAAATTTTAGAATATTTCCAGTTGTAGGTTAGCTAAGATGGAAAGGCCTTCTTTCTTTATTTGATCTCGGTGATCTCAGATCCGTCTACTTAGGAAAGAATTGAGGTCATTTATTTATTTGAAACTCAAGAATGTTTGTCCCATGAATTTAAATGTTGAGAGAGGTTAGTAATTATCACCATGTTTATTCGCACTTTTCCAGTTCCATTTCATTTCTATTATTGTAATTCAGAAGCTATCGTACATCTCCCGAACTGATTATTACTTGGCAGTGTTTAATTTGGAGCTACTTCAATCATATCAGCATCGACTTGTCTTCTGGTAAGTTCCTCAATCCCATGGTAGAACAAGGCCTTGGCTTTCAGTTTGTAGACTAATATCTGAATTCCGTTGAAACAACGTATCAGATACTCTTCACAATATTATTGATGTTATCTCGTCTTAAACACCACCAATAATAAAACAAAAATTGGAAATTAAATACAAATATGTCATAAGTAAGTACAGAACAATGATATCCTTAAAACCAATCGACTTGATTATTAGGACGAAATTAGCTTTATTCAGTGTATGTGCAGCAAAAGGCGCAGAACTCTCTTCACGGTGCAATTATAGCACATCCAGAAGTTCGCTATAGATGGACATAAACTTGTAATCACACTCGGTTATTACATCTGAGTTGCATGTGACTAGTGGCCCTGTTAATGTGTGCCACAAATCATTCTTACGATCTCGTTTAGCATAGCGCGTGTTCTCTTCTCCCATGCATCAAGGATTGATCGTAATTCCCTAAAGTGTTCACTGTCGCGGGACGTATATTGTTATGGGTTAGAGGCAGGTGAGAGGTGTGCAGAATTATTATCTTCGTTAGCGGCAACAAGTCAGTAGCCTTTATTTTTAACCGCAATTCTACCATTAGGATGTGTTTTTTATGTCCACTCTTTTCATATAACAGTTTCAACAGACATTTTCAAATATCAGTTCAGTAAATAGTTCCATGCGAGGTTCAATGTCACATGCTTTTACATTCCTCACAATTTCTCAAAATAATTTCACTTCTTTACTTCTTCCTTCTTCTCCGTGTTCCTGCTCACCACGTGAGGTGAACTAGTTGTCGGCTGTCCGGCCATTGTCGTCGTCGCTTATCCTCTCGCCTCATCCCTGCGGACAATTTATTTATATGCCAGCAGAGGTCGGGGTCCCAAGGCCAAATTCTGTATGAGTAACGACGCTGCTGCACCGTACAACGATCTCGCGTCCACGGGAAACGAACCAATCTTCGCCGCGCGCTCCGGCCAGCCATAAATCGCCGAAATTGATGAGTATCGTGATAATAACACTCGGCGGTAATGTCCGGGAGTCTCTGGAGGTGAGCCGGGGTCGAAGTTCGCTCGGTCTGGTCATTTGTTTATTGTTCTCCTCAGTGCCTGCGTCCGCTGCGTGCGCACTCACAGTGCGCCTCTCGCCCCGACCGCGACCGCGGCCGCCAGATATCACGTCTTATTGTTGCCCTGTCAGCGTAACGTATAGCTCTCGCCGACCGCAGATAGCATCTCATTTGGACTCGCCGTCATTTGTTCGTACTTTATAAATTGATAAGCCTCGATTTGTACGAGTAAATTTCGATTTGATGTATCGCACGTCCGTCGCCGACCGCACCAGAGACGCCGCCCGACCGACGAAACACTTTCTCGACCGCAGACAAAGCCGCTCAAATTGATGGATAAATAACGTTTATGGGGGACGACTCCGATCATAATTTCGTATTGAAACTATAAAATGGCTCAATCGTTCGACGACGCGACGGCCATTGAACAAAATCGTAAATTCCGTGAGGTGAATGGGCCACTTAACACGCGTACGTCTGACGCCTGGCTCGGCGGTGCACCGTCGCGGCGCGGCGGCGGTGGTCGCGCGGTGCGCGATGTTGGTCGGTGTTTGCTCGTTACACGGTAGTGAGTGGCGGAGTGTACTTGGAACGAAAGCGCCGAGAGACGTTCCCACACTCGTCGATTGGTTCGAAAAAAAAATCAATACTGTGTTCGAATTAACACGTTGCGGTAAGTAAGAAAACACGGCAGGGTGCTCCGCCACTGCCCCCGCCGCCGCCGCTCCGCCGCCGCGTCCGTCGCGTCGGATCCTCCAGAGCGCCGCGCCACTACAAGTCCAAGTGACTGACAGAGTACAGCCGAAGTACTCAGAGACAATTGTGACAACTTCAATGGCCGTTTTATCAGCGGTTGGCGCTAGGCTTGTTTGTATTTTAATTGTTCACGTCGATCGCCGGGTGCTTGAAATAATATTGTGAAGATTATTGGACAATACGTCCCGTTCCGTTACCTGTGCTCAGGGTTTCTTTGGGCATACACGCGAGGTTTGCCTTCAAGTACTTGACGGGTAACATAATTTTTTTTCTCACCATCCTATTTTGTAAGTCGGACAATACAATATTATACATGAAGGTATATACAGATTTTTTATTATTTCAACTTTTCATTGAATGTTTTTTACATTACGTGGATACTTTTATAGATTTTGAAATTAATGATTTTGCTAATTTTTATTTGCTAAATAGACCCACTCAACATGTTACGAGATCCGCAGGTATATTACCTTCTAGCTTTTGCCCGCGGCTTCGCTCGCGTGAAATTCGTATATAAAAAGAAGGAAGTAAGTAAGCGTTATGGAAGAGTTATTTATTTTATTTATTTATTTATTTATTTATTTAGGTAAATTCACAGTGCATTTACAATGTTACATAGACATAAAAAAATGGCTACTAATGACACCATTACGAATTTACACAAAATAGACACAGATGTAAAATTAAAATTACACTATACCTATATTTACTTAACTATTCCATTGTAAAAACTAAACAGGACAAATTCAAGCGTAGTGTACCACCGTACGAATGAGTGAATAAACTGAACATAGAAGTTATTAGGGAAAAAATATTATATATTATATGTGTGTGAGAAAAAGAAAATGTAATTTTTTTAAGTATATTAGACAAAATATTACGGAATTAATTAACATTCCATAAAGGTCCTGTACCGTGTGGGGTCGGTACTTAAAAAGAATAGCCCCACTGCATCTCTCCCCGTCGCATGTCGTAAAAGTCGACTAAGGGATAAGAAAATTCGTCAGCCTCGGTAGCTCAGTGGCGCGGTTGGTTAGTCAACTGTTATTAAGCAACGCTGAGCGCGGTCAGTGTTTGGATGGGTGACCGCTCGACCGTTGGAGGCTGACCGTGGTTCGGATTCCACGTTAAACTGTAGGTCCCTTCCCTTCTTACCTTACTAGGTGGTAGGGTTTATCCCGGCCGGGTTGGTACCACCGCACTGAACGGAACGTCGGTCGAAACGGCTATGTAAATGGTTCGTGTTTTCCGTCCAGTTTAGTGTAGCCGACATGAAATGAAGGGAAGCACTGACATGGCACCTAGTTCACCCTGTGTTATGGGCTGACATCACGGATGTTGTAGGTGATGTAGCCAACCGTGTCAGGTTCCATAAAAAAAAAAAAAAAAAAAAGGTTTTTATGTATTTTGATTTGAATGAAGAGGGACTAGTACAAAACAGATCAACATCATCACAAATTGAATTGAGCAGGTGTCCAGCTCGCCAGAAAAATGAGTTCTGTCTATAGGAAGTTTGGACCCTAGGTAGATGGATGATGGTACGACTCCTGGTTGTGTATGATGGTACTTGCAAGTCGAGGAATCCTAAGAGTTCGGGGCAGTCGATTGATCCATTAGCCAATTTGAGCAGGAAAGTGACATCCAACATTTCGCGTCTGTATGTCAGGGGAAGTAGTCGATGATACTTGCACGCGCTATCCATCCCTGGGAATGACACGCCTGTACGGTAATTAATATGTCTCAAAAATCTCTTTTGTATGCGCTCTAGTCGAAGCTTGTGTATTTCATATCTTGGGTTCCACACTTGAGAACCATATTCAAGATGGCTGCGCACATATGCGAAGTACAGCGTTTTTAGTGCCAAAGGATTTTTGAATTCTTTCGATATTCGTAAAATGAAACCCAGAGCTTTACTTGCTTTCTTTGCTGCAGTAGTAACGTGTGCATCAAAGAGAAGTTTCTCATCAACTAAAACTCCTAGATCCCTTATCACATTGACTCTGTTTAATTGGTGTCCAAGTAAACTGTACGTGTTACTAATTATATTTCGTTTTCTTGTGAATGTTATACAGGTGCATTTTGCAACATTCAGGTCGAGACGATTGATACGGCAGTAATTCTCGAATCTTTTAAGATCTTCTTGGAGTAGTGAGGCATCAGAGGGTTCCTTAATGGGCATTATAATTTTCATGTCATCTGCGTATAATAATATTTTTGCATGACGGAAAGATTCGCTAATATCAATTATAAATATTATAAAAAGTACCGGCCCCAGAAGCGAACCTTGAGGAACTCCAGAAGGTTCTTGAACCCAGCTTGACACAAAACCGTTGATAACCACAGCCTGACTCCTATTTTTGACATAAGAGCAGAACCAGCGATAAAGGTCACCGTGAATGCCAGCTCTGTGCAGTTTCGACAACAGTTATGGAGGAACATACCTAAATACAGGAAAGATTTCTAAAAATCATCAATGCAGTTTTATTATCAGACATAGGGTCTACAAACGCAGTATCTCATAAAACAGAGTAACTTACTCCATGCCCATGCCTTACAGATTTATTATTAGTATTGATATTGATACATATTTAAATTTAATATCGTTTTTTATGATTGTAATTTTATGAATGGATTGTGATTCGAATTTTCATTATTTTTGTGATTTTGTTTATAATATAATTTATTTAAATACAATTAATAAATGTTTTCAATAATGTGACCAAAAGGTGAAGAAATAATTTGAATTAGTATTAAATTTAATTTGATACTTCTCAATGAGTACATGACTACACTATTTGCACTTTAGCCCTCGGTGTGATCTACCTCTCACCCGCTTTCAGTCATCTTTCAGTCAAAGCGTTTCGACCGTTCACCAATGAACGGGCAGCTTTTAACTCACGTGCGCTACATTTGAGTATTACTAATGAAAATGCTGGAACGTGACTCTTCCGCTCGCTTACAGAAGAAGTTAAAACGCTTAGAAAGAATCGCACAAGCTTCCAACTTACACCATACATGAAGGGCAACAACTATCCGAAAAGAGCTAGCGATTCTTACAAAGTCTAGTCTGCTAGCGCAACCCGCAGGGGAGGGGCGGCGGGGGCAGTTACAGTAAAGAAGCGCGTTGTTTGCGTGTGAAATCGCCAGTAACTCCAGTTGCTATGGCCGGTGTGCCGCGTTAATGGCCAGTGTAAATCTTACTTAATCTTTCACTTTGTGCCAGTTAAAGAGGAATTAACGGGGGAACGCTGCACAAACACTAAATCTAATATGTGACCTTTTAACGGATCGCCTTTAGCGGAATGCTGAGAAATTCGAAACGCTATTGTTACCTATCGGTTTTCGGTTTGCTCGAGAAGCGCTCGTCCGGATTAGGAAGTGATAAGCATACATGAAACGTGATAGTTTTCACGGTTACAAAAATCGTGATCGGAAATATTATGTATACCGTTTTGCACTAATTGTTAGTCAAGTTTTCTATTTATGAAACTTTTTCTTTTCAATATTTCACCGAAATCCAATTTGAAAAGTTCGTTTTCAACGAGTACCTACAATACTGTTGATGTCCAATTCGAATCTTCCGAATATCATAAAGAACAAATGTGTATATGGTGTGACATTTTATTTTAATTATATGAGAGCGATACCGTCGAGTGTATCAGCTTCACTTGAACCCATTGTTAAAACAATGTTTATTTTATTTGGAAAACAATTGTTTTAGGGTGTTGATTCTGTTTTGACACACTTTTGAAAATAGTTTTCTATGTACATTACGACCAATACCTAAGAAATGATTATATATTTATATATTTTCACGGCGTCTCCGATGGCAGACTCCTCTGAAAAATGCCTGGGCGAGGTCAAAACTTTGATGGGTAACCGTTCGACCTATGAGGCTGGCTGTGCTTCGGATTCCACGTGAAACAGTAAGGGTCCTGGGAACGGTACGTACAGCACCTGAATCACCAGTACCTACAGCGCACCGAGATGACACCTATTTCCCCAAGGTGTTATGGGCTGACATCACGGCCGCAGTGTCGATGCTATAGGTGATATAGCCAACCGTGTCAGGTTTTATAAAAGAACTACAAGTATTCTAGTCAGTCGATTCCGCTGATTGTGGTCGGTGTTGGTGGCGTGGTTTTCGATACAGACGAAGAAGAATGAATGACCTCAATTCCTTACTCAGTTTTTACAAAATTCAAACAAAGAGCTAGCAAACAGTCAAACAGCCACATAGACGTGCCGGCGTGGCGTTCTCTGCTAATTAGGAAGTACTCAATACATTATTTCTCTCCTTTTATGGCCGCAGAGGATATCGATCAACAAACAAAGTATAGTTCGATTTAGGTATGAGTCAGAATATCTCGGCTTGATTACTGGCGATTAGCATGCGAGTGCTTATATGGAGCCAAATAGACGCGACCCCACAACCGCCTCGTGCATGACGTAATCACATTCAGGATTAAAGCACAAAGAAAGCGAAATATGTTTTTTTTTATTAACAAAACTTTTAACCGATGATTTTTCGCCAACTCAGAATGTGAACTGATATGATGACCCTTTTGTAGTAACCGTTCCTAATATGTGCCCGTATGCAATATTCAAGTCTACGTCTTACATTATAACGTATTAATGATTATAACCTACAGTAATCTAATAACTAAACCTATCTAACTATCTATCTGGTCGACTGTATAGCAAAGACAACAAACACCATTTAAATTTTACAAGATAAATTATAATAGGAAGTTTTAGACACAAATAAAAAACTTTTTTTTTTTTACTTACTTTACTCAACGAAAAAATAAATGTATTTACAATAATTATTTATGTGACCTGATTAGCTGTATCAATCATCAATACTAATAATAAATCTGTAAGGGATGGTCATGGAGTAAGTTACTTTGTATTATGCGATACAGCGTCTATAGACTCTATGTATGATACTAAAACTAAATTGACGATTTTTAGAAATATTTTCTGTATATAAGTTTTTTTTTTTTATACGCGAGACACTTGGCGCCGTATCAATGTATTGTATGAATGTTCCTCCATAACTCTTAAACCGATCATCCGAATTTGATGAAACTTTTTTTATTATACGGGACACAGGATAGGCTAAATACAATTCAGTTCCGGTCACGCTCTGTGTGTGGCTGTCATACATATCCTATCTCGAATTGTTCCGCGCGCCGAAATAAAGGTACGGTAGCGGGCTTACTTACTTTCTTCGTTATAAATACGAATTTCACGCGAGCTAAACCGCAGGCACATGCTAGTACTTAATAATATTATCTATTTGACGGAAGAATATTATCATAATAAAATACCTTAAAAAAAAAGAATATAACGCGTAAGTACCTACTTAATAAAAAAACATCCGGAAATTACGAATACTTGTTAAAAAAATAGTGTATTGAAAAGCCGTGGTGTGGTAAGTATGGGTATCATTTAAACTGCATTATTTTTATTAGTAAATAACTTTACATGCAGCAGAACCTTAAGTGTATTCCGGATAGAAATGGTTATTGCCAGAATTTCCGAATAAAGTCACTTGATCGTTTCCACAGTTCGTGAAAATTCCACGCCACGAGATGATTTTCGAACACGCATAGTGATGTGGGTGGTGGGAGGGGCTCCATCTTATGTACTACATCTAAATATACATAACATTATGAGAAGTTAATTGAATAGCGTGTACATAGAGTTGTGTATTTGTTGGACAATAACTGATTGTTATTCCTGTAAGTAAAGTTATTCCTGCGCTGCGTTAGTACAGTACGTACGCAGGTATCTATACTCGTGATTGTTATTTCGATTAAGATCTCATCCGCGCTGTTGTTGCTATCTATTATGTTATGTATGATATGGCAGACAATATTTAGACAAGTGAACATTTTTCATTTGATTGAATCTGAATAAACATTGATCGCTCTGCATTTAGATAGCGATAACTGATACAGCGGACAGTAATGATGTGATGAGATGAAATTGATATATTGTACGTGTATGTATGTGGTGCAGTAGGCTCACCTATTGCAGGATGAAATGTCTTCAAGGCAATTCCATAAACAACACTTCGACACAGCTCACATTGTTCTGCTTCACCTGCGCACCCGAGTAACAGGTTCAATTTTACCTACATTGTTATATTCGAAATACCTACTTAATAATAGGTACCTGGGTTTCAAATCAAACACCTCTCACATGAATAGTACAAGATCCATTTCTGAAAAGCCTTCAAATAACGGTTTCCGTGGGACATAGCTCGGCCATACCGACAACTGGTATGTACGTGTTCGGGCTGTTCTCCTGAAAACCATAAGTGCGGTAGTCACTTTCTAAAATAGTGGAGGGGGTAGTTATGACGTCATAAAGATGGCGGCCGGGCCTGTCATTCTAGGCGGTATATCTCGATAGTTACTTGACCGATTTCCTTCATTAAGGTGTCAAAAAAAAGCTAATAGATTGAGGATTATTCGATCTCTTACAATAGTTTATGTTGAACTAATACGAAACTAAATATTTACAAAAAACTGACAATTCGAAAAAAAATATTTTTTAATTTTTTAAATAGCTCGGTAACCATCAGGATTTTGGAAATTTAGGTTATAATAAAGCGCATAGCTGTATTCAAGAGGATCATAGTGAACTTTAAATCATAACGATAGAGTAATAAACAACGGAGCTACAGTCATTTAAGTGAGCGTTGGTAGCGTCAAGCTCAGCGCGGTAACGTAAGTACCTACTGATGACGACTCGGCCGACCGCAAATATACCAATACCGAAGATCACCATCCATCCATCCATTGAGATTTTCATATAATTTTTTTGTTTCTGAATTAGGACATATCTTTAAATATGTTAAGATACCTAGGTATGTAAGTTTTGAGTACCTAAGGTATGTAAAGACTTTCTGTACTAAATTTTATAATTTTTTTCGACAATTCTGTCTTTTTACCCGACGGCGACGTTAGGAGGAGTGTAATGTGTTAAGGTCTAAAGTGTGAATCTGTGTGTTTCTGTACATACATATATTACAGTTCGGAACTCTGTCCCAATTACTTCATAATGACTGGAAACGTGGCCATGTCTGTGCTATACTACATTGGTCGCGGTCCGGTCCCGCTCGCCGCGCCGTCGCACTATTGGCCAAAGTGCCACTTTTCGGTCATAAATCTGTATCTTCTAAACTAGAATACCTTCCTTGACAATTTTTTTTATGGTATTACTTGAATAGTTAATCTTCAAAAAACAGTAACATTTGATTGCAAATAATATTTATTATTAATAAAAAAAAAATCCTAAAATATAAAATAATGTATTTCTAAACTATGAAAATAAGATAAAAAATGATTATGTTCATTTACCAATAAAGTATCAACTTTTATATAATATAATAATAAAAACATTTTCGTACCTATAATTGTGATAAATAAAAAATTAAACATTAAATATTAAACGCATTAAATGCGCTTACAGGATAGCACCTGTTTTTTGCTTCCTGAATTTTATTATAAGAAGGGAAGACGATGGAGTACCTTTCCAATAAACAGCTTCACAAATATTTTTATTGCACTTTAGTCAGATCTAAAGACACTAAAGCTTCATCGTCGTTGAATTGAAAAAAATTTGCAGAATTTCCTTTGATAATTTCATTGCAGTTTTTCTTGTTTTATTGAGTTGCGTACGACACGTATTATTTTAACATTGGAGGCTTCATCTTTTTCGCCAATTGAATTCACTCCTTTAATGTACTCGTATGAATGATAGACGTTGTCCAAACCAGATTCCCCAAAAAGTTTCACAGCTTTACGATTTTGTATACTCTCTGATGAAATTGCGTAGTCCTTGCAAGGTCGATCGGACAAAATGTAATGCTTCTTTATATATTTTTTTGCACTTGAGATAATATGGTTCCATTTTTCAAGAATCACAGTGGATAGCTCACCTTTAGAATACTTAAAAGACGCCATATAGTTTCAGAAACACTACACTGCACTCATCTGGCACGAATATTCAGGCAGTACAGTGTGTAAATGTACCACCCCTCACAGAATGGCTTATATTCGTACGAAAAAAATGTGGCGTGTGTAATATCTCCTTACACTCTGTGGTTCAGAAATGGTGTGCAAAACATAAATAACACAAAACACACCTGGTGTAAGTACATATATAATCATATCATAGTTTTAACCGCAATTGTTTCCGTTACGAAGTAGCTATACCTACCGTGAGAATGCTGAGGTTGTAGTGTATTTTCTTTGCATAATTTATACATTCAGTCTCTTAAATCAGTACTCTTAAGTTAACTTTTCAAATAAAATCATTTAAAATCAGCCTGGGTAGCTCAGTGGTGCGGTCGGTGTTAAGACGAGACGGAAGTTACCTTTCTCCATACTCCATACAAAATCGTCTTTCGGCATTTATGTTATCTCGCCCCCTAAACCTTATCCGATTATAAAAAAAATTTTATTAGGTAGGGCTTATCCCGTCCGAGTTGGTACCACCGCACTGAATGAAACGTCGGTCGAAACCGCTATGTAAATAGTTCGTGTTTTCCGTCCAGTTCAGTGTAGCCGACATGAAATGAAGGGAAGAATTGACATGGCACCTAGTTCACACGGTGTTATGGGCTGACATCACGGATGTTGTAGGAGGTGTAGCCAACCGTGTCAGTTTCCATAAAAAAAAAATAAAATAAAATAAAAAAAAAATCATTCACGC
This sequence comes from Nematopogon swammerdamellus, assembly GCA_946902875.1. Classification (NCBI taxonomy): domain Eukaryota; kingdom Metazoa; phylum Arthropoda; class Insecta; order Lepidoptera; family Adelidae; genus Nematopogon; species Nematopogon swammerdamellus. The sequence goes on from OX336345.1 coordinate 10,462,388, forward strand.
GAACGCTCCGAGCGTGCGAACAGCGCGCATATTTTTTTAATTTTCGTGCCAATTTGCAGAGTTTTGCAGAAAGTTGTTTATTGATTCTAAATAAACAGTGTACTGGCTATATAAAACCATTATAATATTCACCCGGACAGACCCTGATACCATTTGAAAGCTTAGATGAAAATTGTAGTTTTAGATAAATTTCGCGTTTTCGTTAGTGCTTTAAATAAGGAATGATATCTTTAAAAAACCCAACACAGTTACCTAAAATGCTTTTCGAATATGTATGGGTTTCTATATGTTTACTTAAGTATTTTTGAGGAAAATATACTTATATGCGCTCCCTTAATATGCGGATGTTTGCGCAAAGAATTTGTTCAACTTTCAAGCGTCATATAACTGAGGAAATTCAACTAAAATCTAAAATATGTACGTATTAAACAAGTACATTTCATGGCCTATCGAACCAACTCATTACCCCAGGTGGTATGTTGCCAAAACCATTTTTGTCAGTTGCTTGTATGGGGGCTGTCCATAGTGCGTCGCCGCGCGCCCGACCGCTACAGCCAGCTTGACGCTACCAACGATCACTTAAATGACTGTAGCTCCGTTGTTTATATCTCAATCGTTATGATTTAAAGATCATTATAATCGTCTTGAATATAGCTATGCGTTTTATTATAACCAAAATTTCCAAAATCCTGATGGTTACCGAGCTATTTTAAAAATAAAAAAAATATTTTTTCCGAAATGTCGGTTTTTTGTAAATATTTAGTTTCGTATTAGTTTAACATAAACTATAGTAAGAGATCGAATAATCCTCATTCTATTAGCTTTTTTTTGACACCTTAATGAAGGAAATCGGTCAAGTAACTATCGAGATATACCGCCTAGAATGACAGGCCCGGGCGCCATCTTTATGACGTCATAACTATCCCCTCCACTATTTTAGAAAGTGACTACCGCACTTATGGTGTTCAGGAGAACAGTCCGAACACGTACATACCAGTAGTTGGTATGGCCGAGGTATGTCCCACGGAAATTACCTAAATTTCACTTGGATCCCGCACTATAATCATAAACTTAAATATAAATTTCATAACTACAAACTGGCTACGTGTTCGTAAAAGTCGGTACAGCCTGACACAAACACTCTGAAGCATCTTATCTCTAGAGATCAAACAGCACTCAAGATCAATAAAAGTACTGAGCCTAGTGTTAATATTACACAAAACAGTCGATAATTTGGCATATTTGTGAAGTAGAAGTGTTGGTTGTAGTATACTCTTACGGACCGTGCATAAGTCAAACTAAACTAGGTATATTATGTTGGCAGTGAGCAATTTTTTGAAGTCTGAAGTCTAAAGATCTGCTTATTGCCGCTCTGGATTAACCATTTTAGATGCTTGCAGTCATCAGTAACGATAACCCAATAAAGTAATATTATGGTTCATATAGGACAACTTAGTAGGTAGGTACATTTGTCTATTATATTTTTACCACAACCACTCTAGGAATTGTTACTGTACTGTCAACTGTTAACAATGTTGGTGACTCCGACGAATGAAGGTCTAGTGACTGTTGCTGATTCTATTTTTTTTTTATGGAACCTGACACGGTTGGCTACATCACCTACAACATCCGTGATGTCAGCCCATAACACCGGGTGAACTTGGTGCCACGTCAGTGCCTCCCTTCGGTCGTGCCGGCTACACCGAACTGGACGGAAAACACGAACTATTTACATAGCCGTTTCGACCGACCTTTCATTCAGTGCGTTTCATTCTATTACCTAATGTTGCAAATGCAAATGCAAATTGTAATCATCATTGTATACAAGATCACATTTTCATTGATAGTGTAAAGGCAGATTTTATCATGATGTTTTCCTATGCTGGAATGACGACTATTTGACTTATAGCTGATCAAAATCAGACCAAAAAAGAAATTGGCGCACGCTGACCGAAGGAATCTTGTGATATATTGGTGTCATAAAGAACTACCACTTCGAAGTATAACACTGCAGATACGAGTAGGTGGGTCGTCAGCAGCAGCGGTGAATTTAGTTTATCTTAGCCGCGGCCCGCCAGAACGGTGTCGCCTCGCCGCCGCCGCAGTATCGCAGTTTCGTATAGACGGGTACAAATGATTGGCGCCAACGCTTGCCACACTCGCCCGGGTACCGTTACTAATGGTCTCTCGGCGTCGCACGCCCACTCTCTATGCGATTAGAGATGCACTGGCCTAGCCTAGCTCGCTGGCGGCCGAGACGGACGGACCTATAATAATGGAGACTGGGGTCTAGGTTTTGGATCGCTTGAGTGCATTATGGACACCAGACTGTTTACCTACCAAAATGTGATATTATAGGTAAACAGGCTTTCGAACTATGCAAATGAATACTTATACAGTTTGTCAACATGGTGTTACGAGCAACATACTCAACCCCTATATTATACGTACTCTCCCTTATCTCTCCTATATTGTTTCCTCAATTCACTTTCATTGTTGTTATGCAGTGTTTCAATAGATAGTACCTACAATTACGTATATTAATGTTTAATTTTCAACCTTATGATTAGTTCTTTCATTTTTTCATAATAGCAAAAACCTTTCAGCTACTTCCCATTTTTTCCTTGAGAATATCTAACAAAAAATTAATACTCAACGTTTTTTTAGGGTTCCGTACCTCAAAAAAGGAAAAAGCGGAACCCTTATAGGATCACTTCGTTGTCCGTCTGTCTGTCTGTCAAGACCATTTTTCTCAGAAACGCTAAGAGGTATGAAGTTGAAATTAATACCAAGTACTAAGGTCTACGTTCCCTTGGAGTTGTAAAAAATTTAAACTTCTAAGTCAACGCAATCACAAGATAAGGCTATTTATGTCACATTTTTTGCTACTGGGAAATGAAATCAAAACCTATATGGTACTTCCCTTGACCTAGAATGATAAAATTTGGTAAGAAGCAAGTTTTCAAGCACACTTAAAGGGAAACATGCGAAAATTGTTAATATGTAATTATATCACATAAAAAAAAAGTTACTTGTTTTGTATGTCAAGCCCCTTTTTCTCAGGACCGGGTCAAGGTATCAAGTTCAAATTCATACAAAATACTTACGTCTACGATTGCTAAGAGGTGTAGGAAACTCAAGCTTCTAAATTAACACAATCAAAAGATACGGGTATTTATGTTATATTTTGATCTCGCAAACTCACTCAAAACAAATCAAAACCTATAGGGTACTTTCCGTTAACCTAGAATCATAAAATTTGGTAAGAAGTATGGTCTTACAGTACAAGTAAAGGAAAAAATTCGAAAATAGTAAATTTGTATTTATTTGACATAAAAAAAAATGTTTTTGTTTTGTATGTCAAGACCCTTTTTATCAGGACCAGGTCAAGGTATCAAGTTCAAATTAATACAAAATACTTACGTCTACCATTGCTTAGAGGTGTAGGAAACTCAAGCTTCTAAATTAACACAATCAAAAGATACGGGTGTTTATGTAAAATTTTGATTTCGCAAACTCACTCAAAACAAATCAAAACCTATAGGGTACTTTCCGTTAACCTAGAATCATAAAATTAAGTAAGAAGCAAGGTTTCATAACACAAATAAAGGAAAAAATCCGAAAATTGTAAATTGACAGTTATATCACATAAAAAAAAGTTTACATGTTTTGTATGTCAAGACCATTTTTCTCAGGAACGGGTCAAGGTATTAAGTTCAAATTAATACAAAATACTAACGTCTATGATTGCTTAGAGATGTAGAAAACATAAGCTTCTAAATTAACGTAATCAAAAGATACGGCCATTAATGTCAGATTTGATACTCGCAAACTGACTCAAATCAAATCAAAACCTATAAGGTATTTCCCGTTAACCTACAATCATAAAATTTGGTAAGAAGCAAGGTCTTACAGTACGAGTAAAGGAAAAAATCCGAAAATAATAAATTTGTATTTATTTGACATAAAACAAATTTGTTTGTTTTATATGTCAAGACCCTTTTTCTCAGAATTGGATCAAGATATCATATTGAAATTAATAGGAAATACTAAAGTCTGCAATATCTTCGAGGTGTAGAAAATATAAGCTTCTAAATTAACGCAATCAAAAAATACGCCTATTATAATGCCAGATTTTATATTCGCAAACTCACTCAAATCACATCAAAACCTATAGGGTTCTTCCCGTTGACCTAGCTAGAGCAATGAAATTTGGCAAGAAGCAAGGTCTCACAGCACAAGTAAAGGAAAAATCAGAAAAGTGTTTTGTAGTTATGTCATATAATAAATATATTTTTGTATATTTAAACTGCACGAATGTCTGACAGTCAAACCACTGGTGTAGTTTTTATTTAGGCGTTTCGTGATTTTCCAAAACACAATTATTTTTGTACAAATAAATATTGTGTGATGATACGGAACCCTCGGTGCGCGAGTTCAACTCGCACTTGGCGGCTTTTTTTATATCAATAGTAAAATATTCATCCTTAATCCACTCTCTAGATATTTGAGCGGTTGTATAAATTCTACGAGTACATAAATATAAAGAATGAAAGTTATACATTGCGATTACCTTATTGACTGCAACTAGACAATATGTAAGTGAAGTTCGATTCTGTGTGCCTTACTCTATTGTACTTTCGAACAATAACAAACTGAACACACCCACACAGTACACACACCGCTCCGACACCGGAAATAACAAACTCATGATTAGCCAACACAGAGTGCGAGGTTCTCTTCGAGAGAACAGTATAATAGTCCTGGTAACAACAACGGGGATGTGATTTGAACATTCATATAGAGAGAGAGTCAGAATGTATCTTTGACCGGTGGAAAAAATCTACTTGGTCCTTCCCTCAGCTAGATCTAGGTGAGTACATACAAAGATAGGGATCGAGTAGTATGGTCGAAAGTTATGTCAGGTATCGGTTGGCGTTTATCTGATTTACATCTTTCCACTAATAATGATACGTATAGTATAATGGTACAGCTCTCAGATCAGTAAAGGGAATCCCTTTACTGATCTGAGATACAGCTAGTCTGAAATAAAGGTAATAGGTAGGTAGTTAAATATTGAATAGAACATTTACTGTTAGCTATGTTTTTAGACTTTCTCATATCGATGTTATTCAGTGATATTGTGTTGTGGTACAGTGATAATGCGCCCGAAGTAAGTAGGTATGTAAAACCTTATCGCAGACGCGACAACTGATAGCACCGTCGCGGTCGGTCGCAACCTCCTCGCCGCGGCAGCGGCGCGGCGGCGGCGGCGCGGTGTCAATCTTCCGACTTCTAATTGGAGAAATTGATTCATGGCGCCTCTGCCAGCCACCTCCGCCGCTCGTGGCGCTTAGCCAACCAATAACCACACGCTATCGTAACATCACGCCGCGACACAACACGGCGAACCGGTGAGTGCTCGTCGGCCACAATATTATATTGAACAGAACCTACCGCCATTTTATGGCACTTTTGAAACCAAACGATCATCCGACAGAGACCATAGCTCCGCAAGAAGAAAAAAAAACACACCGCATCGAAAAGAAAGAAGAAATAATAAAATTGTAAGTTCGGTAGCTTTTGTTAGCTTTATTGCTTCGTTCAGATCGAATGAACAATTTTATTCAGATCTTTAATACTGAGCAAGAGAAAATGTTATACGATTTAGTTAAATGTGAAAAAAGCTGTTATTTAATAAGCAATAATATTTGCGTGCGTACAGACCCATTTTAGGTTTCGTACCCAGTACGGAAGCCTAATTACTAAGCCTACAACGTCTGTCTATCCGTCCGTCCGTCCGTCCGATGGCTGTATGTTTGGAACCGTAAAGCTATAGCCAGTTTCACACAATATTATGTGTTATTTTAGCGGCAACAAAAAATTTAAAAGTGAAAAATTAGGGGGGTCTTCATACAAGAAACTTATTTTTTCAAGGTTTTTTTTTTGCGGTGCTGAAACCTCGATACGCGAGTCCGACTCGCACTTGGGCGGTTTTTTCATACTATAAATTTTTATACACTTTATTTATTTATTTGTTTATTTCTTTATCCAAGCTAAGGTTTTTATTGGAGGTTGCGGCGAGATGCTCAGATGTAGCAAGTGTGCGCATTTGCTCGTGTCTAAGTGTCGGCACAGTGCAGTGTTATCCCCTCTAAGCTGCCGTCGCCTACGTTCTGTCCGTTTTGAGGTCACCAACTTTCATTCAGCTGACTTGCCCCTCCCCCTGCCCCTCTCCCCTCCTGCATTAACTCATGATACATCCCCTCCCCTTCCCCGCTCCTAGAAGCCTTGAAACAAACCTCTTGCTCTTCATAGTAAGAATTTATATTGCCACCGAACGAGTGATTAAATCACATCAGAAAAACCATGCCGAGTACTATGGATACGGTTGATATATAAGATGAAATAAAAAAAATCAAATCATCAAATCTATAGTTTATAAATTACCTAACTAAATATATCGTTTAAAATTAACTAAAAAAATTATATGAATATACTTACTTACATTCTCAACACATAAATACGTACATTAATTTACACACATTAAAACAAAAGACAGGAACTGGTACCATGTAGTCTGGTAAACTCTGTAAACTGGTAACATTTACATAAGGTTGTGTACATGTTTCATTTTGCTGTAGATTTACACAATATTAATTAAATATAATAATTAAGTAATAACCCTGCGTAGATAGTAGGGTCTGAATGAATGGAACTAAATATAATCTATACAAAAATATGTACATTGACTTCGAAAAAAACCAACCAGGGCGACTTCAAATTAGAAACTAAAATGTTTTTAAAAATTCGTTTGTTTGTTTTACGCACATCAAGCAAAAACCACAGAACGGATTTTGCCTAAATTTTGTATAGTGACCGTGTATATCCCGGAATAACATAATATATAAAAATATATATATAAATTATTATTATAAAATTATTGCGCATCACGTACATAGTCCAAAGTTCAGGTCTCTACGCAGTTGTTTTTGACCGCTGGCCGTTGACGAATTAATTGATTCATGCAACCACAGACCTAGCATTCGGCGCTGCATGCAATGCAAACAAAAGGTGTCAGCTGGCCGGTGATGTTCGCTCGTTCGTTCGTTCGTTCATCCGATTATATTGAAACTTTGGTTGGTTGAAGAGCGCGCGCCCGCGCGCACAACTTATCAGCACAGCAATGCTCGCTGACGGCACCACGTGTCTCACGTATTCATAAAAAAAAATGTAAATCCATTGTCAAATGAGAACTGGCAGCAAATACAATTTGAACTAGCTGTTGCCCGCGGCTTCGTTGGCGCGAAATTCGTATTTCAATAGAAGAAAGTAAGTGACTAAGGGCGAGGCCGAAGGCCGAGCTGGGTTCAGGTTTTTTCTGCTGCGTTCAGATAAACAATAAACCTTCTCAAATAAAGTGAGTAACTAACGGCGAGGCCGAGGCGAGTGAAGCCGCGGGCAACAGTTAGTCACTAAATAAAACAAGGTACTAACTAATTTAGTCCCCTCGCTTTGGAAAACGGACGGCCAATGACTCAACCTTTTTAATAGATAAATCTATTAAAATATTATGTAGGTAGGCCGATATAAATATTCGATATTATCAACTAAACGCCTACGTAGAATATAGTACCTAATATTCGGGAGCGACCTTTAGCCACCTCGTAAGGGCGCCGGGCCCTGCGGGGGCGGAGCGCCCACACTTCATTATCTGACATTTTCACAACAAATTGCCGGAAAAGTGGGCATCGATGAAATCCGAGTTTTACTATAAGGAGCCGAGCAACGCGCAGCCGTCCACACTGTGTACATTTATCGATCGAACCGATCGTGGTGTAATAGAGTTAAATTAAAGGCCATATACACGTAGTAAGCCTAAAGTAGTAATAATGGGGGAAATGAAGGTTCCATCGGCCCGGGCGGCTATAAATTACCATTTCTAAAGAGTTAATTATTGAGGTAACATTTTTATAACCGCCACGTTAAATGTCCGAAGCTCGCAGCGTTCCTCTAGAACAGGTATGTATCAAATATTGTCTCCCGGTTGTTGACTCGTGCGCAACCTGTTTCGACGAACGAGTTTTTCTGAATGGCCACTTCCTTTGTGAGCGTAAACCTAATAATGTATTCAAATGTTGCGATTAATTCATGCCTAGGTGGCGCTGGCGCATGGCGGCCGCGGCGCGCGTCCGTTTGTGAATGGAGCCTTCGCCGAACGGAGCCGACCTGGCAGTTGCGGTCTTGATCCAGTGAGTTCTGTGCACGCTGCCGCGCAGCAGCTAGAGCTGCCAGCAGCGGTATTAGCACGTAATACGTGGCGAAACCTTAACTTTTCAGCCTCGGTAGCTCCGAGGTGCGGTTGGTCGACTGTCGGCCGGAACATAAGCACACGTGGGCGCGGTCAGTGGATGGATGGGTGACCGCTCGACCGTTGGAGGCTGACCGTGGTTCGGATTTCACGTAAAACTTTAGGGCCCTTCCGTTCTAACCTTACTAGGTGGTAGAGTTTAACCCGCCCGGGTTGGTTTATCCCCACCGCACTGAATGAAATGTCGGTTGAAACGGCTATATAATAAATAGTTCCTGTTTTCCGTCCAGTTCAGTGTAGCCGGCACGACCGAAGGGAAGCAATGACATGGCACCTAGTTCACCAAGGTGTTAAGGGCTGACATTTCATGACATTGACATAGTCAGTTTTTTTTATGACATTTCCATAAAAAAAAACTGACTATGTAGAGATTCTGTCTCATTTGTAAAACTACAAATAGGTAAGTTGCGTTCCTGGAAGGCAGTTAGTTTTCTTTCAGGTCGTTATTATCTGGCCTCATTTATTACCTGGCCGCATTACCTGGCATCGCTCAACTTCGTCGTTCAATAATTCCCACCTCATGTATTGAAAGTGCGTTTGAGCGTCGGCTCTATTGCTGTATTTCAAACAATGTTCCTCTGGTAACAACACTCGCACGACACATAGCCAGCCACTATGCCACTACAGAGTACTTGTTGCTGCCAGCCAGGTAGCTTATGATTATGATGTATGCAATGCAAAGGTTGGGTATGCAAAATGTATTACTACCTAGAGACGGTAAATGCGCTACCGCTAAACCTTTGTCTTGATTAACTAAAAATGCAGATAACGCACCAGTTACAAACTTACGCCCCTCGAATTTGCATACTCGTTTATAGGTGCGTCTTGGTCTAAGTTTAACTTGCAAGTTGCCCGGCGGTGTTGGTAGTTGCAAGTCGCGTTGCGTCTGTGTGTGAATATTTCATCTGAGTGAACTGCCCTCGCTAGGTTTTAGTTATTTACATAAGATATACATTATTTTAAGCTGTGAATGAATTCATGCAGCATATTGAATGAACCGACGCTTCGCGATGCGTAGAATATATTATTGTATACATAATTAAATAACTAGAAAATTAGTACTAAAATGGACTAGGCAAGAAATTATGTAGACCGAACTTGAGTAATACATTTAGAAGGAAACAAATTAATAAAGTGCCGCACTAAAATGTCCATGGCGTCATGTAATAAATGTAGTATCTCAATTTCACAGTTACTGGTTAGAACTGGTTACAGATAAATTTCTTAGAAAAACAAATTAAAAAGTAAGAAAAGTTTCAATGGGTCTCCGGATTCACGCTACCCGTTCCCCAGCAGGATACAAAACGAGGTCCGCTCCCAGTACTGGACCGTACTAAAATTGCTGACTACTTATTAGAGTAACTTATATTACACAGAAGTCGCGTAAGCGTCGGTCGGTGAGAGGACGCGGTGGCCGAGTCCTTGAGAATATTACGAGAGCATTAAGTACGCGCGTGAGACATAAAGTGCGCGGTTATGACTCGCGCCTGGCAATAAACACGCAGAAAGGGCATTGTATACATTTTATCCTGTTACCGACATTTGATCGGCACGCACTCCATTTGCACCAGACAAAAGATACTTATATTAATATGCGAGTAAACAGGTGTGAGAGAGATAGACATACATGTATTTGTAATTTTGTTTCGTACACTCTTACTTGATCTCCTCGAGAAATTGATATTCCTTCTAGGTATGTATTTCCATGACTCGGACACGCTCACAATCGGCCTCGATAATATTCACTCTTTACTTACCTGTCACGCTGTAAAAATAACAGAAGCGAACTGGCATATTGTACGGTTTTGGACTGACCGACCAATCATTACTTATTCCTGGTCAAGCATTTCTTCAGAGCCAATAGCTATTGCAACATTTCGCAGGGTTCGAAGTTTGAAATACCCAATCACATCTCGACCGAGAACTCGACACGCCTATAATTACATATTTATATTAGTCCTTCTAATTTCAGATGGAAAATTTTATTTATAGCTGTACGAAAGCAAAGGATAGTGGTGGAGTGTTGTCCACAATTTATCTACCCAACTAAACTTAGATTTTTATACTTCTGGCGCGACGCTAATTTACAATAATGGCTATTGTATGTAACGCTGATAGCCGAATTTCACACAGGAAATAATGTATTAGCGATTAATATTAAATCTCGGAATGAATAGAACATACACATTTACACATAATATAGTTAAGCAAAACCGAATGGTTACAGGATTTGAAATGTACAAACAAATTCTACGTAAGAAATTGTCAAGCATCAGCTTTAACAAATATTTCTTGGGCTTAACTTACAAAGTACTCTTCAAAGTCAAGGTGAATAGCAACCGCACATCAGCCGGGAAGCGATGGATATCTCGCTTTGACGCGTAGCTGAGTTTATATCCGGTGCTGTATAGTGGAAGGTTGGGTATGACGGGGCTGGTGGAGCTGGGACTGTTTAGCTTGAAGTCTTGTCGGCTCGAAACATCCCCGTATTGAACACAACAAGTAGCAACAAATTCCTATAACGTTACATTTCTAAAACTACTAAAAACTGTACCTATGTGTTTTTGACTTTTACCCTACGTCTATCGATATATGGACTGCTTATCTTTGAAATATTGTGTTAGTATATTTTTAGTTTTCAGGGTTGATTGGGAACGGATGGTTCCAGAGATATCAAACCAGAGTCTGCGCCCACCGCACCCATCCCTCCGCGTCTCGCCGCCGATAGCTATGAGAGTGCAGCAAAAACTAATAAACTAAGATTATCTTTAAACGAAATCTTATCCGATCTTGTTTACATTGCGTAAAGTTTTCTGGACCACAGTTTTCCAGCTTCTTATCTTATACGCGAACATCGCCGCGTCGAGTTATTGGTAAATCGGTAGAACCAGAATTCCACCGCTGATATATATCTAGTTTGCATATTTTATTGGCCCGGGCCTCGGACGTGCCTCTTCCTATATATATATATATATAAATCTGCGCCAAGAGTTGCAATAGCATAAATAGAGTGCAGTACGAGCGATGAACTGAAGTCCGTATTCAACAAAATATTGTAAAGTATTTACACATTTTTTAACTTTTTCATTCACGTAAAGCTAGTATTTGTATTTAAATTGGTTTGTTTCCTCGGAAACGCTAGCGCGACTTCAATGTTCAGGGTTCAACGTGTCCGATAAATTTTCAAGTGACATTCCCTCTGTTCAGCGAAACTTTTCGGTCGACACAATCTCTGAGTCAGGTCGCGGTCGCGTCGCATCACCACCGCACCGGTCTGGTCGCGGGCGGTTCCGCGTGGTCGCGATTGCTTCCTACTTGCCATGTGGACATGTGCCGGTTAGATTCGTATTATAACATTTTGCATAGAATATCAGTAACAGCGGCGCAATCACTATTACTTCTGGAGGCATATTTGCATACACATAATCTATATTTTTAAATATTTACAGAAGACATGTTAAGATTGTGATATTTATTATTAAGAGCGTATTAATATAATGTTTCATTAACTAGGTATGAATACAAAAATGTATTGTTATTACCAATTTTTAGTATGTTATATTTTAATATACCTTTTATATTATATGTATTTTACAAAACACATATTTCTTCTAACATATATTTCGACATCAGTGTTACCTATACATATATATATATATATGTATGAAGAACATTATTAGAGTGCAAGAGGCGGAAGAAGTGTGTCTGGCTCGTGGCGCGTCGAGAGCCGTTGTCTCTGCCTACCCTATTGGAAAACAATTGTTGTTGTTGTTGTTTATTGAGCATTCATATGGCAGTAAGACTGCGCTCGAACTTGTCACAATTTGTTCTATCCGTGTCTAGTCGTTGTGTGTATGTATATATTTAGATAATTAATTCATTTAGCTAGCTAAGTAGCTACATATACATATGTTTTAGGTAATGTCATATAGTTAACTAATAAATAACACAGAAAGAAGTTCTATTTTGAGCTTTTATTTATTTTTTTATTTTGGCAGTCAAACAAACCCGCTTATAAACTAAAAGAAAGTTCTTCATCAACGAGGTACGGGACTCGGTGTACGGGACAGAGATGGAAGACAATTTTAAAATTGTCTCATTAAATCATAAAATTCTAGTAAATCAATAGTTATCAAATATCTCGTTAATTGTGCTGTAATAAGACGCCAATGATAAGCGATCGAAGCGTCACTTGCGGCGGCGGCGGGCGGCGGGCGGCGGGCGCGGAGCAGAGCAGGCGCATGCGCGGGCGCGGGCGGAGCCGGACCAGCGGTACTGCTTGTCCACTCCCGTCTATCCCGTACCGCAAGATCGATGTGATCTCCCGCTGCAAAGTTATCCGTCTAATCATACACTTTCACATCTACATCTAACTATATCATATCTACGTACAGATAGATTGTGCCGTTACATGTTTTTGTTCTTTTATACTACATGCCTGATATTGCAGGTAATACAGTTCCTTCTTTATTAATTATTATTGTTTACATTTTAAGTTAAAACGTTCAACACAGAATCCAAATATTGACTGGAAAAGGTGTCAAACTTTTAAACATCGACTAAAACAATAATCTGTAATGTATAAACCTAATATTACATCTCACGTAGATATATCAAGACATACTTCATTATTTTCTGCAAAATGTTAGAAAACAATGCTGGATATTTTTCTTCCTATGAATCTGATTTGTGCGTTTAGTTAGCGTAACCAAAACATAAAAACATCGCATGGACCTACTAGAGTCGCCACGCTAGAGGGCCACGGCCCACGAGCGATGCATGACGCGTTACGCCAAATTCAATTCACTCCAGCGTCAAAAAGCTCGTATAGATAGTCTCGGTATAATTTTAAATAATATTTATTAAATAATACATAAAATAGAACGAAGCAATAAAACAGAATATAAGTTCTCAATTTTCGCAACCTCGTGACCTTTTATTCACAATTCTGCAGCTTGATTATTGCTGGGGCTTTGCTGGCCTTAATAAAGTTACTTCATACATTTATATATATATATGAAACTCAAGTATAGCGCATCAACCTTAGGCTTGATAGCTACAATAGTCGCACCGTGGAGCTGCAAACACCCAACCATTGTGCTACCACTCCGCGAAGTTAATTTTTGATTTTTGAATTTCCACTATTACCTGTATGCGATTTAGGAGAACTCAGGTGCTTTGAAGGCGTATGAATAAAGTGGGAATGTTTCTTATCACTAGGTATGTGTATTGTTATTTTATATTTTAGAATATGTTTTCAGTTTCAGGTAGAGATTTTATCGTTCGCCTTCAAATAAAATCAACGAAAGACTATGTGTAATTTAGTACTTACGTATTAAATCTATTCATATAATAAAATCGTAAATGCAAAAAAGTCTGTACATTGAATATATTCGGAAAAAAAACAGCCAGGGTGTCTTAATTAGATCTAAGTATCGCGCAAAAATTATGTTCCAAAATGTAGAAAACTTCAAAGAATAATACATTCCCAACCTAGACAACACTATATGTAATATTTTTTCGAATTTTACTACATCCAAACATATTATACGTTAAAATTCTCGAATAAAACTAACGTGAGCGCGTTGAAGTCTTTGCTTCTGCGCTTGCGCACAATGGAAAATTAGACATCCCATCCCGCCAACTGTAGTGATTTTTCGTTTTGTACATGTTAAAATATTTTGATACATTAAATATCTTCATAACTAAATTTAACAGACAATATTTATGTGTAACTATATGGCTCAATGGAATTAAATAAAAAAACTGGGACTGTGTTAAACATAATGTTAGTAAGAATGAATGAATGTAGTAAGAATATATATGAATGTAGTAAGTAATATAAGAAGGGATATGACTCCCTTCTTATATTACTAGATGGTAGGGTTTAACCCGCCCGGGTTGGTACCACCGCACTGAATGAAAGGTCGGTCGAAACGGCTCCATCCCGCCAACTGTAGTGATTTTTCGTTTTGTACATGTTAAAATATTTTGATACATTAAATATCTTCATAACTAAATTTAACAGACAATATTTATGTGTAACTATATGGCTCAATGGAATTAAATAAAAAAACTGGGACTGTGTTAAACCAGTGGCGGTTCCCCAGGTGAAGCAAGTGAAGCACCGCCTCACTTAATATCTTGAAAGTAAAGAAAAAAAAAACATTTCAAAATATCAAGAAAGAAAACTTAAAAAAGTCAAGTATATCCGATCCGAACTGATCACAATATTAGCGCGGCGGCGCGGAGGAGGCGGAGGCGGCTGGTGCGACGCGCGCGACGAAATACGCTATAGATGTGTTAGTGCATCAACACCACCAACACAGCACGCACACACACACAGACGTGACGTGTGACGTGTCACGTACGGCATGGCATATGGTGACTCACCCCGGTCCGGTGCGGCGACGAATCGCTTATTTTGATATCGCTTCACCAAGCGTAAAGACAACAGGTTGACCTTGGAGGCTTTGGATGTAGGGAGCAGCTGAGGCTCTGATAAATGGCGCCGGACGAGACATCTATATCCAATTAAAAGAATGCAGAGCGAGATGGGGCTATTCACGTTTTCTATAAGTCGGTTTGTTTTACCTCCGTGAAAATGATTATGTTATGATGGCGAAATTCGCACTAGTTACGGTAAGTTTCATAGCTCAATGGTATATGCTTCGCTTTTCAATCTAGTGACGTTGGTTCGAATCTCACTTTTGCGAATTCTTTTTTTTTTGTTTTTAGGGTTCCGTATCCGGTACGGGACCCTATTACTAAGCCTACGCCGTTTGTCTGTCTGTCTGTCCGTCCGTCCGTCTGTCTTTTTTTTTATGTAATCCGGTATGGGTGGCTGAGCCGGAGGGGCCAAAGCGCATGCTCCGACCAGCCAATATCACCTCCGAGAAGGTAGGTGCCATACCGAAGACTTCCCTGGATTGCTGGCTATACTAGACTAGAGGAGAACACAGCCGAGGCTGCTATGCGGCAGCAGCAGGTGTAGGTATGCATACACGTAAATTTTTTCGTCAGAAAAAACTCATTGTTACACGCCGACCGGATTCGAACCTCGCACCTCTCGCATTGCCCAATGCCAAACCACTCGGCCACCCGCCGCTTGTCTGTCCGTCCGTCTGTCCGAGGCCTGTATCTCTTGAACCGTAATTTGGTAGCCCGTTGAAATGTTCACAGAAAATGTGTTATTTATTATGGCCGATATAACAAAAAATAATGAAAATAAGAAAAAGTAAAAAACTCACGGGGGTTCCCATAGATGGCGCGCGCGCATACACTTTTTGGTTTCAAAAAGTGTATGCGCGCGCGCCATCTACCAAATAGATGATGAATCATTTTCTAATAGTGACTAACTAATATGAAGTATTTCATAACACGCCATCTAGATGGCGTGGCGTGTTATGAAATTCATCTAGTGGCGCTAGCCGTGACATGGCGATACGGTACCCTCGGTGCGCGATTCGATAGTAGTTTTTGGTTAAGTATTGTTAGGGCCAAAAAAAATTAGGTTTAGGTTTTTCAATTTTTCATAAAGTAATAGCAATGTAGGTGGATTTTTTAGTCGCCTCACTAAGATTTATAGGTCAAAGCCGCCACTGTGTTAAACATAATGTTAGTAAGAATGAATGAATGTAGTAAGAATATATATGAATGTAGTAAGTAATATAAGAAGGGATATGACTCCCTTCTTATATTACTAGGTGGTAGGGTTTAACCCGCCCGGGTTTGTACCACCGCACTGAATGAAAGGTCGGTCGAAACGGCTATGTAAATAGTTTGTGTTTTCCGTCCATTTTACTGTAGCCGGCACGACCGAAGGGAAGCACTGACGTGGCACCAAGTTCATCCGGTGTTGTGGGCTGACATCACGGATGTTGTAGGTGATGTAGCCAACCGTGTCAGTTTCCATAAAAAAAATAAAAAAATGATCACTTTTCCGAACGGGTAGTATCGAGTCTTGCTTAGATGTTAACTAGGTTCTCTAGAAGAGCGGCAATAATGTTGTGCCATCTCCTCCGCAGCCGCTGAGAGACTTCACGTGCATTATGAATGAGAAGTGATTCACGCGCAGACTCCACTCGAATCTTCTTCCATTCATAAACAATCGCGCTGATTGCGACACGAGATGTAGCCTGTAGCCTCCTCCGCACGGCTACACGCACACACACACACACACACACACATCACGCTCGAGATATCATCTGTCAGGTTTGCTATGCTTACCCGCAAGCTAGATTTGCCAAATTACGAGAGAATAATTTTAAACAATTTAAAGACAACCATAAGCGCTATATTTCCTACTTACATACGAACTAAATTGCATGCATGCATGAGCTAAAATTTATTTAATTTGTGCAATGTTAAACTTTTGCACTGCTTAATTTAAATCTTAATTTTAAAACGTATTGAAGGTATGTAGGTGTGGCGGGATATTTGAGTTGGATTATAATAATATCAACATTATAAATTGTTCTATGCTCATTGACACCAGGGTACTCACACAACTTTTGTACGACATACAATAAAACATTTTTAAAAACTAGCCCTTTCTTCGCCAAAACGTACCGTTTAACATTTATTTTCCAAATCTAAAATAATTTCCGATTAGTTAACTAAAGGAACCTTTTATATTTTATCTACTTAGAAGTCCCCGACTCCCTTAAGTAACTAAACGGAAATTATTTTTGACTTTTTAAGGGGTGGAGGATTTTTAAATTTGTATTTCAAAATTTTATTTCAAGCTTTTTAAAAAAACCGCATCCAATTCTGTCCATCCGGGAATCGTAATTTTTTTATTATTTCATAATTACTTTATTACTTGATTACTAACATAAATAGCTTTGAACCATCCCGGTTAAACCAGCTTTCGAATAAAAAAAAACATCCAAATCGGTCCATCCGTTTAGGAGCTACGATGTCAGAGGCAGACACACAGATACACAGATACACGTGTTAAACTTATAACACCCATATTTTTGCGTCGGGGATTAAAATGGAGAGGGACAGACGACGCGACGGCAGAATTTGTACGAGACATTGCCAGTCTACACAAAAAAACTTGTGTATTCAGACAAGTTTAGGGCACGCGGCGCTTAGCTACTAAACTGAACAAGCACATCATTAATTAGAATTCGGGTAGAATGCTTCGTGTGGGTTCTAAACACCAATACCAAAAGTATGCGAATTTGAACCTCGAACTCACTCGCGGAGCTTTCTGGAAAAACAAAGTATTTGAGAGTATTTTTGCCTTTGAAGATTAAAGCTCTCTCAAGTGTAGTGAGTACACTTCACATTTCTTAAGAAATAAGTAATCCTTGTCGATACAAACAAAATAAATAAGAAGTACAGATACACACGTTAAACTTATAACACCCCTCATTTTTCGTCGGGGGTTAAAAATATGACAATCTGCCCAGTGTACTGCCTAGAGATGATAAATAAACATACATACATACCACACGCATTATTTCAGCAATCGGGATAGGCAGAGTAAGTTACCTACTCATAAGTGAAACGATGCCACAAGTCGCGTTTTCCATAAAAAAAGTACTCTTGTAAATTACAGCACAACACCGAACACCACGTTTATCAATGTATTAGGACAAGATAACTATCAAGCAGTAAGTAACTAAGTAAGGCACGAAGACCCACATTTTTTTCCTGCTACTTGACTCGATGAAAGGACCCTGCCAAGGTGGCCAACCTGTTGCCCTTTATCACGGCACATTGTCTTCAGGCCTTAGTCGCCTTTGGCGACATACACGGGGAGAGATGCATTGCGGAAATAAATAAACATAAACAATAATTAAAATTACTGCACATCGGATTTTGTGTCAGTCAATACGATAACTTGCTGATATCCGCTGAAAAACAGGAGACCAGGAAAGAAGATGGAGGGACGAGGGGAAGCAGGAGACGACCGGGGACGCAGCTGGCAGCGGACTGACTGACGGTCTAACCAGGCTGCGTACACGAGTATTGATCGTGATGTCAGCCTGTGTTGCTGAGTCGGTAATACACATTTCCATGAAATCATATTTCTATGAATAATATTGTTCCAGTTCTAAGGGTACGTTTCTTATCGGAATATTCCTCACCAATACGTACCGGAAGACGATTTACCAGTAAAGACATTAATCTATTTACGCTTGGCTTCTTCTTGGCTGAAATAGGCAGAGAAAATGGATCTCCGTGTACCATTGTTCTGACACAACTTTACTCTGTCTCTGTTATTGACTTCCGAGTATAGTATTAATTCGCCGAGCTCTAGATGTTTTAAAGAAGCTCGCTGCAGGGTAGTGTGGCCGCGCTAGCAACACGCTCGTAGTTGTGCGCGGTGCGTTGTGCGCAAGTGCGTGATTGCGCAAACGCGGCCTGCGCCGGTGAATGGAGCCGCTTCAATGGCCGCCGGTGTGGGCGAGCATTTTTATCAATGAACGCGAAAATCAGGCGTACGCACCGGCAGCGGCGCGCGCCGGCGCGGCGGGCGCTGATGTCGCAAGCCGTGTCAGGGACGTCAAGCATGCAACCTGCACGCACCACTGTGCGGGCTAAATCTTATTCAGAAATATTCTTTAATTTCGTAGATTGCCTGTGACTGAAGCGATAGGAAGACCTCAGATCAGTTCTGAGGATGGGACATAGGTTCAAAAAAAGCGGTCAAGTGCGAGACGAACTCGCGTGGAGAAGGTTCCGCGCCATTCCGTTTTTGGTGAGAACTTTAAGAGTTCGTTTATCTTTTCCTGTAAACTATAAAAGAGGGCCTTTATTCCCATTTTTTTTTTATTTCTCAGTAGTTTTAGAGATACTAATGCTCGATTTTTGTATATTTCCTTTAATATCTTTTAAACAATATATTTTAAAATTATAAACCATTCATTGATATGTCACATGATACACTTGAAATTTCTTTTATTATTATTTTTACTTTAAAATATATCCCCCAAAATCGAAATTCGTTCATTTACGCTATACATCCTTGGTGATTGGGCCATCAAAGTCTATATACAACTTTTTTAAGCTGTAACAGACGGACAGACAGACAGACACAATATTGAACCTATAAGGGTTCCGTTTTTTTCCTCTTTTGAGGTACGGAGCTTTAAAAATAAAGAGGGACTTTTTTAATTATTGTTTAGTTTTTTTTAATTATTATCGATGTAGATACCTACTTTCCTATTTAAGTTGACTCGTTGTTAAGTGCACCAATGAGTTAGTTACAAGTACGATTTTTTTTATGTATGTGTTAACCGTCACTCGGTTCAAATAAAACATCTTGAGGCGACCTTCACCTAAATACTCAAGCAATCCTAAAGTCCTGTCGTACAGGGTTAACTGAAAGAAATATAATTATACAATAAGCCTACTTTCTGCTCTGCGGATTAATGAAGTAGATACTTACGCACTATGCGAATTGTAACAACATATTATCTCATGAGTGTTATTAAATTAGAATATAATTTTGTGACAATTTCTTGGTTAACTTGCGCATGCAGCGGGTTCATCTAATCGTATAACCCATTCAGATTTAGCCATGACGTCGTCTCAGATAGCTCGACTTGTGAAACTGTTGAGAAACTGGCTCCTTCTCTATTTGGACATGATTTAATTTGAATTCAAAGCAGTGACAAAATGTTGCTCACATTCGAAGGCAGTAAGGTTTAGAATTGCATGCGAAGCAGATTAATGTAAACATTCTGCACTCTCAGAGCGTGTGCAAGTCGTGGTTGACTCTAGTAGAACCTTACTGCACATATTTATAACTGGAAATTATAGAATTATGGAATTAACATTTTTTTTTTTCTATAGAGAAAACCTTTTGATGAGTTCAAGATTGAAATACCAATGTACAAAATAAAGAATAACATACATATATTTTTTAATCTTTATTATTTTTAGGGGCTTTGGTGCACACGGTGACCATGCCAGCCCCATTGGAAAACACATAAATTACAAGTACATAGTGAACTGGTAGTCAGTGCAATAGTCACCTACAAAAATCTATTTATATATATTTATAAAATTATAAAAATTTATAACATTATAAAAATAAAAATAAATATTTATATTGATTGGACGATTTGTGTACACTTATGTGTGTGTACAAAGTGACAATAGAACAATGTTTTAAAATTCTTCAATGTCTGAAATCTCTAGAAGAATTTCCCCTCGTTTTAAGTTCATGCGTAATTGTAACAATATATGACAATAATTTTGCGCATATTTACAAAATCCATGCATATATGAATAACCTATTATCTATCTAGATTATACAATATTCCACTCCGATTTCAGAATAAATAAATATTTTAGTGCCTATTATTTTCTATACTTATGTTATTGATTTATTTGACAAATAATCGGTTTTAAACTTTAATTGAAGGACTCAATGGACAAGGTAAGAAAGCACGATGCAGGACATCGACATGTCGTTTGTTCCAGTTGGTGTAGGATGAATCGCACTTTGTAGCGTGAGGCAAAATTCGGTTTTGATTTTTTTATTGCAAAACTAGGAATTGAAACAAAATAGTAAAAACCTATCAACCTAGATATATATTATCGAATGAAATCCATTTCTTTCAAAACCTTACTTTAGTCACGTGATGCCCAGTAAGTTTTATACTTAAGTAAATCAAGTTAATCAAATCGTCTTTTCAAAAAGCTATCGATCTGTCCTGATAGATGAAGTTTTCCATGTATTAAAACTAAATTTGTCAGATGAGTAATTGATGGTGCATCTCTCAGAATATGCAGGCTTACCTCGAATGTTCTATAGCTGCACTTTAGACGCAAACTATTAAATATGTTAATAAAATAGTCTACTGTCTACCCAACTGCATGTTCATAAGGTTTTACGTCGTCTTTCCTGTCTATTCACCCAGCCATGCCGAACATTTGGACTACAGTTGTAATATCTCATGATTCATGAAGGGAGATGAGGTGTCAGTACAGAATTCGTCTTTGCTTTTACTGCCAAAAAACTAATGTTTTGGTTGTGCTGCCCGGAAAGCAACATTAGTTCTACAATTTGACCCGGTTGCTGTAAATTAAGGTCTGGTGCCTCCAAAATGAACAGTTGTGACGTGCGGACGGAAGGTTGGACGGATATGTTTTGTGTTCATTTTTTTGTTTTCTTTCTGTTCTTTTTCTCTGCTTGTTGAGTCTAGGTATATGCTTAGAATAATCCTTGTGCTGTGTACTTAGGCCTGACTTAAAATCAGCGTCCTAATCACCGTCTCACAGGCTGGGTGGTGAAGGACAAAGGCTGTGTCAGGTCCAATTTCTCTTGTCTGTACATATTGTGTTGTGTTTATTGGACGAGAGAGTTTCGCATTATGGAACCTAGTCTAGGTGCCATAATGTCAAACCCTTGTCAAATCGCGAACGCTAGGTGACCTAGCGTTCGCGATTTTTTTTTCTTTTTATCATATAACCCAAATTAGACACCACATTCATCAAAATCCATTAAACCATTTTGGAGTATTTTCGAGGAAATGATCCACATTCGCGCTCGCGCCGGGTAATAAGAATCTCATTAGGCATTAGCCACCCCCATTTATTGCGTTAGTTGCATGCGGCTTCGTCAGATGCAACAACTATACTAGAGTTAGATGGTAGGAGATTCGTGTTGTTGGCAAGGCTGCATCATTACCGCGAGGGCAGTGGGCGGAGCGTGGGCGAACCAGCCGGCACTCCGCAGGTCAACTCAAACGGAAGGAAGTTGTAATGTACACGCAGACATCTGGTCCATTTGCACGTCAGATCCGGCTCCCTCCCTCAAGTCTCCGTCTACTCTACATATCTATCTAAAATTGTCGCCTTCCTCTGTCCACATGTTCAGGAAACGCATTCGTGAATTGTTTTATCTGACGGTGATGAGTGATTTAATTTTCTTTAGTCGGCCAGCTATACCTATACAGGAGGCTACTTGTGTTTATGTACAAAATTTTTTTATTGTTCGTGATCAATTATATGTGGTTAATAATACTCGTACATTATATATAATGCATATATTTATTTATTTTTTGTGATTTGTTTATTGTTTGTTTTTACATCTTGCTACTTGAGTGACACTTGAGTTAAATTAAGTTAAAATAAAATTGAGTTACAAAAATATTGAATTATTTTTTTATGTAATCCGGTATGCGTGGCTGAGCGAAGGGGCACATGATCCGCCGAGCCAATATCTCCTACGAGAAGGTAGGTGCCATACCGGAGACTTCTCTTTGGATTGCTGGAATTCTACAACGCTAATTCAAAGTCATCAAAGATAAATTCCCAACTATGAAAACAGTTTGCGTTCTAGTTAATAGAATCTATTAGTTGAATATATTACATAGGAAGTTAATTTGAGGCCAATTAATCTAGTAACGTGTTACGTGTTTAAATTTTGATACGGAACACCACAATAATAGTCCAACTGCATCTCTCCCCGTACAGGTCGCACAAGACGACTAAGAGATATTAACAAGCAGGGGACAAGATGCCGTGTTAATGGACGACAGGATAGCCACCTCTCATCTTTGCACGGTCCTTCGACCGAGTCTAAGATAAATGCCTAACTAAACTATAAAAACAGTTTGCGTTCTAGTTAATAGAATCCATAACTTGGATATATTACATAGGAAGTTCATCCGAGGCCAATTAATCGAGTAACCAAAACACATTATAATTGTATAGAGAGAACTGGTTTGGCGTGTGCTGGACGGACGGACGGACAGACACAAAACAAACCGGTCTGTAACGAACCACCGCGTCGCCGGCGCGGCGCCGCCGCCGCCGCCTTCGCCGCGTGGCCTGCGCCGTGCGCGCGCATCTCTCGCACTATTTCACCGGAAATACCATTTTAATGGACCCGAGTCTCAAATATTTGATAGTGTCTGGTTATTGATAAGTTTGGAAGATTTAACAGAGTAACGTTATACGCATAACTTATCATTATAAGCGTACGTTTATTTCTGTTTATTTGCTTACATTTTATATGCGTAGGTATAAATATTAGCTTAATTATAAACGATACAACTTTTAAGTATATACGCATGGCACACGTGAAAGTACTTACTTCTACATACTTAATTGAAATAATTAAAAGTTGTTATAAATGAGGCTATACTCATGGTCCTTTCGGAGCTGTGCTGCTAAAATACGCATGACAATAATAATAGTAGGTAGGTAGGTACCATGCACGTCACATATACCGTGTAAAAACCCGGTCAAGTGCAAGCCCGGGCTCACGCAATAAGTGTTTCGTACCGCAACAGTTAATCTGTAATTTCTTCGAAATACTAAGCATTATGTTGTGTACACTTTTTGATCAATAATGTAGACGTTACACTTGGTATATTTATTTCAGACTAGCTTTTGCCCGCGGCTTCGCTCGCGTGAAATTCGTATTTAAAATGAAGAATTTCGGCGCGCGGGACAATTCGATTTGTATGAGAGCCACTTCTTGGCGTAACCGAAACTTAATTTTGTTAAGCCTATCCTACGTCACGTATAGTTAAATGTGCTTTTACTAAGTTTCATGGAATTCGGATGACCGGTTTAAGAGTTATGGAGGAACATACATACATACAGAAAATATTTATGGAATTCATCAATTTAGTTTTAGTATCATACATAGAGTCTACAAACGCAGTATCTCATATAACAAAGTAACAGCTTACTCCATCATCATCCCTTACAGATTTTTTATTAGTATTGTTTCGATTTAAATAATAAATGGTGTAGAATAAAAAAAATGGCAGTTTTTAACAAATTTAACGAAATACATCGTACTTAGGTAAATAAAAAAAAATATTTTTGACTGGTCACGAACTTTCAGTAGACATACCACTCGACATCTCAAAAATAATCGTCCAACTGCATCTCTCCCCGTGTTAGTCGCAAAATACGACTACGGGATAAATAGGGACAAGATGCCGACCCGAGACTACTTGGGGTGGGGGAAAATATGTTGGCAAGGAGAGCGTTCCAGAGTTTACCAGTTCTGGTGGAGGAAAGGTCTGCAGAACCGATTAGTTCGCACGCATCCGCGTCCAGCGTGTAGGGATGCAATCCCTGTCCATTGCGCGTTGTATCTAAATAAATAATACCTACACACAAAGTTATAGGTATCTAATAAAATTTATTATTTTTATCGAAAATTTTTGATTTACATAATAATAAGTAAAGTGCATGGAATTTTCAAACACGTTCCAACTAAGAACGCTTAATGGCGGTAATTCAGGCGGTACCTGAATACATTTACGCACGCACCGCTCGGGCGCGCGGCGGCGGCGGAGGGGCGGCCGTGTTGTGGAGCCATATCGTACTAAGTTTGTTTTATCACTGTCATTCATAAATCATGCGATAAAAACCAGTAGTTAAAATAAAATGAGAGAATAATTTCATTATAAATTTTAGGAATAAAGATGGCGCGCGTGGGTCGCGGGGCTCGGGGTGTGCGGCGCGGGGGGAGCGCCGCCGCGGCCGGCACGTGCGCACGCGGCGCCGCCGCGCCTCCGCCGCCCACGCGCGTCTCGAGAAAGCGAGCCCAGTATTTTATTATGTTATTAGGATAATATAAATTTTTTTTTCAGATAATGTGCTAAAGTGTTGCGTATGTGCATGTGAATGATACACTTCCTGCTTTATTGATGCAATGAAGAAGTCCGCTAAAACGGGTTTTTCATCAGCATGTTTTCGTTTGGAGGTTACCGTTTGATCCCGAATGTTGTTTGTCGCGTGAACCTCCATATTCTCGAAAAAATACGTCCACTAAGGGCGAGCGAGTCCGAGCGTCGAGCTGGTACAGGTAAACTATACATATGTTATACTCTCTCGCAGAAAGTAACTCCCAAACACCATCGGATGTGGAGAAATAGTGGAGAAAACCTGAAAGTATTTTTACAGGTTGCCTCCGGGGTATTTTTCGAATATCACATTGAAGCGAACGAATTCTATATTACGTTTATTATAATTTTTTTTACTTTTGCCCTTATACTAAGGTCCCTATAAGCGATTGCGTGATGTTGCATGACAGATGACATTGGTGGAAACCCTATATAGATTAGTTGAGTATTTTTCGAATAAAACATTTTAAAGCAAGCCGATTCTTAAATTACTTTTGACCTTACTGATCGGTCCCTATAAATAAGGGATACCGTGATGTTGGAACATCAGAGATAAGATCACATTGGTGGCAACCCTATGAATATTGGTTGAGTATTTTTCAAAACCGATTCTCAAATTTCTGTTATTTCAGACCATATAGGTATACCCACTACTTAAACCATATCAAATATGTAATGTTACATAAATGTCATTAATACCAACACACCACAGATCATATTATTGTTGTAACCCCTATGTAAAGCGGCTTAGTAGTTTTCACGTAAATCACGTGAAAGCTAACCGAAATTGGCAATTTTGTCCGACTGCGTTCACTACCCACGACGCGACGCGACGACGACACCAACCCAACACACCATTATTCATAATATGAATAATGACGTGATGCTTTACATAGGTATCTTTATCAGCCTCGGTAGCTCAGCGGTGCAGTCGGTCGACTTTTCTTAAGCAACCCTGGGCGCGGTCAGTACTTGCATGGGTGACCGCTCGACCGTTGGAGGCTGACCGTGGTTCGGATTCCACGTAAAACTGTAGGTCCCTTCCCTTCTTACCTTACTAGGTGGTAGGGTTTATCCCGCCCGGGTTGGTACCACCGCACTGAACGAAACGTCGGTCGAAACGGCTATGTAAATAGTTCGTGATTTCCGTCCAGTTCAGTGTAGCCGACATGAAATGAAGGGAAGCACTGACATGGCACCTAGTTCACCCGGTGTTATGGGCTGACATTACGAAAGTTGTAGATGATGTATAATATCCTATAACCTTGCGGAGACAGGTCGTATTCGGTACATAGGAAAAAAACAGCTAGCGACTACGTTGAGCCGTTCTTGAGTTAAAAGTTACACACAACCACCGACACACAACACACAATACATACATACATACACACGATACATATATACATACACACAGACGTCAGACATTGAATCGTGGGATATACACAGAGAGAGAGAGGGAGAGAGCAATTGGATTGAACCACATTCACGCTGACTGAGGAAATTTTCGTTCTCTTAAATTGTTTGAGATAAATGTAGGTACGTAGGTACCTACTTACTTGAATTTTTGAATGTAATAAACGGACTTGCGAGGCGAGGCGAATAAGACGAGGAATAAAAATACTTAGCATAGTTGGTACAGAGACGGATTTTGTATTTTAGGATTTTGTAGTCGGTTTGAAGCATATTTTTTCCAGCTGTGGTTCTATCTGCCACATACTAGGTCTAACCTGAGGGTTCTGCCTTCTCATCCGCGAAGCTTCTATGAGACCTCTTACAACATTCTTACAAAAGCTTTTCTGTGAAACCAAATTACAGAATGAGCCTTGTGCTGCCATCTAGTGAACACTAGTTGAAACTACTTGCAATCGTGTGCTCTAATATGTGACCATTTGTTTACGGAGGTGTGCGCGCAGGTTCCAGTATAGGCACAGCTGCTACGCGCTTATTAGTAAGCTGTATCTGTATGTACCTTATAAATTATAGTGTACAACAAGCAACAAGCATTCTTTTGTCGTGTTCAATGAGAAAGTTAAGCGCTAACGTAGAATCTTACTTAGCTAGTGATTTTCAGGCTTTCCACTCCGACCAACTGAACTGACCAATTGAAACGGATCAACTATTTTTCTTTCCCGACGATACAATTTTTTGGTTGGTCCGATAGGAATATTTTAACTTTTCTCCTCTTTCTATTCAAAACCGAATTATACTAACTTAGGCTTAAGAAAATGAAACTGTTTCACAATAAATAATTTGGAATTTATCTTTGTGTTTTTAGGCACTTATTTTTTAAGGTAGCTACGGACCTAGGCTGGTCTTGGTTGTATATTTTTCTGTGGTTGACTGCACAAAGAACAAAAATAAAGAGCTATTTTTCCTAAATTGTTTCGTTTCGTTGCTCAGACAATATTTTTCAGCAGATCGATTTTTCTCGCTAACTAGCTGTGATGACCACTTATTAAACTGGGACTAGGTAGGTAGGCACAATATATGCGTTGTGGTCGGTTACATATCGGTTCCGTTCGATTCACTTTGAACCGGAGACCATTGGTTTGAAAACTCGCTATTTTGTCTGTGTCGAGGAAACATAAATAGTGACGGAGTGCGAGGGGGTTGTTGTAGGGTATCAAACACACGAAACTCCATAGGTTTATTTTTATGTGGGTGGGTTAATGTATCTTTTCAGTGTGTCTGAATTTATGAATTATTTTGTATGAGACGTTTCCTTGAAGGAGTCACCTATACTACTATGCCTATACCCACTCGGTCCGGTTGCGGTTCTACGGTGGTGTGGAACCGGCCACATGCAGTCCAAGCCATTAGGTAACTATCTAATAGGTATCCTGGGGGATCCTTCTAGGGGATCCTGGTGGCCTCACCCATAATTATTAGGTAGGTAGGACCTACTCGTATGTTGATACAAAGAAGTGGTATAGATTCAAGGAAGGCTTACACAAAAATAAAACAAACATATTATTTGTTTTTGTTGTTTAATGTGTTGAATAAAATTATTAAGTATTCCAATTAGTTATACCAAAGAGGATGTAGGTACCTACTTTTTTATTTATTTTTACGGAAACTGACACGGTTTGCTACATGACCACATTCGTGATGTCAACCCATAAAACCTTGGTCAGTGCTTCACTTCGGTCGTGCCGGCTACACAGAACTGGACGGAAAACACGAACTATTTACATAGCCGTTTCAACCGACCTTTCATTCAGTTATATGACTATAATTATTATTATTACTATATCAAGAAAAAAAAAACATTAAATAGCAAACAAAATAGCTAAATGCATTACTAACAATAATAAGTACGATAGAATCACCATAAGTGTATGATATAGAATCAGCATGATTGTATTTTAATTAGAATTTCGCTTTAAACTCTGTGGCGGCAAGCGGTCCACATAGCTCCTTCCCATGAATCCAGTCATCGAGGGAGAAGCGCGGGCGCGCCCTGGGAAGGCTCGGGGAGAAACCCGCCCCCTGCTCCTGCTTGTACACCAAGCTTATGTAGCGATGTGCTCCTGTGTTCCTAGGGGGGCCCGGCTTCCGGTATACTGAAATGTAACGCATTGCACTGTGAGTTTGCTATTTTGGGAGTAAACAACAAACAGCATTGTCATTGTAGTTATGTTTTTTTATGGAAACTGACACGGTTGGCTGCTTCACCTACCTACAACATCCGTGATAACAGCCCATAACTAGGTGCCATGTCAG
Organism: Nematopogon swammerdamellus; assembly: GCA_946902875.1. NCBI lineage: Eukaryota > Metazoa > Arthropoda > Insecta > Lepidoptera > Adelidae > Nematopogon > Nematopogon swammerdamellus. The sequence goes on from OX336345.1 coordinate 10,491,101, forward strand.
TGTCCCTTAATTTCGCGCCGGCAGAGGCAGCGCAAGGCGTGGGCGACGTGGGCGACCGCCTACGGCCTCGCGGCCCGAGGGGCCTCGCGCCTCGAAAGTTCATGCAGCTTTGATTCATGAAAAATAGTCCGCTAGATCTATTAAAAGGACCCCCGAGTAAACATGTTCAGACTTAATCAAAGGCAAACTAAAGCTTACTATAAGCCTATAATAGACACATAAAATGGGAAAGTACGACAGAGGCAGTGAATATTGCGATTTGATAATGTTGTTGAATGTATTGAGTATTGGCAAAATTGAGAGGGCCTCGCAAAATTTATCTTGCCCACATCAAATTAAGTTCATGCCCTGCCACTGCGCGCCGGCTACACTGAACTGGACGGAAAACATGAACTATTCACATAGCCAGCTGAGTGGGCTCCCTTTTCGTCACATGTTATATGTTTATTTGTGTTTTATTATTTTAGTTGTTGTGTGACGAAAAAATAAATCATTTCATTTCATTTAATTTCCGTTTCGACCGACGTTTCGCTCAGTGCGGTGGTACCAAACCGGCCGGGATAAACCCTACCACCTAGTAAGGTAAGAAGGGAAGGGACCTACAGTTTAACGTGGAATCCAAACCACGGCCAGCCTCCAACGGTCGAGCGGTCACCCATCCAAATACTGACCGCGCTCAGCGTTGCTTAACATCAGTCGACTGACCGCACCACTGAGCTAGCGAGACTGACCTCGTATGTTGCATAATATGATAATAGCAGATACTTAGATGTTTGGTTCCTGCTGATGACCTCTAAAATAAGTTTACGTGGTCGTGAAGTCTTTTGTGTGCTTCTCATGTCCTTCGGGGACATGATCGGAGTCGATCAAATTCGTTGTGGGTGGTAAAATCGGGAGCTACCCTACGCACGTCCCTACAGCTCCGCAAAATTTCCCAGCTTTCGATATACGTAGCGATTCAAACCCACCGAGCGACGACGACGTGACGCCCGACGAACGCCAATCGCCCGTGGGTCCGCCCCATGTCCGCTCATATAAATTTTAATTAATTTGCCGATCTGCCTACAAACGCAGCGAACTAGGGCGAGCACCACCGCACGGCCCCGATATCGCCTCTGATTTAGGGACGAGACGAGAGTAGACCGCATCGCATTACTGTTTAGTGACAGAAATGTCAGTTCCCATTTAGATATAGATTATGTACTTATTATACTATACTAGCTTTTGCCCGCGGCTTCGCTCGCCTGAAATTCGTATGCTCCGCGCCGCACCGCACTGCGCCACTCCGTCCCGCGCCGCTCCGCGCCGCACCGCACCGCGCCGGTCCGTCCCGCGCCGCTCCGCGCCGCACCGCGCCATCCCGCACCGCACCGCGCCGATCCGCGCCGACCAGCTCCGCGCCGCGCCGCCCCGCGCCGACCCGCGCCGTCCCGCGCCGACCCGCGCCGGCCCGCGCCGACCCGCTCCGCTCCACGCCGTCCCGCGCCGCTCCGCGCCGCCCCGCGCCGCTCCGCGCCGCCCCGCGCCACACCACGCCGTCCCGCGCCGCTCCGCGCCGCCCCGCGCCGCCCCGCGCCACACCGCGCCGTCCCGTGCCGCACCGCGCCGACCCGCTCCGCTCCGCGCCGTCCCGCGCCGCACCGCGCCGCACCGCGCCGCCTCGCGCCGCATATAAACATTCCGTGAAAAATTATCTAACTGATGGTGAAAACCGCATGAAAATCCGTTGCGTGGTTTAGGAGGAATTAGCGGATATACAGACAGAGGCGGAAAGCGACTTTATTTTATACTATGTATTGATTGATAATTGATATATACTATATATGTATATGTATTGATGATATTGATACATATACTTTGTTAGCCTCGGTCGGTAGCTCGGTGGTGCGATCCATGGACCGCCGTTCGTGGTCATAAGCACACCAGCAGCGGGAGCACAAATGCGTCGATAAGCCTATATCGATCGATAAACATCTATTCGTCTTCTTCTATTCTACTTCGTCGAACGAAGCAAACAGATGTTTATCGATCGATATAGGCTTATCGACGCATTTGTGCTCCCACTGCAGGGCGGTCAGAACTTGAATGGGCGACCTTCACGCTCGAACCGTGAGGCAGACCTTAGTTCGGATTTCACGTAAATACTTGAGTGATTTATCCGTTACGAAGTAACTATTTAGTAATCTGTGCTATAGGTATGTAAATAGTTCGTGTTTTCCGACAAGTAAATAGTACAGCCAGCGCGCTGCACGGCGAAAGGGAGGGACTGACATGCTGCCATCTAGTTCACTAAGGTGTTATGGGCTAACATCACGGGTGTTGTAGGTGTTGTAGCCAATCATGTTAGTTTCCATAAAACAAAATACGTTTATAGATAAATGCTTTTGGGTATGCCACGTAAGAGTCGACTGAACTGCTGCACGCGAACATAATAAATAATCATATTTTGTAAAAAAATTTAAAACATAATTTTGTCAACATTTTGGTTTAATTCCATTGATAAGTCCATGAAATACGCACCCCTTTGAAAATCTGAATTGGATAGGCATTTTGGTATATTTTAAATAGATGTCTATTGTAGTTATTTATTATGTCTAGTACATAATAAATACAGTAGACATCCGCGGCTTCGCTCGCGTGAAATTCGTATTTAAAAAGAAGAAAGTAAGTGAGAAGATGGTCGAGCTGCGTTCCTGCGTACCTTTATTTCGGCGCGCGGAACTATTCGGTTTGTATGAGAGCCACATCTTAGCGTAACTAGAAATTAACTTTATTTAGCTTATCCTGTGTCACGTATAGTTAAATGTGCTTGTACTAGTTTCATCGAATTCGGATTATCGGTTTAAGAGTTATGGATGTACATACATACAGAAAAGATTTTTAAAAATCGCCAATTTAGTTTTAGTATCATATGTAGAGTCTACAAACGCAGTACCTCATAAAACAAAGTAACTTACTCCATGACCACCCCTTACATATTTATTATTAGTATATATATATACCACTCATCATCAAACCACCACTCACTTATGTTATCGTTCCCCTCTGTTTTTCCAAGTCCTGCACTCTTTAAAGCCGAGCCCTGTAAGAAAATAATTATATATTGAAATAAGTACTTACCTACATTTTATAAAGTAGGTACCTACTACGTACACGGTACTATGTTGCTGAAAATTATAATAGGTAGAGTAAATGATAAATTAATGTAGATACGACTTTTTTATGATTACTACTCGTAAAAATTATTTTTTTTTTTTTTATGTAATCCGGTATGGGTGGCTGACTCAGAGGGGCCAAAGCACATGCTCTGACTAGCCAATATCACCTCCGAGAAGGTAGGTGCCATACCGGAGACTTCCCTGGATTGCTGGCTATACTGGACTAGAGGAGAACACAACCGAAGTTGCTATGCGGCCATCTTACATCCAGTACGGTGGTACCAACCCAGTCGGCTACAATTTGAGCCTACCACCTAGTATAATGTATAGTGTATAATGTACCTACTGTGTTACTAATGTGAAGAGGAAATAAACGCTATTCTATTCTATTCTATTCTAGTAAGGGGCAAGGGAAGGGACCTACAGTTTTACACCGGTTCCGAACGGTGAAGCAGCGGGTGTAGGTATGCACGTAAATTTAATTGAAAATTAAATTGAAAAATTTAACTCCATAGCATGCATACTAACCGGGACATTAGTCTTGATCATATGCAAGAAGAACTGCCCTTCACTGTGCCCGGGCGCATCAGGGTCTACCATGACGATTGTGTAGAAACTTCCCTGAAAAAAATAAGAGTAGGTAGGTACACACATAAAACTCGTTACATCGGTGAAAGCAACCAGCAACGCCGTGAGAAATCGTGACTGAATGGAAGACTTCTGCATAAAGTCCACTTTCTAAACTGCAGAAATGGTATTGTGCGGACTAACGGGTAGGCCGTTGGTCAGCCAGCACAATACCATTTTGCCTAAGAATGTGCCTAAAATTTTACTCTTGTGTGTAACTACCGCACCCAGCGGATAGCACACTCACCGCTTCTGCATTTTCCCATCTAAAAACCGGTTCATCAGCAAAATCTTGTTTGGGGAAAACAAATCCACAGTTTTTGTTGCCGACAACAGTGCCTCCGACGCTGATTACAGTCAATCCGGTTAAAACTTCGCATCCTTGTAAGATATTCTTCGCATCTTCCACATCACAGCGCGCTTTCGATTCGTGTACAATCGCCAATAGCACAAAGATGAGAAATCGAAACATAATGTTTGCGTGGCTCGAGCAAAACAACCGACGAACGAAACGCCACTGAATGGAGTGACTGACTCACTTAGATGCAGGCAAGCAAGGTGCGTGCCTACATATTTAAATAGGTTGTATGCTATGGCAGAGAGAGCGTAAGTACAGTCATGACTAAACCTTGAAATATAACTGCAGAACTTTATCACAATCATTAGGCCCCGCACCGGCTCTTGTTCTTCAAACACAGCCAATTTCGCCCTTGAGGAGTTGCCGTCCGGCTTGTAGGCGGAATAAAATAGCTTAGGAAAGGAAAATCTGTGGATTGTAGGAGTAGGGAAAGATATACCCCGAAAATCCATTCTATTCTTAACATTTGGAGTGCGACACAATAACGATTTAGATAATCGTACCGATCAAAGAACTCTTCTGTCGACTCCAAAGGGGTGTTCCGTGAGAGTACTTATGGCGGCCTTGGCTAATGTAAACCAGCGGCGGAGGGAGATGGGATGAGGGGAGCAAGTTGCTCAGAGCAACGGCACTAGTAGCACAGAATCTAGTAGTACCGGAAAACAGGTTTCATGATCCAACGATGCATCTGTGTTTCAGTGGGTGTAGGTAGGTCCTTCGTGAATATGGTGTAACCAATGAGACAATTGGATCTTAGTTTAATAGAATCCAAGACTGAAAAGGGTAGGTACTCGACTCGGGCGATTCCTTCCAAAGATAGCTGTAATATTCCGCCACGTCTTACTTGCGCATTATAAAGTGCATGTAGTTGGATCATTGGATCGGTGAGAAAAATCGGTTTAGGATCCCCAATATTCGGAACGCTAATTTCGTCTTGGACTTTATGAAAGATCGAAATCCAACGTCCCTGGACACCCCCATACCCAGAAGGCCCAGGCTGCCATCATTGGCTACCCTAGAAAATAGCTTGGAGAGTAAACTGTTACGTCTAATCAGCACAAACTTGCGTCTCGGCCAGGGCCAGTCCGTCCATATAGGCAAGTTAGCCTTCGGCGCCCCTCGGATCTCTCCACCAGGTAACCAGGCAACTCTAAAAAAAATCGAGAGATCCTAGCGGGCGGCACCTCCAGCGCCCCGCGGGTCCTTTTTTTCAAATTATACGAATTTGAAAAATCGCTTCTAACATCAGCATCACTGCGTGCAGCCAGTGTACGTTACATTCATTTGCGATGTTTTGTCTATGGTCGGTCTCCCGCCAAATTCCCATCACTACACCGACTGACGACGGTCAGTGGGAGCCGGCGGTCGGTCGGTCTATTGCTCTGATTGGTCGTTCTCAGTTTGGCGGGAAATTTAAATTTCGGAAGTATTTTCGAAAAGGTTTTTTGATTGTTACAAAAAGTCGGAGTCGGAGCCAGACGAAATTTAAATTTCCCGCCAAACTGACATCGACCAATCAGAGCAACTCGCATACTAGACTTTGGATATATGCGACCGGACGGCGGCGGACACAGCCAGGCAGTAATATATTCTTTGACATTGACAGTTGATTGACAGCAGCTTGCTTGCTGCTTCTTTTCTTTCTTTGTTGCTTGTGGTTGCTTGCTGTTAGATTTCGCTGCATAGGTTTATTTATCCAATAAAATTGCCTGTGATCATTGTTCTTAGCAGTGATGATTAATTGTTAGAACGAGCACTGTGGAATTAGCGTTGAAACACGCGATTTCCTAGTTTGATCGCCGGCCAGCAGCAAAATGGAAGATCAACCTCTCAATATGGTATGGTTTTATTTACACAAATCCCCTATTCGACTAGTAGAAACAAAGACTACTTGACGCGTAGATTCAAGCGCACTCTTTCCTATTTATTTTTTGGGACGTTATATGATGTGCGTAACTTCGTATTATTCTGTACTAAATAAACATTGTGTAGGTACCTACCTATTTGGGTCGAAGCTCATATATTAGTAACTATGAAATGGCAAGGCCATCTAATTCTACTGACTGGTTTCGAATCCATAGACACCATACCTAGTATTTATTTTGTATGTTTATTACATGGGATTCCCGGTTTTGCTTATAGTTAAAAAATTATATTTTTCGTCTACGTAATAGTTAGGTTAGGATTGTGACAGTGGCTGTAAGTAGGTACCTACTCATAGCTCGCATCGTTACAGGCGCACCAACAGCACAGGCGTGCGGAAGCCCACCTCAAGTGCAAGCGGTTCGAAGATGCGATGCAGTGTCACCACAACGCGGCCGAGCTCCTCCTCGATGCCATGAAGTCCACGTCCTCCTCGCGCGCCCTCGAGTCCATATCCCTCCAGCATAGCTACCATCTCAAGCAGAAGGACCTCATCAAAGCCAAGAAGGAGCAGCACGAGAGAGTAAAGAAAGCCATGGACAATCTGAAACACCTCAGCCGAGATCCGGTGTCCAATGTTACACAACCACACGAGTCAAATGTTCAAATCGCAATATATCGAACCATCCAGGAGGCGGATTCGCTTTTGGGCATTCTACGGAAACCAAACGAAGAGTCGAGCTGCTCAGACACTCTCAATGAGGAGAATGTGGTGGTTGCGACCGATGCGCTCGCTGAACTTACCGTTCCCGCAGCTAAAAAGCCGAAAGATCAGCAAACAATTATTGAAGAACTACAAACGTTAAGTGAAAGCCTCCACACGCTCGTCGACAAGCTAGTAATGCAGATTGAGGTCGCTAAAGATGAGAATGTAACTTTGAAGGACAGAATAGAGTTCTTAGAGACGGAAAGAAGAAAATACTTAGCCACTAGCAACAATATCGTCGATATGTCGCAACAAACCAATTTCGGAATGTTGACAGAAGTTAATTACTCCCCTGAAGATAATTCGGACTTTTCCTTCCCACCAAACGAGTTTAGAGCGGAGAGCGTCGACCGCTACAGTGAGCAGGCCACTCCCGTCGAGAGGCCCCACTTTGACTTGTCTGCATTCAAGGATGATATATCTAGCACTGAATAAGAGTTTTAGTACACTAACATTAGGAGCAATCTGTGAACAATACCTACATCCGCGTTGTGCAATGCAACAATATTAATGAACAATCAGCGCGTGAGAATAACACATTCACATACACTGATTGCACACACCGACTGATGGGGTCTAATTGATATTCAACTTCCATGTTGTAGAAGTAACACAAATTTGATTTAATGTGAAACCGACGCACACATTTCATACAATTTGCCGCTGCTGCGAACTGCCGCATAGTGCGCTTTACTTCATACAATTCCATACAAAGAATATTTTGATGCATTGTGCCGCACTGCCCGGCTGCAGTGCAGTGCCGCAGTTTTTTTTTTATGGAAACCGACGGTTGGATACATCACCTACAACATCCGTGATGTCAGCCCATAACTCCTAGGTGAACTAGGAGCCATGTCAGGATATGGTTGTGCCGGCTACACTGAATTCGACGGAAAACACTGACTATTTACATAGCCCATTCAAACAACCTTTCATTCAGTGAGGTAGTAGCAACCCGGGTGGGTTAGGTTAAGATAACTTCGCATACGATGATTTTTAGTGACCTCGTTCGTATTCGCATCCAACCTTGCCGCCAGATTGCCCGCACATTCGCCCGTGTGGTCCGTTCGCCCGCTCGCTCGCTCGCTCGCGGGTGGATCACACGGCAACAATGGCGGACGCGCCATCGAATCATTCGACGTTCTTAACAATAAAACTTAGAAAATCATAATTTAAAATAAAATGTACTTACAGGGTCCTTGTGTTTGCTTGACGTGTTGGATTTCTTATTGCACCCGAATACGCTACATGTAAGCATTTTTTCGGGGCATTCAGACACGTTACCGGCGTCAAGATGTGAACGTGAATGATAGCGAGCGCGAGCAAAAACAGTTTTATATAACGATCATGACTTTTTGTCTTATCCCTTCGATTGCCCGGCTCAAAATCATGCCAAAATCGTGATTGCCCCGCCATTTTGGCAGAGTCGAGCGCGCTCCACCCTACTGCGTTCTAGACCTTATTTCTAGACTTTTTTCTATGAAGCATACATGAAAAGCCTATATTTTCTAAATCTTCATTAAATTTACTAGGCATTGCCTTGGTATCACGTCTAATTGTGTTTATTATTATCACCATTAAACTGGGCCAAAGTCCTCAAACGAATTAATTTACATATTCGGGTAAAAAAATATTCATATTTTCTAATAAAAACTGCAGATACTGAATTTATTGTGTTTTATTTATAGTTTATTACATAATCTACCATTTCCTATCAAGATATCTTTCGTTACAGTAGAAATGTAGATCTCAACAGAGTTCCAAAGTGTAACAAAAATATGACGCTCTTCACTCGAGGTCGTAAATGTCAAGTATGTTTACAAATTAATTTCGGCTGAATGATCCACTCCAGCGGTATGATGTAAGTGTTTACACAAGCCTGGGCTCTTCAAGTACTCAGAATAAAATAATTAAATGTGTCGGATGTTTTGTTTCTAAACAATACGAGCCCAAATGGAACAATGGTCAAAATGACCTACATAGCAAAAACTGCTCTAGAAGCAAATACTACTGACTGAATTAAAATAAAAGGACACTAAAAAATAGTTTATTAAATTTGCTCTTAGATTCAGTGAAAAAAAATTATACTACCGTACAAAAATATTGAAAAAAAATTCAGTGAAATTTACAGAAATAAAAATAAAAAAACCAAAATTTAGTAAGTAGTAAGGATAACTTAATATGGAGGAGGTTTTCAGGAAATGATAGCAAATTTTTTGCAACATATCTTAAGGTATCTAATACCGTATTTGAAATGGTTACAGATAAATGCTCCAGAAGGCGGACTTAATGCTGAAATCTTTTTGAAGTTATACTTCTTTAAAAACGTTATGCAAACATATGAAATAAATGAAACGCAAAAATCCATGCACAAAATTAAAAGTACGCCATTAAATTTACGGCCAAAATAAATTTCATTAAATTTAATGAAAATATCACTCAAAACAAGCACACTAAAAAAATAAAATTTTATTAAAATGTATTGAAGCCGCTATCCATATAGGTGGAGCGGTCGCTCAGCGACACGGTCACGTGACCTCACGCCGATAGTGCCCCGAACCGTTGAACGGTTTCCAAAGCGACCGTGCCTTTATTTTTCGAAAAATTTAATTACTAGGCCACTTTAGGGCAGATATAATGTTCTTAAAACATTTACAATGAAATAAATAAAGTATTTCAATAAACTTTCACTTGTTTTGGCGAAAATCTATAGAATTTCGATCGATCAAAGTAACCTACCATTCAAAATTTTCGTAACGGTTTTTCGTAGTGGGTCGGAAATATCAAAATTATTGTCGAATAAATCATTCCTCAAGTCCGAAAAACTATTGTAACATGTAGATTACATACCCTTCCATTGTTTTTCAACAAAAAAACAGCAAAAATACGGCAAAAAATCACTCCAAAACACAATTTCAATGGCACGCTATTCTGCGTCCGCGAACACAACAGAACTGAATTTCCGATCGCTTCCCATTAATATTTTCAAGTGGCAAGCATATGGAAGTGTGCATTTTTAGCTAGCCTATTCTTTCATGAATGACTGTACGTAAGTTAGAAGAGATTAGTAGGATGTATGACATTTAAATAAATTATTTAAAGTGACTAGTCTAGAGAGACCGCTCAACGGTTCGGGGCAACCATGGCAGTCCAAGGTCGGAACCGCTGAACGGTCTCGGGCAATTGAAGGGTTATGTAACCCGGTGAAGGGGGTACTAAAGTGTCGTCTTTTTTTGCTTCAGTCTGTCGGTAGCAAACCGCATAGAGTTCGGCCACCGTTCCTTTCCTACATCGTGTTCACAAATATATATACCTACTAAAAATGTTGATCCATTCTCTCTCACTAAAAGAGTTTGACATTTGACAGATGGCCTAGTTGGGTTGCCATGTAAAAATCATAGTTCCCTTGTACACCACTTCTCTTTCCGCATAGACCTTATCAGGATTATAAATTCCTACTTAGTATTAGGTGGAAAAAATTATGTATTGTTTTCCTATAATTTTTTTTATAATACCATTTCACGTCTGTTTTTTTTTTCAAAACTACTGAGATGTGTAAGTCGGCAGTAGAAAGGGAACATACACCTCAGAAGTGTGGTAGGAATAAATTGTTGTAGGAGTCAATAGCTGAATGTCAGGTGTGATTAATGTAATTTATAGAATGATGAAATTAGAATTTCATCAAATTTTCGTAATTCACAAATGTATGCCTGTAGATCTGCATGCAATAATTATTCATATGGGAGACCGTTGGCAGCGTGCAACAGGATTTAATGTTACTAGTTTATTGGACATTACAAATAAATAAAGAAAACTAAGGGTTTTAATTTATAGATATGTATTGCATGTTGGTCATCACACAAAAATATTTTTTATCTCTTGTTATTGTAAAAATAAATCCTTTAATATTTACATCAATTTATACAACTAACATACACATTTACAGAGAACAGCTGCATTGGCTTCTTTGAAGAATCTTTGATGTTCTAGTCTAGTTAATAATGGGAAGTTACACATTCTACTTAACACATAGATTGGTAATTCGCAGCAATTCTGCTGACTCATAAATATAAAGTGCTAGCTTTTGCCTGCGGCTCCGCTCGCGTGACTTTTTGTTTGGTTTTGTCAGAAACATTCGCAAACAACAACCCACCAAAGTTTTTTTTAATGGAAAGTTTTATTATTATTGGATGAATGGTTTACGAATGCATAGAGGACAAACGAACAAACAAACAATCATTTATATATTAGATGAGAAACTGTCGAAAAGTTCAAGTTAACTGTGCTTTATCGGTAATATGGACAAGTTGACTGGCAAGTTTTCACTTTCATTGTTCTCCTCTGTGATCCTGTGGTGTTAGATAGAATATACACAGTGTCAACAAACCGAACAAGTAATTTTATCAGCATTAGTGAGACTGTGTTTTATAAAGATATTATGTGCAAGTAGTTTGTAGATTACTCGCAGTCAAGTTCATCCAAAACCTATGAGTGGGCGAAAAGTGTGTGAACTTTTCGATAGCACCTTCTTCAAATCCAAAGAAGAGATTCTGGACTGTCATATTTTATCTGCGCATGCCCTGTTGCATTCCATATTTTCAGTAATTATAGACTCTGGTAATAACAAACCCTTAAGGTAATATCAATGACAAGATAATCTAGCACTTCCATTCCTTTGTATAACAGAAAATCTGTAATCTAAAAAATAAAGAATTGTTAGAAAATGTCTTACAGTATGTAGATACACAAATCTGAGGTGCAAATTATACCAAATGAAAATAGTTGGGTCTTTGAGAAGTGCACTTTGAACAACTGCAGTGAGTTGGGATGAAATATTTACAGTTGTACTAACACATTCGATTTTATTAAACCATTAACTACAACAACAAAGTTGTAGATTCTAGTCAACTGGACATTTATAGTTAATTAGCTTCGCTTCATGACAAAATAACCTATAACATTTGTTATATGTGCCAGAAACGTCAAACCCCATGTAAATTGATTGATTAGTACTTGACTTATGATGAGCGAACATAGAATCGACGACGGCGCATCACAGATTTTCCGCTTTATTAGTAGTTAGGATAGGTTAAAAACGGTTATAAGGTCTACACTAAAAGTGCTTCTCATTTCAATCCAAACAATTAATTTTTTACTTTCGAGCGACTGTAAGGAGAGAGGAAGTATTGTAATCGTCCAAAATTTCGAAGTTGAGATTTCGACTGATTTGGGCTATATATCATTCAACGATGCCAAAAAAGTGGTTTTGAAAAACATGTATGTGTGTGTGACCGTCCAGCGACCTTGCGCCTCAACCGCTCAACCGATTTCGTGCAAAATTCGTATTTAGTAGTTTGAAACGATTATCTAGGGGTACCTTTTTTAGTTTTTTTTTAATTCGAAAAAATAAGGGTAGCTGTCATACAAAATTTGTCTATGGCAATGTGTCCAGCGACGTTGCGCCTCAACCGCTCAACCGTTTTCTATTAAAATTCATATTTAGTAGTTTGAAACGATTATCTAGGGGTACCTTTTTTTAGTTTTTTTTATTCGAAAAAATAAGGGTAGCTGTCATACAAATGATTTCGATAAGGTTGATTTTCTCAAAAATGGCTCTAACGATTTTTATTATATTTTCCACATAGGAACCCTATTACTAGTCTAAATAGATACCGTTATCTGTTTTTCCAGGAAAACTCAAAAAAAAGGTGGCTGCCATACAAACGAAGTTTTCTTTCTATTAAATATTGCATACAAAATGTTTGTTACGAGCGCCCAAAGAGTTTGTATTACGTCGCTTCGCGCCTATAGACCGTTCAGTTATTTTACCTCTAGCCATCAAGTTGGCTAACCTGAGCTCTGTGTTGCCATAATTGGTTCGTACTATTTTCCTGTACGAAATATTTGAATATATTTTTAGAATAGTATAGAATAGAAACGCTTTATTGCACACAAATTGAAAGAAGAACAGTACACGACAAGAAACAAGAAATGCAGGAGTGGTGACATCCCTACAAGTACAACAGGTACTTATACATAATTTCCACTACCACGGGTAAAATATTAATAGCAAGTAACCCTTTTTAGGACCGTAGTACTAGTGACAGCAAGTGGTGCCAACCTAGCGGAAGGTACAATGACATGTGTCAGAGGTAAAATAACTGTGAACGATCTGTAACTAATTCAACGGAACTGTCCTGTCAGTACATTTTGAATTTCGAACATAAAAACGTTCAGTTCGCCATACAAGCGAGAAAGTCAGTGGGGTATTACCCTACCATTTATTATACAAATATAACCCTCATTTTGGCTTTGCCATAGTAGGGTGAACATTGGAGCTACACTTACAAATAGAAACACTATTTTATACAGGGTATTTGTCCGAACATAATTTCTTTCCCAGTGTTTTTTGTTGACAATTTTGAGACTAGTTAATAAACTAATTACTTTGCATACTATGTAATATCAACATATGTATTTGAATAACGAAACACTCACTATTTCATTAATATTTATCAACAGTATTGTTTGGCTTACAGTGTAGTGAATATAATATATATATAAAACATTGCTATTGAGTTTTCTCGAATATTATTTTCTTGAGGATTAATTTCAGCTGAAACAATTACCTGTTACACCTCTACCACCAAAGCGGAGACCTCTGAAACGTATGTATCCTTCTAACCTATCACTGGTAAAAGAACAAGATGGCTGCTGGGATTGAGCCGACAAAATGTACGGAAAATAACAGTCACCACTGTCTGAAAAGACTTCTCAAAATGGGCCTTAGTGACGACCCACTGTGTGCTCAATCTGGGGAGGCAGACACCAGTGCTCATGGAAGACACTGGGAAAGAGCCACTATGGTGAATAAGAACTTCGAGGAATGGAAGGAGGACTGGAAGAAATTATTGTAGCATGCAGCGAAGCGCAGACTGGACCACCATGAGCAGGGAGTAGACAACGGCAGCAGGTAATTCACCCACCCCCTCCGGTATAGGCGATATAGTTCCAACCTGTGGACCTGATCGCCGGACTGACCCCATCAGTCCTCCCACCAAGAACTATATATATTCTTCTATTCTACACTACCTACAAATTGTTATCCCAATACAGATACCTATATCTGAAAACTTACAATTCTTATATTTACAAGAAAACAACAATATAAGAGATATTTTGAGTAACAAATCCAAAATATTCGAGATAAAAGTATGGACAAGGATTAGAAAAAAGTGAATAGGTACTTCGTAGATATAACCTGCGGTAAGTAAATCTAATTTTCTCACATTTTCCTAGAACAAATCAATAACATAGCAGTTTAGTATATTTATACATAGGCACTTACTGTAGGCAAATCGCTCGCCACACCGTCTGAACACGTCACAACCGTTTTAGGTCTTCACGAAATTATAAAAGGAATCTACAAAGTGAATTTTCAATGAGTGAAAGTTTTCATGTTTATTAAATGTTTATAAGCTCAGTTAATTAAATCTAGCAAGCGCACTAACGTCGGTCACACTCTAAGCTAAGCGATTAACTAATAAGTAGAACGTTAATTCCCTGAGCGGGTAGAACGACGTACTTACACGTAAAAACAATAAGTTAGGGTGTGTAGGGAGGCGGGGGAGGGAGTATGGAGAGGTCGTCGAAAGGGAAATACTGCTGGGTGCCTAGGCTGGGGGGTAGATAGTAGGGCCCGTGAGTGTGGGTGAAGTCTGTAGTGTACGGTGTGTACGGGGGGAGGGAGGGCACGGCCGGGGTGGGGCCCACTCCGTGGGGGTCGTAGCCGTCCCAGTCCTCGATAAGGTTGCGTCTCTGGATGTCCTCCTCCACAGCTACCGGCGCCCCCCAAAGGTTAGCTGCGGACGCCATCAGCGCCAGTGAACCTGCAATAAAAAGAAGGTTTATGGAAAGATCAAAGCGTTAAAAACACTGATCACTCTGCTTACACCGATGTGTGAGTGTGATAGTATTGTACACACAATAATGTACGTATGAATTTTTATAATTTCAAGAAAATTGTGCCGTTAGTCTACCAATTACCTAAGAAAAATGTGTGTTCTTACAACTTCATTACGGAAGGCCTAAGAACACTCACTTCGAACATTACGCTACTGTTGACTTCCTGAAAGGCCGATCGGCCTCCGGTGGGCGAGTGCGGAAAATATCGCTAATAGCTACCTATATACTTCAATGAATTTTTGCAACATGCGCTAGAATCACCAATTCATGGTTAAAAAATCGTAGCGATTTTCATGAAACACACTGCATTAACACTTATATTATTATAACTTTATACTTTATTGAATTCAAAGATTCAAAACAAAATTTTAGTTCCAAAAAGATAGATAGAAAATTCTTTATTGCTCCAGTAAACATTAAACAGTAACAAATACATTGGAAAATTTACATAAGGTACAAAGGCGGACTTATCCCTTACAGAGATTTCTTACAGCCAACCTTTGGATGTTTGAGATTCGATAATATAGTGGAATGTAAGTAGGTAGTAGCAAAAGAGTTGAGCGTGACAATTGAAGATTAAATAATAATATAGCCAGGTTTTCTCAACCGTTCACTTCGAAAGAATGCGGCGCGCACCCTCCGCTCTCCGCCCCCACCGCAATTGCCCGTCAGTACGGTGGAGGCGGAGAGCGGAGGGTGCGCGCCGCATTCTTTCGAAGTGAACGGTTGAGAAAACCGCGCTATAAGAATACTTATTAACAATACATATAATTACATGCTACCTAGTAAAATATAAGCCATACATGTTTAATACATATAAATTAATAAATATATAGAATATTATATACAAATAAATATACATACATACATACTTGTCCATCCAAGTAAGTATGAAACAAAAGATATGCTATGCAAAGCCAAAGCACTGACGAATGATGACAATTCAATAGTGTGGCATTTTAAAATGGATCGCATTGTTACAACGCTCTTGGCAGAGCGGCCACAGACAGATAGTCGTTATCTTCAAATCCCACTGAACCGGTTAATAAACGAATATGAGTAACTGCGTTAGACAGAGATCTGAACGGTGGAAATAAACAGACCTGCCGCTGTGATCATGTAGAATCCATACTCGTAGTCAACCTGTATGGCCGGCGCATCGCTATTCTCCTCTCCCAGTATCACGGTGGTATAGTAGCATACGCCCACTATCGCTATCACCCAGAACACGCACATGATGCTAGGCACGGCGTTCCTCCGGAGCATCTTGATGGGTTTGCTCGTCACCGAGGTCAGGTTGATGAGCACTCCAATGAAGGAGCAGAGCAGGACCATGAAGCAGAGCAGTATTAGCACTCGCATCAGAGTTATTATCTCTGATGTGGCGCAGGGCGGCAACACTGCAACATGATGGGATGAGATGTTGTACAAATAGTGTCTTTTTTTATGGAAACTGACACGGTTGGCTACATCACCCACAACATCAGTGATGTCAGCCCATAACACCGGGTGAACTAGGTGCCATGTCAGTGCTTCCCTTCATTTCATGTCGGCTACACTAAACTGGACGGAAAACACGAACTATTTACATAGCCGTTTCGACCGAAGTTTCATTCAGTGTGGTGTTAACAACCCGGGTGGGATAAACCCTACCACCTAGTAAGGTAAGAAGGGAAGGGACCTACAGTTTTATGTGGAATGCGAACCACGGTCAGCCTCCAACGGTCGAGCGGTCACCCATCCAAGTACGGACCGCGTTCAGGGTTGCTTAACAACAGTCGACCGGCCGCACCACTGAGCTACTGAGGCTGACAACGACGACAGCTACTGACTATTTAGTTTTTACAATATTCATAATTATTTATTGAAAAATTATTCAATCTTTTGTTCTCAGAGGTTGTAAAGCGCTGAGGCCCTGGGCACAAACTGTTGTTGGACTCCAGTGGCAGTTATGGCTTCACCCCCGGCTCTCGGCTTCGGTCGGGGGTTCCTTCGGGTGGACGGGTGGTGGCTCGGATCAGCTGGGGAAAGGCTTCAGTCTGTGTTTCCCATGTGATACAGCACGCACCATGTGTGCGGGTGGCAACAGCTGAGGGGTGAGGGTGGCGAGCAGGTGGAGGAAAGGATGTATGGGACAGACCGACATGGGACGACTAACGAGACTACAGAACTAGCAGTTACGTGAACACACGGCACAGACTGCCGACCTGAAAACTACCCTAACCGCACCCCGAGAGTGGCAAAAGAACGTCTTAAGTGGGATATAGAGGCGTATTAAGTGGAAAAATTTGTTGTAAAATCTAAAAAGAGTATTGGGTGGGACCAACAGAAGAGAGTGTATTACACGCAAAATCTTTACTGTACTTACCTACTACAATTACTTTTGCATTACTTAATTTGTGAACATAATGTTTTGTATCTTTGCATTCAAAGAAAAAGAAAAATTTGAAATACTTATTCAGAAAGGAGAGTGACGGGAGTTGTTACCTTTCGGCTCATATGGCTGTCCTATCATAGGATCAAAGTTGCCGACGCCGCCGTCGTCGTCATCATCGAACGCGAAGAACTGCGACAGCGAGAGATGCTGCAGGCAGCGAGCACCGCGCACCTTGAACCAGCTGGGCTGGATGAGAGCTCCGCACGTCAGCAGGAACGTTGACAGGTTGAAAAACGCCGCCACCTTGCTCAGCTCCTTGTCTTTGAACGGCAGAACCATTCTGGTGCCTGAAATAAACATGAGGCCATTTGAGAAAGATTTTGATGCGAACATTTCTCATTGAAGCATTATGTGCTTTCATTGACATACACACATACATACCACACTCTGCATCCTGACAATTGGAGTAAGCAGAGTAATCGGTGTTGTGCTGCAAGGACCCTGGTAAATCACAGCATAACATGACTACCACGTTTCGCAAATTAAGTAAGTATTCGATCAAGATAATTCGGTTCGAATCCCGTCGGCGTGTACCAATTTGTTTTTTCTGACGAAAAAATTTATGTGCATACCTACACCTGCTGCTTCGCCGTTCGGAACCGGTGTAAAACTGTAGGTTCCTTCCCTTGCCCCTTACTAGGTGGTAGGCTCAAATTGTAGCCGACTGGGTTGGTACCACCGTACCGGATGTAAGATGGCCGCATAGCAGCCTCGGTTGTGTTCTCCTCTAGTCCAGTATAGCCAGCAATCCAGGGAAGTCTCCGGTATGGCAACTACCTTCGGAGGTGATATTGGCTGATCGGAGCATGCGCTTCGGCCCCTCCAACTCAGCCACCCATACCGGATTAAATAAAAAAATCGCCCTTTTTAGACGGTACATTACAGTAGAGCCTCGTTAATCCGAACCCTAAAAACACATGGGGGTTCGAAATAACGGGGTGTTCGGATTATAGTATGGAAGATATTCCATGGAAAAAAAATAGGATTTTTTTGTGTTTTATTTATTTTAGCCATCTTCGATCGTAATTCAAATGAAAAAAAAGTAACAAATATTTTATATTGTCCTACATATTTCCTTCTACATACTACTTTGGAACAAGAAAATCTAGCATTGACTTGCTTTGATTTGGCAATTTTTTGGTTTCTTCTCTTTGATGTCAGCCACAGTCGTTTTCCCAATCCCGAATTTCTTTGCAATGTTTGGATAACTTACTTGATATTTATCGATTGTATGTCATGATTTTGATTAATAAATACCTTTTATATTTAACTTACTCCTTGATATAACATTTGAATCACTTCATATTTGTCACGTAAAGTCAATGTTACACATGTTTACAACTTGATTGTGATTACTATAAACTCTTGTTACGCAGAACATTCCAGAGCACTTACGAGTGCGGGCGAACCAATGAGGCAAGGTCGCGGGTGTGAGGAAATTTGGGAATTTCCGATCATTCGGATTACCGCGATCAACGGATTAGGCAGGGTTCGAACTTGCGCGGCTCTACTGTACTACAGTACGGTACTTTAATTTATAACAGCTCATATATGGAGAAAACAAAATTATAAATAAAAATAAAATGGAGATAGCTTCGAAAACATCACTGGAGGCATTCTACATAATATGGTAGGAAAGCGGGATTTTTGGCTCCCCGCGTCCTAGTCATCACAGACTAGCTGACGAGGGCTTGCTATGAGCCGAAACGTAACGCATGTTCTTGTGAGCGGTAGTATGGGTTAATATATTGTAAGTTAGTTTAATATAATACTTTTAGGGCACTAACAAAACATTGTGACTTGCGAAGTTTGTTTGTCAGTTCTTCTTCGCATTGAATTTAGAACTGGCGGAATTATTGACATGTCCAAGTGTAGGTTACGAAATTATACAATAAACATGCTGGAGAAATACACAGAGTGGCCACTCGCTAGTCCGGACCTCAACTAACACCCCCCTCTGAATGGGCCCGTTCGGTGAAGCCATCGCAAACTCGGTTCCACGCCCCCTTCCCCTAATATTTTGCTCTACTACCTATTATTACGTACGCAACATCTATAGGAGGGCGAAAGGGTTAAACATCCTACCTATTTAACTGTTACATATATTTATTGTGATCTAGATGTACTACATAATCAGATGCTCATACATAGCCACATTTTAGACATTGTTTAGCATAATTTTTCAGTAAATGGAAATATTTCAGGTAAATAGAGGATGACATCACCCAGGTTATTAGCAGCTACAGCCTGCCTACCTATAATAACTACATACCTACTTACCTACTGGCTCACTGAACCATAACCTTGAGCTTCACCCAGACAGCCATAATAAATAATAGGGCGTAATTGACCCTGGAGGGGTCGCCGCGGGAGACATGTGTCCGATTATTTATGGTTCAATAGGCTACGTGGGAGGTAGCCTGTCCTTAAATTTTGGCTAAACTTTCTCCATCATTACAAACAATCAAAGACTTCGATACCGAAGATGAAGAGTAGATACTAGGAGTAATTATTATATTTGGGTTTTTCTGCGAGATCGGGCGAGTCGTTCTCGATCGCGATGTCTAATTTACGTCACTCGAGGAAAAATGCTTTGAGCTGGAAATAAGCAGCGCCCTAGCAATGTACTGAAGCTTATTTGAAAAGCAAGTCTGCAACTTAGCTGCTGTCTCAGAATGGATCATAGAGTAACTTAATGGTGGGGTTTGAATGAATGGTGAGGAACCCACCTCTACTATTTCCTGGCTGACAGTGTTACCGATGTTGTTACGAGGCACGACACATTACTTTGATGTAAAATACGGCACGTCGTCTGGACCACACTTCGAGATCACATCACCCAAATCAACTTCAAAACAAAGCACCGCGCAGCAGATTGTGCGTAATCGCGAAAAGCAACAATTTTATTCACATCACACCTAACCACAAACACAACATCGCAAATCAGAATCACCAAAGAGGATATAACCACTGCGTTAGTCTGCGTTAGAATCACCTAATCACAACACAGATAAATAAAATAATTTAATCACAAAATGCGAGGCAAAGAGAATATAACGCGAGGCAGGTTATATTATTCTCTTTGATGCGAGGCAGGCTAGGCAGGAGGCAGACGAGTGGCTCAGGCCCAATTCTGATTACTCTCGCTCACAGCTGTGACGTCATAGAGCCGAAACCGAATCAACGGAATGCGATATTCGTTTGGTCGTTCAAGTGAGTTCGTAGCAGGCAGGGGTGAGCTGAGGGTCTAGGACTAGGACTAGTAGTTTTATGACCATGGGTTCGATTCCCACCAAATCTTTTTGTTTTTTTTTTCTTTTTTTTCTTTTTTAAACGGTGTTTAAATAATTTAAACTAAACAACAAATAAAAAAAACTAAACACCCTAAAACAATTATTGTTTTAGGGTGTTTAGTTTTTTTTATAACCACCTAAGAAATTATTTTCGGAAATATAAACTTGTAACAAAAACGACATGCACCGCCTCAATATTAAGTTAGGGTTAATATTAACCCTGGTAATTTTTTTTTTAAACCGCCAAAACAGTTTGTATATTTCCGAATATTTACGAAAATAAAAAAAAAATAAGAAAAAAAAAGTGAGAGTAATCAGAATTGGCCCCGAGCCATTCGTGGAGGCAGGCCGATACGACACCTGCAAGACTTTAATCAATCCCTCGAATCCCTCAATCCTGCAAACGTCCTACTCCGGGAACCAACAGAAGGCGATATTCGTTTGGCTGTTTATGTATTTCGTTAGCCCCCCCCCTCCGCGCCGTTTGTATCAATCCGCCGCGTATTGTAATCAATTAGTTTGTATGAAAACTGTAACTTTTTATTTAAAGGGAATTCAGAAAAAAGTAATTAGACTTTTTTGTTACTCTTGAACCCAATAATCATTTCCTAAATTAAATGTACTCGCCGTTTTTACATCCTGTATATTAACCCTAACCTAATGTTGAGGCGGCGCATGTCGTTTTTGTTACGTTTCGTTTCGAGCCGAGTGTTCACGAAAGGAGCCACAATGCCTTTTGTAAGGGTGGGTTGCACCAAGTAGCGCGGTTATAGTAATAGCTAAAATTAACTATAACCATGACCAGATGGTTAACTTTGACTATTCCCTACGATGGGTTGCACCACGACATTATTGGTTATAGTTAAAGTTAACAGAGTTGCTAGCCTAATGAAGCATAATTTTACCCAAAGTTATTGAGGGAAACGTTTTTTTCAATGGCAACAATCCAAACCAACGTCATTTAGCAGCTGTGCTATCACTGTCAGTTGCAAATTACTCATATCTATGGCACGCCGCACGGTTAAATAAAGATGGCGGCTGACCGAACAAGTTTGTTTACCACGTGTCGTCGTAAATAAGAAGTATATATTTTTGAGATTCTCGCAATACGAGAAGAAAACAACAGGCATCAGAAGTACAACAGAAAAGGCGGTATACGGTATACGACCGAAGGGAAGCACTGACGTGGCACCAAGTTCACCCGGTGTTATGGGCTGACATCACGGATGTTGTAGGTGATGTAGCCAACCGTGTCAGTTTCAATAAAAAAAAAAAAAAAACTTTAATTAGTTTGGCTGTCCCGGAAAGGGACGAATAAATAAAAAAAATTAATCTATGGCATCATGTAATAAGAATGGCACATGTTCATTCATAAATCATAATCGAAAAGCGCAGCGGGCTAAATTCTCTTTGTGTAATCTTACTTCGCAGATTTACATAATGATGCAGAACGTGCAGGAAATTTTTTGCATATAATTTGTAACTACAGAATAAAACAATGAATAAATCGTTAACATGTTCAAGTAAATAAAAAAAAATTATAGGGTAATTTTTTGTCATGTTATTAAAATAAAACAATTTAATCATGATAATTTTTCTATAATATTAGGAAATCAAAAATGGAATGGAATAGCCCCTATAATTCTTATTATTGTATTATTATTAAATAATTTAAAATTTATTATATTTAATAAAATTACAAATAATAAATTTATAGAGGCAATTGATTTATGCCTATGGTGCTATGATCAAATTATATGCTATGGTGTATTTTATATACGAAAATAGGTACCTACCTAGGTATACGAGTCGGTCACTCACTAACATACTAACCTAATAATTAATATAATTATTATATAATTAATAATAGACGTGTGGGGCCGGTACTTTAAAAGAATAGCCCCACTGCATCTCTCCCCGTGTATGTCGTAAAAGGCGACTAAGGGATATGACTCCCTTCTTATATTACTAGGTGGTAGGGTTCAACCCGCCCGGGTTGGTACCACCGCACTGAATGAAAGGTCGGTCGAAACGGCTATGTAAATAGTTTGTGTTTTCCGTCCAGTTCAGTGTAGCCGGCACGACCGAAGGGAATCACTGACGTGGCACCAAGTTCATCCGGTGTTATGGGCTGACATCACGGATGTTGTAGGTGATGAAGCCAACCGTGTCAGCATCAATAAAAAAAAAAAAAAAAAAAAATTGACTCGACTGCTATGCTGCTGCAATGGTGCCATGTGAGGTCATAAACAGATAAATGCGAGTAATTACTCCTCCAGGTATTCGTCCAATGCCTTCGCCAGATTTTTCGATACTCGAAATCTAGCCAAGAAGGTCTTATCATCCCACTTTGTGAACCTATCCGTTCTGGGAAAATACACCTTTGGTTTTCTAACACGCATATTTACTGGGTTTTCTAGCACGCACATTTACTGCATACTCCACATCCATTTCATCTTCGGAAGAACTATTTTCAAAAAGTATATCACGGAGGAGAAGAGACATCGTTTGGCATTTGAGGTTATAATATGCGTAAATTGACAGTAACTATTACTTTAACTGGTCACTACTCGAGCGCTTAGGTTTAAGGTTAAGTTATGACGTAAATTTAACTGTCGTTAACTGGTGCAACCCAATTTTCGCTTAACCGGAGATTTGACTGATTGGTTAAGGTAAAAGTTAGATGGTGCAACCCACCCTAAGTGTCGTTTCGGTGAAGAACGTGCGGTTTGACACCTGACAGCTCAGGCGGCTCCTGCGGGGTTCCTGCGGGATCATGCGGATCCTTTCGGAAACGATCGGGTTGACTCGGCTCGAAACGGAACCAAGTTAATCCGATATTCGTTTGATCGTTTATGTAATTTGTTAGCTCAGCCTATGAGAGTAGGATTTTTATTTTTTCGATCTCGACCATGGGTTCGTGTCCCAATTTTCAAAATGTATTTTGTTTGTTTTTTTTTAAGCAATGTTAGGGTGTTAAAATACATAAGAAAGCTTTATTTTCGGAAATACAATGGTAACAAAAACGACATGCGCCGCCTCAACATTCATTAGGTTAGGGTCACATTCATTAGGTTAGGTTAGGTTAGGGACAGAGCATCAAATCACACGCACAAAACAAATGCACACGCACAACACACATATGTAAATCATAGGCCACGCCCACAGGCTTCAACGGCTTTGTAGGGAAATCGCGCTCAGGGCGCCTCTAGGAGGGGGGGGGGGGGGGGGGGGGGGAGGGGGCGTGCATTTGATGCTCTGTGGGGTTAATATAGAGAATATGCTTCGCGTAGCGACGCATCTTCTTTATATTAACCCTGGTTTTTTTTTAAACCACCAAGACATCACTCATACCTCATACCACACTTTCCTTCGAGCCGAGTGTTTCCGAAAGGAGTTTCCGCAGGACCCTGCGGGAGCCGCCTGTGCTGTCAGGTGCCCGAACAAAGAACGTGATGGTTTGTGTTGCCACTATTAATATTTTTACTGCTTTAGACCTTTCTCTGTCTAACAACTGAAATCGTCGCAATGTTCGCATAGTTTCTATGCTAAATTGTTGCTAATACTGTATTCCAATATTTATGCCAATATTTATGAGGAATATGCCCCCCCCCCCCCCCCCCCCCCCCTTCGGCCCGGCACCGGCAATTCCGGCATCGGTTTGACACCTGAGAGCTCTAGCGGATCCTGCGCATGCTGCGCCTCCTACGCTGCTTTCGGAAACACGGCTCGGGTTGACTCGGCTTGAAAGCGAACCAACTGAATCCGATATTCGTTTGGTCGTTTATGTAATTTGGTGGCTCAGTGGTATAAGAGTGTAGAATGCGCGGGA
Organism: Nematopogon swammerdamellus; assembly: GCA_946902875.1. NCBI lineage: Eukaryota > Metazoa > Arthropoda > Insecta > Lepidoptera > Adelidae > Nematopogon > Nematopogon swammerdamellus. The sequence goes on from OX336345.1 coordinate 10,515,400, forward strand.
CGGATCTCGGCGTGTCGTCGCCGCAGCGAGCGACCCGACACGCGCATACACTATACATGTACGGTGCGGGTGCGAGGGAGAACACTGACGAGCCGCTGCGGCAGACAGGTGCGGCGACAGATCCGCCCCGCGCATTATAGCAATGTTAGGGTGTTAAAATTAGGTTATGGTTTTATTTTCGCAAATACAAACCTAACAAAAATGACATCAAAAAACATCACTCATACCTACCACACATTCCTCCTTCGAGCCGAAGTTTGCCGAAAGGAGCTAAAGGAGTACCTAGGTTGCAGGATCGAGCAGGTCTTTCAGGTGGCGGACCGATACCGGCATCTCCGCGAGCGAACCTAGCGGAGAAAACGTTAACTTCAGCTGTCAGTGAATTTGGCGGCTTGGCGGAAAATCTAGGAAATTAAAAAAAAAAAAAAAAAATAAAATAAAATGTGCAGTAAGTAGGGACCCGGCAGCAAACCCTACCCTCTACTAAGGCTGATCCATTTCCTCTCCAAGCCACTTTTCAGGGCAGCCAAGTTCCCAACGATGGTAGTCTGGGCGTCCGGGGGTATGGAGGTGTCCAGGGCTTGTCCAGGGACGTTGGGTTTCGATCGTTCATAGAGTCCAAGGCAAAACTAGCGTCTCGAAAATTAGGGATCCTTTACCGATGTCGGCGATTTTTCACGTCGGCCCAACTGCTTACACTCTACAAAGCACAAGTAAGACCGGTGATGGAATATTGCAGTCATCTTTGGGAGGGTTCCCCTGAGTACCTTCTTTCAGCGCTGGATTCTATTCAGCGACGAGCCATTCGCCTCATTTGTGACTCTGTACTCACAAAGGACCTTCAACCTCTAAAGCACAGACGTATCGTTGGGTCATTGAGCCTGTTTTATCGGTACTGCTATGGCCGCTGCTCTGACGAACTTGCTTCCCTTATCCTCCTGTTCGCCTACGCCAAACCCGCAATACTCTCGCGGAACACCCCTTTGTAGTCGACAGAAGAGTTCTACGAACTGCACGATTCTCTAAATCGCTCTTGTGCCGCACTGCAAAGGTGTGGAACGGGCTCCCAGGGAATATATTCCCCCACTCCTACAATCCACGGATCTTCAAATCGCGGGTTAATAGCCTTTCCCCAGCAACATTAGTCCACCTCCAAGCCGGACTGGCACCTCCTCGGGGGTGAAATTGGCTGCGCCTGAGGTTGCGACCTCGGACAGAGCCACCCAGTTCGGTAGCAATAAAAAAAAACCGGCAGCAATCTGCCAGCCAGCAGACTCCACCGATCTCAGTGTTCCGGGCTATACACTATTTGAACATTTTATGCCCAAAAGTGGTGTCTGCCTTTATGGCCGATCCGATGTCTCCGTCAAGAGATTATGCCATGTTGAAGACTCCCGATTCCCAGTAATATGGGTCCGCGTGAATCTTCCCCACGTGGTAAGAATCTATGCGGGCCTGTATCGCTCGCCTAACCTTGGTGTCAACGAGACTGTTGCATTCTTTGAGCACCTCAGCAGAGTGACAGACAAACTGCTTTGTGAGCTTCCTACGGCTGAAATTGTGATGGTGGGCGACTTTAACGTCAAACATAAGGAATGGCTTGGGTCCACCGTCACCGATCACTCCGGCCGGGAAGCTTACAACTTAGCCATAGCCCACGGATTGTCGCAGATGGTATCGGGATTTACACGCATACAAATCAAATATCTTTATTGCACTCAAAAATTGTACAACAGGCAAATACTTAACTCTAAATATAGGGTTCTCTTACAGTACGCCTTATTATTTATAGAGTGGTTATGGAGTGGCAGGAAGAAAGAGACATGAAACTAGTGCTTAAATCTAATTACAAAAAAAAAAAAGAAAAAATATGCATATTATACTAAATATATTATAGATAATATTTTAATAAATAAAAAACTAAACAACTACATATCCAATTTTATTTAAATTAATGAAAATAACCTAATACAATAAAATTAAACTAAAATTAAGAAATATGATAAAACTAAACTAAAATAACTTATAAACTAAACCTAAAAAATAAATAAATAAATAAAAATTAAAACTACCTATAAATAAAATATTTCATTTAAATTTGACAGAGTCGCTGCACCGGTGCAAGTGCCAAGTACGCACGCCGCGTTACACCTCTGAATCTCAATGGCGATTCGCCGAACAAAGAAAGCTACATAAATAAATATAATATATATATAGCATTACCTGACAATCCTGCGCAAAAGCCTAGCTTGCTGGACCTTGTGCTGACTTCCGAACCTACAGGATACAGAGTTAGTGTGAAAGCTCCCCTCGGGAGCTCTCAGCCTCGATAGCTCAGTGGTGCAGACAGTCAACCTGTTGCTATTGAATGTTAAGCAACGCTGGGTGCGGTCAGTACTTGGATGGGTGACCGCTGACCGTTGGAGGCTGACCGAGGTTCGGATTCCTCGTAAAACTGTAGATCCCTTCCCTCCTAATCTTACTTGGTGGTAGGGTTTAACCCGCCCGGGTTGGTACCACCGCACTGAATGAAACGTCGGTTTAAACGGCTATGTAAATAGTTTGTGTTTTCCGACCAGTTCAGTGTAGCCGGCACGATCAAAGGGGGAAGCACTGACATGGCACCTAGTTCACCCGGTGTTATTGGCTGACATCACGGACGTTGTAGGTGATGTAGCCAACCGTGTCAGTTTCCATAAAAAAAAAGAAGCTCTGATCACTCGCTATCCTCGCGAAGGAAAAGGCGAACATTTTTGCTCGTCTTTTCGCGTCTAACTCAACGTTGGATGACCAGCGTGCAACTCCTCCCTCGATATCACACTGTGGGATTTCGATGATGGAGCCGAAGATGCACCCTAGACAGGTATTCAAATGTTTGAGAACGTTGGACACTTCGAAGAGTAGTGGTCCTGATGGCATTCCAGCCATAGTGCTCAAGATTTGTGCCCCTGAGTTGACACCAATAATCTCCCGTATTTTCCGTCTCTCCTTCGCCCGTGGGATTGTACCCTCTTGCTGGAAAAGAGCCTCGGTCCAACCGGTTCCAAAGAAGGGAGACTCCATGAACCCCTCCAACTATCGGCCCATTGCGATAACTTCACTATTATGTAAAGTTATGGAGCGCCTTATTAACAACCAGCTCCTAACGTACTTAGAAGCAAATAAACTCCTGGATGACAAGCAGTACGGATTCCGGAAAGCGCGGTCAACAGGAGATCTTCTAACGTACGTTACGCATATATGGGCCGAAAGATTGGACAATTTTGGGGAGTCGCTGGCAGTCGCCCTGGATATCTCCAAGGCTTTCGACCGCGTTTGGCACCGAGGCCTCCTAGGCAAGCTTCCGTCCTTCGGCATTCCACCCAAACTCTGCACCTGGATCGCCAGCTTTTTGGCAGGTCATTCCATCTTCGTTCCCATTGATGGTTCGAAATCGGACGACTTTCCAATCAACGCTGGTGTTCCGCAGGTCTCTGTGCTGTCGCCTACGCTTTTCTTAATATTTATAAACGATCTACTGTCACGGGCATGATACACAGCTATGCAGACGACAGCACGGAGCACGAGGGCTATGTTAAGGACTGGAAGAGTAGATATTCGCAGCACAGGGAGGCTCAACGTTCAGTTGTTGATAAGGTCGATAACGTTCTCGGAAAAGTAGCTATATGGGGCCAGGAGAACCTTGTCGCCTTCAACGTTAGTAAGACTCAGTGCTGCGCATTATCAAGCTAAGGTCGATCCCTTTCCTTTTCAAGGTAGCGTCGTACCTGTCTCGGAGCACCTGGACCTCCTGGGCACCACTATATCCAAAGAAGTGGGTTTCCGGCAATTAATCGAGTCTAAGGCCAAAACTGCATCCAGAAAATTGGGAATACTTTTCCGCAATCGGCGGTTCTTCTCACCGGCACAACTATTCCTGTTATACAAAACACAGATTAGGCCGGTGATGGAGTACTGCAGTCACATCTGGGAGGGTAGTCCGCCAGTGGCGGCTATCCAGGTGAAGCAAGTGAAGCACCGCCTCACTTAATTATCTTGAAGGTAAAGAAAAAAAAAATTTCAAAATACCATGAAAGAAAATTTAAAAAAAGTCCATCCAAACTGATCAGAGAAGACCAAAAGCGCACGGCGCACGGCGGCGCGGAGGCGAGCCGGCGGTGCGGCGCGGGGAGGCGGTGCGAGAGGGGTCCTTAGAGGCGACGAACGAAATACTTCAGCTCTGCGCCAAAGATGAGTTAGTGCTAGTGCATACAATACACATGTACTTGTCCACGCGCGTGTGTTGGCGCAAATGCCGACAGCACCATACAGCACAGCGCATAATTTGAAAAAGTACCAGGGACACAGCCATGACAAGGAGCCGCACGCGCGGGAAAAAACATTGCATGACATTGTGCACAGTTGGTGAGACGCCGGACACATCCGGCTCATATCGCTTCACCTCGTAGAGACAAAAGTTTGACCTTGAATTCGTTGCATTTACCTAGCAATTGAGGCGCTGATAAATCCTGCTGCATGAACGATTACGTCGTCGCTGCGCTCGCCTAGACGGGCGGCGAGCGCTCTGTGTTCCCTTGAAGTACCAGGGTACAATCGGTAGATAAGAGTCTCAGTAAATAACATAACATGTCATACAGCACAGCGCAAATTTGAAAAAGTACCAGGGACACAGCTATGACAAGGAGCCGCACGCGCGGGAAAAAACATTGCATGAAATTGTGCACAGTTGGTGAGACGCCGGACACATCCGGCTCATATCGCTTTGAATTCGTGGCATGTACCTAGCAATTGAGGCGCTAATAAATCCTGTTGCATAGGAACGATTACGTCGTCGCTGCGCTCGCCTAGACGAGCGGCGAGCGCTCATGAAGCTCATGAAGTACCAGGGTACAATCGGTAGATAAGAGTCTCAGTAAATAACATAACATGTCATACAATATTTTTTCCCGCGCACAGCTCCCCACCACGGCCAACCCTACCAAAAAGGTCATAACTCGAGAACCACTGGTGCTAGACCCATCGTGTCGGTACTCAAACTTCAGGTCTCGGTGAGATCTATCTATCTGTCACATGAACTTTTGTTTTGGTCATAACTCGAGAACCACTGGTATTAGACCCATCAGGTTGGTACTCAAACTTCAGGTCTCGGTGAGATCTATCCATCTGTCACATGAAAGTTTGTTTTGGTCATAACTCGAGAACCACTGGTGCTAGACCCATCGTGTTGGTACTCAAACTTCAGGTCTCGGTGAGATCTATCCATCTGTCACAACTTTTGTTTTGGTCATAACTCGAGAACCACTGGTGCTAGACCCATCGTGTTGGTACTCAAACTTCAGGTCTCGGTGAGATCTATCTATCTGTCACGTGAACTTTTGTTTTGGTCATAACTCGAGAACCACTGGTGCTAGACCCATCGTGTCGGTACTCAAACTTCAGGTCTCGGTGAGATCTATCCATCTGTCACATGAACTTTTGTTTTGGTCATAACTCGAGAACCACTGGTGCTAGACCCATCGTTTTGGTACTGAAACTCCAGGTCTCGGTGAGATCTATCCATCTGTCACATGAACGTTTGTTCTGGTCATAACTCGAGAACCACTGGTGCTAGACCCATCGTGTTGGTACTCAAACTTCAGGTCTCGGTGAGATCTATCCATCTGTCACATGAACTTTTGTTTTGGTCATAACTCGAGAACCACTGGTGCTAGATCCATCGTGTTGGTACTCAAACTTCAGGTCTCGGTGAGATCAATCCATCTGTCACATGAACTTTTGTTTTGGTCATAACTCGAGAACCACTGGTGCTAGATCCATCGTGTTGGTACTCAAACTTCAGGTCTAAGCTATGTAGGTGGATTTTTAGTCGTCTCACTAAAATTTATTGGTCAAAGCCGCCACTGTAGTCCGCATTATCTGCTTGCGTCCTTGGACTCGATACAGCGCCGAGCCATCCGTCTTGTTGGTGACCCGAAACTTACAGATAGTCTAGAGCACAGCATATATATGGCTAAAGCAGTATGGAAACTACGTACAAAACGATCGAAACGACGCACTCACACACACGCACGCCTCAACAAGGCCCCGAAGCGAATGTCGCAAACAATCAGTCGCGGGTGCCGCGTCCGAGTGGTCGTGTTTGTTTTTGTTGCATGCGCCACGGACAGTCCGCGATCTTTTAGAATGCAAAAAAATTTTTACAAACGTTTTTCGACTGTTGTCACTTTATATTAACTTTTGACAAATGTTGACAACTTTTGTCAACTTTTCTCATCTTTTGCCAACTTCTGTCACATTTTGTGAACTTTTATCGACTGTTGTCAAGTTTTGTAAACTTTTGAGAACTTTTGTCAACTCTCGGTAACTTATGTCAACTCTTGTCAACTTTTGTCAACTTTTCTCATCTTTTGCCAACTTCTGTCACCTTTTGTCAACTTTTATCGACTGTTGTCAAGTTTTGTAAAATTTTGAAAACTTTTGCCAACTCTCGGTAACTTATGTCAACTCTTGTCAACTTTGGTCAACTTTTCTTATATTTTGCCAACTTCTGTCACCTTTTGTCAACTTTTATCGACTGTTGTCAACTCTTGTCAATGTTTGTCAACCTTGGTCAACTTTCGTCAATATTTGTCAACTTTTGTCATCTTTTGTCAACTTTTATCGACTGTTGTCAATGTTTATCAACCTTGGTCAACTTTTGTCAACTTTCGTCAACATTTGTCAACTTTTGTCATATTTTTTCAACTTTTATCGACTGTTGTCAACTCGTGTCAATGTCAACCTAACCTTGGTCAACTTTTGTCAACTTTCGTCAACATTTGTCATCTTTGTCAACTTTTATCGACTGTTGTCAACTCTTGTGGTTGTTTGTCAACCTTAGTCAACTTTCGTCAACATTTTGTCATCTTTTGTCAACTTTTGTATACTTTTCTCGAATTTTGATAAAAGTTCTCAAAAGTTTACAAAACTTGACAAGAGTTGACAACAGTCGATAAAAGTTCACAAAAGGTGACAGAAGTTGGCAAAAGATGAGAAAAGTTGATAAAAGAGAACGAAAATGGCTATAATTTCACAAAAATCGAGAAAAATAGACAAAAGTTGACAAACGTTGACAAAAGATGACAAAAGTCGACAAATGTTGACGAAAGTTGACAAAAGTAACCAAGGTTGAAAAAGATTGACAAGAGTTGACAACAGTCGATTAAAGTTGACAAAAGATGACAAAAGTTGACAAATGTTGACGAAAGCTCACAAAAGTTTACCAAGGTTGACACACATTGACAAGACTTGACAGCAGTCGATAAAAGTTGACAAAAGATGACTGAAATTGGCAAAAGATGAGAAAAGTTGACAAACATTTACAATGGTTGACAACAGCTGACAAAAGTTGTAAACAATTTACAAAGTTAATAAAAGTTGACAAAAGTCGAGAAAAGTTATATCAATTCATATTTATAGCAACCACGTTTTGAACTTATTATTGATGATTGATTATATTGATTATTTGATCATTACATTACAGAACCTAAATAAATGTTTTAATAATAAATAATAATTTTACAATTTTACAAAAAAATTTGATTGACATCCCTAACGCTCCAATGGAGCGTAGGTACTTATTTTAACAAATAGGCCTAGTTTCCATACTGCTTTAGCCATATATATGCTGTGTCTAGAGTCTCTGAGTCACAGACGATTTATGGGTTCGCTTAGACTGTTTTACAGATACTATCACGGACGCTGCTCTGTGGAACTAGCATCCCTTATTCCCTGCCACCCGTCCTCTCTCCGCATGACTCGTCGCAGAGAGACTCAGCACCCTTTTGTTGTTGACATTGGGCTTTTGAGAACCCATCGGTTCTCTAAATCGTTCCTTTCTCGCACCGCTAGAGTGTGGAACTGTCTTCCGGCGAGTGTATTTCCTGAATCCTTTAACCTGGGTGTCTTCAAGCGTCGTATTAACGGGCTAGACAGCCTAGCAACAGTCTGCAAATCTGCTGGCATGGCACCAAACTGAGCGTGGTTTCGCGAGGAGAGGTGATTTTGGCTCTGACGACTGCACCATTGGTCTCTCGGCATAGCCATCCATGCTGGTTTACATAAAAAAAAGCAAACAATGAACGTCGAGCTTTAGAAAGAGACAATCCGTTTGGAAAGAGAGCGTAGTCTCTGTCGCACGTCACATTTATACTATATCGTAACACAAAACCAACACAAAACGATTGCTCTGCTTGCTTACCATGATTATCGCGAATACCTATAGCACCATGAATGATGATGATGCACATGTGCATGTCGTGAACCCAGAACACCAGTCCAGTCTCCCGCCACATAACCATTTTTAAGTTTTCAGTGTGTTCTCTCCAGTGTGATGTGACTATATTAAATAATATTTTGGTTTCTTTTTTACAATTTTGTTATGGAACCCGGAACACAAACACTCAACGGGCGCCACTGAGTGTGATTTATCTATTTATTATTGGACTAGCTGTTGCCTGCGGCTTCGCTCGCGTGAAATTCGTATTCCAAAGAAGAATGTAAGTAACTAAGGGCGAGGCCGAAGGCCGAGCTGCGTTCAGGAAGAAGCTAAACCATCTTGAAGAAAGTAAGTAACTAAGGCGAGCCCTTAGTTACTTACTTTCCTCAAGAATGTTTTTCTTCCTTCTGAACTCAGCTCCGCCTTCCGCCTCGCCCTTAGTTACTTTCATCGAGAAAGAATATCGTTTACGTGAGCGCAGATCCGCCTTCGGGCCCGCCTTTAGTTACTTACTTTCTTTTTTTGAAATACGAATTTCACGCGAGCGAAGCCGCGGGCAACAGATATATAAATTTTATTGCACCAATGACAGCGACATAACTTCGACTTTCAATTATTTTTTTTATTTATCAAACAATTTGTCACCGGCCAGCTCACGTCGAGATGACAGTTCTCCGTTGTCAACATGGCATTTGTTTTTTACCTTTACTTTGGATTACGTGATTTTTATTATATTTTTTAATTATTATGTTAATCCGGGATATACACTGTCACTATAAAAAGTTTCGTCAAATTCCGTTCAGTGGTTTTTGCGAGATGCGCGTACAAATAGACATTTTTGCATTTACGATTTTATTATATGTATAGAAAGAATAGATATGTATAGACTATTGTGTTCAAGTTATAAAAAAGAAGAACTGTCATTTTCGTTGTATCTACTTATTTTTAAATTTCGAATGAATATTTTATTGAAATTGTATTTGCTGCCAGTTCTCAAGATAATATAATTATGTACTTTGGACTACGTGATTTTAAACGCGCAATAATGTTTATAATTTGTTTAATTTTTTTTAATTTTTGATATATTTTTTTACGTATTATCCTAACCCGGCATATAAACTGCCACTATACAAAGTTTCGTCTAATTCCGTTCAGTAGTTTTTGCGTGATGCGCGTACAGACAAACAAACAAACAAACATTTTTAAAACTGTTCTAACATGTTCAGTATCTCATTTTAAGCCACCCTGGTTAGTTTTTTTCCGAATACATTCCATGTACAGACTTTCTTACCTTTACGATTTTATTATATGTATAGATAGGATAGAACAGCAGTACATTTACCTAATTATATTTTACTTTATTCAGTGCCTTTGTCGTATCAAACTCGATTGAGGAGCTGGCGATTGGCAAACGAAACTGGATGATCTAGATTTTGGTCGAATTTGTTTTTTTCTTGTTTCGTAAATTTGTTTATGTAGCAACCCCATATTTCGAGGACTTTTCGTTTAAAAAGTGACCCTATAGCAGCTCTAAATCTTCGCTCAAAAATAGATTGTTTATCAAAAGTCGATGATTTCTACACCAACAAACGTTAAAATATATTGCATCAATAAAATTGTTCATCATCCATCACAAACTAATTATAATAATTTATTTAATTTTACTATTAGTTTCGTTTAAAAAATTGGTGATTGATCTTTTTAAGGTTTTTAAGCTAGGTATAGGTGCTAAATATCGGTGTTTCAATCAAAACTGTATGATTTCTTACTAAAAGTAGTATTTTATTATCATATTATTTGTTCAAAACTTGCATATTAAATATTTTGTCCTTTAAATATTTCTCGTTATATATGGCAATAGCCCTCAACGAATCATCTCATAACTGTTCAGTGCTAATTCATTGTTCGCTGCAAATGCAAATGGTTACCGTAATGAGTCCTTCTCTTACCAGGCACTCAGTGATGTTATTAAAAATTATATACTCTGCCCGTTCTAATTGTAACATTAGAAGCACTGCCCCTCATAGTACAGCCTAAGGGGCTAGTTTGGGGGGCAGAAACCAAACATGGTAGAGATAACACAAAATAAAAAGTAATATGTATAAGTGGTAGATTAAGTCTATTACTATAAGTTTATTTTCATAAATAAGTGCACATATTTTTATAAGTCTGTTTTTATTAGTTTATTTTATTAAATGTACATGTTTTCTTTTTTTATCTCAATAAACTGAAACTGAAACTGAGTTTATGTGCTCTACTGTAAAATTTATTAACAAAATATAAATCATCCACTTTTGTTCACCCAGCTCTTTTATTCACATACCTACATTATTTACTTAATATAAAGTTTGTAAATTAAAACTAGTACTAAAACTAGTCATTTATGTATAGGTGTTTGTTAGGCTTATCTATCACACACGTATCTACAGTTAGCTATAAAATAGAGTTCACTAGGTAGAACCTTGTATAATCCACTAATTAACTATGGCTGAACCCGTTAGAACAATAGTCGAGGCGAGAAAGGAGGTGTAACAAGATTCCAGGGGTATATCTCCACTTTTAGAGCGGAGTATACTTACATACAACCTGGTCTGAATGCTAGATATCTCCACCCACCCTCAGCTCTTCAGTGGCTCGCACGTTTACTTGCCTCGCTCGCCTTTTTTGTTTTTTAGCATTGTCAGTTTAGAGAAATCAAATCCATTTTCGCCTAATAAAATCTTATTTTATAATATCTCCGATTAGATGGATTCCCTCCGATGGATTCCCTTCCGACCTCACTTCTCAGCTTATAATGAATAATGGGGTAATGCTAATAATATCCTAGGTATTTGCATACTGCACGTTTAGCTCAAGTATAGGTATTACTTCTGAAAACTACGGCATATAAATAAGTTATTTGGTTCCTTACGACACGATGTATACGAACATAAAGAATTTGTATTGCGTCGACAAACAATCACTTACCTATAAAAAAATCAAGATACAGTCGAATTGAGAACCTCTTTCTTTTTTTGAAGTCGGTTAAAAAGCGGGACCTATGCAGTTCTTGGTTTTAACTACTTACGATAAATAAATAGGTATGGAACAAATGGGAGAGTACAGAGTTAAAGCTCCTAAGCACTGTACCCACATTCGTTAACTAGCTGACACGTCGTCGTCGGCTCGTCTCACCTATGTGACATGGCTACGTAACAGCGAAGGGGAAGTTTCACGCGGTCCGTCTCGCGTCCCCACCGTCAGTCTCCTCTCAGATCGCAGCTGAAAAACCACGTCACGTAGTGGGCCGCGGCTGGAATCACTCCCTCAAACGTATTTGGCCACGATGGTCGACCTGAACAAAAGTCGTGGAAATTATGCTAGGAAAATGTAAAAATGTGAACAAAATCGAATGTGATGTTAGACTTGTTCTGATTAGTGGCACCGTCGTCGCGTCGCCGGGATGAAATAAGTAGCTTATGGTAAGTGCAATTTTCTGGAAGAAAGCATACAGATTTAGGAGATTACGTAAGATTTGACTTTTCCTTGTTTGCAAATCAAAACATGAATTTTCTTCATTCTAGGTGCACGAGACGTCAACTACCTACTCCGGGAAAGCGATCAAAATGTTTGACACCAACTATTCGGCAGATGAATTGGACTCTATGCTATATGAAATAACTTTTCCACGCACCATACATTATAACTCTACATTCGTGCAAAATGTAACGGAGACAACAACGCTGGAAATCGGGAGCTGTCCAGAGGTGATAGCCTTTACGTACAACACGAGCATCGGAATAATAATCGCCGTTCCAGAATGGGAGGCGATCGCCACCGCAGTGCTTCTGACCATAATTATTATCGGAACGATATTCGGAAATATTCTAGTTATTTTGGGAGTATTTACACATAAGCCGCTGCGGATCGTGCAAAATTTTTTCATCGTGTCTCTCGCGGTTGCGGACCTCGCGGTCGCCATACTAGTGATGCCGTTCAACGTTACCTACTCCATCCTCGGCAGGTGGGGGTGGGGGATTCATTTGTGCAAGATGTGGCTCACGTGTGACATCATGTGCTGCACGTCATCGATACTAAACCTGTGTGCGATCGCGCTCGACAGGTACTGGGCGATCACTGATCCGATCGTCTACGCCAACAAAAGGACGCTGAAGAGAGTGATGGTTTTAATCGCCGGCATATGGGTCCTATCCCTCGTCATAAGCTCTCCTCCGCTGCTAGGTTGGAACGACTGGCCTGAGACTTTTACTCCGGAGACTCCTTGCCGTCTAACATCAGAGCGAGGCTACGTCATTTACTCATCCTTCGGTTCCTTCTTCATTCCCCTGATCATCATGACTATCGTCTACGTAAAGATATTTACGGCGACGAAACAAAGGCTGCGGAGACGCACGATGGCGTCCAGGATGAACGTGACTCAGCTGCGGAAAGAGGATGAATTGCAGCAAGTTCAGGAGCGGGAGTCGCCCAACTCGGAGTCGAACGCGAACGAGGATAACGATTCGGACAGCAGTCAGACGAGAGCGAAGCGCAGCCCCAGGAAGGAGTACAACGAATTGAAAAGGAACCTGTTTATGCCGCTGCTGATGGTCAACGAGCAGCTGGCGAGGAGGAGGATGGAGTCGGACATCAGCCTGCCGGTGGCGACGGACTCTACACCGTGCAGCGCGCGCAGCTCGCCGGGCCGCGTGCTTACCGCCTTTCGCAACGCTAGCCAGAAGAGAAGCAAGCAGGAGAAACATCTCCTTGCGTGTGTGGACAGCAAGGGCACCGTCGTGCACCAGTTCATCGAGGAAAAGCAGAAGATCTCGCTGTCGAAGGAGCGTCGCGCGGCGCGGACTCTGGGGATAATAATGGGCGTGTTTGTCGTGTGTTGGCTGCCTTTTTTTCTCATGTACGTCATTTTGCCTTTCTGTTATTCATGCTGCCCGCAAGATAAGCTCATAAACTTTATAACGTGGCTCGGTTACATTAACTCGACAGTGAACCCGCTGATTTACACTATTTTCAATAGGGATTTTCGTAAAGCTTTCCAAAAACTGTTAGGACTGAAGAAATAGAGAAGACGTTTTAGATTTGTGTGTGCTTATTTTGTGATTTCTACTTGCTATTTAAACAATATGATTTCGAAGTACCGACCGAATAAATGAAGCACACACTTTGTTCGTAGAATTTTTTTTTCGCGTTTTGTGAAAGGATCTTTAAAGTATTTTTGGCGAAGTCAGGCCTCATTTTATAAGAAAAATAACTTAAATGCAATAATTTTTTGTACTATTGTTTGCTCGATTATGTACGAAAGAAGTAGATTAATGTGTGTGGTTAGGTTCAAGAATGTGAAAGGGGTAGGTAATGTACTGCGCCTGCCGCCTTGGCGGTCGTGGAGAGTAACGGGGCGGGTGGTGCAGCGACGGCGGCGGCGGCGGCGCGGCGGGCGCAGAGGAGCTAAGAGTAAGTCAAGAGCGGTTCTAGTGTTGTTACGGTTTCACTGCACTTTGAGAGGCCAAGCTTCACGAGCCAACTACACAACTACCGGCTAGTTTCATGGCAAAAAACTTCGTGCGAACGTACGAAGAGGGTTCTGTAGCTATCCCCTTCTTGCTCGCATAACAAGTGCGTGCGCGATTGGTTCAGGACCCCTGACATTATTACTTGCTTATACATACAATTTCGTTAACTCCCGGGAACATTTCATGTTTCAAGAAGATAGCTCGAACCGATTAGGAGCTACAGGCTGTGACAGACAGAGAGACGGACGGACGGACGGACAGACAGGGTCTCTGCCGGCTGGGTCGCTGGCTACGGAACACCAAAAAAATGAGGTAAGAACCATACCAACAACACGATAATGGACATAATATAGTGCGTGAAACATCTTAGAGCGTGAGTTAGAGTAAAGGCAGAAGAAAAACAAAATACGTGTTTAGTAGTATATTGCATATACTTACAAATACTTACAATGTAAGTAAACATTTATACAAATATGGAAAATATGTATTCATGGAATAAATAATATCATGGTCCTGTGCTTTGCGGAGCAAGGGGCGCCTAACTAACGATACGAACGATATCAGATTTCTAAAATATAGGTACATATCATCAAAGTTTATGTCAGTTTTCAGAAATGTTCCCTGTTTTTCTTTTTGACGTGATAACGTCAAGTCTTATAAATTGATGAACACCGGCTGCACGCACGAAAAAGTGTCACGTTCCATCTGAGCCTGTGTGTGCAAGCGAGAGCGCGTAACAAGCGATAGAGAGGCACAATCGGCCCAAGCAGTCTTACCACTTTATGACGTTATCACGTAAAACTATCGTCCGTAAACCGACTTTACAGACAACCAATTTTTTTATATTAAAATATGATAATTGTCAATACTTTGACTTTTTTACATATCCAAGCATGTGAATTAAAATCCAAATAAAAAAATTTTTTGCTCAAGTAGTTGAGGGGGGGGGGGGGTCACTTAGGAGCCCCATCAGACGACAGAAGAGTCCACTGAGAGGGTGGGAGAGGGTTTACAAACAATATATTAAGCCTTCAAAAACTAGAATGGTAGGTACTGAAAATTATTTAACTTTTCTATAAATCGTGTAACTTGAAAAACTGCCCAAATTTTGAAAAGCTATATCTCCGAAACTATTAGTGCTATTGAAACCGTTCTCGTCTCAAATTATTGTAAATTTAATCTACTTTAAAAATGAACGTAACAATCTTTATTGAAAACCCAGTCCTTCCAGGTCAAAATAGGCCAAAACTGATAAAAGATTAAAAAAAATCTAGATTTTTTGGATTTTTGACAATGATCCGGTCGTCTGGCGAGGTCGAAAACTTGGATTTAACATTGCATTTACATTATGTACAACATATCAAAAAAGCAAAGATACCTGATTTGATGCATCGTTCATGCCCATTTTATGTTTAATTTTACTGAGCTATAAGCGACGCCGGATTATGTTGTTTTTATTGGATTTACATGATCATTATCCTGACATTTACGTAAACTGGCAGTGAGCCGAAAGCGCCTCTTCCCAGATCTTCAGAGAATAGATAATTATTTTCTTGGTATTTCTGAACTGGATTGTGTTTGGAAAAATAATTTTTCCAATTTCTAATTTAAATTGGAAATAGGCCTAACAATTTAGTAATCATGTAATTCGGCATTAACTTGGACGATCTTAGTCAAATAAAAGCTAAGCTTGTCCTAAGCTACAAGAAGCTACTAATGTATGAGACAGTACTTCTTCCTATTATTATGAAATGTTAATGCTGTAAAATGAAAAAAAAAACCACAAAATTGGTATGTAGATGGCTCGCTCGGCTTGTCTCGGAAAACTAAGAAAGATGGTTGGAACTACTTATTAAAAATGGTCCAAAATATAGATACTTCCTGGGACAATGGAAACGTTTCATAATAATAAAAAAGTAAAACTAAAAAACTATTTAAAATAAAAATATAAAAACCGCCTTCAAAAATATGTGAAATAAAAACCTAAAAAAAAAACGAACCCTAGAGTTGAAGGCGGTGCTAAAAAGGCTACACAAATCACAAAGGATATTATCATCCGCTCATGTTTTCTTTCATGCATCATTTTTGCTTGCTTTAGCACCGCCTTCAACTCTAGGGTTCGTTTTTTTTTTAGGTTTTTATTTCACATATTTTTGAAGGCGGTTTTTATATTTTTATTTTAAATAGTTTTTTAGTTTTACTTTTTTTAGGAAGTCGGTTTTATGTTTTTTAAAACTTTTTTTTTATTTCACAGTTTTTTTTAGTAATTTTTTGCTATTAATGTACTCGGCGGAATCGCTCGGCCTTCGGCCTCGCGATTCCGCCTCGCTTTCCAATCCGATCTTGACCCAATTAAAATAGGACCACGTCAGCTTCGATAGCTCAGTGGTGCAGACAGTCAACTGTCGCTATTGAATTTTCAGCAACGCTGGGTGCGGTCAGTACTTAGATGGGTGACCGCTGACCGTTGGAGGCTGACCAAGGTTCGGATTCCTCGTAAAACTGTAAGTCCCTTCCCTCGTAATCTTACTTGGTGGTAGGGTTTAACCTTCCCGGGTTGATACCACCGCACTGAATTAAACGTCGGTCGAAACGGCTATGTAAATAGTTTGTGTTTTCCGACCAGTTCAGTGTAGTCAGCACGATCAAAGGGGGAAGCACTGACATGGCACTGGTGTTATGGGCTGACATCACGGACGTTGTAGGTGATGTTGCAGAACTTAGTAGAATGGACAGACATAAACGTGCTACGGAAGCCTACTTTTATTATAAAATAACCGTCGGAGGACCTTGGTTGAAAATTGTAAAATTTAGTAGAACGGATAGACATGCATATGTTACGGAACCCTACATTCATTTTGCAGAACTTAGTAGAATGGACAGACATAAACGTGTTACGGAACCCTACTTAACAGTTGCACTCCGGGAGTGCCGGCAGATCCCGTGCCACTCTAACTTAACCCTTAACGCAATGACTTAAGGTTTCATTTTAAAAATGACGCTGACGCGATGTCGCGAGTTATACATTTTTACCCACCTAAAAAAGTGCCAAGAGCCGCTAAAGAAGTTTTCACTTCAAAAACCTCAGGGTTATCCCCTTTCAAATAAAAAAAAAAAGAATTTTCAAAATCGGCCCACAATTGACGGAGTAATCGCGTAACAAACAACCAAAAAAAAGAAAACATACCGTCGAATTGAGAATCTTTTAGGTCTAAAGTAAATTTCTCGTGAAGACAAATGCAACGAGCCCAAACACGATGGGTTTATCATGTGTAGTTTAGGAGTTCCTATGGCCACCTTCTGTCTCCATCATCAAACCAGCTCGATGGTACTCGGTACAGTAGGTACTGGCCAGGTACCATAATAAATTAAGCGCCGGTCGGAAAAGATAAAAAATTTCAAATTTAGAATATTCATGAAACAAGGGTCCGAATATGTATCACTAGTATATCGATTCATGTATTTCAACAGGACAGAGAAAATTTCAAAATATTAGGTATTTAATACTTTTAGTTTTTTTTTTTTTTTGTTTTTTGGAAATCGGTTTAATATTTTTTAAAACAGTTTTTATTTCATTCTTTTTAGTAATATTACATAAAAAAGAATAATCGAAATCGAATAATC
Organism: Nematopogon swammerdamellus; assembly: GCA_946902875.1. Classification (NCBI taxonomy): domain Eukaryota; kingdom Metazoa; phylum Arthropoda; class Insecta; order Lepidoptera; family Adelidae; genus Nematopogon; species Nematopogon swammerdamellus. The sequence goes on from OX336345.1 coordinate 10,532,788, forward strand.
GAAATCGATTGAAGTGTTACAGAATTATTCGCCATATGTGTCAGACTGCAAATTGCTGAATAAGTCCACATCACAAATGTTTTGCTGAAGGTAACCACACACCATACTAATTTATCAAACTGAAAATTGCCGAAAACGACCACATCACAAGTTTTGCTGAAGGTAACCACACACCATAGTATTATGCTGATTTTTCGAAAACCACTGAACCAATTTCGATAAAATTGAAATGGGACCACCTCGGAAGTATGACCTAACTAACAAAAAAAGAATTTTCTAAATCGGCCCTCAATTGACGGAGAAATCGTGTTACAAACATACAAAAAAATAAAAAAAAAAATAAAAAAAAATAAAAAAAAAAAAACATACAGACGAATTGAGAACCTCCTCCTTTTTTGGAAGTCGGTTAAAAAGAAAGCTTTCAAGAAGAAACATCAGAGTTATTCAATCACTTGAACGCCAAAATAGTTAAATCACATAGTTTTAGGAAGTGTAACGGGTGAAAATTTCAACCAGCTATCTATTACGGTTCAAATGATACAGCCCTTTAAAGGTAGGACAGCCGGCGTAGGCTAGGGTAGGGAACATAGCCACGATCACCACTGAATGGGCAGTACTCGCATCTTGCAGGTGTCGCTACTCTCAAACCAATATTGCGCGAAGCAACCATCAATAAACCACGATGATATAATGCTGCATGGAGTGTGGGAACCAGCGAAGAAGACGTTTTTCGACGTCCGCGCCGTAAATGCTGACGCAGCATCGTACGACAACCACATCTATTATCTCACGGTGGGTCCGTGAGATATTAGATGTGGAAATACACAGCAGAGAAATACACAGCAAATATGATAACACCACTGAGGCTCTAAGAGCCACATTATTGCCACCTCTAATTTCATCATACGACGGAGCAATCGGTATTGAATATTAGTCGTCTGGTTCCAGTATGCCACCGCTGACGGTTATGACGTAACAGCTATCGGTACCGTCGACAAAAAAGTCGGATAGACGAATACTCCCGCCACCAGGTGTTAAACTGAACTGTCGTTACTTCGTATTTCAGGCATATAATTAATATGTACTACCATGTAATAATAATTCTACGTAATTAAGTGACATGACTAGTGAAGCTAGCGCACACGTCATAGTCATATTACTATTCCTTTTTTTAATCGTATTGGCATTTGAACACAACAAATGTTAGTAATAAAACAAATAACACCAAAAAAAACTAAATTCGTACACGCGCGATGTGTAGGTAGCTCAATTACACATATAATACGGGCGTATTATATTCTACTGAGCTAGGCGTCAGCGGGTGTGGCGTGAGGCGCGATGTGCGGAAGCGCGGGCTGAGGTAGCAGCAAACCAGCAATAGACAAGTAATATAGTTCATTAATAAAAAGAGGCCCAAAACAAAGGTTTCGATTATAAGATCGGTCTCCTCAAGACATTTGAGGCACAAGGCCGATTCTTATTATTAGAAGAATCGGCGGCCTGGAAGGCGGCGTTGGCGCCGGCACAATCAAAACCGACGCAGATCCCACTTAAAAATTTTTCTTTGTCATCAACTCTGTAAAAATGTACTTTATACTGAATAGTTTCCTTTCGTCTATGTTAAAAAACACGAAGCTTTCTTTTGACAAAATATTCAGCTGGGTTATTTTTATACTTTAAAGCCTCTGTGGGGGGAGGAGGCGATCACCTTCCACCGACTAGCTGGTCGTTGCCACCTTCACACCCCACCCCACCGTATCCTCCTTGCCCCACCCCCACGAATCTGTGAATGTTCGTATCCTACTTGTAAATGTACTTACTTCATTTCCTTCGCGGAAACTTCACCGCTCGGGTGCAAAAAGCTGCACAATTTAAAGCCCTAAGTTCCCATTCGGTTACTGTGATTTATATGAAGGCTGTGCAGTCAAAGTGAATGCATTTAGTGTAAGTGCAGGTGGAATGGCTGCGCTGGAGGATTGCCAACAAATTGCGCGGCCGTACATTCGATAAATCCGAACACGCGCCGCAAAAGGCAAAAACTTTGTCTGCTCGCTCTCTAGTTCACCCGTAGGTAACTAAGCGTTCTCGTACCTTCGAAAATGTCAAGTGAGAGAAAATTCGGTATGATAATTTAGTCGTTTCCGCTAGCAACCCAGGATAACGCAAATAGAGGACTGAGGGGACAAAATCCATCTGAATTTGGATCAAATCTTATCCCACCCTCTCACCGGACATACCTATTTACCCTTCCATGCTCCTTCTCCCCACCCCGCCCATTTCCTTGCTCCACAGTCCACCAGTGAGAAAAATATAAGACTTATTTTAGGATGAGAATCCTTCTAATCAAGGTCAATATCAATATTCGCCTGAAGGCGGAGGAAAAGATAAAAATGAAGATATCGTTATCCCCAAATAGAAGGCCTAGATTGTATGGTCCTAATGCCCTGGAGGCTATAGAGGCTTTGATTTGGAATATACGTGTGCGAATACCTTCCCCGTCCGAAGTAGGCGCGCCCGGGGAGGCTGATTTCTATCAAACAGACCTCCGATCAAATAAACAGGCCAAATACAAGGCCTATGAGAGTAATTTTGGGTTGTAGCCAAGTGTGGTTAGTCTTGCTGTGAATTCTCTAGAGGTTCAGAGTCCGGCTTCTGACACTGTTGACTTTTCCAAATAAGCGCGGGTATTTTAGGCAGAATGCCCTAGGTACATAATCAACGGAGATAGTAGTGTCCCTTGAGATTATATTTTAATTCAGTTTAGTGTAGAGGTATTTCCTTGATGCATGTATGTATGAGATTCATTGAGTGACAAAACCGAGCACCTTGCACAACATTGTGATAAATATGTAAATGTAAAACGGCAAGAGTATAATTTTTACTAATTTTCTCTTCCCAATTACCATCACCTCCCTACCAGTATCAAAACAGTACCATCCTTTTTGCTTCATGTTCCGGAGCTGGCGAACAAAATTACTATATATACAGCGTGTTCGGCACATCGATCGACAAATATTTTTTGTAGGTAAGTGGGGTCATTTGCAACGATTTGACCCGTGAGACCTTTTGTCAGATGTCACGTGGTATCGAGATATGATTTTTTTTCTTTATTTTTGAAAACTACCAAAATCCCAGCTTAAAACCCTTGTAACTTATTTGTTTATGATTGTATCTAGAAAAAATATTATTTGATTAAGTTCTGATTGAGTCTTGGAGGTTAGCAATGTTAACCACCTAAATGTGGTAGGTTAGAACTGTTCTCAGCGCCATCTATGGTCAACAGTTGACACTATTATATCTACAACGGGCCATTCTCTGTCGGTAAAGCAGCTCGATTGTTTTACCACCGTTAGTAACGAACATTTTTGAATCGAAAGTTGTTCTTTCTGGAGTGCGTCGGCTATCTTTGGAAAAATACTTTTTCGCAGTAAAGGTGGGTAAAGTATTTGTTTTTTGCTGTAATTATGTTTATTATGATTTTGTTCTCTGTAACAAAGTATTTTTGGTTAACAAATATTTTTCCTCAATAATCACTATGATTTTTTGCAATTTTATTGTTACTTGTGTCACGGTGGTCAGCTCTACTAACCACCTTATTTCCTGAAATCCTGAAATTTTGCAGCTAACACTGATATTTTTTACTTATTTACATCTCAAACAATCACAATAACTTACTTTTTTTTTTATTTGATGGTTTATTAAATGTAAGTGTGGCTCAATGAGTTAATACCATGAAAAGGTCTTATGACCTCCCAAAGTCCCGAGAACGAGTAAAAATATGACATAATCTTAATTTCTTAATTCATTAAAAAAATTTACAGCAATTGATAGCTTCATTTTCTTTTAAAAAGTTCTCTAGTTTACGCCCGAAGAAAATGCATTAGGCAGACGTTATACTACTTAATGTGTAGCAAAAATTGCCTTGTTATTTCTTCCAGGTGACCAGGATGAAACAAACAATAAAAAAAACGGTCAAGTGCGAGTCGAACTCGCGTGGAGATGGTTCCGTACCATTCCGTTTTCCGTGAGAACTTTAAGACTTAAGATTTAGGTTAGGATCGTTTAGGTTTTCCTGTAAACTATAAGAGAGGCCTATATTACATATTTTTTTCCAAATTTTGGACTCAGTTGTTTCGAAGATAAGCCCTTTCCTTTGATAAATCAAACGATACACTTGAAAAAAAAATTTTTTTAACTGTCTAATTTGTGATCAAAAATCTACATTCGTTCATTAACGTGTGTAATAAAATGTATAATTTACGTTTCTCTACATCCGTGATTGAGTCATCAAACTTCAATTTTTTTTCATCCAGTAGATTCGGAGAAAAAAAAGCTGTGGCAGACGAACAGACAGACATACAGGCACGAAAGTGTTCCTATAAGGGTTCAGGTACGGAACCCTTAAAATACTGTCAAGTCGGTCAAGTCAAGTCGGGCCTCGCTGTTCCGCACCGATGCGCTTTGATGGTGAACATACTAAAAAAATTGGTGAAAGTTAACTAGGCGTAAGTAAAGCTGCCAGTCCAATTGAGAACCTCCTCCGTTTTCGTGTTCCGTATCAAATTTCTTTAATGGAGCTTACTAGCCACCGAATGTGGCAGACGAAGATTTTCGCCAACGCAACGGCAGGTGGCGCTGGAAGTCTCGCTTACACCAAAGAGTATTGCAATTTTACCAGGATAAATGAAATTATCAAAGAAATTTATCTCTAGCTAGACATATGAATGAGAGAGGTAACTACATAACTTCAAGTGGCCCGCAGAACGATATCGGCGAAGAAATAGGTAAGTTTAAGGCACCGTCATTTGTCTAAAGCGTCGAACAGGTTCTCAATGTACCTTTCGTGCGGTCCTGAATCGCTGAGTGGAATATCATTAAAATGTTCTCTAAAGGAACAAAATTTACAGTGGAATATGAACTGTTTGTAATAAGATATATTATGTAGGTACCTACTTATAATTTTGTGGTGTTTGAAATAAACAATTACCTATCTAGGTTTTGTAGATCTGTTACGAGTTCGAGATCGTGAAAAAAGGCCTACAATTAATAACAAAGTGATATGGAATGAGTTGTCAGCAGTGTTGTCCGAGTATGGAGTGGACATCCATTCCATACAAGCGCTGCAATCTCTTTGAGTGAGAAGGCTCCAGGGCTTGCGTCAGGATAAAGGAGGCGGCGTACAATCGACTCTTGGCTGTTCAAGCTATTCATGGACAGCTGCTTGGTTAAACTGAAAGAATATAATTTTGGGTTAAGAATGGATGATCGAATTGTGAAATGCCTCTTGCATAAGTATACCAACGATTAAGTAATACTTGCGTCGCCAGTGGACGACTTGCAGGAAGCGTTTAAAAGGAAGGGAATGAGAGTGAATGTAAACAAGGTGAAGATAATGGTAGTGAAGGGATGAAATAGTGTCCAAATGCAATGTACCTAATGATTGGGAATGAAACGCTGCGATAGCGGAGCAGCGGGACAAAAAATAGCTTGGCGCGCCGCCGCTGCACTGCCGCGCCGCCACGGTTTTATTCATACAATTCATACAAAGATACTTTTCGTCTCCGCCTGTCTGTACAGAGTGGCTGTGCAGAGCGGTACAAGTCATGTATGTATATTTTAAAAGAAGGCTCTAAATCTTTTCGAATTTCGATTGAGTTATTTAACATATAATATCATTGATAAACGCACCAAACCTAAGAGAACATTAACTACTCTTCCGCTTTTCCGATTCAATGCCAAGAGGCGTTTCCATAGGTACTGGAGACACACATGCAAATTGATGCCACTATTAGTTATTATTTATATATTGATATTCCTTTATTTAGACATCCGCTTAAAACTAATTTTGTACATATTAAAAATCTAACATTAAAAACATATACAAAATTAACCTTTAAAAAAATTGAGTTTCCACCACCACCACCGGCGGCGGCGGGGCGGGGGCAATCCAGGCTACCGATATGGTCGGGACCCAAAGAAACCTCCAAATTATAATTATAATTGTATTGATTGATTGTCACTTGTTGTTTGAAGCTATGTACGCACACACCAATGCCGTTCACTCACAGTCACACGTACTTGCTTTGAAGTGGAGTGGAGATTTTAATTATTTAACCTTGTCACACGCGGCACGCAGCTCGCTTCTCATAGCGTTTTGAAGAGATCACAGCGAACAGTGACTGTGAAAAGGTTCCACATGTGCATCAACACTCGCAATCTGTATTCTACGTTGTGCTAGCTTATGTTGATTTATTAGATGCATCTCTCTTCTGCGTCGCATCCAAGCGCGCGTTGCATTATTCAGTGCAATATGCAATCCAGGTTCGCTCACTCGGCTGATAAAGGTGTTATTTACTCAGATTTATGCAGGTAGCGTTTTTTCAGTTAGCGCACTGAATCAACTCGATTCAAGTGAAGTGACGAAACTGAAAATGTTTGTTGCATTACTTTTCATTGTAGGTATATAAAGGTTAGCGTACCTATATTAGTCGGTATTAGTATGTAAGTAATTAATTTAAGTTGTACCTATGTGTAATAAATAAGTAATAAGTACTAATAACTAATAAGAAATTGAAAATATTTTATGTTCGAAATTAGAAAAGTTGTAGAACAGTTATAATTCGTTCAGATTTTCAATGGATTTTCATTTTCATGTACCTACACACACACTGATCTATAGTAATATATGAGCGTTTCTCACACATTACTCCCGAAATAAACATGTCACCGGCCAAATCAGCGAGTTCACAATGACTCATGCTTGTGTTGTACGGCCCACATTATCGTATTATGTACGCAAATACGCGAGTGAAAAGCGAGCGTTATCGCCTTTATGAGATGACTTTTAAAGCGATCCTTTGAATGTATTCGTGGTGATAATAATTGCATGTGAAGGAACTCACAGTGGCTAGTCGGTAGCATGTTTCATTTCGCTTTGTCTCTTCTAGTATTTAGTTCGGTGCTTACACACACACACACACACACACACACACACCCTCACACACCCTAATTCCTCGAATTCCTATAATATTTCAGGCACATAATATTAGTTTATTTATAGATATGGTTTATTATCAATAGCACCTGGGCGACCGAGCTTTGCTCTCGGCGTCTACACCTATCTAGATAAACTTGAAATTTGTTTTTATGTAAATACAAAATTTCATTAAAATCGTTAAAGCCGTTTCCGAGAAACCAATTATAATATATATATTTATATATAGTTTATATAAGAAAATGAACGCGAGTTACTCCATGGCTTTAGTTTATAAAACTGTATACTTACGCCCCTTTCATAACATTTCTTGAAACACGGGCGGCGGCGGCGGCGGTGACACAATTAAATATAAAACAATTAATAATTAATTATATTTCCATACGAAACTGAAGAACTTGGCGTTACTTGTGAAGAATATACAGAAGCACGAAGCAGGTACAAGTAAGTGGCGTAAATAAGTGTTAGTAGAGCTTCATCTCTGAGCGTGAAGCGTCGTCGCTAGGGATAACGACGCTCGTTTTGTCTCGCCCGCTCACAGCCGCGACCTAACGAGCAGGTTACCCTGCATCAATGTAGGTACCTACTCGTCGTCGCTATTTAATTACTTAAATTAAAATGAACTTGGGTAAGTTATATAATCCAGCGAGAAATATCACGCCCACATTCTGTTCTGTTAAGGTGAAGCCAAATGTACCAATCTCTAAAAAGCGAATGTTATACGTTCTTTCTTTGAGATCTATAAAGATTCTTTAAACCGAAACCGAGTCGCAAATTGGCTACAGTTGGCACTGTGAATTCTAATTATTATACATTACATAAATATCACACACGTTGTATCCCGGCAATCGGGTTAAGCAGAGTAATCGGTGTTGTGCTGCAAGAACTCTGGTAAATTACAGCACAACACCGACCACCACGTTTCGCGAATTATTCGAATAAGTTTCAATCGATTAAGCAGCAAGTAAGGCACGAAGACCCACCTGTTGCATGAGTCGGTGGAAGTACCGTGCCAAGGTGAGAGGTGGCGAGCCTTTTTACGACATGCGTGGGGAGAGATGCAGTGGGGATATTCTTTTTAAGTACCGGTGTGGTACCGTCCCCACACAGTACTAATTCAAATTAGATCAGATCAGACTAGATAGAATAGACTCAGATCTTATTTCGCTTCTACTTAATTTAGTTAGACGTTCCCCGGGGTTGCGGTTGTCTAGACAATATTAAAATATTTTTGACAATAGACAAAAAAAAATCAAGAACATCATAATTATTCTCAATATTACATACACATATTCCGGAATATTCATATTGTATAGGAATATGTGTATAATAAATAATCGATGTGTATCATATTCTGGACATTATATTCATATTATATAGCTGACATATTCTTCACACACAAGTTCAGAACAGATATGTATGCATAATTTTAATTGTACAGTTGAAATTCGTAGCACCGCACCGTCATAAGTACACGTTTGTGAAGCCATCTCGTATGTATTATTTATTTATTAGGTACTTAAGTATTAGGTATTCGAGAAAACTATTACCTCGCCCTGCTTACGTAAGTAGTTTAAACATAGTTTTAAATTATAAGTAGAGTGCTTAGTATTTAAGTGCTCTCTCAAACATCGAATTTTGAAATTGAAATAATAAAATATATTATGTATGCATATGGGGGAAAATAGGATTAAAACATTTTATAGATTTATTTTACAGTTAACATAGGTACATATACCTAACATTATTTTCGTTCGTCACATTGAGTATCCACACATTTCATTCACATTTCTGCAAAAAATAAGCGGACAGCTATTAATTGCAGGAATTCTTTAACCTAAGAACAAACAAAAAGACCTTCGCGTAGACGCTGTCCCAGTGATTCGTCATCTAAATTGCCACAAGCAAGAATCACGAAACGAAGAGGCGCTGAGAGCAAATTTGTTATGTGTTTAGGATGACCTATGGTGCCCCGCCCGCGCCCGCGCCCTGTATTACCTAACAGCGAGCGATGATGGTCGAAAGAGAAAAAGGTAGAATAGGAAAAGATATATTGGTATGAGATAATTGAGAAATGGGCTATTTACATTTACTTTCAGATGCTGAACATATACTTAAATACATTTATCTTATGGTTTGGTAAGGCCACCGCCTGCGCGTCAACGTAAAACGCTCAGTCTGTCTAACCGTAATTTCTGCATACGTGACAATTCGTTATTTTGTCGTTTCGTAATCGTACTTACTTTTGACTTACATAGGTACGTATTTCACGGAAAAAACTTGGACTAGGGGTACTCGAGAGGCTTCAGTCACTTCAGTAACTGACTAATCTTACAAACATAATTTTTTTTTCCCAAATAATTCTAAATAAAAAAATCGGTGCGTGTAAGTACTCATGCACGCGCGTTAGAAGTTATACTCCCCTCCCCCTTCTCAGACTCTCTCGACCACCCTGCCCCCTCTCCGCCTTAGCTCCGTCTATTCTCTCCCCCCTCTCGACCCCTCGACCCCTTCAAAGGCGAACAATACACCTACATACAAAGAATTTTTATGCGGTGACCGTGAGCGTGACAATAACGGCGACGTGACGATTTTAATTAGTTTACTCCCATTTTCATAACGCCCCTAAAGAAGTTCAATTTATTTCATAACGTGCGTAAAGAAGTAGGCACCTATATTCAAAAATAATTATTCACATGAATTAGTGAAAATTAAGCTTAAGAAATTAAGTATTTATTTCGTTAAGTCAAGTTGGTATCTATTTCGAAAAAAACTTCACACTGATGTACGTAGAACCATCGACGTCGTAGAACGGTCGCTTGCCTGTACGGAGTAGGGCTCTGCGAGTGAGCGGGCGGGCGGCGCGGCGGCGCCGGAAGCCCAGAACGGAATGCTTGGTTGTAAATCATCCATGCCCCGCAGTTCCTGGCCTAATGGCTGTCGACGACGCAACGCCTTGGCCAATGCCGCCACCGCGCCGCGCCTCCACCGCATCGTTGCGCTGCTGCGGCCAACCAAGGCGTGCTAACATTTGTGGAAATTCTGCATTACAGGATAAGCCTTATTAAGCTTTGCCACAAGGAAACATTGCATTAATTGCATTAAAGTTTCTATGTACGTTTATTTATACAATCAAATTAAAGTACCCGCTTCCGACAGTATTTGCTAGTATTAACTACACAACATATTTATTTCTTCATTATAAGTCTACACTACGTATTCAGGATTTTGCGTAATTAGAAATGATTATAGTCAGAGGATGGTTGAGGCCAAAGGTGTCATCTAAAGGGTATGAAAATTAAGCCTTTAAGGAATATTATATTTATTAACAAAATTATTATTTCAGTATAATGTATGCCGTAGAATAGAGGGCAACTTATCTATAGAGACTAAAATATACAAACCAGACTGTATAGGTACGATATAAAATGTAGGCAGAGATCTAATTTATTTTGTCTTCAATCTAGATTGAAAATAGATAAACGTGAAAGCGTGAATTAAATTTATTTCGTAGATGTCTACTGGATTCGGTATTTTCTCAGGACCAAACAATAAATAAATATTCAACTTATCTTCGAGACGTAACGTCTTTCTCAGCTTCAGGCGAAATAGCTCCAATGATAATAATGGTTAAAAAAGAAATAGAGGAATATTTCAACGTCTGCTCTGTGTGATCACGATGATTTGTGAAGGCATGAATCAGTCCGACGAGAAACGCTCTCTAATGTCATAATATATTATTTATTTATGCGTATTTTTACTCCGCTACCGAAGAGAAGAACGTAGGCAGTACCTACTTATTACACACATACGTATTCCTTTTCATGTTATCCTTATATATATAATTCTTCTGTACGTGTGTTCGTCACCTAACTCCGCCTAAACAGCTGGAGCGATTTGGATAAAATTTTGTGCGTGATTGAACCCGGTAAGTGGCGTCGTGATAAGTCCACCCACGCGGACGAAGTCACGGGCACAAATAGTTTTCTATAAGTTCTTGAAAGACTGAAATATGGTGTTTTTCGTGATTATTTAAAATGGGTAAGACATTATAATTTTAAATAAATTAATAATATTAGAATAGAGTTTCATTTGTAGTAGATAGGTGTGGTAGACAGTCATGATGCAGATAAAACTCAAGAGACGTGAACTCTAAATAATTCACGATGCGTCCTAGTTTTATCCGAGTAGGTACTACGAAACCTACAGCCGAAGAAAATCCTACAGCACTGATGCACTGTATATTAATCAATATATTAAAACCACGACTAAGTAAGGAATTAAGACTTATATGTTTCCGAGTATGCTTCACCCCGTATCCATCGATCTGCCAACAATAATTCATCAATCCTCCTGTCAGCTGAGCGAGTGCGACAGGGATGGGCAGTGCGGATGACGTCACTGTTCTCACGGGTGGGCCGTGCACTGTAATCCATTACACGGGGATGAACTTGGCGAAAACACATAATAGAAAAACTAAAAATAAAATTTACGTTGTCGTCAAGGTAATCGTGCGGAAGGTAATGGAAATCTTTTCGCAATAGCAAAGAGTTCAGAATAATTTGAGATTGACTAAGATTTTCACATATTGCATACAATTAGCATCAGTTGTCTCGTAACAAGCGTGTTGATAAAGGTGCCTGAGTCCGCGTGCGTGTGTGACATAGATACGAGTATGTTTATTTGTAATTGGTTTTTGTTCACACAAATTATAAAGAATTCACTTTCACCTGCTTGGCGATGAGATCTTCGATCTACGGATGAGATGCAATTTTGAATTATTTGGACAATACGAACGACATGTGTGAGGGAACGCGGCCGTGGGCAGGAAAATCGATTGTGGGAAGACTAGCCGTCAGGTAGTACGACGACATCAATTACGTCGGCGGAAAGCAGTTGATCCGTACCGCTGAAGGCCGGGAGGCCGGAAAATTGGAGAGGCGTATGTCCAGCCAGTGGACGCATACACGCTGGCTGACTGACTGACTGCGAGGGAACGGAAACGAAACGTGAGGGAATGCGACGTGACAGAACAGAGCAAAAATTGCTTCGTGAGGGCATTCCAAATAATTATGTAATTCCACATTCCCGTCACGTTCTCGACCCAATACTTTTTCAATGGGCCTAAAGTTCCCAGCTACCTTTAATCGTGATAAATATACGAGTAGCACATATTTTTCTATGGTTCTGATTTTACATCGAATTTTTCAAAGACAAAACCAACATTAAAAATTAATTATTATAATTGCGATAAAATATTATATGTTTTTATAGGTATAGACGTAAGAAAAGTTTTCGGCGTAATAGTGAATGACTTGGTAATTATTGAAAGTTTTATTTTCGATCGAAAGATTATATTTATCTCCAATCTGAATGCACTTTTCATAACGTTTTTTTTTTCAATCCTTCCAACCCATGGAAGAACCATTTTGAATATTTGTTCTCAAAATACTCCGTAATGACGGCATGGACCTCTACATTGGACGAAAATACTTGCGTTTAAGCTCTCTCTTCAGGTTTGGGAAGGGGATACAGGCATTTGGGGCGTGGGTAGGGTGGGTAGGGTGCACTTTCGAAGCCGAAATCCCACAGTGAACCCATTGCAACATGTGACTAGTGAACTGGTGCGTTGTCTTGCAGAAAAAGGGCACAGCTACTGAAAAGTCCACGTCTTTTCTCAAGGATATGTCGTCGCGTAATTTTTTGAGTAGATCAGCATTAATAGACGCCCGTGACCGTATTATTATTCGGCAAACAATCAATATGCTTTGTTGTTTGATATTTCGATGGAGCATCGGCCCCATTAACTGCTCGCAAGCGCTCATTGTTTTCGGTTGGCACTTTCCACTCCTTTATCAAAAATTTATTGTCGATACTCCAAGTTATCCCTATTAAAATAATTAGGTAATAACTTTCTTGTTTCAATGGAATGTATTTTTTTATTTTGACACATAAACATTTGGCGGCAATGGTTTATCCAAAAGATTTCCAGATATTTCCACCTCTATAGGCCGAGAACTTTTTACCTCTCTGGTACCTATGTACATACCTACTCGTACATATAAATTTAAATATTATAACCTTTCCTCATTGAACGCCAGCACGTTGGACTCCAGAAACACTTTCAGGCGTCTGCAGTCTGCACTTCACACGACTACATCCACACGCCGAGATAATAGACATACAGAAAATAGACAATAATATAACGTAAAGAAAGAAAACAAAAATGGACATATTATCGCTGAAATGAAGTGCATGGAGCACGTACATATTACGGAGGAACTACAGTAATCATTATTATATGTAAATTTACTTGAAATTGACTCTTATAATTTCAGACTAAATGTTTCTGTCTGGTCATATAATCTAACATGCATAGGTATATAAAAACATGACCCTCCTTTTTTGCTTCGCTTAGTCGGGTAAATAGCCCAATAATTATCCAATATGGACCGGCAGACAGCAAATGTAGCCTACATTTGTGCGACCCCTGTCTCAGTGACGAATCGAGACCTTATTGCGGTCCTCTGAGACAAAGAGACCCTCGAATCAAATCTCGCTCTACTTCATAGCATTCCTTTTGATAAGTGAGGACGTTTATCGTCGTCCTTCGGAGCTTGGGTTGTTGTTCAAGGCATCATCTGTATGTATGCTTAGTGAATCCTCACGCAAATCTGCAATTTTACATTCATGTTATAATGTATTCACATTCGTCAGCACCCTAGGCGTCTCGGTGGTGCAATGCTTCGAAGTGTGATCGCCAAAGGAAAGCAAAGTCGAGCACGGTCGGACTTTGACTGACTGACCGTCCGACTGTCGTGGCTGGTCGTGGTTCGGATTCCACCGAATTCTACCAACGCATCCCACCATACTTTTTCAGAAGAAAACGAAATAATTAATCTGAAAATCCCACGCAAAGATCAAATTATTGATATCGAAATTTCATATTCAAGTTACTTTTAATTATTCGTAAGTAGGTACATATTGAATGGTTTCGTGCACAGAATAGAACCATTTCGGGTGCTCTTAACTGCGCGTGTCATTTCCAGAGACCCAAGCATGTTTTCAAAGTATCTCTGGGAATTCTCATGGTTGATGTCATGATTAAATTCGTATTTTATTTTCTGAAATGTCTAAAGTAGGTTATTTTTGTTTATTTATGTAATTCGGTATGGGTGGCTGAGTCAGAGGGGCCAAAGCGCATGCTTCGACCAGCTAATATCACTTCCGAGAAGGTAGGTGCCATACCGGAGACTTCCCTGGATTGCTGGCTATACTGGACTAGAGGAGAACACAGCCGAGGCTGCTATGCGGCCATCTTACATCCAGCACGTACACCGGTTCCGAACGGTGAAGCAGCAGGTGTAAGTATGCACGTAATTTTTTTCGTCAAGAAAAAACTCATTGGTACACGCCATACGTAAACTGTTTTTATATTGACATTGAAAATGTCTTTTGGTTCGTTTCAGTATAGGCCCCGATTTCACGAAAAAGTGCGATCCACTTATATCTCGGAGAGTTGTGAAGATATGATATTCAAAAAAGGCTCAAAAGACGCGTATTCATTTGCTTTAAGGTGCAAAAATAATTATTCGAGAATGTAAGAAATGAAAAAATCTATGGTCGAAATAGTGAAAAAAAAAAAAAATTTTTTCCGCATTTTTCATTTTGGCGCTCGATATTTTGGAAACGAAGAATGATATCAAAAATTTGAGAAAATCTGCGCACACCCGCTATACGTGCATTCTACAAGAAGGAACATTATGGCAACGGAACCCTCTGTATGTGAACAAAGTTATCACTAACCGGGTGTTTTATGGAACGACCTAGTTAGCTACGTCACCTAGTACACCAGCTATGTCTGTCCATAACACCTTGGTGAACTATTAGTTTTAGCCTATTATTATATTACAACATTTATCCACAATGCTGACACCGAACTCATTGAGGAGTGTAATTATCCCCCTTTTCATTTTGCCCGCACAGAACCCTAAAATTACCTGATTTTGGCACAAAATACCCGCCAACAATCGAAAAAAATATCCGCATCATTATTAGAGCAAAAACATAATGAAAAAAATAGTAAAAAATTGGTAAGTAGAAAATGTAATTTTTTTGTAGAAATATTAAATTAGTTTATTTTTTTTTAAAAGTTTATTTAGACTTCGATAAAGACAAAGGGAATGATTTAGTTCTAATGCACCGGATGTTGTTGTAGTGAAAGAAGTGAAGCAGCTAAATTGTGGAAGTAGTAAATGATGTTTCTACAGTCGATCTTAGTGCCATTTATTTATTTATTTATTTATTTTATTTATCCTTATTGATTGACGATCACAGTCACACGCAACCATCACAAACAATAACAAGGACCAGGCATCCAAGCCAATAATTAATTAAAAAAAATTATAAAAAAAAATGAGAAACTCACTACAGACAGCCCACAGAGTAGGTAGCGTTAGAACTAGTGATGGAAGGCATCGATAAAAATGAGTATATCTGTATTCTATACTTTCTATTCGATGCTCGTTACGTTGGTTTTACTTCATGTATGATGTATAATGTAATCCACTGAAAATACCCGTCAAATACCCGCCAGTAATAAAATACCCCCCAAATTGCCCGCCAGGGTCTAAAATACCCCTTTGCGGGTAATTTACCCGCCATCCGGCAACGCTGTCGTACATTAATACACACACAATACACGTACACAGTTATAGGTGTATAGATTTCCTCACGATTTTATTTTCTTCAACTATGAATTTGCCTATTTATTATGAATTTACATAACATTTTTCTATTCTGAAAATTCGTTACATATGGGTCTCGGATAATTTAGCTTGAGAAACTAAAACGTATATATAAATAAATAAACACTTCCTCTTCCTAACTTTGGAATTGAGAGATTCATTCAAGAGAAGTATTAACCTCGTTGTCCAAGTTCGTCCGCAAAGTTGACACTAAAGCGATCACAAACGAGACGTGACACCACAGAACACTTGTCTATAAAAGTGAAGGCGCACGTGAAGAACCTTGTCACATACGCTCACTTGCCTCGCGCCTGCAGCATGCGGTAAGCGACCGTACGCGTGATAAGGTTCCATAAGTATATTTTTTATTTAAAGTGACATAGCGTTGAAATGTGGAGAGCTTTTCTTAGCTTCAGTAGAGATTTCCCGCATTTAGTATTAGATCCAGCGAGTAAGATCTACGAGTATAAATAGATAAGTATAAAATAAGGATAAGTTATAGTAAATCGAAAAGAAAAAACGGTTTTAAAAAAAATTTCAACCGACTTCAACCCCTAAAAAGTATTAAATCATATTTTGATCTTGAGTAGAAGGTGGTACAAAAGCACACCTGAAAATTTGTTGAAGTCGGTTCAAATTTTTTTTTAAACAGTTTTTTTATTTCACTCTTTTCAGTAATATCACATAATATTAAAATCGGTTAACGGGAAGTCGGTGATTGAAAAATTCCTTAGTGTGAAAGTGTTCATCCCGTAATTTCCCACCCTTAGGGGCGGTATTCTTTCATAAAACCCTACTCATGAAAAAAAGAATAATTAAAATCGGTTGAGAATTGGCGGAGAAATCGAGTAACATACACACAAAAAAATAAACATACAGACGAATTGAGAACCTCCTCCTTTTTGGAACTCAGTTGAAAAAAACACATAACAATACATACATAACACATAACATCACATAACAATGTGAGAACGTTGTTCACACACAGAGGGTTCCGTAGCCATATGTTCCTTCTTGCACGTACAGCGAGTGTACGTAGCAATCACGCGGTCACACTCGCACGTATCTCGTATCACGCCATCTATCGGTGACCGTTCATACTTTGGTTGTTAAAATGTTTGGATAATATGGATGGTAGATGGCGCTCTTCTGCATATCATGATACTTGTATGGGGGACCCCTTAATTTTTTACTTTTTACTTGTTGGCATACACGTCATAATAACACATTCTGTGAACATTTCAACCGGCTACCTATTACGGTTCAAAAAATACAGCCCTCGGACGGACGGATGGACAGAAAGACGGCGTAGGTTTACGAATAGTCTTCCGTATAGATACGGAACCTTACCTAAAAACTTTTAGGATTGTCCTTTTGTCCCTTCCCGCCATCGCCCCCATCCATCCACACGACGACGTGGCTGGACCTAAAGTACAGAATCGCTTACGTTATCAATTTCCAGCTTCACGTTCGAAGTACTTAAAATGAGTAATATTCGTAGAGCTCCGATGTCGACCGCTCAAGCAAAACGGAAAGTTGCAAGTAACTGCCGCGCGCTATTAACTCGTCAGGAGTGGAGAGATCTCCTCCTCCGGACTTGTCGAGTCAGGCTGCGCCTCGACCATAGATCAAATCAATAATTCATGACGTACCCAACACGCTAAGGCCCAGTTTTGCTAAATGTATTTTTAACGTATAAATATTACACAATTTATAAAGAGATATTTTATTAAAACTATATTGAGGAATCTCATCTCATCTCATCTCATCTCACTAATATCATAAATGTGAAAGTATGTTTGTTTGTTTGTTTGTTTGTTTGTTTGTTTGTTTGTTTGTTCCTCTTTCACGCCTGAACGGCTGGACGGATTTTGACGAAACTTCGTATAGGGGTAGTGTATATCCCGGAGTAACATAATTTTTAAAAAAAGTGGTCAAGTTCGAGTCGACCTCGCGTAAAGAGGGTTCCGTACCATCGCGTTTTCTGTGAGAACTAGAAGGATTGGGATTTTCTTTTACGTTTTCCTGTAAATTAAGTGTACATCCCACAGTAACTTATTTAAAAAAAAATTGTGGTCAAGTTCGAGTCGGGGTCGCGTAAAGAGGGTTCCGTACCATCGCGTTTTTTGTGAGAACTAGAAGGATTGGGATTTTCTTTTACGTTTTCCTGTAAATTAAGTGTATATTACATGGTAACACATTAAAAAAAAAAGTGGTCAAGTTCGAGTCGACCTCGCGTAAAGAGGGTTCCGTACCATCGCGTTTTCTGTGAGAACTAGAAGGATTGGGATTTTCTTTTACGTTTTCCTGTAAATTAAGTGTACATCCCACGGTAACTTATTTAAAAAAAAATAGTGGTCAAGTTCGAGTCGGGGTCGCGTAAAGAGGGTTCCGTACCATCGCGTTTTTTGTGAGAACTAGAAGGATTGGGATTTTCTTTTACGTTTTCCTGTAAATTAAGTGTATATTACATGGTAACACATTAAAATAAAAAGTGGTCAAGTTCGAGTCGGGCTCGCGTTAAGAGGGTTCCGTACCATCCCGTTTGCTGTAAAGGGGGAGGGAGAGGGGAGGGGGAAGGGGAGAGGGAGGGGAGGGGGAGGGGAGGGAGAGGAGGAGGGAGAGGGAGAGGGAGAGGGAGAGGGAGAGGGAGAGGGAGAGGGAGAGGGAGAGGGAGAGGGAGAGGGAGAGGGAGAGGGAGAGGGAGAGGGAGAGGGAGAGGGAGAGGGAGAGGGAGAGGGAGAGGGAGAGGGAGAGGGAGAGGGAGAGGGAGAGGGAGAGGGAGAGGGAGAGGGAGAGGGAGAGGGAGAGGGAGAGGGAGAGGGAGAGGGAGAGGGAGAGGGAGAGGGAGAGGGAGAGGGAGAGGGAGAGGGAGAGGGAGAGGGAGAGGGAGAGGGAGAGGGAGAGGGAGAGGGAGAGGGAGAGGGAGAGGGAGAATATAAGATAAACGATAGTTTATTATCATATTTGCGTTTAAATCAAATTCTGTTGTTTCTCTTAACTAGTTCTAAAAAAAGTCCTCCATACAATTTAAGCCAATCATTTAAATTCGATTAAAATTAGTACACGCACATTTAGCTATACGAGACACAGGATAGGCTAAATAAAATTCAGTTCCGGTTACGCTAATAAGTGGAGTATTATAATTTGTTAGGTATCTAAAGTATTTGATTTATTTTAACTGTAGTTTCTTATTTAAATATCGATAGCTTTTTCCCGCGGATTCGCTCGCGTGAAATTCGTATTTTAAAAGAAGAAAGTAAGTAAATTAGGCCGGGGCCGGAGGGTGAACTGGATTTAGATGAACAATAAACATTCTCAAAGAAAGTAAGTAACATACTAAAGGCGAGGCCGAAGGCCGAGCTGCGTTCAGGAAGAATATAAACCTTTTTAATGAAAGTAAGTAAGAGAGGGCGAGGCCGAAGGCCGAGCTGCGTTCAGGAAGACCATAAACCTTCTCGAAGAAAGTAAGTAACTGAGGGTGAGGCCTAAGGTCGAGCTGCGTTCAGGAAGACTATAATCCTTCTCGAAGAAAGTAAGTAACCAAGGGCGTGGCCGAAGGCCGAGCTGTATCCTGGAAGACGCTAAACCTTTTCGATGACAGTAAGTAACTATGGGCGATAGTTACTTACTTTCTTCAAGACGGTTTATAGTCTTCCTGAACGCAGCTCGGCCTTCGGCCTCGCCCTTAGTTACTTACTTTCTTCGAGAAGTTTTATGGTCTTCCTGAACGCAGCTCGGCCTTCGGCCTCGCCCTCCGTTACTTACTTTCATTAAAAAGTTTATATTGTTCCTGAACGCAGCTCGGCCTTCGGCCTCGCCCTCAATGACTTAATTTCTTCGAGAAGGTTTTCCTGAACGCAGCTCGGCCTTCGGCCTCGCCCTTAGTTACTTACTTTCTTCGAAAAGGTTATCGTCTTCCTGAACGCAGCTCGGCCTTCGGCCTCGCCCTCAGTTACTTACTTTCTTCAAGAAGGTTTATAGTCATCCTGTACGCAGCTCGGCCTTCGGCCTCGCCCTCAATTACTTACTTTCTTTGAGTAGGTTTATCATCTTCCTGAACGCAGCTCGGCCTTCGGCCTCGCCCTTAGTTACTTACTTTCTTCGAGAAGGTTATTGTCTTCCAGAATGCAGCTCAGCCTGAAGCTTCGCCGTTAGTTACTTACTTTAGTTGAGAAGGTTTATCGTTTACCTGAACCCAGCTCGCCCTTAGTTACTTACTTTCTTCCTTTGAAATACGAATTTCACGCGAGCGAAGCCGCGGGCAAAAGCTAGTTAATACATATAAACAACTTGCATTAACTAAGTAGTATGCTTAAAAATATATACCATGGCATACTTACATTAAAAATACTTTATTATCTACTCTTATTAATATGTTGATATTCAGATATTACATTTTTCCACACATGCATTCAAAAGATGCCATCGGGGTTAACTAAATATTAGAAATACACATAGCTGAAGATGTTCTTTTCATTTGTCTTTTTATTAGGTTATTCGGAATACAATTGAAAGAATACTTTCATTATTTAGTTTACATTACTATCGCTATAAAATGGAACACAGCGATAGCGGACGTATGAATTTATAGACGACTAGCTTTTACCCGCCGCTTCGCTCGCATAGCCTATGTCCATCCTGAACGTCCATTCTAAATATTGTTCAAAGAATTTTTTAAATCGAAGGAGTAATTGCCGAGATTACCTTTTACATCCAAACTTACAAACTTACAAAGTATACCTCTTTATAACATTAGTGTAGACAAAAAATTGTTATGTTTTTGCTCAAAATATCAAATTGCGTGCTTGTCCCCCGCCGAAATGTGTATAAAGAGAAAAGGGGCAAGCTTCATCATCTAACAAATTATAAACACTTCATATCTTTTTTGACTGAAGAAAATTCACTCTGAAGCGTGCCTCATCAATTTGTGTTACTACGACGCTTTAGCCACATTTCTCACCGCGAAGGTAATATTTTTATAATCTCTAAGAACACCTTCGTCATTGTATAAAACTCATATATGGAGGGGCATCACTCATTCATGTGGAGATTAAATTGGCTCATGAATATTTGAGCTGCGCATACGACGCCAGTGGCGGAGTTAGAGGGGTAGCGAGGAAGGCGTGTGGAGTGACATGGCACTTCGTGATGTGAATAAGTGAGGAGCGGTTTAAAAAATAAACACGCGTAAGTGTAAAGGTGAATGTTTAATGTGGAACTCGGACCGGAGGTAGCTAAGAGGTGGGCAGATTGAAAGAAACATCTACCTACTTAAGTATAGTATGTACATACTACATACATATTATGTATGTAGTATGTATATTTCGTACAGTTCTATACGTGCGTACTCACGAAATACCTAATATAAATATTGTCTTGTTTTTACCCGACTGCGCGACGCAAAGGAGGGCAATGTGTTTTTATTTTATTATTATTATTTTATTATTATATCGGCCTATGTATGTATGTATGTATGTATGTTTGTTCCTTTGTGGCACACTAGAGACCAAACGCGTGGGCCGATTTTGATGATTTTTACGTCAATCGATTTGTCTTAATCTTGCGAGTGTCACTAAAGACATGACAGTAATCAAAATTCAATATGGCGACAACTAGGTGCCATATTGTGAAAAATAAAAAAATGCAAGTTGACTAACTATGTTAAGAGGGGTATCGTTGAATAGGTATTTGAAAATGATCTTTTAGGTTTCTCTTACCATTTTTAATTTCGAATGACCATTTAGGATTTATAACGATTTAAAGTTGGTTAGCAAGCATTCTCACTCTTATAATAATAGAGCTGTGATAAAGTTCTTATTATACTGGATGTTCGGCACATCGACCGACAAAATTTTTTTGTAGGTAAGTGTGGTCATTTGAAACGTTTTGACCCAACATACCTTTTGTCAGGTGTCACGTGGTATCGAGATACGATTTTTTTTTTCGTTATTTTTGAAAATTACCAAAATCCCAGCTTTAAACTCTTGTAACTTTTTTGTTTATGATTGTATCAGCACGAAATAAAATTTATTGAATTTTACAATGTATCCTTGTTTTAGAAAGAAAATATTTGATGAAGTTAATACCATGAAAAGGAATTATGACCTCCCAAAGTCCCGAGAACGAGTAAACATATGACAGAATCTTAATTTCTTAATTCACTTAAAAAAAAACAACACCAATTGAGAGCGTCGTTTTGTTTTAAAAAGTTTGCTAGTTTACACCCTTTCCAAAGGTATACCACATGTTATACAAATCATTCACTATGCGGCCAAAATTAGAGATAATTTGCAAGAGTCTAAACATTAATAATGGAGAATTGAACAAAATGCCCGCGCGACCGGTACATGTTCTAAATTTGAAAATGCTCCGGAAAACGCTCTCAGTACGGGAAGCGACCACCGATAAGAAGTGGCCCTATTACAAAGTGCCCGTGTTGTCGTTCTATTCTGATCTCTGTCCCTAATTTTGACTATATAGTTAATTCTTTGTATGACATTTGGTATATATACTGTTGGAAAGGGCGTAAACTATCGAACTTTTTAAAAGAAAATGAAGCTCTCAATTGCTGTTTTCATTGTATCAACTTCATCAAATGATATTTTTTCTAGAAGAAGGATACATTGTAAAATCCAATAAATTTTATTTCGTGCTGATACAATCATAAACGAAAAAGTTACAAGGGTTCAAAGCTGGGTTTTGGTAATTTTCAAAAATAAAGAAAAAAAATCGTATCTTGATACCACGTGACAATCATTAATAATAATCAATAAAAAAATAATCAGTAGTTTAGACCACCGCAAGCTACTTAATAATCCCCACGATATTAACTCTCTCAATGAAATGACAAGATTACGAAATTTACGGTCTTATATAATCATAACTAAAAAGTGTAAAATAAAAAAAGTTTATTTAAAAATCGACTTTAACAGTCGGGACCCATTGAAATTTTCCCAATAATGGGTCCCGACTGTTAAAGCCGCTATGTTCCGCATTAGAGTTTATTATTTGTTTTATTATATGTGTGTATCGATCATGAAACTATTTCAATGGTGTAGTTATTCAATATTACTTAACAGAGGTCTAGACTAATGGACTTGTTTTTTTCTTTTCAGTTTTTAGATAAAGGTAATTTTTTACGCAGTCGGGTTTTTTTTATTTTTTAAATAAACTTTTTTTTACTTATTTCTTGTCAATACAATTATTTTGGTCATATTTCTTAGTATACTTTTATCACGAGGACTTAAAAGTGTAATAATTCAGGCGTAGATAAAATATTGTTCCCATATAAAAATGTCAACTGAAATTTTTATCCCATTCAATTTGTATAGGTGGACTGGTGAGGGCGAAGGGCCAATAAGTCACAATCAATTTCGGCGGCAACTTCCACGCGAACGAGGGTTTGAGGATGAGGCTTACTGTACTGAACACTTTTAGACAAATATGCCACGTTAGAGAAAGTCAGCTACACACTTTTATGCCTAACAGTCAATCCGCAAGAGTAGTTAACATAATATTTCAAGGCGGTAAATTTATATCGACTAACTAAATAGTTTTAGTTTAGTAGCATTGAATCTTTTTGGGACAACTAAATAAATTCTTATTATTAGGGCGGGTTCCCATTACGTACAAATCGTAAAAAAAAATACAGGAGCTTAGAGGACCACAAAATACTGCTATTAGAAAAGACTTAGCCTGCGGAAATCAAAATTCGGGCCAAAAATAAAATTTCACGAAAAAATTTTATACAAAATAAAAAAAAAAATATTTTTTTAAGGCACCAAAACATTGGTTTAGAATACAAATGTATGTAAAAACAAGGGAAGTGGTATGGGTTTCTTAATTCATTTAAAAAAAAACAACACCAATTGAGAGCGTCGTTTTGTTTTAAAAAGTTTGCTAGTTTACACCCTTTCCAAAGGTATACCACATGTTATACAAATCATTCACTATGCGGCCAAAATTAGAGATAATTTGCAAGAGTCTTAACATTAATAATAGAGAATTGAACAAAATGCCCGCGCGACCGGTACATGTTCTAAATTTGAAAATGCTCCGGAAAACGCTCTCAGTACGGGAAGCGACCACCGATAAGAAGTGGCCCTCTTACAAAGTGCCCGTGTTGTCGTTCTATTCTGATCTCTGTCCCTAATTTTGACTATATAGTTAAGTGTTAGGTTCGTGCTTTCCGTCCAGTTTAGTGTAGCCGACATGAAATGAAGGGAAGCACTGACATGGCACCTAGTTCATCCTGTGTTATGGGCTGACATCACGGATGTTGTAGGTGATGTAGCCAACCGTGTCAGGTTCCATAAAAAAAATAAAAAATGGGTGAATGTTTTGGTAGTTTGAAAAAAAAAATAACCAGTATTAATTTATAGAAGATAACCTAATGTTGAGGCGGCGCATGTCGTTTTTGCATAAATTCCTATTGAAAATAAATGTTTTGGTGCATTTAAAAAAAATAAAAAATTTCGAAAATTTATTTTGTATGAAAAATATTTTTTTCAAATTGTTTTTTTCCGAAACTACGCATTGTCGCAGAATAAAAATTACATCTTTAGAATCGCAAAAGCCTAAACTACACGCCTATCATACCAGCTAGTCGAAAGAAACGTGTACGTAATGGAAACCCCAGCCCTATTATTATTTTATACATGTGCCTCATCTTTGCTTCGCGCAGTCGGGAATTTTTTTTTCGAGTGTATGTATGTCGATTTTTTAGGCACATGCTGTAGCCTAAACGGCTTGATGAATATTGTCACATATGAGGTGTCGTTGGATTCGTCCTACTCGCGCGAGTGCCGTAGGGAGAGACCACATTGTTTCAAGAATTCAATGGCTGCCGTTAGGTGCCAATATTTTGACAATATGACACCGTGCCATATTGTCAAAATTTTAAAATAGTTTTTCTTCGAAACACCATCGAGTGGGGTATAATTGTGAAGCTCGAAAAGCCGAATTAAAAAAATTTATAAAAAAAAAATTTAACAAACATTAAAAAACATGACTGCTAAATTAAAAATTAAGGAACCAAGGAAAGATCAGTAGAAAATGATGTAGGCAGGATTCAAATAAACACATAGCCCGACTACAACATTTTCTACTGATATTTCCTTGTTTCATTAAATTTTTAGCAGTCGGGTTTTATAATTTTTTTTACGTACTCATAATTAGGTAATATTTTGTGTAGGGTCAAATATAGACAGAATTGTATAAGAAATAAGAAAAAAATATGCAAGCCCTGAGAGAGGTAGTGTTGGTGAACAAAACAGACAAAGAATTTCTACGGGCCACCGAACAAACTCTTTGTCTGTAATCGAACTGGCAATCGAACCCCAAATCTGTTAAATATTACGAATTGTCTCATACTGTGTAGGTAGGTAGAGAGTAAGAAGGGATGAGTAAGGTAAAAAAGTGCTTTGGAAATTAGAACGAGTTCAAAAGTTTACTTTCACATGCCCGACGAACAAGCCGTCTTCACTTTAAAATCTTATCTTGTTAAGTATTTCGATTTTTTTTTTCTAACAGAAGAAGTTGGCTATTTTAAGATTAATGATAAAATCGCTGAAACTCATTTAATGCGAGCGCAAGCTTGCTATTATTTCTGCTTCACATAATGTTCTAAGCATTTTAGAAGACATGTAATGTTTCTTAGATTTAAAATAAGGTAAATAAATAAATACAGTTTTGCGTTATGTAGAGCAAAAACATCTCTCTTTTTTTTTTATGTAATCCGTTATGGGTTGCTGAGTCGGAGGGGCCAAAGCACATGCTCTAACCAGCCAATATCACCTCCGAGAAGGTAGGTGCCATACCGGAGACTTCCCTGGATTGCTGGCTATACTGGACTAGAGGAGAACACAACCGAGGTTGCTTGCGGCCATCTTACATCCAGTACGGTGGTACCAACCCAGTCGGCTACAATTTGAGCCTACCACCTAGTAAGGGGCAAGGGAAGGGACCTACAGTTTTACACCAGTTCCGAACGGTGAAGCAGCGGGTGTAGGTATGCACGTAATTTTTTTCGTCAGAAAAAACTCATTGGTCCACGCCGACCGGATTCGAACCTCGGACCTCCCGCATGAGAAGCCGATGCCCAAACCACTCGGCCACCAGCCGCTTGTCTCTTATAGATAGGCGGGAAAAGGAGCTTTTTCAAATGCAGACCCTGATCGTAATGGAACGTAAATGTTATCTCCAAAACGTCCTACCTTTTCAGGATAATTGCTTCAGGGTAGTCATTTACAGATGTAAATGCGCGTTTGACTAATCTTTTGAGCTTATCATCTACGAATGTGTGAGGTACGCTTTTGATGTGTCCACGAATACCGTTACACGCAGGACATCTTCTCTTCTAAAATGAAAAAAAATTTACAAATATTTTGTTCGTTCGTTCGTTCATCATCGATGCGTTCGTAAACCGTTCATCCGATTACGATGAAACTTTGTTAGGTTTCTGAGCGCGCGCCTGCGAACTTTTCAGGCAAAAAAAATCATTCACGAGAGTGGATCCGCGGGCAAAAGCTAGGTTCAAATAATAACTTCTTAAAAATATAACTCCTTTGAATATTCGTTTAGATCGAAGAAGAGCTAAAATTAATGCGGTAAACATTTTCCTTGTTGCTTAACAAAGTCGAAAATAAAAAAAAAATATAGAATCTAAAATGAAAATTAGAAATTAAATTAAATTTAATATCATAGAGAAACCTTGTTAATTATTTCGATTATTTTTGAGTAGAAATAGTAGATGAGTTATCTCAGAAAATTTAACATTTCATCCAGTAGGGATTGATCAAATCAAATCAACTGGCCAAGAAATAAATTAATAACTGCTAAATACTTTAACCCTAAAACTTAATATAGCGATTACATCACTAATAAAATTACTGGTAGTACTTTATGATTGTTATTTAGAGTTCTGATATTCCGATCGCTCGATCACGGAACTCAAATGCTCTGTGGTACGATACAGTAGATGGATAGGGCCGATTTTACCACCATCGGCTAAAATATAGCTACGGATTAAGTCCTCTAACAAGTGAATTAGAAATGCCACTTTAAAGGACAGATAACTGTAACCCACGTCGACTCGGCAGAACGCACGACATCGACCATACGATCAAGCTAAAAGAAGGGTTCTTCTTTCATAATAAGAAGGAAAGCTTCACATATTTTGTGCGAACAGTTTTGTGTTTATTTGGGAATATTATGTCGTTCCAATGTTTACGGACATTAGTCTGTAAATGTAAAATAAATACTTTGGTCCTTAGCGAATGTATCGATTATCAGAGAGTGAACTTTTTTTTTCGTGCGAGTGTGGGTGAACTGTGGTAGAAAACCGAAATGACATAGTGGACGTAACGATAACCGACACGAGTTGGAACATCCAGGGACAGAGTTACTGACACGCCGCCAGTCGCCATGGAAAAGCACATTTTGTAGCTTCCTCAAAATGTATAGGGAGTGAAGATAAATAAATTAATGTTGAATAATAATAATAGATATTTATACGTACAGATTAATTTTTAAAATTATATCATGATAGTAAATTATAGTAGGTAATAGATTTGGTGAGCAAAATTGATTAGATTCTACAAATAACAAAAGTAGGTATTGGAAATGTTCCACTCGATCAGGATTATATTCTTGATAATTTAAGATAAATTCGGAATACCTATAATTCATCAAAGTAATAAATTGTAGGAGCTCTTGCTTGTATTATATCTTGTATTTTACCATTCAATGACTGGTTAATTTATATTTAATATACCAAAATATATCTATTCATATATGCCTATTTGCATTTTTGTCTACTTTCAAGTATCACAAAGAGTCCTTCAGTATAATGCCATAGTGGACGTAATCCCTTATACTATGGGAGCATAAAACAAAAGAATCCTTCGCCTACACCAGGTGTACACCAGGTGGCGCCCGCCCACCTGGCGTAGGTGAAGGTGTTAGAAAAAAAATCATTTTGAAAGATTTTTCCATGAAACTTTATGAACTAACGAATGGATTGTATTTACAGATAAATATTCTAGCTATAAATGACATTTTTTTATGTATATTACATATTCTGGGTAACAAAATTATTATGTAAAGTTGTGTTATGTGAAAATTGCGACGTCTCTCTGATTTTATATTTTTATAAATTTATCACGAACGCAAATTGGTGATATAGTATTTTTATCATAAAAAGGAATACATATACAAACCAATCCTACCTTTCTGGTGTATCAGCAGCTCGTGTGTCGCACACAATAAAATCTTGAATTCACAAATTTTTTTTTGTCAAAAACTACATTTTCGCACTCACAAGCCATTGCAACATTTGGGCTATTCATTACGTAAATATGTGTGTTGGATATATGGAAAGCACATGGTTGGATAGATAATTTTATCTACTCATCTTAAGACACTTTCTACACTCAAAACACGAATTTAGGCAGAACTAGAAATAAATTACGACACTGACTCAAACAAAGTTTCTATGGCGAAACCTAGGTCACAAAAATGGCCTATTTCTCGTAAATTTACGACATGCAAGCACTAAACGGCATATATTATTCAACTAAAAGAACTAAGGAACATTTCTGTCACCTCACTTTCTCCAAAAAACGATTTATTTTGAGAAACAAGCTTCTCAAAACAGGCAAAATTGTCGTCCGCTCGAAGCAAGTTTGTATGGCGAGACCTAGGTCACAAAAAAGGGCTTATTCCTCGTAAATGTACGACATGCAAGCACTAAACGGCACATATTATTCAACTAGAAGAACTAAGGAACATTTCTGTCACCTCACTTTTTCCAAAAAACCGATTTATTTTGAGAAACAAGCTTTGACAACAACAAACAGGAAAAAATTGTCAGTATGGAGTAGGACTTTTCTTCGACTTTTTACGTAAAATGCATCTCAACTCAGTACAAACAAATGTACTCAATAGGTCCGGAATATAATGAAAAAGAGAAAAAACATCACTTACCGGTCCATTTTTCTGTATTTACGAACAAAACAGCGAATATTCACAACCACAACACGCGCGCGCACATACAACACGAACTGACAATGACGACAGATTTGAGATTTTTTTTCGTATTCTGACGGCTCGGGACATATCAAGTTAGTGGTACCGATGTGTAGCTAAATAATTCTACTTTATACTTTGTCTCTGTCAAATAAACACTCCTAGGTGAGATAGAACGAAAAAAATTCTTTTGTTCGGCCCATGCAGCGGATTGGAGCTCGCCGACAACGTGGCGGTTTATATTGACCGCTCCGTAGCTGACGGTATAGCGCTCTAGCGGTCAATATTGACCACTCCAGAGACAACGGGTTGCAGAGTAGTATTACAGCAAAAGTAGAAGTGCTAATAAAATATGCTCTGAATTGAACAATAATTGTCCTCCCGCGAGCAGTTTTGACTTTTTATTAAAATGATATACAAGCTTTACGAAGCATGCATGGATTTTGTATGTAGACAGTTTTCCATATCCTCATTCTCTCATTTCACTAATTGAATAATTTCGTGTTTAATTTATTCTACATACAATCCTATAATATTTATAGAGAATATTTAATTAAGAGTATTTTGTTATTTCTTGAATACATTACCTGAAAATTTATCGTAGATATACCGCCATGGAAGATGTTATGTAAATTAAATGAAAATATTATTTAACTAAAAAGATGAAACAAGTATTAGCAATGTTTACCACAAACACTTGTCGAGTCTCCATCGAAATCAGTTCGTTACACTGACTGAAACCGCCCCAGTTACAGTCGCGCGTCCGCCGGAGCCGGTCGCTCGCCGCCGCCCGCCCACGACGCGCGACGTGTCGCGCCGCCGCCTTCGAACCACCTGCCCGCGAACAGGAATTGAAACTTTAGAACAAATTAAAATATCATCTAATTAAAAAATTTAAAAGTTCGGGTTTTAAATTATTTAATTAACACCATTGGATATAAGGCCTCAAGTGTTTTGTTTCATTCTTCGTTTAGTGATACTTAATTACTAGTTGAGTGTGCAAATTTTGCTTGATATAACTGCTCTTTCAGCCAATTCATCTGCCTATCGGGGCTGTTACTAGACAGCAGATATAACTAAAATGTGAAATATACACCTATCTTAGGTAGAAATATAGAAAAAACCGGCCAAGTGCGAGTCGGACTCGCGCACAGAGGTTTCCGCGCCACAAAAAAAAACATTGAAAAAAACACGTTTCTTGTATGGGAACCCCCATTAATTTTTTACTTTTGAAATTTTTTATTATTTGTTGTTATATCCGCCATAATAACACATATTCTGTGAAAATTTCAATGGGCTACCTATTACGGTTCAAGAGATACAGCCCTCGGACAGACAGACGGATGGACGAACGGACGGACAAACAGACGGCGTAGGCTTAGTAATAAGCTTCCGTACGGGATACGGAAACCTAAAAACCTTCAAATATAAAAACTTATTAATTAAATGAAATAAAATCGACATGTCATAATCATTTTTAATAGCTCCGACCACGTGAACTTGCAACTCAACTCTCAGATCATGTTTTATGAAAACTCTATCCCAATTTGTGTCAGTACGTATTTAAATTATGCGTGAAGCAAACAAATAGATACACAGACAAACATACAAACCGACAAACTGATAAAATCAATGTACGTAGAAATGACATTATGCATGCATATATTTGTTTCTATGTATATATGTATGTATCTTTGAACCTGTAAGTATGTATGTAACGAATATATTTAATTGTACTTTACATTTGTATCTAAGTATATTATAATATTTTATGTTTTAACTCTTCTTCATTTTACTAACGTTAGTATTCCTACAATCCCAGGTATGACCGGTAGAGTATGACATTAGGGTTTATTGTCACTAATTCTTTGTGCAATAAAATATATTTTCATTTTATTAAAAATTCCAAATGTATATTTATGCGTTCTATCACTTATTAGTAAAATTTAAATTTTTTTGCAAACATTTTCAATGCACCGACATCATTTTTACGGTGATATTATATGTATTGATTTATGATAATGATGATAATTGGAAGAATTCCAAATAGACATCTTTAAAAGTATCTAAGGAATGTGTGGAAATTATTATTATTTTGCTATAAATAAATAAACATTGAAGCACGGACAGTAAACAACGGAGATACATTAATATTTTTATTTAAATATTTTTTTTAAAGTCTGGATAACATCCTACAGTATCCAGAAATCCAACGTTCTTCATTTAGAAGTTGATCCTAACAATGTAATAAAATTTTAAACTGCCTGTTAATAAATTAGACAGTTCTGTTATCGAGTAATCCGTGTGGAAGGAAATAGAGTAGACAGACTGGTGGACATTTCCCCGGTGCGACCAATTTCACGCCTACTGCTCTGAGCGAGTCACTCAGGCCAATATCGCGGTGCCGTGTGGTACGAACGAAATGTACCAGGAGGTATGAAGGTCAGAATTTGTGAAAACCGCACATATTAAGCTGTTCTCGTTCGACTTTACCGCTTTCAAAAGATAAGAGATATCTAACAAGAGAAGTAGAGACGATAATAAGCTTTAAGGCTTAGAAACTCATTTCAATATATACATTTTTATAAGTATTCAAAGTATACACATTAATTAATGTTAGTCTTTGGTTTCTCATATTCGAAAATAATAGGTAGGTTTATTGAAAAATATGAGTTATAATAACAACCACTCTCAATTTATTCATCAAATCAAATTGACATAACCTTGTTTTCTACTTTGCCGTCACACTGCCTTGTCTTTAATATATAGCCAAAATCATAGACACCACGAAACAATGAAAATACTCCGTCATCAACTCATCACCGCCGTCGCGCCGCCGCCGCCGCACCGCCGCCGCCTCCGCCGCGCCGCCCGCCGCCATTCTGTAACCGCCACTTTGGCGCTCCGCCCAGCGATGCTGGGGCGGCCGCCTGTGTTCATTTGACATGATGTGTTTACCTGCCGTTATAATTTGATGTGTTTTTATTGTCAAAGTTATGTAATGTAAAATGTGAGAAATTTAGCTGATTTTACAATTTTTTTTCTTGTATAATACTTTGCAATTCATGTTCGATCGTATGTCTGCTATACGCAATTTCATAGATAGATTGCATACCAAAGTTTCGTCTTCGGATCCGCTTATTATTGGAACTAGAAATAACAGTTGCATACCCAGTATTCAATAGAAACGAAAATGTTCTGCAAAATTTTAATTTTATTTTGTATTTTAGGACAAAGAAATTAAATCAAAGTCAAATTAGGATGAAAGTAAATGTACACTTAATAACTAATAAGTGAGTGAACGACTGAGAAAGGCTAGTAGGTGTGAGAGAGTTCTACAAAGATATTTCCATCCAGTTCTAATCCGTTGTTCAATATGTTACCTGCTCTAGATCAAAGATAGTCCTTTGTGTAAGGACTATTATTCCCAAACCCCTCAACAGCTATATTGTACCTCCGTATTTATTGGGGCGAAAATTGACAATGAATGTCCTTTCTAAGGCAAGTCGCAGAAATGATAAGATTCCCGTCCACCAGATGCCATCAAAACACATCATAATCGGAGTCAGTAGGTCCTGCTCACGATACCTACCTATATACCTTCTAAAAAGATATATAACTAAAAACTCAGTAAAATATTTTCTAGTAGGTACTCGTATTTTCGACATAATCGCCATTAAAAGGCGATTTTCCGATTTTGGCCATGGGTATGGTGAACCTTTCCTTTCGCATAAAACCTCGATTACCTCTAAAAATACGAGTACTAGGAAAAAATGCTACGGAGCTTTTTTGAAGCCTATTAAATATGTAATTCTATGGAGGTAAGTAAATCCGGTCGAACTGGAACAGTCTGTATATCCTTATCCTCCTTATATATATATATATATACCTATAATAAAATCCAACGTCTGCTTTCTGTCTGTCTGTCTGTCCGCTTATAACTCGAGAACCACTGAACCGATTTTAATAAAACAAAATTCTACTGATAGCTTGATTCTTCCCATCAACTATAGGCTACTTACTATCACGCTAAATGGCTTATGAGGTTAGCAGTGAAGTTAAATATGAGAGCGGGCGGAGCCGCGGGCACAGCTTGTATTCTATGTATTCTGTTTATTATTTTTCATGACATGAACGAGGGGGAAAATATACAAATATTGAGTTTCTCTTATTTCAATTATAAAGGAATTCTCGAACTAACTTGCAGGCTTTCCCAAAATACCTAAATACAATAAGCGTAATGTCAGATTTGCCGAATGTTTTCACCTCACGAATATCTTTCGTGTTTTCTGCGTGCCGCCTGGCAAAATAGAATTTGGAAGTGTATTTATTACCGAAAGTTAACCGAAATTGTTTCTGTTGTAAAAGAAAATATGTTCTGCGAAATTTAAGTAGGTACGAAAGAAACAAGAGAAGTTTTATGTGAATGTATGTCGGCCTTTACCTGAATATCTTCAAAGGAACAATACTTCAACAGTAAGGCGGCACGGGGGAGAGGCGCGGCGGGGCGCGGCGAGCCAAACGCGGAAAAGTAATGGAAAAACAATCGGAGTGTTTACACTCTGCCGTTGTCCGATTTCCAAATCACCAAGTACCGCTGAAAGTACCACTGTAAAATTTAAAAGCACTTAGGTAGCCGGTCGGCGGAAGCGTTCGTGCTCCTTTCGCGTTTCAGTTTTAGCAGTTTCGCCAACTGTGAAAGTAACGAATAAATAGTAGGTACCTCCTGAAAACATTTGTGTTCTAAATTAATAATGTCGTTTCGTCTGAAACACTTTTGTTGTTCGTTAAAATCCAATACTAAATTCTAGGACCAGGTATTTCATTTCCGTGCGAGATTTGCTAGGAAGTCTCCCAAACGCGGTTAGTTCATTGACTTATAATAAATTAGTAATATTACCTAACGTTAAGGACACGCCCAATAGCCCTTAAGAACACAATAAATATTCTCACTAAAGCCGCGGTCACACCATTAGTAATAATGCCTAAAATGACCAAAAACAATTTTGAAACTGAATATCGCATACTATATATTACATAAATTGTGTTATATTTCGATTGTTTTTATTTGCCAAATTAGTAAATTTCAGACTAGTTTGAACGAATAATAATTATTCATTCAAATAATAATAATTAGTATTGGATAAGCATAATTTTTGACCAACACTTTAGTGAGTAAATTATTAAATTCGTATTACTATCGTATGGGCATGTCTTAACGTTAGTAATAGTTATGTAAGCCAATGGGTTAGGTACCATTCATGTACAAAATTTTTTTTATTATTTTTTTTATGGAAACTGATACGGTTGGCTACATCACCTACAACATCCGTGATGTCAGCCCATAACACCGGGTGAACTTGGTTGAACATATTGTAGTTTCATGAAGTAACATGATCTGATATCATTTTGGCGAAAGTGAAGGCCAAGTACTATACCTACTGATCGAACAAATTAGCAGATCGTGTAATGAAAGGCTGACGTTAAAGTTGGTAGAGCTTTAATTTCGCAAAGTTTCTTCATGCCGTCGCGTCGCTTTGCCGAAGACCCCGATGAAACAAAATATGATTGTGGCGATCTCACCTCAATAATGCTGTCTCTGCTATTCATAGCGGCCTTCGCCTCGGGTAAGACATTATCATTCAAATTGTTGTAGTCTTAAGCACCAGCCTGTGAAAATCATAAAGGGTAATTTGATTCATCGTTTTTTTTTCCTTTACATTTTATCTCTCTCGGGATTCAGCGTGTGTGATATATATGTATGTATTTTACCTCTCCAAGTCGTGCAAAATTGTCTATTAATATTGAACAAATACTCGAATGTTTTATTGTGGAAAAAGAAATCTCGTTATTTTGTGCGAAATTAAGAGTATATACTGAACAAAATGTAATATGCTAAAAATATTATATAATTTTTGGGAATAAAGAAAGAAGAAAAGGATAATTCACAATGCTGCCACACATTTTGCTGTATTGGCTATTTCACGTCAGTATCTTAGGAATCTAGGAATAGATAATTCGAGTCTCGCAGCTCTGGAATTTGGAGATAGCGAGTTCCGGTCTCGGGTGCATTTTGGGACGAGCACTTCCATAATTGTTTCGCTTTACTGCGGTAATTAATATTATAAAACAGGGAGGAAATTGATGGAACCCGTGGGGTTCGGAGTCGATTTCCGGTGCTGTAACATTTTCCATTTCATTATCGGTTTTCAACAATAGAATATTTATTTACGGGCCGGTAGGTACTTAAAACAATGCCCCCACTACATCTCCCCCCGTGCATCTTGTAAAAGGCGACTGAGGGATAAGGACAAGATGCCGCGCTAAAGGGCGACAGGATAGCCAGCTCTCGTCTCGGCACGGTCCTTCCACCGAGTCATGCAGCAGGTGAATCTTCGTGGCTTACTTAGTTTTTTGTTATAGAAAGCGCGACATGTGGCGCCGAGCCACCCATGAACAATGCTGCTTGATAGTTTCGTTATCTTGTCTGAATAATTTGCGAAACGTAGCGATCGGTGTTGTGCTGTAATTTACCAGAGTCTTTACAAAACAACACCTGCTTACCTCGATTGTCGGGATACAGCGTGTGGTATGTAGGAATATTCATTTATTATGCTTCGGGTTCCTTTTCTTATTTCCATTCCTGTCGAAAGACACGCAATGCAATTTATCATGATGAAGTAATTAATTAGCGAGAAAATTCATCTTCATAACTCATGCATGAAACACGTGTGTCGGAATTGGTGGTCGGAATAATCAATTCGATGTCCATGCAGTTTATATACAGCGTGTTTCAGGATAAGCTTGAGAAACTTCAGGAATAGAAAGTACTCATTATTAAAAGAAAAAAATCCTTATCACTCAAATCGCAATTCCGTATTTTTTTTTTTCATACAAAAATTTAAACCTGTAATAAAAACTCGATGGAAAGTGAGATTTGGCAACAGCGCTGTCTAGATCTAGGAAGTGCAATGACCTAGTCCATGCCTAGTCCAGTCCCCTTTTTCTTTTGATGTCATTCAAATTTACGTTTTTAGAATTTACCTACATGCAGTACAATTATATTTTCATTTAATAAAGGTGGACTATAAAATGACCGAATCTGGGAAAAAGTTTCAGAGTTTCTCGTCTTCAAATATGGATCCCTTTCGAACACTAAAGTTACGAAACCCTATCCTGAAACACTCTGTATACGAATGTGCCCGACTGTCAGCATTCAATTTGGACTTAATAACGAACAGTCGATATTTTTTTTACGAATGCTCTCATCACCTTTTGGTAGGTACTGCTTCACTATCGATGAAGACACAGAGTATAACAATGATCATTGCAATTGAACCATCATTGCAATGATGAATGGTACGTATGTGCGCGGTGGCAGGGGCGCGAGGCACATCGGAGCTGGAGCCCGAGGACTGCAGCCCGGAGCTGCTGGACGTGTGCGTGGACCGGCTGCCGGTTGTCAAGCAGTTCGGCATCCCGCGCAACCAAGTCGAACTGCACAACCATTGCACGTGAGCACACACACACACACACACACTCATACAGAGAGAGAGAGAGAGAGAGAGAGATAGAGAGAGATAGAGAGAGATAGAAAGAGAAAGAGAGGGAGAGAAAGAGAAAGAAAGACAGAGAGAAAGAGAGAGAGAAAGAGAGAGAGAAAGAAAGAGAAAGAGAGAGAGAGAAAGAAAGAAAGAGAGAGAGAGAGAGAGAGAGAGAGAGAGAGAGAGAGAGAGAGAGAGAGAGAGAGAGAGAGAGAGAGAGAGAGAGAGAGAGAGAGAGAGAGAGAGAGAGAGAGAGAGAGAGAGAGAGAGAGAGAGAGACCCCAGACATACACACACACGAGTTTCATAAATGTTGCTTCCTTAGAATGGCATCTCTCAAACAAAATGCATCAAGTAGGCACAGTGAATCATTACAATAAATCCTATAGAAAATGTGATCAAATCGAGATCAACGTGTATATTTAATGACTGAGGTTATTCGCTAGTATCGTACCTACGTATGGAGCTGTAGTGAAATTAACAGAAGAAACCATCGACTTAAACAGAAAGATAAATCATATACGTATCTTCTTTTTTTTCACTTTTTGAAGCATTTTGACAGTTATCATTTAAATCAAGTTATCCTAACTATTAGACGACGAATTAGATTAATAATTTTGTATTGAAAATGTTTCAAATGTTCCTCTATAACATAGTTGTAATTAAATGTCCTTGATTAATAAATAACACATCGATACAATAAAAGAAAAGTTCACTAAGAACAGCAACAATTACAATTTTCAAAATTCTACCCATCGTATTTTATTCATCAATAATTCCAACTACCTACTTGTATGCACCGAACTAGACGTAATAGAAGTGGTATCTATAGCGCGATGAAAGATGTAACTGTCGGTAAAAAAGTGTGCGTGCCTTCACATGCAATGTTGTGATCACGATACATTCAACTGCTCAAATTAAAAACGATCTCATTCTATGAATATGACAACGCTTTTCACTCGCGTATTTAC
The DNA here is from genome assembly GCA_946902875.1 of Nematopogon swammerdamellus. Taxonomy (NCBI): domain Eukaryota; kingdom Metazoa; phylum Arthropoda; class Insecta; order Lepidoptera; family Adelidae; genus Nematopogon; species Nematopogon swammerdamellus. The sequence goes on from OX336345.1 coordinate 10,570,073, forward strand.
GAAACGATAGGTGAGTTATACACACACAAGCACACAGATTACACCAATACCCAAAAGCCGCGCGCGGCGTTTGGGGAGCGACTTCGGTCGGCGCGGTCGCCAGTATTCGGCTGAACCCGCGACAAGACGCAAAAGCGAAATAGGCAACACAGTTTGTCACTGTCACTCTTGCACAAAACACAAATTTATTATTTATCGTTCGCTCTCCATACTAACGGTCAGCACTGATTTACGCTCACCACGCTTGTGAGAAACCGTGTGAAGCGGCGGTCTGGTCGAGAACATACTTTTTCGGGAATGATGTATGGCCGTACCGCCGAGGGCCGGGGGGACTGGAAGAAAATTGTAGAGGCGTATGTCCAGCAGTGGACGCTTGCACACTGACTGACTGTATGGAAATGATCAGTCTATAGATAGGATGTCGATGCTTGTATGTTGTGTGTGTATGGCCTGGTACTTGAAAAGAATAGGTCCATCTACCCGTGTATGTCGTATAAGGCGACTGAGGGATAAGGACAAGATGCCGTGCTAAAGGGCGAAAGGATAGCCACTTCTCACCTTGACAAGGCACATCCATTAGTAACTACTTGCTGTTTAAGTTACCTTGTTCTGATGTTTTGCTTTACGTGGTGTACGGTGTTGTGCTTTAATTTAACTGAGCTCTTGCAGCACAACATCGATTACTCTGCTCACGCCGTTTTCGGGATACGGCGTTGCTATTTATGTATGTTGTCACAGAAAATGCTAATTAATTTAATTCAAAAGTCTTTACGAGAACCATGAATCAAGCGCTTTTCCGCATGAGGAAGATCTTTTTTATTACGATATCTAAATGATAAAGTATGTGTGCATACCGTAGAGCATACCACGTCGGCATGGGATGCATGGACACGTGGGTGGCGCGCTGCATGCCGGGAGACAAGCAGAAGTTCATCGGGAAGCAGACGGCCGGCGCACGCTCACTCATGGGACTCATGTGCAATTCTACCACTTTTCAAAGAGGTATAATATCATTTATTATATATGTACATAGTACTTTAAAAATTTTAAATCACCTTGATCGTGAACCATGTAAAGTAGTTTAGGGGTACTTTCTGTATGACTTTTTTTTAAATTCTTTTTAGGGCTTTTAACAATGATTCATTAATATCAGCCCCGTAGTACTCATCGTCTTCTGTTTTAAATCTAAATAGGACGATTCGTTTGAGAACTGGGTCATCTTTTGACGTTTCTACTGGACGAGCTAGGGAGAGGTTGATGGACAAAACAAACATATTTTATGCACACTTTTGACCAGTTTCAATTTAAACAGTGTAGTTTGTGATCCAATTGCCAATAAATTAAACTTGGACAAGTTGTCATTATTTTTTATCTCGCAAGCTTCGACCGAACTTTTGTGAAAGCTTCTTTGATAAAGTCCTCAAGTACAATCATAAATTAATCAAATCTTTCCATTTTGACACAATGCCTTTTCAGAATCTACTCAATAAGACTAAACTGTCTATAGTCACTTAAGAATGAAGAATATTTCCGGCAGGAGCCCACAAGTTATGTTGTTAATGTAACTTCAAAGCGAGCTCCTTTTCGAAGAAGGGTGAGTTTCGACTGATCCTCAGCTAAGCCCTGAATCTCCTTAATCACAGTATATTAGGTGGTGTAGCTGTAGCTAGGGTACTTCTTTGCTGCGATCTTAGAATAATTGTAAACTGGATTCAAATTGAATCTGAACGCTTGGTTCCTTTGTTGTTCACCCGGTGAGGTCGTGAACGAACAAAAGCTATGCCTTTGCCTGCTTTACATATAATTTCGCAATTTCGTTAGTACACGAAACCTTTCCTTCAATACAATTACAAATATATATCTCAGTATGTCGCTTTGTGTTTCCCTTTTTGGGTGATATTAGTATGTTGGAGTCGAAGAGAGACGATAACTTTTTACAAATAAAATTTCCCGTTCGCAACAAAATTAAAAATGTACATCATTTCCTTTTAGGTAACCAAAAAGTAGCCTAAAAATTTTACAAAGGAAACGATTTCAAAGGAATTTTTAAAAGCTTATTTTTAATTATAATTATGAGTAGCACTCCCATTACGAGGGTGCCGACCAGTTTGGATGCTTGCCCTCATTGCCTTGTTGAGTGAATTCTAAAATGGGTAGGTTTATGTTAAATTTTCCATTTTACGAGTGGTTTGAGCCCACTAGGATAAGCTAAGTTTAGTTGAGGTATTTCTCTGAAATGTACACATATTTTAAAATTACATCATTGACGAGTTATTCTTCGAAATGGTTCTTCGGATAATCGATCTCGTATGCGCGGCGTGGTGAGGTGTGTCTGTATTTGAGCAGATATTACAATTAGTATTGACTGATCAGTTAACATTGTGATACCTGGTGAACAACGTAACGTAGAGTTAGAAATGTTAAAATTTCAGAAAAAAATAATTATTAGTGTTTGTGTGAGGTAACAATGCTAAGGCCGGTTTCAGACCTACGCGGCTGGCCGGCGCGGTTGACCGCGTCGCGGCTGCCGGCGCGCGGAACCGCCTAGGTAGTAATGTTATGTAAAACAGCTATGTTAATTGTTAAATATGCGTTTAAAAAGGTAATTTTAAAAGCTAGGTATATAATAATACTTCCGTGTACCTTACATATGTTAATAGTTGAGCTTGCATAGGTTTAGTTAGTTATCTAAAAGTAGCTATGAAGGGCGGTTCTGTGCGTACACCATCAAATACGGCCGGAGGAGAGGAGCCATATAACCAAATGTTCTTGCATATAACGTTAAGTAGATAGATAATTTTTACGTTTTATCCCGCTTATAGCTTAAAAACTTATTTGCAGAGTACCTGAGAGAGAGGGCGTGCTGGCCTGCGGTGTCGGCAGACTTGAGCCGCTGTATAGACCAGCTGCACGACGCAGCGCACGACGTGGCCGAACGTGCTCCTGATAATGCTAACACACAACTCTGTTGGTGAGAAGCACGCACACAATTTCTTCCTAACAAGTGTATCCCGTGATTACGCCACAAAGGTGCTTTTGCTTTTAAGATACCTATGTGCCAATCAAGTCATGTCCAACATTCATATGATTCCAAAGAAACATAATAACACGATTAGATTTTTGTAGTGTTTTTGACAATGTTTGAAAATTATTAACAGACTAGCTTTTTGCTCGCGGCTTCGCTCGCAGCATTGTAGGTTATGCTTCATTTGAGTCAACGGAATATATATTCTCTCATCCCTTATTTACCGCATTACGGGACGAATTTTCGCAAAACGCTGATACAACAGACTTTCATTTATAAACATTATCCTAAAAACCAATTTCCATATTTCTAACTTCAAAAATTACGAACTTCAGTATAAACTTTAATCCCCTATTTAACGCCCTAAAGGATTTTCAAAAATCCTTTCTTCTTTATGTAAACCAACATGGATGGCTGTGCCGAGAGACCAATAATGGTACAGTCGACAGAGCCACAAACACCTCTCCTCGCGAAACCACGCTCAGAGAGGCGCCATGGCTGCCGTGCCAGCAGATTTGCGGACTGTTGCTAGGCTGTCTAGTCCGTTGATACAACGACGTTTAAAAACACCCAGGTTAAAGGATTCGGGAATCACACTCACCGGAAGACAGTTCCACACCCTAGCGGTGCGACAAAGAAACGATTTTGAGAACCGATCTCAAAAGCCCGAAAAGGGTGCTTCTCATTCACATTCTCGAAATAACAATAATAGGATAAATTTCATTACTGGTGAAGTCGGCTGATTTGTGGTACAATTCAATGCAATTAAATTTGTACAATTTGTACCATGCTTTGACCTACCTAAATGTTGACTCTGAATCAGTTGATAGATTAAAATTATGAGAACTCTCATTGTTCGGTAGTTCGAATAAAACTTATTTTCGAACTTAATAAGTTAGTCAATAGCAGTTTGAAAGGTCAGGATGTCCATAGCACAAGTTAGACGGACGCGTCAATTGCAAGCTCTTGTCTTAAGAAGTAATCTTGAGTACCTATCTACCTCCTTACTCTTTGTCGAAATGAAACTTGCCCCATCATCTACATTAAACGTTAGAGTGTTATTGAGTACTTTCAAAAGAAAAAAAAAAACAAACCTCATGTATTATTATACTGAATTGGCTCTGCTGTATATATTTTACTAGCCTCTATTGCCATGAAAACCACTGATCACTTGGCACATTGCCTATGTGTTCCACTACACCGGCCTCAGTTTGGGATAAAAGTGATAAAACCCTTATAACGACACGTCTATCCAGACCGTCAAACCTAAAATTTCCCATTTTGTTCGCCGCGTTTCCGTAACGCGAGATGTTCTTCATAAAAATGCGTTGAACAAAAAACAAGGAGATATTTGCGTATTTCCATACCTTGTTTCCATAGCTAAAGGTCAGGTAGGGCATTAAGGAAAGATTCTGATAAACAAAAAATAGATCCTTAGTGCTTAATACTAGTTTTTGCACGCGGTTTCTACAAGTCTGAAAATAGGATTTTAAAAATTATATTTATTTTATCACATTAGGAGCCCTAACTTTAGGCATACAAATCCGGATAAAAATATGGCGATTTGTTAATTCAGATCTAAAGATAACTTTTCAGACAACTCGGTACTTTTTCCACGACCAGCATACTGATATTTGAGTTCACATGCATATATTGGTAGGATAGGATTTAATTAAACAAACCCCTAATCCATTGATGCAAAATTAATATTGTATAATGAATGAGCAACTAATGTCTGACAGGGACAAACAACCGCAACCAACCGCAACCACCACTGTAACTATACAATTTCACATTGCCTAATGTGATTGCTTTGTCATGGTAATTAAAATTCTCAATCGAATGCTGCAGCGCCTTTAATTATATTGTAATGAAGGAACAATTCACGTTGTGAGTTTTGTTGCCAATTTACTAATAATAAGCATAAAGTTAAATAGGGATTTCTGAGATTCGTGATTTAGAATTTCATTGTTAATTCCAGTTCCCGAGCTGAATACCAGTTCCACTTGGTATTCAGCTCGGTTGTATGCAGTTTAAGTGAACGGCGAGAGGCGTTCAGGCCAAGTAGAGAAAGGAATCACATCTGACTTACATTTCATTCACGAAAGCACCCTGTAAATCGACCCATATCCCGACTCATTCAATTTTATGATCGCATATATTTGCTCGATCGCGGTTAGGGGAAAGATAACCATTTTAGACATTTTTAGATTGGTCATTTTAGATTTATATTTTCTTTTAAAATTTACGACCATTTATTTTTTCAAAATTTAAATGGATTTATTCGAACTAATAAAAAAACACATAGGCTATATATTATCATAGCATTGAATATGGAATGGAATGGCATGGAATATTATTAATCAATAAATCCTCCTTTAAAAGATTTTGCGCAAATGTACAGTTCGCCTTACTATTAGCACGAATCACAGTAAATCGAAAAGGATATTCTTATACGTACATACCTATTTTACAGAATAAGAAAAAGAAAACCAATTTGGAATTAAGAAGAAAACTTTAAGAAAAGCTCCGTGGAGTGTATTTCCATTCGATAAAAGTATTGGTTTTATAAGTATTCGTATTCGTACTAATCCGTTCGTAGTAAAATTATAGAGCTTGTATAATGTTCAACCAAAACCGTAGTAAACGAATGTCTATGATGGCTATCTCTTCCATAAGCATGTTATAAAAAGTTATGTGTTTGCATCATTATTTCGAGGGAAAAGTTACCATACCCGGCAATTTATGAAAGGCAAGCTACTGTTCCGAAATGGAACGTTTTAACAAAACTATTAGACTATCATTTCTTTATGCTTTGAAGTGACTAGAGTAAAATAATATTATCAAGTACCTACGACATCTTAAAGTATACTTCACTCACTCCTCTAAATCTGCCACAAGCTCGACCTAGTACGCTAAAAAAGGTTAAACCCTTTTTTATCGTTCTAGAGCTCGACGATCGGTTGGCGTTAGAACTAACATTAGTCTAACCTAATGAAAAGCAGCATTCATAAATAATTTTTGCCGTCCCCTGCAATGATGCTCATATTTACTTTTTGGTTAGTAAACTGCTAAAAAAATCGTGTTTTGGATAGCGTCCGCGACGAATTCGACCGGTGCGTGTGGGGTTCGGCGCGCGCTCGCTGTTCGCCGAGCGCGGCGCGCCTGCTGCGGCGAATGACGCGCCTGCTGTCTGCCGATGTCGCGACATGCCCTCTGCCGATGGATGTCTACTGCGCGGCGCATCCGACGACGGTCGCCTCCCTCGCCGCAGTCACCGCTGCTGCTACTGTGCTGATAGTGACGCTGCCAGAGATACTCAAGTGAAAAATCTCAGCTCAACATTGAACATCTAAGTATGTATAATCCTGCTGTAAGTGCGCACACAAGTTGCTTCACTCTTAGCATTTAGGATGAAGACATTTTCAAGTTTCGTTTACTAACCGACTTAATAAAAGGAGGAGGCTCGTCGGAATCACTTTTAGGGTTCCGTTGTACGGGACCCTATTACTAAGCCTACGCCGTCTGTCTGTCTGTCTGTCTGTCCGTCTGTCTGTCCGAGGGCTGTATCTCTTGAACCTCGTCTTGAACCGTAATAGCAAGAACATTCGTAATATGTAGGTAGCCCGTTGAAATTTTCACAGAATATTTTTTTTATGGAAATGGAATGTGTTATTATGGCCGATATAACAACAAATAATAAAAATACGAAAAAGTAAAAAATTCACGGGGTCCCCATACAACAAACTAAAAAGTATATGCGCGCCATCTACCGAAAACAGTATGAAGCAGCGCTGACCATGGTGATACGGAACCCTCGGTGCGCGAGTTCGACTCGCACTTGGCCGGGTTTTTTTATACTAGATTCAGTAATATGGGGCGCTTTAACCCATTTACGAGTATGTAAATGCGGATATATAGATATAATGGCTCATTTTGTTCTATGCCACATATTTCAGCAGGATCTGTATCGAAAACAAAGTAGATTTAAAAAAAACTCGCATCCAAATCGGTCCATCCGTTTGGTAGCTATGATGCCACAGGCAGACCGACGACGGAGGCGCCAAACTTATAACCTTTTGCGTCGGGGGTTTAAAAATAACGATGCAAAAATTGAAAAAGAAATTAGATTTCTCCGTACATTTTGAGGTTGGGTATTTACGAAAATGTACGGAGAATAGAATTTTTATTTTTGCAATTTCGCCACCGTTCTTTTTTTAAATCTATTTTCTTTTAGATACAGATTAACCCCCTGAATATGCGGCCCCAAGGTAACCAAATCATTGTATGTACAATGTAAAATGTATTCCTATGTAAATTTAATTCACCTATGGAATTTACTTAGGTGTAACTGGTGTAACTTACATAAACTGGCTTCGATGGACATGTAAGATTAGATGGCCGATTTTCTTTTTTTATGGAAACTGACACGTTTGGCTACATCACCTACAACGTCCGTGATGTCGGCCCATAACACCGGATGCAATTGGTGCCACGTCAGTGCTTTCCTTCGGTCGTGCCGGCTACACTGAACGGAAAACACAAACTATTTACATAGCCGTTTCGACCGACCTTTCATTCAGTGCGGTGGTACAAACCCAGGCGGGTTAAACCCTACCACCTAGGAATATAAGAAGGGAGTCATATCCCTTAGTCGCCTTTTACGACATACACGGGGAGAGATGCAGTCCGATTCCGCAATGATACTGAGTTCACTGGACAAATAACTGTGAGAAGGAAACTACGATATAGTATACGTCTTGTTGAATGTAGGTATCATGGTAGGTATTTACTTGCAAATAAGAGATAAATTTTAGAGGCCACTTTGAGTTGGAAAATGATTTCTCCAGAACAATTTCGTTTCTCGGAAAGCTGTAACTTTGGGTTTCGGGCTGTATGTAATTGGATATCCAATTCTAATAATATTTTAACCAAACTTATCAGTATTTATCCTGGCCAATTAAATTCGGCGGCTAAAGCGTCGCGGCGGCGCCGACGCCGTCGCCGCAGCGCGGCTTCTCCGATGATGAAAGAGCTTTTCAAATTTACGAGTAATTCACGAATCGGCCAAGCGTGTTTTGCCCCCACTTTATAATAAGTAAGTGGGTGGGCGTTTTAAATAGATGATTCCGATTGTGTGACAAACATCCTGGAGTGGGCGCGTTCGCGCGTGTAAAGAGGGTAGGTAGGGGTGAGTGAGGGGTTAGGCTCGTGGAAACTCGCGGGGGTGGCGCCTTCGTCGACGGCAACCCTACAAATTTTCCATTGTTTGTTGTTTCCCGAGTTCAACTTTGAATCTCTTTCTGGAAATTTTAAATTGTACCGTGAGAAGTTTAAATGGAAATGTTGAGCGATGTTGTGAGCTTGATATTGATACATTATGTGTTAGATGAAGCACTTCCAGCACTTCCACAACCGTTCGTGAACATTTTTACAAGTCAAAATAATTTTTTGTCAATGAGATAAATTATGACTGGCATACTGAATTTCGAAGTTCAAAATAGCGATGTACGTTAGTGCGAAAGTATGCCACATCGACACACTTATTAATATATAGCATGGCATGTACCTACCTACTTGTCAGATTCAGATCAATAATAGCCATTCGTTTTAAACTATTGTTTGAAAGGTTAAATGTTTGGTAAGTTATCTCTTCAATGTCGCCTTTGAAAATACTTATATGTAAATACATGACGTAAGTAAACATGTTAAATTGATAATTCACATAAACACGGAACTTTAAGTTCGTTTAGGCTTTTAGCGCTATTTCACATTACAGCAATGTTTTCGGTTACGCGGTATACTGAAAGCGACTCACTTTTGTCGACGTTTCGTCCCACACTCTGGGGACATCCTCAGGACTCGCCGTACTGCGACGACCTGGCGGACACCCGACACGTCGTCGTCCAGTTAGATGTCAACTGCCGGTCGCCGCTGACGTAGATTGTAGCGATGCGAGGGTACTTCGGCCAATGCGGGTAGGTTCGACATCTCTAGTTATACCGCGTAACCGAAAACATTGCTATAAAGGTAACTTTAATGTGACACATTGGAATGTTATACGTAATTTTCAATTAGTTTGTAAGAAAATGATTTTTAACGATAGCCGAACTCGATACTCTAACATGTATTACATAAGATACCTGTTTGAGTATAAAAATAAATGTTCAATATTAAGCCTCAAATTGAATGTACAAGGAAAAATGTTTAAAAATGTTAAAATGTAAATAAATAATATCATTAATTGACAACTTGTTCGTACTCCTTATTTACTATTTTAGTTGAATACAAAATATTGAATTATTCTAACATAATTGAGAATGAGAAGTTCTTCCATACTTTATTATTTTATTTTTGTAAAGTTCTCAATAGTTAGGGCAAATTTTCTTGGTACACTAGGTACCTAGAAAATTAGGTAAGTATAGGTACTGTTACGAATCTCAGGAGGCAACAGGCTTCAAATTATCTCGAGCATTACTCACCAGCAGGAGTCCTTGGATAGCCGGCGGTTAGCGAGTCGCCGTCCTCCACTCTGGTATGGCACTTCACTTCCACAGGCTAATGTTCATGCGCATGCGATATTATCGAGGATATTACTACAATTGATGAAGGCGCTGAATGCCATACAGTTGTTTCGATCGTAAGAGTTCATTGTCAATGGTTTGATCACGAGAGATTGATTTTCGATGCTCAACGAACGATAGCTGATTACGACTAACTACTCCGGCCGCGCGCGGTGGAGACGCGGGGCGGTGTGTCCGGCGCGCGGGGGAGGGGCTCCAAGCAGGCGATAGCCATTTCGCCGCCGGAGCGCCGTGGTATACTTCTGCTGTAAAACAATGCATCAAGACTCCTTCCGCCCATGAGACCTGAGATTTCGTTGTCGATGAACGAAAACGAGCTAAATAGAGAATAATTTATTGTGGCTAGTAACAAACAAACAATGATACATCTAACAAACAAAACTAAACATGCGAAGACTAAACAGGTACCTTAGGTACCTAGAAAATTAGGTATAGGGACCGTACCTACATTTATTTTATACAGATTTGCATGTTAATAATACATAGGTAGGTACATTTGCACAGGAACAGAATAAGCCTTCCCGGCAATTTATATAAATGTCCAGGGAAATCTGTTATTGCATGCGTGCGCTTGAGCGCGCGTAAAGTCCTCGTTGTTCGGTTTGTTTGTCTTCACACTCTAGCGATTAGCGCTGGCCGCTGAGCCTCGAGCACGTTCGGGCCTAATACATTTTCATAGACACATTTACATTTCCCCGCTCGTGCTGTCTCCGTGTTTAGCGTATTGTGACCTGCGTCGTATGAGTAATGGGCCCATTCAAATTTGATTATTTTACCGCATAACGGTGCTATCACACGCACATCATCCCAATTCCACATGTGCCAACCGCACTAAGCCCCTAACTAATGTATCCACAGTCGCCTCTCAAAGGACGTCTGCAATAATCCTCTCGCACTCTTTACCTTATTGCCCCAGCTGATACAATGAGGCGATGGTATTGATGGTGCATGTGACATAGTTCTAGCGTGTACATAATAATTATCTCCGCTTTTTAGAGCCGATTGCATAATTTTTTTTTATGTAAACAAACATGGGTGCCTGTGCCGAGAGACCAATGGCGCATTCGACAGAGCCAAACAGTAAGTGCCAAAATTTGTAAAACCACTATGAAAACCGTGGGTAACATTGTAAAATTCTGTGCCTTGATATACCATGAAGGAAAAAAGCTCGATATTTACACGCAGCTAGCAGCTAGTAATAAATAGCACAAATGCGTCATAGCAATGCCTGCGGCCTGCGACGAGGCAGTCGTGTTTTATTTACTGCGTATATAAAACATTGCGTTCGTTTACAGGACCTAGCAGCGACGTTGAGCTCTCGTCTGTTCTCGACAGACCTATTCCGCGGCCATTTCCTATAAGCCTTGTTTTTAGTGTCAATAGCCAGTCTGCATTGACAATCAAACCAAGGCTTATGGCGGCCGCCGATGGGAACGGTAGAGGTAGGTATGAAGAAATTCATACCCTGTGCGATCACATCGACGACCGATTGGGCACACAGGGATGGGTCTGGAGAAGAGAAGCAAACGTGGTCGTGCCAACGGTATGCTCCCAGGAAGGAACGGAAGTCATCCCATTGTGCTGACCGGTAGGGCCAAACTGTTCGCGTACTACATTCACGTGCTTCCGCGAAGTGTGCAGTTGGTACTAGACTCGACCGACACAGCAGCTCGGCGGCGCTTGTGCCACGGCAGCGGCGCAAAGCAACCTGTAAGCCGCGTCTCCTGCGAATGTTTTATCGAAACATTACACAGAAACAACGAAACATTGGGGCGTTGCCATCCACATTTGTATGAAAACTATAGAGAAATAATGTTTTTGTTTTATGTTTATGTGTATTGCTTCGAAAAAACATGCGCAGGAGACGCGGCTTAACGCAGGCACCAACGACCGACACGGCGCGGCGCGGTCAGCTCAGCAGTACACTAAAGCAAGACAACGCTGCTTTAATACACACATGCCCACACCATGCGTGAGAAGACACACATGGGTGGGTATACATCTTTACCGCAATCTTCGCCCGCAGACTCGGTTCAACACTTCCGGTTGATTTAATTGAAAAGTTAAGTGGAACACGTTTTATAGAGGTTCGGATAAACAAGGAACAAATAAGGTAAATTAGCAAATTGATATTTGACGCCGTCTCGTCGGAGGTGACGGAAAAAAAATATCAATGATTTGATTACGTTACCGCGCCTGCGGCCTGCGGTAGGAGAGAAGGGATCTCGGATATTGCGCCCGAAGTTCTGACGTAATATTAATTACTTCAGTAGGAATTCGCGCACGCTGTCCTTTGTATTTCCTTAAGTAAATAGCACGCTGATTTAATTACACCACACATAATTACACAGATACAAAGTGCTTCAGCAGTGAGCCAGCATATGGCTCCGCGGAAATTTATTTCAGTCAAAATGTTTTTTTTATTTATTTATATTTAATTATTTATTAACACGTTACGTTGCAAACCCTCTTATGTATGAGTTAAGCAGGTAATTAGTGCTACTATACTTATAATTAAATATTAATATGCTTTTATATTAACACTAGCTGTGCCCGCGGCTCCGCCCGCTCTCATATTTCACTTCACTGCTAACATCATAAGCCATTTAGCGTGATAGTAAGTAGCCTATAGTTGATGGGAAGAATCAAGCTATCCGTAGAATTTTGTTTTATTAAAATCGGTTCAGTGGTTCTCGAGTTATAAGCGGACAGACAGACATACACTCAGACACTCAGACAGAAAGCAGACGTTGGATTTTATTATAGGTAAGGATTACATTTATTCACCTACACCTAAAGAATTAAATTCGAATTGTGTAGGTACTTCGTACCATTGTTACAATATTTTCAATAACTCTTCATAGACAGATTCCAATTATTTTCTCCAAATAACGGCTATACAATGATAGCAGAAGAAAGAGGATATTGTTAGGAAGATGCACGCATAAATCCATCACAGGCGACGTCACGTCAGCCCAAACTGTGGGTGAAAGCCTCCTCCCCGCGCGCCGCCGCCCCCGTCGCCCGGGTGTATAGCGGGTGTTATTTATTTACAGATTCGTCACACCCTCGTTCCAAGTGACTTTTGGCCTTTTTTCGACATCCTCCTCGACACTTCCCGCGGGGGATGATTGAATTAAAGTACTGTTTGGAGAATCGATAAATACTGTGGGTGTTATAGTTATAGGTTATCGGTTATAGGTTAGTTAGTATAGCAGGAATTAGGTAAGACAGTACAGTTAAAACATCATAAATTTATTATATTAAAATAATCATAAATTATCTCCCTATTAAATGGTTTGTTTACATTTAATTTTAATATTAGTACTTAGTTTAGTTTAATGGAATAAATTGCAGAACGAACTAAAATTATTAAAAGGAATTCCATAATTTGTATGCTTTTCCTACGTCTTGGCCCTAAGGAATCTTCAAAAAGGAAGAAAACTTGGTCGAGACCGAGACGGCGGCGGGGGCGGTGGGTGCGCGGCGGAGGGGGCGGAAGAGAGCCCGCGGCACCCGTCGTCGCCGCCGACACCCGCCATTGCCCTTTGGCGGAGGCAAGCTGGCGCCCCGCGTCAGCTTGAAATGAATGGAATATTATTAAAATAGTTTATTTTCGGAGCATCGAATTCATACCTATGAGAATAGTGGCACTGGCACCGACCTACTAGACCTATAGCTACTTACTCAACTCCAAAGACCGTCTATGTACAAATAATGTGCCCATTAATTTCATTATACAAACTAAGTACCTGTATGACGAACGATTTGCCATGCTGAACACGTTGAACACGCATTTTAAATCATATTGTGTTCGTGACAAAAGAGATTTATACCGCGGATGCGTACGAATCGGTTCTGCCGTAGACTGAAAAAATGATTCTGTGTTCCTCCACAGACCTGGTAAACTCTGGAACGCTCTGCCTGCCCATATATTCCCCCCAAATACAGTCTCGGGTCCTTCAAGAGAGGCGTGAAAGGCACCTGTCAGGCCGGCACAGCATTCGCAACCCCCGTATGCGACCGAATGTCCATGGGCGTCGTTAGACACATTATGGGAGACTCGGCGCGACATGTCGCGCTTTCTATAATATATATATTCATATAAATACATTTCTTCATCCAATTTTTGGAGTTTCCGGCATCTTAGTGCCAATAGGCCGACTTGTTACCGCGGGTCCTCCCGGGCAAAAGAACAAGTGTACATTGAGATGATAAAAGTATTTTTGGAGATCTGGTCTATTAATCTTCTGTTTGATTTAGGTCTTTCAAATATCCCCTCATAAATTTCGACATAATTTTTGTGCTATGTATAGCCGCCTGCTTTTGTAAAATTTCCATATTTATATCGGCCTTCAAAATGTCTATTTATTATTGTGAACTTTTTGAAATAATTGCGGTGGTGACAATAACAATGGAATAAAATTTACATGTTGTGTTATATTTATAGTAATAATATAGGTCCAGCTTTCGCTGGGTCTGGCTGGTCCCATGCATAGAGTGTTCGAGTCCGTGTGAGCGCTGTTGGTTTATTCCACGAAATTTACGAGTATGGTTATAGGCATTGTGTGTGTGCCACTAACTCGTACTATATTTCGTGGACCTAGCTGCGACCTCGCACATTGAGTGCAATCAATCTCGATAGATTTCTCATCTGTCGGCCTGAATTTTGGAACTCATGATTGATAATGATCGACGTTCGCATCGAAAAATGTAACTTATTTTATATTATTTACTAAGAGTTAAGCAGTACAAAATGTCTGTTTTGATACAGCGTTATTGATTCTGTCGAGGCGAACAATTCGAAAAGAATTCTTTTGAGTCAAGCTCCAGTGAGAGGTCCGGGTACGAATCCCGTCCTACATCACTTAATCTTTCATCTCCTAGCGTAGTCCGGTCCAATGTGCTATAAACGATGTATTTAAGTGTTAGATAGGACCAACATTTGCTACATAGACTCACGCGCTCTATAGAATAACGCTTTCTGCATCTACAAACCGCCGAACAAAGGATTCCAAGTATTTTTCCGACTAGAATAATGTCTTCACGTCTTTTAGCTGAGGTCTGGCTGGCACGGGGCCAGGGCTCTGTTCTTTCGTGCGATTGATAGTTGAAAGAAATGGAAACTTTACAGTTGAATAATTATGAATTCTTTGGAGTATTAAAATTTTCCTTAAATTATAGATTTAGTTTCGAAAGGCTTTCAATAAATGATTACTTACGAAGCTTAATACTATGTAGTTACTTGGGATTGTCGTTCGAGATTCCGAGTAAGGAGAGTCAAACGACACGAAAAGCTAGGTTTGAAGATGAAACCAATGTGTTTTAAGCCCAATTTCCAAAGTTTTTACAATCCAAGTGTTTATCGTACAAGTCTATTTGACTATGGACATACATAATATGACACAGGAGACATAAACATGTACCTATCCTCCTGCAGTTCTGTTCTCCGGTTAAATGTCACGATTAGTTGCTGATGCAACTAAATGAATGAAAAAAAAATGCTTCACACTCTATTCGGTAGAAGGCGCACGCGCATACACTTTTTGGTTTCTTCTATGGGAACCCCCGTGATTTTTTTACTTTTTCTTATTTTTATTATTTGTTGTTATATCGGCCATAATAACACAGGACAGACAGACAGACATACAGACGGCGTAGGCTTAGTAATAGGGTCCCGTACCCGATACGGAACCCTAAAAAGAACCGTTTAGAGAGTTCACTGGGTTAATTTGACGGACAGGGCCGCGTCACATTCAAACAGTTTATGCGGACCCGGATTAACCCTATTTTTGCAATCAAGGCGGGCGTTTCGCTACCAATTTCCTCCTGAATCTGTGCGTCTGGATACTCGGATGAAAATACATTTTATATGCGTACCTACCTACACAGTATCATTCAAGGCGCAATTTATTGTCAATAGAACTCTGACTGTAACAGGGTGACAGACATCCGAGCAAGTTAATAAATCTCCTTTATGAAAAGGAGATCTATTAACTCCCTAACGACACGGCTATGTAGTTTGGGAGCTCTGTAGGATATAGTAACATGTTCTTAGGGTATGTTTAGTATAGGTATAACTTGAAACATTACGGAATAATTCTTATAAAGCTAAAGCTTACAGTAGTTATGTTAATACAGTGGTTCGGTTTCTGCGGAACCCTTCACGCGGTGCTCATATATATTCATTCTTCCTACCTAAACCAGGCCTCAGACACTCCTTCATACCTACCGCGATAATCACCTACAGCCACAGATTACTTAATAGTTACTTCGTAACAGATAAATCACTCCATAGAAAATGTTCCTACCTTCGGGCTTTAATAGCCTACTGTTTCACGTCGCCAATCGCTGCGTGCGAAAATGTACCTTAACGATCGAGTGTAAAGTGGTTATTGCTTTGCAGCTGCGCGCAGTTGCGTGGGCGAGCGTCTATGTATACTTCGTGCGGCTGACGAATTACCACTGAAATAGACCGCCGGCGGCCCGTCGGGCGGTAGGTAGTTAGCGCGCGCAAGTACATAGAGTGCGTGAGGCCTGCTACAGCGCGCGATATTCTGAGAGTACAAAACCCGGCGGGCAGCCCCGCGCTTTCGAGCGCACGCATACAGTCGATCGGCTGGATGGAACGAACTATTCTATTCAGTACGAAGTATTCTGTGCCTATTCTTCGATATAATAATAATGAAGCAATTGGAGCAACGTAATACTAATAATATTCTTGCGTGTACGGCTGTCTCAATAAACAGAAGAACTCAACGTTGTCTTTTTTTACTTTACCGAAAGATTCTGGAAGGTAGGAAATATTTATATTTTGTTCATTTTACATGTAGTTTTAGGAGTTTCCTAATTAAGTAGGTGTACCTAGTTATAGTAGTTGTTGCCTAGTAAATAGAGTAACTAGTACTAGTAACACGACACGAGTGCGCAGCATACGCAAAAAAAATTCGCGTCTTTTACGGTCTACTTACCTACCTATTATAAATTAGACTGCTGTGAGCCTGTGACGTCGCGTCGTCGGTACATTGAATCGCACGCGTCCTGTTTCTTTAGCAACAGGGTTCACATTCTCAATTTATTGTTTCTATACCTACTGACTGGCGAAACCCTAACACGATACGAATCGCGCCAAAAGAGATAGAGTTACGCGATAGAAAGAGAAGCGTGGTGTAGGCTATTATTCGAGTTAGGCATGCAGCGCTTTGCGAGCTGAATTGCACTTTATTGCGTCTCAGCAAGAGTAGCTATTCCTTTATGTGGCTCTGTGGAGTGTCGCTTCTGGTACGACAGTACCTATTAGATATTCTGTGCCTAAACTGATGCGGAAGAAGATTGTCATTTCCGGGTACCTACCTATCTGCTTACTAAGTACCTACTTTACTTAAATTTATACTTTCCACTTTTATTCCCTCGACCTCGCTAGCGGAGAATGCACTCATTTAGATTCACCCGCAAACTCTATTTAGACTCATCTGAACAATACTTTTCTGTTTGTTACACTTTTAAAATTGTAATTTCACACACAGTAAATCATTGCGAACAAAAACTTCCGTCATTAAATATAATATACATTATACAATTTAGTTTTAATAAATTTTAATTTCTATTAATTTAGTTCTCATGGTGGTCGGTTGGTTGGTTGGTACACATAAAAGAGTAAATAAATTCAAATACACGATTTATCTGCTTATTATATTATGTTCGTACTAATAGTACAGGTTTAGGTACCTATTAAAACATTGTCAAACGCATATTCGATGATTACGTGAAAGTATTCGTATCTAATGAGGTACAGAGCAAGCTATTGCGAGGGTGTAGGTACTGTACGGCCGGCTGTACGAACATCTCCTAAAACTAAAATACCTACTCAATCAAATGCTATTTGAAAATTCAAACATATACATAGGTACCACGTTATTCGATTTCCACTTGAATGTGCGCGGAGTTAATTTGTATTTTTTTGCTGAAAAGGAATATATCGTAACGCGTACTACCGCCACCTCCGCCGCCCCCTCGGAGGCAGCAACGCCGGAGGCAGTGGAGGCGGCGCGGAGACGCGTGGCTGTGACACTCATGCGACACTACTCTGATAAATAACCGGCATGTGCAATGCGCATGCAATCTCAAATCTCAATAACTGACGGATACATTTATGTTGAACTGTCTCATACATAACTTTGATCATTTATTGATCGAGCGGCAAACGGCCACCCCACTGGACAACCAATTACATACATACATACCACACGCTGTATTCCGACAATCGGGGTAAGCAGAGCAATCGGTGTTGTACTGCAAGCACAACACCAACCACCACATTTAGCAAAGTATTACCTAGGAAGCAGCAAGTAAGACACGAAGACCCACCCACCTCCGTGGCAGTGCCGGACTTGACTTTCGCCGCCCGCGCAAAACACAAATAACATTGGATAGGAGGATTACTAAGTCGCAATGGGGACTTAAAACCTTTAATACCCAAATTATATTTCATCATCATCATAGGCGCCGACTACGTGGGTGCTCGGGGGCTCCAGCACCCACGAGGGGTGAGTAGTGGGTGCGGAGCACCCACGACGATAGATATAAAAACTGATCAGTAATAGGATTTGAGCTACGATAAAAATGCCTTATTTACTTACAAGCCTTTGAGCAAGAACATTCCTTTGAGCGGCCACATTTACACATTCGCACTAGTGGCGCGGCGAATAGCGAACGTTATAGTAGGTACTCCTATATTATTCTATACCATGCAATAGAATATAGGAGCACTACATGCGTAGGTACATCGTGGGAATATGTAAATGCGGCAAATGCAAAACATTATGCGAATGTTTTGCGAATCCATGCTGCCGGATGCCGGGAGAATTAGTGAAACATTGGAGAAGCATATGTCCAGCAGTGGATGACAACCCGTTTATGATGATGATGACTGTTCAATAAAAAAAAATTGTATGAGCACCCACGAGGATTTTTAAAAGTCGGCGCCCCTGATCATCATCATCATCAGACTGTATCGGTCCACTGCTAAAATTACATTTAGCATTTAATAAATCGAAAACTCTATCCACAAGTGACTTGCTTGAGTATTCATGAGCGTCCATAATCGCGCACGAACTTGACGCCTTACACAAACATACCAAAACGCAAGTGCTACTTGTAATATTCTTTAGCGCCTTCGGAAATCTGCCGCCCTCTGAAGTTTGCCGCCCCTAGGCCGCGGCCTATACGGCCTAATGGGAAATCCAGGACTGCTCCGTGGAAGGACCGTGACAATGAGGTGGCTAGCCTGTCGCCCTTATGCGCAGCATCTTATCTTATATATTGGTGGACAATCAAATTTTAATATGAATATGTAGGTAAATATTTTTAACAGATCATATTTTCTATATTAGATATTTTCATTTCCACGTGTATTTATGCAATTATATGATTGTATTTATGTTTTAATATAATCATTAAACATTAGTTCAAATGTCGAGCTCCTTAAATAGTAGTATTAAATTAGCATTACATAAATAATTATGACAAACAAAAATAATGGCAAACTATTGAATCTGCATTTATTTGATCTTTACATGAATCTGACTGAACGTCTAAATCCGATTCATATAAAAATGTTGTCTTTCCTACTTATGGGTAATCTGCAGTAAGGATCTGGTTCTAAAATTCAAAATTGCTTTGTTTATAGAAAATAGTTATACTTATATACTTCTCTGACGGGTGGCCACAGCGGAGGCAGCGGCGGAACCTGGCGGATGCAGCGGCGAAGAGCGGCTGTGTGCAGCAGACATACAGAAAGCGTCTCCATATCTACTTACATGTTGTGTACTTCTTTATCACCTGTGCCCTGGCGTAATGTATGCCTGAAACGGAATGAGCCACACGACTTACTGAAATATTTCCCGATTGCACAGCTGAAAATAGAAATAGTTCTCGCACTGCACTAGCGTATTTGTATGCAAAGCTGTAAGCGTAGATTCAACTCTAATATACGTATTTGTATAGGTCTGTCTCTAACCATTTTAAGTTAAAAAGTTTTAAGTCGATCTATCTATCTTTGATATTAAAATTTTAGATTTCTTCACAACAACGCAAAGAGATTGAAAATTGTGGACCTCTGAATGCGTACCTAACCGAGACTAAACAATTCACGATTACTACATACCACATGCTGTTACCCGACAATCGGGGTAAGCAGAGTAATCGGTGTTGTGCTGTAAGAACTCTGGTAAATTACAGCACAGCACTGACGACCACGTTTAGCAAAGTATCAAGCAGCAAGTAAGGAACGAAGACCCACCTGCTGCATGACTCGGTGGAAGGATCGCGTCAAGGTGAAAGGTGGCTATCCTGTCGCCCTTTAGAGCGAAATCTTGTCTCTTAGTCGCATTTACGACATGTACGGGGAGAGATGCAGCGGGGCTATTCTTTTTAAATACCGGCCCCACACAATACTATAATTCACGATTAATTGATCAAAATCAACGTAGAATATTTGCGAGAAATATTGTTTTGAGAAAACTGCCCTCTAAAACAATTATTATACCTTCTTCGTCCTTCGCATTGAACCCGCATACACGTCGCGCGTCGTATACTCGTGTCGCCAATACGTGCGTAGCTGTACTCAAATACGTAAGTATGGAAGGACACGAAAAGGTACTCCACACTCAAGTACTTATGTACTTACCTACATACACTCACTGCTTACAGGTATACGAAACAGTTCTTTCTTTGTTCTAAGAGGGCTAAAGAGAAGATACATTTTTAGGGATTCTTATAGGTCTGCTTGGTAAAGATTTTATAAAATATTGTGATCGGGACACCGCCCGCCTTAAATTTGGACTAAACTGAAAAACGCCTATTTTTTCAGAAACAATTTTGTGAAACTCTACATAAACATATCAGTTATATGCGGTTACGTTTATTCCCCGTCGATGAGTTTTGTCAGTAAATCCTTACAAATCCCTAGATGAAACCTGCCCGTCTATTCGTATTATGCCCGTTTTGCTCTCTGATCGCCTGTCTGTCGATGTGACCATAAGACAACGTATATATTATAAATCTCTATATGTCTGTCTGTTCATTTTCCGCCTTTATTTCATATACTTAATATATATAAATAACGATATAATGAAACATAGCCACAACGCGCAAGGTAACCTGATATATTAGGTAAGTACGTGTTATTATCAGAAAAAGTATAAATACGAACGTGGTGTGAGACGTGAGTACGGCCCACATATTTCTTTTAAGGTCGTTGTTGTACCCCACTTAGTGCACGACACCGAAAACTTCGTAGAACTAACCCCGAGGCTAAGATGACTGTAGACACGGTTTGGGCGGTGTTGCCAGTAACGATGATGTAGGGGGGCACGATGGTGATGAGTTTTATTATTTTCCCGCTACTGTGTTGGACTGTAGCCAGCGCTGGCGACGACTACAAAGGAAGCGAGGGGTATCTATGAAATTGCGCATTGTATTTAGAAAACGTACTGTGAAGCTGTCCCTTTGGGTTTAATAATGTGCTCTTTGTTCATTCCCATCTCTTTTTCCCCGACTACTACGAATTCAAAAGCAACACTGTTAACATTTTTATCCGACGACAGAGAGGTATCTGTTTCGCGTGTAAGTATGTACTTATGTCGATATGCTTAGTAGCCATAAATAAGTTAAAATGAGTGAACATAATATATTTATTGTTGTTTGCCTTCTGCGTGCCACTCGTCCGAAAAGGTGGATGGAGGATCAACTCTCTCTATTTTATATTGAAACGATTTTATAAAAAAATAAAATAATATACATTACTGCAAACAAACAAGTTTACGAAAGGTGGACTAAATGCCTAGCAACTTTCTCTACCAGTAATGCCTGGAATTGTGGGTAAATGTTTTACTATGTGGACACGTAAATATAACTCTCATCCCTATATAAAACATATACCGAGGAGAGCCTTATTTACGTGTCTATATTACCTAAATCATTGTGTAATACAAAATTCACAATGTCGGACTCACGTTCGTCCGAGGGACTAACACATGTCAATAGAGGTCGCTTGTAAGTCGGTAGTAGTCTGCGTGTACCGCAGAGAATAACTTTTTCTCATGCGAGAATAAGGGCAACTTTTCTCTTGTTGAGTTAGGCCTGCGGTTTGGTACACTCTGCTTCAATTAGATTGGCACACTGAAGCCCATTTGAAAGAATTCGTAGAAGTTGTAAGTTGTGCGTTCTCTTAGCTTTGAGGATTTTGCGAGTATTTTTCATTTGTTTTCTTCAGGCTCACTTTATTCACGCCGCCGCGCCGCCAGAGCGCTTTAGTCCCTCTCTAAGCAATATCGTATCGTCAATATATTCCGATAAGTGCCCGGGAACGGCGCAATGTAGTTTAGAAATGGTGAAAAAAGTTAAATAAAACATACTTTCATACATTTACATAGAGTCGAAGTTGAGTGGCGGTCCCGCAGGAACTTCGGACGCTTTATCCGCAGACCGCGAACTTTCATTGTGCCACGAGGGAAGCTTTTTGTGCCATAGAGCAGTAATTTCTCAGAGCGATAAAAACAGACAGAGACGCGAGAAACAGACAAAATGTTGACTCTTAACCTGTGTTTTCAGTTCGTAGCACAGGTAAATGCATTTTTAAGTAGTAGTACTGAACAGTAATTTTTTCTGAACACACAACAGCGATCGGCTGCAATCTTCTCCTAGCCGGCGCCCGTGCAGTGTTTCTTCCTCTGTCGTTCTGTTATGCATTTCCTGTACGTTCCCAGTTCGACCGGACTTGCTTACGACCACAGGATTCCACTTCACTTGATAAATTTTTCTAGTACTCGTATTTTTCGAGATAATCGATGTTTTATATGTTAGGAAAAGGTCGCATAAACAATGTACAATATCGGACACTGACCTTTTAATAGCGTTTTTCTCGAAAAATAGGAATACTAGATAATTCTGAGATGAGAGAATGAGAAATTCTGTTATTGTAAGCGAATCACTTCATAATACTCTTAAAGTAGTAGCTCGTAAATAATACTTCAGATTGTTTACTGTTTTCCCATGAAATTTATTTTTATTAAGTAAACAAACATAATAATATTTAATCTTACATATAATAAAATCTTAGACTTACCGTGTCTGTACATTAAATATTTTTGCAAAACAATAACTGGGGGACGGAAGGAATAAATAATAGAACGTAAAAATATAGTTTTTGAAATTTTTGTCCGTTTGTCGGTTTGTTGGTTTGTTGGTTTGTTGGTTTGTTTGCTCGTTTGTGCGCGCATCACGCAAAAACCACTCATTGGATTAAAAATCTAATTACTAAAAAATATGAAGCTTTATTCCGAGTAACATTTAGTGTTTATTTCATCAAAATCAACCCACAGAATCAAAAGATATTAATTTTTTAGAAAATATCTTATAGCACCACGCCACCACCGCGCCGCGCCACCACCGCGCCGCCGCGCCGCAGCGCTGCGTCCGTCGTCGCTCGCAGCGCGCCGCCGCCGCGCCGCTCGGCTCCTCCGCGTCGCTGCGCGGAACTTTTGTTTAGTGTCATGGAAAAGAAACACGGCTGTAGACTGGTGAGGGTGAAAAATTTCGTGTTTGCAGTTTATATTATATTATAGTTTATATCTGTTTTTATTTTTACATTATTTAATAAAAAAACACATATTTTTTATGATATTTCGACAAATTTGTCGTCTTCAGATAAAAAAAATATATTTAATAAGTCAACTAATGAATGACTGATGGCCCGGTTATCTGGTATTTACATTTATTAGTTCTTTTATCCTTTCATTTCATTTTTAGGGTTCCGTATCCGGTACGGGACCCATTACTAAGCCTACGCCGTCTGTCTGTCTGTCTGTCTGTCCGTCCGTCCGTCCGTCTGTCTGTCCGAGGGATGTATCTCTTGAACCGTAATAGGTATAGCCCGTTGAATTTGTCACAGAATATGTGTTATTATGGCCGATATAACAACAAATAATAAAAACAAGAAAAAGTAAAAAAATCACGGGGGTTCCCATAAAAGAAACCAAAAAGTGTATGCGCGCGCGCCATCTACCGAAAAGATTATGAAGCATTTGAACTAATCATGACATTTAACCATTTCATAACACGCCATCTAGATGGCGTGAGTGGCGCTAGCCATGACATGGCGATACGAAACCCTCGGTCGGTCGGTGGGTCAGTGGTGCGGTCGGTCGACTGTTGATAAGCAACCCTGAGCGCGGTCAGTACTTGCATGGGTGACCGCTCCACCGTTGGAGGCTGACCGTGGTTCGCATTTCACGTTAAACTGTAGGTCTTTCCTTCCCCTGTCCCTTCTTACCTAGATGGTAGGGTTTATCCCGCCGGGTTGGTACCACCGCACTGAATGAAACGTCAGTCGAAACGGCTATGTAAATAGTTCGTCTTTTCTGTCCAGTTCAGTGTAGCTGACCTGACATTAAATGAAGGGAAGCACTGACATGGCACCTAGCTCACCCGGTGTTATGGGCTGACATCACGGATGTTGTAGGTGTACCTGCCCAATTAAAAAACACCAAAACAATTGAATCATACTAACGAACGGACAGACAGAGTCACGTTGCGTGTTATAACAGGCTGATAAAGATCAAGTCCACGCGGACGTAGTCGCGGGCACAGCTAGTATTTAATATAACTAACTGCTATTAGTACCCATGTAAGTAATGACATTTTCTTACAGAAATGTAATAAATACATTTTTAGGGCTACAGTACAGTAAAAAGATGAACAAAACGGAACCCTTATAAGATTACTCTCGTGTATGTCTATCTGTCTCTCACATTTTATTTTCTCTGAATCTACTGGACGAAAAGGTTGAAATTTGGTGCATATATAGTTTTATGACCTCAATAAATACGTATAGCGTAAATAAAATAAAGTTAAATAAAACAACACTCGCACTTGGCCGGTTTTTATAACACTCATTACATTTTCAGATTATGTTTGTATTTCCATAGACTGTCATATAATGATATAAAAACAGTCACGTAAGAGCGAGTCCTTAGAGAAGCAGTCAGTTCATGAGTTATACGCCAAATCAAGAGGTAAAAATAATTAAATAATACAAGGCCTGTTTTAATCAAACATCCTAGAACTCGGCAAGGGAAGGGATCATAAATGAATGGGGTATTCCGTTGGTGGCGATGCTGGGTCTTTCGTAGGTCGAATCGAGAGTGGATCCGTTGATATCGGAATTGGACCAAATGGGGCGGAAACAGAACCCAATTATGTGATGTAATATTACTCCCACCCAAGTATTCAGAGAATTAACTAAACAGCAGGGTACCTACCTATGTCGGCTTCCATTAGAGCAAATCATTAATGAACAAACCCACCCAATTATCCTTTTTAGGGTTTCGTGGTAAAGCCTTATAATTATTACGTTATCTGGTTGTCTGGTTGTACTTAAGTATGTCGCTTACTTTTATTTTAGAAGAAGTGATTTTTAACCCCCGACGCAAAAAGAGGGGTGTGTAATGTGTGTATGGGTCTGTCTATGGCATAGTAGCTCCCAAACGGATGGACCGATTTGGATGCGGTTTTTTTTATTGGAAAGCTGGTTTAATCGGGATGGTTCTTAGCTCTGTTTGTTATCAAGTTATCAAGCAATTAAATAATAAAAAATATTATCTTAAAAAGTGGACCGATTTGCATGCGGTTTCTTTTTCAAAAAAGCTTGAAATAAAAGTTATATTACAAATTTAAAAAACTTCCGACCCATATATATAACACATATTCCCACCGATGCGCCGTAATAAAACATATTCTGTGAACATTACAACCGGCTAGCTTTTACGGTTTTAACGATACAGCCCTCGGACAGACAGATGGACGGCGTATAGGTACCTAGGTTTAGTAATAAGGTTCCGTATGGTACGGAATCGTAAAATTAAAAAAAAGTCGGCAAGTGCGAGTTGGACTCGCGCACCGAGGGTTCCGTATCATCAGCATCACTCAATATATTTGTAGGTATTATGTATGTACAAAAACAATTGTTTTGGAAAATCACGAACCGCCTAAATAAACACTATAGCAATGGTTTTTGACTGTGCGGCATTCGTGAAGTTGAAATATACAAAAATATATTTCTTATATGACATAACGACATATCCTTTTCGGATTTTATCTTTACTTGTGAGACCTTGCTTCTTGCTAAATTACATTACTCTAGCTAGGTCAACGGTAAGTACCCTATAGGTTTTGATTTCATTTGAGTGAGTTTGCAATTATTAAAATTTCCCATAAATAGCCGTATCTTTTGATTATATTGATTTAGAAGCTTTCATTTTCTATAGCTCGAAGGGATGGCAGACGTTAGTATTTCATATTAATTTCAATTTGATATCTTGACTCGTTACTGAGAAAAAGGGTCTTGGCACACAAAACAAGCAATTTTTTTTAATATCATATAACTACAAGTTTAAAATTTTAGGATTTTTTCCTTTACGTGTGCTATGAGACCTTGCTTCTTACCAAATTTTATGATTCTAGGTTGACGGGAAATACCCTATAGGTTTTGATTTGATTGGAGTGAGTTTGCGAGTATGAAATCTGACATAGATGGCCGTATCTTTTGATTGCGTTGATTTAGAAGCTTGCTTTTTTCACACCATAAAGAGATCGTAGATCTTAGTATTTTATATTAATTGTAATTTGTTATCTTGATCCGTTCCTGAGAAAAAGGGTCCTTGACATACAAAACGATTTTTTTTTATGTCAATAACTACAATTTTACAATTTTCGGATTTTTTCCTTTACTTGTGCTGTAAGACCTTGCTTCTTACCAAATTTTATAATTCTATGTTAACAGAAAATACCCTAAAGGTTTTGATTTGTTTTGAGTGAGTTTGCGAGTATGAAATATTACATAGATGGCCGTATCTTTTGATTGCGTTGATTTAGAAGCTTTAATATTCTACACCTTAAAGAGATCGGAGACGTATTTCGTATCAATTTCAATTTGTTATCTTGACCCTTTCCTGAGAAAAAGGGACCTTGACATACAAAACAAACAAAAATTTTTTTTTATGTCACATAACTATAAATTTACAATTTTCGATTTTTTCCTTTACTTGTGCTATGAGACCTTGCTTCTTACCAAATTTCATTATTCTAGGTTAACGGGAAGTACTCTATAGGTTTTGATTTGGTTTGCCGGTAGCAAAATATGTGACTTAAATGGGCGTATCTAGTGATTGCGTGGACTTATAAGGTTAATTTTTTTACACTTCCGAGGAAACGTAGACCTTAGTATTTGATATTAATTTCAACTTTATACCTATACCCGTTCCTGAGAAAAAAGGTCTTGACAGACATACACCCAGCCAGCCAGACAGACGGACAACAAAGTGATCCTATAAGGGTTCCGTTTTTTCCTCCTTTGAGGTACGGAACCCTAAAAATAGGTAGGTATAGGTATACGATCGGTCGGCACTTTATGCTGCTTTATAAATAAAGATGAGTAAGAAAAGCTTATAAGATTCCCGCTTCTGAGATTCAGCAGCAAAGTCAGCAAGCAAGGTGCTCGGTGGAGGTCGTGTTCAGTTATAAATTGCTTACGCGGCGAAATGCCGAGCGCAGCAAAGAAGCGAAGGTAGCAGGCGGAAAATGTACGTGAGGGTGGAGGGAGGTGGAGGGTAGTCTCACCCGAGAGTTCGGAGGTTCATAGTTCAGGTGCACAGACAAGTTATTTGGAATTTTTGAAAAATATAGTGAAAACATCCGTCACCCCAGCGAAGGAAAACATCGGTTGGAATACACTCACTTTCTCATTAACTGACTACTAACTCTTAATGTTAGTATTTTTATTTAATTCACTAACAATGCTAATATTCATTCATTATCAGCAAGATAACTATTAGATATTTCTTACAGCCATGCAAATATAAATACCTACCTACAAAGATTGAATGTAAGACTCTCCTAGAATTTTCTTTTTCAGTGGAAAAAATTGAAAGCTCTTCTAAATACAACTCTAAAAACAAACATTCGTCCTAAATATGTCCCGCTCCGTTGTTAAAAATTAGAAAATAAGCGTGAACTTGTAAGGACCCGTCACATTCGCTAGTTTCTTAAAAGAATGCGCATGTCACCAGGTTCTACAGATGTATTTACACTTTTAGACACGCCGTATATACCAACATTCACTATCTAATCTCTAAGGAGATGAAACCTTCAACCGTGAAACAAGGTCCCGGACACAGGTAATTTATCTATATACATTTACTTGTGTTATTATTTAACAATAGGTTATGTTATGTATATATTTAACAATATAAATTAAAAACGCCTAGATATAAATTAATACACCGAGGTAGGTACGAGAATATAACACCAGAAGCCGATTCTAGGCTCTTATAATATGGGAGTTAGGTAATGCCGGTTATAATTTAATCTTTGTGTAACTAATTCAGATTTGGAAAAAATATATCCTCTCTCCGCAATCTCTCTTAATTCTCTAAAGTTTTCCCACTTGCTGTCAGTAGACTTCGACAAAATATTCGCGATATTCAAACGATTCAAACGATTAACAACAAAGCGAAATCATAACACAAACATGAAACTAGTGTAAGTGATAGTAAGAATAGCATGAGTAAGTGAAAAGTGTAACGATTTTCCTGAAAAGCCAACTGCCGGAGAGAGCCCATGGACAGCTTATACATAACCAGTAGCCACGTCGGCGGCGGCGGCGGCGTTCTCCTTTTCACCGGAACAATACTTTAGCTTTGATTCCTTATGGATGCTTCATGGCGTATAGTCGATTTTTAGGTTTCGTATCCCGTACGGAAGTACGTTAGTAATAGTACTAAGCCTCCGCCGTCTGTCCGTCCGTCCGTCCGTCTGTCCGAGGGCTGTATCTCTTGAACCGTAATAGGTAGCCGGTTGAAACTTTCACAGAATATGTGTTACTATGGCGGATGTAACAATAAATAGAAAAAGTGGAAAAATAAGAAAAAGTTAAAAATTAAGGGGGGCTAACATACAACTAACGTCCAAAATAAAATGAGATTAGGCACACTATTGAATAACTGATGGCGCCAACGGCTTTTATACATTACATGCTGAAAGACAAAAGATAGGCAGATAATAGCGGATACATATTCTTGAATATTTACTTTTTCGAAATTTGAAAAGACAATTTCATATTGGTTTTTTATTTTTTCATGACAGTTTTCACAGTGACGTATTTGATTTTCAAATATGAAATCTTTGTTTATGTTGCATCTGCCTGTGGACCACCATAATTGTTACCATACCACGGTTCTGATTGTTTACTTACTTCCTTGGTTACCGTTGTTACTTCCTTGGTTACGATTTTTGTACTTATGAGGATAATAGCGGATAGATACGGAAACCTCCGTGCGCGAGTAAAACTCGCTCCAGATTTTTTATAGTATTAGCCCACGCTGCGCGCGGCGCCGCGCCGCCGCCGCCATTTGTTTTTGCTTTATCGTAAAAACGGTTCTAAATACAAGCGTCAAATTTGGTGGGATTATATTGAAAATTCTAAAGAAAAACAAGAAATAATAAAAACCAGCCAATTACGCGGTGGTACGGAAACCTGGGTGCGCGAGTCCGAATCGCACTTGGCCGGTTTTTTTTTTTAATTTATTAACCGACTTAAAAAAAGGATAAGTTTAAAATTTACGCGTATGTATTTTATTTATACTTAAAAATTTTAGTAGAATCTAGTTATTATGGTCGACTAATATTTCCTTAGAAAGATTTTCTTCATTTCAAATAACATAATATTTACCAAAAGCTTTGTTTGCCTACTTTTGAGACTGAAACCTGTGTAGTGTTTAATTCTGGAAAAGGTTAAACATTCGGGTCTCGGGTTCAGAATTAAAGCGAGAGAAACATTAATTTACAACATACCGAATATTATCTACGAATGAGCAGTTCTCGTAGGTAGAGATGTTTTCGTTTACGAAGGCACAGACGAAGGCACATCGGGGTGCCAGATAGTACGAAGCGAAGACATAATTAGTACCGTGGCGGGTGGCGAGTGGTACTTTTTGCTTTTCGGTTCTGAACTTGAAAGAAGCGCGCTGACCGTGTTGTAAACGAATTCATCTGTAGATAATACATATGATTTTACCTCTAATACCTGTTCTAAATGTGAAATTTAAAATTGGATAAGATTGCGTGTGACATCCCTATCCCTACATATGATAAGATTCAACGTCTGCCGTCTGTGTGTATGTATGTACGTATGTTCGCTTATAACTCAAGAACGACTCAACCTATTGGCTTGTGGTTTTTGCCCATGTAATGCGGCATATCTCCGCCAGGTTATAGGCTATAATAGCATCACGCCAGCCATCAATTTTATATAAGCTGCTCAATGGGGTCGGAAAAATCTTGAACAAAAAGTGAAAGCAGTCTGAAAAATCTCCCTATTTCGTTAGCTTTCATGTGCTTTACGCGAAAACTACTAAGTCAGAACATATTATGGTTTTCACCAATATGATCTGTGATGTTTTAGTATTATATACATTTGTGTAACATCACACCATATTTGATAGGGGTTGAGTAGTATAGTCGGAAGTCGTGAGAAAAATACTATACATAAAAATACTAGGTATACATAAAACCACTGGCGGCTGGTCCTAAAGTGCGCTCGTGCGCCGCACTACCATACCACAAGAAGTCTTCACTTCACTCAAAATAATATCTTACAACATACCTTCATTAAAACCATAATGATCGTACTCCAAATAAACACGAATGTGAATTAGACCTTATTTTATAGATCACAAGGCACTTTTTAGCGTTTAAACGCGCGCCCCGTGCGGAATCGAGTAACGCACGCGGGTCCCCATACTGAATGTATGGGGATCGGCAAAACACCGCTGGCGCGTGAGACAAAAGATACTTCATAGAAACAGTATGGGCCGAAATGGAGTTCTGCGTGCGGCGCACGAGCGCCAAACAAGGACGCTATAACGTGAATATCCACGCGTGTGACGCGTGTGCGCGAGCAATTCGTTTTGCACGAGTCCGTCTGCCTAGCTAGAGTCAGCGCGTTGTCATGTGATGTCACATACCCGTTAGCGCGCGAATATTTAAATTGGGATATGGTTAGGTTTGTGCTTTCTGTCACGTGATACTGGAATTAAGTGGTGCCGATATTTGCCTAAGCGTTGGTTAAAGGTAAGGCTTTACAATCAGGTGATCCCGGGTTCAATTCCTACTTTTCAAATGCTTTTATTTTTAAATATTTTTTTAAGTATTTTTGCGACATTACTGCTGTTTTCTTTTTGAAAGCTGCAGTTAGTGTTGTGGTCTATGGGTGTGTTCATAAAGGTACTAAAAATGAGTTAAAAAACTTTTTTGGATTTTGTTTTTTGTTTTTTGCAACTCATTGAGTGTCTTGAGAATATTCATACTAAGTATATACGTACATAATAAAATGCAGGCGTTTAAAAAATTCGGAAGTCCCTATCTTAAAATAACATGACGGGAATTTGTTGGGAAATTTGGTATTTATGTACCTAGGTAGGTACTTAGCGCACTACCGGTCACTGAAGTCACCAGCCGCCACTGCATAAAACCAATATACATAATGTGAGCTGTGATGTAACATTACGCCATCACTTATAGGGACCGAGGAGTAGTAAGGTCAATAGTATTCGACATTTGAGAATCGGTTTGTCTTAATGTGATTTACAGGTTTCCTTCAATATGATCTGTGATGTTTGGGAGTTACTTTCTTCAAGAGAGCATAATGTATCGTTTACCAGAAACCAGTGGACGTAATTTTTACGGTTCCCTATCCGTCGTACGGGACCCTATTACTAAGCCTACGCCGTCTGTCTGTCTGTCTTTTTTTTTTATGTAATCCGGTATGTGTGGCTGAGTCGGAGGGGCCAAAGCGCATGCTCCGACCAGCCAATATCACCTTCGAGAAGGTAGGTGCCATACCGGAGACTTCCCTAACGGAACTGTCTAACGGAGTCTAACGGAACTGTCCCGTCAGTATATTTTGAATTTCGAACATAAAAACGTTGAGTTCGCCCAACAAGCGAGAAAGTCAGTGGGGTATTACCCAACTATTTATTTATTCGTGCATTTTATTGTATGAAAATACACCTACATAGGTGCATTTTCAGGTGATAGGTGCCGATATACTGAAATGGGCCAAATAATATAGTACGGCTTATAAACAATCTGGAATAAAACATTCTAAGAGGACCACACACATTCAGTTCAACTCTATAGAAGCGACCACACTTTGCGAACTACGCCGCCGCCGCCACCTACCCGGCCGCGCCCGCCTACGCCTACACTGCTGTCTAACTAAACCTACGAGTACAGTAACTTTAGAACTCGTGAGTTTCTTGAAGAGTAAAGTATTACGCAAGGACCTTTAAGTCTAACCTAAATCAAATGTTTACCTTAAGCATAATATGTGGCGGTTACCGTTATAAAATGAAATCGGGAGGCCTTTTCAATGGAAAATACTGATTTAACTAAAAAATGTTCAGATCTCTCACAATAGCAATCTTTTAATATTTCTAATGCTTAAAAAAATATGAGATTCTCAAATATGATATTAGACATGCTTATTTAATTTGTATTCAAAATATGTTTGTATGTGGTCAGTTTCAGATTAAACGATTAATCATAATTTTATAAACTCAAACTACAACTAAAACTATTAATAAAAACATACATTATGGAATAATAATAGCTAAGTAAGTAAGACCAACCTCACGGAGAAAACGATTGTAAATTGTTAAGTAAAATGTATGCTAATGCTATATAAGTCACTGATTTATGTTAATGCCTTAAAGTTAAAGCAAAAGGCTTCCCCTGTGCTCTTGGTAGGCGCTGGTTTGACCCTTTTGTTTACCTATGTGCATAGTTAGGTATATAACATA
The DNA here is from genome assembly GCA_946902875.1 of Nematopogon swammerdamellus. NCBI lineage: Eukaryota > Metazoa > Arthropoda > Insecta > Lepidoptera > Adelidae > Nematopogon > Nematopogon swammerdamellus. The sequence goes on from OX336345.1 coordinate 10,602,598, forward strand.
ACATAAGGGGTGATGACGCGTGACTGTCTAAAAGCTCTTATACTGGAGAGCTTTTAATTTAACGTTTCCAACTTTTCCATTTATTATCTTCACCTGGCTCTGTTTGCATAAACAATTACATATTTGCAGTCTGGGCACTGAACTCTAGTTATATACCAGGTAGCACTAGTATGTAGTATGCTGGAGCTGGAATGGCTTTAGACATCTATATTTTGTACTAGCTGTTGCCCGCGGCTCCGCTCGCGTGAAATTCGTATTTCAAAGAATAATGTAAGTAACTAAGGGCGAGGCCGAAGGCCGAGCTGGGTTCAGATAAACGATAAACCTTCTCAAAGAAAGTAAGCAACTAACGGCGAGGCCGAAGGCCCAGCTGCATCCTGGAAGACAATAAACCTTCGCAAAAAAAGTAAGTAACTAAGAGCGAGGCCGAAGGTCGAGCTGCGTTAAGGAAGACGATAAACCTTTTCGAAGAAAGTAAGTAATAAAGGGCGAGGCCGAAGGCCGAGCTCCATTCAGGAAGAAGGTAAACCTTCTTGAAGAAAGTAAGTAACTAAGGCGAGGCCGAAGGCCGCGCTAAGTTCTGATAAATTATAAACCATCTCGAAGAAAGCAAGTAACTCAGGGCGAGCTGTATTGTGAAAGACGATAAACCTTCTCGAATAAAGTAAGTAACTATGGGCGAGACCGGAGGCCGATCTGCGTTCAGAAAGAACTTAAACCTTCGGCCTTCGGCCTCGCCTTAGTTACTTACTTTCTTCAAAAAGGTTTACCTTCTTCCTGAACGCAGCCCGGCCTTCGGCCTCGCCCTTAGTAACTTGCTTTATTCGAGATGGTTTATTATTTACCTACTTTCTTCAAGATGGTTTAGTTTCTTCCTGAACGCAGCTCGGCCTTCGGCCTCGCCCTTAGTTACTTGTTTTCTTCGAGATGGTTTTTCATTTATCAGAACGTAGGTCGGTCTTCGGCCTCGCCTTAGTTACTTAGTTTCTTCAAGATAGTTTAGCTTCTTCCTGAACGCAACTCGGCCTTCGGCCTCGCCCTTAGTTACTTGCTTTCTTTGAGATGGTTTATCATTTATCAGAACGTAGATCGGTCTTCGGCCTCGCCTTAGTTACTTAGTTTCTTCAAGGTAGTTTAGCTTCTTCCTGAACGCAGCTCGGCCTTCGGCCTCGCCCTTAGTTACTTGGTTTCTTCGTGATGGTTTATCATTTATCAGAACGTAGCTCGGCCTTCGGCCTCGCCTTAGTTACTTACTTTCTTCAAGAGGGTTTGGCTTCTTCCTGGACGTAGCTCGACCTTCGGCCTCGCCTTAGTTACTTACTTTCTTCAAGATGGTTTAGTCTTTTCCTGAACGCAGCTCGGCCTTCGGCCTCGCCCTTAGTTACTTGCTTTCTTCGAGATGGTTTATTATTTATCAGAACGTACCTCGGCCTTCGGCCTCGCCTTAGTTGCTTACTTTCTTCAAGAAGGTTTATCTTCTTCCTGAACGCAGCTCGGCCTGCGGTCTCGCCCATAGTTACTTACTTTCTTCGAGAAGATTTATGCACGGTCTTCCAGAATACAGCTCGGCCTACGGCCTCGCCCTTAGTTAGGTACTTACTTTCTTCAAGAATGTTTTTCTTCTTCCTGAACTCAGCTCCGCCTTCCGCCTCGCCCTTAGTTTCCTCCGCCTTACTTTCATCGAGAAAGAATATCGTTTACGTGAGCGCAGATCCTCCTTCGGCCCCGCCTTTAGTTACTTACTTTCTTTTTTGAAATACGAATTTCACGCGAGCGAAGCCGCGGGCATCAGAAATATAAATTGCACCAATGCCAGCGATATAACTTCAACTTTTAATTTTTTTTTATTATTAAACAATTCGTCACCGGCCAGCTCACTTCGAGATGACAGTTGTCCGTTGTCAACTTGACTTTTAATGGTTTTGCATTCGATGAATCAAATAGGTAATCAAGAAACCTTTACTTTGGACTACCCGATTTCAAATACGCAATAATATTTTTAATAATTTTGATTTTAATTATATTTTTTATTTATTATGTTATTCCGGGATGTACACTGTCACTATACAAAGTTTCGTCTAATTTCGTTCAGTGGTTTTTGCGTGATGCGCGTACAGACAAACAAACAAACAAAAATTTTAAAAACTATTCTAACATGTTCAGTATCTCATTTTAAGTTAGTTTTTTTCTGAATACATTCAATGTACAGACTTTTTTACCTTTACGATTTTATTATATGTATAGATAGATCTCGAACTTTGAGCTTTAGATTTTTTTATAAAACCTGACATGGTTAGTTAGCTGCATAACCTGCTACACCCGGGATGGCTGTTCATCACACCTTGGTGAACTATGTGCCATTTCAGCGCGTCCCTTTGATCGTGCCGGCTACACTGAACTGGACGGAAAACGACAACAATTTTTATAGTCGTTTCGGCCGACCGTCACTCAATGCGGTGGTAACAATCTGGGAAGGGGCCACTATTTTGCGTTGATACGAACCACGATCAGCCTCAAAGGTCGACGTTCCCCCATCCAAAGTCCCCATGAAATTCGCTCGTTCGCGAAATCTTTTTTTTTTTATATATATATAAACCAGCATTGGTGGCTGTGCCGAGAGACCAATGGTGCAGTCGATAGAGCCAAAATCACCTCTCCTCGCGAAACCATGCTCAGTTAGGTGCCATGCCAGCAGATTTTCGGACTGTTGCTAGGGTGTCTAGCCCGTTAACATGAATTTAAAAAAAATTGACGGATCTTAGGTTTTTTTTATGGAAACTAACACGGTTGGCTACATAACCTACAACATCCGTGATGTCAGCCCATAACACAAATTAATTAAGAAGGTATTATTGGAAAAAACATAAAAACTCGTGTACCTACTCATCTTTTACAGCAAAAGTTGCCCGCCCAAAAATAATAAATGTTTTATTGAAATATGAATAGGTGCCTTTTTAACTGACTTCAAAAAAAAGGAGGAGGTTCTCAATTCGACTTTATTTTTTTTTTATGTTTGTTACCTCAGAACTTTCGACTGGGTGGGCCGATTTTGAAAATTCTTTTTTTATTCGAAAGCCGGTGCTTCCCGTGTAGTCCTATTTTAATTTGGGGCCGAGCGATTCCGCCGAGTACATGAATAGCAAAAAATTACTAAAAAAACGGTGAAATAAAAAAACTATTTAAAAAAATATAAAAAACGCCTTCAAAAATATATGAAATAAAAAAAAATCGAACCCTAGAGTTGAAGGCGGTGCTAAAGCAAGCAAAAATGATGCACTTCCGCCTTCAACTCTAGGGTTCGATTTTTTTTTATTTCATATATTTTTGAAGGCGGTTTTAATGTTCAATAATAAAAATTATAGACAGGAGTATTTTTTTAACCGACTTCAAAATAAAAATGTAGGATATCAATTCCACACGTATGTATGTAATATCGCTGCACAATATTCGTATAAATTTATCTATGTGGGCTTCTAAACAGGTGTGCCAAATATCATAAGCGTATGTTTGTATGTATGTTTGTCCACGCATTTCTCTGAAACTATTAATCTGACTGTGACCATTCTATTTTATTGGCTTACATTTACTTCAACTTAGGGAACAGTGTAAGTTTCATCAAAATCGGTTCAGTAGTTTTCAAGATATGGACTTTTAAGTGTGTACCAATCAACTCAACTCAAGAGTCCGAATATGAATCAAAATATTATTTAACACTTTTCAGTTCTCGTTGTTTTTTTCCATACGCCATAAAATACACACACAAGCCGCATACGCCCCGCGCGCCGCGCCCCACCTCAACACCTCAGCTCCACCGCACCGCCTTCACCGCCCCTGCCGCCCCGCTCTAACCCGCCCAATATCTCATCTGTGCCCGCGCGATCCTACAAAATATGTGCGCGACATAAAACAAAAAAATAAAACTAGACTTCCTTGTAAGTTTTTTTATTACTTGACATTATAACTCAGATAAGAATTTAAAATCTAAAGGTGTTGCCTCGACTATTTACCTCTTCCGTATGAATATATTTTTTATTAATCAACAAAAGGTTATATTCAAATATTTATTAATTCTATAAAATATTTAATAGTTTTTGGGCGACTTTTGCTGCTAAAGATACACGATTTTTTATGTTTTTACCTTTGAGGAAATATTACGCTAGTATATGTATTATGTATGATACATCCTTGGTTGTTACCCAAGTTCCGTCAACGATTATAATGTTACTATTAAGTAAGTATAGATAAGATTTCGTAAAGATTTAGTTGATTTCGTAAGTATAATTAAGATTTTGTGGATGGGCGAATGTATGCCCGTTGGAGGTCTATTTTTACGTGTCTGTTCGAGACACATAAATAGAGGTCTTTCTTTGATATTATATTTTGCTGTACGAAATTCTTCGTTGATACTATTAAAGTACCCTATGAGGTAGTTACAGAATAGGCGTTACATTGTTGTGTAGATATTAGATATTTATTATCGTGTGCACGTGCCTGCAGCGGAACTAACGGCGATAGCACCAACTCAATTTACATTCAAAAATTGCATGTACAAAGCGCGGTACCTACCTACACTGCACTGCGACTGGTCGATTCATTTTTTTATTATTTTTAGGTTTCCGTACCCCGCACGGAAGCATAGCTATTACTAAGCCTACGCGGTTTGTCTGTCTGTCTGTCCTACTATTTAATGTATCTTTGGAACCGTAATACCTATCCGGTTGAAATTTTCGCAGGGTACGTGTTATTAGGGCGGATATAACAAGAAATAGGTAATAAAAAATAGAGAAATTAAAAAATGCAGGGGCCCCATACGGGGCGCGCTGCTGAAAATGAAAACATTTTCAGCAGCGCGCCATCTACCGAATAATCCAAATCTTTTAACAACAAAAGGATGAACTTTCACTGATAGATGGCGATACGTGCGAGTGCCACTCTAAAGTAAAAAAAATAACAAATAATAAAAACCCGCCATTTACGCAGTGCATACCACTGCGTAAATGGCGGGTTTTTATTCGAAACCTCGGTGCCCGAGTCCGACTCTCACTTGGCCGGTTTTTTTAACTTAAATGATGAATAGGCATTGCATTGCATACCGACTTATGTAAATATGAATGAGATATAATATTGGTAAATATATTGCTTTGCAGTATGCACTAAATACACGCTTAAATACTGAAAAAAAAATATAATTATTTAAAGAGAGATCTATTTGTCGTTATTTATTTAAAAGTCGTTCCACATGAAAATCTTTGCTCCTTTTATATTTGATTTATTTGGTTTGTCTCTAACTATTGATACACTGAGTATTGATAGAAGAAAGAAAGAAACAGTTTAATTTTCATAATTTAAGCACACTAGACATTATTGAAAATCTTAAATAAATCTTACGTATAGTAACCAAATTAGGTTGAATTTAGCGCAAATAAGTGCCAAACATGAACAATTTGTTCAACGTCTTTCCATTTGAAACTCAAAATTCCAACATACGGGCTCTAGACATTTTGTTTCAATTGAAGAATTTAAAATTGCGCTACTTGCAATTTGAACGCTCCAATTGCACAAAGAGGGTTCCGAATGAAAAATGTTTAAAGAAATAAAAAGCAGCAAGTGCGAGTCCGAATAGCTTCGAAATACTAAACTACAGTTATCCCAATGCTTAATTATTTAATTATTTCTTTTCGGAATACTAAAAATACGAACTTTTTAAATAGGCTCAACTACAAAGGGTTGCCTTGGAAGAAATCACATAAAGTAATAAGTCCGCCTTTGCTTCTTTTATTTCTGTTTCTGTTTGTTTATTTATTGTAAAAACGGGGGCCGCTGTAAACCAGCCCGTTTCCCCGTTTCACCGTCCTCGTTTGGCAAAAGTAATGTACAGTATGGTCAATAGCTGATCGTGAATAAATGTCTTTCTTTCCTTCATTCTGTATTATTGTATACTTATATTGTTCTTCTGTGTGTTGTCTTCTGTTTGTAGGTGCAATAAAATATAATTTCTATTCTACTCTACAAAAGGTTCCCTAGCTCGCATATGTTAATATACTCATATGTTATGTAGCTATGTATGTACTTACATGTCATCACATCATGTTGCTAAACCAACCGAAGTATGTCATGATACCTAACTTTTATAAGGAACTGACTAACCATATCAGGTACCTATCAACTTACAGCAAGCGTGACGTCAGTGAATGCAATTAAACATAGCTCCTGCCGGAACTACGTTATTTTTTATAGAAAATGACACGGTTGGCTACATCACCTACAACATATGTGATGTCAGCCCATAACACATTGGTGAAATAGGTGCCATGTCAGTGCTTCCCTTTGGTCGTGCCGGCTACACTGAACTGGATGGAAAACACAAACTATTTACATAGGTAGCCGTTTTGACCGACCTTTCATTCAGTGCGGTGGTATCGGTCACCGGTGGTGGTGGTACGTGTCATGCCAGTGCCTCCCTTCATAACATAATTTTTCATACTCACGGAACCTGTAAAATGAACTAAAATTAAATGTGTTAGCTACGAAAATTAGATTTATCCAGTATATTATTATAAAAAAATCACATATATATAAATTTGTGCTTATCTAATAATACTTTCCTTGTATGTATAATTCAGATTTTATTAAACATAATTTTAAACTAAACAATATTAAAATAGTTATCAAATGAATCTAAGGTAAAAGTTCCTAGCACACTTGCGGCATTTCCCCGCTGGATGGCAAGGCTAACTCGTTGGATGAAGTAAGCCTTCGATTTCGGGACACCAGTTACATCGACTAGAAGCTTCCCGAGCTTCAGGAAACTCCTGGCACCAGAACTCCACGGACCCAGCGTCTCTACCGCAAAAGCAACAAAGTGAAAACTGTCTGCAAGATCACCGTATTTATGGCGTTTGAGGTCCTCTGCCCTGTTCGCGGCAGCCCCGGCTGCCCTAGAGGTCCCCTGAATGTAACTAGGGGCTGACGTATCCACGAAAGTGGCATACCCTCAGCCCACGGAACCAGAGATATGCCGCCAGGCCTCTTGCCATCCCGCCGGGAATAGCCGCAAGGTTCCTGGATGCACGGAATATGTACAGGTTGAAGGGTAGTTTTTATAATATAATTTAAATTATGATGTCTTGACCATCGACCCGCACTCTTAACACATGAGAGGCCATGATGCCCGAGAGTGTTCACCTGGGCCCCACAAACACATGTATGCCTTTCACAAATTTTTATACCTAAACGGAGTGCCACCGCAATATTGGTCGTTTGTTTTTCTAGAAGTGTACCTAAGTGGCTAGAAGGATACCATTCGAGCCAGGCTCCAGACTCCTTGCTTGAAACTGCCAGTATGCATGCGCGGTCTAAGTCGCTGCTATTGTCCAACAGTGCTTGTTGCCTTATTTTTACTATATGTGTGTCCCACTCCTTTTGAAAAATGGCTTTTTCTGGAGCTGGGGGGTCTACATCAGGACATAGGTTCTTCCATGCAGTAACGGCTTCTTTCAAGACGCAATCTCACACTCAAGACGTGGGGCTTTCAAAATCGAGTGGATGAGGTTGGATATACTTTGAATTGAAGATATGAAAGCAGGTAGGCAGATGTCCTTGACACTTCGGATGCCGAGTCCTCCAGATCTTATTGGTATTGTTGATTGAAGCCAGGACCTAACGATTAATCGTCGAGTCATTATAAAATACACAGTCGGGAATTGTACAAGGTAAGAAAAACGTGGGCCAGCCCTGACGGTTGTACGAGAAACGAGATAGACTACATACTGGCGGACAGTAAATCGTCATATAAAGACGTTACTGTCCTTAACCGCTTCGATACTGGCAGCGATCACCGTGCTTCCTGTAACAGTGGGAGGTACGCTGAAGTTAAACCTCAAGATGGAACGGCGCAAACTCATCCACAAACCGCTGGCCAAGCTGAACATACCGGACGAGACGCTCGAAAATTTCGAAGCGAAACTCGAGGATGCTTTTAGCTTGGTGCCACGAGATGAGGATGCCGACATCGACAAGGTGTATACGGACTTCGTATCCGCACTAACGGACACTGCAGAGCAGCACTTCAGCAAAAGTCGACAGGCACCCCGCAGCAAGTTATCCGCAGAGACGTTGAGGCTTCTGGAAACACGACGGAATATGAAACCGGAGACCCGGAGCAGTGTCGTGCACAGAAACCTCAACAAGACCATAGGCAAGTCCATTCGCCGTGATATTCGCCGAGAGAACACGAAATTGGTTGAGCGCATTATAGAGGAAAATCGAGGCAGCAAAGTGTTTGCCCGTGCCTTCTCTACCGGCGCTAACCAAATTTCCAAACTCGAGCGAGCGAATGGGGTTGTCACCGCAAGAAAGCCGGATATACTTAAGGCGGTGGAGGAATTTTATGGTGAATTGTATTCCGCAGCAATTCCTGCCCCGAGTCCAAGCAAACCAGTCGACTCTGATAGGCGTGCGTTGCTCACTAGACACTACACGGAGGATCTGCCCGAGATTAGTGTCTATGAGATAAAGGCTGCCTTGAAAGGACTCAAAAAACACAAGGCTCCAGGTGAAGACGGGATAACGACGGAGCTTCTAAATGCTGGCGGACGACCGATCTTGAAAGAACTGCAGAAACTGTTCAATGCAGTTCTTGAAAGTGGTGTAGTTCCGGCCGCATGGCGAAATAGTGTCGTTGTCTTGTTTCACAAGAAGGGGGATAGGGCGAAGTTGAAAAACTATCGACCTATCTCACTTCACAGCCACGTGTACAAGGTCTTTTCGAGAGTAATCACGAGTCGGCTGACACAGAGGCTGGATCAGTACCAGCCTCGTGAGCAAGCTGGATTTAGGAAAGGATACGGCACCATGGACCACATATTTACTGTGCGACAAGTGGTGCAAAAAAGCGAGGAGTACAACAAGCCGCTCTTCCTAGCCTTCGTCGACTATGAGAAGGCGTTCGACTCAGTTGAAAAATGGGCTGTCGAAAACTCCCTCCTGAAGTGCAGAATCGACCACCGCTACATCGAGGTACTCCGAAATCTGTATCGGTCCGCGACGATGACTGTGAGGCTCCACGAAAATACCCAACCCATCCCCCTTAGTAAGGGCGTAAGGCAGGGGGATGTGATCTCACCCAAGCTCTTCACGAACGCATTAGAAGATGTGTTCAAGACGCTTGAGTGGGACAACATGGGTATCAACGTGAATGGAGATCTTCTCAGTCATCTGCGCTTCGCCGATGACATTGTCCTTCTGTCAAATTCCCGAGATCAGCTTCAGACCATGCTGGAAGACCTCTATACAGCGTCGATGAAGGTGGGTCTGAAGATGAACCGGGACAAAACCAAGGTCATGGCGACCGAGGTTATGACGGGAGGACAAATCGTTATTGGCGGAGAAGTGATCGAACACGTTGAAGAGTACGTATATCTCGGTCAAATTCTGCGGCTTGGTAGACAAGGTCTGCTAAAAGAGGTCGAGAGACGAATTCAACTGGGTTGGGCTGCCTTCGGAATGTTAAAATTCGCCCTGAGGTCTGATCTTCCGGAAAATTTAAAAACCCGTATATAGGACCAGTGTGTCCTCCCGGTTATGGCGTACGGGTGTGAAACGTGGACGCTGACGGTCGGTGTTGTCCAAAGGTTGAAAGTTGCCCAGCGAGCAATGGAGCGAGCCATGCTGGGAATAACGCTACGTGATATGGTGCGTAACGAGGCAATCCGCCGACGCACCAAAGTAGTCGATATTGGATACCGGGTGGCTAAGCTCAAGTGGCAATGGGTTGGGCACGTCAGCCGAAGAGACGACGACCGCTGGAGTAACCGTGTCCTACATTGGCGGCGCTGCCGTGGACAGGAAAACGGAGTGTGGGAAGACCACCCGCCGCCAGGTGGGACGACGACATCAAGTACGTCGGCGGAAAGCAGTGGTTCCGTACCGCTGAAGGCCGGGAGGACTGGAGAAAAATTGGAGAGGCGTATGTCCAGCAGTGGACGCTTACACGCTGACTGACTGACTGACTGACTAAGAAAAACGGGAACATCGCTATTTACTCATGTCATCAGTCATGTATCCCCTTCAGAGAAGCACCCAGGACGTACCAGTATTTTACCTATGTAATACAATATATACCAAAATAATAAGATAATACACGCATATAAATCTTTTGCTTAGACCCCGTATTACATTAGGTAATTTAATATAATGTGGAAAAAGGTCTCTGTTCTCTTTTCGCGAGAAATTAAGATTATAATATGTAGAACCAAAATATATTTTCCGCTCAGGTAATAAAACACTTATTCAGCGGGTTTTCAACTGATTTGCACGAGTGCTAGCGACCTTGCAAGATCGTGCTAATCAGCATCTCATCGGCGACTCGAATCGTCTTACAAAAGTGAATGTGTACTAGAAAAAGTCAATATTTACAGTATGTATTCAGTGGTTGGAAGTTTCCTGATATATAACTTACACATTTTTTTACAATAATTATGAGCAGAATGCTGCTGGAATTGAAGATAACAAGTTTAAAATGTTTCGATCTCTTTTTGTAGGTTTTACTACATGGAAATGCAATGCACGTTTCTCAGTCCTTTATAATTTAAAATATAACATAATTTTCTATTATTTGCAGCGACAAGTATATTGAGCAATATATGTATATCTATCAAACCTGTTTTCCTGTAAATATCGAACTGCAGCCTAATCAAATGCGAACTAACCAGAAAATATTCCATTGGCCAAGATTTTTGTTTTAATTTATGAGTACAATACTGTTGAATATTCCATCAACACTAGCAGATGCTGGTATACCTATGAATATGAAAATAACGAAAACCTCCAACCAATCTGAGAAATAACGAAACCACGAAGAAATCGGGATTCTAAATTAGGATCAACAAGCGAATGAATTGGCTGCCGGAGTGAATGTGGTTCCTTCATTTGTGCTTATTCAAATATAGAATATCATTATTTTTGTACAACTCTGAAGCGAATTCTAAAAACACGGTGAAATAAAAAACTATTTAAAAAAAATATAAAAACCGCCTTCATGTATGAAATAAAAAAAAATCTAACCCTAGAGTTGAAGGCGGTGCTAAAGAAGGCTACACAAATCACAAAGAATATCATCCACTCATGTTTTCTTTCATGCATAATTTTTGCTTGCTTTAGCACCGCCTTCAACTCTAGGGTTCGATTTTTTTTTATTTCATACATTTTTGAAGGCGGTTTTTATATTTTTTTAAATAGTTTTTTATTTCACAATTTTTTTTTATTAATTTTTAATATAATATGTATTGTGTGGTGGAATCGAACCCTCAGTGCGCGAGTCCGACACTCACTTGGCCGATTTTTTTAAGACGGAGGAAAGGTTGCCAGTTTCTGAAAACATTTAAAGAGTCATGTAGTTGTTATCGATAACTTTATCGATTAATTACCGAATGAAATGCTGTAAAATGAAGCTATCAAATTGCTGTAAGTATTTTTAATGAATTAAGATTTTGTCATATTTTTACTCGTTCTCGGGACTTTGGGAGGTCATCAGACCTTTTCATGGTATTATCTTCATCAAACAATATTTTTTCTAGAACAAAAATACATCGCAAAATTCAATACATTTTATTTAGTGCTGATACAATCATAAACAAAAAAGTTACAAGGCTAACAATGAGAACTAAAGCTGGGATTTTGGTAATTTTCAAAAATAAAGAAAAAAACCGTATCTCGATAACACGTGACGTCTGACAAAAGGTACCATGGGTCAAATCAAAACGTTGCAAATGACCCCACTTACCTACAAAAAATTGTTGTCGGTCGATGTGCCGAACAACCTGTATACTAGTATTCTGTGGTGTGCATATTGATACCAGAAAGGACTTCTAAGTCGCATTATAATTATAAGTAACACTAAAGATTGTTAAATCGATAAAATTCGATAGTATTTTAATCGAGTTGACTCACTAGTTCTGTAAAGCGTGCAACCCTATAATTATAGTAAAACTTTTATTTCCTCCGTCTTAAAAAATTTTTACAGATCTCATGCATTACATGACCTTCGGGTAGGTACATTGAAAATGACTTTTAGGACGTATTAAAATATAAGCATATAGCGAGTCGCCGACTGTGGCCGTGAAAATATCCTGGTGTGGCTGAAGATGCTCGAAGGGCTGAAGCGACGAACTCAAAGAGCGAACACACTCCAGATTCTAACAGCGCGCACCTGCTCACCATATAATTACTTCTACTCCTCTAAATACTAAGTAACATGTATTCGGCACACATATAAAAGCTCGCCTCTGGAATAATCTGCCCGTGCATTTACACTCCACTACGTCTATGAATGTATTTAAGGTAAATTTGAGAAATCTATTCCTATTCTTACTGAAGTAAATACATTTTTACTATCATACATACTAGCTACATATTGCACTAGCTTTTACCCGCGGCTCGCGGTAAAGTCGGTTTAATAGCAAATCCGATTTAAATGAGAATAGATAAACGATCGCTTCTTTTTTATTTTCTCTCTCTCTCTCTCCCTGAATCCTTTCTCTCTTCCTCTCTCCCTAACTCTCTCGCTTCCCCTCCGTTCCCCTCCCGCCCCTCGCTCTTCTCCATCCCCCTCTTTCCCCTTCTCTTTAACCTCGTTATCTGCCTACCTCTCTCCCTAATTCCCTCCTTCCCTTTTCCCTTCTCCCTCGCTCCCTCTTACTCCCCCTCTTTCTCCCATCCGCACTCCCTCCGTCCCCCTCACTCCTTTCATCTTCCCCACCCACCTCCTTCCTACCTCTCACTCTTTCCCCTCCTCCCTCTTCCTTACCCTCTTCCTCCTTCCTCCCCTCCCTCCCTCCTCCCTCCCCTGCCTCCCTCCTCCCTCGCCTCACTCGCTCCTCCCTTCCTATCTCCCCTCTCCTCCAATTCACCCCTCCCTTCTCTATTTAATCTGTAACCAAAGGTTAGTTAGAATAGAATGCCTCACGGCATTAAGCTCACCTATTGTGTAAATTTCATTGTATAAATTGGTGTTCAATTAAGAATATATTTCCATATTTAAAAATTTGATTATAATTTACTTGTTTTTAGGGTTCCGTCCGTACCTCAAAGGAGGAAAAAACGGAACCCTTATAGGATCACTTTGTTGTCCGTCTGTCTGGCTGGCTGGGTGTCTGTCTCCCCTCTCCTCCAATTCACCCCTCCCTTCTGTATTTAATCTGTAACCAAAAGTTAGTTAGAATAGAATGCCTCACGGCATTAAGCTCCCTATTGTGTAAATTTCATTGTATAAATTGGTGTTCAATTAAGAATATATTTCCATATTTAAAAATTTGATTATAATTTACTTGTTTTTAGGGTTCCGTACCTCAAAGGAGGAAAAAACGGAACCCTTATAGGATCACTTTGTTGTCCGTCTGTCTGGCTGGCTGGGTGTCTGTCTGTCAAGACCTTTTTTCTCAGGAACGGGTAGAGGTATAAAGTTGAAATTAATATCAAATACTAAGGTCTACGTTTCCTCGGAGGTGTAAAAAAATTAAGCTTATAGGTCCACGCAATCACTAGATACGCCCATTTAAGTCACATATATCCGAAAAGGATAATATGTCGTTATGTCATATAAGAAATATATTTTTGTATATTTCAACTTCACGAATGCCGCACAGTCAAAAACCATTGCTGTAGTGTTTATTTAGGCGGTTCGTGATTTTTCCAAAACAATTGTTTTTGTAGATACATAATACCTACAAATATATTGAGTGATGCTGATGATACGAAACCCTCGGTGCGCGAGTCCAACTCGCACTTGCCGACTTTTTTTTCAAACCGAAATTTGTCAATTTTGAAAAATAAAAAAAAAAAAAATTAAAAAAAAATTAAAATTCTCAATTTTCAAGTGTATGCACACACGAAAACCATTTTAACTACTCACACTGCAAGATAAAGATGACACGAAACTCGCGTAATGGAAAATTTAAAAAAAAATCATACCTCCCAAAAATTTCACTTTTTTTAAACAATTCAAAAACATCCCCAGATAATTAGTCAAACTACAATATAAAAATATAAAAGTTTAAAATATATATTTAGAAATATGATTAATAGTGCCCTTTTTAAACCCCCTAAAAACGGCTATTTTAAGCGGTTTTTTGCGATTTTCCCAAAACTCTCAATTTTTTTTCGCAATCTTCTAGCTCTCGTCGATACGCGTCATTTGAGACCCTAAATATTCACGTAACCTTAAAACTCACGACACCAGGGTCAATTCGCACTTTTTCTAGAAATAGGGGCCTATACCGAAGCGATCGAAAAGACATTTCCAATGTCAAAAACGGAAATTACGTATGAAAGACTTCAGTCTACCTATTTAGAGTTACATTGCATTGCAGTTTTTATTGTTGCAACTAACATTATTTTGTGGAACTCACGTACCTATTTAAGACTAACGTAGAATATTATTTGACTTGAAATTTATTATTTAAAACTTCGACTTATGTAAGTCATGTTTGACCACTTAATCCATTAGAATTATTCTTATTGCGTCCCTGTCTGTACTCAATAATATTTGGCACCCAATTTATTTCATTCCAAGGAATATCCACGTTCCTTTGTGATAGGTAGCCTAGGGTCAATATTAGAATATCCGGTAGAATCGGAGATCCGCCCAAATTTATTCATTTTACTAGCTGTTATCCGCGGCTTCGCTCGCGTGTAATTTGAATTTCAAAGGGAGAAAGTAAGCAACTAAGGGCGAGGCCGAAGGCCGAGCTGTATTTGGAAGACAATACCTAAATATTCTCGAATAAAGTAAGTATTTAAGGGCAAGGCCGAAGGCCGAGCTGCGTTCAGGAAGAAGATAAACCTTCTTGAAAAAAAAGTAAGTAACTAACGCAAGGCCGAAGGCCGAGCTAAGTCAGATTGTTTTATAGATTATTAATAAATCATCTCGAAGAAAATAAGTAGCTAATGATAAGGCCGAAGGCCGAGTTGCGTTCAGGTAAACAATATGTTTCTTGATGAATGTAAGTAACTAAGATAAACCTTCTTCCGCCCTCGGGCCACGCCCTTAATGACTTGCTTTCTTCGATAGAATATAATATCGTTTACGCGAATGAACCAAAGTTTTTGATACTCATTATATCTTTAAATTATAGCGAAGGCATTATAATATAATGTCGTGTGTTTTCTTTATGGCGAAATAAATATCTGAATCTGAATCTGAATCTGACAAAGCTACCAGTGCTAAAACCTAATAGAGGCATTTTATTTTATTGCCCTTTGTTCTAATAAATTAATTTAGTATCGTAAGTACTTGCGACACTCTCGGGCGCAAAAGGATCTCGTGATCGTTAAAGTTGATTTCTCGAGAGAAAACTTGATTGAAGCCGTTTCACTTGTCGTTATCTTCATCTTTCTACAAAAGGGGGCGCGGGGGAGGGGGTGGGGATTTCAAGGGCACAATATATGCCTTCAAGTGTTTAAACTTTAAAGTTTCCATCGATGTCCAGCGATCACGTCCGGCCTATTCTGTTGTAAATACCGATGGATAAGTTTACTTTAGTCGGCTGAGCCGTCACGGCTGCGGCCGCGGGTAAGCCGAGAGAGTCGTGTTGGGTCACGCAGGGCAGACGAGTAGGAGCGGTGTATACATTTAATAATTTAACTTTAAATTCAAGCTTTTTAAAAAAAAATTGCCTCATTCAAATCGGTCCATCCGTGAGACGTATTTTTTCTATTAAGTACTTCATAACTACTTTATTTCTTGATTACAAACATAGCTATGAACCATTCCGAGCTTTCTAATAAAAGAAACCGCATCCTCGGTTCATCCGTTTGGGAGCTACGAAGCCACAGAAAGACACTTCCATACAAACACACACATTAAACTGTGACTCGTCCTTTCCTTACCTATAATAAAATCCAACGTCTGCTTTCTGTCTGAGTGTCTGAGTGTCTGTCTGTCCGCTTATAACTCGAGAACCTATAATAAAATCCAACGTCTGCTTTCTGTCTGAGTGTCTGAGTGTCTGTCTGTCCGCTTATAACTCGAGAACCTATAATAAAATCCAACGTCTGCTTTCTGTCTGAGTGTCTGAGTGTCTTGTCTGTCCGCTTATAACTCGAGAACCAATGAACCAGCACCAGTGGTTCTCGAGTTATGACCAAAACAAAAGTTCACGTAACAGATGGATAGATCTCACCGAGACCTGAAGTTTGAGTACCAACACGATGGGTCTAGCACCAGTGGTTCTCGAGTCATGACCAAAACAAAATTTCACGTGACAGATGGATAGATCTCACCGAGACCTGAAGTTTGAGTACCAACACGATGGGTCTAGCACCAGTGGTTTTCGAGTTATGACCAAAACAAAAGTTCACGTGACAGATGCATAGATCTCACCGAGACCTGAAGTTTGAGTACCAACACCATGGGTCTAGCACCAGTGGTTCTCGAGTTATGACCAAAACAAAAGTTCATGTGACTGATGGATAGATCACACCGAGACCTGAAGTTTGAGTACCAACACGATGGGTCTAGCACCAGTGGTTCTCGAATTATGATATGACCGAAACAAAAGTTCATGACGAATTTTCGTCAAAAAATCCTAAGTCTTCTAGTTCTTTTAAATGCCGCGTATGGAATTTTGCGGGCAATGTCCGCGGTCCTCGCAACACCTCTGCTCCAGTCCTCCCGGCCTTCAGCGGTACGGAACCACTGCTTTTCGCCGACGTACTTAATGTCGTCGTCCCACCGGGCGGGTGGTCTTCCCACTTTCCGTTTCCCTGTCCACGGCCGCCAGTGTAGGACACGGATACTCCAAAGGTCGTCAACTTTTCGGCTGACGTGCCCAGCCCAATGCCACCTCAGCTTAGCCACCCGGTGTCCAATATCGACTACATTGGTGCGTCGGCGGATATATTAATTAATTAATTTATTTATTTTATGTTTATATTTTATATTCAGGGATAAAATTACTACGTACATCAAATATTTAAATAATAGGAAATTAAACTAAAACATTTCTTAAATATTTCATAGACTTAAGTACCGAATACTGTACAATACTGTATCGATACATTTAATGCACGGTTACAGCACTATGCATGGAACGAGGGAGCACGGAGACAGAATTTTAAAAAAATCTTTAAAAATATAATTAAGACATTTACAGTATATTTACCGATGATATGTTACTCCATTGTTCTTCCAGTTTACTTTCACAGTTCGGTTTTTACATGTTTTCACGCAACAGACCGTTATTTTGGGAAAAAACATTTCATATGTCGCGCGTGCCTCGGTCGAATATATATATATATATTTTTTTTTTTTTATGGAACCTGACACGGTTGACTACATCACCTACAACGTCCGTGATGTCAGCCCATAACACCGGGTGAACTAGGTGCCATGTCAGTGCTTCCCCCTTTGATCGTGCCGGCTACACTGAACTGGTCGGAAAACACAAACTATTTACATAGCCGTTTAGACCGACGTTTCATTCAGTGCGGTGGTACCAACCCGGGCGGGTTAAACCCTACCTACTACCCTACGATGCACTGTCGGTCGGATCGCGAGCGCACGACGAGTATGGTCACAAAGTGACCATTATGCCGCCACGCGCGCCCGCCTCCTTCACACTTCTAGCTATTACTTAGGATTTCTGTGGTTATACTATAGACCAGTGATTCGCAAACTGGGTGCCGCGGCACCCCGGGGTGCCGCGGACCTACGCCAGGGGTGCCGCGAAAAAGTGGACATTATTTGACCGAGCGAGCGCGAAGCGCGAGCGAAGCGTCTCCGTTTCAGCTTGGGCAAAAATGCGTACGTATGTCCGGATGTCCGGCTGTTTCTCAACAAGTTTTTGGTAATTTTTCAAAATCGCTGAGCCATGGGGGTCGAGGTGCGCCGGTGAACATTTATTCAGTTTTAAGCTATACAAAAACAGACTCGCGAGGTCTACAGCTCACAGAGCCACTCACTAGTAGTAAATAATTAAATTCAAAATAAGTATAAAAGTAATGTAGGTACATTACTTTTATACTTATTTTCAATTTAATTATTTACACCTACATACTTACATACCTACATACTTAATCGAAATAATAATGAAACATTTACATTTCGATGCGTAACTTTTACGCATCGCAAAATTGTGTTTTTTATTCCTTTCGGAAATATTACTTGATTTACATATTTGCATGATTCGTTTATCACAGTTCAGATATGATGCCTATGAAAGACACCAACCGAATATTGAAGCGATGTGCCGCACAATTTCTTGAACGGGTTAAGGGCGCCGTCAGCTAAAAAAGTTTGAGAACCACTGCTATAGACTATAACACATATTCTGTGAACATTTCAGCTAGCTACCTACCTATTACGGTTCAAAAGATTAGCCCTCGCATGGACGACAGATAGACAGACAGACAGACTGCGGCGGCGGCGTAGGCTTAGTAATAGGCTTCCGTATTGATACGGAACCCTAACAATAGTTTTAGAACCTTGTCACACAAATTACTTATGCTAAGCCCTCTCAATCCTAAAGGCTGCCACTGGGAGCTCCTATGTGATAAGGTTTTATAACAATGTCCGTTGTGGCTTTTATTTTCGAGTGGTCGACCAACGAAAACACCTCGTCTCCTCGATTGCGTCGCACTCTATGCACTTCATGTGTGTAGCGTAGCGACACGTCCGCTTCCGACCACACGCCACGCCCGTTCCATCCAAAGTACCCGACGGGTGTTTTTAATTTTTAGGGTTCCGTATCCGTCGTACGGGACCCAATAGGGCGTAGACCCAACAGACGGCGTAGGCTTAGTAATAACTAAGCCTACGCCGTCTGTCTGTCTGTCTGTCGGTCTGTCTGCCTGTCTGTCTGCCTGTCTGTCTGCCTGTCTGTCTGCCTGTCTGTCTGCCTGTCTGTCTGCCTGTCTGTCTGCCTGTCTGTCTGCCTGTCTGTCTGCCTGTCTGTCTGTACGTCTGTCTGTCCGAGGGCTGTATCCACCGAGCATCTGTATCTCGGTAGCCCGTTGAAATGTTCACAGAATATGTGTTATTTATTATGGCCAATATAACAACAAATAAAAAAATAAGAAAAAGTAAAAATATTCACGGAGGTCGCCATACAAGAAACTAAAAAGTGTATGCGCGCCATCTACCGAAAACAGTATGAAGCAGCGCTGACCATGACATGGCGATCGGAACCTTCTTCGGTGCGCGAGTTCGACTCGCACTTGTTTTTATTGGTGCTGTATACAGATATCTGTCCTCTCCGTGTGTAATAAAATAAATAACTTCTCATGGATTACCTAATATTTAACCGCCACAGTTACGGTTACAGACTTTCTGGCAGTCTCAATTGGCTGGATTATTTGCAGAGGCAGAGACGATTTGTAGGGTCACTTAGGCTCACTTGCACCAACACGAGTTTAAAGTTAAGTAGCGAGTTATGGATTTAAACGCGGTTCACACGTACAACGGGTGCTAGTTTAACGAGATAAACTGGTTTATTTTATATTAAATTTGTGTTGGTGCAAGACGAGCTTAGTCTGTTCTACAGGTACTGACGTATCTCTTTGACTGACGTACTAATCTCTTTGACTGACGTACACAGTTTAGCGGAATGGACTTTGTTCGGATGAACTTTTTGTTTTATAAAAAGCGCGACATGTGGCGCCGACCCACCCATAAGGTTTCCAACGACGCCCATTGACATTCGGTGCCATGCTTGAAGGACCCGAGACTATACTTGGGGGTAAATATGTGGGCAGGGAGAGCTTTCCAGAGTTTAACAGTCACAGATTGGTACGCATCCGTGGTAAGTATAGTCCAACTAGCGTCCTTTATTTCATGCCATCCAACCTATCTCGTTGGATGGCATGAAAAAACCGTTTTGTTGTGGAGATTTTTTATTGCCTCCGAACTGGGTGGCTGTGCTCGAGATGGGAGCCTCAGCGCAGCCAATTTCAGCCCCGAGGGTAACTATTATTTCACCTGTGCCCGAGGTGCCAGTCCAGCGTGAAGGCGGACTATATGTCGCTGGGGAAGGGAAAGGCTATTGATTGGGCGTTTGAGAACATGTTGAGAACCCATATCGTTTCTCAAAGTCGTCGCACTGCTAGGTTACGGAATTGTCTAGCGGTGAGTGGGTTTTCCGATACATATTCAACCTGGGAGTAAGCTGGATAGCGCTTCAATAGTACCTACGCAAATCTGTCGGTGTCTCGCTGAGCGTGGTTTCGCGAAGTTAATTGGCTGTTTCCAGTAAGTTTCCTGTAATTTTCACTATTCTCAAATTAAAACAAACATGCAGTTCGCATAATAAAGTTTTATGGCTTAGTGAAGGGAATCTCCCTTCACTAATCCATAAAATGTTGTTGTGCGAGCTGCACGTTTGTTTTGATTTGAGTATCTAGTCTACTTATAATATGTCTGTTTTTTTTATTTTAGACGTAGTACTTTCGTATACAAGGGGATTTTGTTTGCATATTTTTATAAAAAGAGTGCGTAACCAATTAAAAGTATTCTCAAATGCCATGGTTATTTATTACATATTCGGAGTCTCAGCATAAGGGTTTCTTTTGTACAATTTTGGTACGAAGCCCTGAAACCTGTTACTATAGCCATATAGCCACAGAGCATCAAATGCGCGCGCCCCTCCTAGAGGCGCCCTGAGCGCGATTTCTCTACAACGCCTTTGAAACCTGTGGGTGTGGCCTATGACTTACATAATGTGTGTTGTGCGTGTGCATTTGTTTTGTGCGTGTGCCTAGTTAGGCACATGCTCCTCTTTGTGTGTAGTGTCGATACTAGCACACACACATACGAAGCGCTAGCAGCACTGCGTGTAGTTTTTGGGTTTCAAATATTATCGCTTATCATATCATATCGCTAGCAGCACTGCGTGTAGTTTTTGGGTTTCATATATTTACTCACTTAATATTAATCGCGTCTCTAGCAGGGAGCGCGCGCGGTAGGTATTTGATGCTCTGTGCATATAGCCCTGTCCTATAAAGAGGACAAATAATTTTTGTGTGCGCGACCGCTCGCGCACTCGATAAGCGTGAAAAGAAGCGGGAACGGTTACGGAACCCTGCGCGTCAAGATCGTTGATACATACTTAACAGGTATTTTTTGTTTGTTTGAATGCTTAAAAAAAATCGTTAAAAGCAAAGAATACTTAATAGTGGTAGAAGTTCTGTAAGTACAATAAGTTCCTGAAAGGCGGCCAATGTTTGTATCTCATGAAAGTACTCGATATTTTGTCCGTATCTACAACAAAAGAAAGCTTACACTTTCTCGACATCAGGTATATTTATTTGAGAAAATGTGAATAGCGCTTTTTATGTAATGTCCGGTGAATCCGGTCGGCTAAGCAATACATGCCTGCTTATTTACTTATAAAACGCGAGGTAGATAAGTATAAAGAGATGCGAAAACATCCGGTATCACCCCGTGAGCGGGCCACCTCTTCCGGCGTAGATACACTCGGGTTCATAATTGCAGTACCACATCTAGAACCTAGTCATAATCGCCAACTCGACGCGTCGTCGTCGTGCTATGTTTAGAGAGGCGCGCGGGAATTCAAATAGGTATGAGTATTATAATAACTATATCGTGGCGTGGTATAAAGTTGGTAGGTAATACATATATTACATAATGGAAAATTTAAGCTTTACTCACAGTCGTCTCCGAGCTATGTGGCTCGACGTTTCGGGCCAAAGGTAGGTATGGTCCATCTTCATGAGCGCTTTGCCTGGTGCGACGTTTGGCAGAGAACTTTCAGTTCTCCGCCCGTCGCGGACGACGAAGATTGTAGCGGTTGCCAGTGCGGGTAGTCTCATCAGACGAAGATTCCTCCGATGCGTGCCCGATCTCGGCGGAGAGGCAGTAGGCGCTAACGATGTCCACTTCCGGTCGGTCGTGTCCATCGCGTATTTTTCTCTTGAGCAGCGCTAAGACTGGATTCCAAATCGACGACAACTTGAAGATGTCCTCCCGGTGAAGTTGTGCTTCTTGATTTCTACGGACTCTCGGAGGAGGCGTGGGACGTGTCTTGTTTCAGTCGCAAGAATTTTCCGAGGAATTTTCACCTGGTCTAATCTTGGGTCGTTCCGCAGTCCATGTGATCGCAGTTCGCAAACTGCCGACTTGTTGCAATCCAGTTGTCTCGCCGCTCATAATATGTGCTCAGAGACCCGTGTCGCTACGCTCCTCTTCGCCTGCCCGACTTTCCACAACTTCATGGGATTTGGTACACGCCGGCAGACTGGAGAGGCAACTTGTCTTTTACCGAACGTAGCATCATAGATACTCTTTTTATATAGGGAGTGAACACGGTGTCAATATACTGAGTTTCTTCAGTCTCCTCCCTAATTTTTATCCGTCAGTCCACGAACGTACGGTAGGTAAAAATGCTCTCTGTCTGTCAGCCAGCGCTTTAGGCGGTCTGAAGACAAGATGGCACGACCGATCGGAAGTGGACACCGTCAGTGCCTTCAGTCTCTCCGCTGAGATCCGAAACGCATCGGAGGAACTTCGTCTGCCGAGACTACCCGCACTGGCCACCGCTACAATCTTCGTCGTCCACACGAGTGGAGGGACAAATGATAGGCCTCGACGAGTTCTTCATTTCGGATGACAGCTGTCAAAATTAAAACGGCCATATCTCGGAAACTACAGATCCTAGACTACTCGTGTGCTGGGATAAATGATATGTCTCGATGAGATTTTCATTTCGGATGACAGCTGTCAAAATTTAAAACGGCCTTAACTTGGAAACTACTCATTCTAGACTACTCGTGTGCTGGGACAAATGATAGGTCTCGAGAGCTTCATTTCGGATGACAGCTGCCAAAATTAAAACGGCCATATCTCGGAAACTACCGATCCGACTACTCGTGTGCTGAGAGGTCTCGCTCGACGAGATATTCATTTGGGATGACAGCTGCTGCTGTCATAATTAATACGGCCATATTATCTCGGAATCTTGCAATGATAGCGACGCATGCATGCTCACATTCCTATTACCGTGAATCCACGTTTAAAGAACAGCGGCAGAACCCCCCAGAATTGTTCTTTATAGAATCGCAATCGCACAGGCCAACAGTCATTCACCATATTAATCAATTTGATCCATCATTATTTATTCGATAACATTACTTACAATAACATTTCACCCAAGAGAATGATAACACGCCGAACGATAAAGCAAATTTGAGAAAAACGAGCGGCGGCGTTGCGTTTTGTGGAATTTCCAATTGTTATCTTTGTCCTTGTCAATCGGTTCACACGAAGGCTCACATTGTGCGCTGCGCCCACAAACCTTACTCTATTTTTAACCGACTTCCAATAAAGGAGGAGGTTCTCAATTCGACTGTATGTTTATTTTTTAACCGACTTCCAAAAAAGGAGGAGGTTCTCAATTCGTCTGTATGTTTTTTTTTTATTTTTTTTATTTTTATTTTTTTGTATGTTTGTTACGCGATTTCTGCGTCAATTGAAGGCCGATTTAGAAAATTCTTTTTTTGTTAGTTAGGTCATACTTCCGAGGTGGTCCCATTTCAATTTTATCGAAATTGGTTCAGCGGTTTTCGAAAAATCAACATAATACTATGGCGTGTGGTTACCTTCAGCAAAACTTGTGATGTGGTCGTTTTCAGCAATTATCAGTGTGATAAATTACTATGGTGTGTGGTTACCTTCAGCAAAACTTTTGTGATGTGGACTTATTCAGCAATTTGCAGTCTGACACATATGGCGAATAATTCTGTACCACTTCAATCGATTTCGATTATTCGATTTCGATTATTCTTTTTTATGTAATATTACTAATAATATTACTAAAAAGAATGAAATAAAAACTGTTTTAAAAAATATTAAACCGATTTCCAAAAAACAATTTTTCTCTGTCCTGTTGAAATACATGAATCGATATACTAGTGATACATATTCGGACCCTTGTTTCATGAATATTCTAAATTTGAAATTTTTTATCTTTTCCGACCGGCCAGGTTATTATG
Source organism: Nematopogon swammerdamellus (assembly GCA_946902875.1). Taxonomy (NCBI): domain Eukaryota; kingdom Metazoa; phylum Arthropoda; class Insecta; order Lepidoptera; family Adelidae; genus Nematopogon; species Nematopogon swammerdamellus. Next base: position 10,626,598 of record OX336345.1, read on the forward strand.
GTACAATTTATTATGGTACGAGTACCATCGAGCTGGTCTGATGATGGAGACAGAAGGTGGCCATAGGAACTCCTAAACTACACATGATAAACCCATCGTGTTTGGGCTCGTTGTATTTGTCTTCACGAGCAATTTACTTTAGACCTAAGAGATTCTCAATTCGACGGTATGTTTTCTTTTTTTGGATGTTTGTTACGCGATTACTCCGTCAATTGTGGGCCGATTTTGAAAATTCTTTTTTTTTATTATTTGAAAGGGGATAACCCTGAGGTTTTTGAAGTGAAAACTTCTTTAGCGGCGCTTGGCACTTTTTTAGGTGGGTAAAAAATGTATAACTCGCGACATCGCGTCAGCGTCATTTTTAAAATGAAACCTTAAGTCATTGCATTAAGGGTTAAGTTAAAGTGGCACGGGATCTGCCGGCACTCCCGGAGTGCAACTGTTAAGTAGGGTTCGGTAACACGTTTATGTCTGTCCATTCTACTAAGTTCTGCAAAATGAATGTAGGGTTCCGTAACAAATGCATGTCTATCCGTTCTACTAAATTTTACAATTTTCAACCAAGGTCCTCCGACGGTTATTTTATAATAAAAGTAGGGTTCCGTAACACGTTTATGTCTGTCCATTCTACTAAGTTCTGCAAGATGAATGTAGGGTTCCGTAACAAATGCATGTCTGTCCGTTTTACAAAATTTAACATTTATTTCAAAATGAATGTAGGGTTCCGTAACAAATGTATGTCTGTCCGGTCTCCTAAATTTTACAATTTTCAACCAAGGCCCTCCGACGGTTATTTTATAATAAAAGTAGGGTTCCGTAACAAATGTATGTCTGTCCGTTCTACTAAATTTCACAATTTTCAACCAAGGTCCTCCGACGGTTATTTTATAATAAAAGTAGGGTTCCGTAACACGTTTATGTCTGTCCATTCTACTAAGTTCTGCAACATCACCTACAACGTCCGTGATGTCAGCCCATAACACCGGGTAAACTAAGTGCCATGTCAGTGCTTCCCCCTTTGATCGTGCTGACTACACTGAACTGGTCGGAAAACACAAACGATTTACATAGCCGTTTCGACCGACGTTTAATTCAGTGCGGTGGTAGCAACCCGGGCAGGTTAAACCCTACCACCAAGTAAGATTAGGAGGGAAGGGACCTACAGTTTTACGAGGAATCCGAACCTCGGTCAGCCTCCAACGGTCAGCGGTCACCCATCCAAGTACTGACCGCACCCAGCGTTGCTTAACATTCAATAGCGACAGTTGACTGTCTGCACCACTGAGCTATCGAAGCTGACGTGGTCCTATTTTAATTGGGTCAAGATCGGATTGGAAAGCGAGGCGGAATTGATTCCGCCGAGTACATTAATAGCAAAAAATTACTAAAAAAAACTGTGAAATAAAAAAAAAGTTTTAAAAAACATAAAACCGACTTCCTAAAAAAAGTAAAACTAAAAAACTATTTAAAATAAAAATATAAAAACCGCCTTCAAAAATATATGAAATAAAAACCTAAAAAAAAAAAAGAACCCTAGAGTTGAAGGCGGTGCTAAAGCAAGCAAAAATGATGCATGAAAGAAAACATGAGTAGATGATAATATCCTTTGTGATTTGTGTAGCCTTTTTAGCACCGCCTTCAACTCTAAGGTTCGTTTTTTTTTTAGGTTTTTATTTCATATATTTTTGAAGGCGGTTTTTTTTGTATGTTTGTTACGCGATTTCTCCGTCAGTTGAGGGCCGATTTAGACAATTCTTTTTTTGTTTGTTAGGTCATACTTCCGAGGTGGTCCCATTTCAATTTTATCGAAATTGGTTCAGCGGTTTTTGAAAAATCAACATAATACTATGGCGTGTGGTTACCTTCAGCAAAACTTGTGATGTGGTCGTTTTCAGCAATTTTCAGTGTGATAAATTACTATGGTGTGTGGTTACCTTCAGCAAAACTTTTGTGATGTGGACTTATTCAGCAATTTGCAGTCTGACACATATGGCGAATAATTCTGTATAGTACCTTCCCTTAGCGGAAAAAAGGTTTTTTTGATGAAACCAGCAGGAGGTTTTAGTATGTTGTTAAGCATGTTATTTTGACTAAAAAACCATCGGGAGACAATCTCTAACGTGGATGAGTCACCAGTTATGACGTCATCAAGATGGCCGCCACCGCGTTCAAAGTTTTGCGTATACAACAAAAACTATGTAACATACAAGCATGTGTGGGGTGTCAAAAAAGCACAATTAAATGCACTACAATATTGTTTGTACATTTGACCTTGTACATACCATAGTTTGTGAGAAATTTAAGTTTTAGTAAAAATTTCACAAAAAAAATTTTGTTTTTTTAATATATCAACTTAACTTTTACAGTAAAACATTCTATGTAGATGTAAATGCTACATTAATAAGCTATAAAACGCCCTTAAGATTTAGAGAATCGGTTCATAAAAAAGCAAAATACATTAGTTTTATCCCATAACGGAAGTCACCACCAAAAGTCGGATGACTGTTGCAATACAATTTACAAGGCAAATTACGAATATAGGTAACTATTATGGGTAACTTATCAAAAACTATTTTGATGAAACTGTATTTTCAAAAAGATAAATTTGATTTTTATAAAAAAAAAAATTTTATTACTTTTTTTAAATTTACTTTGGGTCTACGTCTAACTTTTATTGTGGAGGCCCGCCCTGCATTATTAAATAGAAATTTTATTGAAATAAAAGGTACGCATTATGAAGAGAAATATTTATTTTTTTACATATTATTATATTGTCTGGAGCATGCACCTTCGCATGCGCAAAGCAGAGTGCAGTTAAGTCCATTTTTCACCCACCGGCACCTTGTGCACCGTTCTTTGCATTTGGAAGACAATAGCTCCTTGCAGCTGAGGTTAGCATCAGGTCAGGAAGGGTTTTCCACAAAGGGGTGTACGCTGGTCCGTCATTTATCTTTTGCCAACCCCAGTTGCAAGAATCTGGCAGTTGTGGGTCGCTATTCAGGCAATTGATCCAAATGTGGGTCTGGTATACAGCCCTTTTTATATGCTGTAGAAGTGCATCTTGTGTTGGAGGAATATTCTCGATTGCTCTTTTTTTTTCGTAAACAAATTCCTCGTCGCAGTATTTACATTATTTGTGTCACTAGTAGGATGATACATGTGAACTACAAAAGTTTCAATGAGCGCAATTTCGCTGCTGTTTTGGTATGGTACCATCCATCCCACAAGAATATGCTTGAAAAGCGGCATCTACTTCTCTAAATGCATTCCACGTCTTCCCGGCACCTTTCTTACCTATTCCACAAAATGCAGATACAGTGTCGCATCCTGTTAAGGAGTGGAAAAAATGCATTAACTCAGGCATCCCACTTGGCAGCTGCGCAAAAAATTTGTGAACTGGTAGGTATTTCAAATGTTTTCCTGTTCCAAACTCGATCCATAACTCATGCAAATTCCGTATTTTGCTGAACGCAAACAGTGATATTACTAGCACGTCTGAATCCATACTGTCTTCACTAAAATACGATCATGACCGTTTCGTGCGGCGTCATCAGCGTGCAATAATAATCTCGCATCAGCTTCCTCGTGAGATGAAGAAGACATTTCCGTATATGATGACGCCGCACGAAAAGGTCATGATCGTATTTTAGTGAAAACAGTGCATTCAGACGAGCTAGTAATAGCACTTTTTGCGTTCAGCAAAATACGGAATTTGCAGGAGTTATGGATCGAGTTTGGAACAGGAAAACATTTGAAATACCTACCAGAACATACATTTTTTGCGCAGCTGCCAAGTGGGATGCCTGAGTTAATGCCCTTTTTCCACTCCTTAACAGGATGCCACACTGTATCTGCATTTTGTGGAATAGGTAAGAAAAATGAATGGAAAGGTGGAATGCATTTAGAGAAGTAGATGCCGCTTTTCAAGCATATTCTTGTGGGATGGAACCATGCCAAAACAGCAGCGAAATTGCGCTCATTGAAACTTTTGTAGTTCACATGTATCATCCTACTAGTGACACATATAATGTAAATATTGCGAGGAGGATTTTGTTTACGAAAAAAAAACAGAGCGATCGGGAATATTCCTCCAACACAAGATGCACTTCTACAGCATATAAAAAGGGCTGCATACCAGACCCATATTTGGACCAATTGCCTGAATAGCGACCCACAACTGCTAGATACTTGCAACTGGGGTTGGCAAAAGATAAATGACGGACCAGCGTACAGTATACGCTGGTCCGTCATGGTCGTGTACGCCGTACTACCCTTTGTGGAAAACCCTTCCTGATGCTAGCCTCAGCTGCAAGAAGCTATTGTCTTGCAAATGCAAAGAACGGTGCACAAGGTGCCGGTGCGTGAAAAATGGACTTAACTGCACTCTGCTTTGCGCATGCGAAGGCGCATGCTCCAGATAATATATGTAAAAAAATAAATATTTCTTTTCATAATGCGTACCTTGTAGACTCGGTTTAATAGCAAATCCGATTTAAACGTAAATATGATTTTATACGATCGCTTCTATTTCCACAATAAAAGTTAGACGTAGACAGAAAGTAAATTTTTAAAAAGTAATAAAAAATTGTTTTGTTTGTTTTCAAAATCATATTTAACTTTTTGAAAATATAGTTTTATCAAAATAGTTTTTGACAAGTTACCCATAATAAGTTACCTATATTCGTAATTTGCCTTGTAAATTGTATTGAAACAGTCATCCGACTTTTGGTGGTGACTTCCGTTATGGGATAAAACTAATGTATTTTGCTTGTTTATGAACCGATTCTCTAAATCTTAATAGCGTTTTATAGCTTATTAATGTAGCATTTATATCTACATAGAATGTTTTACTGTAAAGTTACTAGTTAAGTTGATATATTTAAAAAAAATATTTTTTTTGTGAAATTTTTACTAAAACTTCAATTTCTCACAAACTATGGTATGTACAAGGTCAAATGTAAGAACAATATTGTAGTGCATTTAATTGTGCTTTTTATGACACTCCACACATGCTTGTATGTTACATAGTTTTTGTTGTATACGCAAAACTTTGAACGCGGTGGCGGCCATCTTGATGACGTCATAACTGGTGACTCATCCACGTTAGAGATTGTCTCCCGATGGTTTTTTAGTCAGAATAACATGCTTAACAACAAACTAAAACCTCCTGCTGGTTTCATCAAAAAAACCTTTCGGGCCCAAAATGACGCTAAGGGACCTTCCCTTAGCGTCATTTTGGGCCACTTCAATCGATTTCGATTATTCGATTTCGATTATTCTTTTTTATGTAATATTACTAAAGAGAATGAAATAAAAACTGTTTTAAAAAATATAAAACCGACTTAAAAAAAAAAAATAACTAGAACTAAAAAGTATTAAATACCTAATATTTTGAAATTTTCTCTGTCCTATTGAAATACATGAATCGATGTACTAGTGATACATATTCGGACCCTTGTTTCATGAATATTCTAATTTTGAAATTTTTCTTTTCCAACCGGCCAGATAATATCCGACCGGCCGGCTTAATATATTATGGTACGAGTACCATCGAGCTGGTCTGATGATGGAGACGGAAGGTGGCGATAGGAACTCCTAAACTACACATGATAAACCCATCGTGTTTGGGCTCGTTGCATTTGTCTTCACGAGCAATTTACTTTAGACCTAAGAGATTCTCAATTCGCCGGTATGTTTTCTTTTTTTTGGTTTGTTTGTTACGCGATTACTCCGTCAAATTGTGGGCCGATTTTGAAAATTCTTTTTTTTTTTGTTTGAAAGGGGATACCCCTGAGGTTTTTTTTTTATGGAAACTGACACGGTTGGCTACATCACCTACAACGTCCGTGATGTCAGACCATAACACCGGGTGAACTAAGTGCCATGCCAGTGCTTCCCCCTTTGATCGTGCTGACTACACTGAACTGGTCGGAAAACACAAACTATTTACATAGCCGTTTCGACCGACGTTTCATTCAGTGCGGTGGTACCAACCCGGGCGGTTTAAGCCCTACCACCAAGTAAGATTAGGAGGGAAGGGACCTACATTTTTACGAGGAATCCGAACCTCGGTCAGCCACCAACGGTCAGCGGTCACCACGAGTCAGTAAGCCATCCAAGTAGGTACTGACCGCACCCAGCGTTGCTTAACATTCAATAGCGACAGTTGACTGTCTGCACCACTGAGCTATCGAGGCTTACGTGGTCCTATTTTAATTGGGTCAAGATCGGATTGGAAAGCGAGGCGGAATTCGCCGAGTACATTAATAGCAAAAAATTACTAAAAAAAAAGTTTTAAAAAACATAAAACCGACTTCCTAAAAAAAGTAGAACTAAAAAACTGTTTAAAATAAAAATATAAAAACCGCCTTCAAAAATATCTATACATATAATAAAATCGTAGAGGTAAGAAAGTCTGTACATTGAATGTATTCGGAAAAAAACTAACCAGGGTGGCTTAAAATGAGATACTGAACATGTTAGAACAGTTTTTAAAATTTTTGTTTGTTTGTTTGTTTGTTTGTTTGTTTGTTTGTCTGTACGCGCATCACGCAAAAACCACTGAACGGAATTAGACGAAACTTTGTATAGTGGCAGTTTATATGCCGGGTTAACATAATACGTAAAAAAAAAACAAAAATAAAAAAAAAAATTAAAATTATAAACATTATTGCGCGTTTAAAATCACGTAGTCCAAAGTACATAATTATATCTTGAGAACTGGCAGCAAATACAATTTGAATAAAATATTCCTTCGAAATTTAAAAATAAGTAGATACAACGAAAATGACAGTTCTTCTTTTTTATAACTTGAACACAATAGTCTATACATATCTATTATTTCTATACATATCATAAAATCGTAAATGCAAAAATGTCTATTTGTACGCGCATCTCGCAAATACCACTGAACGGAATTTGACGAAACTTTTTATAGTGACAGTATATATCCCGGATGAACATAATAATTAAAAAATATAATAAAAATCACGTAATCCAAAGTAAAGGTAAAAAAACAATTTTAAATGTCATGTTGACAACGGAGAACTGTCATCTCGACGTGAGCTGGCCGGTGACAAATTGTTTGATAAATAAAAATAATAATTGAAAGTCGAAGTTATGTCGCTGTCATTGGTGCAATAAAATTTATATATCTATTGCCCGCGACTTCGCTCGCATGAAATTCGTATTTAAAAAAAAGAAAGTAAGTAACTAAAGGGGGGCCGAAGGCGGATCTGCGCTCACGTATAATGCGCGGGGCGGATCTCGGCGTGTCGCCGCCGCAGCGGTTCGTTAGTGTTCTCCCTCGCACCCGCACCGTACTTGTATAGTGTATTCGCGTGGCGGGTCGCCCGCAGCGGCGACGACACGCCGAGATCCGTCCCGCGCATTATAAACGATATTCTTTCTCGATGAAAGTAACTAAGGGCGAGGCGGAAGGCGGAGCTGATTTCAGGAAGAAGAAAAACATTCTTGAAGAAAGTAAGTAACTAAGGGCGAGGCCGAAGGCCGAGCTCTATTCTGGAAGACCATAAACCTTCTCGAAGAAAGTAAGTAACTATGGGCGAGGCCGCAGGCCGAGCTGCGTTCAGGAAGAAGCTAAACCATCTTGAAGAAAGTAAGTAACTAAGGCGAGGCCGAAGGCCGAACTACGTTCGGATAATTGAAAAACCATCTCGAAGAAAGCAAGTAACTAAGGGCGAGGCCGAAGGCCGAGCTGCGTTCAGGAAGAAGCTAAACCATCTTGAAGAAAGTAAGCAACTAAGGCGAGGCCGAAGGCCGAGCTACGTTCTGACAAATGATAAACCATCTCGAAGAAAGCAAGTAACTAAGGGCGAGGCCGAAGGCCGAGCTGCGTTCAGGAAGAAGCTAAACCATCTCGAATAAAGTTAATTAATATTAAGATTGAGTTAATTTAATTTAAATTTTATTATAAAGTCCACGCTTCTAACGGCAAATATACCGTGCATCCTAGAACCTCGCGGTTATTCCCGGCTGGATGGCAAGAGGCCCGATGCTATCACCTTAGTGCCATGGACTAAGAGTAGTTCTTTGATGTGGGACGCCACTTTTGTTCTCACATTGGCTCCAAGTCACGTTAGGACATCTTCAAGAGCCGCTGGCGCGGCCGAGGCTGGGGCGGAGAGCCTCAAACGCAGCAAATATAGAAATATAATTCAAGATTTCGAATTTGTTGCGTTTGCGGTTGAAACCCTCGGTCCGTGGAGCAGTGAAGCCAAAAGAGGCTTGAGCTGGTTGACGCAACTGGTGTCCCGCCATCAAGGGCTTATGTACTTCATTCAAAGGGTAAGCCTTGCCATCCAGCGGGATAATGCCGCAAGTGCTCTAAGAACATTTGAAAATGCCCGTTTTGATAGTTATTTTAATGTTTGTTAGGTAGGTTTAATTCTTTAGTTATTAATATTACTTTTTAATTTTTATGAAATAAATAGATTGAGTAAACGATATTATATTCTATCGAAGAAAGGAAGTCTTTAAAGGGCGAGGCCCGAAGGCGGAAGAGGGTTTTTGGTTTACCTGAACGCAGCTTAGCCTTCGGCCTCGCCCGTACTTACTTCCTTTATTTGAGAAAGGTTTATCGTTTTCCTGAAAGCAGCTCGGCCTTCGGCCTCGCCCTTAGTTACTTACATTCTTCTTTGGAATACGAATTTCACGCGAGCGGAGCCGCGGGCTCAGCTAGTATGAAATAAAAACCTAAAAAAAAAAACGAACCCTAGAGTTGAAGGCGGTGCTAAAGCAAGCAAAAATGATGCATGAAAGAAAACATGAGTGGATGATATCCTTTGTGATTTGTGTAGCCTTTTTAGGAAGTCGGTTTTATGTTTTTTAACAAAACACTTACCAGGGTCAAAGAGATTTTATTGATACGTCATTGGTCCCATCATAATCGGGTAAATGCTCTGATATCGTCGATCAAATAAGTCAATCTGGAAGAAAGCGCCGAGAATGGAGAACATTTAGTACCGCGCCCTCATGAAGTTTTTAACTATGCAAGTGAAGCCGCCTCAAACATTATGGAGGAGATGTAACAGTTTATGGGAACTCTTGGCCCGGAAAACCATGGCTTACAAGAGAAATAGTATCTTCAAGTAAGGTAGAGAATCTCCGCGGCCGAAGAAGAAACAGCTCGTTGGAGTGAAATGGTTGGAGTATCTGGTACAACCATTTTCAAGATCCTCCACGATCACCTCGGCGGCATGACAAAAGTCAGTGCCAGACGGGTATACTCGCGCCGCCGCCGCCGCAAAAACAACATAGCATCGTGCATGCGCGTGAGTTTTTGAAGCTCTGCAGCGACAAGGATGGATTTCCATCGAGAACGAGACTTGGGTTCACCATTATGAACCTGAGTCCAAGGAGGACTCCAAGCAGTGGCACAAACAGGACACACCGCCGCCAAAGAAGTTCAAGGCGACATTGCGACAATTTTTTGGGACGAGGGAATCCATTACAATTTACATCGATTACAAGGAAAAGGGTTTTCAATAACAGGTGAATACTGTGCTAAGCAGCGCTCGTATTATGGCCTTAATCCGGTGTCCGTCCGTCCTTCCGTCTTTCACAAGCTTCCAAAGCCAAATGGTACAGGCTAGAGACTTTGGAATGTTATAGCTATTTTACTGTAATTAGAGCTTGTTATGGCCCAATACTTTGGTTTAGGTGTAGATAAATAATTCATATAATTAATTATATTAGGGGGTCAACAGGTTTATTTTGATATTATCATGTATGGGTGGCTTAGTAGAGTAAGAGGGGCCCGAGCACATGCTCCGACCAGACAATATCATCTCCGAGAAGGTGCCGTACCAGAAGGTGACTTCCTTTATATTGCTGGCTATACAGGACTGATGAGAACACACACAGCCGAGCTGCTATTGCGGCTATCTTTCTTCTAGTACGGGCGGCGGTGGTACCTACCATGCATAAGTACTACAAATAACCTATACTGTAGTACCTCTTGGGTTCTATCTAACATCAATGTCACGCGCGTGTGACAAGGTCCTATTTTTTTTTTTTTTTTTTTTATAATTTCATCCACAGGTAGGTAACCTACGCTTGGACATGTCGAAAATTCCGCCAGTTCTAAATTCAATGCGAAGAAGAACTGACAAACAAACTTCGCAAGTCACAATGTTTTGTTAGTAGGTACCATATAAGTATTATATTATAGTAACTTACAAATAATTAACCCATACTACCGCTCACAAGAGCATTAATATTTACAGCATAAACATGAATACTGAAGAATCTGACCACACTGCCTATTTAAATTACCTATATCTGGTGTATAGTGCCATCGTCAATTTTGATATTTCATATTATATCAAGTCAAATAAAACAATTAGTTTACGTTTATTACAAAGAAATGTAATAAATAAGTCATATTAAAAATCAAATGATACAAAGTGTATCGAATTGTCAAAATTTGTTAGTGGGAAAAATAGTAGTCAGACTCTTAGATAAAATTACGGTCAGTTAATGCATCCTTAATACTGTAATAACTCTTTTCAATTAACATTATTTTAATCCGTCGTTTAAAATTATTGTCATCTAATTGTTTTATGTTAGGAGACAGTTTATTATAAAATCTAACACTATTACAAATAAAGCTTTTTGTAGTTTTAGCTAATCTATGTCTTATTAGTTGTACATTATTCTTACCCCGTGTGTCATAGTTATGATTGTCGGAATTGAGAGAGGAATCATGAATGTATTTTCTGGCATAGCATATGTTCTGGTAAACATATGCACTTGGTAAAGTCATGATTCCTATCTCTCCGAACGCTGTCCTACAAGTATCTCTAGTTTTCATATTTAAGATGTACCTCAAGGCCCTCTTCTGTAATAAAAATATTCTATTTGAGTCTGCTGCATTTCCCCAAAACATTAGGCCATATGACATGATGCTCTCAAAATAAGCATGATAAACCGTTTTTGCAGCATGGGTCCCGCCTAGCTCTTTAATTTTTTTGATAGCATAACATGCGGAACTCAGTTTACCAGCTAAAGAGTTTATGTGGGCTTTCCAAGTAAAACTTTTATCAAATATTACCCCAAGAAAAGTTAGTTCATTAGCAAGGTTTAATGACAAGTTATCTGCAGTTTTTAATATGCTATCATTGTTATTACGTCTATGAGTCCCAAGAGCAAAGTGCATAATATTAGTTTTGTTGACATTTAGCAATAGATTGTTGCACTCAAACCAAGATTTTAGAGATTCTAGTACAGTTAAAAAGGATTCTCTCAGTTTACTTATATCATTGTTTTTCAGTACAACTGAGATATCATCTGCAAACATTACCATCTCTATATCGTCTGTTATACAGCTCGAGATGTCGTTAACATATATTAGAAACAATAATGGTCCCAGGATAGAACCCTATGAAGTATCCATACTTATTAAATAACCTAAAGTAGGTATATATAAAGAGTATGCGCGCTGTTTAGCTCGTACATAGGTAGGCTGTTGTAGGCACCTACATTAACTGTACATGCTTACTAAGTTTACAACTCAGGTTTACAACACCGGATGGACGGATATTAGTCAGATTCAAGTTTGCTAAAATTACCCTGCATGTAATGTATACCAACGCTCGCGCGTACATACTTACGGCAGCAGGCATCCCATCCCGCGAGGTGCGCGGCGCGCAGAGCGAAACGGTAATTTCCTCTGAAACTAATTTCCCAACTTTCGGCGAAGCTTGATACTTATCTACTTGTAGTACACACGAGAACAGATAAATTATTCTAGGTCTTACATTACAAGTAAGTAGGTATGTACATTTTTTACACTATTGCTTGCCTCCCGCCCCATACAAGAAACGTTTTTTTTAGGGTTCCGTTTCCATTTTTATAGAAATGTGAAAATAAAGAAATAATAACAAGTGAGGAGCAACTGATCAAACAGTATTTTGTGTCCTAGTTTCGAGAAATTAGCAAAAAACATGTGTCTTGAAAACTAAAAATCATAGAAAGATAATTTTTTTGCTAATAGGTATATTTGTTTTGGCGAGTAGAGACGATAAAGTAACAAAATAGGTACCCTTTCATTTCATAAATCAGTGTTTTAATTATAATTTCAAATATAATACTGTTTGATGCGATCTTTGAACCATTCCATAAGAGCAGGATAGATACTCAAACGTAGGTGATCGATCATGTCGCGATCTTAACCTCAAAACTTAGGAACAAAGTAGGTACTTACCTCAATGACGTATGACGTATCATGTATTACCTATACGATTTGACGCGGTCGCCAACATTCAATATTTTTTAATAATACTAAATATTGTTTGATGTGAATTCTGTATAAAAACACACATAAAGGAGCTATTGAGCTCTACCAAAATGAATTTTTATCGATTTTTTTTTTATAAATGGACAAAAGGCTGTTTGATCTGTTGCTCCTCAAGTACTTAGTGTATGGCAAGGGCGGCCTTATTATTGGGTGGCCTTAGGTAAATTCATTCAGTCAACGCGGTATAGTAAACCTAACATTTTTACATGGCATCCGAATGGAGCAGGTGAAGGAGTAGGTAGGTATTTAGGTATGCACGTACTTAATTATTTTCTAATCAGAATCGTCGACCAGATTCGAACCTCGGATCTCTCGCAAGAGAAGCCGATGCTGACCGCTTGACTACCCGCGCCACAGCGCGTCGTATACCTGCCTACTATTTCTTGGTTGGATGCATTTGGATGATATTAGTATGTGCATTGATTGCATCATCCATCCAACACCGACAGTGTTGGATGATGCAAGCGGTTGTGTAATTTCGTTCTTTCTTTTATGTACATAAATACATACGCTAATATAGTAGAGCATGCTCAGATAGCAGAAAGTACCTATATACCCAAAGAATAGTTAGTACGTCGGTCGACTTAACTAGCTAGACCCGGATGACATTTCGTCATGTGTTGCCAGATGGTTACAATTTCTTACATTTTTAGCAACTTTTCACACTCTGGCGCAACTTTTGTTTTTAGGCAAAGGGGGACGAGTTCGGACGGGATCTTTTCACAATCTCGTTCAGATTCTCTCATAGTTTACCCTTTGGCTCTGGAAGCATTAACCAAAACAATCCTTCTGCTAAACCAGGTGGCGCGCCGCGATCGGCGCCGGCGCATTACTCTCGAAAAAAAAATCATTTTGGAAGATTTTTCCATAAAACTTCATGAACTAACATATGGATTGTATTTACAGATAAATATTCTAGCTATAAATGGCATTTTTTTATTTACATTACGTATTCTAGGTGACAAAATTATTTTGTAAAGTTGTTCTATGTGAAAATCGCGACCTCTCTCAGGTTTTTTTTTTTATAAATTTATTAGACCGCCAATCGGTCATATAGTATTTTTATTATAAACACTAGTAAATAACGGACCTAATCATACCTTTCTTGTGTATCAGCAGCCCCCCGTGTCGTTCACAATAAAATTTGTATGTGGAAATTTGTATGGTTTGTATTGTTTGTATGGAGAAAACTAGGTCACAAAAATTGCTTATTTCTCGTAAATGTACTGTATACAAACACTATACGGCATATATTATTTCAACTACAGGAACTAAATAACACTTCTATCACCTCACTTTATCCAGAAAACGGATTTATATCGAGAAACAAGCCTCTAAAAACAGCCGAAATTGGTACCGAAAAGGAGGCATTTTCTTAGTATTTTTACGAAAAATTCAGATCAACTCAGCACAAAAAAATGCACTCAATACATCCGGAATATAATGAAAAAGAGAAAAAACATCACTTATGGGTTCATCTGCACAAAAAAACACTCAGAAAACCCGAAAACAGAAGAGCAACGTACAACGCCCTCCTATTATAACCGCTGTCTTGATGACACTGACAGGGCGGTAAATCTGACATTTCTCTATGGGGAAATGGTTGTCGCCTAAAGGGAAATTTATTCTACTATTTGAATTCGTCACTTTCAAATACACACGGCTAAGTGAGATAAAAGAATAAAATAATTTCGTTGGGGCCACCCAACAAAACAAAGAAAAAAAAGAAAGCGGCCGATATCGGCCGCTCCATTCGTAAAGGTATAATGTATAAAGCGACCGATATCGGCCGCTCCAACGGCAAAAGGTTAAGGATCTATATGCCTCAGTTGTATGAAGTGCTATCGTTTTGAGAATTTAACGAAAACATATTGTGTCCCATACAAAAACAAATATGTTATTTTTTTTCTCCGGAAATATCAACTTTAGTGAAAAACGTGTAAGAATAAAAGTGTCTTATATTTCGCTTACAAATATGATTCCATCGAAAAAACATTAACATTCGGAAAAAAAATCAAAGTCCGCTATATTGTACTTTCGACCCACAACAGTGCGGCGATTCCCCGACCGCACCTGTCTTTTTCGCGCACCGAGGGTTCCGTATCACCACCGTAAATGCCCCATTTTTTATACAGATTTAATTATTTTTTTAAATTAATTATAGCCTAATTTTATTATTTAAATTATTTTTTTATTTCCTATGATAGGTTATGTATGATTCTGATTTAATTATTGTGGTAACACTTTTATTTTTGTAAATTGGGCGACTTGGGCTATCTTTTAACCGCGAAGTGGCTACTTGACCAGCACGGCATCTGGCAACCCTGTGTGTAAGCCGATCGAGCCAGGTGCCGAGTTAATTCGAATTTGAAAATATGTGAACGAAACGACTATTCAAATTCTTTGACAGTAAGGCCGTTTTTAGTGTTGCGCTGGTAGCCGCCGGTCGCACGCGCGCTGGTCTTCGCGCGTGTGCCAGCGTCCTGGCGCCGGTCGCTGGTTGTTTTTAGTGTGAGACTGACGTGTGACGCAATCGCGTAGGTACAATGAGGCGAAATAAATTGCTAACGATTCTCCTGTGTTATTAAAGCGACGACGTGAAAGAAGAAGAATTCACGTACACCCTTTAGTGGCAACCAGATTAGTCAGTTGAGCATTCATAACTACGTTCTCAGTATTGAGAGACAATGGTGTAAAATTATTCAATTACATAATAGGATGTCCGTGGCATCGTTCGATGAACTACATGCTAAACTAGAGACACATCTGAGGGTAAAAACGAGTTAGCGACGAGGTCTGGGTCTCTGGACTGCAACTCAATTATTACTCTTTCTGTATCGATGTTCATCGTATGTACCCGCGACGCGTGTCACCAGCGCAACAGTAAAAGCACGCATTGGCTTGTGTAGCGCTCGCGCGCGCCGGCGCCGGCGAGGCGCGAGGGCTCGAGCGTGCGATCTTGCTACGCGGCGCGTGCGCTTACCAGCGCGCTGGTACACGCGTCACTCTAAAATGTACCTACAAAATTTACGTTTGGCAACACGCGCGCGTGCGACCGGCGCTCACCAGCGCAACACTAAAAACGGCCCAAGACTTCGCCAGTGTTGTAGTTTTTACATACTTCCGTACTTTCTAGCGAAGTATTGCAGATTGTTGAAGGCCATGCAAAAAGGGCGGCATTGGAGAAATAAAAGCCCCGAAAGACAGAAGTTGACCTAAAACAAAAATTCCTTGTAACTAGCGGTTAGACAAAGTCGTCGTCGTCGTCGTCGTCGTCCCCCCCCCCCCCCCCCCCCCCCTACCCCGGGGTTGCATAAATTATAAAATTACCTACCAAGCTATTACAATATATTGTAAATAGACATTTTCACCACCCCCGGTTAGCAAGGCTTATTTAGTTCAATCAGTTATTTTTCGGTTAAGCTAAGCGCAAACTGGCGCGATCAAGGCGATCACGGCGGTTGCGATGGCGGTAGCGATCAGATAGGTTATATGCAATTGTGTGTGCAAGCGCACACTGGCGCGGTCGATCGCTGCACGCATGCGGTCAGTGCGCGGTCCGATCGCGGCGGTGGCGGCGGTGGCGATCAGATCGCGCCTGCAGCATCTGATCGCGGGATAATCATAGGAACTGACGACAGGATGAGGAAATAAATTATAAACGAGGTCTACAATCACTCAATTATATACAATACTGCTCACGCGGAATTCAAAAAAAGTAAAACAAAAGTAAAAAAAAAAGTAACAAATAAAAAAAAAGTTAAATTGAGTAAAAAAAAGTTAAATTTCTTCAATTTTGTAGTTAAAAGTACGAAAATTACGAAATTACGCAACCACCGCGGCACCACCGCCGTCGAATCTGCACGCTCTGATCTGCGCGACTTTTGAACGCCACCGCCACCGCTACATTGGTCGCCACCGCTATGACCGCCACCACCGCGCCAGTTTGCGCTTAGCTTTAGTGATATTTTTCAAACACTTGGATTTTTCAAACACAGGAGAACTGGCAACAGTGTAGCCGGAGGTGGCGAATTCGGCAGACAGAGAATAAAATTAATTTTAATAATAATAATTAGAGCCATGAAATTAATGCTTTGTCTCATTCATTGCATTTAAAAATTGCCTTGTTTTTTGCCTTGTTTTGTTCTTGTTTGATTTTAATAGAACCGATTTTATTTCAGCTCTACTTTGAAAATTGAGCTGGCAATACTGGCCGATGTCATTTTCCGGTCCGTCCGACCGATCCGACAGACGAGAGACGACCGACCGACCGACCGTCGAAAGTGTGTGTATGTGTGTGTGTGTCGTGTTGTCGTGTGTCGTGTCCGTCCGTCCGTGTCCGTGTTGAGTTGAGGTTGTGTTAGTGATCGATTTTGGTTGTTCACGTTTCAGTTTTCTTTACTTCCTTCAGTTCAGTTCGTTCAGTACAGCCAGTTCAGTAGGTCGGTAAGCAGTGTAGAAGGGAATACGTGTTTAGTTTTCGCAAGTCCAGGACATTTGGCGTAAGTTTAATTACTCAGACTTACTGTAAGTAACCTACAAAAAGTGCAATCAGCCAAGCACATTGTCTCGTGAGTTGAGAGAATCATATAAAATATATAAATGGTTGAGCCGTAAACCTACAGCTTCCCATTGGTGAACACTTCCCATTCCCCGCAATCTAAATCTGTAAACTAGGTGCAGCATTTTCCTCAGCACGTTTTTAGCTACAATTTATTTAGGTTACCGACCGACCTAATAGATTATTTCGTGTCTGGGTTGTAGGGAATGCAATTTAAATGTCGTTAATTAAAATTGCATTTATAAAATATATTTAAAATATTCTATTAATATTCTATTATAATCCTTTGACAGGAGATAGGGCTGCTAATTACCTCTCAGAATATCTAATTTTAGGTTTCGTAAAAATGGCTTAGTTTTTGAGATATTGTCATTTTTGTAAAAATCCAAAATTTTCTCCCTCAGCTCATTTTTTTAAATGCCACAAGTACAAATATAAGATTTTCTTAAATTTAGTTTTTGTCAAATATTCCTGAAAAGTAAGTCTTTCACACGGTATAATTTATTTTTTCATGTTTAATCCTGTTTAGCTGAAAAACGACTTAGAGCCACATGTTAAATTTTTTCAGCTTTATCCCTTGAGTTCGGCCCTTCGCGGTGAAAAAAAAAAATAACTACACTAAAGTGGCATTATAAAACAAAAATACGCCCATCTAATGTAGTTTTTAAAATGGTACATCACTTACCGATTTGCCCAATAATTTATGAGATATTGTTATTTAACTGCAAAAGTACCTCGGAATTTGATAACTGTTCTACCAAACTACGAATTGGAATAAAATAAACACTTGAAGTAAATTGGTATTTATTAACCTGTTAAAGTAGATGTTCAAATTGTTTACCACCTGCACAAATGCTAGCTCGACATCTTCTCACAAATACCCGGTTGATGCGTCGAGCAAGTACTCGATGCAAGTGCAGATACGTCCACCTATGCTATGTAAATAGTTTGTGTTTTCCGTCCAGTTGAGTGTAGCCGGCACGACCGAAGGGAAGCACTGACGTGGCACCAAGTTCACCCGGTGTTATGGGCTCCTAACTAAAATGTTACCTTTTATATAAACTATACCTACCTGGTTCAAGACACAGAGCTCTCGCCCCCAAACAAAAGATATGGTGGCGAGAACTCTATTTACGAGTCCCAAACTACACAGATTGTCTCAGCTGAAAAAAAGATAAGGGTATATAAACTCATTATGCCGGATCTGAGACCATAATGTACAATATTATAATACAATACCACACAAATTGAATCAAAGAAATGGTGGTTTATACCTACATACATTTCATAAGTAAATTAACCCTCACTTACCAACAAAGTGCTCTGTCAAAATATGTGTCAGCAACAATTTACTTCAGGGATCGTGCGCTGTCGATTAAATTAGGTAGACAGACATGTGTGCGTAGGCACTTATTATATTGTAGGCAAAGAGTTTGTATTACGTCGCTGCGCTCCTTTATAGAGAGAATGTGAGCGTTGGTGAGGTGAAGCTTCGTTGGTGAGCGCCACGAACCGCGTTCGGGTCCGATCGGCAGTCATCGGCCGTGCTCCGTCGCGCGATGCAGAGGGATCAATTTCTTAGTTTTATTCCTAAAATTCAGCCAAAATGGTCAACTGTTGCGTTTTAATTTGCAAATCTGACTCAAAGAAGGAGACTAGAATCGTGAATGGTCTAAGATTCCACAGGGAATTGGTATTTTGGTGATATTTTAACCGGGAGCGACGGCGGTGGCGGATTTCCTATAGAATGTGCTAAGTCTAAATCATATTTTTTCCCGAATATTTATATAATAAATAATCCATGTGATTACGTATTTAATTTAAGTAGTACTTAGTCACTTAGTCTTAGTCAACGCAGACTAGCTGACGAGGGCTTGAAGCGAGCCGAAACGTGAAGCATGCGCGGGAAATTTAGAGTGGCCACTCGCTAGTCCCGGCCTCGATTAATACCCTCCTCTACTGCCGATGGGCCCGGATATGTTCGGTGAAGCCATCGCAAGCTTAGATCCACACCTTCTTCTTTTGCCTGCGGCTTCGGTCGCGTGAAATTCGAATTTAAAAAGAAGAAAGTAATTAAGCCCGCCCCCGTACCTTTTCGGTTTGTATGGCAGCCACATCATAGCGTAACCGGAACTGAATTTTATTTAGCCTATCCTATGTCTCGTATAGATAAATGTGCTTGTACTAAGTTTCATCGAATTCGGATGATCGGTTTAAGAGCTATGGTGGAATATACATAGTTACATACATACAGAAAATAGTTCTAAAAATCGTCAATTTAGTTTTAGTATCATACATAGAGTCTACAAACGCAATATCTCATAAAACAAAGTAACTTACTCCATGGCCATCCCTTACAGATTTATTATTAGTATTGATGATAAAGTTCCAAAATAGGAGGCAGATATGATCTTTCGTGTATTTTTTTTTAAACCAAATAAAAGTCAATACTCTATGGAAGGACGTTAGAGCTCGGTTACTTTATTAAACGACGCATGTTCACGTAGGTATCTTATGAAGCATTTAATTTTTTCAAAAAATGGCCGGCATTTCGAAACGAATGGAATGAGCTTAACGTAAATCACGCATACTTCGTTCTTAAGCAACCCTGAGCGCGGTCAGTACTGGATGAGTGACCGCTCGACCGTTGGAGCTGACCGTGGTTCGGATTCCACGTTAACCTGTGGGCCCCTTCTCTTCATACCTTACTAGGTGGTAGGGTTTATCCCGGCCGGGTTGATACCACTGCTCTGACGAAACGTCGGTCGAAAAGGCTATGTAAATAGTTCGTGTTTTCCGACCAGTTCAGTGTAGCCGACATGAAATGAAGGGAAGCACCGACATGGCACCTAGCTCACCTGGTGTTATGGGCTGACATCACGGATGTTGTAGGTGACGTAGGTAGCCAACTGTGTCAGATTCCATAAAAAAAGCGCCCAAATATGGACTATTTAGTATGTATACTGGTTTCCGAGTAATTTTGTTTAGTGAAAGATGGCAATTAGGTAATTTTCAATTAGGTACCTTTGGTTTTAAGGTTTCACAAAAATCCTGAAAAAATTAAACTGTGGGAGGCCGCAATAAAAAGAAAAGGAAACACTTACAGCCGTATTTGTTCTCGACATTTTAAAGAAGACTACTTTAATATTGCACCAGATGGATATAGAAAACTCAAAGATCAAGCAATACCAATAGTCCACTCAACGAATGGCCCAAAAGGAGGTGTAGAGTGCGTGAGCAGGGTCAAAAGAGATTTCTTCAGAAACCTGTTCGGGGTGCTTAGGGAGTAAACATACTAAAAGTCTTGGCGTCTACGAGGCGAGCCGGAGGGGAGGGGGAGGGGGGGGGGAGGGGGCCCAAATAAGGTCCTGCTTTTGGGTTTTGCGCTACGATCTCGAAAACAGTGCCCCGTAGAGAAATTTGTGTTGTACCGAATGAAAGGTCATAAAATTGTCTACAACTTTTATTCTATTCACTTTTTCCGAATTCCGAACCGTTTTCGAGCTACACGCTTAGGAAAAGTGAAAATTTTCGAAAAATTGATTTTTACCTCATATTTCTCATCAAACATTCCTTCATATCATATAAGCTATTCACCTGAAAAAGATATTGTAAAACAAAAAGTTATAGAGAATTTAATTCCCTTTAAAAGTGTGTATACATATGCTAATTTATCTCCAGCCGGTCAACAGTTGCACAAATTTTAAGATTTTTTGTAAAATTTCATCATTTTCAGAAAACGTTGTTTTGGTCATTCCTGAGCCACAATGATACATAGGTGTAACAAACGATAGTTGTGGCTCAGGAATGATCAAAACAACTTTTTCTGAAAATGATGAAATTTTACAAAAAATCGTCCAACTGTTGACCGGCTGGAGATAAATTAGCATATGTATGTATACAATTGACGAAGGGAATTGAATTCTCTATAACTTCTTGTTTCACAATATCTTTCTCAGGTGAATAGTTTAGACGATATGATGGAATTTTTCATGAGAAATATGAGGTAAAAATCAATTTTTCGGAAATTTTCACTTTTCCTAAGCGTGTAGCTCGAAAACGATTCGGAATTTGAAAAAAGTGAATAGGATAGAAGTTGTAGACAATTTTATGAGCTTTCATTCGGTATAAGACAATTTTTCTCTACGGGGCACCGTTTTCGAGATCGTAGCGAAAAACCCAAAGGCAGGACCTTATTTGGGCCCCGCCCCCTCCGGCTCACCTCGTAGACGCCAGGGCTTTTAGTATGTTTACTCCCTAAGCACCCCGAACAGGTTTCTGAAGAAATGGCATTTGACCCTGCTCATGCACTCTACACCTCCTTTATTGCCTGAAGTACAAGGTTATCAGAAGAAAAAAAATCCCCCTTTACAAAAGAGAAGAAAAAGAGTGCATGGAATTTTAAAGCCTTTATCTGTACATTTATTTTTAAAGTCCTAAATGAGTGATATTCAATATAAACTTGAATTTTTGGAGCATTTTACGAACAACATCATCTTTGCGTTTTCCTAGTATAGTAATGTAGTAGTGATAGATAACTCATAATCCGCAACTTTTTGTGTGAGGTTTTTGATTCCAAATAAAGACCTCAATCATGTTTTCATTCGAATGTTGCATTTTAAAAATTCATAAATTTTTATTTAAAAAACTTTTGTTATGTTATGTTTTTTTTCACTCATTTGTCGTAAATACGAATCTTTCATAATGGCAAGTACCTGAGCGATCGAGCTTTGCTCGGTGTCTACACCTATCTATGTAGATGAATAAACTTGAAAAAGTAACATTATCTAAATACAATTAAATTTCGTCGAAATCGTTAGAGCCGTTTCCGAGAAACAAATATATACATACAAGTTTAGCTCACTTAAAGTAATAGGATAATGTAATAAAAGTAAGCACCGTAAGAATTCAATATATTAATGTACCTACAACCTCACTTACAATACAAATTAAATTTTGCAAAATAAGAGATACATTGTTTCTACGCTTGGACGCTTTCCGTTCGCGCATGCCCGAGTAGGAGCCGAACGTCGTTCCCCTGCCCGCACTACACCGCGCAGCGGGCTTCATTCTTTCTCGTAGCCGTGTGCCCATAGGGTCGCTCTATAAAGGAGCGCAGCGACGTAATACAAACTCTTTGATTGTAGGAAGGTACACATTGATTTCTTTCTACTCTCACCCTACATGTTCCTTAAAGACTGGATGGAATGTGTTTCATTTGATTCGAGAGTGCAGTCTCACCTGACAGCTTATGCTAAATAAAAAACAACTTTAATTTAATTTCATGTTTTGTCCTATAATATACACGATGTTCGGCACATCGACCGACAAAAAATTTTTTGTAGGTAAGTGGAGTTATTTGCATCGTTTTGACCCATGATACCTTTTGTCAGATGTCACAAGGTATCAAGAATTGACCACATAGTGAATTAATTGTATGACATGTGGTATGCCGTTGGAAAGGGTAAACTACCCAACTTTTTAAAATAAAATGAAGCTATCAATTGCTGTCAGTTTTTTTTTTAATGAATTGAAGAAATTAAGATTCTCTCATATTTTTAGTCGTTCTCGGGACTTTGGGAGGTCATAACGCAGACTAGCTGACGAGGGCTTGAAGCGAGCCGAAACGTGAAGCATGCGCGGGAAATTTAGAGTGGCCACTCACTAGTCCCGGCCTCGATTAATACCCTCCTCTACTGCCGATGGGCCCGGATATGTTCGGTGAAGCCATCGCAAGCTTAGATCCACACCTTCCCTTTTCATGGTATTAACTTCATCAAATCATATTTTTTCTAGAACAAGGATGCATCGTAAAATTCAATACATTTTATTACGTGCTGATAAAATCATAAACAAAAAAGCTGGGATTTTGGTAATTTTCAAAAATTTAGAAAAAAAATCGTATACCACGTGACATCTGACAACAGGTATCATGGGTCAAAACGTTGCAAATGACCCCACTACCTACAAAAAAATTTTGTTCCGTTGATGTGCCGAACACCCTGTAGGCATATTAATTTTTTAAATAAAGACCTTCCTTTAAAATTCTGTTTTATGTTTCAGGTAAGGTGCCGCAAAATGTGTGGAATATGGGCAGTATTCGGGGTGGAAGGACTTAATGCCTTGTGCCAGAAATGCTTCACGTCGATCCAGCACCGCGGACCGGATGCTTGGCGCCTTGAGCAGGACGCACGAGTCCCACGCGCGCTGCTCGGCTTCCAGCGCCTCTGCATTGTCGATGGACTCTATGGCATGCAGCCCATGAAGCTACACAAGTACCCCCGTGTCAGCCTCATATGCAACGGCGAGATATACAACTGCAAGCGCCTCCAGAAGCTCAACGACTTCCCCTATGAAACTAACTGTGACGTCGAAGCCATCATCCACCTCTTCAAAACTCTGGGCATCGACGAAACCGTCACCCACCTGGATGGCGTGTTCGCCTTCTGCATCATCGATGCCGAGGAGCAGAAGGTGTACCTGGCGCGAGACCCGTATGGAGTGCGGCCAATGTACCGACTGTACGATGAGAAGACTGGAATTCTCGGAATCAGCTCGGAGGCCAAAGGACTGATCACTCTCAAGCACAGCTTGGGGAACGGCGCCATTCTCGAGCAGTTTCCTCCGGGACACGTCGAAGTGTGGAGCATACTCTCCGACGGTAAAGTGCGATTGGATCGTACGCAGCGTTACTTCAGACCGGGAATGAAGATAAAATTCACTCCTTTCGTATCGCATGAGAAGTTGTTGGAACTCGATACAAAGCAATCGATAGCTCTTCTCCTGGAGGAGGCCTGTAGGAAACGGTTGATGTCGGACCGGCGCATCGGGTGCATGCTCAGTGGAGGACTGGATTCTTCGCTCATTTCCGCATTGGTCGTCAAGCTTGCGAAGGAGATCAACTTACCGTATCGTATCCAAACATTTTCTATCGGCATGGGTGACTCTCCGGACTTGATCGCGGCCCGTACGGTGGCCGCACACTTGGGTACTGAACACCACGAGGTGCAGTTCACCGAAAATGATGTTCGGGATGCCCTCGACAATGTCATTTACAGTTTAGAATCTTACGACATTACGACCATAAGAGCGAGCATTCCTATGTACCTCTTGTCCAAGTACATCCAAGAAAAGACAGACACGACGGTCGTGTTCAGCGGAGAGGGAGCGGATGAGCTCGCACAAGGATACATTTACTTCCGGGATGCACCGAGCGCCGCCAAAGCCCACGAGGAGAGTGTGCGCTTGTTGTCTGACATATATCTGTACGACGGACTGCGTGCGGACAGAACAACGAGTGCTTCTAGCTTGGAGTTGAGAGTGCCATTTTTGGACCTACAGTTCACCAACTACTTCCTGAACTTGAATCCCGAAATAAGGATGCCACAGGACGGCGTAGAGAAACATCTTCTGCGCAGCAGTTTCGCTGAGAGCGACCTCTTGCCTGGTTCCATTCTCTGGAGGCACAAGGAAGCTTTCAGTGATGGTGTGGCTTCAATAAAGAAGTCTCTCTTCCAAGTCATTAATGAAATTATAAAGGAACGCTCTCCGGCAGAGATAGAAGAAGTAAGCGAGGGCGTCGTACCGCGTACGACAGAATCTAAATATTACCGGCACATCTTTGAAAAATCATTCGCCGGCCAACACAACTTTACTCCATATTATTGGATGCCGAAATGGGTGCAAGTCGAGGACCCCTCTGCAAGATTTATAAAACATTACGCAGCTACATAAGTTCACCTTCTCTTAAAAGGGTTTATAACAATTTCAGATATATTTTAAGTAAATTATTTTTCCTTACTTTTCAGTAGCTTACGAAAAAACTGATGAACTGCTTTTATTTTAATTAACGCTGGGTAATAAAAGTAATAATATATGTTAGGGATCTCGAAGATGATCAATTTGCGATGTCAATTCAACACGATTGACAAATTGTGATCATGATCATTTACAAAGCTGATTGTCAATCGCTGAAGCAATTGTCAATCGCTACTAGGGCATTGAAGGCAATTGATGGAACATTTCGATTGATGTTTCGATTGACGCTCATTGACAGCAATTGACAAATTGTTTTCTTGACATTTGTTTTGTTACTCATATCCTTTACAGGGATTGTTCTGTGTTGTGGAAGGTGAAAAGAGTAAACTTTGAAAAGAGTAAAGATTACATGAACAAAAAAAAAATGATCCATTGCGTTGCAAGCCATCACACAATTACTACAAAGGACCTTGCGTCAAATTAGGCTCAGTCACATATGAGAATATTGAGCTCAGTGGCCAACAGTGACAATCCATATATCATTGTAAAGGGCTCTGTTCGTACTTCAATTTTTACTTAAGGTACTGAGTTCAATTCCATTGCAGACAAAAGATAAGTACGTAGCAAGCAAGGAGAGAAACATATCTCCTTACATTTACGGTAGAACAAATATTTAATAACAAAATAACCCCATTGATTCTGCACAAAAATGAATTGATATCTTTACATTTATGGTAGAACAAATATATTAACAGTTATCTCATCTCTGTTGGTGGGTGAGCCCAGTCTTCATACATTTTTGCCCATGGTCCTATAAAAGACATATAAGTACAGAAGAACAATAAAATAAATGGTAGGGTAATACCCCACTGACTTTCTCGCTTGTTTGGCGAACTCAAGGTTTTTATGTTCGAAATTCAAAATATACTGACAGGACAGTTCCATTGAATTATTTAGGCGCTAGCAACAAACATTTTGTATGCAATATTTAATAGAAAGAAACCTTCGTTTGTATGACAGCCTACTTTTTTTGAGTTTTCCTCGAAAAACTGATAATGGTATCTTTTTAGGCTACTAACAGGGTTTCTATGTGGAAAATATAATAAAAATCGTTGGAGCCATTTTTGAGAAAATCGACCTTATCGAAATAATTTGTATGACAGCTACCCTTATTTTTATGAATAAAAAAAACTAAAAAAAGGTACCCCTAGATAATTGTTTCAAACTACTAAATATGAATTTTAAACTAAATCGGTTGAGCGGTTTAGGCGCAACGTCGCTGGACACATTGCCATAGACAAATTTTGTATGACAGCTACCCTTATTTCTTCGAATTTAAAAAAACTAAAAAAAGGTACCCCTAGATAATCGTTTCAAACTACTAAATACGAATTTTGAACGTAATCGGTTGAGCGGTTGAGGCGCATGGTCGCTGGACGGACACACACCCTCTCCCTCACATACACACACACACACACATACATGTTTTTCAAAATCACTTTTTTGGGATCGTTGACAGATATATAGCCCAAATCAGTCGAAATCTCAACTTCGAAATTTTGGACGATTACAATACTTTCATTCTCCTTACAGTCGCTCGAAAGTAAAAATTGTAATTTTTTTTGTACTGGTCCATTCGAATATCATTTTTATAATCATCTGGCTCGGTTTCTTGAAGATTTCTTTGCAAATATTCATGAGTGAACCGGTATCTCAATATGTACCAATTTTTTTTTTCTGAAGAGAAACCGCAAAAGTTATTGCAAGAAATGCCATATCTGCATTTGAAATCATTTTTTATGTATGAGCGACACAACCATTCTTAACACAGTTCAGCATTCGAATGAGGCATGCGCGATTGATGCACCGTCAATTGGAGCTTCAATCGCCCATCAATTGAAACCATCAATCACGTAAACATTGTCAATCGCAATTGATCGTCTCGCCGAGCCCTTACAATGCCTTTTCCATGAAATTGTAATCTCTAATTATTGAGAGCAATGGCATGATGTTAAGACATCCCAGAAAATTTATACTTAACTTTCTCAAGTCACTTTGGGCGGCATGTTATAAGTTCAGAGTTCTATAATAATAAGTGGCAGATCAAGTGGTACCAAAACCTTGGCAACAGTCAAAACAACATTTTGTTTCGCAACATCGACCACTGAGCCTAGCGGCCACACATCATCACACCTCCCGTCCAAGGAATATTTCTTTAAGGTATATATAACAAGAAGCTCATACTGTGCGCCATACCCGTAGCAACCGACGCGCGCCGCCACTGATTGCATTTGATTGGCCATTGTTTGGGTCGCTCCCTCCCTATACGACTCCTCGCTTCAGTTTAGCTCACTCGGTTTCAATATTGCAAAGATGCTTTGTTGCATAGACTCAGTGGTTGGTGGTTTCATGATGTCCTCGTCAAGTCCTCCTTGCTCTCTATGGAAGTGAAGAGCGAGAGAGGTCTACGTCGACGCAGTTAAAAGTTGAAAGTGAGTATGACAAGATTCTCCTGCCACTGGATTAGCCACTTTTCATATACAGGGTGTCCCAAAAACCGAGGATAATCCTTGGACAGCTGATAGGGCTGCTAATTACCTCTCAGAATATCTAATTTTAGGTTTAGTAAAAATGGCTTAGTTTTTGAGATATTGTCATTTTTGTAAAAATCCAAAATTTTCTCCCTAAGGCTCATTTTTTTAAATGCCACAAGTACAAATGTAACATTTTGTTAAATCTAGTGTTTGTCAAATATTCCTGAAAAGTAAGGCTTTCACACGGTATAATTTTATTTTTTCATATTTACTCCTGCTTAGCTGAAAACGACATAAGAGCCACATGTTAATTTTTTTTCAGCCTCGTCCCTTGAATTTGACCCTTCACGGTGAAAAAAAAATAACTACACTAAAGTGGCATTATACAACAAAAATACGCCCATCTAATGTAGTTTTTAAAATGGTCCATCACTTACCGATTTGTCCAATAATTTATGAGATATTGTTATTTAACTGCAAAAGAACCTCAGAATTTGATAACTGTTCTACCAACTAAGAATTGGAATAAAATAAACACTTGAAGTAATTGGTCTTTATTAACCTGATAAAGTAGATGTTAAATTGTTTACCACTTGCACGAATGCTAGCTCAACATCTTCTCACAAATGCCCGGTTGATGCGTCGAGCAACTACTCGATGCTAGTGCAGATACGTCCACCTGAGCTACAGCCGTACTCTTTCTTTGAGCTCTATCAAGTTTTCCACCGGGACCCGTAAACTTTTTCTTTTAAATAGCCCCAATAATAAAAATCTAACGGATTTTAATCCGCTGATCTAGACGTCCGATCCATCTGTGGGGAAACAAGCGGCTAGGAGGCTAGAAGACGTCCATGGAATTGCAGAGACTCTAAACGGGCGAAATTATCTTGAGTTTCTGCAACAGGAGCTTCACAGCATTTTAGAAGATGTACCATTGGCAGTACGGAGGGAGATGTGGTTGCAAAATGAAGGCTGCCCAGCCAGCCCATTAAGAACGACGAGGAACGAAGAACGACGAAAAGACGAAAAGCTCTGAAACTTTTTCCCAGATTCGGTCATATTACAGTACTTTTTGGTGAAAATCTATTCTTCATGATTTGATGGATGGGTAACGTCCGCCTTTATTAAATAAAAAATAAATTCTAACTCATGAATAAAAATGGGTAGGTTGCATACATAACTAGTACAATTTAACTGCGTGTAGGTAAATTCCAAACACTGAAAGTTCAATGACCTCAAAAGAAAAAGAGGACTGAATTAGTTCACTGCACTCTCCAGTCTCACTGTCCATCATTACAATTTCCAACTTTTGTATGACAAAAAAACAACGGAATTTCGATTTGATTGATAAGGATTTTTTTCTTCTAATAATGAGTACTTTCTATTCCTGAAGCTTCTCAAACCTATCCTGATACAGCCTGTATATGATTAACGCTAATGAATTAACGAACTTTCATTAACTTCCGTTACATTAGCGTTGAACTAACGCTCTGGTGATTAACGAAGTTAAGTTTTTGAGTAACAGAAGTAGGATTAACCAAAGATTTTGTATTACGTCAAGGAGCGCAGCGACGTAATACAAACTCTTTGGGATTAACGAAGTTAAATTTCTAATTAACGGTGCCCACCTTTGCCTAAATATTATTAAGAGCGTTTCGTGCAAAATGACAGGCGACGGTGCTGCCACTCAAGTAAATAATATATATCTCCTAAACAAAGCCATAACTGGAAAAAACAAGCCATGAAGCTGTGGTTGATTTTGATTATGATATTCTAAGATACTGGAAACAGTTTTGCATTGCTCAGTTTATGCACAATCATTATAACGGATTACGGTGGCCATCGAAATCCGTTATAATGATTGTGCATAAACTGAGCAATACAAAACTGTTTTCAGTATCTTAGAATATCAGAATCAAAATCAACTACAGCCTCATGGCTTGTTTTTTTCAGTTATGGCTTTGTTTAAGAGATATATATTATTTACTTGAGTGACAGCACCGTCGCCTGTCATTTTGCACGACACGCTTTTAAATCTTCACTGAAAATTCAACAGATTTTGGCAATCTGAGAGAAGAGTTTTTACAGATTTAGTAAAAGTGAACCACCTTTTTTATGGAAACTGACACGGTTGGCTACATCACCGCTACATCACGGCTACATCCGTGATGTCAGCCCATAACACCGGGTGAACTAGATGCCATGTCAGTGCTTCCCTTCATTTCACGTCGGCTACACTGAACTGCTTGATAGCTGATTTGTATTTTATTTTTTACTAGCTGAGCCCGCGGCTCCGCTCGCGTGAAATTCGTATTTCAAAGAAGACAGTAAGTAACTATGGGCGAGGCCGAAGGCCGAGCTGCGTTCAGGAAGTCGATAAACCATCTCTAAGAAAGTAAGTACTTAAGGGCGAGGCCGAAGGCAAGCTGCGTTAAGGTAAACGATAAACCTTTTCAAATAAAGTAAGTAACTAACGGCGAGGCTTCAGGCTGAACTGTATTCTAGAAAGAAAATAAAGCTTGTCGAAGAAAGTAAGTAACTGAGGGCGAGGCCGAAGGCCGAGCTGCGTTCAGGAAGACGATAAACCTTCTCGAAAAAGTAAGTAACTGAGGGCGAGGCAGAATGCCGACTTGCGTTCAGAAAGACTATAAACCTTCTCAAAGAAAGTAAGTAACTAAGGGCGAGGCCGAAGGCCGAGCTGCGTTCAGGAAGACCATGAACCTTCTCGAAGACAGTAAGAAACTGAGGGCGAGGCCGAAGGCCGAGCTGCGTACATGAATACTATAAACCATCTCGAAAAAGTAAGTAACTGAGGGCGAGGCAGAATGCCGACCTGCGTTCAGAAAAACCATAAACCTTCTTAAAGAAAGTAAGTAACTAAGGGCGAGGCCGAAGGCCGAGTTGCGTTCAGGAAGACCATGAACCTTCTCGAAGACAGTAAGTAACTGAGGGCGAGGCCGAAGGCCGAGCTGCGTTCAGGAAGACTATAAACTATCTCGAAGAAAGTAAGTAACTAAGGACGAGGCCGTAGGCCGAGCTGCGTTCAGAAAGACCATGAAACTTCTCGAAGACAGTAAGTAACTGAGGGCGAGGCCGAAGGCCGAGCTGCGTTCAGGAAGGCGATACACCTTATCTAAGAAAGTAAGTAATTAAGGGCGAGGCCGAAGGCCGAGCTACGTTCAGGAAGACCGTAAACCTTCTCGAATAAAATAAGTAACTGAGAGCGAAGCCGAAGGCCGAGCTACGTTCAGGAAGACCATAAACCTTCTCTAAGAAAGTATGTAACTAAGGGCAAGGCCGAAGGCCGAGCTGCGTTCAGAAAAACTATAAACCTTCTCAAAGAAAGTAAGTAACAAAGGGCGAGGCCGAAGGCCGAGCTGCGTTCAGGAAGACGATAAACCTTATCTAAGAAAGTAAGTAACTAAGGGCGAGGCCGAAGGCCGAGCACGTTCAGGAAGACCATAAACCTTCTCGAAGAAAGCAAGTAACTGAGGGCGAGGCCGAAGGCCGAGCTGCGTTCAGGAAGACCATAAACCTTCTCGAAGAAAGTAAGTAACTAAGGGCGAGACCGAAGGCCGAGCTGCGTTCAGCAGTACTATAAACCTTTTTGAAGAAAGTAAGTAACTGAGGGTGAGGCCGAAGGCTATAAACCATCTCGGTGAAAGTAAGTATAAACTATGGGTGAGGCCAAAGGCCGATCTGCGTTCAGCAAGAGGATAAACCTTCTCGATCAAAGTAAGTAACTATGGGCGAGGCCGAAGGCCGAGCTGCGTTTAGGTAAACGATAAACCTTCTTAAATAAATTAAGTAGCTAAAGGCGAGGCTTCAGACTAAGCTGCATTCTGGAATACAGTAAACCTTCTCGAAGAAAGTACGTAACTAAGGGCGAGGCCACTGGCACCCCCATTCCCCCCCCCCCCCCCCCCCCCCCCCCCGCCCCTTTAAAATTTCAAACCCAAAAACCCTGAAACACGTCTTTAGTGATTTATTCTCAGCAGATGTAATTCAAATTGTCATGTTCGTAACTTCAAATAACAAAGACTTTCATACAAAGTCGTCGTCCCCATTTCCCCCCGTAAAGTTGTAATTTCCAAAAATCCTTAACGGATGCTTACGTTATGAAATAACGTTCCAAATTTCAGCTTTCTAGATTTAGTAGTTTTGGCTGTGCGTTGATAGATCAGTCAGTCAGGACAAACAATTTTATAAGTATATATATCTACTCTTTATTCTATTCGTCTCTACTACCAATAGCATTTATCTACACCAACGCAACGCAACAGAACTGCTAACGCCATATATTACGACCATTCGACACTAAATTCCGTTTTCTTTGATACTGCTCAACCCTAAGGCTATTTAACTTTATGGTATTGCACTGAGAGTCAGGAAACTCCCAGACACTTTCTACACTAAAAGCTATATCAATTACTTCTTTGGCATCTGCCTGAGAACTTGATGTATAAAACTACAAATTAAACTCAGAAAGGCAGAGCAAACTTTATTTTAGAGATCACTAAGAATTTCAACACTCTTCTCACGGCCGAGACTCGCGAACCAAGACAGAAAAAGCTATTGCTTTCTGTTTTGGAATTCATTTGAAAGTCTAATATTATTTTTCTAGGTTTGATAGTACTGATGGCCAGTGGCACACAGTACAGTATATAGCCTATAGTGAGCCTGAAGAACTACTCTTTACATTGGTGTAAACCGCATTAAAATCTATTAAGTGGTTCCGAGCTTACCTCAAACATACATACATAATGCAAACAGACGTTTCCTTTTATAAGAAGTAGAGATAGAGAAAAGAAGATAGAGATTAAATTATCCTCCCTTCCCCTCTCCCCGCGAACCCCTCACCCTACCTCAACCCCCCTCTTCAAAGCCACCCCCAGTATGGATAAAATTATTTAAAATTAAAATCATTTAAAATCCTAAAATCTAATTTTGAAATCACCCCTATTTTAATTTAAGGGTTGATTTAGCAAAAATGCTGAAACATGTAATTCTTTATTTTATACCAAAAGCCTAAATATGAATTTTCATATGCCTAACTTGAGAAATGATGGGTTCCCCATACAATCTTTCATCCCCTATTTCACCCCGTTAAGGGTTGTTTTTTGAGACAAAAGGTAGCCTATGTTCTTCCTCAGGATGCAATTCATCTCCTTATTTTTTTTTATAAAATCCTAAAATCTAATTTTGAAATCAACCCCTATTTTAATTTAAGGGTTGATTTAGCAAAAACGCTGAAACACGTATTTCTTTATTTCATACCAATAGCACAAATATAAATTGTCATATCCCTAACTTAAGAAATGCTGAGTTCCCCATACAAACTTTCATCCCCTATTTCACCCCCTTAAGGGTTGTTTTTGGTGACAAAAAGTAGCCTATGTCCGTCCTCAGGATGCAATTCATCTCGGTGCAATATTTTATCGAGATCTGTTCAGCGGTTTAGGCGTGAAAAGGTAACAGACAGACAACAGAGTTACTTTCGAATTTATAATATTAGTATGGATATTTTCTTGTATCACTGACTTATTTTGTTTTATTATATACTTAATTTTCAGAAAAACATAAATGTAACATAAAATATAAAAAAGTAATACTAATAACTAAAGAAATAAACCTACCTAACAAACATTAAAATAACTATCAAAAGGGGCATTTTCAAATGTTCCTAGAACACTTGCTGCATTACTTTTTGCTGCAAATAAAATAAAAATAAAAAATTACCCCGCTGGATGGCAAGGCTAGGCTTACCCTTTGAATGAAGTAGGCCCTTGATTGCGGGACGCCAGTTGCGTCCACCAGCAGAGGCCCAAGCCTCTTCAAGAAGCTTTTGGCTTCACAGCTCCACGGACCGAGGGTTTCAACCGCAAACGCAACAAATTCGAAATCTTGAATTATATTTGAATATTTGTTGCGTTTGAGGCTTTCCGCTCCGGCCGCGGCCGCGCCAGCCGCTCTTGAAGAGGCCCGAACGTGACTTGGAGCCAATGTGTCGACACAAGAGGCGTCCCACATCAATGACCTACCCTTAGCCCATGGCACTAGGGTGATACCATCGGGCCTCTTGCCATCCAGCCGGGAATAACCGCAAGGTTCTAGGATGCACGGTATGTTTGCTGTCTATATATAGTCTGTATCACAGACTATAATTATATAGACTAGCGTCTTATGGATACTAGCGTCCTTTTATTATTATGAATGTTTAATTTTTTTAAATACCTAGTAAAATATTAATTGTAATGGATTTAATTACTTTAATTGAGTTATTCATTTGGTGTGAGCGTTTTTATTTTTAAATGTTTTAAATCATGTTCTACATTAAATAGATTTTTAATTTAATCGTAATCGTTTTTTTTTTTACTTTTTTTAAGATTTCTCGTTTTCTAGATTAAGAATTGGGTTGATATTTTACAGCTTGATAAAGAAAAATATAACAATTTTTTTAATCATACCTCATTTTATTACAATCGGGCCCAGTCTCCTTTATAAGCCATTTTTAATTTTAAGGATTATTCCCAACTTAACCTCTTGGTTTCTGGAAGGGCCGGCCGGCCTTCAAACCGCGTACATCCGTCGATTGGGAAGGGCCGGCCCTCAAAAATATTGGAAAAATATCGCAAATTACGAGTTCTATAAATATTCCTTACGAAAACAAATGAGAAAGACTGGCTCTACCGTTAAAAACCTTTACCTTTCCACACACACACTTTTAAAATGTTCGCAGGTCTTGACTCCTCTTCAGAGATCCCAGGGCACATCAATTTTCACAAACCTGCGCCCATTTTGTGAAGTACGTCGTCGTCGTTAGAAGTTGATCTGGAGTACTTTATTTGTATAATGTTATTTCAATAGCTTGAGACAAAACAAATTTTTTGACACCGTGAATTTTTTTTTCATCCCTACATCATTTATGTCAGGTTAGAAAATGGTTTCTAACATTATTTAGCGTTATTTGAATATTTATTCATAATCTACACGTCGATATATGATTCGCAAAGGGTAATTCGGTACCTAGTTTTCGGTTCAAATTTGGAAAAAATGTTTTATTTTTCCTGGAGTTAAAAAATTCGTCTGTGCTTCTAAATCCTCATTTTGTTGTCCCGTTTTGTGGAGAATTTCATTGATTTCAAGTGCCAATAAAGGTTATTGATCTCGCATCATACTTTACGAAATATTTGAGATTACGTACGCGCGGGCGCCCCAAATTTCGCGTGTGCCAAGGGTAAGCATATTTCATAATTGGTAAGCCAAGAGGTTAGGAATACTTATCCGCTTTGTGGGGAGAAAAGCTTGTTACTACTTTTTATTAAAAATTCTTTGAAAATAACTATGATATTTTTTATTCTTTATCGATCAAGTCGCACGCAAGCGAAGTTACAGGCCATTTAGTGCATAAAGCAAAGAGTAAATTCATATATAGGGCATAAAGGCAATTGATTAAATAATAAAATGACAGCATTGAAATTGCCAAAAGTAATCAATGCCAAAAGCACAGATAAATAAAATAATGTATGCCAAAAGTCATTCAGTTTTTATAATGGCTGTATGGTCGATTTATTTGATGAAAACATTTCAATTTTAATGTGAAACAAATTTAAAATTTATAATAAATAAAAATGGATAAAAACAAGGTAAGCCACGCTATACCTAATAATATCATTTCTATAGAGGCGTGAAAAATTCTGCTGTAAAATTGATGCCTGTAAATCTACTTGCCCTGAGCTCCATATATTATATATTTAAAATTATTTATAATAAAATATTGCCATATATTAAAATTGAATCAAAACTTTCATCTTCGAGGCCACATACGTCTTTTTTTTTTTATTGAATGCGCGACATGGCGCCGAGCCATCCATAAAGATGTCTAAC
Source organism: Nematopogon swammerdamellus (assembly GCA_946902875.1). Lineage (NCBI taxonomy): Eukaryota > Metazoa > Arthropoda > Insecta > Lepidoptera > Adelidae > Nematopogon > Nematopogon swammerdamellus. The sequence goes on from OX336345.1 coordinate 10,661,657, forward strand.
GACGCCCATGGACATTCGGTCGTATGCGGGGGTTGCGAATGCCATGCCGGCTGCTTCGTATTACCCACAGACCCGCTTGTGGGAAGGCCAGTAGGTAATGTTGCGAAGTCAGCTTGATAAAGGCTGCGATGTTCCTTGTCGGGGGTCACCAATGAAGAGGAATGAGCTAAAGGTGAAGCGGTGTTGTGTCCTCAGGCTCCACAATGTAGCTACACAGCTGATGTATGTATGGGTGAGTGCCCCATGCTCTCGTGACCTACCTAATTGTATATATACAGAACGTAAAAAGTATTACAATGTGTTACAGGAACGTAGTTACAGAATTTGACGTTTTGGTCATAAGCACCATCTCACGGCGTGATTTGTTGAATCATTCTGTTGGTTATGTCGTGAAGCGTAGTTTCGTAGTGAAGTGTAGTTGTGTGATAGGAAGTAATAAAAAAAAAACAATGTTAAACCAACAGCCTCAACAATTGTCATCCTCGGTAGCTCAGTGGTGCGGTCGGACGACTGTTAAGCAACCCTGAGCGCAGTCAGTATTTGGATGGGTGACCGCTCGACCGTTGGAGGCTGACTGTGGTTCGGATTACACGTAAAACTGTAGGTCCCTTCCCTTCTTACCTTTAGGTGGTAGGGTCGATTCTTTACCGTAGTACCATTAGACAGTACCTTGATGGTACGGTGGCAATTTCTTTTTGCCGTGGTACCATCAATGGTACCGTGGCAATAATTTTTTGCCGTGGTACCTCATTGATGGTACCACGGATTAAATAGATGTTACGGTGGCAATTTCTTTTTGCCGTAGTACCACCAATGTTACTGTGGCAATAATTAAGAATTCCATACTCCACCTAACACATTGTTGAAATATCAAATAGGCCTCGTATAAATACAGATCGCTCGGCAGAACAACCGGGCACTAGCCCATACAACAACATCAGCTGCAGCTACACGTGGAGCCAGATGACACGACACCGCTTCACCTTTTACCTCACAGCTCTACAAGTTAAACGGTTTTATTTAAAATCATCAGCTGTACCAAAAACTAGAAAATAATTAGGACACAAACCTGGGCCTTCTTGAGATTTTACGTCTGGGTAAGAAATCGTGCAGTGCTGTCTGTGTCTTCTCATGTCGGATGCCAAGGGGCAATAAATTATTCCAATGAAATTAAATATTCTGATCATTATTATTTTTTTATTTAATTTCCACTGTCCACCTCCTGTCTCCATCATCAGACCCTCGTTGCCAAGTTGAAATTATCATAATATTGTATTGTCACGGGAACTCAATGTATGTGCAAAGTTTCATAAGAATAGGTTTAGTAGAAGTAGTTGACAAAGTTGTCGCAAGATTTGAAACAAAGATAGAAACAAACAAATATACGGAGTCAAGCTTTTTCGTTGTCTTTAAAGTTTTTTAACCGAATTTTGATTATTACTTATAGCCTGAATGTACCACGGTAAAGAAAGGATGTACTACGGTCAACAAAAAACAATATTTGCCGTGGTAACATGATGTAATGGAACGACAGCAAAAAGAAATTACGACAGTACCATCAATGGTACTGTTTAATGGTACCACGGTAAACGAACGAACAAAAAACAATATTTGCCGTGGTAACATGATGTAATGGAACGACGGCAAAAAGAAATTACGACAGTACCATCAATGGTACTGTTTAATGGTACCACGGTAAACGAACGGGTAGGGTTTATCCCGCCAGGGTTGGTACCACAGCACTAAATGAAACGTCGGTCGTAACGGCTATGTAAATAGTTTTCCGTCCAGTTCAGTGTAGCCGACAAGAGATGAAGGGAAGCACTGACATGGCACCTAGTTCACCCGGTGTTATGTGCTGACATCGGGCGGGGTTTTGCACGAAGGTCCCCAACCAAGCGGGATTAGTTTGCAGGCCTAGAGCCAACCCCAAACCAAACAACATGTGCTGACATCACGGATGTTGTAGGTGAGGTGATGTAGCCAACCGTGTCAGTTTCCATAAAACTGAATTTAGAGGTATCAGCCAAGGCTGGTTGTCTAAAAATAAATAAAGGCTGAAAAGGCAAAGGGAAGCATTGCCATGGCACCTAGTTCACCAAGGTGTTATGGGGGCCGAGGATACGTATGTTTTATGATAATAGACTGATAAATCCTTTGAATAAAAGCATACTGTTTTCGTGGATAAAGAAAGACTATGCATATTTTACATAGGCAATAAAGAATTGCACTTTGTTTTAGTGTGTTGATCAGTTTTTCATTCCTTCGAAAAATTATTAATGAAAAAAGGTTGACTGGAAGAAATCACTTGCAGTGATAAGTCCACCTTTGCGCACTCCTGTATTTTTTTTTTATTCTACTCGTGTACTGTTGTTCTTCCCATTGTGTGCTATAAAGAGTTTCTATTCTATTCATAAATGTTTTGTCATATTTCAGCTGTTCTGCGATTGTAAGAAATGTGGTTGCAAAAAATGCCCAGATATATTGAAAAATTTGAACATAACTATGACTGGAAGTAAGTGTTACTTAAACAAAACGAACACACCACGTAGGACTACAAAAGCACTGGATACTCCCAAAAAATATGCCACGCACAAAAGAAACGAACCAAAGGATTCAGTTAACAATAAGTCTAAATTAGATATTACCAAACCCATTGGATGTCTAAACTGCAATTTAGTTGCCAAAGTAGGGAAATCGCATAACAATGCTGACCGTATGCGTTGTGTAGAAAATGTGAAGAAAGATGAAAGCAAGATTGCAAGGAAGAATAAAAATTAACAGACATTGAAAAAGTCCAGTAAATCTTGAAACCAACATCATTACCGGGAAGAAATATCTTGCTAAAAACTGAAGATTAGACCTTGCTCATAATTTAGTGCACAAAGGATCATAAATGAAATTAAAAATTGTTTCACAATAAAGATTATAATAATATTCATTATATAAGTATTTTTTTACATCCGCAGAGCCGCATACTACCTGTATGCAATAGAACATATGAAATTTCCTGAGCATTCTTTAATCCATCAGATTGCCTTTGGAGTCTGAGTCCTTTTCACGTTCTGTCGCCTTCTTGTCTTCTTCGACTTTGAGTTTCTTGAAACGATCGGCGATGTAGCTCCAGTACTTGCTCCTAATTTTGTCATATTTCTCCATCAGCATTTTGCAAAGTTCCAGGGCGCGATCGGCATTGTACAGGATGCTGCTCTCTCCTTTCTTTATCTTTTCCTCGCATATGTCTATTATGAAAGCCAGTAAGTACGGGGATCTACACTTGGACTTGTATAAATCCTCACAGAATAATGAGACCACTGCATTTCCTCCGAGTCCTCTTTTATCGTGCAAAAGAATCCCCCGAAGATAGTTCCAAGGGCTCTCATTGTTCTTCACAAACTTGATTTTCTCTATAGCGTAGCAAATTTCCTTTTGAACTATGAAGTCGGACCAGCCCAGATGATTGTTGACAACAAAGTAGCGTTGGTTCCACGCTGAGTTATTACGCACATCTTCAGTTATGAGAGTATCCACAAAATCCAACTCTGTGTTGTACAACCTGAAAAGCAATACAAATCATTTTTATAATTTTATAAAAAACTGTTCCGGTCGCACAGACCACAAGAGAAACATTTTTGGTTGACGTTATTCCAGCTGACATTTTAGGGTTCTATAGTCAGCCACGCTGATGGGTCCCTTTAAAATCGATAAAGTGTTCTTTACGCTGTATGTCGTCCATCCGCCTGTAGAAGGTGCAGGGTATATCAGAATATTTGTGTTATATGTGTTTTACAGAACAAAATCTGTTTTCTTTCATTCAGTTCAGTCCTTAGCGCGAACCCGACTCACATTTGGCTGGTTTTTATTATTTGTTGTTTTACTTTAGAGTTTGCCCTACAATCACACCAAGTTTGACGCTTGTATTATACTACTTACCGTTTTTTACGACAGACAAAAACAAAAAAAGTAATAAAAAGCATGTTTCTTATTTTTTTTTTATTATTATTTATTAGGATATCCGCTCCACAGGCCGCCATAATTACACATATTTTCTAAAAATTTCAACCAGCTGTCTATTACGGTTTAAAAGAGAGCCCTTTAAAGGTAGGACAGAGGGACGGACAGACAGCGTAGGCTTAGTAATAGGGCCCCATAAAAACCCTTAAAAGTAATCAAAGTAAAGAAAACAGGTGATGAACACAGCACTCCAAGGCTACACCGAACACATCAGGGCCCATTGCAAGTAGGAGAAGGTTTCAATGGAGCACAAGATTTCGCAGTCAACCTAACACAAGTAAATATCATACCCGAACGTCTTGATGACCCACTGGCGATGTTGCCAGGCATGGTAATTCTTGGGGTCTTGTCCCAGGACCGTAGCTGTGAGCTCTAACTCCTGCGATGGATCCTTCATCCACTCCACGATGACCCGGCGATGATGCCACACCTGATATATAAATAATTTGCTCAATGTAGTATGTCCCATTCCCATGTCAGTATTTCCTTTATGCTGTTCACACTGGCTAACTCGGTTTAACGCCCAATTCTATGCAGAACTTGTGTGATATAACTAAAGAGTGAAATAAAAAAATATTTTAATAAACATTAAACCAACTTCAAAAAACAACTAGAACTAAAAAGTGTTAAATCATGAAAGAGCTGGGGTGGCTGGAGTAACACTACCCGAGCGCCAACGTACTACGGACCGTCTTGTGGTCTCAGTGCGGAGGATGGCCCACCCGCCTTCCCAAGAGGCTGGGCAGCAAACAACAACAGCAACAAAGTGTTAAATAATATTTTGGTTCATATTCGGACCCTTGCGTTGAAGGCGGTACAAAAGCACACCTAAAAATTGATAGATGGACCCTTTTGTGCTTTTGTACTGCCTTCAACGCAAGGGTCCATCTATAAATTTTTAGGTGTGCGTCAGTTCAATGTTTTTTAAAAGTTTTTTTTTATTATTAATGAATGAATGACTCACTTGATAATTCTTTGGTGAGCTATCTATGGCTGCATCAACATATTCCAACTCCGTGGTTAGATCTGTTCCCAGTGCTTTCAATAATTCTCGCCTGAAATGTTACATGTAAAGTTTGTTTAAACACTCAGGAGGAAATCGTCTCGGCGCCGCAGAGTGCCCGAAGTGCAACGGGCGACTTTTGGCATCAAAATACACACTCTTTGAATATAGTGATAAGGCTTATTCTTCTAAATAAAGATGAAGATTATGCCCTACTTGATCTGACACATTTTGGCGCCAACCTAGAGCAAAAAATTTACAGAAATCTGTAAATAGTTGATTTCGAGACTTGGTAACGGATACCATTTTCGTGCGCGAATTTGTCGCGCCGCCGCCTCAAATAAAAATGTGTTATTGGTGTTTTAAGTCAATAGTTTGTTGTGTTTGTGTATAAATTCGAAAGAATACAACATTTCTTAAGTGATGTCTTATCATTGGAGGTTTTTATCGATTCTCGAGTGTGTAAAATAAAAAAAACTTAACCTCACTAGGTACTCTAGGTAATAAAGGTCAGTGCACTGTAGGCACTGTAGGAAGTTTTGTAACGATTACAACTATAATAAAATTATTTTTAGAAAATTTATTTAAAAATATTTAACGAGATTAGTGCGGGCGCCGACACCTGTGGTTAAATGATCTTATACAAAGGGCTCTTGAATCAGTGTGCGGTGAGGACTAAACACAATAAAATACCTACTGTGCTTTACAGAAACACAGTAGCTATTAGATAGGACTTTTACATGTAGGTAGATAGATAGAAAATTCTTTATTGCTCCAGTAAACATTAAACAGTAACAAATACATTGGAAAATTTACATAAGGTGCAAAGGCGGACTCCTAGTACGGTAGTCACTCCTAGGCGGACATGTAGTACGGTTTTTTCTACAAATTTTACATAATATATATATATACAGTACCAGATAGTAAATAATTAACATCGAGCTTTAAAGAGATAATCCGGTTTTAGAGTGTCGTCCCTGTCGCATGAACTCGCACGTCTCTGTGCGACAGGGACAACACTCTACAACTGGATTGTCCCTTTCTAAAGCTCAATGTTCATTATTTAATGCCAGGTACTGTAACTATTTACATATTATTTTATTTCAACATATTCGTATTTGAAAAGTTTATTGCTCACGCAGAGTACCGACATTGATAAGATTAAACTCGCTTTGTAACTGCAAATAATATTAACCGTGTACACACATGTATGAACACGTACATACTCTTTGACAGTAGGTAAACTCAAACTCAAGGTTTTTATTTGCAGACAAAGTAGTAGGTGTACAAAGTATTATTACTATATATTATACCTAATTACATAACTAGAAATTAAATAAAACAGAAAAAACAAAATACATAATAAAAAAAAATAGATGAAATACTTATAACAAAAAAAATCACAAAAAAAACAACACATTGTTTGAACAAAGGATGCGGCACAGCTCTTATTCCTAAGGTGAACCATAGGAAAGCTGATTTTAAGACTAACCCATTTTTTTTTATTTTCACACAATTTTGACAACTTACTAATATAGAAAAGAGTTTAAAAACGCAAAAAAACAAAACCAAAAAATCAATAAAAAAGAGAAAAGAATAAAAAATTAAAACAAAGAAAGACGAGTGTGTTACAGTGAGAACAAAAAAAAACAAATAGAAAACAAAATAAGTAAATAAAAAGTAAGATAAAAATCAAATTAAGGGCAGTGATTAATAAATATCATGTTAACCTCCTTTTTGTACTGCCAGTAAAATTTAAATTAGACCTTATTAACTTTATTGGTGATGGAATGTTGTTCCAGCACTTGGAAGCCGCGTATCTAAAGGATCCTTCAAAGGCGGCTCCGTGATGCTTTGGAACAATGAGTAGAGTGCCAGCACCTCGTGTGCCGTGAGCGTGTTTTGCACCTGCACACTCAAGCTTCTCCGATAATAACTCTGGAGCATGCGTATTAACAATTCGGTGAAGCTGGCTGGCAAGGTGCAGCACACGTCTATTGTTCATATTTAGTACCTACATTAAAATTATTTAGACCAAATGCATTGCGTAAATAAATAGCACTATGTGTTTCTGCTTCAAGGAAAGAATTATAAATTAAGGCGGGGTCCGGGTATCAAATTTGGCCCACAAAAGTGTTTCCAATTGCCACGCTCCATACGTCTGTTCTGTATGTGGCTGGTAACAATCAGGTGTCACAATTCGTGAATGTTTTTACAAATCAAATTGCTTATTTTATCTTCAACTCTCACGCTCAACTCATTTGCTACTACCTAGTTACATTCCACTTTATTCATTGAATCTCAAACATCCAAAGGTTGACTGTAAGAAATCTTTGTAAGGGATAAGTCCGCCTTTGCACCTTATGTCAAATTTTCTAATGTAGAAAATTAAGCAGTAATAAATATTACTGCTTAATGTTTATTGGAGCAAGAAAGCATTTTCTATCAATTGTGTCTTCTCATGGAAGTGGCTTTCCACCAGGAACACAAGTAATGACATGGTGTAGATTTAATGTGAAACTGTTTTCTATTTAAATAGATGGTAATGTGTTATTATGTGGCTAGTCACTAAATACTTATAAAAATATGTATATAAAAAATACTCTGCGAAGTTTCTTGTCGGTTCTTCTTCGTGGGTGTAATCAAACCGGATAGAACAAATTGCAACAAGTTCGAGTGCAGTCTAACCGCCATATGAATGATCAATAAACAATACAATACATATAAAGGAATATAGCCAACCTATACTGCCAAACAGTGTAGTTGGCAGCATTGAGTTCCACGGCATCCTTCGTGAGGTCGAGTGCCCGGTGGGACTTCTCATTTAGCCGCAACACGGCGCGAAAGTAGTCATACACATCCTCGACTGGGAAAAAATAAGATTGTTTTTTTTGTTACATACATACATAAATAGTGTCACACCTGTTTCCCGGTGGGGTAGGCAGAGACAACGGCTCTCCACATGCCACGATCCTGACACACCTCTGCCGCCTCTTCCACTCCCATTAAATGTTCTTAATGCATACTCGTCGGTTACGGGTACGTGTATCGATTAATGAACCCCCCCCCCCCCCCCCCGAGGAGTGGGGCTGGGGTGCGTACAAAGTACCTCCAAAAAGAAAGCGAAAATGAGAAATGAAGCATATAAAACAATGAAGGGACGAGAAAAAGTTTTTAGTTATTTGCTTCCCCCCCAAAACACAAGTCGATAGCTTGAAAAAAATTCAAACGTATAAAAAAGAATCATTACTTAGCTAATTACGATTGCCTCTTCTCCGTCTTATAAAAACACTCTAGGGAATAGCCATACTAACAGGTTATGTCGGGGCGGTGAATTTAGTTTTTCCGCAAAGTAGCCATGTCTGACCAGTGACCTGTTAAAATTTTCAAAATAAAATGTCTCGAAAAGTATTGATCGCCTCGGGCTAATTCTTTCACTAATATTCTTCTAACATCCTAAAAACTACCAGCACTTTGCTATCAAACCTGCCATGCTATATCTCACCCGTCTTTTTCCAGATTTCACTGAAACAATGGGAATTGGAGAAAACTCACATTTCTCAGAATGAGCAATGCTGACGACAGGCGCTGGTCCGTCGTCCTGTTTTACGGGCGCTACATCCGCCCACTCCGGCCGGTCGCGATACAACATCCACGGCCCGTCGCTGTCTCCGGATTCGGACATGACTGGCGTGCGGATTTGTGGTGCAACGTACGTAACGCTACGAACTCCGCCGTAGGTCGGTCCACGGTCTTCTAGACACCACGGACTTCTAGACACAACACAATACGCTAAGCCCGGGAAGACTTCGTTAACGACTTCATGCGCCTGTATCTTATCTAATAATAAATAAATCCAGTCAAGACAAGAGTATATTTACTGTAGGCGTCAGATCGTGTTGGATTCTTTCTTTGGGCGTGCCAGGCCAGAGTGCCAGTAGTAAATTTAAATAAATTATTTGTATACGCAAAGATAATATTTTTTTTTTTTTTTTTTTTTTTTTTTGGCAATCACACTTAATTCGTGTATTTATGCCAAAGTCCCGTATTTAGAGTTATATAGAAGTTGCATGAGCAAAGCATTTATATTTAGTCATTAAAACCAATCATATTGAAAAGGTAGAAAAAAAACGCGCATACTACGAAACAAGCGAACAGTGAACAGCTTGCATGCATGAAAATAATAAAAGGAAGTAATTATACCTAAAAAGAAACACGATATTATACAACTATAAAAGAAAATACACATTATTTCTATATTTACAGTTTTATGTTGTTCTCTGCAATAAATTTAGCTATTAATTTCAGTATTTTGAGATTGTTAATAATCAGTAGACAATTAATGTTAGTGGGGAGGGGAACTTTAAATGATGGTAATGAAGAGTACAGTGGCGGAGTATTATTATTTAAGGGACATGTAAAAAAAATATGATTTAAATCACCCTCTTCCAAGCCGCACTCACACACGGATGAGTCTAAGATGTGGAGCCTGGCCAGGTGGACGGGAGAGCAACAGTGGCCGAGCCTAAGTCTGCATATAACAGAAGTGGCAACTTTAGATATGTTTAATTTATAAAACCACGGTCGCGCTGGAATACTTGCCTGGAACTGGGCATAATGTGAACCTTTATGTTTACTAGATGATTTCCAAACATTAGACCAGGATTGGGATAAATAAGATTGAGACAATGAAACCAAGTCATGAGAGTAATTGACATATGGAAATTTGTCCCCCCGGACCACAGCATCCTTAGCAAGGGCATCAGCACGCTCGTTGCCTACGATGCCGCAGTGCGATGGAATCCAGGCCAGGACGATCTCCTTTTTATTAAGGCAATTAAAGATTAAAGACTTTATATTAAAAATTATGGGATTATGCAATTTGGTGTAAAAAGGGTTTTGCACAAGGGCCTGCAGTGCACTAAGTGAATCTGTAAATATGATAACTTTTTCCAAGTTTTGAAATACATTCACAAATTTAACTGCTTCCAGTAAAGCTGTGCACTCTCCTGTATAGACTGAAGTCTCCGGGGGGCATTTAATTATTTGATAAGTATTGCTACTTTTATGATAAACTGCGGCCCCTACACTACCTTTCTCTGATAATTTTGAAGCGTCGGTAAAGATAAGATCCCAACCTTGCCAATCTTTAGAGATGATAGAGTTAAATAATTTATCGGCTTTTTTAGAATCTTTATCTATACCAAAATTTTTTATAACATCAGGTTGGTAGATGACTGCCTCGTATGGAGTCATGTATATGGGAAGATGAGGTGATCGATGCACTGGAGCTCGAAGATAATTAAACTTTCGGAAGCTACGAACCAATCTAGTTGCTGGTTTATTAGTCCAATATGGTTTTTCAAATGACAATACAGAAAGAAGTTGCAGTTTGGGAATAAGAGGATGACTTGAAAGTTGTCTGGCCTTAAAAAGAAATCTGTCAGCCAAAAACTGACGACGTAAAAACAGAGGAGGGTCAACACACTCGACCTGAAGAGCATTGACTGGACTGGATTTCATAGCTCCCGTTATGATGCGAAGGCACTTGGATTGGATCCGATCGAGCTTCTGCATAGCAGATTTGTTAGAAGGTTCCAATATAAAAGTGCCATAGTCAAGATGGCTTCGTATGAGAGCATTGTAAATTAATTTAAGTGAAAATGGATGGGCACCCCACCACACTCCAGCAAGAGTGCGTATTATATTAATATTTTTTTCACATTTTTTAACTATTTGCTCCACATGCGGAGCACCAGACATTTTGGAGTCTAAAATTACGCCTAAGAATTTAGCCTGATTAGAAGTGGGAATGCGAACATCTTTATAACATATGTCTATACGAGGTATGAGCCTTTTCCTAGAGAAGACTACTATGGAACTCTTGGGCGCTGATAAGTCTAGGCCGTGAGCATCAAGCCATGATGACAAAGATAAAATGGCACGGCTAACTGAGCCAGCAGCGTCTGGGATTAATTTATGAGAAGCATAAATAAGAAGATCATCGGCATACTGTAAAACACGGGCAAAAGGATTTATAGCTCTGTCAAGGTCGTGGGTGTACAAGTTGTATAGAAGGGGGCTCAGGACTGAACCCTGGGGCAGTCCCTTCCAAACAACCCTGGCATCAGTCACAACATTTTCCGACCGAAGAACTATGGTTCTTTCAGTGAGTATATTTAAAACAAAAGATACAAATTTCTCTGGAACTCTTAGATGAATCAATTTCTGCCTGAGAATTGGAAGGATGACATTGTCGTAAGCGGCTGAAATGTCCAAAAAGGCAGCGACAATTGATTCATTCCGGCTAAATGAAAGTCGGATATCCGTACTAATTATTCCGAGACTGTCCATGGTACTTTTGCCTTTTCTAAAGCCAAACTGACTTTTGGCCAAAAGGCCCCTACTTTCCAATAACCACTCGAGCCTATTTTTCACCAAGTGTTCTGTGATCTTTAAGAGCGTGGCCGAAAGGGCAATAGGTCGATAAGAGGAACCATCATTAGGGTCTTTCTGTGGCTTGAGAATGGGAATAATTAACTGCCTTTTCCAGTCAGCTGGAATTACACCGATTTCAACTATTTTGTTAATGATTTGGAGATAATAATTGAGTGTGGGCTCACTAGCATGCTTAAGAAACGAATATGGGATGCCATCTAAACCAGGGGAAGAATCCTTGACATGATTAGTAACTAACTTAAGTTCTCTGAGCAAGAAAGGAGCATCTATGGGAGAACTGTAAGGGGGAGACACGTAGACTAAAGGCAATTCTTCAAAACGAGGAGCCGATGGAGGAGCCAGTTTATTTAAAAAAGACTCTTTCCATAAGTCAGAAGTAGCTTTATAATTTGAATTGTCAATAAAAGCCGAACGATATCTCTTTACATTCTGCCAGACTAGGCTAGCTGAAGTAGATGGGGAGATGGATGAACAAAAACGTTTCCAACCCAGACGTTTTTTTTCCAGAAGCGTACGCTTGGTTCTTGCTTGAGTTTTCTGAAGCTCTAAGTAGTTAAGCCATGACATGTCCTTTGCGTATTTAAGCTCGCTTTCATTTCGGGAGCGAATCGACTCAGTACAGTCAGAATCCCACCATGGAGGAGACGAGCGGTGAGTCTTGAACTGTTTTATAGGTAAAATCTCATCAGCAACCCGGATGAGAGTATCAACAAACTGTGAGTAACAAGAGGTGACATTATCTGCTGAAGGAATAGGCAGACACATGATATTATCTTCAACTGCAGAGCTAAAGCTATACCAATCAGCTCTTTCTAAGCGATACTTCAGTAAGGGGATAGTTTGAATGGGGCTAATATTACCAGACATGGGAAGGGACAAGATAATTGGAAAGTGATCACTACCATAAGTGCTAACAAGAGTACGCCAGGAGAGAAGTGATGACAGTTCCGGGGAACATAAGGACAAGTCAACTGCACTAGGATTCTGGAATGGGGAAACACGACGAGTCGGAGACCCATCATTAAGAACACAGATGTTAAGTTCGTCCAAAATATCGGCCAACCGATTTCCAGCCAAGCCGCTCTCGGACGAACCCCACATTGTGTGGTGACAATTAAGGTCACCGAGTAAAAGGAAAGGTTTAGAAATTGATTCGAACAGTAGCTTCAAGTCACTAAGGGATGATGATGAAGGATGAGGAATATAAATAGAAATAATAGTGAAACCCTTCACCCCCACAGCTACGGCATTAATACCGTCTCTGAGGGGAGGAAGAGTTACAATAGAGAAAGGAATTTTACTATTTACAAATAAGGCGCAACCGCCTTTGCCATCGCATCTGTCGTCCCGCAGGCTGGCATAGCCAGGAACTCTAAAATGAGAATCTGGCTTGAGCCAAGTCTCCGAGACTGCAGACACAATAGGTTTAAATTTATTTAAAAGAAAAATAAAATCAGATTTATTTTTAATTATACTTCGACAATTCCACTGAAGAATCGACTCGAAGTGAGCCATCGCTGGCCGAGAGAGAGAGAGGAGTTTTAGTATTGGAAGCAGCGTGGTACGGTAAAGCATTTGATGATTTCAAAAAAGCCAAAAAGTTAATAAAGAGGCCATGGATGTCCCCAAGGTCGACACCATTTTCAGGACTCAGAGAATTCTGAGATTGTAAGGCACACCCATTCTGGGACGGAGAAGAATTAAATTCATTAAGCATTTTTTGATGAGCCTTCCTGTCGTAACCCTGTGACAAAGGGGCACGAGCACGAGGTTGAGAAGTTATAGTTTTCCTGTGAGAAGAGGTCGGAATGGAAGGATTATTAATTTTGGAAATGAAGGGTTTACTGGCCTGAGAGAAGGTGGATGACGAAACTACATCTGCATAGGAACGCTTAGGAGCCGAGAAACGTCTGGCAGCCTGTGCGTAAGAAATAGCCTCTTGGGCCATTACCGACTTAATATTCTCTTGTCTAGAGCGCTCTGGACATTTTTTATTAATAGAGAAATGCCTGCCTTCACAGTACATACAGCAAGAGTTTTCTTCCGAAAGGTTACACTCGTCTCCAGAGTGCGACTGAGCACACTTGAAGCATCGAGGCTTAGAGCGGCACTGGGCCTTGGTGTGCCCATATCGGCAACACTGAAAACATTGAATGGTGGGATATTTGTATATCTCCACTGGAAGGGAGTTGTACATAAGAGTTACTCGAGAAGGAAGCGTTTGACCGTCAAACGTCAGGACAACGGATTGAGTCGGTTTCCAAACTGGGTTGCCATCTACAAAAGTTTTAAAATTGAGCCTTCTGGCCTTCAAAACTTTGCCGCCCTCGGGAACTCCCAGCTCCTCGAGAAGTTCTTCAGGGGAAGCATCAGTCGGGACTCCCCTGACCAAACCGAGTCTAGTAATATTAAATGATGGAACAAATGCCTTATACATAATATGATTGTCTACAATATTATTTAAAAATGTGTTGGCGAAATTTGCTGTAGCAAATTCTACTGAGACACGGTTACGTCCGACACGCGTAACGCCTCCGTCCACGATGCCACTGAAACCAGTTCGTTTGAGAAATTTGCCAAAATGAATTGGATGGAGCACAGTTCCTGCAGATGGGTCTGACTCAACACGTTGAACGTGAATAACAAAGGGAGCACGATCGTGGTCCCTATATACAAGTATGTTAGATGAAGAGGCAGTTGGATTTTTCTGTGATGGAGGAATGATAGAAGAACTCTCCGTCGACCTGACCGTATGACAAGAGGTCGTCTCAGAGTCAGAGCTGCTGGTACTGCTCTTCTCTTGGAGACGATCCTCCTTCCTTCTGCGTTTCCGCTCGGCTTGCTTCTTCCATTTCGACTTTTCCCCAGTGACTCTTTTCAGAGACTGAGAATCTTCAATTGTTATATATTCCGCCACCGGAATCTCCGATGCCGGGAGTGACACATTCATAATATTATTTTCTAAACTTCCTAAATATGGGTTAGGACCCAATTGAGAATCATACATAGGCATAGGCGGGTCAGGGGGATCAGGAGGTTTTTTCACCTCCATGATAAAAAAATTTAAAGATCTACACTTAGAAAAGAATAATACGATACAAACTGCACGCAAACTAACACCGACACTATTTTCGTAAGTATATAACCAGAAAAAAAGCCGGAGATTTTCAAAAACACATGCAACAACCTTCAACCACTTGACAGGACCCCAAGATAATATTTTGTACGTGCCCAGCCCATCTGTGACTTGCCGTCAGTGTTGCCAAGAGTCAAATTTTGAAATTCTAGATTGACTTCGAAAATCACCTAAAAACCTCCTAGAAAATTTTCGTCATCCTAAAAAATTCTCCTGTTCTTCAAATTATAAAAATTTCACCACATTTTTAGTGTTCCTTATACGTAAGGGACCATTTTACTAAGCCTAGGCCGTCTGTCCGTCCGTCTGTCTGTCTTACCTGTAAAGAGCAGTATCTTTTGCACCCTGAAAACCGGTCAAGTGCGAGTCGAATTCGCGCACCGAGGGTTCTCTGTCAGTCAGTCAGTCGGTCAGCGTGTAAGCGTCTACTGCTGGACATACGCCTTCAATTTTCCTCCAGTCTCTCGGCCTTCAGCGGTACGGACCACTGCTTTCCGCCGACTTACTTCATGTCGGCGTCCCACCTGGCGGGTGGTCTCCCACACTCCATTTTCCTGTCCACGGCCGCCAATGTAGTACATGGTTACTCCAACGGTCGTCGTCCCCTCATTCATTAGTCATTCATTACGCACCATTTCGCCTAGCTATACTCCCATGCCAGCCCAGCATGGCTAGTTCCATCGCTCGCTGGGCAACTTTTGAAAACAACCTTAGTCAGAGCTCACGTTTCACACCCGTACGTCATAAACGGTAGGACGCGCTGGTCATAATATATACAGGTTAGACCTCGGGGCGAATTTTAAATTTCCGAGGCAGCCCTACTCAGTTGAATTCCTCCCTCGACCTTCTTAAGGAGACCTTGTCTACCAAGCAGTATTTAACCGAGATATACGTACATACTCTTCCTTCAATATGTTCTATCACTTCTCCGCCAATAATGATTTGTCCCCCCGTCATAACCACGATTGCCATTCTAACCACCACGTAATTCGTCTGTTTTAATTATTTGGTTTTTTTTTTAGTTTTTAACCACACCAAGTTTGACACTTGTACGTATTACCGTTTTTACGTTAGAGCAAAACCAAACAAAAAATATTTTTTTTTAGAAAAAAAAAACGTTTCTTTTATGGAGAAGCCCTTAATTTTATTTTGTTTTTCTTATTATTTAATAGGATGTCCGCCAATAATAAATAACACATGATCTGTGAAAATCACAACCAGCTACCTATTACGGTACAAAAGATACAGCCGTTAACGTAGTGCGGACTGACGGACAGACTATCGACGTAGGCTCAGTAATACCTTTTCTATTCTGTGGTAATACTACTGATTATTACAAAGAATACATGTAAATAACATTGATTGATAACAAAGTGTTCGTTCGGTTAGGCCCGCCTGGTAGTCGCTTGTCGGTCGATCAATGCACGCACACACTCACAGAGTGTCACATTATCCTATCTAAAGAGCAAGAAGGGGAACCTTGCTCTTATTAAAAGACAAATCCTATCGTATATTGTGTGACTTGAGAGGTTGGTTGATTCACAAACAGTTCATTCATTGTGTTGTCACCGTACATACCGAAATATTTGTTTGTTACTTACTAGTAAATATATGTTTCTCACTCCTAAATCTACTCCTGTAATGATTTTCTTTCTCCTAGATTTTCTCCTACTCTCCTGACAGGCAAGAACTTCTCCTAACACCGCTGAAATTCTCCTGAATCTAGGAGAAAATCTCCTAACACGGCAACACTGCTTGTCGTGCGTGCCGCCGGCGCCGCCGCGCCGCCGGCGCCGCTTGAGTCACGCACGCGCACGAGCGTCTCTTTGTAGTAAGCACTTGACAAGTGACTTTTTTTTCTTTCTTACGGAAAGCCAAGGGTAGTGTGACCGTATAGCCAGAAGTCTTATTTTTTCATTCTTTTTGTCATTTGAATTTGTTATACGTCATAAAAAAAACATACAAGAGCATAAAGGACCACAAAACACTGCTATTAGAAAAGACTTAGCCTACGGAAATCAAAATGGGACCAAAAATAAAAAAAATACAAAATGGCGACTTCCGCGAATTTATTTTCAATAACCACCTAAGATTGCCTCTTCTCCGGCTTACAAAAACACTCTAGGGAATAGCCACACTAACATGTTATGTCGGGGCGGTGAATTTAGTTTTTCCGCAAAGTATGTTAATTACCTCCATCCATTGTCCTTTCAAATGTTGTCAACACACACCTTATCTATGACACTAATCTGTACGATGAACGACGAACTTGCTTCGCTTCTCGACTTTCGTTACAATTTATGCGTTGTGCGTGGCAAGGCAAGGCAAGCGCGTAGAGAGCGTTTCAACTAAATCTCCCCTTCGCCGTTATGTTGGCTCCACTGTCTATCTGTCAAAACAGCGTCGGTTGAGGGTTGTTATGTGTACAGGAGGTCTACTCGGAGTTGTAAAAACGATGCATCGTGCCATTTGTCGTGTCGTAACCTACTCTAATTGACATCGTTTCGATATATCGTTTTTAGAACTACATAATAAAAAAATGGCATTGTCATTGTCGTGTCGTAACCCTACTCTTAGGTTCAAATGTCAAAGAACGAACATTTGAATTTGACCAATGAGCAAACGACAATTTTCGATAATTCCAACGACACCTCATGAGGTCTCGTTGAGATTGTCGTTTTGTTGCCACTATAATAATAAAAAGAAGAGATTGCCGTTTTGGTGTATGTATTGCGTTCATTGACTTACACACGATTTACGAGTACCTACCTATGTGTGCATTGGTGATTTGTTTTCGTTTTTTGTTTATTGTATAATTTCATCCATTAACCTGTTAGCTCCCCATGGTTCCCGATGGGGAACAATTACGACCTCCGCTCTGTCCCCGCGTTCCCGAACGGGAACAAGATTTATGCGCAATTTACGGCCGCACTATTTGACCAAATTCACTTTATTCCGCCCTGATCCTCTCTTGACTCAGGCAGCATTCTTTGAAAGGATTTGGAGCCTGTCTCCAAGAAACAATAATATTGGCTATGGAAACAATAACTTGCCGTCAGTGGACATATTGATAATCTGTCCGTGTGCGTATTTTTCAAGTAAGAGCGCCCCGTGAAAATAATGTTTATAAGTGTATTCAAGTGCATCTATGAGCTAAAGGTTAGTAAATAGTGTTATTTATTAGTTATTCTACCAATAGAAGATGCATTACGAGTTCGGGTGGCGACAAAAGTCATATTTTTCGTCGCTCAAAAATGTTTGTTTATTTTTGTATGAAATGTGTAAACAATGACTTTGAAGGCATATTTTTCATGGAAATATAGCTTATTTTTCCCATTTTCTTCGCATTATTATACAAACATACGATCAGTTGCAAAATAAAAGAAGGTTTAGTTCAAATAATATATTTATAAAATTGGTAAAAAATATCACGCGCGTGCCATCTCGGACTGTCCTGATGCTCTCAGGATGTTCATGTTGAACATCCGATTTCGCCGATTTCTGTAAAGAAAACGTATATTATACTTTACTATTTCTAAAAGTATGTTTCTTTACGAGTATTCTAATATAAATATTGTAAAGGTATGTTTTGAATTTATTTTATAATGAATTTTTCAAAAAAAAATTGGGATTTTTTTTTCTACCTAAAATATCTGGTACTTCTAAACAAGGTAAGCCTCACTGTTTCACATGGATTTTAGGAAATTTTCTAGGCTTTCTAGGACAGAAGAGTTTATAGATCTAACTTTATTAGTTTCCGAAATATCTGCGTTTATGTCGAGGTCGGCGCTCATGTGCGCGCGCGCACATGAGCGCCGTCGGCGGGCCACGCCCATGCGGGGACTAAGCGGGTTTTTGGGCTTTATAACGCGGGAGCGAATAAGTTGCTACCTACGCTTGGAAAATATAAAAAAAATTAGAGGACTCAGCGCGATCGTCGCGGCGGTCATGAAGTCCGGTGTACCGTGTGGGGCCGGTACTTTAAAAGAATAGCCCCACTGCATCTCTCCCCGTGTATGTCGTAAAAGGCGACTAAGGGATATGACTCCCTTCTTATATCACTAGGTGGTAGGGTTTAACCCGCCCGGATTGGTACCACCGCACTGAATGAAAGGTCGGTCGAAACGGCTATGTAAATAGTTTGTGTTTTCCGTCCAGTTCAGTGTAGCCGGCACGACCGAAGGGAAGCACTGACGTGGCACCAAGTTCACCCGGTGTTATGGGCTGACATCACGGATGTTGTAGGTGATGTAGCCAACCGTGTCAGTTTCCATAAAAAAAAAAAAAAAGTCATGACATGACTGACTGGGCTGAGTGACGGGCGGCGGCGGCTACGGCGGCGAATGACTGGCGGTCTAGCCGGCCCGCGAGCGCGCGGCTCCGGCTCCGGTCGCTCGCCCCGCCTCGCCCCGCCGGCCGCCGCGGACGGAGCGGCCGGCTACAGCCGGCCGCTCCGTCCGCCCCGCCTTCATCCATCCATCCACAGATTACCAATACAAAGAATATAATACTACTATACCAATATATATGCTTTTGTATAAGGTGCGACACGTCGAGAACCACAAAAATATATATTTTTAATTACAACGACGACGCGACAAACTTGCGCCGTCCGCCATCTTTTTCCAATGCATCCATCCAATACTATCTACCTATATACAAATTTGACCACAACAACTTTTATTTTGGTCTTGGACACAAATCGCTTGTCTATGATTGCGAGAAAAACAAAACTTTTTGTCTATGCTTTCGATATGTCACTTCTTCCGACCGACCGAACATTTGGTTAGAGTGGGATATTTGCATGAGTTAGACACATCCCGAGATACATCCGATATATTCGGATCTATCCGAATTTATCGCAATCGAAACTCCGAGTAGACCCCCAGATTTACCTGTAATTATCGGTATGTACCGTATTTTTAATATACGGTAAAAATACCGATTACATGGGTAATATAATCTTCACAATCTGGCAACACGAATGTAAGCACTGACAGTGGATCTAACGTTGTAACGAGTCGAGTGATAATACTCGTGTGACTCGAGTCAAGCCTAAAACTTTGTAGAATTAGAAAATAGTGCTCCTAAAAATAATCTAATTGAATCAAATGCTTTTTTAGGTTAAATTCTGTTTCTAGTGGCCGTGATTCGTTCGGAACTAAGTTAAATTCTTTTAAACATTGTTGTCTATTGAAAAATAAGCTAGTTATCAGTCATCAAAATGTACAGGGTCTGCGCGGCAAAAATCTACTATTAGAATTAGTTTTAAAAGAAAATATAATTGATGTTTATTGCGTAACCGAGTCCTGGATAGATTGTAATGAATTAAGCACTCAATGTATTAATAACTATTCTATTATTAGCAGTAGCCATCGAAAAAACTTTATAAGAGGTGGCACTTTAATTCTTGTGAAGAACGGTCACAAAGCTAAAAACAGACTAGATGTAGTAAAAAAGTCAGTGGAAAAAGAGTTTGAAATAAGTTGTATAGAAATGGACTCAATATTCATAGTATCAGTATATAGGTCACCGTGTGGGAATGTGCCATCATTTATAAACAAATTGGAAGAATGTTTGTGTAAATTGAATACCAATAATAATAAATCAATAATTGTTTGTGGAGACTTTAATATTAAATTGCCCTTAGAAGAAGGAGGGCAACATGAGCTATCTGATTTGATGGATAGTTTTTTGCTTAGACAAACAATCTTCCAATATACTAGAGTGACAGATTCGTGTTCATCGTGCATTGATAATATTTTTACTGATTGTAAAGTACTAGAGTCAAAAGTATTTCCTGGAATATCATCAGATCATTACGCGCAATTAATTTCTATAAATTACTCGACAAGTAAGAATACTACTTCAGGCAAGATGAAACGAATATCAAACAAGGTTCTGATAAATGCGTTAAACTTAGATTTACAATCTGAATTCTGTGGTAATAATATTTATAGCTTTAAAGAATTTTTCAATATATTTATGAGAGATCTAGACAAGCATATGCCACTAAAATATATGTGTGTAACTAATAAAAAAACATTTGCCGACTGGGCTACTCCAGCTATTATTATTTCTAAGGACAAATTATTTTATTTATATGATCTCCTTAAAGTTAACAATAATCCAGATCTTAGATCTTATGTTACACGTTACAGCAAAATCTTTAAACAAGTTACCATTAAAGCCAAGCAACTGTTCCTTAAAAACAAAATTATGAATTCAAATAATAAAATAAAAATGGCCTGGAACATAATTAAAGAAGAAACTGGCAAATCTAACGACTGTAACACCAAGCTAGAGTTAAAAATTGGATCAGAAATTATTTCGGATAACAAAACGATTGCCAATCATGTGAATAAATTCTTTTCCACAATAGCCCATAGTACTACTCAAAGTCTAAAGTCTAGTAAAGAAGTATCATTAAACTACCTCAAAGCGTTTATCCCTCGGAATTCTGAATCAGCCATATTTGCACCTGTCACATACCTAGAGACTAAGAGAGTAATTAGGGACCTTAAATCTAAACATTCCCAAGATCTTTGGAGTATCTCACCTGTATTATTGAAATCTATAACAAGTGTCATCGGCCCGCTAACAGATATTGTAAATGACTCTCTAAAAAATGGCATATTCCCAGATTCATTAAAAGTAGCCAAAGTTATACCTTTGTATAAAAAGGGATGTCATAACAATGTTGAGAACTATCGTCCCGTCTCTATATTGCCGGTTTTCAGTAAGGTCTTTGAAAAAATTTTGGAAAAACGGTTAATTAAATTCTTTATTGATAATGAACTTTTAAATTGTAAACAATTTGGATTTCGGAAAGGACTGTCAACGGGTGATGCTATAGCTTCTATGGTAAAATCAATATTAACTTCCCTAGACGACTCTCAGCATACTTATGGCATCTTTTGTGACCTGTCCAAAGCCTTTGACTGTGTAAATCACGAAATATTATTAATGAAACTAGAGCACTATGGTATAAGAGACAATGAATTGCGTATATTCCAATCATATTTAGAAAATAGAGCTCAAATATGTGACGTCAATGGCTTAAAATCTAATGTAGAATCAATTACAATGGGTGTGCCGCAGGGTTCTATCCTGGGACCATTATTGTTTCTAACATATGTTAACGACATCTCGAGCTGTATAACAGACGATATAGAGATGGTAATGTTTGCAGACGATATCTCAGTCAATGACGTATCATGTATTCTACTAGACCTCTTACCCGGGCAACAGCCTTCGCTCCACCGCGGTGGAGTAACCATTACGCGGAGGGACCCTCTTGAGACTAGTAGCTCGCGAGCGACCGAACGCGGCGGACGCGCTGTCCGCGCGCTCGCTGCCGTCCGTCTGCGGCTCGCATCGCGCCAGTCATTATGCCCGGTTGTGTGTTGCGAATTGCGATATTGCAAAAAATATTGGGAAAACTGATGGCATCTCATTTCATAGGTAAGTATCACTTCATTGTGATCTTAATATATAAGGTCTTTCAAAATTAGTTAATAGTACGCTAAGGGGGGGTTCTGCATCATATAGGGAGTAAAACCTATATAAAATTTTTTGGACCTTGGCCTTTTTTTATGTAAAATGTTTTGTATGTATTTAAATAAAAAAATATGTGGTTGATTTTTATAGCCTAATCGATTCATTTTCATAACAGTAACAAAAAAGTATTCATTACCATTTTGATGTAACACGTGTAAGTTGGTAAAAAAAATCAAATTCTTTCTATTCCATACTAATAAAACTAAAATTGTGGTTTTCACAATTTCTGAAAGAAAGAGATCTATGTGTTGGAAGACTTTTTTGTTCCTGGCATGAAACTGAAACGATTAAGAAAAGATTTTTTTTTTACATTTTACATTATTACAAATTTTTTTTTTGTAAAAAAAAATCTTTGTTCCTCAAAAGTGATTTATTTACGATACAGAACCCCCCCTTAGCGTACTATTAACTAATTTTGGAAGACCTTATATATAATATCTTGTTTTCCATGTGCTTAGAAATATTTGGTTCAACTGGCCAATTAGGGCTGTCACAACGCTACTTCAATTTGAAAATTGTGTACATTTTATGTATTGATATCGCATTGCAATAACATAAGCATTATTTAATTAAACAAATAAATTGAACGCGCTCATTAGGGCTGCCACATATGAATGATTAGAAATAGAGTTCTGGGATATCATGTATGAAAGTAAATAAATATTTATTAAACCACGTTAAAATACGAGAGTGAATTGACCGCTAATTAGGGTTGTCGCTATTCTTTTATTTTTTTTTAATTAGTAAGTAATTGAGAAATTTTCAAGAAAAATTTTTTTTTACAAGGTTTCCACATCCTTCTAAGGGATCAATACGAGAAAGATGGATAAAAATAGTCCAAGATGATACATTGTTTAATGGAAAGTGAAAATTTAAATTTGTGTAAAGTGAAATTTAAATTATTTTGTTTAAGTACAGAGGAAGAGTTATTTTAGTTGTGTTTGTGTGTGTAGTCCAAAGTATACCTAATGGTTTTTTTAGTTATATATATATATATATATATATATATATATATAAAAATGCTGCACTCTTTATTTTATGTATGTTTGGTTTGGAGATTTTAAGTTTAGTCCAAGGCCAAGACCGCAGTTATGAATTCTTTATTATTAAGTTTAGTTTTTTAGATATTATTCTAGTTATTAAGTGTAGGTATTATAAGAATACAAAACGGCTTTACTCGCGGTCGAAATATGAGCTGTGTGGCTCGACGTTTCGGGCCAAACGTATGGCCCATCATCATGAGCACTCTGGCCGAAATGTCGAGCCACACAGCTCGTATTTCGATAGTGAGTAAAGCCGTTGTTACTTCTTAAAATGTCAAATAACCACGGTAATTTAAAAACCCATATAACTTTAGGTATGTATTTCAAGTTATTATAGTTCTGTATTTTAAGTTTAAATACATAAAAACGTTTTTTTCGATAAAATTCACTATCTGTTTTCTTCTATAATCCTTTAAAACGTCCCACTGCTAGGCACGGACTCTGCTCACTGACATAGGAGGTATTGTTTTTATTGTTGTTGTTTTATTGTTTATTGAATTCTTATGGCAGTCATATTGCACTCGAACTTGTCACAATTTGTTATATCCGGTTCGATTACTCGTACATGGTGACCAGTGGAAATCAGAAGCAGTTTACACAAAAATACCTTTCATAGACCAGTGTGCACTAGTTACCTAACTTTATTTTTCTTCACCGGAGCGATCGTACCTATTCGTTATGAAATGCACGTATATCAATTTTTATCAAGGAAATAAATAAGAACATTAGTTAGTGCCCGGGATTTGAACCCGCAACTTCTGCATTGAGAAGCGTTACCACTAGACTACGGGCACAATTAACCATAATACCTACTCGTAAAATAATAAATCGAAAAATATATTTTTGGTAGACTAAGTGACAACCCTACGTATTCCAATGCACGTGTTGACTGACCGGCCGGGCCGGCCGGGCCGCTAGCCGCTAGTCGCTCGCTAGCTAGCCCCTCTCCCGCTCGCTTCCCGCCCCGCGCAGCTCAGCGTTCCGCCACCCCGCTACCTTACCTCATACCTCAGTTATTGGCCGTCATTTCTCTGTATTCTTTCTTCGTAGTGCTCACTCTATACATAAAATCTCTTTGATCTCAGTTGTACTGAAAAACAATGATATAAGTAAACTAAGAGAATCCTTTTTAAATGTACTAGAATCTCTAAAATCATGGTTCGAATGCAACAATCTATTACTAAATGTTAACAAAACTAACATTATGCACTTTGCTCTAGGTACTCATAGACGTAATAACACTGATGCCATATTAAAAACTGCAGAAAACTTGTCATTAAACCTTGCTAATGAACTAACTTTTCTTGGGGTAATATTTGATAAAAGTTTTACTTGGAAAGCCCACATAAACTCTTTAGCTGGTAAGTTGAGTTCCGCTTGTTATGCTATAAAAAAAATTAAAGAGCTATGCGGAACTCATGCTGCAAAGACGGTTTATCATGCCTATTTTGAGAGCATCATGTCATATGGCCTTATCTTTTGGGGAAATGCAGCAGACTCAAATAGAATATTTTTATTACAGAAGAGGGCCTTGCGGTACATCCTAAATATGAAAACTAGAGATACTTGTAGGACAGCGTTCGGGGAGATAGGAATCATGACTTTACCAAGTGCATATGTTTACCAGAACATATGCTATGCCAGAAAATACATTAATGATTCCTCTCTTAATTCCGACAATCATAACTATGATACACGGTGTAAGAATAATGTACAACTAATAAGACATAGATTAGCTAAAACCTCAAAAAGCTTTATTTGTAATAGTGTTAGATTTTATAATAAACTGTCTTCTAACATAAAACAATTTGATGCTAATAATTTCAAACGACGGATTAAATTAATGTTAATTGAAAAGAGTTATTACACTATTAAGGATGCATTAACTGACCGTAATTTTATCTAAGAGTTTGACTACTGTTTTTTCCACTAACAAACTTTGACAATTTGACATTTGGATACACTTTGTATCATAAAATTTTTTTTTTTTTTATATGACTTATTACATCTCTTTGTAGTAGATGTAAACTAACTTTTAATTATTTTTTGACTTGATATAATATGAAGTATCAAAATTGACGATGGCACTATACACCAGATATAGGTAATTTAAATAGGCAGTGTGGTCAGATTCTTCAGTATTCATGTTTATGCTGTAAATATTAATGCTCTTGTGAGCGGTAGTATGGGTTATTTATTTGTAAGTTACTATAATTTATTACTTATAAGGTACTAACAAAACATTGTGACTTGCGAAGTTTGTTTGTCAGTTCTTCTTCGCATTGAATTTAGAACTGGCGGAATTTTCGACATGTCCAAGCGTAGGTTACCTACCTATGGATGAAATTATACAATAAACAATAAACAATAAACTCGTCAACTCGAGTAGGATTCGGAGCGAAACCGAGTCGGACTCGTATTCGTACGGACAAGCAGTCAGTCAGGCAGTCTGCCCACTCGCTTCGCTCGACTCGAGTGCACGCACTCGGACGACTGACTGATCGCAAATGCGAGTTGACGAACGAATACAAAATAGTACTCGACTCGCGGCCTTGAGAGACTGACTGACGGCGACGACACGCCGGCCGACCGACCATACTCGAGTAGACCGACTCGAGTCGCAGTCTCTCAAGGCCGCGAGTCGCCGAGTATTTTGTATTCGTTCGTCAACTCGCATTCGAACATTCAGTCATCCGAGTGCACTCGAGTCGAGCGAGTGGAGTGGGTGACGCGATCTGTTGCTGCGAGACAGTTGAATTCATTTGATTGAACTGGTGACGCGCTGTACGAGATTAGTGACTTAAAATTATTTAAGGAGCTATTATTTAAGAATTAAATAATGGTTCCGAGACTAATAAATACAAAATCTATAGCGAGTGTTTTTGTATTCGAGTCGCAACTCGAGTTATAGATGTTTTCAACTCGAGTCACTCGAGTCGCCCATGTATTCGACTCGTAACAAGACTAAGTGGGTCCAACATAACGGCGAAGCGGTCGGCCACCTGAGAGCCTTTTTAGTGCCTTCGGTGCCTTCGAACAGTTCGAACCTGGAGGTCTACTCGGAGTTGTAAAAACGATGCATCGTGCCATTTGTCGTGTCGTAACCTACTCTAATTGACATCTTTTCGATATATCGTTTTTAGAAGTACATAATAAAAAAATGGCATTGTCATTGTCGTGTCGTAACCCTACTCTTAGTTTCAAATGTCAAAGAACGAACATTTGAATTTGACCAATGAGCAAACGACAATTTTCGATAATTCCAACGACACCTCATGAGGTCTCGTTGAGATTGTCGTTTTGTTGCCACTATCAATACTAATAATAAATCTGTAAGGGATGGTCATGGAGTAAGTTACTTTGTTTTAGGAAATATTGAGTTTGTAGCCTCTATGTATGATACTAAAGCTAAATTGACGATTTTTAGAAATATTTTCTGTATGTATGTATGTATGTATGTTCCTCCATAACTCTTAAAGCCATCATCCGAATTTGATGAAACTTAGTACAAACCAATTTTACTATACGGGACACAGGATAGGGTTACTAAAATTCACTTCCGGCTACGCTAAGATGTGGCTCCCATACAAATCGAATTGTTCCAAGCGCCGAAATATAGGGCGGCGCGGCGCGGAGGGGGTTAGTGGCGCGGCACTGGCGGAGACTGGCGGCGCGGCGACGGCGGAGCGCGGTGTGTGTATGCATTGTCTTGAGCAGAGTTTCTTATTTAATTCGATTCATAATATTATGTAGGTTAACTTCGTTAGGTACCGGTCTATTTGATTAATTTTAGGTGCAAACCTATCGGCTGCTCCAGAGCGAAACACTGTATTAACCAAAATGCTAAATTGTTCAGGAGAGCGAAAATAGTGGAAAATTTAAATATAACAATGTCTGTTCTATTTAAAGGAAAAGTAAATATGCAGTTAATTTAAAAGAAAATACATCTTTGTAGTGATATGTACCATATGATTTTATTGTTATAACTAGCTTTTGCCCGTGGCTTCGCTCGCGTGAAATTCGTATTTCAAAGGAAGAAAGTAAGTAACTAAGGGCGAGCTGGGTTCAGGTAAACGATAAACCGTCTCGAAGAAAGTGAGTAACTTTTTGAGGCCGAAGGCGGAGTTGCTTTCAGGAAGACGATAAACCTTTTCGAAGACAGTAAGTAACTATGGGCGAGGCCGAAGGCCGAGCTGCGTTCAGGAAGAGGATAAACCATATTTAAGAAAGTAAGTAACAAAGGGCGAGGCCGAAGGCCGAGCTGCGTTCAGGAAGAGGATAACCTTTTCGAAGAAAGTAAGTAACTATGGGCGAGGCCGAAGGCCGAGCTGCGTTCAGGATGAGGGTAAACTTTTCGAAGAAAGTAAGTAACAGAGGGCGAGGCCGAAGGCCGAGCTGCGTTCAGGAAGACGATAAACCTTTTCGAAGACAGTAAGTAACTATGGGCGAGGCCGAAGGCCGAGCTGCGTTCAGGAAGAGGATAAACCATCCCTAAGAAAGTAAGTAACAAAGGGCGAGGCCAAAGGCCGAGCTGCGTTCAGGAAGAGGATAACCTTTTCGAAGAATGTAAGTAACAGAGGGCGAGTCCGAAGGCCGAGCTGCGTTCAGGAAGACCATAAATCTTCTCGAAGAAAGTAACTTCTTTGTTACTTACTTTCTTCGAAAAGGTTTATCCTCTTCCTGAACACATCTCGGCCTTCGGCCTCGCCCATAGTTACTTACTGTCTTCGAGAATTTATCGTCTTCTTGAACGCAGCTCGGCCTTCGGCCTCGCCCATAGTTACTTACTTTCTTCGAAAAGATTATCCTCTTCCTGAACGCAGCTCGGCCTTCGGCCTCGCCCATAGTTACTTACTGTCTTCGAGAAGGTTTATCGTTTTCCTGAACGCAGCTCGGCCTTCGGCCTCGCCCTCTGTTACTTACTTTCTTCGAAAAGTTTACCCTCATCGTGAACGCAGCTCGGCCTTCGGCCTCGCCCATAGTTACTTGATTTCTTCGAAAAGTTTACCCTCATCCTGAACGCAGCTCGGCCTTCGGCCTCGCCCATAGATACTTACTGTCTTCGAAAAGGTTTATCGTCTTCCTGAACGCAGCTCGGCCTTCGGCCTCGCCCTCTGTTACTTACTTTCTTCGAAAAGATTATCCTCTTCCTGAACGCAGCTCGGCCTTCGGCCTCGCCCATAGTTACTTACTGTCTTCGAGAAGGTTTATCGTTTTCCTGAACGCAGCTCGGCCTTCGGCCTCGCCCTCTGTTACTTACTTTCTTCGAAAAGTTTACCCTCATCGTGAACGCAGCTCGGCCTTCGGCCTCGCCCATAGTTACTTACTTTCTTCGAAAAGGTTATCCTCTTCCTGAACGCAGCTCGGCCTTCGGCCTCGCCCTTTGTTACTTACTTTCTTAAAGATGGTTTATCCTCTTCCTGAACGCAGCTCGGCCTTCGGCCTCGCCCATAGTTACTTACTGTCTTCGAGAAGTTTTATCGTCTTCCTGAACGCAACTCCGCCTTCGGCCTCAAAAAGTTACTCACTTTCTTCGAGACGGTTTATCGTTTACCTGAACCCAGCTCGCCCTTAGTTACTTACTTTCTTTCTTTGAAATACGAATTTCACGCGAGCGAAGCCGCGGGCAAAAGCTAGTTAAATAAAAAGAAGAGATTGCCGTTTTGGTGTATGTATTGCGTTCACGATTTACGAGTACCTACCTATGTGTGCATTGGTGATTTGTTTTCGTTTTTTGTTTATTGTATAATTTCATCCATAAGTTGCTACCTACGCTTGGAAAATATCAAAAAAATTAGAGGACTCAGCGCGATCGTCGCGGTGGTCATGAAGTCATGACATGACATGACTGACTGGGCTGAATGACGGGGGCGGCGGCGGCTACGGCGGCGAATGACTGGCGGTCGAGCCGGCGCGCGCGCGCGCCGCTCCGGCTCCGGTCGCTCGCTCCGCCTCGCCCCGTCGCGGACGGAGCGGCCGGCTACAGCCGGCCGCTCCGTCCGCCCCGCCTTCATCCATCCATCCACAGATTACCAATACAAAGAATATAATACTACTATTGGACCGTCTTGAGGTCTCAGTGCGGAGAATGGCCCACCCGCCTTCCCAAGAGGCTGGGCAGCAAACAACAACAACAACAACAACAACAAACTAATATATATGCTTTTGTATAAGGTGCGACACGGCGAGAACCACAAAAATATATATTTTTAATTACAACGACGACGCGACAAACTTGCGCCGTCCGCCATCTTTTTCCACTCCCAATATATGTATATGCATCCATCCAATACTATCTAGGTATACACAAATTTGACCACAACAACTTTTATTTTGGTCTTGGACACAAATCGCTTGTCTGTGATTGCGAGAAAAACAAAACTTTTTGTCTATGCTTTCGATATGTCACTTCTTCCGACCGACCGAACATTTGGTTAGAGTGGGATATTTGTATGAGTTAGACACATCCCGAGATACATGCGATGTATTCGGATCTATCCGAATATATCGCAATCGAAACTCCGAGTAGACCCCCTGCGCATCCAACTCCTTTCGTGCATACTCATCTTCGATATCGACATCATATACTTATCGGCAAGTGGTATGTATGAGATGAGTGATGATTTGGTGGTTTAAAAAAAAATAACCAGGGTTAATATAAAGGAAGATGCGTCGTCGCCTAATGTTGAGGCGGTGCATGTCGTTTTTGTTACGTTTTTATTTCCGTAAATAAAGCTTTCTTAGGTGGTATAACATTATAACATATAAATAACATTGCTTAAAAAAAACAAACAAAAAAAATCTTGGCTTGGCCTCCAAGCACGCCGGTGGGTGCAAGCCGTGGCTACGGCGCTCTCCGGGACGACGCGAGACAAGCTACGAGCGATAGGTGGTGGTACTAGACACGTAGGCCACCACCACCTCCATCCCGGAGGCTCCGTATCCGTCGGACTGCGGGACGACGTCACACAGCTCTTCTATCTTTGTTGGCCCTCTTGCGTGCGTCGCTGTTGCGCAAGGCGCTGCACCGGTAACGGAGGCTGCAAGCGCCGCGATAACCCCAAGCTAACCGGTGGCGGCGGACTTCGTCCCGTCGTAGCTGGTGTGGCGGGGCGTGTCCCTGGTTCGTCATCCTCACCGGCAGACGCGGGCGATGGATCAGCGAACCGTGATGGATTGGGTGCGCTAGTTGCGAAAGAAGCAGCAGGTCTTGTCACTGGATCCGGCCACACCGCGAGGAGGGCGAGGCGTGTTGACTGGGACGCGCAACGTCACTTGTCCCTCCTCTGACACAGCGGGGTGGTGAGGCGCTAAGGCGGTGTCGCCGGTAATCCACTGCCGAGGCTGTCGGGGTCGGGTAAACGGTTCTAAAAAATTTAATTTTTTTCAAATTTTCAGAAAAAAAAATTCACCCTCTGTCAGTCTGACAGCTTCTCTTCTATTATTAGTTTTTATAGTACTCACATTTGCGATTTAAGAATTAAACTTCTAAGGCCCACTTGCACCAACACAAATTTAATATATAAACCAGTTTAACTCGTTAAACTAGCACCCGTTGTATGTGTGAACCGCGTTTAAATCCATAACTCGCTACTTAACTTTAAACTCGTGTTGGTGCAAGACGCGCTAAGCACGATAAAGTATTCTAGACTGATTTTGTATCTGACTTCGCACTTTATATAATTTATGACGTCATCACGTAAAACTATCGTCCGTAAACCGACTTTACAGACAACCAATTTTTTTATTTAATATATCTAAAAAGAATGAAATAAAAACAAACGGACATCCTAACAAAAAAAACCTAGAACTAAAAAGTGTTAAATACCTAATACTTAGTTCTCTGTCGTGCGCGTAGCGACGCATCTTCTGTAATTTAACCCTGGTTATTTTTTTTTAAACCAACTCGCATAGTGCAGTGCGTACCTACGAATACCTCATACCTGCGAATGGCACTGTCCCGCCAGGTAGATCTATTCGCAGGAAATCAAATAGGACACTCCCAGTTCTTATTTAAAATCTCTGTTTGGCAAACCTACGAGTTTTTAGTTAATAATCTATGTTTGGCGTACCTGCGAATAGCCCTGCCCTAACGTGACACTCTGTGAGTGTGTGCGTGCGTACGGATAAGGAACACTAAAAATGTGGTGAAATTTTTATAATTTGAATAACAGGAGAATTTTTTAGGAGGATGAAAATTTTCTAGGAGATTTTCGAAGTCAATCTAGGAGAATTCAAAATTTGAGTTGGCAACACTGGACGTGACTGGCTCCAAAGGACTTTGTATCCAGAGTGATTATTAAAAAAAAAAAAGAGAATATAACCCACCCAACCCCTACGTTTTACTAGAACAAAACCACAGAGTAAATAATCACAACAAAACCAAAGAATATATTACTACTAATCTAGGGCGTAACAAAACGTTTGCTTGGAGTCTAGCCTTCAACCTGCTGCTTGAATCTTGAATTTGAAAAATGTCGACCGTAGCTGTGTTACCGCGGCTTTTGGTAAATGCTGCGAAAGCTGAAGCGCGCCTGGCCGAATTGAAAACAAAGGTTAGAGCTTTATTCATGCAGTAACTTTCAACTAGAGAAAGTTGTATGACAGCTGCTATGTGAGTGCAGCATGGATTGGAGCGCTCTTACCCCCGGGGTGGGCAAAAAGTAACAGCAGAAATTTCAATTTTCTTTAATATTGGTTGTATATTAAAGCGATTAAATTAAAAAATTGTGTTAAAAGATGAATTATAGTGAAAGAATTGTTTGCCGGGAACGCGTAGTTTCGGAGAAAATAAGTTTTGAATAACACATTTTGCATAAAAAAATAATTTTCGATTTTTTTTTTAGATGCGCCAAAACATTTATTTTGAATGGGAATTTATGCAAATTTTATAGTATTATTCGGTTCAAATGCTGTTAGGATACTACCTTTTGGAATGGAGCGGCATATGACGTCACGCCTCGCCTGTCAGTACAGTTAGCAACGCTGTCGGGAAAGCGCTAGGCATGGCTTAGGTAACTCCGTTATGTATGAGATTGGATATACTGCATATCATTCCAAGCATAGATATTTATATGAAAAGCAACAGTAATTTGTAGCTGCTATGTGCAAAACGCAACGCGCTAAACGCTGGCTGAGTCGATGCCGACGCCAAACCGAAAAAAATGATTTGTTTTAAATATTGGTTTTATCCATGCAGCGCTTCAGCGAATGCATAAAAATGCGTGTTTAGTGATAGCGTTATATCAAGCGCTGTGCTTGCTGGCATGTTGGGATATTCTCGGGCGGGTTTCAGATATTGTCGCGCCGCACGTGTTCGTTCGTTCGCTCGACTCGTTCGGCTCGAGCTTCGGTTCCTTTCGGTTCCGTTCGTACCGACAGCCTACCGCGTCGCCGAATCACGCCGCGTGTTCGTTCTTTCGCTTTCACTCCCGTAAATGAATGAATGGATATAGGATAATATCCTATATCCATTCATATATATACAGATATATTATATCAGTGTGCTAAAAAGAGAAGGAAGGATTTCTTTCCGAAATGCGAAGTATATCTACTTGCAAAAAAATAAATTAAGTGATTAATATTATTCATCTGACTGTTTTTCTGACCCTACAAGTCATCACTGTCGCGTCACGCAACGCAACTCCAAAAGGTAGTATCCTAACAGCATTTGAACCGGATAATAGCTTATCTGTATAGTAACCGCACTAAACGAAACGTTGGTCGAAACGGCTATGAAAATAGTTCGTAAATTATTAAAAAATTCGAAAATATTAACGGTTGTGGTGGTTGTTGTGTGTCCCGCCGAGTCGGCCTCGGGATGAATTTGGACAAGACGAAAGTCATGTTCAACGAACACGTCGTCCCGGGGCACGTAACAGAGGCGACCCTCGAAGTTGTGCAGGATTATGTCTATCTTGGACAAACCATCCAGCTAGGGAAGCACAACTTTGACAAGGAGGCCAACAGAAGGATTCAGCTAGGCTGGGCGGCATTTGGGAAACTCCGCCACATCTTTTCCGGTTTTTCCCAGTGGTCAGATTGATGGTCAGACTAGTCTAGCAAACGGGAATTTTTTTTCCCATTGGTTAGATTAATTTGACATCCATTCTCCATCCCACAGTCATTGAAGATGAAGGTTTTCAATCAGTGCGTTCTGCCAGTAATGATGTACAGAGCGGAAACGTGGACCCTGACAATGGGCCTGGTCCACAAATTTAAAGTCGCTCAGCGAGCTATGCAAAGAGCAATGCTCGGCATTTCTTTGACCGATAAAATCCGTAACGACGTGATACGTCAAAGAACTAAGGTAGTCGACATTGCTAAGAAAATAAGCAAGCTGAAGTGGCAGTGGGCTGGGCACATCTGTCGTAGACCCGACAACCGATGGGGTAGACGGGTGCTCAAATGGAGGCCACGTACAAGCAAACGTAGCGTGGGACGCCCCCAGGCTAGGTGGCCAGATAACCTAAAAAAGGTAGCCGGGAGTGGATGGATGAGAAGAGCGGAAGACCGCGTGTGGTGGCGTGCCTTGGGAGAGGCCTATGTCCAGCAGTGGACCGATACAGGCTGATGATGAACGGTTGTGGCCCAGTACACTCTGGATTGCTTAGTGTACATACACAAGAAGGCTGCAGAATATCCCTCTCACTCGGAGGTTCACTCTTATGAGACAAGACACAGGGCTGACCTACGACCAATACCCTGTCGTCTGGCGCGCGCACAGCAACATGCAGATAGCGAAAAAATTTTATTGTTTAACCATGTACACAAGGATATACGCTTATTATCGCCTAAATTGTTCAAAAAATCTATAAAGAAAATTTAGCTTGACAATCCGGATATTACGGATAACCAAAGGTTTCAAAAATTACAGTAGTGTAATCCATTTATATCAGAGTCTAGTCAGAAGCCGTCTAGAGTATACCTCTGTCATATGGTCACCCCACTATACTATACATAGAGACCGTATAGAAAGTGTTAAAAAAAAAAAAATTTTCTTCGGGCAATATCGATTAGACATGGTTTAAAAGGTCATTGAAAACATATGACCAGAGATTGCAACATTTTAGAAAGGAAGGTGTGGATCTAAGCTTACGATGGCTTCACCGAACATATCCGGGCCCATCGGCAGTAGAGGAGGGTATTAATCGAGGCCGGGACTAGCGAGTGGCCACTCTAAATTTCCCGCGCATGCTTCACGTTTCGGCTCGCTTCAAGCCCTCGTCAGCTAGTCTGCGTTGACTAGGACGCGGGGAAACCACCAGTCCCGCTCTCGACCTCCCTCTCTCTACCTATCCATATTCTCTCTATATAGATTCTCTTGTCGTTCGACGTAATATGCTGGACATAATGTGCCTCTATAATATAATTAATGCCCAGCTACATACTACTATTCATTCAAAAATTTGTTTTAACACTTGTTGTGCTAGGACTAGGCGACCTAAGTTGTTTTTGCTTCCGCTTTGTAACAATAACATGGCATACTATAACCCCATATTGCGAATGTGTCGTTTATATGAATCTGTTAGAGATAATGATGCTGAAGTGGATATATTCAGTTACTCGTCTCGCCGGTTTAAAAAACGTGTACAGGATATTTGTCGTACACTGTAATTGTGTGTACGCGCGGTAAGTTCTTTCTTCTATTCGCGTTCCTGGCAGTGGCGGCTCTGGCCAATGAATTTGAGTGAGGCACCACCTACATAATAGCATTTAATTAATGTTGTATTGCAGTTTTCATTTCGAGGACAGGACGTGCCCAAAGTCTAGCAATAAATAAACATCCATGTTGATTTTTTTTTCTTTACCTTCAAGATAATTAAGTGAGGCGGCGTGAGGCGGCGCCTCACTTGCTTCACCTGGGGAACCGCCACTGGTTCCTGGATACACACATGTTATACACACACATTTCGTTTCTGTTAGCTTATTTTAATTTTGCTGTCATTCGCCTACATATTTCTAGTTATTGTTGTCAGTTTCATTTTTTATATTTAACTTTTTTTTTCTGTTCTAATTATTGTTCTATTTTTTAAATTTATTTTACTGCAATAAATTAACCACGAAGTGTACAAACGTTTAGGAACTATGTCGGTAAATTATAGTTATTTTTGTATTTTAACATGTTGTGACATATTTCTGTTGTTTGTGCCAAAATAAATAAATAAATAAATAAAATCCAATTTATAATTTACAAGCTGTGTCCGCGGCTCCGCCCGCTCTCATATTCCACTTCACTGCTAACCTCATAAGCTATTTAGCGTGATACTAAGTAGCCTATAGTTGATGGGAAGAATCAAGCTATCCGTAGAATTTTGTTTTATTAAAATTGGTTCAGTGGTTCTCGAGTTATAAGCGGACAGACAGACACTCAGACAGACAGAAAGCAGACGTTGGATTTTATTGTAGGTAAGGAAGGAAGAGAATTTTATATTATTAATTTCTGCACCAGTGACGCCCCGTAGATATAAATTGATGATATTATTATTGATTGACCTTATTATTCATTTAATTTGAAAAGGTGAGTGAATGTCTGAATTACCAGAATTTTGAATTACCCCATAATTATTTAATTTGCTGCTGTGATATTTTCATATCTATGTTAAATGTTGAATTAATTAATGAATTGATATTTTAAAATTTTACAATATTGACGTATTTCATAGTATGTATAGTTATATTGTATAATTATAAGACCATACTCTACGAGAATAAAATTATTGACTGACTTGATTACGTGTTTTCCGTCCAGTTCAGAAAAACAAGGAACCTTTAGTCCAAGTATCACACCTTTTTGTTTAGCTTGTTTGTGTGTCTTGTCATTTCGTTCTATACTTAGATATATTTCCACTCTGCGGAAAGATAATTTCATCAGTTATCGATCTATCGTGTCTACTTTATCTTTATGAAACCTTGACTGAAATAGCAATAGACCAAAACATGCGACCGTAGAATCACACAAAGTGCTTGGGGACGGCCATCCCCTATGGGAGCTGACGGACCAAAATGTTTCTGCTGACAATTATGAACAAAAATGTTCTGATAGGTTTATTCACAATCAAATTCTTTCAGATCAGCCAAGCAGCTTTCCATGAATAGATTGAACAGCCATGTGACGCCACACACACAGCCAGATATGTCAAACCAGTCGGTGTATGCCCCGTTTATCCTGACACACGCCCTAAAAACCTCAGAGAAATTTCAATTGCCCCAAGCGTTGTTTACTACTACAGAAATAATGGTTATGGGCTGATTCTATACCTGAAATAGAATATGTTTGCTAAGAAACCACAAAACAACTTACGCTGTTCAAACCTGCAAGATTTTTTTTTATGGGAAGGTGTAAGGTGCCATCCGTCCTCTTTTTTCAGGACATGTCCTGGTTTTTAGGGCGTCCCGGGAGGATTTTCTTTGTGTTCAGCGTTTTCAATGTACGTGCAGTAATCAAATTAAAATATCATTTTTGTTTGTTTATTTAACCCCTGTATTATTATTATTATATAGGTACCTATTTGTATTGCATATATTACACCCGTTGGATTTAACAAAACCCATCTCACGTTAGTTCGTTTTGGAACTTCACCCTGAAAAATTAATTTACATTGAGCTTGTTCTCAAATTATTTTAAAAACCTATTAACTTTTATGTTTACAGTTAGGGGAGATAAGGAAAGCTAAACTCCACGAGAAAATTATCCAGCTCACTGCCGAGAATAAGGCCCTCGAATCTCAGGTTCAGCAGACGAAAGATGAGCTCATTCGTCTCGAAACAATAAACGGCAAAAAGCAAATTCCTCTACCCCCGAGGAACAATGGAAATGCGAGTGCTGCAGTCGGCGTTGAAGCAACACCGTGCAAGGTTGAGACAATGAACAACCAACCAACTCCTGAAACAGTTGAAAAGAAAGGTTCGGCAAGCGGGAAGGTAAAGAAGGAAAAACCGTCTCCTAAACCTGGTGCGGTGGAAGCGCCAGTAGACGTTCGAAGGTTAGACCTGAGGATCGGTAAGATTGTGGAAGTGGACAAGCACCCGGATGCAGACTCGCTGTACGTAGAGAAGATAGACTGCGGCGAGGAGAAACCTCGCACCGTGGTGTCGGGTCTCGTCAACTATGTCCCTATCGACGAGATGAGGGACAGAATGGTCATGGTGTTGTGCAACTTGAAACCTGTGAAGGTAAAGTAACATATGTGCAGTGTTGCCACCCGTCATTATTCTCGGAAAACACCAGTAATCAAATCACACAAAAATGTTGCATGTTTTATAATTCTATGGTCTTTGCGTGTAGTCAGTCAGTCTGCCAGTTCAGTTCTGGTAGGTTTCCTATTTAAAATAATTAACATTTTTAATGCCCTGGTTTTTTAAAGCAAAAGGTAGTAACGCATATATGTGTCAATACGCACTCCTAATTGCCAAGATCAGTAGGAGTATTGAATTATCCTCTAAAAATATCTTGTGAACTGATTTTGAATAATTGTTTTTACTGAAATTGTTGGCTACAGCAACACCTGTGACATCAGCCTATAAGACCTTTACAGCGATACAGACCTTTCATTTGGTGCCATGGTACCAACCAGAGCGGTAAACCCTACCACTTTGTAAGGGAAGGGACCTACAGTTTTGCTTCTATTAATTTGTAACATGTTGCAAACACCTTGTCTGAAAAAGGAAAGCATAGCAATTTATAAAAAAAAATTTATGTAATCCGGTATGGGTGGCTGAGTCGGAGGGGCCAAAGCACATGCTCCGACCAGCCATTATCACCTCCGAGAAGACAGGTGCCATACCGGGATTTCCCTGGATTGCTGGCTATACTGGACTAGAGGAGAACACAGCCGAGGCTGCTATGCAGCCATCTTACATCCAGTACAGTGGTACCAACCCAATCGGCTAAAATTTGAGCCTACAACCTAGTAAGGGGCAAGGGAAGGCACCTACAGTTTTACACCGATAAATAATCCTCCATCGTGTACGTCTTGTAAAATTGTGGCCCTCAATACTTTAAATATTGCCATTTACAACTGCTGAAATGTTAAATTTACCACAGATGAGGGGTGTAACATCGGAAGCGATGGTCATGTGTGCCTCGAGCCCTGACAAGGTGGAGGTGCTGTCGCCGCCCGCAGGCTCCATCCCCGGTGACCTGGTACACTGCGACGGCTACCCTCGCGAGCCTGACGCACAATTAAATCCCAAGAAGAAAATCTTCGAGACCTGCGCCCCCGATCTGTCCACTGATGGTAGCGCCGTTGCTTGCTACAAGGGACAACCTCTCCAAGTACCCGGCAAGGGCAACATAGTAGCAAAATCACTCAAAGGTGTTTCCGTTAAATAAATTTGTATGAAATAAAAATAATTTATGTTAAAAAGCGTGTTTTATTACCCTAATTTAATGACCTGAAGAAATAATTAACATGCTACACTCATTGTGAGAAAGTTGTGATATTACAAAAAATTGATGATATTCATCTAATTCTTTTAACTTAAACTTCGATCAAATAAAATACTGCAATATTTGCTAGCTGTCTGCCTATAGAACAAGTGAAAAGCATTTTTAGATCGTTATTGCAAGGCAAAATGCTTCATCGATGAAAATAAATGCTGTTAAAGAATACATTAAAATAGAATGTTAATCTATGACTCGTCATCACTGCCGGCCGGTTGTCGGGCCTTGGGGCCGCCAGCCCTCTTAGCCATGATGATTTGATCTACTTTCAGGATAGTGGTGGCGGCACCGACCGCGTATTTCAGCCCCCAGTGCTTCAGAACAAACAGGTCTAGGATGCCCTTCTCCTTGGCGTCGCAAACGCCATTGTTGTCGGAATCGATGTCGAATCCGGCATATTTGTTGCCATCCTAAAACGAAAAAATATGCATTATGTTATGTATGATGTTATTTAGCAATAGAGGAATTTAGAGGTAAGGGTTGCAAACATTGCAGGGCTGTTCAAAAAATTAGTTCATAGTACGCTAAGGGGGGTATTCTGTATCATATAGGGAGTAAAACCTATATAATTTTTTTCGACCTTGGGTTTTTTTAATGTGAAATATTTTTTTATGTATTTAAATAAAAAAATTGGTGGTTGATTTTTATAGTCGATAATCGATTCAGTTTCATAACAGTAACAAAAAAGTCTTCAGTACCATTATGATGTAACACTACACGTGTTACAGTTGGTTAAAAAAATCAAATTCTTTCTATTCCATACTAATAAAACTAAAATTTTGGTTTTTCACAATTTCTGAAAGAAAGATCTATGTGTTGGTAGACTTTTTTGTTCCTGGCATGAAACTGAAACGATTAAGAAAAAAATGGTTTTTTTACATTACATAAAAAAAAAATTTTTTGTAAAAAAAAAAATTCTTTGTTCTTCAAAAGCGATCTATTTCCGATGAACTAAT
The DNA here is from genome assembly GCA_946902875.1 of Nematopogon swammerdamellus. Classification (NCBI taxonomy): domain Eukaryota; kingdom Metazoa; phylum Arthropoda; class Insecta; order Lepidoptera; family Adelidae; genus Nematopogon; species Nematopogon swammerdamellus. The sequence goes on from OX336345.1 coordinate 10,701,273, forward strand.
GATGAAAGACCTTATATAATAATTGATCTAAATCATCAATAAAATGTAGTGGCATATAGGTTAGTGTATTAAAGATGTGGCTACGCTGCGCGGAGACAACTCACAACACTAACACAATTGACAGGGAGTGAGCCCATTATGGTGGAAATGCAATTTTATGGTCAATCAATACCGTAATCATCAGTCATCACATCACTCATCAACTATGAGTGTGTAGCGCTGATTTGTCGATTGGAGCTGATGATATTGTGAGCATCTCTCCTCTTGAATGATGCTAGGAATATCTCTTCCTTAGATCCATGATGTCGCGCCTTTTTAGACGTCTGAGATAATCCAGCATGGTCAGCTGGACAGCAAGCTGTACTGCCCACCATAAGTGACATGATTTCCTCATAAGAATATAGTATAGTGCCGCTGGACTGGAAGCACTCTATTGTGCCTCCGGTTTGCAAAAGGGTGATAAGCTGGTGTCGTCTAATGAGGATCCACGCGGTTTTTAGTTTTGAATTTAGTATTGAAGTCCATGAAAAATCCAAAACATTGGTATAATTATTTTTGTCGTACGACCAAAAATGAGCTAGTAGCAATCAAATGAATGCGCCGATCGTCGACTAGTCGCGGCGCGGAGTGCGTGACGTCACTGGGATGCACGCCGCTCCGCACCGCCAGTTAACTGTTGGAAGCGGTAAGGCGCGCAGTGTTTATGTTTGGTTAATTTGTGTTTAAAACGAATTAAGTGTCCGATTTGTGCCTAGCTTCACTTTTTCACAATGTATAAATATTGTATTGTGCCGAAATGTACAAATACGTCTATCAAAATGCCAGAGAAACTATTTTTAACGGTTTTATTTAGCTTGACCTCCAACCATTTCACAACCTATTTCTAACCTAACCCAACCTAACCTATTTCTAACCTAACCCAACATAACCTAACCTATTTCCAACCTGACCCAACCTAACCTAACCCAACCTAACCTATTTCTAACCTAACCTAACCTATTTCTAACCTAACCCAACCTAACCTATTTCTAACCTAACCTAACCCAACCTAACCTATTTCTAACCTAACCGAACCTATTTCTAACCTAACCCAATCTAAGCTAACCCAACCCAGTGGCGGCTGGCCCTTAAGTGCACTCGTGCGCCGCACTACCACAAAACAGCGCCTTCACCCGAAAGAAATAAACAAATTAAAATATTAAACATTACCATGAATATCACCGATCGAAGTAAAAATATCAAACTGAATTCGTTCCTATTTCCTAGACAACAAGGCACGATTTTGCTGTACGTAATACGTACTACATACTACGTATCGCCGCCGAGCTCGCCGCCGCCGAGTGCATTAGAAAACACCGCGAACGTCTCTTGTATTGATACTATGAGAAAATGTCTAACGCCGCTGCCCCGCCGCGTGAAACAAAACACTCTTCATACGATTATGTGTGGAACAAGGTTGCGTTCTGCGTGTGACACACGACGGAAAAAGAAGGACAGTATATTGTGGATAGACGCGCGTGCGACACGTCGCGACCGAGCCAGCCGACGATGAGCCGAAGTAAGCCGAGATCGTGAACCCGACCGCGGGCACGTGCGGGTGGGAGCGCGCGGGCGCGGCGGGGGCGATCCAAACTCTGGGTCGAAGATACACACAAGCGCTAAGTACCTACATGTATGTACGCTGTTGCACGACTCGACAGGCGAGTCCAATTTTGGAATATGGGTTGTTTCTTATATATAACAGATCGAGTTTGCAATTGAATATTTGAATTATTCGAATATCGATTTGATACATATTCGAATGGTAATTTATAAAATATTCGAATGTTACGACAAACATTAATGCGTTACGAAAATATTTCGCTATTTTAGTTAAAGTCAAAAAATGGAATCACCCAAAGAGCTAGGCAGGCGTTGTTTGGCGCGCCGCGCCTTCTCCTCAGTTCGGGGCGAGACCCGTCGTCGCGTGACGCGTCGGTCGTCAATCGCCGCGCCGCGCCGCCGCGCCGGGATGTTTTGCAAATCCGTTTTTAAGCAGTTTGAACGACTTTTCGTCAGTTAACATGTACATTGTGAAGTTTTCTTCATTGCCCTGCGCGGCAAGGACGCGACACCGACCGACGCGACACAAACATTAATATCAGTACCGCACGCTGTCTGGCCGGGCGGGCGCGGGCGCGCGCGCCGCGCCGGGCACGCCCCGCGCGCGGGTGCGCGCGAGGCGCGGCTCGCTCGTGGCCACTGAAGTGTCGCTTTGGTTCTTCGAGCAATTAGGACGCTGGGTGGGTACATAATTTTTGCAAATAAGTCAAGACCGCGGTATCCATTAGATTCACGTTTGGGTATAGTACTAAGTAGCTAGCGCACACCCAGTCCCATAGGTCACCAGCCGCCACTGACCCAACCTATTTCTAACCTAACCCAACCCAAGCTAACCTAACCTATTTCTAACCTAACCTATTTCTAACCTAACCCAACCTATTTCTAACCTAACCCAACCTAACCTATTTCTAACCTAACCTAACCCAACCTAACCTAAGATATTTCTAACCTAACCTATTTCTAACCTAACTTACCTATTTCTAACCTAACAGAACCTATTTCTAACCTAACCCAACCTAACCTATTTCTAACCAAATGAACCCAAACTCGAGGGGGTTACTAGTAACTGTTGAAGAGTTCCACTGTCCACCTCCTGTCTCCATCATCAGAACCTCGTCACCAAGTGTATTGGTAGAAGTATGGGACACTCGTCCAAACCTTTTTTTTATCGAAACTGACACGGTTGGCTACATCACCTACAGCATCCGTGATGTCAGCCCATAACACCGGGTGAACTTGGTGCCACGTCAGCCTTCCCTTCGGTCGTGCCGGCTACACTGAACTGGACGGAAAACACAAACTATTTACATAGCCGTTTCGACCGACCTTTCATTCAGTGCGGTGGTACCAACCCGGGCGGGTTAAACCCTACCACCTAGTAATATAAGAAGGGAGTCATATCCCTTAGTCGCCTTTTACGACATACACGGGGAGAGATGCAGTGGGGCTCTTCTTTTAAAGTACCGGCCCCACACGGTACATCAGTTTCTCTGGCGTTTTGATAGATGTATTTGTACATTTCGGCACAATGCAATATTTATACTATTTAAACCAGCCAAGTGCGAGTCGAACTCGCTTGGTTTCTTCTATGGGAACCCCCGTGAATATTTGACTTCTTCTTATTTTTATTATTTGTTGTTATATCGGCCATAATAACACATATTCTGTGAACATTTCAATGGGCTACCTATTACGGTTCAAGAGATACAGCCCTCGACGAATGAGTGTGCGTTGGCTGGCTAGCGCGAGCACGCGGGTTCTGGGTTACAGTTTCGTCACGCGTAGCCGCGGCGCACTGAGTTTTAGCGGCAGAAACGGCTTAAGTTTATTGATAACTAGCTTTTGCCCGCGGCTTCGCTCGCGTGAAATTCGTATTTCAAAGAAAGCAAGTAAGTAACTAAGGCCGATCTGCGTTAAGTAAGGTAAACGATAAACCTTCTCAACTAAAGTAAGTAACTAACGGCGAGGCTTCAGGCTGAGCTGCATTCTGGAAGACAATAAACCTTCTCGAAGAAAGTAAGTAACTAAAGGCGAGGCCGAAGGCCGAGCTGCGTTCAGGAAGACGATAAACCCACTCAAAGAAAGTAAGTAATTGAGGGCGAGGCCAAGGCCGAGCTGCGTACAGCAAGACTATAAACCTTCTTGAAGAAATAAGTCACTGAGGGCGAGGCTGAAGGCCGAGCTGCGTTCAGGAAGACTAAAACCTTTTCGAAGAAGTAAGTAACAGAGGGCGAGGCCGAAGGCCGAGCTGCGTTCAGGAAGACTATAAACCTTCTTGAAGAAAGTAAGTCACTGAGGGCGAGGCCGAAGGCCGATCTGCGTTCAGGAAGACGATAACCTTTTCGAAGGAGTAAGTAACAGAGGGCGAGGCCGAAGGCCGAGCTGCGTTCAGGAAGACCATAAACCTTCTCGAAGAAAGTAAGCAACTAAGGGCGAGGCCGAAGGCCGAGCTGCGTTCAGGAAGACTATAAACCTTCTTGATGAAAGTAAGTACCTAACTGAGGGCGAGGCCGAAGGCCGAGCTGCGTTCAGGAAGACGATAACCTTTTCGAAGAAAGTAAGTAACAGAGGGCGAGGCCGAAGGCCGAGCTGCGTTCAGGAAGACCATAATCCTACTCGAAGAAAGTAAGTAACTAAGGGCGAGGCCGAAGGCCGAGCTGTGTTCAGGAAGACCATAAACCTTCTCGAACAAATGAAGTAATTGAGGGCGAGGGCGAAGGCCGAGCTTCGTTCAGGAAGACTGTAAACCGTCTTGAAGAAAGTAAGTAACTATCGCCCATAGTTACTTACTGTCATCGAGAAGGTTTAGTGTCTTCCAGAATACAGCTTGGCCTTCGGCCACGCCCTTAGTTACTTACTTTCTTCGAGAAGGATTATAGTCTTCCTGAACGCAGCTCGGCCTTCGGCCTCGCCCTTTGTTGCTTATTTTCTTCGAAAAGGTTTAACCTATTCCTGAACGCAGCTCGGCCTTCGGCCTCGCCTTTAGTATGTTACTTACTTTCTTTGAGAATGTTTATTGTTTTTATCTGAATCCAGTTCGCCCTCCGGTCCCGGCCTAAGTTACTTAGTTTCTTCTTTTGAAATACGAATTTTACGCGAGCGAATCCGCGGGAAAAAGCTATCGATATTAAAATAAGAAAATTCAATTAAAATAAATCAAATACTTTAGATACCTACCTAACTAAGTAAAATACTCCACATATTAGCATAACCGGAACTGAATTTTATTTAGCCTATCCTGTGTCTCGTATAGCTAAATGTTCGTGTAGTAATTTTAATAGAATTTAGATGATCGGCTTAAATTTTATGGAGGAAATTCATATAAACATATTCGCCTCGCCCCGCTGCCCCCCGCTGAGAGAAGCGCAGCGCTTCTCTCAAGACATTCTCATCGTCGTAACTTTTAAACTATTTGTCCAAATTACTTAGTGTAACAGCCAAAGTTTATCTACTTTAAATACCAGAAGCGATAAAAGTATGTATTTTGATAAGAATTAATTCAAAACTATAAAATGTGCATTGTAAATACAGTATCCAATTTAAATGTATTTTTGGTTCACTATTTTGGCTATAGTGGCTTCCACATAAAAGGTAGATATATGCTGTCGCGGACTTTTTTTTAGAACTATTTTAGCGAAACAACCTCACCATACACTATCTTCGTGTAACTCTAACGGTTTATGCAGCGCACGCCGAGATAGCTCTCAGAAGGCAGGATTTTTTCCGACTTACTTGACATTTATCGATATTTGGGCAAATTTACACAATGTCTTTATAAATTATAGCCTTTTTGATGTATAAGCTATAGTACTGTAAAGGGTCATCAAAATCTGTTCAGTAGTTTTTGCGTGAAAGAGGAATATAGTGCGGCTGCTCGGTTCGCTGTTGAGTTTATAGGCCGCGCCTGCCCCGCGCCGCCGCCCGCCGCGCCGCCAACTGCCGCTCGCTCCGTAAATACCTATGTATAGTACTAAGGCGCGCGGATTGAATAATTGAACATATCGGTTTGTATGGGAGCCACATCTTAGCGTAACCGGAACTGAATTTTATGTAGCCTATCCTGTGTCCCATATAGTTGAATGTGCTTGTACAAAGTTTCATCGAATTCGGATGATCGGCTTAAGAGTTATGGCGGAACATACATACATACATACATACATACAGAAAAGATTTCTAAAAATCGTCAATTTAGCTTTAGTATCATACATAGAGGCTACAAACTCAATATTTCCTAAAACAAAGTAACTTACTCCATGACCACCCCTTACAGATTTATTATTAGTATTGATATCTCCGTAACTAATGGTCCGATTTGGATAATTCACAAAGATATGCCATTCTTATGCCATAAAGAACAACGTGGATATCACTTCTATTGAATTTGCTGTTACTTTACTGATCCTCATTATCGACCAATAATCCTAACTAGCGTCAAAAGCAAATGCATGGACAGAGTAATTTTAAGTAAACTCCAGTACCTAATTTATTTCATAAGACCATAATATTATATCTACTCAACACCATGATTTTGACCCCAAACGCTCCACAATCACCAATCTGCTGGTATATCTAGACAACTGGAGTAAAGAACTTGATTCCAAAAACCCAATCGGTGTAATTTATTTGGAGTTTGAGGAATTCTTTCCAAATACAGCTTGTTTGCACATGACACTAAACTCACTGCCGACCCAGTCTTATGTAGCATACTCAGAGACAACCTGGATAGAATACTGAGTGGACTCGTCACTGGCTCGTGAAACTAATAGTTTGAAATGTACAGTGCTGCATATAGGGAAAAACAACCCAGGTGCCAAGGCTCATCTCGTATGGCGAATTAGCTGCGATATACACAGGGGCAACGCAACCAGCGCTCGTGGGTATTTTATTACTTTAAATTTATATTAGTTTAAGTTTATTTAGTTTAGTTGAGATGGACAGATAGATGGTGTAGGCTTAGTAATAGGCTTCCATACGGGGTACGTAAACCTAAAAAGACCTTGAGATAATCATCTTTGACAATTTAAATTGGGCAAACCATATTGAAAATAAAGTGAAGAGAGCCAACACTCTTCCCTACGTCATCCTGAAATAATTTCATACACTGACAATTGATACTTTTTTGAAAATCAACTAGTCATGCATAAGGCCTCTTTTTGAATATGGGTTTCAAATATTAACCTGTATTTCAACAAATATATTATTTTACTAGCAGGAGTACAATGAAGAGCGACTAAGATTCCAAAATCATTGAAGAAGAACCCCTATGAAGGAAGATTAAAATTGCTCAAACTTATGATATTAGAAGAAGGCAGAGAGAGAGGGGACTTCATTATACCTTATGTGCCTTGTACAAGTTGGTGATGACTTGCGTAGCGTTGGCACCGGTGTTGTCAGCGAGTGCGCGCGGCGCGGCCTCCAGCGCCACGGCGAACTTGCGCACCGCGTACTGCTCCAGGCCGGGCAGTGTGTCCGCGTACTCAAGCAGTCGCTGAGCCAGCGCTATCTCGGTCGCGCCCGCACCCGCCACAAATCTGCGCAATGTCACATTTTAAGAATTTTTATAAATTACTAGTTCTTTTTATTTCATAGATTTAGGTATCTACTGATAGAAATAAATTTTCTTGTAAGAATGGTGTTCCACTGATACATTCTCGAAAAGTACAGAGGACTGGCTAACCTTCCGTCCCTCGCGATGCCCTTGAACGTGTTGACACCGTCATCAATTGCTCTCTCGATGTCGTCCATGTAGTTGTCTGTGGCGCCGCGTACCACCACCGTCGCGACGCGCGACTCGGCGGATTCGATGCGGAACGCTATCAGCGTTGTGTCGCCGAGCTCCTCGACGCAGACGGTGTCGCAGTAGCCTAGCTCCTCCGCAGTCGGGGCGATCATGCGCGGTAGCACCTGCACACATACCACCACATTACTAGCCGCATATAACTACCGCATCGCAATGACATAGCAACACCAACCAACACCAATGATCATCATAGACATGAACACATCAACATATTAAGCTGCTTGTTCATAAATGAATAACAATAATAAAACTATGTAAAAATATCACAAAATTAATCAACAGATGACTCACAGTTGCACCAACAGTCTTGGCCAAGCGACGCAGGTCAAACTTGGAGTTGAGTCTGACTGCCATTAGACCCAGCTTGTTGATATAGTGTAGTGCCATGTCTCCGAACTTAGCTCCGGCCACAATGACCTTAGCACCGCTCTCAGCGATTGCCTTGATCTGTTTCTCCAGAAGAGATTCCTCTCCCTTGCTGAAGTTGAGGAGTTCGTCGGCGGACTTGATGAGAACGGTTCCCTTGGTCTCAGTCTGCGTGATATCGACGGGGCACGAGTAGATGACGATCTTGGCCTTGCTCATGCTGGAGACTTCGCCTTCGACCTGACGCTTGAAAACCATGCCTTGCACCACCTCCGACTGTAAGAGCCCGGAGCCGAGGATCTGCAATGTTAATTTAACATTTAACCTCTCGAGCGTCGTTATCCACAAATAAATAATTATTGTTGGTGTTTTAGTCCTTTTAGTTTGTGTATAAAAGTTTGTGAAGTGAATGTGTTGTTATTAGAGGCTTTTAAAGAGCTGATACATGTGCGAGCAAGTTTGTGTACATGTAGCTCTTCATGATTTGACGTGTATGTAGCATCAGAAGTACGCGAACTTATGTAACGCAACGTACGGGGAACCAAGCTTTTATTTCTGGTATTTTCCATGTTTAAACATGTACTGTTTTTATTTGTGGCATCCCATTTTATTAATTTTGTACTATCAAGCATTGCTATGCTATGTAGTTTACAAAATAATTACAAAACTAAAAAAAATTACAATGGTTTTTTTTTATTAAGAAAAAATTGTAGCAAGGTTGACGTTTTCGAAAAAAACACAAAATTTTAAATAACTCGTAAACCAAGCATTTTCGGAATAGGAATTATATGGTTAAAAAAACCACAAATTACCTCTACTATAACCCCCTGAAAGGAATGCATCGAATTACCAGTAACCCTGTATAGATCTATTTCTTTCAGAAATTGTGAAAAACCACAATTTTAGTTTTATTAGTATGGGATAGAATTTGAGTTTTTTTACGAAACTGAATCGGTTAGGCTATAAAAATCAACCACCTATTTTTTTTATTTAAATACATAAAAAAAAATTTACATAACAAAAAACCCAAGGTCCAAAAACATTATATAGGTTTTACTCCCTATATGATACAGGGGGGCCCGTAGCGTACTATTAACTAATTTTGAAAGACCTATGTATGAACAGTGTGCATGTAATGTAGGTATTTCATTGAACGCCCTGTTTCAAAAATGGGTGTTAGCATGAAGGCTGGGCGTGTAGAATTTCATATTCTGAACATCTTTGTGTTATGTTTGTAATATGTTCATATTCTGAACATATTCTGAACAGGACAAGTATGTATGTATATATTTAGGTATTATGTATTATATAAATTGCAATTCATATGTATTTAATTTAATCTATAAATAGTAATTTATACGTATAATTAACTAGTATGTACTTATATGTAGTGTATATTATAGTATATTATAGTTATTTTCCTTATATTATATTTTACATTCCCACACTCAAGTCTTTTGCTACTACCTACTTATATCTCGCAACATACGACTCTCAAACATCCAAAGGTTGACTGGGAGAAATCCCTGTAAGGGATAAGTCCGCCTTTGCCCCTCATGTAAATTTCTTATTGTGTGTTTATGTTAAATGTTTTTTGGAGCAATAAAGTATTTCTATCTATCTATCTATCTATCTTTTGTTCCACCACTTGGGGCAAAAAAAAAAGATCTTCACCCTTATATTTCAGGAATAGGTAATTAAAAATGTATGGAGAAAGTAAAAATGTTTTTTCTTTTAAATAAAACATTTTTAGCGAAAGCTATTTAGTTTCGGATATAAATCAATCAATAACGTTAGCTAAAAAAATTCGAATTCTTTTGTTACACGATTTTTTAGGGTTCCGTGTCCGGTACGGGACTCTATTACTAAGTCTACGTCGTCTGTCTGTCTGTTTGTTCGTCCGTCCGAGGGCTGTATCTCTTGAACCGTAATAGGTAGCCCGTTGAAATTTTCACAGAATATGTGTTATTATGGCCGATATAACAACAAATAATAAAAATAAGAAAAGGTAAAAAATTCACAGGGGTTCCCATAGAAGAAACCAAAAAGTCATCTACCGAATAGATTATGAAGCATTTTAACTAATCATGACACTTAACTAATATGAAGCATTACATAACACGCCATAGATGGCGTGAGTGGCGCTAGCCACGACATGGCGATACGAAACCCTCGGTGCGCGAGTTCGACTCGCACTTGGCCGTTTTTTTTTTATCTTAACTGTTGTTAGCTACATCACCTGCAACATCCTTAATTTTACCTTGGTAATCTAGGTGCCATGTCAGCGCTTCCCTTCGGTCGTGCCGAAGGGAAGCACTGACATAGCACCTAGACCGTGCATAATAGTTAGAAATATAAAACACCCCGGTGAAGGAAAACACCTTGAGAGAACCTCGTACATTCTCTTGGATGTGAATAAAGCTTTGGCTTAAGTTTTTAATTTTAGCTTACTTAGTATCTTAATTTGTTTATGTTGTGTTTAGCCTTAAGTAGGTACAGATAGTTCTAGCCATGTAATATATATTTTTAAGATTTGTATGTACAGAACGATTCTGTATGGTGAAACCTAATAAAAAAAAAAAGAAAAAGCTTGACTAGAAGAAATGCTCTTCGGCCTTCCACATCGCAGTAAAATTCATACTTATTTATTTATTCAAATCGGAACTCCTAGCAGACCCCTCTCAAAAAATTTCAAAGAGATAAGTATTGTAAATTAATACTACTTAACACCTGTCTCCCATTGGGCTAAGCAAACGGGCCTCAGTTTGACTTGTATATCGCTATACTAAATCAAACAGTTTGTATAAAATTTATGAAAATTAATAAGTAGGTAATTCTGATTTATGTACTCACCAAATAGATTCCAAATAAACTAGTGTACAACGTCAGTAGAAGGTGTGGATCTAAGCTTGCGATGGCTTCACCGAACATATCCGGGCCCATCGGCAGTAGAGGAGGGTATTAATCGAGGCCGGGACTAGCGAGTGGCCACTCTAAATTTCCCGCGCATGCTTCACGTTTCGGCTCGCTTCAAGCCCTCGTCAGCTAGTCTGCGTTGACTAGGACGCGGGGAAACCACCAGTCCCGCTCTCGACCTCCCTCTCTCTACCTATCCATATTCTGTAGGATGCTTCCAGTGACGTTTTTGAAGCTCTCTCCATATATGAGCTTAGCGTCGATCTTGGGAGCCCTAGATTCTTGAAGAGACTGTAGAGCGACTTCGCTGGTAGTCCTCTTGCTCCGACTTCCACAGCGAAGAGATCAGTCTTGAATCCGTTTCTCACAATCCGGTCTACTAAGTTGCAGTACTTGTTAAGCTTGATGTTGTGGTCCTTCGGTATGTTACTTTCCCATGGAACTGTAAGTTCAACAAGTACTACATGCTTTGTCGCTTTTGAGAACATGAGTATATCCGGTCTTAATGCTGTGGTACAGATTTCCGAAGGCATTTGGTAATGCTTCTCATGTGTGTCCATCAACAATTCCCAATCCTTTGCTGCTCCCAAAATTGAAGAAGGTTTAGTCCTATCTTTGGGCAGCTTATTGGCTCCAGGTTTCACAAAGTTGACCTTCTGGAAGCCGCTACTGGTTTGCCCTTTCCTGGTCCGTGCAATTGACAGGTTGATGGCCTCTCTGATGATTTGGAGGACTTTATCATGACGGTAGGAATACTGGCCTCGCTCAAGTAGTATTTTGCATCCGCATAACAAATGTTTGGCCGTGCCTACGAACTCCTTACATGACGGGCATAGTCTATTTGTAGATTTCCCCCATCTAACTAGGTTACTCGGGTCGGGGAGAGTAAGCTGGAATGCATTTAAGTAGAACTTAAGCAGCTCAGGGGACCAGTTGTATATTATGGATTTCCACTTCAATGCAGGAGGGATGCAGAAGTCACCCACTGTTAGCCAATCATTCTGCATTTCTAGGTTTAAGGCGTGAAGTTTGAAGCCTTGTTCCATGTCCTCCTGAGCAAAACCTTTCAGTATTTCTTTATCAGACTTTGCTGTTTCTATGCCCAATCCAGATCTATTGGTGCGTGTGCCAACTTGGAATGATTTGTAGAAGTCGAGTCTCGATTCCAGTTCATCTGATAGTGATGTGTTGGGTAAGGCTTGAATAGCGCTATCATTGGAGTCTTTGAGTATACATCGTTTGGCTATTCTCGCCTTTTGATAAAATATCGACGGTTTCTTAATGTTCAGTCCAAAGTTATTGTGAGATCTGTATAGCGTTGACGAGTCAGCCGGGTGAGCCAGTCCAAACCATGATTTCAGGAATCTGGTCACATACGAGTCTAATTTAGTCAGGTTTTGCTTTGTGAAGTCGTAGACGAGAAATGGCCATGAAAGTTTTGATGTCAGGTAGTTATCGTAAATCCATGCCTTTTGTGTACCCAGGAGGGGAAGATTGTCAGTTTGGCGGAGGCTCTCTTCGAAAAGTTGGACAATATCATCAGTAGGATGCTCCTTTCCTCTGCTGGTGATCCTTTTGCCCAAGAATTTAAAAGGAGCTTCATCAGCCACGGTTGCGATTGGTTTTCCGGCTACTGTCAGACCTGGATTGCTCGAGGTAAACTTTGAACCTTTCCTGGTTAAGCTCAAACAGTAGCACTTCGCTGGTTTTATCTTCATCCCTTTGGTCCATTCACAATAGTCATCCACCACCTTAAGAAGCGCCTGATTTTGTTTTGGATTGCGGGTTAACAGCGTAATATCATCCGCAAATGCCAGGATGGCCGCCATATATGTGTCTCCATATTTGAACCTGTATCCCCATTTCTTTTCTTTTACGACAAGCGTATCAATTAGAATGTTGATAACAATGTTAAATGTGACAGGAGAGAGGCAGCAACCCTGGAAAAGTCCTATGCCGTAACGAATTTCCGGTGTCTTCTCCGTTTCGCCTTTTACTTGTATTACAAAGGAAAGTTTTTTGTAGTAGGAGGCTATTATATTACAGATCAGAGGTGGCACATTATACCACTCTAGCGCCTTTAATAGTAACTCATGGCGCACCGAACCGAAGGCGTTTTCAAAGTCTAACCACGTGGCAGTTAATTGTCTCTCATTCTTCCTTGCATCTCTAAGACATTCAGTCAGCAAAGAATTATGTTCGAGGCACCCTGCAACTCTTGGGAGAAAACCTTTCTGGTACTTCTTCGGTAAGTAGTCGTTCAAAGAGTACATTCACACACTATGAACGTAACGGAATTAAGAATTATGGTGGATAACTAAACCAATCTCTCGCTTTCTTATCTATTACACCTGGTCGTCTGCTTGCGGGGTAGCTAGGAAGTAGGTAGCATTAGCCAGATGTTTTGTCTTGAAACAATAGGCGCCTCCGAAATAGCCCGATGTTTATTGCCCCAACCCAATGCAATACATGTGGTCCTTTGTGTTGTGATTTAGTTGGAAGTTCCCACGGAATTTGAAATTGTTTGTCTGCTCAAAAATATATTTTCTGAACACCGGCCATACCTAGTGGATACCTATTTCGGGGGGGGTTACAACCCCCCTAACCCCCCCCCCCCCCCCCCCCCCCTGGGTACGGCCTTGCTTGCCAGCGGCGCTGCCGTCGATCCGCATTGAAATACTGTAGACCTTCGCTAACGGGGTTTAGGGCGGTAATGTGCACCTGCATTAATAGACCGGACTGCGTTATAATGAAAGAGTAAAGACAAAACATTTTACCCATGCAGGTCCACTTCAATCTATCACAGATCCAAATGTTGATAGCACATATCTAAGTGTCGGTTGCGTGCATATGATATTCACTAACCATTCATAGATAATTAAAAAGCATGTTTTCAAATATTACACCATAGTAAAAATTAATCTATCAATTACAGAGTTTATTTCATATAAGCTCAATAAAAAAATCTGTAATCTTCTTCTGCTTAGCTGGTTTATATTCAAGCTATCCCTTTTAAGTGATGCAAGTTGTAAAACTTTCATGCAGTCCACATTTTCTTGCGATTCCACCCATCTCATTAGATTCAGATTCAGATATTTATTTCGCCATAAAGAACACACAACAATAACAATATTTCATTGAGACATATGCATATTCAGTATGGTTCGTCATTATCATTATCATTTATTTACACATTTTTTTTTATATTAATTTTACATAATATTTACAAACTTAAAATCTAAAATTAATACAAAAACAAATGGAGTTTCCACCACCGGCGCCGGGGCGAGCCCAAGGTACCGATGGTCGGGTCCCAAAGAGAGGAACCTCCGGACGATGCGTGCAGTGTCGAGCAGGGCTGCCTTGCATTATCATTATTATTTTTAATTTTTTTTGTCATGTCCCATGTATATTACTATATCTATTCCTTGTAATGTTTCTTTTGTTGTAGGCGGCACATCAGAAGTATGGCCAGGCATATCTCCATTCCCTTCTTCTTCCTCCGTCTATTATTCACAGCAAACCGTCTCAACGATCATTAGGTCAGACAGATACAGACAAATGTATTCTGTACCATCCATGGTTACCCACTAGTCAAAAATTTTGCTTCTCAATTAATCCATCAATGCTCATCCCCATGGCTCATCCAATCTTTCACGAATTCGGGTAATGTCTGAAGCAGAGAAACAGTCCAGTGCTATATTTACATCCCATGTCAAAACGGCCCCTTGAAGTGTTTCTTGCAAGTCCGATTCAGTCAATTTCTTCCAGCAGTTGTGTATTATGATTTAAAATGTGAGTTAGGGCACCTGAACCCTGTTGTCACTGCGACCTAGGAAGACCTATTGTGATCTCTCAAATGTTTATTATTATTATTAAGCTCACCCCCAAGTCCGATTTCCGCTATGAACCGAGGTATATTATTGCGTATGTATAATACGGCTTCTATAGTGAATGAGCCCTTCACATTCACAAAGGATGTGTATGGGCGTTTCATCCTATTTTATACAGAACCTGCACACACCGGTGAGTCGCTAAGGCCCATTCGGTGCAGGTGTTTGTTTAGTCTGTATTGTCCTGTTAAGGTCCTTATTAGGATTCTTATGTTGTTCCGTTTTAGGTTTAATACCTCGGAAGTGAATTTACGCGAGTAGTGAGTACCCACCCTGAGTTGTGTATTAACATGCTAGCACAGTGCGAGAGAGAGGAGCGGCGCCGCGAAAAGTGTGGAAATAAAATAAAATTAGACTGAAAATGTCCACCACCTGTGTTAATCTGAATCTGGGGTATAGCGAGGGTCTATTGTATACGCTTTTCTACTAAAGACACGTCTCAATTTTGATTCTAAAAAAAGGTGAGGATATTGCACAGGACTGATAATGATAAGATATTGTTAACACTTTGCAGCACGGTACGCCTAGTATTACGCTTCAAAACATTTTTACTTCTGCACCAAACACGAGCCCTAACTGTTCGTATAATGGTAGAGTACTAAAGATGTGAAGAGTGTTTTGTCTATGCACATTGTCGAGAGGTGGCTGTGTTAGTATGTGTGTCTGGGGGAGTGGGGAATCAGTGTCGTGTCAAAAGGACTCAGGACTTGTATGGATATTTTTAGTATTTCAATGTGAACTGAAGGTGTGGATGATCCGCGTCGCAAAGTGTTGAATAAATAAGCCTAATATAATGTGAAAATGGTCATGCTTCCATTTCAGTTGTTTATTTCGCCATAACACGCAATGATAGCAATATATATTCATTGGGACACATGCATGTTCAGTATGTTTTGTCATAGATGGGTTTCTCAGCCCTCACCTTGCAGACTCGTATGTTGTCCACATTAAAGGTGGTCTTCTCGGGCAGAACGGAGACGCATGCTTTGGCAGTTAACTCCGCGATGAAGTCTTCATTCCCGTACTGCTTGGACATGATCACAGGACGGATGCCTGCTTGCACCGCAGCTATATCCCTGCAGATGTGAAATTTATTTTGAACCTTTTAACAAACTGACCTAAAATCTAGACTAGAACTACTAGAAATCTAGTCTAGGCGACTAGGGACACAAAAAAAAGGAGGAACTGGCATTTAATTGTTCTCAAAAAAGTTATGAATTCATAAATATATTGCATATTTAAAAGAAGAACACATTAAAGTGCATTTTCATAGATATGTTGTGCAACGCCCATTCTATGTACTCAAGTACTGATAATATCAGCTTACAGACATATTGCAACACCAAAAGGAAGAAAAAAGTACATAGTATATTAATCCTCTGGTCAAGGAACACACGGCTATTTGTACAATAGCTTGAAACCAAAGCTAAGGAAACCAGTTCACTAACTAGTCTAAAGTACACACTTTACAAAGTAAAAAGGAAAAAAATTATAACAATGAGTTCGCCTTTTAAGAAAAAATTATACTTAACTTCTTCTTTTCCGATAGTCGGCCCCCAAAAGTTCGCATCAAAAAATATTGTCATGGCGACTTCAATGAATTTGTATTATTATAAAAACGAGTGAGAATGGCGGGTTGTATGTAATATATGGTTGCTGTGGGGAAATTATGTAGGTACTTTTAAGTTAGAAAATTAACAAAAACATTTCAAGCGTTTTTTGTTTTTCCTGGAGTTAAAAAATTCATCTGTAATTCATAAATAAGTGAATCCTCACTTTTTTTATATCATTTTGTCGGTAACTTCACCGGCTTTCAAGCGCCAATAAAGGATATTGATATGACTTCATTATTTTACGAAATATTTGAGTTAAGTAATATGCATGCAAAATTTTGCGAATTTTCGCATAGCGAAAATATCATGGAAGTCAAGGGGTTAAGCATATTTAATAGGTGGGAAGCTATAAGGTGATAATATATAAGGTGATAGGAAGCTAGAAGGCGTAATGACTGACCTACAATCCTTGATCTCGTGACACACCAGGTCGGGCAGAATCTCCAAGCATTTGTCGAGAGCCATCTCGTAGCCGTCGGCGATCTCAGTTGTGGTGACTCCGAGCCGGAGCAACTCCTCGGCCGCCTCCAGCAGGGTCCCCGACAGCACGATCACAAAGTTCGTGCCGTCGCCCACTTCCGAGTCCTTGGGCATTTCATTTATTTTTAAGTTATCATTTTAGTTTCATAATATTTGAAAATGACACTTCATATTACATCTAGAAGTTTGTTCATTTTTAGGAAAGGTAAACGTTACACAGCACACATGACAAAAACGTAAATAAGCGAGAACTGCTGGTCGCCTGCCTATGCCCATCCGTATAAGTAGTTGTGCAATGAGTACACTCGCAGAAATCTCCACTCGTGTATTTACGTAATACGGAACCCTAAAGAGCTAGTACCTAGGAGCGTGCACAAACCTTCCAAGCGGCATAGTAGCAATAGTGTTAATATAATATTGTTTCTTATTTTGTATGTTATTTATTTTCAAAAATGTGTTAAGCTTTAAGCGTGTTGTTGAGTATTTTTAATTTGTTGAATTTGTTGAGTTCTTTCAATTGATATTGTTAATATTTTCTGTTTTGTTTTGTATAGTTTTTATTTCTTTTTTGTGTTCTAATTCCGATATTAGGTAGTTATTATTTTAAAACGGGAGCCGCTGAAAATCAGCACGCGGTCGTACTGCGCCTCAGCTGAGCGGTTTCCGTTTCACCATCCTCGTGTATAATTGTATAAAATTATTGTGTGTACTGCAACTTATGGTGAATAAATATATTTTCTTTCTTTCTTTCTTTCTTCTTTCATAGGCTGCAATGAAAATTCAAAAAAACCTATAGTGTTTGTCTTCTACATTTTGACCAAAGGTTTTTTTTAAATTAAAAGAATTTTAAATAAATTAGAAACATTAATAAGCTTGTTGAAGGGTGTTTCCAGCCCATGTACTTTCTCTTTAACCATAATATTGTGATGCACGAATGGACCATGTTTTTTCTACATTGGAGAATTGATTGAAATCTGTAAAACCTGCATAATTTCAAACATTCTTTACTGTTCAGAACAAAACACAACGATAATAAAAGAATCTATTACTGTACTGTGAACAAGTCAACATTCCGATACCATTACCTTTTTGTGGCTGCGGGCAGATCGCAGTCACACCTACGTAGCATTGTTGTTGTGTTAGTGTCCCGACAAAAGTGTACGGCAAACGCACACAAGTGCACAAAAGCTATGTGTATTTACACAGGATTTTAAGTAAGTCCCCACAGGTACTTGCAAGGAACATCATCGCATTGTGTTTAGTGATTATTCCATGTCGGCGTGCTCTGGGTGGGTGGACAAATTATTATGAATAATTTTGTATATTGTTCAAGTACAATGTGTTTAAATTTTTATATGGGTAAACTTGGGAGTTGGGAGCTAGAGTAGGCAGTGCGTTTGTGTTGGTAGTTACCTGCATGTGTGTGGCCATGACCATGAGCTTGGCGGCGGGATGCTCGACGTCGAGCTCGCGCATGATGGTGCCGGCGTCGCTCGTGATGAACTGCTTGTCGATGTGGTTGATGATCATCTTGTTCATGCCGTTGGGGCCGAACGCCGAGCGCACAGACTGCGAGAACTGCTTGCACGCGCTGATGTTACGGTACACAGCCTCCTCCAGTCCCGAATACATCTACACAAGGGATCCACCGTTATGGATATTACCACAGCATTCAAAAGGATAGAATTGCTAAGAGAGTCCAAGAGTGGACAGAGATATTATGCACCTTATGCATCATATAGGCATGGTCCAAGGAGGCAAAGCCACTCGCGAAAGACATCGAGATGTCCCTGTACGCTGCTTCAGGAGAACAACGATCACTCAAGTTCCTGAGGCAGCGTATCAGTGTGGCCATCCAGCGAGGCAGCGCTGCTAGCGTCCTCGGAAGTGCCCACATCGTCCAACCTGGAGGAGGGCTACGATTAGGTTTTGTATAGGTCATAGGTTTTTTGTTTTGTTTTGTAATGCACAATATGTTTAGTTTGAAAAATAAATGAGTAGTGCACCTTAATAATTCATTTAGATATTTTAGTCATATATACATTTAATTTTTTAATTACTTTATGTCTGGGAATTCCAAGAGGAACACATTAACCGGGTGAGGATTAGTAGCTTTCGTCCTGGATCGAATATTGCTGGTAGGTCTATCCTGTAGTTTAGGATATTAGAAAAATATTACTGAAAGAATTTCTTACTGGAGACGCAGACTTTCCGAGAAAACCATTTTTTTAAATTGAAAAAATTATGTAACAATTTCAAATTTGGCGCCTTTCGTTAAAGAGTAGGCCGTTTTGTTTGGGTTGCCATTATCATATTAAGACATTTACAAAAGAATTAGCAAATTAGCGTATTTTGCAGAAACGAAATCCTATTCTCATGGCTACTCCCTAGAGTGTTTTTATAAGCCCCGCCAGCTGCCTGGCGAGCGAGCTGATCGAGCGCACTGACGGTCGCTCTGACGACGCTGACAAGCCGACGACGCGCGAACTGGCCTATTGGACAGCGAGAGGGAAGTGAGCGAGTTAGGCGGCGCCCGGCGGGACACGCACCTGGAAATACACAAGTGGTTTTATCGTTTTTTATTATGGCAACTCGTATGCAGTGCGCAGGGCAGATTGTGTGGGTGGACGCCATTTATTTTTCTCGTTGTGACTTGTCGTGAAGTGCTGTGTGCGGTTTGTTTGCAATTGTTTAGCGTTTAGTTGAGTTTTTTATTCCTATTTCCTTCGTTTTACGTTACGTGCGTCTTGACTCTTGTTGCGTTTGTGTTGCGTCGAGTTGAGTGGCAGATTCCTCCGCATGGCATGTTTCGGTGAAGTGCGTCGCAGACTACGACCGCGACTCGCAGAAGGAAGGTGTGGAGCTAAGCTTGCGATGGCTTCACCGAACATATCCGAGCCCATCAGCAGTAGAGGAGGGTGTTAATCGAGGTCGGGACTAGCGAGTGGCCAATCTAAATTGCCCGCGCATGCTTCACGTTTCGGCTCGCATCAAGCCCTCGTCAGCTAGTCTGCGTTGACTAGGACGCGGGGAAACACGAGTCCCGCTCTCGACCTCCCTCGCTCTACCTATCCATATTCTGTAGGATGCTTCCAGTGACGTTTTCGAAGCTCTCTCCATGTATGAGCTTAGCGTCGATCTTGGCTGCCCTAGATTCTTGAAGAGACTGTAGAGCGACTTCACTGGTAGTCCTCTTGCTCCGACTTCCACAGCGAAGAGATCAGTCTTGAATCAGTTTCTCACAATCCGGTTTACTAAGTTGCAGTATAATTGTTAAGTTTGATGTTGTGGTCCTTCAGTATGTTGCTTTCCCATGGAACTGTAAGTTCAACAAGTACTACATGGTTTGTCGCTTTTGAGAATATGAGTATATCCGGTCTTCATGCTGTGGTACAGATTTCCGAAGGCATCTGGTAATGCTTCTCATGTGTGTCCATTAACAATTCCCAATCCTTTGCTGCTTCCAAAATTAAAGGTTTAGTCCTATCTTTGGGCAGCTTTTTGGCTCCAGGTTTCACAAAGTTGACCTTCTGGAAGCCGCTACTGGTTTGCCCTTTCCTGGTCCGTGCAATTGACAGGTTGATGACCTCTCTGATGCTTTCAATACTGTCGATTATGACATACTCTTGGCTATTCTTTATTCTCTGAATATCTCACAGTCCGTACTCGATTGGTTTTCCTCATATCTGAATGGTCGCCGGCAGTGTGTCCGTGTCGACAGTGTCGACTCCGCATGGTGTGACATTACTGCCGGTGTACCACAGGGTGGCGTACTTTCACCATTACTCTTCTCAGTCTTCATCAACGCTATTGTTGTTCCACTTCAATGTTCCTACCATCTGTATGCCGATGACTTGCAGCTGTATCGTCATTTTCATCCCGGAAACATAAATGCTGCGGTGAGTCAAATGAACGTCGATCTACGTGCTGCACACGACTGGGCTGTGCGTTTTGGCCTGCTGGTCAATCCTTCCAAGACGCAAGCCATTATTGTCGGATCTCCTAAACTGATGGTTAAGATTGACAGGGATACTTTACCTGCAGTCGTGTTTGACGATGTAGACATTGTCTACAGTAAGTCTGTCAAAAACCTAGGGCTCATGATTGATGAGTACCTGAGTTGGAACAAACAGGTTGGTGAAGTCAGTCGCAAAATATTTGGTAGCATGCATTCTCTCAAGCGTCTTCAAAACTTTATTCCTACTGCCACAAAGATCACGCTTGTTCAATCCCTTTTACTCCCCATTCTCGACTATGCAGATGTGTGTTATCTCGACTTAAATGAAGATCTTCTAAACAAACTTGACAGACTCTTAAATATGTGCATTCGCTACATCTTTGGTCTGCGCAAGTACGACCATATTTCCGAATATCGCACGCGTTTACAATGGCTCGATATTCGAAGTCGCAGGAATAGCCACGTCTTATCTCTTCTCTTCCCTACACTGAACGACCCTGCTGCTCCGATATACCTAAGTGAGCGGTTTAATTTTCTCTGTTCTCATGGTCTCTCTCTGAGATCCACTGACAACTTACTCCTAGCAATACCAGCCCACTCGAGTTCGTTCTACACTGACTCATTTACAGTTAGTGCGGCTCGCATGTGGAATCAGCTTCCTGAGGAGACACGTCGCTCCACTACTATCCACATGTTCAAAGAACGTATCCACAAACGATTTCTGAAACCACATGGCAATGAGTAGGTAAAATAAATATATATACTCACCGATGCCCTTGCGTCTTCAATCCAGTTGAAATATATGTAAAGTATGTATATAAGTATGTATGTATAGTATATAAGAGTTGATGTAGGTATATTATAATATGTATATTTCTTATTGTATATATGTAATTATGTATATGTAAGGATTTATATTGATTGTATGTATCTTTGTACAATTTGTATATGTGTGTATTTATATTTCATACAACTGTTCCCGGTTTAGTACTGCATTGTCCGCCCCTACGTCTGTTCCACATCCCAAAGGTTAGTTCGTAAAGAATGCCGCAAGGCATTAAACTCGCCTTTTGTAACCTTTTTATACGGTGTACAATAAAGTATATTTTCATTTCATTTCATTTCATGATTTGGAGGACTTTATCATGACGGTAGGAATACTGGCCTCGCTCTAGTAGTATTCTCTTGTACTCGTCAGCTCGTCAGCGTCGTCAGAGCGACCGTCAGTGCGCTCGGTCAGCTCGCTCGCCAGGCAGCTTGCGGGGCTTATAGAAGTTTGGTTTCTCCGTAAGTACTTACCGTAGGAACTGGGGGCAATAATTACTAAGAATGGTTACTGCCCCCGCCCCCTTTTATATGCTTTATAATCGTTTTCGTCCCTTTTTCGGAGGTACTTTGTATGCCCCCCCTCCGGCAGGCGGGGGGGGGGGGGGGCATCAATCAACTATACATGACCCCCCGCTCCCCCCTCGCCCTGCCCCCGGGGCGAAAGCAACCCTCCTCACTTTTCTTATTGCTGCCCTCCCCCTATTTGCCTATGTGCCATCCTGCCACCTTCCCTTCCTCCCTTCCCCTTTCCCTTCCTCCTTCCCCTTTCCCTTCCTCCTTCCCCTCTTCCCCTACATAGAGTGATGAAATTTATGCCTCCCCCCTGGCGGCGGGGGACCCCTCTCAAATGATTCCCCCTCCTCCCTAATATATAGGGAGGAGGGGCAGGGGATACAGCTGCTTTTCCAATAGTTCCTATTAGAACATGCCCTTTTATAAGTTCGAATTCTTCGACCATAAAATTCTAATATAAGGCTTTAACGAAAAATAATGAAAACAAATTGTTTTATTTTTTAGGATTCCGACAGTTTATGGGGGATTATAAGGAAAAAAATGTGTTTCGGGGTATAGAAAAACTAGTTCATGAAGCTACAGGCGGGCTAGTTTCCGGCTGCGACGGTGGTTTTAGGTTAGGATCTCAATATACCAAATAGTGAGGATTAAAGAATACAGTAGTAATAACTAACCCGAGCTCCTTCTTTAAGCATTTGACCCATGCCGGGAGCCTTCGGAATGTGAAGTGCCATTATTACTTGTGATTTCTTTTACAATTACTTGGATGAATCACAAAAGTCTTTCCCCACATGCAAACTGAACTGAACAAACGAACGAAGAGTCAAGAGAACAAACAAACTATAAGTTACTCTATGGAACAAACAGAAACAAAAAGGAGTCAATCTGTCTGTGCAAGAGCCCGGTCCGCCACCTGACAGCTCTAGAGGCTCCTGGGGATCCTGCGGAAACTCCTTTCGGCAACACTCGGCTCGAAGGAAAGTGTGGTATCCGTATGAGTGATGTTTTGGTGGTTTAAAAAATTGGTTGTTTGTAAAGTCGGTTACGGACGATAGTTTTACGTGATAACGTCTTAAAGAAACACAGCTATAAGAATTACCGAATTTTATCGTACGGCACGCCTATCGCTGCCGTACGCCGTACATTTGTCAGTTTCTAGCCTCGATTACCGTACGATACGGCAATTACCGTACGTTTGGCAACACTGCCTTTCTTGACGTTCGCACTTTTCTCGATGACGCTGATGACGATTTTTTTTTTAAACCACCAAAACAGTTTGTATATTTCCGAATATTTCCGAAAATAAAAATTTCATAGGAGGACAACTGTCAGTGAGAGTAATCAGAATTGATCCCGAGCCACTCGTATGTTTGGCCATCAAAACTTCTGTTGTCTGATCTTGACAGTTTTACTTAAACGTTGACTGATCTTGACGTTTCCATGGTAACTTTGAATATCAACGTGACACGCTTTCGCACGTGCAGCCGCCGGTGCTCATCAATTTATAAGACGTGACGTCATCACGTAAAAAAAATACATACAGCCGAACATAGAACCTCCTCCTTTTTTGAAGTCGGTTAAAAATTACAAAATACGAGACTCCATGGTTGATAAATGACCTTTGTCTATCCCGAAAAAGGACAAATCTAACAAAACAAAAGTCTACGCTACGCTGTCTTGTGTCACGAGTGGCTCGCGATCAATTCTGATTACTCTCGCTCACAGCTGTGACGTCATAGAACCGAAACAGAATCAAGGGAATTCGATATTCGTTTGTTCGTGTAAGTGAGTTCGTGGCTCAAGGGTGAGGGTCTAGGACTAATAGTTTTATGACCATGGGTTCGAATCCCACCAAATCTTTTTGATTTTTTTTTCTTTTTTTTCTTTGGTTGGCAATGTTATGGTGTTTAAATTGTTTTAGGGTGTTTAGTTTTTTTTATAACCACCTAAGATTTATTTTCGGAAATACAAACTTGTAACAAAAA
The DNA here is from genome assembly GCA_946902875.1 of Nematopogon swammerdamellus. Taxonomy (NCBI): domain Eukaryota; kingdom Metazoa; phylum Arthropoda; class Insecta; order Lepidoptera; family Adelidae; genus Nematopogon; species Nematopogon swammerdamellus. The sequence continues at coordinate 10,725,227 of OX336345.1, forward strand.
CGACATGCCCCGCCTCAACATTAGGTTAGGGTAAGGGCGTTTTTGCACTTGCGACGATACGACACGACAAAATGCGGTCACGACTCCGAGCGCCATATATTTATATGAGCCGTTTACTCACGCAACGACACCGCACAGCACGACACACGTTTTGCAAACGACTTTTTGGCTATGTCGTCCGTGCCGCTATGTCGTTACGTTTTTTTTGCGGTGACGACATAGCGGCTGTACGAAACAAGTTGGAACTTGCTGTCGACGCACCGCACGACACGACGACGATGAGCGTGCTCACGTGAAGACTACAAACAAGCCGCGACTGCCGTGTAGTTGCTGAATCGTTACTAGTGGAAAAACGTACGAACGACATGTCGTGTGCAGTACGTCGTGTGTTGAGAAACGTGACCGCAAATCGTGTCGTGCGGTCGCAAGTGCAAAAACGCCCTAAATATAAAGAAGATGCGTCGCGTAGCGACGCATCTTCTTTATATTAACCCTCGTTTTTTTTTTGACGTGATGACGTCACGTCTTATAAATTGATGAACACCGGCTGCACGCACGAAGAAGTGTCACGTTCCATCTAAACCTGTGTGTGCAAGCGAGAGCGCGATAGAGACCTGTGTGTGCAAGCGAGAGCGCGATAGAGAGGCATATACAATAGTAGGAAATACAAAATATATTTCTCCGTCTTTTGCGAGCCTCGAACCCGCCGTCCCTGCCACCATCACTGACCAGACGTCTTAACCACGCGGGCTAATCGACCTGTACCTATCGCGGCAAATTTTCTCAACAGTATGTGAAGATTTCATGGAGCGACATCTAGCGTCCACATCAAGCGTCAATAATAAATGAAATACTTCAGCGGTATTTACTTCATTTCGCAGTTAGGATCAGCGAACCGTGGTGGATTGGGTGCGCTGGTTGCGAAAGAAGCAGCAGGTCATGTCACTGGATCCGGCCACACCGCGAGGAGGGCGAGGCGTCTTGACTGGTACGCGCGACGTTACTTGTCCCTCCTCTGACACAGCGGGGTGGTGAGGCGCTGAGGCGGTGTCGCCGGTAATCCACTGCCGAGGCTGTTGGGGTCGGTTAACCGGTTTTATAAAATTTTCATTTGTTCAAATTTTCAGAAAAAAAATTTATCCCCTGTCAGTCTGACAACTTTTCTTCTTAATAATAATAGTTCTTAAAGTACTCATATTTGCGATACCCTTCGACTCCCGCAAACCCCGATCGGGGTTTAAACATCGTGCACCGGTCACGTCCCGCAAACCCCGATCGGGGTTCGGCGGACTATTTAATTCATAACTAATTCTAAAAAATTTTCTTAGTAGAACTGAATACTGGTATATATTCTTGGTTAAATTTACTAGTAACTATTATAAAACATGACTGGGGCAACACATCACCTTCACACAGAAAATATTTTTTGAAAATGTAAAAAAAAAGGCTCCCATGACAACACGAGTGGCTCACGCACAATTCTGATTACTCTCGTTCACAGCTGTGACGTCATAGAGCCGAAACCGAATCCAGGGAATTCGTTATTCGTTTTTTCGTGTAAGTGAGTTCGTGGCTCAGGGGTAAGGGTCTAGGACTAGTAGTTTTAAGACCATGGGTTCGAATCCCACCAAATCTTTTTGTTTTTTTTTTCTTTTTTTTCTTTTATGCAATGTTACGGTGTTAAATTGTTTTAGGGTGTTTAGTTTTTTTTTATAACCACCTAAGAATTATTTTTGGAAATACAAACTTGTAACAAAAACGACATGCACCGCCTCAAAATTAGGTTAGGGTTAATATAAAGAAGATGCGTTGCGTAGCGACGCATCTCTTTAAATTAACCCTGGTTATTTTTTTTTAAACCACCAAAACCGTTTGTATATTTCCGAATATTTCCGAAAATAAAAAAAAAATAAGAAAAAAAAAGTGAGAGTAATCAGAATTAGACAACCAATTTTTTTTAAACCACCAAAATATTTTATAAATTTCCGAATATTTCCGAAAATAAAAAAAAAATAAGAAAAAAAAGTGAGAGTAATCAGAATTGATCCCGATCCGTGTCTTGTCCAAAGTATATATCTTGCCTGTCACTGTCAAATAACATTTTTATGGCGCATCGCATGCAGCAGAATCGCTGTGTTTTTCCTGTCTGGGTTTTCTAGTGGTTTTCTATTAGCTCACTAGCACAAATCACCAGCGCAGGTGAGTCTCCCACGTCTATGCCCTGCCTAGTCTCTACTACCTGGTTAGATTATTAGTTCATAACGTGTGTGATTGTCGACAGACCGCAAATTAGTCGCGCACCTCGGACCGCCACGCCCCGCTCTTCGTCGTCACGATAGGCCTTTCGGACACAGCCGCGATGGATATGATGGTGTCGACCCTGCAGCAGCAGCGAGCGGTGACCGAGCAGCTGCGGCGCGAGGCGGCGGTGAAGCGGCTGCCGGTGTCGCAAGCGGTCGCCGACATCGTCAAGTACATCACGGAGCACGAGCAGGAAGATTGCCTTCTCGTCGGATTCTCCAGCCAGAAGGTGAATCCTTTCCGCGAGAAGAGCTCCTGCACTGTGCTCTAAACGAAACTACCCATCTACTAGTTAGTCTAGGTGTTCGCTCCGGCCTTACAGTTTGCACCTCTTTTGAGCATGTGCCGATCAACTCAGACTAGAATTTGAATGTTTTCAATGCTATAGCAGTCTTCACTTTGTAGTAGTCACAATGTACAAATGTGGGTCCAAAGGTCGCGCGTCGCGGGTGGGAAGGGCCGGGAGTGGTATCGGCTCAGGCAACGCGGGGCGTCGCGGGACGCGGTCGGTTGTGCGCTTGGACTTTGGACCCACATTTGTACGTTGTGACTACTGTACTTCTTAAAACATTTGAAGGTTTGTCACTAAAAATGCACTACGATGCAGCACTACAATGGCATCTGGAGCGAATAAGGTTATTGATCATTGGTGTACGTATCTAAATGTTTAGATGTTGGTGTGTAAGCTCGTGCAGAATTGCAGATAGAATTTTATGCATTGTCGTCAACAGTTTCATGCTTTATCTGGTATTTGAAATTTGAAATTAGAGCTCATTGTAAATTGCACAGTGTCATGCTTTCCTATAATATCTGACTTCCTGTGAAACTATTTGGCCTCATCCAACATCGTGATCCAACATTTAATATAATTGAAGAATGTTTTTTAATTCTATTAAACTAGCCAATGCTTGTTGATGTATCTAATACTTGGTCGGTTGGCACGCCGTTACACAGTTTCTGCTTTATTTATTAGGATTTCTATTGTAACATGTCGAAAATTGTGCATAACAATACTGTTAAAATTTTATTATTGGTGGCTAAGTAGGTATATCTAATGCCGGCACTTCACTTGGCTTAACGTATTCGTGTATTTGGGAAAATTTCCGTTTCGTCTCCCTTTAATGGCTTCTTTAGAGCGAGATAAAACTAAAATGTTTGCAACAAACACGAATACGCTAAGCCAAGTGAAGTGCCGGCATAATAAATTATACCAATATTTATCTTGAATTCTTTATCAATGTTTCTAAATATGTGATGAATATGTTATGATAATTTAACTACTACCTGCATTATATAAATCTACGTAATTGATATAAATGTATTAGACCTTTTACGGTATTCACATTTTCTATTAAAACATAATGTTCGGCAGATCTGACAGTCACTTTTTTCAGTTTTCTGAATTAGCTAGACATGTGGAATTATTTATCTCATCTGCGTTGTTTGGCAATGGTCCACTAGATATGTAGGTACAAAATGTGGCAGGCAATTTATTAAAAAAATACATTTTCACCTACCATTCATAATAAATAAGTCAACTGTGAATTGAATCCTGTGTGAATAACTTACTTCTGTTTATGGGAAATTGTGTCAAAATAAAATTTAATACAGAAAAGTATATTCTTTTACTGTTCTTAAAGTTTTCAACCAGATTCCTAAACTCAGTTCATTAGAGTTCTGGGGAAGAAGAGATATGGTTACTTGCATTCTTTCAGATGTTTCTACAGAGGGCCTAGTCCGAGTTAACGTGACAGCTACGTAAACGTCAAATACCGATCGAATTGAGTTTTTATGTATGGGAGCACAATACGCTCACCGCGGCGCCACTAGAGAGCTCCATACATAAAAACTTTATTTGATCGGTATTTGACGTTTACGTAGCTGTCACGTTAACTCGGACTAGGCCCTCTGAAGTATGAAGCTTGATACAGAATTAGAAAATATTTAAATAACACATACTGGAGCATCATAATAATTTTGAACCTTGCTTGATGACTCTTTCTGTCTTGTGTACTATCATAAGTTAGAAGCGATATTGTAAGCTGAGAACGCACTCTCGTTCGCGGCACTGCAGCGGGCGGCGCGCGGAGTGGCGTCTTAAGAATTCTTTGTATGAAGTAAACTGCACTACGCAGCAGTGGCGCGGCGCAGTAAGCGATTTGTATGATTTTGTTCCTCACCGTGCTGCCAGTACGGTCTTAAAACATTTTTGTTTTGTTTTGCGGTTTGGGAATAGCGGGTGAATATAGAAACATTGCATATTTCAATCTGGGGATTGCGGGTATTGGAAAGTCTTGCTCACAGGAATTAGAATGAGAGTACTGTGGTAATAAGGTACTGTGCTATAATAAAAATAATACTCTTAATACATCTGGCTGAGGCATTTATTTAACATTTACTTTGTTCTCATATCTTTCTTACCTTAATACAACATACATAGTAATTAACAATACATAATAAATAGTCGAAAAGTATATTACGCTTACAAAACAGCAGCGTAGTCGTCTCAGTTTATCGCCGGCGGATGTTGGGGGTGTCCAATAGATTTGGCGGAGTTAGTATCTAGCGTTCACAAAGAAGTGAAAAATCATGTTACCAACGGAAAATAGATGCTTTACATTGTGTGCACTCTCGATGTAGGTACTTATTTTTATGCTTCTATGCATTAGGTTGTGACCTCCTGCAGTACTGTAGTATGAATGTGTGTGATGTAGGAAGGTAGGAGGAGTACACGTATGTACGGGAAGTATTTAGTCGTACCTACGGCGCGGGTGATCGCTCGAAATGTGACATCGTAACGACACCAGTTCATGAGAAAATATAATCCTTTTCCTAAACGTGATAATGATAATATATGTATCTACAAAAATAGTTTGCATTTTTAAATGTAATTCTATCGTCCAGAAATCAAGACAAAGCCGAAAAGAAAAGCGGAAACAGAGGGAATTGGCGGAGTCCCTGGAAGTGGAACAACTCGATTCGGAATGCACTTCAACATCATTCGAAATATGCTCGTAACGTCAACTTTACTTCTAAAAATATTGTTTTGTTTTATTAGTACATCGATCCAAACGATCTACGATCTTGAGCGTATAAGAGTTGCGTTAGAAGTATTACAAAGGTACTTTGAACTGACTCTTGGAAGTAGCCGTTACTGAGCATCACTGTTTGCCTCGTGTACATCAACATCTGCAAAACTTCTCACAAAATGTAAAAGTTCTTAGAAACATCCATAATAATGTACGTCTAGTAATAATAATTCATACGTCAATATTTTTACAAAAATTGTGCTCGTGAAACAGAGTCGATTTGTGCTATAGTGAGTGATTAATTGCACGTGAGGATATCTAGGGTTGCTTACTGGAGGCACTAGAGGGGGAGTGGACTGGTCTCCGCGACCGGAAGTGAGTGCGGGGGGGGGGGGGGGGAGCGTGGCGCGGGGTACGGGGCGGGTGCAGGTAGGAGACTGAAGGTCATTCATTAGTCATTCATTACATTACACATGTACGAGAAGTATGTATGTAATAGCGCAATGGAACGTTGAGGAAGTGTTGCACTACGACGCAGTACATTAATCACAATTAGTTATATTCACACACCTACATAAATTTTAGAAAAATTGACCAAAATTGCTAAACATTTTTCAATAAAACAAAAATTAAATATTACGTTAGTGCACATTTTACACGAATAAATAAATTATATTTAAAAATAAATATTCAAACGACTATCTACAAAATTCAGTCAGACGCGACCGCTCCTTTAGGAGCCTAGTTCTAATCTGAAACTTATTATTAAAATCTGAGATCACAAGAGTATAAATTAATTCAAAATAGGTATCACATAAAAAGACTAGTCTTCGACTCTATAACTGAAGATGGAATGACGTATCTTGTCGGCTTATATTCTCGTAAACAACATCACATCTAGAGGTACATAATAATAATATAGGTATCGAATTTCCTATCCGCGAGTGCATCGTGTATTCATATCCTACAATATTTAAAAATATCACCATAAATTGCTGTGCACATATAAAACAGGCAAAAATTTAGTGCGAGTGTATATAATATTAATATCTTAATATGTTAAGTAAAGTCCCTCTTAAAGATACGGCATATTTATTTACAATATTCTAAATATTTCATTTGCAAAAGAAGAGTCAAAAGGAAGAGAAATATTTAAAAAGTAGGTATCAGTGGAATGTTTAAAATAAATATATTATCTACATTATAATATATTTTGAGAAATACTTTATTTTATTGAAGGCGTACTACTCGATGCTTGCGTGTATGGTGTGGCTGTTCATAATGGTAACTGCACAGTGCACAGTGCGATGTACGAGTATACAGATCTTTGGTGCGCGCCCCATCTAACCGGAATACATTCTTGCAACATTGCGTAGGCATGGGATGGGAGTTGCATCTCACGAAGGCTTCTTTTCGTACAATACGACAGTAATAGGATTCCATGCATGCGATAGAGTTAAAGTTAAGATAGAACTTGCAAAAGTAAATATAAGTCCCGTGTTTATATGCGAAGTGTCTACTAGAGCTGGTACCTGTACTGTACGTCATACTTTAAGCGAATAGTACACACTCATTAATCACTTTATTATTGGAAGATGTTATGTAGCTAGGTTGAAGTTAAATCTCACTAATACAAATGAAACATATAAACCTTAATTTTGTATATGCTGACTGACAATGTCTAGGTCACCGAAAAAGTGAGATATCTGCATGTTTGGGTTTTTAAAATGTTTTTTTTTTTATGGAACCTGACACGGTTGGCTACATCACCTACAACATCCGTGACGTCAGCCCATAACACCGGGTGAACTAGGTGCCATGTCAGTGCTTCCCATCATGGTTTAGTTAATATGTTATTTTTAAATATTGCCATGTGTAGGTACATGTTTTTCATTTAAAAATAATAAAATTGTACAACGCAGTTGGCACGTTTATATAAAATATATATATATCGAAAATAAGCGGAGCATAATATGCATTGTAAACAAATAGCAAATTTTTAAGATTGAGGCTTAGTTGCTAAAATAAATGTTTTTTTATGCTTACCAAAGTTTCACATACCATTAGTTTTTTTAAATATTCATATGTTATTTAAATAAAAGAAGTCCTTTTTAAGATTGTCTAAGTCCTTAAATACAAGTGATTGACAATAAATTATTTTTATTTACAAAATGTTTGTTTGATGAATTTTTATATATTAATATTATTTATAAAATTACACAATTCATACAGATATTTCGACTGTGTTGTCGTCATCAGTATAATATGTTATATTTTTCACTGATGACGACAACACAGTCGAAATATCTGTATGAATTGTGTAATTTTATAAATAATATTAATATATAAATACAAGTGAACAATAAAAATAGGTGCGTAAATTTTTAGGGTAACTAAACTTGCAGATATCTCATTTCTCCGGTGATTCAGGGCGTCTCAAGACATATTTTATGTTGTCTTAGTAAAATACTTGTGATATATTTTTGGTTTGTAGGTATACATAGTCAGATCAGCACTTATTAAAAAATAACCATGATAAAAATTTCTATCACGTAACCTCCATATTTTTTTAAATAAAATTCTTAATACTTTCAAGCAAATTTACATAAAAAACTAATTGTTTATATATAAATAATCAATAAATAAACATAAAAAGAGAAGGACAATAGAGCTGAACCAGTGAGCCGCACAGAACACGCAACACCACACAACACCTAAAACTATCTAATTATTTTTGTTTAAATATCACCAAACCTGATGGCTCAAGAAAAGCCCGCCAAAAGACAAACCTTTCTAACAGGTGCAGATGATATTTTATTTTAATTAAATAATTAATACATATAGTTTATAAAAATAAATAACGGAGACAGTACTGAGACTGTATGAAAATAAACTTGTAGCGTTACACTGTTCAGCCTCCTAGCGACTCACGAGTTGTACTCTATTTAAAGGAAAATGACTTTATCACGTGACCTTACATATATTCTAATAAAAAAAGAGATATGGAACTAGATATCGTCCAAAATTTCAAGTACCTACCTTAAGTTTTGTAAACTTGTGGTACGTGAGACTATACGAGTATGTTTGATATCTAGTATCTATAGTTTTTATTTTAAATGATACCGACAAAATAATATTGCGGGCTGGAAAACCTTATCAAAATACTTTTCATCTACGTAGGTACCTATAGCTAGTGAATAATATTTTTTTTTTTTTTTTATTATATCATCGCTTATGATTATTTATAATTAAGAGAAACTTTACGTTGCCTATACTAACGTAAGGTACTTTGCCTATAGGTACTAACTTACCTTTTAAGGTAAGCTAAATATCTGATTAGTCAATTAAAATTCAAACTATAAGCTACTCAAATTATGAATAAAAAAGAATGAAAATTTTATAAATTATTCAATTTAATTCTATGCTAAATTCCTCCCAGTCAACACCCCCTACTCATTTAGGTATTAGACACTAAATACGTAAATGCTCTATCTTCTATATTTTAATCTTTAAATTTCGAAAGGTCACTAAAGTTCATTTTCCTTTTGTAATAATTAAGAAAACGAGAAATCGAACTAATCTTATGCAAATTTCAATTTGATATACTTTGAAATAATAATTTGGCATTCGCTTTGAACATGAAAATAAAATCTGGACCAAGAGGTCAGTGAAATAATCATTTATTCATTTTCAGGGAGAACATAATTTATACGCGTGCGCTGGATTCAATTCAAACGATTGTAATAAGTACTATACATTAGGTCGCAAACAACTCCAAACGGACAAAAGTATGTCGGAATAAACAAATAGTGTACTTACATAAATAAGTATGAAGGCGGTTGCTAAGCGCCATCTGTCGAGAGTACTGGGATACGTGAAGGCGCTTGCTAGGCGCCACCTATCAAGAATACTGGGATACGTGGGAACGAGATGGACAGCGCGGATTGGCTGCCCGTCTAGCGAAGCGTCGTGCGTGGGTGGTGTGCGGTGGTGGCGTGCGGCGGCCATATTGGACGCGGGACTGGTAGAGGACGTACGGCACGGGCACCCACTCTCGACGAATCGCTAACGTTCTCAGGGATAATACCATGTTTAGTGCATTTGCGAATAAGAATTGCTATTTCAATTTACGTAGGAGTTATTCTGACGCTGGTCTGTAGTGAAGTTACTTTTGATTAAACAAACTTTTGATTTACACTTTTGCGTGCTAATTTGGAGTTCCTCGGCCACGTACCACCATGTCGGATCCAGATGGTGATGAAGTATATGCCGACAAGTATATTAAAAATATGCAAACTGATTGAGAGAACTGAAAATAATTATAAACAAAATACGTAAAGGTCGAACTGACTACCTCATTCGTTTTTTATTCGGATAAAATTAAATTTAACATAAAAAATCTTTGTAATAGCGTAGCAGTGTTAAAATGCATCTTCGTAGCACTGCGAGCTACTGCGCGCCTTCGTAGTACTGAGAGCTACGCCGCGCCTTCGTAGCACTGCGAGCTACGCCGCGCCATCATAGCGCTGAGAGCTACGCGGCGCCTTCGTAGCACTGCGAGCTACGCCACGCCATCATAGCACTGAGAGCTACGCGGCGCCTTTGTAGCGCTGCGAGCTACGCCGCGCCATCATATCACTGAGAGCTACGCGGCGCCTTCGTAGCACTGCGACGTACGCCGCGCCATCATAGCACTGAGAGCTGCGCCGCGCCTTCGTAGCACTGCGAGCTACGCCGCGCCATCGTAGCACTGAGAACTACGTCGCACCTCCGTAGCACTGCGAGCTACGCCGCGCCTTCGTAGCACTGCGTGACAAATTTTATTTATATTATTTTATTTGACACGGAAATTAAAGATATTAAACCAAAAGATTTGTTTAAAAAAATTTCATAAATTAATACGCCGTTGAAACGCGCTTCGAGTGCTACGGATAAGCTTTATGGACAATTATTTAAGTTAGCTTATGATTTAATTACAATTTACAATTTTTTTACCAGATCTTGGAATCGATCTTAAATAATAATTTACAAACGAAAACGTGGCTTATAGTGACTTTGATTCAATATTATGTTTGTGAGGTTTCTAAGGCGGGCCCGTGGCTCCACGCGCGTTGCTTTCTTGTCTGAGAATGTCAGTTTAGAGAAATCAATATTCAACTTAAAAAAACTCTACATTCTGAAGAGTTAAATGAATTACATGAAATAAAAATCAATTTATGTATTTATTTCTCCGGCTGCGTTCACTTCCGACCTGTGAGCAGTTGCTCAGCTCATAATACGAGTATATGTATGGTGTAATTTATTTATTATTTACTTATGTATTTATTCTTAAGAGAAGTGTTGCCATAAATCCTCCTAGTCAAGATAATTTTCCCATAATTTCATTCGAATTGGTTCAGTAGTTCTTGCGTAATACCCGAACAAACAAACAGACAAATTGTCGAACTGAAAATTGTAAAAATGATCTTGATGCATTCACTTATTCTTCATCAGCCCAATATTTTTTTTCCATATATTTTCACTAATTCGTTCGCTTGAAATTCTTTCCGGACGAATACTTCGTTCAGTAACGCGATGCTCACGTCCTAACTCTCTATTCACTTTTGTTTAACTTTAACATAAATAACTTTAATTAGTGTAATTAGGCAAACAATAACGCATCCATCGGAAAGGAGAATTTTTTACTTTCTATTTGATAATCCATAGAATCAAGTTCGCAAAAAATGCCATATATGAATTTCCTCTCATATTTAGCGTATACTTCCGAGAATGGAAGATGATGCGACTGCGGGGGTGCCCACATGACAAGTTGACGTCTCATTACACAAGGGTAGAAAATGCCACGTGAGATTCGACGATAGCACCCACGAAGGTATAACCAATAATAACCGCCTTAAGGTTGTGATATAAACATGTGGGGACCTCACCCCGCCCGCCCCGCCGCGACGCCGCCGCCGCCGCGCCGGTCAGCGGGTACAGTTAACACGCCACACCGCGTCGTTTCTCGTAGCAACACGCCTTGTCACGCAACAACACGCCACGCAAGCATCGGAAAATGGAATCGCCTCAGTGAGAATAAGCGTGTCCGAAAACAACGAGTCTCTACTAACGTGCAATGATGCATACAGCATGTATTGTTATTTTTAATGCACCTACATATAATGTCGAATGATTGTGATAAATTGTAAATAAGTAATGTGAAGTGTCGACATCTCGTACGAGTACAAACACTAATAACACTCAGAGCATTACAACAAAGAAGAAATCAGTCGAATAAAGTCGCAATCATTTGCTACAACATACATCAAGTTCATTTATTTTGTACAACTATTATTTTACACAGATTTATAGATTATCAACGATATAAACATAATAATTTAGTATATCAGTTATTATTACTATATGTATAATAGCTGCCTAGTTGAGGTGAATATTATATTCTTAAAATAGTATTTCTTTACTCATATCTGTCGGTCGCTCGCGGTCCAACGTCTTGTCTCGCCTTCAAACAACTCATATCACAAATAAATCGATAATAATATCAAGAACTTATGCTACGCGAGATCGAGTGGATGAGAGCGTGGCGCAGGCGGACGGCTTAGGCGGCGCGAGGCGGCGCCGGCGCATCCGCCCACGCACTGTTGCGTTACCTGCACACATCCGAGTAGGCCGTGTTTTCATACAATTGCAAATTCACTTAACAAAACGTCTTTAAACAATACAACAAAATATACAATTGTAAAGAACGAGTCGAGGCTGAAGATCACTCTATAATGGGGCGTCGCGCGCGGGTCACAATAATAGAATAGAAAGATCAATAAAACATAACATATTGTTCAGCAGCACAGCAACAAACAACAGCACTGCGGCTCGGTACGCGAGCTACGTTTACAATATTCGTTCTACCCTCTAACAATGTCGACTACCAGTCTCACGTTTTAGTTATACACGCTATAGATAGTAGGTATTAAACCGTTAGGAAAACTATCGCCAGAAATAACGCGGAAGGCGTTCGCGGAGCGGAAGGAGTCGCGCTCGAGGGCGAGGGCGGGGGGGCGGAGGCTCCGCGGCCTCCGAGCGGCACTCCTCGCCGCTTCCTCCGCTCGGCGTCTGCCGACTCCGCTACTGCAGCACGTTGGCATAGTTTATGTTAGCACACGAGCCGGCCGCGCGTGAGTGGAGGCGCGGGAGGGGCGCCGCGCTCGGCGTCTAGCGGCGGCCGCGCGCCCAGCGCAGCAGCGCGTCCGCCAGCACGTCGAGGTGCGCTTTCGTCTGCAACACAACACGCAACCACGTCAAATCGCTATTGCCATTTTCAAGTCACAAACTACATTAACAGCGGTTGTTGTACCATATTCGCACAGTTAGTACGCACAGACACACACCCTCACACCCCCTCTCACACACACACACACCCTCACACACCCTCACACACACCCTCACACATTGGCTATAAAAAAAAATATATGTTTTTAAATATCTCGTAGTTGATGTTGTTTTTGTTGTATTGTATTTTAAAATGCGAAACTTTGTAATTGGCTTTCCTATTTGTAATTGTTAATTTTTAAAATATCCATGTGTATAGCTGTTAAGTTTCCTCGATCCATAAATAAATAAATTCACGCAACATTTTAACACATGTTGAGATAGATATCGTATACGTACTATTGGCATAGCATGCAGCTACTCAACTATGAATCCTATAAATATTAAATATTTACATTCATAGGCAAAAAGAGTGAAAAGTGAGAGGGGATCGGTCGCTCAGCGTGCACGCGGATCGCATAATTTGCTGAAGTGGTTTCCCTCGGGGCGACGCGCCGCCGCGCCAGCGCCGCACGACCTCCCTCCGCCAGCCGGACCGGGAGCTCCTCCTCCACTAACAGGTTCAAACACAAATAGAGCGGACCGAGTCGCCCCGGAGCGACTCCATCGCTCCAGTACATTCGATTCTGCGCAGCTCGTTGGCTGGATAACGTTTGGCTGATGCTTTAAAAGGAAAAAATCCAAGATACCTACTCAACTTCCTATTATAAACCTTGGAACCTTGTTACGATATAGCCCAGTGAGCCAGGAAATTGTATTTAAATTAAAATAATAATTTCGCTGTCGTGTTTTATATTTTAGAACTTTTTAGAGTTTCGTGCGAAAATGCTACGAATATGAAATTTATATCGTTTCAAAATTATCTTTTTTTTACGATTACCGAACGTCGTCGTCGGAACGTGATGTAGTCGGCTGACGTCAGGTGTGTGTCAAGTAATATAGCTTAGTGTGTCAAGTTCTACCCAACAACAGAGTTTTGGCATGGAATTAGTTCCCTTTGTTTTTGAGTCAAAAAGTAGACGGCCTAATTATTTCAAAACAAATAAAAATGTCTACTTTACTTTTGTACCAGTCAAGCTCTAAATAAATAAGGTAGACTGACCGTTTTGTAGAACATGCAGGCCTGCCGGTCCTCGTCTTCGCCGTTGGGGCAGTCGATGAAGCCGTCGCAGAGCACGTGGTCGTCGATGCAGCGGTAGCGGCCTTGCCGGTCCGGCGTCGGGCACGCGAACCGCTCCATCCCGTCCGCCGCCGGGGGGCATTCTGGACAACATTATTTACTTCAAAACAAATTCAGCTATTCACACACTGACATTTATCATATATTCAGATTATAATTTTTAAGGAATTATTCAGCCATAGACTGATGATTAGTTCAATTTCATTTGTTAATTGGGTTGATAAACTTTTTTTTTAAATTTGGGATCTGTCTGAAAAAAGGATATTATCTTGATGAATTCACCTTATTTTAATTAGTTACAGCAACTCTCAGATAAGTATTTGATCATTATGAAAGAAGTTGCACGAATAATTTTAAGTAATTATTTTAAAATATTGGTTACCCTGAGGACAACCCCTTTTTTCCAAACAAAACTGGGGACATATTTGTCCCCTGGGTCAACCCTAAAAATTGGTAATTTTTTTTATTTTAAATAGTCTCTACCTTTTTACAATTACCTAATAAACCTAAGTATTTTATACTTATTGATTTTCAACTAAGTAAAAGTATGTAAAGTAAATAAAGAATTGCAATTAATATTTTTTTTATTTGACTTTGAAGTTGGTTTTTACATTACAAGAAAAAGTTCATTCACCCAATTTAGTCATATAAAGATAACGAAAATGCTTTTGATGAATGGCATTGATATAAATACATATTTATTTAAATGTTCGCGACGACGGCTCGCTCGGAAACTAATCGGCTTGAGCCGAGCTAAGCTGAGAATAGCCGTTGGTTTGATGAGCGGCCATTGCTCACTAAATAATCATCTACACACCTTAAGTATTACGGGAATGCTTGGCGAAGGATGAAACAGCCGAAGATGTTTTGTTAAAGTGCAGTGTACTTGACAACCAACGTAGGGACTCCGTTCTCCATATTCCATTGCGGTGTTCTACAGCTACTCTTGCCGTCTTGGAATATAAAGGAGGAGGCTAGCTGGGGTAGCTGGAGATCAAGGGGTTTTGCACGAAGGTCCCCGACCAAGAGGGACTAGATTGCAGGCCTAGAGCCAACCCGAAAACAAAACAAAGCACCAACAACTGTCCCTATTATTCAGTTTTGTCCCGTTGAGCAATGAAAAACCAGGGCAAGAAACCTTACTTCTTTTCTGAGAGCTTATCACACTTCAAAGCATCCAACGCATACATTTACCCATGTAAATGTAAATCGTGAAGATATATTCATGTAAATTGGAGGCTTTCGTTCTTCGTAAAGTGACTTCCTTTTGAAGAAAATCAAAGTTCCTAAACATCCACACAAATCGTGCCCGTTTACTTTCCAGTACACTTGGCTGACTGGCTGACTGCACAGCGTAACGTTTTCGTCAATATCGTTAGACGAGCACAATTTGATATAGATTGAGTGCAGCCATACTTCACAGGCGACCGAGCGTATCTTGATCTATTGGGTGCGAGCATCCGAGAGCCTCCGGCGCGCGCGTAGGCTGTATCCAAGTGGGCGGCGCAAGTTTAGTCTGATGTTATTTTATCGACGGATATTTATTAGTCACGTGGGTCGATGTAGTTAGCGGTGTCCTCCCGATTTATCGAACGCGGTCCGATACAAACGCGAACCCGGCAACGCCCCGCTCTGAGGTCATCGCCATCGCGAGATATTTTCGGTGCGAAATCGTCGCGATCTCTATGCGTGTAGAGCGTGTACGATCGTCTCGGTCGCCTTTTCCGCTCGCGATAACGTGATAAGCATTTCGTAGGAGGCTGCTGGGCGCAGAATATCTCTCGGTGGAACTTCTCGATTCGCGCGCGCCTCACCCCCTCTTGCCGGCTTATTCATTCTATCTAGCGAAGTCGGGGCGGCGCGCGTCGGGCGGCGCGGGGAGGGGGGAGGGCTGAGCGCGGAGGGGAGCACAATGGAAGTTGTCGTGAGCGTCTATTTTTAGCCGGCGGCGCTGGGGAAAGTGAACCACAGGTTGCGAGACGTGAGGGGAATGCGGGTAGGCCGGGCGGACGCGCGCGGTCTTCGCCTCGCCTGTGCGCTGTGCGCGTGTCTAGCTCGCCTCGTGCAGGCCGCCCGATGCTAACTAGATTTAATCGAGGATATCGCACCGTTTATGACGACACTAAAACGAAGTGGGAGGAATTTAAAAGATTTATCATTGATTATATTATTATTGGCAATCCGATGATGAAACTGTTTTTGCTATAGGTGATACATTAATTAGGTTATTCCAGATGGGATAATTGTTAACTCTTAATTTGTCAACGTCACATTTAGATTTATCTACCGCTGTCTCTCCGTTATCTATCACTTAATCCAAAGATAATAATCTAGTAATTTGACATTTGTATGTCGAGACATTTTTTTTTAATAAAATGTAATTTTTTTTATAGCAGCACGGCAGGCCCGGGCGGCTGTGTTTAAAAGTCCAATAGAATATCAGATATTTCATTTCCAAAAATCCTTTCTTATTTTTTTCTTAGTGCTCACCTACTACGTTATAGAATGAACTCCTATGGAAAATTTCATGCTTCTGGACCCACCGGTTTAGGCTGTGCGTTGTCAGTCAGTATTACAATTTTTATTAAGTGGATAAGGAGATACGCCGGGGAAAAGAATCGCCTGCTGCGGTAGAGGACGCCGAATTTCTTGGAGGCAAGGGTGACTTTGGACTCTATAAAGCTCCTAAAGTCCACATCTTTAATGACAGATATGTAGAAACTATTTAGAAGATATGTGAATATGTGGATGCAACCAATTTGAAGGCATACTAAAATAATGGCTAGTTTGAACCATTAAACATTCTGTGAACACAGTGAGAATTTGTTTACAAACATGTTAATAGGTCTACTACTGCAAGCATCACTAAATAATACATTTATGAAGCTACAAAATTTTATGTTATATTGATGTAACAACAAAATAATTCAATTTCTCGTGTCAAGTAAAATCTGTACAAATTATAAATATACAGAAACTGAAATTTTTCATCCTTCCGGAATTCTAAAAAAAAAAAATAACAATATTTGAAGTCCTTGGGTTATTTGTGTTCCGTTGATTACAACTTTCATTCCTTTTGATTAGGGCAGCTGAAACGTGATTAGAGAGGAAAGTTTCTTCAAAGGGTGCGAGGGCGGAACGACGCCACAAATACAATTGTACCGTGTGGGGTCGGTACTTAAAAAGAATAGCCCCACTGCATCTCTCCCCGTCGCATGTCGTAAAAGTCGACTAAGGGATAAGGAAATTCGTCAGCCCTCGGAAGCTCAGTGGTGCGGTTAGTTGACTGATGTTAAGCAACACTGAGCGCGGTCAGTACTTGGATGGGTTACCGCTCGACCGTTGGAGGCTGACCGTGGTTCGGATTCCACGTTAAACTGTAGCTCCCTTCCCTTCTTATCTTACTAGGTGGTAGGGTTTATCCCGGCCGGGTTGATGCCACCGCACTGAGCGAAACGTCGTCGGTCGAAACGGCTATGTATGTAAATAGTTCGTGTTTTCCCTCCAGTTCAGTGTAGCCGGCGCGAAATGAAGGGTAGCACTGACATGGAACCTAGTTCACCCGGTGTTATAGGCTGACATCACGGATGGTGTATGTGATGTAGCCAACCGTGTCAGTTTCCAAAAAAAAAACACAATTTAATCATTATATAGATAGACAATATACACATGTACGTATATCTTAACAGGCATGAAATAGTATAAATCGGTAGCGAAATTATAAATGTAGGCGCTTTATAGTTTAGGAAATCACATAAGACGATGTAAGTATGTAAAACCATTAAATTTACAATCGGTTGCGGAAATGTGCATGTTATTAACCCATACTGCGAATTACCGTAATGCACCCTCAATCGAATGAACTTTAAATAATACATGTTTGGGTGGGAGTTGGCTTTCTGTTCACGGATGTACATTTACATTCAATCTATTGGGCGTGTACACACACAGCTCAGTGGTTGAGAAGCTGGCATTTCACGCAAGATATTTGTGCACTAATTACTTTTTCGAATTTTAAAATAATTAAACCGTCACTCAAAGGCAAGGTATTGTGTATTTGGAAGTAAATTGGATTCTGTAATAGGTTCGCTTTCTTCACCTCACACAAGTATAGACATATTCTATCATTTTAAGTGAATTATTCTTGTATACATGTATATATTAATAATTGGTTTCTCGGAAACGGCTCTAACGATTTGCATGAAATTAACAAATTTGAAACATAGAAAGCGTTCATTGATATGTCACATGATGCTCTTGATTTTTTTTTTATTTCTAAGGGCGTGGCGTAGTAGAGGCGATCCAAAGGGGGGGGGGGGGGGAGGGGGGGGGGGGGGTCAATATATATCGACCCCCCCTTCCCTTTGCAGGAGGGGCAAGGGGGAGGCAGAAGGGGTGTTTTAATGTTGTATGAAAAAATATTTTTTTTTCTTAAGGGGGCAGGGGGTTGAAGAAGGGGACACGTGGCAATACATATCGATCCCCCCTCACCTTTGCCGGAGGAAAGAAAAACAATAAAAAAAAACATAAAATTTTAAAATTTCCTCAAAATAGTTTCTCGATCGCCCTAAGAGCCGGATCGGCACCTCCTTGGGTTTGAAATTGGTGTACCTGACTGAGTCTAGCACCTAGAGCTTAATCCCCCAGTCCGGCTGTTATAAAAATACGTAATTGGTGCGTGTTAGGACTCAAACTCTGAACCTTTAACAAGACAGAACAGCGTTATAGCATTTGGTCATAAGATACTGCTCTGTGCCTAAACCTTTTAGTTTTATAGGCTAGAGCGGCGGCGGCGGGTGGGTTGGAGCCAGTTAGGAAATTTCTCCATAGGCGTACTTTACGATGTATTTCCAAATTTAAGGCCCCTCTGAGTGCTCTTTCGCGTTAATCCCCACGTAGCGGCTGTGCTGAAGCCCTGTCGCTTTCGCGCTACACTGATATGTACTTAATATTTAGCAGAAAATACCAGAAAACTTGTCATTTGCAAGCGTTGTGAATAATAAAAAATAACGTGTCACGATAAACCAGAGGCGTTCTAAGCGGCTTAAGCCAACATCGCTGACTCCGCTATAATATTTATGTGGAACCGGTTTAAAAAGAGCAACGGTCACAACAATATTACTTTTACCAAATTTGAATGCCACAAGTGTGAAAAAGGCTACGAAAAAGCAGTTTTTACGTGATTTAATCTGGAATATTTGTAAGGCGAAAAACTTCAATGTTTTCCTAACAAACGCTATTATAATATTTCAGCTCTCTTGCTCTATGATCGATGCTATCTATGATGCTAACTATGGCCGATAGAAGGATAAACCCGTCCGCTATGGAGCGGTTAATATAAACCGCAAGAGCCGCTATGATACTCACAAGTAAAATCAAATAATTTAAGGGAAGTGGTGGTGGGCGGTGACACTAGATGGCGTTGAATTTGACTAGTAGATCGAGCTCACACTGACAACTTCTGCCATTTGTTGTTTTATTGATAATTTTTTTGAATGTTTTTAGCGCTGGAGGAAAAACATAATTTTTATACTAATTATTTAAAGTTAGCTTTATAGCTCGACGTTTTCAGCACACATTTTAGCATTTAAATTTATACGTTTTGTTCAATATCGGTAATGAAATCAATACGAAAGTTCCTGCTGCGTTCGTCCGTTAAGTACGTTGTTGTCGTTACGCCGCGCCGTTATTGTTGTGGGTCGCGCGCATAGTGTGAGAGCGATCTAAGGAGGTCAGCGGAGGCGGAGGCGGAGGCGGCGTGGGGTGACTCGAGAGCGGGGGTGGGTGACGCACGGCGGAGAGGCGCCAGACTGGCTGGTGCCGCCGCCGTTGCACGCGGTGCATCTCTTCTCCGCGCAGGTGCAGTGACACGCCACAACACGCCACGCCACAACACGCCACGCCACGTCACATGCGAAACCTCTTACAGTCAGTTGAGGTTATGTCGACACGTATTGTTCATTTAGAATAATTTTAATATAATGTTTTTTCGAAATGGATTAAGGCTGCGTATGACGGTAGAAAAGGGCGGGAAAGGGCGGCAGAGAGTCGATAAGAGAATGCAAGAGATAGACGTACTCGATAATTTTATTGTAAGTCTCAAAGTTTAGGTAATTGTTTATAACGGTGAAAAAAAAACACTTCTTTCTAATAATATGTAAAACGTTAAACGCTTATTTTTAGCTTCATCCACGGTGACATTATATTTATCAGCAATGAGCTGTTTCCCCGGCTTCGCTTGGCGGCAAGATATCCTATAACTATCTTTAGATGTGTCAAAAAACGTCAGTGAAAAGCTCATGTGAATTGATTGAGTTATTCTCGATTTATTAGCGAACTTAAATCGACGACGATGAAATTGTTTAACGAATTAAGGTTAATAAGGTTTCGTATGGAACCCTACGAAGTACTAGATTTTAAGAATTACATACATTTATCTTTTCCATGATTGCAAAAAACATCATACGTTCTCACTCAAAATTCTGAGATGTTGGCAGTAAAAGATTTTGACTTAAATTCGACGAACGTCTTAGGCTTCACAGCAAGGGGTGCATTCCAGAAAGTTGACGACTTCGACGGCTTCGTGCCCCCCCCCCAACCCCCGATGACGTCGTTAGTCGTTACCACGCTCTAGCGTTCAGTACAACTTGCGAAAGCGTCAAAGTACTCGTCCGATTTTCACCAAATTAACTCTCTCGGACAGATTCAGGCTTAACATACATTTTGGCCAAAAAATATAATAATTTTTCGAACACGAAACCACACGGGGTACCCTCATCGAATTCACGAAACCAAACCAATCCGGCCGTAGTAGCTCGCCTATTACCTAGCGAGATTTTTGTCTAAAGCTGTTTTAGCGATTTGCTTATGTGTTCTGTTCAATCTGGAATGTACAATGTCTATCCTCTGTGCTTGAAATTCTTGTGGTATTTGTGGTTCCTTCAACTTTCGCGATTAATAATTTGAATCACCTGTCCGATCATGAATGCATCGTTCTGCACATAGAGCAAGACAACGCCGACGGCCGACGGCCGCCGATCGGTGCTGTGTGGTTCGGCAGGTTTCAAGTTAGCTCAGACATAGCGTACAATTTTCTTCCACACGCGCTGCATGGTGGAGGGTGCGCGGGGCAGACGTTTGAAAAGTCGTTCAATAGTGCGCCACTATCGCTATACTGCGAGACTCGGGAGCTATCGAGGGAGCTATCATAAGAATTTTTATTGTGTTGCATTTTCGATATGGTAAACTAATAATTTTAGATTAGTGTTTATAGTGATAGTTTTAAAATATATATTTTGCCTCGAATTAAAAGCATAAAACAATGTTGTAGGAATGCATATTCAAGTAATATTTTAAAATAAAACAATTTATTCTGTAAATTGTAAATTGTTATTGTTGAAAAATATATGGCTGGCCAGATTACCTGGTACGAACGTGATGTCACAAGTCAGCCCAATACAAGGTGTATTGGGCTGACATGGAATTAATAGGTGATGTAGTCAACCGTATTAAATTTGATACAAAAACATTCCTTGTTCACACACAGAGGGTTCGGTAGCCATTTCCTTCTTGAATGCGCATAGCGATGTGTGCTCAGTGATGATCTCACACGGTTGCACCGTGGCCCCGCGCGCAGTGCCGCCCCGCAGTCCACTAGAATGCTCTCTTCTCTATAATCGTTTAAGATAAGATAAGTACCTATTTTCTTCCACACGCGCTTATGGCGAAATAAATATCTGAATCTGAATCTGAATTAAATTTAAAATAATTTTTATGTCGTAAGGAATAAATGAACCACTTTATTTATTTATTTTTATTTAATGAACTTTAGGTTCATGTTTTATCATATCACGGATGTGATAGACAGACGAATTAACCCTAAACAAGGTTATTTATTTCATCCCCTTCAAGTGCAACCCCAATGCGGAGCAGTGCCGTAGCGGCGACGGCGGCGACGCGACGTCGTCAAACCGTTTGGCAGTTGACGTGAATCGCGCGGCAAAGATGAATGAGAACGAGGTCACCTTTGATAATGCAGCCTTAATTAACAAGACGATGCGGTGAGCTCGCGGGTGAGAAGATTCAAGGCAACAACGCCTCCGTCTGCATTCAGGCTTGGCTTGTACACGGGGAACCGGGCTGCATATTTCCAAAGTCTAGTATCCGAGTTGCTCTGATTGGTCGTTCGAACTTGGGCGGGAAATATAAATTTCTGAAGTATTTCCGAAAATAAAGTTTTCTTAGGTGGTTATAAAAAAATAACCATAACCGAATTTTAACACCCTAACATTGCTTAAAAACAAAAAAACAACAAAACAATTTTGGTAAAAAGGACACGAACCCAAAGGGAACCGAGATCGAAGAAATAAAAACCCTACACTCTACCACTGAGCCACCAAAGTACTTATATGACCATACGAATAGCAGATTCAGTTAACAAGCCAGACTCGTCTCTCCACCAATCAGAGCAACTCGCATACTAGACTTTGAATATATGCAATCGGGCTGGCGGACAAGGCGTAGAGATCAACCATAAAATAATCATGTTAAACTGAAAGGTATAAAATTGAACCTGTGACTATAAACATTTGGAAAGTCTAGCTAGGCATTCGAGGCAATATGACATCATTAACGTTTTATGAGCGGTGGATAAACAAAGCAATCGTTATAATTAGGGTGGTGTTTCATGGTTAAACGTTTCATGTTAAACAATGAAAAGTACGAGTGCAGTGTACTGTGTGTGAATGGTGAATAAATAATAAAGAAAATCCTACGGAACGATAGAAAGATTTTTACAAAATTCCTGAACTGAATAGCTTGGTGGACATTTAAGTTGTTTTCAAGATGCGGATTTGACGAACAGATTTTTGGTTTGTTATGGGCTGACATCCGTGATGTCAGCTCATAACACCCAGGTGAACTAGGTGCCGTGTCAGTGTCGACTAAGTACACTGAACTGAACGGAAAACACAAACGATTTACAAGACGCTTCGACCGACCTTGCATTGAATGCGGTGGTATCAACCCGAGCGGAATAAACCCTACCACCTAGTAACGTAAAAAAATAAGGAAAGGGACCTACAGTTTTAGGCGGAATCCGAACCGCGGATAATCAATTTGAAAGCAATATATAGAATTAATATATATAATTTTGTACATTTAAAATGTAGCCGACGCGCAAATGCAAATTGAGTTGAGACCGCATTTGCCCACCCCCCCCCCCCCCTCCCCCTCGCCCCTCCCTTCCCTTTCCTCTGTCGTTCATTCGGCCGTGCTCACTTGTGAAGTGGCTCTACCCAAATTTCTCATTAAAAAGCTTTTATTTTCAACGTTATTTAAATGTTATTATCGCCGACGATGATGACGTCGGTTGTTTCTTACTTCGAAAATTGCACGGAATAATGAGGCTCATAATGAACTGTATTTATTTAACTCACCCAGTAATGAATATTCATTCTCGTCCACCGATAGCGAGCACTTTATATTTCAGAATGTTAAAATTGTGATAAGAATAAAAAGCTGAAAGTGGAGGTACGAAACGCAAAAATATCCAAGACATCTTTTAACAAGCAATAATAAAGCCTGAAGTAATAAAATATTGAACAAAAGACGGGGATAAGATAAAATATTACGACATTTTAACGCAGAACTATCGCTGTACTTAAGGGAGCCCTAAGAGATAAAATGAAAGACTCGCCTATTTTCTTAAAGTATGCATAAACAAGCGAGCCAACCGCGTAGTCGAAATTTAATTATATCGTAATTAAACTTCGCAGCGCTTATATCCTAAACGAATCAAATAATTTACTTTCTTTTATTTATTGGAACTTCTTCGTAACATTCCAATATCGAAAGAGAGGGAGACACAGAAATGTGTCAACTTTCAAAACAAATAAATGCGAATCAAAAGCATTTGAGGAAATGGGCATGGTTTTGGTTAATCTAGGTTTTGCTTGCCGATCTGGTCGCACGATCACAGGTTTCACAGGCTATGCCGGCACGTCAGCCACCATTAAGCAACATTTCAGGTTCAGATGTGATGATTTCAAATTTCCTTCAACAAAGCTACTTCTGTACATATTAGCTTCAACACTTCCGTAATAATTAAAATGACAATCGCGCTCAGACCCTTAATGTTCCCGATTTACAGCCTCGTCTTCTCTTTGAAGTCCTCGATAACCTCTAAACATCCATTAGGTAATCAGAAACATATCGGGAGCCCATTAAGAGTTTAAGGTCTCCGTAGGTAATTTGCTACCGCATCCAATTGAGGGAGCGAACGGAAACCTACTTTAAATTGGCCTCATTAGTGCTAATTCTGACTCGGATTTTACCTTCGAGGCATTAAATTGGCAATAAAAGGTGTTAGAGTACCCTTAGCGCATCTTGGCGCGACCGCAAGCGATAGACAGACGATAGACTAATATATAATAGGAAGAAACAAAGAACTTAAAATCGGTCAAGCACGATTTTTACTAACGCCGGTAGCGGTTCCGTAGATCCGCTATAGTGCTATACGATACCTGTTAAAAAACACATTCGTCTATCTTTTTGTCTGTCTTCAAGGAAACTACCTGTGGCGCCATCTGATATATAGTGGCGTGAATATATATTAATTTAATCTTAGCACGTTTCTTGTTTGGTTACACATAATTTTTTGGCTTATTCCCTTTAGCCACACTAAAGCTTTTGCTGAAGGGAACCACAAGAAACCAACCAACCAACATTCCCTTTAGCCACACTGCCTAAAGCTTTTGCTGAAGGGAACCACAAGAAACCAACCAACCAACATTCCCTTTAGCCACACTGCTTTATACTTTTGCTGAAGGGAACCACAAGAAACCAACCTACTTTTTGTTTTTGTTTTTTTTTTATTTTGGTGGTATATCCGCCATAATAACACTATTCTGTGAAAATTTAAACCAGCTACCTATTACGGTTCAAAATATACAGCCTTAGAATGGGCAGACGAACGGACGAACAGACGGACAGGCAGACAGACAGACATACGGCGTAGGCTTAGTAGTATGGATACGGAAACCTAAAATGTATATAAAACTATTATCAATCGCCGTTCATAACTTCCTCCGTTCCTAACTTTATCCACAAATGCACACAGAATGCTCGCAATATCTGTTGATAAAGATACATAGGGCATACTAAAAGTTTCCGGAATTGGCCACTTACATAAACAATATTTAAAAAGTAATTACAACATTTGAAAATGGAACTCTTTGGCTGTAGAATGCAATTTGTTTCATCTGACTGTCAATTGTTTTTCCACTGTGGCGCCATTTTAAAAATTGCGTGTCTACATTAACATAAATTTAACCCGGGAAAATTTTCGTAGTATGATTTTCTACCATTTTAAGTATAATTTGACAGCTCATCAGAGCCTCGCTCGGCTTCAATCTGCTTTTGGCGATGAAGCACCATGCAAGACGACTATTTATTGCTGGTTTGCAGAATTCAAGCGCGGTCGTGTCAATCTCAGTGACGAATCTCGCGATGGTCGCCCGTTCACCGCTGTGAACAACAAAAACATCGATGCTGTGCGCCGTATGATCGAAACAGACAGGCATGTGACCTATCATGAGATTCGGGCATCCTTAGACATAGGCATGAGTCAAATACAATCAATCCTACACAAACATTTGGGTGTGAGAAAGCTGTGCTCGCGGTGGATCCCACACAGTTTGACCGAGGCTCAAAAAACGCACCGCGTCACTTGGTGCAATGCCATGCTTACCAGATTCAACAAAGGCGCTTCAAATTTGGTTTGGGACATAGTAACAGGTGACGGCACCTTGTGACTTTTTTCTGTTCCCAAAAATTAAGAACCAATTACGCGGTCAACGATTTTCATCACCAGAAGAGGCTGTCGAAGAATATGAAAAACACGTTTCTGAGGTCACCACGGAGGAGTGGCACAAAAGTTTTCAAAATTGGTTTAATCGTAATAAAAAGTGTATTTACGCAAAGGGAGAATATTTTGAGAAACAATAAATTCATTTTTGACCTTTAATAGTATTTTATTCTTATTAATTCCGGAAACTTTTAGTGTGCCCCACGTATGTACGTGAGAGTTCACAAGAGTTAATGGACGGTTCGTTCACTAAGTGTATATTACCACGTTTAGGGCCTTGTCATAATCGCCAACTCAGACAAACACAACGTAACAAACAGACATTATTTGTATATTAAAATAATAGAGGTACAGATTGATAAAATAGAAATAGATAAAAACATGATTGATGAAAGACACCACAACGAAAAAACAAAATTGAAAATAAGGTCGCTTTTTCTAGCGTATCAACATAACCTGACCAAAGCTTTCATTGCGAGGTTTAAAAGGGAAATGACCTCACCCAAAAAGCTCGCTCACAACTATTTGTGGACTTTTACTCACGCATATATTCTATTTATAGCGTTATGTTAGTGAGTTATATAGGGGTGGACCTAGATTGCGCAGTGAATCTGAAAGTTAGTACATTAGGGGTGAACGTGAGAGAGCCAGGTAACTTGCAAGGCAGCGCACGTACTTCAATCAGTACTAATAGTCAATCTGTAAAGGCAGGACTTTCTGTGTAGTCTCTGAGAAACCTACATTTTCACATATTATGTTTAAAATTATAGCAAAATGTTATTCATCGTGTTTGCCTGTCCGTTTATCAGTTTGGATGAAACTGGATGAAATCTCTGTAAGAAATAAGTTCGCCTTTGCACCTCATGTAAATATTACATTGCGCTTATTTCTGTAAATTGTTTTCAGAGCAATAAAGTATTTTCTATCTAACTAACTTTTTAGCAGTATTTTCTTGAAATTATGTGCCTATAACCTAGCCTGTCTTCTTTACTTATAACCTAGGCTATACGAATACAATTAATATTCTTCATATAAAGTCCACCAACTTAATATTATACTTTGGCTAGATCGATTTTAGCGCCCGCGGAGCCGCAAGTAAGTATGTACTTAATAAAAATGTTACACTGACTGACTGATAGCCAACGCATAGCCTACACCTGCAGGTCTAACTAGCAGCATGAAATTTTGCATAGGAGTTCCTTACATAATCTAGGTGAACACTAAGTAAGCATTTTTGAAAATGCATCCCATAAGAAAGTTAATAGGGGATTAAAGCTTGTATGTAAGTTGAAGTGAAGGAGGGAGGGAGGGGAGGAGGGTGGGATAATATTTGCTTCGACTAAAATGAAGCATAACCTACAATGTCGCGAGTGGAGCCGCGGTCAAAAAGCTAGTACAAACATCAATGTTTCTTATTCAGTAGGGTTAGCTGATTTAGTAACTGAGCGTCTCTACTTTGCGCTAACTCCAAAAACTAACAGCATTGCTTGGTTGCACCGAGACAAAGTTTCAAATGCGGCTTTAAATTTAGAGTGCGCTCCTTGGGATTACGGGTTGGCTGAAGATATCTGTGGCCTTGGTGGTATAGTTAAGAACTGCTTATACGTGTTCCTGGTATAATACGTATTGTTCTATTCAGTGGTGTCCAGTCCCGTGCCTTTTTACAGTGAAACTTTATCTAACTTATACTTACTCTACCATAACGAATTTTCCCTATTTTTTTTATTTATTCTGGATTATTATAGTTGTATGTAATATATATGTTCCATACATATTAGATATGTATGTATGTTTATGCAGTTTGTAATTTATGTATTGTATAAATATTTATCTATTTATTTTTCTTCATCATTTGTAAGGTACACAAAAAAATAAAAAAAAAAAAAACTGTGAAATAAAAATATAAAACCCGCCTTCAAAAATGAATGAAATAAAAAAAACGAACCCTATTGAAGGCGGTGCTAAAAAGTCTACCTTAAAAGGTAGCCTTTTCAATAGGGTTCGTTTTTTTTATTTCATATATTTTTGAAAGCGGTTTTTATATTTTTATTTTAAAAAGTTTTTTAGTTCTCCTTTTTTTGACGTGATAACGTCACGTCTTATAAATTGATGAACACCGGCTGCACGCACGAAAAAATGTCACGTTCCATCTGAGCCTGTGTGTGCAAGCGAGAGCGCGTAACAAGCGATAGAGAGGCACAATCGGCCCAAGCCGAAAGCGAACCAAGGGAATCCGATATTCGTTTGGTCGTTTATGTGATTTCATGGCTCAGTGGTAAGAGTGTAGGATTTGTATTTTTTGACCATGGGTTCGAATCCCTCTTTTTGTTTATTTTTCTTTTTTAAGCAATCTTAGGGTGTTTAAATATTTTTAGGGTGTTTAGTTTTTTTTATAACCACCTAAGAATTATTTTCGGAAATACAAACGTTACAAAAAAAGAAGTCATCCAGGCCACGTCTGAGTTTTACATTTCGCACGGGGTCAGCTGAGAGTCTTTTTCGAATCAAACTTCACGCGAGTGAATCTACGAGCAAAATAAAGTCTAGAAATAAACGAATCTAGGTAACGGAAAACAATGGACGCAAAGAGTCCTTCTGTGCGTCAGTAAGTAAATACATGCTAAGACACTTGGAGCCAAGCCAGCCACCTCTCGCCAAAACATGAATGCATTGCACCGCGCTCATCACCCGACTAACCCAGCGTCGCATCTCAGCCCCCGCCCACCCCCGACCACCCCCGACCACCCCCGACCACCCCCGACCACCCCGGCAACGCGCGACTCCCTTCGAAGCTAAGCGCAAGCTCGACAGCTGCTATAACGAGTTCTTGCGGATAGCACAAGCGGGGTGCTTTACAAGGCATCATTCTTTGCCGTCAACTACATGCAGCTGGCTTGCGGTAGAAGGATGGTGTGGTAGCAGATTCAATTCTTTATATGATCTGACCTGATCTGAATTACATCGCTTCGTTGGGCAATCGTGAATAAGGTTCCTTACCTCATGCACGATTAGTCAGTAGTCAGAATAGTCATCAGTAGTCAGAAATCACGCAGGAAAAATTTCATCTTTGTTAGCTAAGAATGATTGTAAGTTTGATGAAAGAAATAAGAAATGCCTGAATTTACACCTCAGATAACTGTGTACATTTTGTTTACTTACTTTGAATGTGTATTACAGTGAGAATCTCCGTTGTACTCCGAGTGGGTGCGAAGGTATGCCAACCACACGTCTGTTTGTGCGGTACTGACGTCGACCCGTTCAGCCACCATGGACTAGCATGCCAGATTTTGAGGCTAATTCGCCGTACGAGATGAGCCTTGGCACGTGGGTCACCAGACTTGTCGACAAGCATATCGCCCAGCTTGTCGACGAACTCTTTTGATTCTGGTGCCCACGCACCGATGGTCTCGGCGGCAACGCCACGAAAACGTAGGTATTGGCAACGCAGCCGTATTTACGCCGCAAGTTTAATTATTTTAATTTATTTTAATTGTTCAAGCATATTTTCATAATTTTTTGTATTATATTATAATTAAATGTAGATATGATTCAATAAAGCTAAATGAACATATCCATCCATTAAAATATAATAAATGTATATTACTGTAAGTACAACGCGCAGCAATTTTGTGATAGTCTGAATTTCGAAAATTACAGCATATTTGATCACTTTTAGAATAAAGTACATAGTTAGTAAGTACTATGGTCATCCTTTGAACCATCACACACAACAAGATAATATATATTTGATCTATATCTATGATCTATTATACGCGATACCAAGCGATATGGAAATATTGCAGTAATGTACGCAAATGCCCCGCGTATATTACTAGGCTGACTGTTATGGCGATATCTTTCATGACGTCGTCGTGTGCTCAACGGGATCCTTATTCCTCATTCAGCGGGGGCAGGGAAGCCAGGAGACAAAGAGAGCGCAAAGAAGTTTCGTGAAGTTTTAGTGAAGCGGATTATGATTTGTACCCACAATTTAAACTTTATAACTTTATTTGATGGAAATTCACTAAGGAATTAAAAATATTATTTAGAGAAAAATGGTAAAAAAACATTCATTACTTTCCGAGTGTAATGGAGATTGCCACAAAAATATTGGTATGTTAGGATTAATTTTTCCATCGAGCAAAATAAAAAAATTGCTATTTCAGCTTTGATGTTCACTAAAGATGATCCTGTAGATTAAGAACATACATACAAAAACCGACCAAGTGCGAGTCGAACTCGCGCACCGTGGGTTCCGTATCGCCATGTCATGGTTAGCGCCACTCGCGCCATCTATGGCGTGCTTCATATTAGTCAAAATTCATGATTGTTAAAATTCTTCATACTCTATTCCGTAGATGGCGCGCGCGGATACACTTTTTGGTTTCTTCTATGGGAACCCATGATTTTTTTACTTTTTATTATTTTTATTATTTGTTGTTATATCGGCCATAATAACAAATATTCTGTGAAAATTTCAACGGGCTACCTATTACGGTTCAAGAGATACAGCCCTCGGACAGACGGACGGACGGACGGACGGACGGACGGACGGACGGATGGACGGACGGACGGACGGACGGACAGACAGACAGACGGCGTAGGCTTGGTAATAGGGTCCCGTACCGGATACTGAACTCTAAAAAAGATTCCGACGAATGGAAAACCTTCCCCTTTTTTAAGTCGGCTAAAAAACTAGAACATTACCTATACTTACTTTAAATTTTTCATAGATCTCTATTAATTAAGTTCATACACAAAATACAAGTTTAGCTCACTTAAAGTATCTTCATCTTCTGTGACGTGCTTAAGATATCGAGCGATATAGAAAAAAGTCGGCAAGTGCGAGTTGGACTCGCGCACCGAGGGTTCCGTATCATCAGCATCACTCAATATATTTGTGGGTATTATGTATGTACAAAAACAATTGTTTTGGAAAATCACGAACCGCCTAAATAAACACTACAGCAATGGTTTTTGACTGTGCGGCATTCGTGAAGTTGAAATATACAAAAATATATTTCTTATATGACATAACGACATATCCTTTTCGGATTTTATCTTTACTTGTGAGACCTTGCTTCTTGCCAAATTTCATTACTCTAGCTAGGTCAACGGTAAGTACCCTATAGGTTTTGATTTCATTTGAGTGAGTTTGCAATTATTAAAATTTCCCATAAATAGCCGTATATTTTGATTATATTGATTTAGAAGCTTTCATTTTCTATAGCTCGAAGGGATCACATACGTTATTATTTCATATTAATTTCAATTTGATATCTTGACTCGTTACTGAGAAAAAGGGTCTTGACACAAAAACCAAGCAATTTTTTTTTAATATCATATAACTACAAGTTTAAAATTTTAGGATTTTTTTCTTTACGTGTGCTATGAGACCTTGCTTCTTACCAAATTTTATGATTCCAGGTTGACGGGAAATACCCTATAGGTTTTGATTTGATTGGAGTGAGTTTGCGAGTATGAAATCTGACATAGATGGCCGTATCTTTTGATTGCGTTAATTTAGAAGCTTGCATTTTTCACACCTTAAAGAGATCGTAGATCTTAGTATTTCATATTAATTTCAATTTTTTATCTCGATCCGTTCCTGAGAAAAAGGATCCTTGACATAAAAAACAAATATTTTTTTTTGTGTCAATAACTACAATTTTACAATTTTCGGATTTTTTCCTTTACTTGTGCTGTAAGACCTTGCTTCTTACCAAATTTTATGATTCTATGTTAACAGGAAATACCCTATAGGTTTTGATTTGTTTTGAGTGAGTTTGCGAGTATGAAATATGACATAGATGCTGACATAGAGCTTTGATATTCTACACCTTAAAGAGATCGTAGATCTTAGTATTTCGTATTAATTTCAATTTGTTATCTTGATCCGTTCCTGAGAAAAAGGGACCTTGACATACAAAACAAACAAACATTTTTTTTAATGTCACATAACTATAAATTTACAATTTTCGATTTTTTCCTTTACTTGTGCTATGAGACCTTGCTTCTTACCAAATTTCATTATTCTAGGTTAACGGGAAGTACTCTATAGGTTTTGATTTGGTTTGCCGGTAGCAAAATATGTGACTTAAATGGGCGTATCTAGTGATTGCGTGGACCTATAAGCCTAATTTTTTTACACCTCCGAGGAAACGTAGACCTTAGTATTTGATATTAATTTCAACTTTATACCTCTACCCGTTCCTGAGAAAAAAGGTCTTGACAGACAGACACCCAGCCAGACAGACAGACAGACAGACAGACAGACGGACAACAAAGTGATCCTATAAGGGTTCCGTTTTTTCCTCCTTTGAGGTACGGAACCCTAAAAATGCCGAGCTGGAAATATGTCGTAATATACGTGTGGCATATAGGCAGACACTTCAGAGAAGGTTTCATGATATTCGTATCTTAGCCGTGTGCAATAGGTACATGAATATATGTACTATAACATTTCATCTTAGGGCATCTTGAGATAACATTATCTTCATCGCTTGGCTGTACATCCACTGTTCAACACGTAGCTTAGGTTGTCATAGCAACCAATCTGCTGACAAAAAGAATACTTTATTTCATACGTCATTTCAGTAACTCTCGAATTTCACGCATTCCACGTAGATTCCACGTCAAAAACTTATTAATTTCTTTATAGATCCAATTGGTCATTGTAATGTTTTATGGGCCAAGCCGAGCTTATAAAGCTCGGCGAGTAAGAAAGTGCTAGAAAACAACGCAGTAGGGAAATGAAACGCGAGATCGCAGACCTCGCCTACTTTCAATATAGATCGTGTAGCTGCTGAGATGGGAAGCTCAACTTGAAACTAGTGGAAATACTAATTGCTTGCCGACTGGCGAAGTTGAGGCTTTAGGAGCACTCAATGATCGTTTAGCGAGCTTGATTGAAAACCCCAGATTCGAGGCTAACCTCAACTGAGCTGAATAGGTAAGTTTTACCTGCTACAACTAAACTCCGAACAGTGCCGATAAAATAATCAAGTGTATCAACAAACACACAACTAATTGACACGCACTTCAAAATGAATAATTTAACACTCGGTGGGTTATTAGAGTGTTTAGGCAGACGAATTTGGTATATAATTAATTAGTGAACCCGGGAAAGCCCCTCACGTTTCTCATAACAGAGTTTCGTAATGTGTGCGTGTGTGAGTTTCAAACTTAATACAGGTTAAATTCGAAATTGAACAGGTTCTAATCTCTATGGACGTTATTTCCAAGCATTACTGGACTAATATTAACTGAAATCGAGTGGATGTTTGTAAAGTTAAATTACAAATTTAAAAAACCTCCGACACATCAACAACCTTTAAAAAGTAAAAATAATTTCCGTTTAGCTATTTATAGGCGTCGGGGGATCGCTAAGTAATAAAATAAAACTCAAAACAAAACTGTGCAGCTCTGAGTTATAATTTATTTAATTTTTTTTATGGAATGGCAAGGCTTACCCTTAGAATGATAGATATAATAATATGTTTTATGTTTAGAAGTAGTTAAGTTTCTTATCGTGAGTAATTTGTAAATTTCAGTCATAGCTATTCATTATCATCTTACTTTGTAACAATAATTCTCAACTGAATTCAAAAGAAAAGAGATAATAAGTTTCTAAAGTATACTTTTGTTTGCTTTGTCGTTTGTTCGTTATAAGAAAAATTAAAATTCACCCGTACAACCTAATGACAGTCAATAGCTTGCTACTTGCCCCGTTGAAGGCTACACATTGACCTGATAGAGTTTTTTTAAAAAGGTTTTCATTTCTATAAAGAGCCCAAAATTCTAATGCGAGATAATTTGTGTTGTATTCTAATATCTAGAGTAGGGATTGGAAATTATTTCGGGCCGCGACTAACTTGAACGAGAACATTAAAACCGGCCTAGGGTATTCTAGTAGTAGATCGATATAATTACGTTATTCTATAATTTCTCATACAGAAGCTACCCTTAGCTAAGATTGCAGTGGATTAGAAAACAATGGACTCGTGATAAATTTGGATCAGACGAAAGTCACGTTCAACGAACACACAGTCCTGGGGCAAGTGACAGTCGGAGGGGGCGACCCTCGAAGCTGTGCATAATTATGTCTACCTTGGACAAACCATCCAGTTAGGCAAGCACAACTTTGACAGGGAGGCCGACCGAAGGATTTACTTAGACTGGGCGCCATTTGGGAGACTCCGTCACATCTTTTCATCCTCCATATACATAATATTGACTATATGGCAATAACACAACATTTTTCCGGATGACACTAGACAGTTTTTTGCCCGCAAAACATTTTCCTCTTTTGATTTGGCCCTCCTTTAAGTTTATTTCCCCATCGCTGGTATCTTTGCATGTTTCGATAACACTGTACCGAGGTCCGAGGCATAATACGTAGGTGTAGTAGGTTAGTAGGTATGTAAGTAAGTAAGTAAGTAAACAACGCACGGAGGCACTTCGCCGGTTTGAAGCTAGCAGCAACACCGCCAAGTGCGCAACCCCCTCGCCCCCATCCTAACATTGTTCTAGGTAGTGCGATGCTTTTAGACAAAATGTCACAGTTGCGAAGTTGGCGCGTGCAGTATGAGTGCGATTTTGTTGCGGTTGAACGAACTTGCCAGAACTCCAATTCGCACATGCAAAAGGATAGAAGGGCCATCTCTGGTCCATCAACTGGTCGAGCAATTAAAGTTATTATAAAAAAAATAACTACAGTAGTACTTAAAGGTAGACTTATCTATCACTATAGTTGATTTCTTCCAGTCAACCTTTATGGTGTGCCTATAGACAATATTGTTACATAGGTACTATTAAAGTATGTCTATCGCTGTTACATTGAAATCACGTATCTTTATTAATACGCGCTGTTTGATGTAAATTGTGTGCATTTGTAGATTATGTTGCGACGAAGACTATTTTACGTGATGCATTACAATGTCAGGTCTATAATTTTGAATTTTTTGACTGAATCCGACACATTTGCAGTGCCCACGTGACAGTCGCGGGTTTAGCCGCGGTCTCCTTCACTTTATTTTCTCTCCGAAGGGTGAGAAGAGATCCGCTATCTC
Organism: Nematopogon swammerdamellus; assembly: GCA_946902875.1. Taxonomy (NCBI): domain Eukaryota; kingdom Metazoa; phylum Arthropoda; class Insecta; order Lepidoptera; family Adelidae; genus Nematopogon; species Nematopogon swammerdamellus. The sequence goes on from OX336345.1 coordinate 10,760,000, forward strand.
TGCCTACGCCATTGTGAAACAGGCGTGACGTTATGTGCGCGAGGGTGCGAGGGTGGTGCGCCGGGGGTTGGGAGGTAACGCATGAGGCCGTGGAGTTTCGACACAGCGCTAGTAGCAGGAAATATAACTGCTTGGAATGCTTGGAAAGCACAGCACAATGTCCATTGTTTGGCATGTGCAGCTCTTGGCATCGAATGTTAAAAGACAGCGCATAAGTGCGCATTCCGCCATCTTAACTACCTTACAGCGTTTCATATATGAATAAAGCGTTTGAGATGTTCGGTATTTGCTATTACTGAAATATGTATCATTTGAATTGTTTATTAAATTGGAAACAAATTTCAAGTAAGTAACTGAGTTTCGATGCAAACTGCACACGCTGCCGTCTCCATTTTGCACGACTTTATTACTAGACTAGCTTTTGCCCGCGGCTTCGCTCGCGTGAAATTCGTATTTAAAAAGAAGAAAGTAAGTAAGACACCGTACCTTTATTTTGTGCAGTACTGTTTTCCCCCTGCACACTCTCAAATGATAAAAAAACTTTACAAAATGTATTTTTAGCCCGTAGGCAACATGTTAACATAACAAAGGCCGCGTTGTGTGACGCTATAGTCGCATCGGCGGTCATTAATCAGGAGTGGGCGTATCGATTACCTCGACACAAAGGGTCAATCACACGGGCACATTAGAATAGAAGGCCAGCCCGCTCGACTCGCTCCCATTGGTTGGTTGGCGGGAGTACCTAGGCGGCCAGTAACTGAAGTGAAATAGTGCAATCGAGATTTACATTTAAAAGCATTAAGCCATTGAAATTAAAGCATCAGATGCCTTAATTTCAATGGCTTAATTCTTCGATTTCGAAGGTAGAATAAATTATATTCTAAAAATAACCTTCGAAATCGATCCATATCGTAAAAAGTATGTTTTTGTAAAAGATAAGTAAAAGCATAAGCATACTCTTATAAGGTGTAACCCTCGCTACCCTGTGCTCGTAATCTCCACTGTTGCAAACGCGATCTCGGTAGCCATAAATAATATTTTATTTTCAAATGTTCAGCTTCACTAGTGACTCTCCCATAATAGCGAGGTCGAGCAAGGGTTTCCTCGCACCCCCACAAAATGCCGTGACCTTCTCAACCGGTGTAGGTGATACGAACACAAAGAGGCCTGCGTCCCCGCAGTGTCGCCCTGCCGCGACCCACCTTTCCATTCGGACACACTGAAACATCGATCGGCTCTTCAGCCACTCAATTATGTATCGGCTTCAAGCGCTCCACGCTATTCCTGTCCGAGTTGACACTCTAATAACGACTCTATGTTACATCACTCCAAATACACGCTTCTAATACAAATTCATCGAAATAGCTACCCGGCTGCGTCGCTGAGTATAGTGTACGCTAAACGATTATACACTTTGATGGAAATAACGGGTACGTTAAGAATTTAACTACTAATAAAAAAATAATTATACACAACCTAACGAGAATTAAAGTTTTTGGAGTGACAATAATCGGGCTTGAAACTTTTAGCTCCTACAGCACAGTACATACAAGATATGCACAGTAAACTAACACAAATAGAGTGGCTGCATTATTTATTAAACCTACGTGTAAATCTGGTTACCATTCGGAAGCAAAATGAAGCTTCATTTTATGAAATTGTTTCTATTCTCAGAACAATTCCTTACTCTGAGGTTTAATAAAATTGAAATTACTATTTACTCGCCAGAATTCTAAGTTACAAAGTAAATACGACGACACTTCGGACGAGTCTTTGGATTTTTAAAGTCAACAGCAAGGCCGGTAATCTAATATCCAAAAGTTCGTTCGTCGGGTTGCTCTTGGTCATTTGGGATTATTTTTATTAATAATTATTAACGTTTGCGTGTCCACACTTAGCGAAGAAAGTTTTCAACACAATTCGGTTCGTTAGCGCCAATGTTCGCGGCACATTTAGTAAGCAAGGAGTTGGGGAGTGCGTAACCCGCCAACATAAAGATATCACCGCCCCCGCAACGGGAGAACGCTCCAATATTTAATTTGAGCGAATCGCTTGAAAAGAAAAAGTTTTCCTTTGAGTTATGATTAATCGTATTGCCCACGTAAACTCTATTCTTTGGAGTGACTCGTCCAAAATGGGCCGATTCATAATTCCTGGCAATTCGCAACATTTCCATCGCTCGAGCATGTTCGAGCTCGTGCTGTCGTAGCGCGGCGAGTCGCGGCCTCCTTTCATGTTTCCGCAATCATTGTGTAGATTTGAGGTTGCGTAATTGGTTCCACAGAGTCGGTGTGTCGGTGTGTCGGTGTGGTGTGCCGCTCGCCGCAGCGCGTGGGCGATTATTCCATTTTCGTATGTCCATTAACACATTTCAAGCTCGTGAACGCATGTATCGAGACAAAAACACTCTTCATTACTTTCGCGTAAATTAAAACAGACCGAAAACAAAATTGGATTACGAAACCTGAAAGGTCTCAGTGAAAAATAAAAAATGATTTTTTACGAAAACAATGAATTTAAAACCATGGTGGTCCATAAACCAGCGCTCTTTATGCCCGCGTCGCCCGCGTGTGTGACGGCAAGTTGGGAGTTGAAACCTTAGACTCTATTCAACGTAATATCGTTGCATTGCAACTAGCAATGATGGTAAAAACCTTCATGTTTAAACGGTTGACACTCTATAATCTCGAAATAACACGTTATCTTATTATAGTAACAAAGCAAATTCGTGGTCGTGGATGCTCTGTAATTTAATAGAGTTTCGGAATTCGCTATTTCCAACCAATGGGAGGCGGAAGACGAAGCAAATTATCTTTAGTTCGTTGGCCGTGAGTAAGGGATCCTTCCGGGTTGGAATTAGATCGCGGAGGCTGTGCAGCGGCGCGGCGGGGTGGGACTGGGCGGGAGAGTAGTGGGAGGCCGCGGGATGGGGGGAAAGGAAGGCAGTGCGAGGTTCACGTGTATCGCTTTACTTTGATTCACAAACAATATTTAAATGTCCCCCGCAGCGCTTCACAGACGCGCCCCCCTCACTCAAACCGAACGTTTTCCGGACTGCTTTAGAATTAAATTGCAACATTGAAACGATCGCATTTATGCGTAATATTTACGAGTATATCAATTTCCGCTGTAGAACTGAAAACGATCCTTATAGTTTCACAATAGTAAGAAAAGTAATTACGCGGAGTGTAAACTTTAACAAAATAAATCGGATATGTAAACGCGTTATATTTTATTCTTGAGAGCTCCGTGGTAGACACCGAATCGCTTAGCGCCGAGTGACAAAAAGCAACAAATTTCCAAGTTTTTCTCCAATAGAATCAGAGGAGGAATCGCATCCAACTTTGCCAATATAACTTTTCATATCAAAGAGTAACCTTTCATCTCTTCGAGAGCCTATTGCCACTACAAGTTTTCGAATAGACCTTTTAACCGTAAATAAGACAAAATAGCCCAAACATTATATTGTGCGTCATTTCTAGCGTGAAATTGTGATATCGAATTTGACAAGTTTCGAGTGGGTAGTTATGAAAATATTTTGAGCACGCTCGAAAGTCGCCGACTGAATTTTATCTTTCATCGTAACATTGTGTGTACACCACTTATATAAGGACATTTACTACATTTACATGTATGTGTGCGTACGATAAACAGATCTATATTACACATAGAATAAGTATGTATAGGGTATTTATGTTATGTAGTGTTAGTGAACCGTATGGGAAATTCAAGAATGTGTTGTTTCGTTCGTTGTGGGTTTATTTGCAGATTCGTTGACTTGGTGAAGCAGATTCGTTCCGACCGAAGTATATTTGCTCGTTCATGCAAATACGTCGATGCGTCGTTATCGGAACTTTCTCTCGCGGCGAATCAGAGATTGATGGTTTGTGGTGTGTACAATGAGAATGATAGGTACTTATTTAAAAAATCGTCAACTGTTTTTGCACAGTTACTCGTTAGGTGTTCGTTAGCCAGAAAGTACGCATAACTTTCCGTAGACAGTAATGACTTTGCACGTATAGGAAAGTTTAAAAACAAATACTAGTGCACATGAAGCTTTTTGAAGAAGTGCGACATATTATGTGGTTTGTTGCACTTCAGTATGAAGTCGTAGTAAGCTTCATTTTAATATATGAAAATTTAGTAACAGTCAAAGCAATCGACGTATATATATTATAATATTTACCTACGCTTACATACGAACAAATGGTAAATGCCTGTTCAGTTTCAAAATAATAAAATATTGAATGAAATTATCCAGATGATTTTTTTCAGTGTACGCAACGCGGGGCGGGCGTGGCGGCTGGGTGGCTGGGCGGCTGGGCGTCTGGGCGGCTGGGCGACTGGGCGGTGGGCGGCGCGGTGCGTGGGCGGGCGGCTCGAGAGACGCTCTGGCGACACTGTCGTCACCTCCACACGTATTCATATATTGGAGAAGCTTGCCGAATACTATGCAACAACGTATTGCTCCCTGTAAATACTTTATTGTTTTCCATTACAGAGTACATTTGCAAAGCATTTATTGAATTTAAAAGGAATTGCTTTTGGAATTTTACTGCTTAAAAATTCAATACAGTTTTCAATCTACCATAATGAGTTATGTATGTGATATTATCTCGCTAGTTATTATAAAAATATGTTTGGACGAGTTTTTGTAGTAAATAGTAGGATGTGTGTCGCGTAGAATGTATTACATGTGTGTATGTATGTCCTGTAAATCAAGATTTTTTTTTATGGAAACTGACCGGGTTGGCTACATCACCTAAAACATCCGCGATGTCAGCCCATAACACCGGGTGAACTAGGTGCCATGTCAGTGATTGCTTTCATTTCATGTCGGCTACACTGACTGAACTGAACGGAAAACACGAACTATTTATAGACGTTTCAACCGACGTTCATTCAGTGCGGCGGTACGAGCCCGGGCGGGTTAAACCCTACCACCTAGTAAGGTAAGAAGGGAACGAACCTACAGTTTTACGTGGAATCCGAACCACGGTCAGCCTCCAACGGTCGAGCGGTCACCCATCCAAGTACTGCCGCTCTCAGGGTTGCTTAACAACAGTCGACCGACTGCACCACTGAGCTACCGAGGCTGACACAGAAATAAATGTAACACCATAAGGTTTACCTTATCTATGACACTCCATTAAACTGACCATGAAAAAACCTACGTGTATTATTACAAGAAAAGAGAATTTGCAGAATATAATTTCTTTCAGTCAACATCGAACACGACATTACTTGGAGAGTATTTAGAGTTCCAAAAGTTGGATTTAAAAGTTTTAAAAAATCCTTGTTATAATATGTGTTATAGGTATCGTCGTGTGTGTTAAACAAGAAAATAAAACTTATTCATTTCATTTCATTTTCATTCATTTCATTTCATTTCATTTGTATTTTTCCTTAAGTACATGAATAATCGCCGCATGCATTCCCCTCACTACAGCTTGACTACAGCTACAGATATTCTAATGTTACAATATGTTTATGTACTTGTTTACTTATATACTGTAATATATATTACGAGCACTTGTTTGGAGACAAAATAAGCCAATAAAATAATATAGGAGTGGGGTGTCTCTAGGTCAATCTGCGAAGGCTGAGCGGGGACGACCGGAAACATAAGATATAGCCTCCGCCCTCTCTATTCCTTCAGTGACGTCAGTTGTGGAGCACCCACTCACTATTTTATCCGATTGCGGCGGGTTAAGGAGGGTGTTGTGTTCGGTATGTATGTAAATGTATTTCTCTCCAAATGCATAAGTCCCTAACGGCTGGACCAATTTTCATGAAACAAACTTAAATCAATATTGCTCGTAATCCTATGTACGTACTTATTGGAATAATAAAATTGTAATAGTGCCCAAATTAGGCATTGCATATAAATGTCCGCCTGTGTCTAGCTGATTGTCGCAAGTAGACTAGGAATACACAGGTGTAGGTAATCGTGTGCTAAATATTTTGCCAATAAACTTACATGCACTTTTGTTGGTTCACGCCCAGACGACGCTCCTGTGATAGTTTTGATTCTTCGATTCTGTTCACTAAGTATGGCTACGAGAAAATGGTAAGTCAATTCTGTCTATATCTAAAATAGTAGTAACATACGATAGTGGAATTATTGCAACGTTTTTATCAACTCGCTTTCTTGTCTGTACCTATGTTTCAAAGAAATTCGAAATTGTATCAATATTTGTTTTTCTGGTAAAACAATTAAATTAACTTCCCGATGAGCTGGCGGCTTGGAACTTTAAACATAGCTCAGTACTGGATGACAATGAAGTATTAACACGTAATAGAGGCGTGAATAAGCACCTGTAAGCCGGAATGGCGTTCGCAATCCTCGCATACGACCGAATGTCCATGGGCGTTGTATGGGTGGTGCATGTCGCGCTATCAATAAAAAAATTGTATGGATTTTGCCTTTTCTTCAGGGCATTCGTTACATGTGGCAATGCACGATTACTTTGCCACAATCGCGATGTTTAAACATAGAAATAAACATTTGTTTTAAAAAATGATATGGTTTAAAATATATTGCAAAATTTTACACGCCACACTAAAAGATAAAAGCAGAAAATAATTATTTTATCAAAATAAAAATAAAAATGCACCCACGAGGTTATTCGTTTTAAATCTTACAAATTTTTTAATATTACAATTTATTTTATAATTTTTAGTCTGCTTTAAAAAACAATTTTTATAACATGTTTTCATTAATTATTTTTTTGTTAGGAGCTCTGCGCCTCGACTTCCCATACCGTCGTAATCGAACGACCATTGCCTCAAAACCATAACGTCAACATTTAACTTTTCTGACTTTCCTGTAGATATTTGTCTTTTATGAATATACAGATAGTAATTTAAAAGATAATTTTATTAAATTGACCTAAGAGAAAGATGTGTTTCTACATAGACAAAAATCTTAAGTAAAGCGGCAGCGAGACGACGAGGTACCGTGGAAGTCGCAAAGTTACCCTCAAAGTTCCAGCTAGTTGGGCAACTCGGTTTACTCTGAAACGGATCACTCTGTGCAGTCAGTCTCCCCTCACCGCGCTACCTCCGGACTCCCTCTCCGGATTCTTGCGTCGGGTTAAGGACGAAAGATTTGAATATTTTAGTGAAGGTATTGACACAAAGTTATTGGACGGCAGCTAGTTCTCTTTCGGGCGTTTTTGATCATAAATGGGCAATGAAAGTAAATTTTTTTTAGATACATTCCATCCATACCGTGTGAGGCCGGTACTTAAAAAGAATAGCCCCACTACGTCTCGCCCCGTGCATGTCGTAAAAGGCGACTAAAGAATAAGGACGAGATGCCGTGCTAAAGGGCGACAGGCTAGCCACCTCTCACCTTGGCACGGTCCTTCCACCGAGTCGTGCAGCAGGTGGGTCTTCGTACCTTACTTGCTGCTTGATAGTTATCTTGTCCGTTTAGGCTTTTACCGCTGTTGCATAATAAAATGCATTATGATAAAATAAATTGAGAATTATCCACAAAATTACTAACATGACTTAAAAGCGAGATTAAGAGAGTTAAAATTATATAAAATCAATAAAATACAACCTACGGAGTTTGTACGATGTGGTTCGTGTATGTTAAAAATGAATTGTGTATGTAATTTGTAGGTATATAAATTTTAGGGTTAGTGACCTGCGGCGGTAACTTGACTCTTGAGAGTAGGTTAGCGGTAGTTAGGGCAGGCTCCAAATTGCTAAGTTATTTAACAAGCACGCTAGTCCCGCTGTATTCAGTAAGTAGTATTCCTACTCCAAAGATGGATTATATTGGTGCGTCTAAAGTGTGAGAAAGTGCTCACAAACTGGAAGCTAGCCTGTGGGGCGGATGCGACATTACATAGCAGAGGAGGCGCCCACCGCACGGGTTCCGCACCTTTCGTGATGGAATTTACCAAATTTCTCAAATTTCGCATCTAAACTTTGATCAAACACTTTCATGAACTTGTAAATAGAAATGCGCGTGTTGATTACGCAAACAAGTCTATTTTCGGTCAGTTTCTTTGTTCTACGAATATGAATGAGCTACTGATTTGTAGATACGCGGGGGCCGTGCTTCTAGGCTGCTTTATTACAGTGAAAATGTTCAAGTGGGAGGAGGCGACAACTTTCACGTCACCACCGTCGCTGGAATTACTAGCTCCAATCCGGCAATTACTTACCTCTTTTCTATTTCTGTACCCAATAAAAAACAGAAATAAATCTTTTCGCCTAACTGTTGGTTTGAGTCATGCCTCGGCTTCGCATATTAACATAATCGAATGATCACTTCAAAATAATTTGACATAGGGTAAACATTTGACTTTGTATCGACTTATTCATACGACCTACTCATGCCTATAGGACATTTTTTATGTAACTATATCAATACTAATAATAAATAAATATGTAAGGGATGGTCATGGAGTAAGTTACTTTGTTTTATGAGATACTGCGTTTGTAGTGTATAAATACAAGTGTATGTATGATACTAAAACTAAATTGACGATTCTTAGAAATCATTTCTATATGTATGTATGTTCCTCCATAACTCTTAAACCGATCATCCGAATCCGATGAATCGTTGTACAAGCACATTTAACTATACGTGACACAGGATAGTTCCGGTTACGCTAAGATGTGGCTGTCATACAAACCGAATTGTTCGGCGCGCTGAAATAAAGGTAACGCAGGAACGCAGCTCTGCCTCTTTCTTACTTACTTTCTTCTTTTTAAATACTAATTTCACGCGAGCGAAACCGCTGGAAAATGCTAGTATTTTAATAAATAGTTCCTTTAGAGACAGAGATCTTAAGTAGGTATGTAAATTTTTATTTTTTTTTGTGTAATCCGGTATGTGTGGCTGTGTCAGAGGGGCCAAAGCACATGCTCTGACTAGCCAATATCACCTCCGAGAAGGTAGGTGCCATACCGGAGACTTCCCTGGATTGTTGGCTATACTGGACTAGAGGAGAACACAACCGAGGTTGCTATGCGGCCATCTTACATCCAGTACGGTGGTACCAACCCAGTCGGCTACAATTTGAGCCTACCACCTAGTAAGGGGCAAGGGAAGGAAATAACCTATGTATATGTCATGTCAATACCCTATGCATGTATTCATGTCCTTTTCTCCGCATCTAGTTTCTATCGAAACATTTCCAACGTAGGCACGTAAATACCGAAGTAAAAGCGTTAAAATCTCAACACGCGAACGTCTCTCGTCTCTCTGAAATACGTGAAGCATACCGCCTCCACCGCCAACCAGACGGGTAAACCAGCAATTGAACTACTTCAAAATTGTTTCCTATCCGCGTGTATCTAGGACGAAGATAAGTTTGTACACATCCATTGGTGTAACTTAATTAATTCAGCATTTATCTTCACATTATCTTTGAATCTCAAAACAGTATTTTCGCATGTATTATACATACGCAGCAGTTTAGATGATTGGTAGTTAAAGTTCAAAATGTTGTCTTTAAATTAAGAGCAACATTTGTTATAAGGATCAGTTTGAATTTGGACTTTAGAGAATAAACTTGGTGCAAATATACCACATGTATTAGAGTGTCCAGTTTCAAAGTATGTTGAGAGCATTACTTAGGCAGGACATCTTCAATGGTCCATCCAATCTGCATGTTTACTTAGGACAAGGGTCGTATTAACTTAAGTTAGGGAATATCCTTGAAGAGATGCCGTTTACATCTTCACCTTGCTAGAGGGAGAGTTGTCTGCAAACTTGGAAAAGATTTGCAATAAAAAGATAAATTGTTATTATTCATTGGGGAGATTAAATGTTTTCGCTAATACTAAATGCTTATCAATAAATATTTGAAATAAACAGATATTTATAGAAAGATAAGAAATAATCTTTAATCGAATGAAGAGTCCGAATTATTTGAACTTTTTAATTGCATATTTTTTTTAGCGTAGGACTTTCGTTTTTTTCTGTTTCTAATAATTTTTTTTCCTATTTTTTAAGCTAACTCTGTGAGAAAATTGTGATGTGGATATCAAATCTCCACAATGGGAATAAACATCTGAGCGCAAACAAGATGCAACTAAGTATGAATTAGCTGAAATTTCAAAATTACATCGTATCGGTCCATCCGTGTTTGCGCTAGGTTTGACACAAGCAGACACAGCCACACATACACTTAAAAGGATTTGTTCTTACGACACCCCTCTTTTTACCCGACTAAACGAAGCAAAAATGAGGGTTATTGCATCAGGGGTCAAATACGAGTACGCAAGCACTGATATGTAATACTACAAATATATTATGTCCTTAAACTGTGAAAGTCTAGTTTAATCTTTATGTCTCATTCCGTAATAACTTGTTTAACTGAACTTTTTTCCAGATAAAAGAAGATTTTTTTTATTTATGAGAAGCGAGCGTGGCATGTAGTATCGTTCCTGTTCGTAGACGGCTAATATAATGGTGCCCATGGACTTTCGGTGATCAACAAGAGTTACGAATATCAGGCTGGCTCGACAGGAGCCTATTATGTATTAATGCCCCTTTTAAAGTACCAGATATTTTGTTTTATTATTGAAGCTGACACGGTTGGCTACATCACCTACAACATCCGTGATGTCAGCCCATAACACCTTGGCGAACTAGGTGTCATGTCAATTCTACGGTAATCTAAACGTATCAGCTGCTGTGTGTATTTTGAGTAAGAATCTACGAATAGGTAAACATAGAAACTTAATTACTGCCAAAAACTAATTTGTGCATTGTGCAAGTAGACGCAACGCAGGCCCAGTGCATTACTCATTTCAAGCATTGACTTAAATACGATAAATTGATCATATTATTGATGTGTTGATATTTTCAAAAATTTCACATGTGACTGGTGAGTACGTCGCGTCGTGACCGCGGCGTAGTGTCGCGGATGCAGTCTGCGATGCACTTCCGGGGGCGGTGTTTGGCGGCGCACGTGTGTTTGTCGCGGGTGTGGTACTCTGGGGTGGTCCTCGCGGGTGGATCCTCCCCGCGGATGATAACTTGAACTTCGATCTGAGCGTCGCGGCGCGGGGTCGACGCCCTTGCGGCGACGCCGCCGTCTCGACGCCGCCGCCGCGACGCGACGCCGCGCCGGAGACTGCGCGCCGACCCGCGAGTACATTAGAGCCATTCTGTCGACGACGTTGTGGACGTGTGCGGAAAGGATTCTATTTGTTTGTAAATGTATAATTTCAATGCTGTGTCGGTAAATGATAGACCCAAAAAATGTATAAGCTGGTAAACGCCTCAATAGTCCGCAAATCTGCATTATATTGTGTCACGTTGACCGTGGTTTCCGAGGTGAGGTAGATTCGGCCGTTTCGAGTGTCTCGGGTCCCTCGGCACAGCCACCCATAGATGCTTTTGAACTCAATCTTCAATAAAAAAAATACTATACTCTCAATATAGTGTACGAGCACCTAAGTATACATTTATAATATGTTCATACATATTATTATTTTGTTAATTTGGTAGTCACACTGCAGCTCACTGAATTAGCTTTATGTATTTTTATTACAATTCTATATGAAGGATGGAAATATTTATTAATTCGCCGAGAAAAATATTAAGCGGTCGCCGAGTGATCTGGGCGTGTCGTCGGTTTCTCTTGCGAGAGGTCCGAGATTCGAATCCGGTCGGCGTGTACCAATGAGTTTGAGAATAAAATTTACGCGCATACCTACACCTGCTGCTTTAGTGTTCGGAACCGGTGTAAACCTGTAGATCCCTTCCCTTGCCCTTCACTAAGTGGTTGGCTCAAATTGTAGTCGATTGGGTTATCTTTATCTATCGCCGTACTGAATGTAAGATGGCCGCATAGCAGCCTCGGCTGTGTTCTCCTCATTTTCCAGTCCAGCATTTTTTTTTATAGTAAACGCGACATGTGGCACCGAACCACCCACAAGGTGTCTAACGACGCCCATGGACATTCGGTCGTACGCGGGGGTTACGAATGCCATACCGGCCTGACAGGTGCCCATTCACGCCTCTCTTGAAGGACTCGAGACTATACTTGGGGGGAAATATGCCAGTAATTCAAAGGGAAGTCTCCGGTATGGCACCTACCTTCTCGGAGGTGATATTGCATGAACGGAGCATGTGCTTTGGCTCTATTGACTCAACAAACTATATGGACTACATAAAAAAAATTACAAAAAATTTGAATTATATAGATACTTATATAAAAAAATTACTCAACTCTACTTATCGAACGAAAGCCTGAAAATAATAGAGAGCTAAATATTATTGATATGTCAAATCAAGACACGCTGTTAGTCAACATCGTGTTTTGATGTCGAAACTTGAGATAATGGTGCGTAGCGGCGAAGCTATAAAATAAATTCAAATAGGTAAACAAGTTACCTATAGGTACAGAAATACAGAAATACTCTTAAATCCCCTTTCAGTGATAAGTGATTGGCGCTTCAAGTCACCGCAAGCTGTGGGATCTGAACAGATCCAGACACCGCTCCTGATCCACAGTCAGCCTCACTCCTATAAATCTAAAAGCTGACTTCTGAACCACCCCCCCCCCCCCCCACCCCCCACCCCCCCGCGCTGCCCACACACGAAGCCGGGGAGACAAAGTGCTAAAGATACTCGCGCTCGTATGTTATGTCCTCGCGCAGTATGTTTACGTATCATTGACGTGATTTTTGACGTAGAATACGTTTTAGATTGGGATCGGCTTTGGGTGGCACACGGGCGAATTGAAGAAAGGAAATTGACGTGAGCTTTGGTTAAATAAAACTAATTGGTTTGCCGCTATCGCCGTCTCATTATTTTATTATTATCAGTGATCGCAATAAGGAGGGTTCACGTTGAAAATGACACGGTTACATCGGCGTGTGTAACTGGAATGTGTACACATAAAATCCGGCCACGCGGCGTACGGATAGCAGATAGGATAACTCGACGTAAATTTACGATGATGTGAAATAAATATACTTTAGTAAAAAAAGAAAAAGTCACTGCCATCGTAATTGAACACCGTACCGATTAGAAATTTTAGCAATAAACTGATGATGAGGAAATACAATTGTATAAGTTTAACCGGAATGAATATCAAAAGCTTATTATTATAGATTTAGTTCCGTAATATATTCAAGTAAAGTTGCAATCCTATTGTTAGAAAACTGAGATAACAAAATATTGTGATTCTGTTGTTTTCAGCTGCGACGTAGAAAGAACTTCACAGATCCTGTTGACGACGAGTTTAGTTCAACTTTTAACTACCTGAGTTTGAAACTTCTCCACACGAATACCATTAAGTACGTACGTGTGCGCGCGCATTAGTGCAGCATGGTGCACGGTACAGGGTACGCGCGAGACCGAGGCGCGAGGCGATGCGAACAAACACTATTACTATATTCCAAATTCAAATAAAATAAAAAAATACAAAATGGCACCTGCTCCGAGCGTAGGACGAGAGAATATCAAAGCCGCCCAGTTTTAATAAATACAAAAGCATTTAAGTTGCCAGCGGCGGCGAGGAGATAAAGCCGAGAGGGGCCACTACATCATTGTTTCTTGTTAACGGTCGCGCTGCACACGCCCACTCTAAACTTCCGAGAATGAAAAAGAAATCTAGAGAAAATGTTTTTCCGGCCGCATCTGGCGGCTATAATGAAAAGTGCATTATCCGTTATCGTTGCGGGAAAATACACTTTGATATTATACAGGTTGTGAATGACAGGCGGGCATTAAAAAAGGCCGTGCTGTTCGTCATTCTCTATGTTTATGTAAACTGTATGAAAGGGGTGAATATTCTGCGGAGTGAGAGGAATATTTTTGTTAACCTACGCGCCTTACGCGCTCAGAATGAAGAATGAAAAACCTTGTTAAATTTAATGAACTACCTACATTTAACAACTTGTATTTATTACAGCGCCAATCTAATTCAGCGTGTATACAGAAAGTTTTTTCTCGGGTTACGGATGCCGGCGGCGGCGTTTTAACGGAGACGTATTTCAGTTGTCCACGATGTCCGTTCCCGGATGAAACAAATGTTCATCCGCGCAACAACGTGAAAATGGCGGATCCAGGGCACCGGATGCCGAGTGGACAAACAGTTATATACTTATACTATACATACATCTACACAGGCCGCTTCATGACGGACGAATGATGTGATGACCCGTCGTCATGGCGTATGTCGTGAACAAACGGCGTAAGAAAGACGCAGAACGCGCGGCCGGCCCATACAATACGGCCGATAATCGTTGATCTGTAGGTAAACCGAAATAAGTGTTTCAAGAACTGACAAGCCTGAATGTTCTCGAACCGCATGTAGGCTCAGGCACATGCCCAGGTACCTACCTAGGACATGTAGGTGTACATAAGGTTCGAGAACATTCTACCTATTAATGCGAAATATTTGAAGAATGTTAGAACGTAGCCTCAACTGCCCGGAACGAATGACTGCGGTGCGGCGGATTTTAGACTAAGCCCAGAGCAATATGTTTCCCTGAAGTGGTGAGCGCCTTCTGACGGTAAACAAAGATACTACGGAGTTTCTCTGCAGGCGGCAGAGGGCGCTCTAAAATTAGAGAAACACGAGCCGCTTACTTCGCCGTCTTTCTTCTCCGTTTCATTCTATCTTTTGTACGTGCTTTTATAATAGTCAGGTGAAGATGAAACAGTATCTGCGTGTTTTTTTATAAGTACCTGTCGCTCTCCTCTCCTTCACAACCTTATTATACAGACAAGAAATGTTATTGAGTTAGTTGATGTTTTCAATCAAAATCTAACTTTAACAGTTACTGTGGTATCATTAAAGAAAACATAATATATCTTCATATTGAATCCAACCGTAGTTCGAGTTCTTCGAATGAGTTTTGATCCGGCTACGTAACATTGTTACGTAGCCGGTAACAAGTTAGCTCTGCAATGTGCTTCTTGTTTTCTTCAGAACTCGTAGTTGTTCATTAGTATTCGTCGCCATTGTAATAGCATTGAATAAAACATAATTTAAATATCTTCATAATTATGCATTCTTCATTTTAATAAACTATCACTTTTACACAACAATCTATTCCGATACTATATACGTGCGATGAGCGCGAGGGCTTCACATTCAAATTGAAACCAGAATTCATAAGTAGAATTTATAAATATTTAATCTAATTCCTAAAAATCTAATTATTCGGGCACTGACTTTCGCTCAACGTAATACTTCGTAAGATTCTTTCAACGCAATGACTAAAAATGCCTCTATAAGTTCTCTCCGCATATTCGCTTCGCTCATACACGTAATAGCTAGTGGCAGTAACTGCTAAATAAACACTTTCCCGGAAGGCACCGATTTCCTCACCAGAAATATACTGCAATTTCCAGCTATCAACCGCTCCTTGCTGTGAATTTAGCCTGAATACACAATCAACCCGTGCAAATGATTCCGAATGGCTATGAAGGCGCATTCACATGGAGAGCTTGCCGAGCAACTCGATTATGAATTCCGGGGTGGTGTGAGCCTCCCCGCGCCTCGTCACCGCCCCCCGCGCTCCGCACCTCGCGCCCTGCCCGCCTACCGTGCCGAGGATTAGGTGCTAAGCGGAAATCCGTCGAATTTTTCCGCGAGCCGACTTCTGAGAGCTACTTAGCGGAAGTTATTACGTGAAGAGAATCCGATGTTATTGAGTTTTGAGCGTGCGAAACATTATGAAAAAATTTGCAGTTGACTTTGTAAATGGGCAGGAAATGAGGTGTAGCTCAAATAACTGCCCTTATTACTTCAAAGCAACAGGGAGATTGGTTTTTGAACGTTTTAATTTACAGGTCCGACGTCTGCGTAGCACGCCTACGAGAAGTCGTAGAGGTGCTACGCAGAGCCAATTTATGGAATAACTTGTTAAATTTTGTGAAAATTTGCAAGCCAATAATTATTAAATTAAGTACTTATATTTATATTAAAAAAACTATAACCTATACCTATATAAATATATATTTATGTTATGTCCATTAACTTGAATTGTTTGAAATGGTGAGTACACGGTTACATTGGTGAGGTGAGTCATATTATATTTTTTTAGGCTTATTAAAGCAATCAAGTTTGGAAATGTAGAGTGTGCAAGATGTTTATAGATAAGAAGAAAGTGTACTTAGATACATTATATAAATACTTGTTATGTAAATTTGCTGGCCGTATCTGTCCAAAATACTACCTGTGCCAGGCCTCACGCACTCTATGTACTTGCGCGCGCTAACTACCTACCGCCCGCTGGACCGCCAGCGGTCTAATTCAGTAGAAATTCGTCAGCCGCGCGAAGTATACCTACACGCTCGCCCGGGCAACTGCGCGCAGCTGCAAAGCAATAATGTACTTTAAACTTGATCGTTTAGGTACATTTTCGCACGCAGCGATTGGCGACGTGAAACAGTAGACTATTAAAGCCGAAGGTATGGAACTTTTTCTATGGAGTGATTTATCCTTACGAAGTAACTATTAAGTAATCTGTGCCTGTGCACTCAAATGAAACTCGCACATTCAAATTAATAAAGCGAAGTTTCTACGGGCGACCGATGACCGCAGCGACCGGCCGTGTAACGTACGTCAATATATGTAGGAATATCCTTATAACTCGGGAACCACTTTATCGATTTACATACGATTTTCCTGTTACATTCTGTCACTTCTCTGCTTTAGGCTATAAATCTTAACGCTACGTCATCGGCCTGAACTGTGAGCAAAAAGGTAAAACCCTAAACTCGCGAAGCGAAGCCGCGGGCAGAAGCTAGTTATAATAACTCGCTTCGCTTCGCCTGACTTTTTGCGCACAGCCCTGGCCGCCGATCACGTAGCGTCATAGTTTATAGGCTAAAGCCATCAGACATGGCAAGTTTCGCAGCTGTACATATCCGATACAGGGGAAACATTTTAATCAGATTCGTACTTTTGTTTCATTTGAATGAACATTTTACCAGTTAACAGTTTAAATCGTTACTCATTCAATTATTGATCGATTTTAATTGAGGATTAAATAAATAAACTTATATTTTCTCTTAAGTAGACACAACCCAATACAATTTAAAACATTCATAGAAATGAGTAAAGAGGAAAAATGAATCAGACGGAGCCAATGCAGAGTCTAGCTAGTGAATAACATCATGACATTCCGTACTCATTTTAAATCCAGCCTTGAACTGATTATTGAGGTGAACGGGCGCTGTAGTTATACATTGTCAGAGTACCTGTAAGTAAAGCCTTATTATTTACAATATCGTTCTTTTCTATAATGTGTTTCAGTTACAAATTCTGCTGAATTTTGGTTACACACCATGTGGAACATGTGTACACCATTATGCGAGTTACATTGCATTCCAGAATGTAAGGATACGACGAGCATACATTGTAATGGAGCTAGATGTATGATTGGTTTACTGCGAACGCTAGAAGACGAAATTATTTTTGCAAATGAACCCCTCTTAACACGTTCATGAAAGAATTAAAAGCGTAGAATCGACATTATCAATGAGGTGAAAGAAAAGTCACGAAAACGAAATCAACAAAATGTAATAAAACAATAAGATACAGTGTCGTACATTGAAAATATTGGTATTTTTTTTTCTATTTATACGTTTGCATGTTTGTTTAAGCCGCTCGTGACGTAAAAATTACCGACCAATTCAGATGGGGTTTTCAAAAAAATTCCTACATATGTAGATCGTATATCGCAAGACGCCGATAAACGAGCTGAGGATTAGTGGCGTCCGAAGTGAACGAAGTTCAAGTAAATTATGAAATATAATATGTTTTGATTTCATTTAATTTAATAACTATTTAGAAACTGACGCATTTAATTTTTTAGTCGAATGATGGAATTGATTTCTCAAATCGGCTTCGTTAAAAATAAGAAAACAATGCAAGCTCATCCAAGATGTGCAGAAATTAAACATTACTAAAAAAAATTAAAAGTTGATCAAAATTAAAAAAAAATTACAACAGGTAAACTTTACCGCTTGAATCGTCAGTAATGAATCCTTCTTATCAGGCACTTTATTTGTTCTTACATATCCGTAAATTCATAGTTTTGGCTAGCTACGTTCTCCTTTTATTATGCAAACTGACACGGTTGGCTACATCCGTGATGTCAGCCCATAATACCTTGGTGAGCTAGGTGCCATGTCAGTGCTTTCCTTCCATCGTACAACAGTCCGACATTATTCTGTGCCTAATCTAACTCCAAAATCCTCCAAAAACAAAACGTGACACTAAAACTTCACCTTCAAAGAATATAGAACCCAGGAAGCTCTCGGTAGCCCAAATAATTCAAGAAGCTCCGGCAAACAAATTAGAAGATTAGCGAAGAGGAAACCCCAAACGGTGTTACCTCCGCCTTTCGATTTGCTGTGGGCGCATGTTCCCAGCCGCTGGCCGGCAGTTGCACACTTCAGAGCAAATTAGATCGAGGTACGACAATTACTTTTCCAGGTAGATATCCCTTCTCTTTTTTGCCCCTTAGTTATCCGCTACCTCAGACTTGTTATTTTTCCTATTTCTCATTACATTTGCTTGCTTTTATTTTCTCTCCAACTTCGCTAAAATACACTACAGTAAGGGAAAAGATTTATTTTTAACCCCCGACGCAAAAAGAGGGGCGTTATAAGTTTGACGCCTACGTCTGTCTGTCTGTTTCTGTGTCTGGCTGCGGCATCGTAGCCCCCAAACGAATGGGCCGATTTAGATGCGTTTTTTTGGGTCAGGCGCGGAACGCCTTAATCGCATTTTCACCGAGTAGCTAATAGTCTAAATCGCAAAATGACCAAGTCGCAAAACGACCATAAAGCAAAATGACTAAATACATCATACGAGTACATACACCGCGAAAGAAATAATCACGTGTAAGTATTTTTGCGCACAAAATATCTTTGAAAAAGAAGCATTGAAATCTTATCGAAATAGTAACTACGATTGATTACGCGTAAATGGCAAAGTAAAACTTCCGAATATGAACCCACCAAAGTATAATTTTATGGTCTACCTATACGCAGCCCCAGTAGCCATTAGTTACTTACTTTCTTCGAAAAGAATATTGATAGCTTTTGCCCGCCGCTTCGCTCGCGTGAAATTCCTATTTCAAAAGAAGAATATAAGTAACTAAGGGCGAGGCTGAAGGCCAAGCTGCGTTCAGGATGACGATAAACCTTCTCGAAGAAAGTGAGTAACTAAAGGCTAGGACGAAGCCCGAGCTGTGGTTAAGTATTTCTCCATGAAAGTAAGTAACTAAAGGTGGTTCTGAAATAATAATTTGTCATGTTCAGTTATCCACGCGGACGAAGTCGTGGGCAACAGCTAGTCATAGTAGTCGTGTAATAAAATAATTACGTATCTTAAAAACCTTGAAATAAAACTTTAATTACAAACCAGGATGGGTTCTAGCCTAGCGTAATCAAGTAATTGATTAAAGTTAAATTACAAATTAAAAAATGCCGACTCATGAACAACCCTTAAAAAGTAAAAAATAATTTGTTTAGTTACTTAAAGGCGTCGGGTGACCGCTAAGTAAATAACCGCGCAGCTCTGAGTTTTGCTTTATTTACTTAACGCTTCCCCGACGGCTTTAGTAACGAAATGTAAATAATTCTTTACTTTTTAAGAATTGTTGATGTGCCGGGGGTTTTTTTAATTGAAATATAACTTTTTATATAATTTTCACCGAGTTCTTGCACAAACGGGTGAAAGTACACATCAATACTTTTCACTGGTTATATGTTATCCTATTTTTCAACTTTCCACTTTCTACTAAAATATTTTTTAAATAGTCAGCTCTAAAATTATTGCAAAAACAAATTTTCTAAAAGCAATACAACCCACAACCTAAATAATGTTGCGACATAGTATTCTATACTAAAACAGCAATACAGTACCGCGACTCCGACCACAATGTTGGAATTATACAAACTAGTGCGACGGCGGCGGCGGCGGCGGCACGGGCGGCACGGCGCGGCACACCGGCCGGGGTGGCCGCGTGCCGGCCCCGGCATAGGCACGGTGCGGTGCGGTGGGACCGCATTATCCCGTGTTGATTTATATTCTGAATGGCAACAGAGCCTTCCTGCGGCGCCCGAGCCTCGTACAGGATGTAAATAAATGCTAATCCCAACAGTCCATCCTGTACTGTTCGAACCACTACGACACGTACCTATACTAACACGCACTGTCCCACATTTGCACATCTATTTATGTATATTTTAGTTTTGGCGAGCATTTGGAATGAACTGAAGTAGGTATCCATTCATACAAATATTACTTTATAATGCATGTGGCATTTTTTGTTACACGTAATCATAAATATTTCTTTGAATTCGTTCTACGGCTGCGGCGGCGACACGCCGGGATCCGCCCCGCGCATTATACTTCTCTGTAAAAAAGTTAAATTACAAATTAAAAAAAAACTCCGTCCCTTAAAAAGTCTAAAATAATTTCCGTTTACTTACTTTAAGGAGTCGGGGGACCTCCAAGTAAATACCCGCGCAGCTCTAAGTTTTTATATTTTATTTACTTAGCGGTCCCTCGACTCCTTTAATTAACTTTTATTTCAAGCATTAAAAAACCGCATGCGAATCGATCCACTTTTTAAGATAATGAATTTTTTGATTTCTTAACCCTAGAATGCAACTTACCGCCTGGGAGGCGGCGCGCGAGTGTTGTTTTGTTATTATTTCAAAACCGCACGCATCCACGGAGCCATGCTTCCTAGTAGCTGCAGTGCCGAGCGAGATGCAGCGACGTGCGGGCGGACTTACGTGCGTGTGCGACGGTTCGCGTAGCCTGAGAGGCGAAGGGTTGCATTAAGAGGTAAAATATTACACTTGGTGGTTTTTTGTTTTTTGTTTGTAGCTAGTTTATTATACACATATAGTATGTGCTATCGCTTATTCCATGGGAGTGCTCGGAGGAGCTGTTTGAGACTGCATTAAGATTAAATAAATAAATAAAATAAACGTTATCCCGCCGTCCCCTTTCCACCTCCGCACTACGCGCACTGGGCAGGGATTGCATCCCTACACCGTACTATTGCCAAAAATGCAATAAAACTTACTGTATATAGCACCGATCCCCAATGTGCTGCGGGTGCACTGATAAGCAAGGATGAAAAAATTGCGTAAATTCAATTTCTTCTCTAGCTGGTACTGAAAACGAACTTTAGTTGAGTAATATATCAAATGAAAGTACTATTATCATTCTTTACGACACAGTTACAATTTGTTTAAATTTCAAGCTGGAAATTTTTATTTTTATTTTTTTCACACCCTAGTTACGACGAACTTTTGTAGCATATGTGCCTTATATTTTATTTTTTTCTGAAGGTTGTGTAAGAGTTATGACTGAAATATTAATGTATTATTTTTCAGTAAAGGGTAGCCTTTTGATATAATTCTAATATAATAAATACTTTTCACGTAATTCATAAAAAAAAGGGTTGCATTCTAGGGTTAATTACTTGATTACTTGATGATAAACATATGTAGGTTAAGAACCATCCCGATTAAACCAGCTTTCTAATTAAAAAAAAAAACCGCATCCAAATCGGTCTATTCGTTTGGGAGCTACGATGCCACAGACAGACACACCCATACATACATACAACAATACACACACATGTTAAACTTATAACAACCCTCTTTTTGCGTCGGGGGTTAAAAAGAAGGTATGAAAGGAATGTTCGCCTGTAGGAAGACATATAAAAAGTTAGTGCTGTCATGTCTCTACAATACATCCTGTCAGAATCTGTGCGCGCGGCTTGCACGCTCCAGAGCACATACATATACGGAAGCTCCTGAATGCGTGTTTTTCAGAGGCCTCTAAGGAGAAATTATAAAGTAAAGCATGCATGTAGAGGAAGTGGCCGCGATATAATAACCAGCTTGAAGTACCTACTAATGATATGTTTAAATTTTTTGGTAAAGAGCTAATACTTATTCTTGTTCAATCCCTTTTACTCCCCATTCTCGACTATGCAGATGTGTGTTATCTCGACTTAAATGAAGATCTTCTAAACAAACTTGACAGACTCTTAAATATGTGCATTCGCTACATCTTTGGTCTGCGCAAGTACGACCATATTTCCGAATATCGCAAGCGTTTACAATGGCTCGATATTCGAAGTCGCAGGAATAGCCACGTCTTATCTCTTCTCTTCCGTACACTGAACGATCCTGCTGCTCCGATATACCTAAGTGAGCGGTTTAATTTTCTCTGTTCTCATGGTCTCTCTCTGAGATCCACTGACAACTTACTCCTAGCAATACCAGCCCACTCGAGTTCGTTCTACACTGACTCATTTACAGTTAGTGCGGCTCGCATGTGGAATCAGCTTCCTGAGGAGACACGTCGCTCCACTATTACTATCCACATGTTCAAAGAACGTATCCACAAACGATTTCTGAAACCACATGGCAATGAGTACGTAAAATAAATATATATACTCATCGATGCCCTTGCGTCTTCAATCCAGTTGAAATATATGTAAAGTATGTATATAAGTATGTATGTATAGTATATAAGACTTGATGTAGGTATATTATAATATGTATATTTCTTATTGTATATATGTAATTATGTATATGTAAGGATTTATATTGATTGTATGTATCTTTGTACAATTTGTATATGTGTGTATTTATATTTCATACAACTGTTTCCTGTTTAGTACTGCATTGTCCGCCCCTACGCCTGTTCCACATCCCAAAGGTTAGTTCGTAAAGAATGCCGCAAGGCATTAAACTCGCCTTTTGTAACCTTTTTATACGGTGTACAATAAAGTATATTTTCATTTAATTTCATTTCATTTCATAATAATTTTCCCACTTTCGCTCTACTATGCGTAAGTATAGTCAATCTACCTAGAGTATAAATCGACCAGCAGCATAAAGCATACCGCCAGCGATTGGATCAAATTCTAAATGTTTCACTTCAGGAATAGCAACGTTAATATTTATTTAAACAAGTTAAATTAAAATACAATAAGAACTACCTAATAAACATAAAAAAGCTCCTCTAGAGTTCGGCATGTCGGGAATGTGCCCATAACGCTCGCAGCATTCCCTCTCTGCACAGCGAAGCTTATTCTCTCCCTTAAAAACTTTTCCGAATTTTGAACGCTGGTTGTTTCCCCAATTTTTTTACCTAAAATATGCACAAGTGATTTTGAATATAATTTAAATATATGGTATTATTCATCGCGAGGAAAACTGTATGTCTGTAGTAATATGAAAGTGGATATTATAACCTCCAAGCCACGTGACACGAATATGATGCCATTCATATCATAGAGCTAACTAAACTAAATAGTATATACTCCATCTCATCATCATAAAAAAAAGTTTGCGAAAATTTTATAAAACCCGACCCGAATCAAATAACAAGGAACATTAATCGAAAATGCTGTAGTCGGGCTTCCTATCTATTCGAATACTTCTACACGCCCGACTACAGCATTTTCGAAAAACTTTGGGATGGAACCTATATCTACGTTAACTCCCATCCCCTAAATAAAAGTTAATGGTCACGAAAGTACGAACGGAAGTTGCAACACTGCTCATTGGCTGCGCAGCGAATAGCGTGTGAAACTGGCACGGTTGACTACATCACCTACAAGATCCGTGTTGTCAGCCCTTATCACCTTGGTGAACTAGGTGCCATGTCAGTGCTTACCTTCATTTCATGTCGGCTACACTGAACTGGACGGAAAACACGAACTATTTACATAGCCGTTTTGCCCCCCCCCCCCCCCCCCCCCCCACTGTACCGTGTTGGGCCGGTACTTAAGACGAGACGCAAGTTAACTTTCTCCATACAAAATCGTCTTTCGGCATTTATGTTTTCTCGCCCCCTAAACCTTATCCGATTTTCCCAATTCTTGACAGTCGAATTTAGGTACGTTTCTGTCTTTTTATTTTTTTTATGTCTAAAGTGATGACTCAATAAAGCTGAATGAACTTCATGACATCAAATAATGTTTTCGGCCGAAATACAAATTTTTAGGTCCGGTGTTGTATGTGTATTTCATCTAAAAGTAGCAGGCACGTAGATGGACTGTCCTTAAGACAAGAAAAAAAATTGTAAACATCGGATAAGGTTTAGGGAGCGAGAAAACATAAATGCCGAAAGACGATTTTGTATGGAGAAAGTTAACTTGCGTCTCGTCTTAAGTACCGGCGCCACACAGTACAGTGTATAATAATAAGGGAAAATGAGGAAGAGGTAAAATCGCTTGTGTGTAAATAAATTTAGGGCTTCTTTCATCACCCGTATGGCAATTAGAGATAAAATTAGAATTCGTCTAAAATACGAGTTCACTGGGCGATAAAATTTCTGGATGCGTAAAGAAAAAAAATATTAATCGAGTAATGTCGTCAGACTTTTTTATATTTAAGTCATTAGCATTTATAACGCAGTACATAGTTTTATATTTCTCGGTATCGCTCCAAATTCCTAACCGCTGAAAGTCCGTAAGAGCGTTAATCTGTTTAATTTAGTTAAAAGCCGTCACACCAACTAATGAAATGTATATTACCAGTCTAAAAGTGCAAAAGTATCTATAGAACTTTGTCCCTCCCGTTATCTACAACTTTACTAGTGTTAAGCAGTAAGTTGTAGTAAGTTTGTGAGTGTGACACGGTTCTGCAAAAGTATTTTTCGCTTTTTATGGTCGATTGTACATCCGAAAAATTAATCCGCTACGCACAGGAACGGTGAAGCAATCCTATAACGAAAATGATATCACGTGAACGTGAAAAAAATGAACTCACACATATTACCTCTCTCCATCTCCCTTCCTCGTACTCTTTCAATATCTCTCACTACCTCGCACATACATATCGATTGACCACACCGAGGTGTTATATTCACTCAATCCTTGGAACTCTGATAAAAAATCAGATTAGTTACATGATATGATAACAATATTTTGGGGTTCACTTCCTCTTAACTATATTTAGAACTACTAACTAATAGAGGAGCAAATGCGGACTTATCCCTTACATGGATTTATCCCAGTCAACCTTTGGATGTTTGACAGAGGCAGTAGGAAAATACTTGAGTGTGGGAATGTAAAATATAATAATAGGAATATAACTATGATAAACTATAATATACTACATATAGATAGTATAATATAAAAAAGAAATCTCAATTTCATCCGCATGTTTGTTATTCTTATGTGTGTGTGTGAGCTCTGTTTACAGGGAAGCCAGGAAACCTACATGGCTCACCTAAATATTGAACCTGTTCGATATGAACTAGGAAATAAGAACCTATGTTACTCATACGTAGGTCTTTCTTTATAAATAACTAGCTGTTGCCCGCGGCTTCGCTCGCGTGAAATTCGTATTCCAAAGAAGAGTAACAAAGGGCGAGGCTGAAGGCCGAGCTGCGTTCGAGAAGACCATAAACCGTCTCAAAGAAAGTAAGTAACTGAGGGCGAGGCCGAAGGCCGAGCTGCGTTCAGGAAGACCATAAACCTTCTCGAAGAAAGTAAGTAACTGAGGGCGAGGCCGAAGGCCGAGCTGCGTTCAGGAAAACGACAAACCATCTCTAAGAAAGTATGTAATCAAGGGCGAGGCCGAAGGCCGAGCTGCGTTCAGGAAGACGATAAACCTTCTTGAACAAAGGGCGAGGCCGAAGGCAGAGCTGCGTTCGGGAAGACCATAAACCTTCTCGAAGATATTAAGTAACTGAGGGCGAGGCCGAAGGCCGAGCTGCGTTCAGGAAGACGATAAACCTTCTCGAACAAAGGGCGAGGCCGAAGGCCGAGCTGCGTTCAGGAAGACCATAAACCTTCTCGAAGATAGGAAGCAACTAAGTGCGAGGCCGAAGGCCGAGCTGCGTTCGGGAAGACGATAAACCTTCTCGAAGAAAGTAAGTAACAAAGGGCGAGGCCGAAGGCCGAGCTGCGTTCGGGAAGACCATAAACCTTCTCGAAGATATTAAGTAACTGAGGGCGAGGCCGAAGGCCGAGCTGCGTTCAGGAAGACCATAAACCTTCTCGAAGATAGGAAGTAACTAAGGGCGAGGCCGAAGGCCGAGCTGCGTTCGGGAAGACCATAAACCGTCTCGAAGAAAGTAAGTAACTGAGGGCGAGGCCGAAGGCCGAGATGCGTTCAAGAAGAGGATTAACTTTTTCGAAGAAAATAACTAACAAAGGGCGAAGCCGAAAGCCGAGCTGCATTCGTGAAGATCATAAACCTTCTCGAAAATAGTAAGTAACTGAGGGCTAGGCCGAAGGCCGAGCTACGTTCAGGAAGACCATAAACCTTCTCGAAGAAAGTAAGTAACTGAGGGCGAGGCCGAAGGCCGAGCTGCGTTCAGGAAGACGACAAACCATCTCTAAGAAAGTATGTAATTAAGGGCGAGGCCGAAGGCCGAGCTGCGTTCAGGAAGCGGATAAACCTTTTCGAAGAAAGTAAGCAACAAAGGGCGAGGCCGAAGGCCGAGCTGCGTTGTTCGGGAAGACCATAAACCTTCTCGAAGATAGTAAGTAACTGAGGGCTAGGCCGAAGGCCGAGCAGCGTTCAGGAAGACGATAAACCATCTCTAAGAAAGTAACTAATTAAGGGCGAGGCCGAAGGCCGAGCTGCGTTCAGGAAGACCATAAACCTTCTCGAAAAAGTAAGTAACTGAGGGCGAGGCCGAAGGCCGAGCTGCGTTCAGGAAGACGACAAACCATCTCTAAGAAAGTATGTAATTAAGGGTGAGGCCGAAGGCCGAGCTGCGTTCGGGAAGACCATAAACCTTCTCGAAGATAGTAAGTAACTGAGGGCGAGGCCGAAGGCCGAGCTGCGTTCAGGAAGACGACAAACCATCTCTAAGAAAGTATGTAATTAAGGGCGAGGCCGAAGGCCGAGCTGCGTTCAGGAAAACGATAAACCATATCTAAGAAAGTAAGCAATTAAGGGCGAGGCCGAAGGCCGAGCTGCGTTCTGGAAGAGGATAAACATTTTCAAAGAAAGTAAGTAACAATGAGGCCGAAGGCCGAGCTGCGTTCGGGAAGACCATAAACCTTCTCGAAGAAAGTAAGTAATTAAGGGCGAGGCCGAAAGCCGAGCTGCGTTCAGGAAGACGATAAACCATATCTAAGAAAGTAAGTAATTAAGGGTGAGGCCGAAGGCCAACCTGCGTTCAGGAAGAGGATAAACATTTAAAAGACAGTAAGTAACTATAGGCGAGGCCGAAGGCCGAGCTGCGTTGTTCGGGAAGACCATAAACCTTCTCGAAGATAGTAAGTAACTGAGGGCTAGGCCGAAGGCCGAGCAGCGTTCAGGAAGACGATAAACCATGTCTAAGAAAGTAAGTAATTAAGGGCGAGGCCGAAGGCCGAGCTGCGTTCAGGAAGACCATAAACCTTCTCGAAAAAGTAAGTAACTGAGGGCGAGGCCGAAGGCCGAGCTGCGTTCAGGAAGACGACAAACCATCTCTAAGAAAGTATGTAATTAAGGGAGAGGCCGAAGGCCGAGCTGCGTTCGGGAAGACCATAAACCTTCTCGAAGATAGTAAGTAACTGAGGGCGAGGCCGAAGGCCGAGCTGCGTTCAGGAAGACGATAAACCATCTCTAAGAAAGTAAGTAATTAAGGGCGAGGCCGAAGGCCGAGCTGCGTTCAGGAAGACCATAAACCTTCTCGAAAAAGTAAGTAACTGAGGGCGAGGCCGAAGGCCGAGCTGCGTTCAGGAAGACGACAAACCATCTCTAAGAAAGTATGTAATTAAGGGCGAGGCCGAAGGCCGAGCTGCGTTCAGGAAAACGATAAACCATATCTAAGAAAGTAAGCAATTAAGGGCGAGGCCGAAGGCCGAGCTGCGTTCTGGAAGAGGATAAACATTTTCAAAGAAAGTAAGTAACAATGAGGCCGAAGGCCGAGCTGCGTTCGGGAAGACCATAAACCTTCTCGAAGAAAGTAAGTAATTAAGGGCGAGGCCGAAAGCCGAGCTGCGTTCAGGAAGAGGATAAACATTTAAAAGACAGTAAGTAACTATAGGCGAGGCCGAAGGCCGAGCTGCGTTCAAGAAGAGGATAAACCTTTTCGAAGAAAGTAAGTAATATTTAAGTATAGTAAACTAATTAAGAACCTCTTTGTATACTTCATTTCTGGCACGGCTCTCATCTGCGAATATCACCAGATTACTTGCGGAACTGACTCTTGAACAGGCCTCTTAAAACTGTCCGTGAGAAAAGCAGTCCTCTCTTAAGTCCACTCCGGCCATCTGCAGCGTTTGCCCCTGAGCTTTATTTATAGTCATAGCGAAAGACTTTAAGGGGCAACTGCAGTCTTTTTAACTCAAATGGGTATTCTGACGGTATTAAACTTATTCGAGGTATGAATACCCTGAAACATGTCATTGTTTATTTATGATGAATAGCTATGATTATGATTTTCAAGTTCCTACCTTTAAAAAAACCGATACTCCCTTACAACATTTCGTCCCCCATTTCCCCCGCTTAAAATGTAGAAATCCAAAAACCCTGAAACACGTCATTATTTATTTATGATGAATAGCTATAATTATGATTTTCAAGTTCCTACCTTTAAAAAAACCAATACTCCCTTACAACATTTCGCACCCCATTTCCCCCCCTTAAAATGTGAAAATCCAAAAAACCCTGAAACACGTCATTATTTATTTATGATGAGTAGCTATTATTATGATTTTCAAGTTCCTACCTTTAAAAAAACCGATACTCCCTTACAAAGTTTCGCCCCCCATTTCCCCCCCTTAAAATGCAAAAATCCAAAAACCCTGAAACACGTCATTATTTATTTTTAATGAATAGCTATATTTATGATTTTCAAGTTCCTACCTTTAAAAAAACCAATACTCCCTTACAACATTTCGCACCCCATTTCCCCCCCTTAAAATGTGAAAATCCAAAAAACCCTGAAACACGTCATTATTTATTTATGATGAGTAGCTATTATTATGATTTTCAAGTTCCTACCTTTAAAAAAACCGATACTCCCTTACAAAGTTTCGCCCCCCATTTCCCCCCCTTAAAATGTAAAAATCCAAAAAACCAGAAACACGTCATTATTTATTTATGATGAGTAGCTATAATTATGATTTTCAAGTTCCTACCTTTAAAAAAACCGATACTCCCATACAAACTGTCACCCCCCATTTCCCCCCCTTAAACTTGAAATTTCCAAAAATCCTTTCTTAGCGGATTCTTACGTTATAAAATAAACCTATGTTCCAAATTTCAGCTTTCTAGACTTAGTAGTTTTGGCTGTGCGTTGATAGATCAGTCAGGACAAACAATTTTATAAGTATAGATAATTTAGTTTGGTCTGATGAGGCAATAATTACTCTTTTAAAGGTGAACTTACTTGTAAAATGCAATTTCTTGCAGTCAATCTTGTACACAACAAAGTACATATTAGCGTGGTTAGTGTGCAGATGTTTTCCTTAACCGAAGTGATATGCGCATACATTCTTGAAAAAATTATTCTAGTACAGTAGTTCAAATACATCTAGGATTCGAACCTAGGCCGTCCATCGGAAGCTCTATTTAGTTATGCAATAATCTCGCTCCAAACCAACATTTGCTGGTCAATTTGGATAGCCCGCCACACAGTCAATTGTTATTTGAATAGTGTGCTTACGAGCGCGAGGCCAAGTAATCATTGTCAATTGTATTCGAGTACCTAGGTCATAATTATATAAGCGTATTAATGGACATCACACGTGCATAAATATAAAATGGATATACAGTTTGTAGAAGATTACTGCCATTAATTAATCGTGTTTATTCAACAAAGGTAGGATTATGCTTTCATGTAAGCGATTATTTGGATATCAGTGGAGAAAGGTGGTAAGAGCAAAATTAGCACTTCATGAAGGTTTTCGCACAATTAGTACATAGTATCTGGGCGACCGAGCTTCGTTCGGCGTCTACAACTATCTAGATAAACTTGAAAAAAAATTATATTATCTGATAAAAAAATTTCATCCAATTCGTTAGAGAAACCAATTATATTATAAGGTTTAGCTCACTTAAAGTAATAGGATTTATAATTACTTTGTGAGAAAAATATTAGTGAGGTGTATAATTGTACAGTAGATTGCACAAAGGTAAGAGTTTATTTTGTAATATTAATTAACACACATACACACACCTACAATAGCACTCAGATCAAGAAACAGCTACAGCACTAAACAAAATGCAAACACTCGAATAGGGTATCCTGTTATGTAAGCTCCGCCGGGACGGAGCGTTTTAAGCAAATGCGAAAGGGGGTAGTAAATAGTCCACCAGATAGAGATAAGGGTAAAACTTAGAATGAAACTAGCGAGGACCGGTTCCGGTTATCTAGAAGCAATTTATTCGACCGCATTTAGAAGGTAGCGCTTACGCAATTGTGTCCATGCATGCCTTTCCCTGTGTCTTCTTCTTAAAATTCACGTTAGAGGAGGAGAATAAGAAGATATTAATGTACTCAACTTAAAACAGACTTTAAGGAATGTTGTAGAGGTAAAGAATATAATGTTATAATTATCATCATACGATTTTTTACAAGTGCTTTGAGTATATCGATACTGTTAAAGAAGTTTGGCAGATATTTAAGGAAAAAAATTCATACAATTTAGTAAACGTTCAAAATACCTAGATCGAAAATAATTATGCCAGTAGTCAGCCAAATAAAATCTGCTAACTCTATCCATAAACTTTCCTATCTATCCATAAGCTTTAAAAATATTTTAAATTCCATTCCAATCCAATTGATTCAATTCCAGTTCATTCGTGTGGATTTTGCACAGTTAGTGCAGTATTCGCTCTCCCAATGTCAGATGATCCAACAAAATGTTTACACTTCTAAAAAACATGTTTTACTTCAGTTAAAAGAGCTCGAAAAATCGTAGTTTCATCCAGCTCGCTATATAGTTGCTCAAAGTGGCCACTACAGTTTTAGCATTCATATTGCGTCCACCTATCACGAAGAGACGTCCATGGAGTTAACTTTGTCAGTTTGAAATTCGGCTGAAAGCGTCGCAGCGACACAATTTTGGGTCCGCGCGAGGGACCCAAAATTAGACGAATAATTGTACAGTTGACCGCGTAACTGTTTCTAAATTCATGGACGGAAAGTTGTCTACGATGTCCTATCGGTACAAAGGTAAAAGGCGATAAAAGTTATATATCCTCTATTTTAGTTTTAAAAGTTTTAAGTTTAAAAATAAAAAATCGGCCAAGTGCGTGTCCGAACTCCGACCGAGCACAGTGAATGGTTCCGTAGTCGCGAAGATAACGTTCACGGTTAAAAGACAAAGTTAATAATAAATTAGGTATAGGCTCCAAAATCCAAAACACGAAGAAACCACCAGAATCAGATTTTTCGCCCACTTTCCAGTAAGGCAACCATTTTGTGTCGTTCGCAAAAAAAAACACCATCTCCACTCGCAGAACTATTTTCTATCAATGTTGTTTAATATTCTAAATTAAAACTTTACAACTTGCCAGTAATTTTGCAACGTGATAGCAACACTGAATAACACACTTTGTACGACTTTAGAAGCGCATATTTCACCAAATATGGACTTAACCAAAAAGTCATTCCAGAACTTCTATATATTTTTTTAAGACCTATCCAACGATAGCCTACACGCTCATGTGCATTGAATTATATTTTTTTTCATTCCTCAGATACATGTCACACAATTCTTTCCAAATGAAAAAAAAAAACATTCAAATCGATATAGGACCAATAGTCTCCTAGTAAAATGTCTGTGACATACGGACAGACGGATGGACAGACGGACAGGACTAAATTATAAGGGTTCCGTTTTTTCCATTTGGCTACGGAACCATAAACATTATTTTTCCTCTTTGACCCTTTTGCTTTTCCACCGAGATGTTGAATGTGGGCATGAGAAAGCGGTTTGTAACTCAAATGACGTCACTTTGTTTCTTCGCTGTCGTAGCAGAGCTAAATTAGCCACACACAGGTGGCGTTACTTATTCTGAATACTGCTCTGAGCTGCGAGAACGTACACAAGTATTTATCACGTCTTCATATTTTTTGAGATTAGATATGCCAAAGTGTTTCATTCTTCCACAGTGTATTGGATTTATAATGGCTATAACGAAAGTACGTTGAAGTATATGTAGGTATAGTTAATCAATGAACTTTATGCAAGCAAATGGAATGAAATGAGTAAAATGAAATGCCAATAATTAGTTTTCTCAAGTTGTGCGTTATATATAATGTAGCTGTAAAGAAAGTACAGCTTAACATTTCTTACTTTATGGTTTGCCGAAATCCTTTAATATTACTACGAGTAGGTATCAGCTACTCGTAGTATATTGGATTCGCAATAATACCTATCATATCATATTTTCGAATGATATTATTGCTGTTATTGGTCCACGTTTTAAGATTTGAAGAACTGATTAGCTATGTCGTGTTCGCAAAATTTTGGTACGAAAAAAAAATTGGTTGTCTGTAAAGTCGGTTTACGGACGATAGTTTTACGTGATAACGTCATAAAGTGGTAAGACTACTGGGAATATTTTAAATTTGAAATCTTTTCCGACTGGCCAGATGCGCTTAATATATTATGGTACGAGTATCCTCCTTTTAATTTCTGCTGCCCTGGTACTTTAGAACCAGAGAGATAAATGTGTACAAGCCGACGCTTGGGCCGATTGTGCCTCTCTATCGCTTGTTACGCGCTCTCGCTTGCACACACAGGCTCAGATGGAACGTGACACTTTTTCGTGCGTGCAGCCAGTGTTCATCAATTTATAAGACGTGACGTTATCACGTCAAAATACAACACAGACATCCAAAAATTCCCTCTTAACCACTTCTACTGCTGATCAGTCAGTCTGCAAAACCGATAAATCAGTCTACAAGTCGGACGGCAGCCCGTTTATCTATGCGGTCGGTGTAGCGAGTCCGGGTTCTACCTCGTGACCGTTTCAGTCGTTCGCACGTGCCGCGCCCTGGTTCCCCGCCCGCGGCCCGCCCTAGCCTCCCGCCCGCCCCAGCCGCGCCGGCCGCGCTGATCCGATGGAATCGTGACAAGTTACACGGCGCCTGCTAGTTTAGTCATTTATCAGGTGCAACAGGCTGTTGGAGACGAGCCTGTTTCGATTCAATGCTATCTGGGTGCGAAAATGCGATGCTGTTGCAGGATATACCTAATTGGTACATTGGATATTAATAATTATTAATTTTAGGAATTTAAAATATATACAAATTAATTAGTAATGGTTTAATTTTAAGATAAGCTTCTTATTTGTTTTTAATATGTGTAAAAATATTACATACTATGAGAACATTAAAACTAACGTGAAAATAAACTAAGCCATAATATAAAATATTAAAAAATATTTATATTTAAATAAATGTTGTGGTTGGGATGTAGCGAAGTCTGCCCGGTACACCCGCTGTATAGCCACACTTATGCGTTGTGACAATTTATTAATATGATTTTATTATTTTTATGTGTTTCTAATAGTGGTTTCTGATTACTAGTTTTGCATATTGTATATTGTAAAGCAAATTTAATTTACAACTTTAAAAAAATAAATAAACAGCTAAAGAAATTTGTTGAAAATATGGCACTAAGAAAATAAACGTAAGAAAGTGAGAGTTTGCACTAGAAGGGAATTAGAACAATCCCATACAGCAATTGAAGGCGGTGCGGTGCTGCGCAAAATGTCGAAACACATTTCCCT
The DNA here is from genome assembly GCA_946902875.1 of Nematopogon swammerdamellus. Taxonomy (NCBI): domain Eukaryota; kingdom Metazoa; phylum Arthropoda; class Insecta; order Lepidoptera; family Adelidae; genus Nematopogon; species Nematopogon swammerdamellus. The sequence goes on from OX336345.1 coordinate 10,793,688, forward strand.
CGCGGCCGAAGCAGACTCTAATTCTCGCACTCGACTCGCGAATTAAAATAAAACCGAGAGGCGTCACTCCGTCGTCGGTACACTTCGCTCTACGTAATATAAGCAGGTAATCTTAAGGGTCACCCACGCGACGCGACGGTGCCTCCGCCCTCACACCTGCCGACCGCATGACGTTACGCTCCTCCGCCGCGCCGCCGCCGCCAGCAAGAAACACAGCGCACCGGGCGCCGCGTGATTGTTCCAGCGCAAGCCTCGGGCTCCTCAAGGACGAGAACTCCGCGTCTAATCAGTTTGCCGCAAGACGACCCGACGTGTCACCTCACCAAATTAAATGGCAAATGGAGTTCAAGATTTTAAATTGTTTGCAAATTGAATTCGCAGTAAGCGCGGTAACGACTTATCAGACGCTAACTAATCGCATTTGTCTTAAAAGCTATTTCAAAATTAACTGTCATCGCGAGAAACGGCTGGAATATTATTATATATATTAGAGCGTGCGTCGTCGGCACGCTCGCGCGGGAGGGGCGACCTCAGGCAAACGGCAGCGAGCTATCAATACCAATAACAGAACCTAAAGGACTCTACATAACTCCTCATCAGGTATTTACTCGATGACCCTAGAGCTTTACCTTCTCGGTAGGAAATACTATTTTAGTTCTTGTGTGAATTGAAATCCGACATAGATCTCTTTACGAGATACTATTACGTGGACGCTTACAACAATATAATAATATTTTTTTTAATTATGGAAACTGACACGGTTGGCTACATCACCTACAACATCCGTGGTGTCAGCCCCCACAACACCTTGGTGACCTAGGCATTTGAGCTCCATAGGGAAAGAACTACATATTATATACATACCACACGCTGTATCCCGATAATCGGGGTGAGCAGAATAATCGGTGTTGTGCTGCAAGAACTCCGCGAAATTACAGCACAACACCGACCACCACAATTCGCAAAGTATTCGGACAAGATAAAAATCAAGCAGCAAGTAAGGCGCGAAGAGGCACCTGCTGCACGACTCGGTCGAAGAACTGCGCCAAGATAAGAGGTGGTAAGCCTGTTGCCCTTTAGCACGCCATCTTTGTTTCATGGAAACTGACACGGTTGCGTGCGGCTACATCACCTACAAAATCCGTGATGTCAGCCCATAATACCGGGTGAAGTAGGTGCCATGTCAATGCTTCCCTTCATTTCATGTCGGCTACACTGAACTGGACGGAAAACACGAAGTTTTTACATAGCCGTTTCGACCGACGACGTTTCATTCAGTGCGGTGGTACCAACCCGGGCGAAATAAACCCTACCACTTAGTAAGGTAAGAAAGGAAGGTGTTCTGTGGAAGGGACCTACAGTTTTACTTGGAATCCGAACCACGGTCAGACTCCAACGGTCGAGCGGTCACCTATCCAAGTACTGACCGCACCGAGGTGTGCTTAACAACAGTCGACGGTGGAGGAAAATCATTTTTTGTTTGTTTTAGTCTTGAGTTATTCGACTTTCTTCCTACACGTTATATGAAAATATATGAACATTATCTTGCAAAATAAATTGATTTCATCTTCTTCAATTCGGCGTAAATAATCTTACGACGTAAGAGTGTAAGCGTAAGGCGTGTGTCAAGAGAAAATGTTTTCAATTTAAGGCCCTATTCCGCCGATGCAAAACATGCGAATAATAAGCGTTTTGGCTTATATTATGTGCCATTTGTTAGAATTATTTTCGAAACCAAATACTCATATTTTTCAATCGAATTTATTTTCTTTTCAATAAAAATATATGAATTATATATAACATGCTTAGTGATTTATTTGTTATAACATGTAACTTTGCCAAAAAAAAAAACACGACAGAGGACCATAAATTACCTTTTTTTAGAAGAAATTGTTAAGAAAATCAAGACACCTATACTGGACGGGCTTCATCAGGAACTGCGGGAGTTCCTGGAGCCGACGTCTGGTGTCCGTTGTACCAGACGTCAAACTGTTTGACGTCTGGTACAACGGACACCAGACGTCGGCTCCAGGAACTCCCGCAGTTCCTGATGAAGCCCGTGACGTAGCGGGCGAAACGTCGACTTATGTAAGTCTTTAAACCTACTGTTAATCCGTAAACTTAAAAATGAATATAATTAATAACAGTGTAAACTTAAAAACATTACCTATACTGAAAATATTCTGGAGAAGCCCAAGAAAAAGATCAGAACGAGGGTTTATCCCAATTGTTTTTTCGTTTTTGTATAGCTTGAAATAGCTTTTCCGACATGAAATGAAGGGAAGCACTGACATGGCACCTAGTTCACCCTGTGTTATGGGCTGACATCACGGATGTTGTAGGTGATGTAGCCAACCGTGTCAGGTTCCATAAAAAAAAAAAAAAAAAAAAAAAAAAAAAAGCTTGACCCTGGGAAAAGCTGCTAAAAACACCATGTTACCAATTGTTTACGACAAGGTGGGGTTTGAAGGGGGTTTGTTATGTAAATAAGCCACATTTTGAGTAAAATTTTGGCTTTCGTGATCAATTTTTATATTTTTTCTGTGTGGCCTGGTTTCTCTGCAATAAATTTTTTAAAATTTCAAAAATCTCGTTTTCTCCTAAAATTTGCGGTGATATTAAACTTATACCAAGTTGAAGCATATTATGTTAGGAAAGCAGTTTGTAATTATTGTACGAAATCATCTCTAAGACCAAGGTCAACATTTCGCGGAGCGCAGAATAATATGAACCTCGAGGCCTTTGAGTCAATAGGTCACATACCTTACGTAAATTATCCGATCACAAGCTACATGATTGTCTGCCGAGCACTTGCCATCAAATATGCTCTCTGGTATATAGTAAGCTCTTTAGTATATAGTAAGCACTCTGGTATATACTAAGCACTTTGGTATGTAGTAATTTTGGTATATCGCCTCCGACCTCGATATCCGAACCGAAACTTCGACCGATCACACCTACCTAGTATTATTTCTCCTCTATGAACTTAGAACAATTATTTAAGATCTAAATCGGTTGTTTTGATTAAGGTGATGTCAGACAGCGTCCGACTCGAATTTCAAGAAGTGTACCGCCAATATTACTTACCTGACAGATTGTGTTTTAATCACTGGCGGCTGGCCCTAAAGTGCGCTCGTGCGCCGCACTACCATACCACGAGAAGTCTTCACTTCACTCAACATAAATAATACCTTACAATATACTACATTAAAACCATAAAGATCGTACTCCAAATAAATACGAATGTGAATTCGACCTTATTTTATAGATCGCAAGGCACGTTTTTGCGAGTAAACGCGCGCGCCGTGCGGAATATACATCGCTCGCAGGTCTCCCATACTGAATGTATGGGGATCGGCAAAATACCGCTGGCGCATGAGACCGAAGATACTTCATAGAAACAGTATGGGCCGAAAGGATTTCTGCGTGCGGCGCACGAGCGCCAAACAAGGACGCTATATCGTGAATAGCCGCGCGTGCGACACGTCGCGTCGCGAGCGATTCGTTTTGCACGAGTCCGTCTTACAAACTCTTTGCCGTCTACCTCAAAGCGAACCGTCTACCTCGAAGCGAGTCAGCGCGCTGTCATGCATGTGATGTGGTCACATACACGTTAGCGCGCGAATATTTAAAATGGGATATGGTTAGGTTTTGCGCTTTCTGTCACGTGATACTGTGAATTAAGTGGTGCCGATATTTGCCTAAGCGTTGGTTAAAGGTAAGGCTTTACAATCAGGTTATCCCGGGTTAATTCCTACGTTTCAAATGCTTTTATTTTTATATATTTTTTTGAAGTATTTTTGGGACATTACTACTGTTTTCTTTTTGAAAGCTGCAGTAGTGTTGTGATCTATGGGTGTATTCATAAAGGTACTAAAAATAAGTTAAAAAACTTGTTTGGATGTTTTTTTTTGTTTTTTGCAACTCATTGAGTTTCTTGAGAATATTCATACTAGGTAGGTACGTACATAATAAAACGCAGGCGTTTAAAAAATTCGTAAGTCCCGATCTTAAAATAACTTGACAGGAATGTGTTGGGAAATTTGGTAGGTATTTAAGTAGGTAGGTACTTAGCGCACTACCGGTCACTGAAGTCACCAGCCGCCACTGGTTTTAATATATGTAAAACTTAATCTATCAGCGCAGATCGATAGCTTTTTGAAAACACGATTTGATAAAAATTTCGCTCGATAGAAAAAAATCACGAATATGCCTCTGAATTTAGTTATAAAAAAGTATTTAAGGCAACGTGACCAAATCAAGGATTTGGAAAAAAAAAATTTTTTTTTTTTTTTATAAATGCGTAGCTTTTTACTTTTTTGTTTCGATCCGTAGTTTTGGAATAAAAAAATAAAAACCGAATTTTTGATTGATCGATTGCGTTGAATCGTCCTCCAACCATCGAAAGCAGCGCCTTGAAAGCGAAATCTAGGAGCATTATCTTTTTATTAAACACCAGTTTTTGCCGGCGGCTCCGGTCACGTGATTTAAAAATATAAAATATGTATAAATGAAAAATATTATATATATAAGTAAGTACCTATGTACCATTGATTTTATAACAAATCAATGCTAAGTACGTACATATATATAATGGTGTGATGTGGGAGGCCTATGTCTCACAGTGGAATAATAGCAGAGCTAGATTATAATTGAAATAACTGATGACAAATTGTGTAATAAATTTTCTCAAATTACGATCACTTTCGACCATATACGACCCAAAGCAGAGGTGGCGTGATGTTAAAAACAAATCAATAATTACAAAATATCACAGATCACATTGCTCAAGCCCCTATGTAAATCGGTTAAGTATTTTTCGAGTAAATCACATATACGCAAACCGAAGTAGCGATTTTAGCATATGAAAATGTCGTGATTTTATATATAGTGTATCCTATATGTTACACCGAATTAAACCCTATATTTTTTTAAAGCTCCGTTCGAATTGGTTCAGTACTTTTTCCACAAGCACAGAAACAGACAAAACACCAAAAATTATCTCAATGCGTTCTAGAACTTGTCCTTCGTAAATATACTTTTTTTTGCTAATTTATACATGCCAATTTTTTTATTTTATTATATGTATTGATTATGATTCTCGCCCCGTTTTTATTTATTATTAGCATACATACTTTTCATAAATTTTTTTTTTCTGAAGCTAGTATTCCATAGATTTATTACAATGTACGAGTTTGACCTATCTATCGCCTGAAACTATTTATCAGGATCTCAGGTATATTATAATCACAAATATCCTAGGAGTCAGACGTAGGAAGAGCTTTTTGAAGCTCGACGAGAAGGCGAACATTTTTGATTCAATTTAATTTGTTTCGACAAGAATCCATAAATTCGGTCAAATGGCAATTTGAGATTGAAATTATTAAAATTGTGAAGAAGTAACTGAAGATAAATGATAAAATGATCTGTTTTATCTTCAAAAGAATTCCGACAGAATCCCATTGTGAGTTCATGTCTATTAAATAATTTTGCCGTTTTTTACGACACGCAATTAAAAATATCAATCTCGGTCCGTGCCTGTTCAGCGTATGAGCTCACACAGCTGTATTTTTAATGGGGAGTTTGAAGTAATTTTTTGCGTTTGTTTCGAGTCCTCAAACATTTCATTACCGATCCTTCCACGTCCTCGCTAAATTTCTCCATATTTTTCCTTCTCTCCCCTTCGCACGATAATAATAACAGCCATAGCTGCGAACACACAGAAATCCGGCCATATTTCTACGTCGCTATAAATTATTATCCTCGGCGGCTGTTACCGGACCAGAGGAAGCACGGCTAGGACGTCAGAAACGACGTTAGAAAAAAATCGTCTAACTTTTATGATGATGACTCACTGTGCCTGTTTTTTTTATTATTGTTGTATTTTCTGGCGCCATCTTTCTCATTTTGCTAATATAATGTCTTTTGTATTTGCGTTACTTAGAAAACTGAGCATTGACAATTTTTCCGGTACATGTTTCATGTCGGTGACGTCATATTTTAGCTTACATGGATCCCACCTTGTAGCCCATCCCATATAAGTAAGACGTGATTGCACGTCAAAACCCGTGGTCCTTTTCGTAACCAATAATAATTGAAAATAAAAATTGTGTTTCCCTCTGGTAGAGGCTGCACACTGTAACTTTGCCACAGGAAACAGGGTATGGGCGGGTAATAACGCGCGCAACTGCCGGTGAAAACAGTGTGGGAGCATAGCGCGCAGCTTACCCCCACCCTGTTCGTACCGGCGCGGCGGCGGCGCGGCGGCGGCAGTGCATCGAGAGGCAGTGCTTTGGTGCGCGGCCTCTGGGATTGACCTAAGCTCTTGCAAACTGCTGATATCATGGACGCAGTGACGAAACGTTTTCTAGGAGTACATTTATTTTATTTATTTACTTTATTTTAAATGTAAGAAAAATTACTGGCTTAACCCAATGCGATACCTAACTTACGTCTTGTCTTATACATATACAGGCTGTTTGGTAATTCGATACATTCCTTCTAAGGGGTCATTCTAGAGCTAATTTGCAACCAATTTGTCCCAATAAACTATTGGTCGAAAATCAATAGTTTTTGAGTTATTTAGGTTTTAAATTTTTTTTTTTAATTTTCTGTCTTGTTACCAAAAAAATGATAATTATAAAATAACTACTCCACTCTGGGTACTTAATCAGCTATTTTCTAATAGCTGACGAATGAGAGACTACTGTAAAAAAATATGTGCGCTGAAAATATCCGTAATCTCAGAAATAAAAGGTCATAAATCACAGGTTATGCAAAAAAAACCACAAAATTTATTTAAATCGAAGAGGATTACTAAAAAAAATTGTATGACACGTGGCATGCAAATTATGGGAAAAACTTCATCATTTCATAAACTTTCAGAAAAGGTACCAATGTTGTACACTTGCACACAAGTTACATTTTTTTATCAGATATCAAGTATCAGACTCGTGCTCAAAATGAACGAAAAATTAAACGTCTGACACAGAGAGAACGTTTACTAGGGATCGGCCGTTTTGTCTCTCGACAAAATTAGTAAATTTTTTTTTTAATTTTTTTTTTTTATGTGATCCGGTATGGGTGGCTGCGTCGGAGGGGCCAAAGCACATGCTCTAACCAGCCAATATCACCTCCGAGAAGGTAGGTGCCATACCGGAGACTTCCCTGGATTGCTGGCTATACTGGACTAGAGGAGAACACAACCGAGGTTGCTTGCGGCCATCTTACATCCAGTACGGTGGTACCAACCCAGTCGGCTACAATTTGAGCCAGCCACCTAGTAAGGGGCAAGGGAAGGGACCTACAGTTTTACACCGGTTCCGAACGGTGAAGCAGCGGGTGTAAGTATGCACGTAAATTTTTTCGTCAGAAAAAACTCATTGGTACACGGCGACCGGATTCGAACCTCAACGAACCGCATTAGTAATTAGTAAAACGAATTCCACGTTGTTGATTCCTTGTTGTTCTAAATTGTTTGTTATTTTTGAGTTCGCGCATCCTTACTCTGATCGTCGTATACCTAATGTAAGAGTGTTTTCTGGGATATACGGGGGCTCTGGGAAATCGGCAGTATTAACCGAAGGCACTTCAATTAGATCTGCAGCCAGGTGCCTTTGATTAAGCCAGCGGCGAGAACTTCGATTCGTCCGTCCACAAAATCTTACGGTTATCTAGGTCGATGTTGATCATAAAACGACAAAAATCCATCCTTCTATCAGGATCTCCCTCTTCGATAGCATGCACGGGCGTGCAGTGGAATGGGTACAGCCGTGCTGTATGTACAATAAACCACACTTGCCACTGGCTTAATCCAAGGCGCCTGGCTGCAGCTCTAATTGAAATAGTAGGATCTTTTCTGAAAACCACTAATACTTCCCCCTCATCTTCAGGCGGAATAACACCTGGTCTGCCAGCATCTGCATGCCTTCGGTTAATACTGCCGATTTCCCAGAGCCCCCGTATGTCCCAGAAAACACTCTTACATTAGGTATACGACGATCGTGTCAGACGTTACATTTTCGTTCATTTTGAGCACGAGTCTGATACTTGATAGCTGATAAAAAAATGTAACTTGTGTGCAAGTGTACAACATTTGTACCTTTTCTGAAAGCTTATGAAATTATGAAGTTTTTCATATCATAATTTGTATGGCACGTGTCATACAATTTTTTTTAGTAATCCTCTTCGATTTAAATAAATTTTGTGGTTTTTTTTGCATAACCTGTGATTTATGACCTTTTGTTCTGAGATTACGGATATTTTCAGCGCACATATTTTTTTAAAGTAGTCTCCCGTTCGTCAGCTATTAGAAAATAGCTGATTAAGTACCCAGAGTAGAGTAGTTATTTTATAATTATAATTTTTTGGTAAAAAGACAGACAATTAAAAAAAAAAATTTAAACCTAAATAACTCAAAAACTATTGATTTTCGACCCATAGTTCATTGGGACAAATTTGTTGCAAATTTGCTTTAGAATGACCCCTTAGAAGGAATGTATCGAATTACCAAACACCCTGTATATTTATGCTAATTCCTTATTTAAGTAGATATATGACTACAATTCTTTCATTTATTCAAACTATTGCTAAATAGGTCGAACTCTGCTTCTGTCGAGTAAATTTTAAGCCCCGACGCAAAAAGAGGGGTGTTATAAGTTTAACGTGTATGTCGTATGTGTGTATAGGTGTCTGTCTGTGGCGTCGTAGCTCCCAAACGGATGGACAGATTTGGATGCAGTTTTTTTTATTAGAAAGCTGGTTTAATCGGAATGATTCTTAGCTATGTTTGTAAACAAGTATCAACTAATTAAGTAATTAAAAAAATTATCATCTTAAAAAGTGGACCGATTTGCATGCGTTTTTTTAAAGCTTGAAATAAAAGTAATTTGAATAATTTCTGTTTACTTACTTAAAGGGGTCGGGGGGCCTGTCAGTAAATAAAATACATATAAAAACTCAGAGCTGCGCGGGTATTTACTTAGCAGGCCTCCAACTCATGTAAGTAAACGGAAATTATTTTTGACTTTTTAAGGGTCAGGGTTTTTTAAATTTGTAATTTAACTTTTTATTGACAGTAGATTTATTATTCCGTTACATTCATAAATTGTGATACGTGCAATTTTGTGTTAATATTTAAATTATATTTTTATTTATTATATTATAGATCTATTCAGAGGAGAACACAACTGCAAGTTGTTGTTGTCTATGTCATCGGAATCAGTATTCCGATAGTCTCTCGCCAGGTACGTCACATTCGATTCTCGTCAATGGAGCGCCATTTGACTGATTTGGCTTCGTTGACTAATGTAATTAATGATTCCTCATAAAGAGACGCTTCGGAGGCGCGGCGCGTCTTGAATTAGTGGATTTATCTACTGAGACAAGATATCAGAACATCCGAGTACGACCAAATCACCTACTATTAATTATTTATTACACACTAACTACTTACTTCTTCTTTCTTTTACTTACTATTACTTCTTCTTTTTATTATTACTTCTGCATCTTTCTTTTTGTTTCTTGTTATGTGTTGGTGTTACTGGATAAATTCTATTTTATTAACCCCCGACGAAAAAATGGGTGTTATAAGTTTAACGTGTCTGTGTATGGGTGTGACTGTCTGTGGCATCGTAGCTCCCTAACGGATGGACCGATTTAGATACTGTTTTCTTTATTGGAAAGCTGGTTTAATCGAGAGTTGTTAGCTATGTTTGTAATCAAATAATCAAGTAATTAAATAATAAAAAAACTAATTATCTTAAAAAGTGGACCGATTTATATGCGATTTTAAAAAAAAAGCTTGAAATAAAAGTTAAATTACAAATTATTTAAAAAATCCCGACCCTTAAAAAGTGAAAAATAATTTCCGTTTTCGAGTGTATGTATGTAATTGTTTATATATATATATATATATAATGTTAGTTCAATATTTATGTGAAGTTATTGATTTCATTAAAATCGTATAAAATAAAATAAAGTCACTAAGTGCGAGGAGCACTATATACGGTTAAGACAACGAAAGACAACATTTATGAGGCGACTGGGTGAAAATACTTTTGGTCTTAGACTAGATCTAGACTTTAGTCGTGTGGGCTACATTGAACTGGACTGACAACACGTATAATCTTTATAGCTTCGCCGTAGTCGAGTATTGAAAGGAGGATTTCAATACTCGACTACGAGCTCGACTACGGCGAAGCCAAAAGGAGGGTTATTTTAATAGTTTTAGTTTTGGAATTCAGGTTTGTAGTTTGCGTGATCTGAACTTTTGAGGCTAAATTAACTTCACTGCCCTTGAACTTTGAGCTTTGCAACAAATGAAACCACAATGTTGAACTTTGCGGTATGGGAACACTATTGTTTGATCTCTATTGAAGTTTTGGGCTATAAATGCGTTGATGAACAGTTTTAGTAATTTTTAGGGCAAACGGAACCCTCCAGAGGCGAACTTTCCTTAAGGCCAACTAGGCCAGGGCCTAGGGCGGCCAGATATTAGGGGCGGCCAATCAGCGCCTACTGCTGGAAGCAGTGAGCGCAAGAAAGGGTGCCATGCCGGAGTACGTGCGTGCGACGTGCGGGAGTGGTGAGCGAAGAAAATAATTTAGCTATGACGAAAAGATAAAATATTGTCGTAAAACTTAAAAGAAAAAATACTTTAAATAAAACCACTAAACTGAGAAATAAAATATTTCTGGCAGAACCGAACGCAATAAAATTTTCGTACTACTTTACATAATTTGTACCTACTACGCTGTAAACTTTTCAGTAAGGGGCGGCTGCACTGAATTGAAGGTTGGCCTAGGGCGGCCGAGGCTGCTAGTCCGCCTCTGGAACCCTCTGTTGTCAAGGATTACTTTATTGTCCGTCCGCCTTTCCGTTTGTCAAGATAATTTTTCTCAGGCACGGGTAGACGTATAATCAGGCCTACGGTCCCTTCAAGATGTAAACAATTCAAGTATCTAAGCCAAAGCAATCAAAATAGAAAATGTTTATGTCACATATTTTAATACTCGCAAATTCACGCATGAAATCTCTACGGTCAGAAATGATAGAATCATGAGTGAAAATGAACATGAATGGACAATACATATATGTATATATATATTTAGGTATATTTTATAAACTATGTTCGTTTAGGCTTTTACCGCTATTAAACATTATAGTAATGTTTTCGGTCTATAACTGAAAACGACTCACTTTTCACAAAAGCGAGTCGTTTTCAGTTATACCGCGTAACCGAAAACACTTTTATAAACTGAAGGTAATGAATATGTATTCACGTATATCTACTTTCTAATTAACTAGTGCGTACTTATATGTAGTATATATTTTATTGTAAGTACATAATATTTATATTAAATTATATATGATTTTTTTCATTTGTACATACTGTTTTGCTACTACTTATTTATATTAATTCACAACATACGACTGTCAAACATCCCAAGGTTGACTGTGAGAAATTCATATAAGGGATAAGTCCGCCTTTCTCCCTCACAAATTATAAATCGTTGGTTTCTGTACAATGTTTTTGGAGCAATAAAGTAGGTATTTCTTTCTATCAATCAACTTTAGTGAAAAATGAAGCTCTTTGTTTCTTCTCAATGAAAATTGGTAATTCATTTTGCTTTTAAATTGCAGAAAAATGTTATGTTATGTTAGTGGATTGTACCTACGTAGTGAGGCCGCGGTCTGTCGGGTTCGGCAACAGGTGCAGCGGGGCGCGTGCGCGGCGACGCAGTCGATACCGCGCCGCGCCGCGCCGGCCTCCTTCCACCTGCCGCCTACACCCCCACCGCCGCGCCGCACCGCCGCACCGCAGCACACGTCATTCCATTCACAGTGAGCGCTCAAAAATGTCTACGCCTTTCAGTAGCTCTCTCCGCAGCCTTCTGCAGGGACGAGCTGCGAATGCTGGATGAGCATTTAGCTAGAACCAGGAAATATATATCTACGAGGAAAACCGTCGGCGCGGATGTCTGTGCCCAATACTTCAACGGAAGTTGGGTGTCAACGGCATATGGATATTCCGAAAAATGTTCTGTGTTCTAATGTTCTTTATTTTTAAGATTTATTTAGGCAACATGCAAGTACCTACATTGTTTACGAAAGAAAACTGTACAAAAAACACAAACACTTAAATCATAAGAAGAAAGTAACTGCTAGGCTGAATGCCGAGCTGGACTCAGGTAAACGACAAACCTTCTCTATGAAAGCAACTAACTAAAGGCGAGGCCGAAGGCCGAGCTGCATTCGGAAGACGTAAACAAAATCTTACCATTAATATAAGTATTCAGGATAAACTGTTTTGGAATTCAGTTATTACTTGCTTTCTTCGATAGAATATAATATCGTTTACGTGAACGAAGCTCGGCCTTCGGCCTCGCCCTTAGTTACTTACTTTCTTCGAGAAGGTTTATTGTTTACCTAATCGTAGGTAAACAGTTATGTAAACAGACGCCATAGTGCGACGATACCACTTGTTTCGTTCGGTGTAAAGTAGCGGTAACTCACGTTTACGGATGTTCCCTAACGAAGCTTCGGAAACCTATCTGTAACTATTGTTATCATTCCCTGCTGGCTGGATGGTTTCCTTGGATGTCAAATGTTAATAGAACAAAATAATAGGTTAAAACTACCTAAACGAAAACATTCTTTAAAATGTTTCACACAAAAGTATGATGATGAACACGGCACGATGAGCAACGAAGTAAAGCATTTTATTGGAAAAAGTTAACTTGGATGTATTTTTTCCTAAATATCATTGTGCCTAAAGGTTTAGTGCTATTTTACTATGGCAATCCAATTGGCACGCTCGGAAACGCCTTGCCATCCGTATTTATGTCGCTCGATACAGCCGGAATGTAGACGGAGACGGCTAATAAATTCGGTAGGTACGTTTAAATTTGTTTCCAAACGAATGCACTTTTCAAAGCAGATTTTCTGTATGTTTTTCTATGAAATGATAATAAAAACCGTCCAAGTGCGAGTCGAACTCGCGCACCGAGGGTTCCGTATCGCCATGTCATGGTTAGCGCCACTCACGTCACGCCATCTATGGCGTGTTCGTGCTTCACGCTCTATTCGGTAGATGGCGCGCGCGCATACACTTTTTAGTTTCTTCTATGGGAACCCCTTGAATTTTTTACTTTTTCTTATTTTTATTATTTGTTGTTATGTCGGCCCTAATAACACATATTCTTTGAAAATTTCAACGGGCTACCTATTACGGTTCAAGAGATACAGCCCTCGGACAGAGGGACGGACAGACAGACAGACGGCGTAGGTTTAGTAATAGGGTCCCGTACCGGATACGGAACCCCAAAAAAGTAAAGAGATACTCGTAGGTTTGTTCAGCAATTATTCACGATTATAAATTTATATATGACTTAGTCTAAAGTGTAATTTCAGTGTTTTCAAGCGATGTATGTATATGAAAAAATGCCGTGTTAGTTTTCGATTGCTTTATATAGTAGTTAGTACTGTACTTTTAGAGCCGATTGCGCCAACACAGACTTAACAAGTAAGTAAGTAACCAGTCAGTCCACTTATGCTCATCTTAAAGACACTTACGATGAAAGTCAGTTGCACCAAAGGCTTTCAATTAGAAATGCTGTCATTAGAACCCTAAGCTGATCTAAAGTTAAGTCTGGGTGCCCGACCATTCAAATTTCTAACAGGCACTTTAGAAAAGTCAAATTGACATCTCCCATGCAAAACGAATGGTCTTGCAAACTGTTTTAGAGACTATTAAGGCGTAATTATACAATGTAGAACCATTTCTGTCCCCTTAACGTAGAAAGATAGAGAATACACTTCGATAGAAAAGACTTATCGAGTTACGGATTTAACTGTCGTTAGTCAAAGGGCCTCTAAAGATATTTAGGTCTATGTTGGCCCAATCGGCTCTTATTGTGAGAAACGTAGGCCGTGCACACTATCATATTTTCGATATTTCATACAAATTGGCGCGACCTTGAGAAATAGAATATCTCTTCGTTATTAAGTGTTTTGTCATATACATGGATTTTTTTTTTTTCATATGAGTTGTCGTTGGATTCGGCTCACTCGCGCGTTTGTCATCCATCATACGGTACCTTTTTTTGAAGAATAAGGAGCCATATTGTAAAACATAGAAAACAGATTTTCTTCAAACCCCATCAATTTAGAACCCTGTTACTTCGAACATCTTTAATAATTTTAAACGCTATCTTTAATAATAGCCATCTCCAACAAATTGTACGTAATGTAAAACATTTATTTATTTATTTTTTTAGGGTTCCGTACCTCAAGGTGGAAAGGGGTATCGCGTTGAAATTCAATAATATCAATATAATAATATTAAATATTAAGGTCTACTCGGTACCTTGGGGGTGTAAAAAATTCAAGCTTTTAAGTCAACGCAATCAAAAGATACGGGCCATTTATGTCACGTATTTTGATACTCGCAAACTCACTCATCAAAACCTATAGGTTACTTCCCGTTGACCTAGAATCGTAAAATTTTATCAAGAAGCAAGGTCTCCCAGCACGAGTAAAGGAAAAAAAATTGAAAATCTTTAATTAGTAGTTATATCACATAAACAATAGTTTTGTTGTTTTTGCTCAGCTATTCGTATAAGCTAGTTACGTAGGGCGCCTGTATCCCTACGAAGTTGCAGTGGTTGTAAATCGCGGGACACCTCGGGGTCACAAGTGGGTGTCAGTACTAGTCGCACGGCGCGACACTGGATCGAATCCAGAGGCGCAAACTGGTATTTAGCTGAGTTGTCCCACAAGTGCTAGCCAAGCCGACTAACTTTTTCGTCGCACTAAGCCCCCCTTGAACATCAATTCAATTTCTTAACTATAGCGTGGCTTCTCTTTTACGCCATTTCAATATAGAGATAGAAGCACTGACATCACATGAGTAGAAATCCACACATCGCCCCGCGGGACCGCCCAAGACGTGCCGTCTTCGTACAGGCTTGTTAACATATTTTCATTTCTTACATTCCTTTATATTCTGACATTGATGCATGAAGACAGCCGCCGAATAAAGTATGCCGCGCCAGCTCTTACAACCCCGTGTAACACGTGTTGAATTAGCGATGGCGTGTCGTTCTGAGAACTCTGTATTTCGTACAGACTAAAAAGATTCTGACATTCTTACATTTTTCTGTTAGTACTTGAACAAAATTTTAATAAAAAAGCGGTCAAGTGAGAGTCAATCTCGCGTGGAGAGGGTTCCGTACCATTTCGTTTTCCGTGAAAACTTTACGAGATTCGTTTAGGTTTTCTATAAACTATAGGACAGGCCCTATATTCCCAATTCCGTAGAGTCTCGCAGCGGTGTCCCTCTGAACTCAAGTTCCGCTTCGTGATGGCTTAATCTTATTTCCCACACACTCGCGAGAAAACGAACAAAACCCACATCGTCCAGGCGTGGCGGAAGATCTCGGCGACACACGCTGATCGGAAGCTCCGGTGCTTTCTTTTTTTTATAACTTCTTTTTGTGATGTTTCACACGGGCAAATCTCATACGCCGTATAGCCTTATCATATATATTTTCCCTTCTTCATTTTATCAATCTTTCCAATCTTTTATATGTATAAATTGACTGAACCCTATGTTCTTTCTACTTTATTCTCTTTTTTAAAGATAATCCTTTACTTATTATTTTTATTTTTTATTAGATGTAGTATGTTATAGTTAACATAATTAAAAATTAGCATGTAAGTTATATATAAGCATTTTTTAAAAAAAGCTCTGTAAGGTTTCTTGCCCGATTCTTCCTTATAGATTGCATTGCTTAACGGGATAAAACAAAAACTATGACCAACCATACTGAATATGCATATGCCTCAATGTAATGTTGTGTTATTGTTGAGTGTTCTTTATGGCAAAATAAATATCTGAATCTGAATCTGAATTGTTAATTCATAGATTGATGGAAAACACATCAGCAAGGTGTTGAGTGAGGCGAGACATTTTTTCAGGTTTTTTATACATTTTCAGCAATTTATTTGTGAACTCCTTTCGCTGCCACAGACTATGGCAGCTAGTAAAGCTCCAACTTCTTCGGCAATACGGCTTCCAATATTACAGCCAGAATGGGCAAAAATTATAAATCAAGATTTAAGTTTTAAAGAGTAATGCTTTCTCTATAATCCCCTTCATCATAATAAATCTGGTTTGCATATTTTGCAAAATTGCTCTGTGCTTTGAGATTTGTTGACTGCTCGCCTAGTTGTAACCTTCGTTCGAACAAGGCCTGCTAGCACTAGGTAAAAAAAACCAAACAATATTCCTAGTTATTTATTACTTTCCCGTCCCGATTCTTTTCAACTGATTCCTCCTTCTCAGTCTCTGAATAGAACTGTCGATAGATGTTATATTACTTACTGTCCGCGCAACTTTCCATTTGGTAAACTTTCACCTCCGTCGCCTCGGCTCAGCTCGGCCTACGTACCTGTTGCGTTACGTTACGTTACGCCAACGCACTTATAGCCGGACCCACTTAATTCCACTTAGGGTGGGGCCAATTTAATACAAACGACTACTCCTAATTAATTGCTAGCCTTCGTGGATGCTCGGAAAAAAACATCGAGTGAAAGCAATTAGGTACCCGTCCAGTGACATGCGAACTTTACATTTTCACCTCGTCCTTGGGTCTCGCTAGACACTAGCCGGGAGAAATTAGATTTTAATGAGGGATTTAGAACCACTCGTAAGAAAGGAAAATCTATAAGCGACGAAACTTGGTTTATATTTTTATTGATACTTAGCGAGCTGTTTCTAACACTACTCCTTTTATTCGAAAGGTTGAACCTTGAAAGGATGCACTGAGTTCAGGAAAATAGTCAAGATGACATTTGAAATTGTTACGTGCATTTTATTTCACGTCATAATGAAATCAGATTTTTTTTATGAAAACCAGCATGGGTGACTGTATCGAGGGACAAGGGTGCAGTCGACAGAGCTAAATTCAACTCTCTTCGCGAGACCACACCAAGCGAGATGCCATGCTATAGCAGATTTGTGAACTGTTGCTGGGACTGTTTAGCCTGTTAATACGACGTTTGAAAACCCCCATGCTGGATGGACGAAAAGATGGCTGATTTTCTTCTTTTAAACAAAACAAAACATTAAAAGAACATATACCCTTGTGCTCCGGTACAGGGATTGTGCCACCGCGCCAGGTCTGTTAATCACATACATAGGTAGTAAGTAACCGTAAGACGTGTACTAGCGTGTCCTAGAACATTGCGCGCCCAGGGAAGTAAGAACGTGGAAAGAGATAGTCAACATGTCAAGATAGCTATGTGGCAGTCTAGCTAGGCCCCCCTCAACCTGGTGCTTCGCGTTCACCCCGGGCCTCGGGCGCGTTCGCCTTGCGACAGAGATTAGATGGCCTTTGAAAAGCCAATGAAAGTGTTTTAATTCACTTAACTTGGGCAAACGTTGGCAGTAATGTGAAATTTTGTTTTAAAACGATTACATTAAAATTCATCATAAACGTCACGGCTTTTTAGGTTTCCGTATTCGTACGGAATCCCATTACTAAGCCTACGCCATCTGTTTGCCTGTATATGTCTGTCCGATGATGGCTGTATGAATATGTGTTATAATGGCGGATATACTAACAAACAATAAAAAAAAACAATAAGTAAAAAATGGAGGACAACAAAAACACGTTCCCCATCCAAGAAACGTGTTTTTTTTTCAACTTGTTTTGTTTGTTTTATCGCAAAAATGGTTATACATACAAGCGAACGCTTGGTGTCATAGTGCAAACTTGAAAGTAAAACAGGACAGCTTAGCGCGCGAGTCCGACTCGCACTTGGCCGGCTTATGGCCTCCTCCGCATAGCTACACCCCACGGACATTTTCGAGCCCTGTTAGTTGGCTACATTAATAAAATTAGAGTAAGACCTCTAGATTTATGCTGTCTGTCCATAATACCATCTGTGTTTACCAAGTATTTTGTATAGCTAAAACAGACTGAAGGAAAAACTATTTTAGCCATTATGTTTTAAAATTTATATTTCAACTACACATCAGGACAAGGAAGTCCGCGTTGCTAGTTGACTTGATGTAAATATTTTATCTAGTTCGGGTAGTATTCTTTTACGGTACAGCCAGCCTAATTTTATGCCACCAGATCTATCTATGTATTAGTAAATTGATTACATATAAAAGAGTTGAGCGTTTTGTTTGAGTTTGAGCGTATTTCTAATAAATACATTGTGTTAATCGAAACGGTGTTTAATCTCCTGCTGCACCACTTTTTCTGAGCGAACTACGATACGATGAACCAACTAGATAATACAACATTATTTTGAACTGTTGAAGGTTGTATTTATAGGAAGGATAAACAGCGCATTGCATACACACTAATACGTATATGTAAATAATGTTTACTTGTATTTACTACACTATGTAGGCTGCTGCCAATCGATACGTCCGCTTAATTAATTTTCACTCATGCAATTAGCGTTCATTAAAACGGAAAACAAAGCGTCAATTCATTAAACTGGAGGTAATCAGGAGAGCATTCAAACGTAATGGGCGAAATAATAGAAATGCGTGACATTCGCAAGTGGAGCTCGATCATCGCACGCATAACTGAAACTGATTTTCGCATACAAGGTATAAATCCCACCATAGATACCCGGTGTAAAATCGTATCATGTATGGGAATGTTGGCTTAGAGGCGTGCATCCTTCCGGCGCGGCCGGAGCGATTGTTTCCTCGTCGACAGGGCTGGGCAGGACTGTCGACTTGTCGCCGTAATAAGGCCACACAATTCGTGCGATGCAAACGGTCCCTGCATGTATGTTGCGGTTAAGAGTATTAAAACAAAAAGCTAACATTAGTAAAAAAAATCATACTGATTCTTATAATTTGCATTGTTACATTTTGTCACTTCTAAGGATGGTTTTTAACCCCCGACGAAAAAAAAAACGGAGGGTGTTATAAGTTTGACGTGTGTGTGCGTGTGTCTGTCTGTCTGTGGCATCGTAGCTCCCAAACGGATCGACCGATTTGGATGCGGTTTTTTTTATTAGGAAGGTTGTTTAATCGGTATGGTTCTTAGCTATGTTTGTAATCAAGTAATAAAGTAATAAAAAAAATTATTATCTTAAAAAGTGGACCGATTTGCATGCGGTTTTTTTTAAAAACCTTGAAATAAAAGTTAAATTACAAATTTAAAAAACCCCCGCCTCTAAAAATGTCAAAAATAATTTCCGTTTACCTACTTAAAGGAGTCGGGGGACCGCTAAGTAAATAAAATATAAAATCTCACGAGCTGCGCGGGAATTTACTTAGCGGTACAACGACTCCTTTAAGTAGGTTAACAGAAATTATTTTTTACTTTTTTAGAGTCGGGGGTTTTTAGGCTATGAATCACAACGCTACGTTATCGGTGGCCTGAGCTGGTCAACAAAAAGTCACACGCAAAATTTAAATTTCGACTGTTCAGGCATTTAACTTTATCTCAAAATGTATGACATTGTGAGCAAAATGAATAGTTTTGTGCACAACTACATAAGAATCCCTATATTGTTTATTTTTTTTATAATTTTCAAACAACCCTTAATAGGCGAAAGTTCGGTGACAAAACTGCAGTTTTTTGTCAACTTTTAAACGAAATATTTTTTAAAGCAAAACTTATTGATTATAGCAAAGTTTTATATTTTTGACATCACCTTAACAATACCTATAGAATGACATGAAACTTGATTTATTAAAAAAAAACAAAATTTACTTTTCGTTCACATTTTGGGGTACCCTGTACTTTCCACAAGACTATTAGACAAAATTTATATATAAAATATCTAGCGGCAAAAATTATACGTAATTTGGCGTCAGTTTCATCGAAATAGGTTCAGTAGGTCCGGAGATATCTGCGTGTGACCGACAGACAGACAGACAGACACCACAGCGATCCCATAAGGGTCCCTTTTTTCGCATTTTGGGACGGGACCCTAAAAAGACAAAAAACATACAGACGAATTGAGAACTTCTCCTTTTTGGAAGTCGGTTGAAAAATATTCTCTCTTATCATTATGGCTATATACTATATTTATTACAGAGGAGTTAGACAATTTGTATAGCTGTGTCATAAATATGACCCGACTGGTATCGCCCACTACGCTTATGTTTTATTCACTAACGTAAGGCAAACGTGTAAGTATGCACAGTGAATCAATCCCATTCCCAACATTATAGAACAAGTGTGTAGTCGGCTGCGGGGGTGCCGCATAGTTCCGTGACTCCGTGACGAGCCTGTGAACAATTCCGTGTCGGACCTAGCGCCACGCCTGGGTGGGGTGAGAGCGGGCTGGACGCGGGGTGTTGGCGAGTCCGCTGCGGCGCATTGTCGCTTCATATCAATTACAGCACGGAAGTGGAGGCGGCGACTCAGGCCACCCGCGCCTCCGCGCCGCCATGACAATGTCGAGGATTTCAGTGGTCGACAATCATATGTCGGCATTATAATTGTTAAAAACTAAGATTCGCTTTTGTTCGTGTTTAGGTACTCACCCTGGATTTTCTTAAGCACGCTTTATTTTTTTTTTTTTTTTTTTTATGGTACCTGACACGGTTGGCTACATCACCTACAACATCCGTGATGTCAGCCCATAACACAGGGTGAACTAGGTGCCATGCCAGTGCTTCCCTTCATTTCATGTCGGCTACACTAAACTGGACGGAAAACACGAACTATTTACATAGCCGTTTCGACCGACGTTTCGTTCAGTGCGGTGGTACCAACCCGGCCGGGATAAACCCTACCACCTAGTAAGGTAAGAAGGGAAGGGACCTACAGTTTAACGTGGAATCCGAACCACGGTCAGCCTCCAACGGTCGAGCGGTCACCCATCCAATCACTGACCGCGCTCAGCGTTGCTTAATAACAGTTGACTAACCAACCGCGCCACTGAGCTACCGAGGCTGACGAATTTTCTTATCCCTTAGTCGACTTTTACGACATGCGACGGGGAGAGATGCAGTGGGGCTATTCTTTTTAAGTACCGACCCCACACGGTACAAAAGGATACTTTAGGATATTAGCGCTATGTATGACAACTTTAAATATAATAGGAAAGAAAATTAATTTAAATTGACTTTACGCGAACGTGACTTATATGCATCCAATAAAAACATGTGTGTTTTTATTGAATCATGAATCAATTTTAAAATCAGTTAGGTAGTTTAGTGTTTAAATTCACTTTGAATAAACGGCAAAAAAAATGGTTTATTTTTAATTCAAATTATTTTTAATAAAATTCTGAATTGATGTTTTCGAAAATTGGTACGTAGGTGCCCGGCCAGGCAACGTGAACTGGCCGCGCTCCGCGCCGCCGCGCCGCCCCGCTCACCATATCCTCTACTAGGTCTTCTCCCTACTACTGTGATCTACTACTTGTCGTATATGTTACCTAGATCCCTTTCACAACCCAGAAACTTACCAGGAACTGATATTGATTTATCAAAACAGCGAGGTTAGCGCAGGATTTTTTTATAGATATTCACTTTGACTACCCACGACGCCTGTCATGTCAGTCATGCGTTCGCGAGAGAGAGTTCATCCAATCAAACTATCAACCTGAGAAATGTAATAATATAGGACATTCACTATTAGTAGTTCAATCAAACCGCAGGAACAATGCTTAGATTTGTAGAGTTAGTTCCGGCTTTTTGCAGATGTACTTTTTTGCGTCATGTTTAAAGTAGGTACTGCTTCTCTTGTGATTGCATCCGCAAGTTCGCTCTATACGTTCTTTATTCGTCACATTTACGGAAGTCGTGCCGTACTGTTCAAGCCGAAGATGTGTATTTACATCAGAGCAGGGATGTTGCGGATATTCGTATCCGCATCCGTAAGTGCGGAGCATCCGCATTGATTTTGCCATCCGCATCTGCATTCGCATCCGCATTAAATCGATGCGGAACTCATGCGGATGCGGATGTAGTGCAGGTTGAGACTTGAATGAAATTGGGCGGAGTCCGCGAGTGGCGCGCGCTGCAATTGACCAATAGGAAGGGAATATGCTGTGCGACGGTGCAGTGCAGTGCTGACGACTTTGTTTTCCATTATTATTGCGTCATTTCATTCCGTCACGTTTCGTGTATGCATGCGTGTCTAAACACGCACGACGACGCGTCTTCTAAGTTGAATTTCCGACTCGAGTATTCCACTTCCACTGTATATAGTGCGGCGAAGTATAGTGTCCCAGAAGTGAATGTTATTCATAAAGTTATTCATAAGTTCATTAAATACAATAGCCCAATCTTGAAATTTTCTTACTAAAAATTTATTGATCAATAAAAGATATTAAAAGGATAATCTCTTTTATTCAAGGACTTAAACTAACCGGCTCTTCAAGCAATCTTGTTAACATCCGCATCCGCATACGCATCCGCGGATGTGAGCGTCCAAAAATCCGCATCTGCATCCGTATCCGCGGATGTCAAATAAATCGCACCCGCAACATCCCTGCATCAGAGTGTAGTACATGAGAGTGTATTTAGAGTGAATATGACTCACCTATTTGAGGCACGTCGTACTGGCGGCTGGCGCGGCCGGCGCGCAGCATGATCTGGCTGGCCAGCTCTGAAGGCAGTCGCGGCGGTGCGCGCTTGCTCCAGGCGCCGCCGGTCGCCGCGTCGCCCGCGCGCCGCTCACCGTACGCGCCGTCGGGTGAGTCCGAGTCGTCCAGCTTGGAGGGTCCCCTCGCGTACGCGGCGTCCGCCTCCTCGGCGTCCGGTTCGAAGATGTCGCGGAGGGGTCGTGCGGCGAGCTGGTGGCGGCGGTCGCGCGGCGCGGCGTCGCGCTCGACGGCGGCGCACGAGCGCAACACCAGCGCGGCCAGCAACGCGGCGAGGGCGCGCGCGCGCATGCTGCTCCGCTGCTCCCCGCGCCCCGCTCTACCCGGCCGCCGGTCCGCTCGCTTGCGCTCGCTGCGAGCTCGCTTCACATTCGCGCACACTAGGTGGTGTGGCGCGCACTCGCTCTCGCGTCGGCGCCGCCGCGCGCGCACATCCGCCTCATTATAACGAGCGCATGCGCGCGTGCGAGCCGCCTGCCTCTGCGAGAGCGACAGCGCTGTGTCCTTTCGCGACTCACGCTTTGGGCACGCCGTTCTAGAGGACTTTGGACAGCTCTCCTCTATCCTCTCCGGTAACACTCCCTGTAACAACAATACACCCAAATGAAATGTGCGGCGTACGGATTTTGGTTTCGTTTGATGCTCACAAGACTCGGTACAGAACAGGGTCGGTATTGAATCGAGTAACGGCAATTTGTTTTCTCTTTGATACTTAGCTAGCAGAGACGGCGGCGCCGACGCTGCGGGCGGAGAGAAAAATTGGCTGATATTTTTACAAGCAATCAGCTGCATGCATTCCGGAGATGGAAGCGGGGACGGTGGAGGTGAGTTTGGTCGACCGAGCCGCGCGTACGCTCTTCGCTACGAGAACTTCTCAAATGAACTAGCCGAGCCGGCAGGGGCGGGGCGGAACGAAGCGAGGGTAAAACGAAACCTCTGCAAGTACGGAGGGCGGGCGGCTGGGGAGAGACGGGGTGACTTCAGTGTAGTTAGAGTTAGTTCCGTACTTTCAGGTGCCTCCGGAGCTACCAGTTATTAATTTGAAGCGAAACGACGGTAATATTTGGTTTCGAAACTCTTACAAAAAAAAGTATATATTTATATTAATATTTTCTACCTTACGAATATTTTTAATGAGTGTTACTACCGAATATCTTTAGATTTAGAAATGGAGATGGGACCAATTTTTAATCATCGCAAGAATTACCTCAATTAAATCGTTAGATAGATAAATATATTGAAATACTTTATTGCTCCAAAAAAATTTTACAGAAACAAACGATATGTAATTTACACGAGGGGGATTTACATCGTCAGCCTCCGTAGCTCAGTGCTGCGGTCGGTCGACTGTCGGTCGGATCATAAGCACACGGACACGGTCGGCTACATCACCTACAACATCCGTTATGTCAGCCCATAACACCGGGTGAACTAGGTGCCATGTCAGTGCTTCCCTTAATTAATTACAGTTTATATAAAATATAATATCTAAATATGTACATACATACTTGTCCATTCAGGCTTAAAGCAATTTTTTTTTTTTATGGAAACTGACACGGTTGGCTACATCACCTACAACATCCGTGATGTCTGTCCATAACACCGGGTGAACTAGGTGCTATGTCAGTGCTTCCCTTCATTTCGGAGCAATTTGTATGATTGAATTGAGAAATATCCAGGCACTAGCTAGGTCACTTATTGCTAAATAATTACAACAAAGTCAAATAGCTACATTATATTTATGATGTACGATTTGCGGTTACGGTTACGGTTTGAGTTAATTATAAAATGAGAATACATATATTTTATTAGTTAATAAACTGGAAAATATAAAAATAATTTCATCAAAACAGGTCAATGTGTACTTACTCGTACAATATTGAATTTGTATGACAAAATCCTCTCGACAAACTCTCCGGAATGTTTAATCGAATGTACATTGATTACATATTCCTTGACTTAATTATTATAGGCTTCAATGCCAGTCTAATAAGTGTTAGCCTATTTCTATCGACATCGTTAGGGCGCCGCCCGCCCACGCCCGCGGCCATCCCACCATGCGCTTTGCCCACCCGGAAACATCAAGCCGGCCTTGCATTATCTGATGGACAGATGTTTCACAGATAAGTGCGGAGACGTGTCGGCCTGTCGGAAGAGACTGACCTGTTAATAAGTTATCAGTTCTATGAATAAAGATTCAGCGTTCCGGAGAAATTGCGAAATTTGCAAAGAAAATTAGCTCTAATGTCATAATAATTTAACTCAATTCACGTAGATAAATAATTTCACTCGACGAAGAAAGTCCACAAGAGAAGCTACAGAGATTGTTGACTTTAGCCAACACTTTATAACAGAATACTCTCAGATACTCTAAAACGCAGGTTAGGCCTTTATTATTTTTAGGCCAAATTTAAGGTAGACCTCGCCAATATAAGAGGTCTACACACAAATTTCTCATCCGTCGCCTGCCATCCGCAGACGGCGAGGCCTCACCTCCTCTTTCTCACGGAGACCCAGATCGGGCGTCCTGCGGACACATCCTACCTGGACGTCCCTGGTTACAATCTTCAGGAACGTTTCATGGCAAAGGGTGGTGTCTGCTTGTACGTTGGATCTGGTGTCTCCTATACCCGGCTCACCCGATTTGAAGATCCTGTTTTTCCTGTGTTATGGATCCGCGTGAATCTTCCCCACGTGGTGAGGATTTACGCGGGTGCATACAGATCCCCTAACCTCAGTGCGTCAAGAACAGAGGCATTTTATGAGCATCTCAGCAGTACGGCAGACAAACTGCTTTGCGAGTTCCCTACGGCGGAGTTAGTGATGCTGCGTGATTTCAATGCTAAACACCAAGTCTGGTTGGGCTCCCCCATCACTGACCATGCCGGCAGGGAGGCTTACAACTTGACCATTGCGCACGGGTTGACGCAGTTCGTATCCGGAACCACTCGGATACCTGACAACCCTGCCCATCGACCTAGTTTGTTGGACCTTGTGCTGACTACCGAGCCAAATGGTTACAAGGTGAGGTTTGAAGCTACCCTCGGAAACTCCGACCATTGCCTTGTACGCTCAACTGTGCCAACTGTACACTTCGCGGAAGCACGTGAAAGTAGTACGCGAACAGTTTGGCACTACCGGTCAGCACAATGGGATGACTTCCGTTCCTTCCTGGCATACCCTTGGCACGACGTTTGCTTCTCTTCTCCAGACCCATCCCTGTGTGCCCAATCGGTCGTCGATGTGATCGCACAGGGTATAAATTTCTTCATACCTACCTCCACCGTTCCCATCGGCGGCCGCCATAAGCCTTGGTTTGATTGTCAATGCAGACTGGCTATTGACACTAAGAACAAGGCTTATAGGAAATGGCAGCAGAATAGGTCTGTCGAGAACAGACGAGAGCTCAACGTCGCTGCTAGGTCCTGCAAACGAACGCAAAATTTGGCCAAGTTCAGGCACGACCGTGGAATTGGCGCGAAACTTGCACGTAGCCCTTCGGGTAGCCGCGCCTTCTGGTCTCTCGCCAAATCCATCGGTCGGAATTTCTGCCGTCCTGCTACACCTCCGCTGGAACGTCCAAATGGCTCGCTCGCTATACTCGCGAAAGAAAAGGCGAATATCTTTGCACGCCTTTTCGCATCCAACTCAAACATGGACAACCTGGGCGCCAACCCTCCTTCGTTACCCCATTGCGGGCGTATGATGGAAAATATTAGGGTCCACCCCAGAGTCGTCTATAAAACGCTACGTGAGTTGGATATTTCGAAGAGTAGCGGGCCCGACGGCGTCCCGGCGATAGTCTTGAAAAATTGTGCTCTGGAATTGGCGCCAGTCCTCACCCGCTTATTCAAACGCTCCTATTCGTCCGGATCAATGCCCTCTTGCTGGAAGAGAGCTTCGGTCCAGCCGGTCCCCAAGAAGGGGGACCCAGCGAACCCATCGAACTATCGCCCTATTGCGATGACCTCACTTTTGTGTAAGGTTATGGAGCGTATTGTCAACTCAGCGCTCCTGACGTACCTAGAAGACTCTAAACTCCTCGACGACAAACAATACGGCTTTCGCAAGCAAAGGTCGACTGGAGATCTTCTAGCGTACGTCACGCATTTATGGGCTGAAAGGCTCGATGGTTTTGGGGAATCGCTAGCGGTCGCTCTGGACATATCCAAAGCATTCGATCGCGTCTGGCACCGGGGACTCTTAAGCAAGCTTCCGGCCTATGGTGTCCCTACAAAACTGTGCACTTGGATCTCCAGCTTTTTGAGTGGTCGGTCGATCTTTGTCACCCTAGATGGTGCCTGCTCGGCCGACTACTCAATCAATGCTGGTGTTCCACAAGGATCCGTGCTGTCGCCTACGCTGTTTTTATTGTTCATCAACGACATGCTCTCGCTCGGCGAAATACACTGTTACGCGGACGACAGCACGGTGCACGAAGGGTTCATCAAGGACTGGAAAGGTAGAGAGGCCTCAGCCAGCAGCAAACGCGAGACGCAAAACTGTTGCTCGGGTTGACCAGGTTCTCGAAAAAGTATCCTCTTGGGGGAAGAAGAACTTGGTCAACTTCAACGTAGCCAAAACGCAAGCTTGTACCTTCTCTACTAAGGCTGATCTGTTTCCTCTCCAAGCCACTTTTCAGGGCAGCCAAGTCCCCAACGATGTTAGTCTGGGTGTCCTGGGTATGGAGGTGTCCAGGGACGTTGGGTTTCGATCGTTCATAGAGTCCAAGGCGAAACTCGCGTCTCGAAAATTAGGGATCCTTTACCGATGTCGGCGATTTTTCACGCCGGCCCAACTGCTTACACTCTACAAAGCACAAGTAAGACCGGTGATGGAATATTGCAGTCATCTTTGGGAGGGTTCCCCTAAGTACCTTCTTTCAGTCTTGGATTCTATTCAGCGACGAGCCATTCGCCTGATTGGTGACTCTGTACTCACAAAGGACCTTCAACCTCTAAAGCACAGACATCGTTGGGTCATTGAGCCTGTTTTATCCGTACTACTATGGCCGCTGCTCTGACGAACTTGCTTCCCTTATCCCTTCTCCTCCTGTTCGCCTACGCCAAACCCGCCATACTCTCGCGGAACACCCCTTTGTAGTCGACAGAAGAGTTCTTCGAACTGCACGATTCTCTAAATCGTTCTTGTGCCGCACTACAAAGGTGTGGAACGGGCTCCCAGGGAATATCTTCCCCCACTCCTACAATCCACGGATCTTCAAATCGCGGGTTAATAGCCTTTCCCCAGCAACATTAGTCCACCTCCAAGCCGGACTGGCACCTCCTTGGGGGTGAAATTGGCTGCGCCTGAGGTTGCGACCTCGGACCGAGCCACCCAGTTCGGTAGCAATAAAAAAAAAAGGCCTTGCTTGGAGTACCGATCACACTTGTGGGATGGAAGGCTCAGCTAAATACCAGCTTGCGCCGCTAGATTCAATCCAGCGTCGTGCCGTGCTACTGGTGGATGACACTGAGATGTTCCGCGATTTATAAACGCTGCAACGCAACTCCGTAGGGACGTCTGCTCCCTAAGTGTGTTCTATCGTCGAGTATTCGGAGGTGTTTAACGCGATTCCGCCCCCGCGCCGCCGCGCCGCGCCGTCCCCATTTCACCTTCGCACTACGCGTACTGGGCACCCCTATACGTTCGACCTACCGACGGATTTGGTAGATCATTTATTCACAGAACCGGGGAAATGTGGAACGCACTTCCTGCCCATCTATTTCCTCCCAAGTACAGTCTGGTAAAAAAAAGCGTTAAAAGGCTCCTGTCAGGCCGACATGGCATTCGCAATCCCCGTGCATCACAGAATGTCCATGGGCATCGTTAGACACCTACTTGTAAGTGAAACGATGCCACATGTCATGTTACAGCTATCCATAAAAAAATCTATACTGTCGATTAGATTGAATTGACTGCGTTATCGCCGGCAATTTCAAGAAGAATTTGAGCGTTTGTTATGTGTATGACCAGTATATTGTATGAGCGGCGTAGCCGCCGCCGGGGCGGCGCTCGTCACGGCGCGGCGCGGCCGGAACAATCAATAGGTAGAGTTCTTACTTTACGATTGCGTACCTATTACACAAATCCGCTGTCTCGGATCCACCTCTTATGACTAGCTAGAGTTATTTATTATTGTAGGAGTCTGGTGCGGGGCGTGCGGAGTCGCGGCCCGGCGGGGCGGGGCGGGGAGGGGGTGTGGAAGGTCGCAGGGTATGCGGGTCGTGCGGGACTTGCGGGACGGTCTCGTTGACGTCACGCGCCGCGTGGAAGGGACGAGGCGGGGGCGCGGGGCGAGGTTGACGAAAACTCAGAAGAGTCGTCCCCCTCCCGCGACCCGTGCACCCACCCCGCGCCCCGCGCCGCCCCACCACCGCCGCCGCCGGCTGAATGGAGAATTAAATTACACGAAAATTGGGCACATCGGGCTCTCCTCGGCTTTCGTTACAAGTTTGATGTAGTATTTTTAATCACTCGCACCTCGTAATCTGCCGAGAAAACAACGAGAGGGTAGCGGATTATCGCAGAGCGAGGCTCTCTCATTAATTAGTGTCTACTTTATTTTTATTTTACGTGTGACCCTCTAACCCACCAAAATTGTCACCATAAAAGTAGAGTTTTTTTTATAATTACGTGTAAATGTTACTTTTTGCGTAGCCCGAAGACGCTGGTTACTTTCCATCACAGAGCGACGACGTATCCTTGAACACTTGCAATTTTGTTACTTACGTTTCATTTATTTCTATTTTGTTTATTTCATAAGAACATTCAGATACAAAGTGTAATGTGATAAAATGTTTATGTTACCTGACGTATTAAAAACGAAAAGTGTAAAAAATATAATTATGAAATCTTAAGAGTAAAATATAGAGAAGATATTTATTATTTTAATGATAAATCCAATGGCCATATATACTTTTTATGTAATCCCGTATGGGTTGCAAAGTATGAGGACAAAAAAAATGCCCTGATCAGCCAATATCACCTCCGGGAAAGTAGGTGCCATACTGGAGACTTCCTTTCGCATTGCTGGCTATACTGGACTAAAAGAACCTCGAGAACACAACCGAGGCTGCTATGTGGACATCTTACTCTCAGTCATAATTATGGCCGTGCCCGTGTTTATGCTGGACAGAAGCTACTTAGATAAGTCGTATTTTATCAGATCTAGAGATAGAAGACATTTATTAGCACTAAGAAATGTTATAAAACTCTACCAGGCTTCGAAGCAAATCTAAAATCACAAAACTAATCGAAATTAATTTGAAGACCTTTTCGTACTTTGAGTACGACGTAAAAAGGTAGCTTAGATCTAATAATAGAGATTTATTTCTATCAGGGGGTGAGCTCGGTTGAAGTCCGTTATTGAGTCTGAGCACGCTACTGCAATGTCTCGCAGTAGTGTTATGTACCCGCTTCTTAGACACCTGGGTACCTGCCGGTATGTACAATCTACTTGTTGCCTACCTTACTCACATATAAAATATATAGCTGTGCCCGTGGATCCGCTCGCGTTAACGTTGTTTGTTATTCCATACCCATCCGAAAATCTGAAAGACTGGGGTGAAAACTATGTCTAAATCGGTAGAGTTGTTCTCGATTTATGAGTGAATAATGTAGATGTTGCCTGATAACTGACTAATCCTCTTTTGAGTTCTTATGCAAAGCTCAGATTACTTTAAATTATGTTATCAGTTGTTGTGGTTGTTGTAATCGTAAGTACCTATGCACTGTTAGTTGAAATTTCGATTTAGATTATATTTTTATTTATTTTTTTTTTATTTTTTTTATTTCGGTAAACTTACAGTGCAGATACATATTGAATAAACATACAATTATAACTACAGGACACCAATTACAAGTTTACACATTCAGGTTTAAATTTAGAGAGAAAAAAAGCGAAAATTTAACACAGATAATGAAGACAACAGACATTTAAGTGGGCATTTCTTACACAAATTAATACTTAAAAAAAAAAACTAACATAAATCTAAAACGTTAAGTTGAGTCGAAAGCACGTCTAAATTTATTCTTAAGTACACTAGGGCTCGTGCAAAACAAATCAACATCGTCGCTTATGTCGTTGAATAACTTACCAGCACGCCAGAAAAATGAATTCTGTTTATAATTGGAATGGGCAAGGGGGAGGTGTATTATTGCGTTACTCCTCGTCGCAAGTCTCGGCACAAGTAGATTAATGTGACCCAAAAGTTCCGGGCAATCGATGGATCCACTGCTTATTTTCAGTAGTAAGGTAATGTCAAGCATTTCTCGCCTACTGTCTAGAGGAAGCAACTTATGGAAATGGCATGCCATTTCAGTGTTAGGGAACCCAACGTTTGTCCGGAAATTGAGAAATTTGAGCAACCTTTTTTGGACACGGTCTAGTCTAATCTTATTACAATACAATATATATATATTATAAGAACAATAATTTCTTTCCTTCTTTCAATCTTTCTCGGGTTTTGACGAACAAAACTTTAAACGGATACCCATAGTGAAATCGTCACACGAATACGACACCATTTTAAAGTATATTCCGCCTCCCATCAACCACAAATTAATGAATATTAATAGAACACAGATGTAGGTTAGTTTGTTCTGTTCATCGTAAATTATATATATATATATATATATATATATATATTTATGTAATCCGGTATGGGTGGCTGAGTCGGAGGGGCCAAAGCGCATGCTCCGACCAGCCAATATCACCTCCGAGAAGGTAGGTGCCATACCGGAGACTTCCCTGGACTGAATATTGAACGGATTAGGAACGGATAGGAAGGTCAAATCACCCAATCAGTTGATAGGGTGATTTTACCTACTGACCGGGACTCCGTAGATCCAACTAATTTTTTATTTAGGAATTTTCAGGTGTACCTATGAAGAAAGTAAAAATACAAATTCGCACAAACAATTTAAGTTTCGACGGGAACGTCGAATTGAGCTTATGTATAAGTATTATTTTAAATATCAAATAGCAGAGAGATAAAAGAGCCATATTTAAGGATATTTTTACTATCGCGATGTTTTCTTATTTGACATTGAGTTTTGTTAAAGAAACCGATTCCATATTCTACTAAAAAAACCTTTCCATTCTAAAGAGTTATAGAATGAATCGCAGTAGAAGAAATTATGTAAAAAAATACTTTAAATAATATTTTATAATTTATCCTTAAATGTCTCTTTCTATATATATATACTTCTGACCGCACGCACTGCTCAGCTCAAAATATAATATAATACAAATAAATAAATTGTAATTTTTATTAAGTTTATTGATTGACCATAATAATTATTATAATGCCGGCCGCCGCCGCGCTCGACTTCGACGCCGCCGCCACCGCCACCGCTCGCCCGCAGCAGCACTGCCTCCGCCCACCGCGTCGCCCGGCCTCCCCGCGCCCGGGTCGTCCATCACGAGAGCCGCCATTCTCCTCGCACACTACACGCACACCCTACCACCCAGCTCCACGCCGTCGGTGCATTTCATCGACGGCGAAGATGGAGCGTTGACGTCGGCCGAGCCACAACAACTACGGTGAGGGCGACGTCCACCATCGGCCAGCTTGGGGTCATCGGGAACTCGCGTCCCGTCTAGTGCCCCCGCTACCGGTGGTGTAGTGCAACCATGAGGCGACGCTCGCGCGAAGTTCAAGATTTTCAAAACAGCTGCGCGACGACGTCGCCGTGCAGTCCGGCGGATACGGAGCTCTCCGAGATGGGGGTGGTGGTGGCCTACGTGTCTAGTACCACCACATATCGCTCGTAGCTTGCCTCGCGTCGTGTCGGAGAGCTCCGTCGCCACGGCCTGCACCCGCCGGCGTGCTTGGAGGCTTGCCTCCCGCCGCCGGCGGTATTACCGTTTTTATTTGTTTGTATTAATTTTGTGTATTTTTATTACCTTTTATAGTTATAATATATGTAAAATTAATATAAATGTAATATAAAAATGTGAAATGAAGATTATAATAACGTGAAATAAAGATTATAATCAAAATTATATTATAAAAAAAGAAATGTGTGAATAAATATTATAATTAATCAACTCATACTATATCACACATACCAGTGCAATGTTCCTTAGTTAGCACAAATCAACTACGAAGTTAAATAGCACTTGGAATGGAGCAACCAGCATCGACCGCTCAGGCTATTGTTGAAACGACTCGCTCGCTGCATGAATGGGGGAACTCCATCCAACAACCTAGCCTATTATTAGAAATAGAATATATTTTGAGAACTTCATTGTTAGTATTTTACTCAATAATGTTATTCCTCATAATGTAAGAAGTTCACGATAGCAGCCGTTACCTTGATTATGATGTTGCATGCAAATTAAATTTTGTTTGGAAATAATAGTTTAAGCACACATCTCATACTAATAGATATTATTAAGTAGACACATGAATACATGATACATACTATGATATATACCTAATTATTTATATTAGACTAGCTGTGCCCGCGGCTCCGCCCGCTCTCATATTTCACTTCACTGATAACCTCATAAGCCATTTAGCGTGATAGTAAGTAGCGTATAGTTGATGGGAAGAATCAAGCTATCCGTAGAATTTTGTTTTATTAAAATCGGTTCAGTGGTTCTCGAGTTATAAGCGGACAGACAGACATACACTCAGACACTCAGACACTCAGACAGAAAGCAGACGTTGGATTTTATTATAGGTAAGGAAAGGAAAGCAAATTAACTACTATGAATATTCCAGTAAAAATATACTTTTTAACCCCCGACGCAAAAAGAGGGTTGTTATAAATTGAACGTGTGCATCTGTGTATCTGTGTGTCTATCTGTGGCATCGTAGCTCCTAAATGAAT
Source organism: Nematopogon swammerdamellus (assembly GCA_946902875.1). Classification (NCBI taxonomy): domain Eukaryota; kingdom Metazoa; phylum Arthropoda; class Insecta; order Lepidoptera; family Adelidae; genus Nematopogon; species Nematopogon swammerdamellus. Next base: position 10,827,132 of record OX336345.1, read on the forward strand.
GGAGCGATTTGGATGCGGGTTTTTTTGTTAGAAAGCTGGTTTAACCGGAATGGCTCTTAGCAATGAATAAAGTAATAAAGTAATTTATGAAGTAATGAAAAAATTACGTCTCACGGATGGACCGATTCGGATGAGGTTTTTTTGAAAAAGCTTGAAATAAAAGTTAAATTACAAATTAAACAAATCCCCGATCCTTAAAAAGTAAAAAATAATTACCTCTTGACTTACTTAAGGCATTCGGAGAACCGCTAAGTATGTAAATAAAATATAAAACTCAGAGCGGGTATTTACTTAGCGTTCCCCCGACTTCTTTAAGTAAACGGAAATTATTTATGACTTATTAAGGGTCGGAGTTTTTAAAATTTGTAATTTAATTTTTAATTTTTATTTAAAAAGAACACATGTTTTGTTATTTTATTTTATATATTTCGGCGAATGCCGTCTTCAGTAATTCAGCAACATCCTCACAAAAACAAAACCGATTCCTCACCAGCATGCCCACACATCACAATCCTCGCAAACCGCCCTTGGCACAACACCCTGTCGCTCCGTTCGCTGCAAAACGTGTTCCATCATAAACTCATCCCAAATAATCAAACCTGCAAATTCTGAAATGTCATATAAATCACAATCTTTCACAACCTGCAAAACCAACTCCTGCATATACTTGATAGAGTGCCGATTGTGTAATTCATATTACATTGGAATGACCAATACTCCACTTCACATAAGGATGAACCACCATAGACACACGGTAGATTCAATCTTAAACTCTCCTTTACCATGTGTGTTTTTGCATGGATTGGGATTGCCCAATCTATCCTTCAACTACTGCTATACGGTACGCATAATCAGATAAGCAACGCTGGGTGCGGTCAGTACTTGGATGGGTGACCGCTGACCGTTGGAGGCTGACCGAGGTTCGGATTCCTCGTAAAACTGTAGGTCCCTTCCCTCCTAATCTTACTTGGTGGTAGGGTTTAACCCGCCCGGGTTGGTACCACCGCACTGAATGAAAAGTCGGTCTAAACGGCTATGTAAATAGTTTGTGTTTTCCGACCACTTCAGTGTAGCTGGCACGATCAAAGGGGGAAGCACTGACATGGGACCTAGTTCACCCGGTGTTATGGGCTGACATCACGGACGTTGTAGGTGATGTAACCAACCGTGTCAGTTTCCATAAAAAAAAATCAGATCTTTTACGCCTCCACTAAGACAAATCGACCTTCGCACCTGGGAAGCAGCATATATTTGGAAGCTGGGAGCCTACCACTCCCCTGGTCTCAACGCTCAACACTAAGGTTACAAAGGTCCATTTTTTCCAGTTTTTCTTTTTTTTTTTTTTAACCATAGTTGTTTGTCATGTCATGGTAACAGTGTCATTAACCAATGACATTGTTACCATGACAAACTTTTGTAAATAAATAATATTTATTCTTATTATAGACAAAGAGATTTTATGTATAGAGTGAGCACTACGAAGAAAGAATACAGAGAAATGACGGCCAATAGCTGAGGTATGAGGTAAGGTAGCGGGGTGGCGGAACGCTGAGCCGCGCGGGGCGGGAAGCGAGCGGGAGAGGGGCTAGCTAGCGAGCGACTAGCGGCTAGCGGCCCGGCCGGCCCGGCCGGTCAGTCAACACGTGCATTGCGTAGGGTTGTCACTTAGTCTACCAAAAATATATTTTTCGATTTATTATTTTACGAGTAGGTATTATGGTTAATTGTGCCCGTAGTCTAGTGGTAACGCTTCTCAATGCAGAAGTTGCGGGTTCAAATCCCGGGCACTAACTAATGTACTTATTTATTTCCTTGATAAGGATTGATATACGTGCATTTCATAACGAATAGGTACGATCGCTCCGATGAAGAAAAATAAAGTTAGGTAACTAGTGCACACTGGTCTATGAAAGGTATTTTTGTGTAAACTGCTTCTGATTTCCACTGGTCACCATGTACGAGTAATCGAACCGGATATAACAAATTGTGACAAGTTCGAGTGCAATATGACTGCCATAAGAATACTCAATAAACAATAAAACAACAACAATAAAAACAATACCTCCTATGTCAGTGGGCAGAGTCCGTGCCTAGCAGTGGGACGTTTTAAAGGATTATAGAAGAAAACAGATAGTGAATTTCATCGAGAAAAACGTTTTTATGTATTTAAACTTAAAATACAGAACTATAATAACTTGAAATACATACCTAAACTTATATGGGTTTTTAAATTACCGTGGTTATTTGACATTTTAAGAAGTAACAACGGCTTTACTCGCTATCGAAATACGAGCTGTGTGGCTCGACATTTCGGCCAGAGTGCTCATGATGATGGGCCATACGTTTGGCCCGAAACGTCGAGCCACACAGCTCGTATTTCGACCGCGAGTAAAGCCGTTTTGTATTCTTATAATACCTACACTTAATAACTAGAATAATATCTAAAAAACTAAACTTAATAATAAATAATTCATAACTGCGGTCTTGGCCTTGGACTAAACTTAAAATCTCCAAACCAAACATACATAAAATAAAGAGTGCAGCATTTATTTAAAAAAAAATATATATATATAACTAAAAAAACCATTAGGTATACTTTGGACTACACACACAAACACAACTAAAATAACTCTTCCTCCGTACTTAAACAAAATAATTTAAATTTCACATTACACAAATTTAAATTTTCACTTTCCCTTAAACAATGTATCATCTTGGACTATTTTTATCCATCTTTCTCGTATTGATCCCTTAGTAGGATGTGGAAAACTTGTAAAAAAAAATTTTTTCTTGAAAATTTCTCAATTACTTACTAATTAAAAAAAATTAAAAGAATAGCGACAACCCTAATTAGCGGTCAATTCACTCTCATATTTTAACGTGGTTTAATACATATTTATTTACTTTCATACATGATATCCCAGAACTCTATTTCTAATCATTCATATGTGGCAGCCCTAATGAGCGCGTTCAATTTATTTGTTTAATTAAATAATGCTTATGTTATTGCAATGCTAGGTCAATACATAAAATGTACAAAATTTTCAAATTGAAGTAGCGTTGTGACAGCCCTAATTGGCCAGTTGAACCAAATATTTCTAAGCACATGGAAAACAAGATATTATATATAAGTTCTATCAAAATTAGTTAATCGTACGCTAAGGGGGGTTCTGTATCGTAAATAAATCACTTTTGAGGAACAAAGATTTTTGTTTACAAAAAAAAAAATTATAATAATGTAAAATGTAAAAAAAATTCTTTTCTTAATCGTTTCAGTTTCATGCCAGGAACAAAAAAGTCTTCCAACACATAGATCTCTTTCTTTCAGAAATTGTGAAAACCACAATTTTAGTTTTATTAGTATGGAATAGAAAGAATTTGATTTTTTTTACCAACTTACACGTGTTACATCAAAATGGTATTGAAGACTTTTTTGTTACTGTTATGAAAATGAATCGATTAGGCTATAAAATCAACCACATATTTTTTTACATACATACATTTTCATACATAAAAAACATTTTTCATAAAAAAAACCCAAGGTCCAAAAAAATTTATATAGGTTTTACTCCCTATATGATGCAGAACCCCCCCTTAGCGTACTATTAACTAATTTTGAAAGACCTTATATATTAAGATCACAATGAAGTGATACTTACCTATGAAATGAGATGCCATCACTTTTCCCAATATTTTTGGTATGATTTTTGCAATATCGCAACACACAACCGGGCATAATGACTGGCGCGATGCGAGCCGCAGACGGACGGCAGCGAGCGCGCGGACGGCGCGTCCGCCGCGTTCGGTCGCTCGCGAGCTACTAGTCTCAAGAGGGTCCCTCCGCGTAATGGTTACTCCACCGCGGTGGAGCGAAGGCTGTTGCCCGGGTAAGAGGTCTAGTAGAATACATGATACGTCATTGATTATAGATAATTAATTAATAATTACTGAAGACGGCATTCGCCGATATATTCGTATCTAAAATAAAATAACAAAACATGTGTTCTTTTTAAATAAAAATTAAGAAGCACTAAAAAGTGATATATATATTTTGTTTTAATATAAAAATATTATCATAAATGCATTAATTTAATTTTTATTACTACTTTAGTAATTAGCATTAAATGCGTGTTTCTTATACCTACATATTTTAGTGTTGATAACTGATTACATTTTTAAACGTCCAATTCCTTAATAAATGAATTTTGGGAAATTCTTAGGGGTAAGAAGGAGGGAAGGAGGGAGGGAGGGAGTGAGAGAAGGAGGGAGAGAAGGAGGGAGAGAAGGAGGGAGAGAGGGAGGGAGAGATAGAGAGAATATATTGCGTCGACTCAAATTAATCATAACCTACAATGCCGCGAGCGAAGCATAAAATATAGTAGAGAAGCAGAGAATATGTATAGTATTTCAGTTTTACCAAAAGCAGTAGAACTTATGCTTACCTATAAAAATAAGCCTTGCGTCTAGGCTTCACGAGGTCGATTTAGCTGTGTATAAACAAGACATTGCCGCAATAAGTCACCGCTTGCTCCCACAAACTTGCGTAAATTTTGTTCAGGTAGGTTCACGGAATCCAATTACGCCGGCGAGTGTCAAAATTGCTTGTCTATTTTACGTAAGCCAATCTGTATGGGTACCTCGTATTACGGCGTAAGTACTAGTATATTGCGTAATGTAATAACTGTCAGTGTGAATAGGGCTTTACAATGAGTGCGCTTGGGATGTGACTGAGGTCGACTCGGTGCTTATTCCTCTCGTGTTATTCCTTACCCGTACTTTGCATACTCAATTTTTCAATCTTTTTAGGATGCCGTAGCCAGCGAGCACCGCTGGCAGGGAATCTTAAAAAGGGCCCATATAAAATCAGTCAGGTATATATACTCGTAAAGTACTCAATTTAGTCCTAACGGAATGAAAACTATTTTGAATTAAAGAATGCGCGCGGCACGGTGCGACCGCGCGATCGCTGCGTGCACTCGCTATGCGTGTCAAGAAGAAAATGGCTACGGAACCCTCTAGTGTGAACAACTTTATGCAAAATGTAAAAAAAAAAACTTTTGTAACAGTACATTTGTAAAATGATTTCCGAACGATTCAAGTAAAATCAGAACCCTCCTTTTGACTTCGCCGTAGTCGGGTAATAAATGGAACATTAGGCGGGAGTGCTTATGGATTCCGACAGACAGCATCAAGAAGAATGTTTTTATTGTTACCAGTATGCCGCCACAGTAAGCGACACTCTCGCTTACAGTAGTCCGCATACTCTCGCTGCGAGAGTAGGTATGCGGACTACTCCCATGAGAACTTGAAGATTTATCATCAATCATGATCTAAACCTGAGCGTTACACAAAAAATCATTACTGCTGAAGTTGTAAGTTGTTTAAAGTTCTAAGTTTAAAAAAATAATTTACTAGGTCTGTATATATGTCTGTCATAACAAGGTGAACACATTGAAAATCCTTCCAAAATCTTTGCTGAAGACCAATAGTTAAGGAAAGTTACAGTTGAGGGATCAAATAAAATTATATTCGAGATGAGATGGAAAGGGGACTGAAACAACTTCAGTACGGAAACTTAAAAAGGAATATAAAATTTGATCCACGCCGAAAATTTAGAAAATGAACAATTAGAAAATTTGCGCTCGAAAATAATGTTCCAGCAAAGACGTCACATTGAAAGCTAGAAGATGAGAATGAAATTGTAAATCTTCAAAGAAAATTTAATGTTTTCGCAATTATAGCATAAACTGTGCCTGAAAAGCCTCTCGAAACACTTGTAATATTCAAACAAATTTCTTTCGATTTCATCAAATGAACGTGGCGCGGTTCAAAGACGCTAAGCCTGCCACTTAGTAGGGCTGGGATTCTACTTCCGCCCCAGCCCTAAACTTCGTCTCACTCGCACGCCAGGCTTGTTCGTTGTGCATCCCTTTTGATCGCATAGATAGATGCCATTAGCTCGCGAAACACGCCTTCCTGTACTAATTTGCTTATGTTATGTTTCTCGTACAAAGGAGGCCGCTCGAACCAACAAATTTGTTGTATTATTGCAACCCTCATAATCGAAACTCACGTCAATTTATAAATAGGTGCTCGGAGGACGTCAACATCACACTGTTCAATGCCTCACTGTCAAGCGCTCTACACCGGCCATTAGTGGTGCAACTACACGCAGCGAGCTTTTAACTCGCTGCGTGTACAATACAACAATGTACGTCGGTGCAAGCTAGGTTTACCGTGGCGGGGCGGTGCGGTCTAGCAAATGTGGGATGCTCGCCGAGAACAGGAGCGGTGACTTCTTTGGAGTGCTGCGCAAGCAGAAGGCAGCATTTATTGGCCGCGTCATGGCCAGCGAAGAACATTAATTTATAGAAAATGTTGAATGAATGAATGAATTATGTCGAATTTTTGAAATAAATAAATAAATAAATTTTATTCACTATTTTATTATTTATAATTGTTAATAATTTTATCTCTTTAAAATCGATTGCATATTACATTCTAACGTATTTGTATTTTATTTTAATTATGTGGGTTTCATTTTTGTCGCATATTTGTTTAATTTTGTTTTTGTTATCTACTTTTCGAATTCGTTGTGTTTTTGGGACTTGTGCCTGATTGTATAAGCTATTTGATATAGATAAAGATTTACGATTGATTTATGCTATACAACACTTCTGCGGTGTAGAGGGGTGAATTTATTTCAGAAAACGTTTACTTCCAGACTACTTTCTTGAGAACAATACATTGTCATTGCTATTAGTACAAATCACCTCATAGTTCGTGAAATGACGGATACAGTAGAATACATGCTTAGGTCATGCTCGGCCGGAGTTGATTCATATCATAAGGCTTAGTTGGTCAAACGGCGTAGTTCAAAGCAAACTTTGAACACAGGCAGCGTGATCGGTGAACAATTCAATGTTTGTGAATCACGTGGTATTGCCGCTGAACGCAGTGTATCTGCGTCACATCTGTCGGCGATAGATTGTAACAGGCTGGATCACAAAGTACCTGCGAGTGTACATATTATTCAAAACTTTAAATGCGCGTAGGTTTTTACCACATTTCTGACATTTATACAAGGTTTTATTTAAACTTCACTTGTTGGTATGGGTCAAAGCTTGCAACTGAATTTTAAACCTGTTTCACTCAACCGATTGAGAATTTACACAGATTTTTGGTTCTGGCGACAATGTAAAAATCTAGTACAAATCAATATTAAAAAAAAACTTGTGTAGGTACTTACGTAGGTACGTACGCGCGTTAGTTCTTTGGCGTAATAAAAAAACCCCTCCCACTTCGACCCCTTCGACTCCTCCGACCCTTTCGACCCTTTCGAACCCTTCGACCCCCTTCAACCCCTTCAACCCCTTCAACCCCTTCAACCCCTTCAACCCCTCTGACCCCTCGACCCCGCGACCCGTCGACCCCTCGGCCCCTCTTCAATATAAAAAGAAAACTTCGAAAAACTAAAATGCGCGAAAAACTAACGTCGCGAAATGTTCATAAAATTTATTTAATTGGACAGTTATTGTATTATAGCAATGTTTTCGGTCACGCGGTATACTGAAAGCGACTCACTTACATATATTTGTCGACGTTTCGTCCCACACTCTGGGGACATCCTCAGGACTCGCGGTACTGCGACGACCTGGCGGACACCCGACACGTCGTCGTCCAGTCTATGTCAACTGCCGGTCGCCGACGATCGTAGAGATTGTAGAGATGCGAGGGTACTTTAGCCGATGCGGGTAGGTTCGACATCTCTTGCTGGAAAAGGTAGATGCACACGTAGCTCACCCGAGCCATGCTTCGCCAGCAGAGGAGTCCACGACGACGAGAGTACCATGCTGTCTTCTCTGTTGAAATTGGCATGCCTGCAAATTTCAACGGATTCTCGAACCGAACGTGGTACATAGTGTTTTTCCACTTATATCGTACTGGTTTGGTCGAATCAAATCCAATGATTTGTGACGCTCTGTCCAGAGCATGCTCACAGATGG